>CM056741.1:174079020-176960972 GCA_029851415.1 Eretmocerus hayati
AATACATTTATTGTTGGATTTGCTGGGGTTGATCATGTGGTTCCCAAAATGATCGATTACATTTTGACATAATGGTGGCAGTTTTCCTGTTTTTAGACAAAATCTAAGCATTGGCTCAAAGTTTTTATCAATAAGCAAATTATCTTCCCGAGACCGAGTTGAGGAACTAGGACAAGTAAATAAGCTCACTCGTTCTTGAATTTTTATTATTCGCATGAACTTGAGTGACTATTTCATTATTCACGATATTGTGTAATGGTTGTGATGATTCATGATTAAATTTTGAAAATAGCTTTTTGATCTATGAAAAGTGTTTGATGAGAATGAGTATGTATTCAATAAGATGGGTTGATATTTCGAAGCTTCAAATCTAGAATGTTTCTCAGTACTACGTCTGCAGGATGGAATGTTTTTGTGTAGACCGAATTAATTTTGAAAAAAGCGAATAAATACAGTAGAAGCTTTCTAACACGAAACTCCTTCACTCGAAAAAGTCCTTAATCAAAATCATGGTCATGTGGGTCTCGTGGGATCCGATCATCACTTCAAAAGACTCCCTAACTTGAATTTTTTGCCGAGTCCCTTCGAATTCAAGTTAGAGAGTTTCTACCGTAAGTGCGGTACTTTTCGCAACGAGTTCGTGAGGTTACTGCTCGCCCCACAAGCGATTGGTCCTCAGGTCGTACCACCTGCTTGCATTATGGTATCAATTTATCAGAATTACGTTGTGTGAATTTATACATTTCATTTGAATAAGCATCATTTCAAGATAGCAAACTGGAAAATCCGTTTGATGAGGCATGAGGTCAGGAGCTGTCTCAGATTTCATGTATGATTCATCAAGGGCCGTTATATTGTCTGTCCTTTGTTTGAAATTGATTGATCCTGCTGGGTAATATTCATGTTTGATAATAACCTTTCTGTGTTTATTCTGTTTTCAGGTGAGTTCGACTTGTCTGTAACATCGGTAGATCCAGAGCCCAAGTCGCACTATATCTCTTCCATCCTCATGGAATAAATCGAAATCCCATTATACACGTGAGTGTCAATTTTTGATCGAATAATATCATTGAAAAGAAATCATTGGCGATCCATCAATTTAATGACTTCTCAATGTCCGTTATCCGTGAGCCATTAATCTTGCTAATATGGACTCTTGATTATGTCAGAATAACAGATGTACGAAAGCACCGTTGTCGGCTGGTATCAGTCTTATATTACTTATAATTCAAATTTGAATCAGGTTCTCCATTGAAATACCTACACCTATTGACGAGCCATTTGACATACCAGATTCTCTTAGTCATCTTAAGGAACTCATAACAATAAAGATGAGACACATTTTGTATCAGTACCAGGTGGCAAAATGGAGTCGAAAACATCGTCTCCTTGAACAATCTAACAGATATCATAAACTTGTACTAAAATAAAGAGTTTTATAGAGTCAACTTCCTGTTAAAATTCCAAATAGAAAATCTTATCGAACCAGGACGTTCGGATCTTAATTTCCGTTTCCCCAATTTATCATAAAAAAGTCGTATCATGTCGCAGACCCTAACCTCACACGTATCCATTTCAAAAACTTGTGTTTTATCATATATTTGAGTTGATAGGACAAGAGCACATGCATGGATCATACATATTTGTCTTGTACGAGTCTTAAAATAATAATGACCTCCTCTTTCTTGGTGTAAGAGTTGAGCATGACGATTGCTAAACCACTACTACATCAGAGACAATAATTATCTTGTTCACTGGCCTGAAAATTCACAAGTCCGTGTCATACTCTTTGAGACCTGACACACTGTATGAGGCTGCAAGTTAAGTTCCGACTGGACAATGAGGTAAATGATCCGGTCATCAAGAGCTTCGTCTCCATAATTTTTCTTTGCAATCGCTCATTGATATGGACCACTCAAGTAACATACTGGTACTAATATTTCAAAAAGTTCAAGGAGAAGTTCCGTGACATTTATTTTGTTCCGACCCTTGTCCTGTTTTCTTTACCCGGTGTTGCCGTAATTCTATGGTTCCATGATTGTTTTCAAATTTTTGAGATCGTTTATGATCAGACAATGGTTTTGTGAATAAATAAGCAAGAAATGTTCCACAAAACTTGGTCAGATGACAAAGTTTTATCGGGAATTTCACTTATTTTTAATATTTTTTTCTTTCAGGCCCATCCAAATTATGGCTAACACTCTTTTTTTTTGCTTTGATTCACCATACTCCAAATCACAATTGACATGTTGCATTCTCATCCTGTAAGATCCCGGGTAATTTAAATCTCTGGCCCTGTATCAAGATTTCTGGATTTAATTTGGGTAAGCCATCATTGGATAGACTTCATGCTTTTCCAAGGAACAAGTATCAACACATAAATTCTTATCCAGATTCATCTCTCGATTTGGATAAATTTTTTCATTATATTCTCTGTGGGTACGCAGTCCTGGTTTGTGTATCAAATAATTGTCTTCCAATTCCATCAAGGTTCGACATAAAACTGATTTATGAATTTCGGTTCATTTATGATCGGGGGCTCAAACTTCTGCGATGATTTTGGAGATGTAACCGATAATTTTGTTGCTGTGCATCCAAGATGAATGGAGATCAATTCCAAAATCATCACAGAAGTTTGATCCCCCGATCCGAAATGAACCGAAATTCGAAAATCAGTTTCGTGTCAAACCCTGAATTCCATACATCACTCAAAACAGTCTGAAGAACCGTTGCAACTCTCTCGTGAAGTATGTTCATCTCTATTCGCATAAATCCCAACTATATATAATGGAAGTTGAATGTGTTGGAGTTTGTGATTTTGAGTTGAGACTTTTTCATTTTGGCTTTTTCAAATTTATAAGAATAATTCATTCACCTTTTGAAAGTATCTCATAATCAGGCTTCGTACTCTCATAACATTTATCACGTTAGAAATTGTAGACTTGATAGATAACTGAGTTGTGAACAATTTTTTTATAAACAAAATATCATTGGAGAATAGCATTCTTGACCCTCGCACCCAGCGACATTTTGACAATGGTCAGAGTCTGTTTTGATTTGGTCATAGCCCATAAAATACCCTATTGTCATAAATCGTATAGTATTTTCTATGTTGTGAAATTTTGAAGAAGAAAAATTCAAATTTTTTATGCAATCGCATAAACTCAATGTAAAAATTGTTATTAGAGGCCACATTGATAGTATTGTCATTATCTACCTTTTGCAAGTAGACTTACAGATCTGTTATCTAGAGATGGAGTAGTGTATACGGCTCATTGTTACTCACAAATCTCAAAGTTTGAGACAGTTCCATGACCCTTGACATGACCCCAGATAAAATATTTTCTCGTCAACCGTCGATTTGAATGCATTGATTGTTCCAACATCTCGCCAAACATCTTCTCTTACTAAGGCTTTCAAGTCCCAACGGGCATTATCAACTGTCAGACTGTCACAATCGTAAAAATTGATTCAATTCGGTTTCCCCTTTCACAGAATGATTTGTAATAGGTTAGGTTAGGTTATAAGGGCTGGATGCGACGAGTGTCGCATCCACATCCTGCACACTCAGAGGCCTGAGGCGCAATGCGATAACCTGTTGTGCTTTCGCGGCAGTTTAACCGTTCCTATGTCTTTTCATCTTTTAGCCATTTTATGCCTTGGATAATGATTTGCAATATGAAGCATTTCATTTTAAAATTTGTTGTCTTTGAAATCCAGTCATATTGAAGGATTTTCCCGACGGCAATCTTATAAATATAGACAATATCGATGAAATTTGACCCTCCATGCCCCAACAATTCGCGCAACAATAATAATAACTTACCTCGATGAATTTGAGGTCATAACACCCTTCATCATATCACCACAATCAAATCCCAATCACTCTGTCATACTCAGTAAGTAAATGAACTTGACGTTTGATCTCATCACACAAATGATCGCATCGTGTACTTACCTATACATTACGAAGATTGCACTTCACCATCATGAGAGTCCGAGCGTGGAGTCAAGAAATCCATGTCTCGCTTGCGCTCAATTTCAATTCAACTCTTGCACCTATAAATAGCAGTGAGTATAAATGCCATCATATTCCAGACGTCGTCGTCGTCGTCTTTCTCATTTTTCTTGGTCGTGGTGTTATACCTACGTCGTTTAGTCATCGTCGAGGATTGAATTGGCCTGGCCTCCTTATATTGCCTCTTTAGTGTGCATCCATCTCATGGTTCAATGCGCAAGCAAAGGATTTCCAATTTCATTTTTTAACTCACTTTTAACCCTTAAATGACACACGTCAAAATCAATGTTTTTATTGTCAAGCACGTGATGCTTTCCAGTCCTTATGAAATTGAACGTATCTGGGCTCATTTTAAAGATCATAAAAAGAGTTTCAAAATGAGTTCAGGAAAAGATATTGGTGGGGTGCAATATACCCCGTGAGGCGAGCCGTGAGGTGTCCAAATAGAAAATAGTACGTGGGGTAATAATGGTACACTCCTGGTGTCATTTAAGGTTCAATTGATTATATATTTAGTAGCCAGCCCTCTTCATAGTTCTGCCCAAATCCATTTCCATGATTGAGATTCGAAATCGCTTACGCAATTGGTTGAATCATCGCCCAAGATGAATTGGATCTTTAGAAGATGGGAAATCCCTATTTCTAATAGTTGTTTGATATGATTCAGATAGGCTGTTCGGCTCTCAGCAATAATGCTTGCGTTCTTTCTCATGCATGCTGGTCTTCAGTACAGCCATTTTAAGGATTCTTATTTGTACATTTCATTGGTCTTCATTTCTTTCTAAATGACTGTATCTTATCTGCAAAACTATTTTAAGAATTTCAACTAGATGCTGAATAGCAATAAAGTACTCGAAAGGGTCTTAAAACAACTAAGTGAAAGAAAAAAATTGCAATCTTGTCTACTATTCCATGATTGAGATCCATCTTTCAATATTAATTGCTTTAGTCTCCAAATTTAAGTACACGAAACAAGATCTAACATTGATTGAAGAAATAGAGACGTCAAACGCGACAGCGTCATCGGCTCGATCGGATGCACATTATATTGCGTTTAATAGGGTCATGAAAAAACATCTGTCCATATGCACTTGTCAAGGCGGATAGATCGTATGTGTCGCGTTGATTCATCGACCGCATATAAGGAACGAGTCTAGCAATCACGTGCAGACACCGGTTGGCGCCAGTCTTGATAATCTATCAGCCAGCCATACATTCTGTAGCAAAGTCAAAATGGACGAAAAATTCTTTTTGCATTTGATTCTTCAATCCTTGCAGATGAAATATATGTAACTTTGAGTTTCGAAATAATGGTTACATTTTTGTTATTAACAAAATAGTGCAAAATTCACCGTTTTTCGCCTACTGCTCGAAATTGAGCGCAGATACGAGAAAACTTTTCAGATAAAAATTGTGCGGCTCAATGCCATCTACAATATTACGCAATTGTTCACTCCACTTCCATCATAGTTAATGCAAAAATCACATTTGTTTATAACAAATTTGCATAACTACTACGATATTGCAAATATGAACGAAATCAACATCTATACGTATGGGAACATTCATTTCGCAAAAATAAGTATTCTTGTTATTTTTTTGTAAAATCGTTAATTGTCGACTTAGGGCCGGCAGAGTGTCACAGTCTTCAATTTTTGTCCTGCGCCCGTTATACGTTCCGTCACGCACTGGGTTCATCAATCTCATGAGCTTCAGTTATCGGTGGTCAGTAGATCTATTATTCGCGATTTTGAGTTGCAAAATGATAGGTAAAATTTTCATTGACTACATTTTACAAAGAAGTATAGTCTTTGAGATCATAGTTCACGACATGCACACCGCACAAGTATAAATACAACCGCGCCAAGGCTTCCGCACGGAACGTATAACGGGCGCAGGACAAAAATTGAAGACTGTGACACTCTGCCGGCCCTAAGTCGACAATTAACGATTTTACAAAAAAATAACAAGAATACTTATTTTTGCGAAATGAATGTTCCCATACGTATAGATGTTGATTTCGTTCATATTTGCAATATCGTAGTAGTTATGCAAATTTGTTATAAACAAATGTGATTTTTGCATTAACTATGATGGAAGTGGAGTGAACAATTGCGTAATATTGTAGATGGCATTGAGCCGCACAATTTTTATCTGAAAAGTTTTCTCGTATCTGCGCTCAATTTCGAGCAGTAGGCGAAAAACGGTGAATTTTGCACTATTTTGTTAATAACAAAAATGTAACCATTATTTCGAAACTCAAAGTTACATATATTCCATCTGTAAGGATTGAAGAATCAAATGCAAAAAGAATTTTTCGTCCATTTTGACTTTGCTACAGAATGTATGGCTGGCTGATAGATTATGACTATTATATGACAATTTTTCCTCTTTCCCATCATTTATTATTACAGTCCATTGATTCTGCTAAGCTTTAGGTTGTTGATTCTCTGTGTGCAGTCTGTAATATTTTGCTCAAAGATATCTGTTTTCTTAGTTTATTAATATTCTTGGTGAATTTGTTACAGTCCATGAACAACGATTCCCAAAAAAATGTAGACATATTGTGTAGAGAATAGAATCTTTATTGTGAGGACTAGACACATATAGTGATGTAACATGGGAATTGGGAATACAACTTCTTTTTCTGTCGCCTTAGTTATCATCCAGAAGCTTCTGTCACACTTCTACCACGTGTACAGTCAGGATTTCAAAATAGAGTCCCAGAAAATTTTCAGAAAACTGTTTTAAGAATTTTTACCACAGATTAGTAACTGTGGTGTTTTTGGACTCAAAAAATATAAATAAACTAATCATTATTATCAACCCGTTATAAAATTTTTAAAAATAACGTGAAACTTTCTCGATTTTTCTCATAGAACTGCTACTAAAGAACCTGATACAGAATTCAATATATGTTTTCATTGGCTCAATCTTTTGAGACCAAATCAACTACTGGTACTCCAAAAATGACGAGAAAGACGTTGTTGTTGAATATCATAAATCGTCCTTGAAAATTATTTCATACTCTGCAGGATCGGGCGATGAATAACATCCCAGAATAGTCTAGTTGATATTTTTCTTGGCATTTTGAATCATTGTTCATAGACAGGTCATGAAAATTTAATCCTTGTAAGGGTAGGTGATGAGATTATAGAGGCGCTCTTTACATAGAATATATCAAGATATTGGCTCAAACGGACGAGTAACCAATTTGGTTATTTTGAAATCTAATGAAATAAAATTTTTGGTTGTAAATCACATCGAATCTTTTTTTTAATCGTCGCTGTCCATAAAGTATAACATACTGTACGCATACTGTAACATACAGTACTACAGGTTCTGCTTCGATGGAACGCCTCGCAAAAACAAAAAAGTACTACAATTCTTGTGTTCTTTTGTCTTGGCACTGCGAAAAACATGAAATGGTCGCATCGAAATCTTCCAAAGCCTATATCTCAATGGTTCATTGACCTTTATACCATGTAAAGAACCCTCACGCGTGAGGATATATACCTTGCGCCGGATTCCCTCATGTATGCCCACATATAACGGGGAATGGAAGTCGCAGAGACGCATTGCGTTGTTGTATAGAAACTCGGTGCTTTTGATAATGCTGGTTGCAAATGGTTGTGCTTTCGCTTTCGGGTTGCACTGCATGATGCGAAAGAATATATTGTAATGATTCCGCCGAAAGTATGATTTTTCGTGTTCCAAGCTCGTCCAAGTTTTAACGACTTGGAATGGACTTTCAAGCAATTTTCTGGGGTGTATTCTATTGGTGCACAACTATGTTAATAGTTTTTAGTCGATTCTGGCGCCCCCGTGATTTGTAGTGCCTCAAAAGAGGTCGAAATGTCAATGCCGTCCCCTGTAGACCACCCACCTTCGACTTTTGACTTCACCACTATGCATATGCAGAGCCAAAAGCCTTCATGTGCCGCTATGTATTTCAATTTGTAATACTTCAAATAATATAACGTACCTATTTGCAAATCCAAATTGAACCCTCAGCTCACGCACGGCTAATTAGCTCGGCAAAGTCACCAGTCGTCTATGGAGCATTTTAAACCCCAATGAGGTTGTCATCTAGAAACCCAAATAAAACTAATCCATTCGGAACATTAGCCGAAAACTCTAACCCACACCCGAATGCACCATTATAAACGTGTTTTCAAAGTGGCGTACAAAATTCTTTGTGTCCTTTCCGTCCCCATGTTGTGCTCCTCCCGGGCGCGCTAAATATCTCTATGGCTAAATCGCTTTGTAGAACACATTTTCTTGCAGTGCTTGGTTGCATTAGAGCAAATCTATGCCGAAATGAGTCATACGATTAGTTGGCGAGCCGTGGGAATCATTTCTGACGCGAAACGTCCATTCCGTCGGTGTCCATTCCGTCCCCATGTATACGACCCCTCAAACTTGACATATCTTTCTCCGCCTGTATACTTTCTTTTTATACTCAAACGAGTGAATCCATTGTCTTAAGCCACCGAAACTCGCCCGGGGCTGAAATAATTTTTGGACCTAAATCACTCCTTGTGACGATTTTGGCCGTAAAAAATCCCACTTTCGGCGAAATCACCCATATACACTCGAAACAGGAAGTTGCACTCTCGCAACGATAAAGATCAATTTTATATGCGCATTGTCCATTGCGCGTGAACAATTTATAATGTATCGCCATTCGAAATCGGCAAAGGAAATTTTATCACACAATGGAATACTGTGGATATTCATGTTTTTGCTGCATTTGAGAAGGTATAGTTGAATTTCAACTTTTGCACTGGTCAATTTTTTATATGACGTATCATTTTCACTTTCTCCTACACCTTTCATCACTTAACAATGCTTGAGAAATTGAGATCTTTCCATGTTTATTTTGTTCAAGGTCAAAAATTTTACCCAGTAATGATTTGAATTGTGTCCCGATCATTCAACCGATATGACCAATTCTCTTTTGACTAGTTTTCAAATTTCAAAACGAAGCAACAATGATGCCATGCAAAAAGTTGCAATTCAGAAGGTTTGATTTTTTTTCCTAAGAGTAGAGATCGGTTTGTCGTGAATTCTGCGTCTCTTGGGCTTTCCATGGACTGATAATTACTAACAATTACAATCAACCACGCAATAGGTTACCTAACGGCAATCATTCTATGATTTGAGTTTTCTTCGAAAACACTCGGAGCTATACATTTAAGTATTGATAATGTAATCATTATTTTCTCTGGGGGCTTCAGTCTTCATCGATTACTACTTCCAGAAATACCCTCTTTCCACTCGATAGGTAGACTATTGATATTTGAATACTTTCTTCCTGATAGAATATCTGTTTAGTGCAACACACTAAAAGTCATCAAATGGCCAATTTTTAAGTAAGTTGGCTAAGAATCTGCCATTTCATGGCCATTTTTGAGATATTACATTGCAATGAATTTCTATCAGGGTTAATTCTGTCCATTTTCACAGTCGTTCCGCCAATCAAAACTTTTCATAATAATTGGAGAAAATTGTTTTATCTTTGAGCATGAAGAACACTTGTCGGTTTTACTTACTCGTTACTGCCAGATTCCTCGTCGACAGCAGCTCTAACCAACTCGGATAAGAATTTCTCAAGAGATGATATTTTCATCGATTATAACAAACAATCAAAAGTAGAATTACGTATTTCATAAATTCTGGTTTTTCTTAATCAATACGTGAGATATTTCTCAATATCTACGTTCTCATGGCTTATTCACGCAGTTGTGCACCTAATGACCGACGATATCCCCCAGGGCACGAATCTAGCACGCACGCTAGAAGGAGAACGTTTTAAGGCATTCATAAAATATTTGTGTTGGTAGTAAATTTCCCGTGTATAATTCACATGTGTATTTTGAACGTTTGGTGCCATTCACCTCAAAGCATAGTAGTCCGGAAATATAGATCTTCCTCTTTTATGCAGCTCAATACCGTTTTATTTTTTAATTTTTTATGTCTTCTCTTCGTGCTCCCACTCTTGACGGTCTGAAATTATTATTATCCTGTACCTTTTCGTGTGATCCTATTACGGATATAATACGTGGTTTTCTTTGATTTCTGCATGTTTGAGAAATTTTGTTTTTGATTGAACTGTAACTTCATCGGTGTATAATATATATTAGTACCCGGAAGTTCTAGTTATATGATCTGTGCTTATGTCAGCATTTCCGTGAACAGACATTCTTCAAATCTGTAACAATTCATTGAAGAAGCCATCGAGAGATGAACAAAATTGCTTATGAAATGAAATATATTTTGACGACTCAGAGAATAATGGAACCAGCCGAAGCAGATTTGAAGATGGCAAAAGTTGACAATAACTAAGTAAGACCTTGTCAATATTCTGACATAAGATAATGGGCACATTACAGGAATCCAAAAATTTGTTCTTATTGATACCAGAAATGTACGCTTTCGCACCTGAGATTCTTTATCCATCAAGAATGGCTTCCTTCACGTTAGACTATAAATTTTCAAATTGTGAATTCGATATCTCAAATGGTAACGTCAGTTTTGTGTATTTTTTGACATTTTTTCTTGAACCAATAAATCCATAACTGACAAAGGGGGGGGGGTAGACCAGGTGTTTGGATCACCAGTCTTGTCCAAATTTTGTACTACCCAGAATATGAAGAATCCAGAGTAACTTTGTCAAATGGGTCTCCCGTACAGAGCTACAAGCACTGAGATTATCATTGTTCATATGGGCCCTTGTTAAAAAGTTCTATATATATATAAGGTAAGTGTACCCAACTTGCCTCTGTACCCAACTTGCCCCCATATGCCGATCTCGGGGATGGGCACTCCTTGGCCTCCCGGCAATTTTTTTTACGTTTGTTATGTTGAAATATGAGAAAGTAAGTAGTTTGCGTCGACCCCGAATCATTCCTGCGTTCTCCAGAAAATCTAAAGTGATTTTTCTATTTTTCGTGATTGCTTAGCTAAGAAAGCACCGAGGGAATCGCCTTCAGTAAAATCGGTGATTCTTTGAGTTCAACCAATCTTAACGGACCTTAGCGCATTCGATTCCTCGTTTCAAGACCTTCGAAATCCATTTTTCAAAATTGCAAAATTTGGATATGGAGCTGTTTTATGTGCAAATTACGGAGACGATTTGTAAACAAGGATGCCAACATCGGAGTGTACCTAACATGCCCCCATACGTTTATCTCGAAAGGGCGTGCAGAACGACTTTTTCCACCACTCGGAACGTGTTTATCACGTCAAAATGGGTCAGAAATAGTGTTTTAAACCACCGAAAAGCTTTAAATGTGCGTGCACGTCGATAAAAATACTTTATCGCCGATTTCCATCATTTATTTCGGAAGAATTGAGATAGTTCGGCTCCAATTAATCCGAATTGGACGTAGTTTAGTGCATTTCAAAGGTCTTTAAACAAGCTTCAAGATGAGTTGAAGCATGTTGAAAATCGTTGAAGTAAACCAAAGTTATTGAGAAAAAGGCTTAATGGGGGCAAGTTGGGTACACACTTTTGTAAACTCTCAAAAATCACCTTTTAGGAGAATTCAAACAGTTTGGCTCCAGTTGGTTCAAATTGAATGTACCTCAATCCATTTTGAAGGTCTTAAGACAAGCTTTAAAATGAGCTAAGGTACGTTGGAAAATATGGAGATGGGCCGACGTTATTAAGAAAATGGCTTAATGGGGGCAAGTTGGGTACACTGACCTTATATAGATAGACTAGCATTGTTCATGACTTTGACTGTAGTCTGAACAAAAAGTCTATTTGATGGATTTACTTTGGTTTCTTCATGTATACTGGGTGATACAAAAATAAAGAAAATTTGGACAAAATTGGTGATCCGGACACCTGGTCCTCCTTTCGTGAGTATATGAATTGACCAAATATCAACTAAATGTAAGACTTGGTCGAGAAATTTCGGAGATTATGCTCCCCGGATCAGTGCATTCGTCAGTTTTCACTGACTAATCTTCGTTACTATTGTCTACCATCATATCGTGAGTGCGCGATACGGAATCTGATTGTCATTTTCTCAAATCCAAATTCACGATGGAATCGAATTCCTGCAGAATTATGCATCATCTTCGAGTATTTTTGGAGGTCAAATCTGGAATTTCACTGAAGTTGACTCATTTTAAGATAATCGCCAAAGGAAAAGAAATATCAGATTAGAATTAAGTTCATGAAAATTTCTTTGTAGGTTTTTCGTCAAGAGATGACGTGATTCAGTAACAAATTTTCCATGCAAGAAAAATTCTTTGAAATTTTTGTAGGATCTTATAGCAAAGCATCAGTATCAGTATAAAAAAAATTACTAAATAACTGCATTCTTTGAACTAATCTTGCAAAAATGTCCGAGTCGGTTTGAATCATAATACTGGGTTGGTTATTAGACACGCCAGATTTCCATCTTTTTGCCCGTGATTCTGCCACCGAGACAAGCTTACAAGAAGAACTTCACCTTGATTCAGTGAGAGAACCGTAGTCTCGTCTTATAATACTAAATAACTTACGCGAGCATTTGATTTACAACGACACGAGTATGACTTTTTTGTGTCAATGGCTCCCGCTATCTTCATTTTCTTTGAAAGTGCAATATATATTGACAGAACGGTTCAGTGAAACTTTTCAATTTTATGTAGTATTGCTTATGCACATTTCAATCAAAAGGAGTGAGAAAAAAATGACAGGCATGCCTCTGTGAAGAGTTTGAGTAACTCGCAATGTGTGCACACTTGTCGATACTCTTGAAAGAGTTAGTCGATAAAGATTCAAGTGCATGTGCTGTTTGAATGAGCTTCCCCTGAGATGCAGAGAGACGTTATACATGAAGAGTATCGGCACTTTTGCAATTCTATGAGTGGTACTTGACTACTTGACTGAGAAGAGCTGCAATTGTGATAAGACTTCTCTTCCTCAAGAAACGTACGTGGTGCATTGAGAGAGGAACGTTAACTTTTTGAGTCTTGTAGTGAATTTAGAAAGATGATGTTGTAACAAATGGACATATGAGACACGTGTCTAGTGTTGAAATTAAAATTGTTGAAAACTGAATGATGAAGGAATACAATATTGGTGATGTGCTCACACAAAAGTGATCTTGATATGTAAATGAATGAGTGCATGTATATAAAATAAGTATTACCTTGTTCAACAGGTCGACAAAAAAACGCATGTGACACTTGATTGTAAAAAAGAAATTATTAAAGAATTCGACCCGTACTATATATCGCAATACGCTCTGCTCTCATTATCAAAATGTCAACATCCTCGTTCATCATCGGACGTATCTTGTCATGTTGCTGTTGGCCCTAATGAGGCTTGAAACAGTTGGTAATAAAAAACTACTCTATCAAATGTCAGGCTATCTTTTTCTCACGATGACTCATCTTTATACAGTACGAGTAAACTCTTCGGCTTTGATATCAATTTTATCAGTGCAGACTTTTATTACTTCTTATCTCAGCCGATAATATATGGACGGCTCTATACATAAAAAAGATCAATTTAAATTGGATTGGTGCATCCACGTGGTGTGTCTTCTTTATTGACAAAACACTAGTCCGGTACCGTCCAGTGATGTCAAATTCTAAATGATAATATCTTTGATTTCTGAACGATGTTCTTACTTAATCGATAAAATCAGCGTTGGATGTATCTGAGCGATTTCTTCAAAATTTGAATTTTACTTATTCCATCTTGATGTTCTGGAGACGTCCATGTGTATTATGAACTGACCCAGATATTTGGAGCATCCATTATTATTTGATGGGATTGTGTATCTGTGCAAAGATTATTTATATGTAATTTAGATTTTGATACATCAGGGTTCTTGAAAATTCGTTAGTGAGTGAGGTTTCTATACCATCTCCAACTCAATTGAAATTCTGTCGCAGTTGCTTGATAATATTGAATCAATATTATCTCATCAGATGACCCCATCCGTTACATGAACTTCTATGAGTCCACGATTCCTCATCTCTCACATAAAGGACCCCGTCATAAATCATAGGATTTTGGGTTTCAGCTAATCCTGTCTCTTTGGTAGTTGAACGATAGAAATTTTCACGAGCTGAACGAAACTCTCAATGGGCGCAAGAACCGATAACGTATCGTTTTCAAGTAATTCGTGATAACAGCTAAAATAGGGTTATGATGAGTTACAATAAGATGCTTTACGCACTTAAACTCCTTGTCAGTCTGTTCTATTTTGATCTTTGAGACTCGCAATATAAATGCAAAGAAGTGGATTCAAGTTATTTGGTATTTTCTTAACCTTCGCTTTTCGAAAGTCTTCCCAATGAAAATATCCCAAAATCGCTCGAGTTCGAGAGATTTAAGATGGAAGCATTGTCTGCAGGTCCAGCAGAGCTGTGAAATAGCTCGCCCTTGTAAAGTAAAGTACCAAAAGAAAAGCTTCAGATTAACTTATTCAGAGAGAGCTTCTCCAAAAGAAGTTACTATGCTCTAGTCAGAGATTCGCAGGCATTCGACGAATCGGTAGGAAATGAGTGCTGAAAATTGTTTTCGGAAACTCAGTAAATCAATTTACCAAAGAAAACTGGTATTTCGTATGAGATGATTGCTCAGGGATTCACGGAGTCTGTGTTGATTATCAGAATGTCTTTCTAAAGCTCTTCTTTGAGTATTTATATCACAGCTTTGTTGGACTTGCAAACAGTCCTTCTCTTCGCTCTCCCAAACTCGAGCGATTTTTGACTATTTCTCAGTGCAATTTTCGAAGAGCGAAGAGGGAATAATCTCGAATTACTAATCAACTCTTTTGCAAATATATTGCGAGTCTGACAAGATGGAAAATGAAGAGTCAAAGAGCCTGACAAGGAGTTTGAGTGCGCAGTGCATCTTGTACGAGATCTTGTAACTTGACATAAACCCTATTTTACCTTGCAAACTCGGGCAACTTTTATGACGAATTACTCAAAAATGATATGTTGTCGGTTCTAGCGCCAATTGAGACTTTTGTTCAGCTCATTGAAATCTATCCTTCTAATACCATAGGGTCACGATTAGCTGAAACCCAACAACCTATTATGATTTATGGCGTGGTTCTTTTTGTGAGATCACGAGCCCAAGAAATCCACTCTCCCGCGACACCACTTATATTTCTGTCTTATTTGTGACTTCGCGTCATATTTCGATATAAATTGGTTGACAGATCAGGCCCAAGCCAACCAGGCTTCATGGAAAAACACGGGTACATTTCTCAATGAAAGTAAATATGAAGTTCCGTCTAAATCTCTCTGCTCAAACATGCTTTAGATATTGATAAGAAAAAATCATCTTTCCTCCGAGATTCTTCCATAAGGGTTGCTCTCTATGAAATATCAAAAACGAAACATTTCAATACTTTGATCGAACTCCTCAATTTGGTGAATGTGGACTTCCCTGTTCGAAATTCTCGATGAGATTCCTTGGATTAGTTAAACATCTAACACATTCGCTGCGGTGGCTGAAATCGGTAATCCTTCCCCAAGTGCGGCACGGGTCCCCCACCGGTGGGCCCCCCGTTCAATGGTATTTCTCATATAAAGCCAAAATTTTCAGCACTGGGGAAAGGATACGCAGGGCCCACTGGTGGGCCCCGCCGCAGTGAACGTGTTAACAACTCTGTTTTTTACATGTTATGTTAAATCTGAATCCCATCACTTGCTCTCGTTAATCGATATAGATGGCTTTTTACATCGTAAAATCTCACACATCGTCTTCGGATTTGACTCTTCTGATTCAACTTCTTTTAGAACGTAACCAGATTTTAAACCCGTGCAGAATCTTTGTGGACCGTCAGAGTCCAATTTTTTGGTCGTCGAAAATTATCGAGAATTTCCTTTGATTTGTGTTCCCAAATTCCCCCCTTTTTGGAGTAGAAACTATGTCATGTTAAATTCAAATTTTACGCCACTCCTTGCACAACCCTCTCAGCCCCAATACAGGAGGCATCTCAAGCTCATCAAACCATAAAAGACCACCTTTTTTTAACGCGAATTCAAACCAGTTTGAGAAAAGTAATTAGAGAATAACCCGATCCCGCAAAGTCTGATGCTGTGCTGCCGCAAGCTCGCTCTGATGATCGCACATAAACACTTCTCGTATTACAAATCAGCAATAAGATACATCTATATAGTCTAGCCGCTTTATATACTAGAGCTATATTGCATCACCGCGTCTCGGTCACTGCAACCTGCTCCTCTTATTTATTTACACACGCATGTGGTGTACCTGACACATACTTGGATAACCTGTACTCTCATTGCATATGTAGCATGACTCGGTGCTGCAAACTCTCGCGTGCTTGAAACAGCATGCAGGCTTTCGTGTGAGGAAAAGGCATTATAAGAGTACATGTCTATAGACCCCAAGGACGTTGTATAAAGTTGTGGCTTTACCTGAACTCTCTGTGGCCCGTCTGTATTCATGCTGGGATATACACTATGGATTCGTTGTATGCAGGAATCCAAAGTCTCGCATTCGCTCTGGTGTAAGATCGTTGCCCTCGAAGAATGATATATTTATATGTATTTGCACCTTTGTTTGGAGAGGGTGCATTTTGAAATTGGAAGTTGATCTTGAACAGAATGCAGGACTCGATTTTTTGCTGCTTTTTTCTGTGTTCTATGTAGGCTAAACTTGCTCGGTTGCAAAGACATTGTTTCAGACAAACTTCGCTCATCCCGGTTCATTCTATTTCTTAGACCTGTAATGGAATCCTCATAGAGCAGAGTAGACAGTGCCAGAGTGTCTAGCAAACCTGGAAAACCTTGAAATCCTGGAAACAAGCAGGAAAAATTTTTGCTTCTGGAATAACCCGGAAAACTTATTTACAGTCTCAAAGTCCGAAATTTCATGTTTTTTTGTTGCAGACGCTGAAAATTTCAAACGAAGGGTTACACTATTGCTCAAAAGTTGGTATACACCTAAAAATAAAGAGTTAACATTGAAAAATTCGATTACTGTGGCCTCCTTGGTCCAAACTTCAATTTAGCTCATTCCGTAGCGTTCTCCAAGGACTCCAAAGACTATTTGGGGTTTCTTCCGTGCGACACAACAAAATTTCGCCAAGTGAAGTCGAATCCTTGAGAAAATTCATGAATACCGTAGAACTCGGTTATAGCGAGATCGGTTACCACGAGACCTCAGTTGTAACGATCACAGCACGCAAGTCGGTCGAATTTAATTGATTCCAGTGACAAATTAAAGGAATCAACCTTGGTCATAACGAGCATTGGTTGTAACGGGCACTTTTCCCTGCTCGCTATAATCGAGTCCTACACTGTATTAGGTCAAGCCTCAAGCCTCTGCAAGGTAGATATAAGTCGATAAATTGATATGATTACTAAAGCATTCGAAGGTAGAAGGCAAGAGCTTCAAAATCCGTCTTTCAAAACTATTCTCGGTCGTTCCTAGTACGAGAAATGACAGTTTCTCTGACGAAAGATTTCTCGAAAAAAGAAGAGGTCTAAAGTTTACGAACGGTGAGGAAATCGGACTTGATGGTGATATTTCTTCGATTTCTTCCAAGTTTTTCCTCATTGTTAGTGGAAGAAATCAAGAGGGGTGCTTATACACCAGTCAAAATATAAGTCTCCTTTTATGATTTCTCAGTGACTGGTCCATTTTCTGTTGAGAGAATTAGAAATCTGTCGTCAGAAAATCCGTCATTTCTCATCAAACCAGAAACGACCTAGAATAATTCTTAGAAAAGTGTTTTTGAGCTTTTGATATCTAGTTCCAGATGCTCTCTAAACCATTTTGATCCATCAGCTCACATGTGTGACTCGCAGAGGTTTGAGCGTTGACTCAATTTTCATGGATGTTCTCAAAGATTTGATCCTACCAAGCAAAAATCTGTTGTGCCGCACGTAATATACACCGAAAATTCCTTGGAGTACTCGGAAAAAAGCTACGAATTGAGCTAAATTGAAGCTACTTATAGGACAATTGAGGCCGCAGAATAGTATATTATGCGTCGAGTGCCAAAAATCTTTGTTCTTCGCCAAAACTTTGTTGGACGTCGGCTTCGCCAGTAACTTTGGTACACCTTTGAAAGTCTTGTACAACGCTCCGGGAGCAACTCACTTGATTTTTTCGCTTCCGAGTGATGGGTTTCCGGCCCGAGCCACAGTCGAGAGTCGGGATCATCTCGAGGAAGCAAAAAACAGATTTGACACTCGTGTATCGAACCGAACTATACTTTTCGAACTGTGAGTAAAAGTCGGCAAATTGTGTGCAAAGCTCGGCGCAAAGTACACTTTTACGATGTGTATCAAAATTAGTATATTTCGTTACAAAGATGAAAATAATAGGTTCTACGCACAGTGTACAAATAGTGTGAGTTTCCAACAAAAAAACATGTTCTACAAGATAGATTCATTGCCCAACGTCTTCGTGCAGACTTTGGACATTACATTTGCTCACAGAAAGATTGTACTTTGCATGCGTGGAACGAATGACTTCCTGTCGAAACCATTAAACCTTTCATATGCAAATTGAACGTTCTTTAATCCAAACCCTCTTCGAGACACTCACGTGTCAGACGCTGAGATATAAAATTTATATTGCACGTCAACGTATCGAAGTAGAGGAGCTGTGAAATTATTTTTGATATCCTCTATATTAGAGGTCTCAGGATGGTTCAGATTTTTAAGCCTAATTCATTACAATGAGCTTCACATCGCATCTGTCCAAGCACTCTACAGACAGTCAACTTTTTTAAGGGAAACATTGTAATTATTGTTGCTCGTTTATTTTGCAAACAGAGACATCAAATTTTACAGTATTCGTTCAGTCCAATGACATATAACGAAAATATTACCAAGTATAATATATACAGGATTGAATACAGCTGCAAGGAGGTATTAGACGAGGCTTAATTGCTCAATTTTGAGGAAAATGACCTCATGGTGTCCGAATGGTTTTCCATTTGGCGCGATTTTTCTCTATGAATTCCTAACCAAATTCAAGAATGGAAAGTCAAATTGAGGCATGAAGTGGGTTTTGTCTCAATATAATATTCATTACCGAACATCTGTACACCTGGTGACAACGGATACATATAGAATCGTAAGGTTTCTGTAAGGCTAGTTCTGTGGTTTTGGTTCTTCTATTGATACCTAAGTTGAAAATATTATCCGTTTGTGCCCATCCTTAGAAGTACACTTTTCACAATTATTCGTCCAAATTCAGAAAAATGAGGCATGAATCAAGACACTACAGTTGTGTGCTCAAGTTCAAACTATATTTATTTGGCCAATGTATATTCCATCCAATCTATGCTCAGAATTTTACTCCGTATCCATCACACCATTAACCCGAGTTTGATGGAGATCAGCACCCTCAGTCATCCGGAAAATCTCAATGTTTTGAGTAAGAGAGTCCGTTTCTGAAAATCAGCATCCACCATCAGACAGACGGACATTGAACCACCCTCACTATCTATAATATCATGACTCGAACTGCCTCGCAGTACAATTACATACCTTCACAACACTCGAAGGGGACTCTAGATATAGAAACGTGGGAATGAATGAAAGAAGGACCGATAGCAACGTCCGGTAATCGTGATCCTCGGGAGCATCGTCTAATATAGCGGCTCTCGTTATCCTTACCCTTATACACGTTTATCCTATCCGATGCGAGGCTTACACCATCATATAACGGTGTGTTGTGCAGGTTGGTGCAGCAATGTGACGTGAAGATGAGCGAGAGTTGTCCATTTCCTTCAGCTTCGATCACTCTTTCACAATTTTTGTTGAGAAAACTTCCCAGTAGTACATTGATTGCTTGGACTTATGTATAGATAGAACCACAAATTTACAACTATAGTGAAATGGAGAAACTGAAACTTGAGAATTCGAAGTGTCTTGGTCACGATCATAAAGCCAGGTCTGGTAACTTCATAGGGCGCACGCGTTGCTCGGGCGATGCCACCGCAGTCGACTTTTGCCAATATGGCCACCTCGAAGGGAGGTAATTTAATTGGCTGAAAAAAAAAACAACAACAAATTGGAGCAGACGTTTGCTCCGTTTAACGGTCGTCCGGCTGTTGAAGATTCATGGTAAACACAATCGCTGTACTGTTGTAAATAGTCAACTCTAAACATCGCCAGGAACATTTTAAGGCGATGCGGTCACCGTGCACCGCGATCATAGACCTTGAAAATACACCTTACATGAAAAGTTTGATTATTCAAAGTGTGAGACGAGTTATTGAATATTTGTTATTGTTCAACTTGTATTTCTCAATCCGTTAGCCCAAATCATAAGAAAATCGGAGAAAAGTGGGAATAACTGGCCGCGGAAATCTCCTAACCTATAATCATTTTCATTCTTCTTCCGATTCTGTTGCAATTTGGGCTTAACGAAAAGCGGACAAATCTAAGTTAGATGATAATAAATATTTGTGCGCTCCTCGTTTAACCCAAAGCGCAACAGAATCGAAGAAAGCTGGGAATGATTCTCAGCTTGCATGGTGACCGCATCGCCTTGAGGCTGAAGATGTTTAAAGAGGAGCAGAGTACTATGATAAGCTCTTCAATATTATTTATGAGATCAGTTTATGAACAATTACTCACTTCATTATCTTGAGTCAATGTGTCGGGTAAGAGTTATGATCACACTTTGATAACCCATCGATTATTAGAGCTTCCAAACTGAATATTCTCAACAGCACAGGAAAATTTATCATGAATCTGCAACAGGGCCCGTATTCTAAATTTTGCGGTAAACTTTTCCAGCAAATTTTACCGGCATCGGTGTCGCTATGTCGGGAATCTATAAAATTTGCCGCATTTGATGCAGTTTGCCATCGTGGTTTGCAGTGTTTGCATTGCTGACGACGTTTGCCGTAAAAAAACACGGCGAACCGTGACGATAAACTGCATCAAATGCGGCAAATTTCATAGATTACCGACAGAGCGACACCGATGCCGGCAAATTTTGCCGTAAAAGTTTACCGCAAAATTTAGAATACGGGCCCAGCCGGACAACCGTCAAACAAAGCAAATAATATCTGGTCCAGTCGGTTTTTTCTTTCAGCCAATCAGAGCGCCTCCCCCGAGGCGGCCATATTGGCAAGAGCCGACTGCGGTGGCATCACCCGAGCAACGCGTGCATCCTATGGAGTGGCCAGACCTGTCTTTATGATCGTGGTCATAATTGGTCTCTTGATCGATTCGCTTGTCTGATATATGTAAATTTTCGTTTGAATAACTTCACGCGCATTCGCTAATTGTATGTATAATCACTAGAGTGATACCCTCAATAAGAACCATAATAGAATCTCTTTTGTCAACTAGATACCCTGTTTTTTCACAAGTAGAGTATCCCTAGCTCTCAACTGAAGAAAAAAACCATAAACACAGTGTGGGTTCGAAGATTGCGGAACGATTTCCCACTAATGACCAATCATATAAACTTGAAATTGACGATACCTGCACCAGCCTAAATTTCAATCAACGTAATTCATCATTGCTCAATATCACTCAACAGTAATTTAAAAAAAAAATTCCTCCCATTTTTCTCAACGACTATAATATGGATCATACTACACCTCACCAGACTTTTCACTCATGCTCTTTTTAATTTTTCAGGAATAAGCCGGTACCATTACGATACCAACGATGTCTACCTCGGAGACGACGCTGACGTTGTCGAATTCCTAACCTCAGACTTGAATCCTGTAAAACGATATCGCAGATCACCCGGAGTTCAACCTCCAACCGATCCTGATCCTTTAATCGATGCAAGGCAGCCCAATAACTCAACAAATGTATCTTACTCAACGAGTGAGCAACAAGGACAACCTAGTATTGGTCCATCAGGTCGACCAATTGGTTCTTCAGCACCTGTAAATAATGGTGCTAAAGTTTCAAATACTCAGGATCCAACGAGTAGTTATGGTCCTGGAAAATCTGTGATAGTGTCTACACCGATATCGGCACCGAGTGCTGATAAGGCCAAGGCTGCGGCTGCTGCTGGACTCAATGTTACTGCCGGTGCAAGTTTTGATGCCAAGGATAAACCTGTAAGATTTTCATGAATTATATACAGTACAACCCCGAATGCGGCACCACACAAGGTGTCCGCTATTGCGAGGGTTTTCCAAAATTTTGCTCGTCATCATTCTTATATCAATGCATCGATAAAAAAAATGACTTCGGACATTTTATTGCAAATCAAAGTATATTTAATTCATCATAGTCATTGTTTAAAGCTGTCAGAAACATAAACAAATGAATCGTCGGATCACTTCGTCGAAAGATAGTCAACAGTAGTTGCTTGTTTTATATTCGCTTACAAATGATAGCTATTCTCAAAGTGAAGTCATACTCGATGGTTTTTGAAATCTTAGACAAACAAGACATTGGTTATTCTTCAGAAAGCTTTCTATGAAGATAAATAGGTCTTAGCGTCAGCACGAGAGAGATACTAGGCTCATCTTCTCAAATTTTCACAAGCAGACAAAACAGGTTTACTCCCAATTGCAAAGTGTCCGTTATTGCTTTGTCCGCTAATCGGAGTTTTACTGCAGTATCATATTAATAATCCTGTTTCCGAATGTGTGATCGATTTTGTGAAATTTATTCAATATTTCTACTTGATCGAAGTAATTTGGGTTGAGATGCATTATTTTTGGGAAATATCTCCTTCAGTAGTGTGTGATTCGATCTTTCAATCGATTTGAGGTAAATAATTTGCAGGATTTTTTTCGAGGACCCTTATAAATATAACTAGGTTTTGAAACTGCTGTGTTTGTCATGACACATATAACTGTTCCTATTATTTTCAAATTTTACTCAGGCTTCTTCTTCAGATTCAGATCTAGCAAAAAATGCTGGAATCTCTAAAAAGCTTCTTTGAACAATAGCGGCTTCTTTTCAAAGAAAAAATTAATCGGCACAAACTAACTAACCATTAAATAATGCAAGGACTCTTTCCCAATCATCGCTGCTCCATTAGTCATAGTGAGTTCCTTGATAAGAAATGGATCAGTTGAGTACGTGTGAGGAGAATCGACTGTATTTGTAATTTGAAAGCCCTTCTTCATGTTCAAAAGAAGTTGGTTGATAAGAATTGACAAGGGCAAGATAGATCTCTTTAGTTCCTTTTGATTCGATTTAAATGTAGTTTGATGAAAATGTTTAAAATTGCCAGCCTACTTCAATTCGTAAGATTCATCACGCATAGAACTTATTATCCTAATCTCTCAGATATTTTTTATCAACATTTCTGAATCAATCTCAAAATTTTATGCCTTGAAAAAACTCAATTCTTTATTACCAAGCTCTGTGAATAGTATTCCACTAAACTTTTGCAAAAAATTGAAATTGACTATCCCATTTTTGAAAGAAGGAATAGCGACTCGTAATAATGTGCCTTGAACCCTCTTTTTTACATTACAGAAAATAAAAGTCTGGGCAAATCGAACCATGTGGGATAATGCCACCGAGTCGAGGAACGTGGATGCAACTAGTGACAGCGTCGTGGATGAACTTGCGATTGACAAGTACCCAGGCGATTTAACAAATAAAACTCTCCATGATCATAACATCACTAAAAACGAAACCGATACGCATCAGTACTACAACAGCACCTTCAGCACCGACGAATCCGTTGGCAAAAACTATTGGCTCGATCTTGACAGCCATCCGGATACGCAGATCAATCCTTTATTAAGCAACAGTCATCGTAGGGCAGCGGTGAGTTACTCTCAAATTTTTCGCTCATATTCCTCATTCTAACCTATATTTGCAAAAAAGTCTCCTTTTTCATTGACCCGCAACCACTCATACTTTCCAATATAGATATATCCCTTTCTACACGGAAAAATTTTGGCACATGGGAAATTTTTGATTTCAATCAGAAAACTCTATTTGGGTTCAAATTAGTCGAAAAATTGAGTACCCTAAAAACTTTATGGTTCTTACCTTTAGAAATTTTGCTAGATCGATTTTCAGTAGAATTTTTGTGGGATTTTAATTCTGGTAGGCTGACCTATTTTCTAAATATGTTGAGATTTTCTCTTCCAACCATATCAAAGTTGTTGCCACTTCCTTATTACTTTGTATGTCCTTTTTTGAGAACATTTGGATAAAAAAAGATATTGTGGACCTGGCCAATTTTTAACCCATAGAAACCGAGACCATCTAAAAACGGGTTGATATCTTGTTTTTTGAGTTAACTCGAATCTTTGAAGGCTCCGATTAGGCGCAATGCACGTAGAATCCCATGGAACACTCTGGAACATTGGTTTTCGGGTCGGTCATGTGAAGCGTCATAATGAAATTTCTCATAATTTTGGTTATCTATGAGTATTCTAGAGATGAATTCTTGGTCGAAGGAGTGTTGTTCACGCCACTGAAGAGCCCCGTAAAGTCAAACCCGGTTGGAAACTCAAAAAATGCAAGATACGCTCCGTACAATGACGGGTCATTTTTATCGATTTGAATTTCTGTCCGAATGATGTTTTGAGAGTGATATAGAAACTTGGAGTCTGTTGATAGGCCTCAATAACCACACAAAAAAATTAGGTGTGGCCTTGAACAACATGACTGAATGTTGAGAGGCATAAAATATTGATTCAAATATACCAAATCGAACGTATTGTGCATGGGTCCTGCAGGACCCATACGGCGGCGCCTATGGGTTAATAATTCTGTGACCCTGTGCCACACAAAGTATCGCAAAAATCAGTACACTTCAATTACTCCTGGCTACGCCAAAAATATAATGACTCGAATCACAATTTAATCAAAGCAATGTACCGCGGATCATGAGCTAAAAGAAGAACAATTTTTGTCGTATTTTTTCCGGTTAAACTTATGTTGTGAGCAAGCAAAATGAGCTCAATATCAAAAAATGCGTTTATACCTACACTGTAAAAAATTGGTTTAATTTTCAACCAACATTTCAACCAGCTGGTTGAATATTGATATGCAGGAACCGCACGGACAGATTGTGATAATCCGCATTGGTTGAATATTCAACCAAACTGGTTGAATTTTTCATTCAACCAATTGGTTGAAGTTTTTCGGAAAATTTTTTTACAGTGTACACCCAGTATACGAACCCTCTATTATTCGATATACACGAACCAAATGCGAGAAATGGATTTAAAAGCTAATTCTAATCAACTAAATGATACTTTTCAAATGTTGTTTCATTGAAGGAGCTTCATATACTAACTCGAAGTGTTTCACTTTTAATTTACAGACGATCAAGCTCAAATTCGACTTCCCGTTTTACGGTCACAAAGTGCGCAACATAACAATCGCAACGGGTGGCTTCCTTTACACGGGTGAATATGTGCACAGTTGGTTGGCAGCGACACAATATATCGCTCCCTTGATGGCCAATTTCGACACGACACTGTCCGACAAGAGCTTCGTTAGATACGCCGACAATGGTGAGTATCCACTCAGTATCACTTACTTCATCATTAGAATGATACTTAAATTGTATAATGAAGTGTAATCACTCGAGTATCTATCATCATTAAGAATTCGAATCCAGATGAGGTTCAGCTTAGATTCTGTTATCCAAAATAATTGTACTAGATTATAGCTAATGGCTAACAGTATATTATGAAAATTGAGTTCTATTTCCTACAAATTTTAAAAACCATTTAAGCTCCTAAATTTGACTTTTTGCATATTATATGACCGGAATCTAACCAGGTTGTCCTGTAATGGAGACACAGTAATGATTTTTTTTTTCATACATTTTTTCAGTGTATATTAAATGACTCAACTTCATATTTGAATCATTTTCTCTGGAGACGTCCCCGAACGGATTCTATAATTTTTATTGTAGAATATCCGATTACCTCAATCATTAGGCACATTGATACTAAATGTAGTTTTTTATTTCATACCAAAATAGCAAAAATGATCGAATATACATATGTGCCATGTGAGGGAGTGTGCTGAAAAAAGGCCAATCTCAGGTTATTTACTATGAATCATCCAAAAAACGAGTTCTAACTTAGAGACTCGACGTTTTTTTGCATTAACACTACAAATGATGATACTTTTGGTATATCATGATGAATCGAACATCATAATATCTATTGAATTTATCATTTATACTAAATCTTGAATTTCCCTTATTCAAAACACATGCAAAGCCCATTGGAACAGCCTTGTAGTCCCCTGACGATTTTCAACCAAATAATGCATTATAGGAATGAGCACGAGAGAGTAATCCCAATTGTTGTGTGATTTTCAGGGACGGCATTTACTGTTGAATGGAAGAACGTGCATTTGAAAGATAAGGTGGACGCTGGCCCTTTCACGTTCCAAGTGACGCTCCTGCAGAATGGCGATATCGTTTTCGTATACAAATCCATTCCCGTACTAGTCGAAAGCATTGAGGATAAAGAGCATCCGGTGAAAATTGGATTGAGCGATGCCTACATGATGGACAGGATTATCATCTGTGAGTTTCATTCTTTTTTCATTGAATGTCTACATGTTTGCTTTTTTGGGCCATTCTGTACCTTCCACCATGTACAAATACATATATGTACATACGTTTACATCAGACATCTCGGTATCGATCAATTTTTCTTCAATATTTTGACTCTTTTTTTTGCATTAATGCAGATAAACTTTTCCAAGCTCTGCACATTCGTTGAATTTTTTTGTTTTGTTGGATTGGTTCAAAGAAAGTATACAATAATTTGACAGTGCTCATTCAGGAATAAAAAAAGTGAATGATGATAGAGCCTAACATCATTTTTTATATTTTTCTTGTCACAATCTCTCATTACTTTTGTTTTGACCGTCTGAAAAAGTTTTAATTTAAAATAATGAAGATGATTCATTCGAGTCTAATTAATGCTAATGAGAAATAAGGCCAGAATCATACGGAGTATCCCTGGGGTTTTTTCCCTCCACGATTTGTTGTATGAATGGTGGATTCTCAAAGATCATTCATTTTTATTTTACTGTATCAATTTCGTAATTAGAATCGGCGAATCAAAGTTCTGCAAATGGATCATGGCTCCTCAAAAGGCTAACACTTCATCAGATTGACCCAACTTCGAATAACTCTGTTTCTATCAAGACTGTTTTCTACCAGAATATAGTAGTTGCCTTAGCACGAAGAAATCAATCATCGACCCAGATCACGTGCTAATAGACCAGTGTATAAACCTTAATTGACCGACGTGGTCAAGCTTTTCTCGGCGTTTGTTGCACCTGCTAGTCTATAAATGTTCGATTCAAGTTTGCCGATGACGTTGGCTTGGTGCCATGTGGTTTCTCCATTTGGCTAACTCTGTTTTTTTTTGTATTACCTTCCGGCGAATCATGGTCGCGTCTTACAATTTACAAGTGCAGATCTATATTAATGATTTTATTCGAGTTTCACTCTCATTTTCAATTGTTTCGACGAAAAATCGGTGAACAAATATGGCTCGTTCTCCATCGTAAACTACGATATATAATCTCATGTACATCCGCTGTATCTTTTCGTCTCTCGACGCCCTTCTTCTCCGAATCACGTGCCTTTTCTTGACAATCTACATCAGCATCTCTTGACGGAATATTCGTAAGGTTGGATATAGAAGAGGCGTTGCAGAAGCCATCATTTGCAGAGGGACTGTGCGCCTAAATTTATCCGAATCTCGCGCGTGCAAAGTAAGCGTGAAAGACGCCTCTGTATTGAATGTAAAACGGGTGTATACGGTACATTCATCCCCGTATACTATCTTTGGATTTTTTGAAGCGTGTACGGAGAGGATGTGCACAAATGTATGTACAGCGTCGTATATTCCACCGACTGGTGCCATCATTCTGATTTTTGTACTCAGAGGGAAGCTTGGATCAGATCTTCAAATTTGAAGAATTTCACGATATCTAACGGAAAAATTAATAATGTGAGAAAATTCCTACTTCAAATAATTATATATTGAGTGCCGAGTTGCGGAAAATTGTTTTCCGCACGACGTACATAAGCTATTTTATCGACTAAGGACCGAAACGGCGTTTATCCGTCTGTGTAGACCGATGAAAACAAGATGTTTCGCAGAATAATTTGCTACATAAGTATGCATCGACAAATTCTTGATCAAGCCAACTCGTTTACGAAACAAGTGTTGTCAATTCATGATGAACTCTTGATCTCTTATTGTATAATCATCGAGACAATCACGGTTCAAAAGAGATAGACTAATATAGTATCTCATACATATGACATCTTCTAACGGCATAAGACAATGATATAACGTAGCCCATTGTAACCCAGATGTGACATTTCTTTGATTTAATTGTCATCCGCTTGAGAAACCGCGTATCTAGCATCATTGAATCAATAGAAGTAAGGCAATAGTGGCAGTGCTAGCGAGTCAACTTGATACGATGGATTATATCACTGCCGGAGTATATTTTCAAAAATTCCTCTTGTGGAACTATTACATACCTAATAATATGATTCGGGTGCAATATAAATTACAAAATTTCGACAAATTCATATGAACACATTTGAATCTTGCGTTTAATCAAATTGGATTCGAATCCATTGTAATTAAAGATTGACTCATCAAAAATTAGTCGAACCAAAACCGCATGAAGCGACAGTATTATTTAATGCATTATGAATCTTAATTCAAATTTACAAGGATGTGACAATTCACTAGTGTAAAAGCTCCTGTACCTGGAACTTTTCTAGCATCAGGCGAAGCCAACTCCGCAATTTTTAAAATAGTCCCAATACAATGGACGAATAGTTAGTCTTATCCCTGTAAGAATGGAAAAAATTCGTAATAATATCGTCTCGACTCACATAATGCACCAATATACAAATCAAGCTGATCTAATAACCACTTTACACCAATCAATTCATAACCATATCCCATCTTCTAATTTCAGTGACGAGGCGAAAGACGATCTACGAGTACCACCGTGTCAATTTCCGTGGCACAGACATCAAAAACTGGACAGCTATTTACCTGAAAGCTTTGCCAACGTGTCTTCAGATGGAAAATTGCAACGATTGCTTGACAAAAGTTAGCGACTTCGATTGCAAATGGTGCTCTGCACTTCAACAATGTAGCACTGGCACTTTTAGATTCAGGCAAGAGTGGCTTCTTAAAAATTGCGATAAAGACAACGTTCGAGAGGTTCAAAAGTGCCCAGCAAGATCTTTGATACCCGGTACGAGCTCTGGTTCGAATTCTGGATCGGGGCCGGGTTCAGGGTCAAGTACAACTAGAGAGTACAGAGAACACGTGGATTCGAGAGTTGATAATTCGAGACACGATGACGAACCGATGGCTAAACACTTGCCAGGAAAACAGGCTGCTAGTATTGGACATCCTGGATCCGTAGATTCTGGTGAGTGTATTATATTATTACTCTGGCAGCATTTTTGATTTTGTAAGCGGGTTCCTCTGTACAAGGATATGCATTTCAACGTTTTATTATCATATGATAAACTGTTCCGTAAGATTTTACGCAAAATTTTTACTAAATAAAAGAATTAATGTGTGGACCCGACAGTCACTCTAACAGTTGATGTGCAATAGGTCACGTTCGAGTTTAACAAGTATTTTGAATCTCCATTTTGGAAAATTGGAATGCCGCGTTCAAATGTAATCTGGTATTCAAATGCATTGCTTCTATCGATCCGTGATCCAAATGAATTCAAAAAAGAGACTCTATCGCTCTCAGGTAAAATACAGTAGAACTCTATTATTGCAAGAGCTCGGTTACAACCAGCAAATTTTCAAAATTTGGTTGGTTTCTGTCGATGGAATCAGCCTCAGTTATAACGAACTCGATTATAACGAAACCTCGGTTATAACGAGCAAAAATTCTGCCGAAATTTCAATCGGGACCTCTGCTGTAGCGAGCAGATATAGATACGAATTCAACACTACGCGATGGTGAATTTGAGAATTTGACGCCAATTGTAAACTGCAGCATCATATTGAAATCAGTACTTTTGATACAAGCAACATGAGCACTTATAAAAAAAAAAGATTTTACGCTGAAAGGACAAAAGAATGCTGAATTTAGTAAGATCTACGGCGTGAGCAGGACAACGATTTCAATTATCCTGAATATTTGAACAACTTTGTCCTCTCAATGGAAATATTGATGATAAACTTTCTCACCACTATTGAAAGTTGAAAAATACCGTCCATAAACATAATCTCCGAGCTAAGAAACAAACATTAGTCATTGATTTCATGGAAGACACAACCTTGTGGGTCGTGGTTATGATATAAGTCGGCATTACATTTGATCACCTCATACTGAAGATGCGGACTTGGAGTGGTTCAATTTTGACCTGAAAGCAATAGTATCTTTTTTTAAGTGATTCAATATCATCGTTTTCCAGGGGTTCACTATTAAAACGATTGACAATTTCCTCGAGAGAGTACGAAATAAAACTAGTGTTTGATCATGTTTTTAGCTATTTTATCATCAATATATTTTATCATTTGCACTTCTAATTTGAAACATGCGTCCTCATTACCCTATCCCCCTAAGATTGGTTAAGATCATTTATAATATTGGATTGTGAGAAACCTGAAATGATACGTAGCAGATAAGTGGAGCTTTGACTTTGAAACAGTTCCATACAGTCAATGAAGATATACGTGACCTCATCAATTGACTATTAAATGAAAATGATTGTTTGTAAGAGTACGACAATAAAAAATTGAAAAGTTGATTGCCGTGAGAAAATATCTGAATGGTTAATTATTCTACTTTCGCAGCTCAAGATAATATGAACATGGGTGTGTCCGGAGTTGTTGGCGTTCTCTTCGTCATAACGCTGGTAGCAGGATTGGTTGCATGGGCTGGATACGCATACCGCAATCCACATAGTACATCTGGACAAATGCTTATCCGGGTAAGAATACCTTAATCTGCATAATTCGATTTTACGAATAATCTAATTCGTATCTATGTATATCAAAATCGTAAACCCCTGTACTGGTATTAGATCACATCAAGTGCACATGTTCTGAATTTGAATAAGTTTAATGAATACCAAATTCTAAATTGCGTTGTATCGAAGTATTTCCCAAAAATGAGTACAAGTCTCTGAAATCTTCTGAAATTCTTGTAAAATTATTTGAAAATTTCGTTATCATCATATAAGATTATTTGGAGAAGAATTACTCATGAATATTTTTCTCTTTTACAGTACCGACCAAGCCAATGGAGCTGGCGACGAGGAGAAGCTCGTTACACGGCTGCGACAATCCACATGTGATACGGAGCAGGCCAGCGCGAACCGCGGCCAGAGCCTATAAACAGCATATCAGCAACGACAGCGATCAACAGTGCTGTTTGTTGAACATTTGCGAGAACCTTTTGGCCATTATGCCAGTGTCTAAGCCTGCGCTCGAAAATTCTTGGCAACGATGTGCTGGAAAAGTTTTCTTTTGATTGTCTACAGAAAGTGAAAAATATGTGGTAAATCCAGTCAACCATGTGGGCGCGTATGAAAAACTCTGTGGTGCATTCATAGACGAGTTTTCTGAACTCTGCAAAAAAAATAGCTAATGTGATTCGTCGATGAATCGGAATTGTGTTGTCAGCTCTTAAATATTGCCCATGTAATCTCAATTCGTGTTTGCCTATAATTAATTTCTGATGTCAATCGACGCTCCTTGGTAGTCTCGCATATCCCTGAATTGATTCATAAGTTGGGAAATGCTTGCAGATTACATATCTTGAATGAAAAATACAAAATTCCCATCATTTTAAGTGACACAATTTTTACATATGCTTTCACCGAGTTTGAACTTAAGTATAGTTCATCGGCGAAGTACGTAGTGCCTTTGAAGTTATTCGAGAAAATATTGCCTTGTATGGACGTTGGAAATGCAACTCAAATACGTCGTGCATTTCGAGAACATGATGCGGAAAGCACATCAGGTGAATTGTTATTGATCAATCTGTTTCTCTATTGTTGAAAATCTGATCGTTTCTCAATATTGTGAAGTTGTAAATTCCACAGACAAAGAGTGTAGAGTATGAGCATTTTGCTCAGCTTTACTCCAGGAAAAGTTTCTGTAAATTGACGGCTTTTCCGTGCTCGTATCGATCTGGCGGGTGATTGTTTTTCCCAAATTACATCAACGTTTCTCATATTTTTTATGGAAACCGTTTCGTCAAACGAAACTTATCGACTAATTGTATATAGCATCGGAATAATCATGTAAGTACCTCACTTGGAACCGTACAATCCAGCTCCTGTCACTCTATTGTAATGAATTCGAGTAACAAAGGAAAATGATCTATTGTTATTATTCTGTGAGGAGTTTTTTAAATAGTAATCTCAATGAGCTTTCTTTAACATAACACAAGAATGCAGCATCTGTCAGATCATTATTGTATTTTAAGTGTATATAGTAGTATTTTATAAATGAGTATTGATTTTTACGTAATTGTTAAGACACAATATACATGTAAATTGTGATCTGTATGCACATGGTCTAAATCAGTTTGATACGCCAATTTACACACTCAATTGTCCATGGAACTCAAATTTATCTGAAGCATAAAAATGTCATCATGTTATCATGAAGCTATCTCAGATATTGCCAGCAACCTTACGAAACTGTATTGTGATTCAAGGTCTAATTTTCATTGGTAAAAAGACACAAGTGAGTTTTATTGTATCATTGGTAGACTTCAAGTTGATCATATCCAATTGAATTTCGGTGTTGTTAACCGTGATTATACGTTTTTGTGCATGTTTAACTAGTTTGTTACTACATTGGATCAGGTCGGATTTTACTATTTCATACGACACAAGGCCAGAAGTTTTACAATAAGAAATCATGTGACAGAATTTTTTACTGAAATACATATGTATACATGTCTTATGTCATATTTGATATTTCGTGATAATAAATATTTACATGAACCTCGAGATGTTACTTTACTCATTAATATGCCAAGATCTTAATTAATATCCAGAGGAGTCCGATAGTTCCTGCAATTTTCCATAAATTTGAACCAAATTACGAGCGAGATTGGAGACAGAGATTCTCACTCTCACTGCAACTCGTACAATTACTTACCGACGGCGAGGATAAGGTAGACATTTCCAAAGAAACACGTGATTGAGGTTGGGTTGGGTTGGTGAAAGTTTCAGAAGGTTGTCTGCTAGTGCCAGTGGGAAGGGAGCCTCACCGCATTGCAGGCATTGTAGTCCAGTCATCAGCAGTCATTGAAACTTGTGTGGAGTGATTATTGATTATTTTTTGTCCTTTCTTTGAGATGAGTGGTCTAATCAAAGCATTAAAATCTCACAACTCAATAAATGGCGTCACAAAGTTGTTGACTAACTTGTCAATCAGTCCAAGCACCTCCACTCAGCACAGACCCAGTATTCAGAAAATGTAATTATTAGATTTGTATTATTACTCCAATATAATCTTACGTCTTATCTAACCCTTGTACACTATTGATTCCTCCTATTCCAATGACTATATAACAATCACTTCGTATATTCCAATTAACACATGTTTTCATCAGAGAACATTTCTCCATACTTTTTCCATAGTTGTCGATATCCATTTCATAATATCACTTAAGAACCTTGGTAATTTCCAGACCTACATTCCATCGATGTGCTCTTCTCCATACTACATCTAGGAACCATGATTTGATGGAATTTTTTGATGAAGAAAAAAATTGGAAGAGAAACAAAGTTGTTCATGGCCGATCATGGTTAACTGATGAACTGCGAATCAAAAGTAACACAGATTTACATAAGTTATGGTAAGATTCATTTTGCTGATACTTTCACAGATGTGAAAAGTCCATCTGGAACAGAGTTAGAGATCTATGTTTTTAAAATTGCAGGTATGTGTTGTTGAAAGAGAAAAATATGCTGCTGACTATGGAACATGCATGTAATCAGCAGTATGAGCTGTTCCCAAATCCAGAGAGGCTTGATAAGGTTGAAGAAAGTATGAAAAACTTAGAGACAGTTGTCCGTGAGAGAAATGATGCTTACTACAAATTAGAGACTGGGGAGACTGGTGAACAGCCTGCCAAATATGTGTGGAACATTTTAGGTAGTGTCTCACTTTATTCATCAATTGAGATTATTGAGATTGCATGAGTGTCGGAGAAACGCCTTTAGAATTTTTTTCATCGAATGATTAATGGTGATAGCCACCCTCGTTACTTGATTCTTCAGCAAAATATTCATACATGATTTTTCCAGCTCAGAATTCACTTACTTATTCATTTGCTTTAATCTTCTATGTTATACACAGAGTGATTTGCCCTATGACCCATTCTGAGAAATGAGTAAATACAATGATTATGTGTAGTTGAGAAGAATGGTTAACTCTCAGTGGATTTCCCTAAATAGTTACTGAGGCATCGAATATATCAATTTTTGTTTGCTCGAAGCTATTTTACATTGGGTATGGGAGTATGTAGAAATGAAGAATAATAACCATTGGTCTTGTGACAATGAGCTATTTCATCTTTTTGTCATGACATCAGAAAAATTGCTCACTGTAGTATTTGTCTTGACCAGTGTGTTTGGACATGGAATATTGACCATTTCGATATCAATCAGATGATGCATCACTTATCAACTCATTCACTCCCAAAGTACAAGTTAGCTCTATATATTTACATTCTCATTCTTACATAGTTTTTGGACGGTATCCACCCTAGAATGCATTCAAATACTATCAAACTTTCTTTGGGTTAACATGTGTGACCAAACAAAACAAATCATGCACAGCTGCACCTTGCCAAATTGGTCTCTTGATGACCATCTCTGAACACATAATAGAGTGAAAGTCTCGTAATTGACTTGTTCTGAATTGTAGAATACCCATCTGTTGTCATGAGTTGGAGTCCAACTATACAATCTCAAGTGCAATTCTCAATGGAGAAGAGAAAAAGCGCTCTGCAGATTGTAACATCATTAACTCTCAGTCTTGAGAAATTATACTACCACGCCCCAATCCTGAACCACTCGTACTTGAACTCAATTGATCTTCCTCTTTTGATCTCTCACATTTTGCTTCTGCATTTTGGTGCATCATCCGTTTTCCAGGTATGCGTCAATACTACAAGCTGCGACAGCATGTTATACCAAGATTTCTCAATACAAAGTGGAAGAGTAAGCATTTGTTTGGATACAATGGACATGCAGTAAGAAAATTCCTAAGACTGTATAGAGAGAAGATCTTTGTTGAGAAGAAGAAACACAGAAAGTAAGTACAAGGAATGATTTTCCCTCACCTGCAGGTGAAGTGGGTGAAATGTATCTCATATTCTTTTTTTGTTCCAGTCGCGAGTTCAATCAGGCAGTTGCTACTCTGAAAAAGTTCCCTAACACCGATTTAGAAGCCCTTCAAATGCGTTATACCACCGTGAACTTAGAAAAACTCCTAAAAAGTAATAGACTCAAATCTTTGAGGATGGCATCCCGTTTCCGTTAGTGTAATATTCTTCATGAATCAGTTCGTTCTGCAGTTCCACGGGACAAAAAGAAACTACTCCTAAAATATGCTACCCTCAACATTGTTAGTTTGACTTACTCTGAGCTTCTTGTGAAGTTGTTCAGTCTGATTGATCCTGAAATATCCATTCCACGAGTAAAAATAGGATTCTCTTCAGGTTGTCTTAAAGTCACTTAGAAACAGTAATAGCTCCCACTTTGAGATTCTATAGCTATTTAAGTGAGTCAAATTCTCATCCAATTGATGATGAACATGAATTGAAAAGTTATCATACAGTTTATTACTAATGATGAGAATAAAACCACCAGATTGTACATAGCGGGTGTGTTTATGTGAAGAAAATATATAAAAATAAGGATACTTTCTTATGCGCTCATTGAATTTATTAATCCTCATTCACGATTAATACAACACTAAAAAGTATTATTACCTTCTTTTCAAAGAAAAGTGCAATCAGCGACAGCTGCGAGACAAAATTCAATTTAGACTTAATAACACGTTATAGAACTCAATGCTGCCTACGTATTATTGTACAGTTTTGATGTAATATGTAAGCACGGTTCGAAAAAAGATCGTGAACATCAGAGATACGCCATTACCAATCATCCACTCAAAAATAATTCAACTTCGAAAATGCCATGGTCTGGAACATGTATCAATATATCGAATATATTCAGAATATAGTATTTCTATTTCTGCTAGCGATTTCTCACAATCTACATTGCAACAAATGTTTTTATAATGATCAACTGAAATAAAACTTCAAAAACGATTTGATCCCTCCAAGTCAACTCACATGAGAATCAAAGAGTGTGCAATGATTAGAGAGATCTATTAAAGCTCATTTCATAAATTCCAATACTGAACATTTTTGCATTCATCATTGATAAATAAGATTTTCCAAGGTTCCTCAGACAACTGAATGTAGATATTATGCTTATCAACGAATAAAGCACCTTGAGTATATAACTCAATCATAAAGCTGAGCTCATAACTGTACATATTTAAACTATTCAATGAATTGATTTTGGTACTCTCATTCGACTCATTTGTTACATCGTCTAATTATCCTCCAATCCGTGACATTTGACGATACAAAATATATAATCGCGAAAAGCTAAGGCATGTTCATCACGGCATCAGAAATATTAATCTTCAGCTGCACTTATTATGCAATCAGAGTATTATTTGTTCCGAGTGCCAGGATAAAACTGGGATGATCATGGAGGGGTGAAATCTCACCGGAAAGGACTGTCCTCTTTCTGTCCTGTTCCTGATAAATGCGAGCTCACTGTGATAATATGTTGTGGCTGTACGTGAATGCTGAACTGATCATAAAGATTTATATACAGTCTTCATACTCTTGAACATATGAATAATCGTAAAGACTCTGCATTTGAGTAACAAAATTATTATTGCACGAGAGACAACGGTCGTGATCAGAGTAACGAGAGCCCACGGATCTCTGATCCATCAAAGCCTAATTTTATGACTCCAATACAAAAGATTATGTATCTCCTAAAATGAAGTAACTTACGATAACTTATGATATAAAAGCAATGTTATGGTACAATTCATCTTTACTCTGTAGTAGAGTTGCAGTAAAGCTTCCGATCGAGAACTATCCATTGAGGAATGTGTAATTTCAAAATCGCAATTCTTGATCATCATTACACGCTCACAGGTAATAAATCTTGCCATGCTTCCTGAAGATTTTTATTAGAATCCGTACAGCGGCGATGGAGCTTGTCGTTAGGCGATATTGTTGACACCGGAAACTTGTCCTGTTGAAATTTTTTATGTAGGCATATTTCTGAGGAAACTCAAATCAGTCTTGGGCGACAAGTAGTTGTGACAGATTTTAAAAACATTCTCATTTTCTAAGCTCAATGTATACTTACAACATTTTTTATTAAGATCAGTCGCACCTCCTCGACCTTCAAGACTGACTCAACTTTTATCATCAGAAACAAGTATAGATGTGGAATTTACTTTGATACAATACTCTTTTATTTCACCATAACTACGGTATTCAAGAGGCAAAATATATTGTTTCTTACCTCTGTTATACTGGCCCACATTGTCTCGAGTACCTCTCGAAAATCGCAGAGTTCTTTGTGATTTGTGAAATGTACGACCCAATCACCACTGCTACCATGGACTTCTCGACAAGCAAATTCCTACAAAAGCAAACAGCATGGAAAAATTGACCAATGCAGTTTCTGCAAAGTTTTAGGACATGAAAGATGTCTCAACTCACCAAGATACACCATGACTGTTCCGATTCAGGCACTCGAAAAGCTGAAAGATCCTCAATAGTTGCGCAAGAAAGTGTTTGACCCCGCTGCCTACAGAGAAGTGCTTCTTTCATAGCAATTAAATGCTTCGACGTAAGAACAAGACTGCACGCTAGAGGTTCTCGTCTTTCCGCACAATCAAAGAGGCCAGATGCGCTTTGAACAAAACTTTGTAGCCACTCCGATGCTACATATTCGTCAGGAGCGGCAAACTAAAAAAACACGAATGTAAAATTGATTCATCAAGGCATATCAAGGTATACACACAACTCGAAAATTTTGTAAGAGTTTTAAGAAGTGATCTTTACCTGGTAAGCTTTGTTGGGCTTTAGAAGTATTTCGAAAGTATGAGGTCGGTGAGAGTTGGGAATCCTGCGACAACCCTGGCAAAGACCACCTTTTAGTGGGATTGCACGTTTAGGTAATCGCTGATTATTGTCTGTGAACATATAGACGACTCCTCCTTTGAGAACAAAATAACCAGCTTCCCAGGGACTAGTGGGTGCATTGGGATTGTTTGAATAAACGTGGGGTCGGAACATGAGATCTCCTTCTTTAGTTGGTCCGCACGGAGTGGTGGGTGGCGAGATGTGGTCATCTTCCAAATATATTAGGCTGTAATGCTCAATTTTCTCATCCTGCAAAGTGAATAGTTCAATTGATGAGACCTTTATTCCAAAATTTATGTGTCATAATGGTATTATCTGGACTCATGACTTGATGATTCGACTTACCGGATGTACCGCTGTTTCAGATAGAATGACATACTTCAGAGAATGCATATCGTCATAACGTAATTCTTTGACTGCTGGTAACCTCGGTTTAGATGGAGATCTCCTCATTGCCATCTCCAAGTGTGATATGAGTTCTGAAGTAGTTTGTCTACTTCCCGTTGAAAACAAGTACTGCATTTCAAAATCAGCATTTGAAATTAAGATTGTTTGTGCGTTGGGGCCAACCTGTGAAATGATTTTTAAAAAACCATGATTGAGTAGTTCAACTGTCAGTGCAAAATTTATTAGATTTTATGAAGGTACCAACTCGATGTTGGTTACGAAGTCTTTACTCACCAGAATAACATCGAGCTCGTTATACGGAATCACGAACTGATTGCTATAGGTATAATCAGATTTCTGCCCGGTGAGGTATAAGGTTTTGTCTGTTAATAAGGCTAACATAGGTTTACTCTCTCCATTTGCCATATATGAGCTTCTAACTTTGTAAACTTTGTAAAGCTCTTCGGTTTTATCTCTGTAGACGTTTCTCCTAATTATTTCTCGCATGTTTGCACCAATCTTTTCACCGCTAAATTCTCTCCTGACTAAAGCGGCGTTCTCACAGATTTCTTTGTCAAGATCTTCATTAAATTGTTTGACTAATGCAGGATCAACCTTGGCACCTTTGATATATAAAGTACTTCGCTTAGGTTTACTCTTGGCATCTTTCTTCGTTTCAAGTTTGCGTTCAGTAATTGAACGTAAGAATCTGCCTAGTAACGACGTTTTTGACGGTGCTTGACGTAGAGGAGCACTATTTAAACGACTATTTTCGTTTGACGTTGCAGAAATGAGATTAATTCTCTTCATAGGTGAGGCAAGGTGGCGATTGCCACCGCTACTGCTTTGTCTATCATCAATGCTCTCCGAAGTCGTGGTCACGCTTTCCAAGTCAGACCAATCGCTCGAATTAACGCATTTCCCCTGCAAAAATACACGGCAAATAAGAATACGGTATGATCGTATGACGTTTAGTTTGAAGAAGTCAACCACGATTTAAGGAAAAAGAGAGATAGGCGCGATTTCTCACCTGTAACTTGGAATTTGACAGATTAGGCATTTCGAGTTTCACTGGCGGCTCTTCGACGATGTAGCCGCACTGTTTCTCGACAATGTAGGCTTCTCGAGCTTCGTTATCTTCCAGCTCGATTTCGATTGTAGGTCTCAGGGATTTTGTGGGATCCTCTTGTCCTTCTGGAGCACCTCGCTCTGCTAAAGCCATGTAAGCACACGTAGCATTTGGAGTGAAACCGTTACCCATTTTGCGATCTGCATCGCTGTCGAAAATGCTGAGCGATGAAGTCGACGAGTAGCAGTCCGAGTGGAGATTTTGTGTGTTGTTATTTTTCAACGATTGAGGGCCATCGCCATGAGCACACCAACTGTACCTAAATGAACAAATGTGATTTACATGAGAAAGTATTTAAGCAAAACTCAAGTGTTTCAAATTGTAGGACTCTTGGATCCATGATAGAGTATTTTTTGTTGCGTGTAAGTCTAGTTGATTTCAATAATTCTAATGAAACCAACAACGTGATCACAAAAATTGGCTCAATTTAAACAACGCACGACCACGCAACATTTCGTTAATTTTTCAATTGAGAACTATACCTTTCAGTATGAAAACCCTTGCGTATCATGGAGCTAGTTGGCACGAAGCTTCTTGAATAGTCAATGTAATCTTCCTCATCGTCGAGCTTCATCATCTTGAAAATATCTTCGTGAAAACTAACTCGTTTCTTACTCTCGCTCTTCTTCTTCTTGCGCTGTCGCCTATGCACAAGAGCTCCTGAACTTGTGGATAATATACTGCTCGAGGTATCGGTCATATTTATCGTGTTTAAAATACTGTAAGGTTCCTCGACATTTTCGCAATCCGAAATTGTCATGCTCAATTCTAACAAATTTGTATCGTTATTGATGACGTATGAGTTACGGGGATCAAGGTTCTTTTTAAAACTGAAACTACTGGAGACGTCATTTTGATACGAAGACCGATCGTCATACATGCACCTGATATCATTGTTTTCAGCGTCGATTTCCAATTCTTCGTTTTTTCTGTCATTCAACTTTTTGCTGTAGAAATTGCAATCCTGTAATTCAAAATGTTAAGATGAAGGCCAGGTGTACCTGAGAGTTTATCTTAAAATTTCTTATCCTCAAATTTTTTAAATCTATAGATGTAAGAAATTCTAAGATGAAATATCCATGTTTCTCTTGCCTTGGCTGTTTCCATACTCGAACAATTGTTGTCGTCAACTTCACTCGGAATATTTTGATTGATAATGTCATTCTTCGTTGCCTGATGTTTATGATATTTACTCTCAAAAATTGGAAATTCTTCGGACATTTTGCTATCTTCCCCAGAGTCACTGGACGAATGGAATGAATGATCCAAATGCTTGTTGGCATTTTCATGATTAATCATTCTGAATTGGTTACGATGATCCATCATGTTAGCTGTAGACCAATCCTCCTGAAGAAAGTAAAAATTCGATCAAGGAAAGCGAAGAGATTTTGCTGACTCAACATTTTTTGCAGTCAAGATAACGAGAATGAGTATCATTTTGCAATGATCAGACTCTACATTTATACGTGCTTCACTATTCACTAGTAGAAGTTGAGATAATCGTTTCATGAAAATCTCAAACTTGTTGGTTTGCATGCATAGCATAGACCGGTCGCAAATACTCTCAACTCTGCTGCTTCAGCGTTGGCGTAGGAATCAATAAGTGCAGTATCGAATCCGAATCACGCGACGAGCACGAGTTGAATTATCACTATCGCTTCATTTGCAGCAATATTTTATCAATTGAAACCGATTCAATCCATCACTTTTTTTCAAAGATACGGTCGAGCCCTATCTTGTGTAAGAAACTGGAAGATGTGAATAATACCCTCATAAATAATCACAGAATCGTCAGCACATCTATCTCTTACAGTTACATGACGAGCTTGATTCATCTAAATCGTAAACGCAGATGTCATATCGAGCGAGTTGGATCATTATTTCGATAGACCAGGTTTAAACGAGTGCAACCAATTGTTTCTATAATGAAGGTGGCAGCGGTATTACGCACCTCTTTGTAATTTTTCTTGTCGGTCTCGTTTGAGGCATCCATATCACTATCGATGGCAAATCCGCTGTCACCCGGAGATAGAAGATCCGACGAATTTCTCAGCGATCGCAAATGTAGGCTCAATGCTGTGCCAGAGGGTGAACCGCTCATTGGGCGACGAGGCATATAATTGCATATGTCTAGATATGTGACGTCCTGAAATGCAGAGATTCCATTATTTGTTGTGAGAAATCTCAACAATCGGAGGGTTGAAACAAAGGTCCAGAGAGCGTTTGATTTCAGCAAATAAAGCACTCAAATGGCAGTATACCGTTCTCATAAAAAAAGATTAATTTAAATCCTTACAACGATCACTCTAAGCGGTGAGAAATAAATGAGAGATAGAAAACATTGAGGGCTCGAGTAACGAAGGAAGCGCAACAATTCATCTTACGAGATCCGCAAACTGCAGAGAAAAATATTCTACTGAATCGATGAAGGAAATGCTTGAAGGAAAAATTCAACATCGTCAATTCTGCATTATTGTAATCGTTATCCATACATTTTCTCCCTCTCCCTCACCATGTTTCTGAATGAAAGTTTCCATATCCATATAATTCCACTCAATTACATTTATAGCAAGAAAAATGAAATTCACGTGCAGTAAAGCGGAATGAGAAAAGAACAAAGATAACCCGGATGGCCTTTTTGTATGTTATCAGAGAAGAAACGAATTAGTTTGGTGAAGATTCCATTACGCGACGGTAGACATACGTTATGATGACGATAAGTGTATCAGCACAGAGTGATTGTTGTTAAGGAACAAGACGGTGGAAATACTCGAGATCTCAAAAAATCTGTTATCCCCCTTCTGCAATTGAATCTCTTCATGGTAATACTTCAAGATTGATGTACAAGAGGGGAAAAAGAGCAACAAGAATGTGAGATTATTCAGAAAAAATGTAAATCACCTTGAGCTCATATTGTGCGAGTTGAATATCAATTTGAATATGTAAGACTAAATAAAATTGAAAAAAAATTAATTTTGAACGATGTCGTGATCGTAGAATTGGTATTTAAGGCATGAATAAGTAAACTGGTCGAGGTACCAGAGAGGTGTTGCGCATTCCGAAGTCTTATGAAAAAATTTCGAATAATAGGCATGACGATGTTTATATTGGAGGCTCTGTAGAATTTTGATAATATTTTTGTAACTCACCAATTGGAGTGTGAATGACACATTTTCTAATCCAACTAATAGATTGATCAATTGATTAGTTTTATCTGCATCTCGTACCAAAGCATGGGCAAAGTACTGCTTTTGAAGATTTTTTGTATCCCTTAGCATACATGCTAAATAACTTTCAAAGCTGCCTTCACTGAGAGTATGATAGAGCCAAGCTCGACCTGAAATTGTGAAGTATTCTCTGCAAGGCATCTCAAAAAAAGATACTTTTTCATTCAAGTCTTTCATCTGATAGTTTGAAAAGAAGTCAACCAAGAATCTCAGATTTTTAAATTCTGTAATTCATTTGAAAGCTGTTCTGTGCTGGTCCATTATTACAATATATACTAAATAATCAACATTGAATTCATTCATGAGGTGTACCTTTTCCAATAGAAGTCAGAATATTCTGCAGGGCATGGATGACTACAATCGTATCTTGATGGCTCAGCTCACGAGCAGTTCCCCAATATCCATGCCTTTCTATACGTAAACCATGACGAAGGGCTCGATCCAACCAATAGACAAGCCAGGAGTCACCATCAAGAACAACTGAGCCATGTAAGCTTTGTATGTAGACCTGTAATTTGATAGAAAAAATAAATTCAACTCACTCTCAATTTGATGCAAGCCTAATGATTAGTACTGGAGAAGCAAAATTGCATCTGACAAAAGATATTATCAGAAGTAAGGAGCTTGATAAATCTTATGATATAATTCAAATAGGAGAATAATTGCTGTACATTAGATTTTGAAAGACCTGATTCATCAATAAAAGTTATGTTCCTTCCATCAACTGAGTACTTTTTGGATGCTTGTCACCAAAGAGCAGCCTATTAAATATGATGATGTTTATTCGACTGAAGATACAATAACTGTCTTTTATCACAATGGTCCTCACTCTCACTATCTTTGATGAGACAGAGTATCTTCAAGACGTTTTAAAAGATAATTTTATCATAGATAAAAGCTGTCCATGAATCAACAATTGTCTCTCAAGATTTTTGTAAATACTGGAAATCTCAAGCAGTATGTACCCAGCACTGTTCCTAACTGGTCAGGAGTCTGATGGAGTATGGAGTCAACAGTCAACAATGAATCAGACTTCAATAAGAGAGCAAAGATAATCCTAATAACACTTGTGGCCGGACACGAGTCCCTCGATTGAAAGGGGAGTAATTCTCCAAAAATCAGGTACTTATACTTAAAATCCCAAAGAACAAAATAGTTGCGATTATCGAACGAAATATACATCGAGTCAAAATACTCATGTCATCACGTCATCACAAACAATAGAGGTTAGCTGTGATGGACAGCTGTAAATATTCGGATTTCCTCCCTAGTTCTTGAAATATACTCACTTGTAATTTAGAAATGATTGATTTTGAAGTACTGCTGACGTGACATTAACAATAAGATGAGTGATTAGCTTCCCAAACAATATTATAGTTACATCGGGACCTCGTTCTAAGAATTTTTCAATTTGTAGATGAAATGTTACACTGCTGTAAGCGAATAATTGCAGAGAAACGATTTGCCGATGACACGAAAAATTAGTAGCTCGATCATATATTGTAAATCTTTTAATAATAAGCTAAAATACGGTGTATGTGGGCCGAGAGATGACAGGTGCGCAAATGGGTTATTGTTTTGACACTTGTCAATTGAGTCCTTTCTGCTAGAGTTGAAAATCGTTCATCTTATTTTAAGAGGCCGTACAGTTCCCTACCTTGTCCACACTTGTCATCGCACTTTCACTTTTATTTCTCCATTCTTCATTTCGCAGAAAACATTTGCATTGACAAATATAATAATAATTATATCAAAGTGCTATAACTAATTTGTAATCGGAATAATGAAAACTCCAATTACCCGCTCACAAAAGTGTTATGTGGACATGCCTGAAAACCGATATCGCGTGGGATAAGAGTTTGAAAAATCCCCAAAAATCTGACACAATTAACGCCAGGAATATGTTTCCACTGCGATAATGTTTCCATATGCTTCTGTTTCGGAAAAGAATGGAAAAAACCAAAAATTTTCAATTTTGTTATTTCACCAATTTTTGTCATTTTGCACTATAGTCCTTTACTTTTTTCATATCAGAGAATTTTTCCGGGGCTGAGAAGTGGGACCCAGTGAGAGCGGGTTAATAGCAAAGAGCTGTACAAAATTAGTGAACAGTACAGAGAATTTGTCATTGATCGAGGTCCATCAGTCGCATCAAAGTCGGTCCTTGAAAACATACTTAATAATAAAGTGTGAGAATTCTAGAGGGAACACCTTGGATCAGAGAAGAGATTTGGATTTTGATAGAATGAAAGATGCCAGGAATCAATTTCATATTGATCTCCGAAATTCCAAAAAAACTATGGTGAATTAGAGGAATACGCGCGTGAGGATGTGCTTAAATTGAAACTAATTGAGATCCTCGGGTCTTATGTAGCTCGCATCCATTTCTAAGGAGATTTTTCCAATTGAAGTTGTTTATATTAGGATTTACGAGAGTTTTATAGAAAATATCTCGAGTGGACGAAGGAGACTCCAAAACCACGAATGGATTGATCATGTGAGTTCAATTAACCCCTCGATGAAACCTAATAATGAACAAAAAATCTAGCTCTAGTTTCTTTTTCCCTGTACATTCTGTGTGGAAGTGAACATAAATTATTATACGAAAATTCCAAGAAACTAAGAATGAGTAGGATTCAACAGAATGGAAATTGGTCGTGGTCGACTAAAAATTGATTGACTTTAAATCATCCGTTCGCAATAACTTTAAATCCAATCAATTTTACAGTTCAAATATTTACTCTGATCGCTGATGATCACCGTAGAGACCGAGTCAACTTGATAATAGTTGAGTACCATTAAATTCCTTTAAGTTCCTTCTAGGTGCCTCAAAAGTACATATAGTTTGAATTCACGACTCGTGTCAATCAGTATATCTGATGATTAATTAGTTTGGAAAATTCAGATCATTTCAAAACGTATTCAACAAAGTAGTCGACATACAAATTACAAGTTTCCGCAAGCACAGTACAAAACAGCTATTATATTCACATCGCGAAAAATAGGCCCTCTCTTTGCCCTCTCTGAGGAAAAATCAATGCCAGTAAGACCGCAAAGCGAGGGATGCGCATGAAACAGCATCAGGAGCTTCTCTGACATACCTAGTTCTAAAGATCTCTTACTTTTGTTTCGCATGAATGCATTAAATCGAATGCCTAACAATGTAAAATTCAATCAATCGCGCATCATTTACAGAAAAGTTACCTACATATTCTACCTATATGCCACCCACTACACAATATTCCACCCCCCTATCATCACAGCCTAGCACAATCAATTCCACATCAAGAAGGTCATGTATTACAAAAGACAACAGTGTATCGGAATCTATTCCCACAACCACACTATACTAACATTCTCAATAAAACGTAAGATGTAAGCACCGTACATAGTGAAGAATGTAAAAAGATACTTACTAGTTTAACAGCTTTGGTCAGCTCCTGTAGTATCCTCGACTTTGATAAAACTTTGTCCGTAGCTAACAGCTGAGTCTCAGAATCGTGTAAATTATTATAATTTGGCATGGCTACGGACTCGGAGGGCTTAACGGCCCCCGAGGAGCCGCACCCTGACGATGTCGACGAAGAATATTTCGAATATTCTTTAGAAATATCCGGGACGAGATGATGATACCTCGCCGCTGTTACTGCAGCAGCATCACCATCAGCAGCAAGAGCAACCTGCTCATCGGTGATAACGACAATCTGCGCACGCTCCGTCAAACGCATGCTTGACGGGCGATCGATTCCGCAGCTGGACTTTATTTTAACGTTTGATGTATAACTATGTAGATATTTAATATTCTTGTGACGTAAGTATATAGATAGTGTTGTGCGATTTCTTATATATAGTTCTCACTCGAGTCTGCGCGCCGACGATTCGAAGAAATTTGAATTTCTGCGAAAGCTTACCGCGCGTGCGCGCGCAACTGAGCGGGTAAGTATATAAAGCGGGCACCGTTTTGACTTTTTGGAACGATTCGAGAAATACCTATAACGGTCAGGTAATTCGAAAAATTGGAACACACCGTTACTAGTGTGCACGATAATGCATTTGGGATATAAAATTGTTATTTCGATACAATGTGGTGAATGAACAATAAAGGTTAACTTGGGTTTGAATTCGAGCCAATGGAATTTTTATGTTCGAATTCGTACCCTTGCGCGAGGTGGTTTAGTGAAATTCGCCTGGGCGACTGGGCGACCGCACTCGTCGAAGTTCGCGGCAAGACTCGCCGGTCGAGCAGATGAGGAAGTCAGTTATGCCCCAGCAACAAGCTATTACCGGGAGTCACACAGAAGAGATAAATCGGAGTCGAGGTGGGGTAACAGCGGCACGTAATGTTATTCTATTCTATAATAAGAGTTGAACGGTCTTTGGTTTCAAAGGAAGATTTCCGCGGGGGTCAGTGACGAGCGCTTTTCGGTGCATTGCTGACGATCAGCAATGATTATGTGTAAGTATTGACAACGCTCGAGTGACTAAGATTTCTCGATCAATACAGATTTGAGATTGATGATTAATTTGGTTACACATCTTGTATTTGGTGATGATAGTTTGTACATAAATTATTATTATTGATTTCATAATATATGAGTGATTCCGCTGAAAGTGTGATTTCTTGGGACCAAAATCGTCGTGGGGAGTGATTTGGGTCAAAAAATTATTTCAGCCCCAGACGAGTTTCGGTGTCTCATAGCAGTTGATTTACACGTATTTTGGCACAAAAAGAAAGTATCTAAAGCTACGTAGCTCAAAATTGAAGACGGACAAAGATATGTCGAGTTTAAGGGGTCGTAAAGGGGACGGAATTGACATTTCGTCTGAGAAATATTCCCACGGCTCACCAACTAATCGCATACTTTTGTCCGCATAGATTTGATCCAATGCAACAAAATACTTCAAGAAAATGTGTTCCACAAAGCGATATAGCGCGTTGGGGAGGAGCACAATATTGGGACAGAATTGACCGAAAATTTTGTACACCATTCTGAAAACACGTTCATGTAGTGCGCCTGGCTACAGATTCGAGTTTTCGGCTACTGTTGCACATGGATTAGGTGTATTTGGGTATCTGAAAATCAACCTCATCGGTTAGAAAGGCTCAATAGGCTATCGGGGACTTTGCCGACCTTATAAGTGCTGTGCAAGCAGTTCTGGTGCAGGTCTTCAAAATGTCGGATGTCCGTGCGCGAACTAAGCAAGTAATTTTGACTCGCAAAGTGGTAGAATATGTTGTTTGAAGTATTACAAATTGAAGTGCATAGCTACAAATGAGGGTTTTCGACTCTGAATATGCGTTGCAGTGCATGCAAGAGTCGAAGGTGACTTTTCTACAGGGGACGGAATTGACATTTCGGCCCTTTATGAGGCACTACAAATTACGGGAACGTTAGAATCGACTCAAAAACTATCAACATAGTTGCGCACCTATTGGTGGAATACACCCCAGAAAATTGCGATTATGTACATTTCAAGTTGCAGAAACTTGGGGGAGCTTGGAACACGGAAAATCACACTTTCAGCGGAATCACTGATATATGAGTAGTTCCGTTGAAACTTCAACATTTGGAGGCCGAAAATTTGCCAACCCCAAATCCCACTTCGGAAGGTTCTGACTTATACAAATCGACTTTTTCAAATATATAATGTATAATCCAACTCGCGCACGGATTTAAAAATTTCCACCCATCGGTACCATGAGGATAACACGTGTATCACGGTAGTGGCGCACGGAACCTGACATTTTGACCCTTTTTCGACAATAACTTTTTTTGGCGACCCTTGATCGCCAAACTCACGATTGCGCCATAAAGAGCACCAAAAATACGTCGAAAATGATCTGCACGGACTTTTTTCCCAAGCGTTTAAAAGGCTCGTACAAGCGGGCACACATTATTCAAAGTTCCCTCAGAACTACTCATATATTACATAATTCTTACCATGAGTTCGGGAATACGCTATGGATTTCTGATCGTACCGTAATTTGGGTCGACTTGAACCACTTTGGAGCTTCTATAATCCAATTCTCATTGCAATTTTCTGAACAAATTTGTATGTATCTCAGGTCATTCGACGCGTCTTGATTTCTTCTTTAAAATGCTGTGCTCAGAAGCGAATTACATGAAAAAAACAGGGTGGCCACGGTCACCCCGGCGTCTGAAGTTTTTGGTGCATTGGACCAAATCTATGCAAAAAAGAGCTCGGAAAAGAGTCTACGATTAGTTGAAGAGCTGTGGGGATATTTTTTGAGGCGAAATGTCAATACCGTCTCCATCGGCGACTGCTTAAATTTGACATATCTTCGTCTGGCTTCAATTTTGAGATACGTAGCTCTATAGATCTTTCTTTTCTGTGCCTAAACGAGTGAAAATCAAGTGCTATGAGCCACCGAAACTCATCTGGGGCTGAAATAATTTTTTGACCCAATTCACTTACCGTCACGATTTTGGCCCCAAAAATCCCACTTTCGGCAGATATATGGTCCCAAGGCATCAACATTGAGTAGGTAAAATAACAAACACTGACAAAAGCAGGTGGTGATACTTCGTTTGCGAATAAGTTGTCAGTTTCCTTCCCCTTGATTGCGTTAGATGTAATACGACTATAGTTACATGTGTATTAGAAAAAAATTTTAACGATGTGGGCTAGTGGTTGGAAAATAGGTACTTGAATTTACAGAATTTCCCTGGCTCATTTTACAGCTTCTTCTAAATTGTCCCCAACATCTTGAGTAACATAGACAGATTTTCATGGGGTGGAGAACGAGTTTGAAAAAAAAACTATGGGAGCAAATTTGATATACTGCACTTTATTAGTAGTATACATATGCTCGTAAAATTAATTAGCAATCAAATTCTGCAATTCTGCAAAAAACAACTCAAAGTTGAAACAATGGCAAAGAAAATAAGCTATAGGTACGTTGAAATTGCTTCAGACAATCTTTTTTGGCGTTACTTTCACGAGAAGAAAAAAGGTGAAAAGTTTAGAAAACAATATTTCCACCCCAATACGAACGAAAAATACGCGAGAAGATCTGCGGTGGCTGCTGTCTTTCATTTACGCTTCCGAACTTACATCCGCAAATAGAAACTATTGGAATTAGGATTCATATTGAAAAGTTGATCACTCATGCGAACCCAGAAAGGCCAATCCTACCCGAACGACATGACACCTGCGTATTACAATGGAAAAGCCGACAGAATAATAATATTCTACAAATGATGATCCTGTGGCTAATTGTACTGAGTTGTCCGGGAATCTTAGCGGGCTTTCTCACCACTGGCTAATTTGTGGAAAATTTTACATGACGTCATTCTATATTCATCGGACTGCGAGGATATGGTCAGTTTGTATATCCTTGGGTGAAATAACGACACGTCATTGTAAAGGACTAATAAGTATAAGCCGATAGCAATAGACTCACAAACGGACTACTATGAATTATCATCCAAAAATTTTCCAGAGAAGCTGAACTAAGAACTCGACCCTTGTCAGCATTTCTGGAAATATTTCCAGCCAAAATGAAAATTCAAATGCTGAGTTCCACCCTGTCTGTTTCCATAGAGTATTCCGTATAGGAAAACTTACGACCAAAGCCATTATACTCGAGAATGCCTACGAGATCCTATGGGACCTATAATGCCTATGGGACCCATCGCAGTGAACGTGTGAAAGTGTAGGTCCCGCAAAATAACCTTGAAAAGAGGTTGAAATTGCGTTAGTGAAAAAACCGAAGCTACTTCTAAATTTTCGAATCTAAAAACGTTTACATACATGTGACTAGCCCTACTCTTCTTATTTCGTTTATTGCTCTCAATGTCACAGTCAAGTATTTTCCTCCATAATTCAATCCTGAGCTCATGAAAGGTGCAGCTGTGACGTCGATAATTCCAAGACCGGTATCCAAGACCGTTTCTTATGGATCATATGGATTTTAATGCATGACTCAGAGAGCATATTTTGCCACAAAAACAAATTCATATAAGCTTCAGCTGAATATGAATGTTTCATAACCGCAGCGTTGACGTGGATGGTTTGTACGAAGAAAAATACATTGTCTCATAGTTACTGAAGGCCTTTGAAGAGCCGATTTCTCAGTAATATCGGGTGGAGAGAATCACACTATTCCCGCCTCGTAAAATTTGGAGGGGAAACCAGATTGCAGGTACAGAGCGTATAGAGCTTGAGCACGAAAATGAGATAATTATTGCAAAGGTCTTCTGGGCGGTGCCATGGTTGGTCTGACCACAGTTCAAAATCTTGTTTTTTGAACGGAGATGTGTGATCCGAGGGAACATACAGGTCAGCTGTTGAATTGGAGATGATTCCCCCCCGTTTATTAATCCACATCTGCGATAAGTGTTCACATGTATCGAATCGCTATTTTCAGCTCGAAAATCGAATCGATTCTGTGGATCGATCTGTTTGTGGAGGCCGCCATGTTGGCTCTTTGAACGTCGGTATAAAAAAATGCGTAATCCATATCTGCGATAAGTGTTCACATGTATCGAATCGCTATTTTCAGCTCGAAAATCGAATCGATTCTGTGGATCGATCTGTTCGTGGAGGCCGCCATGTTGGCTCTTTGAACGTCGGTATAAAAAAATGCGTCGGTATGGAAGATTTCTATCGATATATCGGTTATCTCACTCTTGAAGTGGTTATAGAAGATTCCTATTTGTTCACTTATTCAGATTGAGGGGTTCAGATTGGAGTCGGGAAATTTTTGGTATCTATTTCAAAACATCCCCTTTGACACATCGCGCGCGACGCGCGCAATTTTAGTCTAGTAAGAGATATGAAGTGAGGAATGCCGTGGAAAGGGTTTGCAAAGACTATGCGATGCATTTGTGTCGCATTAGTGTGGCTCATGTGTAGTGCATAATGCATAATAAACACTTATGTTGAAAAATGAATTTTTATGCGTATTACTGTACCAGCTAATGATTGAGCTGAATTTTGCCGGCAAACTGACTTGGCGCAAATAGAATCTGATATTTCGGAGCCTGAATATCGCGCATGGACAGCAGCATTGGATCTCGCATGTCTGATGCTTTCCATGGGCGCGCGGGCGCTAAGAAAGTCTGAGAATGCCGAATTATGCAAACAGTATTGTGTAATTATATCAAAAACAATTCCACATTGTGGAGTGAGAGCCTCTGCGGCGCACATTTCGAGGACGCTCAGCTCGAATCTGAGATTGCCTAGCCTATCTCAACCGTATCGCGTGGGTGGCTGCAAGGGTGGAGGCGCGGTTCGATCAAAATCGAGCTTTAGGAGCCTACCCTGTCAAAAATATGTCGGAAAAACTTCAACCTCGACCACTGGTTGGGGCCGAGAATCAATCAGTAAGTTGACTTTTGGAGGAAGCCACTGGTCGCCTGCCGAATTCAACCACTGGTTGACTTTTTCCCCCACAGCGAATATGAGGATGAGAACGGAGGATATGGATGGGACTGGTGGATGGTAGTCCCCGGGTGACACACTTGGCTCTGAAAACAAGTTTCAACATGTTTCTGTAAACAAATATAAATAAACACTAGCACGAGCAACGCGGGCCCTTTCGGAAAAAATTCAGGTTAAGCAACGTTTTCGTAATTCTGTATCCGGATTGGTGACCACTCGACCGTTCTTTCATAATGGGTATAATGGGTACTATACGGAGCGAGGAGCCCATGAGATTGGTCATTGAATGTGAACGGACGACACTTTTGGGCGAGGAAAACAATATTCATCATGTTTTTCCACGAACAAACAGAAACAAATACCAGCCCTGGCCACGAGAGCATTTGTCGGAAAATATCCAGGCTAGCAACGTTCTCGCGATTGACTATCTGGATTGGTGACATTGGTTAACCTGAAATTTTTTCCGAAAAGGGTGGCGCTGGTGTTTATTCCTATTTGTTTACGGAAAAACATGTTGAAATTTGTTATTCAGACCCAAATGTGTCTTCCGGGGACCGCCATTCACCATTTACGTGGGTCCCAAATTCCTCCCCACAGCAAATATGCCTTGTCAACCGGGGAAACCGATAAGTCATGCAGCTTCCAGATACATCCAATGGACCCCTGTGCGGTATTCTAAGTCATCCCCGACCGTGGACAATATGGGAATTGCATGTTTCCTGGGTCATTCCGCAACTTTTCCCACAATTCGAGGACATTAAGTGGAAATAGCACCTTGACAGGATTGTGTCCACACGTAGAATTGATCGAATGATGTTTGAACATCGAATACCTACCCTTTTGCAGTATTTTTAGGCCTAAAGTGTATCCAATACGGTTCAATGGTGCGGGCCCGGACAATTTTCAGAATCATGGTTTTTTGAGGTTATGTCGGAATGTCGCATTGCTGGGACCAATCTGAACCCGGATTCGGATTCAGCAAATCCAAAAGTATTACAGTGGTCTAGTTTGGGAGTAAGGTCAGAACTATTTTTTGTGGGGCTGTGTAATTTGATACATGAGGAATTCCCAAGATTGGGACGCCCTTTCCGATGCTCGAGAATATATTTGGAGCTTGGATGCGATGCGATGGAGATAACTGCAATCAGAAGGTAAAGATTATCGGTTGTGGATGGACTATCGGATGATTATTTACATGTGTGGAAAAAGTTGTCTCTGTACGATGTCATGGAAGAAATGAGTAATCCATCGTTTGTGATGAGAAGTGGCAGATTCATGACACGCGCATACTTCCGGATCTCTCAAAACATCGCTGAGGGATAGTCATATGATGCTTAGATACTATTTGGCCATGGTCAGGTGTAGACACAGTCCTGTCGAGGCGCTATTTCCATTTAATGTCCTCGAATTGTAAGAAAAATCGTGGAATGACCCACAAAACATAAGATTCCCATCTTGTGCACGCTTGGGCATTACTGAAAGTACCTCACGGGGGGGGGGGCATTGAATGTATTCGGAAGCTGACAAATCGGTTTCCCCGGTGGACAAGCCACCAGATAGATTCTATGTGGGAAAATAATTTACCCCGGCTAACTTCCACGATATCTCGAATTTTATATCGCCACCCATCCTCCAAAACACGATGCGTGGGTGGATGCGTGGGTATAGACACGGTTTGATGAAAATCGATCTTCAGGAGCCTTGAAATGGTATTTTTCGGGTATCTCGGAATCGCTGAGCTCGAATTTGATATCGTTGAGCCTCCAAATCGTGATCAGTGGGCAGACGCGGGGGTGGAACGTGTTGAACGTTGGAAAATTAGTGCTAGTCGTTCGCCTGTTCTAATAAACAATTTTCATTGTGCAAAAACTGTGCAAGCTAGCTAGTCTCGAAAAATCATGCATGCATGCGGCTAAAATTTCGTCTGATTTAGTAAAGCATTGGTACCGAATTTTCGACGGAAAAATCGTTGACTAAACAGCGGTTCTCCGCACTGTCCGTCCGACTGCTGATAAATAATAGTTGTTGCAAATTCCTGGCTTGGCGTATAATTGGCGTCTCTTTGAGCACTTCAACGTCCATCTGGAATTTCTCGCTCTCGAATCAGACTCCGACTTTCCAGAGTCCCGAAAAGCACTTTTCCAAACTCTGGGAATTTTTTACTCCAGCTTGCCTCAGAGGAAAATGGTGCAAACTCGACTGTATCATCACTGTCAGCCCCTACACCCCGTGCAAGATATTCTTCCTATCCTGGATATGATTTCCCCGAGAAATGACTCTATCATAGTCTAATTCCCTTAGACCAGTGTCCGTAAATCGAGGTTCTACTGTACTGACTTGTGCTTGGGTATATCTCACAAAGTTCCAAACTCTTATAGGTTGACCGGACTATACACAAGTCCGATGTGAATTTCTCACATATCAATGTTATTCTTTTCATCCGGATTTGAGGAGGATAGCTATCTTGCTGCGCTTCTTGAGTAGTTGCTTCGTGGATGATCATGTTGCATCATTTGTGAGATTTAAGGATTTTAGAGCTGTAAAATACGTGGACGTCAACCTGACAATCTGGAACAAATTCGTGCACCAGATATGTTGGTCAGGATCGATTTTTTATTTGAGAAAAATGATGCTCACATCTGCAAATGACTCCATCGAGAGCGTCGATAATTTACCGAATGTCAAAATAGGTTGATGTTGTGAACGATGAATTATGGTCATTATCTGCCTACGTTCTTCCGGTCGAACCAAATACCAGTCGCATGAGCAACTAAAATATTAGTAGTTTGTTGTAAATTTCAAAGTTTATGACAGTTTCAGACGAAACATTTTCATCTTACATTGATTTGATCACTTTTTCATTACTGTTGATTATCAGTTGACCACAGAAACTCATGCCAAATAAAACTACGTAAATGACGATCATCAAACAAAGACTCAAGAGTTTCTTCGTCGGAGATAAATTTCCATTGGCCAACTGTAACGTAATTGTCAAATGCGATTGCTGTTCTTCTACAATTTTGATGGAATGATTACTCACTTGGTAACAAAGCATAGCCGAAAGAACAACACCACCAGCTCGTATCGACAGAAAAATTGGACAAAAAATATCCTCCAACTGTTTGCAGAACCTTTTACAGGCCATATGTTTTCCATGAGTGATATCGTACGGTGAGAATCATGCAAATCATACATACATCTCGTGCATTTATTTCAGAATACGCTTACTCCATGGTTTGATTATGTAGATCAATTGAACAGGCCAAATCGTTAAAATTGTGATCATGTGATTGCAGGCCCTGGGGATTTGCTTTGAAATTAGCAATATCCTTGAATCTAAAACTGTTCAGTTTCTCGATCATATGTAATAGTGATACTTTCATTATAATACACCAGTTGTGGGAGATATGTCGGTAGGGCCATTGATCGATAGTGGCATACAGGCAAATCTCAGAGTTCGCGCGATTTCCTGATTACGACCTATTTTCCGTCTCAGGAGACATGATTTGTGGCAAGTGAGATATCTTTCACTGATAATTTTCGAGAGAGGTCTATATCTTGCTTCGGCCTAATCATATGAGAAGTGTTATGTGGGAAAAGTCGATTTTTTGGCGTCACAAGGATTTCCAGATGCACTCCATAACTTGCAAGTTTGACGGCGATTGGTCAACGATCCTGGAGATCGGATAAGTGATTGATTATACTTCGAAGAATCGAATTCTACTCTCCTCAACGCCATCCTCATCGAAATAAGAGTGCTGACGGAAGTTGTTGATGTGTCGCAACATTTTTGTTATCAATCGCTCTTGCGATCAGGACGATAAAAAATCGGAATTCTGGTGACGGCCCGGGGTCTGATTCAAGCCGAAAATAATCCATGGTCTTAGCCAAGTCTGATTGATGTCGTCGAACCTTGGTGACTGTGGTCACGACGAAAAGAAAAATTGTTTTTGTCTAATTCAATCACAAGAATGTCATTCTTGCAATCATGAAAATCTGGACCTCGTCTATCTTGAACCGCGTGTAATTTCATCTCCACTTTGAATAAATAATATAGAGATCGACCCTATCCCAGATCCACTCCAGGAGTGATGCGAGGCTTACAAAAATTGAGTATTCACGAAAACGTGCATTTTGGTGAGGGTAGAGTATCTTCATTTCGCAACGAGGCCATTGTGAGCTCGATTGGGAGGTTTTGTGAACTATTGAACCTTTCTTTTCCTCACATTTCAGAGCCCAAAATCACCTTATCTCCACGAAGAAAGTGTACTCGTCGGGGTCTTTTTTGTATGTGGCAATGATTCAATCTAATGTGAATAAAAAGAAAACTCGATTGCCTCTTCTTTTTATGATGATGATTGGTGATTATTGTGGAAGATATTTCACTGCCATTGAATTTTGGAGGGATAGAAGTTGCCACTGGACGAGAAGTCAGAATCAGGGTTAGTTGGTGAGAAGTAGCTGCCAAGATTTACCTGAGTAAACGTTAGGTAGAATGTATCGTACAAGCATGGAAAAAACGGTGCTTATCGACAAATTCTCTCGTTTTCCTCATTATCCGGGTATCCTCTAAAGCGCGAATAAAATGTGAAAGATGTATATGAAAAGTGTGGGAATTTACCGGGATATTTTTGTTGACAAGTGCCAATACCACATCGTTCCTATACTTTTGTCACATTTTCCCTATGATTACAAACGTCTCAAATCATGGGAAAAACATAGGAGCGTGTCATAAGCAGTGATTTTCGTATACTGTGCGATGACTTTTCCCATGTTGTTCTTAGCTGAATTACCTATGATTTTTTTATAATTTTCCTACAAACTTTTTCCACGCGGGAACGAGGTCCTCATTTAGATGCATGGGAATATTCGTCATTCGACCGCATACTCGTGGCGAAGCTGTAAGATGAGTTACGCGAGTCCTTCGTCATTTTTCGAACACTACTTGATCCAAAATAGAGTTTGCTATGTATATCTTGTCATTCTGAGATTCCCCAAATGTTCCCACCGAAAACGAGAGGGAGCACTCTTCGTTACTGTTCACAAAATTACTAGACAATTGATACCCCATACTTTTTTGAAAGACAACATCTTTGTTAATGTTATCAAATATTCTGAAAATGCCTAACATTCTACTGTGGGTGGTGCCTGAGTTTTACATCATAGATGTACTACTTACCTAATTAAAGAATAAAATCCGCAAGTGAGAATGATACTCATAATATACACGCCTCCTGCCCCAGATAGTGCAGATATGTAAAAAGAAACCACTGCACTTCCGTGTAAGCAAGAGATGAGATAATGATCTTCTTGTTCGAAAACTTTGTAATTGACATGAAACAAAAGATTCTCCGAAGTGGCATTCTTTGAAAAAAACTTCGTATTCATCAGATAAAAATTGACCATTAGAGCTGCATTGATTGACACCCACGAGCTCATTACAATACCTGAAAAAGTTTAAGCAGATTTTATTTATTCCTTCGTGATATATATACGGGCTCGAACATTTTAAAACAATATGGACAGGTCCATGAGTAACAAAAATATGAGGATTGATCGCTATTATTTGCCAAATATTCACTATTCTGAGTAGTACAAATTTTTTTCACCAAGGAAAGAAAATCTATCACGATATCATTCGGTTTTGAATATATTAAAAGAATAGAGTTGTAATCTTGATCAAGTACTGCTCTTCATGATCTCAGTGTGTATCCCACTGACTTGAAATAAAGCTCTTGTGAAATCGTTGCTCGCCTTAGCGCGGATTGAGTATCAGCTGAGGCTACGAATGAGTTTTCCGAAGAAAACTTTGATCGTTTTGTGCTAGGTTTGGTGACCGTGAGAATTTTCGTATCGATGTCACCTATTTGCCTTCAATTTCCAAGTAGAGTATCCGCATCAAAATGTCAATTTAATCAGAAATTGTGGAGAATTCGATTCGTAATTATGGTGATTATGGGATATGCACATATACCTTATTCTATCAGATAAAATAACCAAGTTGCATACCTGTTGCTGCCAAAACAACTATACACCCTATCTTGAAAAATCTACGAATTATTTCTCTTTCACTTTCATCTGTCAGACTGTGCCACAACTCCAATATTTTCACATCCAGATGGCTCATCTAATGATCCAGACATTGACATAATTTAATCTTGGGCTCTCAATTATTAAAGGCTCGCAGAAACTTTTTCAAGTTGATTTGACTCGGATCACCGAATACGAGAGAATTTTTGAGTAGTAATATCATTTTTCTTTGTCCATCAATATTCATTGATCAGTGAAATGATTAAAATTTCGATAACGTGTTGACGATAATCGCTGTAACTCCCAAGAGGTATTTCAAGTTATTGATTGAAGTTGTTCATGATCACAGCAAAAATGAGCTAGTGACCTTGTTTTTGACTTTGGGGATAGTTTTTAAGGCCACGTGAAGGTCAACCCGATTCTTTAAAATAGAACTATCCACTTCTGACCTCGGATTTTAAAGAAGCGTGAAAAATTATGAAACTCTTGACGGAATCATTTTTTGATCTGAAAAATATTTTAGACAAAAGTAAAAAATCTCAAAAAATTGCTAAGAGAATCACAAATGATTGAGAAATGGATTAAAGACGTTGTGAAATTGTCGGGTGATCGAAGGATTCATGACGTCATGCGTGTTTTCATACCTTGTGGACCTTTCTCTGTAAAATAATGTAACTGATCACGTAGGTGCCAGTGAGGGTTAAAAGTATCAAGTTCTCGAGTACAAGACTGTAATCACGATCCCAATCGTCAATCACGCGTAAGGCCTACGAAATTAAGATTCTTATTCAAATCACTATTTAATGTTTAGAGCATGGTCAACAATTATACAAGGGAACTTACCAGGGGTACCATCAATGATGCAAGCGAGATATATATAACTGAGCTTATGACATTTCTAGTACAATAATCTTGATATGGACTTAATCCACTCAGCCGCAATAATATTCCCGTCACCTTTCTGTACACGTTTTTATCCATATCAATCTCATTTATCCGAGCAAGCTTGTGTAAAACTTGATCCATAATTTTGGTTTCCATGAATTCCTTAGCTTGATCCGAATCCATCTGAGCAGGAATTTATTCTTCGAGCTGGTCGTCTTCGGTTAGGATTTTTTGATTTGGAATTTTTCGTGGTTACAACAGACGGTCGGTATTTGCGGGGTGGTTGTGTTTGAGGAGAGTGACGCGAATACGAAAGCATTGCCTTCACAGGAAAACGGGGTTTACATTTGACCAATAAAAAAAGCTAAAACTCTAATGCTCAGGACCTAATTTCAAACTTTTCACACGCTTTTGTCAATATGATGGTGGTTCAGAGTGAAAATACTTGTATACGTTACCATCTCAAATGAATATATTGATGAGAATTACTTAATTTCGAGTATCATTTCTTTTCACTAATAACATGATCTCGACAAAAAGTTTGTCATCACTATGCTTATATTGTTGACTCTCGATCGAAAGGACACGATTTATGGTTTATGTATGAGCGATTCCGCGAAAACTGTTAACTTTGTTGTCCTGAGCTGGCTGGCTGCTATTCTCGAACGGTGTATAAGGATATGTCCAATCTATAAATTTGATGCATTAGACACCATCATTTCGGACCTACGAGAATAGTTTTGAGTGACCGTACTCGCTCTTTTGCACACTCTAGACATCGATTTACACCGAAGAAAGGCTTTTTCGCCTGTCTTTCTTCCAGAACCACGCCTCTAAGCTCATAATTGAATCGAGCCATGCAAAAAGGGACCTTTGATGTATGAGATTTCCATATACTGAAGCACCCTTTTTCCATGGCCGACTCAATTCTAATATGTAACGAAAATGATGCAGTTTCGCAACACACCATCCGAAAGCTTTAAATGAGTAATTTCATGTACTACTGCAAGTCCCAAATCGAGTTTCTTATGGTGTAACCAACGCGAAAATTTTGTCCTGGAAAACCATGTCTCATTCCATATAACGTCTACTCAACACCCTCTCAAGCTCTTTTGTCAGGGCCAAAAGGCCTTCTTTTGAGTGCAGTTTTGTTCCACTTTGATTCTATTAGAAGTTCCCGGTGCGGCGCGAACGTTAATTAGAAAGAATTCGGCGAGCGGAGCAAAGATCTGCTGGATTTTTCGAAGGGTAAAGAAAGATGTCACTTCCGTCACATATGAATTTAACGTCTCAATAACTCCAATGCCTCATTATTGCATTTTTCCTATGTATTTTGTTGTCACTAAGAGGTATATGGGTCATTTCGGAGCATTTCGGCCAGAGCCGTCACCAAAGGGGTCCGAAAAAACTCCCAAAATATGTTTAAATAGTACAAAAAAATTTCTTCCAGATTTTTTTCAACCCCCGAATGGGTCCTAAGGCCCATGAAAGGTCCATCCCTGGTAGAAAAATGAGCGTAGCAGTACTGGCCACGCCACCTACGGTCGTAGCACTACGGTCGTACCGCTACGATCGTAGGGCTACGACCGTAGTACGACAGTACAGCTACGATCGTAGTGGTACGGCCGTAGCTCTACGACATAAATACGCTCGCATTAAACTTTAGCGATACAGTTGATATTATTCATAGAGAAACTTTTTGTCCGATCGATAAGAAGCATTACAATGCAAAAGGTGACTGAAAAATATAATTTTATGCAACGCTGTGCGTAAAACTGTGCGAAAAGTCAACTTTCTATGCAAGGTACCCGTGCCGAAAGAAATGCAGAAAGTCATTATCGCACGGCTAAGTGTGCGAGAAAGTAACTTTCTCACTATGTTTGACAAATCATAGTGAGAAAATGAAATCTGTGCGAAAATGAATTCATCGAAATTCTCATAGGGAATTGAAAACTTAGAAAAAAATCAATGAGTCAACCTTGCATGTCAATCTGTTTCTAGTAGGCGGATCCCAACCCTTCGATAACTTATCGTTTTATATGAACTATATTTTTATCTTTACTTGAAAAATATTCTCACTGGATATATATATATATATATATATATATATATATTCATTTAAAAACCACATTCTTAAATGTATTTAGATGACTGATCATCATTATACATAGTTGGATAAATTATCAAAATTGAATCTTTTAAAATTCGGCGATATTTTTGAGCAACGAGGTAATACGCGATATGAGCAAGAGGTTTTTTTTGATACATTTTTCAGAATTTTATTTCAGTCGGCACTGCACTCCCACCAGGGGCTGCCGCCTCTGGACCCCGCTCTGCGCCCCGGTCGCCCGTTCCCTACTGCCGACTTCTATGAACAGTTTGTCAAACAAGCGGCTCTGACGCATTATTTAAACTTATGACAAAAGTCCATCTCTCACTACAACAAAATAATTGACTTCATTTTGGAGGTCAGTTGACATCCTTAGAAGAGTGCCATTGATTTGTACTAGATCAAGGTACTCCGCAATATATACCTTTTTGTCATTTGATTTTCAGAATACTTATTGGTCTAAAGGATACTTATTTCAATTAAATAAACTCAGTATAGGATAATAATTGTTATCATTTCATTCGAGTCCCACCGCCAATTGTTTTGAAAGTCGTGGAGGCACAGTTTTCCGCACAGGTTGCATAAAATAGTATAAGCAACGCGGGCGAAAAGTTCCCGCACTCGTGTCCGGAACCGCGCGAGAAAATTACTTTCTCGCACTCTTTCCGGACACTCGTGCGGGAATCTTCCTTTTCGCCCATGTTGCTCAATGTACTATTATTACTTATGTCACTGGGAAATTACACATTCATGAGGTAGATCCATGCTTATATCAACCGTGGGGTGTGATGAAGATCCATCATCACTCATCATAAAATAATGACTCTTTGTCTTGAAAAAACTCAATCTCTACTCGATCATTATATTCTGAGTGCTCACAAATACTTTTCGACACAATATGAATTATTACGACATATCTGATCTGTGGATCAAGGAGTGCATACTTTCGATCAAAAGAGCTCAATCTATAGCTCAATCTCATTGAAATATCATATAAAGAACAATAAAATCGTAGTATAATGCATAAGAATTGCCTTGGATAGGAACTTTCTCAGTATTAAGCCCATAGTTTTTGTGATAATACAATTAGTATCTAAACACGATTTGAACTCAGAATACTGAAACAAAGAATTGATACATATTTATTGGATCAGGTTCTAAATAATTTTTGTATTGTATTGAGATCCTGTACATAATACAGAAGTTGGATATAACCTTAAACTGAGTATAATGTTCAATTTATTGTTCAACTACTCAACCCTGGTGCGCTTTATGAGTACTGTAAATATTCAAGCTTCAGAATTCATCTAGAATCCAACCAGAAATCAAACCAACCAGAAATCAAAGTAGAGCCTCAAAATCAATATGTTCGTCTTTAGGTCATAGTCTGTTCCACTATGGAGAAAAGCGTTCTTGCCTGTTCATCTATAGGCACAAAACACACTTTGCGAAATATGCTGGGATTTTGAGGCTTTTCAACTTTTTCCGGAATTTCTTTCGCGAAATTCTTCAGGAGGCTTTGGGCTTCGCTCACAGAAATAGAAATCTCCCGAAAAATCATAGCAATTGCTCGAAAACAAGCTCTGAAAATCGCCCGTATCCCGTTTTGTTCGTCTACTGGGTCTTCTACTCATCAACACCAGATGCGAGTTTCCATTATAAATGATCCCTTTTTTGACGCGAGCGCACACAAATTCAACGGATTTCGGAAATTTCTAGCTGAATATTCGAATCGTCGAATATTATGATAGCTATATATATATATATATATATAGCTATCATAAGTGGAAGTTCTTACACATATTTTGGGGTACTTTGGGGAGTGATTTCATCCAGATTGGTGCACAATAACTCAGATGGAAGCATATGCGAGCCATGCCTATGTTGGCATTTTGAGCAAAAAGTCAAAATACTGTATTTTTGAACGTATGCCAAAAATCAGGGATGATTTCTCCCCGAGATTCTTATTTATATTGGTAGTTCTTGTGTTGAAGGTCACATTTGCATACTTTTAAGGTCGAAAATAAAAAAACGATTTTCGCAAATTGAGCTCAAAGTTTGGCATTTTTACAAAACTGCTCAACTTGTATCGGCTATAGCTCCCATAAAATTCACGATAATCGACTTTTACCGGTGGTCAAATTGTAGGTTTTTTCAAGACCTTTGAAATTACCGCTGGTAAAAGTCGATTATCGCATGTCTAGTAGGAGCTAGATCACTGGGAAGAAGATCCAAAATCGCTAAATTTTGCTCATAGCAAATAGCTCCCACAAATCGCTAGACTCAATAATCGGTGGCGGACAATTTTTTCTCAAAAGAACTAGTTTTCACAAAGAAAATGCGCCCAAGTACGTCCAGAAAGATTGAGTTTAGTCGGAGCTATGATTTTTTCAAAATAGGCTAAAAAGAGGCCTTACATGGACCTCTTATGGGCCCTTGGACCCATTGGGGGGTTTAAAAAAATCTGAAAAAAACTTTATTGTACTATTTGAACATAGTACTAATGGGGAAAAAATTTTGGGAGTTTTTTCAGACCCTTCTGGTGACGGTTCTGGCCGAAATGCCCCGTAGTGACTCATATATATTCGGCCAAGTCGATCTGAATTGATACGAGCTTGTGAGATGGGTTTGAAGGTCGAAATATCACGTTACGTAACACGCGAAAACTGTCACATTTCGTCACTTTCAAGAAATCGTGATATTGATCTACCACCGGTCGCATGGAAGGCGCACTGTTGGGCTCAAGATTATTTGTACTAGCGATATCCCACCTGGTATAACTCAGCATTTTGACTCCAAGGATACCTGGTAATGAATGGGAATAGAATAGTCAAGAGGGTAGAAAATGTGCCAAAAAGACAGATTTGACCCCCAAAGTTAACACTTCTGGCGGAATCGCCCATATATGACCGATTCGAAATCCTGAAAATACTCAAATGGTGTGAGAAAGCACTCACGGGGCTTGGTGAAACAGTCGCTAGACCGTCAGGATTCGACTGTTTAGACAATGTATAATCAGCTGCAGCTCAGAGCTTTATCCGTGTTCGTTTGCATCCGAATAACTCCTCCCTTGGTCTCTTCGTCATTTTGAATTCCAGATTTAAGTATTTATACACTTATAGTCTTACCTGAAGATTATATATAATACATATAATTATATATTATATATGCTCGTGGATACAGCTATGACACTCATACCTCAAGCAAACCGGCAAGCCATCTGGATTCTTCATGGATTCGAATCTATCATTCAGGTGCATATTTGTTGACAAAAACTCACCCATAGTAACTATAAATTGTTTATGAGCTTCGTTTCACTAGACTTCGATTTCATTTTCACAATATTCCCAACCGCTGCTTTGAATAAATGACGGGCCTATATTCTCACAGAATGTATGTCATATGTCAATAGCACTAGTGGTTTGCATCCACGGTGGAGGTGAACGATGGATAGGTTACAAAAAACTGACATAAGAAAGTGGAAATGATTTTTTGTTCTACTTTTTGAGCACATCAAAAGTCCATTTTCATCGAAATTGCATCAGCTCCTTCTTTCGAGGAATGCTCATTGGAACATTTTCCCCGACAGCTCTATGAATTAAATAATTCCACAACGTTGTCGTTCGAAAAATACGCTTCGAATAACTAATTCCATCAATGCGTAGATTTGATGGAAAAAGTTAGATACATCCGCAATATATTGCAAGTATTGATTCAAAATGTATTCTGATGCTTCTTGGATCACAAAATGTTTCTCATTTTGATCGGAATAATTCTGCAGCCAAGTAAATCTGACCAAGGGAGCAATGAAGCTCCTGGAAGAGATGAAAATCCCAAATAGTGTTCTTTCAGAATTCTTCATAGAGATAGAAGTGATAGCTCATATATATTTACAGTATATCTGTGTTCCGAACCAATTCATAAATTATCAGTTATTAGATTATACAGCACTCAATGGAGAAATAGTTGTAAGAGTCATGGATCAATTTATTCATTATCGAAATTGAAGAGAAAAATCAAGACCCAATGTACGCTAGACAATTGGAGAGAGCAGTGATACAATTTTCTCCGCGGCACCTTTGAGGCTCGGATTCATAGTCGTTAATCCGAGATCAGAATCGGCAGATTAGGAGCGCTGCGATCGCTGTGCTCAGATGTAAAATGACTCGTCATGGCGATCGCAGCGCCCTAAATCCGCTGATTCTAATCTCGGATTAACGACTATGAATTCCAGCCTGAGTAATAGGATTATTCAATATATTCTGATCGTGTGTTACATTCGGATTATTTGTTGTCTTCAGATCATTTGTTACCATTTTATTCCATGATATTGTTGACCTTCACTTTTCCGTTTTCGAATGCTTGTGATACGATTATTTTTCTCATCAATTCTGATCATGAATAAATTGATTAATAACTGTTACCACGTATTCCGCATTGAGTGTTGCGAGGTGTTGTCCAAACTGATGACTGATAATTGATGGATTTTTTTGAAACCCAGATATACTGTGGATATATGAGCACGCACCTCTATCTCTATTGAGAATTCTGAAAGAACACGGTTTGGAATTTCTCCCCCTTTTGAGAATCTTAATTGCTCCCTTGGTCAGATTTACATGAGCTGGAGAATGATCCGGATGATTGAAATGAGAAACATTTTGTGATCCAAGAAGCACCAGAATGCATTTGGAACCAATCCGTGTTATGTATTGCGGATGTATCTAAAACTCTCTCCATCAAATCCACGCATTAGTGGAATATTTGAAGCGTATTCTTCGAACAACAACGTTGCGGAATCATCTAATTTATAGAGCACTCCTGAGAAATGTTTCAATGAGCATTCCTAGAAAGAAGGAGCTGATGCAATTTCGATGAAAATGGACTTTTGATGTGCTCAAAAAGTAGAACGAAAGTCCATTTTCACTTTCTCATGTTACTTTTTTGTAATCTATTCATCGTTCTCCTCCACCTTGCATCCCAATAAGCGTCACAGTTTCAGAGTCTCGATACAGTTCAATTCTTTTTTCTATTGTAACATTATTTTGAAAAACAAAAAATAGTAGTTTGTGATCTGAAATGCTCACGAAATCGTTATTCATCATCAACGCGATGGAAATAATCGCTGTATTTTTTAACACCAATTGGGCAAATGTCACACAGAATTTTTTTCGCGGCAACCCATCACCAAGAGTAAAGCTTGATAATCGGATAAAAATGAATGAAATTGCATTACGAAGTAGAGGGGTGAGGTGCATATGCACTCGAATATGGATGGAAACAGACAATCAAATTTTTGTAATAACTCCCTCAAACCATGAATTCTACACTGTAAAAAATTGGTTGAACTTTCAACCAACATTTCAACCAGGTGATTGAATTTTGAACCGGGCTAGTTGAATTTTCAACCATTTGGTTGAAACTCAGCTACCAGATCAATTATTCATTTGTCAACCCCTGGTTGAATTAAAACTTTCACCAAATGATTGAAATTTTTTGAATGAAGTTTCAAAGTCTGTATGTCATAGCCGGTTACTCAAATCGGCCGGCTATTTAACACGTTCACTGCGATGGGAAATATTTTTTCGTCCTCTGTGTGCGATGGGCCCCACCCGCGGGGCCCACTTTTTATTGAGTTGCAACTTCCACTACACAGCGGAGACATATCCCATGGCTTATGTCGTGATTATTTCTCGTAGTTTATATTGTGATGAACATGTGTACACAGCAGTTCCGGTATCGGACTTGATTTCGATGAGTTTTGCTCGATCTCTGTTTTTTACATAGTTATTCATTAATCACGCGAGATCAATCGATGAGTAGCAGATCACTCTCCATGGGGTCGGCGGTTTTCAACGTGTCTTAGCTCGTTTCAGAGCTCATTTCAAGATCTACAAACTGAGTCGAAATACGTTGGAAAATGTTGAATCCTACTCGGGCAATCTTAAATTTACGCGAGAGAGAAGTTTGGGGAAATCGAATATCGATGGGTTCTTCCAAGCACAGCCTTGGCTCCATCTCACCTGTTACCATCATGCACTGTAACTCTCGGAATTCAAACTAGAGAAGAGATTGCTCTATTTCAATATCTGGCTTCAAATGTTGCAAACATCTGAAGTACGTCAATGAACCGCAGACGAAGATCAGGCTTGGCAGTGCATGTGAATTGCAAGCACGGCAAAACCATGGTCACGGTTATTATATGCCTGGAGGAGATATCGAAGCACAAGCCTTTTTAGATTCTGATAACATCGAATTTGACGATTTGGTTGGTACCCCTTATCACCCTGGTGGATATTCTCAGCGTTATAGAAAATTTTTTGGGCCCCACCGGTGGGGCCCACCGCACAGAAAGATGGCTGCCAACTCTGTGTGCGATGGGTCCCATCGGCGGGGTCCACTCAATTTCCTGGAAATACTGTAAAAAGATGCCAAACCGATGATTTTTCAAAAGGTTTGGCTTCCGAAAGTGCTCAAACGCGCATTTGTACTCTCTCGCAATCTAGACCGGAATCGCGATTTCGCCTTTGCAGTGAACGTGTTAACACGTTCGATGCGGCGGGATCCATGGGTGGGTCCCGCGATTTTTCATTTTCCAATCTCATCCAGTCCATAATGACTCGAAAAATACACACAGTAAGAACTTTCCAAGGTGATTTACTCTGTCTAGAGCTCAACCAACGAACCAAAAATAGTTTGCTCCAATCCAAGCATTTTACCAGGATACGGGGGTCCAGTTCATGAGAGAAATAAAATCACGAAAAACCGGCTTTGCAGTGAACGTGTTGAGTGGCTAGCCAATTACTAACGTTTGAATGAGCGCATGCATTGCTTCGTTAACTTAAATCTCTGGGATGAGTATCGGATAATGAGAGCGCCTCGCGATCGTCGGCCAATACTTGCGATAAGGCATAGGTTTTGTTTGTATTGGATCATGTCTTTAAAAACAAAGTTACTTTAGTGTGATAGCAAATATGGTGGAAGCTATGCCCTCCGGAACTTGATCGATGAGACGCAGCTTCCCTAAGAGATGATATGACATTCCGACTTCTGAATTCTTATCCTTGGGAACCAACCCTTGAGGATATTGTTCTTCATCCCAATTTAATACACACTGTTTGGGATATCAAAAAGAACGCCATAATATTCTGTTGAAATCAACATGACTCCTGTAACCAATCGCCATCAATTCTGAGACTTTGTTACAATGATAGAAGTTTTGAATTCTCGAAGAATCCTCACACAAAATTACCTCTACTTCTTCGGCTTCTATCGACTTCTAAGCATCGTGCGAATTAATTGGTGAATGACGAATTTCTCTGACTGTCGACATTTTGAGGAACTAATAACGGATCCTTTTGACGGAATTATCCCTGATTTCTGTATGCTCGTATTAAGGTAGTTGTACACTAAAGCTGAAAATACAGTGAAATCTCCGGTCGCACTGACACCTCTGGTTACATCAAAACTGTCCGCTATTCGGAGGTGTCCGCTAATCAGAGGTTCATTTCTGTGATTATACTTCTGCTGGTCGCAAAAAATTGTCCGTTATTGAGAGGTGTCCGCTAATAGGAGGTATCCGTTAAGGGAGATTCCGCTAAATACCAGAAAAACACCAAAGTTGGGTAGGACTTAGTTCAAGTGTTGATGAACACCTATGCAAAATTTCAGAATGATTGACCGTTTTGTTTCAGAGTGGTAGCCATCAAAAACCCGCCACTTTTAACATTGCGTTTATATGGGAGTCGACGATCCCGCACGAGCGCCATGCTAAAAGTGACGAATTTTGATGACTACCACTCTGAAACAAAACGGTCAATCATTTTGAAATTTTGCACAGGTGTTCATTAACACTTGAACTAAATCCTCACCGACTTTGGTGACATTCTGGTATATTTTGCATTTTAGTGTACAACTACCTTAATGAATGGCAGCCTCACAGCCTTCGCGGCACAAATATGAGGTAAATTTACGGCTCAAAAAAGATCCTTTTTTTTATAATCATTAATAGGGATGTCTTAAAGAATCTACTCTCATTTAGAGAGTGATGACAGACATTTTGCGTATTCTGGATTCTATTATTTCATGTTGGTCCTGTGCTATTAGAAATAATGGAGTTCAATCGATCGCACATGGATGCGGAAGCCGCCAGCAAGAATTTGCATCTCAACAGCGATCTTAAACAATGCAGAATAGATATAAAGATAATGGGGTGAATCTTATTGTCTCTAGAACTACATGTCCACTGGAGATGAGCTTTGGGACGGGAAATCGAATGGATCACATTCTACATAGCTGCATTTTTTTGAGCCTCCATACTTTGCTAATGTTTGTAGAAAAACATAATCTCTTGATAATACACATGAGATCTTGATAGGCGCGAATTTCGATTCAGTCTGATTGAAGGTAGAGCCCAAATATGAACCATTCTTCCAGCTCTGACTGCAAGATGAAACAAAATAATTCAATAACATCAATGAAAAAAGTTCATATCATTGCAAAGAACAAAATAATGTACGGACTTCCTACAACTTTAGATAGCTTCAGCAGGAGGCAATCTTGAGACAGAAATCAGATTTCCGCTTACACAATTCCGCGATGCATTGAAAGACAATAATATGTTCGAAGCGAAGCTATATTTTCTCATAAACTAGAGAATAATTGATATATCGTTGTGCAACGGCTAAACAACTGTGACCAAAAGTCGAAAAATCATCAATTGCGAGGCTCGACCGGCGCGACGACTCGCCTCCTATTTTGATAACAAATCAAACGAGCCTCCGCGCATGAGCCATGCATCAGCGCGTGTTTAATGCATCAATCAGCCAATACAATATAATGATGTTACATGATCGATGCCATCGCAGAACAGATTTAGAACAGTCATATCGAGTGCGAGCAACGTCCTCAGATACATCATGCATTCATATCATGTATAATGAATACATATATATAAAATGATAGGCATGCCTCTATACAGGGTCAGCCGACCTTGCACCCTTGCTTATCGCCACTGTGCAGAACAGACTTTTGCAAGTTATTGCTTAAAAGAATAGTAGAGAATGGAGGATTCCGAAATGGCACATGATTCTGCTGAGTCAGGCCATATTATGGAGCTAACGCTGTATTGTTCCCCAGAGTATATTTTCTATAGAAAAATTGTATATGTATTATTGTGGATGCAAGCGCGACAGGGCTGGAATTTTCAAGGTTTCCAAAATGGGATGTGAAATTTTAAGATGGTTACAAAAGTCCGGTCGATGAATTACATGATTTCGGTATGACTAATCATAAGCAGGAAGGGTTTAAGTCATAGTACATTGACTCTGGGAGAACCGTCCGAGAATAATCAAATCTTCGGTCAGATGCTGGTTGAAATGTCTTCATCAGGTGTTCGGTTTGCTTATACCTTCAGCAACCAACTTACAACCACACAGATAATCCCTTACGAAATCGTTCACGTAATGTCTGATTTCTCGCTTTTGTAAAAGTGTGTAACCACCATGCCCTTGAGTGTATATAACATCAGGTCTGTGTTCTGCACAATGGACCCCAAGGATTAGAAAAGTCATCACGTCTCATTAGAGCTTTGCAAAATTTCGATATCTCCGCTTCTAATTAGAAGGTAAGTGTATACTCAACATGCCCCCTGTACGCAACATACCCCTATACCGATTTAAAAAATGGACACTCGTTGACCGTTCTGAATATTTTTATGACGTTTGTTATGCAAGAAATCAAGTGATTTGGACCGGGATCCAAACGATTTCTTCATCTTCCTGAAAATTTAAAGTGAGTTTTGTATTTCATTTGTTTGCACAGCTAAATAATCGCCGAGGAAAATGCGCTTGGTAAAACTGGTGCTGGAAACATGGATGCCAACATTGGAGTATACAGATGCTACATGCCCCCACGTGTCTTGAAAGTGTGTGCAGTACGAATTCTTTTAACAACTCAAAAAAAGTGTATCAAGTCAAAATGAGCCAAAAAAAGCTTTGGATCGGCGCAAACTTCCAAATGTGCTTGCACGAAGATGAAAAAGACATACATTGTTTCAAAGGATCGAGGCATGTTGGATACATCCGCTACCGAACTCGCGAAACCCGTTTTATATAAAATCGTATTTCGTGGTAGCACATTTGGAAGTTTGCACCGGTCCAAAGCATTTTTTTGGCTCATTTCGACTTGATACACACTTTTTGAGTGCTTAAATGAAGTCGTACTGCACACACTTTCAAGATAACCACACGAAGGCATGTTGCATATATACTCCAATGTTGACCTCCTTGTTTCCAGCACTGCTTTACCAAGCGCAATTTCCTTGAAGATTTTTTAGCTGTGCGAAAAAAAAAGTACAAGATTCGATTCAAGTTTTCTGAGAGATGTAGAAATCGTTTGCGTCCGGTCCAAATCATTTAATTTCTCATATATAAGTATCGTAATAAAAATATTCCGGGAGGTTCACGAGCGCCCATTCATGAAATCGGTTTACGGGTCGTGTTGGAGGGAATAGGATGTACTTTAGCTCATTTTGCAGCTTGTTTTACCTTCTTGTGAATTCTCATAGATAGATTGATGTATTTTGATTGAGTGAACAACGAGTTGAAAAAAACCATGGGGGCATATTAGGAACACTGGAATTTTTCTAGTAATGTGAGCGTAGAATCGGTTGGGAATTGAATTTTGCAATTCTGCAAAACGCATTTTAAAGTTGAGACAGAGACGAAGAAAATAAGTTAAGGCACGTTAAATTTGATTCCATCAATTTGGTTTGGCATAACTTTTAATGACTAACGAAAAAGAAGTCGGAAGTAGCAAAATCAGCTTTTCTGTTCTGAGAAAGGCGCGGGTCATCTAGGATCGGTAAAAAACATTTATTTTCTCATATTTTAACGTAACAAACATGAAAAAAATGCGCGGCAAGGTCTGCGGATTTGTACATTCGAGAACTTGAGTGGGAGCATATTAGGGAATGAGGGCATATTAGGCACACTTACCTTACTATCTTATTGGCTCTATTCACTTGTCGTTGATGATTATGCTTCAATTTTTTGTAGAGTGAAGATATAATAGTTTACTCTCAGCAAAATGTCAGGGCTGATTAGAAATGATTTGTCCTGATATAGAATGAAGTCTCCGGCAGAGATCAGGAAAATTTACTCGCTTCGGAACGAGTTTATCAATGGTCGTGGCAGTTTCTCGTCAGCAGATTGATGTCCTCTATTCATTGATATGCTTGTTTATAATGAGAGTTGGGAAGAATTTTTTTCAAACGTTTTCACGCAACGGCCAAGGAACTTTGTAGAATTTGCTAGATAGTTCGGCATGGATAGAAAGAGATAGAACATTGGTAGACTGATGAGTAGAAATTACCAGGAGGGGGGGGGGGTGGCAAAATGCTTGAGAAAGCACAGGAAAGGTATGCGCTCGGTTATCACGTCGCAAGTTACACTCGACACAACTCGTCATTGGACACATCATACACTAATATAGACACAGACTATAGCATTCAACAGTTCAATTGTTGATATTGACTCACCGTTTATGCATCATCTTCAATATCTCTGTAGATCACTCATACCGTCAAATTGGGCAATTACGGTACAGTGGGTGCAACTTTGGTACACCCCTGGAAAATGACCGTCTCAGACCGTTTCAGATATATAGCATCAGACTATACCAGAACTTCCCAAATGGTTTTAGACCATACCAGAATGTCCTAAGACCGCCTCAGATCGTACCGCACTGTTTCAGATCATTTCAGACTGTACCAGACCATTCATCCACGCAACCATCCCACCCACCCACCTACTCATCAATCCATCCATGACCCATACGACCAATAACTATGCATACTTCAGACTTCACACCTTCCACGATACGCGTGATCCGCGGACGGATAAATTTTGGTCGAGTTTCAGTTAGGCGTCTAATTATTCATAATTTTGGTATTCATACTTTATGTGTTGATTCGTATGCCATTGATGACAGTGTCATATCAATTGGGAATCTCATCACCAAACATGAAACGAGTTATGTTGAATAACTACCTTTATATACGAAAAATGCCCGTGGATACAAACTTCTTATGATTAGCTTCGGTAAACGATGGTATAGAGCACCTGTCGCTGAGCTCCAGTTTCCATGTTCAATCTTCCAAGTTGAAGGATGACAACCATTCTTGACTCAGTGCTCTGAGCTGAGAATCTTCTACCGAGAAATAATGATTATCGTGAAAATTTCTCGGTAGCTCTGATGGACGATGCACAGCCCATTTCTAGGGTTCTGAGAGCCCTTTTCATCCCCACTGAGCTGCCCTAGGAGGCTGTTTCTAAACTCAGAGAAACAAAGTGATTGGTTCGGAGCTGCTGAGGCTCAGAATATAAAAGGGAACTCGGCGTGTACTTTGGTCACTATTGTCTTCCCGTGTGGTCTGGACATCACTCGCCCGTATACTTGGACCCAGTGAAACTTCGACATATATGAGTTATTGATACGTGCTGAAATCCAGTGTTTTACTCTGAATCGTCACTATTGGAGAAGATTCATCAACAACAAACTCGAGAGACGACATAGCTCCATATATCTGCGGTATCATCTGAGTAAATTCAGCTATACCCAACGTCATCTGAAAGTAACGCACGTGGCTCCATCATGGCTGAAAATGGTGAGTTACATCTCAATTCTGAAATCTTTCTCACCCTGGTCCAGATATCATATTATTACATGATTCGGCTAATGCAAGCTCGTTTTAATCAACGGATCTGTTGATTAAGTAACATAGATCGATATTGAATTACTCCAATTCGATCTATGTACCTTCAAGGCACCTCGGGATCTGAGTGTCGCAACTTAAAATCCTCCAAGTAGCGACACTCAGATCCCGAGGTGCTTTGGAGGTACATAGATCGAATTGGAGTAATTCAATATCGATCTATGTTACTTAATCAACAGATCCGTTGATTAAAATGAGCTTGCATTAGCCTAGTCATGTAATAATATGATTTGAAATTCCCGCGAGCGATGAAGTCTCGATCGTTCATATCGATCGAGACAAAAATTCATTCTAACTGGTCCAGATATAATCTCAATCTCTTTTTCAACATTGAAAGTCTCATTCTTGTAAGCTCTACATCGAAAATTTCCTCATTCATGGGTGTCGAATACAATATGCAATGGTCCTCACATTTTCATCGAACCTCATAGCTATAGACATTTCTGAATGGTTATATTCATATCTTTTCAATCTCTCTATCTCATTCGAAATTCATATCAAAAGTCAATCATGTCAAGCCAACAGTTTCAATAACTAGGATTACTTGGTAGAAGTCTAAATTTGTAAGGGTTTTTCGACCCATAAGTAAGTTGCTACAGTTATTGAATTTAATTCATGCAAGTATGTTATTTTGTAATAAGGAAACCGAATCTCAAAAAAGTCAAACACCCATTAAAATCAACATCACATGTGCCTCAGAACTGAGAAACTATATGATGTTTGCACCAAGCATAGGGATGGTGTACAACGTCTTGACTCTTTGATATTTTAATTTTCGTGAATTATCTTGAAAGTCCATATATAAACTATCGTAAAATTGTCCAGTGTTTTGATGACTTTGGAATCTCACGACTATAGTTGTTCACATATTATGAGATTGTCTAAATTTCGATGCTTGTTTTATTTCAGTGACACCAATCTACCTCGTACAACTTCGATCCAGAAGTCGACCTCCCAAAAGAATACGAGACAGCGCAAAGAGATACGCCGAATTGCTATCTAAAAGGTTTTCTCGCATCTTTGGCGTCAAAACCCAACTGAGCTGGAGACAGGTGTACGGAAAGAGCGAGCTGCAAATTCTTACAGAACATTATGAATTATTCTGCCGAGGGAATGTTAAGCCTAAGCAGAGTGATCTGTATAACACGAAGTCAATAACTGATGATTCAAGAGTCACGTCATCACCTATGAAGTCAACCTCATCTGCTTCTGGTGAAGTGGAGATGAATGATGTTGCTCGAAGTTTGTCCCAGGAGTCTATTCATCTGCTGACACCACCACCGATGAATCCTATTATGCAGCAGACGGTTAGTTCTTCGACAGACACCGCGGGTACTCCAGAAGAATCATTCAAGACTCTCAGTACGGAACCGTGCAAGGCTAAATCCATGGAAACTTCTTTGGCTGTTGCGCCACCGGCGGAACCAGATTCGACTACTCTGACGCTGGATATGCGTTTGAAGGATGCAGCTCTTGCTTTGGATTTGGCTTTGATCCATGAAGGTTTCCAGATCGACTGACATCCTCTTGACTCGTACGGATAACCAGTTGAGTAGCGAGTGTAGGATATTCTAATCCTGATACATTCTGCTCTTGCAACTTGGAAGCAACCACTTTAATTACAGTGGATGTTTCTCACAATCGGCCCTTTTCAGGGCCACCAACATTCATTCCTAACGTTTGAACAAATATTCTCCAGTATCATATCTGACGATAATGGAATCCAATAAATAAATATGATATATTTCTGAAAAAATTTGCGGCCAATTTTGATATTCCAGATCGCTAGAGGGTATCCTGGATTCGAACTTGGATTTATACAACATCAAATATTCTGATTGAGTTCAACAAGGAATTTCATCCCGAACCAGTTGCTCGATGTGAAAATTCGAGCTTTATTTTGAGAGTTTTCGTACAGTGTTACGAGAGTGAATTCGAAGTGATCAGAGTTACAAAGTGATGGAAATTTTACCTTTCAATAATGTGTGAAGTTTCGTGAATAGAACACGTCGTCAATCAAGTTGGGCTATATAATGAAGTCTGTTGGCATCAATGACTCGAGAAAAGTTTCTCACTAGCCGCCACGTACAATTCTCTTCTCCTTCAAACTTTATTAATTATTCACATAATTTATACATGCATTTTACAATTTTTTGCCCGGGGACTCGTCATTAGTTTGCAGATGCGGACTTTTTATGTACAAAGTATATATAATATTTTGACCCATTATTCTGCTTCTTCGGACAGCATTGAATGGATTTCTCTCGGATTGAGCGTAACATTATAGAAGTAAAATTAGTGTAACTTCATAAGAGGATATCCTCGCGTGATGTTTCATGTGACTTTGTGCACAATGCAAAACATCAGGTGTATTTAGTGTACTTGAAATAATATTTCGCAAAATGTTGATCGTCCAGCTTTACTAGTTACAAACCAAATAAGGTAGGCGTGCCTAATTTGCCCTCATTCCCTAATTTGCCACCGCTTTAGTTCTAGGCCACATGAGAAGCAGACTTTGCCACGTACTATTGTCATGTATGATGCATTGGAATATGGGAAAATGAGCGTTTGGACCGATCCCAAATGACCCACGCATGCCTTAGACCAAAAATAGTAAGGTAAGTGTACCCAACTTGCCCCCATTAAGCCATTTTCTTAATAACTCTGGCCCGCCGTCTCAATATTTTCCAACGTACCACAGCTCATTTTAAAGCTCTTTCAAGACATTTAAAATGAGTTAGGGTATGTTCAATTTGGTCTCACTGAAGCCAAACTGTTTCAATCCTCCCAAAAGGTGATTTTTGAAAGTTCACAAAAGTGTGTACCCAACTTGCCCCCATCATTTAAAACAATGTAAATCGGCGATGAAATGCATAAAATCGCTTTGATCCGTTTTTATCACCGTGCAGTGACATTTGTAGCTTTTACTTGGCCCAAAACACTCATTTCAACCTATTTAGATGCGGTAAACACGCTCTGAGTGGTAAAAAAAGCCATACCGCACGCCTTTCCGAGATAACCAGATGGGGGCATGTGGGGTACACTCCGATGTCGGCCTTTTTGATTCTCAAATCATCTCCGTCTTTCGTACATGAAATCGCTCCAAATCAGAGTTTTGCAACTCTGAAGGGCGGATTTTGGAGGTCTTGAGACAAAGGAATCGAATGCACTGAGATACGTGGAGATTGGTCGAATAAAAATGAATTGGCACCGTTTTTAGTGAACGCGATTTCCTCGGTGATTTCTTAGCTGTGCAAACACGGAAAACGGAAAAATCTCTTTTAATTTTCTAGAGGACGCAGAATTGATCCGGGGTCGATGTAAACTACTTACTTCCTCATACTCTAAAATAACAAACGTGAAAAAATATGCGGGAAATTCAACGAGTGCCCATTTCTGAGATCGGCACAAGGGGGTTGGGCACAGAGGCAAGTTGGGTACACTTACCTTACATCATGTATCGAGTGCCAAAAATCTTTGTTGGTGGAGCCGACGTCCATTAAAGTTTTCGTGAAGAACAACGTATTTGGCACGAGTCGTATGAAGTGGTTTTTCGTGGTCTGTGCGGGAGAGAGGCATTTTTTCTCAGATTTTTGATGTTCTTCCCCACGCCACCGATGACAAAAGTAGTATTCGACACTCGGGCGAGGTGTACTCCACTTTCGATTTCGCGCGATAATTTCGACGCTCACCAATGTTCAGGCCGGGGAAACCAACATTCCCGCCCTCGTATCGAAATGTACTAACTCAGTAATTTTGAATCCTTTTTGGTAAGTAAACAAAAATTACGCCAGAAAAAATTGGGGAAGCCAATCTCAACATACTTCAACTCATTTTCTTTATTATTGTCTTACCTTAAAAATGCTCTTTCCAGGCTTGGAAAACTCGATTTCTGACTGATTTTACGCCCGTAATACTAAAACAAGTTCAGTGTGCCTAATTTGACCCCATGACCTTTTTCTGGATTTGCTCTTTATTAGTTTAAAAGGGTGTAGAACAAGCTGCAAAATGAGCTGATGTACGACTCATTTCGATTTCCGGGAGCAGAAATATCTCGATTTTACGGAAAACCGACATAATCTCTTGGGGATAGACCTTTCATACGCGTGGGAGCAAATTAGGAACATCCTTACGGAAAATCACGGAAAATTTTATTGAGATAGCTCAGCTCTAGTTGATTGGAACTGAACTTACTCCAAATCATTCTGAAGGTCTTAGAACCAACTTCAAAATGAGCTAAAGTGCGTGTCTTAGAAAATATTGGGATGAGCCAAAGTTTCGAGCAGAACAAAATCAGTGGGGGCAAATTATGCACACTCACCCGACTTAGCTGCAACATATTGAATATCGAGTGTTCATCATGAAATTTCTGTAATTTCCAAGCGTCGTTGATTCTGATATTCCAAATCTGTGTTTCTTTTAGATGCAAAATGAATCATAATACTCTTTGATTATTGAAAAAGTATCTTGTTACTTTCCGGCGAAAAACCACAGTAGCGCATTTTCGATTGAGAAAGATACGTAAAGGACTTGGGACTGAATCACTGCTGTCCTTGGTAAGAAAAAAGCGTAAGTGCAAAGAGTCGAAACCGAGATGTTGGCAAAAACGTGTTTTTTTGCCACCCTGAGCTCAAAAATGCGAAATTCCGAGTTCTGTTTTTCGGAGTAGTGTTGAGAATTGTCAAAGGGATCTGACTATTTAATTTTTATTGTTAAATCAATTGTTTAACAATAAATAATGTCACTTACGCTTTCTTACCAAATACTTGTCAGGAAAATCGTAAACTGGTCGTAAACGGTTTACGGCAGACTTCGCTCCCTTCGCGCGTCCCAATACTGGTGCAAGAAAATCGTGAGCCGCAGCCCCAGCGTACTGAATGCTTCAAAAGATGTTACAGGACCTGAATAAATCCTGAATATCAAAGCATAAATCTCTGCATACATATAGACGGGGATGTGGTTTTCTATATACGCACATTTCAAGGCTTCGATGGAAATATTGATGTACGAGCCCCAGAAAAGGTATCAAATTGTATTGAAAAAAGTGTCCCAAATCAGATCAGTACATTGCAATGTTTGCAAATTTTATTTTACAATTTTACTCATGAAGATGGAGAGAAAAAACTGGCCAATGAGCAATGATTGTGAATTCGTGAGAATCTGATGACATGAAATCGTTTGCTCAAAATTTTTTGTGAGTGGGTCAAAACCGTAACTATAGAGAAGCATGGCAGGTTCAAACGTCCAAGATTTCTCGATGACTCAATAAAGAATGAAATTCCTCTATGTGAGATGTTGCCGATCATTTTTGAGTCAAAATGGCAGTCTGAGAGTTCTTGGCAACTCAATGGAAGCTACAGCGTCAGGATTTTTATTGCATAATGGTATAAAATGTGCATGTGCATTGATTCACAGCACTCGGAAAAAAATTTACCCGAGCTGCGTGAACGCGGTATTTTTATATCCCAGGGCTGAAAATTCAGTTCTTAGTACGACTCGTGTAATATTGCGTTTACACAAGAACATATATAGATAAAGTACACGCAAAAGCGCGATTAACAGAAAAAAATTTTGTGCTACATGAAATATCCTCACTGCCTTAAAAAATCTTGATCCATTTCGTAAAGAGCTCTTTTTAACTCGTCTAATCAATTCTGTAGTACAATGAAACTACATTTACCCTAAAATTCTTGCACAACACCATTGCTCCTAGTCTCCATAAGAATACTCATTTCCCTGGATGCAATAAGATAATTGCATGCTTTGATTCGAAATAAATCAATGGTCTCACATGTAGTATCCACCCAGCGATGTCAACCTAACAGTGCCATTTCATTCATCAAAGCTTTCATTTCCAAATTCAGCATCACAATTATTCTCTGTGTTAAAAATGGTTGCTTTTGAAAATTGAGATAATCATGATTTGATTGAACGTGGTAACTCAACTGTAACTATTGCAATGTTTACATGATGAAATGTTTGAATGAGTAGTCTTGCTGATGACGATAACGTGTGTATGTACAAAGTGAGTATGAATAAGAATTAAGGTGGAGCAGGCAGATAGATATTATTTGCACGTAGGTAATGACTTATTGGAAGAGTATTCTTGACTGTGCATGACTCTTGAACAGATCACCCTTTGTCTGAGATATTCACAAGAACCAATAATATCTAAATGACCGCAGCTCGCACTAAGTCAGATTTCTATAGAGACATGTACTGAGTAAGCGGCTAATCCTAATACCGTTCCAATGAAGAAACATAGGTCCAGTAGTCACCATTCTCAGATCATCCCACCATGCATACACTACAGCCTCTGCGTCCGTTGACCATTGTCTCAGAGCGGCCCTTCTGATTGGCTCAGAGTCTCTGAGCTACGGCTGTTATAAAACGAGCACATTCAAGACGGGCTCACATTTAGCGATCGGATAGCACGAGATTCACCAACGTCTTTTTGGAGCTGCTCTGAGACTTCTTCTTTTTTGACTCTTCAACGTTTAAACACCAGGACGTGGATCCATTGTAGCGACTCCATCTTCAGATTACACTGCTTACGAATACTATCAATTGAAAACAGTGAGTAACAATTGACTAACTTCCTCTACACGTTTGAATGTCAAACCATGCAAACTCTAGTTGTATTTTATAATGAATACTTAAGTCACCTGCCTTGGTCTGACATTGGATTCAACAAGCTTTTCTATTTGATTCATCAAAGACCGTTTGAATCTGATTAGATATGTTTCTTTACACCTCACATTTCCGTTGCTCCAATTACAGAAAGCTTCGCGCATTTCTGCGTTCTGCAAGACTATGACTGAATTATACATTTCTCATAACCTATCTTCTACCTCGGTTTTATTTTATCTATTTATTTTATCTATTATTGAATCTGACCTATGAAATTTTTCATTTTTTTTTTCAGTGCCACCAAGCAAAGTTCCTCTGGCCCTATTGAACATCACACCGGATCAAGAGCCAAGGATCAGCCAAGAGATTTCAACTTCTAAGAAATCTATTCGTACCACACTCTCACCACTTCAGATGTTTTTGCAGCGAACCAGCCCCGTATCTGATACTTCGAATACTTCAAAGACATCACAAAAGAATAATAAGCCGATGGAATCGAGCAAAAATCGATCGCCTGATACACCTACGACAAGACCACAAACTGAATTGAAGTCAACATCAACAACGGTAATCGCCGATAAGCATCCAGAAGGATCAGCTCCTCTATTGGATTTGGCTTTGATGCGTCAAGGATTGAAGTCACGTCCACTTGACTTATCTAGAGAATCGATGATCGACAAGCGAATGTGTATGTAATATTTCAAGTACATATACATTTGCGCACTGATGCTTGGAAAGCTACGATAGCTGGTGGTGAAGATTTTTTACTCGAATCTGTGAAGAATCTCCACTGAAGATCCCTCATAATCGGCCCTTTTCAGGGCCACCAAAATTTTTGACGTGAGAACAAACTATTCAGAGATACAAACTGAATATATCATAGCTTGATGGAATCAAAAATAACCTGACCAACATATCCCAACGAACATCCCCCAATCCTTCTGATCAAAATAATATTTCTCATCAAAATGACTTTTTTGCAGTAAAATCGTGCGGTGGAAAATTGCATCTTGATCTAATCTAAAAATTGCATCTTGATAAGAATACAGTCAGATGTACAGTATTGGCATAAACATCCTTCACATTTCTCATCTGTGTCATGATATCAGATTTGGATTGAACAAACTCTATTGACTTTATTTTTGAAGTCTGTACCATCAACACGCGAGTAGAAACTTCCGATAGCACACGAGAAAAAGATTAGTTAATATTTCGACGATCTTCTTTCAAGAAATAGAACTCGAAATTGGATGGTAATTATTCATGACTTTTGATTTTTCAATGACTGTAAATTGAATTTCACAAAGCACATCGAGGTAACGGACACTTAATGAAATTATCTATAGTAACAGAGGCGCTTGGTTGTTGACGAAAACTCCGGTGGCTCTAACGTCGATTACACTGCGCAACAAAAATTTGGGTCTGAAATAATGCATGGACCGGACAATGATTTTTTTGAGTATTTTTCGACGCTGAAACCAAATCCGAGATCAGATTTGTGCCTACACTTCAGGATTTTTTTTTAATTGAAATAAACTGATTCTCTGAAAAACAGCGTTTTTCACGTTTTTCGCTAATTTTGTAAACTGAAGGCCCCTTAGCCAGGGAGTACAGATGGAACGGAATGCATATCGAAATGTGTTTCTCTTGGTATTTTGACCCGCTGAATACGATCATGGTGTTTTTAGAGCACTATATTGCAACCTCGAAGCCGTATGAGCTTATGAGTCCACCTGGTATTTGGAAAATAAAATCTAATTTTGCAATAAATCTTCGAGAAATCATAAAACAGTCGAGAATGGACCGAATTAGACGTTCAACCTCGCATTTTCTTCGTTTCGTAACATTCTTTGTGGGAAACATTCTTCAACAGCCGTGCAGGCCCTGGTTTGACGCCAGGAATTTTTCTTTTAAACACCTATTCTTGTCATAACTTTTGCTGTGCTGAAATCACGAGGAGAAAAGTTTCCCCTTGCACGGGGTACCCAACCATGGTTTTCCGACGCAAAATGACCGTCTAAACACGAACTCGTGGTTTGTTTTGGGATATCATGTCGAAAATTTGGTCTAGGTCAAGAAAACTCCTCAAAAAAACAGGATTCTTGCGGCTAGAAGAAAATTCTGACGTGTTAGCTCTGAATGAACCACGAGATTGTGTTGAGACGGTCATTTTGTGTCGGGAAACCATGTTTGAGTACCCCGTGCAAGAGGAAACTTTTCTCCCCGTGATTTCAGCACAGAAAAAGTTATGACAAAAATAGGTGTTTGGAAGAAAAATCCCTGGCGTCAAACCAGTGCCTCCACGAGTGTTGGAAAAATTTTTCCCTCAAAGTATCTTACAAAACAAAGAAAATGCGAGGTTGAACGTCTAATTCAGTCCATTCTAGACTGTTTTATGATTTTTCGAAGATTTATTGCCACATTAGATTTTTTTTCCAAATACCAGGTGGACGAATAAGCTCATACGGCTTCAAGGTTACGATATAGCGCCCTGAAAACACCGGGATCATGTTCAGTGGGTCAAAATACGTAGGAAAACACATTTCCATATGCATTTCGTTCCATCTGTACTCCTTGGCTAAGAGACCTTCAGTTTACAAAATTAACGAAAAACGGAGAATCAGTTTATTTCAATTAAAGAAAAATCCTGACATGTAGGCGCAAATCTGAGCTCGGATTCGGTTTTAGCGTCAAAAAATACACAAGAAAATCATTGTCCGGTCCATGCATCATTTCAGACCCAAAATTTTGTTGTGCAGTATTATCAAATGCAATTACGATTTCTTATGACAATACGACCCATTTTTCACAATTCCGTTAGATTCTCATATTAAACGAAAAGGAACTCCCGCGAGTTGTGTTAATACAAATCGCCCTTGATTACACCAATTTTGAGGTTAGTTCTCTACCTTGGAGGGAAAACCGAACTTCCCTTCAATTGGAGGCGAATTTGCCTTCAGTTAGAGGCATTCCAAAATCCCTGTAAGCTTGAAGGGGAAAAAGCCTGTAGTTACAGGCTTTTTTCCCTCCAAGAGATTTAGAGTGGTATTCGCCAAGAACTACAATACGTTTCTGAGAAACTGAAATTTCCTCTTCGAAGATTTTCAACAATTGGAATATTGCGAAAACCTCTAAAATAATGTGTGAGGTGAATTTTACAAAAATGCACGGTGTCAGCATAAGAAAGCGGCTCACATGCACCTGCACCTTACACTGATGAGATCATCACTCTCATCACCAATTCATCACACATAATACAAGCACGCATCCACCAATATCCCAAAATATAATTCAATTCTTTCATTGCAACTGTCTCTGAACCAGAGTCATAAATACTTATTCAGTCGGGTCATGAATTTTACGTAGAAGAATTTCGGTTTGCTCATCCTGATAGTATGTTATGTGACGAGTGCGCAGCACGAGTCGTAAACGACATTTTCTAGCTGTGCTACGTCGGAAGCGCGACTTTAGACGAGTCCTCGCGTAGCGAGGACGAGTCGAAAATCGCGCTTTCGACGTAGACAGCTAGAAAACCAAACTAAAGTCATGTTGCCTGTGTAATCGTAGTGTCTTCGAAATCTCAAGGGCAAAACTGACGTATGTAATTTCAGTTTGTGGGAGTTTCTTGAAGTTTCTTGTGATTACTTAGACTTTCGAAGCTTCCTTGGTACTCGTATTATTCCCCGAGGTATTCCCAGCATCACCACTTCCAAGGATTCGAGATGAGCGGTTATCACGTCGTACTTGCATCGATGGTTTAGATAGTTTCTGCCTCGGTGATCGATTACTGATGCTATTACTACTCTCTGGTCTAACTTCAACCTGTGGCTGCTTTCCAATTCCAATGCTGCTTTGCTCGTCCACATTTCTGTCCAATTCAAAACGATCATATTTACGATTAGTCTCGTATTTAGTTCAAGTACCAACAATTAGACTCGTTGTCAGTTGAGTAAATTCTTGTTATCGCATGCTTAGGAAGTATAGAAAGATTTGAGAGTTGTAAAAGTCATGACAGTAACAAGGTAAAGGTGCCCAAAATGCGACCAAAATGTCCCTCCCCTTGAGAAGTTTTGCGCAGAGTTTTGGCTAATTTCAATAATTTCCAACGTATGTACTTTATTGCATTTTCAAGCTTGTTTCAACACCTTTCAAAGTGAGTTTACTCTCAACCAATTGGAGCTGAGCCACTTCGATTTTCCCAAAACGTAATTTTTCAGAGTTTACAAAAGTGTATTAGGGGCATAAAATCGTTTCTAGATCCGTGCTACCACATTTGGACTCTTATGCCGACCCGAATCACTACTTCCAACCAATTTTGACGTGATAAACATATAGTGACTGGTAAAAAAATTCACACAGCATGCCCTTTCGAGATAACCATATGCGGGCATGTTGAGTGCACGCGGACGTTGGCCTCTTTGATTTACAAATTATCTCCGTATTTTGCACGCAAAGTAGCTCAAGATCGGACTTTTCCAACTCTGAAAAGCGAATTTTGAAGGCCTTGAGACAAGGAAGCAAATGCGTTAGAGAACGTTGAGATTGATTGGATAAAATAGTATATTATGTAACGAGTGCGCAGCACGAGGCGCAAACGACATTTTCTAGCTGTGCCACGTCGGAAGCGCGACTTTAGACGAGTCCTCGCTTAGCGAGGACGAGTCGAAAATCGCGCTTCCGACGTAGACAGCTAGAAAATGTTTAGCGTTGGTTTTATAAAACGCAACTTCGTTGACAATTTCTCAAGTGTGTAAGCGCGAAAAATGCAAAATTTCACTTGAAATTTTCTCTCACACTTAAAAATTTGAGTCGGTTCAAATCACTTATTTTCTCATATTTTGGCGTCATAAACGTAAAAAAGAAGTTGTGGGAAGGTCGAACATGTATGGGGGCATGTCGGATACAGAGGTAAGTTGAGTACAATTATCTTAGTTTAACAAGTGTGTGGATAATCTTGATATTTCTTCCGGTGTTGATGAAATGAAGTCTTCATAAAAAGTAATTTGAAGCAACGGGATTGAGGTCCACATTTTTAGTTACAAGATTGATTGTCATAGTCAATGCTCAAAATATGATAGTACCTATGATCAAAAATTTCCATCTACATTCAAGAATCTCCTCAACCAAGAATATATAGACATTCAAGAGCTGCTTCATCAATCAAACTCTACTTCAGAATTACACTCGTAATCTAATCACTAAAGCTAATATGGACTCACAATATTTTCTCATATCCTTGCAAAAACTTTATAGAAAAACTCAAGAAATGCATTTCGATGAATCGGAATAACGATCTAATCTCAAATAGAGTATTACCAAATAGAGTAATATTATCCATAATCCAGATATTTTCATCTTTGTTAAGATTTTTGTGATACCAAATTGAATTTTTCAACTTATTCTCAAAATATTCTACACCTCTCTATAGAGAGACTAGAATACTAGATCTAGTCAAAGCTCTTAACAAAAAATGTCCAATCTGCTTCCGTGGAGAAGTTGTGAGTCCGCTGTTTTGCACTCTGGGTCACATAACATTACCCGCGATTTCCGTATTGAAAAAATCGACCGTGGAAGATGAAATGGATGTGTAAGAAAATACCATTAAAATGTGAGTATGATAGTAAAATTTTCCCGCATCAAAATGAATGAAGTACATAAGTCTCTTATGCGTGACATTTAGAAAATACACAAGGTGAGTGTGCCTAATTTTCCCCCATTCCCCTAATTTGCCCCTACTCAAGTTCTCAAATGTTTACGCCCCCGCAGACTTTGTCGCGCATTTTCCTCGTCTTTAACATTAGAATATGGAGAAATAAACGTCTTGAACCGATCCTTGATCCGCGCATTTCTCCGAACAAAAAAATTGGTTTTGGGTACTTTTGACTTTTTTTTTGCTAATTATCAAAAGCTATGACAAGAAAATTAGTGCAACTAATTTTGACGTACCTTAGCTCATTTTCTTTGTTTTTGAGCAAACTTTGAAATGCTCCTCGCAGAATTGCAAAATTCGATTCCTAGCCGATTATACGCTCATATTACTAAAAAAAGTGCACTGTGCCTAATTTGCCCCCATATTCTTTTACCGTCCATCACTCCATCAGAATCCATCAATTTAGGTTCTAAAAATTCGAAAGGGAATAAAAAAAGCTGTCTAATGAGCTAAAGAACGTGTTGATTCGCAGGTTTGGAAGCCGAAACATCCTGATTTCACGAAAAATCCGTATAATCCGATGGAAATAGGCATCTTTTCCACACGGGGGCAAATTAGGCGCTCACTCTTCTGATCGCAAGGTAAAATTTTTTGGTGCGAAAGTTGAGATGGACCGGGTCCAATTTGTTGGAATCAAACGTATTCTAGCTTATTCTCAAGATTTTGAAACATGCTTTAAAATGAGCTAAAGAGAGTTAAAAAATATTGATATGGTCCGAAGTTCATCTGGGCAGAACAAAAACAGTAGGGGACAAATTAGGAACATTCACTTCATGAAAACGAAAATAGCGCCCCTTACTGTACCAGAGAGACTACAGATTACGTCAAAGTTCTATAATAGGTAAGGGAGAGAGTATAATAGTTTCTCATCACGCTGTACATATGATATGGATCAGCAATTTTCCATTCAAGGAATCTCTCAAAAGACAAGGGTGGGGTTGTTTACAACCTCTATAATACGCTCTACGTCTTCTGATCCTTACGAACATACGTGGAATCAAAATTTATACTTGTAACTTCTAGCTCTAAATGCAAACATTCATCATGTACGCATAGTATCTGAAATACAAATGACTTTCAGCCCACACTGTTCTTGGAAATTCATTCTGAGATTCTATGGCATCTTCATATGATGAAAGGGAATGGAAATTAGGTGCAAATTGTATCAAAGGAGGCTGCTATTTCTGAGTAGATCCGTCCCACGCCGAGGCGTTTGCGTATAACCAAGAAAGTACACGGGTAATTACTGTTAGTTTAATACACGTGTTCATATTACGCATGACGTCCGAGTTGGTGGCACATGTATATAATAATATACACCATAAACATCAAGTCGTACATGTTGTGGGTACTACATATTTTGTATTTTGTAAACTTAATAAACCGACGGCGTTGATGTAAAATATACAAACTTTTAGGTGAAATATGAAATTTTCCGAGCGTTGGAATTTGGAACTTTGAATTTTAAAATGAAGAGGAAAACATTTATTATCAAAACAATAAGTATACCTGAGGCGTTGCTGCATCTTTGCTATTGTTTTCTTTGCCAAAGTCAAGTCTTTCTGCGTTGCTCGTAGCTCTTCTTTGCCATCCTGTAAAAGTATTATCGTTCATAACATTGTGGCCTTTGTCATTAAAATGAGCTATTTCAAAGTTGAGAACGAAATCGAAACTAGGAGTACAATCCACTGTTTTGTCTGAAACAGAATTTTGATTGAATTGGCAAAGTGATCACGATTTTTCATCTATACATTGATATACTCTGCCAAAACTATTGAGTTTTGGCAGAGTAATTTCATTTGAGTAAAAGGAACAGGATGTGATTTCACATCATCAATTATTCCTCGATTCATAAAAAATCTTGTAATAATGATTTTGAGAGTTATGTAATTTGTACATCATTATTGATAAGAAATCTCTGCAAATTCACGATTTTTGAATTTTTTTGATTAACCCGTCATTATAGAATTGCCTCTGGTATCAGAAACGCGATTTTCTCATCAGAATAAGTTTCTGGGGTGTAAACATGGTGAAAAATGGCAAAATTAGAATTTTTGATCGTCTGTGCGGAAATGAGTCATTTGCACACTGTTTGTCGCTTTTTATTTGCTCACAGAAGATCAAAAAACATAGTATGATACTTGGGCGCAACGGTTTTCGCTTTCTCGTGACCGAACTCGTGACTATTTAAACCCTCGCCTGCGGCTCGTGCTTGAAAAAGTCACTCGAAGAGCGGAAACCATCGTTTGCGCCCTTGTATCACAATATACCATTTGAAAATTTTTCATTATTTATTTCTCTTTCTCTCACAATTTCATTCTAAGATCCCATTAAGACGATGCGGTCACCATGCACGCTGATAATCATCCCCATTTTCCTCCGATTCACTTGCGATTTGGGCTAAACGACGAGCGCTCAAATACTTGTTATCATCCAACTTGGATTTTGCCACTCGTCGTTTAACCCAAATCAAAAGAGAATCGGAGAAAATGGGAATGAAAATGTGCTTATATTATTGGTTAAGAGATTCCCGCGATCAAGTTTTTCACATTTGTATCCGATTTTTTGCAATTTGGGTGGAACAACCAAGTGGCAAATATAAATTGAGCAATAACAATGATTCGACTACTCGTGTGAAACTCCGAATCGTCGTAGTTTTCATGTGAGATGTGTTCCCAACTTCCATGGTTGCGGTGCACGGTGACCGTATCGCCTTCCTTAGAATTTTTGCAGATTTTTTGGATGCAATACAAGAAAACTATCGCATATTATTGGAAATCGATAATGTCCCCAATAAGGGGGCAAAATAGTGAACGGGTTAACCCACAAATATCTTGGAAAAAATTAAGATTTTGTTTCTATTTCATCATTTTTAATAGTTTTTTTTTTCCAAGTGTTTCTCTACGTCGAAGGTGACTGTATATGGAACCAATTTCCTTACCAACCTCTCAATGTTCAATTAGCACAGTAATCATACCCAATCGTTAAAATCAACATCCCATACAAGGGAAGTCTCTCTTAGCACTCATAAATCGTCTCTCTCGTCCGAGCTCTCGTCAATAATGTAAATTGTCCCAATTAACATTCAATGCCCTTAAAAGTACAGCAAGGGTAGAGTACAAGCTGTGAGAGAGATACGGTACCGTTAACTTTTGGGCGAGGTTTTGAAGCTCATCGTGTCGAGACTCTGATAGCTGTCGAACGGTGATCAATTCAACGGATAGCCGAGCCAAGTGCTCCCTATAATTGCGCTCTCGCTCCAACGCTTGATCCCAAAGCTCCTCCTTCGCACGAACTGCATCTCGAAGTGATTTCATGTCCTGCTCAAGCCTTGACAGTTCAGATCTGTGGCCATAATCGGTTATTCCCAGTTTATATTATTAATTGTCAGACGGTATTTGCTTATTTGAAAGGTGGCGAGATCGATGAGCAGTACACGATTTACAAATAATTGCTTCGGGCAAAAATATTGGTAAGAAAGAATGTCACAGACTAAGAGATTGATACTGGAAAATCTTATCTTTCAGAAAGAAAAAAAACTCTGGAAGTTCAATTCAAGTTGAATCCTTTTTAACGAGTGGGACAACCCTAATTTTGAAGTCTGTCAAAAAAAATCATGCGGAGAAGGGACTGAAGTTTCTCTTTTCTATGTATCTTTTTGATTTGAAAACGATGGCGTAGTCAATTTTTCGAAAAATTCTCATGAACTTGGTCAGGCAAAACATGCTATTATAGCCCTCTAACCTAAGAATCGCAACTCTGAACATGATTTTGGATTCTCGTGCCACAAAATATCGCATGAGACTGCGTGCAGATGAGTAGTTTTGTTACGAAGGACTCATAGCACTCGCTTCGCTCGTGATATAAGTCATACACGGGTGTAAAACTCATTTTTCGATACACTGTGCGTAAATAGTATATTATGACACTGCACGTAGATGGGTAGTTTTGTACGAAGGACTGTTTATGGCACGAGCGAAGCGAGTGCTATAAGTCCTTCGCAACAAAAATACCCATCTGCACGCAGTCTCATAAGAAATTTTTGGCACGAGAATCCAAAAATCATGTTCAAAGTTGCGATTTTTAGGTTAGAGTGCTATGAAGTGCACTTTGCGCACAGTTTGTCGACTTTTACTCACAGTTTATTGAAAAGTATAGTTAGATACACTGTGCAGAAAAATGCCTTTTCCGCACTGATTTTCGACTTTCTCGCACAGTTTGTCGAAATAGCACATTTCGATACAAGGGTAGAAAAACTTTTCTTCGAGTCCGAGTGATGGGTTTCCGGCCTGAGACGTAGGCGAAGGACAGAATCAACACAAGGATGCAAAAATAGGTTTTACACCCGTGTATCGAACTTTGTTTTTCGACAAACTGCGCAAGGAAGTGGAAAATCAGTGTGAAAATAGTATATCATGACACTACCCATCTGCACGCAGTCTCATACGATATTTTATAGCACGAGAATCCAAAAATCATCTTCAAAGTTGCGATGTTTAGGTTAGAGTGCTATGAAGACACTTGTCCGCCCAACGTATCGAAAATACAGTTCGATACGCGGGTGTAAAACTTATTTTCCGCGTCCTCGTGTTGATTCCGACCTTCGCCTACGGCTCAGGCCGGCAACCCATTACTCGGACGCGAAAATTAGTACATTTCGATACGAGGGCGTAAAACGTTTTATGGCCGTGTATCGAACTATACTTTTCGATAAACTGTGAGTAAAAGTCGGCAAACTGTGCGCAAAGTGCACACAGTTTTTTACGCACAGTGTATCGAAATAGTACATTTCGATACAAGGGCGTAAAACGTTTTATTCGCGTCCGAGTGATGGGTTTCCGGCCCGAGCCGCAGGCGAGGGTCGGAATCATCACGAGGATGCGAATAATAGGTTTTACGCCCGTGTATCTAACTATACTTTTCGATAAACTGTGAGTAAAAGTCGACAAACTGTGCGCAAAGTGCACTTTTACGCACAGTGTATCGAAATAGTACATTTCGATATAAGGGTGTAAAACAATAATAGGTTTTACGCCCGTGTATCTAACTATACTTTTCGAACAACTGTGAGTATAAGTCGACAAACTGTGCGCAAAGTGCACTTTTACGCACAGTGTATCGAAAAAAGTTTTTTCCACCCTTGTATCGAAAAATTCAAATCAAAATTCAGGGTGAATAGATATGTAGGGCCGAAATATAAATCAGTAGACAAGGCTCAAAAAGGACTATGCCCATCGCTGGAGGAAGTTGAACAATGCCTCAACATTTCAAAGAGACCGGTTGAAGTGGTAACGAAATTTCGAGTGACATATGAGTAATTCCACGCGAAAGCGGACCACGAATTGCAGACATATCTCAGATTGTTTTTCCACTATTCTTAATCGATTCTATGGTCCAAAAAATGAACTTTCCACCCTCTATGGGGTGAAAGAAAAATTTTTTGTTTCCGTGGGGAATATCTTTGTGATAGTGTTTTTAGGAAAAAATACCAATCTTTTTTCAGTAAAATGGGTGTAGTCCCGACTTGAGGTGAGATACGACCACGCAAATAGTGGCATTCGAAAGATCTTTCAAAAATCTATCGAAATATGTTTCGAAAAAATTTTTTTGAGGCTACGGACGCCCCCTATGAGCAAAAAGGTGAAAAACAGAAAAAATTCATTTCCTCAAAAACCTAATTTTTTAAAAATCTGGAAATCCATATTTCGATGTAAAATTGCGTGTTCTTCCAGAAAAAAGTGGTCCCGGTCTTTGTTTTTGGGTTCTACGCTGTTTTTTTTTACGTTTTATCAATATTCTCAGCCTTTTCGGTTGAAAAATGAATTTTTCTGCGCATGCGCAGGAATTTAGACTGCTGAAACCATTTTTATTGAAAAGCCGAGAAAATTTCCTTCAAAATGATCACCTGGCGAAGTCAATTCGATGTACTGGGACCAAAGTTAGAAGGTCTGAAAAATGATGACACTTCTACTCGAGTCACGATAGTAATGGGAAATTCGTGAAAGATCTGCATTCACCCCTCTTCAGGATGCTTCATCATTAATGTGATGTAAGTTTGGGCCAAGTAGATAAAATTGACTTCGCCAAGTACTCATTTTGAAGGAAATTTCCTTGGCTTTTCAATGGAATTGGTTTCAGGAGTCTAAATCCCTGCGCATGCGCAGTTTAATTCATTTTTCAACCGAAAAGGCTGAGAATATTGATAAAACGTAAAAAAAAACAGCGTAGAACCCAAAAACAAAGATCGGGGCCACTTTTTTCTGGAAGAACACGCAATTTTACATCGAAATATGGATTTCCAGATTTTTAGAAAATTAGGTTTTTGAGGAAATGAATTTTTTCTGTTTTTCACCTTTTTGCTCATAGGGGGCGTCCGTAGCCTCAAAAAAAAATTTTCGAAACATATTTCGATAGATTTTTGAAAGGTCTTTCGAATGCCACTATTTGCGTGGTCGTATCTCACCTCAAGTCGGAACTACATCCATTTTACTGAAAAAAGATTGGTATTTTTTCCTAAAAACACTATCACAAAGATATTCCCCACGGAAACAAAAAATTTTTTTTTCACCCCATAGAGGGTGAAAAGTTCATTTTTTGGACCATAGAATCGATTAGGAATAGTGGAAAAACAATCTGAGATATGTCTGCAATTCGTGGTCCGCTTTCGCGTGGAATTACTCATATAGAAGGCAAAATGAAAACATTTTTCTTTTCAAGAATGAAAGCACTAATCAAAAATCTGTATCAACCAATCTCTTCAGAATGATCGAGGAACACTTGGACAACAACGAGTGACACTTCATATTAAGAATCGCAGGTGCTAGAACGTTTGGACCAACTGGGTCTGAAATAGTACATTACGCGACAAGGGCCGAAAGTGACCCATCGCGGCCCGGGTAGGTTGCCGCACGAGCCGGCAGGCGAGGGCGGCATACCCGCGGCCGCGATGGGTTATTTTTGGCCCGAGGTGCGTACACTATTTTTCGGTGACACTTGTATCGAAATTCTATGCTTTCCGACGCGATGTCGGGGCAAAATGCCGCTCCGCCGTACAGGTTAGAAAACGTCGGAGCATGCAATGTAGTGGCCCGAGGGCGCAGCCCGAGGGCTACTGCGCATGCTCACTCGTTTTCTAGCCTGGGCGGCATTGCGGCATTTTCTGCCCCGGGATCGGGGCGGAAACCATAGGCTTTCGATGCCAGTGTGCCGAAATAGTATATCATGCATCGAGTGCCAAAAATCTCCAACAAGGTTATCGTGAAGAACAAAGTTTTTGGCATGAGATGCATATGCCATTTTATACGGCGAGTCGTATAAATGGTGTTGAAATTTAGGCAATCAGTTGAACGTAGAAGAAGGAGTAATAAGAGTATGGACCTGTCAATAGACTAGGTTCATCACTGATCGATTGAGTGTAAACCCTCAAAATTCTAAGAAGGTTGATCCAGAGGTTCAGAAGAAATCGCGTGACAAAGAGCAGACAACATACATGCACACGCACATACGGACATGAACAAGGTGTTTGTCAAAATAATTTACGGAATGTTGTATACATGAGATGGGGAAAGTATAGGGGTACCATTTGATAGATGTTGGTGAGTAGAATGAGATGGTTGAAGTGCACTTTGGATAGGGCTCAAACAGGGAGACTAAAGAGAGTTTTTTAGTCTCCCTGGGCTCAAACTAGGAGGTGAAAAATTAGAAAATTGAAAAAATTTCAAGCCAAATGGCCGCACTAATACAATACTTTTCTTTGAGAATGCAAAAGTGCAGTGTACCAAATTTGCCCCATAACCTGTTTCTAGATTTGCAAGAGCGTGAAAATAGCCGCAAAATGACTTTGGGCACGACTCATTTGGACTCCGGGGAGCAGAAATATCTCGATTTTACGTAACACCCCAACATAGTCTCATGGAAATAGGCCTCTCAACCATACAATTAGGGGCAAATTACGCACGCTCCTCCGGAAACTCATAAAATCTTTTTTTGTGAGATGTGAGATAGTTCAGCTTCATTTTGTCGAAAGTGAACTTACCTTTACTCATTTGAAAGGTCTTGGAACGAGCTTCAAAATGAGTTGTGATACGTCGAAAAATATTGAGATGGTCCAAAGCTCTGAGCAAAACAGAGACAGGGAGGGGGCGGCAAATTCGGTACACTTACCTTGCGTTAAGTTCATCACTGTCTCAAGAAAGAAGATGTCTAAACAGACAATTTCGGTGCATCATTTGCGAAAACTTGACGTCTGACGTACGAAGTCTACGAAACTTGAGAACATGATTCCACTTCAACTATGTTCACATTCATCAGATTTTCGGCAAGGTGTACAGAAATTCGCAAAGTTTCAAGACGAATCGTACGGGCGCAGTGACGGTGCATTTCGAACAAAGTTTGCAAGAGTATCAGTACCTTCGCTCCCGGTCAATCTCTCTTTCCTTTTCCCAAATTTGCTCTTGGATAAGCACTAACAATCGTAGGATGTGTAAGCTCTTGAATAATCAGTCAGTAATCGATTGTTTAGAAGGAAGAATGTTCCATTGCAAGAATCAAAATTTTTAAATGATTTCTTTTATTTTAAATTAAAGAAAGATCATTTGAAAGGATTTGGCATAATTGGCTATTTCTCATTTTATAAAGTACATGAACGATCCGTACTATCATAATACACAGTAGACCTTCTACTGATGAGTATCCATGATTAGTGGAATATTGAGATTATTTTGCGGCAAGATTTGAAATCCTGAGAACCACTACTTGACGATGTATGTACAATAAAGTAGACTATATAGTACATTATACAGTAGTCAACTAATAAAATTCTGGAAACCAACAAAATTCCAAGAATGCCAAACGTTCCGTACTACCGCGAGCTTGCTCGGTTGTATGTATTGTGCATACGACGATGTATATAAATTTGATCTCTCATACTGAATGTCAGTCCTGCAACGTATTTCCGTTCACAACAGCAACAAGCTCAATCGAATTCCTAAAAGATTCCGTACATGTGTATTCTCATCTTCCTTGAATCCCTTTTTCGATAGAATTCACTCAATTTTAGCCAAGTCACCTTATTGTTAGACCGCAACGAATTCGATATTGGACTATTTTGTGCTCAATGCTGTGGGGTTTCTCTCACATTACACGGAAATTTGTTCCACATATCTTTAGTTACGAATGTAATCACGACTTCTATCATCATTGAGGCTCGTAATTTGAGTAAATTCTTCCAGAAGAGACGATGCTTTGAGTGTGAATGAATATTCCATGAGATTCTAACTCTTCATTCCAATTTTTCTACGAATTCTGAGAAATAATGAACAAACGATGCCGGCGCTCTGGTCGGAATATAATCACAATCATTGGAAATGAAATGATTAGTTTTTCGATCTATATTCGTGAATGATTAAGAAATTCTACCAATTTTTCAAATGACGATGGGCCATGCTAAATAAATAGTCCTATTGTATGAAAAAAAAGTCATCTGAGGCCTGCAACGTTAGTACATTTTCCACAATAAAGTTTCTCGGCTAAAAGACGTTTACGAATTCTTATGACAAAAAACAGGTTTAGCCAAGTGTCACGTCCATTTTGAAATTTGATACCACTAATAGAGGCATTAGTACGAAAATTTCAAATTTCTGTGACTTCTGTACGAATATCTAAAGATGTAACCACTTGAAATTTAGCGAAAAAAGTATACACGTGCCGACAAAAAATTTTCAATGTTTCAATATGAGTGATTTACTCAGGTCTGGGTCCACTTAATTTGACTGATGAGAAGAGAGTAATCTAAGTATCACTTGTGAAGCGATGAAATGATTTTCTGAAGATGAGCTAGCGAGTGAGCTAGTTTTCTTTTTTCATTCACAGACATGTCAACACGCACCATTCAGTGAACATTTTTTCACATTATATTCATCCAAAATTATAATCAAGAAATGTGTATCTTATTATGTGATTCCATAGTTTCATCCGCCTTTCTCAGTTCATCTTCGTCAATGGCCACAAAATCGTCGGCATCAAACACTTATCTTAGGAATTAATCCCTCTAGCTACATACACTCCCAGACAACAATTTACTACACAACTGATATACTCACGCGCTAATGGGTACCAAATCTTTGTCCAAAGTCATCTCATCCACTTTACCACCATCCATTACTCCAACAAACGCCTGTTGTTGCTGACAATCCGTTTGCTGATATTGTTCTCTCTTGTTCTTCATTTCGGTCATCATTTCCACCTGACCTTTGATACGACTTTCACTCTCGGTTGTATCTTTCAACTTTGAAATCTTGTGAACGTTGTCAACGGTTTCAGTGCAAGCATCTCTCATCTCAGGCATCGCTTCAGTGCTGACGTTCTCTGAAAGCTTTGCGTAGGTTGCAACCATTAGCCAACTCTCACTGTATATATGTATATGGAGCTTTTCATAGTAGTATACATAGTAGTAGCACTGTATTTAATGAGATATAGCTTGCGGTAGATACTAATTGGCTTATACATCAGGAGAACTGGAGTATACGAAATATATATATATGCCTATTTTTAGAAAAGAGCATTTCCCTTTTCTGAGGTAGCTATATGAGTAGTTCTGTGGAAACTTTGAAATAAAGTGTCCCTGCTTGTACGAACACTGAAAATACTTCGGAAAAAACCGTACAAGTCATCATCGATGTCTTTGTTATTGCTCTATTTGGCGCAATCGTTAGTTTTCCGGTCCAGGATATCACTGTAAGAAACTATCATCAAAAAAAGGGGTCAAAATGTCACTTCCGTGCCTTGTCGCTATTCGTTGTTTCGACCTTCGTGAGTGTCACGCGCCGCGGTGGGTCTCGTTCAGGATTCGAGCGGGCAATCTTATCAAATTTTGTGGTATTGCGCACCAAATCCCAACGCTATGAGAGCTCAAAGACCTTTTTTAGGGTGCACGGTGAGCACTCACATTTTGCCACCCAATTTCGACTCAAATTTCACCCTCTCAGTTTCCTTCGATAAGAGTGTATTTGCCTCATTCCAGGCCTTCCAGTACTATAATTTATTCTTAATGGAAATCGTCAGGCGCAACTTTTCCATGCCTCAGGATTTCGAAAAAAATTGATTTCCACACTTCCTGGAGCACTTTTTTGCAAAAATCCACTTTTGCCAAATTCTTGGTCAGTTCCGTGCCCTACCAGTACGGTCCTTCAACGCGATGCTACATATATCCTAGTTGGTTTTTTTCAAAGTGTCTAGCGGGCAAATGAAGACTCCGAAACCTCAAGAACGTAGATCAAACCGTTTGGCCGTGAAATCAATTTTAGTGCCAAATGTCAGGTTCCGGTCCCGCTACCGTATTATCTGTCTTATTCCCACTGTACCCAGGAGTGGAAAAATTTACAATCATGCGCAAGTTAATTCTCACTTTATGTTTCGAAACGTCGAAAAATACATCTTAGATCCCTGGGAAGTGAGATTTGGGGATGGCACGTTTTCGACCCTCAAATATTGATGTTTCCGCGGAATTACTCATAAGAGTACTTCGGTGCAAATTATGAAATAATGCGTGCCACCTTGTACAAACTCTTGAAACGCTTGGGAAAAATATTATGGGAAACATTTTTGATGTATTTCTCGTTACTTCATTCAGTGTAATCATTGATTTTTTTCCAGAGTCACACTGAAGCGCTACCATAAAAAAAAACGTCAAAATGTCAGTTCCGTGACAAGTGGCTTTTTCTTTTTTCAGCCTTGCATGGCAAGTACGAATCTCCGCAGCGGGGCTCGTTCGGGATTTGGGCGGACAAACTTATCAAATATACATGAAGCATCAAACTCCACAGCTATGAGAAGCGAACAACCACATTTAGGATGCATGGCGAGTACGTACATTTTGCCGCGCATTTTTGCGAAAATTCTATTCACTACGTTTTTCTCGTCGAAACTGGATTTGCCTGATTCCAGACCTTTCTGCACAAATTTCTTCCTTATGTAAATTGTCACGTGCAACTTTTCCATGCCCTTCAGTATCGAAAAAATTGTTTCCACCCCTCGGGTGGTACTTTTTCGCAAAAATCTTCTACTAATTTTTTTGTTCAGTTTCGTGTCATAGTGTGACCGCTTAACGTGAAGAAGTCCTAGCCAACATTTTTCAAAGTACCTAATGGGCAAATCAGAATCACAAAATCTCAAGACTATATCTGAAACCGTTTGGCCGTGGGATCAATTATGTATGTACATGTTTTCTCTCTTAACTTTTCCGAGTGAAATCTCACTCGGAAAGAGTGAGTTCTGACTCGGAGTTCGGAGTGAAATCGTGGCAACTCGGTACCGAGTGAGTTTCACTCAGAAAAAAGAGTGAGATTTTTCACTCGGGGAATCCGAGTCAATCCAAACGTTATTTCACCAAATCTGAATATTTTCATTTAATCAATACGTTGCGGGCTATAAAATTAATAAATTATTATTAATCATCCGAAGGTTCGAAAAAAAGAAAAAAAATCAATTCCGCCTGTAGCGGCATGGTCACTTCGAAATTTTTGTAATTTGGGAAATGCGGGGATTTGAACTCGGATGCCATGCTTGTAAAGCGGACTGCTTCTCCAGTGGGCTACTGCTGCTGTTGATATCTAAAGTCCATAGCACCCTGTCATGTGAATGATGCACCGTGTAACTTTATACGTGTCGTAAGTGGAAATGGAAATATGAAAACTACTTAGCTATTATTTCGGGCGAAGAAATAACTCGAGAAATAACAAAAGTGAAACCTACATTTCTCCGGTAACAGGGCATTGATTCTATATTAGGGTTAATTAATTGATACGTAATATGATATAATATTGGTCTGTACATGCATTTATAAAACTTATGGAAGAGGAGACTGACATTTCTTGGCTCAGATTTTCAACAAATATTGCAGGAAATCTACTATTTTCCCCTTTGTGAGCTACGCATTGATCCATCAGTAACAAACGTGCGGCAAAACATAACCTAAAATTTGATTTGAGCGTCTCACTTTTGCGTCCGAGTGAAATTTCACTCGAACTTCCGAGTGAAGTTTTTGATTTTTTTGATATTTGACTCTTTACCGAGTGAAATGGACTTTCACTCGGAATCCGAGTGAAAAATCTCACTCGGAGAAGTTAAGAGAGTTAAAAAGTCTGAAAATTACATGACAAAATCTTCAGAAGTGGAATTTCGACCCTCTAACATCGAAATTTCCAGGGGGACACTCATATATACCAAAATACATGCACGGGTGCGTAAAAAGTTTGCAAGCTCTCAAGCATGTGATGCCAGATACGATTAGGTTTGGCATGAGACTCATGGGTATCGGGCTTGAGGGTCTACTTTGTTATATTGGAATTTCCAGAGGTACGTGAGACTATATTGGAATTTGCGAAAACGGCTTTTCTCAGAGTGAGTGACATTTGAGATTGATGGGTACAAAAGGGCTCGTTGTTCGAACAAGGGACAGAGAAATTGTGGAGTGTGATGAAATTCTGATTGGAAAGGTTGCATGGACGTTTTTAATTATAGATTTTCACAGACTGCATGTCAAGTGGATCTCGATCCGACTGAATATAAACTCTGTGAGTAACTTTGAAGGTCTGTTGACGTTGCAAATATAGTTATTCTATCTTTTGCAGTATACGGCATCCAAAATGTAGAAGAAGATAATTTCTACTATTGTTAAATTTGCAACGGAATCAGTTTGCTCAGTCCGAGGCTCAGTCGTAGTCTGTGGGAGTTTTATCGTATAAAAACAATTTTTTCTGGGTGAATCTTTTCAAACCACCAGCTACTCTGAATTAAAAGTATGTGAAGTCTGGCCAACTCATGGACCACTATACATTATTTGTAAAGTAGATGCCGAACTAGATATTTCCCGAGTGTGCACAGTGACTGCAGTCTGTTTGTCAAAAAATCTTCCTCCTCTCATTTTTCCCGAAGCATTCAAAATTGGAAGTAAACCTGTTTTGAAAGTCCGCCGTTTTGACCCCATGTATTTCTTATGGGAGTGATTTGAGATTCGGCCATATTGGATTGTTCTGCCATCTAAAATAACTCAGAGGTTTACTCCTAATTGATATTCCAATGTTTCCTTCGTGTTGTTTGATATAAAATTGATTCAACTATAGTTCTTGCAAATGTGTGATCTAGACGCTTGAAATATATTGCGCTCATTTTCTAATGGAAAATATCGTCGAATCCGAGACTCATTAATCATTTTTCAGGGATTTAAAAATGCAATGTTGTATTGATAGTCTTAGACAGCTACGAATAAGTTAGTTTACACGAGAGTGAATGAAGATTTCTGTTTTTGTAAATCGCATAGTTGGGAAATGTAAATTTCATCAGATTTGACATGAGATCAGCCGGTCTCAGATTTGTTTTTCCCTATTTCACAGAAAGGTTTCAATAATATACTTCTTAAAACAGTGGGTCAAAATGTTTACTCGATTTTATTCTCGATGAATTTTTGTGAAAACTATATCAAAAAGAAAAAAAATGCCGCAATTATTACAAAGATTATGTTAAAATCTTGATTTTGCGTGACAGACATCAGGAGTCCTCCGAACAACGAAACTCGATTATTCTGTGAGACAAATACTCTAAACAATACTTATTGAACGCGTCTATCCTCACGTCACCATGTTTATCAATCAATTACACATATTTCCAGCAAGTTTCTAATCAATCTAATCTCTTGTCAATACCAAAATCGCTGGGGGTCGTTTCAGACGTATACACATCAGATACTTGAGTCAGGCACTCAAGATAAAAGAGGAGAATGTACTGTTTTATCTTTGTTTCTAAGAGATAAGATATTGAGTTCTAAGCATCGTGGGAATTAATTAGTGAATGACTATACATATACATTTACCGTGTTGCGCGGAATTTCGATCGACAGCTGCAAACGTTCTCGTTCAGCTTCCTTTTGTAGAAGAGCATTTTCAAGAGTGGCAGATCTTCTTTCGAGCTCTTGTATCCGTAACTCGGCTTTTGTCAATCTAAGTGGATGTAGAAAGTAGAAAAAGAGATGGTAAATAAAAAGAGAAAACAGTCCTTGGATCGAACAATTGAAGCTTGATGCTCTTTTTTTGCATGCTTAATGGAGATGTTCATAGTAGGTATTTGATTGTGAGGAAATGGATTCGTTTAAGGAGTCCTTGACATTATACGTTTCCAAAGAAGGATGGATACTTTTTTAATGCATGAGAAAATAGGTAAAGGTCGCGGTTTTCGTCGGATTTTTTTTTTTTTCTTTTCTACTATAAGCAATATCATTTTCTCTCCGTAAGGGTCGTTTTTTTATCTATAAATCAAGGTTTTTGACAAGACGACTGCTTATCTCCAATTTTAATCATGCCAACACGATTGTCGATAGTTGTGATATTCGTCATCTATCACTCACCCTCGCATTTTAACATTTTATGAGAAAGATTTGATACTCTGAATTTTCACGTACTTTCGTTAAATTCTACCTTGACGTTGCTCTCATCTATATATCCACATCAAATTAAATGTATTTATCGACGTAAAGAAGAAATCAATAAACCAAAATTCGACCAACTCTCACAGTTATCAATTACCAGCATTAGTTTTTGAATTTTAAGCATCCCACGTAGTCCGGGCGCCCACGTATGCTCCCGTGGCCACTTTAAGCTCCACGCAGTAACTGGGGGTTTTCTTATGTATTTCGACTCGCTGAATCGATTTATCGAGGTTACCAGCTCGAATTCCTGTGACGTCATTAGTTATTAACAATTTTTAGTGCAAAATTAGGGTTTTTCGGTAATATCTTGGAAAATATGCATTTTCCGGGCAAAACTCGCCTGGGCAAAGTTGTAGATCACAAAATTTCCCATAGAAAAGGTCCTCACGACTTTCCCGGAAAACCCAGTCCTCAGCCTGTAAACGCATGAAAAGCGTTCGGTGCGATTAATATGGGCTTATATGGGCGGGCATCGCTTCGCCTCTTAGATCGGATGTAGATCTGGATCTGGTGATTTTATGGAAGAGTAATTAAGCGCGTTTCAAAGAGGATGAAGTCCACTCTATACTGGTATCGATAGGATTGAGATTAGTCTGGAGATTTCCGATTTCCCAGTGAAAGAGTGCAAAAACCAAGCCCCAGCCTTGGCGCGCGGGAGCAAGTCCGTGCGGTATACGTACGTTCATGGAGTTTATAAGCTATCTTTTAAATGTTATTTGGCGCCTGTTATCGTTATCGTGAACAAGTTTCCTCTGCTAACAAGAATTTCCACGGAAAATCCCTTGGAAAATTGACAGTCTCTCAGCATTGACAATGCGCACATGAACTCAAAGCACGCCAGTTTTGAGTATAATTGACTGTGCCAAAGTAATACTTTATACTGCAAAATTTCCTAGAACTTGAGCATGAGCTAATTTCCCTCGGGAAACTTGCGGATGTTTACCTATGGTTGAGATGATCTTACTTTTCAAATATAAGAACCGCTTTTCTTCGGTTTCATAATTTTGCCGCAACGGTGATGCTCAATGTGAATTTTCCGTGGAAATTGTTATCATTTGTTCCATGATCATCATTAGCAGGTGAATTCTTGTTCATACAGTATGATAACAGGCACCGAATAGCATTTAAAAGATAGTTTATAAACTCCATGAACGTACGTATACCGCACGGACTTGCTCCCGCGCGCCAAGGCTGGGGCTTGATTTTTGCACTCTTTCAATGGGAAATTGGAAATCTCCAAATTAATCTCAATCCTATCGATACCAGCATAGAGTGGACTTCATCCTCTTTGAAACGCACTAAATTACTCTTCAATAAAATCACCAGATCCAAATCTACATCCGATCTAAGAGGCGAAGCGATGCCTGCCCATATAAGCCCATGTTAGTCGCGCCGGACGCGAGGCCGGACGCTTTTCATGCGTTTACAGGCTTAGGACTGGGTTCCCGGGAAAGTCGCGAGGACATTTACTATGGGAAATTTTCTGCTCTACAACTTTGCTCTGATGAGTTTTGCCCGGAAAATGCATATTTTCCAAGATATAGCCGAAAAACCCTAATCTTGTACTAAAAATTGTTAATAACTAATGACGTCACAGGAATTCGAGCTGGTAACCTCGATAAATCGATTCAGCGGGTCAAGATACGTAAGAAAACCCCAAGTTACTGCGTGGAGCTTAAAGTGGCCACGAGAGCATACGTGGGCGCCCGGACTAACGCTTTAAACTTCATGAATATTCTGAGAGCATATTATGTCTTCTCATTATCTAAAACTACAATATCCTCGATAATATCCGTATCATTCCGTGAATACATGATGATAACTAAGAAAGAATTATAAGCCCATTGAATGGATAAATGATTAGTTCATTTTCATTGTTTTGTATCATTTAGTCGGGAAAACAGATTTTGATCGAACTATGGTGGGAAGATAAAAATCTTCAAAAATTATTGAAAGAAAAATCTTAACTGAAAGAAGTATTTGAATGAAATACAATGCCTTTCTTCGCCCAGCTCTTTCCTACATATCTATCCGATTGAGGAAAGTTCATACATCACAGCAGCTATTTCCCAGAATAAATCAAACTTTCAACCCCGACCATTTCCATAATTATATGTTTTAGATGGAGTTCATGATGGCAGAAGAACGAGCAAGTAACCTCACTGATTGTTCAAATTCACATTTTCCATGTAGGTACTCTGGTGACGCTCTTGAATCATTTCCATTTTACGCTCCAAATATTTTGTATAGTATGGCAGAGCTGTGTGCGATCTGAGCGATGATGTAGTTGCGTTAGTTCTGGCTGAAAATCATATCCATTAAAACCCACATTCAAATTTATAACAAGGTAAATGTGCCTGATTTTCCCCTACTACTTTTGTTTTGCTCGCCATTCTAATTCATCTCAATATTCTCCAACGTATTTCAACTTACTTCAAAGCTTGTTCCAAGGCCTTTGAAATGAGCTAAGGTACATTCAATTTCAACAAATTGGAGCCGAGATATCTTAGTTTTTGCAAAAGAAGATATTTTGCGAGTTTTCGATAGAGTGTTCCTAATTTGCCCCCACGTGGAAAAGAAGCCTATTTCCATGAGATTGTACGGGTTTTTCGTATAATAGGGATACTTCGGCTCCCCGACCTCCAAATAAGACGTACTTTAGCTCCTTCTTCAGCTTTTTTTACCCCCTTATGAATTTTTTGAGTGAGATTGATGTATTTGAATGGAGTGAAGAACGAGCTTGGAAAGAGACTATAGGGGCAAATTAGGATCACTGCACTGTTTTTAGTAATATGCGCGTAGTGATAGTCAGTAATTGAATTTGCAATTTTGCCAAAGACATTTTCAAGTTAAGACAAAACAAAGAAAATGAGTTTAAGTAGGTTAAGACTGATAGCGATTTTTTTGTGTAAGTTTTGGTGACTTAGCAAAAACAAGTCGAAAGTATCGAAAACCAGTTTTTTGTTCTAAGAAATGCGCGGATCATTTACGATCGGTCCAAAACGTCCATTTTCTTATATTTTAACGTAACAAACATGAAAAAATGCGCGGCAAGGTCTACGGGTATGTACTAGGCCCAGTGAATAGGGGCAAATTAGGCACAGTTACCTTACCAGTCCTATGATTTCTTCAAAAATGTTCAAATTTTCTTCATCAAAGCTCACTTTTGAGATTGTTTCATCGTCATATCAATCTCAACATTGCAATTGGAAGAAAAAGTGCTGCTGTGAACAATAGTCCGTTGGAAGAGTCCGTACTTTCATGAGTTATATTATATATATTATTAGAGTGTCCGTTATTCACCAATATTTTTTCAGAAATTTCTTCACTCTCTAGAGGGCTTCTTCGTGACCAGAAACAGAGGTAAAATGTTCGAGCAAAGGCAAAAACAATAATTTCTAATCGTACCTGTAGAGCCATTTTTATCGATTTTAGGCCAAAATCTTGCCTTGGTGGTATTGGCATATTGGCCCTTCAGAATGACCCTTGATAAAAGTGATTTGGTGCTTTACAATCAGAGCTGTTATTGATTTTGAAAAGTGAAAGAGTTCAAGGATTCAAATCAATCTCGGAATGGGTCGAACAGCGCACGGTGGGAAAAAGAAATCGGAAGTTGGCACTATTATGCGTTACTATTAGAATGGCGATATCGGAGTATTCCAAAAAAAGAGATGGTAACTTTTTTCCATGAGGAATCTGAATCCTTTTCCCGTGAGTATCGTCTAGAGATCGTAATCGTCTAGAGATCGTATATAGGGGTCGTAGATTATGATGAGGGGATCCATGAAAACGCGAGAATCGACCAAAAACGTAGTATTAGGTATTTAAGTTGAAGGTGAAGCAATCTCTGTCGATTTTGATAGGGAACAAAGTTGTTGCATTTTTTAAAACAAATTTTTTCCCACCCGGAATTTTTTAAAAAACGGCAATTATTTGGGCTTTTTGGCTTTTTGAGGGTTTTGTTGGCATATTTTTGGAATTTCAACCATGCCAATCGAAAGTGCAAAAATTTTTAATACAAAATATGTGGTTTGAAAATTTTTAAGATTTCTACAGCGGTGAAAGCGAGACATAGCCCGTGAAATGCAAGGGAGCGCACATAAAGCTCTTAAAACTCCAAGGGGAAGCGATTCACAGCATTTTCGATGACAAACGAAGTTGTTGCATTTTCCAAAAAAAAAACATAGTTGGGAGTGAATTTCTACATCCTTCCCAAGCGTGGTCAAAATCTCAAAAATCTTCCGACGAAACCCTCAAAAGGCCAAAATACCCAAAAGCTGACGTTTTCCGAAAAACTAGGGATAGGAAGAGATTTGTTTTGAGAAATGCAACAACTTTGTTTCTCATCAAAAATGCTGTAAATCGCTCCCCCTTGGAGTTTCATGAGCTTTTTGAGCGCCCCGTGCATTTCATGGACTGTCTCAGTTTCACTGCTGTAGAAATCTTAGGACCAATTTTTGAAAAATTTTCAAACCACATATTTTGATGTGAAATTTCCTGTTCTTTCGATTGGCGTGGTCAAAGTCTTAAAAATTTGTCAACAAAACCCTCAAAAAGCCAAAAGACTAAAAAAATTGCCGTTTTTGAAGAACTTGAGGTGAGAAAAAATTTGTTTTGAAAAATGCAACAACTTTGTTCCTCATCAAAATCGACGTCAATTGCTTCACCTCCAAGTCAAATCCCTCATACTGCGTTTCTGGGTCGATTTTCGCGTTTTCATGGATCGCCTCATCATACGATCTCTAGACGATACTCGCGGCAAAAGGATTCAGATTCCTCATGAAAAAAGCTACAATTTCCTTTTTGCAACATCCCGATATCGCCATTCTAATAGTAATGCATAATTGTGCCAACTTCCAATTCCCCCCTCCCCTGCAGCGGTTGTCTGCCATCGCTAATTTGACGGATTTGACATCTCCGACTCTATCACTTTTCGAAACCAGTGACAGCTCTGGTTGTACTGCACTAAGTCCCCTCATTTGGGGGTCATTTTAAAGAAAATTTTGTCAGCTATCGATTAAGAATTTCTCCAAAAGTATCACAATATGCGCATGCGCAGCAATAGCCAATAACGCAATAACTGAGGGAAAAATTTAGCTAAAAAACCGCTCTTTAGGCAGGGCTAGAAACTTGTTTTTGCACCTACTCGGACTTTTGACCTTCATTCCTGTTGGTCATAAAGGATCCTTCTAAAGGGTGAAGAAGTGTATAAAAAAGTATTGGCAAATAACGTACGCCCTAATATATGTATAATTACTCAATGTAATTCTAAATAATTGTTAGAGTTTCAAAAATAAACTTGGACCAATGCAACGAATTCAAAATGTTGAAACTTGGTTATATATCGACTGAAGCTCAGGGCACTCGATTTTAAATAGGAGCTTGTAAACTTGACGAAACGAAATGAGTTGGGTAAGCATCTTCGTTCAAGTGGACGAAATTTGGGCAAATAAAATTCAGAGAAGAATTGGAGTTCAGTGATTATTACCTGTATGCATTTCTTCTCCGACGCTATAACTGGTTCGCGCACTGGGCCAATTTGAATACGAGTGATGATCTGAAAAAAATATTCATTAATTGAGATTCACCAATATTTTCATTCCGTTATAATCTTCGCAAACGTAATTTCTCGGGATATTTCTCGTGAATTTTTTAGTTTGGAACTGAGAATATCATAGTCGACAAATATATACGTTGGTTCAGATAATCCAATTACTATTCTGATACTCAGGCAATTTACCAAACATCACTCTCGTATAAATTGTTACTGTACTGAATCTTCACAAACACTCTATTTGATGATAATAAGGAAATGAAGAATTTTGAGTATTTGGCTTACCCATCTCAGAATAGCGAGGAGTATAGTTACAGGTCGGTGATAGAAGCCGAGGTACTTTGAGGTATCCTGACTGATGATTGTTGTCACGAGACATGTTGTATTATATAATTCCTCTGAGAAATTTAATCTTGCAGTTGCAGTATAGATTGCGCACTTGCTCCACTTGTATTAGGTTAGGAAAGTCAAATCTTTCGTCAAGGCTGAAAAACTTTTGAGTGGGTGATCCGTTGATTCTTTCATTTCAGGTAGTACAATCTCTTGTTTGGGCCTCCGTTGGCATCCTCACTTCACAAATTTGGTTTCGATATAGATTTTGTAACATCGTATGATATTATTTTGATAGACCTAAGGTTGCACGAGTAATCCGACTGACTGTAAACAATAAATATTTTGAATCAAAATAGAGTGAGATTCTCACTTTCAGTTGTTGTTGTTGTTGTCATGCACTGTATGTTTTTGAAAGTGACCTTTGGTTGTTCAATCAATTGCGCTTGTTGAAGTCATTCAATCAGTCATACATTTTTTCATCATGCGTGGTAAGATGTAAAACAGTGTAAAACATCTGAGGAAATGTTTAGTTACGTGTGACCAGAACTTGTACGATCTTCATGAAGAGCTATAGGGTAAAACCTGGACTTGTGTAATATTCATAAAGGCTCATTACATGTCAAAAATTTTGGATAACTAATCCTTTTAAAAAGACGAAAAACAACTGATGAGTGATTTACAGAGTTTTCGAAAAAAAATAGTTGATTCAGAAAAAAAATAGTTGTAAACCACTACGTTCCAGAAGCCAGATAAAGGTATATAATTTTTCTCACACTTTTTGAATGTTTTCATTCAATAGACTTCCATAATCTGCTGTTTGCGTTACTTAGATCCAAGTTTCCCCTGCAGCCGATTGATATTCTTGTTGCATCTCAGATTGTTTTAAATGTTCAATCTTCGTGGCTTTATTTTTGCTTTCGTTAGTATTTTTATTGTTCAGCTTCGACCAGAGTCTCCCTCTCTGGTTTACTCATGTTCTCAACTTTTTTCTTCGTATTCTCAGGTCATTCGTGTTTATTTATGATCGAAGCTCATTTTAACACGCCAATTGAGACTTCAAAGACTACATATTTTGAAGCAAGCTCGAAATCAGATCTGAGATTAAATGTTTTTTATTTATGGTACCAGAGTCAACGAATCGTTCTAAAATCGTACGATACGTAACTGTTATATTTTATAATTGTCAAAGAAAAGCAGGCTCAGGGGCTCTTTTACATCTACCATGTTGTGATACGTATCGAACAGTATACTCAATGCAAGGGTGATCCAGAGCTCGTGTTTGGGCGGTCCCAAGATATGTGTGTGTGTGTGTGTGGGGGGGGGGGGGGGTGGTGGGTGGGTGGGTGCGCGCGTGTGCACTCATACATATGAAGCATTATATATTATGCACACCCCCCACCCACCCACACACCCACACACACATACGCGCGAAAAAAGACCATCAGCAACGATAATGATGATTTTGATGATGGGAAAGCGGAGGAATACCAACTTGGAAGTATTTTCATTGTACTCATCAGTCTTGGAAAAATTTCCTAAAGATGGCAGTTAGGGATTCAGATAACAGATTAGTCATAAACCAATACTGTTTCCCTGATGTCCCCTATCCGCCATGGTTCCAGTGACTTGAAAGACTCAAAAATCTCGGCAGTACTTGTTGGCAAACACTATGTTCCGGTCTCAAAGTAATCCACTCAACTCACGATGATTACTGTTACCTGGTATTGCTTAGTCATGGTGTTGTTGAGCCCCTTGGGCTGATCCATGCGTACCAGGTACTAGCTATTTTGGCAAAAGTGACCGCTCACCGATCTAAATCCTCTTGAAAAGGGCTCTGTAATCTGTCGAGCGAAACGGCATAATTCTCATCCTGAGTACATGTTTTTGTTTACCAATGCGTTATAGTAAACAAATTCAGTATATGAAACGATTCGGTTAGGATGCGTTTGAGGGGGGGGGGCGGTTTCCCTTCAAAAAGTGGTTTGAAGTCAAACCGCGATAGGACGTTCGCCCCCCCCCCCTCCTGTATCCGCCCTTGACTCAATGAAACAGAGAATATGTAAGCATCATGAAACGATGACCATGATGCGCTTCCAGACTAATTGAATTTTCTCTTGAAGAGCTGGTGATTGCAAACTACAAGTACAACAATGGAAAAGTATCAATAAAAAAAAAAAAAAAAAAAAAAACAATGGAAAAGTACATACAACATTTGCAGCAAGTGAAACCTACCAAAAGTAATGACAAAAATTAGCAACCTCTCATTATGAATACTGAACATTCATACGGGTAATTATCCAGCACTTGTGTATGGTTATCTCGATGGTTATGCAGGAATGGTTGAAATACACACATATTCCTTCGTTCCAAACTGTGAGCATTTTTTAAAATAATTGAAACACTTAATTCAACTAGATCAATTTTCTTATAAAATAAAATAAATACCATAAACCGGGGTGAATGTGGTACACTTTTGACCTTCCACTGTGATTTTCTTGGTCTTATTCATATAATGTATGGATAGTAAAAATTTGAGTCTTGAGCTCAGCTACAAGATCCCGTTATCAGATTTTGACTCTGACCCCACGGTTCTTCAAAAACTGCAAAAAACAGGGTGGACACATTCACCCCGTCGACAGGGGTGAATGTGTCCACCTATGCCTCGCTTGCGTCTGAAGCGCATAGCTCGCCAATTCAAGATTTTGAATGCATATCAAGATACGTCATCCTACGTATTTTGACCCGCTAAATATGATCCCAGTGGTTCTAAAACGATACTAGGCAACCTTGTGGTCATATGAGCTAATTAGTCCACCTGGTATCCAAAAAAAAAAAAATCAAAATTTGCAATAAATCTTCAAAAAATCACAATACGGGCTAGAATAGATCAATTTGAACTTTCAAGGTCACATTTTCTTCTTTCTATCACATACTTTTCAGAAAAAATTGTCCGTTAGCCGTTGAGGCACTGGATTGATTTCAGAACTGTTTCTTTATAAAAACCTGTTTTTGCAATAATACTCGTTGTGTTGAAATCACGAGGAAAAAACTTTTTCCTTGCGCGGGGTACCTCATCATAAGCTCCCAACGCAAAATTATCGTCTAAACACGATCAGGTGGTTTATTCCGAGCTAACGCGTCAAAATTCTCTGCTAGCCACAAAAAACCTGATTTTGGGGACATTAATTTTCAAACTTCATTAAACAGCAAAGAAAGTACTTTAGAGTCCATTTTCATGGAATTGAGGTTATTCATTCGGAAAGTAGAGATTTCAAGCTTCAAAATGACCCCCGGCAGGTTTCTGTATGTGCTATAGAAGCGAAGATATGATGCTGACAATCTTTTTGGCGAAAGCGGACACATTCACCCCGGTGGACACATTCACCCCGGTTTACGGTATGTGATTTCAAGTATACTCGTACCGAAAAAAGATATCCTTTTTTTCATATTTTTAATCCATTACATAATTTGGGAGACTTTCTCCTAACAATTTTCGGCACCACAAAAGAAATTTTCGTACCTCTGGAGAAAACGTTTATTTCACTTATTATCGATTCTTTTTTCTCAACAAAAACGAGACGATTTTCCGATTTCCTGCTAGATTGACAGTGGCCTAACTATCTTGATTTGATTTTAGAAGGTGAGAATGAAGCGCACAGGTGAGGCAGGGTATTTTATTAGATTCTACGCAATCATTCCAACGCTGATACAGGTATTGATGTAAATGTTGAGCGTGTATTTCAACTAACATCCCCCAAATAGTATTTTTCTAACATTTAGAGAACCACATATACCGAAAAATCAATCATGGAGAATACAAAAAATCTCTTTGGGCTCACGCGGGGTCCAAAAGACCGCAGAATTACGAATATCTAGATTGAATCGTTTCACCTGTCACCTAACATGTTGCTGACCAAGCCGATTGGGATAAAATTAAAATTATGACATTATGGGTACTTCGTGTTTCATATCCTAAGAATCTTGATTTGACTTTGGTGACGGCTTGGAGATTGGAGTCTTTGGGCCCCGTTGAATGACTCTAAACAGGTTAAAATGACTGACAAAACAGACCCGTCTTCTACCTTGGAGCACAAGTGAAAGTTGCTTTTTGTCCGTCTTCTCCAGCAAAGTATATGCTTTATTAGCTCAATTGCTATATATTATATCGTAATCATTCAAAGATTTAACTGACATAGTATAGAATAATATTTCAACACCCAGAAGAATTGTCAAAATTATCTATCGTGAAATTACTAAGTAAAACTTCCTCCAGACTTGTGATTACATTCATGTTCTCGCACTAAATTCACCCCTCTAAACTTTTCAATTTTCTAGCCCAGACTTGAAAAGCCTGGTGAACTTGAATTACATATCACACCCCCTATAACAAGTTGAAGCCCACAATAGCATCTACATATTCTCACATAAATAATCTTTGTTCAAGGTCCAAACCCTAGAGGGATTTTCACTTCTCCCCATCAGTCTTTCACAAACAATGAGTCCTTGGCCGCATACAAAAGTCGCAGTATCGACCCCCGCCCCCGCCGCCAACATAGAAGAACGCATATTCCAAAGACCGCCAAAGATATGTCACCCAGAAATAACACCTTATCTTGAGCAGCCACTCTCTGTTGTCCCGTCATATTATGCTTCCTTAAATTGTATGCATCCCTCTGAAATCGTACACAATCCATAAAGGAGAAACAGTAGTGGTATCAAATTTTTCAAGAGCTCGTGATTCCACGCTCTACTTCTTCCCCCTTTAGCCACTCCTGCTCTTGCATCAACTGCTTCTATGTCTATGGCATCAACTCAGAACAACATAACCTATATAATAATATCTGTATCTTTGAGACCGAAAGAAAAATGCGTCTCTGGGCTACACGATGAAAATATATACCAGAAATATAAACCTAGTGTCACCAGCTAATACATATTGTCTTTCACCTCAGATTATTGGTTACTCGATGCGTATTATAAATATAGGGGTCGACAATCTCATGGTTGTTGAAAATGATACATCGACTGTTATATGGGCCGATGCGTTGGATAAGTGGATGCACATAGGGTAATGTGTCACAAGGGTGGATGAAATATCTGTCTAGTGGGTCGTTGTCCGTGACCTATAACTGGAATGTCGATAGATTGGCGATCCTTTAAGAAAAGCCCTACGTGACATGACGAGGGGACATCGATTCTTCGAAGAATTCCTCTTGGTGGGCTTTACTGGCTATATGCAAGCCGTATAACAGGAAATGGGACGCTCTGATGTGATCCTTTTTGTTGAGAACGATTTCGAACTTGAAACGAATAGTCCTGGAATTGGATGAGATGCTGGAAGGTTAGGTTGGATATCCAAAATCTAGGCACAATAGTTTCCTAGAGAAGAACTTCAAATGTTCGCTACAGTATTAGGTTCGCTATACCTTGTTTTCGCTGAGAAAATTGCGTTCAGTGAAACCGGTGTCAAATTTTTTTTACTTCGACCAAAGTTAACGAACTTTAGCGCATTCAATTCCTTTTTTCAAGACATTCAAAATCTGTTTTTAGTAGTTCCCATTATCAAATCTGGATCAATTCTATTCTATTATCTTGATAATAGGGTCAGCCGAGGAGTCAGAAGTATGACCGTTTCAATCACTCAGGACGTGCTCATCGCGTCAAATGAGCCAGAAATAGTGATTTTGACCTATGACACAGCTTTAAATGCGGTTGCACGGAGATAAAAATGATTTCATCCACTTCATCGCCAATTTACACTGTTTTAGATGATGGCGACAAGTTGGGTACACTCTTTTGTAAATTCTCAAAAATCACTTTTTGGGAAAATTGAGGCAGCTCAACTATAGGTGGTCAAAATCAAAATTAACTCAGCTCATCCCGAAGGTCTTGCAGAAACAAGCTTTGAAGTATACTAAGGTATGTACGTTGAAAAATATTGAAATAGGCCGAAACTATTATTGGTAAAAGGGGTTTCAAAGGGGGCATGTTGGGTACATTCACCTCGTTATACTTACTTACAAATTTACATTGCCTACTCTATTATACAACAATTTTCCTATATCGTGCAGTACTTTCTCCTGAATGAAAAATGTCACGAATCAATTTGACGTTTCTGGAAGACAAATTGATAGTATTTCTGGATGTTGAAAGATGTAATAGTAGTTTCGACCTCATACCATTATATTCCATTAGGAATTTCGACTTTGATCAAAATTCCTTCTCGCATGAATTTTGATCACAATCGATTTTCATGGATGAGTAAATTTGGGTTTGTAATGATGGATTGGTTGGTGTAATAGAGGAATGCTGATTTCAAACAAAAGGAATTTTCAGCAAGAATCTGCTTCGTAAGTGTAGTATATACAGGCATGATAACTATACTTTTTGACATTTTTGATGACCTCGAAATTTTTCATCAATACCAATTTGGAAAATTTCTTCCAAACATCAGGGAAATGTGGATTTCTTACGTGAGGTGAAGAGAACCTGAAAAAATCTTGTATTGAGTTTTGAACCTAAATTTGTTCCAAAACATCCAACCGCCTATAATGATAACGTTTTCAAAGATTTTATCCGTCTTTAGACTGTATTTAATACCTAAAAGTCTGAGATACCTATACATATATCATCGATAGATATATATCATCTCTTATTTGCTAATAGGGTTAAAATTTTGGTGAAACTATTCGTCAACACTATAACGATGAAAATTATAATTCAACTACACAAGCTTCTGCATAGTGCACACCTGTAAGAATGAGTCTGCTATAATCCCTGATTGAATAAGCCTTCATTCGAATTTGAATCTCAAGAGATCTATTACAATGGGATTTAATTTTGATAAAGGATCTCCGTATTTTTCTGTTCCTGTCCATTGTAACGTAACGTTCATTGAGAGGCAGAAAAAAAAGGTTAGTAAAAAATCAAGTTTTTACGATACGCTTTTATTCACGAATCTAATGTTCTTCTCAACAACTAAAAAGCATAAAATAATCTGAAATTTCATCGGCTAGCCCAGTTCATTTTGAGTAAAATCGTATGATATACAGTTGCTCATGTCTCTCTTATCGTGAAAAATAGTTTCTGATCCTAGTCTTTATCTATCTTTTGGGGAAGTCTCTCGATCAATTATGATGAAGGTTAGAAAACATCTATTATACCATAATTATAGACGATGAAAGCGTGGTGTGCTGAGCTTCCGAGCAAGAATTGTAGAGAATTGCGTGGTCCATGGATATTTTCTCATTGGTAATCGTAAATTTCAAGTCCGGGACAATGGCACACCACGCTTTCATCGTCTATAATTATGGTATAATAGATGTTTTCTAACCTTCATCATAATTGATCGAGAGACTTCCCCAAAAGATAGATAAAGACTAGGATCAGAAACTATTTTTCACGATAAGAGACATGAGCAACTGTATATCATACGATTTTACTCAAAATGAACTGGGCTAGCCGATGAAATTTCAGATTATTTTATGCTTTTTAGTTGTTGAGAAGAACATTAGATTCGTGAATAAAAGCGTATCGTAAAAACTTGATTTTTTACTAACCTTTTTTTATTTTATACTTTTTAGTGAGATGGGTTAGCGTACAGCATATCCATCTCACTAAAAAATATAAAATCGTGAAAACCGTGGTCATCTCTTATTCAGACAGCCTGCATGTGCGCGCGCCGCCAGCTGCCGGCCAAAATGCATCGACCATTCGAGCCATACCGCCCTGTTTCACCAAACGTTTGGTAGAGTTTGGTTTGGTTTAGTTGTTCAGTCAACCCTGATGGGTGTTCAATTTTTCATCGCGAGAATGACGTGCGCGGATAAACACTGTTATAGGTTAGGCATAGCAATGCTGACAGATAGTGTGAGAGCGCGCGAATCCTGTCCATGTGTAAGAGAGAAACACAACTAGATCGTCGTCTTTGTTGCTCTCATCGCCGGTAAGGGCGTGTTCAAACTTGCCGCTGGTTCTCGCTGTTCTCGCTCTCCATGTGGCCGCACAAGCAGCGCGCGAAATATCGAAAGCGAGGCGCACTCATTGACTAACTCGGTACCGGAAGACAGGAATATTGTCTCTCTTGCTCTCACAGCGAGAGTAGTGCCCGCCGAGCATTTGACTAGCTATGTACCGGAACACATTAAGGACCATCAAGATGGCTGAAGTGAAGTAGAATAAAAGCGTATAAAAAAATCGTTATCCCGGATATAATAATTTCTCATCACACTTATGAGTGCCTCCCCGTCAATTCAGCACCGTTTCTGCAACCATTTTTAGGAAATTCCCATACCATTTTTACTTGTTTTGGATACTGAAATAAAATTGATTCCACAGTTCTCAGGCCCAAAAACTCTTTTTTGCTCACCTTAGCTCTATATTTGTGTTTTTCCCGAAAATCCACACTGTAAAAAATTTTTCCGAAAAACTTCAACCAGCTAGTTGAATGAAAAATTCAACCAGTTTGGTTGAATATTAAACGAATGTGGATTATCACAATCTGTCCGTGCGGTTCCTCCATTATCAGGTTGCCTACGTGAAGGGGTAAAATGTGGTGGATGGTCCTATGGGTGGATAAGAATGGATGGAGGAGGGTGGACTGATGGATGATGGATCGATGGATGGATGATGGATGATGGATCGATGAATGGATCGAAGAATGGATGGTGGGTGGATGAATGGGTGAACGGGTGAAGGGTCCATTCGTCCATCCATCCATCATCCATCCGTCCATCGTGCATCTATCATCCATCCAATTACCCATCCACCCTTCATCCCTCTTCTCCACTCATCCAACCATCAATCATCCATTCATCCGTCTATTTACCAATTCATCCAGTCTTCATCCATCCACCCATCTATCCATCCATCCATCCATCCATCCATCCATCCATCCATCCATCACGGGATTAATTGCTTGGATGAAAATTCAACCGGCTGGTTGAAATGTTGGTTGAAAATTTAACCAATTTTTTACAGTGTAGAATTGAGACTTTACTACCATGTTTTGCTCATAACTTCAGACTGCCCCGACGAACTCATTTGAAGCGAGTATTTCCTCTTCTACTCCATCAAATCGATCTCACCAATTGGTCATTTTGAAGGAAATTAGACCTGCTGTCGATTGAGAATAGGTTTAGAGGAGTAGAAAATCGTGCAAACGCTGAAAATCCAACACTCGACAAATTTTTCATATCCAAAAATTGGACTTTCTTTCGTGAACCACTGACTCTTCTCACAAGGGTATAATTCTCGAGTTTCGAAATCAATTATCATCATTAGGTTGGTCGGTTTACTTCAGAATAATCAACGATGCCTGGAATTCGTAGATGTCACTCAGCACTGAAGTGAGCAATGGTCAGTGAAAATTGGTATTTTGCGAGTGGGCAGGAACCGTGAATCTTGACCCCATGTTCATTGACTATCGCCCACTAAAGTGCTGAGTTCGGCTGAGTGGCGTTTATAAAATCCAGGCATCACCGATTATTCTGAAGTGAATAGAGTGCTCTATCGATCACAATTGTTTCCGAGACTCTTTGCCGGAAAACTTTGCCCTTGTGGAAGGAATCAATGTTATACAGAAAAATCCTTTTTCCGACAATTATAATGCGACAATAAATTTTGGGTTTCCAGCATTTGCGCGACGTTGTAATACTCTCATGAACCTAATCTTGATCGATAGCTGGTCTAATTTCCATCAAAATCAGCTCTTTATGAAGTCGATGGAGTAGAAGAGGGAATACACGCTTCAAATGCTTGGAGAGACCGTCGGGCTTTTTCTGGGCTCACAAAGTCGATATGAATTTTGTTATTTTTTCAACAGCTGTTGCTCTGGTCAGCCTCATCTTCATCAGACTGACTTTTGCAAGAGGTTTTTTTGAAGGAAATTGAACACCAGATACCGATTGAAACCATTTTCAGAGACGTAAAAAATTTCGCATGCACAGGAGATGCTAATTACTGATTCAGAATTTGCTTTTGAAGCCACTCTCTAAGAATTTGAAAATCTAGTACACTCGAAAAAGTACAAATTTCAGTCATTTCTGATGTAAAATAATGTCGCAAATTCAATGGAAAAGGTTGCGAGGTCCTCAGAGAAGTTTTTGTACGGTAAAAATGCATTTTTCGACTTTTGGAGATTTTTTTGCGCTTTACAAAGCTCTGGAAGGCTCAAAGCGCTCAACAACTGGCTGAAAATTCTTTTGTGAAATGGTCATTATCCGAGAAAAAATGAAAAAGTATAAGAAAAAATATGAAAATCGGCGTCAAGAGAGTTCTGAGCTAATTTCTGATTTTTGCCTTTCGCAGGTCCTGGCGGGACTAGAAGAGTTCAAAAAGTTGCTCACAGATGATAAGTCGATAAATATTACGTTACCTTCTAAACGCTTTTATATTCTTGAAAAATCGGAATCTGTTGGAGCAGTCCCAAGTTATGAGCAAGATACGGTATTAAAGTCTCGTTTTTGGATTTTTCGGGAAAATTTCGAATGTAGAGCTATAATTGGATACATTCTAGACTTTGTAAACACCCCTAAATGCAAAAAATGGCATGGGAATTTTCTGAAAATGTTTGCAGAGGAGTATTGGCACACCTTGTTCGATTTAAATAGATTTGAATGAATGCTGGAAGCTCGGACCAATTCAATGAAAATGGTTGTATTCAAGCTGCACGACTCTTGAAGTAAAGAGTTTAAAATAATGGATTTTATCATTTAGCAAAGTCTCGCGATGAAGACATAGAGATGCGATTTTACTTGAGGCTCTCTCAAGAGGAAGTTGAGCGGACACACCTCGCTTCAAACTGCGATAACTATCACAAAACTGACACCAAAATCCACCTATGGGGTGTTCTTCAGGAGATCCTATACAGTAAGGATCCGTTTCGACCAAAATCGTACCGGTTCACACCTCTCAATAGCGAGTAAAATCATTTTCCCCGTGTATAAGTATATGGAGGCCCATTTCGATAAATTGGTGATTTTGCTATGTTTCCGCATTACTCTTTGAATAACTCAAGAACGGACCATTTTACCAAAAAATGTGTAGAGAAACTTTTAGTAGATCTTTCAAAGATCTAAAAAATCATGCCCTGAAAGTTCCTCAAACGATGCGTCCGCTCCGAGTTGTGAGGCGTCTTTTTTCCAAGTTTCATAGATTTTGAAATATTTCATGTTTCAAATTTCATATTTTTAACCACTTTTGCAATGTTGGAGGATGATTCAGGGAATTTTTCTTCATCAGTCATCGAGATTCTGTCTAATACAACTCGAGATAATCTACAGCATTCCATAGTATGTTGGAAAGATGAGGTTCGAGATATGAAATACTATGAGAATATTCAGAAACCCATGAAACTTGTAATAAAGACACCTCACAACTCGGAGTAGACGCATCGTTTGAGAAACTTCCAGGACATGATTTTTTAGATCTTTGGAAGATCTACAGAAAGTTTCTCTACAAATTTTTGGATAAAATGAGCCGTTCTTGAGTTATTCAAAGAATAATGCGGAAACATGGCAAAATCACCAATTTATCGAAATGGGCCTCCATGTACTTGTGCACGGGGAAAATGATTTTACTCGCCATTTCGAGGTGTGAACCGGTACGATTTGGGTCAAAACGGGTCCTTAATGTGTAGGATCTCCTGAAAAACACCCCATAGGTAGATTTTGGTGTCAGTTTAGTGGTACTTATCGCAGCTTGAAGCGAGGTGTGCGGAGTATTAGCGTCTGACTTAGTTTCAGCCCGATATCTATACTTACTCGCTTCAAGTTTAGAAGCTGGCTTTAAAGTTGATCTTGTGCTTGTATAAACTAGCAAGCTTCACTTTAAACTGTTCAACATAATCCCTTGCGGTATTATCCAAAGCTTAAAAGTATATTCACTAGTCTGTACAAACATGACGCACCACCGTCAAGGTTAATAACAACTCAGATGCATATACTTCAATGAGTTTTAGATATCGCTCAAGCGAGAGGCTATGTATTATCCTAAATCTTATACTTTCAATCCACTTACCATACATTTTGACGGTATTCTCGTGCTGCTATGGTGAATTCTTTTTTGAAACATGCCAATGATGATGATGAAGGTTTGCACCATCATCCTTGGAGTACAAATAGTAGCATTTATTACGATTAGGGATATTTTATTTGAAAATAATGAGCGATACGGAAAAGTTCGTCCCGGATTTAGTTGAGCATTTTACAAGTGTATTCCTTAATCTTGAAAACTGAATAGAGTTGTTTCAGACTCTGGAAAGTGGATGGAAGTTTTCTTTTTATTGTATTATATTTGTAAAATTTTTGTCAAACTCGATTCCTCTACGGTGGCCGTTGCAAAAGTTTTCATGAATAATTGAAACTCGTAGAGTTTTAATTTTATCTACCAAAACCAAAATGTGGCAGACCAAAATCGGAATAAGTCTATAAATTACCCCCCGATGAAGAAGAAAAACACTTCCCAATCTTTTAGAATTTTATATGGGACCGTGTTTTCCTTCGTGGGGTTGACGAAGTATGAGGAAGCCAAGAGAAACCATAATAATGAATTTGGAATTCACGGTAATCTAATTTCTTAACTGATGGTGTTAGAACCGGTAGCTAGACTTTCTGTTCTGTTTCATCAATTTGGACCTCCACACATGATCATTTTATGAAAAAATTTCCTCAGCTTTCCAAAAATCTGAATTCAAAAGCTCACGTGCTCTTACACGCACAGGCTCTGATAAAGAAAGTGAAAAATGTAAGAATAGTACAGAGATACGCCAAAAATTCAAAATTTAGTTTGAGAATCAATTACGATGGAGAGCACAAGGCTATTCTGCAGAAAATGTGTTTTAGAGCTTGAAAGAACCCCTTTTTGGAAGGAAAATTAGAAATAACTTTTTCCACAGATTTTTTCATGTGCAAGAAAAATGAAGTATCGGTTGCAAACTAAATATCGATGAATTTCTTTTCAACTCTTGAACAAGTGGTATTGCGTTTCAGCTAAAAGAAAAAGTGGACAAAAATTATTTTGAAAAGGACGATTTCCAATCCTAGTTGTGAGGCGATGGTGTGAAACCTTTTTTGAATTGGTTCATGGTAGAGGATATTTGAAGTGTAACCTGCGGAATTACACTACCGATCAAAAGTCTCAATACACCTGGAAATCAAACTGATGATCTTCAGAGATGAATATCTCAGAACCTATTTGGTCGTAGACAGCTCTGCAAGGTCGCATTTTGTAGCTCATATCAAGCACTTTTGAATGTATTTTCTTCTTTTCCCGTCTAGCGTATTATACCAGAGATACACAAGTTAGAAAAGTCACTTTTTTCGCAACTTTTCAGCCAAGGTACGAATGCCTGCAAATTTTGGAGAGATTGTTGGACCACTACGAGACTAGTGACATCTTCAAGACCGTGGAATGCTCTTCATAATTCGTTTTTGAACGTCTCTCAAAGTGGTTCTAGTCCCGGGATCTAAGTGATTTTGATTTACACTACCGCTCATAAATTCGTGAACGGTTATCGCACGTTCAGCCACCTTCGAGAAGCGATATCTCAGACTCTATGCATCGTAGGACAATTCTGAAAAAAGAATCTTGGAGAGCAGGAAAAATGCTAACTTTTCAATGGTTTCAATGATCTTTATCGTTTATCTCGAAGGTACTAGATGCTGATCAGAAGTTAGAAATTTACGAAAATTTTAACTTTCATTGATACACCTGCAGTTTTGCTGCAAGTGAAGATGAGGCAATTCTGCAAACGGCATCTTGTAGAGCGGAAAAAATGCTATGTGTAACTATCTTTCGATTATTTTTTCCGTTCCACATGTCAGAACGCACCAGCTGTCAAAACACCCAAAATGATGGTTTTTGCCGTTTTCCATGCCGATTCCGGGGAAAAACTATCATTTCGGATGTTTCGACAGCTGGTGCGTTCTCACATGCGGGACGGAAAAAATAATCAAAAAATGGCTACACATAGCATTTTTTTTGCTCTGAAAGATGCCGTTTGCAAAATTACCGTATCTTTATTTGGGGCAAAACTGCAGGTGTATCGATGACAGTAAAAATTTTCGTAGATTCCTAAATTTTGACCAGCATCTAGTACCTTTGAGATGAATGGTAGAGATAATTGGAACCACCAAAAAGTTAGCATTTTTCCTGTCCTTCAAGATGCTCTTTTCAGAATTGTCCTAGATTGCATAGAGTCTGAGATATCGCTTCTTGAAGTGAGGCTGAACGTGCGTTCACCGTTCACGAATTTATGAGCGGTAGTGTAGTGAGGGGAGTTTTTCTCTCAAAAAATCATACGATAATCCAAAGTTGATGAGAAACAGCTCAGCTCAAGGTCGGTAGCCTTAATTTTCGAAGGCTATCTCGATGTTGAGTCGAACTCTTGCAGAAATGAGGGTCAGCTGCTCCAAAGTGGGCTGTTTCTCATCATTTTTGGATTATCGCGTGATTTTTTGAGAGAAAAACTCCTTCACTAAATCACTTGGATCTCGGGACTAGAACCACTAAGAAACGTTCCGAAACGGATTTTGAAAGTCTTTTCTTTGTCTTGAAAATGTCATTGGTTTCATAGCGATCTCACAATCTCTCCAAAATTTGCAGGGGTTCGTACCTTGACTGAAAAATTGCAAAAAAAATGATTTTTCCGACCTGTGAGTCTCTGGTATAACACGCGAGACGGGAAATGGAGAAGATAGATTCGAATGTGCTTGATATGAGCTACAAAATGCGATCACGCAGAGCTTTCCACGACCAAATAGGTTCTGAGATATTCATCTCTGAAGATCATCAGTTTGATTTCCAGGTGTATTGAGCCTTTTGACCGGTAGTGTATGACCAGAAAAATTTCTGGGATTCAAATATTGCAAAATATCGTTAACAATGTGATTTCCCGAATCTCCTTCCCACTGTTAACCAAGTCCTAGACATTGTCTTTGAATCCAAAAGTGAAAACTCAAAAGTAGCAATTATCCTTCATAGTTTATTTAAAATTCAATCATTTACTTACATGTTATACACGTCTTCTGAGGAACCAATTATGGTTCCAATACTGATTCTGGACGGTTTTAATCACCACACCAAATCTCCACTCTCTCTAATCAGCTCAACCATCCATGACTTTGCAACACAAATCTTTGATACAATAATCTCCAATTCCCGTCAACAAGTATAAATTGACTAAAAGACACTCGTTACGCCCGTTCGATCTAACGATTCAACAAATAGCACACTAGAGTACGTTCAAGAAATTTTTGTGTTGTCCATGGAATGGATGAAATATCGTTAATCGCATTTATGCATATATATGAGTAGTTCTGTGGAAACTTTAAAATAATGTGTGCCTGCTTGTACAAACCCTTAAAACGCTTGGGGAAAAATTCGTACAGGTCATTTTTGACGTAAGTATTTTTTGGTGCTCTTTATGGCGTAATCATTTGTTTTTCGATCCGGGGCTACTGATTTGAATTATTATCGAAAAAGGAGTCAAAATGTCAGTTCCGTGCGGGTGGTTTTTAATTTTTTCGACCTTTGTGAGTGTAAAGCGTCGCGGTGAGGCTCGTTTGAGATTCGGGCGGGCGAACTTATCAAATACAATGCCATTGAGCACCAAATCCCATTGCTATAAGAGCCCAAAGACCACTTTTTGCATGTGTGCGGAGCACATACATTTTGTGGCGCAATTTACTTGAAATTTCACCCTCTCAGTTTCCTTTGATAAAAGTGTATTTGCCTCATTCCAGGCCTTCCCGTACCAATTCACCCTTAAAGAAAACCGTCAGGCGCAACTTTTCCATGTCTCAGAATTTTGGAAAAAATTGATTTTCATACTTTGCGGAACTCTTTCCCGCGAAAATCTGGTTTTGCTAACTTTTTTGTCAGTTCGGGTCAGTTCCTTGTGGTACTAGTGCGACCCTTAAAAGCGAAATTACGGAGGCCCTGGTCAGTTAGATGGCGTTGTTGTGCCAATTTGGCGGTGGGTTCGAATCCAGGAACTTGTAGTCGGCGAGTAAATATAAATGGAGATTTATTAATCCTTTGATATAATAAGTGCGGTAATATCTTCGTCACACTTGACGATATACACGAGTTGAGGTAGTACAATGAGGTAATATTCAACGCTAGATACTCGTCATGAGAGATACGGTAATCGTGGCTACGGGGAATATAGAAGTGCCCGTTTGGAAGCCAGAGCAAAAAGGTCTGAATCTCGCCCGGAAAGTTGCCGTATTTATAGGCTTTTCTCTCAAGAGAAAAGCGTGCAGGGAATCCCATGTAACTCGAATTGTTGTTTATAAGCTGAATAATGATTCTGGATTCTTGTAACTTGATGGCTGATGACTTTACAGTTTATTGAGGTTTGCTGTTCCAAAACATGTGAGGTGTGAGCATTTGTTCCTGTACTTTCCGTATAACCGTGTGTATTGTATGCATTGAACGTACAAGGTCAGAAATGAATTTCGGTTCTACTAAGATAAATTATTAATCCTTGACTCTGATTTTACTTGGCTAATGAGTTGAAGACATATTGGGGTTCGCCATATCAAATCGTCCTTGTAGTCAACCTGTGTATATGTTTTTAGGTGGTTGTAATAGCATGAGCGCGGGGTTAGGTCTCAAGTGTAAACTGTCGTTCAACAATTAGGATATTATCATAAATGTGAGATTATTCTACTGCTGTGTTTCTTAAATGTTCCTTTCTATAGCACTCATTAAAGAATGAAATCTCAATCTTGATTCTATCTCAAGTTACGCTGTGATGAGTATTGACCTACTCGCGTGGGAAATACGTTTATACTTGGCGCGCGATGTTCGAGACTCACACATGTTCAGGCTATGCACACGTACACGAGTCCCGTGTACGTCACATCACTTGGCCTTATGGTACCAACGGGTAGAAATTTTTAAATCCGTACGCGAGTTGAATTATACATTATATCTTTGAAAAGGTTGAAAAATACATGTCAGAACCTTCTAAAGTGGGATTTGGGTTTGGCGCATTTTCGGCCTCCAAATGTTCAAGTTTCAACGGAACTACTCATATAAATACAACGATGAGCGGAGGTTTTATGAAAATAACATACTATACACCTTATAATATTTCAGATATTTCAATGACTTAGCAAAAATCAATTTGGGAGTATCACATCAATCTATACGATTAAGATCTGTACATATGGAGCCCATTCGAAGCAATTTAAAGAAGGACGTCTGTGGTTTTTTCCTAAAACGGGTTGTTTTGTTTGTTTTGGCACCGTATGAGAGATGACTAGCCACAGAAATTAATATGGCGATACCTGAAAACAGAAAATTCACATTAAAATTGAGAGAAGCAAGTTTGCATTCCGTTATCATGGTCCAGATAAAATTTGTAAGATAAAACTATCCCGAGGTAAAATTACGTAGAGAGGATGAAAAAGTTGAACTCGAGGCTCTGTCAGAGGTTTTAATCGAGTTGGTTGAATTCATCCTCTCATCGTGATGTGATTTCGCTCCAGGACCAAACTTGAGCTAACTCATTCTACTGCTTATCTATAACTCTAACTCGGACAAAAGTTGTAGATTATTTGCATGTAAGTGAGATATGATTTGTAGATAATGAGATGTCGTATGTTCATTCCTCGCATAGTCAGACAGGGTTTTAGATTGGATTGAAAGTTACGTATTACGGCGATGAGTGTAGCCAAAATAATCTTGGACTAGAAATAGAATAGATTGAAAATTTCTGTAATAATTGAAAAAATTTGGCCAAAGTTATTCCAAAATATTAATTGTGGGTGATAGAAGACTAATAGATTAGCGAAAAATTGATTTTATTCGGGCTTTTGCAATAGACTCTAGACCACTGAGATATGAAAATTTTTGGAATGAGATCTTCAAAACCACCCGGAAACATCTTTCAGATTATTTGTTATCTCTCATTTTTGGAGCAGTTCTGCGAATTACAATAGAATCTATAAAAATGAAAAGAAATTCTGTGTCACATTCACCATCGGTCGTTTTGAATTTTTCAACTCTAAACGTTGTCAAGCGAAGAAAATATGAAAAGTCCCAACGGTGATGAATTTTTCATAAAAATGCCTAGAAGTTCTCTACATATATGATCATCTAGAAGTGAAGGATTTTGGAGCAAGTTTGTCAATTGATTTTACATAATGAAGAAAACTTCTCAATATTTCTGATCCTGAATTCCATTTTTTTCGTTTAATTTACGTTAAAGTAAGATATTTCGCAATAAGGGATTTCCGCATTTTGAGTGACTCTTACAAAAAACGAAATCTAAGCTATTCGAATATTGAAGTTGAATCATTCTCCGAATACGACTGATTGGGGGGGGGGGGGGGGGAGGGATTCTTGGGAGTAAACTACTCTGTCAAGCTCAGTGAATAGAAAGGAGTCTTCTCAATATTACAAGAGAATCTCAATTCATTCCAATCATGCCGTAATGCGTCTGTATCGGCGTGTTTCTTCAGGGATTTCAAATTTCATGGATCAAACTTTCCGTAACAGGCCAGATAACCTGAAAAATCGCACCCGAGATAGAAAAAAATCGATCTCTTTCCCGAACCCTCAAAATGTCTCATATCGCAGCAATCCAAGCGCAATGACAATCCTCGAGTAAATCACACACGATCAATCTCTTTTCAATCAACGATCCGAGCAATACCTATTTTCAGACTCAATTTCAGTACCATCAAGATGAGAGCTCATTCCACCTGACACTCATTTTATAGACAATGTGTATAAATAGAAAAAGTATCTCTATATCATCTCGCTTACAAATTGATTCCATTCAAGTGCCAACTTATAATATCTGATAGTCTTTTATGAATATATATCCTGAATGTATAAAAAAAGTAGCTGGAACGAGAACGAGTGCAAAAATGGTATTGAGAGAAAGATTATCGGAAAACGATTTATTAGAGAATAGCCGAGTGTCTTTCGTCGAGCATCTCGTCATTAGTATATAGTGAATCTAGACTGCGAATAAGTCGACGTTGCGTCGTTAATGTGAAAAAAAAAAGATGAAGCGCAAAATAGAGAAGAAGATGTCTTTATCAAGGTAAGAATCACTTACCCTGTACTAAACGATCGAGACCATGACGTGCTTGTTTTTGGAGGAGGTGTTTAACGCTGTAATGGGCGCACTCCGCTTCGACGACTGAGCCGTTAGCGAGGTCGTCACTGTACCAACTCGGGTACTGCTACTTGATACGCCACCGGTAGTCATTCCAAAACAAGGCTGCCCGTTTTTTGGGCATAGGTTCGTTAACCATGTTGACGCATGTAGATTTCTGCAATAAATAATTTTAATTTCATATTCTGCATTTGGATCGTTCCTAAGAGATATTTGAATTTTAATAGAATTCCGTGGGATTTTCGGTAATGTCGTATCTACATTCAAATCTTCGTAGAAACACCGTGACATCTTCTTCCAAAGTTATTGACGTCCCTTAAGAGCAAAAACGTGAAATACAGGAAAAATGCTATTTCTGAACCATTCATTGCTTGGAAATCTGAAAACTTATATGTCGATTGAAGATGTGTTCGTTCAGAAAAAATAGACACTCGAGTGATTCTTGGTCGTATACTGTTTTCCACGTTTTGTGTCATCCTCCTCAGTTTGGGAACATGCGTTTTCATCCCTTTGGCCCAAAACCGATGTCTGCGTAGGTGATTTGGGCCCGCGGAATGGAATAGTATATTATGCACCGATGCGAGGTGAGGTTGTTTAGGGGCACGGAAATCAATTTTCCGTGAGGGTGATGACAGACAAGCCGCTACGACATGAATCTCACGACACGACGCGACGTGACACAGCCCGCCACGGCACTAAATCTATTCCTGCAAACTCAACCATCGATGGATTTGACTCATTTTTATAAATCATGACTGGTAATGTGAAAATAAATCAAATACATCGATGGTCGGGTTCACAAGAATGGATTGGGTGCCGTGTCGGGTGGTGTCGCGTCGCGTCGTGTCGTGAGATTCGTGTCGTAACGGGTTGTCTGTCATCACCCTGACCCAAAACGGCCCGACGAGCGATGTGTATATGAGTATTATCGCGATAACTTACCCGGAACGTGTGTCGGTCTTTCATTTCCACGAGCAAGTTCCGAATCACTCTATTCCAATTTTCCTACACGTATTATATTGAAAAACCCTTGGAACTTTTGTTACAGATCGATCCGTCCACTCATCTTTTTGAACGCTTTTTTTGCACTTCGACGAGCGCTAGTTCGTCACAGCCAGACTAGTGATCCTTTTCATATAGGGGAACTAAATTTCTGTCGAATCATGTATCACAATTTTTCGTTAGCTCCTCCCACGAGATATACGTCGTTCGCTCGTACGCGTTGGGGCCAAACAATATTGGTAAAACGAGTGTGTAAAGTAAACGCAAGTGTGTGGTTCAATGTTTTGTGCTTGTTTCCCGATGTACTTTTTTCCTCAGCGTATAAGTTGCCTAATATTCTACCTTTATCGTGAATGACATGATTCATGGCCAGTGTGTGATCGTAAACATTTTCACGAATTGTAACGTGAGAGGGAAAGGGACGGCTAACTTTGGTGTCTCTCTCTCACACATTGACTAGGGTCCCTAGAAGGGGTCGAGATAAATGGTCCGCCATACTTTGCCCAGCCCGTGTTATTTACTATACCTATATTTTGACTCCGTCGATATAGGTATAGTAAATAACACGGGACTTGGGCAAAACATGGCGGACTGAAAACACCGTGTCTCGACCCCCTTCTAGGGACCCTAACATTGACAAGGTGCTAGCGCCATCTGCTTTTGGAAGATCGTATTTTGTCGAGGAAGTATGTTTACGGATGCATAGGAAATACGTCATTAATCAAAGAGCGCGAGTATTTGAATCCCATGCAGACACGCGAGCGCGGCCGTGGGCTTCATTGCCGATGAAACAACTGGGAGCACGCATGCATCAACAAAATTTTTTTCATTTTTGTGGTTCATGGCCCGAAAAACAAAGTTGCAATTCGGTTTTTTCTTACAAGTTCGATGAGTACTTTCTTTCAATCATTCAAAATCAGTACGTCTCACGGCGGAATCGGAGTACTTACTCAACCATTCTTCATTTTTACCATCAAAATATATCATATAGTTAACATTCACCATAATACTTTCGAAACATAGTTAACTATTTGATGTGGCTAGTTATATCTTGCATAGTTAGTGTTTTTGTTCGTTGTTAAGTCAATAAAAGCGTTTTTTAAAAGTTTACTTTTACCAATTTTTTTGTTTTCAAAGATTAAGGGTCGAAATGTCAGCTCCGTGCACGATTCTCATTTGTCAAAGGGATAGTCTTGTGCTTGCAGACTTGCTGTAGCGAGGCAAATAATTATGCTCGCATTTTTCCATCAAAGTATGTGTTGAATTTTACATTTGAGTAATTAGAAATTCCTATACATATAGTCATTGACCCTCTCTCTCATTATATGAATGCTCGGGCGAGGCTAGGTTTTTCGTCCCTCGTCCGGAGCTACCCCGCTACGCAACAATCAGCCAGTCTGGCTGAGGCAGCCGTGCTGCATGTATTGTAAACCCAAGAGGGCTTCTATTGAAGTTTAGTCGTTATAACTCAATAGAGCCTCAAGTTATTTCACAACCTCACACCGCTTATTTAAAGTTCATGCAATTACGTCAACAAGGGTTATGGCCCCAGAACGTGTGATACAAGTGATTAGCTAAAAAAATAAAGTTCAAGTGGGGTAGTATTGAGGTTAGTGTGAGTGCGCGTTTGCCGGTGCACGTGTTGTTGGGTAAAAGCAGCATTTGGACCATAGAAAAATATCTGTTGTAACGTTTTTCGAATCAGCAAAAATGAGTGGATCTCATCATGGATTGCCGATGCTCGAGAAGCTCAAAGGAAGAGCTAACTATCACAATTGGGCGACAGCTATGCAAGCCTATTTGGAGTCTGAAGATTTGTGGGACACAATTGAAGGGACCGCAGCCGAGCCGTTATCTACAAGTGCCAGCAAAATTCGAAAAGCAAAGGCAAGAATCACACTTGCAGTTGATCCAGCAATATATCATCACATACGAAGTGACACTACAGCCAAGCAGGTATGGGAAAAACTTGCAAAAGTCTACGATGATCAAGGTCTCGATCGAAAGGTACTACTTCTTACAAGTTTCTTACAAATGAAGTTGGAAAATGGTTCTTCAATGGAAGAATATGCTAATCAAGTAATGAGCACTGCTCAAAAATTGAATAATGTTAGATATAAGCTGGATGATGAAATAATTGGCGGATCACTTTTGGCGGGCTTGACCGCTGAGTATAAACCGATGATATTGGGCATCACAGGCTCAAACGTAGCAATAACATCGGATTACGTAAAGACGAAATTGCTAGTAGACATTGAAGGTCATCACAGCAATGCTGAGCAAGGAGCTCAAGGATTCTTCGCGCCAAGGCAGAGGCAATCGGGTCCCCAAAACCACAACAACAACAGCAACAGCAGAGGTAATTCGAGAAGCAAAGTCAAGTGCCATAATTGTAATAAGAGAGGACATTATGCTCGAAATTGTTGGAGCAGACCAGCCTCCCAAAATAATAATGGACCATCAGGCAATGCCAAGTAATCAGCGAAGGCGTGGTCTGCAGGAGCAGGCGAGGCCGAAATGAAGTCGGACGATGATATTGGTCCTACGGTACTGTAAGCTTTTTCTGCATCAACAGGTGCGACAAAAGGTGACTCTTGGTATCTTGACTCATGTGCGTCTGCACATATGTGTAACGACAAGTCAAAGATGATTAATTTGAGACCTGCACAAGTTGAATCAGTAATGACAGCTGATAGAGGATCACTCAAGGTAGAAGCCAGAGGTGAGGTGATTCTAAAGGTTAAAAATGTTCCAGGCAATGATCCACAAATTTGTTTGAAAGAGTTATTGTACATACCTAAACTTGCATCCAATCTAGTCTCTGTAGGAGCTATTGATAAAAATGGATGTGGTATGAATTATAGTGATGGAAGATGTAGGATATTTGATCCGCACAAGAATTTAGTTGGCACAGGTGTTCGGGCAAGCAATGATGTCTACAAACTTGAAGCGACAAGTGTATTGCAGGCCAAAGTTGTAAAACCACAAGCTTTCCATGTACAGCAATTAAATGTACAGCCAAGAAGTATTGATCTATGGCACAACAGGATGGGACACCTTAGTACAGAATACTTATGACTATTGGAGAAGAGTGCAGCTACAGGTTTGAAGTTTTCCAGTGCCAAGTTAAGTCCTAGTCAAGACTGTGCCCTTGGAAAAACAGGAATGAAACCGTTCCAGGCTAATCCTCAAAGAACCAGCTGTAAGTTGCAATTAGTACATACAGATTCATGTCAGATTGATCTACCATCGCTGAGTGGTGCCAAGTATTTTCTGACACTCATCGATGACCATTCGAGGTACACATTTGTATATTCCTTGAAGTCTAAGGATGAAGTCTCAGGTATTATACAACATTTTATTACATATGTTGAGAGACAAACAGGTATCAAATTGAAGATTCTGAAAAGTGATAATGGACTAGAATATTGTAACAAAAAACTTTCAGAAATCTTGGCGAAAGCAGGTATCAAACATGAGACTATCCCATATACCCCTCAGCAAAATGGCAGAGCTGAAAGGGTAAACAGGACGTTGCTTGATAAGGCAAGATGTATGATTGTGGCTGGAAAGATGGACAAAAAAATTTTGGGCAGAGGCGGTTGCAACTGCATCTTATTTGGCTAACCGCTCACCAAAAAGAGTTCTTGATGGCAAAACCCCATATGAATTGTGGATAGGCCATAAACCAAATCTTGCACATTTAAGAATATTTGGATCCAAAGGTCTCGCTTACATTCCCAAGCAGTTCAGAGGTAAGCTTGACCCTACTACTTAAGAATGTAAAATGTTGGGATATTGCACAGACCAAAAAGGATATCGTCTATGGGATGTCCAAAGCCAAAAGGTAATCAGCGTAAGAGACTGTAGATTTTTTGAAGAAGAAGCAGTAGCAGTACAAGACAGTTTTTTCACTCTACCAATGAGTAGTTATCAAGATTTGTCTCAAGAAGATGATTCAAGTGATGCACAGAGCAGAAATGATCCAGTTCAAGAACCAGATGAATCAGCTATTAATGATAGTTTTATTCTCCAAATGGATATTAGTCAATCTCAAGTTGATCAACAAATTCAGCATGAAGATGATTCAGATTATATAGTAGATGATCCAGATGATGAAGTAGTAGAAGGAGAAACAGTATTTCCTAGAAGATTTTCAAGAGCGAAAAAGAGAAATAGAGATTTAGATGATTATGTATTGTATCTAACTTTGACAGATACTCGTGAACCAAAAACACACAAAGAAGCTGCTAGTACTCCAAACAGTTTACAGTGGTTGCAAGCAGCTCAATCAGAAATGGATGCTCTCATCAAAAACAAGGTATACACTCTTTGTAAACTTCCTCCAGGTAAAAAACAAATTGGGTGTCGATGGGTTTTGACACCTAAGATTGATAGTAATGGTGAGGTAAGATATAAGGCGAGACTCGTTGCAAAAGGTTATTCACAGGAATATGGAATAAATTATGATGAATGTTATTCTCCAGTTGTAAGGTATACCAGTCTTCGTATACTTTTTGCAGTTGCTGCTCGCTATAATCTTGAAATTTTTGAATATAGATATTGATACAGCTTTCCTTCACGGTGAGCTCAAAGAAGAAGTTAATATGACACAACCAGAAGGTTTTGAAGTTGAAAGTCAAGAAGACTTAGTATGTTTGTTGCACAAAGCTTTGTATGGCTTAAAACAAGGCAGCAAAGCTTGGAATGAAAAACTTAATGAATTTCTTCTCAATTCAAGTTTCAAAAGGTGTACTAATGATCTATGTGTTTATTACATTTATCTCAGCGAGGGAACCATGTATATAGCCATATTTGTTGATGATATGATGATTTTCACAACTCATAAGAAGATATATCTCGATTTCAAGAATAGGATCATGAAATGCTCTCCAATTAAGGATCTAGGTGAACTCAAAAGAGTATTGGGAATCAATATCACTAGAGACCGAGCAAAAGGTCTGATAAAGTTGGATCAATCGCATTATATTGATTCAGTACTTCAACACTTTGGAATGTCAGAAGCAAAAGCTACAAGCACACGATTAGAAGTTGGTCAAAGCTTAGATGATAGTGTTTCTCCAGTTTCTTCCAAAGAACTTGAAAGGTTGAAAAAGATTCCATACCAGAGTGCAGTTGGAGCACTCCTGTTCCTTTGACAATATACAAGACCAGATTTGTCTTATTCTGTAAGTACTGTGAGTAAGTTCAACAAGAATTATAATGAACACCACTGGAAAGCGGTGAAACTTGAGGTTTATTCGATTACGCCGGCCACGCCGGCGTGGCCCATCGGACCTCTCTCTCTTTCTCGCGATGTTGAAAGAGAGGTCCAATGGGCCACGCCGGCGTGGCCTGGCGTGGCCACCGTAATCGAATAAACCTATATAATGAGGTACCTCAAAGGTACCAGAGATCTTAAAGTTGTGTTTTCGCAGCAGTCAAATTTCCAAATAGAAGGTTTTTGTGATGGTAGCTATGCTTCAGAGAAGGAAGATAGAAGATCAGTTACAGGTTATATTTTCCTAATGCAAAGGGGTGCAGTTAGTTGGAATTGCAAAAGACAGAAAACTATTGCCCAGTCAACTACTGAGGCTGAATATCAGTCTCTATTAGCAGCTACGCAGGAGCTAATTTGGCTTTGAGGACTGACTATTGAGCTCAAGTTTCAAGAATCAAAGGCTCATAGCATATGTTGTGACAGTATGGGGGCAATTGAATTGGGCAAGAATGCTAAATTTAGCCCTCGCACCAAACATGTGGATGTACAACACCATTTCATCAAGGAAAGGATTGAAATGGGTCAAGTAGTTGTGTACCATCTAGCCAGCGAAAGAATGCTTGCTGACTCGTTGACTAAATCAGTAGCATATGCAAAGCTGAGAGTGTTTTTACATGAAGCAGGACTCAGGAACGTGTGAATATGATTTGTGAAAGACATTGTTCAAGTGAACTCATGAACTCAAGTGAATCTCTATTTTTGATGATTGTGAATATTCAAAATCTATTTTTATTTTTGCTACATTATGTTCATATTGTGATTTTTTGTTATAAAATGGGAATTGACTCTATTCAATGATGAGAGCATAATGCTTATAAGAATATTTGCATTTACTTAGATTTTTGAATTGTATTCATTATCTTTTCTGAGAGAGAGAATTATTTTGCTTTTGATCTATTTGCGCGAAGCTTCTCTCTAAGTTGTTTTGTAATAAGGGGAAAATGAGAGAAAGCTCTGTTTTGTATTCAGTCGAATTTCAAACTTTATTTTCCATTTTGATGTATTTCAAATTACCAAATGAGGGAGTGTGTTGAATTTTACATTTCAGTAATTAGAAATTCCTATACATATAGTCATTGACCCTCTCTCTCATTATATGACAGTTCAGGTGAGGCTAGGTTTTTCGTCCCTTGTCCGGAGCTATCGCGCTACGCGACAATTAGCCAGTCTGGCTGAGGCAGCCGTGCTGCATGTATTGTAAACCCAAGAGGGCTTCTATTAAAATTTAGTCGTTATAACTTCATAGAGCCTCAAGTTATTTCACAACCTCACACCGCTTATTTAAAGTTCATGCAATTACGTCAACAGTATGGTATAGAACCAACTATTTCTCATAGGTTCCAAGTCCTAAATGCGTGACGTGACCCCTACCCAAGTGATTTAAGTCGCTTTACGAGGGTTTTGTATCAGTTCCATGCATACCTTTCTAGCCTACTAGATAGTCACCTACATATATCGTAGCAATTTTTTTCAAAGTAGTATCACTGCATTAGACGAAATCTACGAGATGAAAGGCTACGTTGACTCCCGTGGCCTATAGAGCCATGAAGGGGTATGCACGGACTTGACATGTCCGGGTAAACTATCCCAATAATACTCATACACTTTTGTTTGGATATCAGGGTGACTGAACGCCAATTTCCCGACTGGATCAGAGAAGACAAATGTCCGTTTAGTCGCACAATGCCAAAAAAAAAGTTTCTGCTTCGTATCCGCACGACGCTTTTGGGCCCGGGGAACTGCGGTTTCCCTCACTTCGATCGGGAATCCAACGGTCCCAGGGCACAAAATACTAGTACCTACGAAAACAGGATGAAATTTTACTGCTTTCTACGCAGCCGCAGAAATTCAGACTCCCAAAACTAATTCCATCGAAGAGTCAAGGGAATTTCCTTTTATTCTTCGATATTTTCATTCAAAATATCAATGAAAATAATATCAAGAAAATATTACTCAGGTATAAAAAAAATTCCTAACTTCCATAGGTATTGGAATATTCCACTTTTTATTATCCAGAATCGATTAAACTGATAAAAAAGTCCGAGACATGACTGCATTCCAAGGTCAGCTTTCACGCGGATTACTCTGGGTCCGTATTCTACATTTTGCGGTAAAATTTTCCGGTAAATTTCACCGCAAAATTTGCCGGCCTAGGTGGCGCTCTGCCGGTAACCTGTAAAATTTGCCGCTGTTGCTGCAGTTTATGTCCGGCGCGGTTTGGTGTATTTGCGGTGATGGCATTTGCCGTAAAAGATAAGGCAAACCGCGACGGGGAACTGCAGCAACAGCGGCAACTTTTACAGGTTACCGGCAGAGCGCCACGTTTGCCGGCAAATCTTGCGGTAAATTTTGCCGGAAAACTCTACCGCAAAATTTAGAATACGGCCCCGGAGGGTAGTAAAATGTACCATTCAACAGCGCAGTGATCTAGTATCTGATAGAATTCATATAAAAAAAAAATTACAATGATGCGAACGCAATGTGGGTCAAAGGTTCGCTCCCTTCCTTCGTCCCCACCAACTGACAAAAACTTTTGAAACGGACCAGTAAAGTCTTGCTACTATGAATAAGAAGTCAATCCTGATAAATCTATATCTAGAATTGATTCTAAATTATGTATAAGTTGGCATTCATTGATGTACGACCCAATATTCGAATAATATAGATACAAAATCAATTGTTGAAGTTCCTTGGCAAGAATAAATGGCTGCAGTACGTATTTTAGTATTTCTGAACTCGAGCAATATGCAGCACTGGGTAAATTTTCGTATCGATGATGGATAAGTCGACGTTCAATCAATTCTAGCATTATACTTAAGCGCATATGGAGAGAAGTAATTTTTTCCGTATTAAGTATAAATGAAACTATCTCACGATTTCGGTAAGAGCTAACAAGCTACGCATTTGGATGCTCTTTTCTAAAGAGACAACAATATTACCGAATTTCTGAAAATTCCATCGCATTACCGTGTAAGTATATTGAATGGAGATAAGGTTCCTTTCTAATTAGCCGGGAATTCGTCGAGGTTTCGTGATAAAGTAGAGCATCTTTATACGAGAACAACCATATTATGTCTCAAAGAAGATTTGAATACAAACCAGAATCCAAAAAGTGAATTCGACTTGAGGCTAATCCCATCTAATGAGCCAATTCACATCTTCTTTGATTTTGAGCCACACAAAAATAATCAATCCTAGACAAATATAAAAGAAATTCGAAACCATAATATTATCTATATAAGCGCTAGAGTTCACTCCCAACCCTGCTTTGGATGTACCTATATACGAGATATAAAGTTGAGATTCAACGATCAGATATCCTTGATTGAGAACATACTCGTAGAGAGCTTGGCAGCGCTCTATCTCATGAAATTTTTGTCTCTCTTAATACTCGTAGGTGGCTGGGCGTATCTGGCAATATAATGCGTACGTGCTTTGTATTTTCCCCTCATTGTAATATATGTCACAAACGAGTAGACTATAATATATACTAGACTAGGCGAAGAAAGCAGTCTCGCATAATAAGGGATTTCATATGAACGAAAAAAGCTCGTGAAATAATAAGAATAAGACAGCGAAAGTGCGAATGAAAAGTTGCCAGATGCGATACAGCCGCCAATTTGCGAGGGAGATTTAATTTTAGCTGTTTCGCGTTATTTTTATAAATATACAAGCCAGAAAGTTTCTTTTGGCATTTGAATACGGTGATGAGTAATTAATGAAGCTCGGGTATAAATAATGTGTTCAAGGGTCGGTAATCTGATGAGAGAAGGGTTGACTCGCCTGTTAATGGATCCATGCCTATCGGAAGAGTTTCTCGACCAAGACGAGAAAATTGACCCGTGAGTGATTGAATTTCAATTAAAAAAGCTTTCAGGTTTGTTATTATATATCCATGATTTTCTTTTTTTTTAATTTTCTTTCTTTTACGACTGACTAGCTCATTTACAAACTGGATTTTCTTTTTTCATACTTGTGATAGAGTTCGTTTTCTGTTTGTACAAGAATAAAATCTCATTTGCTTTTTCCACATTCCTGGGAATTCCAATTTCCGATCAATATCGCGGTCTTGCATAGATAGCTCAGAGGTCTCATCAAGTCTCTCGGGAGGCTATGTACTTGTTCAGATCACTATTTCTCAGAATATTCGATGGCACAACTTTCACATTGTGACCTACTCTGTGCGAATCTTCGTTGTATTACTTTAATTTAGATGGAATATTTACAGGAAGATCTCATTTCAAAATATTCACTCCCGAATATTCCAAGAACGGGGAGGCTTTACCATACTCTGAGATACACAATTCGGTAAACATTGTTTGCATGGAAGTGAAGGATGAAAGCTTATTAGTTTTGATTCCATATTTATTGTTCGAAAATAGTCACGCATTATTTGAGATATAGGATGAAACCACTTGTTCGCATAATCTACACGTTTCGAAAATTGTCGATATTGCCGAGATTGCACCATTTTGCCTGATTCTACCACCCCTGTAATTTTGTAGATACGAGTACATATATCTTCCACCACAGATATTTTTCATCTTGAGTTTAAATGATCTTGGTCAACCGCAAAGTATAGTATTTTATTTTTAATCCAATACTGGTGATTTTACACGTGTCTCGGTTTCTCACAACTGACTGTAAAATTTTGAATCCATGAACAGATAAGCCTGAAGTGTAGCAATTTTTGAGTTGCTTATTTGATTCAATAATGATTCAAGACCTTTGAACCAGCCTTTGAAGTACCATTTTTGAAGTTCGAAATTTGCATTTCAAAACGACTTCTTAAGCAAGATGTGTATGTAGTTAACGCGTTTGTGAGAAGATATGTACGCAATCTTATCACTTTTCATATTTCTGATGAGGCTTTATCAAAATATCAAATTTCCTTTGCAGGGCTTATTCCATATTTTGTAATATCATCAATTTCCGCACGTAAATGGAAGATTACTCAAGTGAGGTTCGATAATTTCCAACGTGTTTGGGCTCTGTTTGTAGACCTTGAAATAAGCTTCCAAATGAGCAAAGATACGTTGGAAATTGCCGAATCCAACGTAAGAAGTCTGCTGATAATCGCTTAATTTTATGTGATCAATTAATAAATTGCGTAAAAAACGAAAATCTGGAGAAACTCAGCGAAATCGAGTCCGATTCCAAAACTGCTGTGTACACATGTTTATTATAACATGAACAACGAGAAACCACCACGACATAAGCCATTGGATTTGTCTCCGCTGTTGGACGTGAGCTGAAACTCAATGAAAAGTGGGCCCCACGGGTGGGGCCCATCGCAGTGAACGTGTTAATCAGTAAATTGACCAGTCAGGCCCAACCATAACCCCCACAGCCACGAAATATATATTTTAACAAAATTAAACCAAATTAGACCGAACCATGAGACCGAACCAGATTGAGCTAAACCAAATTGGACCTAAATTTTACTGGAATAGGCCGGACTAGACTAAATGAGGCCGAAAGGCCGAATTAGATCGAATTGGACCGCACTGAAACCGTAGTAGTCTGGTCATTCTAGTGCGGCACTTGTACATCACTAGTGATCTTAGCAGTACTAGTGAAATTCTAGAGATACTAGTGCATCCCAGTTCGGTTCTAGAGTTTTTAGTGCGGTCCTCGCGGTATTAGTTCAGTCCCAGCGACATTAGTCCGGACCTAGCAATCCCTAGCGGTACTATTATAATGAGACTATTATGTGAGGTCCTAGTGGCCCTAGCGGTATTAGTTTGGCCCTAGCTGTCCTGGTGATTCCAGCGGCCCTAGAGCCGTCCTAGTGGTACTAGTGCAGCCTCAGCGGTACTAGTGCGGTCCTAGTGGTATTACTGCGGTCCTATAGCGATACTGGATTCTGTATTGCTATCGATATCAGTGCGGACCTACTGTTCCTAGCAGTACTATTTCAGCCCTAGCAACAATAGTGTGGACCTAGCAGTTTAGCGGCCCCAGCAGCTCAAGTACGGTCCTCGGACTGGGTTAAAATTATTGTAATAAAATAATTATTCTGCTATCTGTGAGGTTTATCGTCAATTTAATTCATCGGTCTCTATGAGCAAAAATATTACGACATGTCCCAAACAGTTAGCTCAAACGCTGATCCGAATGATTACGACTCGTCCCACCTGACATTTCAACTTGATTGAAGAATCTGGAGACGATCTAGATGAGCTCAAGTATCAGGAATTCTTTGCACTACAATTGTAAGATAAAAGGATTCCTCTCGGTGTGACCTCTCATGTAATAATTAGGATACAAAATTAATGAGTTATTAATGTGTGACTGAAATACATTATAAATGATTGAATTTTATCTTTTTTATGGATGTTGCGAGCACTTCTCTATTATTTTGATACAATTTTTCAATTGATAGTCAAACTGGTGTTTTTTTTTCTTTTTAATCTGAAATTTCCCAGGCACCAAAGATTTGAATGAATGCAGACCCGATACAGGAAAAATTCTAATAAAAAATTGCTTCGACGCGTTTAGTAGTGAAGCCGAAATCGGTATAGATCTCATCTCTGGTGTGAGACGGGCCTCCCTGCGCCACCGCGGGGGCGCCGATGAGACTCGAGTACTTAATATTATCTCCAATAACATGAAAATCTCTTTAAGTGTCAAAATGAGGTAAAAGAAATTTCTAAATAGTTCAGGACCTACTGAGTAATTTCAATAGTATATCATGACACTATCCATATGCACGCAGTCTCATACGATATTATATAGCTCGAAAATCCAAAAATAATGTTCAAAATTGCGATTTTTAGGCTAGAGTCCTATAAAAGCATTTTCGACAACAGATTATTCTCATACTTTTTTCGGAATTCGTCCTTAAAATTTCACTATAGCTTCATATACAAATCTTGAATCTTTCCTCCACGAATAAAAGTTTGGAATGTTTCTGAAGCGAGGTAAGGGGCTCTGTTCACTCCATCATCTTGAATGTTTTCAATGCCAGTATTCACTTGAATATTCGCCAATCAATACCCATACCCACAGCTAGAATAACGAATAAGTGATGGTATAGTAATATCACTTGTTTATCTTATACTTATCACTTCTTCGACCAAAATACCTCCAGCGTTACTGTAAGTGAAGGCGTATATGGTGAATCGATGAGTAGAAAGCTCATCAATATTGCAGCCAGACCACGAACAAACCAAACATTTCCATATTCAAACATTTCGATAGGATACGTACGTGAAATAGAGTTCCGTACTTCGGAAGGTATTCAACTTACATATTATATGTATAGCCAACGCGCATCAGGAGGCAAGATAACTTTTAACAATAGTTTGTTACTCCAATGCTAACAATATCCTATTATCTCACCCGATGATGGCACGTACTGTCCAGTTCTTTTCCAATTTAGTTCAAGAATAACTAATTACTGAAGTACAACAGACTGCTTGACGATTTCGATTCAAGATAGGTTTTTGGTAGGGTAGAAGCCACGGACTATATTTCTTTTAAAAATGATGAGAAAAATTACAGTGCATGATCGCAGGGGAGAAAAATTTCAACAGCCATCTTGCTAACAAACTACCTACGAGATATCAAAAGTTGACAAATTTCGGGAGATTGGAAAATTTTTCAAGATGATCCGAAGTATGTCTCGATTGGATTAATGCAAGCCAAATCAACTCAGCTATTAGAGCACGTGATTTTTTAAGTAACCTTCTATCACTTGTCTTTCAAAGAAAAAAAACCTACGAGGCAAGTATGAGACCCTAAAAGACAACCTTCCAATGAGATGACAACAATTTTATGAAAGATTACTGGATGAAAAGTTCAACAGCCCTTTCCCGCTTTTTCCTCACCAGATGATGGTGTGTATTTGAACCCAAGAGAGACCTCAAATTTCGGAAGAAAAGAAAATTATCTACTACTTTGACCTAAGCGAGCTTACTTTTAGTTATTGTAATGTATATTTTTCAACTCTCAATCACTGGATAACGCGAAACCTCGAGGTCGTTGAGAATTGCAGTGCCGATATTCAAACACGAAAACGTGACGCTGTGAGCTCTAGACGATGTATGATGATTGCAATTCTGTACTAAAGACAGGGGTTCTCAGCCAGTACAATTTGCTTACCTATAGAAAATAGCTTATTTTTCAAATTAGACACAAAGCATAAACCTTGATTGAAACCTATCAAATTGGAGTGAATTTCCACTGAGGATTCCCTTGGTGTTTGGACTTATATACCATTGATGATATGGTTACGAGAACTAGTAAATCGACGCTTCATGTTGTATGTACACTCACCGGACAAGTGATCTGAACAAATCCGAAAAATATTTTCTATCCCTGAGCCGCTGTTTGGAATTTTGAGATTGGGTTTCAATTTTGAAGGGTTGGGGGACAATTACGTTCATCAAGACATCACAAATGGTTTGATTTGGATTGAAACAGCAGCTCAGGGACAAAAAGCTTTTTCAGATTTGTTCAGATATTTTGTCCGTCCAGTGTACATATAATGCCTCTGCATACAAACTCTGAATTATTCCTGGCGGGTTGAGATCCCACCCGAATCAACAAAATTGAGGTAGCTCGGATTCTATCCGTTGAACTCAGATGTCTCTTGGCCAATTTTTGAGAAGTAGAAACAAACTACAAAATGAGTTTAATCATGATATCATGATTCAGCCTGCTGAAAATATCGTACAAATCGACAAGATCGATATCTGTATCATTATCAATCTGTTGAAGATCTTACATCAGCTTAAGTCAGTTAATTCCCATATCACTATATGCTGATGTTGTAGAAATTGTCAGGTTCGGCACATTCACATTGAGCAAAATGCGTTCGGATATCTGTAAGGTGATAAATAAGAACATTTTAGAAATTTTTTTGAGAAAGTTCTAAAATTTTCAGGAGCTTTGACTGAGATCATTCTAACATTCAAACCACTTTTATCATTTTTTTCCAAAATTCTTTTTAGCGTTTCTACGTGAATATTTACCCATATAGACGTTAAATAGCTAATCCCATGCTTTCCCAGCACTTCCTATGCTTCAAAGAGCGTCTTTAAATGAATAATGAAAAGACAATATTCCTACATCAGAATAAAATACCACTATGTTATCACCCCACTGATTCTCACGGTCTTTTCATAGTTCTACAAAGGGGGTTGAATTCCCGCCACTTTGGCAACTTTATGATTAAAATGGATCTCGTCAAATATTCATAAGCCCCACTGTGAAATAAGATATCTGATTTGACATCATAATACCTGGGGAACAAGTTAATTGTACAGGTAGAGATTTCATGGACAAACCACGAAAACAAATCAAATGAAGTCTGAAGTGGCACTGTCCTAAAGTAGAGTGCAGAATATGATACCATTTCACAATTCATTTGAATAACTATGCAACACTGATTGTGAGTAAGATCCAACGTTTATGACTTGTTGATCACAATGAAGTAGGTACTAATATTACCTTACATCAATAACTTCTGTAATCTAGCAGTCTAATTCATCAAATGAAGTTTCACAGATGAACCTAGTTTGATGAATGAAGAAATAGAAGTGGAAAATTTGTCAAAAGCATTCATTCCCAGAAGCGACACTCTACGGGAAGTCATGTTCAAAGGAGAGAGACTATTGTGTGCATGCGATGCTCATTTCAAATCAAGATAAAGTAAAAGACATTTGCCTATCATCTCGACAAACTTTTCATAGGAATCATATTAGCGAGTTGCAGGAAGGTCAGCCAAAAGGAACAAATTAATACAGAAAAGAGAACTGAGCCAGATTAACTAACAAATAATACCCACTGCTACCACAAAATATGTGTATCTATTCTCATGAGTGAGGGTAGGTATATGGTCTGTGAAAGATAGATAGCATATGCGTAAAGCAACTGTGGCACGTGATTAATCATTATTAGGTGCCATTCACAACAAAACGTCCGCAGGATTTTGATAGATTTTGGGCTCGTTCCTCCCCCTTTGACACATCATGTTGAATCAACCTCCCCCCTTAAAAGATGTCACAAAATTCATGACCACCCCCTCTCACCTAATCCTCTTTTGATAAGAACTTGATTTAAGTCATCCGAGAGAACTGGAGTTTACATGCCAATAGCGCAAACGGAAAGAGGATGAAATTCGAGTCATTTCTGACTAATGTCGTGGTCGTCATTGAAAATTTCACCAGAGACACGATTTGAATGATAAAATTGACATTTTAATAAGTTGACAAGGCGCATGAAAATTTTATCTGATAAAGAGAAAGGAGTAAACATGCTATTAATCTACCATTCTTAATTATGTCGAGATAAAATCCCTCTCAGCAAGTCATGCTCGAGTCCCATGAAATGAAAACACACTGTGGTGGAACCACTGAGAAAGATCCATAATGATATATTTAACCAAATCTTCACAAATCGTGTCAGCTTGGATTGTGATTGTAATCAAACTAGCACGTTCAGGAGCCTTGAAAGCCTGAAGCGGGAGAGCCTGGCAAAGGTACCCTGGCACCCAAATTGTGAGCTGTGGAGAATCCAAAAAAAAAGATCGATGCACCGAAATTCTACTTCCCGAGTCCGCAAGGGAGAAAACTCTACCTTTTTTCATTTTTTTTAAATTATCACGAAACTAGCTCATTCACCCCATCCTGGTGCGCCTTAACCTTTGCTCGTAACGACACACTCTTGGTCTAGAAAAATTCTACCCAGTCTAACAAAAATTCTACCACCCCGGGTTTTCCCAATATTCTATTGGGTTTTCCGTGATTAGCAATAATTAGGTTTTGACTCGTGGTCAATTGCAGTCAGCTGATTCATTGACAACGGTTCGGCGCGTGATGCTGGCGTGAATGTGACATGATTTAGCATGTTCACACCAGGACTTGGGATTAGAAAATATTTCTAGTGATCACGGAAAACCCCGTAGAAAATTGGGGAAAACCGAGGCGGTAGAATTTTTTTTGGCCCGGGTAGAATTTTTCTAGACCAAGAGTGTGTCGCTACGAGCAAGGGTTAAGGTGCACCAGGATGGAGTGAATGAGCTAGTTTTGTGATAATTTAAAGAAAATGAGAAAAGGTAGAATTTTCTCCCTTGCGGACTCGGGAAGTAGAATTTTCGGTGCATCGATCTGTCTTTTTGGATTTTCCACAGCTCACAATTTGGGTGCCAGGGTACCTTTGCCGAAGAGCCTTGCCTCAAACTGCCGTTACATGTTTCATCTGAGAAATTCCCGAGAGAATCAGAATATTTCAATTTGTGGACAATATCAGCAGATAGAAAAGAATTGAACAACATTTCAAGAACGTCACAGGGAGTCAGACTCTCCCCCTCCCCACATCCAAAAGTGTCACATTTTTTAACACTCCTCCTCCCCCCTCAAGTGTGATTTCTCAAAAACACAGTGCTTGTGTCAGGCGCTAAACATTTGACTGTGCGCTTTTTTGCCCCATCTAGACTTAGATATCCAAGAAACGGACCCACAAGTGCAATATCGCGCATAACGCAATAATTTGCAAGACGCGTCTGGGTGGCGCGACACGACGTCTGGCGAAAAATTATTGGTCATACGAGTATAGAAGAGGCGGGTATCCTATGCAAAGTCTGCCTTGGTGTAGTTGTCTCGATCCTCATTTCATTCGGAATAAAATTGTGCGATGGTGTTGACTAAATTTTTTTGATGTTTTTGTTCAAACAATTATTAAGAGCCTGGAAAGATTTCCAAGCATGCATAAATCATATTTCATCCATCTTCTTGCAAATTGAAAGTTTTTTCGGCCTAAATCACATCTTAAAGAGGTCCAATTCGAAGATTTTTCATGCGTGTGATGTTTGATAAGTACCCGAAGAAACTTTTATCAAACTCTTCTAGCTTCTCCAACATCCCACTATCTTCTCCAATTTGTGGTTCGCCATGTTTCTATTGGAATATCTGTAAATGTTCCTCTGAATGATTTCCCGCGGAATAGTATATTTTTGCACTGGAGCGCGATAGCCCATTTCAGGCACTGTTCTTTGCTCGGTTCTTTATTGACCACATTTGTCCTACAGTGCCTGGAATGGGCTTCCAAATTAATTTTTCATTACGAGAGCCCTGGATTCGCATTCAAACCCAAAATCTTTGGGTTAAATTGATGAAATTAGAACGGTATTACTGTACTAGGCAGGGAAGTTGGATTTCGGGACCATGTGATGATAATGCCGAGGTGAAGCCGAGGCATTGATATTCCACCGATAAAGCATCCTGCCGCGTGCTCTGTACTATTTTTCTTCCTCGTGACCCAAAATAGTATATTATGATACAAGGGCGCAAACGATGGTTTTCGCACTTCAAGTGACTTTTTTAGGCCTGAGCCGCAGGCGAGGGTCCAAATAATCACGTGAAAGCGAAAACCGCTGCGCTCGAGTATCATACTATGTTTTGATCTTCTGTGAGCAAATGAAAAGTAACAAACAGTGTGCAAATGATTCATTTGCGCACAGACGATCAAAAAGACGTTCAAATCCAATCAATAAAAGCTAAATCAAGATATCGATTTAGATTACCGAGGAGTGAACATAATCATGAACTGTTGAAAAATTGATTTCATTTTATTTTCACACACATCGCGAGGTGAGATTTTCGCCCAGGAATTTATACACATGGGTTAACATTCAGCAAACGAGAGATGGATGACGGAATTATCCACATCTTAGCTTGTATTACTAGTCGCAGTTCGCACTGATATCATGATTTTGAAAATGTTTGTAGAAAGAATTCCTTCCACCCACAAGTAGAAGACAAAAAGTTCAGATTGTGCAGATAAGTTCAGGCTCTCGCCTCTTTTTCGGGTCAAAAACTAGGAGAGAGCTGATGAAAAAACCAAGAGAATTCATCCTGGTTTCTTGTCTTTTTGAAAATCGTTTGAGCTTTTTCCAACTGAACTGTGAGTGAATGAAGGGACTCTGGAACACATCTCATCAAAGTTTGAAAATGATTCGTCGGATTGTTCTGGAATATTACTTAGTCCTCCTCAATTATTATATAAATGAATGAAAAAGCAGAAATCAAAATCATCAATATTTTCGGCATTCGTCTTGACAGAATATTACTCGAAATACTATTATTAATAAGATTTTGATCGATGCGATATTATCGATATTGATATAATCTGGAACACTGTGTTACATCATGGTTACATCGATATCGACCAAGTCCTATATATGATCATAATCATATTCCATTATTACAGAACACACGATGGCATAGACTTGGCTGTGCTATCATTACAAACTTGGAAAAAATACGTCAGTGTGACGATAACAGAACAAGTTTCAAAAGGGAGGAGCTTTCTAAAGGTCAAGCCGTGACAATGAAATATTGATGAGATCTTTTTGACTACTCCCATAGTCGAGGCCATACTCCCGAACGAGTATGGCTATGGCGATGAGACCTTCCGACAAAAATATCGAAAGCAGCCTAGCTTTCCCTTATTCCCCAAAGTATTCTCAAACACAAGTCCATCCAACAAATAGACGATTACCGACCAATAGAGATGAGTTCTGGCAGAGATGAGCAATCGTACAAGTAGTGAGCTTGCCTTGCAAAATCGTCGTCGTTCATCATGCAGCCCGTTACGCGTTTGGCCCAAGTGTTTTTGAGACCGCCTCCAGACAATTAACAGTGGCGACTTGTTTTTAGAAACATAGTCTGAAGCGTATTCTGTTCTGTGCCTGTCTCTCTCCCGTGTATACATTTGTTGATTCTGACGCGAGACGCGAATAACAAGTTTAAAGAGGAATGATGATGCTGCAATGAGGATTTAAGATTTCTATGATTACTATTCATTGTCATTTTATGGTGAGGATAACTTTTGACGAGTATGGATTAAGAAAATGTAACATTTTTACATTGTACCAATATAACAGTGAGTACATGAATATAAGGTAAGTGTACCCAACTTGCCCCCATTAAGCCATTTTCTTAATAACTTTGGCCCATCTCCATATTTTCCAACGTACCTTAGCCACACCTTAGCTCATTTCAAAGCTTGTCTTAAGACCTTCAAAATAAGTTAAAGTACATTCAATTTGAACCAACTGGAGTCAAACTGTTTTAATTCTCCCAAAATGTGATTTTTGAGAGTTTACAAAAGTGTGTACCCAACTTGCCCCCATTAAGCCTTTTCCTCAATAACTTTGGTTTACTTGAATGATTCTCAACATGCTTCAACTCATCTTGAAGCTTGTTTAAAGACCTTTAAAATGCACTAAACTACGTCCAATTTGGATTAATTGGAGCCGAACTGTCTCAATTCTTCCGAAATAAAATCGGCGATAAAGTGTTTTTATCGACGTGCACGCACATTTAAAGCTTTTCCGTGGTTTGAAACACTATTTCTGACCCATTTTGACGTGATAAACACGTTCTGAGTGGTAAAAAAAGTCGTTCTGCACGCCCTTTCGAGATAAACATATGGGGGCATGTTAGGTGCACTCCGATGTTGGCATCCTTGTTTACAAATCGTCTCCGTGTTTTGCACATAAAACAACTCCATATCCAAATTTTGCAATTTTAGAAAATGAATTTTGAAGGTCTTAAAACAAGGAATCGAATGCGCTAAAGTACGTCGAAATTGGTTGAACTAGAAGAATTTGGCGCCGATTTTACTGAAGGCAATTCCCTCGGTGCTTTCTTAGCTAAGCAATCACGAAAAATAGAAAAATCACTTTAGATTTTCTGGAGAACGCAGGAATGATTCGGGGTCGACGCAAACTACCTACTTTCTCATATTTCAACATAACAAACGTAAAAAAAAATTACCAGGAGGCCAAGGAATGCCCATCCCCGAGATCGGCATATGGGGGCATGATGGGTACAGACGCAAGTTGGGTACACTTACCTTAATTTCGCGCCAAATGAGATCAGGAATAGAAGACATGTCTCGGATGGTTTTTTTAATCATTTGTGATCAATTCTACGGCATTGTAATAAGCATAATCCTTTAATGCCTCAATACAGATTCCGAAAAAAAATTTGTATTCCTAGGGAACAATTTTCAGTAGGTTTGAACGGAGAAAAAAATATGAATCTATTTCCAGTGAAGTGCGTGTAGCCTCCAATTTGACGCAAGATACAAATACCTAGTTCGGGGCATTCGAAGGGTCTCCGAAATATCCATCGGAATCGAGACTAGTCGGAATCGAATACACCCTAAAAGTTTTTTTTTTGAGGTTATTCATGGTAATAAATAATAAGCAGTAAGGTGAAACTCGGGTAAAGGGCAGGAAACCCCAATTTCTCCAGTACCCAATTCCCAAAAAATTCCAAAATTCATATTGTGATGTCCAATGTTGTATATTCTTTCATGAAAAATGTCCTGAACTTTTTCTAGATCTTACATTCTTTTTTACGTTCGTAATTCATTTTTTACGTTTTATTGATGTTGCCATCCTGTTCAGTAGGGAAATGAGTTCTTCAGCCCAGTGATTAAGAGTCCTGAAACAAATTCCAGTAGAAAGCCAAGAAACCTCCACTGAAGTACCAGCGACGGGACAAGTTCCATGGGGAGTTCATGGAGGATTCGCATTTGCTTCCCTGGCGCATGTTTTATTCATCAATACGTGGTAACTTTGGTCACTGTGCATCGAATTGATACTTTGCCAAATGGTCAATTTGAAGAGAATTCCCCCTTGTCTTTCCAACGGAATCAGTTTCAGGAGCCTAGACTTGCGCATGCGTAGAAAACTGACTTGACTTCCCTGACCGAAGAGGATGGGAACATCACTGAAAAGTGGAAAAACCAAAAATAGGACGTAAGAAAAAAGTTTGGCGATATTTTTTTCTGCAGCAACACACAAACTCAACATTTCACACGAAAACATGAATTTTTGAGATTTTTAGAATATTGGGGGCTTTGCAGAAATCTAATTTATTCTGTTTTTCACCTTCTCTCTCGGAGGGGACGTTCGTAGCCTTGAATACGAATTTCAAATATTATTCCGTCAGAGGTTTTGAAGATCTTTCGAATGCCACCAACCGCGTGTTCGTATCATGCGTCAAATCGAAGCCACCGTCACTTCATTGGAAGAGATTGATACTTTTTTCCTTGAGACACTATCAAAAAATATTCTCCGGAGATACTACTAAATAAGTAAAGGTTAAAAAAGAATTTTTAAGAAACGCTTTTATTCACTGCGCGAAGAAACGTTGTAGAATTTGCGGGAGAATTCGGCAGAGTGTGAGAGAGATAAAATTTAGTTGAGCAGTGAAAATTTCTTGAAAAAAATTGCACTATACACGACAAAAGATGCATATAAGAAACTAATATAGCGGAGACGCGTGTGCTGGGCAGCTCGCATAAGCCCTACACTCGGCCCTACTACTTATATGGCGCCACTATGTCGCGAGTCACTCAAATTTCGGAAACTGTATATATATTGAGAATTGAATGCAGCAGACACTTTGGCAGACATATCTTTGGCTATGCCCTCCATAATACACGCACACACGAGGTTAATCACGTCGAAAACGTGGGCAACCTCGAATCCTGCATCGACGTACGCTCGGATGTGGTCCAAACACCAATCAAAATCAGAGTAGATGGAGAAATCCATTTTCCGTATTTCAACTGATTAATATAATCCAAAAGTAATGACACTGACACTCTATTGAAAGGTATATCGTGCGAGTCCTACAGAAAGAAGGCAAAGATCACTATGGACACGAGACAAGTTATCGAGGAAGACACGAGGTAATGGAATGGCGGCATGGCGGCGGATGAACGCAGTTTGCCCTCGACAGAGCGGGGACGGAAGTGGGGGAGGGTGCGTGCATCGGGAATAGACTTTGGAGAAACGAAGAAAGCTAGATTGCATCAGTACACTCATTTGATTAGTGATGTTTATTACTAGGACACGAACACAAGAGAAACGAAATGAACGAATTAACATACGGATCGCTACACAGACACTCGACACTCAATTGGGCAATGAAGTATTTTCCCCAGATTACACACACTGATTTGGAAAATACCTCATAGACAAGTACACCGACGAACGAATACATAGAGAATGTCGAAGGTGTTCACTAGATGACGAACTGGCGCTCGGTCGAGTGCAATAAAAGCGTTTAAAAATTCTTTTGGCATCCGTAGGGAATGGAAAGTTTGCGTTTAGTCGCATAAAATCGATTGAAAGTGGTGAAAAACAACCCAAGACATGTTTGCAATTTGCGGTCCGCTTTCGCGCAGAATTACTCATCAAGGATAGTAAACCTAATGTAGGTTGCACTCTTGGTTTAAAAAATTGTGGCGACTCCATGACACAGACATCAGAGAATCATGTGGGAATGTAGTGAGAATAAACATCAACCTGACGTAATGTGCGTCGAAAGATAGTGAATTGTGAATCATGTAATCATAATGGCCTAAAACAAGAGAAATTGCTTGTCAACGATTAGTAATCTAATTGTCCACAAGAAATTTCTTTTGTTTTAGGGCATTACGTTGTTCAAATCTCACATAATTCAGGTATGAACCATGTAGAAACATGGTCAAATTCCTAAGATTGACAAATATACTTTCGATCGAGATGAATTATTGAAAATTCAAACGTTGAAATTTCCCTTGGATTCACCATAGATTCATTACAAAATTCTTCCAAAGAAGTAAGAAAACAAAATCCTACTCTCGACTCCATGATTCGTGAATAATATACATGTTTTCTCAGCGAAGCCTGGTTCCCAGGTCGAAAAATCCTTTTGGATCATCTGAGGGGATCACTCAATAGGGAGTAGTCAAAATTTCCATCGCATAGCTGTATCGTTTGGAGACAAAAAATTGAATATTTCCAAAGTAAAGGTTCTGCAATTTTTCTCAGAATTTTCGTTTGATTTCTGAGATTATCAAGCCCCCCAATAAAAATCTAAAGCATTGCAGGAAATTTTCCCCTCAGTATTCCAATTCAAAAGATGGCTTGCATCTCTGACAATTCTTCATGGCTGATTGATTACATTCTAGACTGAAGAATATAATTGCTCTCACAAACTTACCGAATCGTCTTGCACAGAGGAGTACTGAAGAGACAGTAGATTATTGGATTAGCAGCAGAATTGAGAGGTGCCAAACTTTGGACGAAAGAGGCGACTGCTATAGACGTCTGCGATTTGGGTATCAGTCCGTAAACTTGTAATAGATCGAACACCATGTACGGGCTCCAGCATAGAATAAAAACTGTAACAGAATAATGAGTGGTTGATAAAATGCTCAGCCAATAAGCTGTCTCAAATATTCACAAATAGGAGGGCGTATGAAAATTTGTCATCAGAGCAACTTTTCTAGCCGTTCCGAAATATTTCCATCAGGATTGGCTCGAGTTACGCGTAAGGGTGTCTGAAAATTCTGCCAGTGGTTCAATTCTTAAATCAGTTTTCTAGGTATGTCTAAGAACTTTTGCTTAATGGGGGCTATCGTTTTATGGGCTATTCCAGTTAAGACCGTCCAATCAGGTAAGGTCAAAAAACTAGATTCCGTTCGCGATGAAGTATATGATTCTAGGGCTAAAATGAGGTGACACGTGTTCTTTCGAGTGTTTTTTTGTTCAGCCCAGATGCTTTGCTTTCTCAAAGGAAGCAAAGCATCTGGGCTGCCCAACTATTGCTTTCTCAAAGGAAAAGGGTTGTATTCGTGACAAGAGATTTTTCTTCAATTTTTTCACTCAAATCCATTTTTCATTCTAAAAATTTGTCCCTCATTGTGTGTGTGTGTGTGAGAGTGTATCCGTATGTGCTTTACTCTATCTCCTCAACACCTTGATCGATCCTTCTGAAATTTTTATGAGTCATAGAGGACCACCTCAAGATGTGGTTCACGGATTTACACCTCATTGTATCAAACAGTTCACGATTTATGCGTCTTAAACAACAAAAATGAGAAAAATTTCGAAAATTCTATTATAGCATTTACAAATATTTCTTCCCACAACTTTCATATCAAAGTTTCTGTCACTTAAACACTCATTTCCTGTCCATCCTTCCTCACTCGGTTAATGTGTATTTCCTATTTTTATTCATTCACATGATTCAAATCATAAATTCTTTACCATGTGAAACGTAACCACTCTTTATTTTTTCCTCATACATTTTTATCAAATTCTATATTAACCAACCGATCTATCATGCCAATATCAAAAATTTATTACCTCACTCTAAATTTCTTTAGGAACACATTTTAGAAGATATTCTTCAAAAACTGAATTCAATTTTTACATTTTTATTTTTAAAGACGCACAAGTCGAAAACTGTTCGATAGAATCAGTTGTGAATCCTTCCCGCACATCTTTGGCTGGTCCTCTATCACTCATAAAAATTTCAGAAGGATCGATCCAAGGGTTCAGGAGGTACCGTGAACGAAAAGTAATGAAATGCACATCAGAATTTGTTTGGTTTTGACTAAAATCCATTTTCCATTCTGAAAATCTTCACGTAATGGGATTCAGCCTCAACCATTCTGTTCTCCTCGCCGAGATATTTCGATTGTACGTTAACTTTTTTCCTCCACGATCAACCACCCACGCAAAACATTCATCTTTGTCCGTCATCGTCTTTGCCTGTGTGTGTTGGTGTCCGTATATTGTTTACCCTATCTCCTCAACACTAATCGATCCTTCTGAAATATTTATGAGTGATAAATGACCAGCCAGAGATGTGCTGAAAGGATTTTTGACTGATTCTAAAAATATACATTTAAAGAGTTGGAGGTTTAAATATTTGGTGTGAATGAAGGATATCCTCCTATTGCAAGTGACAATTTTTACTCAAGTCTCAAGTCATGAAAATTGATATTTGTTAGTAATTCCATATTTATGTCTTTCAGGAACGTATGGTCAGATTTTGCCATTATAGAAAGCATTCTGCCAATCTTTTTTAGCAGCGTTTAGTGGTGAAGGTCTATTTCCTCTGCCAAGAGTATCGTAATCCCATGGGAGTTTTCCAAGATGATCAATCTCGGGATCTATCGCTAAATTGAGCTGTAATCACTCAAAAACGAAATTTAGCGATAGATCCCGGGATTAATCATCTTGGGATACTTCCATGGGATTACGATACTCTTGGCAGAGGAAATAAGCCTTTCCACAATAATCGTTACCAAATTTCAATAATAATTTGGTTTTTAAGAATTTTTTTCCAGGAAACTTTTTTCAGCACCTACCGGAGCAGAAGCATCATGTTTGGCATCGTTCAAAGTACTCTAAAAAATAATTCGAAGGGATACGAATTTATGTTTTTGAGTAATTGCATTTTTTGATTTTTCATCAAATTGTTGATTTTTGGGACTCTATGCAGAATTTTGAGCACCATAGGATTCTATTCTGATAGAATACGTTGTGTTTGATAAAGGCCATCAAGCCCCATCTCGAAGGACCCATCAAGGGCAAAGTTGTGGAGCTTTTACCAATTTCAGATTGCCAATCTCAATTTTCGGCTGCAAACTGGAAATTCGCATAGCTCCGATGCAAAGCTGATCTGGGCTGAACGAAAAAGCATGTGTCACCTCATTTCAGCCCTAGAATCATATATTTGATCGCGGAGGGGATCTAATTATTAGACCTTAGATCATTATGATGGAGTTTTCTCTTTTTTTATCAGACGATTCACAAGCCTTTTTAAGGTCGCAATATGAAACCTACAGGTTTCGAAATGATACCGTACTGTTGAATATTGTCATCGATTACATTATCCCCCCCCCCCCCCGACCGATAGCTCAGCTGTTATACTACGCATACTCCTATTCACTTATCTGATTCTCAAAATTAATTTTTGACAACGAATCTGAGAATTTGAATCATACATTGCAAGAGTAGAGGGAGCAAGACACCAAACCTTTGGATTGAAATAAAATTCATTCCACCTAAGTGGGATCCTGATGATGAAATTTCTTTGAAACCTCTTCATCGTTGTTTATCAAGTTGAACTTGAGAGATCAGTGTTGGCGGAGAATCATACTCAGTTATCCAATCCTTTGGAATTTCCCAATTAGTTTTTACTTTATTAGAATACTTGACGATTAAAGAGCTCATCTTGTACAACTCGTGTAGATTGAAAAAAACTTTGAGCTCTGAAGAGCTCTTTGAGAAAAATGCAACGACTTTCATCGGAATATGGATGATTCTTTCTCATATTTCGGTTATAGGGAATTCGTCAGAATAGCGAACTTACTGTGTTGCGAGTTAATACTGAAAGTTCATAAGCAATGGGGCATGAAGTTTGGACAAAAAGCAATATTTGAGATGAATTTGTGTCTTACTTTTCTCTTATCCTGTTTCCAATTGGATTATCCATATCCTATAGTGGAATATATAATGAAAGAAGTTCGCAATCAGTCTTCGAAGGGAGTCAAGATATCAAAGGGAATGCGTGCGTTTGCTATCCTTTGATATCGTGGAAGAGATTGCCGCAAGTGTTTGAATAGTTTTAACCACCAGCTTTTCAAAGAGAGGAATGAAAATTCATTCAAAGTACTCTCGGTTTTGCTCGTCGTGTGAATGAGAACTTCACTGATAAAAATCAATTACAAATTAAGCTCGAAATTAAGTATGTGAAACGTCTCACGTTGTAACCTAACCAGCGTTGAGAATCGATCAACAAGGATAGAACACAAATCGCAGGATCTTATTCTTGACCAATAATTTGAATTTTTCCCACAATTTTGGTACCAACTAGATGTGAATGATGCATCCACAATCTCGAGTTCTTTTGCTGTTCCCTCATATGGGTGATTATGGGATAACTCAGGTATTTCGAGGGCAAAAAGGCAGGGGTTGGGACTTGGACCAAAAATTGACTTGTTGAAATAGAGCTGCAGCACATAGGTGTTTTTCAATCTATCTGGCATCCAAAAACATTTCCCAGACGGGCATAAACGTCAGTCAATCTATGTAAAAGATATGAGCAATTTTTGATATATTTTTGCCACGGTAAGGACAGCCACGGTAAGGACATTTTGGCATGAAAAGTGATCTCAAAGGCGTAAATCGAAACGGATCGTTTTTTCCGAATACATGGCCTATTTTTACGGTGAGAGTAGGCTGTAAAAAAATTTCTGGACCTTGACGTTGCATAGTGTCCGAGAGCCAGTGCATGACCACGCTAAGGACAATTCTTATTTTGCAACGGAAAAATTGTCCATAAATCATCGCGTGCGAAATTGTTCACGTAATTCATCACTCCGCTGTTGGTGGTATTTTGTTTTTTGGTGTATTAGGAATCAATTACCGCCGTTGTAGAGCCGTTTGAAGCGATTCGCTGACCCGGAGTCGAATTATCGAGAAGCATTCGAAAAATTTGCAAAATTCCAGGACAGAATATCGGCTGTGTTTTGACTATTTTGAAGTGAGACTTGAGACTCGATTTGTACATGATTTCACCTTTTTATAACCCAACTTTGATGTTTGAGTGGTGCGGAACCGAGATTGAATGAATATCTTGGTAAACTACACGACTGAAATGTGCAACTCCAGTTCAGGACATGCCACGGTAAGAACATTTTGACCACTTTTGGTAAGCTCAGGTCCACATCAAACTTATATCCACTCCCGAAACTATTAGGACATCTTTATATTTCAATAGAATACACTAGATATCATCGTTAGACTCATCATATTTGGTCATTTGATATAAATGCGAGGTCAGGACATCAGGATTTGGAAAAAGGGCTTAAGTACCTGACTGAAAAGATTCAAAAGGGCGTAATTACTCTGTAACAGGGCGTAAGTGAGGGTGGATCTGGAAAAAGGGCTTAATTACCGAGGAAAAATTTTATCAAAATTCTCCAGAGCCTGGGAACGCTTTTCCACCTAATATAACGATGGAAACATGTTGTTTTACCTTCAAATTGAGTGTTTTTACCCTTCCCTAGTGAAGAAAATGTCTCGTCTTTTTCACACGGCTGATGGAAGCTTTTCGTGTCCATAGAACCGTGGGCCATGATTCGAACCACCCCCTAGCAATCAGATATCTTTCAAAACATGCCCAGGAACACTCTCAAAAAATTTGAAGATGATTCGACCTGATTTAGAGATTTAATTCCCCTTTTTGTGAGGAAGAGAGACCGAGAAATTTGACCCTGTATTCGGAAAAAGGGCGTAATTGCATTTTCTTAAATTGCTGAAAAGAGATCAAAATCAAATTTCATCTCCCGGCTCGGGTTGGGCTATTTCGAGAATGCTATCTTCTTCGAAATAAGTCAGCTCAACTCGTCCGAGAACTCGTCCAATTATGTCTCTAGCGGTTTCTATTAAGTTTTCATTGATTTTCTCAAAATGACCGTTTTGCAATTACGCCCTTTTTCCACCCATTCCCTCAATTGAAAATTTTAGTAGAGTGCTCTCCTTATAAAAATTTGTTACAGATTGATCATTGAATTTAATCAAAACATAATGATTATCAACAATAGAAATAATCTCTGTGAGATATGCCTATAACAAGTATAACGATTGCTTATAGGACCCCATAACCTCTTCGACGTGTTACAACGCGATGCTGTCGAGCCTGGATCTGCTTTCAGTGCTGTCATTGTGACGATTTGATGTTTCTCAGTTTTCAGAATGCGGTCGATTTCACTACGACTGTTTGATTCTTATACATTCTCTATACGTACCCTCGCACAGATCGTGCCATTCGTAACCAATGGTTCCTCGTGCCCCTCGGCCCTCCTGGGGCCTCGATCCGACTTTGATAAACGCGACACGGGGCTGCGTTAGGTTTAGTTAGATCACAGTCCACCATGCATAAGCGAAGGGGCGCCGCGATCTTCTACACTAGCGACCCCTCACTTGTGCATGGTGGACTGTGATCGAACTAAACCTAACGCAGCCCCGTGTCGCGTTTATCGTTTATCGAATTCGGAATGACCATGAGGCCCCTGACCACACGTGACAATGTGCAGTTTCAGAATTCAAAGTCAATAAAAATAGGGGTTTTCCTTCGAAAAAACCGATCCAACATTCAAATAACTATCAATTTCACATTCAAGGTCAAATCTGAAACCGGTTTTGAGCTTCCCCACGATTTCTGCGGGCACGTATTTCGGGGTTTTTCGATCCTTGGAGCATAACTCGAGATTTTAGGGAGGGGGGGGGGCTCATTTCTCGGACACCCTGTATTATGTAATTGGTTTGGAAGTTATTGTCTCTAATGTCCAGGAGCAACGATAACGACGGGTTGGCTCTAATGCTATCTATGGACTTTGCTCAATGTTGGAGGGTGTTTAGATTAAGAACGTTTCGGACATTTAAATATGTCCTTCGTCGGGTTAAAAAATTTTTGCACATAGATATGGGATTCGGTGTGAAATAGTGACTTATTGACTGGGACTCATCAGTGCTGATTAGTTCGGCTTCTTGTGGTCTCCTCGATGGTAGTACTACTCGTTGATCCCAAATCTCATTGGAAAGATTCCAAAGTAGGTCTGGTTCAAGTCGAGGCCAAGGATACACTTATTCGCAATGGACTATAAGCACTGATCACAACACTAAAAATCTTTTCAGTATGTTTAGCACTGCACCAAATTCTTCACGATTTGCTCACGAAGATGAAAGATTCGTGACTTTTGATGTGAGACTGCCCTGCCTAAAATAAAAGGCTCACCTAAAATGAGTCATCTGACCCACTTCAAATGACTCAGGGACCTGGGACATCCGAAATGACTCACCTCAAATGACTCACAAGTCCACAGATAGCATTAGAGCCAACCCGTCGTTACTCTGTATTATATTCTAGCATATTTTTAAATAAAACATACATCATACTGAGATGCGTATACTCAGTCATATTATTTTCATCAATTATCGTATCTAATGACGAGTCTAATAGTTTCAATAAAATCAACCTCAATTATCCAAACTTTAATACAATCATTTGCTGCATTCGCATAGCAAAAAACACTCGAGGGAAAAGGATAACAAGAAGATGCCGGACTGTTTGAGGAGTAGTAGTAGAGCCTCGCGAGTAATGAAGGTCCGAATCATCGATGCTGTTGTTCGAACTAATAAGATGCGAAAAGTTTTCATGCTCTTCCGGGAACTTCGATACTTTGGATTACAGATTGATGCGTATCCGCGTCATGACTTTGCGAAATAAAAACATGCTGGAGTCTGGGAGAAAGACGTCGAATTGAGGATACAGGATTTACATTCACTCGTGAGAGGATATCTTCTTTCTCAGTGAGATGTATACTTGTGTATGTATGTACAAATACTACAAAGAAAAATTCTTAGTCTCAGATTGATTTCATGCTCAGAGCAAGATGCAACAATTTCAAGATGAAAAAAACATCTTAAAAAGGACCGAGCGCTGCATCTGAAGCGGGAATCGATCTTACATCAAGCATTATTCACGGCTAAACTTCAGAAATCTCAGTCTTACCGATGCATGTTCGTTGGATATGTAGGTTAGATTATGTTTTTAAATTCATGAGTGATGGGAGAAAAATTGTATCTATTTTTCCCACGATCAAGATTCTTACGACTCATGGACCCCCGCAGATTTACTATCATACCCAAAATGATTTGTACCACGATTGGAATTTCCAATTTTGATTGTTTTCATCAGAAATACATAGCTCGTATACCATAAGATGTGAGGTTATCAAGGTGAGATACAATTTCTCAGACGATGAACCTGAACGTTCTCAATTCCATCGTGTTTTCCTAAAACGAAGAAGCCCGATCAAAAAAATCAAGAGGTCCCACGCGGGGGCCACCAGTGGCGGCCACGGGTGCGCCCAGCGTGGCATGTAACGCCTTCCCATCGTGCGCCCAGCGTGGCGCTCGCTGGGCAGCCCAGCCTTCGGGATTTCTGAAGTTGTTCATTTTTTATGAATAGCTAGCTCAGCTTAACGAATCTGAGAGCACAACTGTGGTATTAGTTCTCTAGAGATTGCCTTTTCGATCAAATTTGATTGAAAGGTTCTGAATCATAAATACGGTAAATGCTGCAAAAGAACTTGTATCGTATCCTCTCCTTTCGTTCTTTCGAGGAGCAGTCCATCACGGCATTTGGACCAAATGAGGAGATCCTCGCTTCAATATTATCAAGTTCAAATGTAAGATTGGGTGCACTCATCTTCTCCAACAATGCTCATTTTTCTCTTTTTCAAATATATCTCCAGAACTCCCATCAATTTTTGAAGACTACCATAATATATCATTAAGAAAACGGTATATGCATTTCTGAAATGTTTATATTATTCGTGATTTTAGGACTGATATTAAATATTTCAGAAAAATTCATACATATACAATGTATATTATACATGTATTTCAATTCTTAGAAAATTGGCCCATCATGAGAACACAAAATCAGGCCCAGGTACTCAAGGTGTTCAACGCAACCTCAAAAAGGCATGAGGCATGAAATATTGATTAAAAATGACAACATTCAATAAATTGTCCAAGGGTCCTACAGGACCCACTGAGTTATGAAAGGGTTAAGTATGAGTTCTGAGAGGAGCTTTTAGCACTAATAAACTAATGAGATTTATCACCCAAATCACCTTCCAAGATAAATTTCACCATTATCTGAATGTAAAAAGTTGCTGGATCACCCTTCGAGTGCATACCCCCAAGCTCAAACATGTTCTTCGAAAGACTATGTGCTAACTTTAATTTAGATTTTCCGAGCTTGGGCTATTTTGATCTATGTTTCATATGTAATTATCTAGGCTATGAGTTCATCACCAATATAATCTGTATATGAGTAACCATGTATATATACATGGTTAATTTCATTAAATATGTAATATGTGCCAGAGATGGTCAGAGTTTCAAAATGTTAGCGCTTATCTTTCAACAGAAATGCACTGTGTTCGCTCTTGGATTTCCTTGTTAACTATAATATGCAGAAAAGAAACAGAGAGGTGGTCATATGTAAGATCTCAACTTATATGGTATATTGAGGGCAATCAGTAGTTGACTAACTTTGGAAGAAAGCTCTGTGCACTGAATCACTGAATGTATCCATACAACTTAATGTGGTAGATCAGTCCACGAGAATTTTGCTCTAATGCCTCACAGAATATATTTTGCAGCACTTGAATACAATAAAGCACAACTTCTGTAACACTTTGGTATGAGTTGCTGGCTATAGCTTTATTCGATTATGATGTTCGGAGCGCTCCGAACTCTCGGATGTCTCTCTCTTACTCATTGCATTAGAAAGAGAGGTCCGAGAGTTCGGAGCGCTCCGAACGCTCCGAACTAGCATAATCGAATAAATCTTATAATGAGCTCCACAACAACAATAAAACATAACCCCACGAGGTTATGTTTCATCTGGATCATGCATTGTGGCATAGATGGAATTTCTGCTACTTTTGGGTAAATTCATCGATATTCACCAGTTTATTTAACAAAAGGTATTAGCACCGGTTGAAACTACCCACAGATATTAGTAAAAATTTGTATGTTTGATGCCGGGAGCAAACTCGGTAGCGGTAATTGCCCTATGCTCACCTGTGCTGACGATACGAGCAGACAAGCTACGTTCTCAAGCCGAGGCAGTAACAAACAATCCGGGGCCGTGACTTTCCGTTACAAGCCAGGCGTGCGCCACACTGGGCAGGCGTTACATTTCGGTTTTTGCCACGCTGGGCCACCGCGGGGCGACCCCAGTTTACCACGCGTGGCCCATGCGGGGGGCCTGGGCGCAGGCTGGGCGATTTCTGATCGGGAGAGTACCTGATTTTTTTTCATCTGACGGTCAGACCCAAAATGAATTCAAGATGCAGCAGTGAGACAGTACGGTAAGCTGAGAGTAAGGATTTTTTTTGTAGTGATATATGTACAGATGATGGTATAGATGAAATGATCTGCTTGCATAATATTGTTGTCATTATTGAGCTTTCCTTTTGACAAGGAAATATTTTGTATAGAATACCAAATTGTTGAAGAATTCGATTGAGGGATTCAAATTAGGCATATCCAGGGTTGTGAAATCATTGCTTCTTCATTTCGTTTCTCACGAAATCTCACTCCGAAAGTGTTCATTGTTAACACTATGAGCCTTCGAGATTGTAAATAATAGCGAGAATAAGTGTGCTCGTCCTGTTGGAATGAACTAAGAACCAGAGTTTTAATGAAATCAAGATGGGTTGGATTCTATTCCTGAGAACTGAAAATCTCCATTCAATGAGCTTTGAAGGGTACGAAAAGAAAACCAAAGCACTTCCGTAATTGAAGCAGCACTGATTACTATCTCATTAAAGAGCAATTCCCTAAGCCAGAAAACAATGAAGAAAACGACCCCTCTTCACGAATAAATTAAAGTTCAGAAATGAAGGATATGATGATAGAAGTAGAATTGATCGTTTTTGAAAGTGTTCTTGCTCGTTACTATTGATCCAAAAGTAGAAATTCGTTATCTTTTTTCAAAGAGAAATTCTCGTATTTGTGACAGATCATTGCTATCCCTTAGAATTTTCTCTTCGTGAAATCAATCAAGCTGATCTGAAGTGTTTTTTAATCAGCTCGTTCACATTCAGTTTGAAATACTATAGGGCTGACTCATTTTATATTTCACGAAAGATGGATTGCTCAATCCCTCGTACAAATGGAATTGGATTCCTTTGGAAAATTATTCACCAAGACATTTCAAAACCCAATCTTGTCAATCAAAAAGTTACTTTCCCAATTGTCTGACTAACAGTCAAGCAAGTGCGCAAAAGATGCATCTATCGATGGTGCATGTTACGAGACCGCCTAGGGTTCGCTAAAATTGTAGATATTTACAACTGTCCTGATACCTCTTTAGAATTTCTTCCTTGATTTTCATGCTTTACTTCAATGCTCATAAGAATGCTCTCATGAGCATCAAATCAAATCTACTAACGAATTTAAATCGCAAGCTCGTGAATTTGATTCAGTGTGCCTTTTCACGACGCAAAAGTTTTTTTCTACAGCCCATCTCTCGCTGTTGGAGCGAGAGAGACAATCCCCTGCTTTAGGGTCTCTAGTTTTGCTCCAATGGCGAGAGACGGGCTGTGGGGGAAAAATTTTGTGTCGTGAAAAGGCACCCTCGTTAATGGCGGCGGTTGTTTCAAACTAGGGAGGTACTGATTTGAACAAATCGATTCAGGTAGAAAAAAATATCAAGATAAGGATATGCTGCTCACGTGGTGTGGAGTTTGTTTGATCACGGTACAAACACTTTTGTTTCATTCACTTTATCACAAGATTGCCCATATAATTCTTAGACAAAGGAGAAAAAAAATTATCATTCAATCTCCCACTAGGTCAAGGATGCCATTGAATATACATATATTTGCCGATGTAATCAAGTTTTGTCTGTGTTTTAGCGGACCCACTGTTTGTCACTGGCACACACGTGAATCAGATTACGAATTTTAGTTCATGAAATAACGGACCCTTGGCGAGGATCGCGACCCCACGGTCGACAGCTTGCATCCCAACCAACTATTGTCAACTTATCCACAGAAGGTCCTCTGATGATATAGAGTTGGGTAGGCTAGTAACTCAACAGTAGACTCATGGAAATTAATTTAGTTAACCACCCAAAGTTCGTTGATGGCGCATGAGAACTTGGACCACAGTCGAGTCTAGATAATGCATTTCTGCGAAGGCATGTGTACATAAATGTAGGTCGTTGTCGATAACTGAACGATTTGCTCTTCATAACTTGGTATACGAACGCACGGCAACACAAATTCATTCATGTGATACCTTATTGTGAAATTTTTGGGATTTCGTAATAATTCTCAAACTATGAAATTATATTTGAATCTAAAATGCATGTTGTATGATTATGAATGATGTTCTGAACTGCGGTCTATAAATTTACTGAATATTCTGTGCTTCAAGTATCCTCAAACTGTAAAAAGGGTAGTAAATTTTCATCAAAGCTATCAGGAATTGATTATTAAAAGCTGTTCCAGATCAAAAAAAATGGATATGTATCAGAATTCCAGCCCGATGATGAATTGAATTTTATATCTGCATCTCGTATATAAAAGGAAGCAGAACTATTGTGTTGAGAAGCCCTTCAAGCTTTGAAAGCTTTTTGTTGGAGGACTTTTTGTTTGATAACTTAATAAAAGGTCCTATACAGCATGAGTATTGTACCTGCGCGATATGATACGAATGAATACAGGATCAACTCTCCGCTGAGATTGTCATATCATGAGGAATCCATTTTCCAAAATCGATTTTTGTTTTGAGTTACGGAGGGATTTAGATGGGACAATGATGATATTATTCAAATGCTATTTTTTACGCACACATACTTTATCCTGTCAGTTAGATACATAACTGTGCCTTTATTACATTTATCAAGACCGTACGTTCATCGTATTGATCAGGAGTTTGAAGTTTGCTATACGTATCCAATGCTCTGGTCTAGGATCAAAAAAATAATAATAATCGGTGCCTTTTAAATCCGACATAAAATACCCGTATTTTGAATTGCTATGTGCAATGTGGAATTCTCAAAAGGAATTGTAAATTCAGATTCATGATCTCTGTACGTAGGAGAACTGTGGTATGAAGCACATTTTCATTGTAGCATTTCGCAAATTATAGTTCGAGTTATGGTTAGTGATCCAGAAACTGCGAGAAAATCGAAAGATGATTCGAGAATAATATTTTGGTGTTGTGAGGGTCGGCTATCTTTCCAAAAAGGGATTACGAGGCCGATTTTTGGTAATTTTACAACGTTTGAATCTGCATTTTTGAACCTTATGCCTAACTCGAGAGTTTAGGAGTAAATTATTTCGTCCCCATTATTATTTTCCAAGAGCACAGGCATGAAGCAAACATTTTAGGTTGGAAGCAGCACTCGCGCAATTCACATACGTCTATATCATTGTTTCTTGTCGAATTCTCCTCCAAAATTTCACATTGCACTTCCCATCTGAAATTATAGATAAAAGCTCTCTTTCAAGACTCGATTTTTTATCAGAATTTCGTAACCAAATGCAATTTCAGCATTGGTTCAACGCTATGACAAAGTCTGTTAGATACATTTTGTGGGTTTTATATATCGATTCTGTACGCAGAACAGTTTCCTCTGCATCCGCCTAATTGCACTCAGTGCACTGTATAACGCTTGAAAATTTCAAAAACTCTCCAAATGGCAGCTCTATCGACTTTTTTTACTCCTCTTCATACTCTCTTTTTCTTTTCGACTCTATATACCGTATCCTTATCGTGACGCGTTGGTCCTTTGGATTGCTTTTGTACATCCACAATAAGGACGCGCGACAGAAAAAGAAGCAGAACATGGAGAAAGAATCTTTATTCGGAAACGGAAACTGTATACGGGCCATTTAACCAAGCTGAGACTCCTCCTATCTCAGTAATCTGTACACTATACAGTCGTTAATGGTCAGGAGTAGTTGTCGTATTTGTCTTGTCTGCTCTCAATGAACGAATTTACTTTTTGCCTGGCCGAGGTTTTTATAAAAGGAGAAGATCCAGAAGACTAGATAGGTATATGATGGGAAAGCGAGCTGAGTGGATGGAGCAAATCTAGAGAAAGAGAAGATTTTGATCCCGATCCGAGATATGGGTTTGTGCCTTCAAATTTGATCATATCAGGGAGCTGAGGGGGTAGAGTCTGTTTAATGAAACTCTAGGAACACTACTATTGATGGAATTGGTGAGGATAAAACCCCGAATTCTGGCGTTAATCAGTACCAAAATGTAGTTTAGGGTAGTAAAATTAATGGGGTTCGCCGCGCAATCATTACATTCGATATGCAGTTTTTGTGGGCTTGCGAGGTCAGTAACGAATCAGTTAGCAGTTTTTACGACATCTCAGTTTCATGATTTTTCTATCGTTGGAAAAATTTCTTTTCGCTCAAATCGCAGGTGAACTAACTAGGGTCACCCCTTTGCGGCATGATGGTCACTATAATGACCACCTATTTCTTTGATTTTGAGTTTCTCAAAGATTAATTCATACATTCTCACCAGTTTTTGTGTAAATTCGGCTTGGAATATGATTGAAATCGAGTTTTGCATCAGTCGACATTTGTTCATGAATTTGTTATATCGTATGACCAATCTGAGTTGGGCAACTCTTGGCATTTTTTATCTTTGCAAGGTGCTTATTGGATCGAAGTTGATTCTCACTTGGTCGACCTTTTGCCTTGGATGGTGAAGGGAAATTTTCAGAAAATGAAAAATTCGATGCGGCAAATAATTTCCCATATACCCAAGAAAAATAACATTGCGAAACGGCATCGTGTAACTCATCAAATCTGAAGTTTGAAATGACCTGTCCGATAATATTCTTATGACACAATTTTACGGGAGAACTGATGGAAATTGGCTATTTTGGAATTTGCCACCGCAAATGTCGTAGGAGTGAGTCGCACCACGTGTTAGGTAATGTTATTATTGTTTTGGTACTGTTTTGGTTAATTCATTAAATTCAATTATATGATAAAATTAATCATATTTTTAATAACATTAAATTTAAAATTTGATTCTATAGAAGCATCGAGTATGTACTCTTGTCCCCACTTAGTACAAGAGCCCAACAATACGTAAAAAACTGTGTACTAGTCATGCGACCAAAATTCTCTAATGTAGATCAAAATTTGAACAATCTCGCATCCGAACCTTTTGGACAATAGTAATGCCTAGCAGATTCAGGTGGAGGTTCTTAATTTTAGACATTTTATCACCCAAATTCTGATTACAAAGTTTGAGAAAAGTTTGTATCATAGATAGTAAACAGGTTATGGGCACGAGTTAAAACGGTGTCTCCTAGCTGGAGGAGTGAAAAAATTTGAAAAATCGTGGCTTTGGCAGTTTTCCCACGAGATCAAAATTCTGTAAAGTGAATGAGTTTTTCGAAACTTGCAAACGTGAACCTACTAGACGATGGTAATTCCAAGCAGATTCGAATACTGCTTTCGAATTCTAAACATTTTCTCAACCAGAATCTGACCACGAAGTCTGAAAAAAGTTTGCATCGTAGATAGGCAGATAGTAGGCACGAGTTAGAACAATATCTCACCATAGAGACGTGGATAAATACACGAAAAACTGTGGCTTTGACAATTCAGTTATGAGATCAGAAATCTTAAAAGTGGTCAAGTTTTCGGAGAATTCTAAACACCGACCTCACATAAATTAGTGATACCACGCAGATTCGAGCTTCGCTCTTCAAGTTTAGAAGTTCTGTCTGCTAAAATTTGACTACAAAGTTTGGGCCATCAAAGGTAGATTATACACAAATTGAACCGGTATCCAGCAGCTAGGGAGTAGAAAAAGGTTTGAGAACATTTTTGGCCTCCGGTGATTTTCTATGGGATCAAAATTCTAAGAAAATAGGTGTGTTTTGTGTGAATTTCAAACGTGAACCTACTAGAAAATGGTAATATCACGCAGATTCAAGTTCTGCATCCTGATTATCAAAGTTCTATTAGCTGGAATTTGACTACAAAGTTTGAGGAAGGAAAGTTGGCATCAAATCTAGACTTCTAACACGAGTTGAACCAGTATCCCGTAACTGGGGAGTATAAAAATGTTTGAAAAAGTTAAGGCTTTGACTGCTAACCTATGGGTTCAAAATTCTAAAGAATGGTTGTGTTTTGTGTGAATTTTGAACGTGAACCTACAAGAGATTGGTGTTACCAAGCAAATTCGCGTTTTGTATTTTAATTACAGAAGTTATGTCAGCTAAAAATGACTACAAAGTTAAAGCCACGATTCAGATGTTTTCCACTTCTCCAGCTACGAGATACCGTTCTAATGACTCGTGTCCATAATCTGTTCACCATCTCTGGTACGAACTTTTCCCAATGCAAAGTTTCTGTATCCATCAAGATGCCCAACCCTTTCCCAAATTAATGAATCTCTCAATCAATGCTTCCAGATTACTTGTTACAAGGTTCGTTTTAGAATATCTGATCTGAATCTCAAAGAGAATAAAATGTTCGACGAAATGAAAAGATGCCGAGCCACCTACAAAAATCCGCAAAACTCACTACAAACGGTAGGTTTTGCGAACTTAGTATGGAATATTGTAAAAGTTGTTCCGATCATTTGGACTTCACAAGACGTGTCTCCGTAAATGTATGATATAGATAAAATTTACTCAACTTTTCTGAACGCACGAGGTTTAGAAACGAACGGTTTAAACTATCCCGCATATGCGAAAGAATTTGATGGGAGATCAATTTGTTTGATTCAAACTCTAACTTCTGCAATGCTGTGTAATGAGAACCGCATGCACCCCTAATTGGGTGAATTTCACTATGAAACTGTGAGTATGATTGTTTAAATGAGTACTTACCGAAGACTATGACGAAAGTCATTTTGACGGTCTTAATTTTGGCCCGCGGTATGAGGCCCCTAGACGATGCTCTTCGGGTATCCCTGCTCGAGTCATGTTTGAGAGCGCTATTCTGTGACCAAATCGTCCATACTATCACCATGTAGCAGCCACTTATTATTAGCGTAGGTATCACGAATAATGTCAAGCTCACTAAGCTCATGTAAATGCGCCAGTTCGTCTGGGTTCCAAGGTCTATCCAACACTGTGGCTTATCCTGAATAGAATGCAAATGTTTCCTATAAGTTGACTCGATATTGTACTACCACGAAACATTATTCTGGTTTAAGAATTCAACATCTAGGACTCATGTCATACTTGAACTTTTCTTTGTCACTTTGTTACTATCGTTTATCTCAAGAATGGCTCTGATCTAAATTCAATTATGAAGAAGAAATGGCATATACGACTATATGTCACGAGACGATATTTCTGTGAAGTAAGCCTCGATAAATGATTTAGATGCCTCAAGTGATCTTTCAGATGTTTCTTATCAAATTGCGATACGATGAGATGGATTGGAGGATTTGTTGATTCACTGAGTTGATCCATTATTCATTAATTTTGGAGCGGACTGTAGGTTTGAACCGCGATCATGTTTTCGTAGAGTGAGCGAAAGAGTTCAAATAATATGGAACCTATCCATCAGAATGGACCTTTGCGTCGTCAAAAATTCATGCGATTTAAGAAGCTGCGCTGCGTTGAAATATTTAAATACATTGTTGAGGACGATCCGGGAATTATATCCGACGCTTGAAAGGTTTCTTTATGTATTTTTTCAGAGTTGTGTGGATATGACTTTTTAATTTGAGTGACAGGTAGATACCAAGGAGTTCATAAAAAATCGAATGCCTTGGTCAATTCAAGAAGACAAATGATTTCATGTGACATGAATGAAACGGCAAACAATTTTAAAAACCTTCATCGACAATCTTTTATCAAATTCATTCAATTAGTGAAAGGTCACGTTATAAAGTGTGGATGACTTGTAAACAAATAGATTAGCACCAGGGGGCGGCTTACTAGGGAGTAGTCGTGGCCAATGCTGGCTAATACGGCTAGTTTTGCGGCAAATGCACGCTACTGCGAGAGACCCACCACATGTGCAAGTAGAGAGAAGTAGCCAAGAGTAGCTTCGCTGAGATTTGAAATAGTAGAATTTGTGGGGGTATGTTTTACTCCAAACTACTTTACCACTGCTGGAAGCTACTTCTGGCTACTGCAGAGCTTGTGTTGCGGACCCAACAAGCGACCAACGGTAGTCAGACATAGAGATATAATGTAGTCAGATAGTAGCTCGAAGTAGCCTTGAATGGTCCGTACAGGGTGAGAGTAGTTGGAAGTAGCCGATATTAGCTGGCATTGGAACTCAGAGCAGGACAGCGCTACACTTTCACACTGTACGGACCACTCATGGCTACTTCGAGCTACTATTTGACTACTGTTGGTCGCTTGTGGAGTTCGCATCGCAAGCCCTACAGTAGCCAGAAGTAGCTTTCAGCGGCGTTTAAGTAGTTTGAAGTAGGAAATGGCCCCATAAATGCTACTCTTTCAAATCTCAGCGAGGCCACTCTTGGCTACTTCTGTCTACTTGCACCTGTGGTGGGTCTCTCGCAATAGTGCGCATTTGCCGCGAAACTAGCCGTATTAGCTCGCATTGGCCACGGCTACTCCCTAGTAAGCCGCCCCCTGATTAGCACTTAAAATTTTGAAATGTTCGAAATGTTGTATCTTTTAACGATCTAAATGATCTGGATAGTTGATATTTGATTGGATGTACGTACATACCTCTATTAAAGTTTCTTTATACAAGATGACTATTGGACAACTAAATACAAAAGAGATCATCCAAGCTGCAGCAATCAACGCTCTTGCTCTATTCCCTGTAACGAAAAATCAAAATTGAACATTATTGCCCACATCTTGTTGCGTCATATTCAGATCGAACGCAGGAACATTAAATCAGTAAAATATTCATCGCAACTTGAAATTGTTATGTAGAAATAAAATCCCGAAACGCGATTGAATGAACTATCTATCAGACCACACTCTATTAAGATTCTAAAGAATGTAGTTATTTGAAAAAAAATCCAAAGAAGGATTTCCTTGGAATCTTTCTTGTGTGCACTTCTCCAATCACACATGATTTGCCGTAGTGAATTGATGAGTTATTACAGTCATCCCTCGTTAACACGAATTTTACGGGACAGGAATTTTGTTCGTGTTATCAAGGAGTTCGGGTTAACCAGAACGCTCCAGTCACTTCTTAACACGAACTAATTCGTGTTAACAGGGTAATATGCGATAGATGGTGTTGAAAGAATAGATAGGAATATTTCTGCTGTTTTGTAGGTAGTATTGATTGAATTTGGACAACTACAATTCCTATCTAACAAGGGGAGTCCGAAGTCTTCGGATCCTGAAATCTCACCAAAATTTTTTCACAGTTTCGTACCACCTAGAATATGAAGAATTTAAAGCAACTCTGTCAAATGGGCCTCCTGTTCTGAGCTACAGCCAGAAATGTCAACATTGCTAGTAGATCTATAGATATCACTTTTTAACATGGGCCTATATGGGGAATGCCAATGTCATGGTCTGTAGCTCTGAACGGGTGGCCCATTTGACAGAGTTGCTTTGGGTTCTTAATATTCTAGGTGGTACGAAACTGTAAAAAAATTTTGGTGAGATTTCAGGACCCGGAGACTCCGGACTCCCCTTGTAACTTTTATTATTATTATATTTTGGCACCACCATGGCACTTGTTTCCTCTTAGATTGAGTGTACTGTTGGGGAAAAGATTGTAATGTATCCCACCTTCATCGATATTGAGAGTATATCGAGGAGCAAATTTCTTCCTAGTTTCTGAAAAATCTTCCCTTCAGTTGTTCGCGTCTGTTTCGTCCACTTTTAGAAATTCACCGCAGATAACTTGGGATAAGATATGTTTATGATTTTGAGAATTCTCCAGCCAACCACTCGAAGCTTCAAAATTTTCGATGCCTAAATCTTTCGCAATCTCTAAAGCTTTCTCTCAAACTAACCCGCCAGTCACTGGAATGTTTTTTTCCCGCCCTCTGCAGAACCATTCAAATAATTCCTCTTCCAATTCATCATTTTTCGCACCACGCAAGCATTTTACTTTTGGCAACTCAATTCCTGATGCTGCGGCGTTCCGAATCTCATCTTTCTGTGATATGATCGTTGATAATGTAGATCTTGGAATCCCAAAACTATCAGCTATTTCGATCTTGTTCTTAACAGACCTATCGACTTCATCCAGTATCTCAAGTTTGGTGCTCAAATCAATACACGACTGCTTGCGCGGCTCACTCATCACGATGTACTGAGCTGTTCCTCGCAGACATTGACTCTGTTTACAAATTTGAATTCGTATTAACCAAGATCTTGAGTCAGACGGGACCGGAAAATCGTTCGAAATTCGTGTTAACTCGAAAAACGTCCATAAGAGCCAATGCATTCTCAACGGGACAAGAATTTCGTTCGTGTTAATGAGAGAATTCGTGTTAAAGGTGTTCGTGTTAACGAGGGATGACTGTAATGATAATTGATCAGGTCCCAAACTGCTTCTAGAGTTCTATCTCTACCTCATTCACTAACTGAAAAAATCAAGACTACCTCACTCTGTGAAATGCGTATCTACCGAGACCTAATCATATTATTAATAACTCGATCTTCTCTGAAGTATTGAAATGAGTGAGGAAAAATCAGATCAGATTGATCAAACATCCCTCAAAGAGTACAATAATTGACTAAAATTTTCATAAAATTTGCGATCCATTTACCTCTCTTAGTAATAAACTTTGATCATTATCCTTGTCTACCTTGCTCATCAAAAATTAATAAAAATGAAAACAAACAGCACAAGTCTCTAATATTCATCAAAAATGTATTATTAATACTCACAACTTCTGGAAAAGTTCATTGGCCGTGTTATGGCATCGTATCTGTCAATGGAAAGAGCAACCAATACATAGGTTGAGCTATAAGTTACGAGAACCTGAAGAAATCTGACAATTTTGCAGACAAGATTGCCGGCAGGCCAAGCGATGTAGTAGCGTTGAACAATATCCGTTAGCACCGATATCAGACCTACCAGTAAATCTGAAACACGAGTACCATCAAACAAGGCTTGACAATTTGTCATCATTACAATAGGGTAAAACGAGACTCTGTGAATATTGTGCACTCAAATTTCGTCCCCTCAAGCGAGCATCGCACTTTCAATACACATGAATCATATGGGACCGACTGATGAGCACTTGTTTGGCGCCCAATTGTCTATTTTGCTGATGTGTGTCAGTTTTTATTCACTTCTCTATCTACGAGGAGGATAATTACAATCCTCAATTATTACTCGTACTAAATCATTTTCTCGATCATATGAATGTATAAATTGAGTTAACCAGTGGTAAATGAGTGTTTGATCCTTCGTATTGATTAGATTTTGTGAAATTGATTGCGGTCAGAGAAACAAGCCTGTTACAGTGTTAGACCAATGGTTCTTATTTGATTTTAATGGTGTGGATTTTTATTTAGATAATAAATTTATGATAAAGACTGAAATTTGTTCTTAATAATCATATATCATTAATCGTTTGTATCACTCCCTTGAGTCTAACAGTGCATGATGCCAATATGTCTACGTAGGCAATTATCTGGGTTCTTTCCTGAATAATTTGAAATCCAATACGCGTTCACTACGATTGGCTCCTCAGGTCACGCCCACGATTTTCGACTTTTCGACCTGTACCGACCAATATTGTCTCTACAATTATTCCCGAAAAGTACAATTTATTATACTTGCGATTCTCTTGTTCAAGGACTTAAATAGAGCCCCGAAATGTGTTCATCCCACACTGATGTTACAAAAAGTAGGACCATCATAAAATTATCTCGAATCTGATGGAAACTCATCGAATCGGCTCCTCCTTCGTGTCATTTGGAAGTAATAATATCGTAGACAAACTGCGTCTTTGTCTAACAATACACGCAGATGAGTCTCACTTACTAATTCGATAGCTGATTGAGATGTGAGGGCGAAAAATTGAATTTCGCACCCCGAAGGACTTTTTCGCATAGAATTCTTTCAGCGTTGCGTAAATCCAAGATCCAGGCTATGTACCGTATGCTTTTGTTTGACAAAATGTGAGTCAAAATGAAAGCTCCATGCAAGAAGGGCCCTTTGACGCATAGTGTGTCAAAATGTTACATTACGATACAAGTATGGAATTACACTTTTTGATAAACTATGAGTAAAAATCGGCTAAGTGTACCAAAATTTTACAACACGATACAAGAGTGTAAGCACTGTTTTCGCAACCTTTGTAATGGATTTTTAGTCTGAGCCGCAGAATCATCACCACCACGTAGAATTGTGCATTCCGATACAGGATTGCGAGAAATAGGTTTTACTCCCGTGATGCAAACTAAACTATTTGATAAACTGTGGTTAAAAGTTGATGAACTACTTTTTTACGTACAGATGTTGGGAAAAATCATTGTCATTGATCCGACTAGTTTTCGATTTTTCCGAGGATTTTGCGGTAGTTAATAAGAAATTAGAGGATACACCAGCAATGCGTGAGTTGTATTACGTGCTTTCCGGCGGAGGAATATTTTGGAAATCAGGTGCGATATTTTCATCCAAGATTTATTTAAATATGTCAACACACGACCAACGAATTGAAAATTGAGAGTTTATCCACAGTATTTTTCTAATGCTCTTCAGAAGTATTCATGACAAAATGCTGTATCGGTAGACTGCCTCAGCTATGCCGGGGGTTGTTTATTTGTATGTGTCATTCTCAGACACCGCACTCGCGGTGAAAAGTGCAAGGATAAAAACGTCTACATTTGTATATGCGAGTTCGATTCAGTATATTGTATATATAGCTTCACATAATAATTTCCGTATGTTTACACGACGTTTCGATTCAAAAATGACTTTTAATTTTGTTTGAAAATTTTCAATATTGCTCCCCAAGGAATGAGAATGGTAACATCTCCAATTTGTCCGGAAAATTGATATTTTTCCACAGCTTTGAAATCGATCATTCTTCATTAATTTTTCTATCATTTCTTCTCGTGAAATCAGTCAACTTTCAACGATGAATATAGAAATTTCAGGATCAGAGAATTGAGTCTGAGATATTTGAATGAGAATGGAAAGACGTTGGCACGCATCTGATTCTTTCGAGGATGAGCAGAAAGATAAATCTGATTTATACGAAATGGACGTACTTCTCGTGTGATGTTCTCGAAGCAAATCCGGAGGTTGACTACCGCATTAACCTCTTCTGACCGGCACCTATTTCTCGTCAGTTGGAAAATTAGTTTCCGGTAAATTCTAAGCAAGGGAGCGCCGAAATGTCTTTTTTTTCCCGTACTGCGACTAAAGTACGCCTTCAGACCCTCATGGGCGGGGCTAAATGGGCACTATTCAGTACCAGAGATATGAAAAAACAATCGTTACGTAAGAGTTCCGGCTATGTCTACACTCTCGTCCACACTCCACATATATTGACATCAGGTCGACGAGGAATGAAAATATCAGCGATTGATTATCTAGATCACCGATTTCTGTCTGAAATTCATGTTTGATTGATTTTTTCCAATCCAAGAAATATATCATCATTCTTATTCCAAGAATATCATTGTTATAACACAGGCTAAATCAAAATTCTCGACATAGCTACATTTTATTTTGAATACTTGGGAATGAGATATGAAAGCCAGTCTAACAATTTGCCATAGGTGCAGTTCACCTCTTGTTCACGCTCGTGTTTTCCCAACCGAGCCACGCGCTTTTGAGATCCAAAACGGGCGATCGTGCGCTGTAGGTGACCACCGCATGCACTACGCTGTAAGTAGGGACCCTAGCTGTAAGCAGTGTCAAGCAGTGTCAAGCAGTGTTGGGGGACGCGTTATGCAGTGCAGCATGCAGCGTGGGTCTTCTCATAGGTTTAGCTCAGAAACCATAGCTCAGAAGTGGCAACAGTATGCGAGGAAGTTGTAGAGTTTTCAAAAATGAAGAGTTTGAGAAGTCGTGATCCTAAATCCGAGCAAAATTGAGTAAGTTGTAGCGATTTCAAGATTTGGCTTATGCTTTTTACATGAGCGTCGTGGCAGCCGCTCAAGCCACCGGCTCATTCCGATACTTTCGAGTTCTGTAAGTCTTTCAATATTACTCTGATTGATGTCTACAATAGCTTAAAATCTTCGTAATCAAATACCCAACAACTTTCTCGCTTATTCTTGGTGGGTTTGAGCCACGGTTTTCTCACAAACAGACGAAAACCACGTCCGCGCCTAATGCTGCATATGCTATGATCCCCCAATACTCTTCCGTGCAGACGCTTTTGGGAAGTTTGGACGATGTGCGCCGCTAGGCAGCGCTATATACGCTGAATCACGGAGCGAATATCGCGTATAAAAGCCTCGTGTACACGTGTGTGGACAGACTTTACACGCACGCTCAGGTAACGAGTTGGAGAAAAAAACGGCAATTCTATACGCTTTTCCTTTTTGCGACCAGTCTTGGGGCAATAGTTGCTCTTGCCTCAAAAACTATACGACGACCTTTCAATCCGATTCTTAAAACCCATTCCCAAGTAGTGAGAATCATTTTCGGCTTCTTTTGGAAAACAGATTTTACGGCGTGATTGATTTGCACGAAAGAGCAACTAACCATCAGGTTCTTGGTGTGGAAAGAATGCCATATTCATTTATTTGCGCCAACAAAAGGGATTGTGAAGAATTTTTGGTAACTCTTCAAAACACAGCCCTTAGGACCGACTCAAAAATGTGTCCACGTATGTGTACACCGGTTAGGGGAGGTTAATCTCGATCTGATTATCATATTGGGATTTTACTATCTCTGAATTCTATGGCAAGTAGTCCTCATCTCTAGTATGATTTCACACATTCGCAAAGATGTGCACTTGGCAACACATTGAAAATATCATCTAAGTCTGACAGAGTTGGATCAATATGTACATACATCATCATTCTATTGTTCGATGACCGTTCGTAATCCAAAATTTGAGAATTTCGTATACCATTGTGTAAGACGAGGCTGGATGAGGAGGAATTCTTCGCAGAATTCGTTGGATGGAAATGTTTGAAAACCCTTTTGGAGGCAAGTTCAAACCTCGGGGAGTATTTTTGAGCCAACCGATTGCTCGATTGTATAGATTGAAAATTCAAGAAACCATTCCACATTTGGTACTTTTCAGATAAAGAATTCAAATGTTTACCCTTGCCTTCATTATACTTGAAAAGGAATTACAAAGTCAGTTATACCATATATGTAAGGTAAGTGTACCCAACTTGCCCCTGTTAAGCCATTTTCTTAATAACTCTAGCCCATCTCAATATTTTCCAACGTACCTAAACTCACTTGTCTCAAGACCTTTAAAATGACTTAAAGTACATCCAATTTGGACTCACTAGAGCCAAACTGTTTTAATTCTCCCAGATGGTGAGTTTTGAGGGGTTACAAAGGTATTTACCCAACTAGCCCCCATCATTTAAAACAATGTAAATCGTCGATAAAGTGCATAAAATCGCTTTGATCTGTTTGGATCACGGTGTGGCGGCATTTGTAACTTTTAGCTGTCCCAAAACACTGTTTCCGACCTATTTTGATGCAGTGAACACGTTCTGAGTAGCAAAAAAGCCCCACTGCGCAGTGCGCACGCCTTTCCGAGATAACCATGTGGGGTGGGGGCATGCTGGGTATTCTTCGATGTCGGCCTTCTTGTTTCTTAAATAATCTCCGTCTTTTGCACATAAAATGGCTCCAGATCAGAGTTTTGCATATCTGAAGAGCGGATTTTGAAGGTCTTGAGACAAGGAATCGAATGCACTAAGATACGTAGAGATTGGTCGGATGAAAATAAATTTGCACCGGTTTTAGTGGACGCGATTTCCTCGGTCATTTCTTAGTCGTGCAAATGCGAAAAATGGAAAAATCACTTTAAATTTCCTGGAGAACGCAGGAACGATTCGGGGTCGATGCAAACTACGTATTTTCTCATATTTCAATATAACAAACGTGAAAAAAATATGCGGCAAGGTCCACGAGTGCCCATTTCTGAGATCGGCACAATAGGGGGTTGGGTACAGAGGCAAGTTGGGTACACTTACCTTATATACTGGCAATGCTAACGTTTTTGCTTACAGCTCTGGGCAAAAGACCCATTTGACGGAGTTACTCTGGATTTCTCATGTTCTAGGTGGTACGAAAAAATTTTGGTGAGATTCGGTGACCTCTCCGGACTCCCTTTGTGAGCCATTTCGAAAATTTAGACAGGTAATGTAAAGTATCTAAACTAATCTATCTATTGTCGAATACAATTCAATATATCATCTGTGCGAAGTTCATGAAAAACTTCTCTCTGATACCCTAAATCAATCATCAATGATTACACCGGCACACAAAAAAAAAGTATCTGTACTTTTGACTAGATCTACTTTTCTTTATGTATTTTGGCACACTGAATCCGAATCCGAGGTCGGTTAGGCCCGTTCTTATCTTTATTTCGAGAAAATAGTGAAAAATTCGGTCGAAATCGTGGAAATAGCGCAGAATAGCACGATTTTCTCAAGAACAAGATAGGAACGGGCCTAACCAACCTCGGATTCGGATTCAGCGTGCCAAAATACAGAAAGAAAAGTAGGTCTGGTCAGAAGTACAGATACTTTTTTTTGGTCGCCTATATTTTACACCGGCAAACAAAACAAAAGAAAAAGTATCTGTACTTTTGACCAGAATTACTTTTCTTCATGTATTTTGGCACGCTGAATCCGAATCCGAGGTCAGTTTGGCCCGGTTACCTCTTGTTTTCGAGAAAATCGTGCTATTCTGCGCTATTTTCATATTTTCCACGATTTTCTCGAAAACAAGATAGGAACGAGCTTAACCGACCTCGGAATTCGGATTCAGCGTGCCAAATATACAAAGAAAAATAGGTCTGGTCAAAAGTACAAATACTTTTTTTTGCGTGCTGGTGTTATCCACAGCCATCGTTATTGAGCTACGGAAGCATTCCAGGGGCCTCCGACTAATCAAGAAGATTTAAAAGCCGAGCGAGCGGCAGTGAGAAAGGCAAAAACGCTAGTAGTCGGTAAATCTTTGAGAAGAATATGACAATTTCCATGAAATGTAACTAAGTCATATTGCAGGAGCGTATGACAAGGTTCTCCTATAAAAGATCATCCAATAGGTCCAGCTCAAGCTCAGGTTTGAGAGGTCGAGTAAAAGCCTCAAGGCAATCTCATCTAGATATTCTGTTATATATGCTTAAGAGCTTGGGAAATGTAATTACTCTCGTATACAAAGGGTACATTATGAACATTCCCCCAGACTCTCAAATGTTCTCTCGCAGGATTTCAAATATGCATAGAATCCTTTGACTCACATATTGGTCCTGATACTGTTTACAGTTTTCTAGAGTGGACAAAAGGTATTTTCCTGAAACCAATCATGGATTCAATTTCTGTTTGGATAATCAACATCTCAAGAATTCAATTTTTCATCGTTCAGAAACACTCTCATAGTTATCAAACCAGCTTCTCTAACTGAATCAATTCCTCATTACTAGATACAATACTGCAATATGTGTTGATCATACTGGACGAATAATAGTCATGCCGTACGTCAAGAAGTGTGGATTATAATTAAGAATGAGATTACATGAGATCGCATAGAATAGAATGAGATTCCTTAAGGGTAATATGAATATTTAGTGATGGATTCACCTGCAAAGGCCAACTGTTTGACGAAAAAGTTCATCCGTGATTTTCTTCTTTTTCCAAACAGCAAATTTGCAAGAACTGCTGTGTTACCAGCTACAATGACCACGAACATCAGCCACAAAACGGTGAACTGCTCAGTCTGTGAACAAAATACCAGAATGATGGAATCAGAGTACATTTTTTAAACTCTATAATCTGAAACTTTTATTATAACATCATTGATGGGCGCGGATAACTGATATATAGGGAGCTTGCAAGGAAAATATTTCCCATTTCCATCGATAGATTACATCAGAATAAGCAGTTTCAATACAGTATTTTATTTCACGCCCTTCTATTCATTTATTGATATTAAAATTCGCCCGCGGAAGGCCCCCGACTCAAATCGATGTCACGTGACTCCTACTCTCTTAACTTAACTTTCCTTTGCGAGTGAGATCTCACTCGGAGCTCGGATCGAAATCGTGGCGACTCGGATTCGAGTAACTTTCACTGAGAAACTTTTTTTCTTGTAAAATTATTACAAGAGTGAATCTTACATTTTTTCGGTAAACGGTCATTGCTTCTATCTTAAGGGCATGCGGTAACCGTGCAGCACGGCCGTAAAGTTCCATTCGCCATTTATGTGAAAATTTTAATGGTACAAAGTTCGAGATGAGTTGTCTAGTTTTTGTTTCTGTCCGACTTATACTTGAAAACTCAATGTTCAGCCCAAATCATTAGATTATTGCAGAAAAGTGAGAACGTAATCTTGCATTCCGAATTTTCGTCTCGCCAAATATCAAACTCTCCGAAACTCTCCAAAATCCTGCATTCCAAAATTTTGGCTTCCCACATTTTTGACTTTCCGAATTTCTGGCTTTCCGAAATTTTCAACTCACTCAGAACAACTGGGGGTTTGGTACATCCTAACCTATAATATACACACATTTTCGTTCCAACTCTCCTCGAATTCTTTTGCGATTTGGGCTAAATACGACGAGTTAGGCCATACAAGTTAGATAATAACTTGAATGGCCTATCTCGTCGTTCATCCCAAATCGCACGAGAATTCGAGGGGAATTGAAACAAAATTCAGCTTGCACAGCTACCGCAGGATTTTTTGATAATTTGTAAGCCGTATAATATAATATTATTTTGCTGCATATTTTTCAAACTTATGGAAAAGCATATTGACATTTTTTTACTCAGCTTCTTTTTTCCAAAAATAACAAAAATCTACCACTTTATTCCACTTTGTGAGCTACGTATTGATCATTGTTCCATCAGTGACGAACGTGCGGCAAAACATAACCTCAAATCTAATTGGAACCTCTCACTCTTCTATCCGAGTGAAAAATGTCACTTGGAATCCGAGTGGAACGGGTATTCGCGATATTCACTCTCATGCGAGCGAGAATCCATCTCACTAGGATGAGAGTACGTCATTAGGGTAGCCACCGATACTCACATACAAACTCGGACGCGTTGGTGTTGCGTACGTCGTACGTGTGACGGCCATTTACCAACGCAAAAATAACAAATCGGACCCGGCCTACTTGGTGCTCAAAACAGTTTTTTAAACAAATTGAGGATCAATTTCCCTCACGAACAGTTGGTCCTGGCCATTTTGTACAGCCGAGGTGGAGTGCCCCCTCCAACCCTTTTTTATGCTTAAGTCGCCCCCCCCCCCAACTCATCGAACCTGATGGGAGATCCATGTGTTCTGAGACGTAAACTGAGTTTATTGTTGTTATAAATCATAATAACTTTGAACAATTGACAAAAATTACTTTTGCTAAATCCATCCACAAATGCATATTAACGAAACACTACTTAACAAGCTAAACCACTTGAATTTTCATCGAGAGCGTGTGCATATATATCTTACAGTAAATGCCCGAAATTAGTCAATCCTGGGATTGACTAGTCACTACTGACATTGACTGGGCCCATCAGTCAATTTCAGACATTATCTAGTCAATGTTCGAATTGACTAAAAGAGGTAGTCAATGTTGTAGTCAGTGAAGATAGAATTCGGGCATTGACAATATACTAATCTTAGGATTGACTGACACGCCTCCCTAAGTGCCCGAAGTTGATTTATGATCGATAATAAGGTATATTATCTATTAAAAATCTCTAAATTTGTTGCCAATACATATTTCTATGCATCAAAATCCGAGGATCCTTCCACCAAGCAGATAATCAAGTTAAGTGAGCCCAACTTGCTTCTGTACCCAATATGCCCTCATATACCGATCTCAGAACTGAGCACTTATTGACCTTCGCGAAATCTTTGCGATTGTTATGTTGAAATATGAGAAAATCGATGATTTAGACCAGCCCCGGGATCGCTTGTAACTCGGGTGCAAAACACCGTAGAGTAATGTATAAAGGAACTATTTTGAAGGTCTTGAAAAGAGCTACAGCATCCCGTAAGAATTTTAACGCTATTGTAATTTCCCGATAAATGATCAATGATTGATTGAAATGATGAATTTTTCACTTTTCGGAGCCAATCAAGAACATGAGTTTTGGGCTGAAAAAATTTTTGGAAGACATGAATTGATAGCTTTTTTTCTCATCTTTTGAATGCTCCTTGTAAAATTACCGTAGACCCAAAGACGTCCGAGTAATCGCTGTTTTACTGAAAGTACGCGCGTTCCATTAATTTCAACGGGTACTGTAGCCTTTATATCTCTCTTAGTATGAGGTTTGTCATAACTTTCTAATGATGAGGCTATTTTCCGAGAGGAATCTTCGTTCACCAAAACAGCCCCTACTTGGGACAAAAACAAACTAGAATAACTTTCGAGGATGGATTTGAGAGCTCCTAAATAGTACTTCGTGTAACCATGACTTTTATCCTGATAGATTGATTTCCGTAGAATCAGCAGGGGATCAAAGATTCACGTAAAATCGTGAAAAATCGCCTCTTCCTAGCTGGTTCAGCGCGAAACTGCAGGGATTGAGCAAGAAGTGCATTAATACGTCTAAAAGTGTGTAGAAAAAGCTTCAGAATGAGCTAAGGTAAAGTCCATTCCAAGTAACTAGCTGCCACGTATCGAGCTAAGAAGGTTGAAAAATTATATTATAGGCGATATATCTTTTTGACCGGTAGTGTACCTCGACTCGTTATATAGGAATTGGAAAAGGCTTCAAAATGAGCTAAGTTACGTTAGAAAGTATTGAAGTAGACTAGAGTTGTTGGAAAAATGCCTAGATGAGGACAAGTTGGGTACACTTGCCTGATATGACAAATAAATTAACAGGACTCATAGAATCATTGTCATATCGCCGCCTCTTACGAAGATTAACATATCCGCTACCGTCCACGAAGACTAACAGGGGCGCTGAAGATTAGCATTTGCTTGTTATGGCCACGAAAATTAACACTTACTGTGTACGCCACGAAGATCAACACTTACGCTTCAGCGCCACGAAGATTATCTCTTACTGCTTAAGACCACGAAGAGTAACACTTACTCCTCGAACTCCACGAAGATGAACACATTCGCGCGTTTTTTTCTCGAAGGGACGGAAACTGTAAGTATCCCGTCTCAAGGTCACGAAAAGTAACACATTCTTCTTAGCGGCACGAAAATTAACGCATTCGCATACTTCATTGTTGAAGGGACGGAGATCATGAGTGCTTCGTCTTAAGCCCACGAAAAATAACACATTTTCCTCAACCGCTCGGAGACGAATTCTGGGAGGAACGCTCGTTCAGACAAAATTCTTTCACTAATCGAATTTGTCAATTCATAAAGAGTTTGATTTTTATGAAAATTCTTTTTGAGAGTATCTAGTTTTCAATCTCTGGGCTACTTTCACATAAAGAATGTAAATTTCTTCCATTTTGGGTAGTATTTTAAGTATGAGGATTCCGAAAACCGTGGGCTAGGCTTGGGATTAGTTGTTTTGATAATGGAATGATGCAAAACGGAAATCATCGCTGTGGCCACCCAGTATAACGCTCGGAATTAAGGTGGAAGGGAAGTCGGTTTTCATTGGTCAGTTATTGCTGGGAAATATTGTGAAAGACGAGCTCGTTTCATCCCTGAAGAATCAGGGAAGGAGATCTGCTTATGCCTTGGATCCCGGGGTCCTCCTTGAATCTTTGATTTTTGAAATTCATCTTATTAATCTCGTTTTTTGTAGAAGCGTTGGCGCTTCCGATGAAGAGTCATTATCGATATCCACATTACAAATTTGATTCTGAAGATGTTGACGTTCTCCATGAGCAACTGACCGAAAATTAGGAAAATATTTATTTCTCTTAACGCCTTGTTTTCCTATCTCAATTGATATGAGATGAAAAATGTCATATGCAGAAAATGATCCTGAACATTTTTCTGTATTTTAAGAGCTGATAGCTATTTTTTGCAAATCCACTCCTTAGGCGATTGAAAATGCGTGCGTCAGAATTTGGATTGTTGGAATCCATTCCATTGGAGATGAGTTGAGAGAACGTTGCTCTCAAATCATCACTTGTCCAAGTCAATATTGTCTATTGGAACCAAAGGCACAACGTTCAAATTATCAATGAATCTCGTAAGCGTCTGGAGGTGAATCGAAGGCACTGGAGTGCAGAAAGTATTTGGCGTAGTGCCTTTGAAGTGCCCCTTCCCCACTCGGCTAGAGCAAGACTATTGTCGCTTAGTCGCTCTGATATTAAAAGCCACGGGTATCCATCTTGTTCATCGTCCCGTCCTGGAGATATTGTCCCCTCGTTGCTCTTGGAAGAATTGATTCCTGTGCATCAGAATAGCCCGACCTCGCATCAATGCATATTAATACTATTGCAAGAATTAGAGGAGTCAGGCTCCAGAGGACGTCAAGAGAATTGGAATCATTCGATTGACAGAAGATGAAATTTCAATTCCGGGGACAAATATTGAGAGTAACAAAATGTGTTGGAAAAACCAATATACTTTCTTGTTTTTCACTTTCTTACGCACAAATAACATCCATGATCTTATAATCAACTCCATCACCCATGACCCATAAACACTCTGCCGCGAATATCACTTCCCATCTCGTTAAGACGAATTTGCTATACATCGTCACGTCAAAGAGCATGTGTTATTTTTTATTCCATTGAGAAGAATGTGTTAGTCTTCGTGGCGTAGAGGAGAGTATGTATTACTTTTCGTGGGCTTGAGGTGAAATACTTATAGTCTCCGTCTCCCCATGAATAGAGTCTACGGATGCGTTTATTCTCGTGCCGCTGAAGAGAATGTGCTTTTTTTCGTGGTCTTAAGACGAAATACTTGGTCTCCGTCCCTTTGAACGAGAACGTGTGCAAGTGTTTTATAGTCTTCATACCGTTCAGGAGTAAGTGCTATCTTCATGGGCCGTTGAGCAGTAAGTGTTGGTCTTCGTGCCACTAAGGACTAAGTGTTAGTCTTCGTGCCCCTAAGGAGTAAGTGTTAGTCTCCGTGGACTTGACAAGAATTCGTTAATCTTCGTGTTAACAACGAATAAACGTTAATCTTCGTCAGTCACAAAAAAGAGGTGTTAATCATCGTAAGAGGCGTCGATATCATGTATCACAGAGGGTCGTAACAATCCGGTGTCCAAAGATCCCCTTTGTGGTTGAGGCAACAAAACCAGTTTGCACTCATCAGATTCAAATACTTGAGGATTTGAATCAACATCACCCTCAACAGTTGGGAAAATACGAATTCTCAATCCAGTAACAAACTGCTTAATGACCACCGTGCCCTCTTCGACTATGTCGTTTATCGTTGTGTTGACAAGATGAAGATTCAATGTAGTTTGTTAATTCTATTACGTAGGAGCATACTCCTTTATCATATTTGATAGTCCGATGCACAAAGAAGTGAAAACATCTCTGGATTTAATTACATCCTGAATGTTGACTTGTCGAACTGCCAAAAGCAAGACAAAATAACGCGAATGAGCGGGGCTCGCTGTTACCGGGATCTGCTACTGTACTCCTCTCAACGAGATCTACAGAACTTCTACATATAACTATTCTTCAAATTTCGAATCAGTCTGTGGCTGGAAATTATCCTCTAAAGAAAAGACAAAAACCTCATGCGTGAATTCTTTAAAGACCCACGATCGAACAACATAACGTAGTTTTCGATCAAATCTGAATAGCATACTCTCGAGCATACTCCACCCACGACTTCTATACCTCAAGGCGAGGCTGTAGTCCGCCAACAGCCCTGACTTCGTTTGGAGGATATGGGCGAATCCCAGAAACTTTTAACTTTTATGTAACCACTGTATTTTCTTAAATTCTCACTTCTGACCTCGCAAAGACCCCTTGGAGATGATTCGAGGTATGATTTTGAGTCAACAATATGAATTAGAAATACCTATGAAGGCCTTCCTCAAGACTGCGTCACAATTTCTTCGCAAATGAAACGACAAATCATGAAGATCGCGATGTAATGCGACTATTCTCTCTCGCAAAAACTGCTACAGTTCTTTTATCGATTGCAGGATCGCTCTGAAAATTGATTATGTCATAGTTGAGGTGTTGAATATGACTATTCTGTCCACAATTTGATTGTGTCGGTTTCAAACCCCGCTGTATGGTCCAAATAATTATTTTAGCGGAGGAGGGATCGGATTTCAACAATGACCACCATATTCTCTGACTGAAACCAAAGAAGTTCAGCCATTTCGATTGCGTGTGCCGGCGAGTAAGCGCAATTGGTGACGAAATTCAGAGAAGATATCATAGCGTTTTTCTATCTCCAAAACCACCAATCCTAGCGGCAGTCACAGACTTGGATGAAATCATCCGAAACTATGCGATTTTGTGACTTTTAAGTTTGCAAAAAGTGCTCACAAAACGCTAAAAGTGCGCACCCAGTGTGTTTCAATTGACAGTCATTTATAAAGTTGCTAAGTAACGCTCATTTCAGTAGTTCCATGAGAACTAGGGGATAATATCGGCCTCATTGTACGGACGCTTGGAAAAAATTTATAAGAAACACTATTAATGTATTTTGGGCGCTCTTTCTATTGCAATCGTTAGTTTTTTGATCGAGGATCTCTTTAAAAAACCCGTCGTCGATAGAAGGGTCAAAATTTCCGTTCCGAGTGTTGTGGTTCTTTTTCCTTTCGGTCTTGATGAACGCAAAGTATCGCGGCGGGGCTCGTTTGGTATTTCGGCAGGCAGGAATATCATGGCACCAAGTATTAAGCGTGAGTTCGATAGCGCATTTCGAAACGAGAACAAGTATTCAAAATACTTCTCATAATGGGAGCTCATGTGTGATGGGGATAATAAGAATGTAAAACTAAGATCTAGAGAACCAAGTAGAACATTGAAGAATCAACTCATCATGTGCTCGCGTTGTCTCGATACTTCTCCCAATCTACTAGACTGTAATTACAACGTTTGACATGTAGACATTTCTTCTTTTATTGAGCGTATGACTAGAATGATGAGATATTTGGATTGAGATACATAACAACGTTAAGTATTTAGATTTGGATATTTGTTTACATTTGGATGTTCACCTTATGAGATTTCCTTATTAAATCCAAAATTCAACAGTAATGTGTTGTTCGTTCTTCTTCTCGTAGACCACCCCCCCCCCTTCCCCCACCCTCACCCAAATTGTACTTATGCATCTTTAGAGCAAATGAGAAAACAGCCGTTATGATTGAAGAAATTACATTTTTTACAAAAACTCTGGAGCTTTAACTTGAGCTGTCCCAGAGCAAAGATCGCTACGGAGCTATAATTAGATCTATTATTCATTACTTCATAGATTTATATATGGATATGATGATTGATATAATATTTCGGGGGGTCGTCATCAGATTCAAGTGCCATCTGATGCGTCGAATAGTTTTTCTTGGTCTTGGATTCGTTTCTGGCCGCTGATTTGGCGTGTCAAAAACGTGGAAAACGTGCACATTTTCCTATCTCTGATATGGCACAAAATATGCAGCCAAAATTTGGGCAATGTGCCTCAAGATTCGAAAATTGATTTTCTTTTTGTCCAAAAATTAAAAATTCCTGGGATTTGCCCATATGCCGACTTGTATTCAACCAAATGACTTGAAATTTTACGTGCATCTATGGGATGCATGCCTACAGAGCGCTACAAAGAAATTCCCAGCAAAACCCAGGAAAAATTATCCAGACGAGGTGTACTCGAGAATTTGTATGTTAAACTCCTTGTGAGTGGACGACGTTTGAGTTCACCTTTTCTCGATACTTGTTTGTTGGACACATTTGGCTTAGAAGTACCATTTAGACATGCATTCCATACATGCATGTGGAATTTCAAGTCATTCGGTTGAGTAAAAGTCGACATACCCTCCGAACACATTCAGGACTACATTCAATATGGTGGGGCTCGCTACCACCTTCCCTTAATTTGTATTGAAGTATCGATGTACATCATCTCAGGCCCATAAGTCGTTGCATACGATACTCCACGGAATTTCGGGTCTCCTCTCAAACCAATCCGATATTCAAGTCACAGCGGTGCGGCACACCTCACTCGAAAGATATAAGATAGTAATTCTCTTTAGTCACATCGTCAAATACATGCACGTGTCCCTCAACCAGGACGATCGCGAAGCATGTCTCAAACCAACCGTTGTGTAAATATAAGAAAAGCCTCACGACTGTGAACGCTCCAGTCTTTCACGATCCATGCAGAACCAAATCTACAATTGAAACCTCACCATATACATATTGTAAACGGAATTCTCCATATAGCAGACTGAACATAATATGCGCGAGTCCAAATGGCATCCTTACAAATTCGTAACTGCCGTAGTGACATGCAAAAGCGGTTTTGTGCCGTATAACGGCCATTCATAATAATGTGAAGAATGCCCTGTATATCTATATGGAGATTCACATATACAAGTATCGTCTAGGGTTCTCAGTAATTGCACAGCTTTGCCGACCATAAATTATTGAAGCAGCAGCTAGTAGTAGTATATAGTATAGTGAACGCATGCTATATGTTTCATGTACGCCTATCCATATACATGCTCCAATGCCGTTTTGTGCATGGTAGTCATCGCTAGCCGATTTATCGTCGTCGTCGCCGTCGTTTCACCGTGTATTGCGTAATGTCGAGCAGGCTTATACACTATATAAACTCTTAGACGACACCCTTCTATTTAGATCTTGGAATCAAGCTTCTTATTGCAACGGAAAGACAAGATTTACGATACCAGAAAATACGCATTTACTTTATACAAATAGTCTATGTGGTACATTTTATACGACAGTCTAATCGTTCGTTGTCGAGAGTTACGCGATATGTGATATGAGATGTGGGCTTTGGAGGGAGGGGGGAGAAGAGAGATGGGTTGGAAGCTTGCTAAAAGCTTTGCAAAAACAAATCTGGATGAGTATCTTTTCAGAAGGGATGGAAAGACAGATGGGATGAGCGATGGGTTTTGTTGTAGGAGGGATGTTTAAATGGATGGGATAGAATTCACTTGTACAGCTTGTCGAGTGAGGTGCGAAACCATTTATGCTAGGAAGTGATGAATTGGATTCACAATATTGTAAGGGATGAAAGTGGATTACGTTTTAGCTTGATAAGACGTCTTGTCGCGATTTATTTGGATCTTGGAAGCGTTGTCTACTAAGCGATTATGCGTTAGAAAATTTTTTGAAAAAGTGAGGGTTTTATTGGATAAAAAGTATTTTGTAGAAAAATATTTTTGGTTGTACAATGGTATCAGTTTGAAATGTTGCTCGAGAAATACTTCTTTTGAGATTGTGCTTCGATTCTGATGTAGTTAGTTTTATATGTTGTATATGGTTTGGGGATATCACCAATTCATCGGTAGAAAATGTTGAAAGATGGTCCAGTAATCGTTGTTTGATGGTAGAATAATGAGTTCATGTGGGAGTACGTCATTAATAAGTTACGGCCACTCCTGTTAGGAAACTTTGAGTAACCGTACTTGAAAGTTTGACAATGGAAGATATACTTTTCTAGAGGTTGTGACCGAATTTTTTTAGTCCATGATAAAAACTCCAAATATTTCCAAGAAATCCTTTACTTTTAGGATAAACATCTTGGAAGATCATCCAACAACTTTTCTGATAATGGAATGATTCATGGAATAAGTACGTCGCCGATCACGGGATGGTCTCTTCTGTGGAGAAACTGACAGTGGCCATATTGTGGTTTGTAGTATTTTGCTGTTACGATGATGGCGATACAGAACATCAATGAATTATTGGAGTAGATAACACTGTCGAGGTACGGTAATATCCAGATTAATGTGGGATTAAAATAGTAATTTCGTTTGATCTGTTCACCCTGAACCTTACTTTAAAATCTCGGAAAGATTTTCTAACAGGAAAAAAAGTATTGACTTGTTCTCAAATAAAAGAAGATGTTATGGTTATAAAATTGGTAAATTTTGTTATTTTTTTCTCATTTTTTAAAAACACAGTTTATGGAGTAACTTTATACTTGTGCTCATACTGAGATCGCTAGTATATCTGATCTCATTCAGACTTTTATTACTGTTTATTGTTGGCCAATCAAAAGTTACCGTCAACTGGGGTCATATTGAAACAGAGGATGTAACTTTGGAATAAACCGTGATAAAGTTGTTATCACGTGCTATCGGGAAGGCCGATAATCGCATCGCTCTAATTCCTATTCTCACTGCACTCGAAACATACATGATAGAAGCGGTTTTTTGCGTCGGTTGGCACGTCCTTATCGTCTGTGTTCATTCTCAGAATACTTCTTCATGAGTATGTTTTTGATTAGATGAAAAAACTCGGGAAAATTAGTATGGTTCTAACGTATGCAGGACGAATTCAAGGTGATTGTGCATTTTCCGTACAGTTATCTCGACGAATCCGTCGTTGCATTGATGCATTTTCATCCAGTCTCAATTTTGTCAATTGAAGACGTAAAATTTCATTTTTACTCAGGAAAAACGGGTAGATTTGTAGGAGAGTGCGTGCTCGTTCGGGAAGTCAGGTAACTTTGGAGCACTTGAAAAAAATGAAGAGTATCATCCTTACTTCCAGATGCGGGGGTCGCTCACAAACACTCCAATGGGAAAATACTAGATCCTTCAGGAAGTGAGGTAACTTTGTCACAGGGGTTGCAACTTTGAAATAATTAATGTAAGAGACGTTATCACTTGCGTTGCGTTAAGGAACTTTCATTAACAGAGCTTTAGAAATCACAGGATCAAGTTACAAAAGCTCCTTTTGAGATCTACAATGGCCCATCATCTCTAAATGAAATCTCCAGAGTTTAGAGGAAAATATAGAATAGCACAGCAGCCTACTGTCGAGGGTTCTCACCTCCCACTCTTACTGTTCCAAGGTTGCCTCATTGCGTTCTAATTTCAGAACACAACTTTGATCGCTTATAATTTCGATTAGAAAAGTTCAAATAGATCGTCCCACCCGCCAATCAGGAGCTGAAATTATAAGCTTTCGATTGACTACCGACACAGTGCGATTCTGATGCAAAAAGTACAAATTACGCAAGTTTCATTGGGGAAAATGCGATTTTTGTCTCAAAGTTTCCCCATCTGACGGTATCACAAATACCAAAATCGAAGATTGCAATATTAATGGACAAAAAACATAGATCAAGGGGTTTATTCGAGACAGGATGCACTTCGATCCAAGTTAGGAAGTCAAATTTATAATACTCATTTTTTCGTGTTGTGTCTAAATTATCTCATGAACTATTGTAAAGTATTTGACGCTCTGGTCCACATTCTTCTGCATTCTGCACATTCAAAAAATTCTCCTAAAAAACTTCTAGCGATCATAAAGAGAAGTTTGTCTCCATTTGCAACCCCGCATTTGGTCTATTTTTTACCGTGGGACCAAAGAGTTCTCATGCTTTTGGAATTTCGAACGATATCATGAGAGTTGAGACTCAAGAATATTCGATGGAACCTTTTGATTCTGACTGACCAGAAATCGACTTGATATTTGTGGCTCAGCTGGGTAAATAGTGAAGTTTGTTTTGCATTTAAGACCTTATTAATTTTTTTCTTCTGTTGCGCATGGCCATCTATTTATCTGTGTCAAGAGTGAAATACAAAGATTTTAATTTACAGATACTTCACTTAGAACTCATTCCAATACCCCATACCAAGCAATAAGAAATAGTTACCAGGAATTTGAGTCGATAGAAATAGATCATTAGGATATTCCCTTTCAAATTTCCGGAGAATTATCCAACTAGTAATCAAATTAAAGCGAACTTTCTACAAAATTGCACGATAAACGAGGTTCTAGACCATTATCAAGAGGTCACGGTTGGACCGATCGACGAAGAAAGATTTGCTCATTATATCTGGATCGGAGAAAATTCATCGAGTTTTCATTAGCATGCTCGCCCTTCGCTCTATCAACGGAAATAAGCATCGAACGAGTAGAGAAGGTAAGAAGAGACAACTAACGGAGCAGAAGTTGGAATCGAATTTTCCAAGAATATCGATCGTCAAGCGCTGAGAAAATCAGTTTATTCAATTTTGCATTTGACGCGATTCGCCTACGTGAACGCGCTTGCGCATCCCCTATCCAGCGATTCCTTTCGGGGAAGTTTATTGTCAGTTGATGCGGCTCCTCCCTGATGTCAAGAATATCTCCCATACTTGCATCTTCTTGCCACAGTTTCGATGCAACATGTTGTCCAGGCATGTAAGTCACGTTCGTGTGCAGAAGCGCAATGGATTTTGATACATGGGCATGCCCTCAAATGATGCATATGCATGCACACGCGCACACGCACTGTTCATCGGATTTGAGCAGAGATTAGGATGTTCAAATCAGAAAACCTTCGATTCGAGCAGGTATGTGTGTTTTACCCATCACCATGCAGCTGATTCAAAGCAGAAGTTCACGAGTTCCTTATCAAATCCGATGAGTTGCACATGTGCACGGTGAGCAGTGCTTATGCATCATTTGTGGACACACCCAAATGAACAAGATGGCAGGATGGATCCACAATTAACTTTATCTTAACGTTCGAATTGTTCTGCATCGACTTATTCTCACCTGCAACATACTGGCATGAGCATTGTTTGAAGAATCTTTGCGCGAGTTTCTTCACCGTTGGAAATCTTTAGACTCATTCGTACGAATGTTAGATCACATCTTGAGGTCTCTGAATCTTGCCTTCAACGCAGAAGGCTGAGGTTTGAATCTCGTCCGGCACCAACGTGAATTTTCATAAGTGTCTTTCGGTGGCTTCGGTGGTTTGGAATCCACCTTAACACCTTCATTGCAGTGGGCCCTACCGGTGGGTCCCACGCGTCCATTTCTGTGAGGGTGGTGATTAAAATATTATTAAAAGGGCCCCATCGGTGGGGTCCGTCGAACACAAAACCCGAACCAATGCGATTTTTGCCGTCGCAGTGAACGTGTTAAACGGTAGCCCCGCATAATAAGCCCAAAAAGAGGTTGAAGATGGCGTTAATAATAAATAAAGAAAAAAAAAAAAAATAGAGAACCTTTCAATGTTATGGCGGGCTCACAAATCTTTGACAAATTAATTGAGGTGAGTATAGTCATGTTCGGCGATTAATTCATCATCTCGAATAAGATCTAATATACTTCTGAAAATTGTGTGCCAGATTTTCATGAGATTTTGGTTCGGAAATCTTTTCTAGTTCTTCAAAATTTTTAGGTAATACCTGGATGAGAAATTCGATCATGCAGTGTCAAAAGACTTTGTAACAAATCTGCAATCACCTGGCATGTCCATTTCACTCCCGATAGATTCCTTCGAGAGACAAATCGTCTGGAACACCTTAGGTTTTCACACAATTCGTGACTATCCTCAATCGGTCGACTTTCTCATATAGTTTTTGTGTGAACCGGAATGCAAAGAAATAATTGATTCCTTTACACAAATTACCCGATACAAACATTTCATTCGCATGTGCGATATGTTTTAATGGAACTCAACATACACATAGATAACAATTTTCAAACCCCTACACACAAAGTTGAAAGAGCGGAAAATTCTTATTGGGTCAGTTTAAGCATCTCATTCTTGTAATTGCTATCCCCGACGATACAAAAATTTTCATCCTTGTGATCGTTAATAAACTTACTTGTGACTAAGACAGAGCATTCGACAGCTGTGCATATGTCGCATCACTAATTTATTCATAAGCTCTTGAAATAGTCGCCTGAATAGTCGTTTACTAAAATCGTAAGTAGTAACTCAAATACCATTTTCAATGCGTGAGAATTAAAGGCCATCATTGTTTCTAATTTCAATTGGGATTATAGTGACTAATTAACTCATTGAGATGGTGATCGCTCAAATTTTAATTTCAAATTAAACTACTTGCTCGGGGCTCCTAATTATGGATATTAAACTTAGGTCCTTCAATAAAATGTTACTGTTATCCGTGTCTAGGGCTGAAATTACGAGTTCGCTCACACGTGCGACCACCGACCGTCGAATCTTAATTGAAATTAGCTACCGTGGACCCGCAATATATGTACGTACCTTATGTACACGCTCTACCGAAGCGTGTAAAGTGCACATAATCTAAATTCCTCCTACGTATACACATATGCGCACAGATACATATTATAACAATGTTCATACCTGACAACGTCAGAGCACAAGAGTATCAGAATATTACACTATACCATATGTTTAGCGTTGTAAAATGCACTAGTGGTGGCGGCGGGTGGCGTTTTGTAGATATATGTTATGGACATAAATTACGCAATCGCTGACTATTTTTGGCGTGTTGATCGATCCCAGATGTTTTGCCATCAATGCAATTCTCGTCGTATGTCGTCTCATCTTGACTTTGGAGTCATAGATATATGAATAGGAAATTCTTGTCAGCTTGCAACTTAGTATTTCCACCAAACGTTGCTGAGACTCGGATGTAGAAATTTGATGCCACTGAGGCGTTTGCGGGCACCCCAATCATTTCGACATCACCAAGAGACTTTAATGAAAAAAATGGAGAGTAGCTTGGTACAGTTATATTTTTGTGGGCTTACGAATGATTTCTTTTGGAATGTGAAATAGAGTGAGAAATACGTGGCGAGGACAGCTCTGATTCTGAACGCAGCATAGTTCTGGTCATAAATTCTGCGGAAAGGTGCCGATTAATCTGTGAAAGCTCTAATTGAACGATCGAGTAATGGTGCCTGCAGCTAACAAATGAATTGTCGTTGGCCATTGGTACAATCTTGAATGGCCTTGGTTTACAATTAATTTTACAATTTCTCAATCATCTTGTTAACACGTTCGCGGCGGAGGCTGAAATTGATGATCTTTCCACAGGTGCGGCGAGGCCCATCAGTGGGCCCCACCACAGCGAACGTGTTAAACAATAATGGTTTCATCTAAGATGTGAGCTTCATCACATTTTTCGGCTCATGTTAGCTCAGAAATTCTAAAAAAAAGACTAAAAATGCTCATATTTTCGTCTCGTTTTGGCATTCTTGAGCTCATTCTACAGTTCATAACCTGAGAGATGAAACGAAGTATCAAATTGAGAGTCAGTGAACTAGAACTGAATTATCTTAGATTTACGAAATTGTATGGTACTAAAATTTTTCTGGCGAGAAGATCGAGTAAATCAACAGACATAATTTCCTCATGACAATATTACTCGTAATATTACGGACAAAGAGAATCCTATTTTTTCCAAATGAAATTGTGAAATGGGTAATTTTGGTTTGAACTTGACAGGAAATTACTTTTCAAGAAATATCCTCAGTTTTTTTCCAAGTAAACCATTTCAATTGCTCACATTTTTCGGCACATAGGAGAGAAATTTTTGGTGATTTCATGCCCAAAAAATTGAAGATATGCAAAGGAGACCTACTCAGGTACCAAAATTGAAAAATAATATTCCTCTTATAAATCACGCAAAATTTGAAATTAGGGTGTGAATTTGAGTCATCACTGGGTGAATAAATCTGAAGATAAGAATAAAAAAGGCATTCTTACAAAACCCCTCGTGAATCTCATAAACGTGAAATTTTAGACTTTGAAACGTACGGAAGCATTATTTCTAATTCGTTATGATTTGAGAAGAGGAAGTAATAGAAATTCCTAAATATGTACCGTGGAAGACGAAGAGACTGGTTGCGTTCCAAGTCCTAAAACTGATGTTTCTTTGTTTAATCCCTTCAAGTCAGTCGTGGTTCATATTTTGACCCACACAATCTTAGAAAATTACCAGAACCTTCATCTTTCGATTTTAATGATGTTCAAATAACTAGTCGAGGAAAATCGTAGCGAAATTTGCACCATAGATCAAATTCACGCTGAATAGAAAAAGCAATGATTCAAAAGCTCTCTAGAGCTGTGGACAATACAACCTTGCAAAATCCCATCAACACTCTCACTGAACTCTCAATCATCAATTTCGTTCTTTTTCCCAACATATCTCTATCATGTACACCGACGAGATACGCTGTACTTCTCGAGCTCTGCCTCGTACATATACGTGAATTGCGAATTCTCCCACTTTCTCTTTATCATCTTCTCGAGACTCTTGCAAAGAAGTCGTGCGTGGAATATATAAGTATACTCATCCGGATGACAGGCGACGAATTATCGGTACGCATTTTTTGCACCCTCTGCGGACAATAGTCTACGGAATTTCTTTTTCCCAAACCAGAGAGACAATTTTCTGACCCTTGGCTCGTTGAATTACTTGCAGCAGTATAGCCAAGACTCTATACAGATAGCCTACTATCTATACATATATAACACAAGACAATAGAGTCTGACCCTCCATGCTCTTCATCCCATTCATCGAACCTCTTCATGTTTGACTCGATTAGCTTTGAAGGTAAAATACTCAAATTGAATGTTTTATCCTTCATTGAGTCAAATCAGAATTGTAATCGTCAAATCTGATGATTTTCAAGATTTGTGAATGGATATATGATATTCATGTAAATCCTCGCATTCTTCTTCTTGAAAATGAATTCGCTTTGAATGTAGCCTTGATCTGGCAAGATTGAACGCAAACATCTGCCAGATTCATTTTCACGAAAGACTGCGACGCAGATAACGAGCGGGTGGCTGGCATGATAGGTGGTGTGAAAATATCCGGGAGATGTGAAGGCAGAGCTTGAGATTATGAGGTGACATCAACTCTGCGCCAAATCCAATTTTACCGGAATCAGAAGGGACTTCATCCGGTATGCATGGTTGTTACGGAACCAGGTGGAGTGACTTATTTCGTATTGAAGAATTTCCTTCTGGGATTTCATGCATAATAATGGTTTGTCATTATAGGGCGGCACTTTCTTAGCTAATGTGGTATCTTATTCTTTCCATTGAATAAACATTGTGATTTCGCAAAAATCATCTGGAATAATATATGACTGAACTTCATAATTTTTCATGTAAGGTAAGTGTGCCTAATTTGCCCCCACTACTTTTGTTTTACTCGCCATTTCAACTCATCTCTATATTTTTCAACGTAGTTTAGCTCATTTTGTAGCTTGTTTCAAGACCTTGAAAATGAGCTAAGGTACGTTCAATTTGAACAAATTAGAGCCGAGATATCTTGATTTTCGCGAAAGAAGATTTTTTGCGAGTTTTTGTCAGTGTGTTCCTAATTTGACCCCACAGGGAAAAGAGGCCTATTTTCATGGGATTATACGGGTTTTTCGTGAAAGCGGGATATCTCGGCTCCCAGACCTCCAAATGAGACGTACTTTAGCTCATTTTGTAGCTTTTTTTAATGCCTTTAAAACTTTTTGAGGTAAATTGGTGCATCTTAATGGACCGAGGAATGAGTTTGGAAAAAGACTATAGGGGCAAATTAGGAACACTGCACTTTTTCTAGTGATATGGGCGTAGAATCGGCTAAAAATCGAATTTTGTAATTCTGCAAAAAGCATTCTAAAGTTGGGACAAAGACAAAGAAAATGAGTTAAGGCACGTTAAAATTGATTCCATCAATTTTGTTTGGCATAACTTTTAGTGAATAACAAAAAAGAAGTCGGAAGTAGCGAAATCAGTTCTTCTGTTCTAAGAAAGGCGCGGGTCATCTAGGATCGGTCCAAAACATTTATTTTCTCATATTTTAACGTAACAAACATGAAAAAAATGCGGGGCAAGGTCTGCGGGTTCGTACATGTGAGAACTTGAATGGGGGCAAATTAGGGAATGGGGGCAAATTAGGCACAGATACCTTATTTCTGTTTTTTTACGGATTTGTTATAGTTTTTTTTTATCAACGCATTTTTGACCTCTTTTTGAGGTTATTCTGTCGGATCCACAGTTCTTCATTACTTTAGGTTCATGGAGGCACCAGGAGGAAAATTCAATGGGTGAACAAATGTCCAAAAAAATCTGACAGTCTGAACAACTTTTATCGATTTCCGCACGGAAACATTGTGTTCCATATTTTTTTGTTTTTTCCAGTGCCGCTTTGTTTCGAAGTTATCGAATTTCTGCAATCGGAGCTACACCATGTCATCTTTCAACGATTTAAAGTTTTTATATCGGAAGAATGATATTTCGAACTCAGTCGACTCTCTCGTGATGGAATTCGTCCAGGGCGATCAAATTGATAATGTTCCATGGAAAAAATCCGAAATAGAGACCCAATCCACCGAGACAAGTCGTATAATTTATTTTAGTAAAAATCAGTCAAAATCAAAAATCTGAAAATGCACGTGATTCATCCTAAATCTTTCTCCAAAAATTCGTTGAGGAAAAAACGAAAATAGATACGGTTTTTGCTTCTGGACCAATGGAGAACTAAAAAATTATTCCCTAAATTTTCATTCCAACTCCTTGATATTGAAGATTTTTTACCTTGCAACAAAAAAAAGCAAGTTGTCCCCGCGGTTGGATGGAGGTCCCCCCTCCTTTTATGTACACCCGACTCTGATATCATCCCCTATCACAGAGAGCAAGTTGTCCTTGTGGGGTGGAGGCTCCTTCTCATATATGGACTTGACTGGCCCACGATCTTCTACGACGGAACGTCCGTCGGACACTTGCGACTGAGTCTCCGCCAAATCCAGATAGTTGTACCGCACCAGTCGCAGTGACCAGGTCCTCAGGTACACGAGATGAGTGTTGAACGTGAGCCCCATCTCCTGCTCCCCGACAGCCCTCTGCCTGTGCTCGTTTAGGTAGGGCCCCCGTCTTTATAAGGGAACCCACTCGCATCACCCCGACCCATCAACGTTTGATACGACAGGGAACCTGGAATGTTCGAACCCTAAATAAGCCAGGAGTGCTCGAGTGCCTTGGTCGCGAAAGCGAGAAATACAACGTAGATATACTGGCAGTTCAGAAAATCATGTGTATCGGCAGGGACCAAGTCGGGGTGGGCAAATACAAATACCTTCTTCTATGGGGGCAGTGAGGTCCATGCATTAGGCACCGGATTAATGGTAAAGAACACAGTAGTACCCTATGCCAGGAATGACATTACTGTCAACGAGCGAATGTCCTACTTACAATTCAGAACACACCCGTTGAATATACAATCTCCAATATACACGCACCGACGAACAATGAAGACTATTCTCCCAAAGATAATTTTTACGCGAATCTATCGTCGGGACTTCCCGCACCAGGATAATGATATTGATGGAGATTTCAACGCGAAAATCGGGAAAGAATCATACTTGGAACACATCATCGGATGTGGAAGTCTACACTCAATTAGCAATGACAACGGCATCAGAACCATCAACTTCGCGAGCGGCAATGACATGATTATCAAAAGCACTTGTTTTCGTCGCAAAGGAATCCATAAAATAACATGATCGTCTCGTGATAAGCGCGAGAATAGTAGGACTAGAAGTAAATGAGACATAAACTGAGTATATGGTTATGGACAGGAACTCCACAAATTACGACTCAGAACATATCCGAATCGCAAACTACTCCTTCCGAAGGGTCCCATCTTTCAAATACCTTGGAACCACACTGACTCAAGATAACTCTGTGAGGGTAGAGCTAGACAAGAGAAAAGGTGCAGGATATAGGCGCTTTGGGTCACTGCAGAAGCTTTTCAGACATAGAGACCTCTCATGAGAAGCCAAAATCACCATTTATAAAACAATAATCCAACCGGTCATCCTTTACGGATGTAAAACCTGGTCAATGACCAATGATGAAGGAGGGAGGTTCCAGGTATTTGAGAACAAAGTTTTGAGGAACATATTTGGGACAACTACAGATTAAAGGTCGGGGCTCCCTAGAATCAGGTACAATGAGGAATTACGCCAACTGTACCAATCACCAAGTATAGTGAACATGATAAACTATAGAAGGGTACAGTGGTAGGATGATCGAGGACAGAGTAGCTAGGAGGGTACTCGATTACCTTTCCTAAATCATCAAGGGGACGAGGAAGACCGTGGATAAGGGTAGTCGAACATCGAAGAAACGATAAGGATGACACAGGACGTGAACCAAGGGTGTGGAGAGTCTGCCCGCGTAAAAATTTTTTTGTTCATATGAACTTTTTCTGAACATCATGTTCAGAAAAACTTTATATGAACAAAAAAAAGAGACTATCCCGCAATTGGCTCATGCACTTTTTCTAGAGTTTAACAAACTTCTCCTGAACTTTGGCAAACTTTCCGTTAGGTTCAAAAGAAGATGCGACAACTTCAAAGATTGCTCATTATTTTTGGCGTAAATAACGTAAAATTGTGCCTTGCATCGTGTTCAGAAAAAGTTCATACGAAGAAAAAAATTTTTACGCGGGTGAGCACAGGACAGAGAAGTATGGCGGGATTGCTGCTATGCAATGAGGGACATAGGACGCCCTCACCCAAATAATGCTCGAACGTAGCATGAGCAACTCGTGGTGAACATATCTTTTCACAATGCTACTGTCGCACCGTGGGCGTATCCACCCCGTCAACGGAATGGGGCACCTACCACCCCGATCGAACGCACGACCGGGCCTAGCAAGAGCGTACGTGTGGTGAGCAAACCTCTACAATGTTAACGCCTAATGGGCCACCTTACCTAGAAACGGCCCATCTTGCTACCGCACACTTGACGGCAAAACGAATCGCGGCTTGAAAAAGCTGGGATAAGTGTCAGCTGAAAAGGTATGCCAATAGGAAGGTGGATTACCGAGGCAATAGACCTCGTGGTCTGAAAATCTAAACGCGTAGACCTGAGAAGTCATCCAATGATAATGATGAAGCTGTTAACACGTCCAAAAGAGCTCACCACTTTGGGATAAATGTAATTGCAAGGACTATGTGTGGATTCTGTTGCTATTCCATGCTCATGTTCAATATAATTCTCCACAGATTCAAAAAGATGAATCATGTACATTTTGAGATTTTTGATTTTGACTGATTTTCATCAATACCAATTATTCCACTCGGTCTCGATAGATTTGGCAATTAGCTTGGATTTTCGCAATTCAGTATTATCTATTTAATCGCCCTGAGCGAGCTTTATCACGAGAGAATCCGTTGGGCTCGGAATATGGAGTTCTTTCGATACAAGAGCGCTAATTTGTTAGAACAGGACATGATATGGCTCCAATTTGAAAGATTCAATGACTTTGAAACAAAGCGAGACTAGGTAAAACAAACGATAAATATTTCTCAATTTTGGTCATGATAGATCGTATATATTTCATCGCCGAAGTGATCTGAGATTTGGAGTGAGATCCATTGCATGATCTTACATGGAATCCGCGAGTCGCGGTTTCGATTGATTCAAGGACTTCGACAGAGAATAGCATAGAGCAATCTCCTGCACGCTCTCCAACACCCACTTCCAAGGAGAGTCCAAGGGGTTTGGGAGCTCGATCTGGCATAAACTCTGGAAATCATCTTCTTTTAGCACCAAAAGATGATACCCATGCCGTGTGGAAAAAATCATGTTGGGCTCACCAGGAGAGGTCATCACATCCGGATCACGGATTTGGCCGAAACTTTGGGAATACTTTTCTTCTAATGCCAAAAGATGAAAGCCAAAATTATACACCCTAACGCTCAAGCGTTTCTGAGCTACAGCCATGGACATTAGCATTGCAGGTATACCTATATGTATACTTTTTAACATGGGCCTATATGGGCAATGCTAATGTCTAAAGGTGTAGCTCGAATACGCTTGAGCGTTAGGGTCTATAATTTTGGGTTTCATCTTTTGGCACTAAAAGAAGACCATTCCCAGAGTTTCAGCCAAATCCGTGATCCGGATATGATGACCTCTCCTGGTCAGCTTTGGGGGATGTTTCCTTTGGGTCAAGTTAGTCCCGAACTTGGCCTAAAGAAAACTTCCCCCAAATCAAGGTGAGCCAAACATGATTTTTTCTACACAAATAAATCTGCAGAGTCTAACGCTCAAGCGTTTCCAAGCTACAGCATATGACTTATGCATTATAATATATCTATATATGTGGAAAAATGGTATAGGTCGATATACTGTAATGCATTATTTACCGCCTATAGCTCGGAAAAGCTTGAACGTAAAACTCTATGGCTTGGGGTATCATATTTTGGTGCTAAAAGGAGATGATTCCCAGAGTTTCAGCCAGATCCAGCTCCCGAATCGCTTGGACTCCCCTTGTTTCAGTGGGAATATAAGCTTACCAATCGAAACAATCGCAACAGTTTTTGAGTCAATTACCACTCTAAGTGTTTTTCTTTAGAAAGTTTGTACAATTTCATTTTCAGATGTTAACTTCCATTTTGATTTTTTTTTATCAGTAGTTCATCGAATAATAGGTGATTACAGTGTAATTTCCATTGAAACCTAATTCCACTTGTTAGGCAATGTGATTGTATAAATGGTACTTTTCATCTTGTTCAAAATGTAAGATGGTTCATCTTACTTTTTGAAGGTCTTGCTCTGTATTATGACTTACAAGGAGCACTCAGGTGGTGTGGGACACGGATTTGGCTTAAACTATGGGGACAGTCCCCTTTTATCACCAAAAGATGAAACTCAAAGCCGCACTCGCAGATGCCCAACCGTTTCCACCATATCGACACATGTTCAAGAAAGATATATATATATATAGAGATATACTCGTAATACTAATGTTATAAGCTGCAGCTCGGAAACAGTTGGGCATTCGCAACTGCGGCTCTGGGTTTCATCTTTTGGCGGTAAATTGAAACTATCCCCAGAGTTTCAGCCAAATCCGTGTTCCACAGCCCCTGGGTGTTCCTGGTTATAGAGAATTTCGTCGCATTAGAAGACCGTCAACTCATTACTACCGCGAGCTCTGGACATTGAATAACGTATTCCTGACAATCAAATATATTATCCTGATGAAAATCGGAGAAAAATTAGCAAAATTAGAGTTTAAAATTTCAATTCTTTTCCTCCTCTGCAATCGGGTAGTGACCTGAGCCAGTGTTTTGATTCATTGCTATTAGTACCAATTGGGATTTCTGAGGATTTCTTCAGATTCTTCTGATGTGTTTGAAGAGAACACTCATCAATTATTAGATTACGATAAAAGATTTGCTCACTGTATTAGACAATGTGAATGAATACTGAATTTGAATCTGTGAAGTGGAGGCCAGATCACGATGTGAACAAAAATATCGGTATCACGACGTTCTTCACAATAGGATACTCGGATCTAAGGAAATTTATGATTCAGGTTTCAATACCTGAATCAGATCAACAATTCATTAACAAAAACAGCCCAATGTACCAAAGAAATACTTTTCAAATGACCCAGTTCCCCTCTCAAACTGTAGCTGCCTGTTCAAATAAATATATCGATTCATAAGATTCTAGCATCAGCTCTTTGACCCACCAGAATGACATTGTCCATTCCTGCGATATCATTCTCTTAAGACTCCACAAAACTCCCACGTACTGAAACTTTTGTCAAGAACCATCCAAAGGATTCCGATCATCTCCTACACCGCTCAAACAATCGAACCAAACTTTTGTCATAGACATCTTGTGCTGCGAATGCACGACATAGTGAAGTCAAAGTCGTACTTTTATAAGTAGTAACAGACGAGGATAGCTAGACTACTGGTCGTTGAAATGGAACTACATATAGTTGATCCAAGAGCTCAACGAGTTCACTTTAAATCTGTTTCCAAACTTGGTTAACTATACATAGGGCTATTCCTTTCTGCACGAGTAGATTCAATGTAAGGGGATGTACTTTGCTCTCAAGTTGAAGTTGAAAGATCAGGATGAGAAAAAAGGTATCAAGCCCGAGAGACACTTTTCTTTTTAAGCCATCAAGGATAGAATACGAGTGTGGCTGTCAATCCCGAAACAGTATACAATTGGGATTTAGATTGGGTCACTATATGAGTGAATCGCACATCTCGAAATCGATTTGTTTGATCTTGATTGCTAGAGTATGATTGATGACCTAGAAGCCTATAATCTGCTTCCCCTACTTTTTCAGTAACCTGTCTGGGATTGAGTTTTATTTTACTTTCTCTCTGAACCTTTGATAGAGATAGGATAAGGAATTAGGGGTTGGAATGAAAAATGAATATAAGAGGTAAAGAACGACAGAGAAAGGAAATTCGTGGGCTAAGGGAATGTGCAGTAGGCAAATATAATCCACTCACTCGGTAGGACGATCAGATTGAATTCCTTTGAATCTCTAGCAGATTGTCAATTCTGTAGTCTCCCATTGCTACTCGTATTTACAAAGCTATACAGACAGAAATTTCCTTTGTCCATAAATGATCGATGTGAGGACTTCGTTTTCTAACTATTTTACGATTTTTGTCATATTATTTTTCTCCATGGTTTGTACATCAAATGATTTTAGATAGAGGAATGGTTTTCCCACGTTACAAATTGAATAGCGTAAGCAAATCATGTGCGACTATTCAAATCTTAGGGATAATCTGGAGTCAGGGGAAAAATATGAGAGAAATTGTGATCTCGAAATTATTGAGCTTCAACCTAACGTTATTCCTCTCTGAGATTGTCCTTGGAACCATAGACTGTTCTTTATGAGACTCCATTTGCTATGAAAATCGTGGGTTTGGATCTATCACATGTCATCATTGTAGTGAATATCAGAAATCAATGCAATTTCGATCATATATGAATAGCCGACTACTGAACGAATATTTTTCATCAATTTTTACCACCCATTGAGAGTAGGTGTGGACCTAATTTTGATGTCTGCCTGAAAAATCGTGGAGGCCTGACGATTGGTACTCATGATATGTATCACGTTTATGGTACCTTTGCAGTAATGAGTAATTTTTCATCAAGCAAGGATGGTGGCGCAGTGAGTTACGAAAAAAAAAAAAAAAAAAAAATTCTCATCAATCCATTGTGTGATGTGGGATTGGTTACATTTTTTGGATGAAAACTTTGATATTTCGCGTCAAAATGCTTCAAAGATCAAAAGGTATATTTTTCTTCGAGAATGTACAGGAATGACTTTATTTTATTCGATCCAAATTATACATCGAAATAGTCCAGAAAAACAACAAAAGTTGAGAAAATATCAAGAAATAATCATTAACGGGTAACCATGTAACTTTTTAATATTTTCATCATTCTAACCTAAAAATGCCACATTCAAACGCAGTCTTACGGTTCTCTTGATAAAAAACATAATTGTCATGGGTTCGCGAGTTCCTTCGGGTGCAGCAGTCTAATTTCCTTCGCTTTGCTCAGGAAATAAATTGTACGCACCCAATGCGATAATGCATCATTTTCCTCAACTCTCGCAATTCTTCTTGGCTTTTTTGATGGATATCTTTTGTTTGGACGAATTGTCGGAGTTTTTTTTTCAAAATATTGGTGTTTCCGAGTTCAGAGACACTTCCACGAGAAAAGTCAGAACTTTGATCCAAATAAATGGAACTCAACCCACATAACTTAACCGTTTGGTCATAATCATTAACAAGAATATCGATTCCGCGACCGTGAGATGAAAAGAATGAGGAAGTTGTGATGAAATAGAGAATAAAATCGGTCGAAAAAAATTTTTCTTCCAAAAATTAACTATGTGACTGTTCTTATATCGAGAGAATACGCATTGTTGCATTTCCCTGTTCAAGCTAGAAGATCTCAACTCCACACTTTTGAGAAAACTCAAAGAGTACTTTGAGAAGACATTAAAATCGAATTCCATTAGCAGAACTTACTCACCTTGCGCTGGAGAAACGATTCACCGAAAACTCAATTTATGCATCGATCCACATGAAAGAGAACTTCGACGGAGAAAACCACACACGTTGGACCTCATCGCTTCGCAAAAAATCTCATGCGCAGCTTGACAATCAACAGCGTAAAAACATGGGGCGTGTTTCCTTCGAAATATACTTCTGTTTTCAAGCTCATAAAAATTGTAGATTTTTAATCAATTAAATCCAAACAGTTTGCTTGATTTAAAAGTTCAAATGCAACAAAAGTTGAACGAAGGCAGAGTAAAAAAGTGTCTAAAATTCGTTTGCTCGTTCGGAATTTTCTTCCTTCAGATCACATGACCGCAAAAACAGATATCCAACATCACGCTTTCGCACTGCTGAATTTGCAGGATACCACCGTCGATACTGAATAATCACGCGGTGACGATAACCGCGTATTTTGATCTGATCCAGTCCAATTCATGAAACTTTTTTTTGCTCTCTCTCCATACCTCCTATTCTTCCCATTTCATTTTTGCGCGCCCGATTCCCAATATCAGAGTTTTCGCTTTCAGGTTGTGATACACTTTTTTCGCGCCCAGCAGAATGAAATAAAAAAAAATTTGCTACCGAGAGATTCGCTAGATGAAAGATATTGCCTTTACCTATCTAAAATTGAGTGAAACTATTGACCTTTTAACAGCTCAAATTCAACAGTTTCTAAAAACTGTGAAATAAACTCTTTCTGGATACAAAAAAAGTCTAACTACTCACCTGTATATCATTGATTTGTAGAAAGATTTATTGCAAAGATTCTGCTTACGATCTGTAAAAAGTATATCTCATTCGTAAGAACAGTGTTCAAATGATTGTTTCACTCTACTCCCATCAAGAGTCAATGGTTTGAAGAAGATAGCGAGTCTAGATCACGTAGGAAAAATAGCGAATTGGGATAGTCTCAAAGAAATTTTTCTTTACGTGATTATGACCATTGGAAAAAGCATTCAAACACAGAGACAAGGCTTTCAAAGATTTGGAGTTCATTCGAATGGTTTTGATTGGAATCCAATCGATCGAATTCAAACTACAGTCTTGATTTTAGAAAAATTACCTTAGATCTCTGCATCGTTCTGATGATAATAACCAATCAATCTAATAAACAAATATCTAATATCATATCAGCGCGCAAAATCGGGTTCTATGAGAGAATATATCGATTTCCAAAGGATGGCTAATTTGAATAAGGTATTCGTGTAAAGAGTGGTATCAGAGAAATTTCGACTTCAACGTCTCAGATCATCGTGAGCAATAACAGAGATCAAAATTAGAAAATCATGCAAACCGGTAAAGAGACTAACAGATGCAGTGACTTTGGCCTTCCAGCTCACTATCAGAAATTATTTCGAGTCAGATTATTTTCTCGTCGATTTCTTCTAGCTTAAGAGTTTCATACTTGGAAAATCGAGAATGAATTTCATCCAGAAAATAATGATCCTCAAATGAGTCAAATTTATTGCATGTCCGAGTTTACTATTGATTTTTCAGCTCTCGTTTTCGCTCATAAAATGTGAAATTACCACCTTCAAATCACTCAGCTATTTCAAATTATTCCTAAGATTACTATACACGTTACTAATGAATGTAAATTTGAAAGCCCCACGATGGCAATATGCCAGAATGTGATGGAAATATATCTTTGTAAACTTGAGAGAAACAGCTCATCAATTGTCAGCCCTCAATAAGAAATCCCGTTCAACAACAAATATTCAGAGATGTCACTCGTTTAAACTTTTCTAGGAGGCTTTTGATAGTAAGGACAAGGCAAAACTGCAGGCATTGCAGATTCATCCATAAAATTTTACTATCGTTTGTCAAAGAGTTATGAATTCAATGTTATTGAGGTGCAAAGGGAAATTGCAAAATATGAGTAATGTCCGTTTCTCGTTTCTTCTGTCCTACGTAATAAACTAAGAGATAGCTCGGAATTTAGGGTTTGATCGAGCTCAAGGGCTGCCTTGACGTAAAATAACGCGAATTATCCAAGGGAACGTGAATCCGTTCGAATTAACCCGGGACAGGAGAAAATGGCGGCCGGAAAAGCCCCCGAGTTTTCCGGGATGATGGGAATGATAAGGGTCAAGGATGAAACTTTATTCTAATGATAGTCTCGGCGATGATGAACCCAAAAATCTTAGAGGCAGACAGCCAACCCCGGGTCTATAAGGGTTGTCAGCCCCTCCTCAAGTCCCGAAAAAAATCGGAAAATGTTTTGATCAGGGTCAAGGCTGCCTCCTGCAGATATCGATTCCTTGAGTATTTTTAAGAGCTCACGCACGGAGGCAGCGTACTATCCCGGGGCTAAGTGCCGAAAAATGCGATTTCGAGAGTAGGGTTGCCGGGCGGCTCACATATGAATGCGAAAAATGTTTTGATCAGGGTCAAGGCTGTCGCCTGCATAGGAGTTATTAGGTGTTGGCTGTCTGCCTCCAAGATTTTTGGGTCCATCATTGCCAAGACTATCATTAGAAAAAAGTTTCATCCTTGACCTTTATCATTTCCATCATCCCGGAAAACTCGAGGGCTTTTCCGCCCGCCATTTTTTCTTGTCCCGGGTTAGCGTGGTAGTTTGAACGGATTCACGTTCCCTTGGACATCAATTGGCGTTATTTCATGTTGAGGCAGCTCTTGAGCTCGATCAAACCCTGAATTTTGAACTAGCTCATCGTAATGAGGGATTCACGCGTGATAGAGATGAAATAATAAAAGATGAGAGTCTTGTGGATACTAAGATGAGTCGGCATTTTATCCTAAGCAAGCTTTCCGGAGACTGTATTATATAGGTAATAAGTACAATATAGATTACGTCGGTTGGGATTCATTTGCTATTCAAATTCCATTTAACTAGCTATTCAAGCTATCTCTCAGTATATTACAATGAAACTTCATCGTCATCTCATCTGGACAGCTATAAAGTAGCCTATCTCTCAATCTCTATCACACGTAGAGGCTATCATGTTGCATCAATCAAACGTCAAACGTTGATGTACATTCATCATTATCATCATTTAACAAGAACAACTTCTCAATCTACCTGTCGCTGATACGAGTAGCACACCACAATGCACCTGACAAGTTCCGGAAAATTTATGATAATCTTAATACTGATTTGCATCCACTGTAGACGAAGCAAGCATGTTCATAAGAAGGATAAACTCCGAGGAATCTAAGGAAAATCCTAAACCGAGCTTCATACCCAACGACATCAAAAGATCCCGCTTTGTATATAAATTCTGAGAACATTCAGCTTACAAAATTTGCATAGGTATCCGTAAATTTTTCGAGTTTACCTTTTACAAACGATCTTGATGACATTCTGTACAAACAACTCATGACTATAATGAACATACATTGTCGTAGAGTAAATGCCCGTCGATAAATCTACCATCAGAGTCTCTTGGGTATTTGCGACGCTTTTGCATATGATAGGCTGATACTATATTGAGAGTTGGAATTTGCGCAATAATTCAGATGGGTATACGTTTGATATCCATATATGATACGGTGACATTGATTTTGTTCGATATACCGAGCATGAGCCACGCACGCGTTCGATTAACTTTTTTTTTTTTTTTATATACTGTGGTGGCATACAATTCGATTTTGTTGACGAAATCGTTATGAAGCGACGAATGGAATGACTATTTCATTTGATTTTGTCAACAATCGAATGGTGGTGGTCTGCAATTTTAGAGGTTCGACTGATATGAATGTTCAATTCAATTTCATCATTGGTCTCTCTAACTAATGCATCATTCAATGTTGATATTTACTCTTATGGTGCGAGGCGTAGAAAGCTGAATTCAATTTCATTGATCATTTGTAGAATTAGCAACTTGGGATGATGCTTTGATCATTCGATAACGAAATAATTTGACATAAAACGAGGCCACTATATTATAGCATGTACACTACCGGTTAGAAGTCTCAATACACCTAGAAATCGATTGGATGATTTTCGAAGTTTGATATCTCCGAAGGTATTAGTTGTAGGAAGCTCTCCGTGGTCGCATTTTTAGCTCATTCTGAGCATTTTTGCAGCTATCTCCCGTATATATATCCTGTTTCGAGTATCATACCAGAGACACATGAGGTAGATGAATCACTCTTCCCGATTTTTTTTAAGCAAAAGTACGAACACCTGCAAATTTTGGAGAAATTGTTGGATCGCTATGAGACCAATGACATCTTCAAGTTCATAGAAAAACCCCCAAGATCCGATTTTGAACGTTTTTCCAAGTGGTTCCGGTTTCGAGATCTAACTGATTTACTGAGGGGTCTTTTCTCTCAAAGAATCCCTCGATAATCCAGGAACGATGAGAAACAGCCCTGTTCGAGGTTAGTAGCCTTCATTTTCGATAGATATCTCTATGTTGAGTGAAACTCTCGCAGAAATAAGGGTCAAATACCCCAGGGTGGGCTGTTTTTCATCGTTTTTGAGTTATCAAGGGATTTTTTGAGAGAAAAGCCCCCTCAGTAGATCAGTCAAATCTCGGAGCCAGGACCACTCAGAGAGACGCTCAAAAACGGATTTAGGGGGTCTTTTCATGTACTTAGAGATGTCATTGGGCTCATAGCCATCCAACAATCTCTCCAAAATAACCCGCCTGAAAAATTGCGAAAGAAGTCATTTCTGACTCGTGTGTCTCTGGTATGATACGCGGGATGGGAAATACGAAAAATAGATTTGAATGTACTTGATATGAGCTACAAAATGCGACCACGCAGAGCTCTCTAAGACCCATAGGTTATGAGATATCCAACTCTGGAATTCATTAGTTTGATTTCCGGCTGACCTCAGACTTTTGACCGGTAGTATACATAATGTATCTTATCTCTGTGGATGAGGAAAAATTGCAGGGAAGTTGTCGTTAAACTCGAAATTCTTGCACTGTGTGATCCTGAAAAGCTTTTGGAGCATTCACGAAGACCTTAATAATGTAGCATCTTCTTCAAATCCTTCAACAATTGCAGCCAAAAAAAAATTTCAATGCCAAGTATTTATTCAATGCACTTGGAAGAGCATCCAATTTTTTACTTGGACCAAAAATTATTTCGAGTGAGAGTTAAATACTCAATTAAGTGAGTCGAAAGTCTCGAATCGTTCACAAAGTTATTCTTCCATAATTCGAATAAAATGTCTGATTATTTCACGACCAAAATTTATTCAATATTTGTATGAGTTATACGTGTGAATCCGACGTAAGTTCGTGGATGAAATCTCGAGGGGTATGTCACAAATCTGCTCACTGTCGCTCGGATGCCAGTGTTCGTCCAGTATCGTCCAGTTACGTCCATTCGCAGCCGTTCGGCGTATATTTTTTGAGAGCTGAACTGGATTGCGAACAGAGGTACTGGATAGTGAGTGGCGAGCGAACGGCAGTGAATGGCGATAAGCGGCGATTGAGTGGACTGTTCGCCGAGTCGGTTCGCCCCGGCCGCACTCTTTTTGATGAATCGATGAAATCATTATCTAACAATTATTACAGATAATTCTGTCATTCTGGGGTCAACGACAAGCTGTAAGTGACCCAGGCGGTCCTAAATTTTACTGATAAACTACCGAAATGATCCCTAAATCACAAGCCCTGTATAGGGGCCCGATGAACATGAGGAACATTGGAGCTTCCCATGTAATAGAGAAGATTAGCGCAGGGGTAGCATGGCCGCTTCACACGCGGAAGGTCCGGGGTCGATCCCCCAATTTTTTTTTTTTTTTTCCTATTCGAGATTCTTTTTTAGCCTCTCCTCACGTTCGCAATTTCCTACTATCGCTATTTGATTGAATGAGCTGACCTCTCGTTTTCTTGGTTGACACAACTGTAAAGACTTACATAATTTCATTATAAACTCTCCGAAGTCTTGTCTATGGCGAACAAAGCTCGGAACATAGTCATCCGCCAATTACAATGATAGATCTCTTTTTAAAGTAGTCGTCGAGCACGTACAGATCAATTATATATTCAATTTCTGAACAAACCGATTTCTCAGATTCATGAAAATGTGATATTTGATATGAAGTTTTATGTTTTTCCATAGAGAATGGTCCCGAGTTTTTGTAGCGTATTAACCTTTTCTATTATTTTCCACACTTCTATTTCATAAGCCATTGAAAATCGTCTGCTTCTAAATATACGCAGTAATTTGAATTTTTGGTACCAATACCACTAGAGATTTGAGGATATTCCTCTGCAAATGACTATTACTACTTGGCGAACTCAATTCGATGCATTCGAACAAGATTTACAGCGTCCAGATGCGAATGCGCAGAAAACAGGCGATTTCCAATCGTTTGTGAATTAGATGCGTGAAAAATAGTGAAAATCAGCCTTAGAACGCTAAAGGAATTCGAAACCATTTTCTATACAAGAACGTAAAATATCACATCAATGATCAAATTTTCAAGGATCTGAGAAATTGGTATGTTAACAATTGAGGAATTGAATTTTTGCGTTTCCCACACGTCTGCCCGACGAAACTGCTCATACTCAACATCAAAATCAACTCTACAAGATCAATCTCGATAGATTTTTTTAATACCTTTCGAATGCCGCAAACCGTATCTCCGCATCTATGATCATATTTCGATGGCTCAGAACCAAAAGGAACTATCTGAAAACGTAAGAGTTAAAAGGAACTATCCAAAAATTTCTGTAGAAGGAACTATCTGAAAATTTTTTATTGAAAGGAACTATCTAAAAATCTAAGAATTAAACGGAACTATCTGGAAATTTCTGTTTTAGAAAAGAACTATCTGTAAATTTTTGGCTGAAAGGAACTATCTAAAAACGTAAGAGTTGAAGGGAGCCATCCAAGAATGTAAGAATTAAACGGAATTATCCAAAAATTTCTGTCTCAGAAAGGGACTAGAATTTTTTGGTAGAAAGGAACTATCTGTAAATTTTTGGTTGAAAGAAACTATCTGCGAATTTTCGTAATAGGAACTATCTGTAAATTTTTGGTTGAAGTGAACTTTCCGAGAAGTTTTCGTTAAAAAGAAGTATCCAGAAAAAAATAGAGCTATTTCAGGATGTGAAAGGGTGCAGACGAGTAGAGCTATTGAATTGGCTCTTGTCAAGTATACCTTAGTATCAATACATCCTGTATAAGATCTAATGGCATCTTGTATAAGGACGGGAGATTTTACTTTGAAATCATGTGGTGAGATACTTAGTTCGTGGGACAAAGTTTTGAATAGAATTAGAGCTTGGAAATATTGTGGTTATATATAGACGAGTAGCTAAATTGACTAGGCGTATCAGCAAGATGAATCGGCCCTTATCAAGTATGGCCCACAGATTAACTTCCCCCGATTTCTAACACCAAAACGAGTAGTAGAATAGGTTCCTTAGGGCCCAAAATTGCTCGTTCTGTCGTACAGCACCGCGAAAAATCCGGTGAAAAACGCTAAAATTGATGCCCCTCCTGCAGGATCGCATCCTGACGCATCAGATTGAATCGATCTGCAATTCTTCGGCATGTTTTTGAAACGTTGACCAATTGAGGAGAAATATTCACGCTCTGACAACTTTTGATTTCGTCCCAGAATAAAATGCCGGAAAATTATACAGTTCTCTCCTCACGATCTCATCTGAAATTGAGAAACTAAAGTTCCCGACTAATTGGAACATCTATCTGAAGTTCTCGATATTTTCCCGATTTTCTCGCTTTTTTTCATCCGTCCAGACCCTCAAAAAATGACTTCCTTCAGAGAATGACTCCATAAACAGGACCCCGAATACCCGAAAATCCACGGAGATGACACTCGACAAGAGCCGATTCACCAGCCTTCTCCCACTAAACATTACATTCGACAAAATGCTTCCTTCTAGTTCCTTTTACAAAAATCTACATATAGTTCCTTCTACAAAAATTCACAGATAGTTCCTTCTACGAAAATTTACAGATAGTCCCTCTTACGAAAATTCACAGATAGTTCCTTTTACAAAAATTCACAGGTAGTTTCTTTTACAGCAATCTACAGATAGTTCCTTTTACAAAAAAATTTACAGATACTTCCTTTCACGAAAACTTACAGATAGTTCCTTTTACAGAACTTCACAGATAGTTCATTTTACAGATATCTACAGATGGTTCCTTTCACAAAAATTTACAGATAGTTTTTTTTCTAAAACAGACATTTTCAGATAGTTCCTTTCAACCAAAAATTTACAAATAGTTCCTTTTAACTCTTACGTTACTGGATAGTTCCTTTCAACCAAAAATTTCTAGACAGTTCTTTCCTAAAATCAAAATTTTGAGATAGTTCCGTTTAATTCTTACATTTCTGGATAGTTCCTTTCATTTCTTACGTTTTTGGATAGTTCTCTTCTACCTAAAATCTTTAAATAGTTCTCTTCACAGAAACTTCTAGATAGTTCCTTTCAACCAAAAATTTTTGGATAGTTCTTTTTAACTCTTACGTTTCCAGATAGTTCCTTGTGGTTCTGAGCCATCGATTTGAGGAATATGCAATTTACTAGAGTAAATACCCTGTTCAATACAGAAACTTCTCTCTCTGTTGAATACAAAAAAATTTGCTATATGCAAAAATTGGTATAGTTCGGCTCGAATTGGTTAGGGTCATAGCGTAACTGGGGTCATTTCGTGGCTCGGAACAAATTGAAAAATACTCTCAAGCTGGATCTAATATGCTGGGATGGGCCAAATTTATGAAGAAATCGGGAGCAGACTGTGCACACTTACCTTACTATTAAAATCGTATACATATTAGTAGTTCAAAATACATCAGCTGATGATAAAGAAATGCCATTTTCCGCGGCGGGCTGGTCGGCAAGCTCCATTATGTTTTTTTTTTTTTTTTTTTTTTTTTTTTTCAAGTGACAAGTTATAGATTCATCTGTATGTGCTCGACGACTAAGTACTTTAAAAAGAGATCTATCATTATAATTGGCGGATGACTATGTTCCGAGCTTTGTTCGCCATAGACAAGACTTCGGAGAGTTTATAATGAAATTATGTAAGTCTTTACAGTTGTGTCAACCAAGAAAACGAGAGGTCAGCTCATTCAATCAAATAGCGATAGTAGGAAATTGCGAACGTGAGGAGAGGCTAAAAAAGAATCTCGAATAGGAAAAAAAAAAAAAAAAATTGGGGGATCGACCCCGGACCTTCCGCGTGTGAAGCGGCCATGCTACCCCTGCGCTAATCTTCTCTATTACATGGGAAGCTCCAATGTTCCTCATGTTCATCGGGCCCCTATACAGGGCTTGTGATTTAGGGATCATTTCGGTAGTTTATCAGTAAAATTTAGGACCGCCTGGGTCACTTACAGCTTGTCGTTGACCCCAGAATGACAAAATCTATCTGTAATAATTGTTAGATAATGATTTCATCGATTCATCAAAAAGAGTGCGGCCGGGGCGAACCGACTCGGCGAACAGTCCACTCAATCGCCGCTTATCGCCATTCACTGCCGTTCGCTCGCCACTCACTATCCAGTACCTCTGTTCGCAATCCAGTTCAGCTCTCAAAAAATATACGCCGAACGGCTGCGAATGGACGTAACTGGACGATACTGGACGAACACTGGCGTCCGAGCGACAGTGAGCAGATTTGTGGCATACCCCTCGTGAAATCTTTGCCTTCAACGTAAAATGTTTGGGTTAAAACTTTACCCCGTATCAATGTGGATTTTTTATGAGCGCCTGTTTGGTGGCATCGGTGGTTTGGTACTCACCCTAAAGAGTAGGTCCAGCGAAATGAGCCCGAAAAGAGGTTGGGAATATGATGAAAAAAATTGAGAAAAAAAACTAATATAAGCTTGATTTGAAACACTTTTGGAGGTAAATCACACATTAAAGTCGATCAGGAGGATGATTTCGACTCAAAACTATTGTAATATAGTTCTTTCGAATCTTGATTAGATATTGTGAGACATACATGGAGCATATTCGATCATTTGAAATGCTTGCTAATCATTGCTAATCAAGGATATCAAGTCCTGCAATCACGGCGAATTCATATTATACATTCACTAATTTTTGGAATTAAAATGGAAAATCTCAGTCCAAGACTAAAATTAACCCTTTATTAACAATATACATGTAGAATATAGTAACATTTTACACTCAGTTATTATATCAACATCAATTTCCACGAAGTCCTTCATCGTAAAAATAGCATCTCTCTAGAATTTGCCACTTCATTACAACACTTTGATGAAAATTTCTAGGAAGGCCTTCCAATCAAAACTCGCCAACTGATTACTTTTATCGCGCCACAAAATCCACAGAGTCTCTACCACGATCACGTCAATTTCCATTTCACACAAATACATATGTATATCTAAATACTTCAGTCTATCTTCTGTTCCAAAATATTTGAAGCGTAGAAAATGATTTGTCTGTCGATACATTTTTGCCAGTTTGACATATCATTCGTATTCAAAGAACCTGAATGCGTGAAGATACGCGTGCGGTGAATTTTAAACGAATATAGCTACTTGACGATTGCAAAAAAAAAGTATCCAGTTTCAGTTCACCTCTATTATATATGAGTGATTCCGCCAAAAGTGGGATTTTTTGGGGCCAAAATCGTCACCCAGCGTGATTTGGACCAAAAAATTATTTTAGCCCCAGATGAGTTTTAGTGGGTCGTTGCAGTTGGTTCCCACTTGTTTTGGCACGAAAAGGAAGTACTTCGGGCTACGTAGCTCAAAATTGAAGCCGGACAAAGATATGTCGAGTTTAAGGGGTCGCGGAGGGGGACGGAATGGACAGGGACGGAATGGACATTTCGCCACTAAATTTATTCCCACAGATCGACAATTAATCGTAGACTCTTTTCCGCATAGATTTGATCCAATGCGACCAAATTTTTCAAGAAACTGTGTTTCACAAAGCGATATAGCGCGTTGGGGACGAGCACAACATGGGGACGGAAAGGACAGAAAATTTTGTACGCCATTCTGAAAACACGTTCATGTGGTGCGCCCGGCTACAGATTCGAGTTTTCGGCTACTGCTGCACATGGATGAGGTGTATTTGGGTATCTAGTAATCAATTTCATTGGTTAGAAAGGATCAATGGGCGTTCGGGGACTTAATTAGTGCTGTGCAAGCAGTTTCGGTGCAAACCCGTCTTCAAAATGTCGGATGGCTGTGCGCGAGCTGAAAGTTTAATTTGGATTCGCAGAGTGGTGGATTATGTTGTTTCAAGTATTATAAATTGAATTGCATAGCTACATACAGGGATTTTTAACTCTGCATATCCGTCGTGATGAATTCAAAAGTCCAAGTTGGGTTCACTACAGGGGACGGAAAGGACATGTGGACCCTTTATCAGGCAGTACAAAATACAGGAACTTCAGGATCGTCTCCAAAACTATCAACATTGTTGCGCAACAATAGAATACATCCCAGAAAATTGCTAGAGTGCACATCCCGACCCATAGAAACTTGGAGGAACATGGAACACGGAAAATCCCACTTTCGACGGAATCACTGATATACAAAAGCGTTTTTAGACAGGATATGTGGAGAGACAGAAATCCACAGTACACGCGATCAGCAATTGGAATCAAACAAATATCAGAGTGAAATTCAGCACTAGCGTCGCAATATATGTATATCAGCGACTGCCACAGCTATTTCCGGATTGCAATCTCATTAAGCCCGCGGGTGAAGAGTTTGCGACAAGCGGGATTTCCTAAATCTACGAAATTCATGTATCTCAGTTTAAACCCGGTGAAATATCATTCGGTCAATGATCGGGTAGTTTTATATATTTACAAGTATGGCCAATCAAATCAAAAATTTTATTGAATAGCAAAGTTTTAATACGTGGTTGTGCTGTCTTCTTCACGATATCATGTATTAGTCACGATCATAAATAGTTATTACCTTCAAAGATAAAGCATACACCCATCAACGATCTTTGAAGAAACTGTGGCGTCATTATCTTTTTGGTCAATATAACAAAGTAACAGTACTATATAAGTCACACTCTTCCATGACTAATTTTTTAATGACTATATATTCGATTCTTTCCAGAGTTGTCGGGTACTTAGACATTGGATACGAATTGGATAATCGCCCGAACCGTTGAAAATTTTTCAAATGACCTCGGAGAGACACATAAAAAAATTGTGATTTTCCGAGCTGGGGGAAGGGACGGGGGGGGGAGTGGAAATTTTATATCAACCAATTGGTTCAACATGGCGGCAAATGTTATGGAGAGAGGGTCTAATGAGATTTTCAAGTGGAGGGAGATTATAGATATGGTGTTTAGTCCAACATTGCGAGGATAGGATGTTGAATTTTGAGTACCAACAATGATGTAGGAGACGAACTAGTCGGTCAATAGGGCTGGAAATGGAATCAATTTATCCCTAATCAATTACGAGCAATTCCTCAAATATTCCTGAAGATCAGACAAAAACCCATAAGCAATGATCACCAAAATACAACGAACACCCACACATCAATTTCGCCGAAAATTTGATTTTCCGTGCTTCAATTTCCTCCGAGTTTCCGAGGGTATGGAATGTGCGTTGTAGCAATTTCCGGTGATGTATTCTATTTGCGGACGATGTCAATACTTTTTTAGCATAAGACGACTAAAGCACCACTTTCACTTCCGGCTGGAAACATAAAATTGGCGTTTATTCGGCCCTATGCGAAAAAAATACCATACTCCCCTCGCTTGAGCGATCGGCAGGCTGTTTTAAGGTACGAGAGGAATATTTTTCCCCCCGTTGCATTCGAGGAAAAGTCGTCCACGTCCCCCAAAACAGCCTAGCCTCGCATCGGGAGTAATATACTATTCTAACGTAGTTTTGACCGTAGAAAACGACAACCAGGTCCGTATGAGCTTCAGTAGTCGAGGGTCTTTGTAAGTCATGAGATACCGATTGGAGCTCAGATTAGAGAGTGGAGAAGTCATAATTTTTTATAAAACACCCAATTCCTCTGGAATTGATAATTTTTCACGGAGCTCGTTTCAATCGACCAACAATCATTACAAACTATCATCTCTCACGTATTCTGACCGTTTGAAAACGACCCTGCGGTGGTTTTAGAACGCTATATAGTGCGTAAGAATTCAGTTATGAGTATTGATGACGAATGAGTCAAAACCCGTATATGAAGGTGGGCAGTTCTATATATGCATAAGACAGGCCGGAAATTGCCCGCATACATTTGCCCACTCGCTGATTTTTGACGCACCCTTGGCTTCCTAATACCACCCAGATCGTTTTCAGCAGGTCAAAATACGCAAGAAAATATGGTGGGTAATGATTCTTGGTCGTTTGAACCAAGCTTCGAGGAAAGTTATCAATTTCACAGGAACTTGGTAATTTCCGAAAAATTGCATGTCGCTTCCCCACTCTGATCGGTATCTCATAAATCACGAAGACTCTCAACTTCTGAGGCTCATGCGGATCGTGTTTTTGGTTTTTACGGTCAAAAATACCTTAGAAGTCTCTGTTTGGGGTCACCGTGTGGGTTCTGCACGCCGTAATTCTGCTCATAAAAGCATATATTAAAGATGACATTTCACTCTATTTTCTAAAAAAACTCCAAGGCTTTTTGCGGGAACCTGAAGTCTCTTTTTGAAAATGCCATAAAATTTTTCCTCCATCTACTTGCAGAAAGGCAAAAGCTGGGACCCCAGGCGTAACGAATTTCAAAAATTTCCATCTCCCAGCCCACCCGGGCGCCCTAATGTTTATATATAAGAATGAGGGAGTCGGTACATGCATCATTCAATAGTAAATAAGTGTACCCGATTTTCTGCAATTGACTGAAAAGTTAGTCCTCTGTCAATCTTTAATATATTTGAAAATATGATTTGAAGATAGGGATTTGAATAGTCATTCCAAAGGTGAATCTCAAGACCATTATTAGTAGGAAATGGAGAGTGCTTAAATTTGATATATCCCTAGGATATCTCCTCGTTGAGCCATTGTAACAATATTATAATTTTTCAGTCAATGCCGGAAAATTTTTTGGGTATAGTCACTTTGATCGATTCACGAGGAAATTATAACTGCTGTTGAAGTACATATTCGAACCATTGGTACGATAATTTATTCCTGATCTTTCGCGCTAATCCACGAAGAGCATTCCATCAAGCTGTCCATTGATTTTTTTAACAACTCTGAACCATCGTGAAATTCTTTATACTAAAAATAATCTTCATCTTATCTACTTGACCGAAGATACAAGAAATTTTACCGATGTTTTCGTGTATTACCTTTTTTTCTTTTTCTTTATTAATGACGATGTATTACTTGCGAGCATGTGAAAGCGAAACGTAGATGAAGTTTCAAGGTGATTGAAGATGTAGACACGAGCCTCGTTATTTGATAGACTGGATGTAGAATATTTTCGTACTTGTAAAACATTCTACAAGAAATCATGAGTAATTTTGTAGATTTTTCGTCTTTGATGTTCAATATATGAGACCAAATAATCATCTCATATACTCTCCAAGAAACATCTCGGAAGATCGATTCCCAAACGGGTCGAGGAAGATCTGCTTCCAATCGCATTTTTATCGATTGCTTTTGCATCTTTGATGATGATGTCTAAATAAATCGGATTTCTCCAACTCTCAAAGGCTCCTACAGAGTATATCAAACTCCCTCTTGCGCACACTTCAAATCCAGCGCATGCAGATCGTATATAACTTTGATCAAATATTGATAGTCTCGGATAGATAAATTTAATTAAAAAAAAAAAAAAAACACAAAATTCATGAAAAAAAACCGATATTGGATTTTGAAAACTTCCCTCGATCTGCCCTTGAAACTGGAATACGGATCATCATCGTACACACCAAGAAAATGAACACCTATATAATCTTTCGCCACAAAAAGCTCTTGTTTCAAAACGCGACAGATGCAACCGAAGAGAGCAAAGACATGACAATCTTGTGGCGTGGGCGTCGGTAGTCGTAGGGTAGTCGTCGTCGTATCGCAGATTGCGCGTTTCGTCCAAATTACACCATCAACTTTTACGTTGTGCGGTATGGCATCTTGGGATCCATATATATGTATGTCTCAAGTAGTCTGCGTACTGTAAAAATAAAGCTCATCCGCGTGGGTGCGGAATAGACGCAGCTTGTGGTACTGATACTTTTCCAAAGGAAATTCAACGATAAAAAGGGGATTTATATTTCTTTTTTCAGTTGTACTATGTGAATGGGATGATAACAACCGAACCGGAAAAGAAACACGTGAATGATGAAATTGCACAAAAGTATAATACAAGTATGTGCAAGAGGTTTTTGAATTGATCGCAAGCTCACTTAGACGTCATTGTCGTACACAAAAGCTCGAAGACTGCTGATGCTTGATAGTAAAATAAATAGGAATGTGGGCGAGTAGTGGTGTGGAAGTAGATCTTTGAGTGAATTTCATTGCTTTTATAGATGGACAATTGATGATGTTGCTGTTTTTAAGAAAGTGAAGTCCCATTGTAGTAGAACTAGTGATTGCAAGAAGATTACTTGCGTTGGCGAACTTTTGCTCAAGTCACCGTCTTTCGACCCCAAAATTGCTGAACTTTGAACGTTACAATATCTGCAAAGATTTTGAATTGTCACGTAAGTATTAGTTTGTCGCTTGCGAAATGTCTTTAACGCCTAAACGAAGAAAATAAGATTACTACAATAAAATATAAATTAGGATCCGTTTGTAGGAATTGATTCGAACTCCTTTCCTTTTCTAGTATTTTCTGAGTTTTCTCGGATTAGAGTTGGGGGTAAAGCGAAAGCGTCGGAGAAATCACCCGCGAGCTACGAAATCGAATTTTTCTACACCCTTGAAATGAAGATCAGTATTCCTATAATATTGTTGATAACAAATCGAATAGACTAAGTGGGAGATTTTCATTATTCCGCGAAATTTCTCATCCCAAATACTGTGTGTTATGATGCAAAACGAAAAAATTCTATCCGTGGTTGTCTCACTAGGTCAACATGACTTCAGGCGATTTTCAAATATTTTTCACAATTTCGACATCACCGGAATTTTACCTCTGATGGTAATCTAGTTCCCAATTAATCATAGGTTGATACGGATACTACGGCCGCTGTGCCATGAGTCTTTCGTGACAGCCATTCAAATCGGACATAATTTCGACTGGGGTCGTTCTGACCCCAGTGCGACACGTACGCTATTACGATTCAATTCAACTCTAAGTTTTTCTTGCGCATCCTCGTACTTTTTGGATATTGTGTAAGCTATACTAACCTTGAAGTATGGCATCAAATACGAGTTTGAGATAAAAATGCCTCTCTTATTGAATGGGGGTAAAATGAGAGTTATTAGCAAATTTGCGAAATTTCTATTAGCGCTTCATGAATCTTAGAAGCTTTTCAGAGCAACCATCGGAGACTTGGTGATCAATCACCTTATTTATGAACCTCCAACTGCAACTAGCAAAATTGTCGAAGCCAAAATAGGCATTCTTCGAGATATCAAATGTAAACCTGGGGTCAATTTGACCCCAGTGTGTCATGCAAGTTCGACTAGGTAAAAGTATCCATAAAAGGATGGAATTTTTCTGAGATAGTTCATTTCGGGTATAAAACAAAATCTGAACCTTTTCCTGACACGATATACGTGAATCAACTGTGTACGTCGCAAGGAGCTTTTAACCAGCATGTAGTTCCTTAACACAGAATAAATATTATTCAGCCACCAAAGATCTGAACTTTTTGCCCCTTACCTACGTGAAATCCATCAAGCAAGATTAATTCCTCGAGGATATATTTTTATCCGTTACAGATGACAATAGCGCGGAGATATTCGTTAACCCGGTGTACCATCAGTGCGTAAACTCGTTATGAGATATTTTGCTGGAACCCTAGCTTCTATACTTACCTTCAACTCATGCCATTAAAATTTCTCTGGAGTAAAAAATTAGAATAAGCATGATTACATACATAGGCGAAGGTCAAAGAAGTGAGAAAAACTAACGGGATGAGGAAGACTTTAACAAAGAGAAACAGTGTGAAGGAGATAGACAGTAACGACAATTCATGGAATAAGACTCGAAAGTTTCAACAATTCTTTTGAAAGAGATGTTTCCTGCTTCTTTGTTTGCTCGAGTTTTTAAGGTGCAAGGAAATAATACTGAAATGGACCATTGATCTAAACTCAAAGATCCTCTCTTTACAACGTGAATTCGAGTCGTTCTCCAAAATTATGGACGGATAATGGTCGGAACGCTTTGAAAGAGAAAAATTGTGAAGATTTCTGTTAGAACCAGATAAACAGGCTCCCTGGTAGAAAAATGAGCGTAGTACGACCGTAGTACGACCGTAGCGCTACGGTCGTACGGCCGTACTACGACCGTAGCACTACGGCCGTATCGGTACGGTCGTAGCTCTACGATCGTAGCTCTACGATCGTACTACGGTCGTATTACGGTCGTATCTCTACGATCGTAGCACTACGACCGTAGCCTTACGATGTTATTAGTACTATACGGGTTTGTATTATAATACGTATATTTTCTTTCATGATTATAAAGTCATTGCGGAATGTTTTGATACATGATCAAACTCGTGCTCACTATTGATCTAAATAAAAGTCATTACATGAATAAAAATATTCGACATATAATGCTCAATTTCTGAACACTAAAAAATATCTCTCAACGCAGGCATACTTATGGATAATATTCTTCGACGGTTCAGCTATTCGACTATTATAATAATTATTTATATAGCTATTATAATATTCGACGATTCGAATATTCAGCTAGAAATTTCCGAAATCCATTGAATTTGAGTGCGCTCGCGTCAAAAAAGGGATCATTTATAATGTGAACTCGCATCTGGTGTTGATGAGTAGAAGACCCAGTAGACGAAGAAAACGGGATACGGGCGATTTTCAGAGCTTGTTTTCGAGCAATTGCTATGATTTTTCGGGAGATTTCTATTTCTGTGAGCGAAGCCCAAAGCCTCCTGAAGAATTTCGTGAAAGAAATTCCGGGAAAAGTTGAAAAGTCTCAAAATCCCAGCATATTTCGCAAAGTGTGTTTTGTGCCTATAGATGAACAGGCAAGAACGCTTTTCTCCATAGTGGAACAGAATATGACCTAAAGACGAACATATTGATTTTGAGGCTCTACTTTGATTTCTGGTTGGATTCTAGATGAATTCTGAAGCTTGAATATTTACAGTACTCATGAAGCGCATCAGGGTTGAGTAGTTGAACAATAAATTGAACATTATAGTCAGTTTAAGGTTATAATTTGGTCATAAACAATCCAAAATTCTATTTGATAATTGTTTTGTTTGATTTCCGAATAGAAACGTCCCCTTACCATGTTTCTGTTGTGATGAAATACTTTTTCTGTGGATTTCGAATCTCAGAACAGAAACTTTCCTGAATATGATTTCCAAGATTGAAAAATTCTAATAATGGACATGTTTAGTTATACCCTCCCATGTAGAACAGGAGTCAAAATGATGCTATAGTATGTTAGTGAAGAGATGAATGTTTGAGATTTCATAGATATTCTGTGTTTTATCAAATGAGTGCAACATAATTCTGGTCTGAATCAAAGGGAAAAACAAGATCAGAACCATCGCATGATTTTAAACCTATGAAAAAAAGTTCAGTAGATAACTTCAAGAATCAATTCCACTGTTGAAGTGTGTTATACTCTTGAATTAGAGCAACGCCCCCAAATTTGATCAAGAGTAGGAAGTTCTTGTCTCAACATACTTGATTTAAAAGAGAGAAATTTTTATGAATCATATTTGAGAATCTTGGTAAGGTGGAGCTGGTAGCGTGATAGCATCAGTCACAATGCCCCACCTTTTAAAAGGAAGTCAATCACAGATTGTAGTCCTACCGCAGATCTGTAGTTGTTACACAGATTCAGTTTAATTTGATGTTGCCAAAAGCGTTGCTTACAACTGAATAGAATTTTTTTCATGCGCATACCTGTCAATTTCTTGAGTTATTTTTGAAATATGTATTAGAACTTGTATTCAAAGATCTCTTTACTCTCCAGAGAAGTAAGTCTTTGAGATACTGTTACTATAGATAAGTAACTGATTTATAAGGCTCTTTGCCGTCATGAATGATCTTGAGTTCATACCTAAACAAAACTCAAGATTGTGAACTATCATCTTAGTCTAAAAGACTGACTAATCGTCTAGGTACTAGTGAAGTTCTTCATCAACACTATTCAAGATAGAGATTAGTTTAGTCCGTTTGGTTTCCCTGTCAGTATTTCACAAGCAGTTTTAAGTGTACAAGTCTCACACACTTCATCGAAGCCATCAACCCAAATTACAGCCTACGCTGGCTGCGACACAAATAAACTCCCACAAGGGAAGGCTCTTCCTTTTGTACTTCAGTTCATTTTCAAGGAACCTGGAGGAAATCTAAGAACTCTACAAGAGTTTGATGGAGAACTACACTAGCTACTAGTCACAATCACAACATGACACACAGTCCTTAACATAACCTACTGAGGTTATGATTTTTCTTTTGCACATTTACAAGTATTTCTGTATTCCAGGGCATACATGAGCCATTGAATGATGTTTATTGTTTCCTGTGCAACAGTGCACTGTACATTTCACCGTCTGAATAAGAACAATCAAGAAAACTGCTTTCCTGAGCCCGGCCCTCTGCTTATGTGTTTGTCTCCAGGCTCCCGTTTGTGCGCGTTTGCCAAGGCGAACGCGAAAATGACAGCTGTTCGACTTTTGGTCCAGCAGGGGAGTTCGTGACCCATAGCAGAACAGCTGTTTATTCAATAATAATCTTGCTTCAATATTTTCTAACCCTTGCATTAGAATTTCAAGGGTAGTTGCCCTAAAAGAAATCTGGACCTGCCGGGGCCGCAGTTTGAACACTTGGTTTTTAACAGTTGTTTACAAAAAACTGATAACTTGCACCAACAAACAATGGTATATGTCATGCAGATAAGACTTCAAAGAATCATAATCTATAATGTAAAATACGTTTACAAGTCTATATATTGAGTAATTCACGTTTGTTATTGCTCTGTTCCACTATAGGTCACAAATCGCGTTTGTTCGTCTACTGGGTCTTCTACTTATAGCCTTGATTCTGAATCCTTCTTCCGCGTGTACCTCCGCCACTGAACATGCGTGATGTACATATATGTAGGTAACTGAAGATGCTGCCTATATATATATTGCGCTCTCACCTAACCTCATCGATCGGACGAAAAGTTTCTCTATGAATAATATCAACTGTATCGCTAAAGTTTAATGCGAGCGTATTTACGTCGTAGAGCTACGGCCGTACCGCTACGATCGTAGCGGTACTGTCGTACTACGGTCGTAGCCCTACGATCGTAGCGGTACGACCGTAGTGCTACGACCGTAGGTGGCGTGGCCAGTACTGCTACGCTCATTTTTCTACCAGGGCTGCATCAGTGAGTATTCCAAATAGAGATGGATCTATGTATTTTTAGTCCATTATTTACAAAATTACAAAATATCGGATGAAACGATGTCATGATAATCTATTTCTAAATTTTCTTGGAGACTGGCTTACATTCCCGTACATTTTCGCGAGAATTTGGATAGGAAGGTTCAAGAATCGGACGAGAAAGCTTCATTATAATAAATGCGATTTTCATAAATGACGTGAGCAACACCAAAATTCTTCTTGACCCTTCATAACACGATGGGTCTTGCAAGACCCATTATGAGTATGTTGAATAATCTCGTAAGTATTTCGCGTCAATATTTTATGCCCTCAAATGGATCATCATCTTTATTTGACTCCTTTCTGTCCAATTCGATGAGTTTCCAGACTACGCTCTTTCGATATATCTTCAAATACATCATTCAGGAAAGTTTTCAAGTTGTCAAAAATGACTAGTCACGTCGCACAGTGGGGCGAAACATTGATTTTGGGTCATAAATCGTATCCGCGCGAATTTTCGACCGATTACTTGATCCAGAAACGATTCTCCTCGTTTTTCAACCCTCCACCACGTGGCACTGCATCAAGTTTGATTAAAACCACCCTGGAGTGTGGAGAGGGCACTGAACGTTACATTGAATTCGAGACGGGAATACGCTAATTTCCTATGGACTTTCGAATGTGCACACTACTCTCCAACACCTTCCTGAACCATTTAATCGTTTGTGATGGGTTACCTGTGCCCAGAAATGGTGAAACTCGAAACTATGTTGATGAACATGCTTCCTGGACCCGTTTGAGGAGGAATTGATCAATTTGGGAGTGTTAAATGACTTGCGGGCTCTGGAAACCACTACAGGTACCATCTCACATGATCTAGTTATCGAATTCTTCAAGGCAGTGGTCAAAAAATTGCCACTGGGATTTTTTAGGATAATTTTTCGCCGAAAAAAGAAGGCAAATGATAGGTCGAACCTGAAAATCATGGAATCTAGGTGTCTTTTGGAACTTGCGGGATTTGAGAAATACTACAGACACCGTTCTACGCGGATAACTCATCGAATGCATCAGAACAAGTTTCATAAAATTGCCGCTGTAATGTTTGGGGATCCTTTTTTACCGGAAAACTTTCGAAAATCGTAGTAACGACCCCCGAAATCATGAAATCTAGGTGTCTTTTGGGACTTGCGGGGTTCTGAAAAGAGTTCAAACACCATCTTACGCAATCAACTCAACGCACGCTCTCCAGCAGATATAATAAAATTGCCGTTGGAATGTTTAATGATGCTTTTTCACCGGAAAACACTCGAAAATATTAGAACGACCCCCAAAATCATGAAATCTAGCTGTCTTTTGAGACTTGCGGAATTTGGAAAGAACTACGAGCACCATTCCACGTGATCAACTGATCGAATGCTTCGAAGCAGGTGTCATAAAATTGCCGCTGGAATGTTTTCGGGCCCTTTTTCGCCGAAAATTGATCGAAAATGAGAAAAGGACCCTATAAATCATGACACCTAGGCGTCTTTTGGAACTTGTGGGATTTGGAGGATACTACAGAGATCATTCTGCTGAGCATATAGGCAAGGGGATGGCGAGCAGGCGATGTCTTGTGGGAGTATGGTGCTATCTCGTGTACCTGGGGATCGTGCCCTTAGGACTGGTCCAGGAACCCTAGCTGGTGGACACGCAACCAAAAAAATATTCATTCGTTGATATCCTGAGATTTATTCGATTATTTAGGTCGAAGCGCTCGGATCGATCCGATCTCGTCTATCACCGAACGCGCGTTGGGACAAAAGTTCGCTCGGAGCGCTCCGAACGCTCCGTCTAAGATTTCTAGCCGCGGAAAGGGGAGACAGCCTGTTTCCAATGCTGTGGACGATTCCTCATCTCCGCGGCTGAAAATCTTGGACTGAACGTTCGGAGCGCTCCGAACGCCCCAAACTACATGATCGAATAAACCTCTGATGGAGTCTAGTGAATTGTCGCGGAACTAACTCATACTCCCTAGCGGAAAATCAAATCTAACTAAATATAGATCGCCTAGTGAATTTTTGGGGTGAATATTAACATCGTGTTCGGAGACTCCTTCTTCTGGGACTTTTCTTCAGCATACCCCCTTCACAATCCCTTTGGGAACTTGACCGGACATATTTCGATAAAAAAATCCAAATCAATTTCTTCACAATGAGCTGAGTGCTCATATTCTCCTCCTCATCCAAGTGATGAATGAGAAACATGTTTGGAACCTAGCATCATCTAGATACATTTGCAAAGGTATGCCAGGATGAAAATTGAGGCCAAAGTTAGAATTACAGGATGAGTTTCATGACCTGCTAGCTACTTTCCTTGAGCGGACTGTTTAAACCAAGACTTGAAACAAGACTAACAATAAAATAGCTCACTAACCTCATAAAAGTAGAATGGATCAATTTTCGTGGTTGCATTGTGATCGAGGTGATTGGGGTTAGTTCCATTGGATCCCGAGTGATATAATTCGATCATGCTCGGATCGGTTATGGTCCCAAGAGCAGCAGCTCCGATTGATTCAGGCCCAATAGCAGGAAAATTGTTTATCAAGCTCGTGTCAATGGTGGGCCCTTCGCTTGTTGCAATAATGAAGATATCGTTCTCCGTTGACGACATTGCTGTCGAGTATGTTACTGGATCCACCTGTGGGATCAACATACAGTACCGTTCATAAGTTCTCGATGGTCGATCCCTCGATTACCCTGACTTGGAACAGCAATAAGTCAAATTCTATGCGTTGTACGAAAATTGTCAAGGAAGCATCTTACAGAGCAGAAAAAATACTAACTTTTACTGGGTTTTGATGATTTTTATCGAATATTTTTGAAGGTCCTACACGCTGATGAAAAAATAGAAAATCTAAAAATTTTTTACTTTCATTGAGACACCTGCAGTTTTAATGCGAATAAAGATACGGCAATTCTGAAAAAAGCATCTTGTAGAGCGGAAAAAATGCTATGTGTAGCCATTTTTTGATTATTTTTTACGTACCGCGCATGAGAACGTACAAGCTGTCTAGATACCCAAAATGACTGCTTATCATCGGAAACGGCACAGAAAACGGTGAAAAACCATGATTTTGGGGGTTTGGACAGCTCGCACGTTCTCACCCGGGATACGTAAAAAATAATCAAAAAATGGCTACACATAGCATTTTTTCCGCTCTACAAGATGCTTTTTTCAGAATTGCCGTATCTTCATTCGCATTAAAACTGCAGGTGTCTCAATGAAAGTAAAAAATTTTTAGATTTTCTATTTTTTCATCAGCGTGTAGGACCTTCAAAAATATTCGATAAAAATCATCAAAACCCAGTAAAAGTTAGTATTTTTTCTGCTCTGTAAGATGTTTTCTTGAAAATTTTCGTACAACGCATAGAATTTGACTTATTGCTGTTCCAAGTCAGGGTAATCGAGGGATCGACCATCGAAAACTTATGAACGGTACTGTATGTTAAAGGAGGAGTCTAATTAATTCAGTCAGTGTTTAATTTGATTAAAAGGATCAAATTTATCGAAATTATTTCAGGTTATCTGATACTGATAACACTTATCAACTATATTTTAGAGCCATGAATGAAACATCCATGTCAGAATAGTCACGATGAACACAGACAAGCCAAAAAGTATCAGGCTAAGCAGAAATTGAGTTTAGTGGTTTCCCAGAGAATCATAATCAAAACCGGGACTCATCATTTGAATTCTTTCATAAGTTATTAGCCCATCACACTTATAATCAGAAGACTACTCAATTTCGAAAGCTTTCGAAGATAGACAACTCTACACCACGTACGGGCACGGTTTCAGTGACTATTCACTCTTCAGTACGCGATTGCTCACATGTTTTTTTTTTTTTTTTTCTTCGAGATACACACTCATTTAGAGATTTATGATGTCTGACTTAAGATTAAAACTGCCCTCGAGTATAAACCAGATTAATATTTTCGTGCTAAAAATGAGAACCACTGCACTTAGAAACTCGAATAATCAGGAAAAAATCGAACTGAATAATCGCAACAAAACCCCTAACCTTTTAATATTAAATTTCAGAAAATGAGTCTGATTTCAAGAATTCCTCCTCACAGTGTGAACTGTGATGAATTTATAATATGTCGACCACTTGAGCATCACTTCAAGATAAGGAGCAAACACATACAATTTCAATCAAAGAGGTTGTTCCTTGTATATCGGTCGATCAGTATCTCGAGATTCCTGACAATATAAGCAGAAATTTGGTGTGAGTATCGAGAGCACCTGTATATCATGTCAGAATGGCACAAAATTTAGGGTGGCATCTTCACAGGCTATAATTGCAATCTGAGAATGAATCTTCTCATTAATTGAAATGAAAAGTTGAGGAAAATGAACAGTAAATAATTCCTTTTCTCCTAGACTAATCCGCTTGGGGTTCTCAAAATGACCGCGATAATCCTGAATGTGATCCAATTTCGGAAGCGGGATGAAACAGCAGAAGCTCTTGCCAGTTTTCTCGCAAATTTTAATTGGAATTGATCAAAAGAAATATGAAAAAATGCGACGATTTGCGCCTCAAACCATTTATTTCAACTGCTTATATGAGTGCTTTCAATAATTACTGGATATCTCGGCTCATATTTGAAATGCATCGCAACCAAGTGCTCGACCAATCCACGAGAGATGATAAGTCTTGCAAAAATGTAAATTGCTCAAGCAGAAACTATGCACAAAAAGCCATACTTATCGCTTTTACAGACGATGAAATCAGCAAAAAATTAGTCCTCAAGTGAGTCTTTGTACCGTAACTAACTTTGATGATCATATCTCATCAACGAATTTCGACAGATTGCATTTCCTTGAAATATGATAATAAAATGATGTCAGGTTGTGATAACAATGAGTCTCAATCTCTTCCATTGCTCTATGAAATAGCTCCTTAATAATTAGCAGAGCAATATACAAACCCTACATAATGGAGATGAAAGGTTTTCGTACGACATAATATTGCACTTCTGAAATTTGATCATAAATCAGGCATTTGCGAGCCCTGCTGCAATATCAAAATATCGGTCGATGCCCTCTCAGATTTCGAGCAGGCAATCTATAGAGTAATCAACAAAATCTCATGAATCCTTCAAATCTCATCCATGCTCCAAATGGACGTACACGAATATATTTTTGTCTAGGCAAAAAAACAATCTGAATAAATCTTTCACGTAGAGATCACTCTCCCTTCGATCACTAGCGTATCTCAGAATTCAGAAACTCAGTTCAAGCCAACAATAAAGTCCAAAATAATACATCTGCCGTAAACTGCATCGAGATGGAAGAATATGCCTCATTCCAAAAGTTATGTGAGGGTACTGTGTGATTCATCCAAATAATGCTGCTTCACCGAGCTTCAAATTACCCATTATCCATTCAATATCTCCCGCGAGAACATTTCAAATTTCACGCCACAAATCACGCGTGCATTCGAGCGAGTGCTAATTCCATTCGCAAATGGATCGACTACACACTGTTGGTGCCGAAAGTGAATGCCGATATTCCGCGAGGGATTGGCCCAGTTGATTAAAATTCCACAGCTCCATCAATTCCATCATTACCGAGAATTAAACTAATTAATCTTTCTCAAATCGTTAAATTACAGCACCTTGCAAATCTTCAACCAATTAACAATCCTTCACTCCTTATAGATTTTTATCGATTCTCACCTATCTCAGATTGCGCATTCATTTGATGCCATAAATTTCTATGATCCCAATCCAGAAATATTTCATCGTTGAAGTTCGAATCTGATACATATATATAATTTAGTATATCTTACCTCGATATTATACTCTCTGGTATGCTATCTATCAGCGATTGCAATGTGAATCTCGGATCTCGGCTTCATCATCACGGCAACAGTTGACATCGATTTGGCGATGCCGTAGCAATTTGAATAGCCACGCTACCGTCGTCGTCGATCGCGGCAAAGTTGATGCCGTGCACCAGTTGCATCGTTTCCTTTTCGCTTCGCGAGCCATTCGTTATGCGTAACTTATTTTACGCTTGTGTATACAATATCTCGGAAGATGTATGAGCGACTGCTACTCGTCTTTTCTGCAACAGAATAAAATGATTCATATGAGTATGCCACCGAAATATGAAACTTGAGAGTATGTGGAGTCACTATTATAATTGATCACCAATTACAGTGCACGCCAAAATTTTGGGGTCAAAGATAGCGCATTTGCTTAGCTATGATTTTCTGGTGTATTTTGCGGTACAGATCAGAATCTGAGTTTTAAATTGCTCCAGGAAGTCAGGGTTTTTTTTTAAATTGCAAATTGCTTGCTCAAGTAGTGATTTTATATTAAAACATCTCTTCCAGCCTTTTGCTGATTTTGTTATATGACTCTCTATCTATTTTGATTTTCTAAACACAATGGTGGTGGATTTACAGGGCTAGAATGCATTCAGAAGGAGTGATAAGAATAAATCCACGAAAATGTCCGTGCCACATAGTCAGTTTTCACTGCTTAATTTCTTCTATTCCTTCGCTCAAATTCTGAAAAAAATGTATTTTGATCCGGGAACTCCTGTCGGGTATGCAATTTATTTGTGACCATGTCGCACGGACATTTTTTCGAATTTACACATCAGCAAAATCTGACCGATTCTGAAATAAATCGCAAAATGCTCACAAAATAGACCAGAGACATCATTTTTGAGCCCACGAGGGCAAATTTCTTTCGGACTATTTACATATTTTGAGGAAAAGTTATTCGCAATAACCTAAACGACAGACGGGTCCAATATACATGCATAATTTCAAACAAAGAATTTTAAGCATTTTCTGAAGTGAAGCCTACCCGTATATTAGTATACTTTCAAGTTTCTTAGCCTAGCTGCTGTTTCTAGTTCTACAGGAATACCCATTCTCAATCGCTCCAAAATAGTATAAGAGCTGACTTTTCCTAGTCAACTGCCTCCAAAGTGAATCTGATGGACTACCCAAATGGGTTTGCAATGGAAAACGATTCGCATTTCAATGATATGTAGAGGATTACTTGATCCTACTAAAGCTCAGGTCACCCGGGATTCAGATATCGTATGCATGGTAGTAACCAAAAGAGACTATCACAGCACTCTAACCTAAAAATCGCAATTTTGAACATAATTTTTGGATTCTCGTGCTGTAAAATATCGTATGAGACTGCGTGTAGATGGATAGTCTCATAATATACTATTTCAATTGTTTTATATAGACCCGGGAGGCGTAAAACCTCGAAATTTGACTAATCGTGAGAGACTAGGCTTCAGTTTTTTTCAGAAAATTGATCAGAGGATGCTTAAACACCTCACAGTGCGCTTCTGGCGAGGATGTGTTAGAAGAAAATGACAGTGGAAAGTGAAAAAGGGATGTTTTTCTAGGAACCGCCACGAGTACATCCTAATTCCAAGCAAAATCGCACCAGCTCGCCGTTTTGAGTGATTGTCAAAGTAAGAACTCCTCATAGATTGCTCATGGAGAATTTCGGTTTTTTCAAGCTTCACAAGATGATGTACGTGAACTAATCGTGAAGCTCCAGAGGATTGCAATATCATGGAAAAAAGCTCAAGTTCCTGGCACAAAACCTCGCGCTTTTGGCTAATTTTCTACTATTTTCTTCAAGACCATGTACAAAGCTCGAGTTTCTTGATGAATGTTTCTTCACTAACTACGTCATCCTGTAAATCTTCAAAAAAATCTATGAAAAAGTCACTGCAAAAACAAGTCCTTACTCTTAGATTGCCGTAGTGTCTTACTGTTGCATCTTACATTCGTTCAAATCTTACCGTAAGATGGAAAAAACAGCTTTTTTGACACTGTGTGCGAGAAAGTAACTTTTCCGCACTGAATTTCCACTTTCTCTCACAATTTGTCAAATAGTATATTATGACACTGTACGTAGATCGGTAGTTTTGTACGAAGGACTGTTTATGGCACGAGCGAAGCGAGTGCTATAAGTCCTTCGTAACAAAACTACCCATCTGCACGCAGTTTCATATGATATTTTATAGCACAAGAATCCAAAAATCTTGTTCAAAGTTGCAATTTTTAGGTTAGAGTGCTATAAAAAATTATTCGATACACGGGTGTAAAACTTATTTTTCCACCCTTGTATCGAAATATACTATTTTCTTCATGTCAGAAAATACGATCCTTGTCAAGAGTGTCCGACTTCGATAAAGGTTCATCGTCTAAGAATCAGGCGCGAAATTTGTCTTAGACATCTTCTGCTACACAAGCTATGTTTACACATATGAACCTGTTTCAAAGTTGAATATTTAACCGCTCGACAAATAATATTGAATATTATTGCGATTTTTGTGTGTTCGCGAATCGTCAAAATCGCAATCGTGGATTCATAAGAGATTTAAAAAGTATATGGAATTATTTTCCCATCTCTCGTGAAAGAAGTATAATGGTCTAACCTGTGATAAACAAATATGCATCGGTGTCGGTGAGCCTGAGAGTTCTACAATTCAGCTACAAATTAATGATGCTTGCTATAAGATCAAATCCCGCTTCAGACGAAGCGCTTGCTCATTTTGAAGATTTTCATCTCACATTTGTTGCATCTTGCGGTAAGAACGAAATCAATCTGAAGGTAAGCTTTCTGTAGTGTTGACATTTCTTGCTATAATCCACTTATTGAGTGATTGCGAAAAACGCTCGAGCAAGCGAAGAAAACGGAAGTCGCCGAATTTTTTCATAAGCAATGTATGGGGAATCATTAGTTTAACAATTAATCAAAACGGCAAGATGGTGCGATTTCGCTCGAAATCAGGTAGAATTCGTAACAAATCGTACGAAATCCTATACCAGTAGCGCACCGTGGTCTTTTTCAAATCTATTCTTGTATACATATTGGACCCCTCGATCTCTTGGGTTATTGATGACAATTTTCCCTCAATAGATAAGAGAAGATCTGATGGAGCTAGCTGGACAAAACCGGTACCAGGAGGGTCGTATAAAAATTCAAAAAATGTTGCACCTTTTTTTTATGTGTTGAGGTAATACAAAAAAAATTTTCTCGAATTTTTTCCAAACCTTCCATGGGGTTAAAATGACCACAACAGGCTCATTTTTTGACTTTTCAAGCCAATTTTTGAAGAGTCATAGCTCCGAATATACTCGACCTCTTTCAACGTACTTTAGCGTAATTTATTTGCTAAGCACAGTACAGCGACCCATGAAAGAATTTTCCGAAATCGATAATTGAGCTTAGTGACTTCTGAGAGCTATTTACTGGGACGCACATTTTTGCGATCTTTGGGGCATCTTTGAAGCATCCTAGCTCCCCTTAGGGAATTGTAATCGATTTCCACAAAAAAGCGTTTTAAATGTCCCCTCAAGACCTACAATTGAGAGGATAAAATTCCTTGAGGAGTCCTCAAATACGTGGGAAAACTCCCAGAGGCAAGCCTCAAGTCAGAATAGTGAGCTGGGGGGAAACGGCTCCAAAATGAGCATCAGTTCGTCTATGTACGGGAGACCGGGCAAGCGTGAAACTGATCCCACTTGTTCAAGCTAGGATTTCGGATTTGTAAACTTTGCCACTTTCTCACTGCTGCGGCTCACATGGGAAATGTGATGATCGACTTTTACCAGTGATCAAATTGTAGGTCTGAGAAGACCTTCAAAATGACTTGTTGTAAATATCAATGATCATTTTTTTAAGAAGGGCTAGATCACTTCGAAGAAGCCCCAAAAGTCGGTTAGATCTGCTTCCAGTTCCTAGCTCCCAGGTAAATCATTGAAGTCAATTCTGAATTTCGGACAAATTGTCCCGGATAGTACTGAGCCTGATGAAAAAAACGCGTTCAACCAGTCAAAAGTTGGGAACGGTTGAGTCTAGTTGGAACTACAGTTTTTCGAAGATATGCTTAGAAAAGTCAAAAAATGGGCTCTATAGGCTAAAGCTCTTAAGAGATTTCGGGGAATTAAGAATAGGTTTTTTAGTACTATTTCAACATAGTCTAAATAGGAGAAAGATTCTCCGGATCATTCGCCTTGTCCTGATGACGATTTTCTTCAGGTTCCTCCAGAATTCTTCACAAATTTTCTCGGTCGTTAGAGATTCCAGATCGATAGCTGTCCGCCTATGCTCCTAGGCCGACTGGTAGAGTTGACAATGTGGGAGATTCTATCGGATTGGAAATTTCAGACCAATTAACTGAAAGAAAATATCTCGAACCACTATCAAAAATTAAAATATAATACTCATTCGGAACCTGAGTGAGCTGATGAATCTTATCCAAAAACAATCCCACGAATGCAGATGAACACATCCCACAAAAATAGTGAAAGCAACAGCCAACTTCGAACGGATTCCAAGATAGCCATGTATCGTGATTATTAATAAAAACTGAAAATGTTCGATTCCATCAGAAAAAAAAATCTCTCGTAATAAGCATAAGAGTACAGGTTGGAATGCGATCGCGGTGGGAATCATGAGCGTGAGTTGAATTTCTTAGTTCCCCTCGTATCCACAGCTCAACAATAATCCGATAAGGCTGTCAGATTGTGTAATTCGAATCGAATAATCCTGAATGTATTCGGAGCACGATCTGAACCGGGATACAATTTAATGTAGTCTCTGAGCCCTTTGGATTCTTTTATTCTGGAACACCAGTATTGGTGAATATTTGAACTGAGATCTTCTATATTCTATGTATAGTGACTCGTTTCAATCAGATTTGGAGACCGCTATGGATGATCTTGGATGATAATGCACGTGAGACAAGAGTCTTGATGAAATCCATATTTACACCCGTTGTCGAACTGTGTTTTTCGACAAACTGTGCGAAGAAGTGGAAAATCAGTGCGGGAATAGTACATTTCGATACAAAAGTGGGAAAAATAAGTTTTATGCCCGTGTATCGAATACTATTTTTTGACAAACTGTGAAAGAAAGTGGAAAATCAGTGCGGTAAAGTTACTTTCTCGCACAGTGAGTCAAAAAAATCGTTTTCGCATGTTTATACGGTGATTTCGAACCTCGCCTGCGGCTCGGGACGGAAATCCATCATTGGGACGCAAAATAATGTAAAACGCGCCGAGTGCTGAACAAATTTTTTCTCCGTGAAAACAATGCTGGGCGTCGGCGAAGCCCAGCCGATGCCAAGCACGGTATTTGCGATTTTGAAAGCGTCGATTTTGTGAGCGTTTTAAGATTTATTGTGGAATTAGTCAAATTTTCCTGATAGTAAATCAAAAAATTAGCTCGTCACTCGTTTCAAATGCATCTTAGCATTTTGAAACCACTGCCACGATGGTTCAACACGATGTTCAACAGGTCAAAATACAAAGGAACATCGCTTGGGCAAGTTCTTTTCTCATAATAAGAGTGCTCTATCATTAAGTCAATCAATTTAAACTAGTCGCAAAAATCGTAAAAAACGCTGTATTCGAAATTTCTGTTTTCATCGATAAAAAAATTTTGATGTCTGAGGACATGGGATCGGTTCTACGTCGAAAAGTGCACACAATGAAATCATATTTTGGTAAATGTATCCGACCCCAACCTTTTGTTGACCAGTGTTATTTGATCAAAATTACATTCAAGGGGTCATTGAACTACATGATCAAACCCATGGAACTCAAATCGTAAAACATACTGAAGGATATATCGATCCAGTCCTCCAAATTTCATCACTCTATCCACAGAATTGCACGAGCTTTGCGATGTAACGGAATCATATCTCTCACTCCAGAAACTCCCTATCCCATCATATCGTCCTCTTCTACTATCTCACCACCCCTCATCCTTTTATTTCCAAACGACTCTGTACATCACGCACTCGCTCTCAAAAGCTTTGCGCCATACACACAAAAAAGGTGAACAAAAACTAATAACTCGCCGTATTAGTATATTTCAAGAGTTACGATAACCGCGCGACGCGTGCAAGAAATAGAGATTGGTTGGTAAGCAATATAATTCACGCGTTCATTCTCACTGAAAATTAAGCGGTCGCTCTTGGCAAGGGCTCTCTCACACTCACTCGCTGCTTGAAATTGGACTAATTGGAAACTGCGGAATGTAGTTTCACTCGTAAAAATCACTTCCAGAGCGAAGCATTGCACACAAACAGAGATGGTTTACGATGCCTAAGGAAAATACAAGTTTGTTTGCTCGTGAATTGGGAGAGGAAGTATCTTTGAGGGGATAACTTTTCGTTGAAATAAACGTCTGAGAAATTCGCTGACTTTCACCGGAATTTCCGGTTATCAATTGGCAAAGTTCAAAGAAAAAATCTAGCCGATTTGCATATCTACTTCTAGATTCTGAAAATTTGCATAAACTCTTTGTGCTTATGGAACATTCATTTTATCTCTGTGAGATTTCCTTTGGACGATTCATGCGGAATATATAATGAAGGGTCAAGTTGATCAAAAGTATGAAGTCTCATAGGAGAGAATTTCATTGGTTACAAGTTTATCAGGATATTCATGAATACAAACATATGAGCCTATGGTGATATCGCCAGCATGCTTAAAGTTATATGGATGAGTAGAGAAATTATGCGTAGTGCGGTAGAATTTCCATTTAAACCTCGTAAGTAACTTCTGACTAGCGATCCTCCAGGTACTTCTGACTGACGCAAACCCAAGTCGATTTCACAATTTTAATTGAAAATTTTTGTCAATCTTGCTTGCTCATAAATACAGCCCGCGAAAGTCTTGCAGTTCCGAAACCGCACTTAGAATGGAGTGAACTGACTCTTATGTATTTTCAAGAATGAATCTGAAATAAGGGAGCAACAGCCAGATTTTGATTGGCGTTAAGAAATAAAATTCCTTGTAATGCTTACCGATGAAAATATTGACAGGAAAATGTTTGCATTTTCATACGATGATGAACGAAATTACTGACTGATTACTTTGAAAAGGTTGACCGAACAAACCAATTCTTTCGTATTCTTCGGCCACAACGCATTTGAACAAGTATGCTAAGTATTGCTGGAATGTGGCTTTGATGGTTAAAAATAATGCCTCATGAGTAATTCCACGCAAAACAGACCTACTAAAAAATGTTATGTTTCGGATTGTTTCCTTGACTTTCCCATTCGATTCTATGGTACAAAATATGAACATCTGACCACCCATGGAACCCTATGAGAATTTTCTAGGTACCTGGGGCACATTTTAATTTATCTTTTTAAATTACCTTCAACAACAAAATTTGGGCCTTTTTTCAATAAGATTCATATATCTCGAATCACATTGATGAGATACGGGGATGCGGTTTGCGGCATTCGGAAGGTCTCAAAAAACCTATCGATTCGAAATCAGTCTTGTGAAATTGATTTTGAGGTTATGGGCAACTTTAGCGGGCAAAAGAATCAAAAATACAAAAATATCAATTTCTCAAAAAGCCATTTCTTCTTTTATTCCTTGAAAATTTGATATTTGATGTGAAATGCTGTGCTCTTTCAGATAAGAATGGTCCTGAACATTTTTCTACGTCCTAAAGTCTGGTTTTGCTATATTCTTCATTCTATTTCCTGAAAACCGTCTGCTTTCTGCGTATGCGCAGGAATTTGGATCCCTGAAACCAATTTCATGAGGAAGGCAAGAAAATTTATAACAAAATGACCACTTGGCAAAGGCAATGCCATGCAATTGAACCCGAGCTACAACGGCCATAACACTACAGGATCACAAGATGTAGGTCGAAGGTACCGGAGGGAGTGCTAATAGAGGAAATCCGCACAGTACGCTGGCGTACGCCTATACTTGGCACCCAATCTGAGGATTCATCTTTCATACGTCACAGCTCCGGTCCCAGTTGATGTAATTGCATGACTTCGCCAAATGGTCATTTTAGAGGAAATTTTCTTGATTTCACAATGGAATTGGTTTCAAGAATCGAATCCAAATTCCTGCGCATGTGCAGAAGACAGACGATTTTCAATCGCCTAGAGAATAGATCTGCAGAAAATATTAGAAACAAGCCTTAGAATGCAAGGAAAATTTTCATAACCATTCTTTACTGAAATAACACAACATTTTACACCAAATGTCACATTTTTAAGGTATAAAAAACATGGCTTTTCAAGAAATTAATATTTTTGTATTTTTTATTCTTTCGACCGCTTAAGCAACCCATAACCTCAAAATCAATTTTACAAGACTGATTGATTTTGATAGGATTTTCCAAAGTCTTCTCAATGCCACAGACCGCTTTCCCGTATCTCTCATGAGATCCGAGAAATATGAATTTTATTGAGAAAAAGACCCAAATTCTATTGTTGGAGATAATTGAAAAAGATAAATTAAAATGTGCCCCAGATACGTAGAAAATTTTCATGGGCTCTCATGGGTGGTGAAAAGTTCTTATTTGGTACTATAATAGAATCGAATGGGAAAGCAAAGAAAAAAATCTAAACATGACCCTTTTTTGTAGGTTTGTTTTGCGTGAAATTACTCTTACATTATCTATATACTGGTTCAAAGACATACTCAATTATATACACTGTAAAAAATTTATTCAAATACTTCCACCAGTTGGTCGAATCGAAACTTCAACCATACTGGTTGAAAATTCAAGCAGCTGGTTGAACATGCAATGGTTGTGAGTTCCCGGATACGCAAGCGATGAGATGTATATGAAGAAATCCCAGAAACTTTTGACTTCTGCTGTCACTCCTCGATCATTTGGGCTGTACGACGTCTCATGAGGCCTAACCAGTCAAATTTTCTTCCTTCAGATGTCCTGAAAGTGAACACCAAATTTGGGATCGATTGGTGGATGCGGATAAATACTAGAGAAGGCCATGTACGAGAAAACACCCGAAAATCGAGGAATTGACGTGTCAATCGGTCGGACCAACTCTCAAAATTCGTTGAGCTCTCACGGTTTTAGGGTACCACACCGGGGTCTGTAACTTTGCAGAGATGTTTCTAATGATCCAAGGTTGTGATTTTTCTTTTAGTAAGAGATGTACATCGATGTACTGAGCCGTGACAGGCATTGGACGGTGTATCACTCCTTTTCGATAAGAAATCATTATTCCTGTTCTCAAGCTCATACACTTTTTAGCGCATTCTAGAGGAACTTTGCGATGAATTCATTGTCTTACGCACGCGAAAACAAAGGAATTGACCAATTGCACATCTATGTACATCAATGGGGAAATCAAGAAATTGCGTTCAACCGGAATAAAATTCGTGTTACTCGTGGTATATTTACGCCGTTCTCGGCGGTGTACACTTGCTGTAATCAACGGGCGGACTCCTAAATACCGAGGAACAGTAGGTAATAGTATCAGAAAACCATATCCACTTCGCTACGCTCAGACTCTGGCGCGTTTGAGAGTGCCATCTGTTTCAATGGGGACAATTGACAATTTTACATAGACGAAATCGTCTCGGAACGCTCTATCAAATTTTTAGAAGGGTTCAGAGACATTCCAGATTGGTATAAAAATGACTAGGATCGTATTTGATGTTCGTATTTGACACTCTCCACGAAGAGAATTTTTTCCCGAGGCACTTCAATATTTAGTGTATTTTTGCCACCTTTCAATAGATCACAAGCCTCCATCATTACTATTGTGCAACTCTTATCACCCACGTCCATTCAAGTATTCTGAGAGACCCCCCAACGCTTACCCAAACAATGAAAATTCAGAAACGAATTTTCCAAAAGTACTCGCTCAAGACTTTGTGCTGTAAGTCGTTTAGCGATTTTTTTCAGGTGACCCACATGGAAGATTATGTTTTCGGAGCCTTCAAAGAAGGGGTATAGAAAATTTCAGCCATGTACACACCTTTTTCTCTAATTTCACTTTAAGAGGCCAAAAGTCAAAAGTCTCTGGGATTTCCTGATATACACTTAAGTACCGGCCTGTTTTAGGTGGTGGTCCTCGGACGACAGTGTAAGGTCAGAAAAACAAATTTCTTCGTGTATTTTCACAAACTAATATAGGGAACAATATCAGCGGCGGCCCCGCGAGCGTTTTCGAGAAAAAATTAGGTTAAGCAACGTTTTCGCGATTCAGTATCCGGATTGGTGACCGCTCGGCTGGGGCTGCCACCCTTAGCCCGCGCAAAAAATTCATTGACTCTATTATTATAGTTATAGTTCGGGACTCACGACGTTGATAAATGGTGATGATCGGTTCATATTTTTGGGTCAGAAAAACAAGTTTCGTCATGTTTTCTCGTAAACAAATAGGAAAAAACATCAGCAGTGGCCCCGCGAGCATTTTTGAAAAAAAATTCAGTGACGCGTGTCCAATTCAACCACTAGTTTGAAATATATAGTCACTGTGGATAAGCTTGTGAATAGATCATCCGTGGGATCGATAGGTGGTTTTGAATGGAAATGGTACATGTTTTTTCCTATTTGATTACAAAAAAACATGACGAAACCTGTTTCTCTGACCCAAAATGTCAACCGATCATCAACATCTATCAATCTCGTGGGTCCCGTATTATAACCATGATGATGAAATTGACGAATTTTCCGCGAGAGCTATGCGTGATATATCGCGACCAGTGGTCACTCATCCAGATACGATCACCACAAAACTATGTTTAACCTGGGCTTCCGACCGACGCACAGTGAGAAATCGAGGCGAATTTCTTGCCATTAGCGCCTATGCTTTTAGATGGCTGCTTGCGACCAAGACTTTGTTTTGGTTTCTCACTGTGCGACGTAACTTGGAATCCAATATTAAATGAGATCACTTGGTTGAAAATTCAACAAATTTTTTACAGTGTATATTATGAATTTTGAGTATGTGCACCTTCGAGTTTCGTTAAAATACGAAGTTGCGTCGACGGATTTTGATGGAAAGAATTTGAGGTGGTGGAGTAGCCAAGATGGAAAGGTGTCAGAGTTTGAGGAAAATGATTTTAAACACGATTTAGCGTTTCATCTCCCGACACTGGCCAGACTCTTCACAGGCAGAGTATGTAGTAAACATTGGGCTCTGCCTGACGCTGATGTTGGTGGAATCGGAGCAATCTTATATAAATCGCGCCCGATTGTGACCACTTGCCAGTTAATCGGTTGTAAGTGGGTTTGCTGTGTTACTCAGGTGTCAATCACTGAAAAAATCGTTCTTTTCAAACTTTGCTACCTTTCCATCTTTGTTATTCCGCCATCTCAAATTCTTTCCATCAAAATCCTTCGATGCATCTTTGTATTCAAACGAAGCTCAAATGTGCACATATTCTAACTTTAATATGTTTGAATGAGAACGAGATTAAGTATGTATGAAAACCAGTACCGTCAATCAGGGTTACTTTGAAGAGACGGGGTAACTTTGAACACTCGTTTGAGTTCTTGAAATCAGCAAAATAGGGATGCGCGAAGGTACTCATAGTAATTAGTTTGGTAGTCGCATGCGTGGGAAATATTTTGCATTTTGTGAAGAAGTCTCTATAAGCTGTGTGTGGTTGGAAATCATGATTTTGAGGAGAAATAAGTCTTTTTCAATATTTTTACTACAAAATCATGACTTCCAGCCACACACAGCTGATAGGGACTCCTTCACCGGTGCAAAAATTGCCCACGCATGCGACTATCAAGCAAACTACTTTGAGTACACTTGCGCATCTCTTGCTGATTTCAAGAACTCGAACGAGTGTTCAAAGTTGCCCCATCTATGTTCAATATAACCCTGGTTGACGGTACATAAACTGATAATACAAAGCTGAAGCCAGTTCATGCCAAAATTTGAACTTTCCGCCAGTGCCCACATACCTATATCAGATTTAGTTATACATTTGAACAATTGCTTTGGCAACTAGATAACTGATCAGCTGTACCCGCACATGCAACGCAGCTATCAGTTATCTCCACCCCCGGCCTAAATCTCGTGGATAATTGACACAGGGTCTATTGTACCTCATAATTCTATAGAGTCACTCTCGGCTCCGGGTATGGTTGTACTATTACTGTTGTACTTGCACCAATAATGACACGACTGTTCTGTATAGATCGTCATCTCGCTTTGAAAATATTGATTGCATTCAGAATCTCGTACCAGTACCAACATAATTTACCAATGAGAAGTTGACAAAGATTTTATAATTTCTATATATTAAACATCAAGGACGAAAAATCTACAAAATTACTCATGATTTTATAATTTCGTCTGTATTTCAAAGTGTCATGAATCGATAGTACATGGAAAGCCTGGTGTTCGCGAGCCCGATATTTGGAATCCCCGCTCAATATCCATGGTTACCCTATGGAGAACAATGCCCCTTTATCCGCGGTATTCGTCCTCGATATTCGTATGATGACTGAAGTTTCGAAACTTGGTTAAGTTAAAAAATTCTTCTCGGTGTGATCGTGGACGCTGGATTACCGATTTTTGTTAAGATATGATTCCCTTGTAGGAAAGGAGGGCTTACAGCTGTGACTAACAGCCTACCACAAGAAACAACATGGTTAAGTGTGAGTTACAGCTGGGTAAGCCCCATATCGACAATTAAAATGTCCACCTCGTCAACACAAAGACGAACAACTCTGTGAGCTATAGTTTCTTGATGGTTAACATTCAGACTATTGTTGTGTTTCAAGTATTTGTCGTTGTCTCATTGTTGAAGTTGGATAGATCAAGCTGATGGAGCATCTTGAATTTAATAGTATAATAATATATTTCCACCTGAAGAAAGTTTGCTCTCAAGAAAAGTTGAGAAGAAGAGATTAAAGAAAGTCATGAATATCGCGCTACAATATTACGATAAGCAACAAGGGTGAAAAGAGCGTTTTTAATACGAGTCATCGTGGCCAGTAAAGAAATTAGTATTTTTCGATTCGAGGGTGGGAAGTTTGGTTTTGCTTTTCGAGTGATTGTTTTCAGCCCGAGCCCTGGTGAGGGTCGAAATTATCACGAGTAAAGCAAAATAACTTCACGCCCGAGTATCGAAATACGTTTTTCGATCGACTGGGCGTAAAGTGAACGAAAACCTCGACGAAAACTGCCGTGCGTAAAACAGTGTCTTACGCACAGTCGATCGAAAAATACATTCCGCGCCGAGGTTATGGGATCGTAGCTCGCGAGGTAGCTCGCTTCTGAGCGGTTATTGGTTTTTGACCCGAGCCTCAGACCAAAGTCGAAATAGCCGTTGGGAAGCGGGGAACCTCGTGAGCAAGGCGAAAATATGTATTTTTTTTTATGCAATCTTGTAAGCACTGAGAAAAAAATTTTGGTCGTACGGCCATGCGTATTGTCGTACGACCAAAATGGTATTTGCTGCAGAACAATACCGATTTTGTTATCGCATCAATCTATCAGAAAGGTTTGGTAATCTGGTATTAGAGCCAAAATAGTTAAATATAACGCGTATATTTCGAATGCACCGATACTTAATGGATTAACAGTCATATTAAATTCTTTTGCTACAAAAGCTACCAATTTTTTGCACGGGATAGCACCGCAAAGGGACAAATACAATCCAACGATTCTTTAGGTTATTCGTGCCAGATTGGTTCATTAACAAAATCATTTGGCTGTGGTGACAATCCAGTATTGGTCTGACGGCAATACCACGTAACGATACGGTCGTATTGTTCAGACGGCAATATTTTATCCTCAGTGAGCACCCAAACATCGGAAAATTGCATATTTGCGACTCATTTATAAAGTACTCCGCTTCCGAACGATTATTTCGATCCTCGGCTAAAGCTCGGGTCCCAAATCAATCCTCAGAAGCAAGCTACAAGCTCGTAATTTTGGTGCAAAATCTACCATTCCCGCACGACTCGTGCTTTTCCGCACGCAAAACTGTGTGAAAATGTTACTTTCCCATGCATAGGTTTACGCACTCAAGCTCAAAAATAGAGCATCCCGATACGAGGATGTAAGAACTTTTCTTTGCATCCGAGTGATGGGTTTTTGACCCGAACCGCATCAGGCGAAGGTCGCAGTCATCATGAGGATGCAAAAAACATGTTTAACACCCCTGTACCAAACTATTTTTGATAAAATGTAGGTGAAAGTCGTTGAACTATGTGCCAAATACACTTCTACGGACACTGTATAAGAAAATAAATATTTTCAAATTGTTGGAGGAAGGAGAAAAGGTCAGTGTGCTTTCAAAGAGACGCGATGTCCATAAATCAACGATCTACTCAATTTGTTATAACGAATTCAAGAAATAAGCTCCGTTGGAATTTTTGAAAATGATCTTTGTCTTCTCTATGTCAAAGTATGAGAGGATAAATTAATTTAAGTGTCATCAGAAAATTTCTGCTTTCCCCAAAAAATCTGGAGTGAGGTTTGGCATTTTTAATGTTTGCACGCCGAAGAAATCGTCTTCAGTAAAAATCGATGCAAAAACTGTCATCGTTCTACCCATTCCAATTCGGAATATCAAAATTGTAGTTCCAAAATTTTCTAAGTACGTTCGATGAAGTCGACTAAATTCGAATCTCGAACGATTTTTTGAGCAAATTACGAAGATTGATCGGAAAACGTTGGAGTGTACCTAACCTGTCCTTAATTCTTTTTCCTGACTGTGCTCGCCCCCCCCCCTCGAAACTTTATGCAAACGTCACAGAATCTTCTGATGAGCGAAAAACTGTAAAATGAGCTAAGAAACGTCTAATTTGGAGATCAGGAAGCAGAGATGTTGCAGTTTTACAAAATTCCCATCAAACGAGTGAATTTTTCTGTTACTTGGGCTGCAGATCTCTCACACACAATTTGATCAACTCGGGTATACCTACCCTTTCATGAACTGCCAAAATCACACTATGACAAAAATTGAGATCACTCCGCTCCGGTTGGTCAAAATTGAACTTACCTTTTGGTGACAAGATTTGAAATGAGCTAAACTACGCCAAATAAGTTGTTTCCAAAAATGCTTAGAGGGGGGGGCGATGTTGGGTACACTCTAGTATTATAATTTAAGATAATTGAGGCCTGTAGTCACATCTTCACATGAAACATAAAGTCATCATAGTCATGGTAGTCGAATGACACTATCCTTGTTGCGCAGAAGTCTTGGACTACCCTAGTGTCCCAAATGAGTACTGTACACACAACCAAGAAGTACACAGTGTCTGTTCTGCAAGTCTCTTAGTGAAAATGAGTGCCTCACGATCGTGCATGAATATATTTCTGTCTGAACTGTGGTCATATATGATTGTGAGGCACTCATTTTTACTATAGGGTTTGCTTAGCATACTTTTTGCGACCGAAAAGAGACTTCCGAATACTGACTGTATGAACATCAAGTTAACCAAATGCAGATCTGATAGCGGTTTTTGTTAGCAAAATACATTCAGTCTCTTAAAATCTTCGTCACGTACGTTAAAAAACTTCATCACGTATTCAAATGTAGCGGAGTATAGAGTCAATACTGAAATATGTTGGTATAATACATCAACAAAACATGCTTTATGCCGGCTATGATGGACTGGAATAAATGGGTTATTGTTTGCATGTAAATTAGACACTGGTCAAGGGAGTGTCATCGTAATCCTTTTTTTTTTCAAGAATTTCTTCTTGTACTTTGAAACTGTGCGCACAATGAAGAATACCTTTCGGTACGTTTACATCGAGCAGTATTTTTAATAGGCACCTCAATGTCGAGAAAATACGTCCACTGAGTCCAGGACTTATTTTTTCAACATTTATTGACCAATTCATTCTGAGCTTAACTCAGAAACTTTCACTCTCTCATAGAGGTACATTTTGTTCATAGATCATAATAAAACTTAATAATGCTTTACTTGTCTTGATACAGAAATATTACGATTTGATACTGTTGAAGTTGTCTACTATTCAAAAGCTTCAAATATTTGCATGGGATGAGACTGAAATTGACATTTTGTTACAAGCAGCAATGACTGGTAGGAAAACGAAAGGGTACCATGTCAAGGAAACTAGAAGATAAGATTATCGGGTAAAAATGCTGAGGCTATCGGTAAGCTGTTGAATTGATAAAACACACCCTGTCGCCCTGAATCAGCAAGGGTTCGTTTAATTTCAGTTTTCCATGCATACGTGGCGTAATCGAAATTTGTTAATTACTCGCTCGATCAAATTATTTTGTCACGATTTTTAACGCTAATGGGATGTAGTTCCAATATTTCCAAAACATTCATGTAATATGCCAGCTCATTAGAATAATTTATGGAATTTTTGATAAATGCCTGTCTTTGCCTCAACGGTTGCTGAGCCATCCGTCGACCTGACATAGAATTAAAAAAGTTTATGTGAAAAATCTAGTCCTCGAATGGAGGACTCTTGTGAATCACATAATGACTTTCTGATGACACGATAGAATCATAATATCTCTACTTTCATGACAACATTTCTTTCTCTAAGAATTCGAAATGGAACAAACACCCAATCAAAATAGAATCCGATTATCATAAATGTTAGCAGGTATAGAAATGATCTGTTTTCGTAGAGATTTTGAACCTGACAACCTACTGGTTGTTTTTTTCATCTCCTTTATCTGCGGTACTCGTTTATCTCATTCCAAAGTCACCATAATTACAAATCATTTGCTTATAACTTGAAAGCAGCAAGATTCAGATTCAAATGGATCAACTCCGCAGAAATTTACGGAATCATACTTGGGAAAGGAACGAATGAAGAGGTATTTCGAGAGTTGAGTTCACTTGCAGCGAAATAATCAGTCCTAAGCTTATACGAAATACATTCGTGACAATAGTACCCATAGTGAATAAGGTAGAGTGAAATCCTAGATGATCTTTTGGCAAACAGGGTCTTTTTTTAGATCATGAATCGAAATTTCCTGAGTTTGCCGAACCAATCAGAGTACCAATATCGATAATTTCTCAAGGATCAAACTGTTTGAGTTTTATTACGTACCCGGAACCGGACAGCTATAGAATCAATTTCCCATCAATTGTATTTCCAGTATGGTTTAAACAAAAGTCATATTCTCAGCAGAGTTTCAAATTTCGAATTAATCCTAGGTCTGTTTCTTCCGGAACCTTATTTCTATTCTGAGCAAAATTGTATAACAATAATTTCAACATTTTAATGGTGTATGCTAGTTTCGGAATAATTATTGCCTCAGAACGACTTGATCACTAACAATTCCGCATATGCGGACATACCCGAAACCGATATTTGTGATAACTTTACTTGAACACATCATAAAAATCTGGGAAAAATCTGGGACAATACCTGAATCATATTCCAATAGCTGTGAAGTCTCCTAATGCCTTAATTCTGGAGAAAAATGGGAAAACCCGAAAATTTTGAATTTTGTAATTTTGCCGTTTTTCAGAATTTTGCAAGTGTTTATTGGCTTATTTCATGTCAGAAAATTCTTCCGAGGGGGGGGGGGGGGAGGGGGAGCCGTGGGATTAAAAGTGAGTGAGTTAAAAAGTTTCCCATCGGATGCTCGCTTTTGTAGGAAATGGAGGGATATGCAGATTTTGTCAAAGAATGTATGTTTTGATTGATAAGGACATTTTATATTCGTTGACATATTTCTCTATTCATGAATGTATCATCAGCGACTGACGTGACAAGGCTCACTGATGGTCCTTGTTGGGATTTAAGTAAGCTTTTTCCAAACTTAAAGGATACAACAGGTAACTTTCCATAATTTTCGATTCAATGAAGAACGGTTCTAACAGTCATCCTTTGCACACATGCGCACGAAATTTCAAATTTCGATTTCTAATTTCTCATATCGATTAATGTAAATTTGAACTGACTTCTGAGCATCCGTGAAAATATACGGGACTCAATATATTCTTACAATAACTCGACTTGAAAATCGATGTGACTTGACTTCTTGAATCAAACAAACGTAATCCAGAATATTTTGTACATTACTCGTGAATTTATAAATTTCCGAAAAACGTCAAGTTTCTCAAACATGAATGAAAACTTTTCATAGGACTACCGTCCGAAGATGAGATTGTTTGCGATATCTGATGGTAATGTAAAATTTCTTCATCATTGAAAAAGAGTGTCTATCCCCGGGCAATATCTAGAATAGCTAATCGCCAAACGATCGATTCACGAATGTATAATTACGGCCAATTTCTATTGAAACTCATTGTATTTTGAATAAATCTCGCAACTCAAAGTCCAGCTCGTAAAAGCCCTACCGTGATCCACCTCGAACATTTTAATTGCAAGCAGCACGTGTAACTTTGCGAGGGGAAAAAAGTAGATACCCACCTTGAAAAACGAACCATAGTCCGTTGTTCGATGCACTCAAATCACTTTTCGTCCCATCGTTCTCACTCAGTTTCCACTTGATTAAACTGTCACTTCATAAAACTCACTGGACACTCAAAAAATTCATTGCCCCAGCTCTCAGTCTCAACAATTGCACAGACCGACATTACTGTCTTGCAGAATCAAAGTCTAAAAAGTACTCGGTCCACTTCACTCCTCTCAAAAATAAAATTTTCATTCACAAAATTTAAATTTTCCTGAAGCGAACTCGTGCATATACCGAAGCTTGAACAGCAGAGTCAGAAGCTGCGCGATAACAAGAAAGTGAGGCCAAAAGGGAGCACCAGTGCTTTTGGGCAGGCGCTCTGAACGCGACTGACTGGCTGGTGCATTTCACCGGCTGCGTGGACCGAGAGCAAGCCATCAGATGCCGTATACATGCGCGTGTCATGCGTCTGAAGCACCAAAGACGAGGTAGGAGCTTACAGTTCTGCGTCGGAAAGCACACACACGCCAAGAAACCCATGTTGTTGGTGAATAATCGTCCTTTAAGGGTCATCAACAGTAGCATTTTGATACGAAAAATTCTGATTTTCACATTTACAAGGGGATCCCGGAGGGTCCGCGGGTACCAAATCTCACCAAACTTTTATCACAGTCTCGTAACACCTAAAAGATACGAAGAATCCTGAGTAACTCCGTCAAATGGGCCTCCTGTTCAGAGCTACAGAGTATGACATTAGCATTGTCCATATAGGCCCATGTTCAAAAGTGATATACATACAACCTGATTGTAAAGTACTCCCCGAGAACGAAAATTCCAAAAGTCCGTGTGATCGCGATTCTTGCATTTTAGTTTCAGAGAGATTCAATGCGATCTGACGTAGTGCTTGGCTAATCAATTTCATCCCGATTTGCCATCACGCGGGTTGAAAATTTGCCATCACGGGCCATCACGAGCGCCATCCCGAAACCATCACTTTCGAATGTTTACTTGTGGTCCGAGGTTAGGTACAACTTATGTGGGAGACGTAGCGCGATGATTCCGTTAGTTTCGTGCGATCCGCGTAATTGTGAGAGACGAAGTGTAGATTGGCGCAAAATCTTTTAATTACTTGCAGTGCCACGATGCCATAATTTTTTCGTGTCGCGTGTGGTGTGTCGCGAAGCAATGAGTGCCGAGTTGTGGAGTGATTTAGACGCGCCGGTTTGAGCTCGTGAGCCCGAGTGAGCCAAAGTTTTCTAGTGATGACAGCGGTGCAGCGGCGACGGGAGCAAAGAAGCATCAACCCGATTATCCTCATCATCTTGTAATAAAAGATAGGGCTCTGGGGCTTTCGGGCCACGTGTTCGGTCGAGGTCAAGCAGACGATGTGAGAGAGCGCGAGTTCTTGTATGCGCAGCTGGTGGATGCAACAGCTGTTTCTTTGCATCATATGGCGATCTGCAGTGGCTTTTGGCCGGTGACCGGACCCGCGCCCAGGTCGGGAATTTTGCACGTGGTGACCCCTTGGTGATGCCCTGGCGGTTCAAGTCTCCACGTTTTAGATTGACGTGGGTTACCATCGCACCTCAATGTTTTCATGAGTGAGTCGCCCAAGGCCCGGCTGCAGTATGTTAGATACGTATTCTTCCTTAGTATTTGAATGACGATGATTCCTTCGCCTGTAGAAAATGATACTTTGTTGTACCATTTCTCTATTTTAGTTCTCTGAGGCGATGATGAATGCCAACTTTCTCTTGGTGCTGCGTTAGATTTTAGTTGGCCCTGGCCCTATTGTTTACTTTGATTGAGTGATTCATTCATTTGACACCACCAGACACAAAATCTTCCCTGGCTGATTCTCCAATCTTTGTGAGTATTACCGTGAATAGTTCTTATTTGTCTAATTTTCAACCAATTCAGATTTGTAGCACTAAACACATTTTCCAGTAATTTAGAATGATTTTACACTCCTTCCTAACATCAAGTTCATTGTACATTTTTTTCAAACATTTGACTCAATACAAGTTGGGATAACACTTATTTTTCTGGTGCAAAAATGCCGTCCGGGCCTCATTTTCGACCAATCCAGATCTGGGGGATATTGAAATTGTTGAGTTTATTTTCAAAATCCACCGACGAAAGACATTGATTCACGACCCATTGAAATTTTTTCATGACAAGTACAAAAGTAGCGTGCGCTGGCGTAGCGTGCGCTGGCGTAGCGTGCGCTAAACCAAAATAGCGTGCGCTAAGGTAGCGAAACCTTTGGTAGCGTGCGTTGAGGTAGCCTGCGCTACGGTAGCGAATTCCAAGGTAGAGCTAAGTAACCCCGTGATGCAGCTGATAAAGCTTAAATGAGAGGAAAAAAACATGCATCACTCTCACAATCAAGAAGAGTTATAAAGTACTGATTTCTGTAATTTTTTTCAAATCCTCAGTATGCGGCTTACATTTCAACATAATGACCTACAATCTCTAAGTTGAGATAACACACCTATTGCACATGCTCACGATCAGCTCGGACGAGTCCAAATAAAATATTGAATATTGAATATTCATGATCGCAGTAACTTCAATTTCAGATCAAATCATAGCGATTAATAATATGGTTTGAATCAATTATGTGGAATTCTCCGCATTCAAATGTAATAAAGGATCTGATTCAATGCTTAAATGGGAGAATATACCTAATTGCCCATTACCTAGATAATCGTAACTAATTTCATCAATGACTGATTGAAACTGATAGATTTGAGCGTGAGTTCCTTCTGTTGGTGTGTCGGACAGATGGTTTTCAAGGGCAGTGCATCACGGTTTGTCATGACATCAGGTCTCATTATTGACAGGATGAGGTCTTACGATAATTTTTTGAAAAAAACTTCCGCGAAATGCTTATGGGGCTATATCTCTAACGATATAAACATCTATTTTGAACTGACCCAAAATTGTCTCCTGGTTCATGAATCAGACTTGCATTTTGTAGTTAATTAGACTATTGCGCAGGTGTAAAAGAGAACTGGTTAACTCATTGACGTGTGTAAGGAATTCATTTGTCAATCGAGAGCATAGCACTTTTACGAAGATTACAAATGCATCACAATTATTTGGATGCTATTGTTCAAAATACTGCTGAACTTTCTTATCCCAAACGCGAGCTGCAATGATGACATTTTCGTGAATGCGACTCGTGCAAATCCCTAGCACGGTGACTTTTCTTGATCAATATGGTTTAGAGTCACTCTTGATGTCTTCAAAGTTTGTGATTGCGTCACAAGAAATCGATAAGCAAAGTAGAGAGATTAGTATTACTTCAAAACTTACCCATCACTAGAATTGAAATAATTAAACGCAGAAATAAGCAGCTGGAATTCATCATACTGACACGATATTTTCACTATTTCAAAATTATTAGAAGGAATAACGAGGATTATCCCTTTCAATTGAATAAGAGTATAGCCACTGCGGAATACGTTATATTACCAGAATATGTCTGCGCCTTATTAGTATGTTAACAAAAATGTATATATTGTGAAAAGTAACTGATCGAACTGAACGTTTCAACAAGTTTGAAACTTGAACGAAAGAAATCACTCTTCCGATGCAACACACAAAAACAGACAAGATAAACTTTTTTCCGTGATTAATGACAAGAACAAAAAAAACTCCAGAAGAGATGTAGTCGAGTTCGCGTCATCTGCGATACCAAGCATCGCAAAAGAATCAAACAAAAACATATAATTTTGTCTGTTGGGACTCTCAACTTGGGAATCTAAACTTCTAAGTATCAACTTTTTACCAACAAGATACGAGGACCAGAACACTTGATCTTGTAAAATTCTAGTCTTTGATATAGGATAGTTTAGGGGAAGAGTGCTTTCTGGGAAATCATTCAATTGAATATGATGGGGGAGAAGAAGTCAAAGAATTGACTTTGGAAGAGCGGATTGAAATTTTCGATATTTATTAGCGCCGACGACGAAAAAATAGTATTTGACAGTCGGGGGGGGGGGGTGTAGTTTCCGCTTCCGAGTGATGATTCCGACCCATCGTCATGGCAAGGCTCGCCATGACCCGAGATTGCAAGGCTCGGGCCGGAGGAACCAACATTCTCGCACTCGTATCGAAATTTACTGTTTTCGTCGAAAATTTCGGTTTATGGAAACTTGAGATAGATTCCTGGAAGGAATTTCCTGTAGTAGTATTTATGATTAGTATCTTGACGTATTATTAATAACGTTAGAATATATTAGAATCAATATATGGACAAATCTCACGAACTGTGCGATTTGGCCGAACAGGCCAGTTTCCACGTTGAGAGAAGAACACTCGCGTTCTTTCCACCACTCGCACTAGGTCATTTTGAAGATCTACTCATATTTGATAGTTCTGTGTCATCCAGGAGTCTATTACTTGCTTTAGCATGGTACTGGGAGACGCTTCTTCGTGACAAAATCGCAATTTTCGGCCAAACAGGGTCATAATTCTCTCACGCCTTAGCTCGCCACAGGCGGGGCGGTTCACCGATCGGTCTGAAAATTGGATATGTGATGGATTATAATACAGGCGTCCCTCGTTCAACGCGGTTTTGGTCAACGCGGTTTTGCTTATACGCGGTTTTGGAATTGCCACCTTTTTTTTGTTCAACGCGGTTTGGGGCTTGTACAACGCGGTTTAGAAAATGAAATTCTTGGAAAAAGCTTCGAATGACGTCAGCAAGAAGACGCAATCAACCGCAAGAATAACGAACAATTTACTTCGAAACTGTTGAGTGCTAAAACTTGTGAATAATCACACATATAACAGTTCTGAGGAATTCTCCTTTCCAATGCTGTCTTGGGTGAACGAATCAAGACTGTATTCATCATGATGAGTTATTGATCTTCTTAGACAAATGCGTTTGATTGTTTGAACCCTTAACCAAAAAATCTACACTACCGGTCAAAAGTCTGAGGACACCTGGGAATCAGACTGATGATTTTCGGAGTTGGATATCTCAGAACCTGTTGGTCGTAGAGAGCTCTGCGTGGTTGCATTTCGTAGCTCATATCGAGCACTTTCAAATCTATTTTCAGTATTTTTCGTCCCGCGTATTATACCGGAGACACACGAGTCAGAAGAATGCCTTTTTTCGCAATTTTTCAGGCTAGGTACGAACGCCCGCCGATTTTGGAGAGATTGTTGGATCGCTACGAAACCTATGACATCTTCAAGCCCATGAAAAAACCTTTAAAATCCGTTTTTGAACGTCTCCCAAAGTGGTTCTGGTTCCGAGATATGACTGATTTTGCTAAGGGTGTTTGTATCTCAAAAAATCACACGGTAATCCAAAAATGACGAGAAACAGCCCGTTTTGAGGCATCTGACCCTCATTTCTGCAAGAGTTTGACTCAACATCGAAATTGCCAAAGGAAATCAAAACTACCGACCTTGAACTGGGCTGTTTCTCATCATTTTTGGATTATCGTGTGATTTTTTGAGAGACAAACACCCTCAGCGAAATCAGTCAGATCTCGAGTCCAAAACCACTTTGGGAGAAGTTCAAAAACGGATTTTGAAGGTTTTTTCATGGGCTTGAAGATGTCATAGGTTTCATAGCGATCCAACAATCTCTCCAAAATTGGCGGGCGTTCGTACCTTGCCTGAAAAATTGCAAAAAAATCCATCTTTCTAACTCGTGTGTCTCTGGTATAATACGCGGGACGGAAAATACAGAAAAAAGATTTGAAAGTACTCGATACGAGCTACAAAATGCGACCACGCAGACCTCTCTACGACCAATAGGTTCTGAGATATCCAACTCTGAAAATCATCAGTTTGATTCCCAGGTGTCCTCAGACTTTTGACCGGTAGTGTAAATTCTTGTTTACATAAGTCTTGGCTGTATTTTTAGCAAGGTAAAATCTGGAAAACATAGTAGAATTATCAAATCTTTTCCATAATGTCTGAAAAACGAAAACAAAGATCAACCAGCAAAAGCTCTCCCGCTGCTAAAAAGCCTCGAAAAGTGATGAACTTGGAAGAAAAATCGAAAATTTTGGACCTATTGAAAACAGGTGTAAGAGTTGCGCGGAAGTTGACAGTAAATGAATCAACAATAAGACCTATTCGTGAAAGTGAACAGAAAATCCGAGAGAGTTTTATGGTTCATCAGCAGTAACGATGATTTCATCATCAGAAAGACTCCTATTTGATCCCAAATTCACAGGAAAATCGGTCATAGTTGGTCGATCATGAGTCTTGGTACGCACCCCTTATTTCTCCATAAGAGCAATGCTTTGTTCAACGCGGTTTTGCTTAACGCGGTAACCTGCCGGAACGTAACCCCCGCGTTGAACGAGGGACGCCTGTATATGGAAACATACAACCTGATTGTAAAGTACTCCCCGAGAACGAAAATTCCAAAAGTCCGTGTGATCGCGATTCTTGCATTTTAGTTTCAGAGAGATTCAATGCGATCTGACGTAGTGCTTGGCTAATCAATTTCATCCCGATTTGCCATCACGCGGGTTGAAAATTTGCCATCACGGGCCATCACGAGCGCCATCCCGAAACCATCACTTTCGAATGTTTACTTGTGGTCCGAGGTTAGGTACAACTTATGTGGGAGACGTAGCGCGATGATTCCGTTAGTTTCGTGCGATCCGCGTAATTGTGAGAGACGAAGTGTAGATTGGCGCAAAATCTTTTAATTACTTGCAGTGCCACGATGCCATAATTTTTTCGTGTCGCGTGTGGTGTGTCGCGAAGCAATGAGTGCCGAGTTGTGGAGTGATTTAGACGCGCCGGTTTGAGCTCGTGCGCCCGGGTGAGCCAAAGTTTTCTAGTGATGACAGCGGTGCAGCGGTGACGGGAGCAAAGAAGCATCAACCCGATTATCCTCATCATCTTGTAATAAGGGATAGGGCTCTGAGGCTTTCGGGCCACGTGTTCGGTCGAGGTCAAGCAGACGATGTGAGAGAGCGCGAGTTCTTGTATGCGCAGCTGGTGGATGCAACAGCTGTTTCTTCGCATCATATGGCGATCTGCAGTGGCTTTTGGCCGGTGACCGCACCCGCGCCCAGGTCGGGAATTTTGCACTTGGTGACCCCTTGGTGATGCCCCGGCGGTTCAAGTCTCCACGTTTTAGATTGACGTGGGTTACCATCGCACCTCAATGTTTTCATGAGTGAGTCGCCCAAGGCCCGGCTGCAGTATGTTAGATACGTATTTTTTCTTAGTATTTGAATGACGATGATTCCTTCGCCTGTAGAAAATGATACTTTGTTGTACCATTTCTCTATTTTAGTTCTCTGAGGCGATGATGAATGCCAACTTTCTCTTGGTGCTGCGTTAGATTTTAGTTGGCCCTGGCCCTATTGTTTACTTTGATTGAGTGATTCATTCATTTGACACCACCAGACACAAAATCTTCCCTGGCTGATTCTCCAATCTTTGTGAGTATTACCGTGGATAGTTCTTATTTGTCTTATTTTCAACCAATACAGATTTGTAGCACTAAACACATGTCCCAGTAATTTAGAATGATTTTACACTCCTTTCTAACATCAAGTTTATTGTACATTTTTTTCAAACATTTGACTCAATACAAGTTGGGATAACACTTATTTTTCTGGTGCAAAATGCCGTCCGGGCCTCATTATCGACCAATCCAGATCTGGGGGATATTGAAATAGTTGAGTTTATTTTCAAAATCCACCGACGAAAGACATTGATTCACGACCCATTGAAATTTTTTCATGACAAGTACAAAAGTAGCGTGCGCTGGCGTAGCGTGCGCTAAACCAAAATAGCGTGCGCTAAGGTAGCGAAACCTTTGGTAGCGTGCGTTGAGGTAGCCTGCGCTACGGTAGCGAATTTCAAGGTAGCGTGCGTTGAGGTAGCCTGCGCTAAGGTAGCGTGCGCTACGGTAACGTGCGCTACGGTAGCGTGCTTTACGGTAGCGAAACCTAAGGTAGCGTGCGTTGAGGTAGCCAATTTGGTTGGTTGTACGCTATTTTGGTTTAGCGCACGCTACGCCAGCGCACGCTACTTTTGTACTCGTCATGAAAAAATTTCAATGGGTCGTGAATCAATGTCTTTCGTCGGTGGAATTTGAAAATAAACTCAACTATTTCAATATCCCCCAGATCTGGACTGGTCGATAATGAGGCCCGGACGGCATTTTTGCAGCAGAAAAATAAGTGTTATCCCAACTTGTATTGAGTCAAATGTTTGAAGAAAATGTACAATAAACTTGCTGTTAGAAAGGAGTGTAAAATCATTCTAAATGACTGGAACATGTGTTTAGTGCTACAAATTTGAATTGGTTGAAAATTAGACAAATAAGAACTATTCACGGTAATACTCACAAAGATTGGAGAATCAGCCAGGGAAGATTTTGTGTCTGGTGGTGCCAAATGAATGAATCACTCAATCAAAGTAAACAATAGGGCCAGGGCCAACTAATATCTAACGCAGCACCAAGAGAAAGTTGGCATTCATCATCGATCCGAGAACTAAAATAGAGAAATGGTACAACAAAGTATCATTTTCTACAGGCGAAGGAATCATTGTCATTCAAATACTAAGGAAAAATACGTATCTAACATACTGCAGCCGGGCCTTGGGCGACTCACTCATGAAAACATTGAGGTGCGATGGTAACCCACGTCAATCTAAAACGTGGAGACTTGAACCGCCGGGGCATCACCAAGGGGTCACCAAGTGCAAAATTCCCGACCTGGGCGCGGGTCCGGTCACCGGCCAAAAGCCACTGCAGATCGCCATATGATGCGAAGAAACAGCTGTTGCATCCACCAGCTGCGCATACAAGAACTCGCGCTCTCTCACATCGTCTGCTTGACCTCGACCGAACACGTGGCCCGAAAGCCTCAGAGCCCTATCTTTTATTACAAGATGATGAGGATAATCGGGTTGATGCTTCTTTGCTCCCGTCACCGCTGCACCGCTGTCATCACTAGAAAACTTTGGCTCACCCGGGCGCACGAGCTCAAACCGGCGCGTCTAAATCACTCCACAACTCGGCACTCATTGCTTCGCGACACACCACACGCGACACGAAAAAAGTATGGCATCGTGGCACCGCAAGTAATTAAAAGATTTTGCGCCAATCTACACTTCGTCTCTCACAATTACGCGGATCGCACGAAACTAACGGAATCATCGCGCTACGTCTCCCACATAAGTTGTACCTAACCTCGGACCACAAGTAAACATTCGAAAGTGATGGTTTCGGGATGGCGCTCGTGATGGCCCGTGATGGCAAATCGGGATGAAATTGATTAGCCAATCACTACGTCAGATCGCATTGAATCTCTCTGAAACTAAAATGCAAGAATCGCGATCACACGGACTTTTGGAATTTTCGTTCTCGGGGAGTACTTTACAATCAGGTTGTAGATTTACTGGCCATGCTAACGTTATGCTTGTATAACTGATGTGAACAGGAGGCACATTTGATGGGGTTACTCTGGATTCTTCGTATCTTTTAGGTGGTACGAGACTGAGAAAGAAGTTTGGTGAAATTCGGTGCCCCGGATCCTTTGGACTCCCCTTGTCAGTATGAGGTAAGTGTACCCAACATGCCCCCCTCCCCTAAGCTATTTTGCCAGTAGTTTTGGCCCATATTGATATTTTTCAAAGTACTTTATTGTATTTTGAAGCTTGTTCTAAAACTTTCAAAATGATCTAAGATTAGTTGAACTTCGACTAACCAGAGCCGATCTATCTTGATTTGCCCGAAAAGTGATTTCTTGCGAGTTAGTGACAGGGTGCGGCCAATATGCCTTTGTTAAGCATTTTCTCAACAGCTCTGGTCTATCTGAATCAGAGAAGAGAGCTAAAGTTCATTTCTCAATGAACTTCAGCTCTTTTTGAAGCTTGTTCCAAGACCCCCAAAATAATCTGAAGTACCTCTGATTTTGATTAACTGAAGTCGAGCTGTCTTAGTTTTCCCAATAAAAACGATGTAAATTGGCGATAAATTGCATAAAATCGTTTTTATCAACGTGCAGCCATATTTTGAGCTTTAGGTCGGTCCGAAATACTATTTCCAACCTATTCTGACGTGATAAATACGTTCTAAGTGGTAAAAAAGCCGCACTACGCTCTCTTTTGAGTCAACCTCATCGAGGGTGTGTTGGGTACACGCCACTTTGGCCTTCATGTTTTGCATCCGATTTCCGTATTTTGCTTATAGAAATGCACCAAATCCAGGTTTTGCATCACCAAGAAACAGAATTTGAAGATTTTGAGAATAGAAATCAAATGCGTTGAAGTACGTTGAAATTGGTCAAACCAAAAATTTTTGGCGTCGACTTTACTAAACGCAATTTCGTTGGTGATTTTCAAATGTACAAACATGAAAAAATGCAAAACTCACTGTATATCCTCTGCGAGACGCAGTTATTATCCGGGGTCGTTCCAAATGATCCATTTTCTTATATTCTAACATAAACGTAAAAAAAAAATTGCTCGAAGTTCCACGACTGTCCAGTTCTGAGATCGGCATATTGGGGTATGTTGGGTAAACTTACCTCAATACAATATTCGCGAGCTTTGGGTTATCCAAAACTCAGAAGATCTGACTTCCGTCAATTTCAGATTTTTGGTCTGAAAAGAGTTTTTGAAGAGATATTATTGTAGGCTGAGATACCTACGTGAGCTTATATACGTTGAAAAATATCGAATAAAACCAAAAGTTATGAACTAAAGGTGTTTCGAATTATGAAGATGTAATTTTATCGGTCTTTGCGAGTTAAAGTCAGCAAATTTTGCTGAATTTTTAGCATCAATCGAGAATGGATTTTTCTCCACTCTCGATCAATGCACCTTTAGAGCCTCGTATGGGTTGCGAGGATGCATCTAATGGATTTTGATGAAAAGGAATGAAAAGTAAAGATGAGAAATGAGAAACTTTATGAAAAATTTGGATTCTACGCTGATATTGTGCGTGTTTCGCCCTTCTCTCATTGCTCGGGCTTTTCAAAGTGGTGGAAGAGCAATGAAAGTTTACCACTGACACAAAGCCCGAGCAATGAGAGAAGGGCGAAACACGCACAATATCAGCGTAGAATCCAAAATTTTCATAAAGTTTCTCATTTCTCATCTTTACTTTTCATTCCTTTTCATCAAAATCCTTTAGATGCATCCTCGCAACCCATACGAGGCTCTAAAGGTGCATTGATCGAGAGTGGAGAAAAATCCATTCTCGATTGATGCTAAAAATTCAGCAAAATTTGCTGACTTTAACTCGCAAAGACCGATAAAATTACATCTTCATAATTTGAAATTCCCGCGAGTGATAAATACGATATCCGATCATATCGATCGAGTGTCAAAATTAATTAGTCATAAAGGTGTTTCGATTGTTATCGACTTGTTTCTCTCAAAAATCACTCATTTCTAATAACAACGCCATCAAGATAGTACAAACCGGATGTTAACTCGCGGACGTTGCACTGAATCGACTATTTGTAAAAGAACATTTTCTGTCCGTGATGTCTACATTAAGTAATATGCATTCCATGCGAAAAATATACGTTGCACTGAAGTGGTCTATTATAGAATACACGCCCCCGGGCAGAATAATCGATGTCCTCCGGGCAGAAGATGATAGGAACGTTAATGAACTCGACGGTGACTCTGACGATGACTTGGGCAACTTTATTAGGTGTAGGAAATGAAACTGATTAAGGATAGTTTTAATGATGTTATAAACATACGAAACACTTCATGTCTCGCTACACACCAAATTTTGTTTTCCAAGAAGTTGCTATTAGTTTGGTTAAATAAATGCTTTTTCAACCTGTTTGAGAGTCGTTTGGGGGTTGAAATAACTTGGACCAGAGCTACACGGAGAATGAGTAGCAAAGAAGTGCCAGGGAGAAGATATTATGTTACCAAAGTTCTTTTGTGAATGATACTGTAGATCACTTTAATGCGATATATGTTTTTTGCATAGAATACGAATTTTACAATTTCCACACGGGAGCGGAGTGTTCTTCAATAAACAATCGTATCAGTCGAGAGCGCTACATCCGCGAGTTAGCATCCCAAATGGATCCGAAAACACCCAGCTGGTATGTATTATCTTGGTGGCGTTGTTCTCAGAAATGAATGATATAAGGTGATGACAGTCGAAAAATCTTTGCTTCAAGGTAGTTGTACACTGAAATATAAAATACAATATGTGTCAGAATACGTGTACATCCCGTAAGCGGGCTATGGATCGCGTTTTGTAATTTATTTTGGTACTTTCAGAATTTTTTGTAATAATTTCCATTTTTTTCAACTTTTAATTGAAAATGGAGTTTCAATCATTACATTTGTAATGCTTCAAAGCGGGTGCTAACTTCGGGCACGTAATGATTTGCCACTAAACATCACACAACGAACAAGCGTTTGTTGTATAATAGTTACTGTAATGCCATCGAGGTTAAGTCAGGGTGTTCATCGTTTTTCCCGAAAATGTAATCAACTTATCACTTATTTGTGACGATGGTGGTTCCGAGAGTGATTGTTGGTGCGCGAGAGCTTATTTTCGTGAGGGTGCGGGCATCGGTTAAATTGCGGGCGAGGCCGTGCGACCTCGCCTATTGGTAAATTTGCACCAATCTGTGTCAAATTATACCCCAAAGTGCACCCAAATATGTCTCGGCGCCCACCGATGCTCCCGTATGAATCGATTTTCTGACGTCGCTTCCTCAGCTTTTAATCACTCTTTCTTTATAAACAACTTTTTGTGCGAGATCACGATTCCTAGCCAACAACTCGAGTTATACAGTACCCTGCGGAAAAATGGGACACAAAACGCTTTGCTAAGACAGCTATTACTTCGACGCCCTTGGGTCTGCGATGATCTCCCAAACAGCATTCGAAGAATGAAAAAAAAATCTATCATTATAGGTGCTTTGAATACTATTCTGAATGGAATTTCTCGCCCTGTTATAACGACGTCCGAAACTCTAAGAAGCTACATTTCAATCGACCGCCCTTCTTCATGTAAATCATGTTAGCGTCAATATTTTTTTGAAAAAACTTGTAGCTCTATTAACCCTCCCAGCACGGAAGTCCATGATTATGGACACACTGGATAAAAATAGAACGGCGATAACTTTGATATTCATGGGAGAAAAAATCTGAGGTGATTCAGAAAATCACTTGAGTCTCTGAAAATCCAAATCCCACAAGAATTATCTTGATATCAACTATTGCCAACTATTGCGTGTTCAGGAGAAAAAATTCTCCTGTGCTGAAAGGCTTTAAGACCTTTTGAAAATTCTTTCATACACTGTTCTACGATATTTTGAACCAAACAAGCAATTGCGCGGGAAGAGTTTGGTACGTAAAGCAACGCCTTAAAAAAGATTTCAAAGATCTTGGAAAGAGCTACAAGATTTTCGAGAATTTCCACGCTAGCATGATTTGCATAGAAATGGGGGTTGATCGATCACAATAGAGATGTTTGAAGTCTTGGGCGTCGATTATAAGCGAGAAATTTTGATCAAAATAATCTTCGAAACACATAATTGGATAGATTTTTTCTCATCTTTCAAAAGCTTTTTGAAAAATTGCAGAGCCTGAGGGATTGTCAGGCAACGCCACGCCAGCCCCAAAGTAGTCTAGGACCGGCCCTGGTGCAATGTCGTGCAAGTCCCATGGGAGTGTCGGGCCACGTCGCGCCAGTCCTGAACTGGTCCCGGATCGGTCCTGGTGCGATGTCGTGCAAGTTCCGTGGTAGTGTCAGGATCAGCTGCACTGGTCTTAATTGGTCTCGGACCTAGCCTGGTGCAATGTCGTGCGGGTCCCGTGCGAGTGTCAGGTCGCGGCATGTCAGCCACAATCTGGTCACCGACTGGCCTTGGTGCGATAGCAGACTAACCGTGGTTTTGCACCAATTGAAGTTTCTAATTTGATCTGGGTTCAATAGAAATGAGTAAATTATTACTTTTTCTAATATACACCCCATTTCAGTTGCAATAGGTGATTCAAGTATTATCTGTTATAAAGAATCACTCTCAGATTGAATTTTGCACCTATGAACATAGCTCGCTTAGCGAGAGAGTCGAAAATTTCGTTTGCACCGTAGTAGAGCTAAAAATTTTCGCTTGCAACTCGTGCTGCGGACTCGTTACTTCATATACTATCGTGTTCAAGAACATTGCGCGATGATCGACGCTGTACTTTTGCACTGCATAATCAACGTGCCGATGTTGGAACTGTGGATTTTTGAGAGAGTAAATAAATCCCAATACTTAAGAGAACACCTTCTTGCTTAGACAAAAAGTTCTGTTGAAAGAAGAATCATTCTTTGAATCTGAAAAAATACTCAACCCACGAATACCCGGATACTCTGACCGAATATTCGATTGGCAAAGAAAATTAATTACAAACCACAATCAGTCAATCAGACTTGCCAATACTTACATGAAAGTTCTGTGACAAGCAGAATGAATCCCCTAACTCAGAAGGATAGCTAAATCTGCTAACCACCGGATGCTTGGACCAAAGTTTTTGTCCGGGAGGGATTAATCTCAACATCCAGAAAATGCATCAATAGAGGAACATACAGATACATGTAGCTCTCTGATTTTTCAATTTGCTTATAGCAACTCGAGGCACTCGTTCAGAACGCTATTTAGCTCTTTGGAAACCACTGCTTCCATGTTCAGCAGGTTACAATATGTAGGACATCATAGTTTCGAGACAACTCCTTCAGCATACTACAATGATTCGACACCAAAGCAAAATTCAAAAATCATTTTTTGCGATTAGTTTTCAATTACTACCAACGTGGCATAATTTTACCTTCCAACCTATCTGGTAGACTTTTGGCTCATCTGGTTAGATTCATCCGAATTTGAAAACTGAGTGCAGTGAGTGACATGGAAAAATTTAATTTCTTAAAGCTCAACTGTCTGAAGATCGGAATGAACATGTCTCGATGGCCAGAAAATTTCGGAATTTTCCTGGGAAATTTCTCAATAAAGTTGGTTTTGAAGGCCAGACGAAAGATAAAGTTTAAATTTTTTCAAAAAACTATGTTCATAGTTGCAAAATTCAATCTAAGAGTGATTCTGTATAACAAATAATACTTGAATTACCTATTGCAACTGAAATGGGGTGTATATTACAAAAAGTGATAATTTACTCATTTCAATTAAACCCAGTTCAAATTAGAAACTTCAATTGGTGCAGAACCACGGTTAGTCTGCTATCGCACCAGGGCCAGTCGGTGACCAGATTGTGGCTGACACGCCGCGACCTGACACTCGCACGGGACCCGCACGACATTGCACCAGGCTAGGTCCGAGACCAATTTGGGACCAGTGCAGCTCATCCTGACACTACCACGGAACTTGCACGACATCGCACCAGGACCGATCCGGGACCACTGTCGCCTAATACTCCCTCGGGATCTCCACGATATCGCATCAGGACCGGTCCGGGACTACTATGGGACTAGCGCGGCGCCACCTGACAATCCTTCGGGCCCTGCACGGTATCGCACTAAGACCGGTCCGGGACCAGTTTGGGGCTGGCGCAGCGTGGCTCGACACTCCCATGGGGCCTGCACGACATCGCAACAGGACGAGTCCGGGACTAGTTTGGGACTGGTGCGATTTGGCCCGACACTTCCGTGGGTCTTACAGGATATCACACCAGGACTGGTCCGGGACCAGTTTTGGACTAGTGCGGCTCATCCTGACAATCACTCGAGCCCTGCACAACACCGCACTAGGACATCTCCGGGACCAGTTTGGGACTGGCTCGACGTGGCCCGATATACCCGTGGGACATGCACAAAATCGCGCTAAGATCAGTCCGGGATCAGTTTGGGACTGGTGCAGATCATTCAGACACTCACTCGGGACCTCCGCGACATCGCACCATGACCGGTCCGGGACCAGTTCAGGACTGGCGCAACGTGGCCCGACACTCCCATGGGACTTTCACGACATTGCACCAGGGCCGGTCCTAGACTACTTTGGGACTGGCGTAGCGTTGCCTGAGAATCCCTCAGGCTCTGCAATTTTTCAAAAAGCTTTTGAAAGATGAAAAAAATTTTTTCCAATTATGTGTTTCAAAGATTATTTTGATTAAAATTTCTCGCTTAGGCATCACTCCAGGAGTGATGCTTCATGCAAACGATTGAAAAGTTCCATGACAAAGACGTTAAAGTTGATTCTTCCAATATTCGTTGCGTGAGAAGAATAGTCCAATTCTCATTGCATGGTGGCGCTCACGCTTCAGTTCTGGCTAGTAATAGGTACTCCTAGTTACATCACCTTGCTAAGCATTCACTTAGGGAAGATTTTTTGAATTATGATGAATACAAAAGACTTACTATGAAATTTCCCCGCATTCTCATGAGCTACGGAGCATTTATTAGTGAAAATAATCTGAAGTCGAGTCGTGCGTTGGTTCTAGAGAGGTTCTCAGAGTTTGGTGGAGAGACGGAATCGGATCTTCTCATCAATTATTGGAATAATGGAAATCGCAATATGGGAAATCCCCTTCATATAGACAACATAAATATCTGAATAGACTCTGAAAGATCTGTCGCAGCACTGTGAACCTTTCCACGTGAGAATGGAATCTCTACATATATGCTCATATTCTGGAGAAAGGCGGACAAAACGAAGAATTTACGGAAATGTGACTCTCCAACTTGTTGTAATTTTGCAACGAGTTAAAAACTGATTTCGTGTCAGAAAATTTTTCCAATGTGGGAAATATGACACAAAGTGATCACCGTCATTCCAGAAAACAAAGTCTTAATACATATGTGGTCTTCATAATACAATATAAATTCTTCTTAATTCATCTTCACGCAAACGAGATGTTCAAAAAGGGCGTACGGAAGGTTATACTGTTGCATCTATAGTTTAGTCATAATTCACTGTAGTCGCTTGATCATTTGTTTCACTGATTTACACTCAATCGTAGGAAAGAGTGGATTGCCATGCTCGTCCTTAAACTCGCTGTAATTCTTCTCTAGAGCTACCTCAAATCCTGCTCGTTCGGCTTGTGTCTGCGACGTCACAGCCGAAAATATAGTTGAAGTTGCAGGTATATCATACTTTTTGCCAATGTCATCCCTAAAAAGATGGAAAATTCAGCATAAGCCATCAGGTAATGATTGTAGTTTTTTTGAGAATACGGTTATGTAGAACTCTTTCATTCATTGCGCTAACTTTTGATTGGGTCAAAATAAGTCATCGATTGCAGTTTTTGTACCAAAAAAACACGAACTCTCAGAATTAATTTGATACTGTATCAATATAACCGATTGAGACCTTATCACGCGCGGAAATTGTGCGGAGCTTTTGAGAGTACGTATGTTGGATTTGAATACTCCAATACTGATCTACGTCACTGAAACAAGCAGATTCACTGGTTCAACTTATTAGCGTACCAATGGTCAAAAAGTGATAGTATACTGTAAAAGTTGGGCTCCATAAACATATTTTTCCTCAAGATTGGAGATGATCCACGACAACCTATAAAATTTGAGGAAAAACTAGAAGTATAGGCAAAATGGCCTGATCTTTAGATGATCAAAGTAATTGAATTGAAATAATTTGAGCCGCGGCCATCTTGCCTCGGGTATTTCTTACGGGGCTGATTTGATTTGCGGCTCTCTTGACTTTCGTTGGTGTCTTAAATAATACAGAAGTTTACGCCCAACGAAAAAATAAACACTCACTGCTCAGTAGGAGAGTGTTTCAGATCCGGATCACGGATTCGGCTGAAACTCTGGAAATAGTCTTTTCTAGCACCAAAAGAGGATACCCAAAATTTTAGATCCTAACGCTCAAGCGTTTTCGAGCTACAGCCTATAACCCATGCATGACAGTATATCTATATATAGAATATTTAACATAGGCCTATATGGACAATGCTAATGTTTTTGGGCGTTGCTTGGAAACGCTTGAGCGTTAGGGTCTTGAATTTTGGGTGTCCCCTCTCGGTGCTGAAAGAAGACTATCTCCAAACTGTGACCAGGATCTGAAACACTCTCCTCTGGTCAGACATGAAAGATGTCCAGAAAATAAGGAGCCCCTCTTTCAACTCGGAAGCAATTCGGTATCGCAAAAACGCCGCAATTCGGTGGCTCCTTATTTCAAAGGTAACATCTGCTCATGACCTTGGTTCTGAATTCTGAAGTCTTTTACAAAGTCGTTCCGAGGTCTGTTTGTTTACTTTGAGGAAATACCTCATTTTGAGCTCGGATTCTGCGCAAAACATGAAAAACCATGTTATCTTTGTATGAAACATTCCTCGATCTGACCTAGGGATATGAAAGATAGAATGGATACACCTTGGTGGCGTGAATGAAGGTCATTCGGAGGTCGAAGTCACAAGGGCAGCTCCAACCTTGCAAAACACGGATCTACATGAAACTTTGGGAATCATCTTGTTTTGGAGAGAAATGAAGGTTGCAACAAGGACTCAATCCCATGAGCCTCGTATCTCGAGATATAGCTAAAGAGATTAGCATTGCCAATATTGCCAAAACAATGCTAATCTCTACAGCTGTATCTCGAAAGCCCATGGGGTCGAAGTCCCACATCTAAAAGGCCCATGGGGTTGAATCCTTGGAGATACCTCCATTTCTCACCGAAACAAGATTATTCCCAAAGTTTCATCAAGATCCGTGCTCCGCAAGGTTCGACCTCCCCTTGTCAGTGTTAGAGTCAATAATATGTTTCCATTTTAGAAAGTCCAGCTGACCTCCGAAACCGAAAGACTTTGAATATGACCTCAAGAGTTTAAACCAAGGTCACTAGCTCATTTTCTCTTTGATCATGAACAACCTCTATCTCAAACATTTTCGATATAACGCTTACTCTTGGAGTTACAGATAGAGGCTGCCACACGATCCCGTAGTATTTCCCTTTCTTTATCTCGCCGGGGTCAGTACGGTGAGACTTGGAAACTGCGTGTTTCTATGCTTCCCCGCGCAGCGAGGAAGCGTAGAAACACGCAGTTTCCGCGTCGAGTCGTATAAATGAGTGGTGAATTTTAGTCGACTCCCTACTCTTGGGCCGAGTCTACATAGACGCGCTCACTCGGGGCGCGCGCGCTCTCTCCGCTTGCACTCTCCACCCAAACACCGGAGTACTCGCCGGAGTAGGTACCGAATATGGGATTTGAAAATCTTTCGACGAGTGTTCCCTCTTAATTGGAGTATCAGATCGGGTTTGTAAGATAAAAAACGGCCAGTTCATCGCGTAAATCGACCAAAAATTTGATTTCCATATAATAGAGATCGAAAAGTGAGAGACTTGGATGTCGATCGATGTGCCTAATATCACCACCCCCAACTCCTCAGGTTCCTAACTCGCAGCTTATTCAACATTATTTTGGGTCTGCATTGAGACTTCCTCCAGAAACTTTGAAATAAGTAATGGTATGCGGAATTCTGGTTGAGAAGAATCGAGCTATTCCATGTACACCAAAGATCACATTTGTGTTACAACAGTCACTCCTCCGTAAATTTGGGACATCTCGGATGTTCTTATACAGGATTTCATCCACTTGAGCTCATCATTCAGCTTCTGGGATGAGTTCCAATGTATAACTGAGATGATGCTGAATATTTCTGAATGGTTTGCAAGTTGGAGACCTGATGAAAAGTTGGGGGATGCTTATAAGAGACACAACCACGACTCTCACTTTTCGATCTCTATTCGATGCAAATTAATTTTTTGATCGATTTACGCATTAAACTGGCCGTTTTTCATCTCACAAACTCGCGCTGATACTCAAGTTGAGGGGGAACACTCGTCAAAAGATTTTCAAATCCCATTTTCGGTACCTACTCCGGTGTTTGGGTAGAGAGTGCAAGCGGAGAGAGCGCGCGGGCCCCGAGTGAGCGCGTCTATGTAGACTCGGCCTTGGAGAGTAGAAAATCTATTTGAACGGTGAAAACCAAGGTCGCCATCGGGCGCTCTTTTCAATTAAATGAAGGGACGTCTTTTGGAATTTCCAGCAACCCCAACGATTTCCAAGATAACAGACCTGCCCGTATAAGTAATTTGGTGAATGAGCTTTCATCGAGCTGTTAAATATCTAGACGGTTCAAATAATAATTCATAGCTATTGTTTGGTATTTATAAAATTGGTCAAGTTATTCGATTGTAGCAATCTGTGACCAGACAAAACTTCCATCTCGTAGAGCATCAAAATACCGAGTGAATCCTTGTGAGCTTTGAGTACAAAATGGGTTCGTTCATGCATCAAAGCGATAGTATTCCATTTTTATAGATAGAGCACCACTTTGCTCCCACCGATGGCATTCCTCACGGAGTTTTACCTGATTTTGAGTAGATGAACTCCTAATTTTTGGCCCCTGTAAGCTGGAACGATGCTCAAACCCAGCGCTGAGATGTACCTATCGACACCATAGATATTCCTCACATCTGCCTGCTCTGATATTTCATGCATTAACTCAAATATCAACCTTGATTTGGGTGATCTGAAATTTTTCTGCAAATTCAGAAGAATATGCGATCTTAATTACGATGTCAAACTCTTCATCTCAAGAGCATGATTGCAATTCAAGTCTAACTATTGCACTTAAATCATTCATCAGGTGCATGTCCTCTTTCTCCGAGTATGAGTGCCCAGATCATCGAAATCATAAGAGAAAATCAAGTTATCCGTTCTCATTTCTGAATACGTATGAAACTCCCGATCCGAATTCTTGACTATTATACATCTATTAAAAATCTTGACCTTTCTTATTCTTCCAACTACTAATCAATGACCAAAGTGGGATCCTTAGGAAAGGCATAATATTGACTTATACAATAATTTGAATATTTACCGTAAAATCTTCCAAAACTTGATCCATTTCGTCTGTGCTAACAAACAAGATATTCAAACCGACGAGTTCCGTGATCTCATCTTTTGAATTTAATTTGAATGCTCCAATACTCAGACCCAACTTCAGTAAGTAATGCCACAGTTCACCAAAATCACGAACTGCATCAGGATCATTTTTGAGATCTGTTAGAACGATATTCAAGTCTGTATTAACAAGAACATTCAAAGACAATGCGAGATCAGAGGTAATATTCATAATTCACTTGCAATGTTATATTAAGACATTTAAGAAATTGACTACAGTATTAGCATGCAAAACTGTACGCAAAATACGTAAAAAGTCTGTATGCCTGGCGATGTTTTGTTGGATTTCGTTAATTTGGGGACAAAAATAGTTTTTAAAAGAATGGAAAGTAATGAATGTCACTTTAATTCTGATAGAAAACGATGTTTGACTATTTCACAGTTTTCCAATTCTTTCACGAATACAATTTTTGTCCTGGCAGCTTTTTTTCCAAAAGTGGGTGAATTTTTCGATGAAGTAATCTCTGTGGAAATCCAATTCACTCGAATTTTTCTCAGACATTTTTGATACAATATAGGTACTGAAGTATATAAATGCATTAAACTCACGAACCCAATGATTTGCACATAACTTCATCGGAGATAAAATTCGCACACATTTGATTAACAGCATCTTCGAATCTAATTTCCGGAATATCTTGAAGAGAAAATCTGACTGTTTTCAAAGAACCATCAGCAAGCCTTTCTTTGCCTTCGATAATTTTCCAAACGTTCAATGGTCCGATGGGTTTTTTCCAGTCACGTATGCTCCGTTTCATCTTACTGGCATCCACGAGGTTCTTATCGTCGTTCCTCCTTTGTACCACCTATTACATGAGCCATAAAAATTTTTATCCTTCTATATCTCTTGGAGAAACATTGGCTTTCCTCGATGTTTGAATAAAGTATGATCTTCATTTTCGAGATACGGAATAATATAAAATTCATCAATCATAATCATTGAAAAGTCGAAAAATATGATGTCTTGCCTACTGAGGCACACAACCAATTAACTATGCATCAGGTTCGAAGTCTATGAGGAGTCTCTAATGAATGGTTGAAAATACAAGTAGAGATTAGATTCATTGTAACATTGTCCGCTGAATTTTCCATTGCATACAGTCATCTTATGTAAATGTTTTACACTTGGTTCCCACGGTTGTGAGATAGATTTATGGAATTAGAATAATCATGACCATCAGTAATCGCGCCAAAGTTCAATAGTCCTATTGAGATGCGAGAAACTTGTAAAACTATATCAACTTCGAAAATATAGTTTATTTACTCTTGAGATCAGTGCACCATCACAATTGTCTTATTCGGTTTCACCATCTGTACAGGTTCGACAGCCCGTATACAATTTTTTGATAAATTGAATCCCTATGATGGTAGTTTTCAGCCCTTCCCCTCCCTCCCTCAAGATCTCAGAAAAGACCATTACCAGATCTTGCCGCTCATTTTTATTAGATTTGTTGTGTTAGAATATGGAGTAGTGAGCTCTTTGGATTAACCAACCTTAGGTACCAGCCATTTGTGAATTTCATTTCAATACGAAAGAAAAATCTCAATCCGATTCATTCTGCAAAGATTCATCCGTCTATCCCAACATTCTCATGGATGGATGGATGGTTGGTCTGAGATGAGATGGGATAGGAAGAAGCCACCGCGGCCTCGTGGATAAAGTCCTTGCCTTCGACGCAGAAGGCTGGAGTTCGAATCTCGGCCGGCACCAATGTGAATTTTCATAAGTGCTTTTCGGTGGTTTCGGTGGTTCGGAACCCACCTTAAACTGTAGGTTCCGCAGAATAACCTCGAAAAGAAGTTGAAAATGCGTTGATAAAAAAAAAAAAAAAAAAAAAGGTGGGATAGGATGGGATAGGATGAAATGGGATGGGCTTGACTTAACTATAGCTGATCTGAGATGAAATAGCATAGACTTGGCTGGACTACACTGGTGTGGCATAGGACGGGCTGGGCTGGGACGGGATGGGCCCTAGACTGGAATGAGCTCAACTTGACTGCGCTGATCTGGCATGAATTGGGCTAGGATATAGGATGTGATGGGCTGGGATGAAATGAGATGGGCCGCGATAGGATAGACCGGGTTGGGTTGGGATCGAGAGGAAGGGGTTGGCTTGAGACGAGATGAACTCGACGGGGCTGATCGGGGATGGTTTACGCTTGGCTGGATTGAACTGATTTGGCATGAGATGAGCTGGAATAGGCGCAAGTGATGAGCTTAGCTCTACTGTGCTGATCTGGGATGAGGTGAGATGGGCTGGACTGGACTGATCTGGCATGGGATGAGCTGGGCTATAAAATGAGATAAGCTGATTGAATGGGCTTGGCTGAGATGGGATGGACCGGGCTGGATTGGTATCGAGAGGGATGGGTTGGCCTGGAACGGCATGGGCTTGGCTTGACTGGGCTGATCTGAGATGGGATGGGCTGGGCTTGGCTGGACTGGACTGATCTGGTATGGAATGGGCTATGTATGGAATGAGATAAGCTGGAATGAGCTTGGCTGAGATGGGATGGGCTGGGCTAGTTTGGGGTCGAGTGGGATGCGTTGGGCTGAGATAAACTGGGATGGGCTTGGCTGGATTAGGTTGGGGAGGGGGGTGGGATATGGAATGCGTTGAGAGGGGTCGGTCTGGGTTGGTGACGGAGTGGGATGACTTGGGCTGGGATAGAATGGGATGGCTTGGGCTCGGATGGGATGGGCTTATATCGTAGTACCCGCTCGCGTTCACGCGTGAACTCAACGCGTTAACGATGGTTGCGGTATGCGCATCTAGTTAGGATTTCTCCGAGAATTCCTCCCTGCCACAATGTCGGTAAAGAAGCTTTCACTTCCAAAAACTGCAGTACCGTAAAACCGGATTATTCGGGCCGGGTGGATGATCCGAGTCACTTTCCTTCTTTGCTATAATTTTGGACACAGGATCCATACAATGTGCTGCAAGTGCTTATTTCGAAACTCTACATCTAATCTTCAAAATGAGCACTCGCAAGATACTGGGTGCTTCCTGGGTCCAAAGCTATCGCAAACACAAAAAGTAGCTGGGATTGACCACTCGGTCCGAATTACCCGGTTTTACGGTATGCCTGATTGGCCCCCTTATCATTTTTCTGAGTTTGTTGTTCACTCCGTGAAAATCTATTTGCGTCACTCAAGAAGTTAAACGAGCCCAGATTAGGCTGCAGAAAGGACGAAGAGACGTCTCGATCGAACACTTGGAGACCAAGATATCCTGATTATATCGAAGATTTCGCGTAAATCTCATTCAGTCTTATGGGTATAGGCCTCTTATGCACGTGGGAGCAAGTTAAGCCCACCCTTTCGGAAGCTCACAAAGAATCTTTTTTTCGCCAAAACTGAGATAGCTCGACTCCGTTCGTTGAAATTAGTAGTACCTTATAGTTTATTTTGTAGGCCTTGCAACAAGCTCCAAAATGCGCTATAAGCTGTTCTGAAAAATATTGAGATGACCCAAAATCGTGAGAAAAACAGAATAGCGAGGGCAAATTGGACACATTCACCTAGGTTGTACCCAACATTTTCGCACTGAAGTAAGACGGAAGAATTAGTGATTACTCTAAAGTAAGTCTCGAATGAACGCAGCAACTGATGCCGTAAATACAATTGTGAAAAACATCAAAGGTACCAACTGGTTCAAAACTCGGCACTTTTTGAATTAGCAATACAACGATTACGTTTGTCGCGGATCAACTTGATCATGAAAGTAGCCATTACAAAGAATTTCATCAATCAATTATCGTCTCTCGGGCACGAGAAAATATCACTACAAAAATCAACACCACCTTATTGACAGGTGATAGCCGTACTCTCGTAACACCGCCGCGCGCCGGGGTGCCTCGATTCCACACTTGATTCTGGTAAATAAATTTATTTACCATTTTTCCGCGAAGCACTTACACCGAGTGCTTGGCATATGTCATCGTTGACCATGTGTGCAGGTTAGACGTTTCAGTGCCATGATTTCAATTCGATATTCAGTAACCCCGTAAAAAATGACCCAAATGAGAGAGGTCGGAATATAATCTATATTTGAAGATATATGGTTGCTCTAAACTTTGAATGATGAGTGAGATCTTCTATTTAAAGACATGAGAAATGCGAAAAATCTCTAATCTATGATGGGGATTCTGTCACATGAGAGCACAAAAATCAATCTGCTACGGTTTTGTCAAGAACCCATCACTTGGGAATGCAAAGAATGGAAAATTTGTATTTCGGATAAAGTTTGATCAAGCGTGAACCATGCGAGAGAGCGGGCTACAATTTATCGTAAAACATCGCTCTTCATATGTATGTAGGGACATCATTATACACTTTCTATCCAAAATTTTTGTTATCCTACACATTGGCGCAAAGACTTGCGCACGTGTCTGAACAGAATATAAAACCTGCTCAAGTTTGAGCCTATGTAATCGAATATCACGGGAATTGCCTAAAATTAGGACGAGAATCGTTCAAACACAAATTTTAATTCACTCATGAAACTCGATTTCACAAATAAATGACATAACGACACACAGATCTTGGTTACAAGTCAATAAGATATATCCGATAAAGTCAAACGGTCAGAAAACTTGTCTGGCTATCATAAACGTTGTAAAATAAGCGTGTAACCTATATTAGATGCGTTCGTGAGATACGCAATTCTCCCCCTCGCACGAGGTATGTGCAAGTGAGACTTAATTCGCGGGGTCAGAATCGAATCATCTCTTCATAGATTGATACTATGACATAGACCCATTAAGTAGCGCTGACTCCAATTGATTGAGATTGAATCATGTCAGTATCTGTAATCGTTTCGCAGTTAATTTGGAAAACCTATTTCCAAATTTGCATGACCTTGAGCTACCAAAGAAGTGAATTGTAAGCAGTAAGTGAATCTTGTCCCATTGCACCTAAAATTACATAAATTTTTGCGATAGTCATACGAGTTCAAGAAATGACTCCTTCGTTGTTTACAAAGAAAATATTGTTTTTGACAATTTTGACTTCCTTTTTCTTGGTCAGTAAAAATTACGCCAAGAAGATTCGCTCGACCAATTCCAACGTACCTTAGCTTGTTTTATTCTTCTCTTTTCCAAATTCAACTCGTTTACTGTGGCGGGGCCCACCCGTGGGCCCCGTCGCATCTGGGGAAAGATCATCGATTTCAGCCTCCGCACTGAACGTGTTAAAATATTTCTCGAAGGGTTGCAAAATTCTATCTCTAATCGGTTTTACGAGAATATCAAAAAAATGGCGTATGCCTTATTGGCCCCCATAACCTTTTTCTAGATTTGCTTTAATTCTCATGGAAATCCATCTAATTGACTAGAATAATGTGAGAAAGTGTGAAAAGAAGTTATACAACATGACATTCGTTACGACTCACTTTGACTTCAGGGAGCAGAAATATCTCAATTTTACGAAGAAAAGGTCATACACATAATCTCGGAAATGAGTCTCTTATACACGTGGGTGGAAATTAGGAGTACCCTTTCGGAAACTTACAAAAATTCTTTCTTTGCAAGAATTGAGATAGCTCAGCTCCAATTTGTTCAAATCAAACTCACTTCAGCTCATTTTCAAGGACCTCAAACGAGGTCCAAAATAAATTAAGGACGTAGTAAGAATATTGAGATGGGACGAATTTCTGAGCAAAACAAGAAGAGTAGGGACCTCATCATACCAACAAAATGTGTTCAGTTTTAGTTCGTGGGTTATAAAAGTCTTGGTACACATGTCCAATTTTAAACAAAAGCAATGCCTCATTGTTCAACTAGGATTTGGTATTCGTGGCCAATAAACTCTCAGAAATCGGAATGTGACCTCCGCGTAAAACAAGAAAGTTCTTGTGGCCCTATCAGAATAAATTTTACGCTGGATGATCAAAATGTCACTCGCTATGAGACAGATGGTTTCTATTGTGCACAAAACCTAATGTTGATTCCTATTACGACTTTGTCTAAGGTCAAAAAATCATAAAGATTTTGAAAATTCTCAAGCCGTATTCTTTTTTTAAATTCGAGACCAAGGGACGGAGCACTAAGTCACGTTTTACTTCTCTAGCAAAATATTCTATTAGCACTACGAAAGGTATGTACACTTTTAAATCACAAAATATTAGAAGTTTGCGTTGAATCAGTGTGCCGGGCAATTGCATGAGTTCTACTGTTAAATTCAGTTTCAGCATGGTTTGTGGCAGAGCTTATCTCGAGGCTTATCTAATGCTGCATTTTTTTCTAACGCAGTTTGGATCAGCTATCTTGGAGTTTTATATCATTCCTCTAGATTTATTACAAAGATAGATTGAAGTAGCACTGCTGATGATGTATCAGTCTCAAATAACCCCTTTGTTATTCTCATACATTTGCGCTTTGAAGCCGGGAAAGAAATTATTCACCGAAATTTCAATAACAAGTTCTATGATTTTGTTGAGACTTTGAGACAAGACATTCATGAAAATTTCTCGGTTAACAAATAAATTAAGCTCAGAGCCAAAATTTTTCCAAAATCGAGATAATATTTGACTGATGCTATTTTGTCACTCATCCTCTTTCGGAATACTTCATTGAAAACATTATGCACACAGTTTAACTGTTTAGTTCCTGATGCATCACTTGGAATTTTTCAAAACATGACCACTGATAATGAGTTACAGCCTCTAATAGATACCAAGTCACTTTTGAGCTTTCCATGTAAACATGCACTATTTTTTTAACTGTATCTCCAAATATTTCACATGAATTTTAGAGATTACTTACAGCCTTTAAACAATATATCGTTCAAAAATGATTATTTCCGTAGTTACACTGTTTTATCGTCAGACACTCACGACGCTCACCATCAGGAAGCAAATACAAGTTTGGATACATCATCAAGAGATGGGCGCTTATAGATCCCCTTCCACCACTTTAATACTTGTCAGTGATGATGCAGTTGCGTGTACTCGTTTACTAAACTTGCGCTATAAGCTTTGCGCGTCTAATATTGCAGCGTCACTGAGACCAGTTTGATGCATTATTACAATCTCACCCACATTCTCATCCAGCACTAATATACTCTAGCAACTCTGGCGTGCCAATATACACTTGAACTTCTCACTATTAGCTCCATATATCTCTACCACTTGTATGAGTCTCTTACAATGATGAAGACAATGGATCTTCAGAGCTTAGATTACCTCATATACTCGAGCGTGGAATCAAAGTTTTGAGTGGACTGAGAATTGAGAACGAGGAAAAAATGGATAAATATCCTTTTATCACCCTAAGATCCAAAAAATTGTGATGGTCAGTCTAACGAGACACTTGTACCATAGATGAATTCCATTGTACTAAGAGATATCGGAAAAAGCCATGGCTATCATAACCGAATGAATTTTTTTCGTCTGAGTGAATTTACTCTTGTTGAGGTTCCGATTGGGCGCAATGGCCATAAAGTTATTTAGAACAGTCGGAAACACCATTTTTGCGATGTGTCCTGCAAGAACCACTGGATTCTTAGAGTTCCCACCGAGTAGAAATGAATTAAGCCAAGTGCTCTCAACATGACCCCATATGCCAATCTCAGGAATAGGCACTTGTTGACCTTACCGCAAATTTTTTTCCGACCATTTTATCGAAGTATGAGAAAATAAGTGGCTCAGACTGGTCAAAAATGATTTCAACGTTTACCAGAAAATTTGAAATGACTTTTCGATTTTTCGTCTTTGCACGGCTCAAAATCACCTAGGAAATCGCGTTCACTAAAACCGATGCCAAATTTTTTAAGCTTGACCAACCTCAGCGTACTTTAGCCCATTCAATTCCGTCTTTCAAGACCTTTGAAATTCTCTATTTGTACTTTCAAAACTCTGATATGGAGCTATCTTATGGGCAAAATACGGAGATAATTCGTGAAATATGAAGGCCAACGTCAGAGTGTATCCAACATGCCCCCATATGTTTATCTCGAAAGGGCGTGCTGTACGGCTTTTTATACCACTCAGAACATGTTTGTTACGTCACAATAGATTGAAAATAGTATTTCGGGCCGACGCAAAGCTCCAAATGTGGTTGTGCGGCGATAAAAACAGAGAGCGGTTTCATGCACTTCATTCTCGCTTTGCATCGTTTTCAAGGATAGAGGCGAATTGGTTACACCCTTTTGTAAATTCTCAAAAATTACTTTTTGGAAAAACTAAGACAGTTCCGCTCCGATTGATGAAAATGAGTCGTGATTCAGCTCATTTTGAAAGCCTTGAGACAAGCTTAAATGAGTTGAAGCAATACGTTGAAAAATGTAAGCCAGAGTTAGTACTTTTGCGTATTTCTCAACTCACAATCAGTCTAATGCCGGTATAAATTTGTTATACCACAAATGACGAATACTAGACGATGGAAAACGATATTGCATCAGTGACGTTACGCTATCGCAGGGTTTTCTGCGCCCTGCTATAAGTACAAAAATTTGTTTTGATTCTATAGCTCATACGTTACAGGCAGTCTATCATTTCAGGAGGCAAAATACATTCGTGAAGCTTTTTCCACTATCTTCTCCCAGAACTTCTCATCAAATTTAACGGCCTCCAAGACCAGATATTATGTTCTACAGAACCCATACTTTCAGCACATCAAACAGGCCCATGGGCGAGACACCTTTGATGGAGGTACGAACTTGATGTTTGGATAGTTTTCAGTGATCAACGTTACCCCGTTTGCGATACATCACCAATAGTACATTTCGATACAAGGACGTAAAACGTCTTATTCGCGTCCGAGGATGGGTTTCTCACCTGCGGCTTGGGCCGGAACCGTCACGAGGAAGCGAATAATAGGTTTTACACCCATGTATCTAACTATACTCTCCGATAAACTGTGAGTAAAAGTCGGCAAACTGTGCGCAAAGTGCACACAGTTTTTTACGCACAGTGTATCGAAATAGTACATTACGCGTCGAGTGCTGGAAACATTGCTTCCTTCGTGAAACCGAGCTGGACGTGGGCGATGGCACCGTTCAGCTTGGTTTTCCCGAAGGAAAAATTTTTCCGCACGAGATGTGTATGCAGTTTTACACGGCTCGACGCGCCGCGCCGTGTAAAGCGGCATATTAGTCCGGGGGCTGGGTAGGCTCCCGTATGCACTTTGAGGTGCGACCATGAAACAAACGTATTTTAACGTATTTTTTTGTGTAGAATCCGAATCCGTCATTATTTTTCACATAAGTGGTGCAGAACACCTTCAAAAATGCATTTTTCTAACCTAAAACTGGTCTTTTCGTGAGCTTATTAACAGCAATTGCGATTCATGCTTTAAAACCTCTCCAATAGTCGAAATATATCGTTTGAGGTACCCGAGCACCAGATTCAAGCTCCTGCAAAGCAATATACAGGGTACTTTCCGCTGTAACCAGCGTTGAGCATATAAAAAGTGGCCTGCTCCGCGAGATACGAGGTTCAAAATGTCTCTCTCGCATCGATATCTTTATGCCACGAAAGAGCATCAATTCTGACGCTCCCCCCCTCCTGCCCCACCCACTACCCAATGTACGGGGTGCATATTCGAAAAATGCGGCCATTATGGATGAAACTGATTTGAAATGATCCTAGATTTATTGATAATTTCGTTTGTCATCTCTGAATCAAATAATTGGCACTAATTTACACACAGGAAATTCAAAGGAGGTAGTTCTCTACATTATGATTCCCTTGAAGAAGATGGATCAATCATTCCTAATCATTCGATAATCATATACAGTACTCCCTCGTTATCACGAACTCGGTTAATACAAATTCCTCGTTAATACGAAGCCATCTCTCGGTCCCTCCATCGTTGAGCTCATGTATTTCCCTCGTTATCACGAAATCCCTCGTTATAACGAACCAAAAACTTGGTCCCTTCAACTTCGTATTAACGAGGGAGTACTGTATTCCATGGATTTTGAGTAGAAATGTTGCATCGGGATTCGTTTCTACTCTCTCATTATCAATCGGTAATAAAGAATGCCATTTAAGCAAGCTGATATTTATTCTTACGAGTACCCTCTTTCTGACAATGGCAGTATGAACAACATGTAATTCCAGCACTGACACAAATACACGAACTTCGAGAACATTTAACACAAACGCAATTGGGCACAAATTCGTCCAGTTCCCCAATAACTGCTCTGACGATTGCCAATTATCCGATTCAGAGATGACAAACGAAATCATCAATAAATCTAGGATCATTTCAAATCAGTTTTATCCATGTTGGCCGCAATTTTCAGCAATTCACCCGGTACATTGGGTCGTGGGTGGGGCAGGAGGGGGGGGGGTGGTCAGAGCTGATGCTCTTTCGTGGCATAATGATGTCGATGCGAGAGAGACATTTTGAACCTCGTATCTCACGGAGCAGGCCACTTTTTATATGCTCAACGCTGGTTACAGCGGAAAGTACCCTGTATATTGCTTTGCAGGAGCTTGAATCTGGTGCTCGGGTACCTCAAACGATATATTTCGACTATTGGAGAGGTTTTAAAACATGAATCGCAATTGCTGTTAATAAGCTCACGAGAACACCGGTTTTAGGTTAGAAAAATGCATTTTTGAAGGTCTTCTGCACCACTTATGTATAAAATAATGACGGATTCGGATTCTACACAAAAAAATACGTTAAAATACGTTTGTTTCATGGTCGCACCTCAAAGTGCATACGGGAGCCTACCCAGCCCCCGGACTATATGCGCCTCGTGCCAAAAACTTTGTTCTTCACAATAATCTTGTTGGACGTCGGCTTTTGCGCGTCGAGCCGTATAAAATAGTATATTAAGCAACTAGGGGCCAAACAGAAATTTGCGCACGAGTGCCCGCAACGAGTGTGCAAATTACCGTTTGCGCACAGTTTCATCATTTGCACCGAGTGCAAATCTATTTGCGCCATGCGCAAATGGATCATTCGAGTTCACAATGATTGATGCATGTTGAATCCAAAATTAGACTCATGCGTCTGAATATCTGATGTATTCATGGTAAGAACCACATAATTCCTTCATTCATTCAACAGATAGGTATCGAATGAAAAATAAGTCTTACCTGGTTTGCAGTAAGTGAACCCCCAATTTTTTACCCCTGTATTTACGAGCAACACTGCCCATGTAAAAATGGGAACCCTATGATCATATATGAACATGGGGTCCAAGGACCCTATGACCATATATGAACATCTATGAAACAATTTTCAAACTTATTTAAAATCCGAAAAGTTGTTATGGTTGCATTTTCAGGGAATATTACATAAAAAAGTCACGATGCTGATTTTGCATTATAACCGAGAAAATCTCAAAGAGTTCATTGAGTAATCGAATCAAAACGACCTATGAGTGATATCATTCTCCTACTAGGAAAAAAATATTCTAATTTCCAAGATTTGAAATGTTTGGCAAATTGGTGACCAATCTGCACAATTTGTTATATCTTGAGATCATCATTTTGAGAAATATTACATTTATGCAGGTTCGTCACCAATTTGCCAAACGTTTTTGATCTTGGAAATTAAAATTTTTTTTTTCTAGTAGGAGAATGATATCACTTACAGATCGTTTTAATTCAATCACCTAATGAACTCTTGGAGATTTTCTCGGTCATGCAAGATCAGCATCGTGACTTTTTGATGTAATATTTACTGAAAATGCAACCATTTCATAGATGTTCATATATGGTCATAGGGTCCTTGGACCCCCTGTTCATATATGATCATAGGGTTCCCATTTTTACATGGGTGAGTCCCAGTGCTCAAATGTATCTATCCACTTGATAGATTTCTCTCACATCTTTTTCTTCTGAAAGTTCGTTCATTTTCTCGAACATCAGCCTCGTTTTTGACGATTCAAAATTTTTCTGCCGAATTTAATGCAAAAAAAGCATGGTCTAGTTATTTTAATGTTTTTTTTTAATTAAAAATGAAGTGGAATTCCTACCGTAAAGTCTTCAATTGTTTTGTCGATTTCATTATTCGCAACAAAGAGAATATTCAGCCCAACAAGTTCCGATATTTCATTAATCAAATCCAATTTATAAGTTCCAACACTCGATCCCAAATTCAACACATATTGCCAAACTCGAACAAAGTCACGGACGGCACTCGCGTCATTTTTTATATCTGTATAGAGTACATGGAGTCAGATGATTTGCTTTGTGATTGAAAAATAATTAGAAAAAGCCCAAAGAAGTTTTTGTTTGAGTAACGGAAATCGAGACTGACTTTATTCGAAGTACAAATAAGGTAAGTGTACCCAACTTGCCCCCATTAAGCCATTTTCTTAATAACTCTGGCCCATCTCCATATTTTCCAACGTACCTTAGCTTATTTCAAAGCTTGTCCATTCAATTTGAACCAACCGGGGTCAAACTGTTTTAATTCTCCCATAATGTGATTTTTGAGAGTTTACAAAAGTGCAGTTTACCCAACTTGCCCCCATCCTTTAAAACAATGTAAATCGGCGATAAAGGGCGCAAAATCGCTTTGATCCGTTTTTATCACCGTGCAGCCACATTTGTAGCTGTTAGCTGACCCAAGACACTGTTTTCGACCTATTTTGATGCGGCGAACACGTTCTGGGTGGGGAAAAAATCCATACTGCATGCCTTTCCGAGATAACCATGTGGGGGCCCGTTAGGTACACTCCAATGTCGGCCCTCTTGATTCTCAATCATCTCCGTGTTTTGTACATAAATCAGCTCCAGATCCGAATTTTGCAATTTTAAAAAATGGATTTTGAAGGTCTTCAAACAAGGAATTGAATGCGCTAAGGTACGTTAACATTGGTTGAACTCAAAGAATTGGGCACCGATTTTACTGAAGGCGATTCCCTCGGTGATTTCTTGGCCGCGCAAACACGAAAAATGGAAAAATCTCTTTAAATTTTCTGGAGGACGCAGAATTGATCCGGGGTCGATGCAAACTACTTACTTCCTCATACTCTAACATAACAAACTTGAAAAAATATGCGGGAAGTTCAACGAGTGCCCATTTCTGAGATCGGCACAAAGGGGTTGGGTACAGAGGCAAGTTGGGTACACTTACCTTATTTCCACGACAAGATCGTATAGTAATAATGTGCATTCTATGCTACAAATATGATGAAATAGAAGCTCGGTAAAGTTTCAAAATATATTCCACAATTTAGGGTGTAAGATTGAGTAATAAGATCAAACTCGTGATCTGGTGAAGAAAAATACACACCCTTCTCCTCAGTTAGCAGAAACTTGACTTTTAATCTCTTATTGGTCAGATGGAATACACGAATACCCAGTGATTTAGCCTTAACTTCGTCGGCGACAAAATAGTTGCATAAATGAGTGATAGCTTCATCAAATCTGTTTTCTGGAATATCTTGGATAGAAAATCGAACAAATCTGGGGGTACCATCTGGAAGTTTTTCCTCACATTCAACGATTTTCCAAACATTCAGTGGTCCAGGAGGTTTTTTCCAATCACGTATACTTTGCCTCATCTTGATGCATCCTATCAAACACTTCCACTCTCTATAATCTTCTTTTTGAAATGAAATTACCATAGAAATTACATCGATACATGTATGAAATCTAAATCTTTAATTAATATTAGATTATGATTTGATTTTTGATGTTTCAAAAACAGTTGGCGGTGGCATCTTTTTAAATGAAATTTCTTTTATTCCATTTCGGTTGTGAATTGGATTCAAGTCAACGATTATGGTTTCTTGGTATAATCAAAATGTTCGATGTTATCTTCGATTAGAAGGAAAACATAGGAATCAAGTTTTTCAGGGACTCTGGATCTAATCAAGAACAAAGCATTCCGAATATTTGATTTGCTATGAAGTTCCAAAAAACCTAAGATATTGTCAAAAATTATTTAGAGTGTCAAGAGTGACAAAAATCCTAGAACACATGATTCAAGGATACCTAGATTACTGGGGTCATTTTTTCGTAAAGCAGATCACAGGCCAATGAGTAATTATAAATTTGGTCAAAACATAACTGATATCGTCTACTCATCTTAGATTTCCATGAGTCAGCTCAAAAATGAGCTTTGTCTATTGTTCAGATGGAATATGATACGTCATCATGACTTTTGTCGACAATGTGGGAGAAATTCTTGGTAAATATTTTTCAGGAAGCGTTTCAAGAAAATCTTGTATTACGAGTTTGAAAAAACCCTGAGAACACGAATCAGGACTCGCTCAAACCATCTTTATACATTTTTATCAAAAGTACAAAAGAACTGTTTTGGGTGCTCTGGGCTTGAAGTGCACTAATTTTTATTCGCCATAATTCTTTTCAGTTTAATCGATGTTAGTTTCGCGGTTTGTCCAAACCACATTTTGATTACTTCCGTTGTAAATAATAGTCTTTGGTTGATTCTCGTTCGCCGTATCTATATAGCGTCAATATTGATACTTTGATAATTGTGATTAGTATCAGATTGAGCTCTATTGACTTTTTATGCTTGGCCGATATCGCCAAGTCACACAATCATGATAATTTTTTCTATAAGAAATCAGCGGGGGTTATTTTCAGAATAAAGAAATTCTGTAAAATTGGTCAAGAAACATCTTGCTACTGAAGACAAGATTTCACCAATCATTTAATGCATTGTTATAGTCATCTGAATTATCTTGCAGGGAAACGTTAAACCTTTGTTGAAGGTACATGACAAGGGTTTTTGAAAATAAAATGTTTAGTCACCACACGTGACGCTTGGTTACAGGTAATAGTTCAGAGTAAAACAATCACGTTTGCTCATCTTTCTTACATTTTTTTATCGTCAAAGTTTTTGCACGAATTTTATCAGAACTATGGTAAAAAAGGCCAGATACATCGAAGCTCGACGGAAAATGAACTTTCCAAGTTAAAACAGTCAGACCGCTGTGATCATGATGGAAAATGGACATGTTAACCATTCTCATTTACGATTAGATACAAGTAGAAATTGATCATCATTTTTTGTCAGTAAGCGTGATACTGAACTTTCTTGAGAATGTTTTTAATTTATGACCATATAGTTTTGCAAATGCGTAACGATTTTGACTGGTGAGATCTAAAAAAAAAAGTTGTAGAAATTAGACCATTATGAAGCATTTCTCCAGGTCCAGCATACCATGAAAATCATCATTCTTTGAAACAGTTTCGTAACTCGACTTCTGATGCATTTAATCGACTTACAAGCTAGAGGGGTTTTCAAGCTCAAAAAAGTACAACATATATTTTTATAGTACGCTGCAAGTATACATGATCGTCGAATCCTAATCTCTACATACAACACGTTTTGCGATGGAAATTTTACTCCGAGTGAATCTCTTTTCCATCTATTTGGAAGATATCACAGCTAGACGTAGATATTGTAGACTGATCATACGCTCGCACCTAACCAATGAATATATATTTTATGCAGCGTTCCATATTATGTACTCTTTTCTCGTAACAATGAATAAAAATAAGTACGATACATAGCTCGAATAAAATTCTAATACAGCATGACTAAAAAAATATTTGGATCATAGAGGCATAAAAATTAGTACTCACAAATCAGAATTGAGTGGCTGGTAAGGTGCAATACGACTCAATACTACTGCATTCATATTGAGACAGGGAATAAATATGATATCTCACTTACTTATACATTCACTTATTAGTTGTATGTACTACATACGTGTTTCGTGAGCTTGCGCAGACAATAGTGTGCTTTTGCAAGGAGAAATAAGCTCCTACTCACACATTGCCGTTTCACTCGCTCTCAGACATTTTTGGCTCATTCTACAGTGAAAGCTCTACTTTGCTCGTATAATATATTTTCCCTGAGTGAGCTTGGCACAATCGAGTCCTTCCGTCAACATTTTTAGTCTGAGTTGGGAGTTATTCTAGAATTTTGCCAGTCATCTTTAAATATGGGGATTCAAACTTAATTTTAAAATGACTTTTAAAGGAGATATTCCCATCCGCGGAAACCCATCACTTAGACGGGAAAAAAAGTTTTTACACCCTTGCATCGAAATGTATTATTTTGATGAACTGTGAATGAATGAATGATATCCTTTATTCGTCATACGACAAAAATACACCTACATATTTTCATATGTGTCACATATAAATATATATATATAAAATTAATGAATATTCCGATAAAATCATATTGAGAAATAATTTGGTCAAGGATAGATATATCACAGTTGTGACTAGTCATACACTTTACGATTTCACTTGAAAGAAAATGAGATAAAGGGCATAGGTTCACAAAAATATCACAGTTTTTCTTCAGTCTGGTGACAGAAGGTCACTTACAATTAATAAGAGATAGAGAGAAAAAGAACAAAAACCCGAGCCCATCAAGATTAAAGATTAAAGTAATGCTGCTTTTCCGGATCAATCCTCTGAGGAGACTTTGTTAATAGAAAATCTTTCAAGGACTCTTTGAACAAGGGTGTTTTCCCCAGCTGCCGAAAGCCCGGAGGGAGAAAGTTCCACAAATGAGCACATTGAACCTGGAAAGATCTCCTTCCATATTCAAGTCTCATATTGGGAACTTTGAGTACCCGCTCTTCTGCATCACCACGTGCGGGGCGTTCAGATTGGTACCTGGTGAACATCGCAGCTAGGTAGCCAGGCTCTCCTAAATGCATGATCTTATGCATTAACAGAGCTGCGAAGTACATTCTCCGCGAATCAGTACGCAACCAACCCAAACGCTCCCTAAACGGGGTGATGTGCTCGTCTCTCCTAAGATCAAAAATATACCTCACACATGAATTGCTTAGTCGTTGTATCCGTTGCCGCTGTTCGTCCGTGGCGTCGAGGTACACGACCGTACAGTAATCTAAATGCGGTTGAACCAGAGACTCGACTAGGCGAATTCGGAGAGGTCTGGTGATACACGCCCTAAAAAACCGCAATCCGTATAGGGCTCTGTTGACTTTCTTAGTTACTTGATCAATGTGCGGTTTCCATGTCAATTCACTGTCAAGTGTAACACCTAGACTCACGACCGTATCGCTGAATGGAATGAACTTTCCTTCCTGTATCTCAACCCCTGGCAAGTCCATTCTCTTCAAATCTTTGATATTCCTCTCAGAACTGAAATAGAGTCGACAAACTGTGCGCAAAGTATATATACTTTTACGCACATTGTATCAAAAGATAGTTTTATGCCCATGTATCGGATCAGACTTTTTGATGAACTGTGAGTGAGAGTCGATAAACTTGGCGCAAAATACACTTTTGCGCACAGTGCTTGAAATAGTACATTTCGATACGAGAGCAGAAACCACTCGGGCCGAGTGTCGAATACAATTTTTCCATCAGGTGTAATGGAAAAGAGATAAAAAAAAACCACTGTACGGAAAAGTCAAATTCCCGCTCTGAAGATGAAAAACGTGAGTAATCTTATCATATTTGTTCCTGTAATGATGAAACCAATGGAGTCAGTGACGATTCCTAACGAGGCATAATCACGACATCAATCTGTCATTGTCGAGGAAAATCTAAGACCAAGAGTTTTGCCGCATTAGAGTCTGTCAACTTAACAAATAGCTATGGAGGAACTTCATTTACAACCTCGTTTATAACAAAACTCATTGAAGATTGATGCAAACCCAATCGGAGATGGAATATTCATTGCAAGTTTGGACTTGAATATTCATAATCCATTTCAAATTACTTGATCATTAATATGCATCCTGAGATCTATAGATATCTGCTGCACCGGGTAAGATGATCATTCTCTGTAACTCGTCTCACACGATGATCGGATACTCTCTTCAAAATAAGTAATCAGATTCGTACAAGTATATATGGTTGTAGGTAACCGTAGACCGGGGTGACTTTGGCCACTTTGGAGCTTCTATTCAAAGCCTCATTGCGATTGTCCAACAAAATCTATATGTATCTTATTAGGCAATTCGACACGTTTTGACTTCTTCTTTAAAATCCTGTACTCAGAATTTAATTCCACCCATTTACATTTTCAAGAACTTCAAAAAACAGGGTGGCCATAGTCACCTCGGCATCCGGCGTAACTATGGCCACCTTCGTCGAGCAGCGCGAACTTTTTGTACTTTTCAACACAACACTTACGGGTGTTCTCTCCCCGGGTCACATTTTCTGATCACGAATGGGTCAAGAAACAGAACATAAAAATCTTATAGAATAATGCCGATGAACTTGAGACTTGCCGACCTAGCTTGAACAACGAAATTAAGCCAACGACTCCAGGTTGGCCAGAGTCACCGCGACACCGCGAGAAATCATAACAGAGTCTTGGTCGCTATCTAAAAGCATAGCCGCTAAATACCAAGAATTTGCCTCGATTTCTCGTTGTGCGCGAATAACCCAAGAATTAACAAGTTTTCGTTCAAATGGTCATTAAGAGTGGCGGCTAGGGTGGCCAAAGTCACCCCAGGGAAGCCAAGAAATTACACATTTTCGTTCGAACAAACGGTCATCTTCAATAATTGTGACGCCTAAATTCAATCGGCAATAGCACAAAATTTAACTTACTAAGAGAAAATCATTGGAAGGAGATGGATGTCGATTAGTGAGATGTTGTGTCGGACTCTTGTGACATAAACATGTTACTTGAAAATTTTCACTTCATTCCAACAAAACAATGGGTCGATAAAATCCAAATGAGCTAATATATTCTAAAAGTAGAGTTTCTGAGCTTTAAAATGAGCTATTGAACGGCCCTCTAGTCTAGGTGACACAGCGTCGGAGCTACGACTTTTACAATTTTTTTCCTGAAAAGTGGCCAAAGTCATCCCGGTTTACAGTATTTTAGAGGAAATTTAGTTCATTTGAATTATCTGAGTGCTCCTGATATATCATGCCGGTGAAAATATCTGGAAGTTGCAGCTATGATATAAGATCGTAGGTAACATAAGTAGCCCTAATCTGCTCCCATTCAAGATCACCGGTGTACGCACTTCCGTTTGCCGCGCGATTTTCTCAAGTTTGTCATGTTAGAAGACAAAAGAGTGGCATTTTGGACCGATCCAGAGTGAACTTCGCGTTCTCTACAACGAAAATATTGTTTTTGCAACTTCCAAGTTTTCGCTTCTCGGACAGCAAAAATGGCGGCAAAACACATTGCCTCGGCCAATACTGAGTAACCTTAGCTTATTTTGGGTCCAGAATTCATTCCAGGGAACCCGACCATCGATAAATTTGATTCATTCTCATAATCCATGGCTGGTACTGAAACAATAAATCCAATCCATCGGTGGTTGCGTTTGCTGTAATGAATTTTGAACCCGTGGCGTCGCGCAAAATTGTGGCGTAGCGCTTTGTCTGTCATCACCCTAAGCGGGGGCTGTACTTCGACTCATGACTGTTGAATTCTCGTTTCAGTCCTTGTGTGCGGAACTCTAGAACTCCATTGATCCTTCTTTTCATCACTCGCCCTCATTGTCATACTTTAAAATTCTATTAACGACGTCATCTGCTTGAGCTTGACTCAGACTGCGAAGCCATCATTCTTCCCGACAAGAAAAGAGATCAGCTGTTCTGACGTTAAACTGCGTGATATTCTTCTTAGATTTGTTCAACTCCATACGCGCGCCTTGACCAAAGCGTTTGCATGATGTAAAACTGATTGAATTTCATATTAACTTGTACCCAAAGTTTGTATTGCTTTTGCCAAATAAAATCATACCTATATATCTATCTACCCCATCCACGCATCCACCAACCCATCTAACCGTTCACTCACTCTACTCTCCAAGTCTCCACCCAATATATGTGACCCATACGGTTCATGTTATGGCCACTCGTATTATATTTTACCCGTTTGATACACAGGAGACCTGATATGCAGGATTCGGGCGGACAGACTTTGACGGGCATTCAACTTATAATCATACCTCTGATAACACAAACATTCAAGTCTGTCGACAAACTGTTTGAGATCGTGATAATTGTTCCTTGTTGGTTCATGCAAATTGATCTAAAAGAAACGCATTCATCAGTAAAGTAAATCATGACACACAGGCAGTGAAGGTACATACATTTTTTGAAACTGAATCATCCTTTTATGTGATACAACAATATAAAATTTGTGAATTAGTATTGGAGGATTAATATCATTTCTCTATCGATATCAAAGTTGAGACCAATTTAATTAGAAATTACCAACCAGGTTTTGATCGTGAAGATGTTAATTGATCTATATGACTATCGCGAGAAAAATTTCCCAGGTCCGAGATTGAACCAGGAACTTTCTTCTTGTCGAGAAGGCGCTCTGACAGTTGAGTTATAACAATATTAAATATATATAGGGCTCGGCTGAGCTCGGCGAGAAGAAAAATCCTACTTCAATTCTGGGCCTGGGCGATTTTTTCCACGATGTTAGTCTTATACATTTTGCAATCCTTCAGTCAGTCATATGCAAATTTTCAATGACTATTTCCCGAACTGAATATGATAATAGTAGGCAGAGGGTTCGGAATACTTGAAATTAAATACCCGTTATCCATGTTTGTTCACTCGCTTGTAATGACAATTCTAAGAATTAACAGCTGATTTGCGAGTCAATTGTTGTTTATTTAAGACAACGTTTCGATAGACTTTGCTATCCTCATCAGGTCTTGATATCAATAAAAAGTCATGAACATCTCTCCTCGTAATTACTCATCAATCATTGATGAGAGTCAATTTTCTTGCCTGTAAATAAATACCCGTTACTATACCGATCATTACAACTCGTTGAATACCGGAAAATAATGAGGACTCGAGATCTTGATTAATACTATATCAAATCAACACGGGTACGTGGATGTTCAAGAACTTGTCCATTACCAAACGCAAACTTCTTCACCAATATTTATCCATAGTTATACAAATTAAATATGAATGCATCATTCCACTTTGAAAATATCAATTTACTCATATTGAGCACAATCGCTTCGAGAGTTAGTCTGACAAAAAATTTCCAATCCTGATACAACATACAAATTTTGTCATTGAACCTCAACATCAGAAGTGTAGCTCTTAAAACAAGGTTACAAGGTACATACCTTCCTGATTAACCGTCAACAATTTTATTATGTTATGATTCCTGAACAAGTTGCAGCCATTCATTGAAAGTGGTTATGATAGATTTTAATATTGTTGGAGCCTTGCTGCTTTCTCGGAAAGAAAGGTATTGTGTTTTTTAATACATTTATAATTTCAAACAATACCATGAACAAAATTACAATAAGTCTTGTCGAATTTTAGCATGCAGTGAACTTCACTTACACTATATTAGTGAGAAACTATGACGAGAGAAACGTATTGACGAGAGATGCCCCATCTAAGCCATGCTCAAAGAATGCAAACTCAGTTTGCATCAGACCTTGCACAAGTGCATATTTTTTGCATGGCAGTATATTTTGATAAGTAGGAAATTTTAGATTATAATGTAACTTGAATGTCACGCAAGATTGAATTTTTTCATCATTAGTTTTGTGTATTTTGATTCGACGTTGGGGAAAACATGGTTTCCACTGCTATCGAGAAGATCACCACAATTCACTGATGCATATTCCTTAAAACCAGCACGCGCAGCTTCACTTTGAGATGGTTTGGCTGTAAACATTGAAGAAGTAGCTACGATTCCATACTTCTTTGCCATTTCGTCCCTGCAAAAGACACGGTAAAAATTAGTTGTTCTCATTACGCGTGACATTATATTAAAAAGGTTGTTAATGGGGATCTCCTATAGTGGGCGAGACAATAATATGGAAATACATATATGCAGTAAGGTAAGTGTGCCCAATATGCCCCCACTACTTTTGTTTTGTTCATAGTTTTGGCTCACTTCAATATTTTTCAACGTATCTTAGCGCATTTTGAAGCTTGTTTTAAGATCTTTGAAATGAGCTAAATTACGTTTGATTTTGACGAATTAGAGCCGAGCTATCTTGATTTTTGCAGGAAAAGATTTTTTGCCAGTTTTTGACAATGTGTTCCTAATATTCCCTCATAATCATTTCGCGATTCCGAAGCTCTGGAAAAGAGATATCGGATCCGGAGCATGACAGTAATGTATTGAATGATTAAATTGTCATAATTGAAGGTATTGTCGATGATTTAGAGTGCACGTAACCTCGAAATTAACATAAAAACCAATTTTTAGCATATTTTGCGAGATCTGGTGCATTTTGAAGGATCCACCTTGCTGGATATTGCTAAACACATATAAAAAAAATGTTATCTCGACAAACAAGTGCTAAAAGTACTTGGTGGCATGGAGCGAAGCACTCTACACGCGGAAAAAGGGATGGGAGCATATTAGGAACACTGCACTTTTTTTAGTAATGTGAGCGTGGAATCGGCTAGGAATCGAATTTTGCAATTTTGTAGAAAGCATATCAAAGTTGAAACAACAACAGAGAAAATGAGCTAAAGTACGTTGAGATTAGTTGCACCAATTTTGTTTGGCATAGCTTTTAGTAATTAACAAAAAAGAAGTCGAGAGTACCAAAAACCACTACTTTCGTTCTAAGAAATGCGCGTGTCATTTAGGATCGGTCCAAAAGGTGAGTTTTCTCATATTTTAACGTAACAAACATGAAAAAAATGCACGGCAAGGCCTGCGGGTTCGTACATTCGAGAACTTGAGTGGGGGCATACTAGGGAATGGGGGCATATTAGGCACACTTACCTTATTATTTCACATGCAAGTGAGGAAAATGCGAAATTCTCATCTTTATTCCTATCTTCTCTAGTAGGAATTCATTCTCTATTATTCATCAGCCAACCGACTGTACCAGTCATAGAGATATTATACCATAGATTGGTCATAGAGATATTATACCATAGATTGGTATAATATCTCTATGGTCCAAGTTATGTCAGTCAAGTCTATAATCGTGGCTGATCTTTTTTCATACTGACATACAACACTATCATCAACTATCATCAACTACTCATCATTATCACCACAATTACTTATTTCGCGATGAAAATTTTGAACTTCTCCAATCAACATTTGGAATTAAACTTTTTTGAAAAATTACTAAATGTGGTCTTTAAATTTTGGTGTTGACTTCTTTCAGGGTAGCAAATAAGGTTCTCAATTTTTAAGTTCATACTTCCTTTTTTTCAGTGCAGTACTGATTGGGTAACCCACTGATTTTGTAAGAAAACATTTATTATTACATCGATGACCGAACAATTTTCAACCCTTGCGCACCGCCGCGATACGTGCAAGAATTTATACGTCCATACGTAGAAACAGCGTGTTTCTAGGCCTCCTCGCTACTCGAGGAGACCTGGAAACAAGCTGTTTCTGCGTACAGACGTATAAAACTGCATACGCGTCTCGTGCGGAATGTACTATTATCGCGCAGGGATTCATATGTCATGACATTTTTCCAATGATGATTTTGTTCAGGACTTACCTAGCTGTAAGTATATGGTATCCCAATTTCTGACCTCGGTATTCTGGTGAAACACTGAGACTGATTGAACTAATGTAAGTAGTCACGTTGAATATTTTTGTCACATCAGCTTGCTCGACTAAAGCATCGAAGACTCCCCAAATTTTCATGAATTTTGGAGAAAAAGTTGCCTGTAATCGAAACAAACATTTTTCCATTATTGAATTATGAAATAAATACTAATACATCTGTCTAATCATTCCCCGCTGCTTACTATCATTATTAATCTGCCAAAAGCATTAATTAAATGTAAAGTCGCAAATCATCCACAAATTCCAGTTTACCAACAAAAAAAATTCGCTCGAGGAGAAAATGAAATAAAAAAAGGTTAGAAAAAATGGATTTTTTACGATACGCTTTTATTCACAGCTCTAATATTTTTCTCAACAACTAAAAAGCATAAAATAATCTGAAATTCCATCAGTCAGCCCAGTTCATTTTGAGAAAAATCTTATGACATGCCGTTGCCTACACCTGTTATCTCAGAAAATAATTGTTGAATTCGGTGTTCATTTATCTCTCGGGGATCCCTCTCAACCCATCATGATGAATCTCGGAGAACATTCACTGTACCATAATTACAGATGATAAAAGCGTGGCGTGCTGAACTTCCGGGCAAGAAGTGCATGATCTATGGACATTTTCTCATTAGCAATCGAGAATTTGAAGTATGGGGAAATATCACTTCACGCTTTTATCATCTGTAATTATGGTACAGTGAATGTTCTCCGAGATTCATCATGATGGGTTGAGAGGGATCCCCGAGAGATAGATGAACACCGAATTCAACAATTATTTTCTGAGATAACAGGTGTAGGCAACGGCATGTCATAAGATTTTTCTCAAAATTAACTGGGCTGACTGATGGAATTTCAGATTATTTTATGCTTTTTAGTTGTTGAGAAAAATATTAGAGCTGTGAATAAAAGCGTATCGTAAAAAATCTATTTTTTCTAACCTTTTTTTATTTTATATTTTTTAGTCGGATGGTTGTGCGTAAAGCATATCCGTATCACTAAAAAAAAATATGAAACTGTAATATTAACCGTAGTCATCTCATCTCGAGAGCCTGTGTGTGCGCGCGCCGCCAGCTGCCAGCAAAAAATGCATCGAAAATGACGTATGGATTACCAAGCCCTGCAGTGAGTTTGGTTTGGTTGTTTAGCCAACCCTGGGCCGCTTTCGGTCTTTTGCTGCACGGAGTGGAAACGCGCGGCTGATGCATGTTAGGTTAGGGTGCACGAGAAAGGCGGAGAGAGAGAGAGAGAGAGAGAGAGAGAGAGAGAGAGAGAGAGAGAGAGAGAATCCTGAAGTAATGCTCACGCGGTTCCGGGATGAGATGGTAGATGCAGGTGGATCTCCTTCTTGATTGCCCGATGCCCTAGGTATCGGACATCGAGGGGAGAGGGATATTACACGGCCGGGCCCACCTCTCGGTGGGCCCCACCCAAACCCGTGACCCGCCTGGTATGGCCTGCGTGGGCTATGCGTAGTCCGCGTAAGCTGAACCAGTCCGGTGTCTGGGGACGGATCCGAGGGATCCTGAGGCAGATTTTGCCCTCTAACCACCTTAAAAAAAAAAAAAAAAAAAAAAAAAGAGAGAGAGAGAGTAAAAAAAAGAGATGGAGCTTACGGGCGCGAAAATTTCAGAGAGCAAATCTAACCTAAAAGCTCATCCTGCGCTGACTAGCTCGGTACCGGAACCGCGTGTATGAAAAGGCTTTCTCTCTCTTGCTCTTACGGCGAGAGACGTGCCTGCTGACTAGTTGAGTACCGGATGCCTGTGCATGAAACAACAATATGGCCAAAGTGAAGTAGAATAAAAGCGTATAAAAATCGTCACTTTCTTGGCGTGACATTCAATACCCATTATTATAAGAGTTGGAATAAAGTAGAGTATGGTATTCCAAGTAGTATATCAAGGATATCACAGACTTGTATATACCTTCATATGACCCATCAATTTGCCAAGGCCCTCGGTCATAATAAATATCGAATTGCATCCGACCAAATCACCAATTTCGCCGTTTGAATTGAGTTTGTAGCATCCTATACCCACGCCTTGATCCAATCCAAGTTCCCATACGGTCTTAAAATTTCCAGCTCCTTCGGGATCTTCTTTTATGCCTATATTGCAATAGTAGAATGGCTCGATAAATTGATTTAGATTTCACATGAGGAAGTAGAACATAATATGAAGAAATAATTCGAAGGTCTGATACATACGTAAGCTTTTGCTGAGGGGTTCTCCAGCTAGAAAATGTGTCGTTAGATTATCCAGAAATTCTTTTCGTCTCTCTTCGGTATCTGGAACGTCTTGAATAGAAAATTTGACGGGTATTTTTGTTCCATCATCTAAATTTTCATATCCTTCGACCACTTTCCATACGTTCAGCGGTCCAGGGGGACGTTTCCACATGGCTAAGAAGTATTTAGTTTTCAAAAGCAAACGTCTTCTCAAAAACCTCACTGTCAGTGCTGAAATTAATCACCAATAAATAGCTGTAACTGTGAATATACATTCTTCGAATGGCAAGCTTCAGAAAGCTTGTAAATCAAGATTTGGAAAACGTAATATCATCTCATAATAAATTTTAGAATAAATCTCTGATAGAATTCAACATTGATTCAATTGTGGTTATTCAACAGATTGACGAGTGAATTTTCATATAAAATAAAACTTAATGGGCAGAAACTTTTATCAAAAATTGCTCGTAATTTTTAACAAAACGCCAAGATTGCTCGGACGAGATGAAAAAAATGACAGAAACTTAGATTTTATATTCATATCCCAATACCTTTGAATTTTTGAGAGCAAATGCGATCGACTCTGGAATATACTCTGACTGATACAAATGAAGAATATTTCAATACAAGTCTTTCCACACCTCTATTTGAATTATCGATAGCAGTATTTCCTTGTGGATTCATCAGAGAAGATGTGACATTATCAATCCGTGTTTGGGAAAGATAAGTGAGAAATAGATTTCACATTCTTAGTTTTCTGATTTCAATAAACCCACGATAAAAGTTACAAACTACACGATCGAATTTTTCCTGACAACAGTGCAAGAGACGTGAGACGTTTTTGCAAAATCGTAAGGAAATATTGTTACATACGAGGTTACATATGAAGATAATCAGAAGCCATTGGGCAAAAATAAATCTGGAAACAAAATTGAGATGCAGCTTTTGTAAGGCGAAAACGTTGTACAGTTTACCTGAGATTATATACGTAGAGCTGGTTGATGCCGTGTATACTCCTCTTTTGTAATTTTATGTGTAAACTGATGCCTCGTCTTCCGTACTAATATCAAGTGCTACTCTATCCGAGACAATTTTCCTCAGTTTCTCATAAAATATTCATACAAACATGCTCAAAGCTATATGCATATTCATTACTCAAGATTTAGTCAAAAGTTGATCTCAAGCTACGCAAATAGGATAGATCCCGATTGATTTGCAGGTGATGTAAGATAATAACGATATATGAGTGATTCCGCCGAAAGTAGGATTTTTTGGGGCCAAAATCGTCACCGAGCGTGATTTGAGTCAAAAAATTATTTCAGCCCCAGACGAGTTTTGGTGGGTCGTTGCGGTTGGTTTCCACTTGTTTTGGCACAAAAAGGAAGTACCTAGAGCTACGTACCTCAAAATTGAAGCCGGACAAAGATATGTCGAGTTTAAGGGGTCGCGGAGGGGGACGGAATGGACATTTCGCCACTAAATTTATTCTCACGGCTCGCCAACTAATCAAAGACTCTTTTCCGCATAGATTTGATCCAATATATGCATCAAAATACTTCAAGAAAGTGTGTTACGAAGCGATATAGCGCGTTAGGGCGGAGCACAACATGGGGACGAAAAGGACAGAAAATTTTGTACGCCATTCTGAAAACACGTTTATATGGTGCACTCGGCCGCAGATTCGGGTTTTTAGCTAATGTCGCTCAAGAATTAGGTGTATTTGGGTATCTGAAAATCAACCTCATTGGTTAGAAAGGCTCAATAGACGATCGGGGACTTTGCCGAGTTAATTAGTGCTGTGCGATCAGTTTCGGTGCAAACCCGTCTTCAAAATGTCAGATAGCCGTGCGCGAGCTGAGGGTTGAAGTTGGATTCGCAGAGACGTGGATTACGTTGTTTGCAGGCTGGTTGTTTGAAGTATTACAGATTGAAGTGCATAGTTACATACAGGGGTTTTCGACACCGCATATGCGTCTTGATGAATTCAAAACTCCAAGTTCGGTTTACTACAGGGGACGGAATGGACATTTCGGCCCTTTATGGGGCGCTACAAAATACAGAAATGTTATATCTCCAAAACTATCAACATAGTTGCGCACCAATAGAGTACACGCGAGAAAATTGCTATAGAGCCCTTCTGAAGTCGTATAAACTTGGGGGAGCGTGGAACACGGAAAATTCCACTTTCAACGGAATCACTCATATATAATTCTGCCGAGAAATGTTTCCTTATTTAGCTTTACTAATACTCTGGATGATCAACATATTAACACGACTCTCGTGAGCAGCGCTACACACTATGTAGTGGTTAATTATATTATTTGATATCAGTATTCATTCTCATTTCTTACGTATATTTTGGCGATTGACTTCAATTTCTTGTGATTAACTAAAACAATGTACTAGATTTTATGCGGATATCTGTCAATTATGTTTAACGATTTCCAAGGTATGCGACCGTAACTTCTTAGAGATTTATACTTCACCATTTAAGTATTGTATTCGAAAGTTTAGAATCTGGGAAAATCGGGAAATTATTGTCTGTTTATTAAGAAAGTCTACCTGTCTAAAAGATGATCCTAAATTTGGGAATTTTGCCAATATGAATTTGCTTGAGCGGTAGAATTAATTCAAATATGAACGCATTGGAAAGTTTTCAGGAGTTGTGAATATTCATGTGGAATAATATAAAATTCTTGACGCAACTTTGTTACACCTTAAACAATATCAGGGGACCTTCTGATCAACTTTGATTGCTTCTATAATTTTCAATTCCACGAATAAGTGTAAGAATGTAGTTAGAATCCTGAAGAGCCGTCACAATATCCCTGCTGGAAATAATTCCGTGGGACGGCATGGGATCCCATGGGACTTCGTGGACCTGGCCCTTGTAAAATTTCCAATCTTGTTTTTTGCAAAATTTGGCATTGAAGACGTGCAGCATACAAATCTTGACCATTTCTTCTCCAAAAATGGTTAAATTTGCGTGATTATGATCAAAATTCTTATGCTACACGTCTCCAATGCCAAATTTCGTAAAATACAAGATTGGAAATTTTCCCAGGGCCAGGTCCCACGAAGTCCCATGGGATACCATCCCATGGCGTCCCACGGAATTATTTTGAGCAGGGATCACTTTTTTGTGTGAGTAATTGAAAAATTCTGGATGTCTGAGATTTCGGTCGACACATTTATTCTCAAAATCATAAAATAAAAAAATTCGATAAACCTCCCCAGTCTTTCTCATACTTAATGCTTCATGAGGGCTCCTATATTTTAAATCTCCTTTAATTGGTAGTTTTTCATCTCTCAGAGAAGAACTGCGGAATCTCGAGAATCATTATAACTCAACTTAAAAAATCGACGCCAACCGCATTGTGATTATAGCGGAGAAAGTCAAAATCATGGAAGAAATTGGGTAATTTCATTTTCTTCCTTTCTTCTTCGAGAACATTTTGGAACCCCGGATTTTCAATGAGTCATTATTTTAGGGGGCCCAATTGAGGTATAATAAAAAGTTGCAAAGTTGACGTCTGAGCAATTTCGTTTTGACCAGTTCCAGCACGGGCAAACGATCTTTGACAATTCATTATATGTGTGACGATCGATTCATTTTAGTAAAGAGGGTGATTGTCTGATTCATTCCAAAGTCAGCCTCCAAAAACTTTCTCTGCATTCAACAAAAAATATCGCATATTGGTTATCATCCATGGATTTCGGAAGATTAGAATCACGAAGGAGAACTTTGCTGCTTCGAATTCCACAACGATATGATCTATTTCCGGGATATGAGAGAAAATTTCGTGAATCATGTTACATGAGGAGGCTAATACCTGGATACACACGTTGTAATTCAACCTCCCTATACTATGATCCGCAAAGGTAAACGAGTTCAGACCAACAGCTCGGTCCAGTGCGAAATGAACGGTATTTTTCTGCGACCCCAAATGATGATCTGTTTTGGTATAGTTACCGTAAAATAAGCCGTCAATTGAGAAAAATCATACATTACACTAGCATGATATAAGAGGCGTCAAAAAAAGTATGAAACACAGAATTAGCGTGTCAAGAGTTTCAGTAAAACTCGATTAGGAGATTTACTCTGCGGGAGATAATGATGCTTTGCCTTGTGGAACGTCGAATGTTTGCAAATATTTACACGCAACTGCAAATAAACACTGTATCCGATGATGAATAGGTCATCATTAGCCCATGAAAAATCTGATTAGATCAGTGAACCATTCGAGTCAGGCAAGTCGGCAGCTTTTGACGAATTACTGGGTCATTGAAATAGAAAAAGTTGATGAAAGAATGTATCGCGGACTAAAAAATAGATAGATTCCAACTTTTGCAAAATAGCGAAGTAGCTCTTTCAACTATCCCGAATTTCTCGGAGACATAATACTTGAAATGAAAGAACTTTGATTAATATTCCTAGGCATTCCCATCAGCTTTGATGAGAATAAACAATTTTATTATGTATATGTATCTTACAAATGATCCTATCTAAGCGATAGTGAAGTCAGTTTTGAAATCATAATCGTCACTCGCCGACAGATTTACTCCATCCAAAACATCTGCCAACTTTGAAGCTTCCTTGGCTGAAATGATTTACATTGATATTATTTTCTTTCCGAAATCAGATAAAATTGTTCGAGATCAAATTCAATAACGAACCTCTTCTATTAGATTCCTTCTTCTGTTTCTTGAAAAGAAGTTTCTTATTCTTGTTGAGCTGCTGATTTCCTTCTATTTCAAAAAGTGGATCAACTTTCTTTTTCCTTTCAGGTTGAGAGCTACTGCTTCCCTCCGTACTCTTCCTCTTTCTATTCTTCTTATTCTGTATCTTGACATCCTAAAATCAAAAATTTACATAGAAATTTCTATAAATCCAGATGGTGAATTAAATCAATTGTAAGTCTGCAAATCATACCAATGATTCTTCAGTCATTGCTGAAACAGGACCTGTAGAATCCATTTTTAATGGCTCATTGAGAGATTCTGCATTTCCTTCAGCGGCTATCCCATCTAATAACATTTTTTCTTCAGCAGCAAAGTTTTCCAGGTCAAACTCTTTCATTGATGCGTTGACTATACTGGCTGAGACATGGCAGCTTGAATCTTCAGGAGGAACAGTGTAGTATCTAGGATATTCAGAATTTTTATCAAATTATGTACATGAGAAGAACTCAACAGATTTTCTTCTTTATTAAGTCATCTAACTCTTCTCAGAGTTATTCAGCTGAATTCAACTGTGACTTCTTAGAACCCAAGCAATTTTTCTTAGTGTAGCTTAAAACCAATAGTGCTTACCTAATTTTTCCTGAATTCCAATCTGTCAGAATACTTCGAGCAGCTGCCAGTGAATCTGGAACACCTCCTTTTCTGAAACGACCCATTCTAGCAGCTTTCTTGGCAAAGAATTCATCAGGTGTGGAGAATTCTGTAACATCATACTGCTCCATCAATTGATGAGTTGAAATTCGCTTCAAAATCATGCTTGCTGGGGTGTAAGGATCTTCCAAGGATTCGATCCTAACAGCATTTTTTAGTGCAATAGATGATGGATCTGCATCTTTGGAATTTTCAAATACAATACCCGGGGAATCAAGGAGTTTGATCTTAGAATCAAGTTGCACAATTTGCATAGTTTTTGTGACACCTGGAGATAAAATAGAAAGATGAGCCAATTTTAAGTGCATCAGATCATTGAGAGTATGCAAGAGATAGAGATTGATTAATTACCTGGTGTGTTTCCTATGTTACAAGCTTTGCTTCTTTTCAAAGAATTGATGACACTAGATTTACCAACATTTGGCAGGCCTACTACACCAACATTGATACTAGCTTTTGTGTTTCCCACACTTCTACAATAGTTTCCTAACAAAGACAATAACAATTCTGCTCCAAAACAAGTGCCACCTTGGATATTTTCTTCACTTTTGCGACCAAGTTTTCTTCTACCTAATCTCTTTGTTTGAGCTTGTGTTGATGACTTAAAAGCAACTGCAGGTACACTTTTTCTCAAATATTTCAACCACTGGTTGAGATTCTCACGAGGTACTAAATCTGCCTTATTTAACACAATGACAAGTCTCTTGTTCCCCTTAGCTGTGTGCACTGCCTCTTCTACCTGTTTACATCTAGTTCCAAGTGGATCTCTGGCATCAACAACTTCTAAAATAACATCCGCTTCGTCTAGAACTTTTTTAAACTCTTTGTAATATGCCTTGAGTGAATTTTCCTCTTTCTTGCCAGTTTTTTCTTGATTCTCAGTACCAACTTCCATTGCATCATGCTCCAGTTGTTTGCCCTCTGCCTGGGATACTAAACCACCCAGACCAGCTTTCATCAATTCCTCTTGTTTTCTCTGACGAGCTTCTTCTTTTCGCTTTTGTTTCTCTTCTTCCTTTTGTTTTTTCAATGCTTCCACCTCCTTGAGAATTTCTTCCTTGAATGGACATTGGTTTGGCACTTGAATTATCTTTTGCTTCTCTGAAAGTGGAAATTCCATGAGTTTCTTTCTCACCAATCAGATAAGCTAGAGGAGATTAATACTTACTACTTTTGGGTTTTTTCTTGGCTTCTTTTTTCAACTTCCTGTTGTGTTCTCGCACTTTCTTCTCGATCTTGTACCTTTTCCGCGCTTCGATTCGTTTACTAGGTTTTTCTGTAAAAAAGTGAATAAACTTGTGTTGACAATAAAATTTGTGTGGGTCATTCTGTGGTTTTGATTCACAAATGTGTCCAACATCATAGAGTATGAATGATATAAATTTAAAGCTAATAATGACCAATGATACTCACTCAGCTTGAATTTAGCCATAATTCAGTATTTTGGGATTAACACTTGTGACTGGAAAATATAAACTATGTTCTCAACTTCTTCCTATAACCACGTGTTACTCATAAATTTGAGGTTATGGTACTAAGCTGGAGCAGACATGGAGCAGACGAGATTGGCTGAAGCCGGTTGATGTACATTAAAGGTTTATTCACACATTCTAAAACGCCTCGCATGTCAAAAGTTGACCAATCTCGTCAAGTTTTGCATCTTGTCCCAAGACATTGGTGTGACTGGACCTTTATGATTGTCTGTCATACACATTTGATCATACAAACAATAATATTCACGGCGGAGTAAATTAGGATACTCGTTCATCTCCAGTGTATCAGCATTTTCAAAAAATGACGTCGACCACTAATGTTACCACAAACCCTTCTACTCTACTACCTCTAGGTATCTTTCTCCAATTCAATTATAACAATTTGTTGGATCAACGAATTAGTCAAATGCAGTTATTGCTAAGACTATAACCTTCAGATCAGTAAATATCTCAAAAAATAACAACCGTTTCCTTCTTTTTCAGAACTAGTAGATAAATGTATCGGATCCAGGATTCACATCATAATGAAAAATGACAAAGAAATTGTAGGTACATTGAAAGGTTTTGATGATTTTGTAAATATGTTGTTGGATGATGTTACCGAATCTGAAGCAACGCCTGAAGGAAGAAGAGTCACAAAGTTGGATCAGATCCTCCTCAATGGGAATAACATCACTATGGTAATATTCTGTGAATTTTATTCAATTTTACTAAAATGTGTGAAATGCACAGTATTGAATGTAATCATTCAGTTCATTCGTGTTGAACTCATTCAACCTAAACGGTACCTTGGAATGATTGATTATCTTGTTTCAGCTTGTACCAGGAGGAGAAATGCCAGATACGTAAGATCCTTCATCAGATGAAATCACTCTGCATTCTCCCAAGTGAGGATAATTATTTTGTATTTTCTAAAATCTCTATTGACTGGATGAAATTGTACAGGATTCAGATAATCTATTTATGAAATCTCCTTTTGTAAAGATTCCAGATATTGTATGGTTGTAGTTAAGTCCAGTCTATCTTGAGGTTTTTTGCTCCAATTTTTTGAGTACAACCATTTATATTTTCCATTGAATTCATCATCAAAGTCAGAATCTGGTGGAGTTTGACCCTTTCCAGTCAAATAGAGAATGGCATGCTTATGCAATCCATAAAATGGAGGTTTCCTAGAGAGCATTTGCCAGGCTAATACTGCTAAAGAATACACATCTGACTGTGGAGTGGGTGTATTGTTTCGCACAACTTCTGGAGCAGTGTATCCAGGAGTCCCCTGTAAAAATTTAATCCTCCGTTATCAGGGTATTTTTAATTGAAAAAGTGATTCCAAATAAGAGTTGCAATCTCAGGATTCATTTACATTCCCAGATAAAGTTCTCATACAAAACATTTCATGAATATTTTGTTACATTCATGTAGTCCAAAATGGAATAATAATTATTGATAAGTAAATCATGTGATTATATTTGTCAAGTTCCATAACCCACATGAAAAATTGATGAATTAAAAGGTTCTCTCATGAAAATAGCACTTCCAAAATCAGCCAATTTGGGTTGATTATCTTCACTCATCAAGACATTCTTTGGTTTCACATCTGAATGTACTATCCCCATTTTGTGGCAATAATCTAGGGCATGAGCTATTGACATCCAAATATGAACTTTTTGGTCCTTTGAAATTGGGTTTTCTTCTATCAAATCTTGCAACGATTCCCCGCAGAGTTCCATTGTGATTAATGTCATTGCAGGCCCCTCATCAACTCTGAGAATTTTTACAATATTTGAGTGCCTCAAAAAAGCCATATCTCTTTCCATGCTACTCAAACTCTTCCTTCTTCTATAATGATCAATCATCTTAGCTGCCACTGCTTTCCCTGAATAATATTCATTTATTTATAAAAGATATGATGTTTTGGTAGTTCAAGAGTGTACCTTTATAACATGCCTCGTAAACTGTTCCAAAAGCACCATTCCCAAGAATTCTGTGACTTTTACCAAAATCACCTTCATTAATAATTTTTTTCCTGTTGGGTGTATCAACGCTCAAAACTGGATGTGGATTTTGGCTACCACCTATCCACTTGGTACTCAATAAACTTTTTTCAGACACTTTTGGACTCAATTTGAGACTAAACAAAAGATATAAAAAATGTCACATTTTTCAATTACACTGGGTTTTACACTAAATTTTCATGCACCTCCTGTTGGGCAAATTCGGGCCTTTTTGCGGAGAGAGACATCTTAATATTGAATATGTAGCTCTGGGAGATGCCATTAATGTTTTCTCAGTTGTATATGATTTTCACAACTCTTCCTGGTTTGGAAGTATTTCCCTTCCAACCTACCTGTTCCAAAAGCAATTGAAATTATCAACTTGTATTTTTTCCCCACCTGAGAAATTGTGTTCCATACAAGCAATTCCTTACAAAAGAAGATTTGATCCAACTGATGACTTGTTCCTGACATTGTTGACAATTCTCCTCAGCAGACCTCTTGCATGCAGTGATAGACAGACGGTCAAGGTCAACTGTCAAAATAGTCACACGTAGTCTAAATAGTGGAACTGACCCATTCTTCATAATACAAATTTTCGAATCACTATATATCTTTTCTTGCGATTTTTTTTTTTTTTTTTATTGGACAAATTGTGAGTATAATATATGATACACGCAGAAATAGTCGGGAGAGGAAATGGAAAAGAATTTGACGTTTTTGAGCAATTGAAATATTTATTTCTCAATTTTTTGGATTTGAAGCATTGATAGCTTTTCTGAGAAACTAATTTCTTAATCCATTAATTGTAATACTGTTATTTTATTTATACCATGTACAATATATCTTACAGTTGATAACAATAGCTCTGTCATAGTCTTTGACTGTGAAAAAATAATTAGAGGATATGATAAGAATATTTCAATCAGTTTTAGAATCCATGGAATTCATGCAATAAGTTGTAGACTATTCTTTGAAAACATTGGGAGTTGTTACATTTTTCTTCAGATCTATTCTGATTTCGTTCCAATGTTCTGATATTGTTCAAGTCTGCAAAAATAAGATGAATCCTAAATTTTCTTACATTATCAATAAGATGCAAGAAATGAAAATATCATTCCAATACCACTATGCATTTCCAAGTACATACTTTTCATCAACAGATCTGATTTCTATCACAATCATTGAGAAGAACTCATTGACATCACTGCAAATTATAGTACTAGATGTATTTGCCTAATTTTTAAGGCATGCTGAGTTACATACTACTGCTGATTCGAGGATTGAATACTATCCCACAGTTAATTTCCATTTTTTTCTTTTTTTCTGAAGATTATCTTTCCGAAAATATATTTTCTCAAGTTATAGGATTCATGTTCCAATCCTCAACAGTTGACAAATATAATATTCATTCTCATTTTACCCACGAAAATCCAAACACACGATTTTCTGATATCGCCCAATCGTACTTTTTTTTAGCCTACTCATTCACAAACTTTCTTTGCGAATGAATCTCTCATCAACATTCTAGTGCCAATTCACACATATCCAACCTGGCACTTGGTCCTTGCATTTGGGAAGAAAGTGAGCCGAGTGCATGTTTTTTTAGTAAATTATTACAAGTGACCAACCGGGACTGTACACGCATCTCCTATCGTAATGATTTTCAATGGCAGATTGGTGCCCGGTAATCTCAGAAAAATATACGCAAAGAAAGTCAAAATAGTTGATTAATTGTTGTAGGAAACGTAAGATTTAGTCTAGAGCATGTGACTGATTCGTACGGAAACTAACGATTTCCGAGAAATCCTTTTGTGTACGCATTTTGGGACAAAAATATCTTGTCTTCTCATTTAGAAGTGCCTGATGTGATATAAGACGAGTAAAAGATAAGTCTGGTACATGGCGATGATTTTTCATCATTAATTGATTAAAAAGAATGGATCATCAACTGATTGGACGTCCAGTTTAGATTTTGAGATAATTAGTACGCTCTAAATTCACTTGATTATTCAATAAGGGCAATTTTTCATTCTAATAATAGTATCAGAAATTTAAAATGAAGCTGCACCAAGGAGCACCTACTTTTATTTGTTCCATATTACTTATTCTCAAGGATCAAAAAAAAACGGCACCATTTTTTGTAGGTTCGGTTTACTTTCTTGCCAAATCGTTCATACTCTCACTATATGATTTTTTAATTCTAATTATAATTACTCTTATGAGCTATTTGATGTTGTTTCACAGGAAGAGGAGATAATTATCAAGACTTAACCGATTCACCTACAAAGAAACATTTTCAAAAATTTTGATCATCAATGTGATGAAAGGATTCGATGTTTTGACACATATTTGAAAATATTGCTTTCCAAAATATTACCGAATATCACAAGGAGAAAACAATCTCGAGTCGTAATGAAATTTGATCCTCGTCCGGTTATGTAGAATTATTTCATGAATTACACGAATTTTATCATTAAATAATAATCGCTTGGTTCTACTATGCACATAGGTATTTCATGAAATTCTGTCAGAGCATTCGTCCAAGAACGAAGTTTCGGATCAATTTTGAAATTATTTCTATGAGCATACATGCTTGGATTCTGTCTAAAACTAGTCCAGGAAATGTGAATCTCAAAAAATTTCATTGGTTTATTTATTGCAGGGTGCTTCAAATTCAATGAAATGTTCGAGAGATTATGGAGAGATTAATACCGAAATTTTTCTACGGTTTCTAGAAATCTTTTGAAATTAATTGAATTATTTGCCGAATAGATTTTCATTGTTACTGATCAAATACGACTCATTGAATAAATCAGCTTTTTGTCGTAAAAAAGAACAAGGAACAAGATTGTCCTTCTACATTTTTTATAAGAAAATCCATCAAAACGAATGCTTCAATTCTAGAGTCCTCTTACGCATTCGGTTGATTCAAATCAAGTTCCCGATTCAGTAACCAAAACTTGTTTATATAATTGATGAATAACAATACCATTTTGGCACATTCTTATTTTTAGATTGTTGTGACATCTCTACCTCACAGGCACTAAAAGAGTTTTCTTCCAACCTTGTTACAAGTCTAAGGTCTTAGTCAACATTTTTGTTCACTAACGATTTTTGTTATTCCAGAATACAACTAATTCTCATGAGCCGTCGATTAGTTTTTATCCTCGATCGCTCCGAAGCTGACATTAATGTGTCAGTTAGTAAAATATGTTTACGCAGTTTATTTGTGCATCAACATTCAGAATAAAAAAATTGTATTACAGTCGAATTTACCTCTAGCTTGAGGAAGATGTGTGGAAAAATATAGTGAAAGATTCATATTTACACGTATACTTCCTCTAGTGGAGGACGGACGATTCCTTTCCCATTCTCCATTTCAATGAAAAAGACACAATCCAAATCAGGAACGTGTACATTCAATTGAATTTTCAGCTTAAAATACCAGTTTTCCTTAATTTTTATACTTTCGCCAAAAATGCACATGTCATATTGGATGACTCGCGCGTCAAACCTTGGAATTTCCTCCGTTAATCTTGATGGAAAGTATATTCAATGGTCCAGATTTTGGGGACAGATCGTCTATTCACATGATTTACAGGGATCTTGTATATTTACAAAAATACTTTTGAACTGCGAAGAATTGACTTCTCACAAGAATGCGATTTCGATAATTTTGTATTGACGAATTGATGTAAAGGACATTTCTGCTAATCAATAGCTGTGTGTAGTGGCGTGATTGATCGCTTTGCAGACGACAATCGATTGAACTAAAATTCGAAAAACTTAATACGGTAATTCAAAAAGAGTCAAACTATCAGCTATAAAGATTTGAAAAGACCCACATCTCGGACTAAGATCGTGTTTTTTTATCTTCAAATTTCAGAACTACTTGGATCTAGACACTTACAACCATTTTAAAATAAGCCGAATGATATGATAAAAGAGAATTTTATTGACATTGTCCTAATTCTCCCGAAATCTGACTGAGCCAACAATGAAAATTGAATAGAATTATGTTTGCTTCATGATCAATTTGATTTAGTTCCTCATTCGCGGTGCATTTATTTGTGAAGTAAATTCGACGTGACTACACGGAAGCTTACCGTTGCTTCTATAACGAGAGTAACAATTTCATCAAAATGTCAAGTATTCCATTCCATCTTTCTATTTTGTTCTCTTGGGATGGATTGAAGATTATGTAATATAATAATAATCTATAAGATCAAGACTGATAAATATATTGAAGCTATGTACGACATTGCTCTAAACAAGTGTCAGTGTGACAGTGAATAAGAGGGTATGCAAGTTATGAGATTATTAAAAAGTTCCGACTGGAGGCATGTCTCATATTGTTATTTTAGATATATCATCGATCAAAATAGACATTGAAAATAGATACATCCACGTGACGGAGGTAGATTTGCAAGGATCGTGTTCACAGTCTGTTCAAAAAAAGGCTAAACTTTCCGATGGTTTCGTCAGGAATGAGAAACGCAAAGTTTGCGTAACTCTTTCCTAGAATGGTTGGTTGATTTTCACAATTCGATTCAAAGGGGAATTTTGTAGTCTGATATCTGCTCAATGTTATTCTAGCCGATACATGCCACAATGTCAAACCCATCATGAACGTAACGATATTGAAAGTTATTAAATGACCGATTCAAGGTTTATTGAATCTCTTTGCTGAATCATCATTAAAACGTGAACTTGATGTGTAAAAATCATATTAAACATCTTTCATGGCAAAATTGACAACATTTTAATCTAGTTGATACGGTTAAAACACTAGACAGAATTTTACTGGGTCACGTATTTTAAAGTAACCGATTTTAACATAAACGATAGAAAAGTGCATTCAATGCACGTATAAAACCGAACCATAATAAAAATTGGAAATCAATTCCTAGATAACGCAGAGGATGAACAATAATAAGACACTAAAGTCGAAAATATTTCAATTCTCGCAATCAACTCGGCTCATTACAACACGCATCAACGCCTAAGCACAAGTGGCACAAGAGATATAACACCTACACGGGTAATCGTCTATTTTGCGATAAACCCTAAAAATAGGCCGTTAACGGCGATTCAGTACTTCATTTACACTCGCACATCTTTAACAAAATCCGCCTCTCATCACTCTCAAATAACGTAACTTTACAAGTCACTATTCATTCAAAATCCAGAGCAATCTCATAGAAACACACACACAAAATCACCACAACGCTAAGGCACTGTCGAAGTCATTCTAGCCAGGCAGTGGCGCCTCCTCATAAAAGTCCGGTTCATCTTCATCAAAGTCCTGTGGATTTTTTGAATCCAGCGCCCTAAGCTCAGCTGGGCTAAAACACCTCGACATTTGAGCCCTCAATGGTATCATAAGTATAAGGAAGAAAGGCAAAGCTAAAGCAGCCTTAGTACTTTTGACAATCCATAAAGTCGCGAGACAAGCTATTTGAATACTTGTAAAGGCATGCATTTTACAAGTTTGTACTCGACGAACATAATTGGCTGTTCCATGATGTTTAACTGGCATGAAGAATAGTTTAACTCGGTCGAATAATTGAACACCATTTGTTGAAGATATTCCCATGTAGAGGAAGACTCCTAAAAGTACAGCCATTGGAACTAGTCGAAGAAGAGGTGACATCAGGACGCTGACACCAACGAGAATTGCTACTAGGAGGGCTGATACCCTTTGTTCTTTAACCTCGACGATGTGAGGTTTGTCACCTGGTGCGTGAGTCGTTGACATCACAGTTACGGCATTTACATGGGTTAACGAGCGGACTGATGCGGCACAACAAAACGGTGCACCGATTAGACCACAAGCAAAGTTCATGAGGCATACGACAACTATGTCCATATGATAGCCGTTGCCTTTGCGCAGCTTGCGCTCCTTTTTGTCAATTATTAGTCTGAAACGAGAGGATGAAATATTAGATTAGATTGAAAATTTGATACACTTATTGGATGCTTGATATCTTCATACAAAAATAGGTTTCGAGTCATCTAAATTTTAGTCACGAAAATTCTAGAATTTTTTCAATTTAATCATATTTGGTTGGACTAATGATGACATTTGGCCATTATGAAGGAAATCACCCGGAGACGTAACAAAACTGGGTCCATAATGAGGATGATCATATCTGAATGAAGCTAGAATCGAGGCTCGTGTAACCTACTGACACGGATTTTCTTATAACAGAAGTTTATCAATGAAAAGCCAATATTCAAAGAATGACGTGGGCCCTTTCATAACTATTCATAGCTTGCATCGATTTTCAATTCAAGAGATAATGTAGATTGATACTAGAAGGCTGATAAATTACTCTAGACGTTCACTTCAGAATCGCACTCGAGAACTTTGATATCTGGTATGCATATCTACTTCCTATGGTGAGTTGATGACGTTCATTATATTACGGACAGAATGTAATGAAATGACTTTGACGGCCAATATCGATCATCGATGAAATGATGAAGGACTCGCAAAATTGGATTTGCACGGAACCGAATCATGATTCTATCTGATTTTGTGTATCAGTAATATCTTTCACCAAATAATCAAATTCTCGTAGAAGTTGAAACAATTTTGCGAAGTAGATTCAATGATGACAGGACTTTCATTGCAAAGTTGATAAAACTACGTAAGATACAGAGTTTCAGATACCAAATGGATACGCATACTCTCGAATATTTCATCAATCAGATCCAATTTATGCATATTTTTTCCCACACCACATGCGACTTGTGAATTTTTCGTAACCCAACTCATGGAGATTATTGATGAAGCAGAATTCAAAACAATATAAATCTTTTTCCGACTCAAGAATAAAAAGGCGTGGACGGTAGTTATTTCAAATATTGAGACAGGCTTCTCCGTCCCCGACAATTGTCCTCCAAGATCAAGAAAAATCACTACAATTTGGCAATCATTCCAATCTCCAACAGAAAAAATTTCTCATAGGATTTGTGCATGAACTTGATGCAGCACTCCAGATACTCTTGGTTCAGCATAGAGGACGGTTATACCACAGATGAAAAGAAAGATATATCCGAGATAAATTCTGTGTTCAAGTTATTTACCCAAGTAAGATGCAAATCTGACTATCTCAATCCATGCATGAGTATTTTCCGCTATTAAATTTGCAATTCAGTAGCAAAAATGTAGCTTTTGAGAGTTTTCAGAGAGAAATAGACTCTCCCGAATCTAATGGAACAAGATAGACGACCGACTAACGATATAATAATAAATCAACAACATTAAAATCAAACTCACTCTGATATCTGTGTCTCCATAAACACAAGTATGTAAGCGAGCATAGCAGGAATGGCGCAAGCAAACATCATCCAAACAGGAACCGCAGGCACATTTTCTCTGCTTTTATCCAATGGCACAAACCAATCTCTTTCAGCCTGCGTTGGTGATAATCCTTCTGGGACAAATAACTTTTCCGTGTCAACTTGCGATATGTAGTCGATAGCTACAAATGTAACAATACTGATTGGTACACCAAAATCGCCAAAAGCGCGCCTAGCACTTCTGCCCAAGTAATGACTGTTACGAAAGATTCGTAAATAGTAGGCTCCAAGGAAGGTTCCAAGGCATAAAATTACACACATCAGAGCCGTATTTGGATGCGGTATCCAAGTTGCTGTTGTAGGTAAAGATGCAGGCAACTGATGATGGTGAGACCAGTCTGAATTAAAATTGCTTATGTTGGCTAGAGCTTCTGCAACGTCTGTATTATTGATTGGCTCGTTGTAGTTGAGAACACGGCTTGGATTGTAGTTTGATTGGAGGTGAGACAAATTAGTTGAGTTTAAAGAACAGTACTCGCGTTGGAGAGGGTTTAGCTTGAAGTAGTTGATCAGCTTCATGAACGTCTCAACGATGTATAGGATTGAGATGAGGCCAGTGAAGATTTCCTCCGTGAATCTGGTGAATAGACGAACCTGGGCAAAAATTAAAAAGAGGATGCTGATTATCGGATAATTTTTTGGTGATTCGAACTCGATGAATTTCCATGATAGCCATATACTTTTTTACAGTGAATATGGTTATGGAAATTTCTTACTTAAATTTATGGATTGAGCCCTGAATTAGTAGATTCCAGCGGGCGTCAATAAACGTTTTACAGGAAATGAAATACGCATAAGTATCGAGAGATGGCTTTGATACAGCGACCATTCCTAAAATTCTTAATATTATCATTTCCAGAAAAAAGTAAGAAAAACTTCATTGGTGTCGTTCAACGACCCAAATCAATCATCAAGGCTCAAAAGAGTTGCAACAATAACACGCGCAAAAACTGACTGCAAAATGAAGGAGTTTTACGGTCCTTCATAAAAATGCATTTATTTCATTATCAAGCTGAAGTTATAAATGTATAATTCTTCCTCATTTCATATTTATGATGTCAGTTCAAGATTATTTGTGAACTTTGATAAGCAAGAGAATGGATATTCAAACCACGGTAATAGTTGATGACGTACGAGTTTTTTTAAAATTGAAGGCGGAGTTCAATCCACGATAGTCGCGAATTCGGTCATTAATTTTCCCTGAATATCATCTATATCTTATGTAGATCGCTGTATGATATACCTTAGTATGACGAACTCGAGGTATGATTATTTGTTTTCTTCCACTCTAATTATCTATAGGATATCGAATGCAATCAGACCTGTTCAATCAACATGTCAATAATAACGAGTTTTGATTAGACATACAAAAACCGAATGTCACTCGGAGTACCATTGTATGAGAAAAAAGATTTTGCAAAGAGGACTAGCTCATAGAGGAGTACAAATTTCGAAGGCAGTCAATAAATGACGCATCCCTTTAGCGGAGAACACCAAATGAATATCTCCAATTGATCGTTCAGATACTTTTACATAGAACTTTTGGAAAAATGAAAACGCCAACATTCCTAAACCATGATACAACATGAAGTAGTTTGCAGAAAAATGTGAAAATTCAATTTGTTCCAATACAGAATGGAATTCAATGATATAGAAGGAGGGAGGTAAGGAGGGGGGCGTTGAGAGAGAAATAAAAAATCATCAATGCTCTAAAAACTTGCAGTGAAATAGGTGTACTCACAAGCACAGATCCCTCAACAGACGCAATAAGCAATGCGATAATGCTCATCCATCCTCCAACATAAACTCGAACCGTAAGGAAATCTATATTGGTACTCTGGCAAAACTTGTATAAACTCTCGTCGAACAGCAAAAGCGGCCCCGTCAGTCCAATAATTACAAGTGGCTGTGTGGCAAATAGAGCCATGATGATTCCAGTAAATGAACACGATACCAAAGTTTCGCTTATGCCGATCACGTTGTTAGTCTTGTCACTCATGAGTCCACCAAAAGTTATGGCTGTGCAAAGGGCTGCAAAGTACATGAAGATTGCTGCTGCAAGACAGGAACTACTCAGACCGTCGGTGAAGTCGGACACGTAATGTGGATAACGCCTCTTTATATCGTTAATTAGACCACCAAATAAACGATGTGTTCTTCGAAGTGGATCGTCATCATCGGCTGGAGGTTTCTTCTCGTCTTCTCCAGCTAGTAATGCTGCAAATCAGAATTGAGTGTTCCTTAATTGAGTAATCAAGGACCTTTTTATGGTATTGGAGGAGCTGATTCTTTGATGGAGCATTGTTCAAAAAGTTGAATTCATTAAGCGTTTTTGTCTGCTTCGGTTAGAATTTTTATTGAGGCTCAACTAATCATCGAATAATCGTATTGGTGTAATATTCTAACACTTTGGTTGAAAAGAAACCCACCGGTGGGTCCCACAATTTTTCACTTTTCAGTAGTCAGTGTCTCGTACTAGGCTTAAAAAGTATTTCCAATAAGAATCTTCCATGGTGATTTACTTTACCAAGGACATGAACATTGCCTCAAAAAAAAGTTTGCTCCCATACAGACACTTTTGCTAGGATACGGGAGTCCAATTCGTGGCCGAGATATAATTGCGAAAAATAGGTCTCACACCGAACGTGTCGAGGTTGGCTACTGCAATGTTTGTGTTTTGAGTTCATGCAGATAATTCCTGAAAAGCACAATAGGAGCTTGATAATCTTCGCAACGCGCGCTAATACTTTGAGTTTCAAAATTGAGGCAATCACATGCTAAGGAAGAGGGGAAGATGAACCCTAATTGTCTTTTATATACAATACAGGGGACTGTAAAGCTTGATAAGAAAAGAAACTATGAAATAATTTGGTTTCCAAAATGCAATAATTCTAGAGAGAAATAGAATGTACGGTGGCTGATGGGATCAATCAGGAGTATATTCCCGAATTAGTCAGACGTGTTACTCGAAGTAGACCTCGAAATCGAACTCGAACTCAAAAAGTAGTATGTACTATAATATATGATAGGAAACAAAGAAACTTATCTAAAACTCTCCCTTCAATATTCTTTGGAATGAAACTCTTAAGGAATTTTAGCCAAGATTATTTTCAACCCATACATAATTTAAAGGCACAAAGTTTATGAGCTAACATGAGCTCCTTGCTGTTGATGTATTTTTCAATAATACTACCCTGTCAAAGAGATTGGAAAGGTCCTTTCAATCAACTATTGGGTCGACTAAGAGCCATAATTCTTTTTTTCTCTCAAAAAACATAATGAGGAAGAATCAATAAATATTTTGAGCACTGTTCAACTTCCCATATTTCTAGTTTTTAAGCTGAGTGAACCTCACATTAAACACCCCTGGGATCTATACAAATCAAATAAATTATGCATAAAATGATAACGAGACTATGGATCAAAGGTATGCAACCATGCTTTTAAATCCTAAAGCAGCTTGCATCGAACCACAAAATAACCCCGCACTCGTCTTTCACGTGGAAGCGTTGGAATCCTCTACAACCATGCCAAACTTTTTTGTTCTCTAACCCGCATTTGTCACATCTCGCAAGTCCTTACCTTTTTTGGCTGCTGCAGACTCGCTAGGCTGCGTTTGCTGCTTCTTTTTATCCTCGATGGCCTTGGCCTTGCGCCTCCTTATGGCCTCACTTTTAGCCTTGAGTTCGTCGAAGGGCAACAGGGCTTGTCTTTCCCAATCGCCTGGGGGAAGTACAATCGAATCATCGAGAAATTCATTGATGGCTGACAGTAAAATCCGACGCTCATTTGCCTTGTATGCGATCTTGTGGAATGCTGGATTCGCCATGAGCGTTGAGATTGATCGACCGATCTCATGGTAATCCAAATCTGAATTACGAGGACCAAGTAAAGTGAACATGAAGCGTACGGGAATTGTCACTTCTGTTATTGCTGGCATCAGGATACCTGGATGAAAAAAATAGAGAGAGTTGTCATTCATGGGTGATTGATAAGCGATTAATTTTGAGAATTTTTATGGTTTATTATGAATTTTATTTGGTGGAAAATGAATATTTGTGATGAAAGTAAATATGAAAGGATATAAATTCACGAAATTTTTGATTTTATCTTAAAAAAGTCGATACTGTACGGGACTCGACACTGACGAAATCAAGGATGAAATTGACCGTCAGAAAGATCAACTTGGGAAGCCTTATGCAATGATGCAAAATTGACCGATCGTGTCTTAAATAGCATGCTGTATAAGAGTGAGATCGATTTTAGGGAGTTTCATTCTCGGAGTCCCCTAGCTCTATCAAATTTCCTGAGCAGTGTTAGAGTGGACGAGATAGATAGAAAGAGCTGATCGATAACCTGTCAGCTAGAAACCAAGCAATCTCGGAAGAGAAAATTAGTTTCGGAAATCTGTGTTTACAGGCTTCAGAGCTATACGCGTAGTGTGATAGAAACGATTTGGAATAGCTTTCACGAGATTATTTTAGCTATTTAACTTCTCTCAGGGTTTAGAGTGGGATGATGATTAATGAACAAAACTGATGTATTTGAGAATGCGAATTTCTGAACCCGCTTGAATTGTAATATTTTCTGAAATATGATTCAAATTCTGCAATTAATCAGTTGAACTCTGCTCTCAACTCTCGTTTGTATCGCGAAAATACCCATCATCGATCCGGGTAATTAATTCATATTATTCCAGTGTCATTTTATCGAAAAAATCAGTTTTTCGAAAAATTGTTCTATCACATTCCAAGTCCATCAGGAAATTTTTTCGAAAGAAATACTGCTACCAAGTTGTTACAAATAACCCGTGACAACGAAATTATCATCCTCTAAACTTTGACATGATCAGAAGTAAGTATTGATGGACCAAGCACGCGTGCATTCACCATGAAAACTCATATGACTAATTCAAAAGTCCTACCTTCAGCCAATCGGACGAAAGCAATTGTTGGCTGATCCAAGAAGTCAACGGCACCAACCAGTACAACAGTAGCCTCGGCACCGCTTGGTATCCTCTTGAGAATATATTCATTTTGACTTCTTTTAATATCGTCATTACTACTAGTGAATGTAACTTCTTCCCTCATATCCACTGCGGTATGGTTGTTGTCCAGTGCATGGTTTGAAGCGACGATTTTTGGCTTGGAGTCGTTCAAATTCTAGAGATGAAGAATAGAATTTCTCACATCGTTCAATACTCTTTTGTATCCTTGATAATTTAAATTCTCTTGAAACATATGTATTGTTGATTCATGACCATGATGAATCTGAATGAGCTGATTCCAGTGAATGAAAAATCTAAAATACCGATCTGTTCTACGATAATGTGAAACACAACTAATAGTCGGCATTCTTGAAGGTTACAAAATATATAAGCTCACTAAATGAATGGTCATTCGTTTGATCAGAAAAATTCTTACAAAATACACTCGATTCATAGTTGGAAAAGTATTGAGAGAAATGAGCGATGTAACACTGAGGTATTGGAATTGAAATGGAATTGATATTGAGTTTTTTCAAAGGAAAGTCTACTGGTTCTATATACTTGTGGATCAGTCTAAATCCAAAATTCTTCTTGATTTGCGAAGGAATTGGTAGCAATATTTCACCCAATCATATTTGCATGGTTGGATGAAGTTTGAGAGTCCATCAGTCTCGCAAAATTGTATTGGGAGGGACTTGGATCAGTTATTTCCACTCGATTCTTCTAATTCAGCCCAGTACACGGATATCAACAAATCGGACGAGGATGGGAATTCAAGGTCCTCAAGTCTGGATTGGAATAAATGTGGTCGGGAGTGGTCGGGAGGGAAGATTCTCTACGAATAAATCCATGCAATGATCCAAATACTGGCATAAGATTTGGAAAGAAATGCCATGGAACTTGGATTCGTGACGAGGAATGATCGTATATTTGTATTATTTACAAATTTTGTATTTTGTCCCATTGTTGTTCATGTATGAATGATACTCGAGCTGAGAACGATGTAATGGTTTTAAAAAGGATAATTCTCATGAAATCAATATGATCATCAACTTAAATTTCAATGAATGGATTTACAAATACACACTACAGTCGTGATATCGGAGCATGTATTTCTTCTTGCACGTGACTCATTTCAAACTATTTTCAAATTAGCACACAGTTTTCACTAGACACAAGCAACAAAAAGAGCAATCTGATTTGTTCATGTACATACATCAAAAGATTGCCAATTCTGAGCGAGTGAAATAAAAAAGTGGTATGGGTACTTTGTTTGTTCGGGTGATCCCAGTTACAAACAGTTGTTAAGAAAAACATCTGAAATTTTATCACACAAACAGTCATGTAAATCCATGCAATTGAAATGTCAGAAAAAAATTTTTATCAATCATGATATGGAGGATAATTGTATTTGTGGTACATTGTTTTCCATGAGATTTATGCATTCAATGATTTTAATGCATTTAGCAAACCAAAACCAAGGAGATGAATTGAGTAAAACTAAAATCTCCTGATAATGTATCATTATTAATGAAAGTGATAAAACATAACAAGTAATATTTTAATAAACAGCAACGAAACAGAAACTTTTTGATAAATTTTAATTACATTGTTCTCGGCACCTTCCCGCGAAGCGTCATCCTCGTCAAACCAGATAGACTGTGAAAATAAGACAGGGAATGACTGTCAGTCAGCCAATTGAACTAGCGACCTGATGAAAATCTATCAAGACCCTATACTCATTCTCTTGAAAGCAGTGAGCCTTCTGTGAGATCCATTAAATTCTACTTCCTCATTGAATAGTCCTAGTCAAATTATAAGCTATCGAATCTCAACACTATTGGAGATTATCCACGATATAAATAAATGCGAACGTCCGATAGTCATAGAATGCGGGATGAGAAAAAGACTTACATTGACTAAAGAGTCACTATATGAACTTCAAAGTTAGGTTGATTGACTTGGAAAATCCGATAAAATCCTTTCCTTAAAGTATTCTCCCCCAAAAGTTCACGTAGGCGCGATGGATCACTAGACTTGGGCCAAATACTTATACTTGGCACTTAGTCAGCGCCCAGAACTGTTACCGTGTTTTGCCTAAGCTATGGCTTATAATTTTTTGGCTCCAAAGCATGGCTCATATTTAGAGGGTGGCTTACATTCGGAGGGTGGCTTATGTTTCCAGATGAATATTTTATCGTCAGATATCTAGATTCATTTGAATCAACTATAAAGACCAAGTGTCATTCCAAGTCACAAATGAAATGTTAATCAAGTATAATAAAATGTTATTGGAAAATGGTTTTCACACATTACTGCATACATGGGGTTTCAGATATCAATGAAAAAATTCTCAGCACTTTGTCCACAGTTAAAAGATATCTTATTACTGATATTCATCGATCATGTGAATTATAGTCACTGTTGACTTTTTGACATACGATCAGCGATGACTCGACGAATTGACAATCTATCTGTAACAAAAAACTGCCTCACCTACTGTTGAAGGGAGGAACAAGCATTATAAACCGTTGAACGTGCATATTTCTCTCAAGATCTGGCTTCCATTCGAGTGGCTTATATTTGGAGGGTGGCTTAGATTTCCATCATTTAGCTCACTACGGCTTATATTTGGAGGGTGACTTATATTTGGAGAGTGGCTTATGGAAGGCAAAAGACGGTAAGTAACTCATGAAACTAAATTGTTCCCAGTTCTCTTGATATATTCAGGAAATCTCAACAAAACGATCAGAAACTCCCTACTCAGATGAGTTACCCCATAAGATCACCGTTTGTCAGAACTTTCGTTGTTCCTACAGATTCATTTTCGGACAATCCTATATTAATCAATAGTAACCGCGTGGAAGAGTCGAATGTTTTCTTACACTAGTTCCTCTGACTAGACAGGAAACATCATTGGGATTCGTACGTCAACAGCTTTCGGCAATTATCATTTTCAGAATATTGAAACTGATAATTGTCCATTACACAATGAGCAAGAATCCATGGCAATGAATCACAAAAGGTAGTTGTACCTAAGGAAATTGCGGCTCAACCTTAATACTTGCGGCGATACACTGTCAAAGAAGTTGATTCGAAATCATTTGTTCTCCAAAGCCCTATTTCAATGAATTGCACAAAAATTTATGATCATGAATTCGTTCATAGAAGTAAGTGTTGGGGTTACCGAACCATACAGATCCTGACAATCCAGAAGAATCTTCTGCATCTAAATAAATGGACTCGGCATCAGAGTTTAAAACTGATGTCAATCCCTAAAAGTATTAGATCAAAGTGGTAGACTGACCTGCAGGCTAGAGTAGCTCGTCGAGTAGTTTCTTTTGGCACCAAACCTGAAACCTCTATCATGATCGTGAACATGTCGATGCCTCAACAGCAGCGCCCTCATAACGACTGGCCTGTCTTCCGGCAGAATCAACTCTTCGATGACCATCTGCTCCACGACTCTGTAAGCCAACCCTGGTAGATCTTTCTCTTCGAGGTCGAGCAGTACAACGCCGGTTTCCAAACATCGTCGAAGATTCAGTAGAGAATGGAAACTCAGTGACGCCACGTGTGGACGACCCCATCTGTTATTAATGTAACAACACCATTAGGAGTTTGACAGTTTTCATACTCTTAATAATCTTGTATGAGACTATGACTGTACATACTCTTTGTTGCATGCACTATAAAAAATAATTTCAAGAAAGTTACACGTTACACGCAAGTCCCTGACATTTTTAGTGCAGCTTGGCAATTTTGATGAGGTATTCGATCATTTTATCAGTAAGGTAAAAAACTTCATTGTCACACTTCCAGGATACCATGTGCAAAGTTGATCTCCCAATTGTGACGACTCAGGTTGCAGATACGGGACAAACAACCCAAAATTCGTCTGCTCGATATCGTTTAGAGACATTTCTTGTAATATCGGACCTCAGACCTTTCCTAAGGTCAGAAAGATCACAAACCCGTGGTAAAAATGCACAAGGACTGAACGTATAACTCCTTCTAGTGTTTTTTTCTTTATAGAGTAAGTACTTAACGTTAGATATACTTGAGAGCAGAATCAACCTTTAATGCTTGGATGCTGAATAGCTCTTTTACAAGAAGGGATTTGGGTCACGGATACGATGCTATGTACGCGGGCACCGGATCGACGATTGCAGATCCTGGGGAGAGCTTCTCTGGGGGTGGTTGGGTTGGTTTGACGTGGGTTATATGAGAACTGACTTCGACGGTGTGCTTTTGACTGTGTACATCATCGAGTAGTATTATAGCGCGAGAAACCGTTTGCGCGATCAAGCGTTTCCGAGAAATTTAACTGACGATCACAGTCGACGAAACGGAACAGATTTGCTGCACTGCCTCTGAATTTCCTAGAGGTACATTCAATTGATGTTTACGATTCTGAGAAGTTTACACTTTCTCTTGGACTGACGCGGAATTCTTTGCTTTTCGCTAAATCTAGTGTATATATCGACAATCGATACTTGGGATCTCAATTCTTAGAATTCAATTAAGGGTTAGACGGCGTAGGATTAAAATAAAACAATTCCTGCGGTCGAGGATGGTATCAAGATGTAAATTACAAAAAAGTTTCAAGTACTGTTGTACTGTACAGTACCCTGCAAAATTTATAAATAATGGATAGTCTCAGATAATCAGGAAATCTCTAGTGTGGCTTGTGGTATGGGAATTTTACGAAAAGCATCATAAGAATAGATCTTGGAGATCACAAAAAAAACTATCAATTTATGTGCTTCAAATATTTTTTACGTATTTTTAAGTTGGTTTCAGTCGACGTTAAACGTTTGGAAAAATTTTTCACCAATCAATCACCTGCAGCTCTGACAGGAGTGATCCGATCGTAAAATCTCACGAAAAATATTGTAGATCGTCCAAAAATTTACGAGTTTATTATCCTATAAACTTTTCATGTGATCCTTCCCAGGTGCCACGAGCTCTGAAAGAAACTCAAATTAGGGGTCGTGCACAAACCGTATGGTCTGACACGGGTGGGTGAGTAGTCCTCAAGAACACTATATCAAACCAGGTGAAAAGGGTAGATGGTCAAGCCAAAAGCCAATCCTCCGACGACGGCGGGGGACTGACTCAAAGTCACAGACTGACTGAAAGGGGGAAAATGGAAAAGAAAAGCTGATAGGTTATATCTCAGAGAAAATCTGATAGAGTGTTCTGAAATATCATAGGATTCCACATCGAAATCATGGAGCACGTTAATTTTTGGAATGTATTGTCGGATTGGAATAAAGGCTAAAGAAATAAAAGTGGTGCATGCCTCGGTATCCTCATTAGCGTTCACGCAATAATCAGTTTTCTTTCAGAGCCTTGTAGCTCTGACGAAAAGGGTTGCACAAAAATTTCACGAGAGACCAAACTTGTAGATTCATGAACGGTTTAAAATATCTCGTTTGGATTTTCACGATCGGATCACTTCTGTGCAAACAACAAGTGGTTATTTTCGAGCTTCCAACGTCGACTGAGATCAACTAAAAAATATATACAAAAGTGTTTGGAGCACATAAATTGATAGAATTATTTGTAATCTTCCAGATGCTTTTCATAAAATCGCCGTACGACGAACCGCATAGCAAATTTCGTTGATTTCGTGCAACATGAAGTTTGCAGGGTGATGTGTAATTAAAATTTTGAGATAAATCATCGTTTGTTGTTTTCAAAAGTACCGAGATGCAATACGATTTGATATGTTTCTTTTTGCGTCGAACGACACGGCGGATAAGGTATGAGGAAAATAAGTATTCGAGGCGTGTAAGGATATATTTAGAATTCAATTTCCTACTTCTAACGTGACAGAAAAGGGCAAACATACTCGAATAGACGAAGAAAGATTTTCGTGACTTTTTCGGTTATAGCGCAAATAAGTATCGAGGGTCATGCAATAGCGTGACAAGTCGAGGTTGTCCTTTGCTTCTCCTTTCTAACTTCGACGAGACAAAAAGTGCCTTGTGACACATCGTTTCATATACATGTAAAAGTATATGGTCGAGACAGAGTTATAGTATGCAAGAGGCGAGACAGAAAGAAATAGACTCCAATATTTCTAGTCATATATAGGAAGAAGAAGTTTGGAAGGATACTCGATAGGACACAACACACAATCAAATTGGTCCTTGAACTGAAGCGACGTGGAGTTGTGAGCATATATCCTCAGGTGATACATGAGCAAAGAGAGGTTATCGCAGAAAATCGAGATTGAGCTAATAAATGTGACTATTGCATGGAGTCATGGTATACATTATTTACGAAAGGAAGTCTCGTCATACGCTGATTTCGAAGGAGTGTGAAAATTGATAAGGGCGTATTATTCCCTTCTTGTGTCGAGGATGTTGGTAATTAAGACCTAATTCAAGGTTGTGTATTTGATATTTGAGATAGAATAAATGATTGATGTTCAAACTGTATTGGCAGGAGGTACTTGAAGCGCTGATTTTACATTCAGATTGATGGAATTGCCTACAAGGACGATTACAATCACTAAGTAGTTGAAAATCAACGGTACGCGGTAATTGTGGAAATACTACGGAAATGCGATTGCCTCAAATTTGAAGAAATTCAAACTTTTGCACCACGTCACTTCGGTATACAGGTTTGAACTCTCAAAGAGAAAATTGTTGCGCTTGGAAAATCATTTTCTGCGCGGGAAAAAAACTTTTCCGCACGGTTTTTTGATCTTATTGTTCCCCGCACAGCTTATGGAATGAGTAATAGTGAGAAAGAATTTTTAAAATACGCTTTTATGAAGAACACCTTGCTTTTTTTATGAAATCTTGCGATGCACAAAATAAGCGAAGACGCGTGTGCATTGGGCGTCCCAAATGTACGCCATATCTCGTATTAGAATAAGGCGCCACGGTAAGTATGTCGCGAAGTCACAAATGCAGCAAACATCTATCCCGAATGGTAGCCACCGTAGTTCAGAGTGTAACACCCTCGCCTTCCACGTGGAAGGTTCGAGATCGATTCTCGTCCGGCACCATTGTTTCATACTTTCTCATCACGAATTTAACAGTCAAATACTGCACCGATTGAATTTTCATCTCTTCTCATTTATCATCACCATGCTTCGAGTAACTCGAAAGCATTCAGATGTAAAAAAATATAAATTCAGTACACCCACAGATGAGCACACTCACGAGGTCAACCGGGCGATTAACCGGAAGTCAATTATCGGAAGCCACGAAAAATGACCAGAAACACTAGATCTAGGAAAAAAAACACCAGTTCGGTGAAGTGCAATAAAAGCGTAAAATAGAAAACAGTATTCGGCACTCGGACGGTCCGGTGTCCGCACTCGCTTGTGGCTCGGCCCGGGAAATATCACTCGCAGTATGGAAATCAACATTTCCGCCCTCACATCGAAATGTACTACTCTATCATCTTCTGTGTGAGATTGTGACTTCCCCAAACAGAATTTCGATTTTCTACACACCTGATAGAAAAATAGTGTTCGACACTCGGGCGGGGTGGTTTCCGAATTCTATTGTGATAATTCTGACCCTCGCTCTCGACTCGGCTCTGTCCAGAAAATATCACTCGGTGTCGGTAAGCCAACATTTTCAACCTCTTATCAAAATGGATTATTTTCTCCCGACAAATAATAAATTCGGAGTCAAAACTGTATTGGTATGTACACTTGGCGTCAACAGATATACTTTCCGAAGGTGCAGGGGATCCTTTCCTGTGACCATTAAAATATAACCTGTCTCTATGTGGTGAAGATATCAGAAGGTCGCTTGCAGGAAAGGATGCCCTGCATCTCCGGAAAGTATCTGTTGACTGTACAAGAAAGTTGAACTTTGTCGGATGCTGCGTCCTCCTAATACCGTACAGCTCGAATAAGTTACTCCCTCCTCACAATTTACAAAACAATTAAAATTCAAAAAAAAAATCAACATACCTGTCAGCACCTTCTTCCACGTCTTCTTCGTACTTGATCCATCTTGCAGTCTCTCTCCACTCCCTCTCCTCGCCCACTCCATGAAGTTCGTCTAACTGTACAAAAACCTCGTGTGGAGAGTGATCGTACATTTTTTTGAATGTATCGTGAGGTATTCCACCATGTTTTCTGGCTATTTGTACAGTTGGATGGCTTGCTTTGTGCCTTCTCCATCCTCTTGGATCGTCGCTTCGATGAGATTCTAAATCGTCGATATCGAGTTCTTGTAAAGTCGAGGCTTCGTCCGGTTGGACACTGACTCGACGATGACCGGCTGAAGTGAGAGGTCCACCCACTTCGCCTGGTAATCCCGCTCCGCTCCTTTTGCGCCATTGTGGGTCTTCTTGGAGCGAATATTTACGGGGCTTGTGATGATGATGGTGGTGATGGTGATGATGATGATGACGTCTGAAAAGAGTTTGAAAAATAAGATATTTAATTGAGGTTAATAGTGTTTTATGAGTGATTTTTTCGTTTTGAGTGGGTTATGGAGAGGTCACGGTAAAAGGGTCGTAGGCTACGACCCTTGCATGTAGGTTTAGAAAGCTCTCGTATGGTCATGCTATTACATAAGAGGATGGGACCTATATTAAAGTAAAAATTGGCTCAAATCGCACGCAAGCGAAGATATTTTCGCGGGCGTGAAATTGTATTTTATTTACCTCATTCTGTCAACATATTCATGATTTAATTCTCACAGCAAAAATCGATACAATTTTACACCTGTAAAATTATCTTCGCACGCGTGCGATTTGCACCAATTTTTACTTCAGTGATTTTGCTTTGACCTTTGCCTTGAAAATTGTATGGAAAGGGCGTTCTGAACACTTGGAAATCAAAATAATTTCTTCAAAATATGAAGGATGGAATCTTGCCCCAGTGCTATACTTTGAATCTAATGATAAGTTGATGAAATTCTTCAACGCATTCACTGCATAACGGAGGAAATTCCGTTCGGGTCTTATGTGCAATGGGCCCCACCGATGGGGCCCATTTCATCGAATTTGATCACCACCGCACACAGAATTGGACACGTAGATCCCAACGGTGGGGCCCATCGTAATGAAGGTTTTCAATGGAAATGACAACTCTATCATAAAGTTTCCGTCATAAGAAAATCATCAAATTTTTTTAATTATCTTCACCACTGACTCATGATCCTGAATATAATTAATTGAGCATAGAATTTAATTTGAGAAATCTACATGACGGACTTCTTTGGGTGGAAAAATAATTAGATCTGGAGTTTGAAAGTCAAACAAATGCCTCGAATAATTCTAGCTTGGTGCTTTTATCGATAGATCTTTGGATATCACTGCTAGCTCAGACAAGAGTAAAATGAACCGGTATTGCGCGAATATGCATGGATAGATTACTACAAAATTTTAACGAATGGTTGGAGCACAGTTCATCCTGATGGAAATTGAGCTCATTTAGTCGAGAAACTTTTTAGCAGTAACCTTAAAGAGCAAAGTCAAAATTGCCATCAGCTGTTGTTCGTTACTGAAAGCGACCTTACAGAGCGAATTATGGCGTGATCATTTCAAAGTTTCATATTCTGATCCATGAGTTCGATATCCATGAACATGACAAATTTGAGAACGCCAAATGAATGAACATTTAAAGATTGAGTGCGGTTCTAGAAAGGTGCAAACTGCTATTTTTATTTAACCATGTTTACGACACGACCAATTTTCTAGCTTTAGTATGAAATACTGTAAATTTTTACTTTTGCGAGTTTTAACTTGATCTAGATCCGCCGTCTATACATCCCTCAGATTTCAATCATTACCAGATAAAAACATGCAAGTACGCTTCTGATAGAATATACTTATCAAGTACCACTAATCACATCACGTAATAAATTCACTAATACAACCGAAGAAGTAGATACTTAATATAATAGACAGAAGCTCTATACCGGTTAAAATATTAAGCTAACGCCCACACGACAGATCTAATATCAATCGGATTCTGATGCTAATTCTATAATAAAGAGCAGACACGTAACTACAACGATCGTTCGAACAGGAAGCGTTTCTTTTCAAGACAGAGAGCTTGCAAGCATAATAACATAAAGCTACATTAACTCGGTGGGTCAGACGTCGTCGTCGTCGTCGTGGGTTGCGCGATTGCCAAGAGCTGCATCAGCTTCTCTTTCATTCTTTTTCGCGCGACTTGGCACGAGCTTGCAAGCTTTAAACCCTCCCCCCTCCCCTTCCTCTACTAACATCACGACACTTGTCGACAATTTGAACTTGCCCCTATAGCATCGAGGCTACTCTAATACGTGGCACACTCTTGACCTTAGAGTAGATATTGAACGCAGCGGGGGTGTAGATTAACTCCGAGATTATCTCACGAAAACTCATTATAAACTATGTTGTACATGAACTCAGGTGTGCAGAAAATAACTGTGAATAATTTCACTATGTTATTGCTATGATATTGAAGTAATCGTGGAAGTTAAAAAGAGGAGTTTTGAGCTTGCAGAAATTGTGTATATAGTTTGAAACGCTCGTCAATCTCGTTGGCGGTCAATGTCACAGTAAAACAGCAAAAGTAAGAGAGAGAGATCAGATGGCACGTGATGAAGACGAAGACGGCGATAAGAGGCAATATTTTTGGATGGCTATACATGAAGAAAATACGCTGAAATGCCGAAAGCTCGGAAATTGTCGACGGTCCACTTGCTAGCTTTATCAAGAGAAGGGAGACTCATTTATTTAAGAATTTTGTGAATGAATGAAAATGGTTGTCATTGAGACATACGACCGACAGTTTGATTTGAATGTTGAGTATGATTCTGGATTCACGCGGAGTTCGTCATTTTTTTTAAGCTGACAAATGAGGGACCACTGGCAAATTAGTTCAATTTGAAGAATTCCATCTCAAATCATCATCAGAATCAAATTTCATTTTGATTATTTTCAAATTGCTGAACAAGAACTGAATAATTCTCAATTGCTACTCCTATAATTCATACGCTCACTATAATTTGTTCATTACATTGAAGGAATTCAAGTTAAAGGAAGCAAACAAAGTGCAACCGGACTAATTTTTGTTTGTAAAAAGATTACATTCACAGGAAAGGAAATAACGAAACTTGTATAATTAAAATGAAACTTCCTTATCTAAACAGATATTGGTCTGTGAGAATGCAAAAATGACTCAACACATTCGCTGGGACTGGTCCCACCGGTGAAAATAGCTCGTCTCTTTCTGTGTGCGGCGGTGATCGAAATCCGATTTAATGGGTCCCATCAGTGGGGCCTGCGTGCACAGGAAAGAAACTACGATTTTCAGCGTCGCAGCGAATGTTTTAAAAATGAAGACGTTGAAAAAATCGAAAATTTTTTGACCCAGAAGTTGTCCGAATGTGATATCTGTGTGCTATTCATATAAAATCTAGATCAAAGAATGTTAAGATGCTTTTCAGTATTCTTTAGGGATTTTACAATATTATGAGCAAGACTTAGAACCAAGTTCATGGATCAAGCACTGTGAGGAGAAGGTATCTCCAATGGTGATTTGGCTTCAAATTCAGGGGTGTTATATTTGCAGCGTGTCAAAGTTTGATATCAACACAATCTATTGTGAAAATAATAATTTTTGACTATTTCATACGTATTCTGGTGTTCAATAGATTCTCATATCATGGTGACTCCATGTGTGAACTCTCATCCTCGCGCAATGTAGACATAATTATAATAAAAATCGCTTCGCAAGACGAAGGGGTGACACAGGCAAAACACAAGTTCGAAACATCATCAATCAAGAACCTGGACACAATTTATCACTCATTAAACTCAACTGGCAAACTTCGTCAAAACACTTGAAAATTTCAAAACACCTGATTGTAGTCTCTCATCAACAAGAACTATTCAACCATATCAGCACAACCCCTTCAAAAATATCACAATTAAACTTTGAGCACAGGTATGCATCGCGCAAACTCACTTTCCACCAAAACAAAATTCACAAATTTTTCAGCTTTCAACAATAATTTCCAAGCACCACAAAATCATCTTCCACTTAAAAATTTCTCAAATATTTATGAATGAGGACTCTACTGATTTTGAAAACGTACCGGTGAATATCACCGATATGATCGGGTGAATTTTCGTGTGAGGGCTGCTGCATAATAAATTTCCGTAAGCATAATCTATCCCGAGGGACGACAATGAATTCACTTCTATTAGATATGTGGCATAACACTGATGACCGAGACCGCGTTAGACTGTGGCACCTGGCACAGTCTCCTCGAACTAGACCCCGAGATATGTATGCGATAATATATTCTTCCGTTTGCCACGAGCCAGAGCTTTAGAAGACGCGAATTTACTTTGACTTGCGATTATAGATATGAATATTTTCTGAGGTGCGTTGGACTCGAGCTTGCAAAGCTTTTTCAACAATGATGAAGAATTGATTCAGCTAGCGTGAGAAGATTTCAACAGACTGGCCAGGAAATGTCTCTGGTGCAGAAATTACCAATAGTTACGATTTGAGAAGTTTAAAAACATTAATTAAAAGATTTACCTGACACTTTTTTCAATGATATAGAAAATGCATTGGCCCTACTCATATCAATAGAAAATATTCAGTTACAATTGTATTCCTTTTGTAGAGAAAAGTGAGACAGGGGAAGGGGGTTGTATATAATACATATATTCTAAAAAAATTCATAGTAAGGAGGCGAATCTTGAATTCAGCCTTTCTGCAGAAACCTTACGTGAACTTGTGATGGATCACATCGGCAATACACGGACGCTTCCGAATCACAATAAATTAGAACATAATTCCATTTCACAGAATATTGAGTATCCTCAATAGAGTCCACATGTACTCACAAAAGGAATAGATCATCAGTGCACTTTTCCAGCAGAAACTCTACTGATGAATTCCTTTCTTCTTCGATCGAGATGGTCTCATTTTCTGTTCTACTTCTAAACCATGAAAATTCCAGAGCAATAATTGGAGTCTACCAATTCGTAATGAAAGTCTGACGAGATAACAGAATTAGATCTGAAAACATTTTAAAAAATGCGATGCAATTACCGCGTCCAATATAATTATTACAAACCACCAACTTTAAATAGCGATTTCGAGAGGTATTCTTCTTTTAACGAAGCCGATACAACGTATGAATATCACATCCATGAAGTACGGAGAGATGATTATTATCGTACAGATATCTAATTTCTACTGCACTATTGATGAAATTGCAACTGAGAGAGACTTGTTTCTCGATACTTCTCAATTTCACTCATTACTTGCTCTAGTACCCTAAATGGAGCTTCTGAAATTTCAGACCATTGAAGCACACTCGAAAACTACTCCGCAATCCCAAGTTCGATGGGACAAGATTGACCTGATTAAAATCATCTGACAAGAATTTCACCTTCAATACAGATCATCCTCGATCTTTTGGAACCATCAAGTGAGTCATATTACTTGGATTAGAATGATCAAAAACTTGCTCCTCCAAAATTGAAAAGGAGACATCAAGTAGTCCACGAAGGCAAAAAAAATTCACTAGTTATTATCAATACCGTTTCGTGTTTTTCGGAAAACCGCAATGAACTCTCTACTGATGAAAAAAATTGTACAGACACTCTCCAGAAAAAGTGAAAAATTGTGATGATGGGTAATCATGAAGATACAGGATGCAGAAGGAAATTGAGGATTGAAATTTACGAATTATATACTGACTTGTGATCTTTGTGATGCCGACGAGACTTTTTTTCGTCCTCGTCAGTCTCGTTGGCGCTCATCACGTGGCTGTCTTCTTCACGTATTTTTTCGAATTGCACCCTGGGACTGCCGATTGATGGGCTCTCGCTGAAACAGGAAGCTGCCCTTTCCGAGAGTGGGGCCTCGCTTTCGTCGCTGACGTTTTCCGCTGTCTCTGCATTTTCGGCAATATCCTCGAGGGATCCTGTGACATCTTCGTCCTGCAAAACGACCACAAACTCATATCTTAGAATTAAAAAAAAAAGGGAAATGAATACAACAGATTCGGGTTTTCAACGAAATCTATTTTCAATTTCGTTGAATTTTGTTGAATTCTATCCAATGACCAAATTCATAACGGAATGCCACTCGAAAAATCATAATCGTCATAATATGATGATTATGATTTTTAGAGTGGGATTTCGTTATGAAATGGGTTATCAAATAGGGCTCAACAAAATCTAATAAAATTCAAAATGGATTTCGTTAAAACCCCTGCAACAGATTGTTCTGAATGTAAGCAAATTTGAGTGAAAATATTTCTTGCTCAGAATCTGTATCGAATTTACCCTATGCATTTTCTTGGTCAAGATGAATTGTTGCATTGAATAGAGAATTTGAAAATCAAATTACAAAAAATGACTGAATTGATTAATTTCTTGAAACTTGCTCGGGTAATACTTCCTGATTCGAACATCCAATTCACAATCATCGCGATAAGTAAATTAAAAGCGTCGGAACATCAGATGTTAGTGAATTGTGTTATTTACTTTCGATAATTGAAAATGGGAAAAACGTACCTGGCCATCGTCGGATTCCTCTTTGTCTCTCTCGTCGTCGTCCAAGAGAGGTTTTGTGCGGTTGAGAGAATCAACGTGGTCCAATGTGCTTTCTGAACCAGGAACATTTCCATTGATACTAAAACCATTGGCTGGTGCCTCTTCTTCAGATATGGATTGCCCACATACGGAACCTTCGCTGAAACATACGAAAATTCTTTTGCAGTTTTCCAAATAGAACAATTTAATTGTGTCTCATATGGTTCTCAAATTATCGAAAAAGTATTTCGATATGAGTGTAATTGAAATTGAATGTGGATAGGTCAATCGTTAAGGAAGAGACGAAATTTAGTTGATTGTTGTAAACTTCTCAAGAACACAGCAAAAAGAACATCAATGCGAGATTTCTCGTTATGGTATTTTGAGAAAATGAATGTTTCGTTGAGAGAAAGAGATTCCTTATTTTGGAAAATGTTTCTTTATTTTGAGATACGAATTCTCATGATGAGAAAAATCTCTTGTTTTTGTATCTGAACTTGAAAAAAAACTGTTTTGAAACATCGAATGATTTTGGGAAATCTTTTTTGCTGTGAATTTTTTGAGTTTTCCAAAGATTATTCGGACTGTGAATTGTGTAAAACAAGATTTGATGGAATTCATTAATTTATTGCTCTAAGTTAATTGCCTTAGATATGATGACAGGTATCTGTGTGAATAGTCCCACATCAGAAAGCATGGCTTATGATTATTATAGAGATGAGAAATCGTGAAATATTTGGATGCGGGACTTGTTCTAAGTAAATAGACAATATTCGGGTTCATCATATTTCGAATGCTCCATCTATCAAGATTTTCTTGATGTGGTCGTTACAAAAGGCTTACGTATCGCACTCAAAAATCAATAATATTTCTTTCCATGGTATGCCATCAGCTGTTTATGTAGCTGCATCCAAAAATTTTTTAATGAAAACTGAACGAAATTTGATGTGTGTATGAAACCCCAAGATCAATTTACGATTACTCAAGGCCAAACCCTTCTAATCGTTCAAATTGTTACGATTTTTGATACATTTTTACTATATAAAATTCGTGGTCACTTGCACATTTTACATATAAATCCACGTCTAAATTTGACCAAATTTTACGCTTAGTATCTTCGAGTCATAAATTTTCTCTGGATTGGAGGTGTATATAAGAGCAATTCGTAGCTCATTTCTCGTTAAACGATGGCAATAGTTCAGCCGTTTTTTGCTCAATATCAGATCTGAACGAGGATGACGTATTGAATAGAAATATATAAAGCATCCCGCTAACCATGCCAAGTGAGAAATAGAGAATAATAGTTTCATTTTTTGGCTATGAGTCAAATGTTGCTCCACCATTATGTTTGTAAAATGAATAAGCTCTTATGCATTGAGACGAACACCGAAAGATTTTAACTCGTCTATTGTGTCACAAACAGACTTCTTGAAATGTTATACTACCTGACATATGTAACTGACTGAATAGGCAAAAACAATTCTTTGCTAGGTCTTGAGGACGTAAGAATCATTATAAGTGGGAAAACTATCACTATTTCGATATTTATATGAAAATTTTGCATGACTCGTCACCATAATCTCGAAATTCATATTCACGATTCTTTTTGTGACTTTACCAACAAGAGCATCTAGAAAACTTTAGCACAATAAACGCGAGTTGGAACAAAAATGACTTATTGAAAATTTTGATTAGCTTGAGGTATGAATTGAGCTTGTGTGTGAACGCACAATTACACTGCTATTTATTCATGATTATTTTCAAAAATTTAGCTTAGCGCAAAATTTGCGTATATAGATCCCAATCCCACGATAGCGGAGAACGAGGCTGATAATATAGTCGAATTCTGCTATATCTGAATGAGCTCACCCTGCTAGCGAATTTTGATTATAAATACCACTCTAAGAGCCTTCTGGGTGAGCAGCGAGTTTACCACATTCACTCATCAATATTGTTCAAGAATTCATTGATAACTACAGTACCGGTCAAAATTCCGTATAAGGTCCAAAACGAAAAACTCAATTCCTGCGGCCTCGTTCGTACAGAACGACTTGGATTGAGCCAATTTTGTAACTCTTTTCAAGTATTTGGAGAACGTGTTGGGGTTTTTTTTTTCCGTGCGACAACGGTCTTTCGGTAGGTGAAGTCGAGTCCTTGGAAAAATTCATAAATATTGGGTTAACACTCAGAGCTTTGCAAGTCTAAAATAAATTAATGGATTGAAATAATTCAAAGAGCATTTGAAAGTAGAGGTCAAGATCTTCTGAATCCGTTCTCGAATGTTATTCTAAGTTGTTCCTGGTCCGAGAAAATACGGTTCTTCTGACACAATATTGCTCTTGAAAAAAAGTTCCCAAAATTTACGAAGTGAGGAAATGAGTCTTACGATGATATTCATTTTATTTTACTCAAGTTCTTCCTCAGTTCCAAGATTGAAAAATAATGAGTCCTGTCATGATTTTTCAACATTTGGTAAATTTTTTGCGAGAAATCTTTCATCAGAATAACCAACATTTCTCGGACCAAAAACGATCTAGAATAACTTCCAAACCTGGATTTTGTAGATCTTCACTTCTATTCTCAAATGCTTTTGAAATAATTTCGATGTATCGATTCATATCTAACTTGCGGAGGTCTGAGTGTTGACTCATTTTTGATGGATTTTCCCAAGGATTTGACTAGACATATCGAAAAATTATTTTGTCGCACGAAAAAAAGCAAAAAGTCGTGGAAGTAAAAAAAGTTCTACAAAATGAAAAATCTTCTCAGAAAGTCTTATTAGAGTCTAGCTCTAATTGAAGTCTCAAAAATTCTATAGAACCAGCCAAGTCGTAGTGTTTCTCGACCAACAAGGCCGCAGGAATCAAATTTTGAATTTTGGACCTCAAAATTTTTAGGTGTATACAAAATTTTGGCGGCAGTGTAAATCAAGCATAAAGTAGGAGATGATGTATTCCATAATATCCTAGAAAGGGATACAGATGTGGTATTTTTTGAAAAATTCATTAAATTCGTATTACCTTCTAAGATCTTTTTTTTTATTTGCAGGAAGGCACAGAATAAGGATAGGAATGTACCAATAAGACTTGCAAAAATCCTATATTTAGACAATATATCCTCAATTTGACGAAGTATCTAGCCTCTATTGAATTCTAAACTAGACGCTGAGGAAAAAATGCTACGTATGAATAGAAAATCATCCCCAAACCCACCTTGTGATTCTAAAAAACAAATATCTAGAAACGAATAACTTGTTAGTTTGAACCGAAATCTGAAACTTTATATTATTTCAATAGTATAAGAAAAAAAACTCGCAATAAGCATCAACACGTTCGACAACTATCAGCACAAGATAGCGCATTCAGCAAGCGACAATGAATCATCACTTTGAAAAGAAACGAAACGTGCCAAGAATATTATCTTTAACCACTGTATGAAATATTTCGCATCGGTTCTATATTGTATTATATATCACGAGAAGGAATACAGAAATGAGAAATTTTTCAAGGTTCCTGTGATCCGCAATAGACAAACTGTATAATACAGAAAAGCTCAAAATGCGCATCATATCGTCGCAACGCAAATTGACTCGTACTACTTGTTCGTTCGGTTCGTGTTCTCCCGGGAGACGGTACAGGTAGAACTTCACGGCTTTACTCATTACTATATATATGTATATCATTAGATGCTCCGAGCTTCTTTCTCAGGTACAAATACTGTATTATAGAGATGGGATGGATGCTGAATGAAAAAAGTGTATGAAAGCAGATAGATATTCCAAGAAAACATGTTTAAAAGGATGAGATCAAATTAAGAGCTGGTTGGCGCTAATAATATTCGTATTTTCTGGAATTAAGTAAGCTTATTACTGTTTTATTCGAGGAAATCATAATTGGAATTGAGGAGTGAGATGTTTCCCAGTAGAAGGAGGATTGTGTTTCATGAGCTCGTCATTTCTCGGTAGAATATTGATGAAAATAATTCCCAGAGTTATGTACCCTTGCTTTTTTTCTCATCCACTCTTCAGTCTTACTTGTAAACTTGTTCTCTATGACGTGAGCAAATTAATTTACGAACAATCAACTGATTTCTATGAATTCCAACTCGTCATAAGAAACCAGAAAATTTTAACAATTGTGGAGTTTCTATGAAAGTTATTTCTACGCAATCAATTATATCATAGAGTTCTTCGTGAACGAGAGGAAAGAACATTTTCGACCCATCTAGATATTTTAGATTTTTTCTGAATCTATGGATCCATTGTGGTTTGTAACTTTTTCCATCACAAGACAATATTATGACAAGTAGAGGTACAAAAAAATCGAAATTTTTCCCATTGATAGGAATATACGTTTTCTTTGCACAACGCATGTTCTTTCGATTTCCAGTAACATTCTATTCTACTCACGTGATGAGTTCATGAGTGAGGTAAGTAGTTCGGTATCATAATAGATGAATAGTTATAGAAGAAGTAGTTATTTCACACGGGCGATTTTGCAATTCTGTAATCTTAGATTCACTCAGTTCTTCTGCAAATACAATACTTGCGCGAGATTTTCAAAATTTTCATATGAAATATTCTTCCATATTGTGACCGCGTAGTTAGCTCGATGAATTTATTATTAAGAACTAACTCAATGGATATTGACAGAAAAACTTTCAAATTTGAACTTTTTTAATATATGGCAACAACGATTCAGCTCAGCAGGCCATGGTAGCAAATAAAATTTCAACATCGATACTTGACTGAGTTATTTCATCTGAATTTTCACATAGGACAAGGAAATAGTCAAGGATCTGCAAATGTAAACCGATACAGTTATAAAAGAAATATCTGAGTTAATGATAGTTTAGATACCGCATTGATTCATTCATTACAGAGAAATTGAAAATTAAAAAATTGGAATCATATAATAGGGAAAAACCCTCACGAGAGTTATCACTCTTCAGGCCTGAACGTATGAGCAATATTGAATTTCCTATAACAATAGGAGGCTTCCTGATGAGTTCCATACAATGGCAGCAAAGAAAAGTAAGAGGAAAAATTCATTCCATTCAATAGATGTCGATATCGAAGCGATATCAAAGAATGACACTTCCGGGTGTTACACTGGGGTGTGCGAGGATTGAAAGATTTTTCGCGTGAAAGGTAGACATGTTACGCAGGATCAAGACTCACGGTGATAAATGTCGTCTCATAGATCTCGAGTGGAGACTCTTCAGAGGCATGTGCGGATGAGGATAGCTCTTCTTTCGATGTTCTGGAACAATTAAAAATTATTGATTCGTTTTTGATAGCTTTGCAGTTTTATATAAAACTTGGCATGGTGGGTTAGTGGAAATTGAATAAAATTCTAGAAAAATCTTCTACTGGGTGAAAGGGTTCTCTTATTTTGAAAGGAAAAATGATATTGTTTCTTCAAAGACGCACACTCGCCGAATGCAAATTTAGTTCGAGCTACCAAGAGATCTTATGTTTTTAAGCAATTACTCGACCTGACCAAATTACTGACCAAATGTTCAACTTATGTTTTTAACTTGGTACTTTGGAGATCTCGATTTTTAGGCTAAGATTGAAAGGTCTGCGGAGAAAGTAGACTGATAAAAATTTCCCAATATCTTGAAATCATCTCGAAATTCTAGTCAAGTAATTAATCCACGAAATCGCTGAATAACTGTTATGAGCACTAGAATCGGAAATTACAAAGCGCCAACCCAATAAAAAAATCTTTAGATTGCTCGAAGAAAATTCATGTCCGATGAAGAGATTTGGCTGGTGTAATGATGACTATACTTGAGTGTAAATATTTCTGATGGAAAATATGGATATCATCAATATCGATTATTATCAAGGATGAAATAAACTCACGATCAAGACCGCGATCGCCATATCGATGACTGTTAGATCCTCGATCGCGATCGCGATTAGATCCGGCTGATTCTGATGTTGATCCGAATCGAGCTACGTCGAATTTTTCCACGGCGTCCATCGCGAACACCTTCTCCATCTCCTCGTCCAGCTCTTGTACCGTTTCAGGTCCATGGCCGTCATTCTGTAACAATACAAAAAATCATCGAAGATTCATAAAAATTTCAATAAGATATTCAAGCTCAGAATAATAAATGGACTGAGGGGTCGTTTGAATAAGCGTCCTGATCAGATTCACTGATATCACAACGCTGGTTTAGATCATCTCTATCTCAGATTTATGGTGTTTTTTTGGTAAAATGATGTATTTTTCGATCCATTTTTGAGGAATGGGTTATTTCTAGATTATCTTGACTTTTTTTATCCTCTATCCCACAAATTTTTACACAATAATAAAGAGCTCGTCCATTCTCCCCTCGCCTGCCTTTCTTCACGAAGTCAACGAACAGTATTTAAGAGATTCGATTTTGGCAGAAATATCTACTTCATTCGGTCTATGAACGCATCCTGGAGCAAAAATTACACCCAACCACTCAACCCCCCCCCCCCACACACACACCCACACACACACACACACACACTGCGATGCATGATCTGTTTATTCAGTATTATTCACAACGAATCCGAATACAAGTAATTTGAAATGAAAAATTAGGACATGGAGGTCCAGAAGATTCAAAATCAGATTTCGAAATTAGTCAACGCTTAGAATGTGACAACTGGTATTTCTAGACAGTTTTTCTTTCATTCTTTTCCTCAAAAAATTTCATGTAAGACTTCAGAGGAGATACTCAAAATAAGAAATACCATCAACCGGGGTAACTTTGGAACACGGGGGTAACTTTGGAACAACCCATGAAAGAGTGGTTATCGCGCACAGTTGGCTTGTCAGGTGATCCTGAAACTTCAATACCGATTTCTCCTACTTGGGGCACGCATAAACAATGTTTTGCACCGGCGCGAGGACCTCCATCAGCTATTAATCCGTGTATAAGCTGACTTCTTCAAAAGTACGTTTTCGACCCAACAAACAGTATCTCGGGAAAAGTGGTGTGGTCCCGACTTCAGCAGGTCGAATCCAAGGTAGCTGAGCTAGATTTCACTTGACTGTACACATATGTGGACGAATCCATTGTTACATTGGAGTATTTTCACGAAGTTTCAAATTTGTAGAGTAAAAACTGACAAGTATGTGTTTTTTTTTTCAGAAACTGGGGTAACGTTGGAACACTTGTTCATGTACTCTAAATTATCTCCCAATTTCTATATAATCATCAAATCCTACTTACTTGAGTAGTTGTTGATCAAAGCTTCAAAATGAGCCAAAGAACGTCTCATTTCGACCCACGGAAGCCGAGTTATGGCAGTTTTTGTCAGAAAACGACTGTGAAGGTATTTTCCCCCTCGAGAGTTAGCCGTGGTCCAGTCAGTGAGGTATGCTGAAGGTGTCTATGCTCGATTATAGACGTTAAATTCAACCAAATGGACTTTTACTATAGGTCAATGGAAAGCTAAGACACTCAGCTTTTGATTACCGATGGTGAAAATCGATTGCGTGACCTATTTTATGAATTAATTGAAGAATAAATAATGATAACAATTTTTGTTCCAAAGTTACCCCATTCCGTGTATAACTTTGGAACACGACTTTCAGCGCTCTTAGCTCCAACCAGAGATGTCCAAATGGACCTTATAAGCACCTCAATCGAAAGCTCAAACTGTAAGCTTTCGTTTGACTACAGATACAATGCGCTTCTGATGCAAGACCTACAAGTTTGGTGAGGTTGAAGAAAAAAACACGATTTTTGTTCCAAAGTTACGCCGGTTGACGGTAAGGGCCAAATAGATCGTCTGTGTGAAATTTTCATTCTGTCACTCAATCGAAGGTAAGAAATTATACTTTTGAGGGAGTAAAAATTGTCTGTGCAGGAACATTCAACTCGAGATCAAAGAATGAATGGTAAGTGATATTTGAGAAAATATTTCAGAACAGGATGAAGACCTCTTAAGGCGATGCGGTCACCGTGCAATCCGGAAATTATATCTTATTTGGATGTAAATCAAAAAATTTCCACGAAACGAAGTCGGAGACGATTTGTCCATTACGTATCACCACCTGAGTTGTGGTGGACAACTAATTATTTGTCACGAATCACAAGGCTATCACTAATAAACAAGAATAATTTGCCCGCGGGTACTTTCTAACCTACAAATTGGTATATTTTCGTTCACAAAACTCTCAAAATCTAGTCCGATTTGGGCCAAACGAAGAGTTATCCAGGCCAAGTTAGATGATAATAAAGCCTGGATAACTCGTCGTTTAGCCCATAATGGAAACGATTTTGAGAGTTCTGTGAACAAAGTTCAGCGTGCACGGTGACCGCATCACCTTAAGGGAAGAAATCCATGAAACTGTTTCAAAATGTATTTCCTAATTGACTATGCAAATGTCTTGCCATAATTCCAAAAGGCAGATCAAATTGATATTTCCTAACTTTGCGTGATCCAAAAATTGAATGAGACATGTATGCGTGTGCAACAAACAATTATAGCAACAAACATTACAAAGAAGCACAAACAAGAGCGAGTTTGGAGGGTTGGATGATTTTTGATAGAAAAAAAACTGCACAAGTCCAAGCTACTCCATTTAATGAAAACCACACACAGAGAAAGGTCAATTCAGACAGTAAAAAATTACAAAGCTTTTTTTCCGCAGCAATCAAAACGCTAACTTCCTCAATATGGTAATGAGCATCAATCCAAGTACTCGAGCTCAATTCAATGCCACTAAGCACGAAACATGCCACGCAATTAACAAAATCAATTCCACTCTATATACGACAAATACACACCAACTATTTCTCAAGAGATTGAATCACAGAAAAGCGTTGATGTGCATAAATAGGTCGATCAAGAATCATCAACTTGATGCATAAATTACTCATAAACTCTCGACGAATACGTAAACGCATGACACATTAAAATTTCATCCCCGTGTGTATCGCAACAACTTCATGAACAACTTGCCTCGCATAATTGAATATCTCCAGTCAAAGGCAAAACAGAAATTACACTATATGTATATAGCTGGCTCTTAATAAACGGGCACGAGGGCTGCATTGCGAGTCAGCCCCGCCATCAGGCCGCGGAAACTCAAGCACGTGACTTCCTGGTTCTTCTTCTATATTACGGGTCGATGCGGTGGCGGCGGCAGCTTGTCAGCCTTGAACTTGAGCTTTCGGCCCCGCGGTATATACTACAGCTGCTTTGCCCGATTTATGTATGACTCTGATGTTCTATTGCGGCAGTGACGGAACCCCTACTGAAACCTCGATCCGTTCTATATAACCCTTCGAATACTATTAGTATCACCCGGGGTATAAAGATTGATGGATATTTTTATTCCAAGGAATCGATGAATCTTATTTTTCATTTCTTTTTGTCTGTTTGAGAATGAAACATCCTTTTTCAAGGTATCTGTCACGTGTGTGTATGAACTTCGAATTTAGTAGTTGCTTATCAAATGTATTTTATCGAATTTTATGACTCTAATGGAGGATCATTGCCCAAATAGAATTGATGAATTTATTCGTCTTCCTCGTACGTCACTAAGAGGTTCGAAACTGCTTGGAATCATTCATACCCTCGTTCATACCTGTGTTGATGATAGAATTGTTGATTTTAATGGCCCGATTCCTACACATTTCTCGTTGAATCAACAAGAATAATACGGTGCATTACAATAGTGGATTGATATTGAAGAGTAAATGTTCATATTTACTGTCCAGCCTTGGTGTTGTGACGTTAGACTTATCAGTTAGCCGATGGAGAATTCAGTCCAAGACAATTATTGCCAAGCTCTTAAGTGTGTGATGAAATATATGGTGTGAATGAAATTCTTAGATCTTAGAATGACCACGAAAAGCTTCAATCCGACTGTGGCAGATCTGATCCATGGATAAAAAAATCAGTCTCAGGTATATAATCTCAATTGGTTCGCGGTTTTTCGCGTGCATCGCACGATTTATCAGTTATTTTACTATTAATACAAGCACCATTTTAAATGTGTGATGATCCGCAAGGAGATCCACGCATCTTGGTAATATACACTACCGGCCAAAAGTCTGAGGACACCTGGGAATCAAGCTGATGATTTTCATAGTTGGATATCTCAGAGCCAATTGGTCGTACAGAGCTCTGCGTGGTCGCATTTTGTAGCTCATGTCGAGCACTATCAAATCTTTTTTCTGTATTTTCCATCTCGCGTATTATACCAGAGACACACAAGTCAGAAAAATGACTTCTTTCGCAATTTTTCAGGCAAGGTACGAACGCCTGCAAATTTCGGAGAGATTGTTATATCGCTATGAGACCGATGACATATTCAAGACCATGCAAAAACCTTGAGAATCCGTTTTTGAACGTCTCTCAAAGTGGTTCTGGCATTGAGATATGACACTTTGTCTGCAGGTGTTTTTCTCTCAAAAAATTACACGGTTAATCCAGAAATGATGAGAAACAGCCCAGTCCAAGGTCGGTAGCCTTCACTTTCGATGGCTATCTCCATCTTGAATCAAACTCTTGCAGAAATGAGGGTCAGATGCCCCAAAGTGGGCTGTGTCTCTTCATTTTCGGATTATTGAGAGATTTGTTGAGAGAAAAACACCCTCACTGAATCACTTAGATCTCGAAACCAGAACCACTTTGAGAAACGTTCAGAAACGGATCTTGAAGGTCTTCTCATGGTCTTGAAGATGTCATCGGTCTCATAGCGATCCAACAATCTCTCCAAAATTTTGCAGGCTTTCGTACCTTGGCTGAAAAATTGCGGAAAAAGTCATTTTTCTGACTCGTGTGTCTCTGGTATAATACGCGGGATAGAAAATACAGAAAATAGATTTGATAGTGCTTGATATGAGCTACAAAATGCGACCACGCAGACCTCTCTACGACCAATAAGTTATGAGATATCCAACTCTGCAAATCATCAGCTTGATTCCCAGGTGTCCTCAGACTTTTGACCGGTAGTGTACATTTTTCGCTGCTAAGATCAAACACAATAAAGATTTTCTGAACCTGGGAGACACACGGACTGCCGCGCCCCAGTCAACCACAAAAGCGATCTAATACGGACAAGAAAAATGACGACTCTTCGAGTTCTAGTCAACCGCAAGGGGCAAGGGTGATCTTCAAGGGAGAGTGAAGATTCTTGGTCCCAATCAAGCGCAGAAAAAATCGTTTGATCTTGGGAAGCAGACTCCTCGGGTTCAATTTCACAAAACTGATTTTGGGATGCTGAAAGAGTGGATGACTTCCCGGTCCCAATAAACCACAAGGGCGATCTTTAGATTCTAGGAAAATTAAGGTTCTTCGGTTCCAATGAATCGCAAGGGTGTTCTTCATATCTGGGAGAATGATCATTACGAACCACAAGATATATCTTCGAATTGGTCGAAAATAAGGATTCCCCGATCCTATTAATGGACCGCAAGCGTGATCGTCGAATCCTACGAGAATAATAACTTTCTGGTCACAGCCAACAGCAAAAAAGTGACCTTTACATTTTGGGAGAATGATGACTCCTTGGTCCCATTAGCCACAAAGGTGATATCCAGGTTTTGGAAGAATGACGACTAAACAGATCCAATTAGCCGCGAGTACGGCCTTCTGATTCTGGGAAATGGACGAACTCCCAAGGCAAGGATCAACCGCAAGAGTGACCTTCGAGTCTTTGGCGAATGACGACTCCCAGGTCCCAACAGACCACAAATATGATGTTAGGAACCTGGGAGATAACGACCTCCTGTCTCCCCTAGATGCTAGATAGAAGAGTATGCGCGGAACTCGAATTATTCCAGTCCATGGAACTAACATTTCAGCCCTCAATCTTTGAAAATAAAAAAAATGGCGGGCTTTGTAGCTTACCAGTTGAGATGGGAGGCCATTACACGTTTCGTATGAATTTCCGCAATAGTACTCATATCGGAGTCAAGTTTCTCGACTGAGAGCTTGAGAGTCTGAGAGCTGAGAGGGATCTGTTCACACATTCCTTACAATGATCGGGTCAGTGGTAGAGGCATTTTACTTGCCCTAACAAGCTACTTAGATGGAGTATTTTGAGGGAGGTGATTTCCTATTACGCGAGGCTTGCTTTTACGCGCTGGCACGGCGAGTAAGTTACGGAAGAGGATAGTGAAAGAGAGGGTTGATTACGCGCGCAATGAATTTTCAATGACTCGGAAGATTGCTAAAGCGAGTTCAATGGGAAATGAGGGAAGGTCAGGGGAATGCTCACATTGGTTAGATTGAAATGCGTGAAAGCGTGATCTATTGAACTGGTTCGCGTTGTTTGATGGGAATTGTCGTATGCAATGGCGTGTGATTTTCCAACGCTTCCTGGTCAATTGCAGGAATATGTCATGCAGTGATCCATGAAGATCTTAGCAATCGTTGGATGTTGAAACAATGCTGATGATGTGCTAAGTATAGGGAATGAAGATTACATTACAGGAATCATGAAGTGTGGTTTAATATAACTGCACCTTCGTCAACCAAAAGTATGACGGGTACTATTCTCTCCTCAAGATTCCGTAGATGAGCTCAATGCCTTTGATCTCGTTATATTGTGGTCAATTTTGGTCAATATCGTTACCTTGCGTAATGGACACAATCAAAACCGTTTATAAATCCGTAGTTTCGAGGCAGACTCAGATGGAAGCGTCGAAAAATCTGGAACGTATATCAGAAAATTGTCTGAAGTTACCCAATTACATTGGCTCAGGGATTTCTCCGTGGATAGACGAGTTTTTTAAAATGAAAAACTGAAAAAATTAACATTTCTCGATTTTCTGTTTTTTTTTTTTTTTTTCATAGTTTGTAATTCCAATGCTGGCATTTGGAAATTCGGCATCGAATGCGACATCAAGATGTTTACATGAGTGTCTCATAGAGAAGTCAAATGCGTAAGATCAACTTAAGTGAACTTATACGTAATTCATACAAAAAATATCGCGTCAAAGTTACTACCCCATATAAAATGACACAAAAATGACTCATTTTTCATTTTTTCGGTCTAAGCATCGTAGCCGTTCCCGTAAGCCCAAAACGACGAAAAATTCCAGGAATGTACGCTTAGAAGATAGTATATTACTCCTGATGCGAGGCTAGGCTGTTTTGGGACACGTGGAAAATATTCCTCGTGCCTTAAAACAGCCTTCCAAGTGAGGGAAGTATGCTATTTTTTTTGCATTAGGGCAAACAAACGCCAATTTTATGTTCGCAGCCGGGAGTAAAAGTGGCGCTTTAGTCGCCCTAAGCTAAACATATATTTATAATCCTAAATTCCACTCTCATATTTTCTTTTCCAGCTCATTGGCAGACGATTATTGAACATGAGTCCCAAACATTCTCAAATTTCTATTCAAATCGAATTAATTCTTGTTTTCAATCATTTTGGAATTGTCTCTTGTGGAAAATGACTGAAAAATTAGTACGCCATATCTGCATTGATATTTTAGTGCATCTTTCATGTTCTCACCGTGAACCTAAAGACATCCCTCATAGACAAAACCATATATTTCATCGTCGCAAGGAGATTATAGAGATTTACACGGATTTTCTGTAAGAAAAATATCAAATGTTAGTTGTTCGATTACCATATTAGTTATCAGGAGCCAAACTAAATGATCAAATATTAAATTTGATCCTAAAGACAATTTCAATACTCGAAAGTGCAAGGGATTACACAGTATAGTACATACAGAATTAGAGCAACGGTATCCGCGACGTTAATTTGGAAGCGGCGACTATTAGGGTTTGTACACCCCACCAGATACCTGCCTTTACGGTACTATATACCGGCTGACTAATTTGAAAGCAGTCAAAGCAGAAGCAACTCGCAGATAGTCGTCCGATGTGGAAATTGGCTTTATTGACGAGGTACGCACTATCTTTAGCAACGCCGACAAACCCGATTAGACTATCGGGTATTGATATACCACGCCGATTGCCAGCAATATTTCTGCTGATCTATTTAATATGAACTTGGTTTTACACGCATAAGTAACACGAATTCTTATGGTAATTTAGTCACATTCGAATATTTTCTATCCTCGTTTTCTCGACATTTTTATGCTCAAGACTACGAAAACTCATTTTTTTTGTGACGCTGATGTTTTTTTCAGTTTTTTCAACTAATATTCATTCTCTGTTCAGTTTGACATGTCCAGTACTTTTCAAAGCTACAAGAAAGTGTTTAGAGAATATTGTTGGCAACTACAAAGACTAGCACATCTAATTTTCCACACGAAAACTATAGCATACCTCGACATTGGTGAGATGTGCTCATCTTCGGATGAAAATCTTGATGTGCTGATCTCCGTAGGGGCCGACGATATGATGAGTCACAAGAATAAGCTAGTCCTAAACTGTTTCAGAAACAATGCATAACCAGAGACAAAGTTTATAAGATACATTTTGATCGATTTCTAATTCAGTTATCGAGATAATAATGAGCCGATAACTGCGGAAAGCTATTATTTTTGCTTTCGGGAATTGTCAGTTAGATGTATTATCAAACGTGAGGTAGAAGGCAGCTCAAAACATACTTGCTGTATTGAAAAAATTTGCCTCTAAGCTAGAATTTGTTCGTGTCATGCCATCTAAACTTTTGACAGCACAGTTTGGAAGAACTTGCGTTGAAAGTATATGGCCGAAATGTCATTTAAAGACGAAACGATTTAATGAAAAAATGCCTCACGATCTTCGGGAATCTTCTGGAAGAAAATGAAATTTCTTCAGAAGTTGTTCATGAGAGGATACCTAATTTGATTAATTTCAAAATGTATAAAATTATCATAAAACAAGAAAATGTTCCAATACTTGGTATTACAGGAGCACAAATTGAATAGAAGATATTGAAGTAGTACAACAATTATATAATATAAATTGGAAGATGAATGAAAATGTCACAACAATCTTGTCAAATTAGTACTTTACGCCCCAAGGGAGTGAAAGAGGGCGAGTCCCTCCCGGGTAGATATTATAGCGCTCGAGGCGCAGCCGAGAGCGATAAAATCCGGGGGGAGGTTGTCGTACTCCCCAGTTGCGTATTATACTTTTTACTTTGTAAAACGCGTCTTTTAGTCCCTAGTAGTGAAATAGTATTTTTCAATTCGAGGGTGGGAAGTTTGGTTTTGCTTTTCGAGTGATTGTTTTCGGCCCGAGCCCTGGCGAGGGTCGAAATCATCACGAGTAAAGCAAAAAAACTTCTCGCCCGAGTATTGAAATACGTTTTTCGATCGATTGGGCGTAAAGTGAACGAAAACTGCCGTGCGTAAAACAGTGTTTTACGCACAGTCGATCGAAAAAGTATCTCAATTGACGAGCATTTTTCAAATTCATGCTGTTCTGTTGAGCTTCTGCGAGCGTCACCGTCAGCCTCTATCCCATTTCCTGTTGGACTCGACCAACTTTGCCTGGATGTATGTATATACGGCTCACAATCTTTATCACCTCATTATTCAAATTCATTTTGTATTCTTTCCGCACAGGACTGATTGACGTGCAAAGAGGAGCAAATAAAACAAACAACTTTACACATGTCTCAATTCTATATCACGTATGAAACAGATGTTTTTGTCAAATATACTACATCATCTATATTATTGCCCAATCTGTTTGTTTCAAGGCATTTGCATTAGTTTTCCCCGATAGCGTATCAACAAGGAGTATTTCCTGTGCTCCAAATGGGTTAGCAAGCGATGAGTATGTATCCATCAGCTATGTGTATTGGTATGAGAAAAGAATATGGATGAAACCGAGAGTTCAAATGATTTTCTGCTCACACCTGATAAAAAATTCTTTATTACTTGACTCGTTCGGAGGCATATGGTTTTATGAATCGTTCATGTTACTGTCACCTTGCAGACATGAATGATTGATGATTTTGAACTGTATCAAGAACAGAGATCAAGGTCATCTCTTTCTGAATGACTTGGATTGAGGAGACTCTAGCTAAGAGGTCCTCTGGGGCCATATTCCGAATTTGACAGTAAAATTTAGAATACGGCCTCTGGGCGAAAAAATTATGAATTGATATATTTACACGGGGTCATCCGATGTACCAATGATGAAGATGAAGATAATTTGATTTCCAAAGAGACTAATTTTAGTGATTGTCTGAGAACAAAATTTTATATCTTTGAAAGGAACCCTTATCGATATGAATGAGTCTGAGCCATTTGATGGGAAAATTTTATCAAGTATGTACCGTGATAAAAAGGAATATGTAACTTTCAGTGTTCAATGATGGTCTCTGCATTTGTGGATTTTGTTCGAACGTATTTCTGAATCACGTACCGTAGAATAAGAGAGGAAATTATTGAGCTTGAGATCCGTAAAGGAGAATTTTTCCGGTGGTGACTATGGGGGCTACGCCGCGAACTATCTGTGATCGAAAAATTCTCCCAAACTTAGCATCGCTGTTTCACACGATCATCCTGAACATCAAAAATCATCGAGTATCATCGTTCGTGGAAAATTTCAAAATTGAATTTCAACAAATGAAAGATTTTCAACAAACTGTTTGGTGTGGCAAAAGATTTGTGTGTGCACATCGTTTCAACTTTTGTTTGGAAGACAAGATGCTTCATACGAATCTGTCCATGAAACTTTCAACATTCGTGTTACTGCACGAAATCTTTGAACATACAAATGATTATCAAGGTTTCAAAACTTATTTTGATAGCTTCAGATGCCTCTGAATGTGGATGCTATTCGTCGTTCTGCCAAAAGAAACTGTCCCTCCACGGCACAGTCCGCAATTCTCACTTTCGAAGAATCTCTCATGTTACTCTTGTATTTTTTGATTCGCTGAGCCTGCTGCACAAATAGCACTGCTCGAAAAATTCTGCCATTATACAGTGACTATCTAGACAACTTATATTTTGAGAAATCATTAGGATTAGTCACGTGCCTCTGACGTGAACGTCATAAGGGAACTTCGAGGTTATGTTCCCAAGTTTTTACTAAAAGTTGACATTTTCTGTTCAAGGAGAGTTCAAAGAGTTTGGGAGTTGGATCTGTCTAAAACTGGGGATCATCTCCTTTTGGCACCAAAAGATGGTACCCAAAGCCGCAAAGTCAAACGCTCAAGCGTTCCCGAGCTACAGGCTACAACCCATGCATTTACAGTATATCTGTCGTAGGCCGTTAGAATTTTCAGGCCATTAGGATTTCACGCGTTCGAGCGCGTAAGGAGCATCACAGAAGTTTGTTTAAACAGTGGTTGTTTATTCAACACTAACCCATCCCTCTTGTTACCGATCGCCGCGGAGATAACAGTACTGTCATCTCCCCGGAGTCAATAACAAGAGGGATGGGTTAGTGTTGAATAAAAAATCACTTTCTAAGCAAAAGTGCTCAGTGTTGCGCCGCACGTGAAATCCTAACGGCCTGAAGATTCTATCGGCCTACGACATATCCATAAATACCATTTTTTCACATATATAGATATACTGTAATGCATGGGTTGCGGCCTCTAGCTCGGAAACGCTTTTGAGCATTAGGCTCTGCGGCTTTGGGTATCATCTTTTGGTGCCAAAAGGAGATGATCTCCAGTTTTAGCCAGATCCAGCTCCCAAACCCCTTGGACTCTCTTTGTTAGCTTATAATGAGAAAAATAACATTCCCGATGATTACATAACCGGAAACAGATTTCTTGATACGATAGCTCTGGCGAGATGTGTAAGTTCACGCACCTACTCGATTGGAAAAGGTCGAATTTTTACGGCACGCTTCTGAAATTTTTTGCTCATCTTTCTTCACATTTTATGAAAAATATCCCACAATTTTCACTTCCTCGTATGAAATATTATTTGAGTGAGAAGCATTACAAATAGCATACCGATGAGACTCATACGAGATCGACTTGGTGGAAGAGCTCCAATGACGTTGGAATCATTCATATCAATCTTGAAAATAGCTAAATTACTCCAGAACACCTACTTTTAAGTGTCACGATAGACTCGATTTTGAGATTTTTGTAGTGAATTCTACAGAATCCCGGTCGGGAACGCCATATCGCGAATATGTAGGCCTTGAGTGCCTGTGCTTGTCGTACATGGTAAAAGAAATAAATGAATGAATAGATAAATAAGAAAGAAATACCATGTATAACTGTATTCAAACTAGACTGTGCGTATTGTCAGTACATGTACATAAATCTAATAGAAAGCTCAATATGGTATTTATCAATACAAAAAATAACATTCCACCAAAACAGTGGGCACAGATTTTTTCATCCATTTTAAAGGTCATATTAACCATCAAAAGTGGTTCCAGACGCGTGCCACAAGAAGAAAAATTTCATCTTCCAGCAACTCAAATGTTAAATTTCTGTGGACAGACTCATATATTTGATTTGGATTGCTTCGAAGCAGTCTATGCGACTCTTTGATAAAGGTTATGGACATTAGTTTTATTATGCTTTAGACAAAGAATGGACTTGATAGGCATATATATGTATATACTACGGATGTTTGCATCCACTTTATGGAAGATATTTCCTAGACTATTGCTGAATATGAGTACTGATCACGAACTCGACCGATTTGATGAGAATTAAAAGCTCAGCGAAGAGTCGGGAAAAATGCTGGTCTCGCACAAATGATGAAAATCTGCACCAAGCGTTTTTTCATTCTGAAGAAAGTGTAATTCAGAGTGGAGATTGTCCTATGATGTTTCCACTCGTGTTTCCATAAGCTCTAAAACGTTGAGATCGACCATGACGTCTGAATCAGAAAACTTCACACAATACGGGAGAGAGAAAATGTATGATGTACCTCATTGATCACATCGAAAGCTTTTCCCAAGTTCACAGTTATACCGTGGCTTGGACTGGAGTGTTTTTGGAACACTTTTGAGCAGTTTTGATTGGAACCCCCTGTAACTTGTGCGTCTTATACGAGAATTGCATTGTATCAGTAATCAATCAAAAGCTTACAGTTCTAGCTTTCGATTGGCGGTTATTAACGTGTTCACTGCGACGATGAAAACTGGCTTTCCATCCCAGAGTGCGAGTGAACACAAACACGTGATTTCGCATCTATAAAAGCCAAACCTTTTGAAATGTTATAAGTTTTACATCTATTTACGAGATCCTCACCAATTCTCACGGGCCCCACCAGTGAGACCCGTTGCACATAGTTCAGTCCAGCTTTAATAAGGATGAAGGATCCCACCGGTGGGACCCGCGAAAATTTCTGTCGTGCAATGCAGGATAGATTGATAAATTGAACTACCAGAATGAGTGATTTTAGGATATATTATTTAGTTTTTTAGGAGCATTTGTTGATTACTCGGTATCATTCCGGCGATTCGCTGGCATGGCCTGGCGGAATGTGAGCTCTTGTCGGTACACGAACCCATAGAGATATTATACATGAACCGCCGCGGAGCGCGATTGTAATGTACGCAAGTATGATTTTTTACCATCTTGAATCTATGAGATAAAAACCCTTATTTGAGATACTCTTAGACTTTTTTGAATAAGAAAAGTTCCTCGTACACGGTGAGATGCAACAGATTAAGAAAAGGGAAAATGCAATGTCAACTCAGTGTGTCCCGTAATTTATTATTTTGCGTCTAAAATTTTGATTACTCGGCTCCATACCGCTCAAACCACGCGTATCTATAGGCTTATTTTGTAGCCTTTGACATGAGTTTTCGAATGAACCAAGATATATTGTAAAAATTCCAAACGACTTCATGAATTCCTCATTTACTGGCTATTTTTACGTCATTTATCGGAATTTTTGCGAAAACTGAGGGAAGATTTCCGAGGAAGGCTTGATTCTCTCCGATTTTGTGGAGTGTTCCACGGATACTCAATCCTTCGGAGTAGCATGCATCTGTCCATTGAAGAAGTTCCAAAGTTTCTCCGGTTTACAAAAAAAAAAAAACAAATACTTTTCAGAATCATTCACACCACAAAATTGAGCCAGGGTAAAAATTCATAAATGTGCCGATGAAATCGTCAAGATGTTGGTGTGGTTCAGTAAAATCTAGTACTACCATTGTTCCGAATTTGATTAGCAAATGTCCGAACGAGATGATTGTTCGGAGAAAGTTTTTTTCCTTGCCTCAAAATCATCCTCTCGAAAAAATGTATATTTTTCACGCATGTCACTGACTAGCAAAACTGGTATCCAGAACCGCGGAGCAACCTACTATTTCAACTGCGGAAATATACAAAGTTTTACTTGGGTGTTCAAAAGTTACCCTGGTTTCCGCAAACTAAGTGTTCTAGATAATGATAATGAAAATTATACAAATTGTATCCGATTTGAATCAATAAAGAATGCCCACGTTTGTACCCATAATGCATTTACTTTTAACTCATTAGTGATAATAATAATAACTTGATCGTGGATCAAGAGATCGTTCATCCCTTGACTGTACCATAGATGCAACCCAAAGGTCTCTGTACGAGAAGAGACAACTATGACTGCTGATCGATTTTCCGAGAGTCAAGTCCATCCCAAGCCGTGTTGTCAGAGTAATAACGTAGTCCAAGCGCAGAAAAAGCCTGAGCTTTTTTCTGATATCTTCTCATCATACAGTAGCTTGAAAATTTTTTTCTCGAGCCTTCCGGGATTAAAGGCGAAGGTCGTTGCTGAAGTCGGATAGAAGGATTTCCGAGATAGCAGAAAACGAGAGCGAAAGTTTGATCGAGAAAACCTGAGAAAAGATTATCCCCCGAGATGTTTCGATGATGAACTTCTTTGATCGACGAGGATAAGGTGACGGGAATCTGAGACGTTCGTTGAGGGTCGGCTGATATTTTTTTTTTCTTTATCACTGTGTATATTTTTGAGGGTCGAGAAAATGTTTCAAACACCGAAAATTCAAGAGGTTATACCCACTTTTCTAACACAACTCTGCTTAAGAGTTCTTAAACGTGAACTGTTTTCATTTGCTTTTATTATTTAGCTATTCTTTTGAATGGATTTGATAGTTCCAAAATGACTCCTATGTGAATATCTAAAGATTGATTGTGACCCGTGTTACTTTTTTAATGTGCTATAAAAAACTGCAATACTTGAGCACGCCTGTAATCGATTGGGGGACAACGACTACTACATCGAGTTGATATGGAAATGCACGTGCGAGTCGATGATTGAGATATCAATTGTACTTTAACAGATTGACACGATGATTTGTGTCCTTATACATAAATAATAACTATCCCATCACATTACATTCAAGCATGGCAAAACGTATGACTGTTATAGCGCATACACTCAAGTATTTGATCTGAATCGTATAAACTTTGCTACGAGAGGAGATGACAAAAATCAAGATTATAAATTGATCCAACTTGTAATCGATTATTCCTCAACCTAAACCCTACGAAAGAAGATTGTTCCTGCTGAGTCAAACAAATTCTTTTTTGAGAGTATATTTTCATTCCAATAACTCATTGATACCTGTCGATCAAACTGTGATTCAAAATTTCCCAACCAGCCCTCCAAATTATAGCTGATTTCAAGATAGAATTCAAAGTTGAGAAAAAGAATTGAAAAGCCCTACCAATTAACCCCGACCTCTGGAACGCGAAGGTAGTAGGTAAGTTCTTGAAAAAATGTATTGCTTATCATTTCGACAAAAATTGTTGAAAATGACTACATTGCTAATAAAATTCTGATTATCATAATTCTAGACTCGAGGAATACTCACTGTTTATGATACAGCAGCTGAAAAAAATATGGTCCCCGAAATGTCAATTCAGAAGAGTTTCATTATTCTGTAACACAATAATTCACTTCACTATTGATACTCTAACACAACCACACCACTAACAAACAGAACTCAAAAGCGTCAGAAGCTTAGACACAAACTGAAGAAATCAAACTAATTTCGACAGCTTATGTTAGCACCTCACAGTACGTGTTTAGAGCTACTGCCATTAACTCTAACGAGAATGAATGTACAACTGAGATAATCCCGAAAATTCAACTATAGACTGAAATCAGGAAGGCATTTTGTACATGAAAGATTGTTTGAGAAGTCAAAAAATCATGGTAATAATTTAGAGACTATTTTTGCCCACTAAAATTCGTGACTCAAAACCATCAAATTCAAAGTGCAATCTCAATCGCACAACGCCCCTTTGAGAAGCTAAAAATCCACGAACAATAGATAAAAACAAAATTCTAATCAGGATACAATTAACACACGATTTCAAACAAAAAATTACTGTGAGAAGTCGAAGGGGGTTTTCGCGTCTCGCCACCGGTGGTGCAGCTGTTGCGCGTGTTCGCACGCGACTGCTTTTACTTTCAGTGATAACAGCTGCAGGCCACTGATGCCTATATATAACTAGACACAGTAGCACGACTGCGCGAGAGTCAACTTTTGGCCCTGTAACGGGGGTGTACGTGTGAGGAGGGTATTATATATACCGGCATCTAAAGCAAAAGGGGCAGCCGCAATATAAGCTCACCCACGAGATTCGAACCGGCCTGGCGCAGCTTCTTCTCTTGATCTCAAATGCGCCGGCGCTTACTCTGACTCTCTCAATAAGGCAACCCCCTGCAGGGGGTTTAGATTGTCTTCAAGATAGCTTTTGCATACTTTGGAGTAGATCTTGAGTAAAGTGTGATTTATGTGAAACTTTCTGTAATATATTGGATCAGTCGGTAGGAGTGGGGGTTGGGGGTTTTGAGTTCGGGATATTTATGGGTTGAACGATGTAAAGTTGTACAGCTTGGAAAGGCAATTGGTGAGACTGCTGGTTATACATGGCTAATTATAAGGAAGAGAAGATTCGGTTGGTGGGGGGTTGTGGGTTTGGAATTCGGTTTTTTAACGGGTTATGGGTACTTGGGGAGTGTGATGTTGTGGAGCGGTGATGGGTTATTGGCACGACTGGAGATCCGTGACTCAGGTGGAGAAGATTAAGTTAGTGGGGGTTTGGGGTTTAACGACTTATATCAAAATTTTGTTGTGTGGATTGAATTCTCATATATTGATGCTTCAATGTTCACGAGAAAATTGTAACTCGGTCCTATCCAGTGTAGCATGAAGGGGTTGATCAAATATTGGAGAATTTCAAATGTTTCAGAGCTAACCTACTCTCTTCCAAGTTAGTCAAACGTAAGATAGAGAAAAATTCACAATAATTCAGAAGCCATTGGACGAGAAAAATCTGTACTATTAATTGTTCAACGGTTCCCACGGAAGCTATACAATGAAAGTTTCGTGGAAAGAGGGTGTGTTACGAGGGGAAATCAGATTTGGATAGACGATTCGGGGTGTGTAAGACGGTAGAAGATATTTGTATCCCGAGCATAGAATGCATCCCATGACTCAAAGATTTCAAGAATATCTGCTCAACATGTCGGAGTCTTGCGGCAAGAACGGGGTTACAACACACGCGATGGCTTTTACACCAATTGAGATGGGCGCGACCTTGCACCTTACATCGAGTTTTGAGGGAGATATAGGCGTATGTCCTCACTGATCGTCCCAGAGACACATTTCTGAAGCAACGTCAAGTTATTTGCAACCAACCCCCCCCCTCCCCTCAATTGATGGAGAAACCATTGCAAAAAGTGTAACCCCAATTTGCGCGACATGGCCTCTGACATGGCCTTGAACCTCTTGTGACAAGATTAATAACTAAAGATTGAAAATCACTAAGTAATTCCGGAACTAATTATTGAGCCAAGTGAGAGAATCTGAATATTCAAAGAAGTAGGACAATCAGGCCGAGAATAACTTGTATGCATAATGCATCTTGATGGGTAAAATAGTTGTGTAAAGTGAGTACACGAAACATTGGTGTTTTTGCGCAACCTTCAACTTGGCATTACAGCCGACAGTTCATCAGTCATTGCTACGAATTCATTATTCAAAGGGCATTAGAAGTTGCATAGCCATGTGTTTCTATACTGAAGTGGCCTTAAGATAACACATTACATGAAGTTGATCGATAAAATTGATTGTGAAAACAGTGTGAAAGCGACGAAACATTCACCCTCGACTGTTTTACTCTCAAGATATCGAACGGCGATGAAATTAGATCTACTCAAATGAATGTGCATGTTTATAAAATGATTGTATTCTTATTTATATCACATATCTAATTGTAGATAGTTACAGTTTGATGCTATGTCGAAACAGCTCGATTGCTTTGTACGTGGATTAAAATTACAATAAATGGTGCATTTGAACCTATTTTCAGAAGTTTTACTGGACTTCTTAAGAAAATACTTGGATTTTATTTAACGCGTTTTCGAATAGCATCAGTGATGTCATTCGAAATTCAAATAAAAGTATTTCAATTTTTCATTACTATTCCTTCAAGCTGGAAAAATTTAGGATGTACAAGCTCATGGGACGCAAATATAAGTCAACGGAGCTGCGAATTTTGTTTAAGTTGATAATCAAGATCAACCTAAACGACCAATACCAGAATGAATGAAGTTCAAGCATCAACATTTTCGCAACATTGAAAATTATTAGAATACGGTTGAAATTATTTAGGCTCGGCAGTGACTAGAGAAGACGCTAAAACGATTGGTAATGTTCTTAATTTATCACATTGCAATTTATTGAACAGAAAGCGACTCGTATTAAAGAGCACGACGTGAGACTCATTTGCTTAGTCGTCCATGCGATGGATGAAAATCTTCTCCCAGAAAAATCCGAAAACCTTCCTCACAACTAACCAGATAACCCCAAAATCCAGAAAGTGGAGCATTAAATACTCATGTCCTGAAAAGCCAGCTGCTAAAATGAAACGTAGTGGATTAAACAATAATGCTCCATTCAACTTGATTTTTCACATAATTCACCATCTTATTCGTTTATATATCAGAAATTCCAAGAACCCCAAACCGTTTTGCTCGATAAGGTAGTTTCTAAACAAGATGAACACAAAATTCTCCCAAAATATTCTATAAGCAAATGAAAGACTTTAATTGAAGCTTTCAAGTTGTCTCCAGCCTCTATTTCTCTCTATCATCGCGCGTGACAACAGAAATTGCCAGGATAGAATTGGGTGACAACAGGCGACACTACCAGCCTGCACACTATAATACAGCCACTGGTATATAAAAACATTGGTGGTCACCCGACCCGCAAACTCTACTCTTAATTTATCGGAACGCACAGACTATGTGGCTGTTTACGTCATTGTTGAGATTGGGAAAAATGTTGCAAGGGATTCGCTATTATTCCTCTGAGAAGATTTACCGAGATTACGTGAGATCGATTTGAAGGCTTTGAAAGATTTGTGAGAGAACTAAACGCTGGTTTTCGAGATTTGAAAATAGAGTTTTGAAGGTGATATCTGAGGGTTTACGTTTTCATATGGCCGAGCCTAATATGTATAGGCCTGGTGCCATTTTCTATGTGATATGGGCGATGAGAATATATGTTTTATGTGGAAGCATCACTGGAATATCTGCTGAAATTCTAATATCGCTCGAATATCGATCGACCATTCAACTCGAGCACATATGAGGATATCTTTGAAACTTTTGAACTTTGCTGTCACAGCTGAGCCAAACTGGTTGTAGGAAGTTTCTTCAGGTCTAACCTGTCAAACTATTTTCGTTCGAATGTCCTGAAAGTGGTCAACGAGTTAGAGCTCGATTGGTGCATGTGAGCAGTTACTAGAGTCAATCATGTGCAAGAAAACACCCGAAAATCAAGGAATTTACGTGTCACAGCGTCAGACTCTCGAAATTTGGCAGGCTCTCGTGAGTGGAGCGTTTCTGATCAAATTCTGTGACTTTTCAGACTGATTTCTAATGGTCCAAAGTTATGATTTTTCTAGTGGAGAAGAATGTGCCTCACTGTGCTCAGCCGTGACACACAGAGATGAGAGTGTCACAGATTTTTGGGAAAAAATTCTTGATTCGGTTTAGACGCTACAGCTCGTGGAGCGTAATCTAGAGACACTGCGGAGAATCTTTATCGTATTCTCCATGAAAAAACAGAAAAACTGAGCTGCTGTAGACCTATGTGCTTTGACGGGAAAGCCAGAGAACCGCGGATAAAACGAAAAAGAGAACGTGCGTACAACATGCCTAAGGGATGGTGCACAAACCATATGGCCTCGTTTTAGGCTATTTTCACCACCCACCCACCCCCATATGGTTCAATATGGCATTTCGTTCAACCACCCCCCCCCCAAAAGCCATATGGTCCTAGGAAATTTTTTTCCCGAAGATTAAGCAGTTTTCAGGAGATGAATTCTTAGGAATGTTGGAACGCACGGACTGATCACTTCTCTCGCAATTCGCTACGCGACGCAGCGAGCGGACGCAGTACGCAGACTGTTCGTGGGTCTGAATAGGGCTCCGGAAGGTATTTTATGAACATCTCGAGTCACGAAAAATTCTGCGAAGAGTTCAAAGTTTATAGACCGGCGTATCGACCGAGCTTTGTGCGATAGCAAATGCCGTGGTGTAAGTGCTTGTTAATAAGTGTGGGTTTTTGTACTCGCTAACATTCGATAAGCGCTCTTATCTTTCCTCCGTGTTATTCTTATGGAAGAGATTCAGGATTCGGCCATATTGCTTTTTTCTGCCATCTAAAATAACACGCATGTTAGTTCCCAAATTTCATATCATGCCACTTGAGCTCGTTGCATGCGGACGAAATAATAAAAGAAGTGAGGAAAGGATCGGGCAAGAGATTTATGCTGCCTCGAACATATTAGATACAGCTTCTCTCGTTGTGATGCGATCAAATTTCAACCTCAGTTAAAGCGCGCGCCTTGATTGAGCCCGGACGAATTTCGATAAGATATCGTCAAAGACCTTTGAGTCTCTCGGTGGACTCTGACCATATGGCTTTGGGCTTGACCACCTACCCACCCCATATGGTTTAATATGGTGATTTGGACGACCACCCACCCACCCCTTGCAGACCATATGGTTTTTGAATGGCCCCTAATCGCACAGCTTTTGGTAAGGTACACGCGCGGTAGGGGGGGGGGGGGGCACAGACCTCTAAACACCGCAAACATGTTGCAAATACTTTCAAAATATCATACCAATTTCCACCCACCGAGACTTTGGACGCTCCACGAGTACCATCCGTTTGAACGAGGGCTGTGCAGCCCCAATTTTGTGAAAAATGCATCGAGAAATTATGAAACTATTGGTGGAGCGTTCAGTATATTCCAATTCTGACTTCCGTTAGTATATTTAAACACCCAATTGCATACAATCCTGATACTTGAACCATTGTGCTTGCTTAATAACAGACTCTAGCCGTATATCTCGATTTCCACCGCTGTGACACTTTTTGAGGCCGAAAGTCAAAAGTTTCAGAGACATCCTCATATATCACTAGATATTTGAGATTTTTTTCCAATTGCATATATGTTTTTTTTTTTTTCATCCATCTTGATTCATATATTTGTGAGGTAGAACGCAACTTGGAGAATGAGACTGACAACGTTTTAGAGTATTCTTTTGTGTGGCGGCAATTTTGTTTGTTTGAGATAGATTCATTTCAGGACTTTATTCAGCGATGAACAAATTTGTATAGAACACAAAGATGGTGGAAGTAAATGACTTTGTGTTAAATTACTCTGACCATCATTATTCAATTTGACATTTCTCATAAGCGATCTATGGAAGATCAATTTTTGATTTGTGATTCGACGATTCGAGGCAACAAGGATAGTAGGAAACTGTTAGAGTAATCCTGAGTGATCCCAAAGGATGAAACCCAAAGAATACGAAATGATAAGTCCTATAAAATTTAGAGAATTTGGTTCTGTGATATGTTTGAAATTTTTAGAAAGAATCTGATGTGATGAGTTGGTTTACAGTAACTATTCCTCTGAATAGACTCACGAGAAAGACTGCAGTTTTAATATTTGATAAGATCTCATAATCTTCCATCTCATCAGCACATTGGCTCTGTTACTACTGATCTCCCAATACTGATAGGACCATGTTCCAACTCAAGTGATGAAAATAACTCGAAAGAGTCGCTTTGTTTTAATGAGTTCTTAAAATCTACAAGAGAGGAAAATAATGAACAGAAAACCTAATCAACAACGTGTTCTTTCATCGGAATTCACTTTTCCAAGGAAACAAATAACTTGAAAGCTACTTCTAAAGACTAGAATGCAAGGTTTATCAACGAAGCAATCTGAACGGTGAGTATAAGAGCGCGACAAGAAGAATTCATCATTTGAATAACATAGCAAAGCTGTAGAGTAAAGAAGAAAAAATGTTGCGAGACATAATTGTCGGTAGACCAATAAAAATTCTGTTATAATTACCATAAAACAAGATATTTTATATTTTTGATGTTCAAATACCTGATGAGTAGAATATGACATTTCAAAAATTTTCTTACTTAATAAATTGAAGATCACGGCTAGAAGCGTATTTCAACGTGTAATAAACTTTTCTTAGGAATGAAAGAAAAGTTGCAAAATTGTTATCAAAAAGTTAGAAGCGAAAATGAACAAAAGATTTTTAATTTACTCGTCTTGTCATTATTTTTATCATTTTATGAGTGTTCAAGATTTCTGTCAACACAAAGTTGGTGCAGAAATACAAGGATAATTGATGAACAATGAGCGGATTCTTCATCTCTGAAATGAAGAAAACCCTCAAAAATTATAATCTAAAAGAATTTCTTTGGAAATTCATTATCCATTTTTAGAGTTAGTCAAAGATAATCATTCAGCAAATTTATGTAAACTTATCATCATTTGGAAATACTCAAACCACGAAACCACCAAAAAAAGCTCTATTGACAGATCTCCTACACCCAAGTTCCCCAGCAAACAAAAATCATATTCCAGGTGCATTTTCATTTTACCCACATCTTGTCATAAATTCAAGCTCACCTCCGCAAACTTATCAACCTTTAAACCGAGCTAAAAGTACATACGTCCATAGTGTACACGTACGTACATAATTATTCAAAATATTTTAGAATAACATCCCAGTAAAAAACCTTCAACACACGATATAAACAAAATCTTATCTCAATCCTATTCAAACTCAAATATCTCTCGTAGTACCACATTTCTAACCAAATTTTCCTCAACAGCATCACGTGTATGACTTCAGAGACTCTCTATGAAGAATCCAATACAAGAGTTTCCTACTAAAAGACTACACAGGGACAAAAGTAAGCTCTCCCGTCCTTCTCACCCTTATACATCCTCACTTATGTTTGCAATGCAATCCTGTATACCTGCATCAGTGTTCAGGTACTTATGTGGTGTTTTTAGATATACATGCATAGAGAGAGAGAGAGAGCACCAGAGAGAGGAGAGAGTAGAGAGATAGATAAAAAGGCCGCGCGTCATCATCTCTGCCCGGGCGGCGCGAGCTGCACGAGAAAGCAAAATTCGCGAATGACGTAATAAGAGTATTATAGAGGGATAGTGTAGAGTGTGTGAGTGGTGAGGGCATACCACCCTCTTTTACTCCCTCTCTCTTCACATGTTTCGATCTCACACTACAGCAGCGGCTGTATGCATACATGTGGAGATGAGTAAAACGCGTGCGCGAAAATTGATGCTGAGAGATTCATTCTGATACACATATTACATATGAGACAAACCCCCCCCCCCTTAGCATCCATATGACTTTGACCATTCAAAATATAAAAAGTACTCTGATAGGATCGTGTCATTTGTGGATGACCCCTAAGGATGTTATGGGCTTGAATACATTGCTCCATGGAGGGTTGGAAATTTGGATAAGGGTGCAACAAGTGATGATTTTATAAGATAAAAAGTCACGATATGATATTTATGTATGAATGCATGATATCGGTATAGAACGACGACGAAAACGACGACATACCTACTTCCGTATGCTTATTAACGATGATTACGAAATGCGTGACCCCAATATTAGTAATCGTGTGTAGCGCCTAGTATATACTCGATTCTTATATTATGAAGGGTGAGATATTTATAGAATTTATATTCGTTGAGAGCATGGTGATTGTAGTAAGTTGAGTACATTGTATTATGATGTAGGTATTGGTAGAGGTATAGTAAAAGTTGAATGAGTTGGAAATATGTGGGAGTGAGGGAAATTTTCGAGAGGCGACAAGAATTCCTTCATGTTCTCTGTAATGTAAAAAATGTCTTGAGATTTTCTAAAAATAATTTTATGTATAGCCGGCCTATTGTGTGTGAAAATAGGTGAAGAGGGATTTCTTGGTTAACTTCGAGATAGTAGAATTGAAATAATGGCATATAAATTAATTAGAGCTTAGCTTATACGTTGATTTTACTACTAATTGTTTGTTAGGGGTTGTTCTTCCCACTTGGGTTGACATAATTATTTCATAAAAATATGAAAGTTCTTCGGAAGCAAAAAAATTTGAATTGGGTGGAACTGACTTCATCGCGTTGGAATTTAAAAACCTGATATTTTTTCCAATTAGAATTCTCAATGCACTTACGAATATATCGTGAGCGTGTAAGAATTATGATATAGTTTTTGCATATCAGAAATTTGAAAAATGTTAGGAGGAATCTTAATTAAGAATTGCCGCTTGATGAAATCAGAGGAGTACTGACGGAATATTTAGCAAATTTCATGCAAAAATGCATCCAAATTTTCATAAATCCGACAGGTTATTTCAATACCAAGTCATATTTAGCCCCTTGTCGTCTACCACGATTGGTTGAGAATAATGAACCGAATATCGAAAATTGACGAAGATGAAATTCATCGATATCCTGATTTGAAGGGATTCGTCCGTAATCTAACCATGTTGGTCCAAATTTCTTGTAAAACAAGCATTCGCACTTGTTTCTCTAGTAATTAGAATGTAGAATAATCACACAGATTGAATGATTTCATCTACCACAATCATATTTTCCAAAAAACAATTACTCAAAACCGGTTATTCCATTAATAATACTTCAACTTAGTACGAGTTCTGATTCTACCAACACAACATCCTCAAATGAAACCGATATATGCGCCATATATCTTATTTATATCATAACAACAAGATTCTGAGATTAATGAGCAAATATAAGTTAAAAATGAAAAAAAAACCTGAGATTCTACCTTTGACGATTGGACATTTCTCATATCAACGCATGTAAAGTACTTGGTAACTATTGCACAATAAAAGTGAACAATTTTGATTTTCCATTTCTAAAAAAAATGTGAGTCAACATTTTAAACGATACTACTTTTGTAAAATACTCATGCGTATTAACAAGATACGAGTCATTCAAAAACGATCAGCAGTAGCAGAATATTCAATCACACTTTGACGACAGTCTTGTTAAGCCAGCATATGAATTAGAGAGCTCGAAAATGACAGGCTGCCGTACCATACTGTAATCCTATGCTTCATGCTACAAGTCAAAGTCTATAATTTTCAAAGTTCCAGTCTTTTCCAGTAGACTACACAACGCTTAGAGCTCAAGTAAGTAGTAACAATCCGCGTATGGCCAGACACAAATCAGAATCTCCAACCGCAGCATATAATAGTCTTACCGAAATAATTTGACAAAACTTGTTTTTCGTAAAAATTGACCGCGATAGTATAAGTTTATCTTTTTTACCACCGCGTATTATACGAAACATAGATCAGATGAGGATAGCTCATATGTACATAAAATGTCTCACTCAAACTGCGATGATGAAGGCTAGGTCACTGGGGAGCACTTGAGTGTATCGAACCGAAAGCACGCTGCACTTTTCTTTTGCATACAAGAAGCTTTTTTTCATGAGAGCATTGAAACACGATATAACAGGGTTACGTGCTAAAATTAATGGAAAAATATTCGAGTAAGCTATTTTTGAACTTTCTTCAGCCTTTGTTTATTCTGTCTATAGGATTGTGTACTCTATTGTTGTTATATGGATTGGCTATGAATAACTAAATTCTTTGACTTGGGTCTACAGGGAGGCAATAGGTATTTTATATTATTCAAAGCTAGTGCATGAGTACGAACAGCCGATGTGTTCAAGCGGATCGATTATTTGCTAATGTTTGTTTTAGATAATGATAAGAGTGCAATTCCATGAATAAGAGGGACTAAAAGGACAGCAATTTTCAACATTTCATTCAAGAATAATCTGCCTTATTGGTTGAATTCATTACGAACTCAAAGCCTGAATTTTCTTGAATTGCAAGTAAATACGCCAATCAAAATTACTCATTTCAGACTAATAGATTTGAAAATGTGAACGATTGTATCAAGAATATTGAATTGAAACAAATATTTGCAAATAAGTATAGTTGAAGTTTTGAAAAAGCAATATATTTTTTGGACAATTTTTTCATCATCAATATATCATCGAATTCACTGACGAACACTCAAAATGTATTTCACGTAGATTATCATGGGCCACCAACAGTTTCAAAAAGTAAAACAAATTTGAATCGAAGAAATCAAAAACAATCCGGCGATCGGAGAGTTTTCATAAAATATAGAATATAGATTTGAAATCAATTTGAAACAAAAGATTTCAATTTTCTGTGAGTATTGTGGAAAAATTTCAAGTACAGGCACTAGTATAGAATTGTTCATGACTCCTTTGGTTCTCAGGAATAACGTTTCTCTCAACAAAATATTGCACTGTAGATAAAGCTAATATCAATTTATATACAGCAGTTTTTCAATCATCTGGGAACCTTGACAGGCGAGAATAATAGACGAAACAAGCAAAGCAAGTGACTTTAGCTAATTGAATACTGTTGCGACTCATTTCCGGCAGTACAACGAGTTGAGAATCTCATTTCAGCAAGTCTGCAGACCTGCAACAGCATAATAAATCACGATAATTATGAGACAAACCACACGTAACACGACTTTGTACGAAGCTACAAATATCTTTCAAAACATTCCAGCCGTACAGAAATCGTCAAATCCTTGTTTCAGTTTTGAGTTCACTGATGAAATGTGCAAATTTTTCGCCAAGAAAAATACAGTATCAAGTGTATTGATGATTCAACAAATTATGAGAGAAAAGAAACTTCATCAACTGATGAAAACAAAAAAAAACTTCATACAATCCCTTCTACATGTCTTTACCAATTACGTCTGACTAAACTCGTCTATTTCTACTTAGAATCCATCACACCGTGATCTCTGGACTACCTCTGGCATGCGATGGTATCGTGTCAAATATCGTTGACGAAAAAGTCAAAAACGATTTACATGGACAAAAGTTAGTTCGATTATATTTTAAGACAAAATTTTGTCAATAAATATATCATCATGGACAAGTGGCATGAAATTGATACAGTAGTCTTGAACCCTCAGAATTCAACTTTAAATAGTAGAGAGGATAGCACCTCCTCCGATCAAATTTCATCCAAAGTTGATAATGGATCTTTGAGAGGTTCAGAGGGATTGTCTTTACAAAAGATTATAAAATCATCAAGGACAAAAAAAATTGTGACCATAGACATTATACTAGACTTTTCCATCGGACTTTTTCCTTGACTTTTTCTGAAACATCCTCCAAGACTGTACCCCAGACTTTTTTCAAGACTTTTCTCGTGACTGCGATATAATTGATAAAGGTTTCGTTGAGAGTCTTGCTGAAGCCTATATACAAGACTCTGAGCAAGACTTTTGCAAGACTTTCAACAAGACATTCTTTTTTTTTCCGGGGCAACAATGCCAGCTCAAAGGCTGCCGACAAAATTTCTACTATCAGTTCAAGAAAGATTGACACCTCAAGAGTTTTTGCTATCCTGGCTCCAAAAAAAATCGGTTATTTTTTTTTCAGTAAGCACAATCTGTTCATGTTCTTTTTACTGCGCTCTCTCTAATCCAAACAGTGATAAACAAAATCTAGCTCAAAATCGACGCCAGACTCCGCCTCATGAATCGTATATCGATGCACCAGCTGCACTTGGATATTAGAGCTATACTGTAACACTACAACACAAGTGCAATATACACACGAGTAGCCAGAGGCCGGCTTTTGCTGCGCTTGCCCGTGCACGATGACCTTGAACCTAGACCACTAGCAAGCTTATCAGCTGCATGGATCAGCTGCTCGACGTGCGGAAAGCGAAAGAAAAAAGGGCTGTATTATGCACTTGGGACGACTTTTTTTTTACAACACAGAGTATCTGTAGCTTGTAGTCAAGGGTGATGTGCATCATGTGAGACTTATGCAGAAACCAATTATATTGAAGTTTACGTGTGTTTTGAAAGAAGCATCTTAAAGATCGGAAAAAGTGTTAATTTTTCATGCACCTCAACAATTTTTTTCATGTATTTTTCATATCCAGTATTCACTGTTAAAAAGTGAAATTTTTCAAGTCGCGTCAATCACCTGTAATTTTCACGGGTATAGACGGATCGAAAAAAACTTGAGATCTTGTAGGGCTTTCCAAGACCTTTGATTAACTTTTTTAAAAAATTCTCTGCGATGATTTCAACCCAAACAATCGCTCTCGGACGACAACGATGAAATATGCGTGCTACCTGTATGGTCCCAAGGGCGTTCCGCCTTATCTTGATTCGACCTCGTTCGTGAACATGAAATATTACTTTGAAAAAATTTCAAAGGACACATTATCGGTCTAAAATTGTCTGAAATTTCAGGAAATGTAGATGAAACAGCTCGCAAATGCGCTCCTGGAGCGCTAGGTTCGGTTCAAACACTGTTTTGAGTGATAAAATCATAATTATGAAGAAAAACGAACGTAGCTCTTCAGGAGCGCATTTGAGGTTATTTATTTAACCACATTTTCTGAAAGTTCAGACAATTTTACGTCGATGATGTGTCCTTTGAAATTTTTCCAAAATTATATTTCATGTTCACAATCGAGGTCGAATCAAGATAAGGCGAAAATCATCGTAGAGAACTTTTGAAAAAAGGAAATTGAAGGTCTTGGAAAGCCCTACAAGATCTCGTTGAGTTTTTTCGATCCGTTTATGCCCGTAAAAATTACAAGTGGTTGACGCGACTTGGAAAATTTCACTTTTTGACAGTGAATACTGGACATGAAAAATACATTAAGAAATTTTTTTGAGGTACATGAAAAGTTAGCATTTTTCCGATCCTTAAGATGCTTTTTTCGAAATTGCCGTACAACCAACAGTTTTCGAGCAGTCAATGTTTTTGTGCGAGTATCAATGTTCCATTATTTTTGGTGGGTACTGTACCATTTTGAACTCATTTGAAAGGCATTAAAACTAGTTCGGAGTCTTCAAAACATTTCCCGCCTCCTTGGGAAATTTTTAGAAAATGTATCTCTAAAATCGTCATATTTATCTTCAAAAGCAAAAGTTGAGTGAGAAAATTTTCAGAATCGCATTCTCTCCTATACGATTCCAAAGTTGATGACCTGAAGAAGTTTTTCGCATAGTTTTCAGATCGGGAAATTCAACGAGGGAAAACTGTCACGACTTTTGATACGAAGGTTCCGCCGAACGAGACTAGCGTGGGCCTAGTGTGATGACTTTTGAGCGTGCTATGCTTCGTATTTTAAGATATGTCTCGATGTTTATCACTGAGGTTTCGGGGTTTTCAAACCTGGTGAATCGATTCCGCTAGATATTCTGTTCGAAAAACGTAGCGTTTGATTGTTAATAAAAACTTTTATTGCATTGGCAATTATTTCCACTAAATAAATGTCCACTTTCACGGCAAAACGTAAGAGACCAAAGTTGTAGATCTTGAAATTTTCACAGAAAAAGTCCTCACAAGTTTCGCGGAAAATCCAAGTCCGAGACGAGAAAAACGTGGAAACGCTCTTGCACTTAAATGACGCGGGCTACCGGGCGGCTTATGCAGCGCTTATCATGGATCCGTTGCGGCCATTTTGACAATTAATGACAAAACTAATCGAAGCATCTTGAAAAGTAAATGATGTCGTACAAGGTGATCGCTTTCACATACCGTGATACTTGAATATCTGATTTTGGATCTCCATGAACTAACCGTAGCGATGTCCTTATAATATAATAGTTATATATTTTATTACCGTTACATATTATGGCATAGCGTATAGCAACAAGCATTACTCATTCTCTTGATCAATTTCAAAGTGGTCCGGGTTTTTCACAATTAAAACGTGAGCATTTTCAAGTGCATTTGTGTCTCCTCGAAATGATTTTGATTATTTAGCCATCAAATGAGATTCGTTACGGTGCTTACGAATCCAATAGCGCTGTATTACCCGGCCCGGATCAGCCCGTATCATGCATGTGCGAGCATAATCATTTTTCTCGTCTCGGACTTGGATTTTCCGAGAAACTTGTGAGGACCTTTTTTGTAGGAAATTTCAAGATCTACAATATGTTGGTCTCTTATGTTTTACCGTGAAAGTGGACATTTATTTAGTGGAAATAATTGCCAAAAACTGTAATTTTGCAATAAAAGTTGTTATTACCAATCAAACGCTACGTTTTTCGAACAGAATACCTAGCGGAATCGATTCAGCGGGTTTGAAAACCCCGAAACCTCAGTGATAAACATCGAGACATATCTTAAAATACGAGTATAGCACGCTCAAAAGTCATCACACTAAGCCCACGCTAGTCTGGTTCGGCGGAACCTTCGTATCAAAAGTCGTGACAGTTTTCCCTCGTTGGATTTCCCGATCTGAAAACTATGCGAAAAACTTCTACAGGTCATCAACTTTGGAATCGTATATGAGAGAATGCGATTCTGAAAAATTTCTCTCTCAACTTTTGCTTGTGAAGATAAATATGACGATTTTAGAGATAAATTTCCCAAAAATTCCCCAAGGAGGCGGGAAATGCTTTGAAGACTCCGGACTAGTTTCAATGCCTTTCAAATGAGTTCAAAATGGTACATCCAAAATTTCAAGGAGATATATTCATCGACCTCGGAGATCAAGCGAGGTGAACACGAAAATTCTAAGGATATCAAATTTCTCATTTTCACTCTAAAAGTCGATTTTGATATGGTTCCTCCTACATCAGAGAAATACAAAGTCCATATTCGTATTCAGCATCCTCAAAAACATGAAGTATGACCTTTTCTAGCAAGTAGGTCATCGGTGGTCGCTATTTTGTTAACGGAGCAACTTTTTGGCCACTTCCCGCTTGCCTATACACTATACAGAGAGTATAGGTGACTAACGAGATTTTTTTTTATTTCTAAATTACTAATTCTATACTAAACCTACTTCCCATCATGAGTTTCAATAGTCGTGATTTAATAACTTCTTGATCTTTTTCATCTTGGATGTATAGAGTAGGACAGGGCTCCATCGCAGAAAAACCTTATATTGGTCTCATGTACCATATCGATTTGTACAAAAAATCATTAAAATAGTCCAAGCAATTTAATCGAATTATATTCGCCAATTTGATCTTTCGATGAGCACAGCTCATGATGTGAAAAAAGTAAAAAATTCTTTACTCCATAAATAATGAAGTTTGAGAAATTATGACTAACTCACCACTCCAAGCATAATTTTCGAGTCTGGCAATATTTTTTCTCACACTTATCAACAAAATTAGATTATCCCTTTTCAAGGAAATAACAGTATGCTCATCAAGTTTCCAATCAGAGAAATCTACTTTTATCTGATGATCTCACACTAATTAACCAGGATACATCCCTCTCCACGTGGCCACCCTCTCACATTCCAATCCATTCATTAAGTAGAGTCTATAATAAAACTGAATCTCTGCTTTTACGTCATATATAACGCGAGAGGAAAATTCATTTACTCAGCATCAGCAAAAATGTAGGTGGTCAAACCGGAATTATTCTTTTGTGCAGAAAGTTTTCTACGCAAACGAGATATTAAAATTGACAAAGTGTTGCTCTATAAAAAGTAAAACTCGATAAGAATTTTCTGCATGACTGAAAAGCTTTTTTTTCTACAATAATAAAATCCCTATAGTCTATAATTATAACTATCGTCATCGAGACACATACACCTTCTGCAACTAGTACAATAGTACGTGACGTAAAAGGCAGGATAGTGAACTTGGATATGATCGTTCTTACAGCTTTTGCGTGTCAGTTTCGAGGGATTTTACTGCTGCTGATGCTGAAGCTCTGAAAGATCGTTTCTGCTCTTACTTTCAAAGAAGTGGGATGAAACTGCTTTGATAAAGTTTTGATTCAACATATCGTATGCCTCGGGTCTCACTTTTTTATTTCAAAAATCGTTGAAAGTAGGAAATGGCATCACTGCTTATACCACATGCTTATTCAAGGTTCAATTCATAACGACGGCAACGAAGTTTCACAAAATGTCATGACTGTTGAGAAAAATTATACACTAGGTTCCAACAATTGTTAAATATTTTGAGAATGCATGAACATTCATATCAATCAGTCTCAAGAATTTAGACTGATTTCGGACGTAGCACGCAAAAAGTAACAAGGATCCTGAAGTAAATTGATTAAAATTTTGCGTCGTTAAAGAAGAGATGACCTTATACAGGGCTGTGGAAAGTAATGAAACGTTACGATGGAGACGTATTTTCAAATGTGTTTCGATCTGCCGTGGGAGTGTGCTCATCCAGTAGATCGTAATCCCTCGATGAAGAGCCAACAGTTAACTCTACCTTTGGATGGCAATACAATTTCCGCAAAGCACGATGCATTTAAGCTTCGTCGGGTATCACACTCATCGACCAGGATTACAGAGTCTCGTGTATAATGAAGGGCAACGCTGTGTCGACGCGCCTGGGCGTGGTTTTAGCTGTTCAACGCAAACTAAGATTTATAGATGGTGTACGAGATAATTATACGATGTTGTGCAGATTATTCATTTCGATCATCTTGATAAATTTTGGATGATATTTTATAGTGTACGTAGAAGGGAGAGCGAGAATTATTATAACGTCTGGAAAATCATTTTGGCTAAGATAAAATTGATTTTTTGCGGTCATGTCACTATGTTCAGAATATTTTCAAACTACTATTTACATGGATGAAGATGACTAAAATTTCTGGATTATTTGTGAGATTTTGATTGAAAACATTCTCCCTTTTGGGAAAAAATCGAGGTGTTTCTTTGTGAATTGGTCGAGATTTGCAATGCTTGTTGCTGATAGACAAGAATTCAATGCAATTTACGGGATCACCAGCATTACAGGTCAAAAATGCGCAAGCCTGTACATTAGTGTGTCCGTTATTTCCCAGTATTTTTTTAAGGACTTCTTTATTCCTTAGAGGACCTTTTCATGACCAGAAATGTCGGGAATCAAGGCAAAAACTTCGAGTTGGGGCAAAAAATCCTTCAACGCTGCCTAAAAAGCCATTTATAGTGATTTTTAAGCCCCATTTTTCTCAATTATTGGCTATTCCTGCGCATTCGCATGGTTGAGTGCCTCCTCTGGAAGTATTTTCAATCAATAGCTGACAAATTTTCCTTCAGAATGACCAACTGATGAGATCGATTTAGTGCATCACAACCAGGGCTGTGACTGTTTTCAAAAAGTAAAAGAGCTCAAAGTATCGAGTGGGTCCAACAGCAGTAATATCTGCCATCCCCGAGCTCACCGTATCAGACACCTTGAACTCTTCCACTCTTCAAAACCAGTCACAGCTTTGGTTGTGGTGCACTAAATGAACTCTATCAAGTGGTCATTTGGAAAAAAATTTCGTCAACTATCAATTGAAAATACTTTTGGAGGCTTTCAACCATGCGCATGCGCAGGAAAAGCCAATAGTTATTGAATAATTGAGCTAACTAGTTGCCTCTGAACTAGAGGCCCTGAAGGGGATGAAGGAGTCTATAAAAAATATTGGGAGATAACGGACACCCTTCCATACATCATATACATATAATAGTGTGATGCCCGTTTTTAATGCTTTTTCACTGACTGAGTCGAAATGAGAAGAAAAAGAATGAAAGAAAATAGTACATTTCGACACAAGGGTGGAAGAACTTTTTTTCGCGTCCGATTGATAGGTTTCCAGCCTGAACCGTAGGCGAAGGTCGGAATCAACACGAGGATGCGAATAATAAGTTTTACACCCGTGTATCGAACAGTGTTTTTGTACGAACCGCGCATAGTGTGTCGAAAACATTTTTCTCTTATGCCATTTCAATAATTGAAATTTTGCTCGAAATCTTAGCGAATTTCAAATGGAAGATATTTTCTCTCGAAAATTCTCAGTAAAATCTTCATGCTGCATTTTCCAATTTCACAACGAATTATTTTCGATTGATTGAAGAAATTATCTCTGTACCCGGAAAATGTTCTCAAGAAATGTATAGTCGTAATATACTGGAATAAATCACTTCAAATCAACCATAGTATTTGAAGCCGGCCTCTTCTCGTTTTACCGACGAGCCCGAAGAGAGAGACCAAATTGAAACAAATACATACTAAGTCCTTCACATGATATTTTCAGTTTCAATTTGGTCCAGTGGTGGGCTGAGGGCGAAAATGTTCGCCGGCTCTCTACATGTGACGTTAGACGTGGTATTTGGATTTGCCTCGACTGGGCGATCAGAGTCACAAGAGTAATGTCGAATTCCGTGTTCTGGAATATAAGTAACTCTCAAATCGGCCGCTCTACAATCTTTCATATGCAAGTATCGCTAGTCCAACAAGTGAAAAAAAAATACAAATCTGAAAAATGACGCACCCGTGATTTTTTAGGGTGCGTCCACAAATATGCATGTGCAGTGCACACTGCGCATATGCACTGCACACGTGCACATGTGCAGCTCGTCAAATATTAGCCAAAACCAGACGGATTTCGTCTAGTTCTGCTTTGGATCAGCCGTTAGCGGAGCAAATTCCGAACCGATTCAAATCTGTAATTCTCTGACGTGAGCTCTTCAATTGTTGCTCAACTTTGATGAGCTCCACATGTGCACGTGTGTAGTACATAAGCGCAGTGTGCACTGCATATGCATGCATATGCATAAATTGTGGACGCACCCTTACAAATATCTCCGTAACACCCCTTCATTGATCGTCTACGCGCTCAAATTCATCATAACGATTATTTACGATGGTTCCATCGTTTGATTTGAATTTTTGGATCAACTCGTGAAAATATGGAAATCAACAAAACAAAAACGGGTATTAACAGAAAACAAAAATTGATTCTAGTAGTATTCCAGACATTTCATCGCCAGACAACACGACGGTGACATGAAAAACTCAGTTCTCGATGATTGACAAGATTAGAACAATACTCAACCATTTTTACTCACAAAATCAATATTTTCTGGATACCAGCACACTCAGGTATAGACGGTAACGAGATCGCCAATCAGCTAATCAAAGATGTATCGATTATTTCGAGCTGATCAGTCTTAGGTATTTCTTCCACTGATCTTTAAAAAAGTTTTGTAAATAAGCCCTTACAAGATACTTACTCTCTTAACCTTTCCGAGTGAACCCCCCCCCCCTCCTTTGTGGCAACTCCAAAAAGAGTGAATTTCACTCTTTTGGAGTGAGAATTCCACTCGGGCCCGAGTAACTCTCACTCTTTCCGAGTTGCCAAAAACAGTAGTTCATTTTGAGAAGTACTTTGATACCAAGAAATATACTTGGTATAAGAATCTGAAACTTTTCCGAGAAATCGTAACTACAACCAATAAGTGTCTGTCGGATCATTACAGCTTGAATGCCTCGCTATCTAAAGTTAACATAATTTTCAATAGGAAAAGCAAAATGTGAATGTAGTGCAGATTTGCAAGACCGAGACTATATTTTGTGACAGTGCCCGTTGTACAAAAAGCAAAGAGTGAATTTTCGAAAAAATATCTTACAGGATAGCATGCAATTTTCTATGATTTCCAGCATTCTGCTTCCAAATCCTTGCTCGAAACGATGTAAAGAATTCTTCGACTTAAGTGAATGTAACTTGAGGATTTAGTATGAGTTCATTTGATAAATTGCATGACTCAACCAGGCACACAATTCGATTTCGAACGCTATCCAAAACTTTGTAACACCATCGTGAATAGGCCCAAAATATGAGATACGTCATTGTATAATAAAGAAAAAAGCAAAAAAAAGTAAGTATACGTAAGTAACAGGAACTCTAAAAACAAAACCAGGTCACACAACGACAGAGTATTGTTTTACCTGCATCCAGGACAAATAAGCCTCTTTTTCCAATCACGTATATGTGACCAATCGATTGCACAGCAATCCCTAAAGACAATCGGGAAATGAAAAATCATCCCTTAGCAAAGTACAGCCACCCGCATCTCAGGTCGGCGCACATATATCTTCATCCCACTACTCATCTAAATACATACATATATACACTGATAAACACGTGACAGTGTTCTATGTGATGCCACTCCAGGGAAAGAGCAGCGATCGATGCCACCGGAGTCTGCACACGTGCGTGACGCTACTCTCGACTTTTATCACTCTACACTTACTATACGCTCTATAGTCAAAATTTCCACCCCCTCAGCTATGAGCTGGTACAACCAACTGTACAACAGTCAATTTTGACTGAAATTAACAATTTTTAGTAACGGTCTACATTGCTGGGCGCAGCATCGTGTTCTACCAGTAATTACAGCCCGGAAAAAACGAGCTATTGCAAGGAATTTTAAATTTCCGGGGGATGAAATTGTACGGAAAAGAGGAGGTGAAACGAAGCCCGCGACCTTGAACCAGAATTGAGCTGAGCCTGACCCGTTTATATTCACGGCCAAAATCAGTAGTATACACCGCTGCTTTATACATATAATACACCACCCGCTCGCCCGGTTCGAGAGTACCCACCCAAATATATATCGAGGATTTCCCGATTTCGTTGGAGTGTTGGGGGGGGGGGGGGGGAGAGTGGCAAGGAGAATTGAGATAATTGGTCATGATTTATCGGGCGAGCCAATGATTGCAGCATTCTGGTAATACGGTAAGCCGACGGACGGGGGTATGCATGCATATTGGGTATCGAATAATTCACTGCAAATAGATGTGTTTATATATATGTATGTGCTTGAAGCTCGCAGTGAGTACGAGACGGTTATTGATTTGCGATATTGGAAATTTTGGGCACGTTTCGATGTTTATGAAAGGAATGCTGAGATTGAGTGATGAGGAGGAAGGATGGTGGAAATTGTTGGGGAAGATTAGTATGATTTGGAATTGCAAATACTGCTGGAATGAGGATGATTAGCGAGAAAATTGACGGAATTCAACTTTAGAATGCATTTTAGTGAAAACTCAAGCACCTTGGAATTTTTAGAGTGAGATCAACTTTTACGGACTCTTTGGAATGATAATATTCAACCCCTTCATTTCTATCGTCCTGTACATGAGGACACCCCCAACCTTCGAATAAATGTTGATAAAGATCTAAAAAATTCAAATCAAATTCTGACGATTTTGAAAACATATGATTGTAAGTAACACATTTCTACATCATGCCTCTGTTCGAAAAAGAATATTGAAAGGAAACAAAATGTTTCCTCGTTAACCTCACAATTCACCATTTTCGGTCATTCTGCAACTACTTGTTGATTTTTATCGCTTCACAAACTTTTCAAAGCCGGGAAGTAAGGTACACAGTGAGATTCATACAAAGGAACATGGGACACGCGCACCAAATTTGAGATAGAAATGAATCAAGTTTAAGGCACTCTGAAAAGTGTAAAATATAAATACTGGCAAATTTGATGCGTTTCAAGGTCAAAAAATAGAACTCAATTGATGGAACCGATGGAACAAATAACAACAGGTCCAACAAAAAGAAACGGAATAATCTAACAAACTCGCGATAGGCATCAAGTATCCCAACCAATTTTGATTGGCGAGGACAACCAATCTTTTCTTCTGAAAGGACGAAAAAATATTTCTTTGCATCTTCTTTGCTATTAATGGCAAAGAAGATGCTGCTTGTGCTAATAGAACAAATTTCAATAATGAGTCAAGCAAAAGAGAGTTAATAATTCAAATTGAATTCTTGTTCGAATTTCAAGAGATGAATTTCGCATGCGATAACTGAAATATATTGTGCCAAGTGGGCGATGCCATTAGTAACCCAGTCTCCAAACGCGAAAGTTCAAGTTTGACGTCAGAGTCCCATCCCGCGAACGGCGAATTCGATAAATCCGTTACCATCATTCAAAATTACGCAACCCTATCTGATCTCACTTTTGACTTCATCTCTCACGCTGAAAGGCACTTGCAGTAAATCAGACGCTCTCCACTTACCGAAGATCAACCGATAAATCAAACCATAACGAACACGCAATCTGAACAGAAATCTCAATTCTCAATTGGCAAAACGATTCAAATTTGTATTGCATCTGCTGCACAAAAAAAAATGACCATAACTCTCAATTTTATTTCCCAACAAAGTGACCGAATTTCATCATCACCTGTGGCACCTCAGAGTACTTGAACTCGTCGTCGCTGCTGTCATTTTTAGATTCCCGGCGCATGAGTTACTCGCTAAGATTTTGAATAGAAAACCACCTTTCTTACGACTTTACGAACTAACTATGTTACAATTGTAAAAGCGTGTTACAAGACGCGCAAGAAGTGCATAACTGACCCGGCCTTTCATTGATATCACGTTTGGCGTCTGGTTGCAAAGAGCATATGTGTATATAAAATACGAATTGACACGGGTCTTGTAATCGAATTTGCGGGACGGATTCCGCGACCCCCTGTTACGCAATCAGGTACCGAGCAATAGACAGTTTGACGGTCACTGAAAATCGTTACGATTTTTGTTTGACGGCTCTGATGTGGTTAGGATTATCGCGTCGACGATGAGACTTCTTAGGCTTAATTGTATAATCTATAATCAACTGCCGGACATCGACTCGACTATTCTATTATTGTAGGTTTAGGTGCGAATATCGATTGTCTAGACATGTATTTGAGACCGGGCGACGGTGTACTGTTTGAAACAGACATATTCTCAGGATGGGGATAATAACATCAAGATATGAATATTTTTAGCCAAATAGACCTCACGTAAAGTTCAGATGGCTAATAAAAAATATATTTATGAAACTTTGGGAACTATCTTGTTCTGGTGAGAAATTAAGATGTCTTGAAGGGTTTGATCTAACGGATTTTCCATTTCGAGACACCAGCCTCTGAGGTCAGCAATTCCCAAATACACCCATCGAGATACATTCATTCCTCACCAAAACAAATTTTTATTCAAATCCGTGTGTTGCAGATCTATTATAGTGCTCTCCTTGCTTAACTCGTTGATTTTAGAACTGACTTCCGGCACTCGGAATCACTTTTTGATGGTCAAAACATCAAATGCCAGTGTCAAAACAATGAAAAATGGCAAAATTGAAAAGTCGACAATTTTTCGATTTTGATTTTTTTTCAAGGATGGAAGGTTGTACAGACTTAATTTTTGTGCCAATATGTATGTATCAGTAATGTCCACAAAATTTCCTGATTCCTGTCAGATTCTTCCAATGCTCCTGTCAAGCGTTATCGCCGAAATATCGAAAATACGCGAAAACTGATATTTGTGATAATTTTTGAATGACGCACGGCGAAAATCTGAAAAATCTCTGGCAACCCTGGAGACAGATTCCCTTGACAACAAAGGTTTCTACATGCTTTCTGTTCTGTAAAAAGTGGAAAAAACGAAAAAATTTCAATTTTGTGATTTTGACGTCTTTTTGGCTTTTTTCGACTAGTTATTGATATCATTTGTGTTGTCAGAAAATCTTACCGAGACCGGAAAGTGAGGTCTAAGGTGAGCGAGCTAATGATGATGAAATGTCCCAATGCTTGCTAGCACATAACTTGCAGAGTCAAACCGACAATTGAAAAATATTCCGAAATTGATAAATATTTCTAGGTTGATCGAATATTGTATAATACTCTTGGACACTAGGACGCCTGTGCAGTAAAAAAGTTGACCACATTTTCAATCAGATGATTCAATTGAATAATACTTGAATTTGGCTCGATTTAGAGTTAAAAAATATTAAAGATGACTGATTTAATGTTGGAGGATTGAAAACCTGATCAGTCAAATTTTCCACCAGAATATTCCAACCCTTCGCTCATCATCTCTGAATCGCCGATGATTCGTTATGGATAATTTAGACGAATTAAAATGTGATGAGAAAATTATAATGAAACACTCACCGATGGTACCCTTTGCCCAAAACTGAGGAAAGATAGCTTCCGCTTACTCGCGGGAGTGGACCGCGACTCGGCTTTGCCAGACATCGTTGTTTTCTTCATTGATTATCAAGTCTCAGGGACTGATGAGGGACTTTTTCCTTGGTGCCCGTCCGATTCTCAATTCGGACGGAGATGTCCACATGTGGAGAAGTCGCTCCAATAACAGCTCCGTTGTCCTATTGATTGCTGCAACATGAAAAAATTCACATTCTTCATAAATCACAAAATCATGTTTCAACGCTTATTTCGAAGAATATTTGGATACAGATATGATATTGCACTAAAATCGTTTTCCTTTCATATCCAGTCCAACAGAAAGAGGTAGAAGATCGATGCAAAACGAATGAACGTTTCTCGAAGACTGCGAAGAATTTTCACACAAGTGGTGTTATTCTTGTGGCCTCTTACGTTCTGGAGATGCAATAATAGTTAAACTGCTGACAACAACTTTGCAGCAAGTGTTTGAGTTAGCAGTAGACGGAAGTCGATTTTGAACGAACATTATTGTGTTAGTCGCAGTATTGATGCATATATTTGAGTTGTCCGAAGTCAGAGTCGACCAAGTCATATTTTGAATGAAAGGGGTCTTACACTTTCAGTTTCGGAGATACGTCACAAAAAGTTCCCAAAAATTTTTCGCCTTATGAAAACATAATGAAGATGCAAAAAAATTTTTAGAAGGTCCTCGCCCAGAAAAAATGTAGGGCTAAATCTGAACGCAGAAAAACTAGTTTTCAAAAGTATAGTCTCACTGATCCACTGATTTATCGTTCAGTACCTTGCTAAAATCCAGTGCGTGATTCGTTTTCTATCAATTATACTTACATACATGGAATTGTGTATGTCTAAACAGTTCATCAAGATCATCAAGTCAGATCAGTTTGAATAGCAAATATGGAACCTAGAATCAAGGAATGTGGTGATGAAAAAATTAATCTAAATTTCTCAAACACTTTCGTAGCGTGTATTTGCTGTAAGAGTAAAATAAAAATCGTTTGCAGTGAAAGGATGATTACAATATCAGAATATGAGAGGAACGTCATTTTCAAAGCCCGTTGAGTTCATGGTATTGGAGATTCGGAATGAATCGACTATGTTGAGTACGTATGAGCCTGCTGAGATGATAAGTAATATAAAATCGTGAAGAAGGGGATAAAAAGTCATTGTCCGGCCGATGGAGTTGACTAGACTGTTGTACCTCCATAGAAAATGAAATCAGACTTACAATATTCAAAACACCAGCAATGAATGTAGAAGATGGAAGAAAATATGCGAGACACGGTAAAAAACTATTTCTTTCTGGAGACACAAGACCGTATGTCATTTTCTGTGGTTCAGATTATGAAGAGAAGTAGTAGACTTGATATAAAACAGAAAATGCCACAAAGAACAATGAATGAGGTGGCCAGTCGGTTTCTGCATAGTAGGTTGGGAATAGAAATAGACATAGTAGACGACCCATAGTTAAAAAATTGGAGTGTGGTGATTGTAAAATTCGGTCTTTCTTTAAATTCTCTGGTCTCGCAAAAATAGCCACACAATTTTGAGGGATCTTTTATTTATTATCAAGATGAATCCTATCATATTTGCTTTCAAAATGTATGAAGGACCAGGTTGCGAGGATGTAATCATGTCTTTTTTTCAATATTACTATAAATTGTTCTTCCCCGAATTCATATAACTATTCAGCTAAAGAAAATTAGCTTGTTTCAGAACCCTGAAATTTTGCTTCTGGGCACAAGTGCGCTCAGAAGCGCCATTGGAAAGTGGAATGAAATTTCGAAAAGAACATTGTTCATCTGATCATTGTCATAGGCCACAGTGTTGCAAATTATATGATTCTAAGAGTGCACAAAGTCAGCACTAACGGCACACAACGACAATTTTATGAACCTTGCATCACTCCGTTGGCGGAAAGGTAGTTTCCAGCGTTGCCTTTGCTTAAATCGATACGAATACCTCCAAAGGAGCTTGAAAGAGGAAATGCCCAAACTTTTCATGAAATATTTCTATTTCATGGGAATATGTAGACTGTATGAAAAATCATCAAAATGATAATCAATGTCCTTCTAAAGCGTGAAGAATGACGATTTAGACGAAGCAATAGATTTTGGTGGTAATGATTTTCATTTGAAATCTATTTGTGTTACATTTGCAGAATCTTTCACGGAATAAATGTCTAGTACAGCAATGTTTTCCAATGTCCTAATCGAGACTCAATTAACCAAACAAGTAGGACAAAATGAAATGGTCCATATTGCCTATTACGGGTTGGCCAACTACAGATTCAAAATAATAACTCTTAACTCATCAAAAATGTATCTATTCTTCATAGAGAGTTGTAACGATGAATGATGATAAGGTCTATTCCATGACTTTTAAGCCGGAATGACGTCAACTTTTTTATTCGCTCGAAGAAGCCGCATGTTGAGACCTTAAGGATTTTTAGGTTATCATGTCTATAATATGAGATTTGCATTACATTGTGAGAACTACTCTTACAGATCAATAGTATGCCAGTGGGCGTTATGATGATTCCATGGCAAATCGTAAGGAACATTTTACGAAGATGATCTTTAAGCTGTCATACAGAATGAAAAATCCTCGGAAAATTCCTAACGACTTCAAATTGAAGGTTAAAGGTAACTGGAATTTTGATACTTTGGTTGGAACCGATAGCATGAACGGAATGTTGGTACCTGGTAAAATCAAGTGGTATACATACTTTTTTTTACATCGTATGCAATATTTTTCGAAAAATGTTTTCACGAAAAAGTAAATGAAAGGAGTATTGGCCGAGACGTCACTAGGTTGAGATTCCGTGGACAGACCGTTTGCAAGACTAATTCAGAGCAAAATGGGATTTTAACTTCGTTGCAAGGATTACTGTGGAGATGGTGTAATTCAGTCGGATTAAGCTCTCGAATTGAAAGAGGCAAAAAGAGGAAATTGAATAGAACTCATCAACTGCCGGAGATCAACTAAGACTGGAAGGACTTTAACAAACATTAAGAGTCACACGAGGAGTCACAGGTAGTCAAGAAAAATCTTAGTTCATCAAGGATGGATCCTCTTCCATCCACAAAACTTTCCAGAATGACGCAAAGAATATTCATCTATGCTACTGTGTGATCTTCGGAATGAATTCAGGTCATCTTTGATGTGCTGATTTGTTATCTGAATTTTATTCTGAACTGTCAAACCCATAAGAAACGAAAATACTTTGTCTGCAACATAGAAATTCAAAAATGCAAAGACAGAAGAGTCCCAAATACAATGTGGAGAAGAAAGAATTACCGCACCCATACATTAAACATATTTTTTATCATGACAACTCATTTTTGCATTCCTACACTGTAAAAAGTATCTGATGTTCAATCACAAAACACCAAAGTAGAATCACCACATTCATTGTGGGTTTCGAATTGTTACAACAACAAATGCTGCGATTTTAGCCGACCAAAAGTGTAACTTTACATCCCGGTCGTGTAATACACTACATTCATCATCAATGTGATGATTATACTTTGGCGTTGTGATTCTACACCAGATATTCTACAGTGTACACGATACGGTCGTAGTCCAACTAGCAGAATATTCTGCCACTTGGAGTACGACCGTATCGTTCACTTTTCCTATTATCACATTATACTGACTCTTCACTCTTTGGAATGATATAAAATTTTAAAACTGTGGAGGTTGCTCCTAGATTCCAAGAACAATCAGCGATTCACTTACACATCTAAGATCCATTTTCACTCTCTTAGTATTCTTTAGGTGCCCACATAGCGCACACCATGCTCAATTACAAAGAAAAATGTATCAATTTCATTTTGTTTACTAAAACACAACACTGCATTTTCTTTTTGACTATACAATGGGGCATCGTCTGGCCTCAGACATAGATTTCCCCGGCAAGATGTACCGGGGAATCGCTTGACTAATCCCTTTAGTCTCCCTGATCAAGATCTGCCCCATAAATTCTATCAAAATCTCCCAATGATAGCAACCTTGCATTGAAGATACTTTAGAGGTACTTAGACATAGTTCGTATCGGACTATGTCAATTTTAAGTCCTATTTGATTCAAATAATTCACCCATGAGGGTCCCTCCTATAAGAAGTAGTATCATCACAGACACCTCAACTATCGAGTGTACTGATGTAACAAAAGGTCGGTAACACTGCAACCGGGAGATTTATGAGATTTCAGCTCTTGAAACATGCTGAACTTTTTACACAGATGGTTTCCACTCTCTATCAGTCAAATGGGTCCCAAAACTTCTTCCTCTGAGTTCCGCGACTGCATACTCTTATGGAAAGTTGACACAACTAACAATATCACAACCTTCCTATATGGTGCGTTTATCTTTTGGCATTGTACCCTCTTACTTCTAGCGGCAGTTTCAATTAATTCAGAATCAATGACTGTACGCAAGGTTATCCTGCATACGTGGAAAGTTCTAAGAGCTCTAATTGGAATTTTTAGGAATTTTGCTAGTGACATTTCGGACCAGTTGGACACGTTTTTGAAGAACCTTTAAGGTGAAGACAAAATTGTTACCCAACACAATTTTACGAATTCGATCAATACAGTCTGTTTCATCTCTTAAAATACTTGTATGCACATGACACTCACTATTTTTAGAGCAGGGCCTTCAAAAAACCATAAAAAGACCATTGCAATCAACAACCTGTCAGAGCCTCACCTCTTTCCTCCAAAAAAACACTGAAAATGGGAATTCCGACAAAATGTGATATCGCGAAGCATGCAGCACGTTTGGGTTTCTCCTCTCGACTATCTGATGAATTCCCCGCAAAACTCAACGAGCACGTGCAAGAAGAATGACGAAGAATGCCTGGGGGGGCATGTGTGCAAATTTACTCTGAAGAAGGACTGAAGGAAAGAAAGGAAAAGAAGAGATGACGAGAACGCGTGGCAAAAATCCATTGCCCTGATGGCTGCAAAACGAGAGAGTTTGACTCGTTATGTATTCGGAATACGGAGCACACGTGCGCCAAATCCGGTTTTACCTGAGATGCCTCCTCTCCCTTATATACTTATAATTCTCTGTTTCGCACTCACGAATCTCTTTCTTGAGCATAACCAGAAGCTGGTTTTACTGATGGATACCTGGTTTTTTTAGCAAGGTCTAAAGTTGATGCCTAACAACACAGAACATCTACAGATGCTGCCGCTGATGCTCCTATTGCACTGTATGATTGCGTCAGGATTTTCAAGTCTTGAGCGTTGCGAATTGAAAACGCGCAGAAGCAACAAGGATCTGTCATGTATACCGGCCACTGTTACAGCGTTTGCGTTTTCTTCGGTCCTGATAAGCGAGTGTTATCTTGTCAGTGTTCAAAATTTGAATAGAGGGAGAAGGCATCGGGTTGAATAAATCACACCCAAAATTTTTATTTGTACAGTAAATAAGAACAAGTTCCGAGTGATATCAAGAGTGATTTTCAGTCTCATCTACTCAATACATTGTTATTTACAAGGATTCCATTGTCGACTGGGTCGAAGAGTCAAACAGAATTTCGTGATGATCCATAAATCGTATATGAGAAAATTACTGGATGAGAATAAGGGAACTAATTTTCTAATTCAAGGAATCAAATTTAAACATGCTGACTTTGCAGAAAAAATTCTATCTGGGCCTCATAAACTGGAGCCATAACTCAATCATTGTCATTTCCAAAATTAATCACGCGCAAGTCTAGGGTAAAAATTAAAAATCCATAGTTTTTCGGTGATTTTTCAAATGTCTTCTACTGCACAAACTTCATCCCAGATGATATAAGACATCCGTCTTGGAGCAATACAAAGATGTACCTGTATTATTACGGACCATCAAAACCGAGTTCATTGCATTGTATGCAAAGTAATTTGCTATACAATCAAACATGCGTGCAAATAACAACAGAGGACGATGAAAAAGCGTCGTTTACATTGGAGGAATTTTTAAGACACTGATCGTGCAAGCTGTCGACAGAAAACCTACATACGATAGCGTTTTTCACGCGACAATTGGCAACGGTAATTTGTTTTTACATTCCAAGCCGACAAGCTGTGAACTTGCGAGAGATAAAACTCATGGCTATACTAGAGGATTAGAAACTGTCAAACGAAATTGATTTGTCGGCACTTCTCAAACGATATTGGAGCGATGAGACTGTTACGAGAAGCTTGGATAGATCGTTGAGTCATTTGTGAACAATGACATCAGAGATTCTTGAGGGAATAAAAAAAGGTCACCCAATCGTATGCTCTATCCAGATCAATTTTTAACAAATGACTAGTTTGCTTTTTTTGGTCCACGAGTATTCTTGTCAAATGATCATAACTCACGGTGGGTCTGAAAGGTGGGAAAGTTGAAGGTTCAGGAATGAAAATTCTCTGTGGGTTGTGATTCTATGTACGCACAGGATTATTTTTCAAATAGAACAGGTGGATTTTAAAATTAAGTCATCCTTGCGCGGTTCTCATTATAAATGATAGGTAAATAATTGCCTCCATCGCGATTTTTCGTCTCTATCGTGGTTTCTCCATAATAAGTCGGAAGGGATCACTTTTATCGAAAGATGTGTGAAGAAGTTTTTTTATAGATCTTTCAAAAATCTACAGGATCATGTATTTACATTTATCTAGAAATGAGGAACAGATGCTTAGAGAATCTCAGATAAAATAAAAATGTCGCTGAAGCTTCGTAAATCTTTGCACTTTTCCTAAAGTTTTTCCAATTACTCAAAGTGGATTCGATTCTTTCATATATGTGAGGACACCATTTTGAATTTTTTAAAAAGTCTACAAAAAACGTGTCCGCCCATTTTTTGATAGCACTCGTCCCTCCCGACTTATCATGGAAAAGTAACAAAAAAACGAAACATCGCGAAACTGACCATTTTTTACCTATATCATCCATAAAGGAAAAATCGAAAAAAATGACTTCATTTCAAAACCCACAAAAAAGGATTTTGATTCCTCTTGGAAAATGATCTTGGCTGTACCTAGAATCATACCCCTGGAATTTTCTTTTTCCTGAACCTCCAACTTTTCCACCTTTTAAACCCACCGTGAACTACCGGAATTAAATAATCGAGACGAGATTGATAAATCCTGGGGTGCCAGAATCAAGGAAATACTGATGTCCAGGTTGAAGTATGATACCAATTTTCCTTAGAAGCATTTATTTAGGGCCTCGACAGAAAGTGCACATTTGCTCCTTTTGCTCCTTTGCGCGATTTCTTCTCTCGTGCATAGGCGCCGAATTTTCATTGCGCGCTATATACGGACGGACAATGGTGCTACAGTGAAACCTGTGAGATTGGCCACCTCTTTACATTGGGCTGATAGCGTACATTGGCCATGCTCTTGAGCACCAAATAGGTACATTACATATATTTTCCCGTCTATACTTTGGCCACCTGTTCACTTTGGACACTTTTTCTTTGCACCGGAGGTGTCCAATGTATACAGGTTTCACTGTAGTCGGTTGTATACATTTTTTCTCAAGATGGAACCATCGGAAATCTTTATGCCATTATTAGGGATCTTGCAGAAAGGACGTCCGCGTTTTTTTCTAAGATTTTGGACCCCTCCCCCCTCTTGTCACACGTGGTCACATTTCGTGGATAATACCCCCCCTCATAAGGACGTCCGAATTTTTCAAAATTTTTCATACCCTCAACTGGAAATTGGCATCGATAAAGTAAACTTCCTTGATATAGAGGTTCTCCGAGAAATATGTTGCGTCTCACCATTTCTATCGTCGAAATTTATCGAAATCGGATTTGAAATTGTAATTAATTGCAAATAATAAGTCTAATTCATAGACTAATTTGAATTGGCTCGCATATTGAGAATGATGTCGAGATTCTTTCTTTTTCTTGGGAATACCATTGCCTGCTGAATCGATTTTTTGGGGTTCCTTGGACGAATTCATTTGCTAACCCTTTGTTATTGACAATTTTTAACGCAAATTTAGTGTTTTTTACCAATATCTTGAGAAATATGCATTTTCCGGGGAAAACACGGGGGGTCAAAGTTGTCGATCTCAGAATTTTTCACAGGAAAGGTCCTCACAACTTTCCCGGGAAACCCAGTCCTCAGCCTATAAACGCGTGGAAAGCGTCCGGCGCGGTTAACATGGGCTTAGATGGGCAGCCAGCGCATCCCTTCTCAACTTTCATATAGCTTCGATTCTTGAATGTTGCCGGGTTCCATTATGCGTTGTCATGAACGAAATCTATTTGTTAAAAACAGTCATAATAACAAAACCATATCTTGTTAGCATCATTATTGTGCGCTCACAGCCGAAGAGGGAAGTGTTTGATCATGTTTGAAAATCCAATGATTTCTCACAACAAAAAGAGTCGCCGAGTTTTCCAGGGAAATTGTGGTAGGTGGTGGGAAATCGTGGAAAGCAGGGAACATCATCCCGGAACTGCAGTACTTATCAGAGACATTGCACCATTATGGTCGAGACTTCACGCGTATGTCCTCTAACTCCCCCGATTTTCCCCACCCACCACAATTTCCCTGGAAAACTAGGCGACTCGTTTTGTTGTGAGAAATCATTGGATTTTCAAACATGATCAAACACTTCCCTCTCCGGCTGTAAGCGTACAATAATGATGTTAACAAGATATGATTTTTTTATTATAGCTGTTTATAACAAATAGATTTCGTTCATCACAACGCATAATGGAGTCCGGCAATATTCAAGAATCAATTCAATGATTCAATAAACACAGAAATGAAACGAAGAATTGTTAGTAACAGCCAACGTATAACGTGTACTTGGTCCCCAAGCCCCTGGTCTGGGGCTCGATTTTAGCAGTCTCTCGGTGGAAAATCGAAAATTTCAGATCTCTTCGACATTGAAACGATGTTATTGTCAAGTTTACATCTTCCTCTTTCGAATGCGCTTGGTTCCATCGCGATATTTTTGATATCATCGAAACTATATGAAAATTGAGAAGGGATGCGCTGGCTTAACCGCGCCGGACGCTTTGCACGCGTTTATAGGCTGAGGACTGGGTTTCCCGGGAAAGTTGTGAAGACCTTTCCTGTGGGGAATTCTGAGATCTACAAACTTGACCCCCTGTGTTTTCCCCGGAAAATGCATATTTCACAAGATATTGGTAAAAAACACTAAATTTGCGTTAAAAATTGTTAATAACAAAGGGTTGGCAAATGAATTCGCCCAAGGAACCTCAAAAATTCGATTCAGCGGGTGGAAATGCATACGGAGGCATAGGTGGGCGCCCAGACTATTTATGCTTAGCTGCTACCATGGAATCATGATCAGACCCCGTGGGTTGGTTCGTGTCCTTGTAGATAGCTTTATATTAAAGGGATATCATCACTAAATATAACCTTAAGTATAATCTGCAGCGACAAATCTTCAAAAGTAGACTTATATGATGGTATATTTCTTTCAAATCGAGCCGTAAACCTGATGATTGTTTTGAAATTCAAAACTCCTACGATTAGAGCCGCTGTGCAATTGTTGTACATCGGATCACCATTTATATTGATATGCCGCGTGACCGTCAAAGCTCTATTCATGCTTGTGGACGTTTCACTGTACATAAAATTCTTTTGAAATTTGAAACTTTTTATCAAGGCGTCTCGCACCCAAAGGAATATCTGATTTTTGATTCCGAGTAAGTGGACGTCCGAATGTTCATACAACCCCCCTCGTCAGTAGTCACAAAAAGTCACACTTTCGACGACCCCCTCCCCCCCTCTGAGCGCGGACGTCCTTTCTGCAAGACCCCTTATCCTTTTATGTTTCATTACATTTCAGTTCATTATATTTTTGTACGACAGAGATTCTTTTTCTTTTAATTTTCAACTTGATTCAATCAATCTGATAAACGGAGCTCACCATGATGCTCGATTTATGCTCATCAGAAATTGGATCGGTCATTTCATTTGGAGTTGGAAATGTACGACTAAAAAGCTACGCGGCTTGTGTTGCAATAGTCAAATACGGTATTTTTACGCTGATAAGTATAGGGCATGAAGAGTTTACATATTCGCAACATGTCAACTAACGATTTCTTTAATCTAAAACACCATTCGCCCTTATTCAATGGATTGAATCATATAATCATAAGAGTATACAATCTATTGGGGACTAGAATCCATTATATTGTATGAAATGAAACCGCACATTGATTGATCAAAAATTCGTTGAATATTAGCATCATTGATGTACTCACAAGGGGCGGACCTGACCTTTGGATCACCAATCCATTCCAAAATTTTTTTACAGTTTTGTGCCAGCTAGAATATGAAGAATCCAGAGTAACTCCGTCAAATGGGCCTTCTGTCCAGAGCTACAAGTGGAAATGTTAGCGTTGCCAGTATATCTATATATATATATTACTTTTTAACATGGGCCTATATGGGCAATGTTAATGTCATGGGCTGGAACTTTGAACAGGAGGCCTATTTGACGGAGTTACTCTGGATTCTTTATATTCTAGGTACTACCAAACTGTAAAAAAAGTTTGGAAAGGATTGGTGATCCAAAGGTCTCGTCCTCCCCTTGTCAGATAAATCAAAGTAGAAATATAAAACAACTGTCAACTACTCCGAACCAACGTCATACTATTCATCCAGTAATGACATCCAGAAGTATTAAGGGTTAGCATTTTTGAAAATCCCGTCAGCAAGATTTTATTATTGCGTGGTAGTAGTAAATCAAACTACGAGAGGAAAATGTAGAACTCCAATATTAGGCACCACAACATTTCGAGGATCCCGTGCTATCCATAAAAAAATTTACAACTCGCTTACGATAATAATCGATCACTCGCTGTGACTGATATATGCTATTGGCATCATATGCTCAGTAACAACATGTTGATGCTACTAATTTTAAAGTCACATGTCTCCTCCAATACTACTTTCAAGTAGTTGCACGTGAACTCCCTCACTACCCAGTATACTCGACTGATTTGAAAATCACAGTTCGAATCATTCGAACGTTTGACAAGACTTCTGAATTACTTCAGATTGCAAGACAAACAAGCAGAGCTAGGCGTGCAAACCTTGGAAAGATCGTCCAAACATCAATGCAGGTTTTATATTGGAAGCATTTGTGTTGAATTGAGAAAATGTTTGCAACATCATATACCAAGATATTTCCAATGACGCGAACTTTTACCATCAGTGTCATCGTCAAAGTGTGCGTTACACAAAATAAATTGATATCTATTTCTCAGACTTCGATTAGCTTCCGTAAAAAATTAAGTGAATGTCAGAACGATGATCCCATAACACACACTTCTTCATGAAGTGTTGTGAGGGTTTATCTGATGTCACATGAGAATTCATGAAAAGAAGCGAGACATGTGAGAAAAATGATGCTATCAGTCTTACATCGGAACTCTGGAGAATCAAACCCATGAACTTTTTCACGGTAGCCATGCATTCTACCCACGTGGCCATGATTTTACTCTATCACATGCACTCCAGCAACAGATATATCTGATAATCCACTGACACTCACATCATCATTTGAGGTTCGCTGCATTTCACATTGTAAAGGGTCAACTTTCGAAGCATTTCAAATGTCATAAGTCTCTTGGAGTGTCTTGGATCATAGCTTATATCTTCATACTATACGTAATATTAGTCAAAATGGGGAATCAATTTTACCTCATAACTTTCATGATGGCTATGGCTGAAGCAATCCGATTCCTTTGGCTAAATCTCTTTGCACAAAACACCAGTAATCTGTCCACTAATCACGAATAATCACACTTACATCGCACAATAACAATAATCAGTAGTATAATCCTTTCAATTTTAAAGAACTCAAATTGGAGATTAGTCCATCATAATCACGTTCAATAAATTTCACAATCAGAACAATCGTCCTGCCAGCTGGTCAATCTCTCGATGGTGTGATGTTGTTCACGCCCGAAGCGACAATGCGAACTGATCTCTCCTCCCAAAGCAATTTTTCGCGGAAAGACCGTCACGCATCAATAAAGAATGACGCGATGGAAAAAAAGTATGTTTTATTGTTGTTGTCAAAATGTGTGACGTAGAATAATCAAAAAGCCCTCGTGTACCACTAACTAATTAATATCCATGTCAGGAATATCATCAATCCAGATGAGAAAGATCACATCACTCTCAAATGAAAATCGTTAGAATCACGTGCTAGTGATGATGCTATTGAAACTGTCCACACCGTCTCAATTACTTTCTCAATTAGTCCAATATACACCACTGCACACGCGGTTCGGTTTATTTGGTACATCAAGAATGGCACGCAAACAACGACACATGTGATCGTTTTTTTTTCTTCTTTTTATTTGCTCTCTTTCACGCGAAAAAACATCATCACCGCAGTGTGGTACAAAAATCCCGTGACGATGATTCACAAATAATAGGGGCGTTTTCGCCAAATATGTAGTGATGCTGCGATGCTGTTGATTGTATGAGTCTTGTAAAATTATCATTGAGACATGGGAATATTGATCAATTCATCATCATATTCTTGTAAATGAACGATAAGGAGGGATAGAAGTATCACCACGTATGTATGTCTTTAAGAATCTTGACAATTTGCGAGTCAGTTTCGTTTACTTCCAAAGTCAGCTGATTGATAAATAATGTACTTGGAGATGAATGATATGAGAAGAGGAGGAAATGTAAGTGGCACAAGCGCAATACATAGAGGTTCCTTGCACTTGAATTATTTATGAAATTGCAGACAAATTCAATTCTACAAGGTATACAGACTTTTATAAACCTTATAGTATCGGATCTTGAGATATGTCGAGTATAAACATTTTTCATGACTCAGGTTGACGACTGAGACGACGTCGGAACAGAAAGTATCGTCTCTTGGTTGATCTATCAAGACGATTGACATTGCTAGATCATGCAATGGGTACAGATTGATGTTGCGGACGAAACTTTTTCTCTAGATGCATGCAATATAAATTATTCGCTCATGGCCTAGAGAAAGAAGACTGTCTGAAATAAAGTTCCATTTGGATGCGTTTTGAATAGTTAGCATGCCGATAGGCATCGCGATAGATTCTTTAGAGAAAGTAGACAAATTTTATAGATACATGAATTGCAAACTATACATGCTCCATATCTTAGAAATTCCGAGATAAATGGAGGATCAATCAAGATTGAAAATACTTACAGTACCGTGCAAAAATTCCTGAACGGGGGTTTGAAATCCTCTCTTGCAAAAACGTCGATTGCTCGAGCCCAGATTAACATAGAGGAATTTTGAAAAAAGCATCTTAAAGATGAAAAAAAATGCTAACTTTTTATGGTTTGCGATTTTTCTCTCAGCCCTTTTTGGTACCTCAAATAGCTGATGTAATTTCAAGGATTTCGAGAAAAAAACCGTTTTTACTCTATCGGCTGTAATTTGGACGCGGATAAAGATAGAACAATTTTGCAAAAAGCATCTTCAAGAGCGGAAAAAATGCCATTTGCAATGACTTTTCGATTATTTTTTACGTCGTGTGAATAAGAGTGCGAGAGCTCTCAAAGTAGCCAAAACCGTAGTTTTTTGCCATTTTTTGCTGTTTTTACACGTATTTCATCGAAAATCCGAGAATCTGGCTACTTTGAGAGCTCTCACACTCTTATTCACACGACGTAAAAAATAATCGAAAAGTCATTGCAAATGGAATTTTTTCCGCTCTTCAAGATGCTTTTTGCAAAATTGTTCTATCTTTATCCGCGTCCAAATTACAGCCGATAGAGTAAAAACGGGTTTTTTCTCGAAATCCTTGAAATTACATCAGCTATTTGAGGTACCAAAAAGGGCTGGAAGAAAGATCGAAGGCCATAAAAAGTTAGCATTTTTTCTCATCTTTAAGATGCTTTTTTCAAAATTCCTCTACGTTGATCTGGGCTCGAGCAATCGACGTTTTTGCAAGAGAGGATTTCATACCCCCGTTCAGGAATTTTTGCACGGTACTGTATATCAGACTCGAGTCTGATTCACTCATCCATTCTATAAATCTGGACCGTTGATTACTTTGGAAAGTATGTAATTTTGGTTACAGACGTCAGTATTAGTTTTGAGATTCCTAATTTAGGACTATTCAGAGCTTCAACTCAACATTCTTCCTGATCTTTCTTCAAAATCGATGATTTTCCATTATCTGTGAGTGCACGATACCTAACATTTGGAACTTCTAAGACTTATTGACTAAAAAGTATCCTAAGATGCATTATGCATTGTGAACTTTCAGAATAGCTCAAATAGTTATGATGATGACTTTCACAGGAAAAAAGAAGTTGATAAGCCTGAATTGAATCGTGAACTTGATAATTTTGATCAACTCATTCATTGATATTAGGTATCTCAGATCAACCGTGTTTGAAAGCATGAGGGAATTTTGGAAAAACTTTTCGGAAAAATGTTTCCAATTTTCTTTTCCACTCCTGCTTGATGATGAGGACTATTTACGTTGCAGGATTTTCAAAGTGTTTGAGACAGATTTTTGTCAAAGTAGTTGTCTTAGTTTGAATTTCCAAGACTTGTTTTGAGAAAATGACCCCAATGATTAACATGGTATGTCGACGTCTTATTTCAAACATATTTACAAACAATCATTCGGAACATGCATGTTGTCTCTCACCATTACCACATTTAGATTTCGCGTCTTGGTTTTGTTTGATCTACAATCAACACTCCTTGGACTACATCCATTTATTAGTAATAAGAAACGAGAATATTCCATGGCTGGCATATGATTCATCATTTGAGATATTTATAATAGAGAACTGACATGACTACAAAAATTATTCGAAAATGCTCATATTATGGAAGTTCACGTTGAAATAGACACGATACGTGGAAATTCGGGAATTTTCTGTCGTCAAAGTAACTTAAATTTGAGTCTGAAGTTTTTCAGGTTTTGAATTGGCGCCATTCAATATGGCGGCGACTGCACATGAGTCACGTGACTTCAGAATGTTTTCCTTGATGATTCTGAGGCAAACCTGCGTTTCCTCACCGCGAACTTCTATTATTTGAGTAAAATGAGCTCTCGATTGTGATTCAGATAAGAATTTCCGATGAAAAATGACATCTTAACAGTTGAGGAATTTAGCGGCACATGTGTAGCCGCCGCCAATTCAAATTGTCAAAACTTCAATGGCGATTTAAAAACCATAGAGGCGTCGTAGAAATTTCCAACTTTTTTTCCTATATCTACTCTGCCGCGAACTCTCAAAATATAAAATTTCCCGAAATTATGTCAGTTCCCTATTCTTTGATAATTCCACAAATAAACAGGGAACTTAAAATTTATGATCAGATTCTGTCCATCTCTTCAAATTCACATTGATTCTGTCCATCTCTTTAAATTCACATTGATAACCGATCACAAATAATCGTATGATTGATTTCTGATACTTTAAGAATGCACAGAGCTGTAATCCGAATCTCCAGAAAGTTAATCTCAAGTCCTTATAGATTGAGAATCTATTTATTTTCGTTTTCTTCGTAGACAGAGTAGAAGCTGTACAGATTCATCGATCCAAAGTCAAGGCAGCATTGGTTTAATGCGACGTGTGCCACGTTTGCGGTCAGAATTAGTTCTCAACAGCAGAGACTGCATAAGGCTTCTGTTGCCTTTTGTTTGGCGATTTCCGGGTGCAAATCTACTTTTGCGAAACCAAAGCATTCAATAGTATAACTGAAATACTACATAGAGACCATTCACACCAAAAATTATACGTTTCTTCGTGCATCGTATACGTGTTTGATTGTTTAACTTTGTGAAACAATTGTATGCACTTGTCGGTTGGCATGTACATACATTCATTTTAATATCAAAGGAGAGAATTTAAGTGGGGGTATACAAAGATTATTCAACTTCCTGATTCTGCGTGATACTCGCTTATCGCTTTGCTGGGATGCAAATCAAGTCAAATAAGAAAAGAGCTTCTGAAAGTGGCCATGTGTAATCATCCAAATAAAAGAAATGAGAAGAAATAAAAATAAAAAGCTTGGAAGGAAAACATTGTTTTGAAGGAAATTTTTGATCGAAGAAGAGTGATACTACATGAAACCAGTCATCGTTTGTTTTAGGCCAGCTCAATAATTTATGAAACCGAGTGTGATCACGAGTATTCGTGAAGGATGTAGATGAATCCAAAAAATTCAAGTGACTTTTGTGATTGGGGGGGAAATATGCGTGGCGAAATGTAATTGAGGCAGCTTCATCATTTCGCATCAAAGATTGATTCATTCAACTTCATTCAAGAGGGTATCGGCATATAAGTTAAGAATGAATAATTTTTGTTGTTCATGCCACTCAAAACTCATTGGGAAATTCTCGCGAAAATTCAGTGATGATGAATGTAAAATCGACTTCATTCGACATGAAATTGATGGCTTAGTATATTTTAAATTTACTGTTGAAGAATGATAAGTACAATGGGAATGAATGAACAGTGCATACCTCTATACTGCCACGAGAAAGAGTGAACATCTATGCGATTATACCTTACAACAGCAAATGGAGAGAATGGTTACATGACAACAAATTTTCATAATTTTTTATGTATAACCTCACTTTGTTGAAAGTGTTTGAGCCTTCACCAATTTAACCCAAATTTCGTCAGAGGCGTTATATTAATCTGACTCATATGTAGTCAACAGAGGCCTAAGATTTGTACCATCGGAGATATCCAGACCTGAGTATGGACATTTTTGTCTTATTAGTAACTTATTCGTGACTTCACGACGAGTTTAGACGAACATTGGTTGAAGGATAAGCCACAACTTACCGTAAGCTCCATGAATAGACTCCTTAGTATATAACTCAAGTCATTACAAATCGAAATATGGCCGTTCATTAAAATCCTCCAGGTCAAACACTATGAAATCGAACAAAAACGTGTTTTTTCACAAGACCAGCCGTGAAATCGCAGAAGTTTGGGAGCTCAGCTTTACCCATGAGCAAAGTTGGCCTTTGAAATTTCATTTGCATAAGCCGCGTACGCTAAATACTAGCTATGTTTATGATTTCATCGAAAATCCTTTAAATCAATCGACTTACCGTAACCACATAATTTGAAAGCTCATTGCCAATTCGGCTGCTTATTCAACAAGCTAATATTGTCTAAATAAAACCCACGATAATGGATTCCGAAACTGAACGAAGACTATTGAACAGTTATCCGAACATTTATCGCTAGTGGCAATTATTGATGCACAAAAGAACAAGAGTTTCCGGAATTGAAAATGTCAATACTCAAGTTCCTCTCCTCCTCTATAAAAACGCAATAATAAATTCTTAGAGATCAAACAAACTATGGCTCCAGATTTGTATAATTTGAATTTCATACTCACAAGGAGAGGTCCAACCTTGCGGGCCCTGAATTCGTCCCAAACTCTGTGAACTATCCCGTTCAGGTGAAAAATGAAGGTATCTCCAAGGCTTTTAATCTCATGGGCCATCTATCCTGAGACACAACTGTGGTGATTAGCAGCATTGTCAGTACATTCGAGATTGTATATACCTATATACAACGTATTTTTCAACATGGGCCTATATGTCCAACGCTAATCTTTGGAGCCGTATCTCCAGAAAGGAAGTCCATGGGACTAAATGCTTTGAGAGAGATACCTTAATTTTTCACCAAAACGAGATAGTTCCCAGAGTTTGCAGGGACGAATCCAGATCCCGCGCGCGAGGTTGGACCTCTCCTGCAAGGAGGTCAGCATTTACACCCTAGCGTCTCTTTCAATAATTTTGAATGAATCTATGAAATAAGATCTATCAAAGGGGCACAAAAGGGTGGCTTCGGACGGTTCAAATAGTAATTGGGGAAAAATATGAAATTGAATAATGCGCTGTCACATTGCGAGCTTTTGCAACGATTCTGGTACTCGAGGAGTTTGCAGGAGTGATTACAAACTTCAACTTCACAGAGCTGAGCCTTTCATTCTCTACGTATACCCAAATCTATCAGATTAGAATACATTTTTGAGAAGGTTTTCAGTGGTCGCATTTATCCACGGATATAAACTTTTTCAACTGAAACCATCGAAAATTCAAGAGAAACGTTTAAATACTCAAGAAATAACATACATTGTACTTTCTATGAAAAGAGATTTGAAATTACTATTTGATAGTTGTCACATAATAATTACAGCGCATCACATATGTGACCATCGTTAATTACTTCAACGAATTGAGGGGGTTGTGACAAGGGTCTAAAGACACACCCAATTCACGAGTCAACTCATCAAATTTCAGAGCTAAGGCTCTCGTATTATCCATCACGACATTATTTGTGTCTCTCCAAAGCTCGTCTAGAGTCACGTCTACAACGAAAATTATCCCAAAAATAGACGACGAAAAGTATACTTGAATGAAACCTGGACATCTTTCCAAGTTCAAATACAAAACGTTTGTTTCTCAAAATCGAGAAATGAAATACTTCGACACACTTGTTACTGCAACACGAGGCGAAGTCATTTTTATGGGGGAAAATACTTTGTGGTATATGAGTGGTTCCGCCGACAGTGGGATTATTTGGGGTCAAAATCGTCACAAGGAGTGATTTGGGTCAAAAAATTATTTCAGCCAAAGACAAGCTTCAGTGGGTCATAGGAGCTAATTTCCACTTATTTGAGTACAAAAAGTATCTAGAGCTACGTATCTCAAAAGTGAAGCCAGACGAAGATATGCCAAGTTCAAGAGGTTGCGGATGGGGACGGAATGGACATTTTGCGCAAGCAGTTTTGGGTGCAAAAAATCTTCAAAATGTCGTTCAGCCGTTTACGATCCGCAATGTGGTGGATTATCGAGTAGATTATGTTGTTTAAAGCCACACAATTTTGAAATGTAGGGGTTTTCGACTCCATATGAATCGTATGAGCGAATTCAAAAGTCGAGGTTGGGTTGCTTGTCAGGGGACAGAATTGACATGCCATGCAGTGCAAAATATACGGGGACGTTAGGATCTTCTCAAAAACTGTTGACATCCCATGTAGAACATACGATTCCATGAACATACATGATCATGGAATCCGTGGATTCCATGTTCATATGTGATCGGGTGTAAAGTCGGTTTGTAAATTGGTCATTTTTAATCCGGAAAGACGTGATATACACATTTACAGCTGGTGTAACATCGATACTTCACGGTGGCGATCCAATAGTACTCAGAAAAATATTTTCCAGAGTCATACTCAGGTTTTGAACATTTGAAGCACTGGAGAGAAAGATTTCGTAAAAAATGTCACTTCTTTGAAACTCGAGACCGACTACTGGAAAGATTTTTCTCAGTAGTATATGATCACTATCGTGACGTATTGATGTTATAATAGGTTTGAATCAATATATCACAACTTTCTGGAATGAAAAAAAAATGTTTAAAACGGCTTTACGTATGATCATATATGACCATGGAATCGCATGTTTTACATGGGATGGTTGCGACCACACCACGTTCATCTGCTTACTAATAGAATACACGCTATAGAAAATTGCTATATAATGCATATTCCAAGTCGTAGAAACTTGCGGAGGAGTTTGGGACACGGAAAATCACACTTTCGACGTAATCAACCATATGTAGAGACAGACAGACATCAGACGAAGCGCATGGAACGGATCGATATTTTCACGTTTGCATTGATGAGAAAGGTGGTGTAGGGCTACGTGACGCCCTTTGCTATCAGCAAAGAGTGACGTTGACCCTGGAAAACTAACCTATGGTGTAATGGGACCTTCACAAGGATACAAATATTGTACAAATGAGAATCTTGCACGCGATAGAGAGCTGCACCTTTTTACTCATTTTTGTACATTCTATTTTAGTGATTTAAATTGTCACGTGTGCAGGGTATATCACGTGTTTCTTGATGTGCAGAAAAGCTCACAAGATCGACACGTCTGACTAACGTTGGCCTTTTTTTCCTAGAATGTGTACATAAAACAATATTGTCCTGACTCTATACTTACTTACCCAAGCTCAGTATACATATGAGAGCTTTTTTTACGAGCTGATTACGAGCCAATGCGATTTCCATTGTCAATAAAAATTTTTTTTTGCATTCTGAATTACTTTTCCGTATACAATCGAGCAGAGGCAGATTGTTTTCGTCACGGATCTTGTGAGTACGCATAGACCTACCTCTATACCTTTGATTGGAATTTCCATTTAAATGTTCTTAAAAATGCTCGGTATAGAAGGCTTATTGGAATTAAGCTTAACATGAACCGTAATCGATATTCAGATCGATATGATATGTATATTATACCAACTAAAATACCATTGATGCTTTCATTTTTTATTTAATATATAGGATAGCTGGGATGTTTTTAATTGCGGAATTATATATTTGGCGCAGTTGGTAATTCGATTAACGATAGAGTCTTATCACCTTGATATTTTTTTTCCAGTAAGGTGATCTGAAACGTCGAATCCGGTCAAATGTCGCGCGGAAGTGAGTGACTAATGATCAGCCATGGTTCAACGGATCTTTTCTGTCAAGAGCATTTACTGATCGTTGGATCGTTGCACTCGATTTTTTACCATCGAGGTTTTTTCCTTGCGCGACGATAAGTAAGTTAGCACGTAATAAACATAGTTGTATGTTTTACAGGTGTATACAATAGCACGAATTGTTTGTTTATTGGTTTGAAAGAAATGACCATGTCTGGATGTTGGATTGTTCTCCGAAATTGTTTCGATTTCCCGTATAATTTTTCACCACTATTCTCTGAAGTGTTTCCGAGAATTTGAATGGGTTACGAAATTGATTACTTGAACAAGAACACGTTTCCTGGAAGTTAACGCGAACAGACAATATACAGCAGAATTCTTAGAAGTGTCTAAATTGCTTGGAGGGAAAAGTTTATCAGGGAGATTCGAGGGGAGATTGATTTTTACCGAACAGAGGGAGTTCATTCAGGATTTCAAAAAATTATCGATGACTGAAGAAAATAGCTGAAGAAAAAAACGTCAAAAAAATATAGTTCAGAAAATTCCAGACCAAATTGATCTCAAAATTGACATAACGTGAAGCCAAATGGATCAAAAAGGAGAGGCAAAGCAAAAAATCAATTCGTGGAAGCAACACGTAGACGGCGAATATTGAAGAAATTTTGTATCGAAATTTGCGTTCAATTTACGGAAAAACCAAGCGTTCGAATTTCTACTAGGACAAAAATAAACGGTCGACATTTGTCATCATTATTTTGGTTAACAAAATCGATGGATAGTGTTTAAGCAGCCAATTTCAACATAGCTACAAATTTTTCTTCGTGAAGTTATTGAACCGCGTTAGAGCTTCAATTATGTGATGTCCGACAGGAGATAATACAACCCGGTTTTGGATCAATAAGTTTGTCACGCGGTTGAGGTATACGATGCACATGGACTACAATACTGTAATCCTCTTGAAAATTTTGATAAAAATACTCAATTTTATCTTTGTATACAGAACGCTGTTCTTTGAAAATTATTTCGAATCTCTCGCAGACGATAGAAATCTAACGGGTACGCAAATTCACACACGTAAAAAAATCTGTGAAATGAGGCAAACTGAAGAATATAAAAATGCAAGCACGAGTCGAAAAGGCATAAAAAGCACAACAAACACCCACACGTTGGATGGTTGTCGAGTGGACGATTTAGTGCATTATTCGTATATATACGAGATGACGTTTCGGAAAAAAAATGGCACGTCGAGCTCTCGATGTCGGCTCAGCACGTTTCGTTGAACTAAAGAGTAGAGCCACAAATAATGGAACAAAAAAAAATACAGCATATTATGGATGAGCGTGCAAAATTCGCGAGCCAAACAAAATTATCCTGTCTGTAATACTTATATTTCACGTGCTATGAACGACAGAAATTTGTGAGTTACTTAAGAATAGTATCGAACTCTATATAAGACTTGTTGCTCAAAAGTTTATTTACGAGATATGTGCATGGCGCGAAGAACATCGACTGTCGGCAAAATTTGGTTAGCAAATTCAGAGTTGTATAGGTATCTAAAGTAAGATTATGCTTACCTCGTCGACCGGCTACTGCAGCTTCTTTGTTGACAGCAGCAACAATAATAGTGACGGGTACCGTATAAGACGATTGTTCAATTCCAGCACTGGAATCTTCAACAATGTAAAAACATGGAATATTGCACGCACTAGAGACTGCGCGTTATTTGATTAGAAGAGAACACATAGCAGACGATTATTTTCGCTGGACACCGGCTCTTTCTTTGCTTCTCTGACAATATAACCCCAATCTTTCAAAGGTATGTATCTCCTGAATTTTTTTACTTCAGGATACGTCGCCTGCGTCGACACATGACGAATAAAAATCAGTAAATTAACTATACAAATTAACAAAGACTTTGAACAAGAGTCAAGGATTTGACAAGGATTAGCTATATAGCAATGTTGATGTTTCGCGCGATGCCTCGATGATATTTTTGTACAGATACAGAAACAACACCAGTAAGAAACAGCCGATCCGAAAGTGATGATAAACTGCTGGACTGAAGTCACTGAATGTGTATAGTGTTCCGCTTGTGGCGCGCGCGCAACTACTACTGGTACTCTGTGCTGGTACTGGTTCGGCAGAACTTTGGCTTGGGGTTGGGTCTATAAAAAGGAGAAGGGGGGGGGATAGTCTATGTTGAAACCTTAAGCCGGCCAGACAAAGCCCTGGTGCCGGCCACATTTGAAGTTTCAATAGTGCTTGCTTTATTGATATAGATAAAGAACTTTAACTCATAAATTATTGCGGCGAGGGAAGAAAAAAATCAAAGTTGTAGCGTGAGCGTGCATATGTTGAGATCTCTTCAGCTCCCATGTTTCATGAAATACTGGAAAACTTTTGAAGCTCTCGCTATAAAAGATAGAATATTACACGAATTTTTGCCTGCGGATGACGAAGAAATTCGGACTTTGAGATTTTCAAAACAACCAGTATTGAAATGCTGTGAAGACCTTGATTCATGCGCGATAAGCTGATTTCCCGCAATAACATTTTCACAAGTAGAATTTGTAGACCTCGAAGAATTTTGAAGATTATTGAGTGACTATAAAGATCTTGTTTAGAGAACGCTTAGGGAACCTGACAACAAACTTCAATTTTTTTATATTCATTAGGAAAACCTCTGCAATTGGAGTTCCCGAGAACTGTTCACCGAATTATACAATTATAATGAATAGATTTATAAATCGGTGATTACATATGAGATAACTTATGCATTTGATGTCCTGAACTCGAATTCAAATTAAACAGATATGATGAGTCTAACAATATCTGGTGTATTGAAAGGAAGATGTCACAATAGTTGAGCGGATATATGGGTCTCTGGGCTTACCAGAAGTGGTCAAAATATCCTTACCGTGGCATGTCCTAAACTGGAGTTGCATATTAAAATAATATAGTTCACCTGGATAATCATCCAATCTCGGTTCCGTACCACTCAAACATCAAAGTTGGGTTATAAAAAGGTGATATCATGTACTACAATTATCGAGTGTCAATTCTCACTTCAAAATAGTCAAAACACAGCCGACATTCGGTCCTGGAATTGTGCAAATTTTTCGAATACTTCTCGATAATTCGACTCCGGGTCAGCGAATCGCTTCGAACGGCTCTATAACGGCTGTAATTGATTCCTAATATACCAAAGAACAGAATACTACCATCATCGGAATGATGAGTTACATGAACAGTGCGATGATTTTCAATTTTTCCGTTGCAAAATAAGAATTGTCCTTACCGTGGTCACCGGCTCTCGAACACTATATATGCAACATTCGGGTCCAAAAATCTTCTTACAGCCAACTCTCACCGTGAAAAAGTGCCGTGTACTCGGGAAAAACGAGCCGTTTCGATTTAGCCTTTGAGATCACTTTTCATGCCAAATGTCCTTACCGTGGCAAAAATATATCGAAAATTGCTCATATCTTTTACATAGATTGACTAACGTTTACGCCCGTCCGGGAACTGTTTTTGGATGTCAGATAGATTGGAAAACACCTAATATGTGCTGCAGCTCTATTTCAACAAGTCAATTTTTGGTCCCGACTTCCGCCGTTTTTGGCCTCGAAATACCCAAGTTATCTCATAATCATCCAAATCAGGATTCCTAAATTGACGAAATATTTTTCTACACAATTTACTATTTTGTACAGAGGACTGTAATGGTTCGAAAGTCGATAAAATTAATGTCATATGACATTTCTTTATATTTACCCACAAAATACTTAATCGAGAGATTTTTCGTTATCATATTCGTCGGACAAGGCAATAGCTCAGTAAAATAATTCAAGAAATAGTTGATCGAAATTTATCGTGGCCAGAGCCAAGTATTCGAGTACAATTATTAGTACTCGCGATGAATGATTAATAATCGATGAACTTGTGCATGCAATTTCCATATTCTCTCACGCGATACGTCACCGCATTATACTCTTTAGAGGTATGTTTTCGAACCAAAGTAGGATTCCTTTATTTGTCGCCGACAAAAAACACCATGTCCATGCGTGGTCAAATATTTCTTAAAAGATGAAAGCACGCAATTTCGACTGTCTAAGCTTCTTGGGCGACTTGTTAGGCCCATCTCGATATTTTTTTCTTCGTAATTTCTTTGTAGAAGCTTGCTCCGGAATTAATAGAGAAAATTCAATTGTGATAACTTAACTCGTCCCCTTCAAATGATAAATAATTTTTGAACATAATTCGATCTGGGAGGACTAGGTTTGTCCATGCAAATGATGTTATAGCATGATTTTTGTAGATGGATATATTGGCAACGTTTCGTCAACTGGTTTCGTTGACCTCATCAGGCTTTCTTGCGAACATTTTTCTTTAGAAAACATTATCAAACTTTAAAAAAGGTTGTTCCATTGTTGTAGACTTGTACAAGTCTACAACAATGGAACAACCTTTTTTAAAGTTTGATAATGTTTTCTAAAGAAAAATGTTCGCAAGAAAGCCTGATGAGGTCAACGAAACCAGTTGACGAAACGTTGCCAATATATCCATCTACAAAAATCATGCTATAACATCATTTGCATGACAAACCTAGTCCTCCCAGATCGAATTATGTTCAAGAATTAGAAAAAATTCAAGGTAATGATCTGTTTCGATAACTAATATAGATGCCAACATATTGTTGCTACTGTGTACTATTGAGACACATTTTTGAGTCCTCTGTTCCCTGATGTGACCGATATCAAAAATTTCCATTCTTATCTTCGAGCTGTTGAAGCTCAAATTCAAAATTTGTGGGAGATTTTGAAAAGCGTGCCAAAATAAATTCTGTTTGACCTGGGGAATCGAGATTACTAACATCGTATGAGGAGAAGTTTAAAGAGCACGTAATTTTTGGAATATCATAAAAGATCGTCATGAAATCGGCTCAAAATCGAATTTTGCAACTAATTCAAAACTTTGAATAATGATGCGCACATGAAATCTGAGTTAGCTCTTACATTCAAAATCACAAATATCACTTGGGTATAGTCTGGACTAATCTACATGTGTCATGCCGATCAACCTTGTCTTATAATCCGCGCCCGACTTCTTCAATCTTGAATACGCTCCACCCGTCTATAGCACTATTTCGATAAGATAATTGAAACTGCAATAAACCCTTAAGAGCGAAACGTACCCGGAGTCGCACCATTTCCATCTGGCGGATGTTATTTCAAAATTAAATTTGAGCTTGCAAGTTCAAGCGAGACCAGCCACGATCAAATCAATAATGTTTACCACATATATACCGAAAGCTAAATTTTACATTAAACAGGTCTATCTGTTGTGGTGAGTGCCTCGCAAGCTTATTTTTACCCGCGAGCCAGAGATTTTTTTTCGTCGACTCGCAGGGCGATAACTTTTAAAATTTTCCTTGCTCTCGCGTAACTCGATGAGCCGCCGATGTTTACCTCTGTCGATTCGTTGAGCATGAGTTTTTTTTCAACTTTCCGAACGCGTGGGTGCAGAGCTTGAAAATTTAAAAAAAATTCTGTTTCTATTCTTATAAGCTGCTTCGCCCCGAATTCACGTCAAAACAGAGACGGATTGGGTCGGGAGGCCGAGTGAGGCATGGCATATACACTATTCCTTGGATTTTTGATGTAATTGATCGTATAAAAATCATCGAAAAAAGTCGATCATAATTTCATGCAGAGCTGCACATAAAGGATCCGAAACGTAAAAGAAAAAATACTGCTTAAAACTTATAGAGATTCGTCAGAATAATGTATTTGTATCATTGAATTCTCAAAATTCATTCATCATTATCACTGTAAAACGATCACCCTTCGTCGTGCTGTTTGAAAAGATGAGGATAATTATATCTATAAGGTCAATTCATTGATTTATCATCAAAATATACTTTGATGCCAGTGAATTTTGTTCACATACATTTTTCTGTGATTGAAACGTCCCAAGATACATTATCTTACTCACAGTCGAAAATAGAAGTGCGAGCACAATCCATTAAAAAAAATTGAACCAATACAGTAGAACCTGTAAAGTTGGACACTCCCTATGTTGGACACCTCATTAAGTTGTACGCCTTTCATCGGAACCGAAAAAAATTACATTGGCTTAAATGGGAATTTTTCCCTGTATGTTGGACACTCTATATGTTGGACACCTCGCTAAGTTTTACCCCTCACTAGGAATCCAGAAATAGTATTTCAATGTATGAAAAACCTCCAAAGTTGGACATTTCAAACTTTATGACACATACTTGGACGTTTATCAGCTCACGTTATCAGAATAAGTCTGTATTGCCTACTGACCATTTCAAAATATGATGTACGCACATACATGGTGTAAAAAATGTGAAAATCCACGCTTGTAGTTAACTGTCTCTAAAACGACAATTTTGGAATGCTTTAAATAAGCAGGCTTCCAGAATTTTCAAATAACATCTATCAAGAAGATTCTATAGGGGAACGGTGGAACAAAACGACATGTTCATTTTTCTTTACAGATGTTCGAATATGATATCTAGAATTCTCAAGTATGACTCAGCTATCTATCGATTTCTCAATGAATTATGTGTACATATTACGGATATTTTGATTCATTTATTGAATATTTGAAATTACGAACGGTTAAATGACGACATGATTGGGAATTGCATTATTCAATTCTTTCAAACAGATATTCGAAGAATATAACTTTGATCCTCAAGTATGAGTCATCCATTAATTTGTCAGTGAATGATTGTTTATATTATGGATGTTTAGATTCATTCTTTGAGTGACTTGGAGCTACGATGAGTCGATTTTTTGGCATGTCCGTGTATGCTGGACACCTCGTTATATTGGACACTTTTCTTTGGAACCAAACTGTCCAACTTAGACAGGTTCTACTGTATCATGTAAAATGAAGGCATCTACCTCGAGATGTCAACCTTGAGAGTAAAAGTTTAGAAATGAACCTGCGCACTCTAAATACTCTATTCCTAATTGGAGAGGAGTATATACATTACCAGTTTGAAACTTTATTTTCGTCGATGAATACTTTGACGAACAGCATTCAACAAGTGCTCAGGGTAGAAGTGAAGAATTTGAATCATAACTGATTTTAAAAGAAGCTATTTATTATTTCACTTTCATTTTTTTCATCATCACTAGAATTCGCGCTTCAAATATGTTAGGTATACTTTGACCTACAGATTATATTCTGACTCAGATAAAATTGTAATTCAGATCAATTGATCCAATCGATCTCTCGAGGCAACGATCTCAAATGAATCAGAATTGCGATCTCGAGCAAATTGGTCATCGAATTGTCATCACCTGACTCGGTTTTGTAAACATATCCATAACACTTTAAGAATTGGTCCTTCAATAATGTCAATTTTAGGTGTCTATTTTTGACATTGATGGTCGAGTAAAATTGATTTGCTGTACATGAATTACCGTGAGAAAATCTCGTTATCGAATCTCCGAGGAACAATCGATGTGACCTAGAGCGAATCACACGTGACCTTCATTCAGTTTGGCCACAGCAAAATATGGAGGCTAAAAATATAGTGTTTGACTTTCGATTGATATATGAATTTTTTCAAACACTCGAAGATGAAAGTAACACCGACCCTGGACGAATGTAATTTGCTACCAATTAAGAAAACCAAGTTTGGCAATATCGTTTTGATCGATCATTATATCAAGTTTATTCTCTAAACGCTTGTAAGTGAACAGGAAACATCAGAAAACGTCCCAACTATCACGATGGCACACTTTTTTAATCCTGGCTGTGACAGAATCGTATACACTCAAGCTTTTTGTAACGAAAAAATTATATTGAAAGTTCGAAGGACAGCTTATCGCGCGCACCGCAAAACTATCTTCCGGAATCCAGGATGACATTCTAATACTTGTAACATTGTGGAGTGACAGTGTGAAAATGGTGGGAAACATCAAAACTAGAAAGTTGGAAATCTTTCAATGTTCATTCTTCTCCTGAAAAGTGATGACCTTGAGGGACAATCCGTGTACTAATATGATTTTCAAATGTCCGGAAGATTTTTTGAACTTCTCAAATTTTAATGATTCTTTCAAAATCAATCATGAATTACTGAAAATCGATTCTGACAATAATTTTGAACATTCGTATTAAGAGGGTTATTATGATTTGAAAAAATGAACGAATTCCCTTAAATAGAGTATTTTTCAAGCGAATCTCTATCAAGATAAAATCTCTCATCCGATCAATGAAGGCTTTCGAGTATCCGCAATTGAAATGACGTTCGTAAACTCGAGAGCGAGAATAGTCGATTGCGCGAATTGACTCTATGAAACTCATTCAGATGAAAGGGAGTCTCTCTAATAGAAAGTTGATCGAGTATCACAGTAGACAAAGCAATCGCAGTGATGTTTAGAAGAGAAAAAAAGAAAAAAAATCGGAATGAATTATTGAACGGTCGTTGGCCTGCACAACTGAAGCTCATATTAAACTCTATTGCTTGCACACATTTTGCGAGTTATAGCACACATCATGAATTATAGAATCGATTCGATGGTCGCAGACATTTCTTGAAACTATTTATCATCATGAATTCGTGATGATATAGCTACTTCAAAGTTTTCAACAAGTCTCGACTGCCCAACTGATGTCTCGCAATCGGTTATGGCGTTCGAATTCAAATAAAACTATCTTGCGCACCAATTATTGCAGCAAATTGAAAAATGCACCTTAAATCTGGGAAGTCTGTCAAAACTTCCTAATAGGGATATTCTCAGGAGAGAAGAAGTAAGCAAGAATAATACGACAGTTGTGAAAAATGTACATGACGTTTATTAATTGTCTTGTTTCATACGGCGTTTCCTCAGTAATATTCAAAAGATTACAAATTGTGACTAATACGCACGATGTGTTAATTAGCTATTTTTTTTACTCCATTTTTTTCATCTTATTTAAATATAATATAATGCAGTCGGTGTATCGGCATGTAAATGTGTAAAGAGTACGGCGATCAGTGAGCGATCGATTTGTTAGTTAGAAAAAAGCGCTACGAATAAGTCTTACGGCAGTCTTTCACCGTGAATTGCTTCTTTTTATTTACTCTTGTTATCAAATGGAAATGGAATATCTTTCAAGCATTTTCCATTGTCATGAGGGACGAATGCGGTCAAATAGTACATAAGTGAAATATAGTTTTTCAGTCCAAGTTCGCTTTTCAGTATCATCAAATATTTTGCTGAATTGAGTACTATCGCACATGATGTTCTAAAATATTGTCGAGAGAGTACATAAATGACATTCAAGATGCGTTATACAATTCTAATAACGATTCCCCTCTAACTCAGGTTTCAACATTTTCTACCCTTTCCACCATGCGTAATAACGATCAATAACAAAATGCGCGCAGTGGATCCAGTGTCATTAAAGTCACGAATCTTGAACGCAACTCAATCGGTGTCACTTGATCAATAACATATTATTATTCTCTGCGATGTAATGGTGAGCATGAATTTTAATATATCACTACATCACAACTAATTGAGAGACAATATATATCCTAACGACTTTAAAAGTCTCTGCAGTATGTACATACACGTCACTTGGCCCTTCTGGCCTTCCTTCTCTACTTTGACATTCATTAAATTGTGAGTAGCATAAAAACTAAGTTGTGAAATGTTCTTTGAGTTATGATTATAATATCATCATTTAATAAGCATTGATTGAGTAATGACAAGTAATCCACATTATTGCTACTGCTATTATGAACATTTGTACATTGTACAAACAAAAACCTCATGATTCATTTGACAATTGATTAGAACCATCTATAGATGCATTTCAATGATCTATGCCCAAAATAATGAAATATCCATTTTTGCCTTGGGATACAGCTGAGTTTCAATGAATTTAAGATAGGATATAAATACTACCTGAAAAAAGATAATCATGAAATTGGTGCGTATGATGCTGCTTAGACTCAAACCACCGTTGATAAGAATTAAGCAGTTTCGACATTTTACTCAGACATTTTGGATTGATGAAATATAAAAGTAATATCTGCGTGATATTTTGAGGCACAAGTCGCATAGTTCATCAGTAATGAATAGTCGTCAGTTTATTGATGAGAATGTTTTTCTGATTTTTTTCTTTATATCTACTCATTTGTATCATGATGAGAGGTGTCAACAAATTGCCCAGCAAAATTCAAAATTGTATTTTTGCCTTTCAAAAGATAGGTCTCCGTGTAAAAAAATGTGAAAATTTTCGACATCCAAATATGCCGATCGTCTTATCGCCGTACAATATTTTTTTGTAGAAATATAGATATTGACATCCAAATGTGGATCATTGATCATTAAGAAGAAACTATGCCCGTCAGAGTATCCGACTTTTGGCCTTTGAGTTTCTGTAAATTCATTCCCCCAGATTTAATTATTTGATCTTACAGTTTTAAACTTTCTTTCTAAATATCCTCAGTCTATTAATTTTTGGAGACGAAGCAGGATCCATTCGTACCAACAATACTGCGCGTCATTGCACGCTCATGAAAGAGTGCCTACCGTGTTTTGCCTATTTAAGAGCCATGTCTTATGCCACTTAATTCACATACATTTGGGGGTGGCTTATAATAGGCAAAACACGGTATTTGTAGATTACTGCAGGGTAGAATCAACTAGCATCAATGAGCTGATTTTTATGGTACAGAGTTCGAGCAAGGGAAAGGGCCGGTCAGATCCCCATCATTGCCATGAAATTGAGGAAATTTTAGACTTCTTTAATTCTCCCAAATGATCGAACCGACGTGTGGCCAATTGATCACGTGTGATTACTTCAAACTCTCACGGAATATTTCGTGAAATTACATGGGCAATAGCAAATTATTTGATGGCACAGTCCTCTTTTGCAGAACAGAAACTTGATTTTATCAGTAAAAGTAGACCTTCTGCTATTTACAAGATGTATAATAAAATATGATATGCAATAGCAAATTATTCTTAAAAAATGAATTAGGAAAGTAAAAGTTCAAAGAATTGCACGGAAATTGGTGAATAGTACACATCTCACAAATGAACGGAAACTTTGAATGTGTTGAAAATTTTTTGCGACGTGAAGAAACTCTTAAAATTATGACAATATTAACAAATGTACATTTTATAAACAGTCACAATTCGAACTATTTTAATCCGAATACAACTGAGAATCTTATCGTCGATGAAGAGAATAACATTATCTGATTATAAGTTACTCCTAGTTGGGAGTTCATAATATTATTTCGTGATTTGAATAAAGTCATGAAAGGTACCACATGGAGAATCAGGGATAACTCCAGTATTCAAGCACCGCGAAGAAAAGGTAGCCTAAAGTTCTAGAACTGAAACATCAGATAGAACAGTAGGTTCCATAGCTTCATCAAATGTATAAATAGGGTCAAGGGTGTATTCGGATTACTCGTGGTATAAGCTCTGAATTTTCTATCAACTATCATTTTCTGCGCTATGGGAGGGGAGTACTGAATCTCGTCTCAAAGTCTTTCCATCAAATGTAAAATTTTATCTTGAATGTGTGGATTTTGTCGCTCGAGAGTAGTACTTTACCGCTCCCCTTATCACGTCTGTTTAGAAACAAAATTACGTATACCGAAATAAGCATGCTTATTTCGTGGAAAACAATTACAAACATCGTCTGCACTGAAGTGAACAGCAGAGTTCGCTCATCACATACGTAGATTACGTACATTTAATGGATAAAAACAGAGTGTTATCTACACTAAAACAAATGTAACTAGCACAGGGAAACAAAATAAAATAGAATAATATTGAAAAAAGCTTGTGCAAATCCTTTTCCTGATGTTGTCCAAGTTTTTCGTAACTGGAAAGAACGTGGCAGTTTTCACAACATTTTCTTACATATTATAAGCAACATAGATGGGATCAAGTTGGTCAGCGAGGAAACCATCACGCAGATGCATACGTTGTTTTTCTCCTCGAGAATTAATGGGCACAACACCTGGATCGACAACTACGACGACTCCAACGACAAGATGATGCTCTTCGAGCACTGCACTTGTGACCAAAGCAACGAGATCCAGGGCTTCGCTTTCACTTCCATCGAGTTCCACAACAACGACGAGGAGATTTGTCCAAGTGAACACAGCACTGGAACGAGCAAAGAATGAAGAGATTACGAACTAACGATTGAAATGTCTCAAGATTTGATTGGAAAAATGAAGTAATGCCAGCGTTGCGGAAGTATCAATGCTGAGGTAGATTTAAATAGATACTCTAATATGGTCAAGGGACTCAAGAACGGCTAACGTCGGTGGCTAATGTCTCAAATGTTAAAAATGTTATGTTCGATTTCTGATACTCTGCTCAAAATAGGTATAATTATATGATTCCGTGCACAATGTCCGATGAATTATTCCATCAATTCTAAAATCTCATTCTCGAAAAATGATTTTATAACTCACTCTCGAGATTCATTCCCTCCAAACGAATTTCGAAAGATCTATCATGAATCAATCATCACAATACAAAAGCTTCACTCACCATTCGGCAATCTTCTTATGACACCTCATCACGCTGTTTTCAATATCGATGGGATGGTACCTCATACCCCTCAGCATTATTGCTTCATCCAGGGCACCCACAACAAATACAGCATCATGGAGCTCGGAATCACCAGGAGTTGTATCGAGCTCAGAATTGGAGATGTTATCACCCGGTAAATCAGTGCCGCCAACATTTTGCTGAACACATTCTGTGCGTCTGAGGAAACCAAGATATCCGGTGCGCGCATAGACTTCGCCCGTATTACCGGTAACCAGTCGAGCGTTGAAATGATCTGCGTAATCACTTTCGTCACCATAGATGGTAAAATATCCACTTGCATTGTGAGGAGACTGTACCCAGATTTCACCGAGATGAGAATCTCCGCATTGACCCTTGGTTTCTGGATTTGCTATTATCACTTTGACGCCCGGTAAAAGTTTTCCAGACTCCATGAGGCAGAGAGAGTGAGGTGAACCTCGTTCGACGAGGGATACTCGGTCGTTACGCAGAGCTCGTAAGTCTACGTAGACGGTTGACGGCTCTGGACTCGATGCTCCCTGAAAACGATACAGTTTATTAATATTTATCCAAAGACACTTTGGAGAACATCTGTCGAAATGTTATGTTGGATTCCGAGAGTTTAACGATAAAATATGCTCTTGATTATTCAGATTTATACTAAAAACGATTCGAAGGTATTGCTGTACTTTCATTTTGCCATCCAAGAGTTTATGTAATCAAAGTTTCCATCATTTTCTACCATATATTTTTATTAGTTAAGTGAAACTACTGAGCACGAATAATAGGAGTTACGTCTGTCAGTAATAAAAGAAAACAACATAAGGATAGTGAAAGAATTGCCAACCTGTAAGCAAATAGCTGTGTTTACTCTGCATCCGAAAGACGTGGAAACTGCCCGAGGACTCAACCCAAGAGCAGAAAATAGTTTGCTAAAGCTAGTGGTGAGGGCTATCCTGGGCCTCTCCTCTGCAACGACGACGCAGGTTCTCACGCAAGCTAAACTCACTCCTCGTGCTTTCAAAGTCTGCACGGAAGAGCCAAGGCCCTTTGTGCAAAGCTCCATAACGCCATACGAGCAGAATGTGTCACGGACTCTTGAGTGGCTCACTGCTGAGAGCCAAAGAGCTGGATTTGCTTCGACCTGAAACAAATATGACACATTGAATTTATCAGTCCTGTTTCAGAAGAGCTCAAATTTGAATTTAAATTCTTCATGATATGAATCTATCAACTGTAGCAATACTTCTACGGATTTCCGTCAAAAGTTGCAAAAAACTTGTCCAATGAACTTGAATGAAAGACAGATGGCTACTACACATACCTCTGACGGAGGTATAAGTATGGAATGATGACCGCTGTATATGCTGCTCAGACACCACAGGGCAAATCCTAGGCCAGAATACGGATCTAGACAGAGAGCTATGTGTCTTGATGGATAAAGTTCACAGGCGAGTTTCATGGCTCTGCACAGAGACGTGACGGCGGCATGTGACATTTTTATACCGGCCAACATGCCCGTTGTCGATACGCTGAAGTCTAGATAGGCCAGCATTTCTGCAGTAGGTGCTCGATAAAGAACTGGAAGCTTTTTCTTCGGCATGTCATCGATGTCGAGAATTATCGGCCAGCTTCTTACCTCCACGACATTATTGGCTTCCTGTTGAAAGATGAGAAAGTTTGTTTGAGAATGAAATAATTCATGGTACCAGATCTGTTACTGTTATAGGGTCACATTGGATTCACTTCTCACACATAGCATCTGAGACTATCGACTTCAATTGAAAATGGTGTTTTGATCATATTTGAGCATTTATTTCCCTCATCTGAATCCAAACTTATGTATTATATCATTTACAGTCGATTTTAGAGTCTATCCCGAGGAATAATTAAGCTGCATTTGAAATTTTCGCGTTAAATATCATCGACGTCTGCTCAAACGAGGATAATAAATTAAATATATATAAAACGTGGACGTCTCGTATCAAGGTATCATATATCGTTTGTTTTGTCTGCTGCTATTCAAATCCCATGTTGATAACCCCCTCCACAACGCCGCTGCCGACGTTGGTGACAAAAGAATGTTATGGTATCAGTGCATGGAATGACTGTGGCATCATACATATTTCATTAGTAGTCTTGATCAGTATTAATTCAGTAAATGAAACGTTCCAGTAGATATTTAACTATATAATCAGTGCAATCTACTAAAATCCTGTAAACAATTGGATAAGAGTGATCGGAGAAATTGAAAAGTGTGCATGGTTTATAACCCAGTCAAAAATCTCTTCCAAGCTATTCCTAGAGCTGTCGCTCATAATTCAATACATTTAACAAACTTTGCAGTACATAGTGTCTTATTAAAATCTGTGGATAAGCAGTGATATCGTCCATGAAGGAGTAACTATTCAGTCAAGAAAAGCATCAAATTCAAAATGTCAATGAACAATTACAGTGATCCCACAATGGATCAAGAGCTAAAATACATTCGTCACAACCAATATAATGAAATGAAATGCATGGATCTCTTATCGGCAGTCAAGTATGGAAATCTTGAATTGGCAAGACAGCTCCTACATCAGGGTGTTAATCCAAATATAAGAGAATATTGGGGCCGTAGGAAATCATGCTTACAATATGCCACAGAGCAAAAGAATAAAGATTTGGTGCGAGTTTTGTTATTCGCAGGAGCTGATCCAAATGAAGTCACATTAAAAAATGTCAGGGAAGAGAATATGGAGTTATTAGAGTTGATACTGAGATCGATACACAATGCTCGATTTAGATTAGACACAGTCGTTTATCGAGAAGCAATTTTTGTAAGTACTATCCCATGAATCACTTGAGTCATTCGCCATTCTGCAAACATCTATATCATCTACACTAATCAACTTGATATCATACCAATTGAAGAATCTGTACTCAATCAATGGTCTTCAACAAAATTATCAGAGCTTCATGACTGAAGTTTGTATTTCTTTTGATTTATTGATGAAATCATCATGGGAAATTTCACATTTGTACAAAAATTTTGACAGAAATTGTGGGTTTAATTGAGTACATGATTCATTAGCAAGTTATTTACTCAAGGATATTTTCATTCTTACAGAAATCTATCGATCTGCAAAGGAAAGATTTAGTTGAACTTCTACTCAATTTTGATGGGTATTCACACATTGCGAATCAAAGTAAAGGGATTATATTGCACTACGCGGTCAAAAGTAGGATCTACAATACCAACAGCAATACTGAGCTATATCTAGATATTCTCAAGTTACTATTAGACCATAATGCAAGCATGGGTTATAGACTTGATTCAACTGAAGAATCTAATCCTGCTCAGGCGGTGCTTGAATTTGGCAGTCAGGATGTAATTTGTTTATTTCTCAACTATGGTTTCAAATTTGATGGGAGAGAAATTCAAAATCCTCTTCACTATGCGGTAAAGAATGAAAACTATGTTTTGGAGTATTTATTAGAGCATTTGCATTTTGATATTGACGATATTGATTCCATGCATTACTCGGTACTTCATGAAGCAGTCCGTTACAACAAGGTAAACATTGTTGAGACTTTACTCCAATACAAGGCAAATATCGAGATACCAGATACTTCAAATGTGACGCCACTGATCACTGCTGTAGACCACAACTACTTAGAATGTGCACGACTCTTATTGGAGCATGGAGCTAACGTCAACCATATCAAAGCAAACGGCGAGAATTCGTGGTATTTTGCTGCCCGGCAAAATCGTAGCGAGTGTTTCGAACTACTATTAACGTACGGTGCTGATATAAAATTTGATGAGTGGATCTTCGACGATGTACTTTACTCAATCAATTTTGAAACGATTAACGTTCTTTTGCGACATATTGCTTTACTTGAGAGTCAACGACGTGAAGTCAATCCGGATTACTACAAGCTCATGGTTGAACGTGATTTGTTGAACAAAAATAACTTGGGCTTGGATTATTTAAACGATTGTCAAATTGAAGTAGGACTTTTACAGACATCTGTTATTGATGATACAACAACATTTCATGACATACTGATAGGCAAAATTCCCGATCATCTCTTTACGGATACTCAGTTTATAGAAATTTTCAAGACTGAAAGTTTGATGAACATGTTTCCAATATTCGGTAAACAGCTGTGTGATATTTTCCACCATACAAAAAGCAAGAGAGATTTGGAGATAGGAATGATTCGAGGCCTTAACCGAATACTTCGCTTCGATGTGAAATCGTTTTATTTAATTGGTGAAAACATCCTGAGACGCCTTTACAACCGAGACTTGCGGAATCTATGCAGAGTTTGAAATTTTTGTCGTGATCTCTCCGAATCACAATACTTTGTGCTTATTGTATTTCTCAATTTTTTTTTCTCAGACACATTCAAATTAGCTCCAAGCACATAAGAATTCGATCAATAATTTCTTGATGCAAGCGTTTTCTGATCTGATTCATACAGAATTATGAATTATGAAGTGAATCATACCTGTGAATTGTGATAAATTTTTTAAAAGCAATGAACTTTGTAGGTTTATATTCAACTAACGATAGTCATGAGAACTCGAATGAAGGTCGAATTTGTCATTGTCCTATTAAAACGGATGTCAAATATCTGTATTATGATTAGATTGTTATCGTTATTTACTGTATATGTAACACGAATTCATTCGTCATTTCCTTTAGTGTTCTGGAAATGCTGTGGCTTTTGTGTCTACTTATATTAAACCTACTAAGGATTTACTAGGATTGAGTTGAGCTCTGAATATGTGAAATATTATACATATAAATGTAATACCATGGATAAAATGCAATGAAAGTGAATAAATTATAGAATAATAAGATGATTTTTCTTACGGTCCCTAACGAATCATCTCAAATCTGCAACCTACACTAGCACCCGATCAACGTACATTTCGATTGAGACTTTCAATCATAATTATAGCCTGTGACGCCGGATTTGGTCGATGAATATGTTTACAAAATTATTGACTTCGCCACTGAATCCAATTCAATTTCCACGCATTGTTAGGACTGTTATTGGGTTGAAATTTCATTTATCTTTATAGGACTCGACGCGCAAACAGCTTTTTTCCGCGTCTCGTCTTATGAAGCATATGTGTCTCGTGCCAAGCCGACGTCCAACAAGGTTTTCGTGAAGAACAAAGTTTTTGGGCACTCGACACATAATATACTATTTCAGCGTCTGTCAACGTCACTAATGCAAACTTAAATCTTGGGGATTAAATTTGTAATTTAAATGGGGAACATATCCTGCTGTACCTATGTGCAGCACTGATCAATCCTATTACATAGGCACCAGCGGTGGGTACCCAAGCACAAAAACAGGTATTCCGTCGTCACAGTAATCGTATTGATACGATTGTAATTTTTTCGTTCACTGTATCACAGTCTGGGCGTCACTCAACGAGGCCAGCAAGTTAAATAAACGAATCAATTAAGGAATCAGCGCAGACTCACCTTAGATTTGAGAAGCTTCATAATGTTCTGATTCGTAAGGACGAGCACGGACTTGCTTACATCAGCAATCATGCGAACCGTAGGCAGAGTCGTTTGCAGATTTTGAGGATGAGGCGGGCGTATTGTCACAGGCACTGCTCCAACATACAGGCATCCGTAAAAAGCGCATATGAGATCGGTTCCAGGTGGGAAAAGTAGTGCCACGTGATCGCCCGTGTTGATACGACCCTTATCGAGGAGCAAGTTTCCTATTCGTTCGGCCTTTTTGTGAAGTTGTGAGCATGATAAGGTAGCTGCTGCTGCACCCTTCGAGTTTAGCGACGTGAATATCACATGGTCGGATGTTCCGACCGCACGCCAGCGAAGAATCTCCGAGATGAACTGATACTGTAGGAAGAATAGGTGTAAATGAAAAATCGATAGAATTCATAATGTTGGTGATGAACAGATATTTTGTTTAGTGAATCAAAATATCATTCAAAGTTTTGATAAAAGCATTTCATTATAAAAATATGAGATAACGCGTACTCCAGAGAGCTTCAGAACTTTCATTTGATATCTAGCTTGTCACTCCTTGGAATGAGGAATGTCGATAATTGTAGCTCAGATAGTTAGTCGTTGGGTACAATATAGAAGTATGATACGGCCGTATCGAAATCGAAAATCTCGAATGAATCATTCTTCTTTTAAGGGGACGTCGGAGGCCTATCAATATTGTACAGTTACCGACATGATCGATTTTTCGGATTTCTCGATGAATTTTTGAGATATCAAAAAACTAAAAAGTAACGCCGATTCTGTGAGCCATACCGAATCGGCGTTACTTAGTAAAATCCCGATACCTCGAAAATTCATCGAGAAATCCGAAAACTCGACAATGTCGGTATCCGACATCCTCTTAAGGATTCGAGATTAATCAAGTAGTATGAAAATCAACAAACCTTTTTGGAATTATCGCTCTCCTCGTCGAGGATGCCCATATCCCTGCCTTGAGCCGAAGCAAGCCTGTTGCCTTGGACGAGATTGCCAACGATGACACTGGCTGGACCCACATCTGAAACAGAATCCCCCGCTACACCCCACCGTCACACTGATGTTAGTAAACCAACGCAAACGCTCAAAACCCATTTTCTAATTTTCCATCCACTCTTCTTCTGAAGACGAGCAGCTGCACAAGACTATCCCTTGACTGAGGCCGGACAAATCCAAGATTTAAAACAGGTCCACTGTTACTATCCGTATATCAAAGTCTCCATGTTGAACGATGTAATTTCATTGGAACGTGTGCCATTTGGAGCAAATACCGAAAAGAATATATACGTAATGTATGTGTCAAAACTCGAAGATATTCTTGTGTGCATCGGGTGCAGGTAAAATGAGCAATGGATATCGAAGGTTTATAATACAAAGTTAATCACGTGTTTGCATGTGATGGGGTATGTGGTTTTCTACGAACTCAGTCAGAAGGAGGAGTCTTGGGGCAGTGAGATAATTTTCGAAAAAATTCAACACAGATGAATTTTGTGTTCGAGAATCGGTATAGGTGTTGAAGAGGAAGAAGAGTGAGAAAGTATTGTGAAGAAAGAGTCAGATGTGTGTTCACATATAGTTTTACACCAATAGACAACAATTTACAACACTCAGTTGGGAAATCTGCTTAGCCAATCAGACTCGTTATATTTAGAGAATCAAACAGAGCTGACCGTTCCCTAGAAGATTTTCAGGACCCAGAAGTATCTTTTTTCAAGTTGAACTGTAATATTGGAAAGATTGCAAAGGCTTTCTTTCGATTATGGATTAGCGAGCTGTAACAAGCTCTAATTTACAACAATGATACAAATCGTAATTCGACATCTCTAGTGATAATAACGAAAAGAAAAATTATGGATGAAGTCAGGATTACGGAAGCCTACATCAATTTTTTTTTAAATAATTAGGCAGTCGAATAATATTTTCAAACACCGTCTTATTCACATGCAGTGCCAAAAGTTTTGAATTTCCATCTAATTACAAATATTGCAAAGTTCACGTGAAACTATAATTATTCCACGACAAGGTACGGAAAATTCCTCTGGATCACACACAGCAGCTATTGTCCTCGAAAAATGTAACGAGATAGTTTTTTGGGTAAGAACACTTGATTTGAGCTTTAGCGTTGGTTGACTTACCGGAATGAATCTCACGTGGCTTTGGTAGATTGGTGACGCATGTATGCGGGCAGAGGAGTACGTTGGCCGGATGCAGTGTGCCCTCGAGGAATCGTCTCTTTGTCTCTGACAGATGGATGCCTCCAAGCGGGGTTTTTGGTAGATAGTTGGGCGGTACAAGAGCCAGGCAGTAGATACCAACAGCGTGTATGGAATCGACGGCTTGCAAGACTCGAGACATCCATTGGAAGCTCTACAAAATGAAATATCATGATAAATATCCACTCAACGATTGCTACTTGTAACTTTCATGAGATTATAATTTCCAATCGTACCTCTTCTTCGCTACAATCAGGCCGCTGTTCAGCAACGACGCAAATTCTTTCATCCCTCAAGACTCTCACACTGAAAACGGCAATCCTTCCTCTGTAGATGAATTTCATAGGCTCAACAGCAAGAACTGTAGCAATGATATCGTCGGCGTTGTGTTTTCTGCCAGTGACAGTCATTAGGCCATCTCGAGAACCGCAGACGAATACAAGATTACCAGGCCCGAGGAAACCAAGTAAGCCTGATCGAGCATACTCGACATCACCGAGTGGTTGTCCTTCGGCCTGCAGCGGTATCACCTTGAATGTATTATTAGTTAGGCCCTGCAGGCCCCAATATTGGCTGCCGGTTGCTGCGCTATGCACGCAGATTTCTCCAACCTCATCAGTCTTACAGATCAAGGGCGGTCCCTCCATTTTTATCACCGTAACGATGCCTGCAAGAAAACATGAATGAATGAGATATACGACTATATGATATCGTTATAAATTTTGCTTTGAGTTAATCGATGCTAATGAGTTTATGCTGCGGTGAATATTGCAATACTTTACACTTGGTGGATATTTTATTTTGACGTTAAACGCTTCATTTCGATTGATAACTTCCTCGATGGCTAGACATGATTTATATCTTGGGTTAAAAGGTGGTGCGTGATCAAGAGAAAATTTATAATTTGAGTAAGGCAATAACTCATATACCCACAAGAAATAAGAAAATTTTGAATAAGATGAATTGCGTCTCCGTACGCGGAAAGAATTTGCTTCATGAGTACCCATTTGTTGGAGTTAGATGTAAAGCGACAATTTCTGGTTGGAATCGCTTCCATTACATTTTAGTTGATTCCTGATGCAGGATTACGAGTGGAAACTGAAGTCGAAATTTCGGAATTCTCTTACTAAAGCACCGTGGTCAATATCGACATCGCTTAGAGTGAATATGTAAGATATTATAATTTTACCATAATTTCGAAATATCACCAGACCGACGGGTTAATCCGATCAAGAAAAAATTTCTGATCGTAGAGCTAATGATTTTCTGATGATTATAAGAGGACAAGAACAATTGTACAAAGAATAGCTCTAAAGACACCCTCTGATCAAAGTGCGGTACTCGTCAGTCACGTTTGGCTGGCAGTTATTTTCATGTATATGTTGAACTATAATTTGACATTGTTTTTAGATACCCATGGTGTTACTGTGTGCATCAATGGAAGTATCGAGGAGTTTTGAAGTCCTCTAACACACAAAATGAAGCCAAAATGTGTCTTTTGTATGCATAGTAGATGAGCACACGATTTAACTGGTATCACTCAGGAGCAATCCTACTTCGTGCAGTCTTCAAAATCAGAGGTAGGTAGAGAATCAAAGAAAAAAATCACAACGGACCAAGATTTATGAATAAATAGAAAAACTTACTTCCAGGCATAACTTGCCCACAATCCTGCAACGTCAACGAAGTAAGCGAGTTCTCCTGATCGACTCGCACTACTCCAAAACTAAGTCCGGACATGCTTAAAACTCCTCTTCCAGTCGCATTAACTCCAGCCCTTCCAGGCCTACGAACCGATACTGTAAGTGCTTCGCTCGACGAGGCACAAGGGCATACGGCATCTGGTCTCAAACCCTTAGATTGAAATACGGAAAGGAACTGATCGCACGACGACAAAGACCATGGATTTGCACCATCAGCAACGAGTAACAATCTCAGAGTTGACAAAGATATGTCTTTGTGATCTTTGGTAGCGAGCAAACCCCAGTGAAGATCTCGAGATTTTACGACTGCAACGCTGGCTCGATGTTTCGTTATCATCTGCATCCAGCTGGCAGGATTTACTTTCATCAAAGCGTATGGGATGAAAATGACGTGCATGCCATTAAGGATACTTGTCAAAGTGCTATGCCAGAGTCCGACTTCGCGTTTAAAGTCTAGTACGCACACAGCGTTTTCTCCTTCGGTGTAGCCGCATGCCTGTAGACAATTGTAATTATAATTTGAAAACTCGAATCAAATTATCATTTCTTGGTTATTCTTTAGTCCATTAGTCGGTCGATCTTTCATCCATTAATGGTGGTTTCGGTCCAACTGGCATTAAATTCTTGACGACATGATTTTCTCTTGAGTTGATTCAAGTCTAATTTTTAAAAACTGTTCTTCATTAGAATTTTTGTTTGCAATCTCACCAACTGTATATCTAAATAGAAGGTATTTCAACCATCTTGGTGAATAACTAGACTTGTTCGAGACTTTCCCAACGGATCACAAAATTATTATTATTCATTTATTCAAGCAAATCTCGGTAATCCTTGACGAAAAATTAGGTCGATCCTGAAAGTTTTCTAGACCTCATCCTTTCACACTCTCATATACAATCATCGAACGTAAATCTTCTCATCATCATACGTATTAAACAATGATATTCTCGCTACATGTAATTTATACAATTTGGCTCATCGAACCAGAACGATGTTCATCAGCTGAGCAAGCGCGTGCTTCTCGTTTTTTTTTTTTTTTTCGAATCAGCAACTCGCGCACGGGCGCTATAAAATCGTTACGCTTTCTGAGCGTGGGCTTCCAGCCACATAATCTCACTCTTACTTCGAGGCCACGATTCATCATTACGCGAAGAAATTCAGCTAATAGGTAAGGACTCGGATGAGCGAATAATCAAAAATATATAGATATATGTATGTATATTAAATATTACTTGTGTGAGAGCACGACAGTGGGCGAGCATAGCAGCCCGGGTGACGGTGACTCCCATAACAGAGCCATCCTTGTCTGTGCTGTACTCTATGTAGGCGGGTGTGTCATCGGTAAGCCGTGTCGGAGGCATCCAGTCCTTGGGAATTTTGCCTAGGTGTTCCGTAACGAACCAGTGAAGTTTTGGCCAGCCTTTGAAAGCTACAACTTCACCTGCGCTTGTTTTTGGTAGGCCCTTCAGGCATGCTTCGCTTGTGAGCGCCACCTTAAATAAGAGAAAATTGTTTCAGATATTTTGAAATATGATACATTTGCTATTTGAACCTGTATCCCAAATGAAAAGATTGTCTAAACCCGTCATATACATCTAAAAACTCGAACTTTGAAGGAATACCGTAGATTTCAATTTCCGAAGATATAGATATGATTGCTACACATTGAGTATGTCGAGGAGTATGTGCGGAATCTCATCTCAATTCACTGCTCTGTGAGGGCGGAAAAAAAGTTCATCTAGCTCATGTGGTTGAAGAGCAATTTGTAATCGGCGAATCGTAAATTTCTTAGAAGAAGCGAATGAAAGGATTTTACGATCCAGATTGCAGCAAAGTAGGATTTCAGTATGAATTTACAGTCATTATTTTGGCATGAATTTACACACTCACATTGATTAGACTGCGTGACATTTTGCAACATTCATACAAGTGAGAACAAGGTTGATTTTTGCACAACTAAACAAGTCACTTTTTTCATATTACATGAATATTCATTAGAATTCGTGGGTTTTCATTATAGATTTGCATCATTCGTATAATAATCTACGACTAATTTTTGAGCGATCTTATGGAATTGGCGGTCAAAAGACGCAATCTATAGCTATATAAACTTAATGACAAATCATTAGGATCATTACATACATCTTGCATAACACGTCCTTTTAGATACAGCCGACGATTTAAAAAGATAAAATAAATGCGTAGGCGTTCAAACTAGCATCATTAAGATTCCAGAGAGATCAGAATTGATTGGATCGTTGATTTAAATTTCAATCATACATCAAAACCAGATAGCACTCGAGATAAACCTCGTAATCGAAGAAAGGACTGATAGGACCAAGCATTTGACTGATTTTACTTTCGGACATCCGCGACAGTGACAGAGTAGAGGATCGAATCGTCATTAAAGAAGACAATCAATAAGATTCAGAACGATCAATTTCATCTATGCTGAGTCACTCTGTCTTCGACTCTATTCTGAGTCTCTCAAAGATGTCATCGTTTTGATTCATTCATGCAAATAGAAAGAATCTAGTACATTCAACCTCACCAGACAGGTTCACCATCTTTTTATATTAGTGTGTGAAACTGATTATTACATACCTGGATACCACAACTACCAAGTAGAAAACCAATTTGCTGAGATCCAGCATCACGTCTCGTAAGAGGCACCTCAATAGGTACGGGTACGATTCCGGCCTGTAGACATCCGTAAAATGCACAAATAAAGTTGATAGGGTCGTCGTTGGGATAAACCAAAGCAATTCTGTCTCCAGGTTTTAGGCAACATTCTCCAACTATTCGACTGAGAGCTCGATTTAGAAGCGTGTAGGCTATCTTGTACGAGCGACTCAAAAGTTTTCCGTAAGTCAAAGTGACGCACAATTTTCCATTTGGATCTAGGACTGTTGCAGCGGGTGCTTTGTAAGATGCCGAGCCGTACCTGCAGATTATAACAAATTTAAATTAATTTTATTCTAGTCAGAATTACGATGAATATTTGTATACACTGGTTGTGAGATTATTACAAGACTAAGTCAAACTCTTCATACAAATGAATTTGATTATTATTTTATATGCGATGATTGCTTAATAATGTAATCTCATATGGCATTTTTTAGTTTTGTGAGATTTAGCATAATGTTGATGTAATCCAGGCTAATGATTGTAAAGTAATGAGTAGTTCGAGAATCAGTTTACAGTGATATCAATTCATTATACGTATTACACAGCAGATGATGGTGTCACTAACAAATTTAAATCTTACTGTAAATCAACTCAAAATTTATGAATAACACGAGATTAAAAAATCACAGGACACTCAATTTCTATTCACCTGCTGTCAGAATTTTTTTTGATGAATTTTTTTATAACTCTACGACAGAAACTTTCTTTCCTTTTGCAAGGAATGTCAAATTCAACGCCCCTGGAAAAGTTTAATTTAAAATTGTCAGAGTTCAGTGGTACGAGTTGATATACTACTTTCCGTTACTGATAAATTGGCTCTAAATGGTTTTAAAATATTTACACATTCGAGCCAAGCAAATGGGTCCGAAAAGGAAATATCACATTTTTTCAGATATTCTTAGCTATACATTATTTTTCTGGCATGATGCCATTATTTTTCCAACTTTGCCGGACAGCTTAAACAGATATCAGAGGATTGTAAATTATTCTCAACGGCTACTGATTTATTATTCAACATTCTTGAGTTCAAGTTTTTGACAAATTTCTAATAGAGCCATTATACAGTTTGGTATCGGCCGTGCGAAGTATGGAAACGTCCATCAATTACGTAAGGATTTTATGAAAAAAGATCGGGTTTCCATATTTCTCACAATGTATATATGAAAGGCAATTTTCCATTTAAAAAATCTTACAAGCGTTCTAAAATCTTGAAATCCTCCTTTACATAATTCATGGAGTTTCACTAAGAAGGAAAAGATCAAAATTCTCAAACATTAGAAAACCCCAAAATTAGAATTTCGATACATCATAAAATCCTAAAACCAGGTTTCTTGATAAGATTCCCTTTTCCTCAAACTGAAAAATATAACAAATAAATATAAAAAATAAATTTGCACGAACAAACCTCTGTATCGACGCCTCAACAGATCGTGGCAAACCCGAAGGTACAGAAAGTTGTTCTCCAACAGCAGGAGTCATTGCACCACCTTCGGGTTTTGGTGCATTTGGATCTTTTGGATTTGCCGCAATTTCCAATTCTATATCGTCATCCTCATAAAATTCGGGCAAAGGTCTACGTTTTGGCCGCTTTAAAGTATTCAATAATTGTTGAATTTTTGCTGAAACCTTCCATCTTCCAGCTGTTCCTGTATTATTTTCTTCAACCACGTGATACCTGTTAACCCGATCGGCACCTAAAAATTAAAGAAAAAAGGATAAAAATCGTTTAATCAATTATTTTTTCATCTTTCTCGATGCATCAGCATCGGTCATCTTCGATCTCTATATGATCAATGACAATCTCATTTCAAACGCATCCGAGACTAGTAGTAAATCAGATAAGGTAGTAGACATTGGATCTATACAGAGTATAATTTATCACGATCAAGTATATGTGAATGATGAATAGTCTATAGTTATGTATCGAAAAAAAAGATTATCAAAGGTTATATGGATTGACACACGCACACTATACTTGTTCTAGATAATGATGATTCGTAAATGTCTGAGTATACATGTAGTCTGGACAAAGACTGGACAATTTGAAGGATGCGCTTTGCCCAAGGATACTTTTATCGTATTTGAAAAATCAGGGTTATATATACCTACTCTCTCTCTATATAACGCTGTTGAAAATTATATGTTTCAACCCAAGAACGACCTTGATCAATTCCTAACAAAGTCTGAACATCCTTATAAGTATAAACCCACGCGATCATCATACTTCATTTCTTATACCTGTATAGTCGATCCTCCATCATTATCATCATCGTCATCATCTTTGAGTACATTCTCATTATTATTATCATCATTATCGTATCAAAATGCCAGTTTGAAATTTTGAAAATTGGCGCGAGATTCTACTATAAATTATATATAATTCGAATCGATGATTGACGTCGAATCAATTAGAGTATAGATAAACACGTTGTGCACACTTTTAATCATCGACTTCTGTTCAGGTTCAAAATCAGACATATCTACTCTGTAGTTGTAGTAGTACTTATATATCTTCAGGGTCGGTGTTAAAAGTGGTTGAACTAGAATTCAATCTGAACTTGTTTTTTCGATTACTTTATAAAGAATTCGAATTGAGCAATGTATGATATAGACACTAAGTGAGTCAAACAAGAATATACGAATTTAGATGCAAATTATTATCTCTTTTCAAGAGACCAAGAGTAAGTATCTTATATAGAAAACGAGATAGAAAAGGTGTGGATATGTAACGTGTCTCTCAGTTGAGATAACGATCCTTGCAATACTTGAAACAACTCAATTTCCCCTGATGCATATATAAAAAAAAGAGTCTTGTATATGTACATTCTTAAAGCAAACTGTGATATTTGTTGTTTGAACGCATACGAATTAATCGTCGAATTTTTCACCGATAGGTAATTGCTATTGTCTGACAAGGCGGTACGTGACGATAACTCACAGATTTTTTTCTTTTTTTTTTTTTAGCCTCTGCTTTCTTTTTTGGTTTTGTTTTGTATTGGGACGAAAAAGGTAAGGAGATACAAAATGCAGGTTCGTTTGGTAAAACTGAACAACTTTGAGATATATAAGTACACAACATGTACGTGAGGTCTTCTCTTACTCTGTTGAGCTCTAATGAATCTCTATACTCTTGAGCATCGCAACTCCTCTACTCTGGCATTTCGACGAGAAAATTCCTGGCTAACGCTTATAAAGTAAGAGAAGAGTAGTTGGCGTCCTTGAAAATCTCAAGTATATAGAAGAGCGTTCAATCGACTGGCCAAATTTGGAATTACTTCTTTGAAAAAAAAAAACCAATACGTCTTATGGCTATAACCTTATTATATCGTGGTTGGTGAAAATTGAAAATTTCCATTTTGAGAATTTAATGAGATAATATAGGTAGAAGATTCTATATAACCTTGATTCATTGACGTATGCAGGTATCTTGAGATGATTTGAAAAATTGATGCACTTGAAATTGTGTGCAGAGTATAATTTCTGAAGGGAGAATATTTTAACCTTGTATTCGGAATTTTAATTTCTTATAATTGATATGGAAGTGAATTCTTTGATCTGTGGCGGTGAATTGAAGTGAAAAATATATATCAGAAGGTATTGCGAGATTCTGTTAGTTAAAGTCATTTAACCGAGGTTTGGAATCTTGATAATTGTACTGAGTCAATTTGTAGGTACTCGTGGTATGTGTTTTATGACATGACGAGTTTTCTTCAATGACATTTGTGACGAGAATTTGCGAAATTGCAAGTATTGAGATCGGAAATACTGCTTCAGTCTGAATCCTATGTTATGGGATCACCATCATGAAATGTCACTTAGAACGATTGAAGAAATCACCATTGGAATTTGTTATTGAGGAAACAAATCTAATTTTATAGGCTTTTTCGAGGAAGAATGATGTGATTGAATATATACATCAACTTCAGATATACTTCAATATCAGAGGACTCAAAATTTTTAATAAAAAAGTAGCAAATGGGAATATAAAAGCTTCCGTTAAAAATATTTCGCGGCGTCACCAGTTTCATAATGTTGAGGGCGAACATGCATTAGGTGACGCAATATTCATTGTCTTTAAATATGCATTTTTTGCTGTGATAGTCATCTAGTACGAAACACTTTGAAAAAAAAAAATTATTTTGACATTATTCACATAATTTATCTAGTTTCAAATAGTTTTGAGGTTGGTTTTACCTCAAATTTTTTGCACAATAAATCAGAAGCTAAGTATAAATCAAAGCACCAAAATATCTCGTTAGTTTATCCCATATTCATGAAGACTTTTTCAAGACACGAATGATAAATGACTGGAAAACCAAATGTCAGTCAAAATTTCCAGTATTTTTGGGACAGAGATAAAGGACCAATCTTGTGAAAATTCCTACTACCACATACTATACTGAAAAATGCGAGTTTTTTATAATAAAATTAACATCCTAAATCTATTCGATACTTTACTATTTTATAGATTGTACTAATAAAATTTCCATAACCGTTAACGGGAGAGGATGAAAAAGTAACAAAATAAATCAAGAACATCGTAACATGACAAAATATGAATACGCTCTCATTAAAATCAAAATATTCAGTTCAATGAATGTATTATGTATAGAATTGTGACCAACAAAAATATGAGTATCGTGTCCAATTCTTGAAAGTTCTCAAACTCTTGGTATGACTTTCAAAATAAAAATTAAAAATTGAATACTTTCATCGTCATTATCATTATGGACCCAAACCCAAATTTTATGTATAGTCTCAGAGCAAGGGTATGACCATATTATCTAAAAATGGAGAAACCACCAGTCCATTCTTCAAAGTTCACAAATCATCCAGACTTGTTAGGACGAAATTCGCAATAATCTCCCAAAATTAGTGCCCATATTCAAGATCATTCGTACAATATTCATTCATACAGCTCTTCTCGACGAACAGAAGAAAAAAAAACAACAATTTCAATTTGATAGTTGAAGGGGGTTGCTCACCTGCAGGCCTACGATTCTGGGTGGTTGTATGGGTAACATCGGGTGATTGAACAAGATTACAATACGAGTGAGGTGAATACTCTGCAATATCAGTTATATCCGCTGCCGGAGGCCTCCTCGCTGGTGGCCTTGGTGGTGGTGGTGTATCCCTAGCCGATCCTGTACTACTTGTATCCGATAATCCAGTACCTCCAGCTCCACCAGCACCAGGACTTTCTTCTGTTGCAACACTATCTTCATCACTGCTTGAATCACCATCGACATTCGTTACTTGTGGTCGATGTTGCTGTTGATGTTGTTGCTGTTGTTGTTGTTGTTGTTGTTGATGTTGCTGTTGTTGTTGGTTCGATGTTCGATCGGGACTTCGAGCCATTACGGATGTTCGTTTTGATGGCATTGGTAATGATGGCTTTGGACGACTTTGCATTGCTGCCAAAGCTTGTTGTACCGCTTCTTGTCGAACCTCTGAAAAAAAAAGAAGCAGGGAAAATATAGGGGATTAGTCTTTTGATTGCATTTTGTGTAACAAGAAGGATTCATTGGGTATTTAATTGTGAAGGGGGTAGTTAAGATTGGAACAAGGTTTCTTTTTTCAAGATGAAAAGTTGGTCTGGGGTTTCAGTGGGGGAGTTAATTTTGAAGGATTATTTCCTGAAAGTTAGTTCACACGATGAAGATTTTTATTAATATTTTTCACGTCGATTTATTGAGTTGGTTTTTGGGTATAACTGAACTTTGTAATAACCCATCATGTGAGTTATGAGTGCCACATGATTCAGTAGTTATTACTGTGGTGTATTGTCGATAAGTATGTTATGGTCCTTAGACCTGATAAGTGACATTGGTTAGATACGACTTCTCTATTTTCTTCCATCATCGTGTTCTCAACGTTTTCGAAATTATTTTGCGGGACCTACAGTTTGAAGCAGGTTCCGAAAAACCAAGGCCCTCGATAAAAACACTCATGAAAAGTCAATGTTTCGAGCTAGATTTTGAAATCTCTGATGATAGAGTTCAAATTCATTGAATTGATACCACCCTCGAGCGGATTGTATTGTTCAACTTTGACATCATTTGCTCTTCAAATGCTGTAGAACCATTGACCTAATTAAAATTATCACTTGTAGACTCGAAAATGTTGACTCAATTGTTTCTTCATATGAAACTCTTCTTCATTTCTCGTGCTCAGTGCGAATTGAACGATTGTAGAATATCAGGATATCAGATCAATCGAGACAGGTGGATTCAAATTGCGAATTCAACAATTGAGGACTAGATTCTGATGATCGAACACAGCTGTATCAACACTTTGAGTTATGATCTTCCAATTATGAATACATTACATCATTATTGCATCCTTACATGATTAAGAATGATAACCCTGTATAAATTCCAATTGTTGTTCCCTCTTTTCGTTACAAGTTCAAATCTTACCATTGCTGAAATTATATTTAATGATAAGAATTTTTCTGACTTACACCGACACAGTTGGTGGGGTCGTCGAGTGTCAGCTCGGCTGATTATCTAAGTTAAGCAAGGTTGGGCGCTGTTAGTACTAATGGATGGGTGACCGCTCATCTCGGTCTAATTCATCTCAGGTCGGTGACTTTTTGGATCGATTAGTTGACACTTACACCTCAGCAACGTGAGCGGGAGGCACGAAATGTTACAATTGCTATGTTCACGCTCACGAAATGTGGCATGAGCACCGTATAGTTGCATGATAAATGTACCGAAATCTCCGGAGCAGGTTTTACCCCTTTCGGGAGTTTTCCTTGCTCCACGGGCATGATTCCCGGGCAAATGCGGAGAAAATTAGGTTAGGGTGAGTGGCTGGATCTCAAAATCGCCACGATAAAAACACGAAATGTTAAACCCATGAGATTCGCTCCGGTGTGATAGTCCATTGACTGAAGACGACCGTTGAACACATGAAAAAAGAAAAAAGAAAGAAAGAAAGAATTTCTCCGACTCACTCCGGGTACAAATACACCCCACCGGTCAAAAGTCTGAGGACACCTGGGAATCAAAGTGGTGATTTTTAGAGTTGGATATCTCAGAACCTATCATTTGTAAAGAGGTCTGCGTGGTCGCATTTTGTAGCTCATATCGAGCGCTATCAAATCTATTTTCTGTATTTTCCTGACTCGTGTATCTCTGGAATATTATACCAGAGATACACGAGTCAGAAAAATCACTTTTTTCGCAATTTTTCAGGCAAGGTACAAACGCCTGCCGATTTGGGAGACATTGTTATATCGCTACGAGACCAGTAACATCTTTAATTGTCCATGAAAGGACCCACTAAATCCGTTTTTGAACGTTCCTCAAAGTAGTTCTGGTTTCGAGATCTAACTGATCCAGTGAGGGTGTTTTTCCCTCAACAAATCTCTCAATAATCCGAAAATGAAGAGACACAGCCCACTTTGGGGCATCTGACCCTCATTTCTGCAAGAGTTTGATTCAAGATGGAGATAGTCATCGAAAGTGAAGGCTACCGATCTTGGACTGGGCTGTTTCTCATCATTTTTGGATTAACCGTGTAATTTTTTGAGAGAAAAACACCTGCAGACAATGTGTCATATATCTCAATGCCAGAACCACTTTGAGAGACGTTCAAAAACGGATTCTCAAGGTTTTTTCATGGGCTTAAAAATGTCATCGATCTCATAGCGATCCAACAATCTCTCCAAAATTTGCAGGCATTCATACCTTGCCTGAAAAATTGCGAAAAAAGTCATTTTTCTGACTCGTGTGTCTCTGGTATAATACGCGGGATCGAAAATACAGAAAATAGATTCGATAGTGCTCGATACGAGCTACAAAATGCGACCACGCAGACCTCTTTACGAATAATAGGTTCTGAGATGTCCAACTCTGAAAATCATCAGTTTGATTCCCAGGTGTCCTCAGACTTTTGATCGGTAGTGAATATTATCAAGATTTGTAGGATTTTTGGTGTCCGTATAATTCCGAATGGAATAGATGAATAAAATTTAGTTCTGATGCATTACAAATCAGATAGAAGATTCTGATTTTGTTTCAAATTTTCAAGCTCATTAGCCTTGGATACACAATATGGAAAAAGAAATTGAGGTAAAATTAAAAATTTCGAACTAAATTATCAGAGAATAAGAATTTAAAGATACTCCATAAAAACTGTGAAGCGCCGGAAAAATTAAAAATATTGTGATATTTAAATGTATGTCCATCCCGAATCCATTCTCAGAGTTATTACCACCAACAAAGATAGCACGAAAATTACAAAAGAAGCCGCAAATATGTATGCGTGTACCTATATGTACGCGGAACTCATCACAATCGTCCCGTTTGCTTACGGTAACAAAATTTCAAGTCTCAATGCTCGCTCGCTCGCTCGCTCGCCACCGCAATCAGAAAAATATGCCTCATCTCATAATCTTCTCCATTCATGCATACAGACGTAACTTTTATACGATTTTCACCGGTTTGTCGAAAACGTGAATCTCATCATATCCAAGGAAACGTTAATAATCAGACATATAATTCCACAACTTACGCTCCGCAAAATTTCAACGTCATACAAGCACACGCGCGACACACACACACACACACACACAATCGTACTCTGTCGTATTTTGGAACCTGTTCGCAAATACGTAATTCCGCCCACGGACTCATAAATTTGAAACGAGCTTCCATCTCATCAATAGTTCTCGCTCTCTATACTCTCTGGTAATTCAGATTTATTGAATAATAATGAGCACCCCAGATCCGTTCATATGTAGGTACCAAAAAGCGAGTATTGTTTATTTGATTACAACGAGATCGCGGACTGAATGCAAATTATTAGTCGAGAATTGAAAATTTTTATATTGGTAGCTGATGAGAATCGAAGTAATGGCTCGGATTCGATGCTACGTCTAACCCAAAAGAAATTTCACGAAATTGCAAAGACAAGCCGTAAATCATAATTCCAACGAGAATACAATTGGCTGCTATGGACTATTAGGTATACGTGTATAGTTTCCTACTTGGCCGACGTTCTTTATAGAGGCATCATTATCCATCCGTATATGCAAGAAATTTTCCTTGTGGCAAAATACACTTCGTTATCTGTGGGGCGAAAATAATGATTTCCATAAGCGTGTATATGAGCCGTGGGTATATTACTTGTGCATCGTAAAAGCTTTAGCTTATACATACGCTATATACTCAAGCTTGATAAAATTTTGTATGTATTCTAACGATGCACCGCCTGAAACTCTTACAAAATTGCCAAGAATTAAAATGCGCATGAGTATCGGAAACGAATTGACGTAATCAAAATTTTACGCTTTTTTTACAGGTAAAAACTGGGAAATGCCAATTACTAGTGATATGATTTTTACGAGTTTTTATATGAGCTCTTGATAAAAGCTCAGGATATTTGCTAAGCTAACTGAAAAAAATGTTTAAATTTTTTTAGGTTTTATCCAACTTCATCATCTTACAGTATATAAAAAATGTACAAATTCAGAATACAATGTTAAAGGATGAGGGAACAATTTTTAATTATGGATTTTTAAAATTTATCATAGTGGTATATGAACCTCTTCATGTGATATTGAACATTTTGAAATATCTCGCGACTTGTTAACTCAGAAGAAACTGATACAAGAATTTGGGAATTTGATGGTTATCTATATCTTTCGACAAAATAGCAGGCTGAGGCCGTAATAGGCTTATTTTGGGACAACGGGACAATTTTGAGTTCAAACAACCAATGACTCCTCAAATAATCGATATTGACAAAAATTATTGTTCAAAAATTGGTGCGTGGAATAAATAAACATTAAAAATATGCATTTCCTCGAGCTTCTTTCGGTTTATCGGTTATATGTCAGGGAATATTGGTTTTCCGGGGAAATTTGTGGAGAGGTAATTTGTAGACCTTCAAAATATCTACGAAAACGATTTGTACACTTCGCCTTGGAAAATGCATCCCTTCCGAATTATTCTTGCTCAAAGTTTCAAATTAATTCGTCAAAATAAGTTGGCTAAAATTGTCAGCTAAAGTTTGATCATTTTCGAGTCATGAAAATATCAAATTTTTTGAATTGGTACTGAAGCCACACAAAGTTCAACGCCCATAAAAAAAAACTCCGACCATAACCCTCACTACCGCAAAATATACACTCACACTCAGTAAAGCGTTTGACACCATATCGCCTTCAAAAATGTTGCAGAAACTCCGCCCGCTTGGCTTCTCGAGAACGGCGCTCTTGTGGATAAAATCATATCTCGAAGGGCGGTCCCAAATGGTGACATCGCAGAACAGCGGCGATTCTGATTGGCTCAAAACCAATCTTGGAGTTCCACAAGGTTCCGTTCTCGGGCCTCTTTTGTTCAGTCTCTACGTCAATGATCTGCCAGACATACTCGGTGGAATGCCCGTTAAACACCTATTTTACGCGGACGATCTTCAAATTTATCTACATGTTGAGAAAGAAAATGTGTTGGAGGGCATTGCTCAACTCGAAGAGGCGTCTCGATTAGTCGCTGACTGGGCTGAGTCTTCTGGCTTGCGCCTTAATGCTGGCAAGACCAAATCAATCTTTTTCGGCTCGGCGCGCAATGTCAATGAGCTGAGAGAGATGGATCTGGCTGGTGTTGGGATGCCGGGCGGGGTGACAATTCCCTTCAGTGACACGGTCGTGAGTCTTGGTGTGACACTTGACAGTAAATTAGAATGGGAATCGCAGATCGACCAAGTAGCAAAGAAAGTCAACAGAGCCCTGTATGGTCTGCGATTCATAAGGGCGTGTACCACCGAGACTCTCCGCCGAAGACTGGTCGAGACCCTAGTCCAACCCTACCTGGACTATTGCACAGTGGTATATCTTGACGCAGACGAAACGCAACGGACGCGACTGCAACGACTGAATAATTCATGTGTGAGGTACATTTTTGGCGTCAGGAGGGACGAACACATCACCCCGTACAGGGAGCGTCTGTGCTGGCTACGATTGGACTCTCGTAGACTATATTTTGCAGCCATTCTCATCTACAAAGCAATTAGAATGAAAGAGCCCGAATACTTGGCTGCAATGTTCACCAAGTACCAGCATAGATGCACCAGTCGGAGTGATGAGAGAGATCTCAACATCCCCAGAGTCCGGCTCAAAGCCACTGAATACTCCTTTCAGTATCGTGGTGCCAGGCTCTGGAACTCTCTACCGCCCCTTCTGCGCAGCTCACCCTCATTATCATCATTCAAACTCGCTTTAAAGTCTCATTTCTTCATGCTTGACTCCCGGGGCTCCCCGATCATCCCAGATGTATTGGAATGAGCATTCTCAGCAAGATAGAAAAAGGTATATATTTCATTAGTGCAACCCTGTCTTTTTTTTTTTATATTTATTAAGTGACGTGTCATATCTGTGATAAACTAAGACTGCTAGAAGCGCTGACCAAATATCTATACTTATTATATTGTAGCCAGAATTTTTCTTATTTTTTTGCAAATGGTATTTTTAATGTGTGCATCTAGTAGTGAAATACTCTGACAATATGTTTACATATGTGATGATTATTTGGTTTTTGCCTATTGGCAGAATAATAAACGTATCTATCTATCTATCTATCTATCTACCCACCCAAACAAGAAAATTTTGCAGTGGCTAATAAGAAATATATATTATTTAGGTATACCATGAACAAAATATTAAATAAATGTCGAGGCGGACCAGAAAATGTGGAATCTGTAGCTTGCTGTTCGACAACGACGACTATTATTGGGGTCTATATAGTTTGCGAAAGTTTATCACGCTTATATATACGCGATGGCGTGAAATATATATCGAACTTGCGAGACCCCATAGTATATGTAAACCGTATATGTTAAAGAGAATAAGTATGCATGCGTATCTCGCGACATATTCCGCGCCCCATGATACACTACATGCATATAGGACAAGAACCATAGAGTATATAGTCGAGTTCCACAGCTTCTGATATCTATTAAAGCGAATATATAAACGCGAGAGGGGCAACTTTCGCCAAGCAATAAAACGCTAGCCCACGCACTGTTATACACGCATATACACATTTACACACATGTACACACATACACACATACATAAAGTTAACAGGAATATTTATCCATGGTTATAGAGTATATATGTATATAACTATGTGCAATGTTGGTACCAAGCCCAAGAGGGATACACCACCATCACATACACTATTTTGCCATTGAGTGGGCTGGATTCCAACGTAAGAGCGATGAGACAGGCTTGCATGGAGAGAGAGAAAACTTTGTGGAGGCTGCAATAAGTACACGAGGTCGTTTCAAGAGAGAGAACTGATAGCACGTACACGACGAGGCCGATCACCATCGGGAATATTGGTATATATAGGGTGTATATGGAGGCTTTGGTAGTGTACTTATAGGATTCCTATACTGTATATAAGTATACATACTATGCGTGAGGACGATCATTAGTCGAACTGCTTCGAGGATAGGATTCCTATATATACGCGTGTACATAGGGATATCTGTATCTTTCGAGTATCAGAAATTTTTCATCTTGAGCTGGTTACTTTTACACATTGTGACTTGTCTTGTGTGGATATAGAGAGAAGAGTGAGTTAGATATGCCGGAATCTTGTATCGATTGGGTGTGGATCGATGGGTTATGTAAAATTTTACGAGAGGGATTGGTATGACTTGTTCATAGAAGGTCGTTTTGATAGATATACTTTTTTATGTTGGGGTTCCGGTGATTCAATTGAATTTTTTTTTATTTCAATTTTTCTCTGGTTTTTGATCGTTTGGGATAAGATTTCGAGGTTATGTCAAGCCAGAGGTTCATTTTAGAATGATAACCAGCACTTATGTACAAGTGTGAACGGTGTAATTAATCTTCGAACCTACAAAGCTGCTGTGATTAATTGAAATTTCAATTCCGATTCCACGTGGTTGTCAAGCAGTGTCGTATTTGTAGTAGAAGCTCACAGTTCGATTACATTGGATTGTGATTTATTTTGACCTATTCAAACCAAATTTGTCATTAACCCTTAGTTACCCACGTGAGATCTACTAACACTCCAACCCACGTGGTAGCAAAATGGTATACATCACGAAAATTGCTCTATTTCCGGGATTTTCTCGTGGAAAATCCTGGTTAAAAATTATTTTCATGTACTTCAAGCATTTCAGAATCAATATACATTTCCTAACTTAGGTTTAGAAACCACATATTTTCTTTAAAAATTCCAGAAAATGTCATCTTTTTGTCTTCTGTCTGGGTGACGCCGATGGAAAATTTTCCAAATTCCGAAAAAAATATATCAATTGTGGCTGAGATCGTCGTGGTGATCATTTTTATATCATGAGTAGACTTCAAAGAAACTATTATCACTTGGTTTGAATGAATATTCTTCAAAATGGAAATTTGAGTTTTTTCGGTGATGGATTTTGAGTACTCATTTTGAGGATATTTTGAAGAAAAAATTTTTTTTCAAATTCTGTGATTGGTTCATTTAGAAGGTGATATTGAATTATGAAATTACATGTAGGCTCCAGACCCCCCAAAACATGAGTTCCGACTCAGATATGAGATTGAAATTTCGCATGTGCCAAAAGTCTACCACGTGGGTAATTAAGGGTTAACTGACTCTAGCAGATCTGACCTGACCTAACTTCAACAGTCAGAACCCTATTCTACCTGACCAGTGTGGGATACATAATACCTCACATGCGCAATAGATGGATGACAGATCCAGCTCCTTTCCCGCAATTGACGGCAAAAGACCTCGATTACTATATAAGAGCGCATAAGGACACCACCTGCAACTCCAGCCCTGTTGATGAGTCCGGTTACGATGAACCAGGTTGCAGGTGGGGGACGAAACGTACAAGAGCCTTCTGCTCAAAGCGTGTAGAGAGTCATTCATTCGTATGAATAAGCCATTAGCTTATTCCTACATCAGTCTCAATCTATGAATGCAACTCAACCAAACTCTTGATCTAATTCAAATTGTACTGAAACCTAATAACCCTGACTAACCTAACTTTCCTTTTATCTATGCAAGATCTACATTGTAGGTGGGTTCCGAACCACCAAAGCCATCGAAATGCACTCATAATTCACAATGGTGCCGGCCGGGATTCGAACCCAGACCTTCGACGTTGAAGGCGAGGACCTGATCCACTAGACCACGAAGGCTTCTCGTGAACCGACTTGACTTCAATTGTCATATCTAATTCTATCTGACCTGACGCGACCTATAATCCAACTTGACCGTCAGCCCTCTTGTACGAATTTGAAGTTATGTCAAGATCCATCTAAAAAATGTACTATCATCCTACTATGATCATCTAGCAGCAATTGATACAAATATGACATTTGATCTCGTTTTGTTATGAAACCTCACGACTCTCCAAAATAAATATTTCAATTGTGTACGTTTTACTGTCGAGTGGTGAGTCCCAAAACATCATCACCAAATCCGCAAATCTCCAGACGGTGTACTATTACACTTTTTTTCAAATTGAATTCTGTGGGATATTGATACTTTCTTTACAAAGAAGATTGCACATATAAATGCGGTCTGAATCATAACCACAAAACACCAAGGTCGGTGAAAACGCAATAAGTTGTTGAGCAAATGATGATTCGTGTTTTCTAACTTGATCTACAAAACCACCAAAGCAGTGTATATGCATTTCCTTAGAAAATAATTTAGATTACTCGCTGACGTCGTCGCATCGTTTCCTTCTCAACCAATAGATATAGCATTATACTGCACCCACATCGTTACAAAAAGCGAGCTTCAAATGCAATTTCATCAAGTATACTATTCGGTTTCTACATCCATAATCAGAAAAAAAAGCTTGAGAACATCGACAATTACTCGAGATGCAAAAAGTACCAACTTCAGATATTGGTTCTGTCAAGGATTCACAATGAGAGATTCATCAGATAAGTGCGACCGAAGCGAAATGAATCTTTCCAGACACAACGTGAGCGCATCTAAATTTCTGCTGCTCTTTCTGCAATATACTATGTTACGCTATCCTAGATTTACTGAATGCAAATTGGAGAGAACTGTACACAAGTTACACAGGTAAATTGGAATCCTTTTGTATCGAAAAATTAAGAGTCTGTTGAGCTCTACTGTCACTCTCGAAATTCCAATTTATCACTTTCTGATCGTATTTGATGACTGTTACAACGACGACAATGAATAAATGGAAGTGGAACTGTGAGAGGAGCACAGTTGCAAATAGTTGCAAGTGATATTCATTTGGACTGGCAAAATGTATCGTATCTGGTGGTTATTGTGTATTATAGTTTCCAAGAGACTCGACAATCTCTAAAAGAGAGCAGAGAGTCAGTCTGTTGTTGAGAGGCTATGTTACCTTGCCGTGGGGCTTTGTCTCGATGAGATGTATATATCCCTGTGTATTACAGTTGAGAAGGTAAAGGTATGAAACAGACAGTTTCCAAGCAGAAGACAAGCATTTAAATTTAACAGTTGCCAGTCAAACGAGATTTGCGTAAATTGTGTGAGTTGGTTCCAGAAGAAGAGAGAATTCCATGCCTCGTGAGCTGGATGATAATAATCTTTGGATTATATAGATTATGAAATATTATTTTTCGATTCGAGGATGGAAAGTTTGGTTTTGTTTCTCGAGTGATTATTTTCGTCCCGAGCCTTGGCGAGGATCGGAACTATCACGAAAAAAACTTTAAGCCCGAGTGCCAAAAAATACGTTTTTTGATTGACTAAGCGTAAAGCTGACGAAAACTGCCATACCTAAAGCATATGAATTTCGAAATGATAATGACTGTTCAAAATTGACGCTCTGATATTTTTGATCATGGTTAATTTTAACATTATCATCTTCTATTCAAGGTGTATATTAGACTGCATAATTTTACACTCTAGCTCATAGCCATTTCACTCTTGAGGCTGATTTCTATGATCAAGATTGATAAGCCTGAGTAAAAATAAAACACTCGTCCTGTGAAGTATACGGCAACGAGAAAATTTTTCAAGGTACATCATGGAAAGATTTGCACATTACATTCTTGAAATTTTGATTCTGCATCGGAGGAGTTGCCAGAGAAAGTGAACCGCTCAGCTTACTACAATCTTTGTTGAACTGAAAAAAATGATTTCACTATAACAAGCAATGTGTTTGTTCTCATCTCAAATATTCTATCATTTCAAGTATTCATATCACAGTATATTTTTACAAGAAAAGAGAAAATTATGGTGAAACCTGTTAGATTTTAAAAATATGCCGAGGCTGATTTCTAGGAATAGTAAAAGATTTCTCACAGTTGCAGACCCTGAGGGCAATTTGTAAGTTCGTGAAAGGCGTGGGTTCATTAAGGGCATGGGGTAAGCTGTGCAACGCGGCCGTAGAGTTCCATTCACATCTTGTATTGAAAATTCGATGAGACAAAGATTGAGATGAATCGTCGAATAATTTTCATTGTCTAACTCATACTCGATAACTCACTGATTACCTCAAATGATAAGAGTATTGCAGAAAAATGGGAACGACTGGACGGCTGGTATACTTCCTAACCTACAAAATGAGCACTTAAAATTCGTATCTCAGATTCTCTTGCGATTTGGGCTAAACGTCGAGAAGACAGAAGACGCATTCAAGTTAGACGATGACAATTGTGCGTCTTCTCGTCATTTACCCCAAATCGAAGGAGAATTTGAGCGAAATGAGAATAACTTTCTTCAGTGACACTGGGGTGTTTTGGTGTTTTATCAGAAATTTTACTCCCAATACTTGGCTCTCTATGGTATATGTGAGCAGGAATCAGTTCAAGTATTTAGATCAACTCCATGGTTTGCTTACCAAGATTATGCAATTTTACAACCATAACTAATCAAGTTTTACGCATAATTTTACGTTCAAGATATATAGATTCATGACAATATTTGGCCACGCGTTATACATCTCATTGAAAATTCGATGTATTGCATATTGTAACTTATAAATTTTGTTATACAGAAGAATTACTTCCAAAAGGAGATTTTGAAAAGCTAATGAGACTTGAAAAGCATGGGAATTACGAAAAGCGAACTATTGTTATAGCACGATGGAGATGGTACTTATCTTTCTCCACGTAACAGAGGATGAACAATGCAGAGAGCAAGTGAAAGTGAAAAACACATATAATGCCAGGAATTACGGAATAGACGGGAAGAGCGACACTTCCATGATGACACTTCACGCCAAGGCACTTGACTCAGTACACGCATGGCCGAACATGGTTGAACTATTACAAGAAAATGTATCTGCATAGTCAGATCCTTGAATAGTTTCTGTGGTTAGCTCAATAAGAAAATCAACCACAGACTTGCGATAACGGAGTACCAGATTGTGTACACTGGTCGAGCAATTAGCAATTGTGCGTATTTCCACTCGTCTGATGAAAAGTTTGAGAAAGACTCGGACTATAATTACGTTCAAATTCAAATTGTTTTTGATTTATGCAAATTTTGAAAAAAACCAGTTTTGTTAGCTTGATAATTCGAAGTACTGGATATCGTCGTATACATTTAGTATTCTTGTCTTTCAGCATCTGAGTTATCTTCTTCTGACGTTTATGAATGTGGTGCTTGTAAGAGTTCTTTAGATAATTTAGATAATTCATATTCATTCAATCAAAATGATTATTGAAAAATCCTGAATTATGCTTTGTACTGTTCCTTAAAATAGCTTCTGCGCCAGCATGGACTTTTGAAAGAATTTTCCAAATATGAGACTTAATTTTCATTATTAATGTCAATAGAAATTGCCATGTTAAATTGCTTCTCAATACATTTTCCAACATCTCTTTTGGAAAGCGGGAGCAGAAAAAGTGTTCTGTCCTTCTTCTATCCAAATATTGGCAAAGTATCTAAATATGGCGGTGGAAAACTACTTGCGCAAAAGTTCCAACTAATTTATGTGAACCAATAAATCAGTCTCTCTGATGGTCATTTGAATCAGAGGAAATGGTAAGATGAGATAAACATCAGACATCGCAGGCTTTAAAAAAAGTCGCCATAATCTCAAACTTACATGGATGACGCAAAAATAGCCGAAGCAACTGTGAGTGAATAACAAGGAGACAAAACGCGTATGTCGCGTAATTCAGAAGACGCGCTGTAATGCGAATCACGTACAAAAAAATGCAGGTACTGAGCTCTACTGAGTGCATTTCTATATATGCACATATGGGATGGATGTATTGCAAAATCGTCAGCGCAAACTCGACGCTTTCAAATGTTCAAGAACTTCAATTAGCGCGTCGCTAATGTTGTGACCAGTGAATTTGCGATATCTTGAATTTACTAGTGTAATTGCACCTGTAAAATATATCCTTGTAGAGTCTGAACTAGGATCAAGAGATACATTTTGCAAGAGTTGCAGTTACGATGTATTGTAGCAACTTGAGGATAATGCACTTTTGTGGGGAAGCATGATTTTCCGGACATCGTTTCTGTTTTAAGATTATCGTTTGCGTAATTGATGTGACATGTCTGGAAAGATGTGCAAAGTAACATTTGATGTTATTGATGACAAAACAACAGGAAATGAGGCGTAAGTTTATTGTATTGAGAGTGATTGAGGTTATGGCAAGTACAGCAAAGATATTAGTCGCAACTGTCATCATTTTATGATTATCTTTCCCTGATGAGCCGTTTGAATTAGAACGAATATTCCGAGTATCAGATTGAAACTTTGTGGTATATTTTTGGGTAGTGAGTCCAAATTCTGAAGAACTTTGGTGGCCCTTTAAAAAATCTCCACAAGCGAGTTCATCAGTAATTAGTCAGACTCATTTGGTTAGAACTGATTCAGAGATCGGTACAATTCCTGGAGTCTGTAATCCAGCATTTTTTATCGATGAGAATGAATTGTGGGGAAAAATATCTAAAAAGTGTTTTCCTCATCAAAGGTATGGAATTGTGTTTCAGGAGGATGGATCCGTTATCAAAGTGGTCATCAATTATATGTTCAATATCTATGTGGTGCACATCTACGATACCCTACTTGAACAATCAAACTACATTCCGACGACAAAAGAGTCATTCGAGAACATCTAGGATGCGCATTCAAGATATCACATACGACATTCATAAAGAAAAAAAACGAGGACTAAATCATATCTAATCAATGATGCTCCTAGCACGTTAACATACCACTATTCATCTCTATGAACTTTAGAGAGCAACGGTATGCACAACTACATGTATATATCTCAGCCAATACATCTGATGTATTATACGAATGCTTTATATAGGGGGCATGCAGAGAAAATTGAATATCTATGAACATGACCGTGTGAAGCTCTCTTCTCTCTCTATCTCTCTTTATTTCCACCCGTTATATACAGGTGTAATCTGCTCTCATGGCTGCACACGGGTCCCACAAAGAGAAGCTTCTTCAAAGCGCTACAGAAACGCGCCAGTATAATATCTCAAATCTCTTCTGGCCATCTCTCACCATGTGTGTAAGTATACCAGCCACAAGGTTCAAAGAGCAGCAGCGTCATCATAGAATGCACCCACTGACCTCGCCTCATGTAGGGATTCGATATGTTTGTAGGGTTGCTTGGATACAGGCGTTTTTTCTTCAAGCATGGCCATGGTTGAATCCAAATTAAGCATTGGATGCTTAGTGACGTTTTTTGTAAAATTAAGTTTCTAACTTTTCCCGGTTTTGTGGAATGCACATTTGAGTAAAAGTGAGAATATCGGATGTAAACATAAGTGGTTTATTAAAAATCTCTTGTAGAAATCAAATCAGGGTAGAGACTCTTGAAATCAAGGCCGGACCAGTAGGTATTTGACTGGCCAGGGCTTGGTCAGTGTGTTGACACTCCTTTTGACCAGACACTGGCTGGATGAGTAAGTCCCTGTTCATCAGAGGCGTCAGCACACTGTCAGTTTCTGACTAGTTACACCTACCACTCTTCCACTAGTGCTTGATCAGTCAGATCAGATCACTGACCAGGCCTTGGCATTATTACACTAACTACAATTTCTCTTAAGAATGATGCGAAAGCTCTAACAAGTTGAATCTGCTCTTTTACGCAGCCATTTTATGCTTGTATGCAGGTAACGACAGCAATGTCAAATCAATATAATGCTAACTTTTCCATCACGAGGAAGTTGTGGTATCCATGTGTGTACAGGTTAAGGTGTGGCAAAAGTGAGGTTATGTAGGTGTAGGAGGATGTGTTATAACATACTCACCGGAATGATATCGACTCTCATTGCGAGTGAGCCTGCGGTTTCCTCGCCTTGTGGCGGCTGAATTGGTGTTGTTGTTGTTGTTGTTATTGTTGCCACTAGCGATGACGCCTGTACTATTGGCACTGGAGCCACCAGAACCAGGGGGACTGCAGCCGGCACTATTACCGCTAGCCGAGAGGAGCTGATGATGCCGGCCGCCTGTCATGGTTGCGCATGCAACAACAACGAGACAAGAGAAACGTAGACACTCAAAAGATCTTTCACAAGGCACCAGGCAAACTTAATGTTTATGTGTCTGTCTAAATGTGTATATGTGGATATAAGGTAGGTGCAGTTCAGGATGGTTGCATGTTTTATGCGCAAGTCATGAAAATCGCCAAGACTCATCTGAGAAGAGGTTATGTTGTGCATGTGTGTGCAAAGGTATGCATACACCTTCCTCATTGAAACTCGTTTTCTTTTGTCTCAGAGGTAACATTTGTTATACTCCCTCAAGAGTAAAGCTCTTGGAGTATTCACTGCTAGGTTCTTGAGCTCTGCGTGATTTATCTTATTTTTCAATAGTGGTATAGGTATAATATATATGCTGAGGAGGAGAGATATTACTTCCGACGCTCAGCAAAAGATTTTACAAATTGGTGTAGTGTTCAGGGAGTCTTTGAATGATCTTGCTTATTGATCTTTAAATGAATTATATTCGTTGTGTATGTTTTGATACAAGTAGAAGATTGTGTAGGATGAATGAGTTTCGTTTCCAGAGCTTTTTTTACGAGTAGTAACAAACATCCTTTGGGGACTGAATGAAACGAGATGGAAACGAAATTCATCTATCTGAAGTTGAGATAATACAGGGAAAAAGTGGAAGATAGGAGTGAGAGAGATGCACAAAGTGTGAAAAAAGTAGTCAAGACATGAAGGGAAAAACATCGACAGAAAGAAGACCAACAGCAGCCTTTACCAATTCCAACGAGGAGAACGAAGATTATACAAAACAGACAACTACGAGGGAAAGAGAGTATAGATCAAGCGAAAGAAGAATACCATGCTCAAGAGGAGAAGCAGCCTTACAAAGAATTGTGCAAAACGAGAGCAAGTGTTGCCCAAGACGTGACTTTTCTTGATCGCCTTGTTTTTATCTTTGTAAAATACTGGTGTACACCATGACAGTAGTGGGTAATACTACGGCGAGCTATAAAGGTTCAGAGCAAAAAATTGAACTGGCCCCCCGAGGGTTGATTCATTGCTCTATCGCTCACGCACGACCTTGAAATAATTTTTGGAAACTCAAAACTTAGATTTTGCAGACTATGGATTCTGCAAAATGACGCCAGCACTGAGCGTATGGCAATTCTTGATTTTCTGGATAGCCATGATCATATCTTAGAAAAAATTTTCGAAGCAGAACGTATAGCTATAGACTGAGAACTAAGTTGCGCAAATCAAGTTAACCGACTAAGGTTAGGTCAGAAATCTATTTTCTGTCTGGTATGGATAACATACAACAGGAAATCATTGGTATGCTCGTGGTACACCAGAGTTTTTTGGGTATTTCACACAGCGTTGCGAGAAGCCGTTTTAATACGATGATGTTGTATGGTAATCAAAGCACGATTCCTAGTAATAGGAAGAAGAAGCTCACGAACGACCGCAGATTGTTTGAGAGTTTATCGCACTACTGAAATCTTATTGGATTGAAATTCGCCAGAGCGATGGAATTTCCTATACAACGATTACAGAGTTCTATATCATTTGATCAGAATAAATCTTAGATTTTCTTCTAGATTCATGGCAGAAGTTCGACATATAGTGAATATTTAGGAAGAATTTTCTACACCCAGAATTTCCAATCTTTTGAGTTTCGATACCATGAGTCTGAATCTGATTAAAATAACACAACTAGCCTATGCAACTTGTGTTCCTCTGCTTGTTTATGAGTCAGAGTCACTTTTTAGGAAATCATGAGATCTACACGATTGAATCGTCAAGTGTGATGACAATTTTAGAGGTTGAGTGCCTTAAGCTTCCAACTTGGAATCTATACTAAATATGCAAAGACAGGTAGCTGTCTCACTAAATATTCAGGAAATGTATTAGAGATAGCATTGGCTACTCATAGACACTAAAATAAACCAGTGCTGATTGATTTGGGCAAAAATCAAATTCACAGTCTGATCGTTTGTTCTCCATTGGTCAAGGGATGAAGTATTAAAACAAACATTCTCGACGATTCGAATGAATACGAACGAGTCTACGGGTAGGTACCAGGGTTGAAAAATAAGTATATACACATTAAATAAATTTTAGACCAGTGAGTAAACTCGTGAGATCATAATCAAAAAAATGGGCGAGCAAAAAAAGTTCATGGTAATATTGTAATGTGCTCTTGTAATTTCGTCACTAACTTTAGAACTTGGGGATATCCAAGTAACCTGCTCATACTTTTTTAACGCACTCCGCAAAAACGCATACAAAAAAACTTTTCCTCAAGTCTTAATCTATTAAACATATGATTTAATTAAGAGCTATAGTACACAGACATTTACATTCAACACCTACAACTTTTCATAAATACTCAACAAGAATCCACGTGAACGTCACATACAAGAACACTACCTTATAACAAAGGGTCAAACAAGACGAGACAATCAAACAATGATCTTCAAAAAACTGTACATACAAGCAATACGGTAGCAGACGACACTATTATAAATACATGTAAATACATCAATTAGAGACACTATATAATAATAAAGTAGTCTAAAAAAAAAAAAACTATTTACACAACATTAAATTTTAAGTCGATTGGGTTATGATGCACATGAGCTACCTGAATGATAGCGTTTTTCTGAGTGAGTGACTCGTCGTTGAGTTCGTCTAGCACGAGGTTGAGGTCTACCACCGCTACCAGCGTTACTTCCTCCGCCAGTACTTGAATTACCGCCTCCAACTCCGCTACCCAAACTTGTCCTTTCGAGACAACTGCTACCATTTCCTGTTGATGCTGCTGGGCTACCGGGTACCACAACCATTGCTGAGCTTCCATTATTACTGCTGCCTGTAGTATATAATTAAGAGCGATATCCAAAATGACTAGATAATAGATGCACTTTTGCTTTTTTGAGTTCTGGACTCTGTGTAATTTATTTTTTTGGTAATACTTAATATTGCTTATTTGGAGATAGATTTTTGGCGACTAGAATATTTTCCAAGATTCCCATAATTTTTACTAATCGGTGCATGATCGCGTATATTACTTCTAACGATGTACAATTTTTCACAGTACAGTATGTATTTTTGTTCATTAAATATTTCTGGGTGATAAAAGAGCTTTGGAAATGAAGGAGTGGATATACCATAGATAAGTCTATCGCAAAATAACGAACATTTTTTGTATAATTCATATTTTGTGACAGGTGAAGCAGATTGGTATTTTAAATGGTTCGTGATATTTCTTCTATCTGGAGTGTATCATACAATTTCAAACATTCAAATGAGTTCATAGATACGAAAATAAATTTGCTTAATCATGAAATTTAGTATGAATTTCAAAAATATTCATTTCCTGTTCACCATAGTCAGTGTAATACTATGACATATTTGGCGCAAACCAAGAATCGGAAGCCACAAAACATCCAAAGGCTCGAGCTCTGGGAAACTTCAATTTTTCGGAATCCTGAGCACAATATGAGTTTTTTTTTTGGTATCAATAAACAGTTACATGGCTCTCCGATGGCCTTGAGATGGCACTTCATCCTTGCAACACCCGTCTTTTCTTCACATGCCGTACCAATCCCGATCTTTTTCTACTTAAAAAATCCGCTATGTTTCATACAGTTATATATAAAAATTCATTTCCAAGAACATCTAACGTTATATTTTTTTCCCCCTTCTAATTAATCTCCCCGCGAATCTTCATTGCATAATATGGATGAAAAGAAGACGAGATCGCATGTATTCGCGTAAGGGAAAAAATATATTCCGCGGAAGGGAAGAAGCATGAAAACAAATAGATGCGTGTAACAGAGATCGTATATAAATATACATATTATGAGTGAGAGAGAGAGAGAGAGAGAGAGAGAGAGAGAGAGAGAGATCGTGGATATTTCATTATAACGTCGGTATAACGCACCCACACCGTGTGATATGCTGAATATATGTTATGATGAGCAGCAGTAGTAAGAAGGAATAAGAAAATTCAATTGTATACTACGGATTATGGTGTTAAGAATGAGCCCCATACACGCATGCATCAAAAGCATTTTTACAGAGGCTGTATAATCAGTATACTGTGAGAGACATCTCTGGGCACGTTTTCATCATCATGCCCGCATCACAATTCACACCTTCTTGCAAGATAGAGAAAGAGAGAGAGAGAGAGCCCGCACCATATACCTTGTAATAATATATTATCACTATATGATGATAATGCATACACCATAAGACTTTTCCCGCATAAATGAAGGAGGTGTAAGGGAAAAGTGAATGCTCTGATGGGAAAGAGACATCACGACACATTGAAAGGATAGAGGAAAGATTAGATGTGAAAAAGGAAGAAGAACGTGCATCAGATGATGATGCCAATGATAGATTTTTTTTTGATCTGGTTCGTTGTGGCTTATCTTTACAAATTCTAGTTTCATGAGTGAAGAATTATTGGAACGAGATTTGATGATATGTGTGTCCATCTCAGTTTCTCATGTTCTAATTTGATCGACTGTCTCCTGGGTTGGTGGTGGTACATAGTTTGGACAAGAATATGTCTCAGTTTGCTCAGGAATCCCTCTAATTAATAAGCTCAGATCATTCATTTTATGCAACATTTTAAAAGTCTGTTGCCGACCTACGCAGACTTGTTTCAATATACTTTCGTGAAATTAAAAGTCAATTTTACTTTCACGAATAATGGCATTTTATTATTTTTCATTTAAGGTGAGGCCGAAGTCCGCTGAATAGACGTAAATCCGTTCGGAGGATAAGTCGAATTTTACTTGACCAAATGACTTGGGATTTTACATGCATGTATAGAATGCATGTCTAAATCGCGCTACGAAGCCAATATGTCAATCGTGTCCAGATGAGGTTTACTCGAGATGTCGTAGCTTGCCGCTCTCTAGTAAACGACGTTTTTGTACATCTCGTTTGGATACTTTTTTGAGTGAAATTGACATATTTGGCTTCGTAGCGCGATTGAGACATGCATTCTATACATGTATGTAAAATTTCAAGTCATTTGGTCGAGTAAAATTTGACTTACCCTCCGAACGGATTCAGGGCTACATTCAATATGGCGGCGGACTACGGCCTGGCCTTAATGATATTGGTCACATTTGGAAAAGTTCATTAGCAGTTTCAACACCTGATCTATCCAAAGATCGAGGAATTGACCAAGAAAACGCTAAACATCTGATGATTACAGTCAAACTAAGCACTTTCAAGATCAGACAAGGTAAACCATTCAAGAGAGTAATCTCGGTACCACGGGAGTTAAATAGATAGAATTTTTTGAATAACCTCCAAATTGCCGATATGTGTGTCTTGTGTGTCGATCAGAGTCCAATAAACCCTCATGTAAATTCGCATGAGCATACGATTCATGAATTATGAAAAATAGATCCCCGCATGACCATCAAATTTGTCTTATTTGTGACTCATTCGTGACTTCACGCCAAGAATTGGTCAGAGAAATTTTTTCCAAGCTAACCAGAGATCGCAAAATAAATTCGAGGACGTTTTTTGTATGATTATTCACAAGTGAGCGTGATTAAGATGAAAGTTCAACAACTAACACGATACCCCATAAGATGCCGTGCTTAACCTCTAAAAATTCTCAAGCTGATGGTTTGTGTCTCACAAGGAGAGTGTTTCAGATCCGGGTCACGGATTTGGCTGAAACTCTGGGAATAGTCTCCTTTTAGTACCAAAAGGCGATACCCAAAATTATAAACCCTAACGCTCAAGCGTTTCCAAGCTACAGCCAATAACCTATGCATTACAGTATACCTATATATACTATCTTTTAACATAGGCCCATATGAGCAATGCTAAAGTTTTTTGCTGCAGCTCGGAAATGCTTGAGCGTTAGGGTCTATAATTTTGGATATCTTCTTTTGGTACTAAAAGAAGACTATTTCCAGAGTTTCAGGCGAATCCGTGATCCGGATCTGAAACACTCTCCTGGTCAGAGGTAACCAATGCTAATAAAATTTCAACTGTGTTAACTTGACGTTCACTTCTCTTCATTTGTATCTTTAGGGTGCCCAGATCAAGGTGAAGATTCTGCAAAAATCTGAAAACTTGGAATTCTTAAAGTCTGAGAACTTGACATTTTCTAGAATAATTTCATCACTCTTTGGAAACATTCTTACAAGAGCTATCATCTTTCAAAGAAACTTAGAGTCCAAACTTCTCCAGAAAGCTTGCAGTTCACATCTGACGAGTGCTTCAGAATGAAAGGATTATTCTGGAAAATCTCATCTTTCTAAGGATATCACAGAATTCTGAACATCCTGAATATTCTCTGATTTCTTTAGATTCAAAAATGACGTACACCTAAAATATATGCAATGAAAGAGTCAAGTCAATTCGCTTTCGTTCTACATTCTGCAATGCGATTGATAGACAATGCGAGGGGCCATCATGAAAAGTTAAGGATACCTCTTAAACTTACCAGAGTGATCAACGCAAGATTTTATTCCGATACTTGACAAAAACCATCATCTATGTCGAATGACAGGAGGTCATCTGATCTTCACCAAAATGATTTATACTTTATTCAAAATACGAATCGAAGAAAACTGACAATTCTCGAACTATGAAACCTACCGAGAAACCTCCGCAAATAGTTACTAACCCGATAACGATGTTGCCTCGATGTCATGAGAGTAAAGTATCCCAAAACCGCATAATCAAAACAAGAATTTGCAACGAACGACATACCAATGCCAACGCGCGTAATTTACTATATGGATGCAGCAAACCTTCGTACGTACTTAATTTCATCGATGAAATTATCGAGAGCAACTCTACGAGGTATGCATGAGAAACAAGAAAATGATCTCTCGGTGCGGCGGTAATTTTGAAAATTAGGGCTAAAATAGAGAGGAATTACGATTGAGAATGAGAAATCGCAGATCCGCGAAGGGATGATGCTGTACCTATACTCTTGCATGTATTATAGAAGTATGTATACGTATTGAAGTAAGAGGAAGAGGAAGAGGATGAGTCGCACGAGCGAATAGAAAATCAGAGAGAGAAAGAGAGATAGAGATAGAGATACCCGGAAGAGGCTGCACGCGATGTGCAGTTACGCGCCTCTGGCATCATCACGTTATATAGAGAGGTATTATCCATATATGTGTATACAATATATGTATGCATAGATACAGAATGAACTGCAGTTGGGATAGATACGATACGATACGATACGTATATATAGGTGTACATTGAGTGAGTTGCATTTTCACGCCGAGCTTTTACAGTCATTCGCGCGCGATATGTGGCCTCGATCTGCCTTACGAATCAATGATGACGTCTATACGTCTTTCTTTGGTCTATATACTGATGGATACCTGATGAGTGACGATTCGTTGAAATTCTTTGAGCTTTTGATGAAGAAACTAGAGCAAACTAATGATTGCCGCAAGCTTCAAATGCCAATTTCATGATAAGTGACTTCATCTGATCTTTATCTGCTGGTTGTAGATCTTTCAGTTATATACTTCCTTCGTTTCGATACATCTGTCGAAAAGATGTATCACTCAAAGATCTTGCCTCATTACTCGCAAATCGACCTGGTTAATAGACACTTTTGGATAACGAGAATAGATCGATCCATTTTCGAATGTCTCATTATTCATGTTATACAACCGTGCGTGTTTGATTGACTTTGAATTGTGAATTTCATTGTAATCCAGATCAGGATATGATCAAGTGTGAACCTCAATTTATTGTATTAGTTCTTATAAGTTTTCTAGGTTATGTACTCTTCTCATGCGTATAGCGAAATAAATTTCTACATGATTTTTCCTCTTGACCACTTTCATTCGACACACGATCGAACAGACCAACGCGAATCAAAAGTGGATCATACGATGGGACGTAACGAAATTCTGGTATAGATACTCTGTAAGAGTATGAGACCTTTTACTGCGATCGAGTGAAATTGAAATTCTAGAATAAAATGATCTTCCATGTGGATTGGTCGAGCATTGTGTAATTCATAATGGACAAGAATTTATTGCAAATTTTGATAGTATGTACACTTGGAAAGTTTCTTGAGATATCAAAGCCTTGAGATATAGTGTCTCACCCGTAGTTATAGGTTAGGGTATCACAACCAACGAGTGCGAGTGAGACAGGAGATTTCGAAGCTTGGATGGTTCAGACTGATGCCTTGATGAGTGTATCGGCAATGTCTGTCAAAAATATACAGGTTTTCATTCACAATAGAAGATTTCGCGAAATAATCGTTTTGAGTGTCACTTTTTCACGAGATCATGGAAGTTGATACAGACAATCCTATCTCTTTGATCGTCTTGGAAAACAAGATCTCTGAGAAACACAGACTATGTCAAACATTAATCAAAGACCATGTTCAATGTCATGAATTGTCTGGATAAGTATAAAGAGCCGGTGATGATTTTCGTCCTTTACGTACCCCTGCACTGGATTGGAACTGAAATTCTCATTTAAAGAATATGATCTGTTTCGCATTGGCAACATTTAACCTGAAGAGTAAAGAAATGATGAACAATCCTTTGAAGAGTTTAAATGTAATCACGATAGAGGTTTTACCAACTTTCTTTGTTCAGTTTTTGTTTCACGGTGCATCTCACAAAACTCGACACAAAGATGAACAGTTTCTCGTTTCCAAAGGTCAAATTTCTTCCTCCTACAAGAGTAACCTTCTCGCTAGCTTTGTGTGAGACCAAGACCTCCACGTTGGAGCTCCTATAGAATTGTTTTCAGTCGATATAGGCATGTTTGGGAGTCTCGAATGCTTCCTATGGACCATGCATGTGTATACCAATTTTCTATCGAAATAACGTTTCGGACTTCTGATTAGGTCCTTCTTCAGGTTAAATTATATCATTTAATGTGGGAATGGGTAATAGAGTGAGTAAGCAGTCCTAGTTATTGAAGCTTACTCACTCTATTACCCATTCCCGCATTAAGTGATATAACTTAACCTGAAGAAGGACCTAATCAGAGGTCCGAAACGTTGTTTCGATAGAAAATTGGTATACCCATGCATGGTCCATAGAAAGCATTCGAGACTCCCAAACATATTTGAGAACTTCTGGACATTAGAGTCAAAAGATTGAAACTACTCACACTTTCGCCGTGAATGTCTATGAAAATTTCCCCTTCCGAGCCTTAGGAAAAAAAATAACGAAGTACATGTCTGAGTCTGTTGTGGTCAATTTTGAATCTAAGAGAGTCAAGTTTGTGTGACTCCAAGTTTTGAGTCGCACAAATCTGACTCTGAGTGAGTGGAATTTACTCCAACGGGGCCATATTGCTAACCCATGTAAAACATACGATTCCATGAACATATATGATCATGGAATCCGAGGATTCCATGGTCATATATGATCATACGTAAAACCGCTTTAAACATTTTATTTTTATTCCCGAAAGTTCTGATATATTGATTCAAACCTATTGTAACATCGATACGTCACGATACTAATCATATACTACTGAAAAAAATCTTTCCAGGAGCCGGTCTCAAGTTCCCAAAAACTGATATTTTCGACAAAAAATGATATTTCATGTGGATTTTTTCTCTTCAGTACTTCAAATGTTCAAATCCGGAGAATAACTTCGGGGAAAAATTTTCTGAGTAATATTCGATTATCGCGATGAAGTATTGATGTTATAAATTAGTATATCACACCTTTCCGGAATGAAAATGGCAAATTTTGAAACCGATTTTATTTATGGTCATATATGACCATATGGAATCCACGGATTCTATGATCATATATGTTCATGGAATCTTATGTTCTACATGGGAACAGCTGTCTATGATAATCAATCCTTTCGTGGTCACACTGATAAATTCTTGGATTATATTAATCTAGAGCTGGAATTTATAGTCCTCGATCCGAGATTAGAATCGGCGGTTTAATGGCGCTGCGATCGCCATGGCGAGGCATTTTGCATAATTTGGGCACAGCAATCTCCCAGCGTTCCTGTCCGCCGATACTGATCTGGAATCAACGATTATGATTCCAAGTCAAGAAAAAACAGTATCTGAAATTCTGAATCCATATTATACTCTAAATCATCAATATTTCATTTTAACTATCAAACATCTCATCGGAAGTCACCAGTCTGTGCATGGAACGAATACCATATCAAGGCCCACATGTTTCTGACATAATTGTTAGTGCTATTGTAATTTGTAATAGATGTTCGTTCATCATAACTAGCATCGTAATTCTCGACCACACAATAAAGGTTATCATATATCATATCTTTCAGAAACTTTTGGAAAAATTAGCAACCAAATATGTTGTGGTTATGTTGATTAAACCATAGATTATATCTGTGTGCACATACTGTGAATAAGTAATAACTATACAAGGAAGGATATCGAGTCTCTCTCCACTAAAAAAAAAAAAAAAAATAAGAAAAAATATCGGAACTAGCTAACCAGAATTAATTGCTGAAGCGGTGCATCATTTAACAAGATGCGTATACATACGAGGCAAATGGTTAAGGAGATTAATCTATGGCGGCGTGTCGCGCGAGGGACTAGAGTATAAATTTTGCGCAAGACGTAGACTACCACCTCTATCTTTGCTATTATAGAGTCTAACCTTCCGCAAACAGGCCCCACCTCTTTGATCCTATGGATATAGCGTGAATACTAGATGTTGCAAGGCAATTCTAACCTCAATTCATTTGACCTCTTGGGGTTTCTTTCAGGAATAGGTGCAATAATCTTGAGGTACATACTTTAGAGAAAACGCACAAAGAGTACAAAATTGTAAGAAAAATAAAGAAAACGTCTCAAATCTCTCTGATTAAGAATTTTCGCAAGTAGAGAAAGAAATTTTAGGGACGTAACGAACATTCAAAAATAAATGAGTATAGAGAACACACCCACGTCTTCTTAATCTTCCAATCCACGTGCTCATAGTATACACTCCACATTAATTAAGATAGATATTGAGAAAGGCAGCTTTCTGTCGTTCTATCAACATATTATCTTGAACCTACTGACTAAATAACTACGTAACCTCACTCAATTAGTATAGGTCAAGAAAAATTTTAACCTCGCAATTAACCTTTTTTCAAAAAAATTTTCTCATCCAATAATAATAATAATAATCTCTTCCAACGAATCTTACTCTATAATATTATATGTATACATATATAGAGGACATACCATCGTAACTCTAAAAACTTCTTCATTATTGAACTTATGAGTATCAGGAGGCTGCTTGAACTTCCGAAAGTCAATCTTATAGAGATATAGGCACGTGCATAGAAATACATATACACCATACATATATAGATAATTGCATGTATAGCGGGTGGTAGCAAGGCGGTGAAAGGTTGCGGGGCCGCGAAAAATCGCGCATATATACAGGCGAAGCTGATGCTGCCATGGGGTTTACTGACTGTACTCTTATGTAAAGCCCAAGAAAGAGCATCGCCTAGGACTGTATGGATGATAGTAGAGACTAGGAGACTCCTCTTCCGCGTGTACACGGCATCTCACTATAGATATATATGTGTGTACAGGTGCAGTTACTCGCGGCCCGGAGGTACAACTATCGGTGATATCCACGACTTTGCATTGGTCTGTACAGAATCCGAAAAGGTATATGGATGATTCCTTAGAGAATTTTAACTTTGGGGGTTAAAAAATCTTCTCCATGTCACATTTTCTATCCTAAGGGATATTTGGTTTCCGTATTAATTATCTGGTCATCTTGGTGTCAAAAATGGTGAGTATCTCAAAAGGAGTACTAACGATGATCCTGAACCAAAGTGGTAACATCGTGTTAGGTAAAAGCACCAGTTTCTGGACAGCTATTTGGGGACGTCGCTATTTTATCGTTCTAATGGTACTATAATAACATTTTTCGTACCAACCAGTGATTCTAATGTTTACTGTAGGTGAAATTCTTTCATTTCCAATTTGTTTCGTTTCAAAAACCCCAAAATTATCGTGTCGGGAGAGATTAAAAACGAGACGACTTGAATTCCACCTATTCTTGGACAGGGGTTATCGAAAGAAACCTAATTCTGGACACCGGGAACCTATATCTGGACAGTGAATTTCAGGTGCTAAAATGATATGTTGTGCAAAATTCTTGAGCAGAGAGTCGCAAGTAGATCAGAACTTGCCTCTTGAATGATTCTAAAGAGTCCTGAAAGTAATAATCGACGTCAATATACTCGAAATGGGCGGGCATCAAATCTCATGTTTGTGTATATGTTTTGCTATATTTTAATAAAAATCTAAAGTGTGAGATATCAGTAATGCTAGTATCGCGATTCTAGGTGAATATGTGCTCAATTCTGATACAATTTTGCTGAGTATAGAAGCCCAATAACACTGCAGTACGAGTCACCCACGGCATACCTATGTAACAGCATGTAGGCCTGCGTACTTTGAGGTTAGAATTCACTTGAGAAAGAAAATCCACTGAACACAATAATCACGGTATACCACCCAATAATTGATGAACTTTGAATACTCCGCAACAATAACATCCACTTTCTCGGGCGTTTTTATCGAAAAAATGGTCGATTTGATACAAGAATACAGTGTCCAACTATAGGAAAATCAGCCCAATACGGCACCTAATCCTGGACACTTAAATTCTCGAAAATAAATAGATATATTCCACCAAAACTATTGAGAAACTGAAATTCACGGTGTTTACAAACGAATGCTAAAAAAACCGGACGGAGTTGTTGTATTCACATCATTTTAGAGCATGCCCCAAGTTTCGGAGTGAGCCGCATCGAAGGCTCGCGAGCGTACGATTTCATGCTGCGGGAGACTGCCGTTTTGGACGATCACGAAAATATTCTTCTACCACGTTTCTCGTCTATCCGACTCACCAAGATACTTATCTGACCATAGATAAAGCACTTGGGCTAAGAATCACATATCATTATCGAGGATTTGTCGTTTGTTGTGATTATAATCGCGTGACAAACTCACTGTCCAGGAATAGGCGCTTTTTCGCGCGGTGTCCAGAAACTGGTGCTTTTACCTTATCTCTAATATCGTCCGCGACTAATGTTGAATCGATATCAGTACGTCGTCATGATATCAAGTGCTATGAAATGTGACATTTTGAAGCGAGTTACGGAAATGTAACAGAATCTCTTACCTTTAGGATTTCGAGTTTAATCCAAATCGAATGAAATGCCGCACTAAAAAGAGGCTTTTGTACAAACGGAAGAGCTTGAAAGATTCTTTTTATTGTTTTCTCTATAGAGAAAGCTTTGTTTTCGGCACAGCAAATTTTTGATCAATTTTTCCAGTCAATCCAATATTTTCTTCAACAGAATTCCTCTTATCACAAAAATGCTTGAACCATCTTGTTCCTCTTCTCGCCAAAATCTAGCGATTCTAAGTAACACTTTCCCTCCTAAAATCTTCCAAAACCCCCCAGTGACTCATCGCTCCGGCCCTTTGTCTGTGTCTGTGTGTGTGTATGCGTGTTGTTTTTTTTTTTTGCGCCACGCTTTCTCTTCTACATTGCACTTTATCGATTTTTGCTTTTCTATGAGTTGTGTAGAATCACTCAGAGATGAGATCAGTGATTTGGCTGCTCTCCTTCCCCAATCGAATTTGATTCAGATGTTTTTTGAGGTGAAACTGCTGAAATTGTGTATTTTCATAGTAAAATATCTTTTTCTAACTTGATCTTACGGCAATTTGGGTTACCTAGGCTATGGTCTTTTTGGCTTGATCCATTGATTGGTTAATACCGAAATTCCATTTAATCTCCACAAACCTTAATTTTCAGAAAAGGCGAAAATTTTCAAGAAAAACTTCATTTTGAGCATATTGAAACCAATTGTATCAAAATTCCGTCTCGACCAAATTACAGACACTGATAAAAAAACCTCAATTTAGATAGCCCAAATCGCCCTAACTAGCTTAATCGAAAAAATAACTCAAAATATACAAGAATATTTTTTTCAATATTCATACTTTCCTCATATCTTTCCCTCAAACCGACCCATTAAAATTTTAATAAACTAAGCTGAAACTTTTTCGTCATCCTAAGTCGATTGGTTAATTCCGAATTTTTTCAAAATTTGTTTTAGTACAGTCAAAATCAAATTTATTCTCGAAAAATCCAAATTTTTTGAAAATACTCCATTTCTATCATCTTTACACCAACTATATCAAGATTTCGTCTTAAGAATGTTCCCCAGCTTCAAGAAAACAACGATAGTGCCATCTTGCGGTCAAACTGGTTTATTGTTTTGTTGATCATTAATTAAGCGAACAACTTTGGGCGGATACCGATGCAGACCCACATGCGGGGAATTCTTCTGCAAATTTTGAAAGAAATCCCATTGAGATTGACGCAAAATTGAGCGAGAATAGTTTGAGCAAAAATTTCTAACAACCGGGAATTTTTGTTTAAACTATTCTCGCTCAATTTTACACCAATCTCAGTGGGACTTTCTTTGAAATTTGCAGAAAAATTCCCCGCATGTGGGTCTGCATCGGTATCCACCCGAAATTGTTCGATTACTTGATGATTAACAATAAACTAGTTTGACCGCAAGATGGCGCTAAAAACAGCTGGGGAGCGCTCTTAACCAGACGATACATCTTGCACAGAAAACACAAGTGTAGGTCATCTGAATTCCCCTAAAAGGGAATCTTGTAAAAATAGCTCAAAATATGAGAAAAAAATTTCATCCGAAATTCATTTTTTGCTCGTATTTCTCTCTACAACTAATCCATCTACCTTTTAATGAACTATTAGAGAGATACATTTCCAGCATCCTACATCAATTGGTTGAAACCAAATTTGATTCAATTACGTTTAAGTCTGATTCAAATTCAATTTTCACTCCAAGAATCGAAATTTCCTCCAAGAACTTCATTTTCATCATCTATAAACCAATTGTATATCAAAACTCTGCCTTAACCAAACGATTGTTTTCACTTGTAAAACTAGAGTCTAGATCATCTTAATCACACTAAAAGTGTTTCTCGAGAAAATAAAACAAGATATACAATCAAAATTTGATCTAAAATTAATTTTTCTCTCGTATCTACTTCTAAGTATGAGTTTCGTCTGAAATGGATTGGACCACAGCGGAAATGAAACTATTTTTTGGGAATTCCAATCATGATTTCGGAATTTGGCCAGTTCTCCAAATTTTTCATCAATCCGAGTGAACCTCTGAGACTATTCCGCTAAGAGAAAGCATTCTGCAAATCTCTTCTAGCAGCGTATTTTACATTACACGAAATGGAAGGAGGTTTCACGCAAAAAAAATTCACGATTGCAATACCATATGCATTGAAAAATGAGTAAGTAATGCACGATGATATTACTTCTTTGGGTGTATAAAGATGTCGAATCACGTGCAAGTTCAGAGAAATGTTAATCGATGAACAGTTGAGATCACGATATGATAGATGATGAAAACAAATGAGCATGAGAAAGAACGTTTTTATGGGCGTAGTTTTGTATCTTGTTTATGAAAATAAAAAAAAACCGCAATTACGAGTAGTGTACTCTAACCTAGTATCGTTAATCTTATATCGAAGTAGTTGGTATATTTCACAATGTTGGCAGAATCACCCATATAGCTTTGAACGGCGGTAGGTATCAAATCGGTCGGGAGTGTTATAGGTTAGGTTCTTTGCAGCATATATAGTATTAGAAGGGCTGGATGGGCGTTGAAAGGATGTATTTATATGCGTGTAGGTGCAGTTATAGGGTGGTGTAATGGACTGGATGGTGTGATGGTATACTGTCGCAACGTGATTCCGCGAGAGAGATTATAATACGGGATATTAGCAACGTGATGTGCTGTAGAGTATGGCAAACGCGGTTAGAATTCTGTGCCGTTTGAACAAGCGTTTTGTGATATTTCCCTAAAAATCTATGATCTGACAACATTAAGTTACTGTGCGTGTGAATTTGTCAATTTTTTAGATACTCTATTGTGGAAGAACATGTTATTTTCAATCTGAGCTATTTGAAAATTGGATAAAAAAATCACCACGACAAAGTGTAGAACTTCGTATAGAGCTTTGAGTTCCTTCAATTTTTCATAAAATATGTAGTCGATAATAAATGTATCAAATGATCATCAACAGTCTATAACATTTAATAGCTTTCGCCGAGCGTTATTTTTTTTACGAAAGAACGAAACTAGTTTGTTTTGCAAACTAGTCAGTAAAGTGGCTCTTTTGATTACGGAAGCCATGTGATGTCCTTTAATTGTTTTCTTATTGATTTCGGGGTAGAACAAATGAAATTCTATTTAAATACATCATTAAATCAAACTCCAGCGCCACTCTATAAAAATAATCTATCTATTCGTTTCTCATCATTCGACAGCTACTCATCATTACAGAAAGAACGAGGAACAAAGCTATTCAAGAAACATCACCGATACAATCGATTCTACAAACAATGAAGATCAATTGGATACCTCTCTCTAAAAAAACGAGACTAAAGCGCCACGATTGAGTACTCAAATTCTAAAGACTGAATTCCTTAACCTCACTCTAATTACGATCCTCTTAACGATGACGTAATTTAAAACCTCCATCGAAGCTCATATCTATATACTTGAGTAAGGAATGGAGCATTGAAGGTTGGCCAAAATAACTGAGACGTTAAAATTTTCAATTGCATCATTTAAGTACGAATGCAGTCTATTGTTTCCAGCTCTACGAACAAAATGCACCACTGTTTTCAATTGTTCGAGTTTTAAGACAAGAAGGTATATATACAGTGGTACAAACAGTAGCTTGCTACACTAAATGGTAACAATTCAACTTGCCAACTCTGTACAAAATAAATGCGAGAATAAATAGATATTCATGGAGTCACAAAGTTGATCCACGGCTAATTATCTACAATTGGCTATGCCGATGAGCTAATTATTATTCAATTCGACGAGATAGAGGGAAGACGTATGAATTTTCTCAAACTCTTTAGATGAGTACAAGCTCATTGTCGATATGGTAATTATTGTCAAACTCTACTCTCACTCTTGGCCCATCACAATTAACAACAAATATAAGAAGAAAAAAAAATAATTCAACTGGCAAAAGGACACATAGTCCATCAGATATACCGAGACTCCATATATATGGAGTTGATTTATAATGAGGAAGAATGTGGCCAAGTTGTGCAAACCGTGAGATGGGAACAAGTTTCTCCATTTGGTCCTGCTCGTCGTCGCTCTTGGCGCTCGAGCACATTTACTCCAAAACGATTCCATTCATCGTTCATTATCTCCCTAATCATCCTCCTCACGTCCGAATCAAGCCTAAAATCCGTGAATTACCTTATTTGGATAAAAATTCACAATCCACTAAAATATCTATCAAAATCACAACATGTCACCAAAATCTACATATCTACATAACCTATAAACAAAAAATACACGCTTTAACAGCAATCATTTAGCAAAAGTCATTATGATACCACGGGAATCGAATTACAGAACGTTTTAGTGAGTTGACAGTTTGAGTAAGACCATAAACTCAGCGTGAACGAGACTAACCTCAAAGAGAAAGACAGAGATAAGCCAATATTGCGCTAGTTCACGTGCGCAGTTTCAGCGCGGCCATATATACAAACCTAACCTATAATACGGAACGACGACGACGAGGTGCATTCGTTAAATTCAAAGTCAGTGTATATAAAAGGGGTTATGTATCTATAGGTTCTGTATATGGCGAAGAAGACGTTTATTGAACCGATTGACGAGCACCGATTTTCCATACGTGATGGCCGCGTGTGAGAACGTCTCGAGCATCTTTAACGAGTCTCCCCCTATATGTATATTTGTGCATACTATACCACTATTCTTCGAGTGTGTTTATATATATGGGAATAGTCTATGTAACTTATACGGCGGTGCAAAAGGACGTTTCGATGCTGCCGTTGAAGCCCATGCAAGAGGTATCAGCCGCAGCTCCTCCTAGTTTGCATACGTATTGCGATTTCGCGTGATTGACGGCCGCCGAGCCGCTCTGTTCCTCTCTTTTCGTTCCCTCTCTATAGTTCTTCGACACGGCTAATTTTCGTGAGAGAGTTCACGGCTGAGCGTCAATGCAAACGAATGATCGGAAAAGCCTGTCGATGGTCGATGAGCTTGCTCATTCGCCATGTTTATGCTGTCGATAATTTTCGCAATAACGATGCTCATTACAGACTCTTCGACGGTTTACAGGATAAGTTTTGTATTGTCGCTGACAGTGTGTTGTTTGTTAGTGTGAGGAGAAAAGATGATGTACTTATGAGCAATTGGAGATAAGATTAAATACTTTGATATTCGATTAATCGAGCTCGAATCATTAATGTCCGATGAATCGAAATGAGAACTTTGATAGTCGATTAATCGAACTCGAAATTTCGATAATCGATTGATCTAACTCGAAACTTCGAAAATCGATCAATCGAACTCGAAACTTCGATATAACTCGAAATTCGAGAACACATAATTGACTTCGACATTTGAAGGATCGGACTCTCAAAAAACTCTGAATACTCAAGCTGAATTTTGATGGTCGATGAATATGGTTGTATGCATATTAGCGCACTGAGCTCGATGAGTCGGTAACATGAAATTATTTGAGTATCATCAGTTCAAACTCTGGGCTACGGTGTACGGCAATCCAGAAATCAATGCGCGAACTCCGAGATCATGTTTTTCAAATCAAAATGAGACCCTAACTCTGGTGTTCATAGTCGTTTCTAAACCGAGAGTTAGAGTTTGATCCGCGGTTTAGGCGCTGTAGTCGTCGTGGCCAGATTATGAATCTAAGTCTTTGGTGTTCTACTGCGCTGGTATGATGCAGAGGCTATGTTCATTTATTGACCGCACTGATAACAGCGCCTGAACCGTAGATCAAACTGTAACCCTCGGTTTAGAAACGACTATGAATACGAGTATAAAGATGTTCGATGGATCAAGTCTGCAAAGTAGCCATTATTCGGTTTTCAAATTCGACGTGTGAACCTGAAAGTTTCTAATACTTTCTTCAACTTCGGAAAATTCAGTAGGAGAGATTAAGTAATTGACAACAAGAGCTTGGACTTAGAATGGGTCGATTTTAAAGCCATAATGAGTTGAAATTTGAGCCTCGAATACCCGTACTCGAAATCTGATGGGTAAAATTTGAGTTTTTGCTCAAAGTTCGACCTTTGAAGACTTGAACTTTGATTGTCTTAGGGTACTTAAGTAATCAAAACCAAAGATGAGTAATTTACACAGTGATCATACGTACGGAGATCGTTCAAATCAATTTCTACAGCAGCTCAAAATTGCAACTAATACTCAAGCTCTCAAACAGTATGCGTGACGAGATTCGTGATTACAACAAGCGAGAAGACAGTTGGAATTTAATCAGAATCGCAACAAGAAAAATAAGACCTATCAGTTTTATTGACATGATTGATCTCTTCATAAACTGCACAACGAATCATATTAAAGAGAACATTGATGCAAGAATGCAGCAGTAGCAGCTGGGCAAACTCTGATAATTCTGGAGAAAAAGAACTCCAAGTTTCCCTGAGATTACTGTACCCGGCAATCTCGTGTGCAGAAAACTCTCGATTATCACGCTTGGTAAACACATAGCAAAGATTGCACCGTCACAGCAGAATAGTCCCGTACATCATTTATTTCAACAAAAACATCAAAACATAATTCTTCAAAAGACGAAACTTGGAAAAAATACTTGGCTCCTGACAGAATGTAACATTATCTTTCAAAACCAAGAAGAAAAATTGTAAAAAATTGTCGACAAAAGATATATCAAGGTAACAATAACAGTATGTAACATCATTCATATATGGTGGTCGAAAATTGCTGGCAACACGAAGACATACGGTAGAGTACATAATAGGTTGACTCTCCTCTCAAGAAACTGAGACTTTCCACTCGAAATTTTTCGCCTTCAATGAGAGCGTCGGCGTCGTCGTCGTATTCTAAAGGCATTACAGCGCAGGCGACGACGACGAACTCGTTACATAAAAGTTTCGTGCAGAGTGCAATATGGTGAGCTTCATCACGCGAGACATCAAGAAATCGCGTTCCATGTGCATAGTATACTTACTGGGCACACTTATACACGAGCTTATACACTATACGAAAATCAAACGGAAATTCTCGATGATCGCAGAGGCCGATCTATGTAACTTATAACCCTCTGTAGTATTAGTATGTACGATCAAAATGGTCTCACGGGAAAGTTTCAGTCTTAAGATTTCTCAACTGTCAAACTCTTATAGCTTCTCTCGTGATCGTCGTCGTCTTCTACATAATGCACCATATACCTACATATTGAGGATTACATATATATGCAATAGCAAATACCTTCATAATCATTACTATATGGATGAATCCGTAAAAAAGAGGTGAGTTTACCGCTCGGCATAAATATACCGACTCATCGCATTTTCTCGCTCGCGTCATAAGAATTTTTTGTGCATATTAGTATGTGTGTGTAAGTGTGAAGGTCTGAGCATCTGAAAAGGTGATGCATGCGATGAAAAAAAAAAAAAAAGGATCGTATGTGCGCGTGGCAGATGGCTTGATCCGCGGATCTGATCGGAATATTCAAAGTCTCATCAAGTAAAGCACGCGTTGAGGATTAAAAGATTATGTCGAAGACGTGTCAGGGTCGCTGACGGATGACTGAGTGAGCTTCCAAAGGATTTTCAAACTTATATATGATGGCTAGTTACTCTTATTATGGAGTATAGCTTTAATTTAGGCGCGTCTGAGCTTGGAATCGATGATGGAACGTTTTTCTTCGATCGTAGTCATTGGTCGCAAGCATCTCTAGCTATTCATTAATTCAAATCGATCGGGCAAAATGGTGTAAGAGAATCGGCAATCGTCTCTTGCGAATGAGCTTGCGAATGATAATTATGGATTGTGAAGATGTTGCGAGATATAATCGGATTTTTTTCTTCATCTCACTTTTTGACACCCACGGTGTGTGTACACATTTTACCAGTCATATTATGTAGTTACGTGTGGCTCATATTTTTCATTTTTGAGAGATTGTGAAATTCATAAAATCGAAATACATCATATACTTGAATAATTTTATAGCTATAGAAGTAGTCGGATAATGTAATGTAGAGGATATATAAGGGGAGAGTTGTGTGGAACGAGATTATTAAAGTGCTGCAGCATGACACAAGTTATAAAATTCACATAATCATCGAAGTAAATTGGCGTCAATGATCTTTCTTGAACATGGATATAGAAGAAAAAAAAATAGTTCTTACCGTTCAGTCGTCCACCTCTGTTACACACCTAACGTTCAAATGACCGAGATCGAGTTCATTATTATTTGAGATATACCGTGTGTAATAAGCTCTACGTGTAATTATAACACTGCGTAGAGAAGCAGAGTATTATACTAGTACAGCTAAATACAATTTACCGAACGACTAACGGATTGGTGCATTGTGCATAAAGATACATAAAGTCTATGATATATACTATGAATTTGATGCATCCACAGAAATTTCTTTTCTAACGTTTCATATCGAGACCTATATAACTATGATGTTTGTTATTGAGTGTGTATAGGTTAGTTTTGCAAAGGTGAGTTTCTTTTATTGTCTATGAGATTTAAAAACATGCATAGGTTTTTTTCATGATCAAGAATGGGAGATTACATTTTTTATAAACGATAATGAGGGTATGGAGTCTACGAAATACCACAGGCTGAGAATTGAGCATTTTTGAGCTCAATGAACTTGAGATTGCATAATAGGGTATCTATACCTTTTTTTACTTCGTATTATCAACTTAGGGCACTCCTTATCAAAACAAATTATAGATAAGATATAGAAATCTCACAGATTTCTTAGAAAGCAGAGCATCACAAGAATGGTAGAGTCCAGTGGAGGAACAGTTTGACAAAATTTTGTGAGTTATCGATAATCTGTTCATAAACTATCTCACCATTAAGTATGTCATCCCTGTATGGTGCATACTTTCACTACCAAATTTCAACAACTGAATGACAACCTTTGAAATTCTGAATAGAGCCTTTATCAGAGTGTGGACCAAGTTCCATACGGTTAACTTCATTATTAGCAATTGATTCGAAAAGAAGTTTGAAATTTGTCGAAAGCTCTTGATTCGACAACTATTAGCTTGCAGATCATTTTAGACTTTCAGTCAGTTAAAAAGACGCTCAATTAACTCTCTGAGAAAAGAACCAGTTTCTTTAAAAAATGTTGAAACGTTGAGACTATGCATTAATTGCAACTTTGATATATTTCTGATTTCATCGAGAGCTAGCTCCCTACGAGTCAGAATTTCCAGAATTCTCCTTTCTGCTAAAATTCATTGATGTCAATTTCGATGTCTACTTAATGAATTGAATTAGAATCCTTTTAAATTTCATGAAGTACTTTTTTTGCCTATGATGTGGGATCTAGAAATGGAATCAAGTACACCAGGTACTCAATTCGAAGGAACAGTATTCGTAAGCAGATCTACTTGAGCACGTGAAATTACATTTCACTTTGTTCACTGAGATTAGGGAATTCTCATGAGTATTGTTATATGAGTAGTCGTTGGTCACTGTCATAATTTATATTTGAATCTACAATATCAGTGAACAAAATCTGGATCATCCCAAGAGATACGCATGAGGTGTGAATGATGGTACGCTTGAAATTTATCATCATTTTTTGCTTGAAAACAGTTTAATCCTCAAATGTTCAGCCCTGTTGAATCCACTAAGCATTTGAATTAAAAAAAAAAAAAAAAAAAAAAAAACGACTCGATATCATCGCTATACACCTGATAAACGACATCCGACAAGTGTTTTATCAAATTCATCATAAACTACATCAAATTAAGATCAATTCACCTGACATCACTGAACTAAATCAAATCTGAAATCGTGCAGTATACAACAGGTGCAAACGACTAAACTGCTATGAGCATCAATCAAAACCTTGTATAACAGACATTACATATATATCACGAAGTCTAAAAGGAATATATGTTGAGCGATGAATAATTTGCGGAAGAAGAGAAATCTAATGACCATTTGAGAATTCGAAACGGTTCTCAATATCTCATCATCTCTTACAACCGTATGATTGTTCGATTCACTTTTTGAAAGAGAGACGTGATAGTATTTTCACCTATACAATGTTTCACCAAAAGAGTTTAGAACTCTGCAGTATAAAACGTATGGCAGTTGTAATATGCACAGGAGTAGGAGAGGGACGACGAAGATAGACATAAAATTACGCAAGAGGATCAAAGTGAGACTTCTTATACTTGCATGCGATTTTAATGTCGTGAGAAATCGCTAAGACAGTTATATGTTACGCTTGTTTCTATAGATGGTAACTTCTTTTTGCTTCAGTTACTATAGAAGGACGCGATATTGTATGTGTAGTAAGAAAAAACACGCGCATTTCCAGTATATTTCACACAACTAGGTTATTGTTGTTTATACTGTGTTTTATACCGTAAGTATGCGGCGATGATGGAAATTCATTATATGGCATTCACTATACTCGAGAACTCGATTCATTCAGTGCGTGAATGGAATATTCACGAGGAGCATATTTATACAAAGAGCTGTATATATACAGCGGCGTAGAACAACTGGATTGAAGATTATATTATAGAAGTCCTATGGTAAAAAATGAGGGTGGAGTGATTTGTTATGCAGAGAAGGATTGATATTTAAATTAATGAGGAATTTAGCAGTATTATGATTAAGTGTGCAGTGAGAGATATATTGGAAATTATCAGAGCGTATTGCAGTTTTTTGAGCGCTATGAGCGACTTGTATCATCATCTCATTAAAAAGTTAGAGGGAATTGCATTTGTAAATTGGTATGAATTATGACTTTTGTGATAAAATTTTGCCGTTATGGAATTTTTTTTGAATATTTCGGAATTCAACGAACTTTATTTTTATTCTCGAGCTTCGAGTCAAGTGCAGATCCATAATTAAAAATAGCTTGAGAAAGATGATTCTTCAAATTGTCACACGTGTGTAAGTCTTTGCCTTGTCTATTGGAGTCCCGAATATAGAGTTGAATGAAAAATTATCAGTTGGGTGTATCATCCCTTGTAAAAACGAAAGAGGAAATATCTACATGATACATCCATGTATTATGAAATCAAATATTAAGTATTTTTTTGCTGAAATTTATCTTTTGTCACTGACTCACTAATGACACCATCAAAGTGACAATCGTATAAGAGGACGAGTCGTATTTCCAAATAAACGCGTGACTAATAATCAAGCACATTTATATCGTATAAAAACGAATTTCCAAATTATCCATTACCTCCAATAGGCTTTCAAATTTTGTTGTAGTTTTGATACTATAAACGGTAAAATTCATTTTTGTAGCTAAGGCAGGATATATTACAGATTCAATTTGCAGTCACAGAGGAATGCATGAATTCCAACTAATTCACGAGCAAGTTGAAAATGGGCGAATTAAAAAATTGAATTTTGAGATTCACATGTTCAACTGGAGATCAGGTGAAACTCCAGATCAATTTGTTGTAGTTGAGTTGCATCATTTTAAATTTGTAGCACAACCCAAAAACTCATTTGTAAAATTTTACGAATTTGAAAATCTACTACATAACGAGCTATCAAACCTCTCAATATTATTATTCTCAAAATTATAATTTTCAAAAATTCTCCATACACCATCTGAAAAGCTAAACCTAATCGCATAGCTTGGTACAACCGAGTCCAGCAGAATCACGTGAATTTACAAAATCACAATAGAGGAAATTCGCCAATCTACTTCTTTATACTCTACGAAATCCCGACACACACATACACAAAGTATCCCACAGATACTCATCGCTTGTTACAATTTTCGAAATACTTTCAACAAATCCAAGTATACTTGGCATCAGAGAATGAGATAGAAAGTCAAGCGGAAAACACACACACTCACACATCGAAAATCTTCTCTTAGTGCATCACCATATGGCGCCACATCAGGATGATGATAACACATGAAGGTGTTACGCGATCATCGCGTGGCGGATTACGATTTTTTTTCTCTATGTGTACTCCACACCCATATTATATATACCACCACGACTCACAAGAAGGAAGACTCATTACATTATATTGCAAATATATGTATGTAAGCTTGCAGGCGGCAGATTCAAATCACATTCTATTCTGCATTGTTATCTTCCCACGTGAACCGGGTCACACATACATATAGTATGTATTACATATACAAAAACATACCATATATGTAAAACTCTGTCAAAACTTATTCTCAAGTATGTATGTACATCACATGACATAATTCAAGAGTATAACCCAGACAGACGACCACCACGAAGAAAGAGAATCTTGGACCATTTCGCTACAAAAATTTACGCAATGAGAGTCTTGTGGGTATATTTCAGACTCATACCTACAGTGACTTTGTACGTGTATGTAAGGAAACTCTATAGGAGAGAGTGGGGCGAAATTGGACGGATTTTGCAGTGGGGCTATCTATCTGGCGGTAATTAGGGCTAGGCGCGTTATATGATGGGACTTGGAGGTTCGAGTGTTAAGGTAGTTGTACACCAACTACGCGAGTCAGAGAGACTTAACCTCACTTTTTTGCCCACTTTAAAATAGTCGAAATTATTATTTTTGTTAATAACTGCACTCTTTCCACCAAACAACAAACAAAAACGGTCATCTAAGCCTTCCTGAACCGAATCAGACATGGTTTCCAAAGTTATCTAGCCTAAAATCAAAATCACGTGTCGCATCTTTTGCATTCTACGCTTTGTATGAACAATTACTAAAAAACGACGTGGTCCATCATCTCCAGACTTGGACATATGATTCATTGATACATAAACTCGGATCTCTCGCAGTCCTACCATTTTCTGTTGATCAGGTTTTGCGCTAGACCCATTTTTGAGCTGTTTTTGGGGCCCGCTCCCATAAGCGCAATGTAAAAAATGTGCAAAACTGGTCAAATTGCGACGATCAATACTCGAAAACGGGATGGTCAGCCGTTCTGTAATTTTGCACACGTACTCTTCGATATTAGAACTATCTCTCTGCAGAATCTCGAGAAATTCTGTTGATGAATAATTTTGGTGTACAACTACCTTAAGGTAGTATTAGCGGTACTGGATGTGTCAAGTGCAGAACATACCCGCGCTTGACTCCCTTTCGCCCGCGATATAGGTATAGTGAATGCACGCAGCAAACGACAACCTAACCCCGAAACCGCAGAAATGAGTGACACTTGGGCTCACATCTTTTTTTGTAGGCTCTGAATCGTCAATCTGATCGCTCCTGAGTATTTTTTGTGCATTCTTACATCTGTGTATTCACTGCCATGGAAATCTATGCGTCAGGTATCACTCTACTGCTGGTTTTCCATAAGACGCCGTGTTAAACGGCTTTTACGAAAATGCTCATAACTTTTTTCCCCGACTCTGAAGGCTTCTGAAATTTCAACTGAAGCACAGCACTTTGAGACCCTAATCTACAACTGTGCCGACTTTCGTGATTTTCTGAGCGTCAATTCGAGTACCGCTAATACTACCTTAAGGGAGCTCGATAGTTACTGATTTTTCCGGCCAGGAAGCTGAAACCGATGGAATTCATAGATTGAGAACCCCTGGATCGATTGCTGTTGAGAAAATATGGCTTGACGATCAAATCTTCGAGATTATAACTCATTTGGAAATGGGATGTTTGGTTCACGTCTTACGGGCATACCAAAGTTTCTAGCAAAAAGTGACAGGATATTCTTTTGTATTTACCGGCCACAATAATGAGAAACTGCATGTGGGGAGCTGTGATTCCATACTTTTTGATGAATCGATAAAAATAAGGGGTTGACGGACAAATTAGAGGTTATACATGTAATAATTCCCCTGCTCGTTGCGGCGAGGTTAGGGTAGTGAAGCGATGCACCAAAAATTATAATTCATGATTACACAGATTCTATCATTGTAAAAATTATTCCTGGCTCCATCTAAATTCATATTTTGAATTTACAGAAATCAAAGCAGTCAGGAACGCGAATATGGATTTTTGGGTTTATTGCTACCTCGGGTTTTCACCTTGACTCGCGAGTCGCTATTGAACTACCTTGGATAGACTGGGAAAAAATTTTCAGGCCCTTAGGTCATGTTTTTCATACTTTTTTTTCAAAGTTTGAGAAAAAAAATCTGTCCAAATTCGCCCCTCTTCCCTAAAGTCGTAGGTAAAACCCCATCAGGTGGGGTATAGCCGTGTGGGTCGCATAAAAAATAGCTACGCGGGAGGTAGAAAAAGAAGAATAGGAGGAGTAGATTCTTGCGAAAGAACCTTTTTAAAAAAATGTGCAACCTTCAAACGCACTGCTGTTGCTCGCGATAACCCCGCGCGTATACTGCGTAAAATAATGTAGCATCTTCTGAAGGTGTATAATATTATTACCAACCGACGAGAAAACCAGTGTAGAATCTTGAAGCGGCATCTCGAACACGAGTTTCCAATAAGAATTTTTTTTCTTCTTTCAAAGATGCAAAAGTATGTACAAAACAGGTAATATGGTGTGCCGATATCGTAATCGTATAAAGTATCGATAAAAGAAGGTGGGCGAGGGCATCATCACAGATTTTGATTTTACTCATCATCAAAGTATTGAAATTAATCTTACTCCACTGTCCATTTCAATCAGATACTCATATAATACACTTCTTCAGAAGAATCTGATACGAAGATGCTCCAACTGCGGTTTTATAAGCCGATATATGCTGCAAATGATATGAGATGACTCGGCTCGCATTCAGAGCCGTCGAAGAAGAAGACACAGAGTACCTTAACAGGCTCTCGATCATCGATGAGAGTGAAAAGTATAGTATGGGATATTTTATAAGTATCGGCTCATTTTTCATCGCAAGGTTGTTGTTTTGAATCAAAGAAGAAGATGCAACGAAGAAGAGGTAGAGAATCTGTGATGAGGTGCAGGTGGATTCTCTGTTCGTGATTTTTGCCGACAATCCTGTTATGGAATCTTTTTTTTTTTTTCTCTGCGGGATTGACTTGATTGGGAAGAAAAGGAGAACCAAGGAGAAGAAGGATGATGATGATGATTTGGGTTTTGTGTTCATTTTGTGGGAGGGACGTGAGATTCGTTTGGTTGAAATGATACAAAGAGGATTCGAATTTATTCTTTTGATTATCACATAGAGATGCAAATTTTTGAAATTATACGAAAAGAAAGAGAGGATTGGACCTGAGGTATTCAAATTTGTTAAGTAATCGATTTTTTTATTCATCACCTGATTTGGAGAAACTATCATTTTCAGACTTCGAGAATTCACTTGGTATGAATTATACTCTTTAGCATGAACCCTTTTGGCACTACGATCGTTGATATGGTTGCGAAGAAAAGTCGGAATAATTGTGAAAAATATTTCAGTTCCTGAGAATCGCGCTCAATGTGATTTATATAAAAATTCCACCAAGTGGTAGGGGATTAAATTTTAAAATCGACGGCTGGGGTATTTTTCGCTAATTTTTGACCAAATTAGATATTCATTTTTGAACTTGAATCGTCTTCTTATATGTGAATCAATAATATTAAATTTGTTAATCGGCATTAGAGGACTAATTTTTTCATTTCTCTATTGTTGACCTCGGATTTGCGGCCATTTTCAATGAGAAATTATCGATCGGGGTTCGATCGTCGAGATGTTAATCAAAGAAAAAACGCGTTTGACTGACATCGGGAAAAAATCACCTGGAGCCAGGATCGAACTAAGAACATTCTTCTTGCTGGGGAGGTGCTCTACCATTGAGCTATCCAGGGCCCAGCAGATTCTTGTCTCGATGATCGAACCCCGATCGATGATTTCTTTTTAAAAAGGCTCAAATCCGAGGTCAACAATAGAGAAATAAAAAATTAGCCCTCCAGTGCCGATTTACGAATTCAATATCATTAAAAAATCTCGACAAAGATTTCGATTATTTTCAGACAATAAATTTGATCCAGATCTTTCTAGATCCCATAACAGGATATTTTATCTTAATTTCTTCAAAAATCGGCGAAAGAAAGAGAATTCATGAAATGCATAAAATTCTTACCAAAGTTTCAACAGATAGAAAAAAAACATTTTTTGACATAAAACTTTGCGACAACTTTTCACTGCCGCAGGTGCTTCAAGTTTTGAAATCGCTTTGAAGAATTTGCTTCAGTATATAATTCAAAGGAAGTGAAAAATGCCGGTGACACAGCATAGTGCATCATCACTTCCAGTTTCAAATGGTGATGATGGCTGACTCGCAAATATTTCATCGCTGATTATTGTGTACGTGTTGGTTAACTTACATGCACATAATTACGTCGAGAAATTTCACGCTGCTGTACGTATAACACTATAGACAAAAATGTGCAAGATTACAGAAATGCGCAACTCTTTAGTGTTTAGAATGATAATGAGTTAGAATTCTGTGAGTGTATACTCACTTCTATTCAATCGCAATTGTAAACGATATGGAAACAACAGTTACCAATTGAATTGAGTTATGAACTGTGCAATGAGTTCAAGTTGATGGTATTGAATGCATAATGAGTTTGGAAGCATAAATTATAAAATATCATTGCGCACGCATAAAAATGTGTGTATACTCCAAGAAATAAATAACTACACCTCTCCAGTGTGAGCTGTTTACTGTATGTTCCGTTCATTTATTTCTATGGTTAGTTATTCAAATGACAGAAAACTGAATGAACGTGATTTCTAATACCAATTGCATACTTTACTCACTAATTGAGAGATTCTGAAGATATATTTCAAGGATATACATCCTAGATATTGTTATGTAAAATCATTGAGATTCAAGAGTGTCTCTCTACGCAATCTAAAATTAATTCAAGGTTGATTCAAATTTCATTGATGGAAAAATTCTTTAACGTCGTTAGAGTGAATTCAAGAGAAAGTTTCAAACAATTTCTATGCACAGTTACAAAATGAGCAAACCATAAGAAAATGTGCAAATTCGATTCGCGATACAATGACACAAAACCTACCACATTAAAATGGTGATATTCTCAGAACCCACAGCATTCCACAAAATCTTTCTGCAGTAATAAAAATGCATAGTCTGAATCTGATGCTTGCCAACATCGTCGTCCAGCTGTCAGAGATGATACTATGCACTCACTAATACAACACCATCATCATCATCACCACCAAGAGAAGCAGTATAACCACCACCAATGTGAAAAAAAAAATCCACAAAACGATGCTTGCCGAAGCACGGAAGAGTGTGCTTATACACTTGCTCGTAGTCTATTACACATACTATTATTATTATTACTATTATTATTATGCATCTAAGAGTATAATACAGCTGATGATGCACCCGCCACCGCGAAAAATACGTAAAAGGAAAGGCTACCGTAATATTCAAAGCCGCGAGTCCACGATGAGCGGCGCTGAGCTTATGTGGCTTTTGCCAACACTGGCATCAGACGATCAAAACTCTTTTTTCGCGAGATATTTTTCTCGGCCTTGTAAAGAATATTTTTTTGCTTAATCGTACTTTTTTTACTCGTGAGAATCTTCATTTTATTTTATTTTATTTAATTTTTTTCATATTGACAATCAAGTTTGCGTGAAGGAGATATTCCAAATGTAAATCGAGTTCAATTGCATACATCGGTAAGGGTGCGTCCACAAATATGCATATGCACTGCACACGTGCACATGTGCAGCTCATCAAATTTTAGCCAAAATTAGACGGAAATCGTCTACATCTGCTTTAGATCAGCCGGTAACGGAACAAAGGCACAAACCGGATCAAATCCAGAGAGCCTCTGATCTGAGCCCTTCAATTTTTGCTCGAGTTTGATGAGCTGTACATGTGCACGTATGCAATGCATATGCGCAGTGCGCAGTGCACATGCATGCATATGCATCATTTGTGGACGTACCCTAATACATTGAAGTAGTGTTGGTAGTACCGTGATATGAGGTACGTGATGGTTTTCTTTTCTTTGTTGATTTGGACTGGTGTTGAGTCAGCGAATGTGGGCATTCCATGAGGGGAACTTTTTCGATGAGATAATGTAAAATAATTGCTTGGAAAAATTTACAATGGATACAGATTGTATATGTGTAGCACAAAGAGAATTTTAAGAATTTATGGACCAGGAAATTTTATAGAAATTTTATAGACGAAAATAATTGATTACCCCATATAATTTCACTGATTTGGTGGTGAACTCAGGTATAACACAAAAAGAGCGATTATTTTGTGATTTTTTTATAACACGCAAAAATATTTTGACTGCCTTCTGTCGCGATTTTTTGTATCCAAATAATATGATTTTTGACCTAAGCATTTCTTTGTGAGATACGATCGCAGAGTTGATGTATCTTTGTTTGCAACATACACATGCAGCATATGTATCAATCAAAGTAAAAATTCCAAAATTTTTTCATTTTTTATCAGCATACGGGACCTCCGAAAAAGTTAACGAATATCATTCGAACCATCGGTAAATCAGTATTTTTTCTGTTCTTTAAAATATACCTTTTTCTTTCTAATTTGTGCTACTTTGCATCAACTCAGAGATATCGCTTTAAAAAAATTATTTATGTGTGCACGCCGTCCCAAAATTTATGGGTGGTAATGCATTAGAACCATAGAAAAAAAAAATCTCGAAAAGTCTAGAATGTGTTGGGTTGGACGAGAATTTTTAATTCGGATCAAAATGACCAACGAAAGCCTATTAACCTTAGTAATACCGCCAAAATTGTTCAGTTTATCGTAAAATTTATTTCAGATATATAACTATGATAACCTTGCATAGATTTTTGAATTTGTTCCGTAAGACAAGGAATCACTCTTTGAAATGTTTACCTTGAGATTGCGCAAAATTCCCATATTACGATATTCAAACTTTTTTATCGGGCCAACGAAGAGGTAAGTAGTCCACGCTATAATAGCGATGATTTCCCTCTTACGGAAGATTGATAAGTAGAATATACATGTAGGTATATATGAGTGATGAACGGCGGTGCCACTCATATTTTCCCAGTCACGCGTCAACGTTGCTAATGAAGGTGTTTGATATGATGTAATTCCTGCACGTTTGAAGATATTTCATGTAATGGCATTTGAGAGATGGTGAAAGGAAGTTGAGAAAAAAAAATGAGATTAGACTTTAGTCGGGAGGACGTATGGCCTACGAACGAGAGTTTCAAAATTTCGAGTAAAGTCTGAGCGCATTCTATTTGTCCAAGTAACAAGAGATATTTTCAATATTTTCAGTATATTTGTGAATTATTGAACTGATTTCTCACGATGTTCATTCCCTAAGATTAAAAATTTCAGGATTCTTAAAATGAAATAGGCCGCTACATTCTAAGTAGGCTTGTATGTTACACCTATGAACATCAAGATAATTTCACAAACGGTATCATATTTGATGCATAATGACAAAGATGAAAAATGTGATAAGAGGCGGTCAATTACTTTTCACGATTTCCAATTATATTTCATTAGCTTTGCGAATAGATTGAGACACATGTCATTGATAATATAATTAATCTATCCCCAGGCATATTCAGTCACTGAAACCTAGATAAATATAAGAGAGTGACCTAGATCAATACTCATGACTTAAATTTCTAATAACCAATCGAAAACAAAAGCTAAATCATCGAAAGACTAGAAAATAAATCATCCTATGCTTCTTCCTGTACATTTTTGATAGTCTATTTTCTATTTATTTTGACTATGGCATACATCGTCTAGCTTATAGACGAGTTTTTCTCAAAAATCTGCAGAACTAGTTTTCTCAAAGAAATAATTCACTGCATCAAATCTCGTATCCAACAATTCTATATATTACTGATGCAGGCGTTGAAAGTAGTACACACGCCTTCATCATACGTCGAGAGAGTATAAATATTGAAAGAAAAAAAAGAAAATGCAAAAGCCATGAACCAGACCAGAAACTAATACATTTAAGAAAAGGAAATAAAGAGGCTCACACATAAGTTCAACGCATAGTGCGAGACACGCGAATAATGATAATAGGAAGATATAGGTATTATAGATATATAGGTATGTGTGTGTATGTGAGGATTGGAAAAAAATATCAAAATATATAAAATTGGTAATTCAACTCACCAAGCTGCTTCGATGCATATTGCTGTAAGAGTCTTGTTCTCTTTTTTTCGTAACCTTTTTGCGTTATGTCACCTGTAAACAGAAAGATAACAAAATATTTTAGAGTCTGATCGAATGAAACCATGTATTTTTATTCAAATTCGTTTTGAAGGAATTCGGATTATCCCATTAATTCGTCTATTTTATTCCATCGTCACTCTTTTATCGTCTATTATGGGGGAAGGGGTTGAGAGCTTCTGACGAAGAATCGGGCGGATCCGAGATCACTTTCATTTTGTTTGTGCCTGGGACCGAAATAATTTTTTTTTCCGTCTCTTGTATTCTGAATTCTAGAATTGCAAAGACATGATTTGAAACGAGATGGATTTTGATGTCGTCGGCTATCCTGGTAAAAAAGTAACCATTTTTCTTGTCCACCTATGCAATATATGACTGCAATGCGTAGCAATGCAACTTGGCCAATTTTTGTCCAAAAAATGCTCACCATTTCTACCAGGGTGACGTAATCTTCTAATGGGAGCTAAGTGAAATTGGTATAGCACAAGAAAAAATTGAAAAACAAGTAATCCAATCAACTTGCTTAGTCTTTGAGTAATGCGAAATGATCTCCACCAAAAAAAAGAGTCATCTTACTCCTACAACGCCAGCACAAAAAAAAATTTCTTCATTTTGCAACTTGATAAACCACAAGCTCTCATTCACGACAGAATTCAATTTTCCGTAATGTTGTGACACTCGCTCTTCAAACATCAGAAGCAAATTTAGATGCGACAGTCGACAGACTACTAGATGAATGAAATCTGTCACAACTACTGCATACATAATAGCACGACGATGTAAATTAGGTCTCAAGAAATATCAAGATCATCATTATAAGATCTCTCTGATTGATGCCACTTTAAAGCCTATTTACAACTACTATTACAGCTTTCAGACGCCCCTCGGAGAAATTTTCACTGCTATAAGAAATCACTCACAAATCTCAAACTCATAAATATTCGACATCGAAATTAGAATCAGATTCATACATAAAAATCTACAAAATGAAATATATATATATCAGAGCAGCAGAATATCGTATGGTATCCTAGTGCAAGTGAGAGTTTGAATATTATTAACCTTGATCTGAATCTGCCGCAGAGAAAATTACCGAACAAGACCAAATTTCAAACCCAACCATTTGTAAGTATGTGGTAGTTATGGGTATATATCCATATAGCCATGCTGCAACATACATTCTCTCTTCATACAAGCATATACATATAACCTCAAACTCTCTCATTGCTTATAATTTAATTATCTCTCTCTTTCGTTTTGTCACGAGTAATAAAATAAACGTGGCTCTGAATTCGACACGCCAAAAGAATGCAATTAGCATGCCGAACTCTCTTATCGATTGCAACTAATCTATTACAACCGAATTCCCACCATCCAAAATACAACTCAAACAACTTTCGTTACAACATAATATAGATATGAGTGATTCCGCCGAAAGTGGGATTTTCCGTGTTCCATGTTTCTCCAAGTTTCTAAGAGGTTTGGATATGCATTGTAGCAATTTTCTGGGGTGTATTCTATTGATGCATAATTATATTGATAGTTTTCGAGACGATCCTAATGTTCCTGTATTTTGTGGTGCCTGATGAAGGGTCTAAATGTCCGTTCCGTCCCTTGTACCAAACCCAACTTGGACTTTTGAATTCATCACGACGCATATGCGGAGTCAAAAATCCTTATATGTAGCTATGCACGTCAATTTGTAATACTTCAAAAAACATATTCCACCACTTTGCGAATCCAAATTGAGCCCTCAGCCCGAACACGGCCATCCGACATTTTGAAGACGGGTTTATCGCTAATTAGGTCGGCAAAGTCCCCGATCGTGTATTGAGCCTTTTTAACCAATGAGGTTGTCATCTAGAAACCCAAATACACCCAATTCTTAGGCGATGCGGTCACCGTGCACCGCGCACGAAGAAGATTATTCGCACTGTTCTCCGATATTTTTGCGATTTGGACTAAACGACGAGAAGACGAATACTTATTATCATCTAACTCGAGTTCGTCTTCTCGTCGTATAGTCCAAATCGCAAAAATATCGGAGAAAAGTGGGAATAACTCGACCGCAGGGGCCTCCTAACCTACAATATAGGCACATTGTAATTCTCACTTTTATCCGATTCTCTTGCGATTTGAGCTAAACGACGAGAAGACGAACTCGATTTAGATGATAATAAGTATTCGTCTTCTCGTCGTTTAGTCCAAATCGCAAGAAAATCGGAGAAAAGTGGGGATAACTTTCAGCGCAGTGACCGCATCGCCTTAAACGTGTTTTCAGAATAGCGTACAAAATTGTTTCTCCTTTCCGTCCCCATGTTGTGCTCATCCCTAATGGCGTACGATATCGCTTCGCTACACTTAATTTCTTGAAGTATTTGGTTGCACAAGAGTAAATCTATGCAGAAAAGAGTCTACGATTAGTTGGCGAGTCGTGGGAATAATTTATGAGGCGAAATGTTCATTCCGTCCCTATCAATTTCGTCCCCATCCGCAGCTTGTTAAACTTGGGATATCTTCGTCTGGTTTCACTTTTGAGATACGCATGCCAGCTCTAGGTACTTTGTGCCCAAATAAGTGGAAATTAGCTCCTATGACCCACTAAAATTTGTCTTTGGCTGAAATAATCTTTTGACACAAATCACTCTTCGTGACGATTTTGACCCCAAAAAGCCTACTTTCGGCGGAATCACCCATATACACATTTCTATAAAGTAATCCGATATTATCCAACGGGGCGAGCGCAAACCATACAGCGAAATCGGTGCGTGAAAACAAATTAAGCCCACGCAGTAACAGAGAGATAGAAAGAATAATATATTATATCGACATTGGCTATAGTTACAGCAAGAGTTTATTAACGATCCCCGTGGACAACGTGTTCGACAGGACTCGAATAGATATTTCGCAAAATAATCCGGGTTTTAGCACATGAGCGAGAAACTATTATATGGGAAAAAAGCTCAGACGAAAAAATGGCCAGGTGTGCGTATGTGTATGCGCGCGTATGCGTGTACACACTTACATACATGTACAGCTTGCGCAGAACAATTATGATGCGTATACACCGTAAGAATAAAATTGTTAAATCCAGGAAAAAATCACCCATTAAATCACAACAAACTCCCTAGCTTTGTAATGTATATTCTCAGACGATTAGTCTGGTTCTAAGGGTTGTTCTCACAGTGTATTTATATTAATACTTCTGCGGGAATTTCAAAATTTGAAAGTCGAAAATGTGCCAACCCCAAATCTCACAAGTAAATTCATGTTTTCCCTTATGGTACCTCTGAGAATAACACGGCGATATAAATGACACGATTGCGTCACTCTTCCTACATGAGCCTGACATTTTGAAGCATAGCACGGAAACCTGACGTTTGACACCAAAATTGCAAATTTTGGTCCGCGAGATCATGATTTCACGGACCAACGGTTTAAGCTATAAGGTCTTGAGATTTTGGAGATTTCTTTTTGGCCACCAGATACTTTTGAAAGAACAGACTGGGACCTCTGTAGCCTCCCGTTTGGCAAACACCATTAGGGTAGGAAGCTTATCAGAAACTTTAGCAAAAGTAAATCTTTGCGAAAAAAATTGATGGGGAAAGGCTTGGAATGATTCAAATTATCTATGGAAACGGAGCTTAGCAAGTGAAATTTTTGGCAAAATCGCGCCACAAAATGTGTACTATTTCAATTATTACAAGCAAGATCCCCCCCCCCCTTTTGTGTCAACTCCAAAAACCGCGGGACTTACTGTTTCGTAGTGAAAATTTCAGTCGTGCGCGGCAGAGAGAATCTCACACTTTCCGAGATGCTGTACAAATGGGGGGTTCACTCCAGAAATGAAGAGAGTACGTGCTCGCCGCGCACACAAAATAAAAGGGTCTTTGATGAAGTTCTTGGCAGCCAGTTTTTGCGGTTGTGGTACTTGATGATGAATACTGTCATATTTGATAATAAAATTTGCTCGTTTGGGTCCTGAACGAGTCACACCGCGGTGCTTTACACTCACAAAGGCCAAAATAAGGAAAAACTACAGGACACTGACTTGGCATTTGAATCCTCTCTTGGTGAAGATTTTTAGGGTAACCCTGAATGGAAAACCTAACGATTGCACCAGAAGATGTACCAAAAAAAGTACGTCGAAAATGACCCGAACAATTTTTTCTCAAGCTTCTTTATGAGGGTACAAGCCTCGTACAAGGTGGCACACGTTATTCCTCAAAGTTTCTATGGAACTGCTCATGAACAAAGCGATGGCCTTTTAAGGGAAAACGTTCATTCAAGAAAGTCGATAGGAATCAATAATGGCACCTACATAATCCTCTTCTCATGGTGAGCCAGTCATACATGCAGAGATGTGGATGAGGTGATTTTAATTGAAAACCACCTTCATCAAAGCGAGGAGTTGATTTTGTCATTTTTTCCGTTTTTTGCTTTACTAAATGCGCTAAAATTTTGGAAGTTTATGGACTCATGTGGGTCATGTCAACTATTTTCAAACAAGATTTGCTACAAATGCATCGATGAAATTTTTCTCCTCAGAATGCAGACAAAATTCGCAGTGAGCGTGCTAATATACACTTTGAAATAACAAAAGACATAATTTTGCATTCAATTCCCCGTATGACCGGGAATACTGATCATTTTATAAAACATACGTAGACATAATGTTCAATGTTTAATACACGAACGAGTGGGTGCAGTGTTCTCAAGTATCTTATATCGCACCTCTCAGTGAAACAAAACGACTATCATATTCTCTATAACGGTATGTATTCAAACTAACCGCGTTATATATTTTAAATGGGGATATGATAATATGCAGCTGCAGGCGCGACACATTCCGACACACCGCAAAAATTCATCACCCGCCACTATAACCTATCACACCAACAGAGAACCAAGAACATACGTCGATACGAATAAACCTCTCCGATTCCACACTTGAATATTATTATTTATACGCTCATAGCAGACACACGGAAAACCTCAAATACATTATCACAGAGTCTATACCTTTAACGCGTCGAATCCGTTTATTACGCTTGAAATGAGCATTGACGTCCGTTTTATACATCACACACCAAATGCAATATAACACCTTTAGGCTACCACAATCTTATTTAAAGACAGTTCTTGCACAAACGTTATACTCTTGACAGATAACATTTTGCCCATGTGCATGAAATGTACATACATATCTATAGATATAATACCTAACCTATACGAACGTGTCGAATCGACACTCTGCTCTGAGAGACCATCAGCATCGAAGTGTATAAATGAGGTTATGTTATATGTATGTATAGAATGAGGGCAATAAGTATGAATTTATAGTTAGAGAATAGAGCAACGGTCATGCATTTGAATTTTTCTCCATTAGCGGGATCACTAGTTTGAAATATATGATAGAGATATGCTCCTGTTACTTCCAGGAGAGAATTATTGCGCGTGAACTCTTTCGCGCTAGGAAAATAATGAGATTGTGAATTACTTGAGCTAACTCGATGTGCGCATCAGTTTTATGTATGTGGTACTTCTGGTTACACTCTTTGATGATCTTCGGTTATTATGGGTTGGCTCATTATGACTGGCCTATAACGTCAATCAGAGCTGCGTCACTCATAGAGATGATAATGAGTGAGGTGTGTAGAAGAGGAAAAGTCGATAACGGGGTGACAAAATTTTGATAATCTATCGGCTGAGAGATCATGACAGAACCCATCTAGAAAATAATACTATTTTTATCTTCTTTCATTTCGTTAACTACTCTGACGATACTTCCAACTTGCTTCAGTAATTTTTATCTAGTTTCAAGGCGGGATAAAAGAAACCAAGAGTATGGTTTCATTCACAATCTTCAGTTTCTTCTGAAGTTCATCAATCTACCTTCAGAAAAATTCTCAATTCAGATAAAAATCGTACTGAATCGCAAGAAACTCCCTCACCTAGCAAAGTTTCAGACAATTAGCCTGATTTGAAGAGTTTCTTCTTAAAATCAAGAATGAACGATACGCCATTTTGGACCTATAACACGTGTGAAATTTTGAAATACCGAGAGACTTGTGAGAAAGTAAGCGTTCGATCAAACATGGAAACCGCAAAGATTCGAACCCGGGACCTCGTTCGCAGAAGCCAAGTGCGCTAACCAATGGGCCACGACCGAAAAGATAAAATCGAGGTTTGTTCCCGCTTTGCACTCATTCCAGGCACGATGCGCAGTGACAACGTCTGTCACGCCTGTTTGAAAACTTTTGGAGAGCCGGTACAATTTTTCATGATTTTGATTGGAAGGAAACAGTTCGTTATATTTTTTCGGTAAACATCTCTCGGAAAGTGACTCGTAAATTTCTCAGAAAATAATATGACGAGAATTAAATTATATACCAAACTCTTTGACTGGACAAAATTTAAGGCTAATTACGAAAATTAATATCCCCATTGACGGAATCAATAATGAAGCCAATCTTCATTTTTCAAAACTCTCCACAAATGAAGTTTGAAAAATCCAAAAAAGCTTAGAGTTTCAAGTCCATCACAGTGATGATAAAATGTAGAAATCGATTCTCTATAGAGATTTAATCATCAAGCAATTTAGAGTGTTAACAGTTTTCCATACCTGTGAGTCATGGCACAGTGACATCAACATCAAAAGATGATAACAACAATAGGAGATATTAGATTATTAGGTTTAATTTCTTCCGAGCGAATGAATTTCCTAACGCGTAATATAACATTGAAATCAATACGGAAATCTCACCGACCATTTCATTATGAACCTAGTGCACCTACACAATTGACTTACAGCTTCATCTGATGAACATAAAAAAGGCCTAGAATTTAAGTCCGATGTAAAAAAAAATATTCGCAAACGAGACCAGGTGCGCTATAACCGCTTGAAGCACTTTCCATTTCATCGAATTAAGAGTATAGCAAAGAGATAGATCCCAAACACAGACGTATACTTCTATTCTGTCAGTCGTCTATATAGCGAGAAAGTCTTCTACGGAGAAATCAACAATCACAAAAGAGAGGCACTTTATGAGAATGGAAAGAGAATAAGAGCACGTATACACTTTATCATTGCGTGATTGTGTGATTCTAAATTCTCTTCCGTCTTTCTACGCGCGAAATTATCAAGACATCTCGTGGTGATGGAGACAGCGCGAGAATTTCTTTTATGTAAGCTCGGAAGTATAAAAAGTTCATCCCAATTGAGTCATGGTTTTTTTTCAACTTCTGAATTTGTGAGACATTTTTATTTTCTATTTGTCAATTTTTTAAGGTGATGATGTTGCCGAGAAAGCAACGGTTCTTTAACTCAAGTGTTTTGCCATTTTATTCCATATAAGAGGAGACTATATTCTATGATTGATTTTGAACGATATGAACCATGTCGTCATTACTTTGTTGTCGTGTGAAAAATTGGAAAACTCTTTCAAGTTTCTGTTAATATTATAACAGACCACGAATGAGACTCAATACAAAATCACGGGGGAAAAAAAATGGTAATTGACGAATTTTTTAAAAATTCCAAAATTGCCATTTCTCATTACTCCACATCTCAGAATGATAAAATGGCATTTGTGATGCCTAGGCAAATTCTAACTATAACATGTTCAGGAAAACTAAAAAAAAATAAGTATACTGACAAAAAATTCAAATCATAACTCTATTCTGTAACCACCGATGGTATTTTTTTGAGATAAATAAAATTTGGAAGAAAAAATATCGATGAACGCACTGTAGCGTATCAAAGAACCGGTAAAAATTCAAATGAAAGAGTAGATATTAAAATTTGCCAGGTAGACTAACAAGTGAAACGAGCTTTGAGTGCTGTGAGCAGCACTAATACCGTTCTTCGCGGAAATGGAAAAATCTCGCACGATAAGGAGAAAAATACGCTAGCCAAGCGAAATATGTAACATGTAGTATGCGTAATGAATATACGCTTCAAAGCATGTGCGATGATTCCGATCCTCACGTTATGCCTCTTTACGGTGCGCAGAAGTTCAACGATAAATGCGTGCACGGACGCATATAATTCCGCTATACGTGCGCGATATTTGTTGATTTCGCACATATAGAAATCCTTTTGAATAACATTCCGTAATTTCGCGACGAGTAAAAAATATCATGGAATAGGATGGCATCCAACTGGATATTATTATTATGATTGCACTCGACTCGTGCGGGATGACTAATTTTATTGATACAGTTTAAAATGGCTTTATCTCAGTATTTTTAGCTGAAATAAATGCTGGTTGAGGATTTGCAACTACTTGGTTAAATTTTCAACCAACTGGTTGAAGTTTCTCGAAAAAATTGTTCACAGTGTATGCTTAACCCGGTAATGACGGCAGAACTATATGAATCGTAAAAGCATTCCTAGCAATATAAAATTTTCAGCAAAAAAATACCGATCGATTCATCCCCTCATTACCAAACCAAATTTCGAATCGAGTTATACAAATTTCAAATTTTTCAAAATTCCTCGAGTAATTTATTCGCAGGGTATGCATCCTTCGATCACTATCTAACTCTAGAATCGATCGAGTATTTGAAATTTCGCTTAAATAATAATTTGATCAATTTGCATCTTACGACAAGGTCTCCTTCTTAACGAAGATCTCCTTCTGGCTAAGTAAACCGGTTGTCCACGTCCAGCATTCCCTCCACCTCCTCCAGCCAATCCTCCACCTCTCTTGAGTTGAGATTTTCTCCTAAGAGGTCGCCTTCTCAATCCAGCATTTATAGCATTACTAGATTTCGCTCTCTGATCTTCAAGAACAAGTACGACAGAGCAGTTTTTCCTCTCGTTTATCTCGTTATCCTTGCCAACACTTTTACAAATATTACCACTACCACTACTGACAACAACTAAAACTCGCCTTTGATCATCATCACTCGATGATGTATAATCGCACTTCACTAAATCCGATGCTTGTCTACCTGTACTTTTAGCAATAAATCTTAAAAATTGTTTACTAGCAAAATAATTGCACTCTATTTGTTGTAAAGATTTTGATTTGTCACCTCTATACTCTTCGTAAAAAATTTTATCTTCGTTAAAATCACTGATTTTTGGTTTTATAGATGATGTACTGGCCAGACTTGATGATATCAATGATGAAGAATCAAGCGTTGATCCAGAATCTGGTTTATTTTTTGGACTGACCGATATTGATAAGTTTGTTTTTTCCTCAAAGTCTCCAGATAAGAGTAACTTGTTGTCGTCAAATTGGTCGTCCGACTGGTTCGAATCATTTTGACAGTTTGTATTAGATTTGTTTTTGTTATCGTTCTCGTTGTCTTTGTTACCAAGAACTTCACCATTTTCGTTGTCTTCGACGTCGGATTTTTTATCTTGTTGAGGTAGATATCGAACCTCACGCCAGACTCTTCCGTGTTGACGGTTAGATTTTCTACGTTCTGGTGGTACAAACCATACTGGACTTGGAGGTTTTGGTATAACTGGTCTGTTTGTAGTAATTTTACGCCTTCGAGAATTGTATGTTGGTCTAAATCTGCTACTTCCAAGATTACTTCTTCTAGACCTTCTCATAGAGATGGCAGCACCAGCAGTTCGTTCAAAGTAACCTTCAGTACTTACGCTAGGTGCTGGTTTTAATGGTGAAGTTCTTTTGCGTCTTCGGAATAGTCCATTTTTAGTTGTTAGAGCTGCTGCCCTTAAATCTGTGGTCAAACGTGAGATTGACAGGGAAAGACTAAAACCTGATGCTTTTGTTGATGTTGTATCTGTTTTGTGAGATGGTCTTTCAGATGGTAAACAGTTTTCATAAGTTGAACTTGGAAGAGACTCTTTTTTGAAACTTGAATCGATTTCTGGATTAATGGATAACGAATGGTGATTTGAGGTATAGGTATTGTTTGAGTCTTTCCAGTAGAAGGGTGATACATTGACCCTTGTAATGCCGTCACTTGTAGAACTTTCTGTAGTAGATCTTTTGGTTCCATGATTGTCAAAAGATTTGATGGCATCGATTTCGTCCGTTTGACTAATGATGGACGAATGAGACCTTGACAGTTCTGGAGACTTGTTCAGACCTATGATAATTGATGAAACTTTGTTATTTTCTTGAACATTGTCAAACTTTCTTCCATTCAAAGGTGCCAGATTACGTTTGGCAAAAGGACGAATTTCTTGGGAATCATATATTTCTCCACTTGACAAATTGATACTGAGTTTGGAACCTTTGGATGAGAATGAATCAATGCCATATTTCTTGTCTTTGGAAGATGAGTATGAAGAGTCAACCTCATTGATCCACTGACCGTATATTATCGTACCATCAGGAATTTCTTTTCCAACTTTCTTAAGATCATCATAGTCATCATCTTCATCGAGTTCTTCTCGAATTTCCACAATACTTTCATCTTTATATCTTTTTTCATCATTTCCATCGTTGATACTATCATTGGAGTTCCCATTTCGTATGAATGATACTGCTGGTTTTGAATTTTTCGTTCTAGGGCGTGAAGATACTTCAAGTTCTATTGTGGGTGTGACACAAACCGGTCCAAGATTATCATTTGGTTTCTGTAGTCTAGTTCGTCTTTTTGCACGATCGAGGTAACTTTTTCTTATGGATATGCGTTTGAATGATTCGCTACGCTCAAAGGATGGCTCGTCCCGATCTTTTCTACGGCCGACGAGCCTCCTGAGATTTTCAAACGAAAGGGTTCTCATCTGGTTTTATGATTAATGCCACCATGAACTTCAAACATCAACTCCTGGTTTTCCACAATGTAAAAAACGAGTCAAATGTGGATTTTGTATCGTTAGCTCATGATATATTCATCATGTATCATAGTTTGAACCATGTTCATCAAATCTACACACAAATCTTGGAAAGAGATACCAAAAATAGTTAACATTCTTGTACAGAAACATATGGTGATTAGGGTTCCAAAATGTCCATAAAATCTTTCAAGATCAGGTTACACATAAAATGAGAATCAGATTAGAGATTTAGTTACTATCTTATTAATCATTTCACAAGTTTGTAGACCCATCTTGATCTGAGAAACACCGTTGCCAATTTTTTTATCCTTCTCACTTCTCAATGGCTAAGAGAACCCCTAGCAATCTCTCTTCTCAAGCCTAAAATTATCTCTGGACGCTGGAAGAAGATTCTCGCCATTTTCTCTCCTCTTCCCTTGGATCTTGCATTCCTTTTTGCAAAGTCCGCTAACCCCTTTGGTAGTATCCTTTAAGCCAGAGACGTAATGATCTTTCTTCACACACTATACCAAGATGCAATTTTACTCGAGAGTTGAGAAGTAGTTGCAACGAATTCAGCAGAGTATGGTCAAGCTCTAACCTTTTTTGGTCACAAAATCTGTATGTATGTTTTCATTTCATAATTCGAAGGCCTCTGAAGTAAAGTACGCACAACAAGTAGTAGTAGTAGTAGTATATAAAGGTCTTTCACTTTCTTCGGTGGTCCTGTTTTGCAGCTGTGGCCGTTTATCAACTTTCGCCCACGCATCCAAATATACAGACGACATATATCATCTCTTCCAACTCATTTTGCAATTTTGCATTGCTAAATACAAATGAGAAAGCATGTTTCCACACATAGTGTTCAGAATTTTTGAATCCAAAAATCCTTTCAAATTATTTAGTTCCAATAGTTGATTAACTCATGGCATTGTTGGCGGCACCAGAAATTAAAGCTTCACAACATCTTCTTCTGGACCTTTATGCACATCACTAAAAATCATCAAACCACTCTTGCAAGCTCTAGTATCAAACAAAAGAGCAATCTATTTTAATCATCAAGTCACTCGTGACAATTAGTTTCCCATTGTTCACCAGTAATTGCCAATTCAAAAACAGCACAAATTTAGATCATCGACGAGCTTTTTTGCACAGTCACAAAAACACTTATAGAAAACTGTTTCCAACAAACTTCAAACTGATTTTTGCAATCAAATCCACCGAATTAGATTGATTTAAAAAAATATGCAAAATCTTAAAAAAATAGCATTCGCGGGGCCAGCACAGCCGGCTCAAACGAGACGCGGCACTCGACTGTTGCATCAAGCTAAACCCCAGAGTTAAGGCTCACCAAGTCAAGAAGTGTTCGTACGATCAAACTCCTCCCGCTCTTTGCGGACTCACATATACGGCACGAGGTGGAGGTATACTATATGGTATATATATAACGAGTAAGAAAGAGATAGAGAGGTGTAGAGAGGCCCCACAGCAGATAAAAGTCGTGACACGGGAGTAAAACGGCATAGCCATGGCATCAGTTTATAATACGGAGGAGAAGGACTTCTCTTCTTCTTCTTGAGAGCTTGATGGTGCGGTAGTATAGTAGTGTGCAACTATGTTCAAAAGCTCCTTCATGGTTTGGTCCGATCACCGGGTGGAGGAGGTTGCATGCCGTTCGTCCACTCCTCTTATGCTCAGGCTATATAGCATCATCACAGCATCCCGCTTGTTTTCCTTTCTTGATATTCCTTCTATCTTTTTCTTATACTGTATGCTATTTCACGATCGTATATTTTGCTGTATTCATGTATACGTTTGATTTTCGCTCGTGATGCAGGTCTTCTTCATTCGTAAAGTTCAGATCGTTCTATTGCATCTTAAATTCTTCTTGTGTGTATGATGGGATTACATATGATGTAGTGAAAGAAAGGTGAGATGTTTGAGCTCTGTTAACAGTTAGAATAGTCTGAGGTATGTATCAGTGGATTCAGATGTAACTATAGAGGATTATTGATTAATGAATCATTTCAACTTCAGATAAACACGGGTAAAACTTGGCAACTCTGTTTCTTGGGGGCTGAAATCCTCAACTCTTTGAAATCATAATGATCAAGGCAGAATTACACCTGGAAGTGAGAATTAGCGACCCCCAGTCAGATTTTGTAGAAATGAAGAAATGGAATTTGCAAAGTAAGAAAACTTAATACTTTTTTTCATCATAACACAACCTTCTTTATGAAAATGTTCAAAATAGATCAGGAAAAGTCGCAATTTGCGAAAACGTTACCTGAACTCTAATATTTCATTGCATGAGAGTTTGTAATCAGTAGTCACCTTCTGTTAATATCAACCGTTGCAAGTACCGTAATTTATTTCAGTTCAGTTATTGTTATGAATTATTCAGAACTCGTAATCATTTTATTATCGTTGCAGAATTGCTATCCACGAACCATCAATAATATGATTACGTGACATAATACAAATATTTTGACAAAATCAACTCTCAAACGATGCTGCAATTGAGTTAGAATGAGAAATTTTAGTATTTTTTTCAGATTAGTTTGAATAGTGTTTTTCTAAAAAGTCTAACTCGATTAATACAGAGGTTCCGACGAAAACTCTATATCGATGACTCTTTAATAATGAGCTCTAGAATCATTTCTGCTAGCGTTATTGCCTCTCTCGCTACCACTCATTCAGCTTGTAGATATGTTTGATAAATCAGAGACAACTAAATGCTTTTGCGATTCAATAAGAATGGTTGACAAATGAAGATTGATGACCGCCTCAAGATATCAAGAAGAAGTTTTTATTTTCTAAGTTGATGAAAATATCATTTTATTGAACTGCTGGTGTCGCTGATACTTATAACCACCCACTCATCAACCTGTCTACCTACCCGCTCGATCATCAACATACCCACCTACCGAACCTCCCTCGCCTCCACCCATATAACCGAGCATATAACCCACATGGCTATATGTGTTATATTTTAGCCAGTTCAGCCCAGCTGTGCCTAGACCAGACAGTCCCAGACGGTTGCAGACCACTCTAAACCGTACCAGGCCATTCCAAGCCATGTCTCAAATCGTTCAAGACCATCCCAGGCCATGCCAGACGGTTGCAGACCATCCCAGAACGTCTCCCCTATCGTATACCAAACCATTCAAGACCGTTTCAGACCATTCAAGATCTGCCCAGACTACTCCAGATCGGGACCAGATTGTTACACACCGCTGCTCGAAGCCTTAATGTCTCAAATAGTTCGATACCATCTCAGGCCAAGCCAGACCGTCGCAGGCCATCTCAGACCGTACCAGAACGTCCCAGATCGTATACCGAACTGTTTCAGACCATTCCAGACTATACTAGACCTACCAGACCATACAAAACTATCAACCCACCTACTCACCAGCCCATTGACCCATCCATGACCCATACGGCCAGTCATTAGCCTTTCCACGGAGGCAACCCGATACGCGAGATCTGGGCAGACAAATTTTGGCTGGGCGTTCAATTATCACGTGGTAAAGCTCACTATTTTTGTACGAATCAAAATTATGATTGTCTAGTCTACCAATTACTACTCTAACAAAGTGTTGAGAAAAGAGTGATATCAAACTAGATTAATCAACTACGTTAGTCTTCTATTAATCTTCAGACTCAATATCTAAATACGAAATTCTTGGTCAAGAAAGAAATTTTCAGATGAAGCAAGTTGACAGAATACAAATTTTGTACATGAATTTGAATATACAATCTTAACGTTGTTCTGTATAATTTTCTTTGACGATATCAAAATTATCTCACTTGCCATCATATAATAAAAATATTTGCTGTTCAGAGAAGCTCAGAATATAAAAGAAGCAAAAAAATTCATCGTATTATGTGATGCTCGACCCATCCCTTTTTGCGCGAGTGTCTGGGAAGGGAGAAGAAGATGAGTGAAAAACGAGCTGAATCAAGGTAACTGGAGGATGCTTCTTTGCAAAACATCTGACCGGCCTTGAAAGATGATAAAATGCCAGGCTCTGTATACTTGCTGCCTCAGGGCGTCAGAAACGATCGGACCTTTGGAATTGGATTAATAATATTTATTCAGGTAGTCAATATTCATCAGCTACTTTGAAATAAAATCACTTTCTGCTCTCTTTATTCCGATAGCTTTTTGGTTACAATTTCAGTGAAATTAGAATATTTGATCTCACAAAAAAGCGATTTAGCCTTCTGGTGAATGGTATATCATTCACCAGAAATACGTACATCGTTATGATTATTCTGGATTTTTAGTTCATAATTACCAAAAAAGAGTAATAATCCTTGTCAGTTACTCAAGTCTGTTACTGAGATATATATTCATCAATAGTCCATAATAACGTGCACCCTATGTCCAAAAATAGTAAAAGGAGATTTCGTATAACTCCATCTATTTCATGAGAATACCAGTGTTGTGATGAACTGCTAAAGAATCAAATACTCTTGAGTCCATACTTGATTACTTTTTTGCTCTCATCTTTTTCTGGGGAGATATTCATCGCAAGGCAATCAGAAACGTTAGTTGATCTTGATTATAATACAAAATTCTGCTCTTCTGGATGAAAAACAGATATGCACGTAACTTTTTTGTGATACACAAGATTTTTGCAGATTTCTTGACCAGGCAAAAAAATCTGACGGAGAGCGACTTTCACTGAACATTTTTTACAGAGAACTATGATGTATCTTTTAAGAAAGCATAATATAAGACCGTGGATTATTGCGATGGTTGACATTGATGAACAAAATATTTACAGTAGAAACAGATCGAAAAAATGTCCATAACTCCATGAATTGTATTTGAATAACAAATTAGTGTAATCTATCAGAACCATAAGAGATATCAAATCAGGATTGATCCAGATGGACCTCTCTAGTATTGAAAAGTAGAAAAGAGTAACGAATGCGCCATGACAAGGTCCTAATTCAGCTAAAAATTTGAGAAAATTTTACAGAACTGTGACTTGAACGAGGACTTGAAGGAATCACAATAATTGTGATTCCTTTGTGACTAAATACTTCAAACATTTATTGAAGTGTATGAATTTTTCTCAAAAACCGAGTTTGTTTTGCGAATAGCGAGATTTTGAAAAATACCTTGTAATGATCCATTGATAATACAGCCGATAGTTTAAAAAAATTTCAAAGTCTACGCATAAGTACGATGAATGCACGAGCGCCTCCAGTCCAATGAAATAAGTTTAGTGAACCAGCATCAAGAGAGTTACCTGCGCTATACTCACCTGATGATATCGTCATCGTTTTTCACGGGACCTTGCGTACCGACTCAGACTCTCTACCTTATCTACCATAGCTTTAAACTCTTGGTGAGTACAAAGGATTTGGGGTGTTATTGTTATACAAATTTGAACATTGCTTTACATTTTTCATGTAATGCAAGAAACAAATGAGCCCTTCCAACATATGGATATTAGAAGATAACATGTAAAAGAGACATGTGGATTTTAGTGCCACAATAAATTGAAAATAAAAAAATACAGGACTCTGAAAATAACTTTGGCAAAATGTCATCACTGGTCATCAGATTCTGACTTATACTTACAATTTAGCTATTTTATCTCTTGATTAAAAATCTTTCGACAAGAGTACAAGTCAGGCTGTGAGTATGCTGTTGGGATAGATTTCTGTTGAGATCATGAAAACTCTAAGAATGTTAAGGAAAAGATGACCCATTTAGAATTCTTACTCCTGATGACATGGATCAGCGATGGCAAAAGCTTATTTGAAAGAAAGGAGTTACTAGAGGCTCGAAAGAAGAAGTCACATGCAACAGGTGGTAACTAGTGGGTAGGAATATTTGTTCAAGTCAGATATTTTCTCAAACAAAAGTGCAAATATGATCAAATGAGTCTGTAATACAAAAACTCGAGGAGATGTTGATCAGAGTTCAACAACAAAACGGAAACAAATCCTCACAATTTTAACGGGATGAAAGATTCAGACAACTCGCCGAAGTTTCAGTTTTTTCGTCCTACTTAGTGTTGACTGCTGCACAGCCACAAGAATCACAAAATATGTACCTAAAATATAAAGGAAATTGTACTTCCTATTCATACATCGATCACATGTTAGACGCTACATCTCCACGACCTCATTTCCGCTTATTTTACCCTCAAACAGAGCTGAAGCAACCCAGATAGTGTTACATACACAAGAGATAAATCACTTGTCTGAATAGACCATAGGTTACATTTATACCCTCAAGGAAGCGTGTGCTATTTCACGCGAAAATTTGGAAATCAATGAATCAGAAAACAGAAGCCACTGTGGCAGTAAAATAGCATCTCGGTACCCCATATATCGGCAGCTCTGTAACTTTTCCCGGTCTGTCAAACGTTTGCTGAATACCATACAGACTCTTCTACGCTTGCTCTCTCTACAATCAATAAAAAGCTGTCTGCTTCTGTTGCCGAGCCAGAGGTCCATCAGCCAGTAGTGAGCATCATATTGACTTTCATCACTAAAGTTTCCCTTCTTTCACATCATTCTATCTCTTCCTGTCTAATATTACAGCCAAACTACACTATACCTAGTGAAGAATCATGCAGAAAGAGCTAAGAATACACGCGTTGAAGCGAATAAATCTTTTGCTAGCAAGATCCGTATTATTAGCGATTTATTGACCGATTGAAGTCGTGTTATAATGTACGCTGACTCCAGTCATTGTGTAATACGTTTCACATTCGGTTTAGATTTTCTGACGCTGCTGTTAGCGAACTTACTGTGGTGCAAATTGAATCCCTTTTGAATGTATTCGTTTCGATATGTCTGATCTGGTTACTCTTGCAATCTTTCGTTATAGATAGTTACGCAATTGTATACGTATTTTATGTGTGTGGTGTGAAGTCAGCAGAATATCGATGGATCAATGAATTGATTGCAGCGAATCTCGAAAGCAACGAGTTTCTCAAGATGATGATGGAAGAGTGGATGTGGTTTGTTCATCGATTGACTCAATACTTAAAATATTTCTACTCGCGATCTCTATAAAGATAATAGTATTATCTTGTGCTGCAAAGATAACCAAGTTTTCCGTGTAATGTGGGAAATTCTTCGCCGTGTGGAAAAGAAAGGAAATTTTATGTTGACAGTAGCTTTTACTTTTCGTCGAGCTTTACGTATTCAAACGATATTCTGTCCACTGATAATGAATTTCTCTTCCGAATGACAGGCATAATTATTCACACGATATCAGCTCTGTAGAAAAAGAGTTTGAAAGTTTATGCAAATATCAAGGGTGATTGGACACCATTTTATATTCAAACTGCCAATTAAGTTTGTCATTTGAAGCTCTGTAAGGTATAAATACGGTTCTTTTCTGACATAAAAAATGTCTCTTTTGCATATAACAGAATCAATTTTTCAATACAACTCGTTCAAGAAAGAGACACATTCCCATCTCATAAAATGTCACCAATCAACTTCCAAACCCGTCTCTCGTCTGGTGTCAGTCTCGCCCAAAAGCCATGTCAGAGTAGCATACCTACTACTTTTGACAGCAAAATCAATGTCTCATCGGAAGGCAAGAAGAAAACCATACTCATAATAATACTATACAGTGTGACGTGACTCCCAAAAAGTCGCAGACTCTGCAGCAGACTCCATAGCACACAAGTCATCCGGTAAATATTCTTTCCGGCTCAATTTTTAGCTTCGTCAGAATCTGCCTCTGCTACATCCATCTAGTCTGTAAACGTCATCTTCACCGAAGCCAAAATTGCACACATAATAGAGAGCAGAAGATGTACGACAGAAAACTTTCGGCCCTTTGCTTTGAATTTTTATACTATAATACCACCTCCTCTATAATATAAAACAAGCTCCTTTTCTAGCCAACATATATGTAGAAACCACCTATTTTAGAAGAATACAATGTGTATTCGTATAAACTGTTCAAACGAACTGTAACGCCACCTGATGCGAACCTCATACACGCTAGTCTTTCAACGCGTTGCTCCGGTTCTTCTTCTTTTCATCTCGCAACACCGTGCGTGGTGCAAGAGTGGCAAGAAACATAAAAGGGAAAAGGACTTGAATGAATGAATGAATGAATGGGCGCCGCCTCCACCGCATGCATGCACTGACAGGTAAACAGGTACACACTCTTATATAAAAAGGTATATAAATATACTCCAAGGTCCAAAAGGGACTGTTTAAAGTGTCGAGGGTAGAATTCGTGCGCGAGGATTTTATGTCAAAATCGAGGCGCACGGCCTCATGCGGTGAAATTATTTTCCAAAGTAATAATTTTAAGGTGATCTGGTGATGTTGTGAAGGATAAAGCAGGTTCATGGCGATTGGGTAAGTTTTTTTGAAGATTTGTGAGGAAAACGTGGGGCGCTTGGAGCTTGGATTCAATGATTGAGAATGATGAGATTGAGCTAGAGATTTGGTTGAGGTAATTTAGGAAGGGACGAGGGAAGGGATATTTTTAGTTCTTTGATGAGATTGAATCGAGTGAAGTGATTTTCAAGTTCAACAAGCGGAAAGGTCACCGACGGAATTCAGAATCTAGAATATAATGTACTATGTACACTGCATTTTAAGTAGAATTACATGGTTTAAAATCTGTGTTGATTTGTCTGCTTTCCAGTTCTAAACAAGAAAAAATTCTCTTGAACTGTCAGAATTATATCAATGATTATAATTGATAGACATCGCATTTTTTCTTCGAAACATTGAGTGAAGGTGACTACAGCAACTTGCAATAGAAAAACTCGTAGAAACATCCTTTTCCACCTTCTGTGCGGGAAACGACCGTTGCGCACGGTTTTTTCGTTATGTTCTCCACCCGGCAGATGAAAATAGTATTTTTCGATTCGAGGGAGGCAAGTTTGATTTTGCTTTTCGAGTGATTGTTTTTGAAATTAGCACGAGTAAAGCAAAAAAACTTCACGCCCGAGTATCGAAATACGTTTTTCGACCGACTAGGCGTAAAATAAACGAAAACTACCGTGCGTAAACAGTGTTTACGCACAGTCGATCGAAAAATAGTATTCGACACTCAGATAGAGTGCTTTCCGCCTTCTCGTGATGATTTCGATCCTTGCCTTCGGCTCGGGACAGAAAATATATTACTTGTTGTGCGGAAACCAACATTCTCGCCATCGTATTGAAATTTGTTATTAGTCTCATAGTTATGATGATACCAGGTTGCAAAAGTTTTGGTTAAAAAATGAGCCATTTAATTTTTTTAGATGGAGTCTGTTTATTGTGATGATCTAGATTTAATTATGAATGACAATTGACCTCACTACGTCATTCGATAAGAAATCAATCATCAATTCAGATATGTTTGAAAATAGTGGTAAAATTTTTAGACATCTGAAGTTTTGGTGCATATCCATATTATATAGAGTATAGAAAATGCCCTCCTTTTCTTATCACACATGATCACATGTTGCCAACGCGCCCTCTTCCCACCCTCCACACCCTTTTGAGAAGCTCACAATTTCTCACAATTTTTCACTCAAGCTACAATTGAGAAAGTATCTTAAAATATTGAATTTCATCAGACATTCAAGCTGACAGCATTTTTTGGTTCTCCAAAAAAAAAAAAAAATAATAAAAAAGTCATGAAAGAGAAACAATGAGAAGAAGAATCATCATTGAATGGATCTGCAATGGAATCCTTTCGGCGTGGGTATTATCAAAGAGTAGCTTTTGTCTCTTGGGTGATTCATCGTTGGAAGATAGATTATTTTTTTTCAACTGACTGTATGAGTGGTATTGGTTCTTCTTCTCGGCTCCTCTTTAATTCATCACAATGATGGTGACGATGATGATGCAACATGTATAAATGTGCGACGACGATTGAACTACCACAGTGGTGTATTATGTTCTTGTATTGATTCAAAAATTGCCAACTCAACAATTTGTGACGGTTCTCAAAATGGAACAAGCTTCAATGTGCGTGAAACTTTTTCGAAGAATTAAAATATATTACATGCACTTGTTATGAGAGAGCTCTGTTGAATGAACGAGAGAAACAAATGCAAACCTCAAAGCCTTTGACCGCAATAAATATTTTCGCAACGTTACATGTGAAAATGATAATAATAATGGTAACCATTATAATGACATAGGATTATTACAATCTGCCATCAATACACGTCTCCTTCAGTTCACGATATTTTTTTACGAAACGCATAATTACGCCATTCAGTGCACTCTCAAAACTCACCTCATGACCATGAGCCACACAACACATAACAAATTACCCAGACAGAGAGAGTATGCAAAAAATTTTATTCCCTCATCAATACCATGTGGAAAATTCAATATTCTGCGCATCATATTGGAATATTTCACAGCTATTCTACCTGAACCTCTTCGATACAAGAAACCATACTCTGAGATTGGCTCCGTGACAAGGGCACTCGAGTAAGCAAAGAAATTATGAAAAATAGTATATTATACTCCCGATGCAAGGTTATTAGGCTGTTTTGTGGTACGGGGATGACTTTTCCCGAGTGCAACGAGGGTAAAATATTCCTATATATATTAAAATAAATATATATATTAAATATTATATATTAAACAATAAATATATATATTAAAATATTATATATTAAACAGCCTGCCGAGCGAGGGAAGTATGCTATTTTTCGCATCAGGGCGAATAAACGTCAATATTATGTTTCCAGCCGGGAGTAAGAGTGGCGCTTTTGGGAAGTGACATCCATGTTAAATTCTGGGGGCATGCAATAGTTCCCGACTCGCCGCAGATGGCGCTGTCTAGTAACAAGCCCGTGTTAAGCTCGGGGCATGCGGCCGCCATGTTTGACCTTGATGTCACTACCCATTAGTCGCCTTATGCTGAAAAATACTACCCAATTGTGCGTCTTAAGCGGGTTTGAAAATTATTTGAAATCAATCGTGGAGATATTATGGTTCCCCCCCCCCCCAAAAAAAAAATAGAAAAGTTTTCGGGTGCTGGAAAACATGATCAGCTTTCGTCTCAGCTACCGTACAGTCTGGGAGTTGTGCGTTTGGTGCGATCATTTGCGCGTGCCTTCGTTTATATTGATGTATTTTTACTTTCCAAGGATTACCATTATTTTGGTCATCAGTTAATTGATTAAAACTGCTCCTCGGCAAGCTGCGGAGCAGGAGATCGCGCAAGACCAGCGCATGCGTCGTACCACCTCTGTGCTATCGGCTGCTATGTAAACACAAAAATACTTAGGCCCGAATTTATAGTCGTAATTCGGAGTCTGGATAAGCTAATCCGAAAAGCGCCACAATCGGTCCGGCGAGTTCGCGAATCTATTAGGACTGGCGATTGTGGCGCCGCGGATTAGCTTGTCCGAACTCCGGATTACGACTATAAATTCGAGCCTTAATTATTAGCCAAAATCTTGCCTAAATCTCTTTTATCTCCTCGGCGGTCATTTCCCGCGAGGGATGGTTCAGCTTTTCAGCTGCAAAATCGCTGTCCAAGAAACTATTGCTGTCGTCTCCAAGAACGTCGAATTCGTCAAACACGAAGCACCAGATGGACGCCGTGAATCGCCACCGCGTCGTCTGCTCCGGTGACCATGCACAACGACTAAAAACTTGTTTTCGAACCTCGTTACTGCGCTAGTCAAATCGATCGACTTTTTCTACACATCGCGAATCTGTCTACATGTTCATCTTATGTGTTAATCAGATCCCAATAGACTCCCACTCGAATTTGCATAAGCATCGCACGCATGAGTTATGAGATATCGAATCCTGATTATCATCAAATTTGTCTTATTTGTGACTTATTCGTGACTTTACGCTGAAAATTGCCCAAAATTTCTATCCAAGCTAACGAGAGCTCGAAAAAAAAGTTCGAGCACCTTCTTTATGTAATTGTCTACAAGTGAGCGTGATAAGGACAAAAACTGGTCGGTCAGTCTTTTTTTTATAGTTCAACGATCAACGCGATGCCCCATAAGATACCGTGCTCAACCTCTAAAAATTGTAATGCTGATGGTTTGACTCAGAGGTAGCCGAAGCTCGTGAAATTTTTACTGTATCTATTGGACATGAAAATACACCTCTCTGCCAAGTTTGATCAAAATCTGATCGGTAGATCTTCTACCGAGGTCACTCCCTTAACAGGAGCGAGTTGTGTTTTGATAAAGTAAAAATATCCTCTAGTGGAAAAAACTACGCGAAACTGATCGCATTATACGCACAATTCTTAGACTGTACGGTTGCCGAGAGAAAAACTAGTTGAGTTTTTCAGCTCCCGAAACCTTTTTTATTTTTTTATTTTTTTTTTGGGAAAAACCATAACATTCACAATTAAGTTTTTAACGATTTCTAAACGCACTCATGACGCACAGTTAAATAGTATTTTTTTATAATTTTTTTTGCAAACTCGGGTGCCCACGTCACGAAGCCTCTGAGATCTTATTCTTTTAACGTACAGACGCTGCAAAAGCACAACTTCTGTGCATACTGTACACGCGTGAAAAAAAGTGAAACAACTATTAGCCGTTGTATTGCAGCACTGCAGCGACCCTGAATGTATATTTTGTACTCAGAGTGTACACAGAAAGTCAGGGGCAGCAGTAAAAGTGCCTCTCAGAGTGCGTACAACATCATATTCAAGAAAGAGAACTCTGCTGGTTGCAGTGCAGCAAGTACAGCAAGTAATAATACATCGGAGAGATGGAAAAAAGTCAGAAAGAGAGAAAAAAAGTCTCTCTCTGTAATGTTGTGTTCTTATGGAGTTGAGGTGGTATATTCGCGCAGGTGGCATAATACAGGTGAATTTTTTTCTTTTTCCCGCAGAGACATCAGCCTATGTAGACCGTCGCGTCGTCTTTAACCGTCTGGTGTAGTAGGTAAATACTTTACCTTACAACAGTTTTCTGAGGTATTACATACTTACCAGTGCAACAAGACAGTATGATGAATCATGAAATGAAGTGCAGATGTGATACAACTATATACGAGACTATATAGATAGGTGGAATATCGTCGCGTGTCTTGGGTATGAGCACGCACATCTACATAGATAGCCCCATATGTATTATAAGTATGTTGGATAATCGTACACCGTCAACGTAAAATTTCCCACTTCCGTCCGCACGTGTGCATAACATAATGAGGTATGCCGTACAGTGTATAGACGACTCTGTGAGGTATACATATATGAACTTCCTAAGCGATAGGCAGCGTATAGGTGAATATTCGCATAAACTTGAGGTATCAAGATATATTCTATTAGAGTCATAGGTCCAAGAGAGTCTGCTATACTGCTGCACAAGGTGAACTGGCTAACTGGTAAAGTTTGCAGAAAGACTTCAGTCTATCTATTTTTTTTATACCTCGTCCATTCGTTTATAGCGTGAATCATTCCTCTAAGGCAATTGCCTGTGGCGATTTTTTTCGTTTTATTTGACACGCGTGCGATTCATGCTGAACTCATCTCACATTGTTACTGCTGCCTCTGGTTTTGTTTTTGCAAAAACTTGGATGGGGAAAATGCATCTGGGCAATTTTTTGAAAACCGCTCTGTCTAACAAAAGAATAGAGAGAGAGAGAGTCTCTGGTTTCCTGATTTTCAAAGAATATTCGAAATATCGAGAAGAGCTAATGCCATTTTTATGCACTGTAAATCTGAGTTGATAGTTTTTTTGACAGAATTTGTACTAACGTGGAAGAAATAATCAATAATCAATCAAATGATCCTGCTAGCCAGCTGTATTCGATGCATAAAATTTGATTTTTATTACTTTTGCACACCTTTTGGGCGTGTGCACGTTATTTTGAAATGAGTTCCACGGCGCAAAAATACTTTAATACTCTGTAGAAATCGTGATTCACAGAGCTTAATCGATACGAATTACGATTGTACAGAACTGCACATCAAAACCGTGACAAAATACAACTCTAAGTCATCATGCAGGACTAAAAGTTCTGATATTTTAAATCCACATCGCGAATTCGTAGCTCAAATCTACAAATTGAAACTGGATGCTCCATCAATTCATTTGAGGATGAGTTTTAGCAATTTGGATTTGAAAAGTGTCACAGATTTATTTGTAGAATTCTGCAAATTGGAATAGACGATATGCAGATTGATGATCATAGGCCCTCACTCTAAATTCCATGGAGTGGATTCCTACCTCAAGCGGATGAAATTTCTACACGAAGAACAACTGAATCATAACCAATCAATGGGACTGAAATCTTCGTCAAAAATAGAACAGCAAACTTGACGTCCTGAGAGAAATGACTTGGATCTCGTGGGATTTCTCGTTGTCTTTCAAAATCGCTCTTGAATTTCCAATTGAAAATTCGAGTTATTCGAGCTTTTGAAGAAGAAATTGACAAGACATCTAATATTTCACGTGACTTTGAACAAAATTTCAGAAGGGAGTTTCAAATCGCAATAAATTAGGGTCAAATAACATTCTCCTGACAGAAATATTATTTTTTGCAGCAAAAAGCAAGCGAAAAGTTAGCTAGGAAAGCTAATAACAACACCATGAACATCACGCTATTTCATTCCAGCTCGGACTGGAAATGTCCTCAGAGCAACGCTCGGGACGGGATTTCAAAGTTTCTTGGGGTTGAAACTTGACCAAAAATGGATCAAACAAGGATCTTAGGTGAATACTTTATCTAGAATAATATTGATGCAATTTCTTCAACCGAGCAAATAGATGGACAAAGATTCAAATGCAAGTGACTGATTGAGAAGAGTATTTAAAATCTTGATGATGATGTTTGACCCACACTCATTTCCAACCGGAGACATCTGCTAAAAAGTTGAACATCATTAGAGAAGCTCATGGTTACTCTGCACTCGCTTCACCTCAAAAGTTCACGGAACCATGATCGATAGAAACAAATTCTGTTCAGCTTAATCATGACAAAGAATCCACGTGTAACTATGCTGTTAGATTTTGCAGCGTGCATTATTAACAAAAACAAATTAGAGTACATTGGCTGTATAACAAAATCTAACAACTCCCTTGAAAGCTCTTTATATTAGAGTTATACGAATTCTCAGGATGATACGGTTATCCACGAACACTAATCATCCTCATCTATGGTTCTGTTATTAAAACTAAAGACCCCAATTTTTAACAATTACACTCGTAATGCAGATGTTCGAACAAGTTTGGCATGAATCAGTGATACGAGAACAAATGAAAGGAAAGAATATAACGTTGTCGATCATTATTTCAGCACATACAATGGGGATCGACAACGTCATCTGTAACGATAGATCTAAGTGCCAAGAGTTCAGCAGCACCATGCAGCAGCAGCAGCTTGATTGCGGTTATATGTATAGGTCTTTCTTTCACATTAAATATCTGCTTCTCGTCAGCTGATCACCACCAACGCTCTCTCTAAAGCAACCAAGATGAAAATAGTTCTCAAACATTCGTTCGTAGTGGCGTAACTAGCTTACTTGTATATTATATTCATGAGTTGACTACTGGCATTCTCATGCTACATTTGATCCAAGAATGAGAACATCGGATGAATGCATTTGTGAGTGTCTCTTTGGGGTTAGATGTCAAATGATTGTAGAGCTGCAGAATGGAGTAAGGAATTATTATTCTTTAGTGACATCGTCATAATATGACCATCTGGTTTGAGGCTAATTAACCTTGTAGGAAAGTTACAGGGGTTCACAGGCTGTTTTACAGTCAACTTACAGTTTCACTGTAAAACACATCATTTTTCTTACAGGGAAATTGGTCAATTCAATCCCCTATACAAAATTGGTTGAGCTACTAAACTGAAAAGGTCTCGACTCGGTTTTTAAGTGTTTGTGATCTTATTTTATAGAGACACACAATATTTCACTCGATGTGGAAAATTTTTTTATTCAGTAGGCAATGCGCTTTTCCTCCTAGTAATGAACCAATACATCAATATTCTCGTATTTCGGAAGATAGATACTATGATAAACATAATTACACTCGTCTGTCAGAGCGCTGATTCATTTTTCAAGATCTGGTGCTGACGACATTCTTTTTTGATACGGAGGGCTGGAAAAATTTTAACTTTATTTAATAAAAAAAAATATAAAGATAAAGGCCAAAATTTTCGACAGAATCTCCGATCTCTCCAGGAAGAAAACCCTCAACTCCATGCTCCCTGGGTTTAAAAATCAACCTGGCAATTGAATTAGAATAGCACCAACCGAGCAGCCCGGGGTCTATTTGGCTAGCGAAAAAACAGTCTTAATCAGAGTTAACACACAACGCGAACCCAATTATACGTGAGCGAATCGTTCCTTCCTCTTGCTCGCTCTTTCACTCCCATACTTATTATGAAATGGAATTCTTTGAAGACAAGGAAAGAGTGATAATAACGGTTGCACGTCCACAATATGTACTGCACTGATGATGCTTAGCGTTTTCTTATACGTGCTCCCTTTTTGTTTGGCGACGGACGGCCAACGTCTATAGCCTAAGTGTCATCGTCAACGTCGTCGTCGTCGTCGTCGTGACATTATATGGCTCAGTAGCTTCCATCATATAAAGAACACCACGCCGACGACGACGACTCACTCGTTCTCGCTATATCTTCACTTGTCGTGCAAGGGACTATCTAGACAAACACAGTGTCTCATTCTCAACAATTTAAGAAACAATATGCGATGAATACAGCGCCCTCTAGCTTCATTTTTTTTCTTTATTTTTGAAAAGTTGAGCTCAAATGGAGACATTCAATCCTTGTGTCATTTTGTAGAGAATAATAATTACGTAGCTACAAAAAATAACTAGCCAAAATGGGAACAAATCAATGCCCCTTAATTTTGCTCTCAACGGTGATTGGTACAAACAATATTTCCTGACAGGAGATGAGAACTTTTTGCGTATAAATTATTCCGAGGATAGGATGCAGCAGTTGGCTGAATCTCGGGGCGCTCAAAATCGGTGCAGGGTTCTAATCCTGGTTGGATCAGCTTGTGTAATTTTCCCCTGAGGAAGGATATTTTTCGCCGGTCGGAATCTCGGAATAGGAACCTTGTGTTTCATCAACGCGACAAACAACACCCACATAACTATACCACAACATTCCATAAAACTCAAGATCCGTCGTCTGAGTGGTGCACAGAAAATCTCCTGAATACTTGCCAATTGCGGAAAAACAGTCCGTTGATGGCTGTATCAGAAGGGTTTTCCCAGGTACTCCCCCCCCCTCCTTGGAATGCCAATTACATACACACATACACACACAAACACAAACGAGAAACTTTCTTCTTAATAAATTAGGTTTGACGTGAGCATTGAGGAAATCTGAAATAATTCCAATGCTAAGAAAATATACGGGCCATCATGAAAATCGGAACGTGAACGGAGCTCCTTTATGTACTCCAGACATTGATATAGGAGCGAAAATTTTCCATTTATTCAAACTTGACATCTTTCTTATTTTGAATACCAGTACTTGACATCAGGAAGAATCATCTCAACTACCACAAAAAAAAAGATGATCGTACAACAAGCAGGGCTAAAATACATAAATATGTGGGGCATGAAATTCATGCATCCTCAAAATCAATATAACAACGAGCACCGCACAAAAGATGAGGAGGGCATATGGGTGATTCCGCCGAAAGTGTTGACTTTGGGGGTCAAATCTCTCCTTTTGCCACATTTTCCACCCTCTTGAATATTCGATTCCCATTCATTACCAGGTCTCCTTGGAGTCAAAATGATGATTGTTCCAGGTGGTATATCGCTAGTACAAATAATCTTGAGCCCAACAGTGCGCCATCCATGCGACCGACGCTAGATCAATATCACGTTTTCTCGAGAGTGACGGAATGTGACAGTTTTTGCCTGTTACGGGACGTGACATTTCGACCTTCAAACCCATCTCACAAGCTCGTATCAATTCGGATCGAGTTGGCCGAATATATACCTCTTAGTGTCACCAAAATACATAGGAAAAATGCAATATTGAGGCATTGGAGTCATTGAGACGCTTAAATTTACATGTGACGGAAGTGATATCTTTTTTTACCTTTTGAAAAATTCAGCAGATCTTTGCTCCCCTCGCCGAATTTTTTCAAATTAACGGTCGCGCCGCACCGGGAACTTGTAGTCGAATCAAAATGGAACAAGATTGCATTCGGGAGAAAGCCTTTTGCCCTCACAAAAAAGCTCGAGAGGGTGTTTAGTGAGGGTTACGGAATGTGACATGGTTTCCCAGGACAAAATATTCACTTTGGTTACACCATGAAAAACTCGAGTGGGGACTTGCAGTGGCGCAGAAAACTACTCCTCCAATCATAAGCTGCTTTTGAATGGTATGTAGCAGAAGTGCATTATCTATCGTTGCATGGTGAAACTATGAGCTTGAAGGGATGGTTTTGGAAGAAGGACAAGCTAAAAACCGTATTTTTAGGCATAAATCAATGTCTAGAGTATGAAAAACAGCGAGTATCGTCACTCAAACCAATTCTCGTTGGCTCTAAACGATGTCAGTTGAAACATCCAACTTTTAGATTGGGCCTACCGCATACCGTTTGAAAATGGCAGCTCTGGGCATCAAAGTTAACAGTTTCCGCGGAATCACTCATATATATATACAGAGAAGCATCAACTTGTTTGGTATCTTCGAGCCGGATATGCGAAATCGAAACCACACACGATCCCTTTTTTTCTGCTTCTCCAACTTTTTAAAGCATAACGCAGAGCTTGATGGCTTGATGCAGCCATCTCATACATCGATGACGACCTGACAATTTTTTGACTCTTATAATTCCATCATTGTGTCTTCGAGCCTTTGTGTTGCTTCTCTGATGTAGAATAAGGGTATGTATTACACACTCCTATGACGTTGAGGCGTGGCGCGTCGATCGTGTCTCTCATGGAATTTGATTCGTCAAAGAGCTTACCAATATATTAGATCGCAAAAGACGTATATTACGTAGCTGTATAACATAATAATAGACTTCTCTATATCAAAAGAGAGAGTGAGTGACCTACGATCGATAGGGCTCAGAGACATTTTCAAAGATAATTAGTTTTTTGTAGCTTATTGAAATTTCAAGCAAGTATTTGAATTTTAAATTCTGAAGGATTGTATAAGGAATGAAGGTCATTGGGAGATTTATTCGTCAAATATAGATTTGAGAATTTACGTTTTCAGGTAACGAAACATTTAAAAATAATTACGATTTTACTTCCACCACTGCATCATCTTGTCAAAAAGAAGAAATGAGACGTTCTGAGGGTTGAAAGGGGTGTTACAAAATGTGACAAATTCTAACAAGGGGTGAGCGAGTCCCAAAATTCTGAAAAAAGTGCGGACTTCCTTTGCAGAAGACCCCTGAAGCTTCATTTGTATTGGATGAGAGGTGTGCAGTAGTTTTACGGTTCCTTATAGCCATTTTCAGTGAGCTGTGGGCACATTTTTTCGCATGCGAATATTTTTACACTAGTATAAGTTGTCAAATATTGATGTGTTTATAGAGTGGGTAGGCAGGTTGACGCGTTCATTATAAAGTACAAGATTGATTTTATGGGTGACAATTTTTCTTGAAACTCTGTTATCTCACGAAGAATGCGACCGATATTGGCGAGCAAATGAACGACGACAACTGGTTGTGAATTATTTATAGAATTTATACATATATGAACTGATAAAGAAATAATCTCAGAGTGGTTTTCGATAGAATTATATTGGCGGGAGATTTGAAATTTTTGATATCGAAAGTTTTCACTCACACTGAACGTATAACGAGTTATTGAGGATACGAGCTCTCAGTTGTTAGATATACTTATGTAAATAGAAGAGTTTGTCTAGGAGGACGTGATTGATTTGGTGTTTGTTGGCAAAGTTGATCGTTTGAAGAAATATGTACATGCTGAGAGTGAGCTGATAATTCACGACGTAATCGCTGTTCAAATACAAAAGATATATTCTAAAGAAAATCTCGATAGCTTTTTTTGCTGTGGGTGCGTTTAGTGTGGACACGAGGATAAGGGAGTTCATTTTCAAATCTGGAGATTCCAATATAACTTTCTTCAAGAAGCTTGCTTAAAACATGACACGAGATGAAGAATCTTATAAAAAAAATTTTGTGAAAAATTGTTTAAAAGTGGAGAGATTATGATTTCGAGCAAAAAACTAGTTACATATTCTTGACGAAACAGTTTAATAATCTACAAATCTACCAAAGATTTGGGCCGAGGATAAATCTCTTACAATTTAGTTTTCAATTACTCATATTGCTCATTTCAATTCTCAAACCGTCCACTTACCACCATTTATTGAAATGACAGGGACTGCAAATATATAAAAAAATCCATTCTACGAGATTGTCACGTATTTTGCATTTCAATGCAGCATCAAAATTCAAAGCAATATTCGATCCAGAAAGTGAAATTTTTACACTCCTTGTGCTCTGACTCATTGAAAATTTTTTTCGAAGATCAATGACTTGAATCTGAGACAAGCAGAGCTTCGTGGATGATTAAACTACTCCTGAGTATCCATAGAGATTCACACAAAAAAATGATCAGGAAAGGTGGAAATCGTTTCTGACGTATTTCGAGGAGTTGATGGCCACGAATCCAAACTCAGAATAGCAACTTTCCCAGACCGTTATGGAGTTGTGGCCATATTTATGGGTTATAAAAACACCTATGTATGACTTTCTGCGTTTTAGAGAAAGATAGAGACATTTTACAGCAAAACGGCGCGGGATCGTTTTTGTCGTCCTATCTCACGTCTAAAGTGTATTTTTTCAGAACCTTGTGCACCCTGAAAAGCTAGAAGAACCTTTAGATTTGGATTTGCTAAAAGTCCTTAGATGGGGTATTTTCGTCCTAGACAAAAACAGAAGTTAGATCCGTCAAGGCCTCGAGGATCGAATTTGACGCCAAATTTTGCGCGGATAACGTAATTTCGAGAATTCCCATTGATACTGGGACGCTAAAAAATAACGCGAGCTAAAGATCACATATTTCGGGCTCCTAATCAGCGTATGGATGCTGTGTAATTTGAGTGAATTTTCTTAGTGATTTTTGCTTTGCCTCTTATCTCTGGCTCCTAGCATTTCTGAAAATTCCCAAAAAGTACGGTTTCTACATAAAATTTGACGTAGTAGAACTCTATAATGCCGAACTTACTTTTGATCAATAAAATTAACATTTTGGTTCCAAAGGAAAATATCCCACCTACGGAATTTTATCAGATCTATGATTTTTGTAGCTTCATAGGAGGTACAAAAATTTTGGAGAAATCCGTATTTAGGAAAAATTTGATAACAAAAACGGTTCCGCCCTTAGTTCTGGTGTACAAGGTCCCTATTTTCATCTAAAATGCAAAAACTCATACCCAGGTACTTTTGTAACCCACCATAAATATGACCATAACTCGAAAATGGCAAGGGTAAGGTGTCGTTCTGAGTTAGAATTCGTGTTCAACAGCTCAAAGTACGTCAGAGATGAATTTTTTTCATCTCTTCTGATCAGAAACGTTTTTTTGTGGGCCTATGGTTTTGTTGAACACGATAAAGGTAAATTGTTTTTAGAAAATTAATTGATCTAATTTCAGCAGCCACCAACCGAGTAGCCAACCGAGCCACCTTGAGCTACACATCAGCCTCTACATAGGTGTCAAAGACAAGCTAAATGGTCTCGAGGCACTCATTCAACAACAAGAAAATTGCAAATTTTTATGAAAGAAGAATACTCTTCTCGTCTAGACGCTTTTTCTTCTTTCATTAATCGTTATCCAAAGTGCAGTACTAATAACATCTAGTATACACATCACACCACCAGTTCGTTGACACTTGATGATACTCCAACACTGTGTTACGTACTTATACTGTATGTACGCTATACATACATAAACGCGGCTAATAATTCCGAGAGTCAACAAAACACATCACAGTGCATCGCATTCATGTTCATGCTGCACATATATATAAGATACTGGAAAAGAAGTTGCTCCGTCAAGAAGTTAAGATTTTGCCACTTTTTTTTTCTCAATACTCAATAATAATTTACACAAAGCTCTCTTCTTTTCTCTTCTTTCCCGTATCAATACTTATACAGCTTTACAGAGAGGTAAAAAAAAAGTATTTCAAAAGCACGCATAAAAAACTTTGCAAAGTATAAAAAAAAACGACATATTCTCAATGTCTGCTGTGAAACGTTATTACGTCTATTGAGTTTTCCTTCACTCAATATAAATCGTCTCCGTGAAAGAATGAAACTCAAATGCTATAGCTTGCACACTTGAACGGACGATTGAAATAAATCTCATATTGGTGTTGTGTTGCAGTGCAGTAGCGATGTCTCAAGTCTGGTCATATAAATGACCACCATCTATACAAAAGTGATGCAAATAATATGCATTGTGGTGGCATACGCGGTATTTATTCCCTGATATTCACAATATATAGGTAGACACATAGTCTTATGGCTGTCGATTTACCGATGCGTGCACATGACTTTTGCGGCCTATGATGCTCTTTTGTCACATGCACCAACCACACTCACACACATTTATTTACAAAATATAGCCCATAGTATCTCCAAACGACAGAAAGATGCGAATTCAAGCGTTGAAAGATTTTATGCGGTGTAAGTATAGTTGTATATAGAGAAAATTAGCCAAGAGGAAAGAGGTTAGTCACCCGAAAGAGATGCCTCATACACACTGTACTTCTCTTGGAAACTCATATTTTTGTTGTATAAAATCATCATCATCTTATTCGTCCTATCCCTCTCATATATGTAGTGTAAAGATTCTCGTTCTTGACTATCAATCTAAACCGGTTCTTCTTCCTTACTGCATAGTTATGTATGTGGTTGCTCTGCATATATGAGTATTATCACGGAAACTTTTACACGGAACGCGTAATTATGGCCTTTAATTTCAACAAGAGATTTTTCTATACACCTATTCCATTGAAATACTTTTTGTACTCAAGTTTCAGATCGAATCCGTTCCCTTATCTTTCTCATTTTCAAGTATTGAAGATTGAAGTGATGCGGTCGTCACCGTGCACCGCGACCATGGTACTTGAAAATACATCTTACATAGAAACCATTTAGATGATTCGAAGTTTGAGACGAGTTTTCGAATCTTTGTTTAAATCTAACTTGAATTTGTCTTCTCCTCGTTAGTTTGCCCCAAATCGCGAGCAAATCGGAAAGGCATGAGAACAATTTCGCCGCGCGGGAACCTCCTAACCTATAATATACTCACATTTTCATTACCAACTTTCTACGATTCTATTGCAATTTGGGCTTAACGAAGAGCGGACGAATCTAAGTTAGATGATAACAAGTATTTGTTCACTTTTCGTTTAGTCCAAATCTTAAGAGAATCAAAGGAAAATGGGAATGATTTTCAGCTTGCATAGTGACCGCATCGCCCTAAGGGTTGAAATGTTACGTTCCGTGTAACACTTGTCAAAGGGGTAGTATTTTGCTACCAGACTCGCTGTAGCGAGAGGTGGAGGGGGGGGGGCAATTATACTCGCGCATTCTTTCATCGAAGTATAAAATCAACTATTTCTCACCGCTTTTATAAGTTCGATATATGTATATATGACGTGACCCCTAGCCACGTGATTTTAGGCGTGTAATGAGGGTTTTGTATCAGTTTCGTACCGTGCTGGACATTCTTAACAGAGTAACCTCGGTATAGAAGCTCGGCTAAGAAGGTTCACTGATCAGATTTTGATCGAATTTGATAGAGAGATGTATTTGTATGTAAAATGATGAGACAGTTAAAATCTCACAAGTCTCAGTTGCCTACGAGTCAAACCATCAGCATCAACATTTTTAAAGGTTAAGCACGCTATTTTAATGGGGCATCGCGTTGATTGTTGAACTATGAAAGACTGACCGATCTGATGTTTTCATCTTAATACTAACGCTCACTTGTGGACAATGACGCAAAGAAGATGTTTGGACTTCTATTCCGAGCTCTAGTTGTGGCTGAGATAGAAGTTCTGATCAATTTTCAGCGTGAAGTCAAACAAATAAGGCATATTCGTTGATATAATCATGGATCAATGATTCATAGTTCATTGCGCGTCGAATGCTTATGAAAATTCTTACATCTTGTGTAGGTCTAGTGGGAGGAGTTGATTAATACATAAGAAAAACTTGTAAGTAAATTCGCGATGTTTGAGAAAAGTTGATATCTATTTGACTATCGCGAAACCAAGGTTACTCCCTTATCATAGCCCACTCAACAGTAACTGCATACTATGACGCAATTTTTTTCATCATAGGATCACTGCATTGGACCAAATTTACGGAATGGAAGTGCTATACGTCGATTTCGTTGGCCATGCGAATCCATGAAGGGATGTACACGGAATCGACATAACCATGTAAGTTTACGCGATAATACCCATATGTATAGGAAAATTTCAAACTTGAAAACGCGTTCAACTACTACAAATTGGAATATACCCAAGAATATAATTTTCAATGATGCATCTTGAGAGAGTTCATTCAACTCCAGATACGTTTTAAACTGTAATAACAAACTAGTTTATAATAGTGTATCGCAAAATTAGAGTATCTATTTTGTGTATGTATGCATAGATAGATGATCGGGGTCACTTTAAAACTCGGATTGCTTTAATATGTATTGAAGAGCTTATCGCACCTCGCCTCTCCGCGTCGTCCCCTCTTTAAACTTTTATCTCATCACCAATGCCGGTTACTGATGCAGCTCTCTTTTTCTTTTTCTCCGGATGCGCAATATTTGCGCTTATCGTTAAAAATTGTGATATTTAACACATTCTATTACATTTTACAAGTCAATAATATTGTACCGAAATTAAAGATCGGGCTATCTTTTATGTGGATACAAAATTTGCACTCGTTATGATGATCTTTTAATTTCATTTTTTTTTCTCCTTTTATTCTTATTCCACAGAGGACGAGAATCACTGGGTATAATGAGTCACCATAGGCCGAAGGATGAGAAGAACCTTATAATAATTTCGGTGGTGAGTAAGTTTACGAGAAGATGAGGATGAGAGGATATTTAGTAGGGAAGTAGGTGCCATATAGTAGTCATCGTTGCTGTGTTTTTTTACTCATTTTTTTTTCTTTTCTTTTGCGAAGAAAGAAAGAAAGAAAGAAACGAGAAATCGCACGCGTTTGAGATAGAGGAACCATCTCCTTATCTCATAAGAGGAGTATGAATAAAAAAAAGAGATAGGTATAACGAAAGATGAAGGAGAGATGAAGATTGAGAGAAGGCGCGGCCGATGTTAGCTTCCGCTTTTTAGAGAAAAATTTTAGTACTGCAGCGATGTGTGCTTATATTCTTGAATAGTTCTAGATTTCGAAGGATCTAGTTCAGAGATTATATCCCATCCCAGGTAACACACAATTCAGACACATACAGTCTGATAATCTGTTCTATGCTCATGAGCTGACCGAAAAACTGGTCAAATCTGATCCTACATCTGGTGCAGTATCCTTTTATAAATAGGTATCGTAGCGAAAGGTGCAGTGCAGTGCATGAAAATTCTACTTTCTAACCCTTTAAACGAGGAACCAAGACCATATTAGCAAGTAAAATTTTTTCAATTTATCGCCCAGAATCTCGCCTTCAAATCTTTTTTAACCAACTCTCTACAACAATACATACAACATATAGATACCTACTAATACACTGTGTAGTAATGTAACTATATATACTATTAGATGCAGAGTTTGAGAAAGCTAAGCTTTAGAGTGCCAAAGCATCTCTCTGTGCAGCACGTGACACAATTTCAAATTACGCTAGAGAGTTTAATGTTTGGTATAAGTATTATAAACTGAAAGTTATATGTGGAGGTTATGTACGAAAGCTCGCGCGGTGGTCATTTGACGTTTACAATCTTTTCTAACAACTGGGGTGTGTAGATAGCTATATTCTAAGAAATTCAACGACCATAACCTCGTTTTCCAAAAATGCACCTTGCGCGCGTCATACCAACATACTCTCACACTTATATAGCTTATATAGCTATAATAGCTTGTTCGAGAAATTTTGTCGACTGAATTCCGGTATTTACTCGGTCTCGCTTGAATCATCGGAATTACGTGTGTATCAAGTGTATGTAAGCTCTATCTCATTTAGGTATAACGAAGATAAAAAACATCTATGCATCAGCCTTTTAAATTTCATATTTCGTCACTAAACTGTAGCAGACGAAATCAGTAGATATTTTAATTTCGGAGCAAGTGTCTAAGCAGCCGACGCTAAATCTTGTGTTTAACAAATGACGAATTTTGTGTCAGCATTTCGTAATGAAGATATTATTTTACCCCTTTGAATGGTATACAAAGCCAGTTATATAGTATATATAGCCGGGATGAAAAGCTGTCGTACATAGGTATACGCGTGAGAAATTATCGATTAAAAGCACAGTGGTGGTGGTGGTGGTGGTGGTGGCAGGGCGCATATATATATATACTCACGCCGAGAGCACCTCGTATATAGCTTTTGTAAAACTCACCCCCCGGCTTGCCAAGATAACCCCTCGCATGACAACAACACACGCCGCTTCAATACTTACAAGTATTCGGACACTTTTCACCCAACTTTTTATTTTTCTTTTTAAAGGCAAAACACTCAAAGGCTGTACTCAACTCTTGAAATCATCTTTCAACCCTAACCTCAATATATATATTAACAAAAAAAGTTAATATCCGGGGGAATGAGAGTTGAGGACTCGATCGGCGACTGAATGAGTCACGTATACTTTACACTCATCCGGGTGAATGATTTTTTTTTACGCATACATACAAACAAACGGATAACGCAGAATATTTGTAACCACTCACCTTCTGAGAGCTCGAGGTCGAGTTCAGCAAGTTTTTCGCGAACGTCTTCTGGCAATTTTGCCATTTCAACCGGCCCTATCTCATTCATGTTTAATAAATTTCACACTTTTCACTTTTTTTTTAACAGGTCGATAATTGAACCTATATAATGTAGATACACTAGGTCTAGAAGATGATGATGAAGTTGGCTAGGGTGACGGATGTAAGGACAACGCCCCCAAAGCAGCGTCCAAGGGTCGCCTCTTTTTCTCGTCTTCGAGGAGTAGACGACGACCGGCTGCTGCTTCTAATAATTGAGCCATCATGTCCTGTCTGCTATATTTGAGACACTTTGGTGCACCACTACGTCTTGATAATGTCACTCACAACACTGAACATGTGTTTTTTTAAAGGTAATTTTGAGTACACTGTATAAAATAATCACGGGTGGATTGTTGATATTCAAGTATAAACGACGTCGGCTACAGGGAGTGTGTATATATCACAAAAGCCCGGCCATCTTGGCCCTGATGCACTATATATACAGACTGTATAACAGGCAGCAGCAGTGAGCAGCAGCAGCAAACCATCCACCACCTTCTGCTCGTCGTAATTTTACAACAAAGTAAGTATATTTTCAACTTTATTCTGTTGTTAGATTGATGATGTTGTAGAAGAATAACCACTTGTGCACTATGTGTAAACACTATTTGCAATAAGAGTCATCATCGTGGAGAAAAGTATATACAAAGTAATTGTATTTTTGCTGCTGATTGGACGATGAAGCGGTTGGCACTGTATGTAGCAGCCGCCGCCGACGAGCAAAAAGCAAGAAAATCGCCGCCGAGCGAGAGATGTGATGCGGCGAGAGTAGCGACACCACGCCGCTCGAACGACGAACCTTCGAGTGGAGGTTTTTAAATGTGTAGTTTGTGCAAAATTGGTAACGATTTGTGATAATTGACCAAAATGATTTTATTGAATGATTTCCCACATTAGAGGTTTTGACATCGAGCCATTTATTTGGTATTATATTTTGAATGAAAATTTAAATTTCAGTTAACATTTGAACAGAATTTTAAAAGAATCTAAACTGGAATGGATAAATTTTGAAGCGGCAGAATTTTTGTATGAATAGTCAAGAAATATTGTGAGATCTCTTGATGCTTGAGCTTAAAGTCAAGACCTAAATTTTTTCAAGAATTAAAATTTCATTTGAATTTTTGAGCTTTTGCATATTTTTTCAGAGAGAATAGGGTGTTTTTTTGCGACAGCAGATTTCTATTGGATTTTTTTTTGCATAGTTCAATTTTTCATTTCAAACATTTTCTAATTTTGGGTTAAACTTTATTCAACACCCAAACCCATCACGATCCATCAGAAAATTGGTCTTTGTCGGTCATTGTCCGTGTCTGTGTGTATGTTTGTGCGGGCGTATGCTTTTCTTTTCTTCAACGACTATTCTTCCTCAACCCTTCGGCAGATCGTTTTGAAATTCATTTGCATGATAAGCTCGATGATAAGTAAGTGTCCTTACAAAGGGGTGCTGAAAGGAGTTTTAGCCCATTCCATGAAACTGTTTTTCGTACAAAAGTGTTAAGAAAACACCTCAGAATTTTCGAAAATTTGATTTCGTTATTTACAAATATTCTTTTCCAAAACTTCTCCTTGTATTACTGCACAACCTCCACAAATTTTTTTCAGCGATTCTTCGTCGATTGGTGAATTCGAAATTCTGTTGAGATTTCTGCAAACTTTATTCTGATCAAAAACTTCTCTTTGACCTTGAACACTTTGATTTGAATAATAATACGAGATCAATAATTAAAATTTTACATCCACTGATCGATAGATCATCGCAGAAGAATCATTTTCCTAGGTCCTTCATAGTTTCCTGCGTAACTCGCGAAGGAAATATTTCTAAATAATCGAATCGATTTTGCGAAGATATTAACATTTTCATTTTCTAAGACTCGTAAATCCTGAATAGTTGGGTGAAATCGGTTCAAAATTTTGTCAGCGTGTCTTTGTGTATACAAAATAGACAAGAGGAAAAAAAATGGTCCATCAAATGTCATGTTAATATAAGTGAAGATTTTTAGAAGAAAAAATTGAATTCAACAGAAAATTTTGTAAAAAAATTAGAAGTTCACTTTTTCAAAAAAATCTTCTCTCACGCCCCCCCCCCCACCATGAGACTTTGATGAATGAAGAGAAATTGTTCAGGTGAAGGGTTAGTAAGATATATAGAGATTTTTTGGGTTTCGAGTTGACAAAGCATTCTGTTCGGAATTTTTAGCAGCCTTCCTTCAGTTGCAAAGAGATCGTAGTCTCAAAAATAAGAGCATAACTCTTTAGAACTTCAAATTTTTTCAAATTCGCATCCCTGGCTATTTCTGAGACAAGATATAACTCTGTTCCTCATTCCACCACTAAAACTTTTTCATAATTGTCATTTTAATTCAATGGTGATAATGGCAGAGAACGCTTTTACTGTACATACATAAGTTGTATGAGCGTCACCTGAGATGAATACAGTTCTATACATACTTCGACAAAGGGTGTGAAAATGAAATAAAGATTGGAGACATATTATATTGTGTAATTTTCGTGATTCCTCAGATGAGCTGCGATCATTTTGCAGTTGATCTCACGTAATAGCAAAGAACTTTTCTATCGGTCGAAGACCAAGTTTAAATATCGGTCAGACCTTGATTCGTAAAGCTTTGAACATAAATTCTGTCATGGATTTCACAGCTGATTCTGACTAAATGATATCATATTAATTTGATGATGAGTTAAAAATGTGGATTTCGAGAACATTTGATTTTACGGTCTTGTTTTGCTCACAGCAAAAGGATTTTCGGAATGTTTCAATGCACATTTTTCGAAATCCATGATGAATACAGAACCCTGCAAAATTAATGGATAATAGATACCTAGTCTCAACAAATCAACGATGCACTTTCAAGCGGGGATTTCAATGAAAGCATTTGAGAATAATAAAAAAAAATTTTCTACTACGTACAGTACCGTGCAAAAATTCCTGAACACTGGTATGAAATTCTCTCTGACTCAAACGATGATTATTCAACATCAGATCAACGTAGATGAGAAACTAAATAAAAGCATTTTAAAGATCAAAAAAAAATGCTAACATTCGGTTCTTTTTGATTTTTCTTTCAACCTTTTCGGGTTGCACAAGCTGCTGATGTAATCTCAAGAATTTTGAGAAAAAAACGTTTTTCTCTAACAGCTGACATTTGGATGCGGATGAAGATGGAGCAATTTCACCAAGAGCATTTTGAAGAGCTGAAAAAATCCTATTTGCAATGACTTTCTGATCATTTTTTACGTCGTGCAAGCAGCAGTGTGAGAGCTCTGAAAGTAACCAGATTCTCAGATTTTCAATAGAATACGGGGAAAACGGCAAAAAGTGGCAAAAAACTACGGTTCAGAGCTCTCACACTTCTCGTAAGTAATAATCAAAAAATCATTGCAAATGGGATTTTTCTGCTATCCGCATCCATATAGCAGCTGATGGAGTAAAAACGTTTTTTCCCTTGAAATAACATTTGCAAGGAAAATCCAAAAACACAAAAAGTTACCATTTCTTCCATCTTGAAAGTGCTTTTTTTTCAAATTCCTATGTACGTTGATCTGAAATCGAGTAATTGAGTAATCGTATCTTATAATTCATGATCAAACGAAATATTGTCTATAGTTCAAAAATCTACATTTCTGGTCCTTCAAAAATTTTTTGGAAGAAAACTCGTTTTTATATGGATTCTTGGGGTGATGCCGAAAAATGCAACACTTCCATTTTTTCAGGCTCTATCTCAAAACCAAAATTGATTCCAGAAAATATGTGCTGCATGCTCGGCTGCATGATTCCAACGTGAAACTCTCTGTTCTCCCAGAATTTGTCATGAGATTTGGTCTCGCTATGACCTATGACTTTTTTGTTACTTTTGCTAAGAAAATAAGATTACTAGGAAGGTAAGTCCCTCCAGGTCGATACATTTTTTTAAAATATTTAAAATGCCTCTTTTGAAATTTCCATACAACGGAGCGTATCGGAAAAATCTTCAGTATTTATTCATTTTGCTTTGGGATCAATCAGGAAACTGTGCATTCGAATGATTTTGTGTTTCCTCGCCGAGGCGTTTAATAAGAGAGCTGCTGCCAACTCGACTGCCAATAAATGAAAATAGTCTTCACGTGATTGCTTAAAAATCGTTAGAGTAAATTTCACTCACCAAGAGTCAAAAACTACTGTCTTGCAGTCAAAGTTGACTCTAATGGCTTCAGAGTGTAAAATTGCATTATTAAAAATCATGATCCCAAAACTAAAATACCTTTTGTCAGAAATCATTCTTAAATTGCCGACATTGCAAATGTAGTACTAATTATACTCTAAATCGGAAAACATTCTAATTCTAGCAAAGTTTTGGCCCATCGCCTTGAACACTTTTGCTAAGGCTATGTAGTTCAATAAGTTCGTCTCTTCCTAAACTTGAGATCGAGATCCTTTCCTCATCAGCAAACTGTACTTGAGTTGAATCATTAGGACAAATACGTGAGCATCGGTATATGCTCATGTACATACCTGTAAACATACATAAGAGCACCACCGGTATTCACCTTCGTATATAAATTAGCGCTCCAAGTGCACGAACGGGATCTCAGAGTGAATGACGCTTCTTGTGAGTCATCGGAGAAGGATTTTTAAATCGCACAAGCCCTCTTTGATATGCATTGGCTTGCTTGAATGACTCCCATACTATAGCGGACATAATTATATCATATCAATGACATCTTAATGAAAAAGAAAAAAAAATGATTGCTTCATTTCTGAGAAAAAAATCGTAGTTGACTTTTCAAATTTTTCAATGAATTTTCTTTATGCTGCAGAGGAGGCACAAGATTCAAAAAATTGGCACTGCTTTCGACGGTAATAATATTTCACCGGAAAGCTGCAAGACGAAGTAAGACTGGGTATTCTGCCATGTCTAGTCGATCAAAAATTTATTTTATTCTCGATTTTGAACCGAAAGAGACATCTATATAATTTGGTAATATTCTTTATTCGCTGTCATAAAAGATACTATTTAACTGTGTGAATGCTAAACAATTTTCCACAAACCGAGACGAGTGGGCTCTAAAATGCCTTATACCACTTGGGTGCATGTAATAACATTCAGGTGCTACAGCTCTTCGGATGAGAAACCCGTTTCCGCATAAAAGTATAGATAAAGAATATATGAAGTGGTGAATCATTCGCATATGAGAGGTTCTACAGAACTTTTGACATTAGGCGTACTGCACGCTATCTCTGAACCTTTAAAAGATTATCAACGTGTCGGAGTTGATTTGAATAGGTTCGAGGGCCTCGGAATGTGTACTCTATTCGCTGTTCTGTCGAAAGAATCTGTTTATCCGCAGCACGGCCCGCAACCCTCATTCTTTGGGTATCTCTTAGCGTACTCGCGCCGTTTTTTGATTTCTTCAGTCTGCTGCAAAAATAACATTGCTCGAAAAATTCTGCCAAAATTCAGTGACATTTTAGGCACCCTATATATTGAGAAAAGATTGGTTTCAGACGCGTGCCTTCAACGTGGCGTTCATAAACAAACGTCGAAGTCGCGTAACCGTGTTTTCACGAAAAGTTGAGATCTCCCGTACTGAGCTTATAAAAAAAAAAATAACATTTGCGATAGTTACATGATCGAAACGGATTTCAATAGCTTCAAACAACACCAATAATATCCCGTTTGGTTTGGGTGCGTGCGACCAATTGCGTTTAAATGATAGCATCAAGAAGATGGGTCAGTTCATGCGCCCACTCGACTGAAAAAGGTCAAATTTCTACGGCACAAGATGGAGAAGGAGGGCACGCTCCTGGGATGTTTTGCCCATTTTTCTCCACCCTTTTTTGAACAATATCCCATAGTTCTCATGTCCTGATATGGAATGTTATTTGAGTGAGAAGCATTACAAGAATCGTATCGAAGGAGTCGATGTGATCGAGCCCGTCTCAGCACTTCTATGAGGTTGCAATCGCTCATATCATCTTGGAAACAAATCAATCACACCAGAGAACCCATTCTACCTTCAAATGCCACCATAGACTTTATTCAAAAATTTTACGGTCAATTGAAGAATTACGGACGAGGCGCCAGATCTTGAGCAGAAGGAATTTCAGAGCTCCGGCTTGTCGTACAGGCTCATCAAACATAGACACAGCATTACGCTGTAGATGTGTATGTTTGTGCTCACCGGTAAACATGGTAGAGAATTTTGGACGACTGTGTACGGCAGGGGGGGGCTTGTAGTTATTCGCGCAACTAGTTGTTTCCTGATTCTGAGCTCTACTATCAATATCGGTTTCGGGCATTTGACGACAACTCTGTGCAAATCGACTATTATACCCATTTTGAAAGGATTTTAAAATTAGATATGGGAAATAGCTTGCGTGGTGCTAGATCGTCGATTGTGACCGGATATTCAATATTATTAATTCATGGAAAAGTGAAAACAATGCTCGAGTCAAGAGGGAGAAATCGAGACTTAAACGAGAGGAGCAAGAGGAGCAATTGGAGAAGAAAAAAGAAAAAAAATAGCATTTGCCATATCTGCTTAAGGCGATGCGGTCACCGTGCAACCCGGAAATTATATCTTATTTGGATAACGAAGTTGGAGACGATTTGTCCATTACGTATTATCATCTGAATTGTGGTGGACAACTCATTATTTGTCACGAATCATAAGGCTATCACTAATAAACGAGAATAACTTGCCCGCGGGTACTTTCTAACCTACAAATTGGCACATTTTCGTTCACAAAACTCTCAAAATCTAGTTCGATTTGGGTCAAACGAAGAGTTATCCAGGCCAAGTTGGATGATAATAAAGCCTGGATAACTCGTCGTTTAGCCCATAATGGAAAAGATTTTGAGAGTTCTGTGAACAAAGCTCAGCGTGCACGGTGACCGCATCGCCTTAAAATATGGAGCTCTACCTCGTGATTATCACTACTCTCGCCATCAGCACCACCCATATACTGTCGATCGAAAAACACTCTGGGACCTTAGTATTCAAATATATATATATATATATATATATATATATATATATATATTATCACGATCCCGAATCATACAAAGACGCGCTGAAATGATTCTAGTTTCCAAAGCCATTTTCCTTGAATACCCCTCGTGGTGTAATAACGAGCTGGCGAGGCAGAAAAATCGTTGCTTTTCAGTCAGAATTACTCAAAAATCTGACCGATAACCACATCTAGCAGTGCGCGAATGATCCGATGGGTTTACATTCGACTGAGAGTATCTAAAAGTCCTTTGGACGTCTGTGAACGTTTTTGGTTGGTACAGAAATAACATTCCCCCAAATTAGTGGGCACGCACTTTTCCACTCCTTTTTGAGGTTCTAGTTACCACTCAAATTGATTCCAGACGCGTGCCACGAAAAAAAAAATTTCATTCTGCAGTAACCCAAATGTCAAAAGTTCTGTAGAACCTCTCATATGTGGTGATCCTGACGCGAATGGTATCGGTTTGCCCGGCACCCTCCTCGTTCAAATCTCATATAACGATTCAAATGGTATAGTGATGACTATATCACTTGATTGAATGATGATCAATAAACCACACTCTGAATAGATATGGCAATCTTATAAATAGGTTTCAAATCTTATTCTATAGGGTTTCTTCGACTGATAGATCATTCAATTTATATTTATGTATTGAAATACATATTTCATGTTGACTGTATAAAAATCAAAAAAACACTGATGATTGTGTCTATTTTGCAAACTATTTCTCCCAGGTTTACAATCACTATTCTTAAAATTCGGCTCTTCTTACTCGAAATATCCACTGCCCTGATTGTGAGTAGATCATGACTGATACATACATGGGTAGTTCCGTGGAAACTTTAAAATAAGGTGTGCCAGCTTGAACGAACCCTTAAAACGCTTGAGGAAAAAATTCCAAATGTCATTTGCGGTGTCTTTTTTGTGCTCTTTCTGGCGCAATCATTAGTTTTTCGATCCGAGGCTAAGCGAAAAAAATTATCATCGAAAAAGGGGTCAAAATGTCAGGTCTGTGTGATGTGGTTCTTCCATTTTACGGCTTTTGGGAGTGTGTAGCACCACCGAGAGGCTCGCTCGGATTCCGGGCGGGCAAACTTATTGAATATATTGGTATAGCACCAAATCCCATTGCTATAAGAGCCCAAAGACCATTTTTTGTGTGCATGACGAGCACGTACATTTTGTGGCGCAATTTTACTTAAAATTTTATTCCGTCAGTTTTTCTCGATGAAAGTGAATTTGCCTGATCCTAGACTTTTCCACACCAACTTATTCATAAAGTAAATTGTCAGGCGCAACTTTGCATACTCCCTAGTATCGAAAAAAATTGATTTCCACACTTTGAGGAGCACTTTTCCGCGAAAACCTATTTTTGCTAAATTTTTATGTCAGGACCGTGTGGTACTAGTGCGACCCTTAATCGCGAGACTACACAGATTCTAGTCACTTTTTTTCAAAGTATTCAGTGATCAAATGAATATTCCAAAACCCCAAAGCTGTACCTCGAACCGTTACTGGCCGCGCGTGAGATCAATATTAGTGGCGAAATGTCAGGTCCGTGTGTTGCCTCAAAATGTCAGGTCCGTGTGACGCTACCACATCTCTCCGTGTTATCTTTATGGTACTGATAAGTGGGAAAATTTACATTCGTGCGCGAGTTTATTTATACTTTAATATGTTTCAAAAAGTCGAAAAATACATCTTAGAACCTTCGGAAGTGAGATTTAGCGCTGGCACATTTTCGACCCCCAAATATCGAAGTTTCCGCGGAACTACCGATATAAATATAAGAAATCGATTAATATTCAAACGTTCAGAATTATTGATTTTGCTCTTATATTAGTGACAATTTAGAATTTTGCTTTTCTCGCCGAGATCAGTTATGTCATTGGGTAATTGGAAGTTTTCAATCTCATTTTGATAATGAAACGAATCAATTTTTGGAGAGTGATCACCGATACGCTCGCCGATACGAGTATACGAGAACGGAGTTAGGGTCAGTATTAATGAGACTGAAGATCTTCCGTTAGCAAGATGTATCATACCGTCTGGATTTTTCGTGTTTTTTATGTTAGGAAATCACAAATTATAAATATTTTGCTCAGTCTCTAAAAGAATCGTTATTTTCCTTGAAACTAAATCATCGTACTCTAGTTTTTGACTATTATTTTTTTGAAGTACGCCAAAGAAAATTGGTTCAACCAATTTTCAAACTTCAACTCATTTACTTTGACGCATGTTTCATCCTTCAAATACTCTTTTCAAATTCCAGAATCCTAATTGATAATGTAAACAAGTATTTTTTCTCATCACGCGATTGTCCTTAAAAATTGTATAGTTATAGTTTGAAAAGTAAGTAATTACTACAAATGTCAAGAGGTGTTGGGGAAAGAGCGAATTTTCTCCTGTCAAATGCTCAGCCTTTTCTCGTTCTTATAAAAAATCACTAAAATTAACTTTGCTAATGGGAACTGTACATTTCTGGAGATAAGGGATGAAAGACGATTTGAGGGGTCAGTCGAATCCGGCCCTGCTGGGCTGGTGCTAATTAATTGTAGAAACACCTTTAGGCGACGCGCGTGCGCACTTGTGAGTTGTGAATGTTGGCATGTGAACCGACCCTATGTTTTGAGCTTAGTTTTGAGCTATGTCGCAGTTAGGTCGCAGTTGAACTCGGGCAGACAACTCCGGCCGCCTTGGACCGCCTGTTTTCTCTTTTATTATTAAAAGAGGTTAAAATTTAATCATTATCTCGCTAAAGTGAGTATGCCTTAAACTCTCTACAGTCATGCAATTAGAAATTTCAATTCATTAACCCCCTTGCGCAGACTCGCAGTCAGTGGTGTGTGAGAAAAAATTTTTCGCTGCCACCTCCCACTCTGACGCCCAAAATGCCACCCGCCCCTCTCGCGCTTCAGCACGAGCCACCTTCCCCTCTTCCCGCGGTGCCGAATTGTAGAGACGTGTCGTCTGCTCCGCAAGGAACGGCATGCCGCAAAAGAAAGCAAGACGTTAGAGCTCTCACGAAATTATTGCAATTTTTAACTGAAAGTCTTGGTTACGCGGTCGATCTTGTCTGCAACCTCGTAAAATTTTATCCTGACTCGTTTGATGATGCTCCCATCACGCTGGCAATATTCATGCACCGGTAGCTGTGCTCGAAAGTACGGCGAAGCGAGCGCAGCTACCACACTATATAGGGCCGTTTTAACCTAAGACGAATTTTCGAACATAGATATCTACTCGATCTACACCTCAGGGACCAGGCATCTCCATATCAAATTGGATCCGAATAAAAAACTCAACCGTCTTGGATCCCATCCGGTATGCTTTACCTCGTAATCGCGAATTAATCATCACGCTCCTGAGCGGCAAAATTCATACCATTATTACTTCTAATGTATTTAGATAGAGCCCAGACCGAGATCAGACAAGAGTGCCAACAGCACAACTCGACACGCATGCCAATCCAAGCCCAACTTGATGTACTGCCGCGCGACAGCCTTTTTTCCCCCCTCTCGACGCATACGCCAGTCCGGACAAGTGAGAGAGAAATTAGGAAAGAAGTTCGTCTGCTTTGTTTTACGTTTTGGTCTCAGGACTCAGGCTGTTAGTAACAGTGAGAGCTTTAAGCTTGAAGCTCCATAACGAAATAAGCTTTCAGGCTGTTGTAACAGTCAGAGCCTTGAAACTCTGTGCATGAAAATTGGATCCTTATTTTCCACAACTTGTCATAATCAGTGCATCAAGTATTATGTACATGATGGAAGCCTTCACAACATGAGAATGACTTTTTTCAGTGTTTAAGATCAGACACTGGAATAATTATGAGGTCTTTCCTGCACTCTCTTATACAAGTAGTTCTCAGAGTGCCAATTCCGCTCCCAAGTGATGAACTTTGAACAGAATGATATAGATGCCACGTCTTGGGTTACTGTGTATCCTGATTCACTGAGCTTCGAGGTTGGATGCTCCATGCAATCCTTCTTCAGTTGAGAACTTGAGTAGTGCTTGACTCGTTCCTTGGTTGGAACCATGAGTCGTAGTGGACTTATTCGTAAGTGGAGAACTTGAATTGTGCCTGATCCACTTCCTAGTTGGAACTTGAGTCGGGTGAACTCATCTCTTAGATAGAGATTTGTGTCGTGGTGGCTTGTCTAAGTCTAAGTGTGCTTTTCCTGCATCTAAAAAACGTTTTGTGATTTTCAGGGACTAAAGAGTCTAATAACTTTTAATCTGTTGATACTCCTGAGTAATATCCTTCATTCAATTGAGCAAATACATTTCTTGTTCTCAAGTAGCCAAGGAACTCTTGTCAAAGCTTGAAACATTATCAAGTAGTTGTACAATCGGATGTACAATGCTGTACCAGAAAATTGAGCCAACACTTTGTCTTGCTTGGTTTGTGCTGATTTGGGAAAAGACATCATTTGACAGTAACTTGTGACTTAGTACCAGATCATTGGTTATGGTTCGTACTAGACTAGACATATTTTGAGATTAGCCCTGGTTAATGGATTAGATAATATTCGAGTGCAGAACAAACAACCAGTCACGGCTAGCAGCACTTTTCATACCTAAAGTTGAGCAAAAGCAGAAACCTTGCTTCTTTCATGGAATTAATGTGATCCTTGGTGTTTGAATATCATAATCCAAGTCTCCTCTCTATTTCATTTTTTATGACATGTGTTGGAGTCAGTGGGAAATTCTCAGTGGTTGTTATACTGGGGAAGCATGTCAGATTGGATTTTGTGCCAAAAAGCGGGTGAAGGATCATGCATGCGCAACTTTTTTATTGCTTCAGAACAAATTCATTATCCTGATTGAGGTGAAACTGTCTACAGCTCGATTCAGCATCCGTTCAGAATTTTATTTTATGCTAGAATTTCTTGAATTCATCATAATTTCTCAGAGTTTGAGAAATCAGTAGGCTTGAACATCAGTATGTATAGCCTCTCATGAGTTCCAACCCAAATGTGAGGCAGATACAGAATAATTGTAAATCCTTGGTCGTTTTTCAAATTTGGATTTTGTATGATTCTAACATGGAAATAGTCATTTGAAAACGCAAAAAAGCGATCCAAGCTGGGAAATCCCGTACTCTTGAGTTTGAACTGTCCGCGAAGGAGAAATCTATCCCGAATACCTGGATTTCATATAATCCTGCAAAACTCCACATGCACAAATCTTCATAGATCTTGCCATGCAAACTTTTTTAAAGATCGCTAAAAGCTCTTTGGAAGGCTCCCATACCCAACTTGCCCCCATTAAGCCGTTTTCTTAATAACTTTGGCCCATCTCCATATTTTCCAACGTACCATAGCTCATTTCAAAGCTTGTCTTAAGACCTTCAAAATAAGTCAAGGTACATTCAATTTGAACCAACTGGAGCCAAACTGTTTTAATTCTCCCAAAAGGTGATTTTTGAGAGTTTACAAAAGTGTGTACCCAACTTGCCCCCATTAAGCCTTTTTCTTAATAACTTTGGTTTACTTCAACGATTTTCAGCGTGCTTTAGTTCATTTTGAAGCCTGTTCAAAGACCTTCAAAATGCACTAAATTACGCCCAATTTGGATTAATTGGAGCCGAACTGTCTCAATTCTTCCGAAATAAATGATGGAAATCGGCGATAAAGTGTTTTTATTGCCGTGCACGCACATTTGGAGCTTTTCGGTGGTTCGAAACACTGTTTCTGACCCATTTTGACGTGATAAACACGTTCTGAGTGGTAAAAAAAAGTCGTTCTGCACGCCCTTTCGAGATGAACATATGGGGGCATGTTAGGTACACTCCGATGTCGGCATCCTTGTTTACAAATCGTCTCCGTGTTTTGCACATAAATTAGCTTGGATCCGAAATTTGCATTTTTGAAGAACGGATTTTGGAGGTTTTGAAACAAGGAATCGAATGCGCTAAGGTACGTTGAGATTGGTTGAACTCAAAGAATTTGGCACCGATTTGACTGAAGGCGATTCCCTCGGTGCTTTCTTAGCTAAGCAATAACGATGAATAGAAAAATCACTTTAAATTTTCTGGAGTACGCAGGAATGATTCGGGGTCGACGCAAACTAGTTCGTCGCCGAGACCCTATTCCCCTATTTTACCCTATTTTAATACTTTTTGGACTTACCCCTTTTCTTCCCCTGTAATCGGCCCAAAGACCCTTAGAGTACCCTAAAATGCGGTTTCGACGACCATTCCTTGCCTAAAATTTTACTCGCTCAGTTTTCCTCGATGAAAGTGAATATACCTCGTTCCAATTATTTCCGCGTCAATATTTTTTCTCCGACTTTATCGTCCAGGTGTAACTTTTCTCTGCCCCAAAGTATCGAAATAGTTGATCTTCGCACTTCGGGGAGTAGTTTTTCGCGAAAATTTACTTTTGCCAGATTCTTTGATTTTTAACGTAAGCCTGTATGGGTAATGCCAATATCCTTGGCTGTAGCTCGAAGACGCTTGAGCGTTAGGGTCTATAATTTTGGATGACGTTTTTTGTGCTAAAAGAAGACTATTTCCGGAGCTTCGGCTGAATTCGTAATCCGGATCTGACACACTCCCTTGGCGAAATCAAATTTAGTGTCAAAATGTCAGGTCCGTGCTTTGCTACCGTGCCATTTGCGGGAATACATCTTATTAGAATGTTGGCAAGTGGGACTCGCGGTTGGCACATTTTCGATCCCCAAATATCGAAATTTTCGCAAAAGTATACTTATATACGACCCTCAATATACGATACCTCTGTCGTCGCACAGAGACCAAGGTCTGTGCCCGTTCACAGAGTGCTCAGATTTTAAAATGGAAATTTATGATCCTGCGAATGATTCTGGGGGTGTTATAATTCGTCCTCTTGGCACTTTCTTTTCATTTACAAATTCAATGTGCTCTGGGAACTGAAACGCAGTCTAAATCGAGAATCTATGACAAACAAACTCTTTGCAAAGTGAATGGATTGAGAAAAAAGAAGTGCTATATAATTTTTCAAAACTCCCCTCTTTAGTACCCTATTTCCTGACATTATTTTCCCCTATTCCCCTATTTTCGGGGTGCTGAGCGGCGACGAACCCTGAACTATTTATTTTTTTCATATTTCAACATAACAAACGTGAAAAAAAATTGCCGGGGAGCCAAGGAGTGCCCATTCCCGAGATCGACATATGGGGGCAAGTCGGGTACAGAGGCGAGTTGGGTACACTTACCTTATCAAAGAAACCATTCTCAAATATTCCTGCTATATCCTGCAGATTAAACTCGTCATCAATCCTTCTTTGGAAGATTCTTGAAAGGTTTCTGGAAGATTTCTGAAATGATTCTGATACGTTTTGAAACGTTACTGAAAGGTTCCCGAAATGTTTCTGGAATATTTCTGAGAGTTTCGCAGAAGTTTTTTTGAAGTTTTTCGGGAGTTTCAATACCATTCTCAACTATTTCGGCAATATTTGACAGGCGATCCGTCAGTAATCTTGATCCGGAGGGGATTTTTTACAATGATCATCTCATTCTCACATCACAAAAACTTGCGTTTGGCCAAATAGACGTTTTAGGACATAGAGTGTACTCTCTTAAGGCGATGCGGTCACCGTGCACCGTGCACGCTGAAAGTTATTCGCACTTTTATCAAACTTGCTTGCGATTTGGGGGAAACGACGAGAAGACCCGCGTTTATTATCATATAACTCGAGTCCGTCCTCTCGTCGTTTGGCTCAAATCGGAAGAGAAGTGGAGAAAAATGCGAATAACTCGAGTGCGGACACTTCCTAACCTATAATATAGGCACTTAGTAATTCGCACTTTTATCCGATTCTCTTGCGATTTGGGCAAAACGATGAGAAGACAAACTCTAGTTAGATGATAATTAACGCGGGGCTTCTCGCCGTTTCACCCAAATCGCAAGAAAATTTGATAAAAGTGCGAATAACTTTCAGCGTGCACGGTGACCGCATCGTCTTAACTTCTCCGAGTGGGATTTTTCACTCGGATTCTGAGTGAAAGTCCATCTCACTCGGACAAGAGTCAGATATCAGAAAAATCAAAAATACATTTTTCGATAGTTTCGTGAACAACGTCGCAGCTCCATAACCCGAAGGACCCGGATACGAACTCTACCAGCGCGCGGTGACACTCATGGAAAGTATTATCATATAAACGTCGATGATTTCACCAACATCAATTTTTCAACAAAAAACCCCGATATTGTAATACCGTCAAATTGGGTAATTTTGGTACGTTTTCGGTGCTTTTCATTTTGTTTGGCTTGGCATTCCACCATACATTGACAAAACTCACTTCTATTAGTAGTCAATCTAAAGCTTACAGTCTTAGCTTTCGATTGATGGGCTACAAAGTTCAATTTGATGCGTCTGAGCTGGAGCTATTAGCAGTTGAAGAAGTGTACCAAAGTTAGACCCCGATGGGGCAACTTTGGTACACGTAAGCCCGAATTTATAGTCGTAATCCGGAGTCCGGATAAGCTAATCCGAGGCGCCACAATCGGTGCGGCGAGTTCGCGATTCTATGAGGTTTGGCGACTGTGGCGCCCCGGATTAGCTTATCCCGACTTCGGATTACGACTACAAATTCGAGCCTTACAGAATATCTCAATTTTGCCCACCACTATGCGAGTGAATTAATTTTAATCGTTCAAAAGTTTTATTTTAAGCTGGGTTGTACTATTTTTGTGAGGGCTTATAAAGAGAAACTGTGACTTACATTAGATAGATCTTGGCGAGAGGAAGAGAACTGTACAAATTTCATGTATGCAAGAGGTTCACTGGAGGAGAAAAAAATTTTTTTGGAAAAAATTTGACGAAAATTCACCTGGCACCAAATGAATGCTTTCTCTTTTGAGAAAGCAAAAGTATCTAGGACCTCTGTAGTCTGGCGATTAAGGGTTGCACTAGTACCACACAAACCTGACATAAAAATTTAGCAAAACTAGATTTTTACCGAAAAGTACTCCGCAAAGAGTGAGAATCAACTTTTTTCGAGACTTTAAGGCATGGATGAAAAGTTGCGCCTGGCGATTTAATTCAAGCAAAAGTTGGTGCGGAAAGGCCTGGAATGAGGCAAATTGACTTCAATTGAGGAAAACTGAGTGAAATTTTAGGCAAAATTGCGCCACAAAATGTACGTACTCGTCATGTACACAAAGAAAGGTCTTTTGGCTCGTATAGTAATGGAATAATATGGTGCATAATACTATCATATTCGATAAGTTTGCCCGTCCGAATTTCTAAGGAGCCTCTCAGGTGGTGCTATACCCTCACAAAGGCCGAATAGAGGAGGAACCACATCACACGGACCTGAAATTTTGACACATTCTTCGATGATAATTTTTTTCGGTAGTGCCGGATCGAAAAACAAATGATTGCGCCAGAAAGAGCACGAAAATTCACCGAAAATGACGTTTGAGATATTTTCCTCAAGCTTTTGAAGGGTACATAACTTTTCAAATTTCGCGGAACTACCGATATATGGACGGCTCCCGACCAGAACAGTATAAGTCCATTTTTGGCATTCCTGGCAAATGAGCTTCAAAAATTTCTTGCAGTAGAAAATTCGGATTGTCATTTTTAGTGATTATGTATTTATTTATCATGTAATGAGTGTATTTTTACGACAATTTTTGCATGGGGCATGATGATTCTCAATTGTTTACACTTCTTATCAGTTGTTTTGCAATAAAAAATGGACTTATACCGTTCTGGTCCCCAAATTTTCTCGACGTTTTTTCCGGACCAGAACGGTATAAGTTTTGGCATTCCTGGCAAATGAGCCTCAAAGTTTTCTTGCAGTAGAAAATTCGGATTGTCATTTTCAGTGATTATGTATTCATTTATCATGTAATGAGTGTGTTTTTACGACAATTTTTGCATGGGTCATGATGATTTTCAATTGTTTACACTTCTTATCAGTTGTTTTGCAATAAAAAATGGACTTGTACCGTTCTGGTCCCCAAATTGTCTCGACGTTTTTTCCGGACCAGAACGGTATAAGTCCATCATTTTTTCTGGAGTAGGCTTGTACCGTTCTGGACCGGGGAAAGTAAAGACACTAGTCGGCTTTCACCATCTTGAATCGTAAAATATTAAAAAATTGTCGATTTGAACCCTTTTGCATCAAAAAACGTCGAAACACTGTGGATTTATACCGTTTTTTGCGTAAAAAAAGTTGAAAATTTCTGGGGCCAGAACGATATAAATCCATGTTTTTTCCTGAAATTGTTGACTGGGAGCTGTCTGGGGGCTTGGTGAAGTTGTTTGATTAGGTCCATGAACCATCATCATCGGGTTACATTGACAGATCTCACCAAATATGTTGAAATTGGAGTACTACGACCGTAATCGATGACATTTTTGAAATTGAAGTCCACGTGTGCGTATTGTAGGGTTTCAGTTGAGCAGTATTCATTCAATCAGCCTGGTTTACACTCTAATATAGTGGTTGGGAAGTGTTCAAGGATAGAATTTCTACTTGGAGATTCACATGGGGAGAGTTTATACTGAAGAGATCAGGATCAAAATTCTTCTATTCCGAAACGCGGAGTTTGAATGAGTAATCGGACTTTATTTAATTTAGCAGTCTGAAACAACTAATATTGATGAAGAGTATTACGCGATTCAAATTGAATGCAGGTCGCTCAATTCGAGGAGTATAATATTTTTATAACAATATCGACCATAATGAGATTCACTTGTAATCAGCAAGAAAATCGAATTCGGACAGTTGAGCGATTACCAATAACTAGAGAGCGAGTTGATGATATTCAAAATATCATAAGTGATTTTGGTAGATTTTTTCGTCCTTGATGGTTAATATACAAGTTGAACATTTGGTCTCGTCGATCTTGAAGGACGGTGGGGAACTAAATGAATTCCCAAATTTTCATGATGGAAATTTTATTGCAACGTTTCGTCCACTAGGTTTTGTGGACCTCATCAGGCTTCAGGTTTGTTATTCTTTAGATCGTCATGATATTTTGGACGATCTTGTAATAGAGCACAGACATAACGTCTAGCTCCTGTCAATACAAGTAAACAGAGTGAGTCCCATCTGTTTACTTGTATTGACAGGAGCTAGACGTTATGTCTGTGCTCTATTACAAGATCGTCCAAAATATCATGACGATCTAAAGAATAACAAACCTGAAGCCTGATGAGGTCCACAAAACCTAGTGGACGAAACGTTGCAATAAAATTTCCATCATGAAAATTTGGGAATTCATTTAGTTCCCCACCGTCCTTCAAGATCGACGAGACCAAATGTTCAACTTGGATATTCAAAATAATTTATTGGAAAAATTGTGAATGAAATATGTCTATTCCATGATGAGGCTAGGTATTTGTCGTCATTAACATTGCTCTTACCACAAGTAACATTGCGTCTAGATTATCAAAGTTGCCTGTATCTTCGATGCAATTATTCGATTCTTTGAGAAGATTCCATCCCTGGAGGAATTATTGAAAAAGAGAACCAAAGCAAGTTCAACACCGATCGCACTATCGACTGAAATTCTTCGATTGATCCTGTAAATCCTGTCTCATTACTGACGATGTAAGACGATGTATGCTAAAGTTCAATTTAGAGCCCTTAGCAAGGTCACGATGTTTAAACAAATTCCCACAGAAAGCTGTTCCGCGATTTTCCGTGTAGATAAGCCTCTTGCATGATGCAAGAGCGTGAAAAAAGCAGCGATGAACTTCGATGTCTAATATACAAGTTGAACCTTTGGTCTCGTCGATCTTGAAGGACGGTCCTTCAAGATCGACGAGACCAAAGGTTCAACTTGTATATTAACCATCAAGGACGAAAAAATCTACCAAAATCACTTATGAACTTCGATGTCGACTCGATGCAGCCACATTCACAGCATAGGGCATCAGTATCCTAGTTTTTGAGGTCTACTATTACCTCACAAAGCCTAGAGAAGTGCAATAATTGAGGATAGAAGGTGCGAGAGCCGTGTTTTGATGCTCGGGCATGGACTTATACCGTTCTGGTCCCCAAAATAAGTCGAAACTTTTTTGCCACCAAAAATTGTCATGGTGCTTGTGACGGCTCAGAATAAATTTTCACTCCCGGAGTTGCACATACATGTTTTCGCATCTATTCCCTATCGTTTTCCGCTAAAAAGTCCATTTTCACCAGAATTGACTTATGTCGTTCTGGTCGGGAGCTGTCCATATGTATATCAGTTACAGTCATCCCTCGTTAACACGAACACCTTTAACACGAATTCTCTCATTAACACGAACGAAATTCTTGTCCCGTTGAGAATGCACTGGCTCTTATGGACGTTTTTTGAGTTAACACGAATTTTCGTTAACACGAATTTCGAACGATTTTCCGGTCCCGTCTGACTCAAGATCTTGGTTAACACGAATTCAAATTTGTAAACAGAGTCAATGTCCGCGAGGAACAGCTCAGTACATCGCGATGAGTAAGCGCAAGCGGTCGTGTATTGATTTGAGCACCAAACTTGAGATACTAGATGAAGTTGATCGGTCTGTTGAGAAAAAGAGCGAGATAGCTGATAGTTTTGGAATTACAAGATCTACATTATCAACGATCATATCACAGAAAGATGAGATTCGGAACGCCGCAGCATCAGGAATTGAGTTGCCAAAAGTAAAACGCTTGCGTGGTGCGAAAAATGATGAATTGGAAGAGGAATTATTTGAATGGTTCTGCAGAGTGCGGGAAAAAATATTCCAGCGACTGGCGGGTTAGTTCGAGAGAAGGCTCTAGAGATTGCGAAAGATTTAGGCGTCGAAAATTTTAAAGCTTCGAGTGGTTGGCTGGAGAATTTTCAAAATCAAAAACTTATTTCATCCCAAGTTATCTGCGGTGAATTTCTAAAAGTGGACGAAAGAGACGCGAACAACTGGAGGAAAGATTTTTCAGAAACTAGGAAGAAATTTGCTCCTCGAGATACTCTCAATATCGATGAAGGTGGGATACATTGAAATCTTTTCTCCAACAGTACACTCAATCTAATAAGAGGGAACAAGTGCCATGGTGGTCCCAAAATATAATAATAATAAAACTTACAAGAGGAGTCCAGAGTCTCCGGGTCCTGAAATCTCACCAAAATTTTTTACAGTTTCGTATCACCTAGAATATGAAGAATTCAGAGTAACTCCGTCAAATGGGCCCTGTGTCCGAAGTTACAGCCTATAACATTAGCATTGCCCATATAGGTCCATGTTAAAGGGTGATATATATAGATCTACTAGCAATGTTGTCGTTCCTGGCTGTAGCTCAGAACAGAAGGCCCATTTGACAAAGTTGCTTACGAAACTGTGAAAAAATTTTGGTGAGATTTCAGGATCCGGAGACTCCGGATTCCCCTTGTTAGATAGAAATTGTAGTTGTCCAAATTCAATCAATACTACCTACAAAACAGCAGAGATATTCCGATCTGTTCTTCCAACACCATCTATCGCATATTACCCTGTTAACACGAATTAATTCGTGTTAACCAGTTAACGCGAACTAATTCGTGTTAAGAAGTAACTGGAGCGTTCTGGTTAACCCGAACTCCTTGATAACACGAACAAAATTCCTGTCCCGTGAAATTCGTGTTAACGAGGGATGACTGTATAATTACTCATGCAAAAAATATGCCAAATTTTGACGTTGGAGTAAAAGTTAAACCGAACCTACTTCACGCAGAATCTTTTAGTAACCCCTACATAATATCAGCAAATCAGCAAATGTTTTGAGCAAATCTGATCCCCTTACATAGGCCCCCACCATCCAGTGCCTAGGGCCCTCGGTGGCTCAAAGACGGCACTGCTTCCTAGGTTTTGTGACTGGATTTTATACCCAACAGGATTTTCAGTCCGAGCATCCGGTTATTTACGGGTTTATTTGCCTTCCGTGATGTCAGTGTAAATTTTCTCGCCCGACAGAATTTCAAATCCGAGCATCTGGTTATTTGCGGGTTCATTTGTCTTGCTAGATTCCGGAATGGGAATTCATCGCCTAGCAAGATTTTTAGCCCGAGAATCCGGATATTTGCGGGTTTATTTGCCTTCCTCGGCTTTGGAATTGGAGTTTATCCCGCGACGGAATATTTGGTCCGAGAATCCAGTCATTTGCGGGCTTATTTGCCTTCCTAGGTTTCGAGATTGGATTTCATCGCCCGGCCGGATTTCGAGTCCGAGTACCCGATTATTGGCGGGTTTAACCCGGTTATTGGTTGGTCCGAACATCCGGCTGTGGATTTGATTGCCTTTCTGGGTTGCGGGTTTGATTTCCTCGCCTGATAGAATTTTCAAACCGAGCATCTAGTCATTTGCGGGTTTATTTGCCTTCCTGGGTTTTGGGGTCGATTTTCTCGCCTGACAGAATTTTCTGTCCGAGCTTCCGGTTATTTGTGGGTTTATTTGCCTCCCTAGGTTTCGGGATTAGATTCGGTCGCCCGACAGAATTTCCGCTCCGAGCCTCCGGTTATTCGTGGGTTCGATTGACTTCCGGGGTTTCGGGGTTGATTTTCTCGCCCGATAGAATTCTCAAACCGAGCATACGGTTGTTTGCGGGTTAATATTTACTTGCCTTACGTGATTTTGGTGTGGATTTTCTCGCCTGAGAGGATTTTCAATCAGAGCATCCGGTTATTTGCGGATTTATTTGCCTTCCTAGGTTTCAGGATTAGATTCTGTCCCGCGACAGAATCTCCGCTCCGAGCATCCGGTCATATGCGGGTTTACAGGCGTCCCTCGTTCAACGCGGGGGTTACGTTCCGGCAGGTTACCGCGTTGAGCAAAACCGCGTTGAACAAAGCATTGCTCTTATGGAGAAAAGGGGGTTGCGTACCAAGACTCATGATCGACCAACTATGACCGATTTTTTTTGTGAATTTGGGATCAAATGAGAGTCTTTTCAATGATGAAATCATCGTTAGTCCTGATAAACCATAAAACTTCCCCGGACTTTCTGTTCACTTTCACGAATAGTTCTTATTGTTGCGATTCATTCACACAAAATTTCCGCGCAACTTCTGCAAATCTTACACCTGTTTTCAATAGGTTCAAAATTTTCGATATTTTTCCAAGTTCATCACTTTTCGAGACTTTTTAGCAGCGGGAGAACTTTTGCAAGGTGATACTTGTTTTCTTTTTTCAGACATTATGGAAAAGAGATAGATTTTACTTTGCTAAAAATACAGCCGAGATTCATGTAAACAAAAATTTGAATTTTTTGGTTAGGGGCTCAAACAATCAGACGTAGTTGTCTAAGAAAATCAATGACTCGTCATAATAAATACACTCTCGATTCGTTCACCCAAGACAGCATCAAAAAGTAGAATTCCTCAGAACTGTTATATGTGTGATTATTCACGAGTTTTAGCACTCAACAGATTCGATGTAAATTGTTTGTTATTCTTGCGGTCGATAGCGTCTTTTTGCTGACGTCATTCGAAGCTTTCTTCAAAAATTTCATTTTCAAAACCGCGTTGTACAAGTCCCAAACCGCGTTGAACAAAAAAAAGGTGGCAATTCAAAAACCGCGTATAACCAAAACCGCGTTGAACGAGGGATGCCTGTATTTGCCTCCCTGGGTTTAGGGGTTGATTCCCTCAACCGACGGCATTTCCAGTCCGAGCATCCGGTCATTTGCGGGTTTATTTGCCTTCCTGGATTTCGGGGTTGATTCTCTCGCCCGACAGAATTTTCAGCCCGAGCTCCGAGCTATTTTCGCGTTTATTCACCTTGCTAGGTTCTGGGGTGGATTTTCTCGACCGACGGCATTCCAGTTCGAGCATCCGGTCATTTGGGGGTTTATTTGCCTTCCTGGGTTTTGGGGTTGACTTTCCCGCCTGACAAAATTTCTGGTCCGAGCATCCGGTTATTCTCGGGTTTATTGGCCTTCCTAAGTTCCGGGATCGGAGTCTACCCCCCGAAGAAATTTCTATCGGAGCACCCGGTCATTCACGGGTTTACTTGCCTTCCTGGGTTGGAGTTGGTTCCCTCGTCCGTCAGAATTTGCCACCCAAGATCGCTTCAATATCTGCCAATAAACTCTCTTGGATGATTTGAATAAAGTTATGTATACATTTACTCTTGCTCAAGTGCCTTCATCAAAATTAGTGATACACAGGATAAAGAGAATAGCTGAGTGATGAAATAACAAATTAGCCATCGTTGATTACGAATTATCCCAAACCTGATGTAATTCAGTTCCGAGCAAATTTCCGCGGATCTACTCATATCCTCACAGTATTTGGTTACACTAGACCAAATCTATGCAAACACGAGTCTACGATTACTTGCCGTTAATTCCGTGGCAATATTTCCAAAGGAAATTTATCTTTTCCGTCCCCTCTACGACCCCTAAACGTAGCATATCTTTTACTACTTGATACTGATGGAATGCGGAGCTCCAGAAACTCATCTTTGGTGCCTAAAACAAGTAGAAATCAATTGCAACGACTCACCGAAACTTGTCCGGGACTGGAATAAGTTTTTGACTCAAATCACTCCTCGTAAAAATTTTGGCCCCAAAAAAAGAATCTCCTGCTGTAAAATGATGATGATGTTTCCATGCCAGAGATCAGAATTCTCACAAAAACTTACACCTATTCAGCGAATGATAAGAATTCTGGATCGAAATAGCTCATCTCACTGCGAAGTTTCAACTAACAAAGGATCTCATTTGTCCAAGTCATAACTCAATTTTTCAATGAGAATATTGGCATGAGCCTCGGATTGCTTTACAACTTGAATCAGTTTGAAAATGAACATGTAGTTTGATATCCTCTTGGAGGCTTCATGGTACTTCCAAATGGTGGAAATTTCCAATATTAAATTCATTCTGACCTTTTTGCTGAACTATCAAAATATTTTCCTAGATCCATTACTGCCTGCATTTCATATCTTGGAACAAATTTTTAAGTATACACTTCAAGCAGAATCTTTGATCACCCAAGATCACTTCAATCTCTGCCAATAAACTCTTTTTGATAATTTGAGTCAAGTTATATTTTCACTCTTGCTCAAGTGCCTTCATGGAAATTGGCACAGAATACAAATAATAGATGAGTGAATGAACAACAAATTATTCCAAACCTGATGTAATTCATACCGATAATACTGTACCAAGGCACACGCTGTTGCCAGATTGTGTTTAGAAGGCTTGGAGGCTCTTACTTCTATCCGGATATTTTCATCCATTCCCAATCATCATATTATACATTACTCGGCAAAGTTCAAACATCAATATCATAATAATATTCCATAGTTAGGATCAGTCAAGTTAAGCTTGAGAGAAATTGAATCAATCTCGATTCCAACATCCTAACACAATTTACCAATCATATTTTCCATAAAATCATGGAATAGAGCTAAAAATGATTTCAGATTCTTTGCGGTAATATAGAAAGTTGTGTCAAGACAGTTCAAGAGTTCAAATGAAGAATCTGTTAGAAGGAATCAAGCTACTGAAAGTGATTTTAGTGTGATTAGATTAGATGGTCTATCACTAGTTAGATCTTTCTTCAGATGCGACACCATATTCACAAATGGATGGATAATAGATTGCTATTATGTCAAGAGTTTGAGCTTGAAGATCAATCAAGCGACATACATAGTCTGTCAAGAAATTTTTCTATTCGCTTTGTCTATAGTTCATTATTTACAGAATGGAACTAACAATCAGATTATTTTCACTGCACACAAATAAGAAATTTGATGGCCCGCTTATTCAGAATTTAGCTCTGGCTCCGCTGGGAAAAGATGTATCCATCCCTTAATTCTCTGTTTCTGCAATATTCACTAAATTGGGAAATCATGAATAATTTTTCCCATTCACATGTATATATAATATTGCCAGCATGTGAACACCATCAAACGAGTCAGGATAATATCTCATGGGGTTGCAGGCAAGACCGCGTAACCAAGACTTTCAGTTAGAAATTGCTATGAAATTATTGCAATGAAAATTTGTAATAATTTCGTGAGAGCTCTAACATCTTGCTTTCTTTGCTGCATATGCCGTTGCTTGCGGAGCAGACGACACGTCTCTTCAATTCGGCACGGCGGGAAGAGGGGAATGTGGCTCGTGCTGAAGCGCGAGAGGGGCGGGTGGCGTTTTGGGTGTCAGAGTGGGGGGTGGCAGCGAAAAATTTTTTCTTATCCACCACTGTATACTCGGCTTCGTGCGCAGGAGGGTCAATGCAGGCTTGGTCTCAAACTCTCTAATTCGAATTGATTGCTCCTCGGAAACTTTTGAAGCAATAATAACTCATCACGCCAGAAAAGAGGCTCATATCTATCATTCACCAATAATTTTACAGAAATCAAATGTCGATATCTCATAATGGCCCATGGTCAATCAAGGAGATCTAATGAGGGGCTCATCTACATCCATACAGAAGAGAAAGATGAACAGTTGGAGGAATTTATACAACTTGACTCAGCCACCAGAACATGGTTGAACAGCTTGCATCATATTTGGAGTTTATGTAAGATGCAAAATAAATTACCACTCACAAGGAGGGTGCCAGGCCTTCGGATCACCAATCCTCCTGGAACTCTAGGATATGTTTTGTTATACGAAAACATGTAACAAACCACTCTTATTGCCAACGCTCCCTAGAATCATCCTGAGTACCAGGGTCAATATCCCAGCAAATAGGCCTTTTCCAGGTGGATTGATGCATCCATAGTTCTCCATAAGCTGGCTATTCTATGCCGTGGGACTTTCCTTCAGACTAATAAGAATAGTTACATGAAATAGAGACTGAAAAGAACAAATTCCAGCTATATAAGACTGGTATAGCTCATCTCAACCACGGATGAGGGAAGTTGAGGCTCAAAAAACTGGCAAAATTGAGTTTTTCATCGACGGAATGATGAGTCTGAGAGAATGTAAGACTTTTCAATAAATATACATTAATGAATATGATTTACTCACATTCAGAGACCATCACTTTCCCAATTCATGTTGTCAAATAGCAGCTGCACTGTGTAAACTGCCAAGGCCAGCTAAGGAGAGTCACAACCAATAGCAGATCCTGCGACTGACCTATAAAAATTTGACAACAAAGAATCGTGCTCAATTCACACTCTGACTCTGCATATTCTACACTGATTTTACACGTTTCTATCCACAAGTTGATTGAAAAAATTCAATCTGAACTAATCTGAAATAGCTCTGTTGATACAAAGTTAACCTGATTTCGACCACGTGCAGAACAATGTCACAAGGAAAGTCTTGTTAAGCACCTCAAAATGAATACTTATCTGGTAATTCCAAACCGCAGGCTGTCTGCCACGGACTGTCAGGATGGTTGTCGACGATTTTAGCGATGGAAAAGTGATCAAGTGCGAGTTTCTTTAAAGCTAAACAAGGAGTGACGACACTTGTATGACTTTTGTCGTCTGCTCCTTTATAGCATTGCAAACTCTGCCGGTCAACAGTTTCTCGCAGACCATCACCTCGCCTGATATTCATTAGTCTGCTTGAGAGAAATTCACAATTTACCATCCATCGTCGACAATTAAGCATCTTGAAAATCCGTGGCTGATTGCAGTTTGGGATTTTCAGATGAATACTTATTTTTAGGTGCTGTAGAATTTGCTTGTGATGTTGTTCTAAACGTGGTCAAAATCAGGTTAACTTTGTGTCAACAGAGCTATTTCAGATTAGTTCAAATTAAATTTTCTCAATCAATTTGTGGATAGAAACATGTAAAATCAGTGTAGAATATGCAGAGTCAGAGTGTGAGTAGAGCACGATACTTTGTTGTCAAATTTTTACAGGTCAGTCGCAGGATCTGCTATTGGTTGTGACTCTCCTTGGCAGTTTACACAGTGCAGGTGCAATTTGACAACATTAATTGGGAAAGTGATGGTCTCTGAATGTGAGTAAATCATATTCATTAAGGCCAGTCCGTAGTGCTTACACTTGCTCACTACTCCATAGATGGCGCCACGGTGATTTGCATAGCGTAATTCCGACAATATTTAATTTCTAAATAGTTGCAAACACTTTTTGGACCAAATCATTGAGTCAGCGCGCTTTCCAATAAAATTTCCTATCATTTGAGCTTGGTCGCGTCTCAAAACTCGCGATATATTTTGCGAGATTTGGAAAATGGCGAAGTGCATGACAGCGTGGTTCCTACGATGCGGCAGCGACAGCTCAAGATTGCGGTTTTCCAAATCCTGCAAAATATACCACGAATTTTGAGACGCAACAAAGCTCAAATGATTGGAAATTTTATTGGGAAGCGCGCTGACTCAATGATTTTATCCGGAAAGTGTTTGCAATTATTTAAAAATTAGATATTGTTTGAAAACCTGCATGTACTCCAGTGCGTGTCTGGTTGCAGTATTGCGGGGACTACGGACTGGCCTTAATGTATGTTTATTGAAAAGTCTTACATTCTCTCAGACTCATCATTCCGTCGATGAAAAACTCAATTTTGCCAGTTTTTTGAGCCTCAACTTCCCTCATCCATGGTTGAGATGAGCTATACCAGTTTTTCATGGCTGGAATTTGTTCTTTTCAGTCTCTATTTCATGTAACTATTCTTATTAGTTTGAAGGAAAGTCCCACGCCGTAGAATAGCCAGCTTATGAAGAGCTATGGATGCATCAATCCACCTGGAAAAGGCCTATTTGCTGGGATATTGACCCTGGTACTCAGGATGATTCTAGGGAGCGTTGGCAATAAGAGTGGTTTGTTACATGTTTTGGTATAACAAAACATATCCTAGAGTTCCAGGAGGATTGGTGATCCGAAGGCCTGGCACCCTCCTTGTTAGTTATGTGTTTGTTTTGAAGATCAACATTGGCCACTCATGCAAGTCTTGTTTCACAGGGAAGAAGTCCAAAGGTGTCACACAAACTCTTGTTCAGTATTTTGAAACTGCTCCGAATCCTTACGTTAGTGCTCTTAGAATTTTGGTCAACACAATTGACTTCTATAAGAGCAAACCGTCCTCCTTAGCATTTACAGGCATGTACTTAGAATTACAGATATCAATATTAATTGTGCAGAGAGTAGCTCATGAATTTCTATCATGTTTGCAGTTACTGAAGAATTTTTACAATGGATTACCCCATTAAAAGATAAGTACAAAAATTGCCTAGTCATTGAATTGAAAATTATGGCTTTTCGATTAGTGATGAGACAAAAGAATATGCAGCTCACCAAGATGGTTTCGCAAGCATATGAATTCGTATCAGATAATAAGAGTTTCACCTATTTTGTTGAGGTAATGCACATCATAACTCAATCTGAGAAGATTTCGTGACCCACATGTATCATGATGTCTCATGGTTTTTGATGCAGGAGTTGATTAAGGATAAGAAATTCAAAGAGGCTGGACAGTTAGTTGGCATGTTGGAACTTCAGGATTCATTCAAGGATCCTGAAGTTTTGTTATTACCTCTTCTCCTTCAGAACAAAAATACTATAGCAGAGGACATCATGAAAGATCACTCTGACATGCAACGCTCTCTTGTCACTTACTTGGATAATCTACTCGATCCTAGAATAAATACTTTTGAAGTTTTGGACAAATTTATCAGGTTAATATTGCCACTAATGCGTTCAAGGATTTAATTATTATTTCATTCATCGTGTTGAATCGCATTTCAGGGATTCAGATATCCCTGATGTCAAAACAGATACGGTCTATCCAAAGCCTTTGGCCAAATTGGTTGCACGTTTAGCTAAGGTCTACAATCTCCCACCAGAGTCGTGTCCTCATTTGCATAGCAAGCGAGGCAAAGGTGCTCTGAGTTTCATGCTCCACAAACGCTATGTTGATGGCACTTTGAGTAAGTACTTTTTCACATGCGATTTGAACTGGGTTGATCAAAATTACCTTTAGAATCTCTATTTTATCGATGACAATTATTATGATTCGGTGTGTCCAAAGTCCCATATCTGCAGCCATTACATATCCAACAGAAAAAACTTGCAACTTTTGTTTTTTAAAGTTTGCAGCTGCTTGCTGGTCCCGTAACTTTTACTATATTGAAATTGTAGTTGCAATGTATTTAATTCCAATTGTAGGCCATGATAGTTTTCGAGAGATGGCAAAGGAAGCTTTAGGAAGTGATTCATTACTCCAAGCAGAAATCTTGAGATTGTTGATCAACTACAACGACGTGATGGAAGCTCTGTACTTTGCTAAAAATTACAATGTACCAAGAGAAGAATGGCCATGGGTGTTGTCTACTTATGCAGATGAGAACCCAGGAGGTAAATTTCCTGCTTCTCTTCTCTTTATCTCCGAGTCACTGACCTTGTAATCAAGCATTCCCATCCACAGCGGTTGTTAATGCAAATGAAGCAGATGCTACCCAAAATGAAGAAAACTGGGACGAAGATGATGGTTTAACTTACCATACTCTGAACCTTTCTAGAGAGAGAATTCAAATGGTGGATGATGTAAGGTCTTTTGAAGATTTTTTGAGCTATGGACTGAGGGGTGTAAATATTGTTGGAATAGATTCAGAGTGGAAGCCAAGTTTCAGTAACTATTTTCCCATTATTGTAATATGAATGTAACGGAACACGAATCACTGTAGACATGAAACGATTCCAATTCCTTGATAGGCATAAAGAAACCAGAGTTGGCCACCATACAAATTGCAACTCGCTCAGATGTGTACATTTTGGATGTCACTACACTTGGAAATGTTGTCCCAAGTCTTTGGACTGAACTAGGAAAAACTCTGTTAGATAATAGAAATATATTAAAGCTTGGTAAGTTTTTATTTATTCAGCTGACATTGAAGAAAATTATTGATATCATCTCTCCAATTGTGTTTTTACAATCATCAATCATTTCAGGTTTTGGTATAAATCAAGATATTGCTGTTATCAAAGATAATCTGCCTCCTCTGGCAAATATAAGATTTCATACCTCAGGATACTTAGATTTGAGTCATGTGTGGAAGCGGTTATTGAAAGAACCTGATTTCGAATTTCCATACAGAGGAGATCCTCACTTCACTAATGAGAATCTGAGCAAATTGGTAGAATTGAGTCTTGGTAACAAGCTGAACAAATCAAACCAGTTCTCTAATTGGCAGCGCAGACCTCTGAGAGAAAATCAAATAATTTATGCAGCCCTTGATGCATACTGTCTTTTAGAAGTATATGATGCACTAGCCTCTCAATGCAACACCTATGGAATCTCATTCCATGATGTGTGTTCTCACCAGTCATCTCAAAAGGCTGCAGAACAACAAGAAGGAGATGGGACAACTCCTAAGCCAAAACCAGCCAAGCCTCGCGTGGTAATGAATCTTCAATTTATATTGTTCTGCACGAGAACTTGACATTGATGCATACGGAATTCGTCACTAGGTGGATTTAGAAATTAGACGCTGTCTTGAATTCTGCCTTATAAATTTTGATAATCACTTCCTGCAAAATTGCTTTGCTGTGGAGAATTCATTCTAAAGTATCTTATAACTGACACCATACTTTGCAATTTTGGTCTGTCATAAGTTATCATCTTTCTATAATTAGATAAATACGTCATGAAAAATGGGATGTTACCATAATCTCTTAATATCCTTTACATTTTGGTTTGAAGAAACAATCGAAATCAATTTTATGATTAGATAAGTCACAAGTAGAAGGCTCAGTTTTAGAAAGTTACATTCAAGAAAATCTTTTCATCTCAATATTCTCTCATTTGAAATATACAATATGTGTCGGAATAGGTGTACATACCGCAACTGGGGTATAGATGGCATTTTGTAATTTTGTTGGGAAATATCAAAATTTTTTGTAATAGCTTTCATTTTTTGTAACTTTTAATTGAAAATGCCTTTCAAATCATTACATTTGTAATGCTTTGAAGGGGGTGCCAACTTCGCACGCGTGTTGATTCACCCTTAATCATTACATAACAAACAAGCGTCTGCTGTGTAATGATTAGAGTGAGGGCCATCGAGGTTAAGGTACGATGTTTCTCGTTTTTCTGTGAAGGATAATAAAATTATTACTGTTTTGCGGTAATGGTGGTGACGAGAGTGATTGCAAGTGCGCGAGTGTTGATTCTTTTGTGGGCGTGCGGGCATCGGTTTAGCTGCGGATTAGGCTGCGGAGCAAATGATGCAGATCATCAACATTGGATGCCATCATTGTGGTCTACGTGTTGCAGACGGCCTTCCCTAGAAAAGAGCTTCTGCGTCCTTCTGCCATATTTACGACAGACTCTCCGATCCTCAAAATTCATTCAACACACGCGACTGATCACTCCCGTGGCGTTTTCGTGCGGGCATCCGCTCAGTCATACACAAGTCCTGTGCCGTTTTCAGAAGTGCAATACTCGCGTGTGCTAATGAGAATATCCCTCGCGTGCGCTAAGCTTATTACTCAATTTTAGCGTACGCTAAAGTTGCCTTTCGCGTGCGCCCCTAAGGCTCGTTCTACATAAGATGCGCTCAGCGCGTGAGCGTACACGCTCACGCTTGCGCTCATAGTATTTGATGCAGGAAATTTCGTGAAGCAGCCTCACCAGTCATTTTCCACTCAGAATTTCCAGGAGTGAAGAGTTGGCTGACGCTTGGTGGACCCCGAGTGACATTATCGAGCCAACAAATCAATTTTCTCCATATTTTTCCATGAGCAAATAGAGAAAAACATCAGGGTTGGCCACGCGAGCCTTTTCGGAAATAAATTCAGGTTAAGCACGGGTTTCGCGATTCAGTATCTAGATTGATGACCACTCGTCTTGCTCTTGCCTAGTTTCTGATCCCAAACAAAGTTACAGTGTTCGCAAACTTAGACGGGTGGTCACCAATGCCGAAACTAAGTTGCAAAAATGTTGCTCAACCTGGACTTTCCCCCAAAAAGGCTCGCGGTGCCACCACTGCTGGTTTCTCCTTCTTGTTCATGAAAAAAAAAAATGAAGAAAACTGTTTTTCTGACCCAAAAATGTGACTAGCACACCGCCATCGATTATTCTCGCAGGTTCCGTATTCCACCGATAATGAAAGAGCGCGTAGCTTTTAGGGTGGTCAAGGCTGATGTTTTTCTCTGATTGGTTGTAGAAAAACACGAAGAAACTTGATTTTTCGTCTCGATAATGTCACTCGGAGCCCACTAATCATCGACTAACTCTTCCCGTGAGGGAATTCTGAGTGGAAAACGACTGGTAAGGCTAGGTCATGAAATTTCTTGGATTAAATGCTCGAGCGCAAGCGTATGCGCGTACGCTCACACACTGAGCGCATCCTATGTAGAACGAGCCTAATGCAAACTTTAATTTTCGCGTACGCTAATCCCCTGGAAGTATACACCATGAATTGTAGCACACGCGAAAGGCAACTTTAGCGTACGCTAAAATTGAGTAATAAGCTTAGCGCACGCGAGGGATATTCTTATTAGCACACGCGAGTATTGCACTTCTGAAAATGGCACAGGACTTGTGTATGACTGAGCGGATGCCCGCACGAAAACGCTACGAGAGTGATCAGTCGCGTGTGTTGAATGAATTTTGAGGATCGGAGAGTCTGTCGTAAAGATGGCAGAAGGACGCAGAAGCTCTTTTCTAGGGGAGGCCGTCTGCAACACGTGGACCACAATGATGGCATCCAATGTTGATGATCTGCATCATTTGCTCCGCAGCCTAATCCGCAGCTAAACCGATGCCCGCACGCCCACAAAAGAATCAACACTCGCGCACTTGCAATCACTCTCGTCTCCACCATTACCGCAAAACAGTAATAATTTTATTATCCTTCACAGAAAAACGAGAAACATCGTAGCTTAACCTCGATGGCCCTCACTCTAATCATTACACAGCAGACGCTTTTTTGTTATGTAATGATTAAGGGTAAATCAACACGCGTGCGAAGTTGGCACCCCCTTCAAAGCATTACAAATGTAATGATCTGAAAGGCATTTTCAATTAAAAGTTACAAAAAATGAAAGCTATTACAAAAATTTTTGATATTTCCCAACAAAATTACAAAATGCTATCTATACCCCAGTTGCGGTATGTACACCTATTCCGACACATACTGTATAAGAGTTAGGTTCAATGCAAGTTGATAAGCACTCATAGAAATTCAAACTCAATTAAGGAATGTCCTTCCATGATCTAGTGAAAGCAAGAATTCCAGTGCTAAGATTAGTAGATGTGTCAGTGTTTGGAACTAACTGCTAACACTGCCTTTTGTGGCTGCATGAAGAAGAAAGCTGTAAATTTGATAACCCTATTACACTTTTAATAACTGCATGACAGAGAGTTTCAACTCTAATTAAAATCCCTACATGTCATTAATTTAGTTGCAGTAAATCATGCAAAATCAATGAGTCTTTTTTTCTGACATCAACAGGTTGCAGGCACCATCACCATAGACTGTTTCCGGGATTAGTTTAATTTCATGCGTTATCATCCACATGATCATTTAGGACGAGAAAGTCAGGAAAAAATTGGCCGAGCTTGTAACTTTTGATCTAATACGAAGATAATCGATCTGCGAGTTATTATTTTTCTAGAGCTTTAGCGAAAACTTTAATTTATTTGTATCTTTAATCTTTTTATTTTGATAGTAGCATTATATAGAGAGGAAGATTCAACACTATTGTGTCTTGAGTTTCTCTCGGATTTGGATTCAAGCTATAGCTGCGTCTCAACTTTGTTAATTGTAAATTTGTTTCCCGTCATCGAAATGTAGTCCAAATCTTTGATGGATGCTCTTACATATTGTGAGACTGTAATTGAGGGTCCACACCCAACAACTTGATGAGCACTTAGCGTCAGTGGTCGAATATATTTCTCAGTTCGTAGAGCATGAGAAAAGTTGGCGAAACTGGATATGCGCTATCGCTAGCTAACTACGATAGTAACTTTCAATTTGATGTTTTGTGATTCACCCGCTTTCAGCCTGTTCTCCGGCGTTACGTGCTTATCGATTTTTTGGACGTAGGCTCTCAATTTATATACATTTGTTTTATTTTGAAATTTGCGTCTCGTGGAAAAACTACGACGTGAAAATTCTGTTGATACGAAATATTTACATTTCAAGATATCATTCTCATAATTATAAAATGTTTGACGAAGAGTTATCATCACATATTTTGAGATATATCTTTGCTATTGCTCCTAGAATTGTTAAGACGATCCTAATCCTGCATAGTTCCTTATTGTTAAAGTTTCGAATATTTCAATAGATATAATAGTTCAATGGATAAGTTCAGTGCTTATAATTTAATTTGATCCGCGAAACTCCTTCTTCGAGTCATGAGTGCAATTTCCAGAAATATTCACATCTGTTTTCTCTATGTCTCTTCGCTCGACCTATTGCTGTTCAGAAACACCGCCTTGCTACGAAACATCAAGAAATACCCTCGCAAAGCCAGCGCTCACCTTGTCAACCGTCTAAAATTTATCAATGTCTCGACAAACTACCCCGCGATGACCAAACAGCCCAGACGGGACTTCAACAGGTAATGATACATGCAGTTTTCGAGAAAGATTTTTCCACAGATTTAAATAGTACACGCTAAATTTTGCATTTCAATGTTTGTTTCTTGAGATATTTGAAACATGAGATCGATTACTCTGCTAATGATTTAGATTTTTATATTCTTATAGGATAGAAAAACAGCGCATGTCACTGACAATTACATCAATCGAGGCTCCATGTATACTAAGGAAAATGACTATCGCAAGGATGGTGGAGATAACTACGGTAGTAGCAACTCTGCTCATTACACTGAGAATGCTTGGGACCCGGTAGTATTCTCGCCGGGTTTCGTATGCGATTCAATGCTCGGTGGTTTGGCTCGACAGTTACGCAAATGTGGCTTGGACTGCGCTTTCTTTGACCGGGATAAAGGTGGCGAGAGATCCTGTCGCTTAGCTTTCGACACTGGCAGGGTGCTCCTTACTAAAGGCTCGAATTTTGCCAGAGTGAGTTGAATAATACCATTCATGAGTACACTCATCGCGATCAGACTTTTGCAAGAAATTTACCGATTCCTTCCTTTCTACCGAATTAGTTTTCCTAGAGCAATTTTGCAAGGAGTGTTTAATGAATTACTTGGCAATGGAAATCTCCATATCACTGCAAACTTTATAGTAATATCAATGCTGCTGTATGAAAAAGGAATCCTCAAGTGAATTCATTTGTGTATCTTTCCAGTTCGTACAGATGCTACCCAGAGGCTCGTGCTACAAAGTATCCCAGGTCAAACCAGGAGATCAGCTTGCAGAAATTATTAGCTACTTCAACATTCGAGTCACACAAGCAGATATTTTTAGTCGGTGTCAGGTGTGCAATTCGAACGAGTTCGTGTTTGTATCGCGGAAAACATTCAATAGGCTACTTCAATAGTGAGTACACATCATAATTGTGATATAAGAATAATCAATGGCCCACTATCATACGCGGGAAGGTTAGTCGGTAGAATTCCTCCAATACCTGGATATTGTATCCGAGATGGAGACCACATTCATAGTCGGGCGTTTCTAGTATAAAGTAGCTGCGACAATGATGATAATCGTAGGTGTAATTAACTTAACCGTAACCTTGAGTTTATATATGACATTCTCAATAAGTGATCAACGACTGTGTCCCGCATCAATCGAGTCAAATATTCTCAAAGGAATGAAGATTTACCCACCCGTACGGTCTTGAAACATTTCTGTGCAGTGTGTTGACAGTTCACCCCTCAACTCTGCCATGAACCCCGGTACTGATGAAAGTAGCTGCCTCGGTTTATCTGCCACTCCTCTGCAGTTCCGTATCGAGTACTCTACCTCCTCGTTCTCGATGTGTATTTTACCACGTTGGAAGTTCCTGAATCGCTCAATTCCTTGTGCTTTCTAATCACCCCCTACTCTTTGGTTTCCTAGAAGATGTTCTCGAATTTTTCTCTCTACATATAATTGATCTCGAGCACGCTTCTAAACAAGGTTTTCTCGTAGTATCGAAAGTAACCTCTTTGAAATTGAACTTCATATTATTTCTCATGGCCCGATGTCAAGGGCGCAAGCTACTCAGGAGCCCGTACATCTAGTGCACGATGAGAGGGTTTGACCGCGTGCTGTCTGTTATACTAGACGAAGAGATGTTTGAGCGGAAAACGTTCACGCACTTTCGAGATCTTCATTTGATGGAGAATCTATTACCCCGGCGCTACCGGGGTTGGCATCATGATTCCCAAGCCCACATTATGTTCTTCTCTGATATCAATTGGATTTGCGATTCGAGACAAGCTTTCACTTTTAGCTCAGGTCCGCAATGGTCAAGATATCGTAAAATGAATACAATGAATCTATATGAATTGAAACTCTAACCGTTAATTACGTTTCTCTAACTCAGAAATTATATCCACGATCCCAGCGAATCTTCATCGCAATTGCAGCAAGGCAAACTCATTGACTTACAAGGGGAGGTCCAACCTTGTGGAACACGGATCCTTATGAAACTCTGGGGATCATCTTGTTTTGGTGCAAAATGGAGGTATCTCCAAGGGTTTGATCCCATGGGCCTTCTCTTTTGAGATACAGCCATGAAGATTAGCATTGTCAACATAGGCCCATGTTGAAAAATTATATGTATAGATATACTATCAATGCCGACCTCCATAGCTGTATCTCGGAATAGGAGGCCCATGGGATCAAACCCTTGGAGATACCTCCATTTCTCACCAAAACAAGATGATTCTCAGAGTTTCATAAAGATCCGTGTTCCGCAAGGTTGGACCTCCCCTTGTTAGTCTAACTTTACTGAATCGTATTTCAATTTTGTTCAAACGACGATTCAGATATCCTATCCCGCCTGGAATCAAATCATGATCTTCTCGATCGCAAATTGGTAGGTCGAATTGTTTCTTTTGTGAATTTTGTAAATCAACCGATTCTCTTCAATAGTTATATCTACGATCCCAGAGAATCTCCTATCGCAATTGCAGCGAGGGAAACTCTCTGACTTGACTTAGGCTGGTATTTTGAGTTGGAATCCGCTATCAGGATGAGCTTATCCATGGCGCTGCAATCTGCGTTACGAAATCGCGTATCTATTCGGTCTCGCGATTGTGGCGCCACGAATAAACTTATCCCGCTTGCAGATTTTAACTATAAATACTGGCCTATGTTTACAGAATCGTAACCACTAATCTAATACCTTCAGTGTTTCCAATAGAAAAAATTTGATTCCAAATGAACTACATATTTTTCCATTGTCAAATATTAAACTGTTATGTATTTGGGTTCTTCTCGTTCTGCCCCAGACTCGATTCTGCCGCGCTGGACATTTTGGGAGGCATTGGTATCAACATACGGTACAGGCGTCCCTCGTTCAACGCGGGGGTTACAAGCCGGCAGGTTACCGCTTTGAGCGAAACCGCACTGAACAAAGCATTGCTTTTACGGAGAAGTAAGGGATGCGTACCAAGACTCGTGATCGACCAGCTATGACCGATTTTTTATGAATTTGGGATCAAATAGGAGTCTTTTTAATAATAAAAAGCACCGTTAGTGCTGATAAACCATTATATAATTGTAAGTAAAGTCGTAAATTTGTTTTTTACCAATGTACACTCACCGGACATAAAGTCTGTGCAAACTGAATGAACTTTTTTGTTCCTTAGCTCCTGATCAGAATCTTGGGACTTGATTCCAATTTCGTAGGTATAAGGATAAAATTACGTTTATGAAGATCCCACTTACGGTATGATTCAGATTGAAACAACAGCCCAGGCACAAAAAGCTTTTTCAGATTTGCACAGAATTCTTGTCCGATGAGTGTACATTTGTATAAAACGGTATACATTTTTAGGAAGTAATGTAAATTTGTATAAAATCGGTCAATTGAGACTGCTTTGTTCGTCTAACGAGATCTCTATGGATTTTTTCATACCGGTGAATAAGATTCTCAATTTCATATTTTAATCGAAGACTACGAGTCTTTATTGGATCAATGTCCAACGCTTTCTCAACTCCTGCGATAATTATCTTCGTTCTTCAGACATTATGGAAAAGACTTGATAATTTTACTACTTTTTCTAGATTGCACTTTGCTAAAAATACAGCCAAGACTCATGTAAACAAGAATTTAGAATTTTTTGTTAGGGGTTCAAACAATCAAACGTATTTGTCTAAGAAAATCAATAACTCATGAATACAGTCCTCGATACAGTCTCGATTCGTTCACCCAAGAGAGCATTGGAGAATAGGATTCCTCAGAACTTTTATATGTGTGATTATTCACAAGTTTTAGCACTTAATAGATCCAATGGAAATTGTTTGTTATTTTTGCGGGTGATTGCGTCTTTCTGCTGACGTCATTCGAAGCTTTTTCCAAAAATTTCATTTTCAAAACCGCGTTGTACAAGTCCCAAACCGCGTTGAACGAAAAAAAAGGTGGCAATTCAAAAAGTATAAGCAAAACCGCGTTGAACGAGAGACGCCTGTATTACTTGGGTATTCAAAGGACCCCGCCATAAATGATAGGATTTTGGCTTTCAGCGAATCTGACTGAATCGGGAATCAATCGATAGAGCTCGAATAGGTGAACAAAAGTAAGTCTCTTTTACCGTTGAGCCCAAAAAATTCTCATTCTCGAGTGATTTGGTCGCAAAGTTACCGATTTTACCGAGATAAAATACGGTTATGGTACCAATCGAGCAATAACATATGTTCGAATTCGCTCGGCTCGTTCGGTATTTTACGTCTGAGTAAGACTGATTCAGCAAGAATCTTTGCATTGCACGCAATTCAATAATCCTTCCAAAAAAACCTAACACTTGATATTTTTAATGCGTACAAAATCGAAACGCTTAGAAAGATCTTGATAATTCAAATACGGCCAGCGAGATGTAGTGGATCATCAAGGCAAATAAGGTGTTTTACATGAACGAGATACAGAGCTGCCTCTACGCGAGAATGCGTCAAGCATAAGTAGCATCTTTCCGATGAAAGATTGAAAAATACTTCGCTATTCTCTCAGTGAAAACCTGAAACATTGCATTGTGTCTCTTTCGTTGCACTGTATACCGTTGGAAGTCACGAGATACTTACTTTTCAGTTTGCAAGGGGGGGGGGGCTCCCACAGAACATTGAGAAAAACTCTCTACGGATCCTCAGAGAAATATTTGATTTGATTTTTGGATGACGATTGTCTTTCGCATCATATTGTACCCGGCTCCTCGAGCTTGAGAAAATCGAATGAGGTCCAATTTTATATCGGCCAAGGTCACGAAAATCTTTTTGATTATTTTCGGGTGAGAAGATTAAAAGACTTATACGGAAGAGATGTCGATTGATTATTGAGAAAAAATGCGTTTTGGCGGGTATACATCAGGAATAAAAACAGCCATTCACTCTGACAAAAACTCGCGAAGCATCGAACTCTTTTTCCCAAACTAGGTGCGACCTGGCTGAAAATGTAACGGAGGCTCAAAAACTGATGGAAATCGTATTCAGAATTCAAGTCACATTTTGACGTCAGACTGTCTTATTATTTCTATTTCTGATATTCTCTTGAGGACTCCGGTATTCTGTTATTCTCTTGAACGGGTTGTTGAATTACATGTTAGGCGAAGATTCTTAGACTGCAGTCTTACGTAGCAGTAAAATACCAAAGGAGCCGAGCGAGTTCGAACGTATGTTATTGCTCGATTGGTACCATAACCCTATTTGTATTTTATCTCGGTAAAATAGGCAACTTTGCGACCTAATCACTCGAGAACGAGAATTTTTCGAGCTCAACGGTAATAGAGAGTTTTGTTCAGCTCTTCGAGCTCTATACACACTGTAAGTCCAGTTCCTGGTACCGTAAACTGGAGTGAAGGTGTCCACCGGGGTGAAGGTGTCCGCTTTCCCCCAAAAGATTGTCAGCATCATATCTTCGCTTCTATAGCACCTACAGAAACCTGTCGTGGGTCATTTTAAAACTAGAAATCTCTACTTTCCAGATAAATGCCTTTCACTCCGTGAGAATGGACTAAGTACTTTCTCCGCTGTTTATTGAAGCTTGAGAATTAATGTCCCCAAAAACGGGTTTTTTGTGGCTAGCAGAGAATTCTGACGTGTTAGCTCGAAATTAACCACGTGATCGTGTCCGGCCGATGATTTTGCGTTGGAAAACTATGATCAGGTATCCCGCGCAAGGGAAAATTTTTTGTCTCGTGATCTCAACACGGCGAGTATTATTGCAAAAAAAGGTTTTTATGAAGAAACAGCTCTGACATCAATCCAGTGCCTCCACGGCTAACGAACAATTTTTATCTCAAAAGTATAACGAAGAAAATGCGACCTCGAACGTTCAAATTAGTCTATTCTAGCCCGTATTGTGATTTTTTGAAAATTAATTGCAAAATTGGATTGTTTTTTCGAATACCAGGTGGACTAATTAGCTTGTATGGCTACAAGGTTCCATTGAGTTGTTCTGAGACCACCGGGATCATGTTTAGCGGGTCAAAATACTTAGGATAACATCTTGATATGCATTTGTAATCTTGAATTTCCGATATGTGCGCTGCAGACGCAGGTCAGGGATAGGTGTTCACCCTTGTTTTTGCAGTTTTTGGAAGACCGCGGGGTCGTAATCAAAATCTGACAACGGGATCTTGTAGATGAGCTTAAGACTCGAATTTTTACTACCCATATATTATGTTTTAGTGTGTAGGAGATCGGGATAAATACAGCGCAAGGTCAAAAGTGGTCCACCTTCACCCCGGTTTACGGTACTTCTAAATTTTGGATTTAGTGGCTCAAACATCTCTCGGGCATGTGCTACATTTTTTCTACTGTACCGTTGGATATTGAATCCGATGAGCGACTGTTTGTAGCAGACTGGACATGAATTGCGAATCGTGCTTCTCCCATCAATTTCCCACGGAGCAAATTGGTAAGATTTGACTCGTTCGCGGCTCCGACCATTCCCTTGGCCTCATCGCAACCCTCGAAGCATTCACCAAGGGGAATATTTTTCCCATCAAAATCATGCACGACGTGAAAAGCGTCTTTCAATGTTACGACAGCCATGGTGGTTGGTAAATTTTCGACACTTGGCTCAACGATAGGTTCGAGGTCCGAGATCGGGATATTATGCGGATCAAGATTGTCAATGTTTCTTATAGTCGCGTCTAATTCAGATTATTTCTCTTCCGAGGATTCCGACGATTCGACCCTCTCATTACTTGAGATGGGAAATGGATAGAATGCGTTGACTATTTCTTGGACACTGTTCTTATCTTGGGCTTAGCTACACGTGATGAGTCGCGGACTCATAAATCAACGATGAAATTGGTAACAGCAACACTCTATTGATTAGGGATTCGAGAAGATGATGGCTTTGTGCACAGCGTCACCCGCTCCCAAGTAACTGAGGAATTTTCCCCCAATATTGAGTTGAAAACTGGCCAAAATTTCACAAGTCCAAAACAACTAGACTGAAAGGATTTTCAAACTTCAAAAGAGACGAAATTTTCACAAGTCCCGAAAGATCAAAATTTTCAGAGTTCAAAAATGACGAAATTCGGGCGCAACTGGCGGCTGAGCGCGCCGAATATTCAAGTCCAGTCCACTATACTTGTCCTATACAGTAGCTCAGATTCTACGAAATTTGCTGCAAGCGCATCAATTGCAGTATCTACGGTCCTGATGCCTCCACCCAGAGAATATTCTGTCCCGCTCACATGCACCGCTCAAATACACGCTTTCACCTTGTATAGCCTCATGCATGTCCGTGTATCTCTATATCTAGTCCGTATTGCCGCAGTATATCTATATATACTCGTGGCCGCCCGTGGTATAATAATATCCAGTCCGCATGGCCTCAGTATATCTATATATATGCTGCGCACAGTCCCATTGCAACATACTCATGTGTGCATAACCCTAAGTACATGTAAATATCGTCCGCAAGTCCAAATTTGCCCAGTGGCCGTTGTCCAGGTAGTCGTCCGTCAGATTTTTGTGTCCACGAGCGCCCAGGTGTGGCCCTGATTTACATGCCCGCAGCGCCGCCACATCTCGCCCACCACCAGTCAGCTGTCTGCTCTTGCCGCGTGCACCGGCCTGTCCGTCATCGCCGTCCTCTGCTGGGTCACCCGGGGTCCACCCGAGTCCGTGTGATGGTCCCCCGTGCGGTGTGTGGCCACCCTAGTGTTATATTCATGGTGCGCGGGTGTGCGATACACCAGGTACACGATGTACCTGTGTATCGGGTGGTACGTGGGTACATAACCCCATCGCTGCAGGCATGCTCGCTGCCCCGGGCTGCAGCGGATGGGGCGAATGCCTAGATGGCTGGCAGCCCCGGGAGCGCAACACCAGGAGGGCCACCCTTCTGCTGCATGCTGTCATCGTCACCCCGCCCCCGCGTGCCGTCCGCACCATCTCTTTGGGTCCTGCAGCAGTGTGCGCGACGTGTGTGTGTGTGGCAACCAGGTCCATAACCTGACCCGCGTCGTGCATTAATTGCATGTGCGTTATACATCGCGATTTTGTGGTGCCAAGCATACCCTCGACCCCCCGGGAGCGAGGGCCTTGTCCGCCATCATCGTCGCCGTCGTCCGCACGCCGGTGTGTACACACCTGCCCCGGGGCATGGTGTTGAGGAGCAGCATGTCCGTGGGGTGTGGGAGGGCCGGTGTAAGGGCCAAACAAGGCTTCAGTACCCTGGGGGAGCCCTCCGGGCCACCTAGCTGTAGAAATCGCGACCCGTCGGCTGCTGATCCTGCAGCCCCCTTGACCGTGCTGCAGCGGCTGACCTAGGTGCCAGGAGGGTTGCCCGTGCGCAGGCATATCGGTACCCGCAGCATCCACAATTTCCCTCGTCGCTCGTCGTCGTCGTCCTCTCGAGCCAGCCCTCAACAAAAAGGAGAAGTATTCCGGGTTAATACTCATACTTCTCGTTTGCTGGCTCGAGACGGCGACGAGAGATTTCCCTAATCTCGGCTGTGACGGTTTACCCGTCACATTACCCCCCACTAAAGGGGGAGGGGGTCCTCCGGAAGGGAGTGGTCTTGCCGATAGTTAGGTGGCGCACTCTCGCCTTCAAAATTCTCTCGTCGCTGCCTCGTTCAGCAGATTCAAAATCAAAATCATATTATATATTCATGAATATGGGGATCATCACCCGCTCACTCTCTCACACAATCATACTGAAAGGAAATCACTCTACTGGCTGTCCTACAGCTCTAGGAGAATTGGAAAAGGTCCTACGGGGAGGGGATGAAGCCACCCTGGGCCCTACGGTCATGGATTTATGCATTCATTCAACCTGAAAAGGGAGGAAAAATAAAGAAAAATCATAGCATCTTACTTTGGTCCGATTCATCGCCCCGCTTTCGTCTTAAGACGTCTTGTCCTGGCGGCTTGTCCGTATCTGTCCGTTCTTCAGCCTATTGGCCTGGCTCGGTGTCTAGCATACCGGCCATGGGTTTTAGGGAACCCGCCCCATCACGACTCCGCCCGCTCTTGCTAGCAGAAGGTCCGAGTTGGCGAAGTCCGCGCCATGGAGGCTTACCGGCGATTTGGAGGGTCTGCTTCACGGTACATAGCAAAGAAGGCCCGCCAAACTCTGTCCCTCTCGGCCTTCGGTAGGTCTCGAATTCCTTCACTTGTCTCACGCAGCCGCTGTATGTAGAGGGGTCCAAGATTTCTGGCCGGGGCCACGGCCTGCTCCCTGCGGCGCGCTTCTTCGGCAACGGTCCGAGCTTGGGCCTGCTCAGCTTCTAACCGTGCTTGTGCTTCTTCTTCACGGAGGCGGGCGTGCTCCAGCTCCATTTTCCGTGCTTCTTCCGCGGCTAAACGGGTGTGCTCTTCTGCAGCGCAGAGCTCGTCCTCCTCGCGCTGTAGACGCTCTCGCCGGCGTCGTTCTATGTCTGCCACGTCCCTTCGGGGGGCTTCGTGTCCGTGAGAGTCAGCGTTTCGGCCTGCTCTCGTGTCTCGCGTCCTTTCTTGGCGTTGTATCTCCTCCGTTTCTCGACGGTGACCTCGCCGGACCTCTAACTCCATCCAGCGGCCGGAGCAGCGGGGGCACGTGGATACATGGACACCTCGCCGTCCACAGTTCTCGCAGTGGCGCTGCGGGGGGAGCGGACATTGTATTGCCCGATGGCCACACCTCACCGCCCAGCAGTTCAGGCACAAGAACGGAGGGGGGTCCAGTTCATTGTCCGTGGGAATCACCGGAAGATTCCTCAGGAACGTCCCCGTAGTCCTTGGTGGCGGATTTCGTTGGAACCGGTTAGCCGACCTCTGATGGTCAGGTCGAGACGGGCTCCGGCTCCGGTTCGGGTTGGATGGCCTCCACGGGCTCCCTGTCCGTGCTCTTGAGGGGCTTCTGTTGCGTCGGTCCTCCTCCGTCCGTCTGCTTCCTCCGTTCTCAGTCCGTGTTGGGTTTGCGTTGTTCCACGCGGAGTCCGTGGGGATCCTCTCCAGAGGTACACGCCTGATCAGATCTCGAGGGCCAAGCTCCTCGACCTCCGCAACACCGTAGGGAGGGGGCCTACCCTCATAGTCCTCCATAGTGAGTTGGCGACGAGGGTTGTAGGGTCGCCGCTTACTCCCCGTGTCGTGGCGAACCCTCGGCCAGGGTTCCGCGGTGGCTCCGGAATTCGACGCCTGGGGGCGTGGCTCCCCCCGCCACATAGGTGGAGAGATAGGCCGGAACTCTCCGGGTTTTGGGGCTCCCTTGCGGCGAGTTCGGCCCAGGCAAATGACGTCCGGTGTTGCTTCTCGCCGGGGATTCCGGCCAGGTTGAGGCGATGTCCGCATAGGCAGGCCTGACTCAGGTACATCTCTGTAGGCTGGAGGTGGCGTTGCTAACCGAGCCAGGTCAGCCGGGGTCACCCGCTCAGCCTCCGGGACCCCGTCTTCTGGGCCCAACTCCTAATCGTGCATGATCTCCAGCTCCACTTCTTCAACTGGCTCGTCCGTTCTCCGCTCGGGTTCTACAGGGGTCGAGGAGCTCTCTCCCAGCGGTGGCGCTGGCTCGGTCTGGCGCGACCTAACCAGGGCCCGAGGGATCGCTCCCCGGGCTCAGTGGACTGCCAGCTCCTCTTCTGAGAGAGGCTGCAGAACCACTTGGGCTTCGAGTCCGCTGAATCTAACTCGCTTGGGCTCTGGTGTAGATGTCCTGTGGGACGCTGGGGCATCTTCCATGTTGTTGGCCAAGTCCGCGTCCGTACATGTGGTTCCCTGGCTCCCTTGAGTTGGAGGAGGGGAAAATTGCGGGATTCTGTCTCTCCCGGGGGTGGCCCTGACTCGGTCTGGCGCGACCCAGCCACGATCTGGGGAGTCACTCCTCGGCCTCGGTGAGTCGCCAGGTCCTCCGCCGAAAGAGGCTGCAGGATCACCTGCACCTCGGGTCCGTCGAACCTCACCAGAATAACCTTGATTTCCGATTCCGAATCGCGGTCAAGAGCTTGATCGAGGTATGGCTCTTCGGTTAAGTCGATCAACGGGAAGGCATTGAAATTTATAGGGGGCACCGCGACTCGAGATAGCGGTCTCGTGGGTTCGGCCGCAGCCTGTACGATCGGGGCCACCTGAGCTACTACTCGTTTCAGACTCGATTGTTTGTTGAACTCGATCGGTCTATTGAGGCGATATTTGAGTTTTGGAGCAGGGCCGTATTGGATTAAAAATAGAGTTGTGCAAGAGTGACCAACTGATTTGCTCAAGATATTCGTGATCATTAACACTGGTTAAGTCCCTTGGCTCAACGTTTCTTGGGTGCCAGTCCCTTGAAAAGTTTTCTGAATATTCTGTTACGGGAATTCGTAACGTGGGTTCTTTTATACTGCACCTGGGGAGTCCTGACTCGACAGGTAGGTAGGTGAAAATTCGGAAGGGGAATAAATACCAAGGGAATTCCTAGAGCTGCGTTTATTAGTCCGGAAGTACAATTACGAGAGAGAGAGACTTTACAAAGTACTGGGGTTGATTCTACTTGAGCGGAGTCCGTCAAGGGCTGAGGTACTCGACTCGGAATGGCGTTAATGAACGATGTGGTCAGGTCGATAGGTGAGTTCGTACTGAGAATTAGAAGCCCGGCGCGTGATTCTAAGGACAAACGTACATGACGGGAGCTCGCGGTGTACTGCGATTCTAAAGCTCGAAACGTACCCGTCGAAGTCTCGCGGTAGACTGCGAATCTGAGCTCCTTGCCAGAGCTTTTGATCTCTATTTATACTCTCTCAGACCCCGCGGTTCTCCTTCATCCGTGACTAGGTGAAATGCAGGTGAGGCGCGGCAGGTCTTTGTCCTTGCACCCTTCGTCTAGACTCGCGGGCGCTACTCGCGGTTTCTCCTAGCTTCTCAAAGCCTCCGCTTGTCCGTTTGCCCATACATTGAGATACATAGTATATATAGATTACAATACATGGTACATCTATATGTTAGAATATCAGCTATGCCTATATGGTATACGCATATACTCCTATATGCGGAGTATATATAAAGCTAGTTGGGAACCGACTAGGTTCCTGACAATTCTACCTAAACTTCAATGGAAGGGATGAATCCAGTATCCCCAATAATACGAACAGGCACGATTGATTCGATGTCAGCGTCTCTACATGAAATTAACTTTCCATGTTCGTCGAATTCTAACCGCCGGTTGGTGGATCCATAAGAGTTCTTGAGTATCGATTCTCGGAAACACCAATCAGCTCTCGGTCAGAATGATCTCCGAGAAATGAGTGTGCGTGAACCTCTCGTGCGCTCTCTGTTTTAGTACTCGACTATGCCTCTTTACAAGCGCATGCGCGCAAGATCCCGCGAAAATTTTACGAGCTCAAAACTTACAGTTTTTCAGCTAGCGCGCTCGGTGCTCTTTGTTTCAGTGATCGGCGGGTCGTTGTCTCATGGCTGATCACGTCAGCTTCGGAGAGATTTCACAGGCGTGCAGAAAAATTGATCGCTGCTTTTCGGTGCCGGATGCCTATACTCAGCACAGCGTCACCCGCGTTGAGCCGCCTCTAGGACACGACTTGAGCCGGCCAAGCCCGGCGCAGCACTGCTTTGGACACGCAATATCACGGCAACGGCCGCGTGAAGAATAGCATCAGCACTTTCACCTGTGTTCACCAATAATCACTATCGTCCTAGCTTGGGATTGCAAGCACGTTGCAAGCTCTAGCAAGTGTGACGTCGCCCTGAAGGGGTGCGTCGGTTGCGATTTCGCTTGTTGAGGTGTACTCTGCCTAGGATTTCTCCCAATAACAGAGCTTGCTTTGGAATTCACCGCTAGGTGAAAGAAGTGGTGAACGGCCACTTTTATCTACTTGCTATCCAGATTCAAATCACGTTTGAGTTTAAGAACATTTAGCTTAGCCAACTCTGCTTCGTATTTTTTCTTCTCCTTTTCTATCTCGAAAAGTTCTTCATTGCGTTTGTTTTCCTCTTCAACTCGTTTTTTAGTCACCTCCGTGAGCTCTAATTTAGCTTTTATTAATTTGGTTTGATCTTCATCTTGCGGTAGATTTGGACGGCGCCGCTTGCAGTACTGTGCCCTTTCCAGTTCTTGAGGAATACTGCTCGTGGAAGACGAATGCTTAGACGAGATGGATTTCGAATTACTTCGTAAAGCTTCGGGTTTTCTGTTGTAAAGCATCCTTGGAACTGGGTCTCCCCAATCTGGATTAGTACGTGGCTCTCCAGATGAAGATTGTTCTGAGCATACCGATTCGTTTTGACCTTGAATTTTCGGCACCATTATTCCTCCAAAATCAATGTCCAATATCATCTGCGAGGAAATATCACATTAGACATGATATCTACGTATGCGCGTTGTGGGAAATGAATCATGTTGATGAAACGCAAACAAAACATCTCTTGAATTCAGTTTTACTGAATTATTTCAAATTTTAAGGTGTTCAGACTCCATACCTGGTCATCTTTTCCAGAGAGTGATCCACTTGCATCAGTGTTACCGTTGACAGCCTCATTAATGCTACCATCATTACATGCAACGTGTGATGCATTGAGCTCTGTAACAATATAACTCAAATTATCATCTGCTTTACAGTAAGCTAGAACAGTATATCATCAATAACAGTCAAAATACTAACCAGATGTTTGAGCAGAATCTCCATCACATGCGTTGGACATTCCTACTCCTGCAGGACCCAGAATCCCCAATACTGTCAGATTCGCTGGTGTTATTGCCTTCGAGGGATTTTTCTCCCCCCCCCCCTCCTGCAATTTTAAACGAATAAATCAAAATGTTGGAACTGTGGATTCTAGTATGATCATACTAGAGAAATTGAAGGCTTGATTGGATGTCAAAGTGTTCCATGGATTCATTGGAGCACAACTTGCACAAAAACTCATGGTAATACTGAAAAAAGTTGTTGTCGAAGGAACGATAAACAAGATCTGACTATTACTCAGGCCAGAAATGTTATTTGCAATTGATCTTACAAAGATTGGAAGCGCTGTAAAATTAAAAGCAAGTTATGATGTTAAAATGTTCATGTTTTGATATTGGTTATGAATAGCCAACATGGGATTAACCAGATTCAATTTGTACAATATTATGCAAAATTTTTGTTAATATGTCATAAAGTCATCACAGTACTGAGGAAAGTTATTGTTGAGGGAGCGCTCAACCTCAAAAATACATTGGGAATCTACCTACACTTTACAACTGATACAAATAATAATTCATTACAGTTCACAATACATGAAGATCCATGAAGATCTATTACTATTATTCAAGACAAAAACATTCTTACGCAGAGAATCCCACTAAAAGTTAAAGCGCTGTAACATCAGATGAAAGTTATAATGTTGAGAAATGAAGGGCTTGGTGTTGAATGTGACTACGGCCAACAGAATGCAATTTGATTCAATTTGTACTATATTCTACAAAATTCTCAAGGGCATGCAACTACAACTCATGACAAGCGCAAACAATTCTCTGTTGAGGGAACGTTCAACCTAAAAGCATATTAAAAACCTGTCTCCACAATGTAATGGGTACAGAAGATGTTGTAACATGGATGCCATCAAAGTCAAACTGATAATGAGATCAGAAACATGTTTACGCAGGAAACTTCCTAAATAGTTGAAGCGCTGTAAAATCAGATGCAAGTTGTGGTGTGAGAAAATGAAAGGCTTGAAGTAGGATGTGACTAGTCTGTACAATTCAATCAAGCTCAACTAGTACAATATTATACCACGCTTAGAATATTCAATCAAAACTCATGACAGTACTGGAAAATTCTCTATTGAAAGTACGCTCAGATGCATAAGCACACAAACAATCTTCCTTCACTCTAGAATTGATGCAAATAATATCACATGCTCTAGCTATAAAGATCAGACAATTAGTAAAGACCACAAACATTGTTTACGTAGGTTAGATTTTCTTCAAAAAAGTTACAGCGCTGATGAATGAGATGAATATGAAAATGTGCTCGAATAGAAAGTTTCATTGGAGATTTGAGTAAAACTCAAAAACCAGATCAGTTTGTATTTGTTAAACCTGAATTATGAAGTAACCTAACCAATTCAATTTCCATACAAACATACCTGTCAACACAGTTTCACCATAATCTCCTTTCCCATTTTTTTTTGCAGCTTTCTTCATTGATTCCCAAAGATTCCTCAAGTTTTTCTCAGTCCTTGGGGTATGGCTTGAAACAAAATTGAATGCTTCGACGAGGTCGGCCCACGCTTGTTTCTTCTCTTGACGAGTCATCGCATCAGTTCTCTTACACTCAATTTTATCCTCGAATTGAGGCAGCAATTCCACGAATGTATTTTTCTCAGCATTTGTGAAATTTCCTGATCTTTCTCCCTTCTTGGATCCCTCGGAAGACTCGTTTTTCCTCGGAGCCATCGTGATATATTTCCATTTGATTTCACTGCGCCAAACTGTACGCGACTCGCGCCAAAACGCTCTTACCGCGCGATTATCCGATGTCCTGGTGCTCAACCCCTTTGCAAGTCTGCACGTGGGTTGAGCCGGTGTTTCAACATGGGCACCCACGAAATTTGGCAACATCGCATACAATCAGACGGATAACTATCGAGCGATTGACTATCCGACGGATAACGGTCATGAAAGACACCGTACTTATCGGCCGGATAGTTTTTATCCGTTAAGCTATCGGCTAGGTAGCTATCCGTCCGATAACACTTACGTGGTGAAAGAGGGCCTAATGGACAGGGCATGTAGCTACCGCGAGGAGAGCGATGTATGTAGGTGATAATTCTCCGATAACCGCTTTCGCTCCGCGAGATGTCATGAGCCGCGAGATCTTATTCATGAATCGATTACGCATCGCGGTCGTCGCTCCCTCTAAACTTATATATCTCGAGCGACGTCACACAAGCTCAAAAAGTTACTGCGCGGGAGCACAACACTCTTACTTGTTGCGCGTCGCACGCGGCTTGGTCTTTCTCCTTTGCCCTCATTCCGGACGAGCCCCCAATCCCTGTCGGATCGGGTCCAGGAATGGGAGCTTGCGAACAAAAATCATTTTTTAAATTATTCTGAAACCAACAAACACGATAACTCACATTCAAGCTCTCACTAGGGGATGAGGTGCCTATAGCATACGCTACTTGAAAAGACGGCGAGGATCGCGCATCTCATATGTGTTACCAGATACGTGGCCACACATAGACTGACTGAGCGGCTGTGGCATAACGGCCGCATGCCGTGCGCGTCTAACCCGCGGCATGAACGCACGCCTCTCGAGTAGAAGAGACACACATGCTCGCACACACATACACGCGCTCTTGCTCACTCGTACTCCTGTAATGATATGATTTGAGATTTTTCCAAGTCCCAAAATCTATCAATGGTAATTTTCCAAGTTCCGAGGAATAAATGATGGATGGAGTGAGCGTGCTCCGATCTTGGGCGGTCTGTGCTCGTCGGAACATTCCATTTTGAGCGCGCAAAGCCGCATTCTCCGCACGCAGCGCTCTCATTCGTCCGCTTAGCGAACTACTTGTTTTAGCGCGACTTGCCTGCGATGCTCCTAACCGTGCGTCCAAATCCGCTAACACGCGGGTACGCTCGTGGTCATCCCTTGCGCGGACTTTTTCCAGTTCGAAGAGCCAGCGCTGTTGTTCCTCTGCTGTGAGAACGGCAGGCTGTTGTACCTCCACCGGAGCAGGATCTCTGATCGGCGCTGCATCGCGTGTCGCACGCATACGATTTGGCGCGCGTGATCCCATAGCAGACGACTCGTGGCTCAAGCCCGAATTTGCCTCCCAAGGGCTTCTACCTCTCGAGCGTGGATTCATCTTGAGCTGCTAGCAGTGCCGTCTAGAAGCCGACAAAACGTCGCTGGTATCTATTGTTATGAATTCGTGGGGTAAAAGTTGGTTCACGGATTCAGTACCAGAATTAACCGCAGCGCTAGGCCTACTGACCGTCTGGCGTGCGAATTATCCTTTCAAATTTACCGCGGGCTTAAATATACTTGGGCAGTGGGGCCGATCGATTAAGCAAAAAAGTGCAAGGAGGTTTGAGAACAACAAATTCATTTGAAGAAATCAAAAATTGACAGTGATCTGACAAAGCTCGAGAGCTAAGTGAATATTGGAAATCAAGAAAAGTTTACAAGATTAAATTCAAAATACTAATGCTGTTTAAAAATGCTCAAGCTAGGAGTGATCTAGAAGAGATGCAAGCCAAAAGAAGAAATAACAAGTAGTGCGGCTGGCCGGCGTGGCACCCGAATTTATAGCTGGTCCTTGTTTATGCGTACGTGCTTGCTCGTGCTATGAGTGGTTGGGCTTGCCACAAGGCCGAGTCTGCGCCTCGGAAAATTACATGTGATCTACGATGCTGCGTACTATCCACGCGAGTCCTCTCGTGCGTACATCAATACTGGAAAGTCCCATAGCTCGTTTGCATTTGGATGCTGCGTTATTGCTGTGTGTGCGTGTCCATACTATAGGTAGTTAGAAAATTCCAGAGTCTACTTTTATTCGACTACTGCGTGATTCATCTTGTGCGTCGCGCTCAAAACTGCGTAAGCCGTTGAGGCCCACAGTCAGTGACGTCATTTGGTAGATTTCCTTACCGCGCTGGCTCTCATCGGCACGATACATGAGAGTGAGAGAGAGCATCTACGCGTGATTCATTCCAACAGCCTCCAAGAACTAACCCCATGCACGATATTTCTTATGAGGTTTGCGTGGGCGTAATAGTGTACATTCCTGTAAAAATAACGAGAATCGGGGTGCGCAATAATGCGTCTGACGCACTGCTCCTGAAAACTGTGAGAATAAATGATAGTTTGATCTCTTTTTATCATGAGGTAACCCGCTATTCCTGTAGAAAGATTGAAATAGGAGGGCCGGGAATGCGCAACCCCAAGAGGTCGAGGCTGAGTCCGTGATTACAGAACACATGCGGTCTGCAGTAGGCGCCCAGTCGCTCCTTGTTCATTGTAGACCTACACTTATGTCCGGGAGATAGCGTTCTTCCTTTCGTTCGATTCTTACACAGCACATGCCTCCGAGCCATGGCCTCCCCCAATGCGATTCTCATAGTCTATGGCTCGAATACATAACAGCTTCCCTCATCTGCAATTTGATCCCTACGGATCAAACTTTTTCCTGCATGTAGGATTGAGGGTCTAGGGCCTCTATAACTCCTAAAAGATGCTCTTGAAAATGAATATTTATTGATTGTTATAAAAGGCATATAAATGGGCCTCTAGGTATATAAAAAAATGTTAAAAGTCAATAAAATTTAGAAAATTCATCAAATGCATGAAAATAGGAACGAAGTGCATACACTGCTCTTTCTATCAATAAGAACATCAAAAAATGCTCCGATCCCGGAGTGGATGGTGGGGTAAGATCCCCTGGCAAGATTGGCTTCCTGAATTTCTTAAATGGTTGTCTTTGAAGTAATTCTCGGAGCTGGCTTGCTGCTGTTTTACGGACTGCAGCCTGCGACGGTCCCAGGGTCGGACACGGGTCGGGTCGAGATGATCCAGCCTCCGATGTAGAAGGAGGACCACTTGATGGACCTGGAACACCTACCTCCGATCCTTCTTCACCGTTACTAGGCACCGGTGACGCTTCGGGTGATATGCGCTCTCGCTTTATTTGTACTTGATCGCCTCGTTCTTCTCCGGCAGCACTCACCTCACCACTGGGAATCTTTGCCATCGACTCGGGTGGTTTGGGTGGATTCTTTTTATTCCTTAACCTTCTGGATCTTCTTGTCTCATCTGCCATTCTCTCTAAGTTTTATCTCTCTTCTCCTCTCTCTCACCCCTCTCTTTTATATTAAATATTTCACTGTATATTTTTAATCAGATTCACTATGAAAACGTAAATCATGAACGATTTGCATAAATTGCGCAATCAGATTTACTCTGTGCTTTCATGAGGTAGGTCCTTCTCGTACAACGCGTTTGACACATCTGAGCTGGCCCAAGCTGGCCTGCGTGTTTGTTTTAATTACGCGGTTCAGGTGCCCACCACCACCCACATCCTTTTCGCGGGCCCCCATTTTTTTATTGCTCCACTTTCTATCTCGATTTTCTGAGGATCCGGAAATCACGGGGAGCTCTTTATTTCATTTATCTACATCCTATAGCGCAAAATTGAATTAATCCGTGACGTGGTTTTTAAGACTTATTTAACAAATAAGGAGACTTTCGTGAACCACGTTGTATGGGGGTCTCTGAAAGGGTTGACACGAGTCTGACTTTCCGGTGCGCGCAGCTTCCATTGGATCATGAGTAGATTGCGTGATCTGATACGCCTAATTTTCGAAGGGGCTCCTTCTTTTTTCGCCGCTTCTCTGTGCTTCGTTGAAACAATTTATCACGTCGTCTGCGTGACCAGGAACGATGACATTTCTGCGTTGTAGGTTGTGTGAAGCGGTGGCTGCGAAAGCGGTTGCGGCCGTGTGGCCGAGGATGGTCTTCTTCAGCCGCATGTACGCCGGATCCTTTTTTCGGATTCGTGGTTTTTTCGAGGCCTTGAGTTGGGCGCCACAATGACGTTACCACGGGACGAATATTCGGAGTGTGCAATGAATATTCACTCGTGAGTCAAAATAAAAAAATTAATCGGCGATGAGAGCACGAGACTTGATGCGGGCAATTATGGACGGCGCGCCATGATTTGTAGCGCGTTGCGTAGCGACGATGGGTACTGACGTTAATAGTCAGTGTCCTTGGAGGCTGCTGTTGTCTGTTGCTATTTGAGATACCCACCTTGATATGCAGTGCACTCGCGTGCATGAATAATTCGTATGTTTAGACTGAATGTTCGGATGAAAGTTAAGGGAGTCCGAAATTCAAGGATACGGCACTTTCGTCAATAAACACAAAATGTATACTGTCAAGAAAAACGTAATGGGGATCTCAATCCTTAATTGCCTTGATGGATTCACACACACACACACACACACAACACTCTGCTCGAAAAATACGGATTCGCGATATCGATTGTGACTTCACGGATCGCGGTAGCTCTGCCGCGGAGCGAGCATGCTCCGAGCTGTTCGGGGGAGTTGTTTACGACGGCAATTCTGTGTATCGACTGGCTGCTTGCTGGCAAACGTTACGTCCTTGTATAGACTAGGATACCACTTGAGTCTGTTAATGGGCCGATCCGTTATTTCAATGGCTAATTGCTAACTGGTTAATGCCAAGTGCATCCCTGGTAGAAAGTGTGAGCATTTTTTGACCAAAAATTGGCCAATTGTAACCTACTTGCACTGTCACTATATCTATATATTGCATGGTTGGCCAAAAATTGGTCATATTTCTATCAGGGATTGGCATCATCCAGAAGGTTGCTCATGCCCAAGGGCATTTTCTGGTCGGTGAAAACTCTATTGACTAATGCTAGCGGCGTTATTCAAAACACTTTCATGAATACAGCGTAAATAATGGATTCCGAATTATGCGCGTATTTTAGTCGTAAGAAACTAATGGAACATGGCATTATTCGATTTTCCAAAGAAAATAATTTAAAGGCCGTAAATATTAAGGGTCGCTAATGCTAGGTACATTTTTACAAATGCGTTACAAATACTTTCTAATGCGCGAGCCCATTAGTAGAATTATGCAGTCGTTCAATATGATGAAGATCATCCCAAGGAAATGCCAATTCAGACAAAGGAAGGATGTTTACGCGAATCTCTGAGTATTTCGCAACTATGCGTTCTAGTGGAATTTTTAACATGCAAACTTGAAGAAACTATGATTTAGAATAAGACATATGATAATGTTGGACTTGCGCACGACAGAATAAACTATCAATACAGATTCTTTAAACAATGGTAATGCATGAATGAGTGTAAATGGCTTACATTCGTTGATGTTTCTTTCATTACTGTTGTTTTCGAAGAAGTCAATCGGATACTCCACGCTGTGCTTGTGAAGGTAGAATTGGTTCTGTACTGACGAATTATCTCGCTGGTACCAGAAGTCAATCAGCATCTCCCGATGCTTTTCGTTGAATCCAAATCGTGCGTCACGCTCTTGTAGGATATGCGCGAGATTGCCAAATGGTGACTGATAACCTTGAGCTCGTAGGAGCTGCGGCAACAAGTCAGTTCGTAATTGCTGCCATTCTTGGGACCACAATGGGTACTGGTTGCCGGCATCTATGATTTCCATCGCATCTTGCCAACCCTGCTCAAGTTTCGAGCTCTCACTACTTCAGGAAATACCTGCTCAATCGGTATCGCACCTGGAACTGGACCTGGGGATGCGCGATCGCTTCCATCGTCATCGCTTGTGTCGCTACTATCGGGTAGAGGCATGTTTTGGTAATGGGAGTGGATCAATTCAGCCACGGCTGCGTGAGAGTGTTCTTCTCCTTCTTCGAAATCGCTGGTATACCTTCTCAACCCCGCGACAGCGTCTCGCAGAGAAATAGGATATATATCGGCAAGTCTCTCATGCATCGGAAGATCTTCCGCTTCAAGTTGTTCCACGGCAGGATGCCCCGCGACAACTTGTTCCGCCACGTCAGGGCCATCGCTAGCCCGAGAGTCCGATTCATCGACGACCGCCCTTGAGTCATCGCAGGGCTCCCGGTCCTCATCATCTTCCGTGTCGACTGCGAACACGGATTCATCGTCGTCGTGGTTGTTATTTTTACCTGCTCCATCATGACCCACTTGTGCTGTAATTTTTTTGTGTACCCTTTTTGTGTACTGTCTGGCATCGATAATGTAGCCACTTGTCAGTGTTGTGTAGAGGACAATCAACACCAGCTTTATGACCTCTGTGACGACACCTATGACAAGGATTTGAATCGTTCTCATTGTAGCTGACTCTATTGACTCTTGATTCGTTGCGTTGATTGCCATCAGATTCGGACTGAAACATGAATGATTTCATTTGATCTATATTCATTCTGATCTTGTTTTCGTTTTTCTTTATAAGATTCGTTTGTCTTAAATCTTCATTCACTCCAGAGACTGCATGATAGAATAATGAACTCAATTCTTCATCATCCAAGGGTTTTGACTCGTTAGATGAATTATACTCTCTCACTAGAGATTCGAATCGTTCGCATCAGTCGAATACCTTCTCGTTTCGTTTCATTCGAATTTCATATAACTTTCCTTTGATAGTTACAGGATCTAAATTCAACTCTTTCCTTCTGAGTTCTTGAAGTTTGCTCAGATATTCTTTTGGATCTTGAATGTTAGTGATTCTACTATGATACTTTTCATCAATTCTATTCATGATTATGTCTCTGACTTGATTCTTTCTTCGAATTCTTTGAGCCTCAGTAAATTCTCTAGGATTAGGAGAATCATCGTCAATAATATCTATCAAATCATAACTTCGTAATTCAGACTTGAAATAGTCCAACCATAAATCGAAATTCATTTTTTCAGACAGTTTGTATTTTCTGTCAATAGGAATTTTCGATGTAAGTGAATCGTTTGTTAATTTTCCTACGAGAATTGATTTCAGTGTCTCTTCTAGATTCAAAGAATCATGAGTCGTGGTTAAATTTTGTAGGTTATTTACCTGTTCAGTTAGAGTCGTTTGATTCATTTGAATCGTTGAAGAGTCGTTGGTTGCACTCGTGCTTGGTTGATGAGTGCGAATCGTTGAAGAATCTTGAGTTGCACTCGTGCTCGGTCTTTGATCAGTGCGAATCGAAGAATCTTGAGTTGCTCTGGTACCTGGTTGAATCGTTGTGGAATCTTGAGACGGGCGATTTATTTGAGAACTTTGTTGACCCACGTTGAGTCTTTTCAATTCTTCAGTTTCCTTCTCAATTTCAGCTCGTCTCAAACGCATTCTTTCGATATCAGCACTCAGCTTCAGACTTTCATTCAACTTGTCAACAACTTCGCTGGATTTTTCGACCAATTTTTTATGAGTAGTAAGAGCAGAACTGAAATCCCTCGCTGCATCTCTGAATGTAAGTACGAAATCCGTAGAAATGTTGATCGTACCAGGAACATACGTGGTCTGTCTATCTCTTGACGTAGAACCAGTATTCATACTCTTATTTGGCGTTGACATATTCATTGGTCTCGAGTTCAATTCAGGTGGAATCGTAGAATCTTCTTCTTGATTCTTAGGGTCCTTATTATTTGCTGTAAAAAATATTCGTGACTCATTATCTGGATTTTTTATTTGTGTCAGGCCTGACTATTTTGATTCTTAGATTCTTCTTCATAAGTTTATTCACAATCATCTCAAGAAACTTAGAAATTCTTTAACTTTTCACAGCTTACAGAATTTATCAGATGGCTTGATCTAAGAACTCATTTTCATGAACACATCAAAATTTAGATGAAATAAAAGAAAGTTTTAAATATGAATCTTACTTTTCTCTTGATCATTTCGAGATTCTTCTACTTCCATCGTTTCAATCTGACGAGCTTCATTTGGATCCATAATAACATCTGAAATGTTAGAGGATTGTTCCGATCCGCTCAAGATCTCGTTATTTTGTTGGATTTCTTTATCAGCAATCTTAACCGGGATATGAAACAGAATTGAAATGATTCGTGAATATTCGTCCAAGATTCGTATGTTTTCTAGATTCTTTCAATTGGATTCTTTTACCAGATATAACTTTCAATAATGTTTCATACTTCCGAGTTAATAGAAAATGCACTGCGATTTTCAGAAAAAACTAAGAAGCGGAAGTTTTTGACTCATTTGCCGCATATGCACTCATACGTGCACCTCTCTAGGATATTACCAAGCACTGCTGTGATAAAATCCAGATTTGGGTTGCGCACACATATATGAGCACTGTAAGCAACTTCGTCACAAACTTCTGAATCAACTACAAAAATTCGCCGAACATCAAGTTTCAATATGTAATTGATCCCCGGAATCCAAATTTTAATTGAACCTAGGAAATTTTATTTCAAATTTCGACCATAATAAAATCTACCAAAATTCAATAAAATATTTGGATATTTGTCAAATTCTGCCAATTCATAGATTCTTGAATCGTAGACTCTTGATTCATTGAACCGGTTATATGATAACACGAACATCAATGCATCATATATATATATCAAGGGCATGTGAAAGCCGACTTTTACCGACCGAGCGTACCGTCCTAAGAGTAAGGGAGGTTGGTTTAGATATCCTATATATGTCATAAGGAAGGGGGCGGAGGGGTGTTATGAATAGGAGAGAATGTAAATCGACATTCAGCCAACTTATCAGTCGCAATACGACCTGATATGAATAGATAGCTGAATCTCCATGCTCGAGTCTATGCTTATTAGGGTGTCCGTTATTTCCCAAGTTGGACACGAGGCTTAGGTCGCCTCCTAGGTCGTCTTGTCATCACCAAAAAATGGTATCCCAACCACGACCGATGCGAAAATCGACCTTTAAACCGTGCCTCTAGAGTTAGAGGCTTTTTCACATGGATAGTCAAGTGTAACTTTCCTGAGGTGCTTGAACACTCGTAACTATTGGACACCAACGCCTGAATACGAGTTTGAACATCATCATAGGTACGGTTTTCGACGTAAAATTTCATGCTAAATTCGAATCCAATCTCAGTTTCACCCTAAAAGAGTGACAGAACTAGTGATTTTATGCTTTTCGAGGAAGAAATGGACTTTTCTACACAAAAACGCCCTCATTTTTGTTGTTTCCGTCCTCCTGAGAGATACGGGTGTCTTGAAAAGATCATATCCCATGTGAGATTCTATGCGAGACTTGAATTGATTGTTGGTTTTTACCTAGGAGAGTCGCCAGACTCACTGATTAATGTTTTTCGAGGAGGAAGAAGTGGTTGTACGTAAAAAAGCTTCCATTTTGGCTGTTTCCAACCTCCTCAAAGCTTCGGATATCTTGATACAATCATCTCCTTCGTTAATCTGCACGCTCGATCGATATTTATTGGTATTTCTCTCTTAAAAGAGTCACCAGTCTGGCTAACTGATGATTTTCGAGTAGGAAATGGGGTTTCCTGTGGGTTAAACCCCACCTCACTGGCATTTCTGACCTCCTGAGAGCTACCGACATCTCACAAAGATCGTCCCTCGCTTGGAATTCTATGTTGATTTGAAGTTCGTTGTTAGTTTTACCCAAGAAAAATCACCAGAGCAGCTAGTTGATGAGTTTCGAGGAGAAAATGAATTTTTCCCGCCTGGAATCCCCCATTTTACCGCAGTTCTCGACCTCCCAAGTGCTAGAGCCGTCTCAGCACTCTCATATTCAAAATAAATTGTACTCTAGATTCAAATCTATTATCATGTCACCCTCAAAAAAGCCATCAGATTAGCTTATCGATGTTATTCCCCACAAAAAAGGAACTTCTCGTATTGAAACTGCAAAATTGTCACTGTGCGCAGACAACTGACAGCAACGGGTGGCTAGAGGCGACCACTTGAGGTCGAAGATATCCAAGTTTGTTCGATTAATTGCCCATTATCCATGACAATAATACCCGATCAATAAAAGTAAAATTCAACGTCGAACCGTTTTTCACTCATTTTCGGCATCGGAATACTTTCTTTGGTGAGAAACCAATAACAGATGTAATCGCTGAGGACCTAGATGATTGCAATCCATCGTGCAAATTCCAGTGATAGATATTCAAGCACACCAGTACGCCTCATTTACTTTCCCGGATCTGATGCGTCCTGATCATAGAAATATCACGAATAGAGGACCGCAGGTATAGGTTTGCCCGTAAGTGGCGCAGAATCTCTGAGAGAGAGAGAGAGAGAGAGAGAGAGAGAGAGATTGATTGATTGATATCCTTTATTTGCTCAGAGGCAAAAATTAAAAATTCTGTTACATATGGTACATATGTCACTCATAATAAATATATATCACATTCGTGAAATTTGTCGTTTTGGTCAAGGACATTGTATTATCACATCAAGTGACTAGTCATTTTGAAGCACTGCAAGGTGCGTAGAAAGTCAAATTACACTATTTCTTATACAGGTAAAGATAGCAAAAAAGGAGCAAGAAAATATAAAACATTTTTGTACATATAAAAGGACAGTGGGCTCGGAAAATTATCACAGATGTTTCAGTCAATGGCGGGAAGGCCATGCATAACTAAGTTATAATTAAAAGCCTAATCGGAAAGAGCCCAAGCCTATCAGAGGTTAAAGTATTGTTTGTTATCCACATCAATCCTCTGGGATGGTTGTGATAAGAGAAACTCTTTCAAAGCTTCTTTGAAAAATGAGATCTTCTGAATTTGCCGAATGCCTGAAGGGAGAAAGTTCCAAAAGTGAGCGCATTGAACTTGGAAAGATCTTCTTCCATATTCAAGTCTCACTTTGGGGACTTTGAGTTCCTGCTCTTGTGCATCTCCCCGCACGGGGCGCTCGGATTGGTGCCTGGTAAACATTGCAGACAGGTAACCAGGTTCCCTCATGTGCATGATCTTATACATGATGATGCCTGCAAAGTACATTCGCCGCGAATCAGTACGCAGCCAATTCAAGTTTTCCCTGAACGGAGTGATGTGCTCATCTCTCCTAAGATCAAAGATGTATCTCACAAATGAGTTGTTTAGTCTTTGTAGCCGTTGCCGCTGTTCGTCTGTGGCGTCAAGATACACGACCGTACAATAGTCTAGATGGGGTTGTACTAACGCCTCGACCAGTCGAACTCGGAGAGTCCCGGTGATGCATGCCCTGAAGAACCGCAAACCGTACAGGGCCCTGTTGACTTTCTTCGTCACTTGATTTATTTGCGGTTTCCACGATAATTCGCTGTCTAATACAACACCAAGACTCACGACTGTGTCACTGAAAGGAACGAAAACTCCATCCTGTATCTCAACACCTGGCAAATCCATCCTTTTCAGATCCTTGACATTCCTCTCGGAAGAGAAAAAGATTGCCTTGGTTTTACCAGCGTTGAGACGCAGGCCGGAGCCCATAGCCCAATCAGCAACCAGTCGTCCGATTTCTCCCAGTCGAGCGATGCCCTCCCTGATCTTATTTTTCTCGATTTGGAGATAAATTTGGAGGTCATCAGCGTAAAAGAGATGATCTACCGACTTTCCGTTCAGTAGCCCAGGCAAGTCATTGACGTACAAACTAAAGAGTAAGGGCCCGAGAACAGAACCCTGCGGAACACCCAGATTGGTTGCGAGCCAATCAGATTTACCATTCTTGGAGGTGACTAGCTGGGTGCGACCTTGTAAATATGATTTGATCCACAGGAGTGCCGAACGCGAGAAACCAAGTTGTCGCAGTTTACTCAGAAGTTTTGTTGGTGATATCGTGTCAAAGGCTTTGCTGAAGTCGAAGAGTAGTAAAAGGGTGATCTTCTTCCTATCTATACCTAGTCTGATGTCATCAGTCAATTTCAGCAAAGCTGTCTGGGTACTGTGGTGTTGTCTGAAACCAGCCTGGAAGCCATCTAATAATTTTTCTTTCTTCAAGTACTCCGTGATTTGGTCGTGTGCAATCTTTTCGAGAGAGAGAGAGAGAGAGAGACAGCTGATCGGAGCCCTTCCTCAATATAGGTATACGCTAGGTTGCGCGATGAGCGTCCTCGCGTCAACACAAGCGGTGGCGCGCAGCCGGTACAAAATTTTTGCGAATCGCTGGCAGTACTGAATGCTTGGATGAAATGATTTGGGAATTTCTATACACATTCTGAAACAGCAGTGCTTCCATGCGGTCGGAAGTTTGGGATGAAAGAAAATACCGCAAAAATTAGAAGAATTATGGAAATTGATACACATTTAGGATTTTTCAATAACAAGCGTATAGTTTTCAACATGCGAGGAAATATTCCAGTTTCCAATTATATCAAAAGTCGAAGCGCAGAAGTTGTTCATAAGGGTCTCATTGATGTTATCCTCAAAGTTCAGGTTGAACAAAGCAATGGAAAAAAAGTTACAGTATTTTTCGTGTTTGGGTCTCGAGCGGCTGCCGAGTCCGAGTTTGAGTTCACCACGTCTCGCAAAAAGTTGTCACTGTAATTTCTATAACTTCTCTCCTATCGCTTGATTCAACCTGAATTTTGAGGATGACATCAACGAGACCCTTTTGAACAACTTTCCCGCTTCGACTTTTCATATAATCAAAAACTGAAAAATTCCCTCGCATGTCGAAAATTTCGCTTGTCATTGAAAAATCTGTAGAAATGTATCGATTTTCAATGATTTTTCTATTTTCTCCGGTACTTTCCCCATCACAAACTTTTGACCGCATGGAAGCACTGCTACTTGAGACTGTGTATAGAAATTTCCAAGTAGTTGTAGTTGCAGCGATTTGCAAAAATTTTGTACCGGCCGCGCGCCACCGTTTGTGTTGACGCGAGGACGCTCACCGCGCAACGTAGCATATACCTATATTTTGGAAGGGCTCCGATCGACTGTCTCTCTCTCGCAGCGATTCCGCGCCACTTACGGGCAGGCCTATACCTTCGGTTCTCTATTCGTAATATCTCTATGATCAGGACGCATCAGATCGGGGAAAGTAAATGAGGCGTACTGGTGTGCTTGAATATCTATCGCTGAAGGTTGCACGATGGATTGCAATTATCTAGGTCCTCAGCGATCACATCTGTTATTCGTTCCTCACCAAAGAAAGTATTCCGATGCCGAAAATGAGTGAAAAACGGTTCGGCGTAGAAATTTACTTCTAGGAAAATGAATCGATCGGGTAGTTTTTGTCATGGACGATGGGCAATTAATCGAATAAACTTGAATACCTTCGACCTCAAGTGGTCGCCTCGAGCCACCCGTTGCTGTCAGTTGTCTGCGGACAGTGAAAATTTTGTAGTCTCAATACGGGAAGCTCCATTTTTGTGTGAGAGAACATCGGTAAGCTAATCTGATGGCCTATTTGACGGTGAGATGATAATAGATTTGAATCTAGAGTACTATTCATGTTGAATATGAGATTGTTGAGACGGCTTCAGCACTCAGGAGGTCAAGAACTGCGGTAACGCGGGGATTTTCAGGCGGAAAAAATTCATTTTCTCCTCGAAAATCATCAACTAGCTGCTCTGGTGATTTTTCTTGGGTAAAACCTTACGGAGAATATCACCGAGGATATTAACCTGGGCGAATAACCTAGGGTATTATATACCTATGTGCTATCCTAAGTCCCAGACTAGGATATTATCCTAGGATATTGCCCTAGGTTTTTCACCCGTCAATTTCCGGCATTCACCCAGGATAATTACCTCTGGTGATTCGTCTCCCCGATTCTCAGTAGAGGGTTACGAAATCATGGAATCCCCAGTATGACACTTCGCTCGTGGTCGTCATCGATATAACCTATCGCACGACGTAACCTCTCCTTCCCACCCACAGCAGGCTTTGTGAGAATCGACTCGAGTAGCCCACTTAATTCTCCTGCAGATTTAAAGACACCCCCAAAACTGTCCCGAGTTTGTCATCTATCTCTCACGCACAGCCACCTGAGGTGATCTAGAGGGTGATCCATTTGATAGGCTAGTTTATAGTCTAGCTTATTATCCACCAAACCGATTCGAGTTAATGAGACAGAATTTCCTGAAATATCCTAAGATAATAGCCTTAGATGAATAGCCTAGGATAAAATCAATTTTTATTTTGAATTTAAGATAAAATACTTCAGGATTTGAAATGAAAATCGATTCTGCGGTAATATTCTCCTTCTTTCTTACCTACTCTCAGTTGATTGAGCACAAATTCATCATAAATTCAATTTTTGTAGCTCAAATCGGGCTAATGGTGCATCGCCTGTATTACTGGACTTTGGGCTAGTGGCTAAAGTCCTCGACTTGTAACCTGAAGGTCGTGGGTTCGATCCCGAGCAAATGCATCTTGAGCCCCAAACCTCGGAAACGAAATGTTGTATCGTAAGAACTGAATTTTCTGTTTGATCGGAGCTAGAGAATCGCCTAGAAATTGATCAAGAAGTCAGAAAAAATTTCCTCAAATAATTATTTTTCCGATCTTTCGATTCAATAATTTTACCTAGTTGGACGTGCCCACTTATTGTAATGTAGGTAGTTACTAGGTGGGCAGAACTTACATGAAACGAGAATCGAATTTAATGATTAATTTGTATTTAATCAACTAGAAGTGGGTGAAGAAGGACGAGAACATGATCGCGGAACTGGTCTTCATTTTGAACCCTTAATTAGTTTATTTAGAATTCAAAATAAAATCGATTTCATCCTAGGCTATTATCCCAGGATTTTATCGAAGGCTATTATATATTTTATCCTAGAATACATACAGAAATTTTGGCTCACTCACTCGGATCGGTTTTGTGGATAATGAGCTAGACTATAAACTAGACCATTAGATGGATCACCCACTGGATCACCTCAGGTGACTGTGCGTAAGAGATAGGTAACAATTTCGGAATGGTTTCGTGGTCGGATTCAAATGTGCAGGAGAATCAAGTGAATCACTCGAGTCGATTCCCACAAAGTCTACTGTGAGTGGGAAGAAGAGATTACGTTGTGCGAGAGGGTGTACTGACGACGACCACGAGTGGCGTGCCATATTGGGAATTTCATGATTTCATAACCCTATAATCACAATTTGGAAGACGAATCACCAGAAGTAAGATGAATGCCAAAGATTGACGGGTGAAAAACCTAGGGTAATATCCTAGGATAATATCCTAGTCTGTCACCTAGGAAATCATCTAGGTGGATACCCTGGGTTATTCGCCCAGATTAATATCCTCGGTGATTTTTTCCTGTAAGGGAAAACTAACGATGAACTTGGATCCAACATAAAATTCCACGCGAGGGACGATCTTTGTGAGATGTCGGTAGCTCTCAGGAGGTCAGGAATTTCAGTGAGGTGGGGTTTAACCCGCGGGAAACCCCGTTCCCTACTCGAAAATCATCAGTTAGCCAGACTGGTGACTCTTCTAAGAGAGAAATAGCAATGAATATTGATCGAGCGTGCAGATTCACGTAGGACATGATTGGATCAAGATATCCGTAGCTTTCAGGAGGTTGGAAACAGTCAAATTGGAAGCTCTTTTGCGCAAAACCACTTCTTACTCCTCGAAAAAGATTAATCAGTGAGTCTGGCGACTCTCCACGGTAAAAACCAACAATCAATTCAAGTCTCGCATACAATATTACATGGGATATGATTTTTTCAAGACATCCGTAGCTCTCAGGAAGACGGAAATAACAGAAATAAGAGCGTTTTGTGTAGAAAAGTCCATTTTCTCCTCAAAAAGCATCGATTGACTAGTCTTTTCACTCTTTAAGGGTGGAACTAACATCGGATTCCCATTTAGCATAGAATTTTACGTCAAAAACAGCACCGTTGACGATGTTTAAACTCGTATTGAGGAGTTGGTGGCCAATAGCCACGAGTGCTCGAGCACCTCAAAAAAGCTACGCTGGAATATCCATGTGAAAAAGCCCCTGACTCTAGAAGCACGGTTTGAAGGTCGACTTTCGCACCGGTCGTGGTTGGGATACCATTTTTTGGTGATGACAAGACGATCTAGGAAGCGACCTAAGCCTCGCGCCCAACTTGGGAAATAACGGACACCCTAATGCTTATTGATACATACATAGACTCATGACTGAAAAGCTATCTGCAAGGTATACTGATGATGGAGATGAATGTATACTGGTGCGAAAAATAAAGGTTCCCGTTCACATTTTTTATATACTTGCAAGTATATTTTTTATGTGACATCTAGTGATAACTCTGTTGGGGCTCACATTTCGTATATACTTGCATTCAAGTATATTTTTTATGTGACATCTAATGATAATTCTGCTGGAACTCACATTTTGTATATACTTGCATTCAAGTATATTATTCATGTGGCATTTTTGTTGAACGATCACTTTCACTCTTGAAAACACATTTTTGTACTACGTGTGTGTACACATTTTTGTACTATGTGTATTCATTCTGAGTAAAGTGATCTTTGCAGGAATATTTTCCTCGGTAACTTCTTCTCCAAGCAATTACTCGTATTCACATCTCTACACATCCTTGAGCTATTTTGTCAGTTCCAAGAAGAGAAAACCTGTTCAAATCTGTTTTGATTTTGACACCTAGCTGCCTCTCGTAGGCCAAAGTCATGTATTCATGTTACCGCTGAACCTAAAAGGAGTCATGATGATAGCATCACTACTCATGTTTTAGAATACATTCAGAGTGTACACTCAAATTTGACTCTAATTGAGACTCAGAACAATTTCAGAATTTCATGTGGAGCAACTCGACGAAGACAACTTGTTCCAAAAATTTTGGGATACAAAGTTAATTATTTACTAATAAACAATTAGAAATCAGTCAATACAGATAGAAGCTATGTAGATCTTATTTGAATACATACATCTATGACATTCCTTGAAATGAAGATGAAATCACACCGCTGGAATACAAATATCTCAACAAACATAAATGGGAGCTCGTGGCATAACCAAGATCAGCTTTCGCTCTCGAAGTCACTCAAGCAAGCTATTCTGAACAAATATTTCAAGGTATTCTTGTTGAAACCATAAAAAGAATGATCAGATTGATCAGAGATAATACAAGGGCACACAAATAACAATGAGATTCTGAATTCCACAAATGAATACATGGTATCATAGAACTTACCATGTAAGTTTCCAATTCCAAGTCACAAAAGCTCCACAGCTGGGAAAATTTTCAACAGATTGAAACAAATGAATATGAGATCACCCCTGTAAGATCTAGGGATCTCAGCAAACACAAATTGGAGCTCACTGCAATGTCTACTAATTCACTTTCGCTCTAAAATTCACCCGGGCGCTCCATTTAGACCAGGCGATTACAAGATATTCTGGTTGGATCCTAGAGTGGCATGGTAAAATCAATCAAACATGATTCAGAGATCAACTCATGACAATGAGATTCTAAATTTCATCAGTAAATTCTTTGTGGAATGACCATGTAACTTTTCAATTTCAAGTCACAAAAACTCCACAACTAAGCCAATTCTCAATAGATTAAAAAAAGTGAATATGAGATCACCCCTCTAAAATACAGGGATCTCAGCAGACAAAAATTCGAGCTTATAGCAATGACCACTCATTTACTTTTGCTCTGAGAGTCACCCGGGTGCGCCATTTCATCTAGGTAATTTTAAGATATTCTAGTTGGAACCCGCCAGAACCATGGTGAGATCAATCAAATATGTTCCAGAGTCATGACAATAAGATTCTAAATTTTATCACTTCATTCTTTGTAGAATCCACCTTGTGACTTTTCAACTTTGAGTCACAAAATCTCCACGACTAAGCTCTAATTCTCAATAGATCTCAATAAATGAATGTGGATTCACCCCTCTATAATACAGGGATTCTAGTAAACACAAATTGAACCTTATTGCAAACTCCAAATATTTACTTCTGCTTTAAGACTTACCCGTGCTCACTATTTGGACCAAGTATTTTGACATATTGTAGTTGAAACATCAAATACATAGAATCATTAGTTTGCTCTGAAATCATCTGAAGGCCTTCACATTATAGGAACATTCTGAAATACCTAGTTTGGTGAGACCGAAAGGTTGTAAACCTATCTGATGAGCTATCTCATGTATCTGTATAGAGAGGGTATTTTTTGCAAGTTTGGTGGATGCATGCCTTTCCTTTCAGTTTATCAATCAAGTGGTTATTCTTCTGATCTGTTTTCAAGTATATAACTTCATCTATATCTTGGGTAATGCTAACTCCACATTCTGTATAAAGATTTTTGATGTCCACTGAGAGAATACTCGAAAACACAGGACACAATCCGAGTAGATTTAAACTCGTTTATTAACTTTGATAGATTCTCGAATAATACACGACTCAGCAGAGATGCTTTTGCGTCCGTGTCCACACAAGAAGTGAAGCTTGCGGCGCCGCGTCGTTGTCATCAACACGGCCCTTGCTAACCAACAGATGACTCTCATATCGATCAATATTGCACTTATCTAAAAACTCCAACACTCCCTCCCTTAGATAAGTTACATATTGATTGTAATTTCAATAGAATTGATAAACTTAAATTTGAATCTAACATAAACACATTTATCTTCGAATCAATTATTAGATTAAAAGTTATGAATCGAAAGAAAATAGAACATTAAAATTCTTGAACATTTCAAACGATAGATTCTTCTTCTTAGAATTAAAGTATAACAAGCATTGGAAGATTTTCATGAATAAATTCTTCAGTCTTGGTCTGAGAAACTGGTTCCTGTGAACATATAAGAACAAACAAGGAAATGTATGAGTCATCAAATATATATTGAGGATTTGAATCGTAGATTCATAGATTCCTAAACTTATTTCGATTCCTCGTTCTTCATTATTCTATCAGTCAAATATTTATGTGCTTCGAAAGGAAGTGGTTTTGTTTCAATATCAGCTAGATTCTCTTTAGTATCAACCCATTTTACGATAACTTTACCTTCGTTTACACACTGTTTGATAAAATCTCCATGAGTATCAGCCATGGGACGTTTTGTACCATGTTTTTCATTATGACTCGAATATTCTAGAATCGCTTCAATACTATCGTCAAATGATTTTAACTTGTGACACCCATCCATTTTTGTGCAATTTCCTGAGGATTCATTGTCACACCAGACAGTAACTGGATGTAAAGTGAATCCCAAAACATATCGGATTGATTTGTCAATAGAAATAAGTTCTTAGCAAGATTCACTCATAGCTAAATACTCTACCTGACGTGTTGAGAGAGTCACTTGATTTTGTTTACGACTTTTCCAAGCAACTGTATCTCCAAACAATCTAATAATATAACTACCAGTCGAAATAGAGTTTTCACAATCTCTATAAATCGCGTCTGTAAAAGATTCTAGATTCTCAGATGATGCAGTAAAGGTTAAGCCAAGATTCATTGTCCCTTTGAGGTATCGCAAGATTCTTTTAATAGCTTTCCAGTCTTTTTCATTTGGATTATTCTGTTTTCTAGCTAAGAAATTGACCGCGAAAGCTATGTCTGGCCTTGTGGCTACTACCAAATACATTAGGCTTCCAATGGCTTCTCTATAAGGCACCTTACGTATTTCATGGTTCTGCTCTTTATTTATAGATTCAACTGATTCAATTCGACTCTTTTTGTTTTTATGTTGTAATTGATTTGTTATCATTGGTGCGTTTTTTGGTTTTGAATCTTGCATATTGAATTTTTCCAGAACATTTTTGATATATGGAGTTTGATGAACTCTAATCGTTTGATTCTCTTTGTTTCTTTCAATGATCATACCTAAAAATAACTTTAGTTCACCAAGGTCTTTCATTTCAAAAGTTTGATTCAAATGATTTTTGATTCGATTCAATTTCTCAAGATTATTGCTAACGATTAGCATATCATCAACATACAACAAAACTAATGCCATTATACCATTCTTTCTCTAAGTGAAAAGACATGGTTCATGTAAATCATTCTCTAAACCAAGCTTCTTCATTTCTATCGTGAATCGATTGTTCCATTTCTTTGGACTTATCCTGAGTCCATAAATGGATTTTTGAAGTTTGAGTACATTAGATCTCATGATGTCATCACTGACATTCAGACCTTTCGGTATTTCCATGTATATCTCTTCACTTAGCTCGCCATTCAAAAATGCCGTTCTGACATCAAGTTGACATGCATGAAAATTGTATTTGTTTGTGATTATAAGAATGGCTCTGACTAAGGAAAGTCTTGCTACTGGAGCATATGTCTCTTTCAAATCATAAGTATTTTTATCTTTGAATCCTCTAATGACTAACCTTGCTTTGTATCTAATTTCTCCATTTGACCCGACCTTTTTCTTCAAATCCCATTTAGAATCTATGATATTAGCTTTGGAACCATTACTCTGAGTTCGTGGTTTTTCAAGTAGAGTCCAAACTTGATTTGATTTCACAGAATCTAATTCTTCTTGTACGGCTTTCTGCCGGAATTCTTTGTCAGGAGAAGCCATAGCTTCCTCATAAGTGATTGGATCTTTTTGTATAGAAGCAAGTAAAATATGACCAACTATGTCATCATTGATTCGGTTTTCAGATTCGTTTGAAAGATTTGACCTGGGTAGACTCGAGTAGTTAGCATAACTGGTTGCTTGTTCTGATTCTTCAAGTTTCCTTTTTGTCTTACTTTTAGTTGAGGGTCCCTGGAAATCTTTGGAAATTTGAATTCGATTCGAAGTTTTCTGAACTTTTCGAGGTCTACCTCGTTTTTTAGGTTGTACTGCTTCAATATTATTTACAAGATCAATCTCTTCGTCAACCTTGTCAAATTTAATAGACTCATTATGGGGATCAAGAACTCGTTGAATCGGTTCACTCGAATTTGAATTTGCTGTGGAATATTTCTTGTGATAATCTCCATAAACTAATCTTTCATTGAATCGAACATGCCTAGACTCGATAAACTTGTGCGATTGTGGATGCCAGAAAATGTAGCTAGTATCTTTGTAGCCGACTAAGAAAGCTTTGATTGCTTTAGATTCAAACTTTGATTCGAGTTTTGATACTTTTATATAACTAACACATCCGAATTTCCTAATTTGTTCAAAATGACATCTGGCTAATGGTGCGAATTTTCTCAAGGGAATTTCATAATAAATTGTTTTATGTGGAGTTCTATTGTATGTAATGACTGCAGCTTCTGAAACTAATCCCCACATCGATTTTGGCATACCTGAATCAAGTAAAATGGCTAGAATCCTTCTTTGAATTGACTTGTTGAATCTCTCGGCTGTGCCATTGTGTTCAGGCGTGTAAGGAGGCGAGAATATAGACTCTATATTTTCTTGTTTCATTACCTCAGAGAACTTGCCACCTTTGAATTCGAAAGCCTAATCTGATTTAATGAAACAACATTTTTCATTTGATCCCAAAATATTTCTAGCTGAGATAAGGAAAGATTCCAATGCTTGTCCAGCTTCATCTTTACGTTTCAAACAATAAGTTTTAGCATACCTAGAGTAATCATCCATAAAAACAATGATGAATCGCATATGGCCAGGATATGACATAGGACTGATAGGTCCCATAATGTCTGTGTGAATAACTTCAAGAGGTTTTTGAGATTTAGCTGTAATTTCTTTGAAGAGTAACTTTTCCATTTTTGACATTATGCAAACTTCACATTCTAAAATAGACTCATCAAAAACTACATCCTTCAATAGCTCAATTTTCTTTTGAAGCATTTTCAGATAACCTAATGAAGCATGACCCAACCTAGCATGCCATAATTGACCTTTACTTAGTTTCTTGAATTCGGTAGAATCTTGAAAACAATCTTCTACTTATACAGAGGATATTAAATCTTCAGGACTAATCGTAAGCTTTTCTATTAAATCATTCTCAGCAACTCGATTCTCATTCGAATATAGAACCATCTCCCTCCCAATTGAAGACCCCAAATTCGGTGGATCATTTATTGCTCCCTCCGAAATTAATGTCTCTAAATTATCCAAAGTTGTCTTCAATTGATCGGATGATTCAGAATGAGAAACTAAATGCGCATTACAAGAATAATTCTTAAATGAAAACCTGTTTTGGTTTACAACACCAGTTTTCTTAACTTTGAATCGAATAATCCAATTCGGTTTTTCGTAGATTCCCTTGAAAATAGTCTTATTTGAATTTTTATCAAAAACTCTCAGAATTTTAGCATCTAGGTAAATAGAAAATCCTGAATCAGCGAGTCTTCTCAGAGAAAGAAGATTTTCAGATACATCTTTTGCTGCTGTTACATCAGTAAATTTAATGATTTTATCGTTTGAAATTTGATGTCTTAGAACTAAAGTGCCTTTACCATCAATTACTATATCAGCAAAATCATTTTCGTTAGCACTTTTGATGATTCCATTTTTATATTCTTTGAAATCAGATAAAATCAGAGATTGGTTCACGATATGATCAGTAGCTCCAGAATCTGCGATAAAATCTATAGAATTCTCAGTTTGATGAGCTTTATGAATTGAAATTCTCTCACCTTGATCCATTTCTTCATTTTCATCAGAAGAAGAATTTTCAGAGTCAATTACCGTTCGAGCAGCTCGCTTGAAATTTTTCTTATGAGTCTTAGATTTAGTCCTTTTGACTATTTTGCCTTGATTTTTGATTCCAGAATGATTCTTTTGTTTTTTCGATTTGTTAGTTTCAGAAAATTTTGATTCTAATTTGTTGTTAGATTTGTAAGATTTCGATTTTGATTCCTTATTATTCATTCTAGATTCAAAATGACTCTTACCATTTCGACGCTGAGGACATGGTCCATTCTTGTCATGAATCTGACCACATTTATAGTGCTTCCATAGATTGGTATCGGTTAGTGGACAAATGGCATCATTTGCCCAGTGACCAGGCTCATTACATCTGTGACACTTAATCTCAGATGAGCTTGCCACATTGGCTTGAGATACAACAGAATTGAGCTTTCTCTGGCATTCAGACTGAAACGTGTAAGATTTCATCTCTTCAATGTCCATGCCTAGAGGTTTAGATTGCCTCATGAGAGTATCAGCTTGCAATAAATCAGGATAAATTCCTATCACAGCATTATAAAACGCAGCACGAATCTCTATCGGCTCTAGAGGAGCCAGATCATTCGAGGCTTGATACTCTCGTAAAAGTTGGTGGAATCGTTCACAAAAATCAATCACTTTTTCATTTTTCTTCATTCGAATCACATAAAGTTGCCCTCTTACAGACGTAGGATCAAGATTCATCTCTTTTCTTTCCATGTCTCGTAGTTTTTCCAAGTACTCTTTAGGATCCTGAATATTCGTGAATCGACTACGATACTTCTCATCAATTCTACTTAGAATCAGATTCCGGACTCTACATTTTCGACTCAAGATTTGACTCTCACTAAAATGTTGAGGGCCAGGAATACTATCATCAATAATATCTATGCAATTGTAACCAATCAATTCAGATTTCAAACAATCGTACCATGAACTGAAATTCGAATTCTTAGTTAATTTGTATTTGAAATCAGAGCTAAATTTTGGTCCAATTGATTCATTATCAACTCGATTCTTTAGGAGTGTAGCTAATGTTTGTTCTAAATTGAAAGAATCAGGAGCTTGTGATCCATTCTGATTGTTAATAAAAGGTGATGAGTCTAGATTTTCAGTGTTTACCTGGCGTTGAGTCGAACTAGCTGCTGCTGCACCATTGGCTATAGAGTCCGATTGAGTCGACACAGAATTCACACGAGGATTCAATTGCCGTTCTTCTGGCAAACGAGGTGATTGTGGAGGAGCACTTTGATTTATACGCCCTCTTCGAAACTCTTCGATTCTGAGTTGATTTTCGAGATTTACTCTCTTTAATTCTTCTACTTCTTTCTCAGCTTGAATCTTTTGGAGTTTCACTCTTTCCAATTCAAGTGTCATCTTCATGTTTCGGTTCACTACGTTTGCACTCTGTAATGTGATGTCTAAGACATTCTGGTGACACATAATAGTGTTCGTCAAAGAATTCAAAGAATCCTGAAGGAATTTGGCAATTACGGATGGAGATTCTATTTGATTCTGTGATATTTGAATCAATGGTGCTCGTGGTTGGATTGGAGTCGAATGACTCAATGGTGTTGTATTGAGTCCAGGATGCTGTTGTGTAGATTGAGTCGAATTTGATAGAGTCACATTTGATAGAGTCGAGGGTAGATTGATTGTAGGTGGTTGTGTTTGATACTGATTCGAAGTTGAAGGCACTTGTGACGTAGGCATAATGCGTCGATTATGGTCCTACGTCCAATAGCACGTTGAGGTGCTTTGGGGACGGCAAGGATTGGGATGGTAGGGCTGCTCGGGGCAAAAATGACAGGAAGACAGTGCGTCATTTTTAATGCAGGATCCGGCCCTCGACGCGACACACTCAAACATCCATGCGTAAATACTATGTTGTACAAAATAATACGGACCTAGGAGAGGTCGGGCAAATAGAAAAGAGACGAAGCAACAGTGTTACAAGTAATAACATTTTGTCGTGAACTAAAGACACTTTTGAACGAACTCGAATCGCGGATGGAGTCTGGCCTCAGGGCGAGGCGCGAACAGAGCTCCGCTGTGGCGGCGTCGTACGGGAGACGAGAGCGTGCTGGTGCCCTTCCGGGGCCTTCTTATATACGAATTTTAGAATATTACGTGATACTAACGTTGGTCTCGTGACCGTTAATGGCTCACGTGAGCCATTAGCGCATCACGAGACCTCATTACTAGTCACGAGACGTAATTACACATCACGTGCCGCAATCATGGGTCACGAGACCCCGGATTGCATCACTGGAGCAAGCATGGCCCGCTCGCCGAGATCGGGACCGATCTGTGACTGGCGTGCGAGTCACGTCGCTCTGATGCCGTAGCCTACTTTTTGCTTCCTTAAATATAAATTGCAATATACCAATTTTTTGAGGCTTCTACAAGAAAACGATGCGTAAAATAACATGTTTTTTGGTAAAAAACGAAAAAGGGGTTATTTTCACGCGTCACTTGTATATCCATATTAATTGCTTGAGTCTTTGGGTCACTCTTGTTTGCTGAAAAAATGTCAATCATTAATATCTGGAATTGATTCGATTTTATGTCAGGCCTGACGATTTGTTTCTCATAGAATTCAAAATTCTAAAATTCTAAAGATGACTTGAATCATTTCAAATTTAGAAAATCGAGAAAACTTTACAGCATTTCTTTTTAGATGGCTTTAATCAACTATACTAATCAAGGAATAAGAATATTCCTCTTGCGGTCAAGTATAGTACAACAAAAAAATTCTAGATTCCAAATCGTGAGAAGATATAAGAATATTTTCTCACATTCATCTGGAGTACTTTGGATCTCTGATTCCGAATTAGAGACATCACTAGGATCAACCTCCAGATTAAGAGTGTCATCGGTTCCATCTGCGGATTTTTCCTGCGACTGGCCATCATACCCTCTTCGTTGTTCATTTTGATCAGCCATCTGTTCCAGGTTACGAAACATGAAGCAATTTTTTACTTTCACGTGAAGAAAAATATTGCAAGATTCCTTTTGATTCAATTAAAATTCAAGAAATCTAAAACCAGATATTGTGATAATTATAATTATCGATGTTTCGTACTTCTAGACTAGAAAAATATAGCACAGCTCTAACATTTCATAATCAAAGAAGCGAAAAATCTGACTCATTTGCAGGTTCAGTAACCCATGCGCACACCACTCTCCAAAACTATACCTTGCACTGCAAAAATATAGTCCAGATTTGGGTTGATCATGCGCGCACGAGCGAAACTAACAAATTTATCAAGATTTTCCCGACCAATGTTAAAAATTCACCGAACACAAGTTGCATTTCATTATTGAACCCCGGAAAAATTTATCCTTACAATCGCACATTCAATTCTCAAAAACATAACAGGATACCCAACCTCAGAATGAACAACAACAACTTCTCTGTTGTTTACTTATTGAACAAAAAACTAAGATCAAAGATCATCCTATATTGTTTGAGAGAATTGAATTTTTACTCAAAATAGAATTGTAGGATATATATATTTTTTGAATCATCGAATCACTCGAATAACAATCAAGATTCTTGATTCACATTATTCTATCACCAGGAGATATCAGAAGAAGAAGGTTAGAATCTTTTCTCTATCTGATATAAATCAATAAGATTTCAGCAAAGGCCTCAAGCGCACAAGCATGCCAAGATATCCATAAATCAAAGCAATTTTCAAAGATCACATCGGAAATTCCCTCGCAACGAGAATGCAAGTTTGTGCGTTCCGGGCTGTACTATCCGCGAACAACACGCGGTTTGAGGACAAACCAACCAGCATCCTGCGCGCGAACGTAGAGGTTACACATACTAGCAATCTGCCATCGATCAAGTCTAAGTCGAAAAAAATAGACAGAAATCATAGAGTCAGAATCAACCGCGCGTATAAACGCATCATTGTATAAGAATCGCGCATTCAACGAAAGTCAATACTATAGCATCACGTACGTATGCTGAATCGTTGCAAGAAAGCGAAGAATGCGAAAGAGCGAAAGAGGAGAGAGAGAGAGAGAGATAGCGCGAAAACATGTTATAACGCGCCCGCGTTGCCGGCCGGCAATATGTATGTACACGTGCACGCCCGATGATGACCTCGACTTTGATGCGATAAGCAGGCTCGTCGTCAAACGTCCACTAGGAAGCCGATCGCCCGCGACAGAAAAATTCATGCTTGATTTTTAGATTCCTAGCAGCTCACGCACTCACACAACTGACCGCACTGTTGTGTGTATTGCTGCTCCGGCGGCCCATTGAACAATCATCAAAATTATCTATACGAATCAAGAATCACACGCTTTTGAATCGAGAGTAAAAAAAACACCTCGAATCGAGTCGGATTCACAAGTCCCGCACAACCATGAATCAATAATAGACTCACCTCGAATCGTTTTCAGTCAAACTTCGTTGAAAACTGCAAATTCGCTGCTATGTGCACGGCTGCAAACAAACTGCTCGCCGCTGCTCTCAGCACGGCTGCCACAAACTGCACGCCGCCGCACCGGTAAAAATTCGCTCACACAATGGTCGCGCGATTTGGGCCTATAACCTGAGAGAATACTCGAAAACACAGGACACAATCCAAGTAGATTTAAACTCGTTTATTAACTTTGATAGATTCTCGAATAATACACGACTCAGCAGACATGCTTTTGCGTCCGTGTCCACACAAGAAGTGAAGCTTGCGGCGCCGCGTCGTTGTCATCAACACGGCCCTTGGTAACCAACAGATGACTCTCATATCGATCAATATTGCACTTGTCTGAGAACTCGAACATCCACGAAAGACAATTTCATACCTCGAAAGGCTTAGATTTGGATGTCAATATCAATGAAGCCTTGCCTCGTTGATTACTATTATTGTTAATTATTGAGTCACTTCAAGGCTCAGAATGATTATCACTGTCACTCTTATATATTCACTGCTTTTCAAATCAAGGAGCGAGTAATTGCCTCAAGAAACAGGATCGTCACTCAGATTGTCAATACTTGGATTGGTTCTCCTCATATATGAACAAAGTTATCACTATTTTTCATATAGTTTGCCAACGAATGAATTTTTTGTTCCTGATTTTTATTATGTGCAAGCCAAATATAAGTATCGCGCGACAACTCACGACAGTCCATCATCGTTCATTCAAACAATAACAACAGCTGGTGTGGCCGGTGTGGGCGGTAGAGGACCTAACCCAACCTTGCCTCGACTCAGCCAAAATCACAGCTCATGGGCCTTCCGCAATGTCATACTTCCGATCATTTTCTGAACTATTTGAGGACGATCTCGGAAAAAGTACTTCCAAGTTCCGAAGCTTTCGGATGCGATCTATCATTTAAAAAAAGAATCGATTTAATTGATTGGATATTGCCTTCGAACTTTGGTTTCGAAGTCAGGCGTGTGAGTATTTTTTCAGGCAATGGTCAACTTCGAAACCAAAGGTTGAAGGCAATATTCAACCAATCAACTCGATTCTTTCTTTGAATGATAGATTTGGTTCCAAAGCTTCCATACTTGGGATCCTTTCTTTTTAGATTCACCTTAGATCTCGGGAGAAAAATCGATTTGTTAATGGTTTGAGGTGCCGGTAAAAGTTGGCTTTCACATGCCCTTAACATAAACATGAATGCAGAACATTTGCCTGGATATTTCACAAGAAATCGCAGCGATCGCCAATGTAAGCAGCAACATCTCCACGCAACGAGAATACACATCCGAGTGCCCTGGTTAGAAAACCGCGAACATCTACATGTCTTGAGACCAAGCAAAACATGCATCCTGCGCGCGTACGTGAGTATCAAAAGACAAGGTTATTGCAGCCAGCCGCATGCTCGATGAATCGTATTCAATGTCAACCGACGAATCACAAAGAATCCCTTTTGAGTCTGTTTACCGAATCGAATCGAGTCGCGATATAAACCTAACCCTAACACACGTAAACGAGAGAGAGAGAGGACGCGCGCGCGCGAGAGCGAGATAACGTGAAAACGCGTCGTTACCGGTTGGCTTATAGCGTGAGAATATACACGTGCGCGCCACGAACACGCTGTATGATTCGCGATGCAACATGAACTGCAACTTTGATGATGATGCTCCTCCGAGATGTCGATAACCCACTACAATGGCAATCCCACACGAAACTTGGAAATCTATCAAACTCTACACTCATACGACTCACCGCACTGTCGTATTTATTTATGCTATGCCGGCGGACCATTCATTGAATCTTAAAATCGTACCTGAACTCGGGCTAAATAAGCTCACCATTGAGACAACGAAATTTTGACTCTATTCGCGATCACGCACTTTCACTCACCTCGAATCTTTATAGTGTATGAAATTATGCTGCTTCGAAGCTCTGCTCGGCGATGAGGCTCTGGATCTGTTGAAGATTTGCACTGTTTATGCAGTGGAAGCGTGCCCTGGGCCCATAACCTGCGAGCTCGGCAGGGCTTTTGAAGCAGGAGACACACACAATTTATATAAACTGATGACTCGTTTATTTAAGACTCGTTGATTCGTAGACTCGTAGATTCAATAGGCACAATAAACAATATATACAATAGGCACGATATACACAGCGGAAAATTCGTTGAGGTTAACTTGCGGCGTGACTGCACTAGAACAGGGCTCACAACGAAGTGATGACAGTCGTGGGGCAGCGTAGCAACCAAACCGTTCCGTTGTTCAACAAAAGACGTGCGCTCATTTGAATATATTCGTATGGTTCTATTTAGTTGTATAAGTATATTTCCAACAGATGAAACGTTTGTTCGAAATTTTTTTTGACACGACTCGACCTTGGAGAGATGAATGAAGGTCAGCATGGGTTAACGGTAAGCGCTGTAGCTCCAAGAGTGAGCGCTTCAACGGAAATTTTTCCGACCGGAGGTGCTCATGATCACAGCAAAAATGAGTTTATATCCTTGAAGGTGAAAATGACCTCCAAGGTCGGAAACAAGGTCATTGGCTCTTTTCTTCTGTGTTCATGAACAACTCTTATCCCAAACATTTTCCGATAAAATGCTCACTATTGGAGTTACAGCGATCACCGTCAACCCGTGCTGACCTTCATTTATCTCGCCAAGGTCGAGTCGTGTCAAATAAAATTTCCAACAAAAGTTTCATCATTTTTCATGTTCTTTCAGAATTCGAGGTCAAAAGTAGGTGTTTCCGTTGGAAAAATCGAGTTGACCTCCAAATCACCTTAAAAATGACCCCCAAGGTCGGAAACAAGGTCATTAGGTATTTTCTACTGTGATCATGAACAACTTTCATCCCAAATATTTTTCGATAAATTACTCACTCTTGGAGTTACAGTGGTCACTCATCAACCCGTGCTGACCTCCATTCATCTCGCCAAGGTCAATTCAGGTCAAAAAGAGTATTGAACAAAATTTTCATCACTTTTCATGTTTATTTAGAATAGGTGTTTCTATTCGAAAAAAATCGAGTTGACCTTCAAATGACCATGAAAATGACCTCCAAGGTCGGAAACAAGGTCATTAGCTCTTTTCTACTGTGATCATGAACAACTTTTATCCCAAACATTTTTCGATAAAATGCTCACTCTTGGAGCGACAGCGGTTACCGTCAACCTGTGCTGACCTCCATTCACCTCGCCAAGGTCAAGTCGGGTAAAAAAAGTTTCAAACAAAATTTTTATCCTTTTTTATGTTCTTTCAGAATTCGAGATCAGAAGTAGGTGTTTCAATTTAAAAAAAATCCAGTTGACCTCCAAATGACCTTGAAAGTGACCTTCGAGGTAAAAAACAAGGCCATCATCGGATGTCCCCCTCAAAATAAGGGGACACGTGTTCCGGGTTTCTTCCCGATTCCCAACCATTTCTGAAAAAATGGAGGGGGGTACTTACTTTTCGGACACCCTGTATTTCAATCTGTTCACTTGTTGTATTCGGTCAATTTTCATACTGTATCAATAAACGAATCTTTATAGAGTGAAACCTATGTAAGGCGGACACCTTTGGTCGCAAGAAATGTGTCCGACTTATAGAGGTGTCCGCTTTATAGAGAGGCCACCTGAAAATGTCAAGTGGGTTATTCAACGATTCTATGAAAATGAAAAGTAATGGATTCCATTTAAAAACGACACATGACAATTAGTGATGTCTCGGATCGGTTTCTCGTAGTTTCGATTCGATTCTGTAGTCCGAAATATAAAGTTTCCACCCACTGGGAGGTCCCAAAAAAATTTTGGAGCCGCCTCGGAGATATTTCGGTTTCGCTTTTCGATTCCACCAGAGCATCAAAATCATGATCTTTTTTTACTAAATTAAATATATTTTAAGTTTGGCTCGAAATAATGCAACGTGGTTTGCGCCATTTAAAAGATCTTGAGAAAACCTATCAAAAGTGACCTTTGATATTTTTGTCCAGCCTTTCCAGGCCCTGATTAGGCAAAATCCGGAAAAATCAGGCTAAAACTAACCCGATTATCTCGGAAAGCAATTTTTTTTAATTTCTCAAAAATATGATTTCTCATGCAAAATTGCACGATCTTTGCGATGGAACTAGTCCGAAGTTGTTTTTCACGGTTTTATGCGTTTTTCGGTCAATTTTCCAATTTTTCATTCTTTGAACAATTAGAGAACAGAGATTTCTGCGCAAACTCGTGGTTTACCAGATTTCAAAGTGGTTCCAATCGAAAGCTAAGGAGATTTTCTTTAAAATGACATGGTGCAGAACTCAATTTGATCGACTGGAATTGAAGGTACACGATTCTTTAGACATCAAGATTATTAACATCGCTGACAGCATGGATGCAAGAGAAAGTCTCAAAGCTCTCGTGCACGATAGATAGGTCATCTCGCTCTGGCCATCCTTCCTTTTTCAATCAAGTTGTCGTAGTCACTGAATGGGAACGTGGAATTGACTTCTTCGAGGGGTCATCTTGAAGGGAATTTACTCAGCTTAACTAATTTGCTTAACTAATAATAGCTAGAACTAATTTGGAATTCGGTAAACCACGCGCATGCGCAGAAATCTCTGTTTTCTGATTGGTCAGCGGATGAAAAATTGGAAAATCGACTGAAAAACGCATAAAACCGTGAAAAAAACAACTTCGGACTAGTTCCATCGCAAAGATCGTGCAATTTTGCATGAGAAATCATATTTTTGGAAAATTAAAAAAAATTGCTTTTTGAGATAATCGGGTTATCCTGATTTTTCTGGATGTCGCCTGATCAGGGCCTGAAAAGTCTGGACAAAAATATTCAAGGTTACTTTTGAAAGGTTTTTTCAAGATCCTTTGAATGGCGCACACTGCGTTGCATTATTTCGAGCCAAACTCGAAATATATTCAATTTAATAAATGAAGATCATGAATTCGATGCTCTGGTGGAATCAAAAAGCGAAACAGAAATGGCTCCGTAGGCGATTCCAAAATTTTTTTGGGATCTCCCAGTGGGTGGAAACTTTACATTTCGGACTACAGAATCGAATCAAAACTACGAGAAATCGATCCGAGACATCACTATTTTTCATGTGTCGTTTCTAAATGGAATCCATCGGGTGTCAATTGGATCAACTGTGATGAATTCCACGCCAAAGCGACCTACGGAAAGGGGTCATCTCTCAGATTCTTTTTTAACCTTTTTCATTCGATTCTATGGCCCAAAATAGGAACTTCGGACCACCTATGGGTCCCAAAAAAAATTTCTCGTCTCCATTACACGCACATCCGTCAACAGACCGAAAATTTATCGTGTAAAAATCGATGCTCTTTTATTCACGAAAATGGGAATATTTCGAGTTTTTGAATAGCTCTCGATTTGCGGGTTGCGGCATCTAAAAGGGCATCAAAAAACCTATCGAAAACGTTGTCGGAAATTCCTTCTCTGTGATTTGGGGGCCTCCTGGAGGCAAACGAGTGTTTTTCACTAAAATATTGATTTCTCAAAAAGCCATTTTTTTTATTTCTCTAAAATCATATATTTGACGTAAAATTCTGCGTTCTTCCGAAAAAAATGGGTTTCAGAGAAGTTTGGGATGATCCAAGTGACTTATGAGCCATTTTTTGAAAATTCGATTTTTCGGGTTTCAGAAAAAGGCGATTTCCTGCACATGCGCACAAACGTAGACTTTCGGGACCACTTTCAATAGAAAGCTGACAAAATTTCCTATGAAATGACTACCCGCAAAGTTGAAATTCATGCACTGAAACGCGATCTGCAAGGATTAATCATGTCGAATCAAAATCACATGAAAATTCAGCCCATTAACGCCTTCGTGGCGCCTGCTGAGATGACACATTCACGAGATCTTCTCGGGACTCAATTTTGAGTACGAAATTGACCTGAAAAAAATTCGTACCACATGGTTTCAACGTAAAATTGTATGAACTTTCAAAATATGCGATGAAAAACCCCGTTTGAGGCGAACCCGAGGTGCTACATTCAATTTTTCGCAATTTTGAATGTGAAATATCGTATTTTCTGGAAAAAAATTGAATGTAGCACCTCGGGTTCGCCTCAAACGGGGTTTTTCATCGCATATTTTGAAAGTTTATAAAATTTTACGTTGAAACCATGTGGTACGAATTTTTTTCAGGTCAATTTCGTACTCAAAATTGAGTCCCGAGAAGATCTCGTGAATGTGTCATCTCAGCAGGCGCCACGAAGGCGTTAATGGGCTGAATTTTCATGTGATTTTGATTCGACATGATTAATCCTTGCAGATCGCGTTTCAGTGCATGAATTTCAACTTTGCGGGTAGTCATTTCATAGGAAATTTTGTCAGCTTTCTATTGAAAGTGGTCCCGAAAGTCTACGTTTGTGCGCATGCGCAGGAAATCGCCTTTTTCTGAAACCCGAAAAATCGAATTTTCAAAAAATGGCTCATAAGTCACTTGGATCATCCCAAACTTCTCTGAAACCCATTTTTTTCGGAAGAACGCAGAATTTTACGTCAAATATATGATTTCAGAGAAATAAAAAAAATGGCTTTTTGAGAAATCAATATTTTAGTGAAAAACACTCGTTTGCCTCCAGGAGGCCCCCAAATCACAGAGAAGGAATTTCCGACAACGTTTTCGATAGGTTTTTTGATGCCCTTTCAGATGCCGCAACCCGCAAATCGAGAGCTATCCAAAAACTCGAAATATTCCCATTTTCGTGAATAAAAGAGCATCGATTTTTACACGATAAATTTTCGGTCTGTTGACGGATGTGCGTGCAATGGAGAGGAGAAATTTTTTTTGGGCCCCATAGGTGGTCCGAAGTTCCTATTTTGGGCCATAGAATCGAATGAAAAAGGTTAAAAAAGAATCTGAGAGATGACCCCTTTTCGTAGGTCGCTTTGGCGTGGAATTCATCTTGTAGATGATGAAGATCAGCTCAACGATTAATATCTTCCTGAACAGGGACAAAATCGTTGTTGTTGGTCTCTGTAGCATAATCGGTGCCTTATACCGAAAATCTAATGTCAGAATCAAGTCACCCCATGTCCGGCTAATAAAGGTGCTTGTACATGTGCTCTCATGGGCGAATGTGATTGAAATTTTGGCCCGCGTCCTGGTTATAGAGTGTCCGCTGTAAGGAGAGCCGAATTTATGGGAAAACATAGGAGCTTGGCCGGTCGCAAGTGAAGTGTCCATGATATAGAGGCGTCCGTGTTTTAGAGGTGTTCGAATAGAGAGGTCTCACTGTATACTCCAGTATGTATGTGATTCACTGCACAGTCATTCAACCCATATTGAACCCACAACTACATTCACGTCATTACATCCGTGTTCATCTCGCGCCCTCTGCATCCTCATACGTACACATGAACACTCAGTTGTCGGGGATGATTCCATAACACTACCACAGACCTTCTACTTCATATTCAAATTACATATTATGTACTTCGAGCTGTGGAAAAGACGTTTTCCGCATGGGCTATTCCAGTTAAGACCCTCCGATGAAGTAAGGTCAAAAAATTAGATTCCCTCCGGGATGAAGTATATGATTCTAGAGCTAAAATGAGGGGACACGTATTTTTTGTTTAGCCCAGATCGACTTTGCATCGGAGCTATGCAAATTTCCAGTTTTGAGTCGAAAATAGAGATTGGCACTCTAAAATTGGTAAAAGCTCTATAATGGATCTTCTGAGACCGGGCTTGGTGGGGAAAATCAAACACGACGTATCTTATCAGAATAGAATCCTATGGTGATCAACATTTCGCAGAGTCCCAAGAAGCGACACTTTTATGAAAAATGAAAAAAATGTAATTACTCAAAAAACATAAATTCGTATCTCTTTGAAAATTTTTTTGAGAGTACTCTGAATGATGTCAAACATGGTTTTCTGCTTCGGTAGGCGCTAAAAATTCGTGGGAGGCGCTAAAGAAAATTTTCTGGAAAAAATTTCAAAAAACCAGATTTTTGTTGAAATTCGGTAACAACTATTGCGGGAAAGCCAGAGTATCGTTATTCCACTGGAGTGTCCCAAGATGATCAATTTCGGGATCCGTCGCTAAATTGAGCACTATAATTACTCAAAAACTGAGTTTAGCCATATCTCCCGAATCTAGTCATCTCTGGACACTCCCGTAGGATCACGATACTCTTGGCATTGGAAGTAGACCTTTCCCGCAATAGTTGTTACTGAATTTCAACAGAAATCTGGTTTGTGAAATTTTTTCTAGAAAATTTTCTTTGGCACCTCCCATGAATTTTTAGCGCCTACCGGAGCAGAAAAATCATGTTTGGCATCGTTCAGAGTACTCTCAAAGAAATTTTCAAAGAAATACCAATATATGTTTTTGAGTAATTGCTTTTTTCATTTTTTATCAAATTGTCGCTTTTTGGGACTCTATGCGAAATGTTGAGCACCATAAGATTCTATTCTGATAAGATATGTTGTGTTTGATTTTCCTCATCAAGCCCTGTCTCAAAAGACCCACCAAGAGCAAAGTTGTGGAGCTTTTACTAATTTTAGAGTGCCAATCTCAATTTTCGACTCCAAACTGGAAATTTGCATAGCTCCGATGCAAAATCGATCTGGGTTAAACAAAAAAATACGTTTTACCTCATTTTAGCTCAAGATTCATATACTTCATCCCGGAGGGGATCTAATTTTTTGACCTTACTTCATTGAACAGTCTTAACTGGAATAGCTCGCATGAGGTACATACGGGTTTTTATCGATTGACGACGGAATAACGCTGTTTCCGTGTGCTGATTGATAGAACTAATTGATTTCCCTGATACAGTCTTTGATCACTTGTTAGTCTCCTTTCGACTGTGTAGGATTCATACCGCATTCATGAATAAAGAAGTCTTTTTCAATTGTACGCTCTCGTTTTTTCTTTTACCCGTCTGCAACCAATCCCTTAGCTTCATTGGAGTTCCTTGTCTTTCTCGTATGTGTCTTAAAGGTCGATATACCATAGAGATACAACGGATAGAGGCGAGGAGCGACCGATCTCCCTGCGAGTGGCTGCGTGAGAGATTTAGAAAGAGACGCACGACCGAGTAAGATGAATGGGTAGGGAGAGGAGTCTGAGAGGTGGAGGCGACGATGGTGTGAGTGTATATGCGTGAGAGACCCGCGATCGCGGCTCGAAGGCCAGCGAGGATTGCAGACGACACACGTCTCAGCTTGTTTGCTCCGAAATTCGTTTCCCATGCGGCGGCCACGCCGCGATCTCCGTGCGTTTTCTTCTATAATTTTTATTATAATAATAACTGCAGTATAGCGATGAATGTGTGTTAGGTGTGACGTACGAGAAAAAATGGTGAATCATTGCGTCGTATGTAAAAAGCAGGCTGCTTGCGATGAATCTTCGCGAAGTTACCACAAGTAAGTGTAGACGACTTGCCACTGTTTTTTTGCCATATCAACCTACTTTGTAAAGCACTCATTTTTTGGATGAAAATTCGGGGCGTCACAGACCATGCATAGTTTAGCATAGTTTTTATTCAGCAATCCGTCATTCAGTTGTCGACACGCTGTGCATTCATAATTTAAATATACTTGTGAGGCTAATTATGTGAGGTTAACCTATACGGATAGCACAAAATTTCTGAAACATGAGAATGCGTATAGCTGAACAATGATTTCTATGTTATAATTGACAAAGTTCAGCAGATGCATAGTGTACGCAAAACTAACGTCAACGTAATGTTTTTCATCCAAATTTTATAAATTGATCTACAGACTGCATCTGAATAAAATTCAAATATTCAGTCCCGAATAATTTAATTCCAATTCATATGATTCTAAGTGCCTTGAATGCAATTTTTCTTACTCTTTTTTCTCATGGCCATAATTTAAAATATATTATATCTGATTATTTCTCAGATTGGTGAATTCAATGGTTTTCATTTTTTATTTCAAGATTTGAATGCTTATGAGTTGATATATTTTTTGATAATCTGAATGATTATTAAATTATTTTTTACATAGGTTTCCCAGCAAACATGAGCCGAGACAAGCGTGGCTAAAAGCTCTGAATCTCTCAAAATGTAGCAGCCATAGTAAAATATGCAGTGATCATTTCGACCCTTCATGTTTCCATGACACCGGAGGTTATACAACCAGAAAACGATTGAAAAACAACGCAGTACCAAGAATTTGCATAACCGCTGAAGATTCTATTCCTAACCTATGTGAATTGAACAAAGATGTTTCTGGTAAGTTAATCTTGTGCTCCGAAGTCTATGGTGAATTCATTTTTCATATTCGTTTATGACTAATTATGGTTTCACATTTCAGATAATAATGACGCAGATGGTGAAAAAATTGTAAGTTCGAATGAAAATTTTTCTGAGCCCACATCAGAATCAACATCTGTGAATGTCAGGAAGGAAAGTTTACTGGATGATGAGAATTGTCTCATGGAGGATAACGAGAGTAACTCAATGGGTTCGGAACCCTCAGTGACGAAGTCTTCCGCGAACGGAGGGAATATTAATCCATCATCTCAGAAAAAGAACCTCAAAAGGTAACTGAACCGTTCCTTGCAAATTTTCAGACTTACCATATCCAATAACCCCTTTATTCATTTTCCATCCCAGTCAAATATAATTATTGAAGTTTTCCATCATTGTGTAATTTTTAGGAAACTTGTTGAGAGAGATTTTTCATCACTTGTTGATTCTGACACCGAAAATGATGGAACCGATAACAATGGTACCCACACGGAACAATTTGTGGATTCGAATGATGGTGGAAATAACCGTAAACGGTAAAAGTCATAACGACCATACTATGAATATTACATTATCTGACATAAAATATTCAAATCTTTCTACCTCCTCCAGGAAAAATCCAGTTTTTGATCCTGCAGTTATCCCCGAGAAAAGAATCCGGCTGCGAATTAAGAAGAAATTCATGGATTTTGCAAGGAAGGATTTCGAATCTGATGAAAAATGGGAATTTTTCAAACAATACGTGAGGCATAAGGGACGTGTCGTGCAAGCCGAAAGAATGAAAAGTGCTCGGAGAGACAAGAAAATTGTGAATTTGAATCAATTAGTCGAAAAATTAAAGTCAGAGAATATGGATGCAATAGCGGAGTACCTGCAGGTTGAACGATCTGATCATTATCTATCGAAATATTTGAACTGAGCTCGGTAGATATTCCATAATATTAACCCAGAATTTACACACTTTTTGTTAATCTACTAACCATAATATGCATGAATCTCTTGTTTTATCAAAATTGTTAGCTATGCAGATATTTGGCTTGAATTTTGTAATGCATGCATGAAGGTGTTGGTGCAAATGGGATCTCGAAAGCTTGTATTATTGTCAAAACTCATCTAAATGAATACTCATTACTCTATAAGGTTAGATTTCATACATTTCAAGAACATGATTGATATTATTAGATTCGTAAGAGAAATTCAACTTCCTCGTGAGAATTTTTGCTCATTCTGGCATTCGAGCTTTTCAGACCTTTAGCTGTAAATTCATGATGAATACTGATCTCACATCTACATTTACACGGTCAAAATTTTCTCTTGCAAAATAATATATTTATACGAATGAAATTATTTGTTATTCATAGACACGAAAAAAATTTGTTCAACTATTGTGATAATTTAACACATAAGACTTTTATACATTTTTGAGGCACGACCACACTACAATGTATTTCCAAGCCTGTGTTATTGAATGATTGAAATTTATGAAAAACTATCCAATAAATTCTGAATTCTCTCAATCTATCAAAAGACTACTTCGCGAACTGTCATGCTTATCTTATTGTTCTAGCTATCAGGATATTTTCATGAAAATGAATCGTTGTTCTGAATTGCATTTTACTAGGAACTGCCTCCCCATTTGCGAGAGTTGGTGGAGAGAATAAAAGAGAAGAAGAGTACTCAAGCTTACACGCCTCATTTGAAGAATTTCGCGAGGGCTCTGCACTTTCATTCTCCCGCAGGTTACGAAATGGCTCGACAGAGTTTCATGAAAGCTCTCCCTTGCGCAGAGACTCTGAATAAATGGAGTTGTACTAAGAAATTCAATCCTGGGATTAATGAGGAGAGTATCGAAAACATCTCTACAGTCGTAGAGAATGAGAGGAAAAGAGGGAAAGAGAATGTTTTCAATGTGACCTTTGATGAAATGTACATGAAGGAGTGTAAATATTTCACTGCTAGTCATAAGTGGGAAGGAGTGGCAGATTTAGGGGGTCAACTGGAGGAGAAAGATAAAGACGGTATAGGTTTGCCGGCAAAGAAGGCCTTGGTTTTCATGTTGGTGAATTTGAATGGATGTTTCAAGGCTCCTGTTGCATATTATCTTGTTAACTCCCTTAGTGGGGTCGATAAGTCCGTTTTATTGAAAGATCTCTTGATAAAATTGCACGAGAAGAAAATTCGTGTTGTCAGTGTTACATTTGACGGAGATGAGTCTAATCAAAGGTCTTGCAAGGTATTAGGCGCTAACTTCGACTATAACGACAGCGAGAATTTCCGACCTTATTTCATTCATCCAGCATCAAAGAAAAATGAGAAAGTTTTCGTATTTTTTGATCCATGTCATATGGTTAAACTGGTTCGAAATTATTTTGCTCAGAAAGGTCCTTTGATATACGATGGCAGAGAGTACATAGACTGGATATTTATTAGAGCGCTAAATAAGAGACAATATGACGAAAAAATGCATTGTGCGTGTAAGGTTAAAAATCGGCATGTATACTTCTACAATGAAAAAATGAAAGTCTTCTTAGCTACCCAAGTCTTGAGCAATAGCACATCAGTAGCATTGGATTTATTCGAATATTCGTATAAGTTTCCGGAATTTCAGGGTGCTTCAGCCACTTCTAAATTTTGTGCCAAGTTGAATGCCATTTTTGACCTCTTAAATTCGAAGAGCAAGTTTTGTAAAACGCCTGGTAGACGTGCTATAACGAAAGAAGCTTTGCTTGAACTGAAAGAAAAAGTCAAAGAGTATATTGAGTACATTGAAAAACTCGAAGTAGATGTTCCTGTCAAGCCAAAGAAAAAATCTTCAAAATCTAAAAATAAAAAAGCTGCTTCGGGTAATGATGAGAATGATTCAGGAAATGAATGGAATGGAAATGAGAATATAGTCCACGAGTCCCACACCCAGAAGGAACAATTAGATTCACCAAATCCCATGATCAATGTGCCAAAAGTTAGGCAATCAGTCTTGAAAGCTACATGCACCAGGACCGGATTCCTGGGAATCATCGTTTGTTTGACGAATCTCATTTCGCTTTGCGAAATGCTTTTCGAAGAGAATATTGTCTCATATTTTCTCTCGTATAAGTTATCACAGGACCACGTGGAAATGTTTTTCGCTCTCATTAGGAGAATGAATGGCTTCAGCAACAATCCTACTACAGTCCAATTTAAATCTGCTTATAGAAAATTGCTTCAAAATTGTTTAAATGTAGCTGTCCCATTATCAGCCAATTGCACCCCACAAGATCATACAATTTTGTTAACGAATGATATTACGAGCCCAGAAAATCGAAATTCCATTCCAATCCAATCCAATCATTCTGATCCACCTGTTCAGCAAGGACCATCTACAAGTATTTCTAGTGCGCGCAAACCATTTGCTGATATAACCAATTCTCCAAGTAAGAAAAAGACAGCACCAGCCAAAGGGCCAGCAAATAGGAGAAAAAGAAATGAAAGAGTGAAAAAGAAGTTGGAAGATTTCAAAGTGGATAGTTACCTACATTCAAACTATAGTAGAGATTTGGCACTTTCTCAAACAGAACAATTCGGTTGGGTTGCAACAGAGTATTTGAACGATGTTATTAAACATACTGCTGGATCAATTGTTCGTTCAATAATCAAAAGTCGAGACTGTGACGAATGCGTGAATATGCTGAATGGCAAAGTATCGGAAAAATCCAAATTAACTATGGCCAAAAATCGAGGAGGCCTCCACTTTGCCTCCGATGAAGTTGTTCTAATTTGTAATAAGACTGAAACAGTGTTGCGAGGATACAAAGATCAATTCGTGCAGAAAGACATCAATTTCAAGCTTGTAACTGAAACTATGAAAATCATTCCACCAACTGTTTTGCGGAACGATTTACATGACTTGGAGCAAGATATTTTTTATGACCATAGGAAAGAATTGATCTACTTAGTTATTCAAGGTTACATTGATAGAAGATTGTATTATGAATCCGATAAACTTAATGACAGAGTGGTGCGCACGCGTATTCAATCGAATAAGCAAACTCACTTCAAAAATGAGTGAAGGTTTTTCCAATATGCGGCTAGCTCTTGTCATGAATATGCCAAATATTGAAGAAAGTGCCTATTGAGCAAAATATAGGCACTGAATGGACCTATGGTAGTTTTAATGGTCCTTACTGCGATGATGTACACCAAAGTAAAATCTTTTCATCGTCTTTCACGATTGAAAAATTGTTAAAAATGATTAGTCAGCTCACTTAATTGTGTCTTTATACCAAAACGTAAGTTGATGGTGATTTGAATTGTCATTCTGAGTTACCATAGCACTAAAAAATCTGTGAGAAATAAATGAGAGCAACCGAATATATTTGTGAACACTATCTTTTACTACCTACATTCATTCCTACCTGTCGAATTTCCTATAGAAAAAGTTATACATAATCCATCACAAACCCGTCGTCATATGAAATACAAGAAAAATTTCAAAATCGATTCGTTTAGGGGAAAAAAGCAGGTGAAAGCTTCATAGATCAGCAGTGTTGATCGCAAGTTCCATTCATTCAATAATATGCCTGTTCCCCAGTATATATACTCTCTCATACTCCTGGCCCGTGGGAGGCATGCGAGCGCGTTGGCCGCATCGCGGAATGATTGTAAAAGAGGTATACAGATGTTACGGTCACTCACATCTCTATGCAAATCTACACGGACGCCCCCTCCATCCCCTTCCCCAATCTTCATCTATCTTCCGTCTCTCTCACAAGCCTTCACGCTCTCGAGTGCCACTCCTCGCCTCTATCCGTTGTATCTCTATGCGATATACCCCAAGTCACTGAAATCCTGCTCTAGTTCTGATGAAAAATCCTAAAGCTATCTCATTTCCTCTTTCAGTACTTTGAGAGATGGATATGACTCAGCACCTGGTGTATGTCAACCGATCGCCGTTCACAACCTTTGGGATACACCAGATGTCGAGGCAAATAGAGACGAACTTCCGAAACAAAAACATCACGCATGTAGATCATGGCGACTGTCTTTTGGCACTCTCAATATATCAAATCGTACCACCAAGCACAATGCTAAAGTACAAATCGATCAAGTTCCAACGAACGTCTTGCATCATGTGAGTAAATTTTACGTCTGTGAAGGTTGTGGCAAGATTTATTGGCATGGATCGCATATGGAGCGAGTTTTCAAGAGCGGTTTGAAGATTAAGGTAGATCAGGTTGAAGTGTAGATGAATATCCTCTATTCCTCTTGCAAGGATTTGAAAGAGATTGAGATGAGTTCAAGATAGTTACTTCAGTCGATGCAGAGACATTTCTTGTACGTCTACCACCTTCTTTATTGAGTTAAGTTCCATTACAAAACTTGGTTCCTCTAATGAAGTGCAATTCCATTGATCTCAGTTGAACGTAGATACTATCTCACAAAGCACGATACATTCAAAATCTTGGTTACGAAGTCATTCTGAGGAGTTAGTAATAATGAATTAAACGAGCGACAGAATATCCGTGGACTGTTGAAATCGTAAAAACAACAAGCGTTCAACTTTTTTGATCATGCACTAAAAAAATCTCAGAAACAAAATCGTCTCCCGCAGAGTTAGGAAATTGATTGTACAAGACTGGCCATGTTATACTTTAGCAAATTTTTATGGCCGTTTCGAAGAAAGTTCTCTGGGCATACTTACAGGCTGGTTTGTCTGTTGAATGAGTGAGTTTTGTTTGGAATCAGGAATATCGACCGCAAATTGTAACCACTAAACAATATGAATCGAGATTATTTTAGCTTGAGAAATCATTTGAACTCATGCAAGGACTTGAAATAATTTTTGTCGACAGTTGAAATTTGCAGAAACATTTTTCCTGTGAGTGAAGTTTGAAGGAATATTTCTTCAAATTCCTGAGCAATGTTTTTTTCTAATCAGTTCTGTAATCAATCCCACGTCGTCATCACATTCCTATACAGAACAATATCGCTCTTGATTTTTTCGAAAGGGCATTCATGAAATTCACCAAACTACGAAACTCTTGGATGGGAATGCCGGAACGATAATGGTAGTATCTAGGTTCAGGTATAGTTTAATCAGAAGCGCGAGATGAGTTGCACAACCATATGTAATTCTATGATGATTTGCTCTCGATCAACGGATTTTAGAGTGAGTCAGAATAACTTTGCTCCTTTCCACCAAAAGATCACAATTCTGTTGACTTGCGGTAATTCAAAAAGAAAGAATTCAAATCAGAACACAATTCTTCTTCTCGTTATGTTTCGATGAGCTTCAGAGGAACCTACAACGGCCATTTTCGATTTTTTTTGTTCAAGTCATCATACCTCATCGAAACATTAATTTTTCAACCAATGAGGCAACTTGTGTTCAGTCACCTCATCAAGTCATTTACAAATGTGAGTTTTTAACACTTTTGATACTCTTTTTCTGGAAAAGAACGTTTGCCGCGTTACGAAAGTTTTGATGCGGGAAGCTTATTTTCTACCTTACAGTTTATAAAAATCTGAATGAGACACCATGAAAACCCACTCGTTATCAACGAATTTTTCTCGGCATATGAGAATTTTTTTTTTTTTTGCCTGACTACGGCAAAGAAGAACAACCTTTGACGGTTGAAACAACGTGTAAAGAGGAAATTACCTGACTTTCGCCACAAAATGTTGTGATGTTATCCTTCATAGTATAACTATCGAATATTAATTGCATATGTTTCACGCGTTCCTATGATTACTTACATTTAGTGCGTTAGACATAATTAGTCCATTTTCTTGTCTTGCGATTTCCAAAACATTTCGTGACCTGCTTACAATAATAAGTACATGATTATTCTTTTGTTCACAAATTGTATATTATAGAATCTTATAATATTGTATCTGCGATAGCGAGGCCGATGAACATCCATCAGAGCATATACTCAAATATAGAAAATTCAAAATCTTTCATCTTCGATGTTCATCATATCTGACGATTTAGAAGTTTCACAACTAAAGATGTTGACAGGTGCATTTTTCACTAGCAAAAATTGTATTTCAATATTGATGATTAACTGTCTTCCATTTTTCATTGCCTAAGTGAGAATGATTTCATTAAATTCAAATTCTCTACTTACACCAGCGGTCAAAAGTTTATCATCACCCGATAAATAAATTTTAACCGTCTCAGCTCGATATTTTGGAACTAGTTGGCCGTAATGGACTCTTGCGTAGCTCGTTTCGAAGATCTTTTTACACACTTTCCGTTGAGTTATTGCTTTATTTAGTCCGTCTGTGCCGGTCCGAGCTTTATTAGATAGAAAATGTCCATTTTTTACAATTCGACGTAAATCGTTGCTCTTCATCCATTCTACGGAAATCCATGGATCGGAATAAAAATCATGGCATCTGAAGGTGCTTTACAAGAGCTTCAAAAGTCGTTTCTAAGAAGTATCCTAGCTCATTCCCGGTCCGAGTAGTGATTGTTTCCTCGAGGAACATTCGTCATGAAAAAGAGGCCCACTATTTAGGAATGATGTGGAAATGAGACATATATTGATACAACTATGCTTTCTCTGGATCTCATGACCACACTTGACGAAAGAAACCAGGGATAGTCTTTGTACCTTCATCAGTATGAGGTTTATCTTTTTCGTGTTTGAAAACAGTCACTACTCGGACCAGAAACGAGCCAGAGTAACTTCCGGAAACGGATCTTGAAGCTCTTGAGTAGCACTTTGAGATGCCATAAAATTTATTTGGATCCATGAATTTCCGTAAAATATGCAGGTAGTCAAAGATATTTTGTAAAACCGTAAAGAGATGACCTTCTTATGACTGGTGCGGTTCGGAGATGCAGAAATGGAGCAAGAAGTCGCATAACATATTTGAAAGTGTACGAGAAGAGCTTCAATATGAGCTTAGCAAAACTTCATTTCGATCAACTAAGCCCGGGGTATCGAGTCAAGTAGACTAAAATAGTATTACGGAGTTGCGGGAAAAGCGCGTTTCCGCAAGGAGGTACCTATGGTGTTTTCTCCGTTGAAAGCAAAAAAATGTTTTGTAGGTGATCTTGAACTTTTGAGTGTTAGTGTAAGTAATGGATATATCATTTTTAATCATGGATATTGATATTAAAAAAAGGAAAAACCAAATTTTGATGGGTTACACGTCACCTTGATGTGAATAATATGGAAGAAACCGAGGTTTACCCAGCTGATCCATTGTGAAGTATTTTCTGATTGCTTCCAATAAAGTAAAATGTGGTAAGCCCAATCGAGATGAATGCGTATAGGCCTATATAGTAATAAATCAAAATATAAAAATTATTGTAATCTGAATATTGTTTATTTACTAATAAAATTTCTTCATTCTGAAATTCAGTTTAATATTTACTTTATTCCTATCTGTTGACGCTATTTTACAAATTCCATAGAATTAGTTCGTAAGCATTTTCTACAAAGTCGTAGAAACGACGAAAAAATATGAATGTACAAACTATTATTATGATAACGGTAAAGAATCACACAACAAAAATTAAGCAGGAGCTGGCTGCTGAGGAGATGACTCTTGCTCTGGAGGCGTAGGTGAGCTTGTTTCTATAGAACTTTCAAAGTCAGCAGGTTCTACAAGGTTTTTCTTGCCAAATGGTGGCGGACCAATCAATTTCTCAATTTCTTCACATGTCAGAGTTTCCTTGAGAATGAGTGATTCGGCCAACTGAAAATTGATGAGAAAGTGAATACAATTTTTCACGGCACAAAAAGTCAGAGTAGAAATGGGCACAACGCTGCAGAAGGTCGGAGAAGGGAATTTCAATTCAAACATGACGAGAGTTGAGGATGGAGTGGAAAGAAGAGTTTGAAGGTTGTATCTCTATTTTTTGGTATAACAAGATATTAAAAAGTTCTCTATAGTGAAGTTAATAGTAGTTGATTTGAAATATTTTCTGCGAATTCGTTAACTTGTTTCATGAAAGGACCTTCTGTTGCCGGTGCTACGTGTAGATCATTTCCTGAATCTCAGATAAATTCGCGGTTGCTCACTCATTATGCGAGTAATTGAAAATGTATCTGCATGTATTAGACATTATTCTCGGGGGATAAGACCTACCAGTTTCAATTTATCACTATTTTCAATCAGCAGCTGTTCTGTTCTTTTGTACGCTCGGGTGATTATGTTCCTCGCCTCCAGGTCCATCATATTGGAAAGCTTCTTACTGAACGGTTTACGAGTGTTGCTCTAAAAATAGCAGAAATTACGTGGAATTACAACTAATTCTTTCATTTGATTATTCCTAATACTAGTAGATAGTTGACCAAAAGCATCCGTTTTTAGAATATGATAATTGCACCTATCATGCTCACCGTGTCAAGTTGTTCAGGGAAAAACGAGATTGGACCAATGACCTCATCCATGCCGTACTGTTGAACTTGCGCGTAGGCCATTTTGGTGACTCTTTCGAGATCGTTTTGTGCTCCGGTTGTAATTCTGTTGAAGGTGAGACTTTCGGCAACCCTACCTCCAAGAGCCATGCACATTCTTTCAAAAAGTTGCTCGGTGGTGTAAAGCTTTTGATCAGTTGGAGTAAATTGAGCGAAACCAAGAACTTTGCTTGTGCGAGGCACTATTGTGACTTTGAGAAGGGCATCCGTGTGCTCCAGCATCCAGCCCACGAGAGCATGACCTGCTTCGTGATAAGCGATCGTTCGCTTTTCGGAGGGCGCTATGGTGTTCTCGCGCTTCTCAATACCGGCAATCATACGATCAATTGCATACAGCAGATCTTCACCGGTTACTTTGGTCTTGTTTACACGGGCAGCGTGTAGAGCAGCTTCGTTGCATACATTGGCTATGTCAGCTCCTGCAAAAAAAGTCGTACAACTACATCAGTTTTGAACATATTCAAGCAAAAGTACCCAAATAATAACTCCTTCAATCATTAGCGATTTCAACGAGCTCTGTGATTACAATAATAGAGCAACATTATTTTGATTATGATTTGTATATTTGTACCTTGTGAAGCTGGGAAAATATTCGCTAGAATTCTCTTATAAACTTGAAGGTACTCACCACTGCACCCTGGAGACAGATAAGCTAATCTACTTGAATAGGTTGATGGACTATGCTCTAATGTTATCTTTTTCATATGCTGCTCAAAAATTTCCTTCCGTTCTGATAGAGTTGGTAAATCAATAAGGATATGTCTATCAAATCTACCCGGTCTCAAAAGAGCTTTATCCAAAACTTCAGCTCTATTCGTTGAAGCTAATACTATGACTTCTTGACTAGATGACATTCCGTCCATTTCTGTCAATAATTGATTCAAAGTCTGCTCACTCTCGCTGTCCGATTTATTTACACCTGCGTCGGATCGATTCTTCCCGATCGCGTCGATTTCATCAATATATATGATACTAGGCGCCCTGTAAAACCAATCGTTCTGGTAACATGAAGAGTCATTTGATTCCCAGTAATGATTTCTCGAATTTCATGATTTAATAGTCCGTTGGTGCAAATAGCGCAGGTTTGATCTTAGATTCTTTCCGCAAATCGAGTACTATTCCGATTTTGCAAGAAATTCAGCTCAAAAGGTATTAGGAAAGCTCGAGTCTACATGAGTGTAGTACACTCAAAAAACCACTTACCGTTTTTTAGCTTGCTTGAATAGATCTCTAACGCGAGCCGCACCAAGGCCACCAATCATTTCAATAAATTCTGAACCATTCATCGATAAGAATGGAACATTCGCTTCGGTGGCAAGAGCTTTAGCAAGAAGAGTTTTCCCACAACCAGGTGGGCCTAAAAGCAATGCCCCTGAAAAGCAATTAATAATGTAAAATACGCTTGGCTGATTTTTGAAAAATGAGAGGGATAAGGCATATTACCCTTGGGGACTTTGGCTCCTAGTGTCCTATAACGATCAGGGCTCTTAAGATAGTCAACAAATTCCATAACTTCCACCTTAGCTTCTTGTAGACCAGCTACATCTGTAAATCTGACTCCCTTACCAACACCTGTTAAGGGATCAACTAGTGTAAATTTTGCTTGGGTCATTTGAGAAAACATATTTGTAGGGATCTTTGCAGTTGATCCAAAAATTTTGGACATAACAGCAAAGAAGAGAACTGTCAGACCAATTGTTATAACCAGTTGGGCAAGATCATTATTGATCCTTTCATATACGATAGGAACACCATTCTCTGGAAACAAAAACATGTTGAATTTATTTGTGAAATTCAAATGAGTAAGTTAGATAATCTTTCTATTCTACAATCATAACACCCGAGTGTACATCACTTCGCTGGATATTCTAAGATTATTTACCTGGTTTGATTCCCAAAGTTCTCTCTGTTTCTCTAACTTTCTCTTCCAATGCTGAAGCGTTCGGTAGAACTAAGCTGTATGTCCTGAATGGTGATTTTTTACCCTTGATAATTGCTCCGTCATGGAGTACAATTGTTACCATTTCTAATTCTGGTCTGACAACTAACTGTTTTACTTCTCCTTTAACCAACATTTGATGAACGAATTCATTCCAGGATACAAATCTGGGAGACTGAAAGAAAGTGAAGATCTGAGCATAAATATTCTCTGGTATTACATTTAAATCACAGTATTTGCATACAATCATGTAAAAAAAAATGATACAGATTTTCATCTGAAAGAATAGATTTCCAATAATAATCCTGAATTTTGAGCCATTATTTCAAGATTAACAATTGACTTAGCAGAAAATGAACACAAAGAAATTACCTCTTCATTCTTGCCCCCATCTTTTGAGGGAACTGAGTAGAGAAGGGATAAGAGTACTACATAACTGATCATTGTCAATATAGATAGCTTGATCATAGCAGCCTTCTTATCATTGTCATTTTTTTTAGAATTTTTATTTGAGTCGGATGAAGGTTCATTTGGTGTCTGTTGCAATTTCATGCAAGATGTGGTGAAATGCCGAGATATACTGATCTGGTTCAAATTTGGTAGCTTCACGAGACCACTCCGAATCAACAAGGAGTTCACTGCCTTACACTCTCTGTGAAGATGCCGTAAGGTCTGTAAAATGAGATTTTCAGTTTAAACAATGCATTGTTGATGATGGAATATTCAAAGTGCATTAGATATCATAACTGAGGATAAGGTTACTCAAGACAGTCTAAGATAAGATTAGTTGAGACAATGATTAAATTATTATCTGGCCATTTGGTAATTTTATCGGCACAAAAGACCACAGTTATGTGCTGTGCAGTTATATCAGAATCACACTAATTTTCAAAATATCAAATAAGATCCCTAGAGGATTCATAGAATCGCTCTTGACATCATCAATAACTGTAGCATTTGATCCTCAAAAATTGATCAGGAAGATGAAACTCACCTTATGAGGTAGAGTGCCAAAGAGACGGGCTATGTGATTGTGATTGATACAATGTTGAACATTCCCTCTATTGTTTTTCATTAGGTGATGATGCAAGCAACTCAGGTAATTCATTCTGGCTCGTAATATACTACCGCTGGATGTATTGAGAATATTCTGCATTCTGTTTATTTTTCAAAGCTTTCTGAGCTTTATTGTAAAGGGATAAACAATTAACATTACACTGTACACCACTAACACCTCAAGTCACGAATCAAATTGAATTGGACGTGAGGTTACAAATTCATATTGCACATTATTCTTGGCCACAACATTCTTCTTCGATCTTCTTGGAGAAAAATTTGCTCACAGGATTCACTCGGAAAATTGTAGTCATGCTGATTGTTGTACGTGTGGAGCTTGTGAGTTTATTTTAACAACACTGTGCAAATAATAGGAATGAATAGCAAATCTTAGCAGACGGCAGACGTGATTATTACTGGAGTTGGCACAATGTTGGGAAATCTTCGGGTCAGGTGAGGGTGAGTTAGGTTTGTCGAGCGGTCAGATCCAGATCACTAGTATGCACTACACCTGTAGTACTATCTGTCTTTATCATGACTTCAAAATGACATCATCAAATCTCTTGCTACTTTTTTTATATTCATCCAAAAAGTCAGGGTTTTCTAGTCATAGTTCTGCAAGATATTCGCATTAAAGCTTACTTATATATGCAGTTAACCCCCTTACATGTTCTACGGAGAAACACATCCGAAAATTCCACTAAAAAGTCATCTGACGATTGGTTTTTTTCGGGAATTCCAACTTGGAAATTTAAAGATGAAATTTGTCGATGACATGATGAAGTCCTGATAGATGAGCCCACTCGGCAATGACTGGTAATTTGCGGGGCCGATTTATTGCGTGAGAAAGAGATGAAACTGGCTCTGGATAGTAATCATCGATAACCCCACTGAAAATAATACGGCTCGATACAATTCCTAGAATCGAGTCGATAAATTAGCTACTTAATCAATTGGGTCATTCATCAAAATCATTTGAGTTTATCAAGATTTAGCAGGGTTATGGATAAAACCCTGCTAGATCTTGATAAACTATAAACTGTTCGGCAGCTCATAACAAATCGTTCAGATCTACAGCTTTGATTAATTTCGATTTACTCAAATACTTTCAATGAATGACCCAATTAATTAGCCAACATGAAACAAATTGTGATCGTGGCAGTTAATTCCCTTTTTCGGACCCATAGGTATAGATAACTTTGAAAAATGCGTACTGCAAAAATGATAGTTGGTCGCGGATCTAAAGATGAATCCGCACGTTCGACCAAAAGCATATCTAGCGGCAAGGCGGAAAAGAAACTCTCTAAGGTAGAAGTAAACAGTAAACGAGCCATCACAGAACGGTCTGGTACCAGAATAGACCAGAGAACCAGTATACTCGGTCTACAACCCGATTTATTATATTCCTCTAAATGTTCCATCAACTCAAACGTAAACTTTAACGATTTTGTCACTTACAGTTGTTTAAATGACTCTATGCCAAATTTGTTTAAATGCTTGAACTTGCCTCTCGTATATCACGTGACTTTCTCTACCTTATAGAGTAGGGTCCCTAAAATTAATGGGCCTAGACAAGGGGGGGGGGGGGGCAGCCGCCATATTCAGCGACCTACACGTACACGGGCGCACCGGTGTATGTACACTCACACAGATGCGGCCCTATCTAAAAAGCACGGGATCGCTGAATATGGCGGAGCCAATCAGAAGGATTACCCCCCCCCCCTTGTCTAGACCCGTTAATTATAGAGCTGACTTCAACGCCATCTTACAGGGCTCGAACTTGCGGATGAGCTGCAAATCAGCAGTAACAATTTCAAAACTTGAAAATTAAGGTAAATCAAATGTCTCGGTGGGATATCCGTCCAGCATCCACAGTCTTCATTTCAATTTTAAAGGGACAGAATAAAATTCATAAGGCAGGATTCGTTTTGTCTTCTGCATGATTTGTCTTCTACAACTTCAAACGAGTGATCGAAATCGAAGTGATAACGCCAACTAAATAACCTCGATAATATATATTATGTACCGAGTTGCGGAAAACGCATTTTCTGTACGAAACGAGTCGAGCTTGCGCCGACGTCTAAGACTCGTTTTGTGAAGAAAATCGTTTTCCGCACGAGGTACATAATGAATTTTATCGCCTGACGATGGAAACAGCGTTTGTCCGTCCGCGTAGGCGGACGGAAACACGATGTTTCCATCGGTAAGGCGATAATAACTATTATTATGGTCCAATCAAACTTTCTGTTGGTAATTCATTTAACGCTTATGGTTATTATTATCATAATTAATAATGACAATCAGTATGACAATCATAAATGTTACAGGAAAATAGATCGTTGGTTTTGTACATACACATGGAGAAAAAACATCAAATCACTTGGAACACAATATGCTCTTATTACATACATACGGATCAAAAAGAAATCAAAGCATAATAGTCATCTGATTTTGATATTAATATGAAATCAGAATCACTAATATCATAATGAGGTTTCTGATTTTGACAATATCAGAAAAGTTTTCCGAGAAGAGGTTTCATAGATTATGTGGAAAGTTCATGCTTTCATTGAAAGGTGATAATTTCATCTTCTTTTATACCGCCAACCGGGGTAACTTTGAAACAAAAATCGCGTATTTTTTCTTCAACCTCGCCAAACTTGTACGTCTTGCATCAGAAGCGCATTGTATCTGTAGTCAAACGAAACAATCTCAGCTTTCGATTGAGGTGCTTATAAGGTCCATTTGGACATCTCTGGTTGGAGCTAAGAGCGCTGAAAGTCGTGTTCCAAAGTTAGACACGGACTGGGGTAACTTTGGAACAAAAATTGTTATCATTATTTATTCGTCAATTAATTCATAAAATAGGTCACGCGATCAATTTTCACCATCAGTAATCGAAAGTTGAGGGTTATAGCTTTCTATTGACCTATTGTAAAAGCCCATTTGGTTGAATTCAACTTCTACAATCGAGCATAGACAACTTCAGCATACCTTAGTCTCTGCACCACGGCTGACTCTCGAGAAGGAAAATACCTTCATAGGCGGTTTCTGACAAAAACTGCAAGAACTCGGCTTCCGTGGGTCGTAGTTAGACGTTCTTTGGCTCATTTTGAAGCTTTCATCAACAACTACTCAAGTAAGTAGAATTTGATGATGATATAGAAATTGGGAGATAATTTAGAGTACATAAAGAAGTGTTCCAAAGTTACCAAAGTTTCTGGCAAAAAATACGTACTGATCAGATTTTACTCTACAAAATTGGAACTTCGTGAAAATACCCCAATGTAACAATGGATTCGTCCAGATATGTGCACGGTCGAGTGAAATCTAGGTTTGCTACCTTGGATTCGACCTGGTAAGGTCGGAACCACACTACTTTTTCGGAGAGACTGTTTGCTAGGTCGAAAACATACTTCTGAAGAAGTCAGCTTATAAACGGATTAAAAGCTGTTGAAGGCCCTCACGCCAATTCAAAACATTGTTTATGCGTACCCCAAGAAGGAGAAATCGGTATTAAAGTCTCAGGATCATCTGCCTAGCCAACTATGCGTGATAACCACTCTTTCGTGGGTTGTTCCAAAGTTACCCCCGTGTTCCAAAGTTACCCCGGTTGACGGTAATTGAAGTGAGTCACGGGAAGAGCGAGAATCATTCAATATAGATTAAAAATACATTCGGCAAACTATATTAACTCTTAGACACTAAAGAATGTTTTTATTCTTAAATATGGACATACAGCATTTGCCAGATTTCTATCTGTTAAACTTAACTTACATCCCTATCCTCGGACTAACAATGTATCGCAATCGAATCTATGGCCTTTAATTCTAGTATTAGGTACCTCTTCGTGAGTTAGTCGGTGAAAACAAGGGCAACAGTCACCAATACATTTGTTGTAGTAAGGGTGTTCATGGGCTGTAATAAGGAAATAACGATTTTAAAAGTTTATTCCTGTTTCAAAATACAGAATAATATTAACAGCTGTGTAAGTAATCAAGATGAATCAAAAATTTTTCATTACACAATAATGTTCCAACCATTTTTAAGTGTGAGAGTTTATTATTTTGTGAGATGGCTAAGTATTTCGAAAAAGACGAAATGCAATCTTTTGCAGTGTGCTAACGAAAATCAACAAGAACGTTAGACCAATTCCATGTAAGATCAGACAGTCGAAAATTGCTCAAGTCTCAAATTTCTTCCAGGATGAAATCTATGTCTCTTAGGACAAATTAACGAGACACGTATTTTTGCGTTTTGCCCTATCATGCTCTGACTCGGAGTTATCGAATTTTTTTGATTCAATGGGCATTTCGAGAAATTAGCAAGTTTGATCGATATAAATGCAATTCTCCGTGTGTAATGGCCTTCGTCGAGATAAGACTTGTTCAGGGGGGTCAAGTAAGTTATATTGCACCAGAAAATCTTGGTACAGAAACACAATTAGTGAGCAGGATCCACAAAAATCGATTTTGGCCGGCATCGAGGGAAGTTGATTATTTCAAGATAATCATCCTCAATTTTGATGGGAATTTTCTGTGAACTCGTTGAAACATGAGGAACAGAATGTATTTAGTCCGGTTTGCGCGACGTAGCGCAGAGTGGCGCTAAAGACTATTTTCTGGATTTAATCGTTATAACTTTCTTTTCATGATCGTTCGGACAGATTGAACTCGTAATGAGTCAGTGGAGTGCTCCGTCGATATTTGGACGCTTCTATCCACGCCAATGGCTGTTGAAGACTGATTTCCTCATTTCTCATTGCATTCATCCCTCTTATTAATCCGCAGGATTTCCGAGAAGTTGGCGTATCTCGAAATTTTCGATATCTCGTCTTTGTGTGAGAATGAGCATCTAATGAGCGTGGTTGTGTCAAACTAACTATCTTTTGATATGTTTTGATTTTGATGTTTTTGTTGTGATAAAAGTGAGGTTTTGTTGTGCTTCCTACTTCTTATATTCAATCCGCGGAATGCAGAGTTTATCAATCGAAAAGTGTGTTGTGAGGCATCAAATTGGTGATATCTCAGATTTTGAAAATGCGCCGTGTTCTTCTAAGATAGATATAAATGCGTGCCTCAAATTTGGGATCAGTGTGAGCAAGAGTACAGATGTAACCAAACTTGGAGCCGACACTATGAAAACAGATGGGTTTGGAGTTTTTTTTTTAATTTTGATGTAATATTGCCATAAGTAAGCGATTCGTTGATAACGAATGATGAAACAGGTGAGTTTTAATTGAAGTTTACTCTAAGCACGATACTCTAGAAGTTACATTGCGTATAGCATCGTGTTGAATGTCTATAAATTTATATGCCTGAATCCCGAATAAGGTATCTTTTTCTATCTTTCGCGTGACGGTTTTCCAGAATTTATGATATCTATTTTGTCAACTGTTGATCTTCATTGTGTATTTCTCTCGCACTTCATTCGCGAAGAGTATGATTGCAGCTTCGAGAGAAAAAAAGTTACGCAGTTTTGTGATGAAGCAGAGATTTACATGGCGTAAAGTTTTTTTACATCAGTGCAGAGGAAGCAAGTGCTTTTCCACATCATTCCCCTTTTTTCTCAGTAGTAAATCAATTGTATCATTAGTAATAATTATATCAGAAATTTGAAACCATGTATCGATCGTATCTTTTTACCATCTGAGCTGATTCACTTTGATCGCTCTCGCTCCACTCACGCACTGTCGCATCAACTACAAACAGACATGCGAGTCATAGATATTTCACACCATTTTACTGTTCGTCGTGCTCAAAGAATGGATCCTCGTAGCCTTAAAAAAAGTAAACATCTTCATTTCAAATTCATTCAAATTAAGGTGAGAAGTTTTGACCGATCAAATTTGGTAACGGCACCGTAATTTGGATGGTGAAAATTGCTTGGTGCATTTTCAGGTGCCAACACCAAAACTCCCGTCCTCTCTTAGAAGGAACTTATGGGAACCGACTCACTGCTGGGCGAAGAATTTGATTGAGGAAGACACAGGAATGGTATATTTCACACCAAATTTATGAATTTGTAGCTCGCTTTTGAGCGATTCATTTTCGAATCCAGCAGCAGGCGGATGTTAGAAGAGTCGCTCGGAAGCGGGAAACCTAATGAATGATGTGCCAATACCATTTAATTGCAATTTTGCAATCTTGTAAGCACCTATATTGAAAAATTGCGAAAAGTTGTATTTTAAAAGAGTCATCGAGTAATGAATTTGCTCTTTAAATATATGTTTCAAGGCTTTCAATATCTGGCTCTATAGATCAATCTACGGAGATAGTTACTTATTAAAACCCGGCTAAAATTTTGAAGACTATCCCATAAAGAAAAATATCTCCAAGATGAAAAAGGCGTAAAAACGCGTAATTTAGAAAAGATGCCTGTGCCATTTTTATAAAGACGTCAATCATAGAGATTTCTATATTCTATATAAAGGGAATCCAAGAGAAACCAACCAATACCACGAAAAACAGCTGGCAATTCCTTCTGTTAAAAAAAGTTGAAACAATATTTCAATTTATAATTTTATGAGTAAAGCTTTTACTTGAAGTGGCAAATCACGATTATAATAATCACGAAACATAATGATCTGTAAATTTGATACACTTGAGGGTTGTTTTGTCCCACTTATTACTTCAGTTTTCAACGCACGTGAACTTTAAGAATCAGCGCGCTTGCGCGCGTGTCGAGTTCTAGTCTTATCTGAAAGACAGGATATACTCCACGCCATACTTGTGTCGAATAATAACACAAGTCTGATATCATAGATGAGTCAAACTTAAATTTGATAGCATCGAAGCATCATATAGTATTACATTCACAATCTTAAAAAACAAGTTCTAACAATAAAATCCAGAAAATGATCTTTAGCGCCAGTCTGCGTCACGTCGCGCAAACCGGACCAAGTGCATTTTGTTCTTCAACGAGTTCACAGAAAATTTCCCATCAAAATTGAGGATGATTATTTTGAGCTATTCAACTTCCCTCGATTTCGGCCAAAATCAATTTCTGTGGATCCTGCTCACTAATTGTGTTTCTGTACCAAGATTTTCTGGTGCAATATAACATACTTGAGCCCCCTGAACAAGTCTTATCTCGTTGAAGGTCATTACACACGGAGAATCGCATCTATATCGATCAAACTTGCTAATTTCGCGAAATGCCCATTGAATGAAAAAAAATCGATAACTTCGAGTCAGAGCATGATAGGGCAAAACGCAAAAATACGTGTCTCGTTAATTTGTCCTAAGAGACATATATTTCATCCTGGAAGAGATTTGAGACTTTAGCAATTTTCGACTGTCTGATCTTACATGGAATTGGTCTTAAATAGTATAATTTGCAATATCATATTTGTATGATACACTTGATCAATCCTTACTGAAAATAATGGCTCATTACAATTTTTCCTAAAGTTGAATCGATAAATTAGGTGATCAATTGAGTCATTCATCAAAATTATTTGACTTTATTAAGATCTAACGGGGTTATGGACCATATCAACTGTTCGGTGATTCATAAGCAATCGCTCAGATGGTCCACGTTATTTGATCAATTTCGATATTCTCGAATATTTTCGATGAATGACCCAATTAATTAGCTAATTGATTGACTTAACTCTAGAAAACATTTTAATGAGCCATTATTTTCAGTAGGGATAGATCTAGTACGTATGGACGTATAAATTTATATATCATGTCTCTTGTTTCCTATTTTTTCCTAGATAGAAGCATACAGAGACTTCGTGGCTGTGACAATTCCTGTCATTGTCAGAAATTGTCAGGGAATTTCTTCAAATTTCTATGATGTATTTAACTAAACTTATCACAAATATTGGTTTTCGGGCTCATTTTCGGGCATATCCACACGTGTGAGTGTTTTGAGAGTCAGCGGGTTCAATTGATACGGATAAGTCAAGGTACAAAATGCTTACGTCGAAACTCTGGTAGGATTGAGGATGGTAAAATATGAATTCTATTCAAGAGCAAGAATGAACACGCTTATCAAGTATTCTGCTGGTATCCGGTGGAAAGGTTTAAAAAAAACTTTTATGCTATTCTGTGCGCAAAGTTGTGCGTAAATGGTCATTTAGACGCTTGTATGCCGTGTGCAAATGGCGAATTCCGTGTGCGAATTCCAAAACTGTGCGCAAATTTTTTTTTGCGCACGCCGCAAATCACTCAACCGTGTGCATATTGGTAATTTGCGCACTGTGCGAACATAAATTAGTGCGCAAATATCGTTTGCGCACGGGAAAATCAGATCTCTTTGAACTGAAGATGAAACTTAGAATCGTGCAGTCCAGGCTGTAGAATGTGAGTACAAGATTGATGGAAATTTCCAGAAACCACGATGATTGGATGTATTTCGCGCCAAGTTTATGAGTCTGTAGCTCGCCTCTGAGCGATTGATTTTTGGCTTCAGTCACAGGCCGAGATCGATATAATCACCCGAAAACGGGGGACTTCATGAAAGAAGGGCAAGAGATATTTTATACATTTTTACAGACTTCCAAATATTGGAAAATCACATAACCAGATTTAGAATCTGAATCTCGAAATGAAGAGTTTTTTTTTTTTTAATATTTTCCATAATATTTTTTCAGTCGGGGGGCTCCGCCCCCCGAATCCTCCGTCGGGGGCTTCGCCCCCTGCCGCCCCCGGACCCCGCTCCTTCGCCCTGCGTACCCCTTCCCACTCCCGAGTATACAACCGTACTGACATATTTAGGTAACAGATTATCACCTTGGTAAAAGTCGATGACTTTTAGTCGATGGCTTTTAATTAGGAGTGATTGTACCTGTCATGATATCGACTAGTGAGTCAGAAATGGCTACATTTTCACGTCAACCATTCTGCCGCTTGATGTTAAATTTATTTCAATCACGGCGTATTTTTTGGCGAATGTAATGTTCCTTCTAAAACTCAACTCAGATTTTATGTAAAATAATTAGAACTCTTTATTTGAAGTAAACTTTGTACAAGAGATCCAGCCCGCAGGCAACTCCAAATCAGACTCTTAGAAAAATAATTGAACACCAGCTGTTCCTCAGCAACGGCGCGCACACACATATATACTCAATACATTACAGCGAGTTACAACTTTGCTCACAGCAATAGCATAAAATATCGTAAGCAACACGGGGCAAACGTTTGCGCACTCGTCCCCGCACTCATTTGCACAATCTTGTGGTGACTCGTGCGCAAATTTTCGTTTGACTCCTAGTTGCTTAATATACTATTTTGACACAATGTGCGAGAAAGTAACTTTTTGCACTGATTTTCCACTTTCTCTCACAGTTTGTCAGAAAATAGTATTTGATACACGTGTGTAAAACTTATTTCTCGCATCTTCGTGTTGATTCCGACCTTCACCTACGGCCGGAAACCCAACACTCGGACGCGAAAAAAGTTTTTCCACACTTGGATCGAAATGTACTATTTTACAATGCCGTTCAAGTTATCTTACGCTCAAAATTTTGCGAACACTTAATTGCAACAGGAAAGTGTTAACCCTATCATACGATTTGTGCCAAAATGGACATATTCAAAACACCCTCAAAAACGTTCTCAATTCAGCTGTGTATATACTCAAACACGTACTTGAGATCATTCACGTTCCAACTTAAGCGCCCAGGCTATCCTAATTTCCGTATTGTAAAAATATAATATTGGCTACTGTATGCAAAATCGAATGAAACTTACCATTCAAAATTCTATAGATCTCTTCACAGTCAGGATTACGCGAGCCTTCACTACCGTTAAGTTTCATCCCTGAATATCTGAATTCGCACCAACACCACTGCAACTTACACACTAGTTTAAACCTACTGCGGTTACCTGAGAAATTGAGAATATGAAAATTGAAAACCTAATATAAGACCCTTACATCATTGTCAATCCGAACTCCTTTACAAATTCGATAATATATTCTCCTAAGGTATTAATTCACGAACAGAGAATAATAAAATCAACAATTGACAATAGTACCTTCAGGTGATCTCGTTTCAAACAAGCTAACATAAAAGTTCTGGCAGCAGGATAATGAGTTTATTTTTATTGGAGAAACTCATTATTAGGTTATTTTTTGTTGGACCATCCATCACAACTAAGCCATTTGCGAGCAAAATCTTTGTCTCTGCTTGCAGATTTCACGGTTCTTGCGAGAATGAAGTTGTTCGTTTATAGGCTGTTCAATTAAGTTGAGAATGAATTAAAGTAAGTGTACCCAACATGCCCCCTGTACCCAACTTGCCCCACATGTCGATTTCAAAAATGGGCTCTCGTTGACTTTCGCGCCATTTATTTTACGTTTGCTATGTTAAAATATGAGACAATTAATGATTTGCACCGACCCCAAATGATTTCTGCGTCTCCCAGAAAATGTAAAGTGAGTTTTTGCATTTTTCGTGTTTACATCACACTTCAGAAATTGCCAACGAAAAAGTGTTTACTCAGTAAAACCGGCGCCAAAAATTTAACCAATCTCAATGTCAGTTCGGAGTTCCCGCAGAACCGCAACCAGACACGCACCGGTGTACTTCCAGGTTGCGGTTGCGTGCAATGATTCTGAGAGCGGAATTATTATTTATACGCTTTTTTAGCATAAGGCGACTAAAGCGCCACTTTTACTCCCGGCTGCGAACATAAAATTGGCGTTTATTCGCCCTAATGCGAAAAAATAGCATACTTCCCTCGCTCGGCAGGCTGTTTTAAGGCACGGGGAATATTTTCCCCTCGTTGCACTCGGGGAAAAACCATCCCCGTGCCCCAAAATAGCCTAGCCTCGCATCGGGAATAATATACTATTATTGGTATTGAATGGGTTGCCCAGCGATAGCATCCCGCCACCTAAATTACCTACGTTCCGTGGAGTCATACAAAATCTCATACCATTCTGTTCACTACGAAACGAGAAAAACATGAACAGAATACGGGGTCGGACACAGCGTTGTCTCGCCTTTTCCTATTCATTGCTCAACAACATAATTTTTCTAGCCAAAATCAAATAGTTTGCCGCCTGTGTATTGAAATTTCTAATCGAATGAGCCCTTCTACGGCCAGAAATTGGAAATCTAGTTCGCAAAAAACGTGAACGGGTGTGAGCATTGAGCAGCGTAACTTGTGTAGCGGATCGAAGAAGTACGATTTTCTCGAGATATAGAGTGAATTTCCAGGCAAGAAACAACTCATTCGGCTGGAATCGTTATGGTGTTTCACTTGCCTTATTTCTTTCGAGTCGAAAATGTGAAGTCGAAATCCTGGGAGGCAAAAATTGATTCATAATCTCCGGTCGCATTCATAGGGCGATCACAGTGCCATTTATTGGACGAAATATCGAGATTACCTCCGGACTGGCCTTAACGTCCTTTACCCCATTCGATTCCACGATAAAATACGTTGCAAAATATCGGAGCGGGCCAAGGCCATTGGCAAAACGAGTTATAGGGGGTGCATACTGGGTACACTTACCTTATCTAATAAATAGTAATCCCTCCGTTACTTTCTTAACACTACAATAAGCGCCTGCGGTAAGGCTCACAATTCTCAATCATCTCCAAATATTATTTCCGAAACCGGAAATCGCAAGAAACTCGCAGTGAAAATATTAATTGATTATCTTGATGTGAACAAACTCGAAACGAGTATGTAATTTGTGAGTAAAATGAGCCCATATCATGATTGAACTTCGTTAACCATATGCATCATCACAAACAATCATTATCCAATATGATTGAGCAACTATCAAGAAATTTAGCTCCGGAAGTTCATCACCTACAGCGCCTTACTATAAAGTGTCTAACCTAATCAATGATGTGTGATATCGATGCTCTCTTTCTCTGCAGATCGTCTAGCCTCTAATGATTCACAGACTATGAGACATTTAGCATTCATCACATTAATGTATATACTACTGTTCGAATTGAATTGGAATAAAAATGTTTTTTAATACATGTTCACTGGTTCTGTCTCTGTAGGTCACATCAGAAACAAATTCACAGAAGTATGATACAAGTTTGGTTTACTTATGTTTGTGACTGAGGATACTTATGAAAATCCATCAAGAGTTATTTTTATTCAGTTGAAAATACTTTGTCAAGGTTCTAAATGATACGTAAGCTAGATAGCTAAGGTGTAAAGTAAGTGTACCCAACACGCCCTCACTGGAGAGTAGTTATGTCCCACTTCAATCATTTTCAACGCATTTTATCGCATTTCAAAGCTTCTTCTAATTACTTTCAAATGATCATAGGTGGGTCTAATTTTGACTAATTAGGGTCAAAGATATCACAATTTTACCAAAAACTGATTTTTCGCGAGTTTGCAAAAGGTTGCACCCGAAATGGCCTCATGCTTGTAGAGCCCCAAAATGATGTGAATCGACGATAAAGTGCGTAACATCGATTTTATTTCCGTGCAATGACATTTGAACTTTTTTTTATAGATTCCAAACACTATTCCCATCTCGCTTTGACACGAAAAACATGTTTTGTGTGGTAAAAAAGGGAATGAACCCGTTTGAGATAACTAATATACGGGAATATTGGGTACACTCCAACTTGTGCCTTCAAGTTTTGCAAACGATTTCCGCAATTTGCTGATAAAATGTCTCCAAATCCAACTTTTGCAATTCCAAAAACAAATTTTGAAGGTCTTGAAAGAAAGAATTGAATGCGTCAAGGTTATGCATACATGAGGTAGGCCGGAATAAAAAAATTTGTACTGGTTTTACTGAATGCAATTTCCTTGTCGATCTCTTAGCTGTGCAAAAAAAATGTATGAAAAGCTCAAAATACATTTTTTGGGAAATGCAGAAGTCATTTGAGGTTGGTCTAAATAACTTCTTATTTCATATTCTCACAAAAAAAAAAAAAAAACGTAAAAAGTTCGCTGGAAGGTCAACGCGTGCCCATTTCTCAGATCGACATGTGGTCGCAGTACAGAGGAGTACGCTTACCTTAGTGAAATATTTTTTCGATACACTGTGCGTAAAAGTGCACTTTGCGCACAGTTTGCCGACTTTTACTCACAGTTTATCGAAAGGTAAAGTTAGATACACGGCCGTAAAACCTATTATTCGCATCCATGTGATGATTCCGACCCTCGCCTGCGGCTCGGGCCGGAAACCCATCACTCGGACGCGAATAAAACGTTTTACGCTTTTGTATCGAAATGTACTATTGACGAATTTTGCAATCATCAAACATGAAAAACGAACAAAAATGCGAATGTTTCTTTCTAATTAAACTACTGTCTTGCAACTGTCAATACCATTCATTTCTTACCTTGTGTACGAGCAAGCAAAGTGGCCAAAAGAACAATCTTTAGAAGGCAAAATCCCAAATGAATTCCGAACTTCATTTTTCACTACACAAAAATGAATAAAATGATTATGAGTTAACTGTTGTTGCTTTATCAACGTAATGTCAAGTAATACACGTGTGGCTCTGATGCAAACGTACAGCTTCGTGTACTTTATTACGGATGTACAAACATGCCCATACTTTTACGTATTTTTTGTCGAAGTTTATGATAACGGTAGAACACATTTTTTAAAAGAGTATACTGCCAAACGGCGATAAGAACCCGTGAGAGTCTAAAATGTGTGTGCGACACTTTTACCGACCAGTTAAAGTTATAGGCGCGTTAATTTATAGTTTACTCTCCGCATGTGCTCGTAGGATTTTGATAATGTTTCAGTTCATCGGCGAATTTTGGCATAGACTATCACATGCCTCAATCTGTTGAGAATATTTGAAATTGTACTTCAGTCTTGTAATCGGAATCTAAGCATTCAGGTTCTTCATTCATAATACTTTCAAACCGAGTAAGCGAAAGGATGTTAGTTGAGAGTAAATAAGTTGTATTGCACGGTACCTCAAACGATCGTAGAATTCAGGGCAAATGGACAAGGTCGTAGAGCTGTTTAATTTTTGATATGATGTACCTGTTGTTGTTTGATATGATACGTTTGAAATGCCTACGGCCAACTTACTATATCGATCAAAAATTTGATAAAGATATGACGTAATGTGTGTGTGTGTGTGTGTGTGTGTGTGTGTGTGTGTGTGTGTGTGTGTGTGTGTGTGAGTGTGAGTAATTGCGCCGGAAATATGATATATTGAGGGCAAAATTGTCGGAAGGAGCGATTTGGGTCAAAAAATTATCTCAGCCCTGGTGGCTCGTTGCAGTTCATTTCCCCGTTTTTGGGCACAAAAAGAAAGTATCCAGAGTTACATATCTCAAAATCGAATGCAGGCAAAGATATGACAAGTTTGAGGGGTTGCTGAGGGGGACGGAACGGACAGGGACAGGAAAGAGCACAGCAATGGGCACGAAGTCGACCGAAAATTTTGTACACCATTCTGTCATCTGGAAACATGGTGCATGCTTGGTTACGCATTCGAGTTTTGTGCTCGAGTAAAACCACCACTTCTTTCTAATAAGGAAGAATATATCTTCAACTTAGAGCAAAAACGCCTTATAGAGAGAATATTCTCCCTAATTAAGGGTAAATTTCACTCTAAGTCGATTTCTCTCTAAGCTTCGAGATAAAATTTTTCTCTAAGGGACTAAGAGTGTAGACACAACCTCACCGGTTTGGAAAGTTTCATAGACGATTGACTACTTTGCCGCACTAACGAGTGCTGGGCAAGTAGTTTTGCAAACTAGTCGTGCGCGAGCTGAGAGTTCAATTTCGATTCGCAAATAGTTATTTACGATACAAGGGACCTAAGAGCCTTATTATCACACGGCGTGAAGTTGGCGCCCGAGCGCTTGCGCGAGGGTGCCAATTACGCCGTGTAATAATCAAAGCTCTTGGGTCCCGTGTATCGTACACTATTTTATAGCATCGAGTGACATAAGCCCGCCCTTTGCGGGGGTCATAATACACCCGAGCGCTTGCGCGAGGGTGGAAGCGGGTGGCTAGGGCGGGGGTAAGCGGGGGGTTCGGGGGGGCGGCAGCCCCCCCGACTGAAAAAAAGTTAAGAATCTGCTCCTATAAAATAGACATCACACACCCGCGATTAAACCTATCGAGTGATGATAAAGACGTTTCTTGTATCTAAAATAAGTCATGAGCATCGTTGGTCATTATAGTGATATAAGGGTTGTGCAACCCTCATCCCGGCCAAAACCTGAAATTTTCCCTCTCAGACTTGATCATGAAACAATTACTGAATTTACCTGGTAACTAGACTCCAGAAAAATTAGCAGTTTAATTCTCCTTAGACATTCCATAACGGCTGTTTGAGAATTGAAAACTGCGTAATAACACATCCTCACCGCAAGGATGACGAATATGCGTATCCGATCTTTTACTGCCATGCAGTCTCTAATTTTGATACCTACTTATTTGTTATGATTTGATCACGACAGTGTATTAAATGGAAATCCAGCATGATCAAAGGTTTCAAGGTTAGCACGTATGTATGTACATGTGCAAAACTCAACCACGTGTTTATGTTTATGTTTATGTTGCTGATGATTTATAACCATGAGTGGGAGTGTAACAGTCATGACTAATTTTCTTGCTCTTTACAATTATTGATGCGGATACAAGTGCTCCAGACATGATCCATCATAGATTTTTTATAATATTATCTCAATTTCGATGCCTGCATACATAATATGCGCAAAAATTGCCAAAAATGTCCTAATAACCTCACAGTGAAATAAACTGATTTGCTGCATCCCGCACCCACGTGAAGTGAGCGGACGCATTATTTCACAGTTGAATAATAGGCCATTTAAGTCCCGCAAATGCGTTAAATAAACGCGGGTTTAGGTCACGCAGTGCTATAAAGGTATTATATTATTATGACATTTGGAGTCATGCAATTTGAAGTGCGTATCGTTACGTGTATACCGAATAGCTACACGTAAGGTTGTTTGACTTCACTCATGCGTTGATGTTGTGAAATCAATAGTCGAATTTCGGTTGCCTACGCATGGGATGGACTTGACATTTTGACCCATTAGCAAGCAGTACGAAGTTCGGGGTTGTTGGGATTGTCACAAAAACTGTTGACTTATAGTTGCGCACCAATAGAATATTTTATACAAAAAATTGCTGTAATTCACAAATTCCAAGTCGCAGAAACTTGGGGGAGCATGGAACATAAAAAATCCCTTTTTCGGCGGAATCACTCAGCGCCATAAACCTTTTGGTGCTCGGGGTAGTGTTCTCTAAAATTTATCGTTAATCGTGTATAGATCTACAGAATATTTTCTGTTCTATTTTTTAATTAGGTCTCGTTTCAACTCCAATTACATTTCCATACAGGGTGAAAGGTATATGCGGTAATTCAGAGCCCTCCCTAGCTATTTTCAGCGCCAGTTTGTGCCCAAATTGATGTATTGTAATAATCAATCAACCGCATGCAACTCTGAATAGAGCGCGTTTAGTTTCTCAGCAGAATTGAAAGAAAATTTCGTCAAGATCGGCCCTCGGATCGGCCACAAACTTGCGGCAAGAGCTTCTGATGATTTTTAAATTCAGCCTGATTTTTGCCGCAACTTGGAAAGTAATTCAATTTTGCATCGATATCGATGGAACTATCTCAATATTTGCAAAAAAATCCCCTGCCAATGAAGTTGCATTGCACCCCCTGAAGCCCTCAACACTCGTTCAGAGTTATTTTGCTGAGTGATATACCAATTTGACCGGAAGATGGCGCCACGATCATATTTTTGTAACATATCGGTGGAAGGTTAATAGTGCGCGCGCATAATCGAGAATTTGAATGTCAACATGTGAACGCATGATCCAGCGCAAGCGCTCTCTCTCTCTCTATCTCTCTATCTCTCTCTCTCTCTCTCTCTATACTTTCATGTCATCAAAAATGGAAGGGTTGGTTTCAAGATCACGTCACGAATTGTTTACGCGCATACGCATTTTACACGCAGACGCATAGAATCAAGCCAAGTGTGGGAGGAAGCGGAGAAACACTTTTGCATCCCTTCTATCAATTACGGGCACGCGCATATGATCTTTCCTGAACACCATGCCACCCCTCTGTTGCACTCACCCCACTTATGAATATTATCCTCTCTAAGTGCGCATACGCAATTCTCGTCATTAAGTGCGTTGGTAGTGGGGGGTTCCTTTAAATACCCCGGAATATGCCCAGGAAGGCACTTCTTTTGCTTCATTTTTGTTCCAACACTATGTATCATTTTGTACCTTTTTTGATATCACAATAAACCCAAACATAACGCCTCATATCAACTTGTTTTATCAATCAACCCACAAACATATTACAAAGTGGTGACAGCGGTGTTGAGTTGAGAGGCAGTTATTTGAAATATTCAATTTTCGAAATTTGGGAAACCACTTTTTTTCGAAAATTTTATCTGCCGTTCTCCGGAAAAACTGATAGTCGGTTTTGTTGAGAGACAGAATTTCACTCAAAAGTAATTCAAAGAACTGAAGTTGAGTGAAAGTGATTGGAACAATTCTGTGCTTATGTGCAACTAATTAGTGCTCATGAATGAATGACGCGCTGAAGAATCGGAATACCGTTCTGCTTATATCTACGAGATCGGCATTCTACAACCATTGAATTCAAACAGAGCGACTCATTTTTCCTTATGGGAACCGAAAACACGTTGCAGTGTTAGGGAAATCGAGTTGTAACATTATAACGAGCTAATTCTGGAACTGACAACTGTCAGGACTGCAAACAGGTACACGCCAAGTTCTCTGGAAAGTTTTGATTCCTGAAGAACAAAAACTGCTGTGCTCGCAAGCCGCCGGAGCTGCAAATCAGTGTATCTCCAGGCTGCTGAACTTACAAACTGCTGAAACTGCGAGCTCGCGAGTGCAGGTTGCTGAATCGCAGGTTGCTGCAATTGCGGATTTCTGAATCGCAGTTTATTGCGATTGCGGATTGCTGAATCGCAGGTTGCTGTGAGTGCGGATTGCTGAGTCGCAGGTTGCTGCGATTGCGGGTTGTTGAGTCGCAGATTGCTGTGATTGCGGAGTGCTGAATTGCAGATTGCTGCGGCTGCAGGTAGCTGAAGTAGCAGGTCGCTGATTAACTGCAGCTTCGCATCGGAAATCGGCGCATCTCGACAAAGTGACTTGTGTACAGTGTTGAGTGTGTACCGGTAATACGGTGACGTTTAGTGAGTGGGGCGAAGTGCTCAGATCAAATCGACATCATTCGTGTTTGTGCCTCGGTGTCTGCGACGCACAGTGAAGGTTTGAATGAAGTGCACAGAGTGATACCGATTTTGCGGAAGTGCTCTTGAGTCGATAATTTGTGTGAACGGGCATAACGTGGCGCTTCATAGTGCTGTGTGTTTGCCGCTTACGGCGACGCTTTGAGTACCAGTAGAAATTGGAGATCCGTCATCTGTATTAATTTGATTGAGAACCAAGTATCTGATGAGTATTTAGAATTAACATTTGATCCATAGAACGATACTCATGATAAGAATAATATAGTTACATAGGTACATACTCGGTTAATGTCACCTAGGAATTACGTAGCTATTGGAGAATATTTTGAAGAATACAGTGAGATAACTAGATTAACGAGCGGAGACTTACTGACTATCATTGGTAACTTCGATTCGTATTGTGCACGGAATATATCGTATTTTTGCACGGACGCAATCTCTAGGAAAATAAGTTGTATGGTGTGTTTCGATCGTGGACGGTATCCAGAATATGATCAAGTAATAATAACAAAATATTTACACGAAATTAGACATCAAGGTCGAGGGATCACTTCTTGCTATTTTTGCGGTAAACATTTAGTGTCAGTGAGGCCCGTTACAGAGTGTGCTCGTTGTATGGATTGGATTTGTAATGAACAGTAGCTATTGACTAGAATTTTCCCTCCAAAAAAACTGAAACGTTCGGGTGGAGTTGGGCGGTTTTACGGATGTCCCCGTCGGAAATTCATGCATGCATAACAAGAGAAATATTTTCAAACCTTCGGAATAACGAATTGCATTCACACGAGTATAGATTTGATATTCTTGTCCGGATACTTGAAAGTTTTTGTGTAACTAAAATTCCGACAATCACAGAACTTCGTATCGGAAATGAAAGTGGTAGAGTCGTGTGCTTCTTTTGTTTCCCAGATCAAGACTATTGGTCATCCGAAGAATTTTCAATAAATAGGTCACTCCATATAACTGCTTCTCAAGAACAAGGAATAATTGTTTGTGATTGTTGTGGTCAGCCAGTAGTGGTAAGACGACCCGCGTTTGAATGTATGGAATGTGTACAACGAATAATTGACTCGATGTGACGACAGTCACAGAACTCCAATTGATCAGAATAAGCCTTGATTACATTCTTAAACAAAGAGGGCCAGTGGAGGATCTTTTTGACATAATTTCTATACAATAACCGGGAGGCAGTTGCACATTATACTATTGAATTCATCGGTGTATTGAACAAGTCTTGCTAAATTCGCAGATTACTATCTTACACACTTGTTTTTCACAAATTGGATATTAAAAACCATTATTTCAACGAGTTAGAGATTCACAAATGAAATGTCGTTAGGAGATCAAATCCATTCGGACTATTTAGATGACTTAGAAAGTATAGTAGAAAGTCAGAAAATAGCTATTAATTACCTCGCACGGGAATTTGAAAGTCATTCGCGTATGCTAGACAGACAGGCAGAGCTCAATCAGAATTGTGAACTTAGAGCAGCGAATCAATTTAAAGGTATTAAAAACCTTGCTGACAAATTGAAAAGAATTGTGAAGCTTTCGAGTGAAAAACTTCAAGAATTAGACTCGGAGTTTGAACGCTTACAAAAAAGAGTTGAGGAATTAGAACTGCTTATTGAGGATAAAGAGGTAAAAGCAGAGGGTGGAATTCAGGATCAAGAATAATATGACAGAAAGGGCTATCTCACTAGCGAAGGAAAACGATGGGTTTTTCGAAAGTCAGTTCAGTGAAAATGATATTTGTGAAGTAAGGTCGATTAGGATTGTGGAAAATACACATAAATTACGGAATAATTTAGATATAACGTTTGTAGCATTGTGTGAGGAAGTCGCAGAGAAGAAAACGAAATTGCAAAATTTACGAGATAGAATTGATAAAATTACGGCAGTAGTAAAAACCCAGTAAATTACAATTACTATTTATGGAATTCACGCACAGGCATTTTTCACATTCTGACAAGCTAAGTTGTCAAATTGAACATAAATGTAAATTATTGTTAGATTGGGCTTACACAACTCTATTGAGATACTTTTCTACGAATAATTTTGTCTACATTGATGATCTAATAGGATACTAATTTTATAGGAATTTCGTATACCCTTGAAGCATATACAATAATTGAAGTAATAATTTTCCATAAGATTGTCTAGTAGGTTAACTCTAAAATGTCACGAACGCGAGAATTCAGACCGCCGAGGAGGTCACCGCGACTGAATCAGGGCTCAAGAGATAGCGTTGGGTCCGGATCAAATACAACATTGGAACTTAACCCTGAATCTAGTGAACAAACTGGGAACGACTTGAACACCTTTCATGAACCATTGATTGAATCACAAAATAATGGCGTTGGAAGTTCTGGAGAAATGAGTGCTAGACATTTAACCATTTCTGAGGCAATTAAATTACTACCAATGTTTAATGGTAAAAATATCCCAGTATCAACATTTATTCGTGAATGCACGGATTTAGAGTCTCTATTGAGTGATTCAGACAAATATATTTTCATTCGTATTGTGAAATCAAAGGTAACTGGAGAAGCTCAGAGATATGTCGAAACAAATACATATAATTCCTTGACAACACTTTTCAATGATCTGAAACGTGCCTATGATCCATGTCAAAATTTTTTCGGTTTACAATTAGAGTTATCTAAAATTGTGAAATCAGAAAATGAATCAGTCGCTGAATATGGTCTCAAATTTTCACAAATTCAAAATAAAATGCTTGAAATATCTCAAGCCAGTTCGAGTGAAAATCGCAATATAGGGCACAGAGAGACAATCATTAAAAATACCATATCGTGCTTTATTCGGGGTTTGAGTATGCAATACTTTTACCAAATGAAAGAAAATGATTATGATGATCTGAATAAAGCGATTGATGCAGCAATGCAAATTGAACAAAGATTGAAAGATTTTAACACTCTTCATGAAAAACAGAACGACACTGCTATCGCGGTTCACACCATAGGGCCGAAAAGTGATGATCGGAAATTTGATGATAGGTGTTATACCTGCGGAAAAAATGGTCACTTCGCTAAAAATTGTAGATCACAAAAGAGTGAAAGTTCAAGAAGGCCAAAGCCGTACGATAGGAAATGCAACAGGTGTGGGAGTAATCAGCATGTCTCTCGCGATTGCCGTCATAAGAACAAGAAATGTAATTTCTGTCAAATAGAGGGTCATCTAGAAAGAGTATGTTTTAAAAAAGCAAAGAGGTTGAATGAGGGAAAAATCAAGAATGAGACTGTCAAAGATATGTTAGAGGAAAAACCTTTAAACGCGAAACCTACTCATTGAGCGAGTGCGTCAGTGAGGCAGAAACACCTGAAAAGCACTCGAATATCAATGACAATAGAATCATATTGACAGTGAACAGCTTTTCTAAGAAAAATTGTCCGTCAGTTATGCTCTCGAGTTCTTGTCTTAATTCAGTTGGGAAATTTTTGATTGACACTGGAGCAGAAGTTAATGTATTGAAAATGAACATGTTAAAATCAAAAATCCAAATCGACACGTCAAAAGCAATCAATCTAACAGGTATCAACGATAATATAGTAAAGACTCTCGGCTATGTTACAATAGATCTGAATGATTCTTTTTGTGGATTCTTTTTAGTTCCAGATGATTTTCCAATAGATTACGATGGGCTTTTAGGTGCTCAATTCCTAAGACAATTAAAAGCTGATGTTTCATTCCAAAATAATGTCCTCAAAATCGGAGATAAAGACATAGAATTCGTACAAATCAATAATATCCAATGCGTTCTGCCTGCTCGATCAAAGAAACTTATTTCAGTGTCAATCAAAAATCCAAGTATGAATGAGGGCTACGTTAGGAGAATCTATGCTGGACCAGGAATATATGTAGGTGAGAGTCTCATAAAAAACACCAACGGCGTGGGTCAGCTTTATGCTTGCAATACCAATATGCATGACGTTTCAATTTCCATTCCGCCTATAATTTTGGAAGAATTCGAGACCCAATCAGGAGAGGTGAAATACATCGATTTTGATAAGAAACAAGAGATTGAGGCTAGGATAAATACATTGTCAGGGATCATGAAATTAGACCACATGAATGAGGAGGAGCGAGAGAGTATATTGAAACTGATAAAAGAATTCCCCTTCCAATTCCATTTACCGGGTGACAAATTAGGATGTGTAAAGAGCATGAAACACAGAATTCGAACCACGACTGAGGTACCAATCAACGTCAGGCAATATAGAAATCCGCAGGCTTTGAGGGGTGAGATTGATAAACAAATAGAGAAAATGTTAGAACAGGGTATTATAAAGGAGTCAACGAGCGGATGGAATGCGCCCTTGTGGATTGTTCCAAAACATGACAATGAAAAGGGTGAGAAACAGTGGAGATTGGTCATTGATTATCGGGCATTGAATAAAGTCACAATTTCGGAGGTTCACCCTCTGCCGAATATTACTGATATTCTCGACAGACTTGGAGGAGCTAAGTACTTTTCGGTACTTGATTTGGCTTCGGGATTTTATCAATTATTAATTGACGAACGAGATTCAGAGAAAACGGCTTTTTCAACAAACAATAAACATTTTGAGTTCCAAAGATTGCCTATGGGATTACGCAATTCGCCAATTTGCTTCACCCGAGCTTTAACAAACATTCTGACAGGCCTAAACAATGTAGATCTGCTCATTTACGTCGATGATATTATTGTTTTTGCATCGTCAATAGAGGATCATTATTGCAGAATGAGGAAATTATTAGCACGAATCAGAGATCATAACCTCACCTTTCAACCGGGGAAATGTTCTTTTTTGAAAAAGGAAATAACGTATCTTGGTCATGTGGTCGGACACAATGGGGTGAAACCGGATCCTAAAAAGGTAGCTGCTGTTCAAAATTTTCCAACACCAAAAAATGAAAAAAATGTTAGGCAGTTCTTAGGTTTAGCTGGTTACTATAGACGTTTTATACAAAATTTCGCCAAAATCACAAAACCACTGACAATGCTCTCCAAGAAGGGGTCAAGATTCGAGTGGGGGGAAACACAACAAGCAGCTTTTGACAAATTGAAAGAAATACTATGCAAAGATATTATTTTACAGTATCCTCGGGGTGATCAAATTTTTATCATTACCACGGATGCGAGCTCCGTTTCGGTGGGAGCAATTTTGAGTCAAGGCCCTCTAAATGAAGATTTACCAATAGCATATGCATCGAGAACGTTAAATTCAGCTGAGCAACGGTACAGTGTAATCGAGCGTGAATTATTGGCTATAATTTTTGGCGTGAAGACATTCCGACCTTACGTTTTTGGGAGAAAGTTCATCCTAGTAACTGATCATAGACCACTTATTTGGGTGAATAATTGTGTTGACCCATCATCTCGTCTGATGCGTTGGAGAGTGGCACTGAACGATTATGATTTTGAAATTAAATATAAAAGAGGAAGTTTGAATCAGAACGTAGATGCTTTGTCAAGGAATGCACCTGAAAACACGAATGACACTGAAAAAATAACTTGTGAATCTGACGATGATGATTTGGAAACATACGTTATTAATGTATGCACGGATATAGTTAAAACTACAGAGTGTAATTGTCCATATTGTTTGGCGTTGCTGGCATCAAAAAATGGCGAAGGTACGACTCCGAGTCTAGCAAATGATACGTTACATGGATCACGGGGTAGAAGTGTTAGCAATGACACTGGCGATCCGAATGCGCATCGTGCTGGGGTGGCATTCGATGAGGTTACAAACCGAATGAATATAGACAATCCAGATGCTTATCGTGATAGGATAAGACAGGAAAACGACACACGCAATATCACGCTAACGAGTGCAGTCAGGTCAGTAAAGGAGAGTTCAAAATTGGCTTCAACTCCCATTAACAACAATAAATTTCTCTCGCTGACAATCCTGCAATCTCCTCCCCAAATTAAAAATACTAACTCCTCAACAATTTTGAATGACGACCCAAAAATTACTGAAGGCAGTACTGTTACTCGGAACCATGGTAAAAGAACACACATTGAGATGATGGACGTCACAACGTTTGATGCTCAGCAAGGGCCGTGTGATCTGGACAATACCTCTAATAGCAAAATTTTGCCAATCATTTTGAACAAACGATTTCATAGCCGAGATCCCCTTTGGTTGAGACGAGACAATATGGTTCACTGGTTCACAACCAACTGTGCAGTACAATCGAAGGTCACAAAAGGATTGATAGAACACAACATAATTGACATAGAGACAATCAAATCTCAGGCTCCGAGCCAAGGAGAAATTTTGGTAACAGAATTTTCCAGTAAGAAAATTTTCCACGTTTTTGTAAAAAGGGAAACTAGCGAACAAATTTTCACGTTTGATCTTCTCAAGAGTCTGACCTTATTGAAAACTGTATTAGAAACGAGAAAAATAAAATCGTTCAGCATAGAAAAATGTTTTGATGTTCTCGAGCAATGCTATTGGCCGAAAATCTTTGAATTTTTTGAGACTTGTTTTGAACCTGATAGTATGAAAATTACAGAGTGCACAGGAGAGGTGACCATACCTGACGAAGAGTGTAGACGAGACATAGTGAAAGAAAGTCATGAATCATTGATTGGTGGGCACAAAGGTATTTCCAAAACTTTTCAAAGAATCCGCGAAAACTTTTACTGGCCGAATCTAAAAAAAGATGTGAGCAACTTTGTCAGAGCTTGTCAAACGTGTCAGAAGAAAAAGTTAGTCAGGGTGAAAACGCGACAACCGATGGTAATAACAGATTGCCCAGAGCGAGGATTACAAAAAATACAAATTGACCTGGTCGGGCCTCTTCCACAAACTGAGACAGGATATAAATATATTTTAACTTGGCAGTGCGTTCTTACCAAGTATGCAGGCGCAATACCGTTAGTGAACATTGACTCTGTAACGATTGCAAAAAGTTTCGCACATGACTTTATTTGCAAGTTTGGATGTCCCGACGTGATTCACACCGATCAAGGGGCAAATTTGATTGGTGGTATGATGGAGGAAATGGCTAAAATCTTCAAAATTCGGAAAATCCGAAGTTCATGTTATCACGCTCAATCACTGGGTAGTTTGGAAAGATTCCATCATACTCTGGTCGAATTTTTGAAAGCTTATTTACAATCCAATAATTGGGATGACCTTTTGAAACCGGCTTTGTTCTCATATAACACAAGTACATCAGAGTCCACAGGATTTTCGCCATTCGAACTAATTTATGGTCGAGTTGCAAAGATTCCATCCGAATTTTCGAGTGGCCGAGTGCCAAGAACATACAATCTAATTTTTGACGATTTAGTGACCCAAATCAGTGATTCACAAGCTCAAGCAGCTATCAGATTGAGGGTAATCAAAGAAAAAAATAAGAGGTTATACGATAGGAAACTGAACGTAAAAGAATTTAAAGAGGGAGATATAGTGTACATGCTCAACGAGCCAAGAACAAATAAGTTTGAGGATCAATACAAAGGACCTTATGAGGTATCAGAAGTTTTGGAGAATGAAAATATAAGGTTAAGAATAGAGCCGGATAAATATAGAGTAGTTCATGCGAATAAATTGAAATTTGCATGCACTCCTATTGACAGGGAAGAGAAAACCTATTGATTTGAGAGTTAACATGGTAAGAGATTGGATTTTCTTTGGCAGTGTTTAGATCTGTTCCACCACAACTGCTTCACCTAAAATAAAAATTACCAATTAGTATACCTGTATGAGCAATAAGAACTCAGAAATAAGGATAAAAGATAATGGAATTTTGACTCATCAAACAGTCGCCTAGAATTGACCAGAGGATATGTAGGATAAATGGTGTTGAGACATCTTCCAACTCCATCGGGTGGGCAGAACACTCTGTAGTTGATAGATTAGCATACTGGTAATATTACTGATCTTCACAACAGCTTCACAGTGACCTAGACACACAAATTAGAATTAGAAAAACTCAAAAACAAAAAAAAAAGGAGTTGGTAAGCCAGTACAGCATGCAAGTATAGGAGCATGATAAATTTGAGTTAACATGATAAATTTCGGGTTTTTAGTATACAATTAAATATTGAGATGAAGCTAAGTTCGATATAAACATTTATTACAATTTAGTCTTGTAAGTAAGATTTTGTCATGAAAGGTTTCTTTTAAAAAAAGAGACAAAAATCAGTCAGTCGCTATAAAGAGTTACAATATGAAAACATTCAGGAAGATAAGCTAATAGATATTCAGTCTATAAACAAGAAAAACATGTATAAGAAACTGGAATACCTCTATTTTCTGATATCATCAAGTAGCTAATCAATTCAAGAATGATAAGATTTAAGAATTTCTTTTTTCCATCAAAAAGCAAATTTAAACAGGAAAAGTTCAGATAATAGCAATGCTAGAACACATGTCATCAAGTTGGAATTGATATTAAAGCAAATTTCAGTGTACAGTCCACAATAGAACATCTATGTTCTGATATCATCAAGTAGCTAATCAATTCAAGAATGATAAGATTTAAGAATTTCTTTTTTCCATCAAAAAGCAAATTTAAACAGGAAAAGTTCAGATAATAGCAATGCTAGAACACATGTCATCAAGTTGAAATTGATATTAAAGCAAATTTCAGTGTACAGTCCACAATAGAACAATAGAATCAAAGTAAAGATTGACTATACATGACAGTCCAGAACTAACTCTACATTAACCTATATGAGGCAGGACCCCCACAGCTTACCTACATACATCATGAATTTTGACTCAACAATATATAGTTACAAAAATACATACCCACAGCATGTATAAATACCCCCATTTCAGTTAAAATACAATGGAGATTGTAAAGAACCAACATCACATAACAGAACCATAGAAAGTATGAAAAGCGCTAACGGCACATACCTAATTTGAGACATATCTTCATTTTGAAGTTACATGGGATGCTCATTCAAACTGCTAGATGATTGTACACGTTGTGAGAAACATCCTGAGTGTTCAGCAGGTGCTAGGGAACCCTGGGTATAAAGTCGACTGGGTAACAGGTACATATGGCGTAAACACCTATATGAGATTAGGGCGAATATTAGTCCACAGAATAATAGATGCAAATGAATTGATGCTAAACATTGGAATGAATGGCTGAAATCATTTAAGAGCATTTAGATTGACCTAGACTCACAAATTTTGATTAGGAAGATATTTTGACTTGTGAAAATAGGTTACGCCATATGACAAAATGGTAAATACGCTTGAGTTGCAGCATCAAGTTTGAGTTACTTGTGTATCACAGAAAGGTTTATAAGGGCAAAGGAAGTTCAGTAAACATCACTGCAGATGCAACATGCATGAAAAACTCTGAATGTACAACAAGTTTCATGGAATCATAACAACAAGTTAAGAGTTATAGAGTACATGGGAATATGGTCATATCATGTAAACTAACATGAAAGAGAGGTTCAGACTTACGTGGGTTCTTCATAGGACACCAAGAATGATACTTTTTATACTCACACACACCGGGCATTTGTCAAACCTACAAAATTATTCCAATAAAGACAGCACACAATTTACATGCGGGCGAGACCACGCATCAGCGTCGCGTCGACTGCTGAGATGCTTACAAAATGGCGGCGCCAATGGGAAGCAGACTCTTACCCAGATGATCTCTGGCGTAAAATTTTCAGCAATTCAAGCACTCTTTGGTAATCAATAATAAGAAACTTGGGAACAATCAGAATAATTTCACAAATTTAGGGAACGTTCACTGATCATATATGGAAGTATGGCAGAAATTTTTACAAAATGTCAAAGTGATCCTCAGGCATATAGCTGTTCATGAAACATTTTTTTTTACAAGTGTCACTTTGAAAATGAGACTTTCAGAGTGATAGAACATAAACAGTCTAGTAAACAGCACAAACTACAATGAATAACTATATAAATGGCTTATTCTGATAAATTTGGATTGACACGCTGAATGTTTGAAGACTCAATGGATATGTAACTCCTACAAAATCACTCGAATGACTGATTGGATGAATGGTAGATCTAAGGAAACATATAATATCCATACTCGAGTGACTGATTGGATGAATAATAGATCTAAGGAAACATGTAATATCCACAGTATGAAATAATAAGGAATATTGTAAGAAATATTTTATACTTGATATATAGATTTTGAGTAACAGCGAGTTATGTGGATGAATTTATAATAAGAATTGAAAGCAAGTAGAGAAAGATCACTCATTTATTGGAACAATGGAGTAATATGATTTTGGTAGCATTATTAGAGATAAGAAATTTAGATAAGATATTCAATAATTTGGGCATATACATGATCTGATGCAGACTCATACTGTAGGATAGGCATAATACATTCATACGATAACTGCTTAGCATAATATTGGGTTTGGATTTAGGTTAGGTATGAAAATCGTGTAACGTGCAGAGCTAAATTCAATATTTATAATACCTTTTGAGTTACTGGAACCTCTCAGACGCTTTATACACATCACATCATTACACGTAAGAAACAACAACAGGATTTCGAGATACGGGTGAGGTTGGGTTAGCTTGAATAGAAACGCGCGCATGACTAACCGAAGTTCTACTCTTCTAGGCGGCACCTCTAAGGGGTCATGACGAAATTGGTGCGAGAGGTAATAAATTTTTTTTTTCAATCAAGGTAAGGAAGGGCTTACTACGTGATGCGTTGCTGACAAACTCCGTATACTTGCGCCTATGATCGGCTTATGAGAGAGACAAATATAGGTAGTTGACACCACTCGTGGGAGAAAAATCTTCGAGATTATATCGCGCAGTTGCTGCTTGTAAAATGGAGCCTATAGAGTACAGTGAAACTCACGCAAATATTTTGAACGTTGCCGGGGTAGAAAGTAATGATGAGCACGATATCGATAATGGATATGAAGATATCTCATCTGAAGCGGAAGATTTGTTGCATTATCAGCTTGATCCAATACCATCATTATTGAGTGACAATGGAAGTGAGCAAAGAGACACCATGCGCGCGGATGGGGATGACAGTTTCGAGAATTTCCTAAATTCACTCGTGGAAAAAGACGAAATGCCGACAATTCAACCCGGAAATCTCTTGCCGAGTACGAGTAAGTCAGAGTAGACAAATAAAAATGGAATATGAATTGATATGTAAAATCGTGCAGGGGAAGAATTTGGAGTACAAGCACGAGATGCAACAGAGACAAAGAGAATGCAAGTAACGCAAGCACAGGTGGACAATCACGTCAGTGTCATCACAAGCTCAATTCAAATACAATCATCGCGCGCGAATACTACCACGTGCGCGAACATAGGAGCCACCGTCTCTGCAACTATAAATCTTGATGAAGAGAACGGACGGGACACGTTTGACCAGAAATCTGTATTACCGACAGACCGGCCATCTGTGATTTGTAACATTGAGCATACGTCAAGCTCTTCTCATCAAAAGCAAATTGTCAACGTAGAAGATACAACGGGATTCGTGGTACCCGGAATAGAACCTCCATTGATAATTTTACCCGATGTACAAGATCGAATCCCAAACAGTACTATCATACAAGTCATGAAAGACACGAAACTCCTAATAAGATACACACAAGCACTGAGAGGTAATCCAGATTTGAATGATGAATTTTTCTCTATTTTGAAAGATTTGATACACGTAAAATCGAAAATAATGCACGTAAGAGCGGATGATTTGAATATAATATTAGAGTTTAGATGTGGAAATTGTCATGATAAACTGAAAGATAATAATAATGAAGGAATTTTTCATTGCATCAACGCAAAACACACAATTAAGATATATTCTCATGAAACTTTTCCGCGATGCAAAATTTGTCTTGAAAGTTTGCAAGAAGAAGTGAAACACGCTATCGAATGTAAACTTTGTGTGCAGCATTTTTTTATCAACAGAGATAAAGTCCTTCAAGGACAAGAACAAGAAATTTCCGAAGAAAAATTGAAAAATTTTTCCGTCACTTTTAAAAGCTAGATATACTTTGAAAGATATTTTACAACGATTTACACAATAAGCATATAACGAACGCTACTAGGTTATGTTTTATATATAATAATCAGTAACGAGTTGGACTTATGGTTCGATAAAAGTTGTACAAACTAAAGAAATCAGTGCATAAGAATCAGGAATTGTTATAAAAATGTTCATTTGTATTCACATTTTTTCGGATAAGGGGGGAAGGTGTAACATATCGGTGGAAGGTTAATAGTGCGCGCGCATAATCGAGAATTTGAATGTCAACATGTGAACGCATGATCCAGCGCAAGCGCTCTCTCTCTCTCTCTATCTCTCTATCTCTCTCTCTCTCTCTCTCTATACTTTCATGTCATCAAAAATGGAAGGGTTGGTTTCAAGATCACGTCACGAATTGTTTACGCGCATACGCATTTTACACGCAGACGCATAGAATCAAGCCAAGTGTGGGAGGAAGCGGAGAAACACTTTTGCATCCCTTCTATCAATTACGGGCACGCGCATATGATCTTTCCTGAACACCATGCCACCCCTCTGTTGCACTCACCCCACTTATGAATATTATCCTCTCTAAGTGCGCATACGCAATTCTCGTCATTAAGTGCGTTGGTAGTGGGGGGTTCCTTTAAATACCCCGGAATATGCCCAGGAAGGCACTTCTTTTGCTTCATTTTTGTTCCAACACTATGTATCATTTTGTACCTTTTTTGATATCACAATAAACCCAAACATAACGCCTCATATCAACTTGTTTTATCAATCAACCCACAAACATATTACATTTTAAAAGCTAAGGACGAGCCGTGAGACGAACCAGTGAATTGGCTTGTGCCTGAGCCATCCTCTCCCCTACTGAAAGCTAAACGCCATCTAGGGAATCATGTATATAAATGCATTTGAGACCTCTGTCTCATAACTGTGCGGTGGCCTCGGGGATCAACTCTCGTTTCGCGCCTGCGAGGTTGGGGTTCGATTCCCGGGACTACTTGGGTTTTTTTTTTTTTTTTTTTTGTAAACGAAATTCTCGCAAGTAGAGAGAGAATATTCTAAATGTATTCCCAACAATCGTATATATGGAGTAAAACTAAGTGGAATCCACGTGACGGGCAGAGAGTAATTATTATGCGGTGGGTGCAGAAAATACGAGGGACAATGAATGATATTGATTTTAACAAATAACTTTATTTTGATAAAATACAGTACCTTTCATAAGTAATGGATCATGTAGGGTCTCAATAAAACAGTGATATTTTCAGTATGCTTGGATGTACGGGAATTTTGAAAAAAGCATATTTCTCCTTTAATCAATCACCTAACTTTGGCGTGAGTAATCTGATCACAAAAATACTCACAAGATCTTGTAATCTTTTCAAAACCTACAATTTCCTTTTTTTAAAGTTCTCTCTACAACCTTTCCTGTCCAAGTAACGAACTTGGAAAGAAAACTTTGTGTTACATGGACTGCTTATGGAGATACCAAAGCTGCCTGTGCTCGCGCGTTCGCGAGTATTGCGCAGGGAGATGAATGAAATGATCACAATTCAAAACACTGGATTTCATTCAACTTTTTAATGAAATAGAAAAACTTATGTTGACTAGGAAACGTAAAAAATTGGTTAGGTTAGACGTTGTTGTGCTCGCTTCAAGAGCCTGAGCGAATTTAACCGAACGATTTACATGTTTTCGTTTGCTTGACAACGCGTTGCTAACAAAATTGGTTATAGTTGAATCAAATTATACTTTCACTGGTGGCCAATTGCTCACAGACACATTGTCTGCGACAAGGGCCTCTCACGCAGGAGAGGCGAAAGGTAGCCACGGATTAAAAAACCCGTGCCACGGCCGGGGACACCGAGACCACATCCCTCACGTCCTAGCGAGAGTAATTCAAAGAAAAGTCATTCAAATGAATAAAAGATTTCACAGGATTTTAGATCTGAAGCGAACACATAATTACAATTTTACAATTACAATTTTCATTGTACGTAATGTATACGTAATGATTAAATGCATGGATTTCATTTTCATTTTCAAAATTTAAATATTCAAAATGTACATTTCATATATTTTCAATAAACTAAGATTGAAATTTCAACTTTTGATAACACAAATATTTCATTTCAATACTTTTAACCATTAAAATAATAAATTGAACTTTGGAAATTTCTTCTAGATAGAAATTCAATTACGCCGAAATAGTTGCTAAAATGAACAATAAACTGATCGGGAACACTGCCTATACTGTTCTATTCCCTCTTGCGCCATACAGGTGCAAAAACTCACCAAAAAAATATCATGGCACATGATTTTCACCTAAAATGATCTCATCTTTTAGAATATTTCATCAGATTTTGTTTTGAATGTGATTTATAGAGACAAAATAGGAAACTAATCAATTTTCCCAATAAAACTTGAGAAATCGGGGTCGCCTCCAAATGAAGACAAAATCTAATAGAATATTCTGAAAGATGAGATCATTCCACGGCAAAATCATGTGCCATGATATTTTTTGGATAAATTTTTGCGCTAGAATAGAGCAAGGCGAGACGAAACAGGCGCCAGCCACGGTATATCCATAAGCACTCCATGAAATACAAAGTTTTCTTTCCAAGCTCGTTACTTGGACAGGAGGTCACCGAGAAAATTAAAAAAAGAAAAGAAATCGTAGGTTTTGAAAAGATCTTGTACAAGATACCGTAAGAATTGTTGTGATCCGATCACTCCCGCCAAAGTCGTAGGTGATTGATTGAAGGAGAAATTTTTTAGATTTTCATTGTTGACTACGGTTGCTCTGAATAGGAGGCCCATTTAATGGAGTTACTTTGGATTCTTCATTTTCTAGGTGGTACGAGACTGTGAAAAAAGTTTGGTGAGATTTGGTGACCCCGACCCTCCGGACTTACCTTGTGCGTGTAATTGGATCCTCCCGTCTTAACATGATCAGCTTCATGCTTCTGGTAAATATGAAAAGTTTGTAGATAGAATAATAGAAGGCTTGCGCAAAAGCACCCCCATTGAGAAAAACAGACCTCTCAGTATCCGAAAAAAATTAATAATCCATAAATCCTGTCCCATGGTAACATGAAAAGTGTAACAAGATGAATAGACTACGCAAGGCAAAATTCAAGAAATGGGAATATTTCGGAAATATAGATGATTATGAGGGAATTCAAAAGATACTGCGCTCTCGTAAGAAAAGACGTTTCTATTTGAGAAGAGAGAAAGTTTCAAAAAATCTTGTTCTAGCCTTAATTCACAGTATGATGCATAGTACGTATGGAAAGAATGTAAATTTTTTTAGCGTAGTTGCGTTAATGTTAAATAGTAAAGTATCTCTGAAAATCTGCAAAATGGGCGTGAAACCTCAAATAAGATATGCTCTCAGATTCTACGAAATCCTGAGGAAATCCTCCCCGAACAAAGCAATGATGTTCTTGATTTTCTATTTGGCTTTATTGAATCCAATGTGGCTCTTAAATCTCAAAATCACAAATACTCACCTGGATTAGATGGAGTGGATAGAACTACCGGTATCATTTATCATTTCCACGTACAGATGATCAAAAAAGACTACCAAAGTACCAAATAATTACTAGAAAAAATTTCTTTTAATAAGGAGCCATTCAGAATAGGGGAATGGGAACTTCAGCTCCCACAGGAATGTAATTAGTCCATCAGATTAGCTGTTTCCATATTTTGTTGGACATACAGAAAAACGTACTTTTCGACTGTACTTGTGATATCGTTGAAAAATCTAGGCTAAGGTTGTTGTTTTATAATGTCAGTGACTCGCTTACAGTACATGGCACAATAAATACACCATATATGTTAACGGCGAAAGTGTAATGTAGGAAGCCTTTACGAAGACTTGAAACTCTTGAAAAGTGAGATTGTAATAAACCTGTAAGTATTAGTGTCATTTTTAATGCCCCATTGATTTGAAAGGGCAATGGCTGATTTTCTTAAACGGTTCTCAAATTGACAGAGAGTGAAAAGAGCGAAAGCGAGAGAGAAATTCTCGCCAAGGGCTGCTCGTATAACGCGCGTATGTGATGCGAACGCGAACAAACAAATAGCTCATCACCGAACAATTTGTTTTTGTACGAAAGGCTGAGTAGCCGCATAGCTTGGCACGTGTACGCTTAGCTTTTGAATACGTAGTCCAAAATGCAAACTTTCCTGAAGAGACGTGCGAGTGTGTATTTATGCACTCACTTGGTATCGCTGGACCTTTTATTGTCATGACAGTGGCTTTCTTTGCGGCCAAGTGAGACAAACGAATCGTGGGAATCAGCTTACTAATTATTTCAACTGGTCATTGTCAAGTCAAATGTGTATCAAATATAAAAACTCAACTTTTTTCCATTTTCATTATATTTGACGCATTAATGGTTGGGCATTATGGTGGCTCGCGCAGATTTTTCTGAACAGAAAATGGGCATGTGAGTCACTGAAAATCATGCATAAATTCATGAGAAATCCATCTAAAATAAGGAGGTTGCGGGCAATAATCGAGAGAAAAAAACCATTTCAGAGGAACATTCCTCACACACGTATTCTTGGGGGCTAGGCAAGTTGAAACGAGACCACGCGCGCTAACTGGTTCTTAAATCGATGCTATTTTGCATGATGCATTTAACGTAATCAAAAAAGTGATGGGTTGCAGGCGTAATTTTTGGGTAAATTTGGTCAGACGTGACCAAGTCGTGAGTTTTGGTCCTCAACGGTGCCGTGGAGCAGCCATCCCACCGCCTGTGCGAGTATTTTATTATAGTTTGTTGACATCACTTCGGACATCACAATATAATGAGACACTAGACGTCCACATATCGTGGACATGTCTAAAAACATATTTTTGATAACTTTTGAGTAACGCACGGTAAAATTCGGAGACAATTTTGAAAGATCTCTGGCAACATCCCTGGTAGAAAAATGGCGGGATCTCACAATAGTAAAGTCTCTAGATGAGTTGTTCAGAGTCATCAGAGTGCACTCTTGCAGTTCAAGTAGTTCTTTCCTGACTGAAGGAGCCAAGGCTAGGTTCGAGCAATGGCCCAGATAATGACGGCCGAACAATGAGCTAATCTACTGGAAGAACAAATTTTTCTCAGATTTCATTCCCTGCTCAAGGGTAGTTCGCATTCGAGTTGGGGGGCTGAAAATTGATACAGAGTTTCGTCTTCTGATTCGAAACAGGAATCCAAAACGAAATTTGGCATCAGAGCTAATCTACTGGAAGAAAGGATTTTTCCAGATTTCATCCCCTGCTTAGGGGTAGTTCGCATTCGAGTTGGAGGTTGCAAATCAGTACAGAGTCTCGTCTCATCATTAGAAATGAATAATCAGAATAAAACTCTGCATCACAACTTATCCGATCTTTTATACATGCTAGATCATTCTGCGGGTGCCCTATCTCATACTACTTTCAAGCCTGATGAATAGTCGAAGTATATCAACCCCCGCGTTCAGGGTAGTTTCAACTTATGGCGAGTCTAATGAGTATTCATCATCGTCTATTGTGCCAAATTTACCCTCTTGATGAGTTTCCAGACCCAAAAATCAACATTTTTAAATTTTCCAAATTCGTTCGTTTCGAACGGACGTATAACTTCAGATGCATCCAGCAATGGCTCAGACGCAGACTACCCAAATGTGTCTAACAGATTCGTCCAACAGCCTACCCAACTGTGGAAGTTCATTTTTCTGTTTTTTGTGAGAGTAAGGCACTATCCAGGCCTGCGATTATCATGCACTCGATTGAGGTGATTCTGAGACACCAGCGCACCAATCGGCGCGGTTGCTGCGGTGGCGATGGCCTCGAATCACATGGTGAAAAATGACTTGACTGCCGCTATCTCACTGACAGCGCTGTCTCGCTGTTGCAGAAACGCCTCGATCGAGCGTATGTAGCCGCTGACTAAAGAAACCGCAGAAAGCAGGTGTTGCGACTAAAACCTGATAATTTTATTTTTTTGACTGAGAGGAGTTACGGAAGCAGCGTTTTTTCGTGTGTCAACTGAGAAAACCTCTCATGAGCACCGTGCGAAAACGATTTCCTGCAACTCAGCACATAATAATATAATATATTCCACTCACGAGGGGAGCACCAACCTTGCGGGTCCTGAATCTTGACGAAACTTTGGGAATCCTCTTATTTTGGTGAGAAATGAAGGTACCCAAGAGGGTTTAGTCCAATGGGCCTCCTATCCTGAGATACAGCCATGGAGGTTAGCATTATCAGTATATCTATATATGTGTCAGTTTAACATGGACCTATATGGACAATGCTAATCTTCATGGCTGTATCTCGGGATAGGAGGCTCATTGGACGAAACCCTTCTGGGTTCCTTCATTTCTCACCAAAACAAGAAGATTCCCAAATTCTCGTCAAGATCCAGGACCCACAAGGTTGGTGTTCCCCTTGTCAGTTCCATAAGATATGGAATCATAGCATGCTAAAGAAAAATATTCGGAGTCAGAGTAATTTGAACCATTCCTTGACAATAAAATGGACCAACAGCTATCACATAATAAGCTATCAAGTTTTTGAGCAAGAGAAAAACTTTAGATTGGAGGTGAGATTTGTTCAGCCAATGTGAAACCGTGTTTCAGCACTCAAAACTTCACTGCAATGGGCTTCACGGCGCGGCAGGGCCACGGTTTTTCAGAATTTAATATCTGCCGACTCATATTCGCTTGAAATATATCTTCAATGACAATTTTCTCCGGTGTTGAGTTTTCTAGGATATTTATAATGAGTCAGGATAGAATTTATACCACCGGAAGCAATTGTATCAACCGGAGAGTGAGGGTCAAAATTACGACCCACCGAAAATAACAAGAAACTGCCTTCACCGTGAGAAGTGTCAATCAGACTTGACGTAAAATGCATACTCTCCCCGCGAAAGCCAATCCATTTTGCGATATTTTTTTTCATCTCATCAACTAATCACGGCTCATTTTCTTTGCAGATTTAGGCTGTTTCCGTTTTAGCGGATAATGAGTCTTGGTTTCTGATAGAATTCGTTAGACACGTCATGTCACAAGTCATCACCCACCATAATCTGAGCCTCAAAAAAAGCACCGGAGCAATTTGAGTCACTGAATAAATAGGATCAATGCATCAATGTAATCCTCCCAAGACTAGTTTTCGATGACAGACATCAGAATCTTGCGAAAATCGCATCAACTCAAAGATATATCCAATATAGCCACGCGTCTGGCAATTTCTGTATACCTTGTGGAAAAATCTTAAAAAAATAATGCATCCAAAAGGTGGCGAAAAGAGAAATCCACAGTTAGAGCTCGTTACGCTCATCATCCATATAATACAAAATGAGTAAGTATAACAAGATGAGCTTTTCGAAGAGTGAAAAGAGCATAATATATTGCTATAGTTATAGCGTGGACAGCATTCGTCAGCATCATGAGAAAAAGAGAATAATAAGTCTTTCGCAGCGGGTGCGCGAACTAAAGGCGACAAAATCATATATTTTGTTAAACAACAAGCTTCTGTTATGTTAGGTTTGCCAAAATAACCAAAACAATGGGCGCGAGGGGCCAAAACCGCGCGAGCGTTCGCGTGCCGGCATCATCGCATTCGTATAGTGTCGGAGGCTCTCCATTCATCCTGCTGCGCCCCGCCGCCGTATTACAAGCTCATTCAGCCGTTTCGTTTCACAGATCTCATTCAGAGACCGCCCCGATTATTATTTTTCTCCCACTTTTTCTCATATACCATTTAGACATCATTCAATTGTAGGTGCATATGGATGTGTTTTTGGCCTGTAAATGGTAGATGAAATTTTGTCGATGATTTTTTGATGCCTCGGAGGCCTTTGAGAATGTCAGAAAAAGTAAAGCCGGGTCTATATAAGGGCTCCCACACGCCGAGAGCAAACAGATTAGCGGGAAGCAGGCAATTTTTAAGTGCCAGTCTTTGCCATCTGATGGCTGATGAGTAAACGTAGCGTCCATTGGATGTCAGTGTTACTATCATGGGCAAGTAGTTTTGGGGTGTTGGTTCCGTTACTTACTGGGGTTGGAACTTGTGGGTTGAATTGTGTTGCGAAACGCCCTCTGTGTATGTGCTGATCATAGATGCTGAGTTGATGCAACGAATTGATGTTGGCCCTTTTGGTGAGCTTTTGATTCCCTCGGGGCAATGTTCATCGCCTAGTGGTTTGCCTTTGCTTATATCGTTGGTGGGGTTAATTGACTGGTCTGTTCCTGGAATGGGATATTTAATATAGATATTTAGGATGGTCCGTATGTGAATTAAGACGAATGAAAATTGGCTACAAAATAATGGGTAGCGAGACATAACGAACTAGAAAGGGTGGGAGGGAAGGGGGGTTTTCTCGTGGATTGGAAGAAATAGAGCTCGGAATCATTCTACAAATTAAGACAGAAGTGGTTTCGGATGTTGAGAAATAGATCAAATTGTTCATTGGGAGGGCTATACACCAAAAATTTACGGAGAGTTTGTAATGTTTCCCTTCAATAGCACATTTATGCTCAATTTTTGTTTTGTTAGCTAATAGTCTAATACTGTGCGCTGAGATTGTTGAATTCTTTCGATGGAAATTAAAAAAGTCAGTCCACCGAGTCTGAAGTGTCTGCGCAAAACCAGAGCGGATGAGTATATAGTATTTCCTATCCTGAGAATATCATTCAGGTTCCAGAATCTAATTCTGCCAGGTAGCAGGATGAAAAATAATTTCGGCAAAACAAATCCATGGGACTTTTCTCGCTATTGGGAGTAAACCTCTGTGTTATTTTAGATGGCAGAAAAATTCAATATGGCCGAATCTCAAAACATTCCCATAAGAAATACACGGGGTCAAGATGGTGGCGTTTCAAGACAGGTTTACTCCCAATAACTGTGCGCATAACCCATAAAAAATACTCTTGGGTCATATTAATTTGGATTCACTTGTGAAGATGTACGCAACGTACCCATAAGCCATAGGCATCAGTACATGTGAAAGTTTTTTTGTAGGATTTGAGAGAAAACTTTTTGAGGTAGAATATGATCGTGACCATTAGACACAATATTTGGATCTTTACCTTTCTTTTTAATTATTTTTTGTGTAAAGAAATGTCAAGAGCACCTCATAAGTTCTATGCACTCAATATCGTGGAGGTTGGGCATGTGAACAAACTTGACGAGATATTTTGAAATTGATTTCGAAAGAACTGATCTTGAAATGTTGAGGAAAATTCAATTAGATTTCAAGTAAATGAGCAACGTGAGAATTTTGATGAAATTCGTTCATGGAAATATTTGATTTGACTTGAGACACACGGTGTTAAGAGCTGGTTCACATAATACCAAATTCTCCAACTACTGCAATAATCAAACGAATGTTTGAACAATTCAGTTATTTGCAATGAATATCAAATTCAAGGTTGCCGATGGTTGAGACCAAAATCCAATCTCGTTGGTTGAGTTTTGGCTCCTATATCAAACTCTGTGATAGACCTGATAAAGCTTAATAAAAATAAAAAATCAAGGGTGTGATATCACTGGAGTTCAGAATCGCTTGATGATTTATTATGCAAGTGCCTCAGAAATCAAAATGTAGCGTTTACTCAATTTGGCTCTGAAATCATTTTCATTTTATTAGAATTTGCAGCCCACCGTTATGGAACATGTAACAGAATTATACGAGTTCTCGATTGGTCACTGTTCATGTAATTCCAAAATGTACACTTTTGATCAAAATTTTGTGTACGTCTAAACACAAAAAGGTCAATTCAGGAACTCCGATTTCTCCGGCCTTATTGGTCCAAAATGAATCTAATTTAGCCCATTTTGTAACTTTTTCCAAGTACTGCAACGATTTTTTGGGGTTTGAATCGTGCAACAACAGAATTTCGTTAGGTCAATTGGAATCTACGGGAGAGTTCATGAGTATCGATTCAAAATTCAGACTGCTGCAAGGCAGGCACGAGTGGATGGATCAAAATAAGTCTGAGATCAATGACCAATCACTGAAAATTCATGAAATGACTCATATGTCAATTAGCATAAGCACTATTATTTGTTTCTTTCATCAACAATGAAAAAGAATTTGAGAGGAATCCCAGAATTATCACCGTAAGTACAATTTTCTTACCGTTCGCGAATCTTGGGACTCTTTTTCGAAAGAATATTTTTTGGCAGAAAAACCGTTTCTCGGACCAAAAACAGCCTAGAGTAACTTCTGAAAATGGATTTTGAAGCTCTTGACTTCTTTTTTCAAATGCTCTTTGTATCATTCCGATCTTTCAACTCATGTCTGACCTGCAAAGGTGTGAAAGTTGCCCCAATTTTCAAGAATATTTCTAAGGATTTGACTTAACCTAGTGAAAATCTGCTGTGTCCACGCGAAAAACAACCAAAAAGTTTTCCAAGCACTGCTACAAAATGAGCTCAACTGAAGTTGTTTTGAACCACCGAAGGCGCAGGAATCAAATTTTCTAGTTTGGACTCATCATTTTGAGATGTGTATACAATTTGGCCAGTAATGTAGCACTATCCCACAATTATTCTTATTCTACATAAATTGAAGATAAGGTAAAAGCACCCATCCGCCTTAAGTTGGTTTTGTGAACAATTTTAACCTATTTCAATATTTTTCAACGTGTAATTTCAATTCTGACTGACCCGATTCAAGCTATCACAATTTTGTCAAAAAGTGATATTTCGCGAGTTTGTGGGGAGATACTCAACATTCCCCTATCACTTGAAATAGTGTGAATTGACGATGAAGTGCATATGATCGTTTTGTTCGGTGCACAACCACATCTAGAGCTTTCTCCCCTGAGTAAATCACCAGTACCGGCTTATTTTGACTTAATAAATGAATTCTAAGAGGTTAAAGAAGTCATGCTGCACATTCTTTCGAGATAATCACGTGAAGGGCGTGTTATTTTGCACTCACATTAGAGTTTTGAAACTTTGAAATGCGAATTTTGAAGGTTCTTGAGCCAAGGAGTCGTACGGGTTAAGGTATCGTTAAGATTGATCGAATCTAACATTTTTGGCAATGGTTCTATTATACGCAATTGCCTCAGCCATTTCTTATGGCTATGCAGAAGCGAGAAGGAAAAATTTCACTATAAGTTCTCTGGAAAAAGTAGAAATCATTCAAGGTTAGTCCAAATCACTAATTTGCTCATAATTCGATACAAAGATGTGAAAAAAATTTGCTGGGAGGTCAACGGGTGCACGTTCCTGAGAGTGGCATATGAGAGTATGTTGGGTAGGGGGGGGGGGAATAGGTCGGGTACACTTACCTCATACCATACTCTGCCAATTTTGAGCCCCCAACGCGAAGTCGGAGTACGCCACCATGTTGAATAGCCTATACAGAGATTGACCAAAATCCGTTATGGAATTATCTCAAGTTTTACTAGAATAAAATCACATGAAATTCTGCGAGCGAAATTCTGAATGCATCAATAGAATGTATGTCAGGATTACGTTATGAAGAGAAAACCCATGAAAAAGAAGATATAAAATTCAAAATGGCGACAGATTCCTTCCTCGCCTTAACAATCAAAACTGACAATCACTAACGATTAAAATCGGTCCTCATTCTTCTTTGTTTGAATTGACTATGAAAAAGTCCTGAACCGCTGATTAGCAAAGTTGTATATACAAGGTATTACGCGCAATTGGACATATCATGAATAAAGAGTGTGAATAGTCATTCATTTTGTATATAAATCGGAAGTTGCGAAAATAAACTGAAAGTAAAACCGTTTGGAGAAGAAATATTGATCTTGGGCTCTAAAAAACACGGTTATAGTGTGAGTATTCTAAGGCCCTACCAACTTTGTTCAACAACTTTGATGTTTGATACCGATGGTCGCACTTAGACTATGCCTACAAATATTAGGTTTGATAACTATATAATCAAAGTTGTGTGTAACAATAATATTTCAAGCTACACTCATCATAGTTCGATTTTCTATCAGCATTCACCGTGAAAATATTTATGCAAAAATGGTATTGACCATCGAATTGTATATCGTGTCATTTCTTAGCAATTTCTTGCACAAAACGCTAAGAGCTTTTCAAGCTCCGCTGGGAATATTGCGCCTGACAGAGCTTCACATACTTTCTTTGCATTCTCGCCATATATTACAGCACGTGGAAGTGAGCAAAAGAGAGAGAGAGAGAGAGAGAGAGAGAGAGAGAGAGAGAGAGAGAGAGAGAGAGAGAGAGAGAGAGAGAGAGAGAGAGAGAGAGAGAGAGAGAGAGAGAGAGAGAGAGAGAGAGAGAGAGAGAGAGAGAGAGAGAGAAGAAGTAGAGGGAGACCCGATTGTTATTACAGATGCCATGCCGTCGGTTGTGCCGTTGCTCGAGTATTTCAAGCACAAAGCGAGGGAGAGCCAGCAGCGATATGAGCAAGACGTGGATGCGGTTGAGATGCGCTCTTACAGGGAGCTGCAATCCGGAAGACAATCTTATACTTGCCCTCGACAAGGCTCACTCGGGCTTGGTGAAATTTTTTTTTTTTCCATTTGGCCGATTCAATGCCCATCTTTTGCGAGACGATAATCGAGTGTGACGCACCGTTACTTGATAGTATACCACTGATTTGGAATGGAACGATTTTGGTCAGTTAGAAGTTTTGGTGAGTTCGAAATCTGACCGAATTGGCGCTTGGATATTGAGGATGAAAACCAGGTCCGAGGTTGAAAGAAAAGCTCAAGATTGTATTAATTACTACAAACTTGTGGACAAAAAGTGTCAAAATTCACCAGGGCACCGAAAGAATGGTTACAGATGTTGAGATTTACGGGAATTTAACAGCGGTATGGTCATTTTTGTTAAGTCTATGAACACTCGTAAGGAACATAGCCATTTTATGACTACCCCGAAGAAAATTAAGTAAGTTTATCAACAAGCTGTTTTGTAGCTGTTTCAGTAAGTGTATCCTCCCTTTAAGGCCATGCGGGAGCCGTGCAAGCTGAATTTTGTTCTCATTTTACTCAAAGTCTCTTGCGATTTGGGCCAAATGACGAGAAGACGCACATTTCTTACCATCTAACTTGAATGCGTGTTCTCGTCGTTTAGCCCAAATCGCAAGAGAATTTGAGTGAAATGGGAACAAAAATGCGCTCATTTTATAGGTTAGGAGGTACCAGCGATCCAGTTGTTCCCTTTTTTCCACTACACTCTAATAATTTAAACTAAACAGCGAGTTGTACAGTATAATTCAGTCAATAACAATAACTGGACAACTCATCTAAACTTTTGTCTCATCGAAATTTTAACATGATATATAAATAACACTCTACGGCAGTGTTGCACGGCTCCCGCATGGCCTTAAGCTGTAATTCCAAACGTTTTGACCTATTTCAATATTTTTCAATCTATCCTACTTAGCTCATTTTGAAACATGTTTCAATAGCTTTAAAATGAGTTGAGGTCGGTTCGATTTTGACCAGTCATAGCTGAGCTATCACAATGTCCCCGCAAAGAGTCATTTTTTGCGAATTTGCGAAAGGGTGTACCCAACATTCCCTCATCCTTTAAAACCATGTGAGTCCACGACGAAGTGCATAACAAGTTCTGAGTAATAAAAAAGAAATTCTAGTGCACACCCTTTCGAGATAAGTACGTAGAGCCATGTTGGGTACACTCCGATCATGACCTTCATGTTTTTCAAAATCATATCCGTAGTTTACACAGAAAATAGCTTGAGGTTAAAGTTACGCAACTTCGAGAAACGGATCTTGGAAATCTCAAGTCAAGGAATCGAATGTGTTTCAAGTATGTTAAGATTGATCGAATTGAAAAATTTTGGCACTCGTTTTATCAGACGCGATTTTCTCGATGATCTCTTGGCTGTGCTAAAGCAAAAAATCCAAATCTCACTATGAATTTTCTGGGCCACGCAGAAATTATTCAGAGTCAGTCCAAACTATTCATTTTCTTACGTTTTCATATCAATTCATAGCAATCGTGAAAAAAGATGAGGGAAGGCCAACGATCGCCCATCTCTGAGATCGGCTTATCCTCCAAAAACGAGATCTCAGGAAAGCGGGCATGTTGAGTACAGGGAGCAGGTTGGGAACCTTACTTTATAATGGACTATGAACAAAATTTACAACTATAGTGATTGAATCAAAACCCAGTGAAATTCAACCATGATTATGCTTGAATTCATGAGCTGAATCAACGTGGATGGAATGCAATTAAGTTATTGATATTCGGTCACGTGAACCGCTTGTATTTGGAATATTCTATAGAACAGATTCTTGATTTCAATTATTTCCACAGAGAGATGGTTCAATATGAAAACTCAGGAAGGCTATCAAAATCGAGATCACATGGATGTTCATGCTGGGAATTTCGTCAATGTAGGACAAATTGCATAACCCAAGGCGTTCGCAAAATCCGCAAACAGGAATTTCCATGGAATGAGTTATCTAATCCCAAAATACAGGAAAGTCTCCATCCACTCAAATACTCGGATACTGTGCTTTGAGATTTGAACCGATTCGAAACTCATGAAGGTAAAATATAACATACAAATTTGTACAGAGTTATTTTTCATGATATGTAGAAACCGGCCTTCAAACCAAAAAAAGGCAAGAAAGTCCGCAAACACCAATAATATTCAGATTTCTAGATACAACTGAGATGTAATGGTCAATGTAATGATTGATTGATTGGTGTTTTATTGAGGGCGGGGGATGAATCCCATATGCCCAAATTGCGTATAGTAGTGAAAGTACAAAATTGAGTATATTACATATATTGCAGGTTATCGAGAGCATAGTGATAGAGTAAACATATCTTATATTCAATTGATAAAGAGAGAATAAGAATAATATATAAGTTTAGGTAATAATAAATGCAATTCGACAAGGTACATGTAACACAGATTTGTGAGTTGGCTGATTGCGTCAGGGTGCTTAATACGACAGAGTCGCTAACCAGTGTGACGTACCAGCATCATCTTGCTATTGCACATGAAGGTGGAAATGAGAGACCGATGGCGGGTGGTACTAATTCAATACCCTCTGTTTCAGCACGCCTGATCCAATCTTCGCGGTCTTGTGAAAGTATATAGTTCCGAAGGACTTCCTTGCAGTGCTCATGTGTGAATTGTGTGAAATCGATGTATGGTAGTTTGTTTATGAGTTTCGACGACGCCAGCGCGAATTATTGGTTAAGTGCTTCGGTACGTGGGGCTCGGTATGTAAGAGTAGCTCTTTCATTCTTACTTGATTGTCTTAATGATGGTATATCTGCGGTGAGGTTAAATTTGGGGTGAAGGTATTCGCGTGAACCCGTTTTAATGACTGAACAGGCTAATGAGGTCATCAGGTATTCTCTGCGGCGCTGAGCAGACAGCCATCTTAGCGAAATCCTGTATGTGGTGACATGCGCACGCCATGGTATGTTTCCATAGACAAAGCGCACGCATGCATTATGAAGGCGGTGAAGTTTTAGTGATTGCCCTTTAGTTAGACCAGTCAGGAGTGGTGCTGCATAATCAAAGATCGGTAAAACCAGACTTCGGACGAGTGTTTCTCTGAAATCGCGTGAGAGTGAAGGTCCTAGTGCATGGAGCGAATGAAGAGAACTATGAACTCGCTTGGTTATCTCTTTTATACTTGGAGTTCCCAGTCCAAGCTTTGGGTAATGCGGAGTCCAAGGATTTTCATCGATTCGGAGTAAGGTATTGTTTATACGTTTGAAATCGACCATCGAGATATATTTCTCGCTTCCAAGTATCATCACTGTTGTCTCAGATGGATTCAGTTTGAGTCCATTGGTTGTCGCCCATTCAGAGACTGTATTAGTATCTTGATCATCAGAGCAAGTTTAGTAATTAGTTCAGCTGGTAGGGTGTGCAAATAGATCTGGCTATCATCAGCGTATATCATGTGGGAAGTATGACGGAGAACTGTTGGGAGGTCATTGATGAAGATCAGAAAAAGTAGAAGGATTATGAGAATGAGAGGCTGAGATGTAACGTTTGCCATAGGCAAAGCCGAAGGTTGGTAGTGAAGACTTTAGTCTCGACCTTAGTTTTCGTTTCTTGAGGCGGTTTAAATCAACCACGAACCTGAATTTCAATCATTTGGTTGGAATGAGACTTCAATTAGTGATTTAAAATGCATTGCATACTCTTCACAGTGTCATTACGACAGAGGATAGAAAAAAAACTCTCAAACACATCTCGAAGCTGATGACCGTATTCGAAATTTTGCAGCACTCATAGCCATGAATCTTCATGATATTATAAAAGCAATAAAAACACACACGCGCTGTCGAGTATCAACAGTAGATGATGAGTACTATTCACCAGAAACAAATATATCAGTGTCAAAGAAAATACTTACCAGAAGTCAAGCTATAGTTTATTCACATAGTATCGCATACAAACCTTTACAGGAGCATCGTCAAAGCCAAACATTTACGTTGAGTCCCAAAACTATATACTTGAAACTTGTATCAGCACTTATATCCTCCTCATACCACTTTCATCCCTCCACACTAATGCACTTTTCCCCTCGCAATTTTTGATTACTTTCCTCAAAGGTATCTCCATTCAAACTCACAGATTTGTATAATCATTGCTCGCTTCGGAAAACCTCGTGACAAGCAAAATCATTCTTAAGATACAAAATAAACTGAAAAATCGGATCTATTTTGAATTCCCTTAGATTTCCACGCGGGGCATCGCGCAAAAGGTAGAAAGCAGTGCTATAGTGAGGTTCTCCCGAGGAAAAAATAACAGACCGAAATGTTTTAGTGCTACGCTGTAAGGGATTCAAACTGCATCAGAAGGTATAGACAGTAGTCGGTATGCCAAGCGTGAAAATCATCGTCGATAAAACCAACCTAACGAAGGAAATCTGTAAAGGCAATAACATTTTCGCCGAATATGTTGGCTGACCTATAGGAAAAAAAATTGTTGAAATCCTCGTATGGCTTTGACGAGATATATATGACGAGTTTCAGGATGAAATCGCGAACTGATGGCTCAGTAGAGTATACCCGGGAAAGTTTGACTGTGACGAGTAGAGAGAATAATGGGATGTTTTCTTTCGCGGGCGACGAAATTTACGGGTCCTCGGGTATGATGGATTTGGCAAGAGTGACGAGGATAATAGATGTATATATGGATGAAGGGAGAGTTTTTGAAGGTGAGCGAATGGAAGGGAGAAGAGTGGTAGAAATTTTTGAAAGGATTCGGTTTGCGTTGAAATAATATTTGAGTGGCATTGTCAATCCCACAGACAATTTACGCATCATTTCACACCTCTTGCCTTCATTTATAGTTCGACAGTCGTTGCAAATGATTTGTAAGTACATTATTTTGGGTTCCAGTCGATAAATGTTTGTCTGGTCATCGCTAGGGGATTGATTTGTTCGTGTGAATCATGAAATATATTCTAAATATTAGTTTAGATAAGTTCAATCTGCAATGGTGATATAAGGAGTGCGTTCAAATCAGTGATTCTTCTTACATTTTGAGAAGATATAATATGAGATTAGGAATTTCACCAAATGTTTCATGATCTTCTCTTTCACAAGTTATCAAACTTCCACGGTATCTCGAAAATTATCTGGATTATTGTCTTATACACACTGTATTCTGTAAGAAGAAATTCTTAAAGTCAGGTAAGAATCGTTCTGAATCACAGCAAACCCCCTAACCCCGTGATGTTAATTTTCAAAATGTACGTTCTACACAAACAGGAAATACATATATTACTGATCAAAAAGTTCCCGAGATGGAAAATCTCATAATTTGAATCTGATCAACAAATTTGTTCGATATTCGAACTTTATAAAGTTGAACTGCATTCCCTCAGGGCCTCCGAAATTCCCGAGCCTCGCAATAAGCACAATGCTCATCTCGGTTGAGTTTTTCATCCTCCAAGAGTTCTTTCATACTCATGATCGTTAGATTTCAGGTCCCAAAAATCAGTTCTCCCTGCCTCCTTCTCTTTTCATAAATCATTGGGGATTATTCCAGGTTGTCCTGGTCGATCCGGCGGTGACCTTGGTCTTAACCTTAGAGGTCATTTTCAAGGTCATTTGGAAGTCAACTCGATATTTCCCAATGGAACACCAAATTTTGATCTCGGTTTGTGAAAGAGCGTGAAAAATTACGAAAATTATGATGGACACATTTTTTAATCCGACTTGACCTTGGCGAGATGAATGAAGGCTAATACAGATAAACGGTAACCCCGTTCCAAGAGCAACAAAAGTTGTTCACGATCAAAGCGAAAATGAGCGAGTGACCTTGATTACACCTTAAGAATTGCCTATAAGGTCACTAGCTCATTTTCGCTTTGATCATGAACAACTTTTGTCCCAAACATTTTCTGATATAATGCTTACTCTTCGAGCTACGTAGGTTACCTTCGCTTCGGATTGTCCTTCATTCACCTCGTCAAGGTCAAGTCGGAAAAAAAAGTTTCAAATAAAAGTTTCATGGTTTTCTCAAACTTTTTCAGAATCCGAGTCCAGAAGGAGGTGTTCCTATTCTATTCGGAAAAATCGAGTTCACTTTCGAATGACTTTGAAAACGACCTCCAAGGTCAAAACCAAGGTCACCATCGGATGCCCACTTTTAATAAATGGGACACGCATTTCGGGGTTTTTCGTAATTACCAACAGTTTCCGCAAAAAACAAGAAGGGAACTGACTTTTGGGACACCTTATCTACTTGAGTTCAGAACAAAGACTCGCTCGTAGTCATTTCAAGATCACTTTATCTTTTGGTTCGGAATATTAACGAATCTTTGTTAAAAAGGTGTCCGATCTCTGTAGCTTTACATTTGTTATCACAGATGAAAACAGCATGGAAGAGTTCAGTTAGCTATGAAATATTCAATCAGAGTCATAATGGGACCCAAACCTACTTTGAAATGTTGAGAGTTCTCTATCCCCTGGCCTCGTGTCCTGAAATCAATATAAATAAATGGAGATGGAAAGTACTTCCAGAGGAGGTAATTCAAAATGATTAACCTCAACTCGCCAGCAAACACAAAACTTGTTCTTAAGAAATGAACCCTCAAGTTTGAAAAGTATTGGACGTCATAACTTTTATTGAATCCAATAAATATAGCTTCCAAGAGTATCATATCTGACAGAAAATAACGCCATAGAGTTGAAGGTTATGCCAGAATCCATATGTCCTGAGTCCATCAACATTATTGAACCGGGATCAATAATGAGATTGGTCCTCACTCAATGAGTTTGAACATCTTGAGACTCAAATAATTCCTTGGCCTTTATGATAATGTTCTGGAACTTGGCTGTTCAGAGTAAACTCTAGAACAAAGTGAATTGCACTGATGGGATGACGGCAATTGTTAGTTCGAGATATTTCGTCTCTCTTGCACTTAATGGGTTATGGTTTCGAGTGCGAGTGAGACGATAGATGTCGAACGGTCACTGACCAACACAGCTAGAGAAATTCAGCTTATTCCCGATTGTAGATACACGAGTGTTCAGGTATGTATAGATCCAGACTGATGCGTCCATTCGTTTCAGATGTTTCAAATTGATATGAGGATTCTTTGTTTGTGAAGCAGTGGGTCGATGGAAGTGCATCACTGTTGGCTGCCTGTACTTGCTATCCAGTGTCACAAAGTACAGTGTTAATGGAATAGTGAATTAATCATGTTAGCAACATTTATATCTCGAAATTGTATGATTGAGAGGTTAAGGGTGTGTTCTAAGGTCATCGGAGTGAACCGTGAAGAGGCTGACAGAATAATGGGATGAGAAATTATGGTTTGTACGTCTGCTCATGAGGTTGAAACGTGAAATTCCTCACAGTTCGGTAAAGCCATAATATTTGTGGAGAGTTTTAGATTCTTTGATCACAGGGACTTCCGGAGTGCCATTATTATTGCGATTCCACTACTCTAATACAAGAATGGCTCGTAAAATGGAGCCAGGAACTCTTTAAGAGGATTTGGATCAAATTTTGTTTGTGTTATCGAATTTCACATAAGTTCTTCAGGTCCTGCATCAATTATTTATACCTCTGGTTATGAGATCCAAACGTCACGATACGGTTTTTGAAGTTTTCACCAATCTTTCCCCTGTAGTGATTGTTATGGGTCAGCTATCTCTGATTATATTTTTTATGGAACAAAAATGTTATTTATTTTTTATTTTATTTTATAATATATACGGGCTAATTGGCCCTTAACAAGAGAATGAATAAGTATCAATCGCACATGTGGCATAAGAGATAACGATGGTATAAGATTTGATATCTAACCTTATAAAATTTGAATGAAGTGTAACCGAATCATAATTTCAGTAACACCTCTCTGCGCATCTGCGTTTTAAACAGAGTCAAACGTAGTGATCTAGATTTTAAAGGTAGGGTATTCCATAGTTTTTTCGATCTGACTGAGCAAGAGTGATAATGACTCTGATAAGTTGAGAGCATTTCAACGTATGGACGTGGATTTCGGAGAGGGTAGTTGATTGATCTGAGATCAAAATTGATATGACTGCTGACGCCTTTCAGTAAGTTGAAAACTATTTTATACGCTAACAAGTAATCGTTATAATGAATTAAACTTCTTATGAATGGCAAACTGACTCTAATTAGTTATGTATTGGATTTTACAAATTATCCCTGATAGACGTTATGAAGAGTACCAAAAGCCTAATCCTTATTGCCCCCAATATAATTATCTCATTATTTGATCAATCACCTTTTAACTATATTAGGGACTCTGGGAATAAGCCGATCTAATCCAAGATTTTCACACCCACTTTAGAGGTGAGCTCTTTAAAGCCACCAAACGGTAACCTCAAACAAGCGTGGGATGAGTATACAGAGGAATTGTGAAGCACCGATGCGGAGCAAAGACAAAGTCTATAAATATGCGGGACGAAGCACGCGACCCGCTCCAGCGGCTTGTTTTCTCAACCAGGAATAACCTCGGCACGGCCCTACTTTCTTGATCGAGTCGTACCCTGTTGTCGCATACGTGATGGCTTCTGCAATTTGTATTGAGGGCTTGTCGCAAACCTAATGCTTGTAAGCAACTACCCCATTCTAACCATCATCTCGAAAGGGTACATCTTTTCAAATATGTATGTTTATGTGTCAATTAGCCGTGATGGCATATTAGTCGTGCACATGTCAAGATTTTAATTCATTTCACAGTTTTCTTACTTGACTCTGTATGAATCGGGGTTGAAAAAAATTTAATTTTTTTATACACTGTGCGTGAAAGTGTACTTTGCGCAAAGTTGATTACCGACTCTCACTTTCGGGTTGGTTTGGAAATCCATAACTAGGATCCGAAATAGTACAATTCGATAAAAGGGTGCGAACACTTTTCTCGCTCCCAAGTGATGGATTTTTCGCCCGAGTCACAGGTGAGGGTCAGAACCGTCACGAGGATGCAAAAAATAAGTTTCACTCTCGTGTATCGAACTATAAAGTAAGTGTACCCAACTTGCGCCCATTAAGCCACTTTATCAACAACTCTGGCCATTTCAATACTTTTTAACGTACTTTATCATGTAGCATCAGCGTACGCGTACGTGCTCATTTCAAAGCTTGTCTCAAAACCTTTGAGATGAGCTAAAGTACGTCGCATTTTGACGAAATGGAGCCAAGCTGGTCTCAATTTTTCCAAAAAGTGATTTTTGCGAGTTTACAAAAGTCTGTACCCAACTTTCCCTCACATTTAAAACAATGTAAATCAGCGATAAATTGCATAAAATAGTTCCCAACCGTTATCATCACCATGTAGCCACATTTGGAGTTTTTAGCCGGTCCAAACTACTGTTTCTGAATTATTTTGACGCGATGAGCACGTTCCAAGTGGTATAAAAATATCGAGATCAAAAAACTAATGATCATTTAATCGAAGGGTCAGCTTCTACCAATAAGTCAAACTTTATTTACACAGCCTTGATGCTATATCATTCTCTTCAGAAGGGATGATCTTTCTCAAATCGAATATTGTAATATCACAGAGTGGCGGATGGCAATGACTCTCATGATTGCATGACAATCGATTTGAATATTTGGATACAAAATAACAGAATAAAGCTGCTGCTTGGCGTGATTAACGTGAGCGTTGACTCCGATACACCTGTTATTTTCTTTTTTCAATATATGTAATTCGTCCGATTTTAAGCAAAAGGTATAACACCGCGTTCACTCACTGCATCAGGTTCTGTTGTTTATTCTAGAAATCATGTAGATACGAACAACTTGCGCCATCGATCTACTTGTCTCGACATATTATACAATTATTGCTTGATTGAATTTGCTTCCACGTATCGATTGTTTATTTTAACGTCGGAATAATATCGAAATTCCATAATAGCGTCAATCTTCTCAACAAGTTACTCTCTCGGGTAGCGTGACATAATTATTACGGAGCAAATATAATTATGATTTCCAACCAAATCTGTCGATTTGATTCATCTACTAATCTTCGTGTTGATGATATGTGAATTAGCTCCTGATAGTCCGGGCGCCCACGTATGCTCCCGTGGCCACTTTAAGCTCCACGCAGTAACTTGGGGTTTTCTTCTGTATTTTGACCCGCTGAATCGATTTATCGAGGTTACCATCTCGAATTCCTGTGACGTCATTAGTTATTAACAATTTTTAGTGCAAAATTAGGGTTTTTCGTCAATATCTTGGAAAATATGCATTTTCCGGGCAAAACTCGTCTGGGCAAAGTTGTAGATCACAAAATTTCCCATAGAAAAAGTCCTTACGACTTTCCCGGAAAACCCAGTCCTCAGCCTGTAAACGCATGAAAAGCGTTCGGCGCGATTAACATGCGGGCTTATACGGCGGGCATCGCTTCGCCTCTTAGATCGGATGTAGATTTGGATCTGGTGATTTTATTGAAGAGTAACCAAGTGCGTTTCAAAGAGGATGAAATCGACTCTATGCTGGCATCGATTGGATTGCAATAAATTTGGAGATCTCCGATTTCCCAGTGAAAGAGTGCAAAAATCAAGCCCCAGCCTTGGCGCGCGGGAGCAAGTCCGTGCGGTATACGTACGTTCATGGAGTTTATAAACTATCTTTTAAATGCTATTCGGTGCCTGTTATCATACTTTATGAACAAGAATTCACCTGCTAATGATGATCATGGAACAAATGATAACAATTTCCACGGAAAATTCACATTGAGCATCACCGTTGCGGCGAAATTATGAAACCGAAGAAAAGCGGATCTTATATTTGAAAAGTGAGATCATCTCAACCATAGGTGAACATCCGCAAGTTTTCCGAGGGAAATTAGCTCATGCTCAAGTTCTAGGAAATTTTGCAGTATAAAGTATTACTTTGGCACAGTCAATTATACTCAAAACTGGCGTGCTTTGAGTTCACGTGCGCATTGTCAATGCTGAGAGACTAAATTTTCCAAGGGATTTTCCGTGGAAATGATCGTTAGCAGGGGAAACTTGTTCATGATAACAATAACAGGCGCTGAATAACATTTAAAAGTTAGTTTATAAACTCCATGAACGTACGTATACCGCACGGACTTGCTCCCGCGCGCCAAGGCTGGGGCTTGATTTTTGCACTCTTTCACTGGGAAATCGGAGATCTCCAAATTTATTGCAATCCAATCGATGCCAGCATAGAGTCGATTTCATCCTCTTTGAAACGCACTTGGTTACTCTTCAATAAAATCACCAGATCCAAATCTACATCCGATCTAAGAGGCGAAGCGATGCCCGCCGTATAAGCCCGCATGTTAATCGCGCCGAACGCTTTTCATGCGTTTACAGGCTGAGGACTGGGTTTTCCGGGAAAGTCGTAAGGACTTATTCTATGGGAAATTTGTGATCTACAACTTTGCCCAGACGAGTTTTGCCCGGAAAATGCATATTTTCCAAGATATTAACGAAAAACCCTAATTTTGCACTAAAAATTGTTAATAACTAATGACGTCACAGGAATTCGAGATGGTAACCTCGATAAATCGATTCAGCGGGTCAAAATACAGAAGAAAACCCCAAGTTACTGCGTGGAGCTTAAAGTGGCCACGGGAGCATACGTGGGCGCCCGGACTATGAGTCTTGTATACGTGCTCAAGTATTTCGATATTATGTGAAACAAGATCTAATCTTTTTTACATTAAAGCAATTACTCGCTGGTGATGGGGCGTTTTTTCTGTCAACCAACATACGTGAAACTCGATCTTTTTACGCGTGAATTGAGATGCCTGCTGGGCGTTTCAACAACTTGTTCCAAGTCGTGGCCGATCAATCTTTGAATGAAGCAATTTAGTGGGAGGAGTGAAGAACACATATTTCAGCTTTCGAAGTATCAAAACTTACCTCAATTACGAGAGGCACGCGCGATCCCGGAAATGCGTGTTTCTTGGTTCGATAAAATGTCGTCGTTCTTGAGTGTATCGTGAGATTTATTAGGTCAACAAGAAATTATAGAAGCTAGGTAAATTTTCATAATTGTTCATTCGCGTAGAATTTTCGTGATCATTCACATGAATTTTATCACGCGAGTATGGATACAAACTGCCTATTTCGATAAATTGGACAGAAGCAGCTGTACGGACTCGTGGAATCATCAAAGTGATCATTTTGCGGAGTCTTTATATAATTTAAGATTTTAATCCTCTGTGGGCCCTGCAGGACCTTTGGACAATATGTCGAATTCCGAGAATCCAAACCAATATTTCACGCCTCTCAAGGTTTCATTATTCGTCTTAGGTTATATCTATAACTATTTTGTATGGTTATTGAAGTCTATATCAACAGTCTCCAAGTTTCCAGACCACTTTCAAAACATCGTCCGGACCAGTTTTCAAATTGTCAGAATTCACTTGTCATTTTGCGAATACTATTTAACGTTTTCTGAGTTTTTGATCGGGTTTGAGTCTACACGCACAGAATTTTTCGATAAAAATTACCAGACTGGTAAAGGAAAAATTACCCTACATGCCGGCAATCGTGGGACGCGCCACCTAGGAGCGCCAATTTTTACGGGCATGTAGGGTAATTTTCCCCTGTACCAATGAGATGGTTTCTGTCATGCCACTTAGCAGTGATATTCCTCTGTTCAATATTAAAGTCACCACGAGTAAAAATGAAGATGATTCAACAAGTTTCAATTGGTTTCATCACTTTGTATGCATTGACCTCGAATCAAAATCCATCAGGCATCTTCATCAGAACGAGTCAAATAATGTATTTCTATACCGAAGATTTTTTGAGGTTAGATGAGATGCCGAGCTGGCGAGCTCGCGGCGCGCGCAGGCGCACCCGCAGCTCTTTATACTGGTACGGTAAAAATTACCCTACAAGTGCCCCCAAATTCACCGCACTTTTTCACCAAATTCGATACAATTTTTGACCTGAAATAAAATTTACCCTACTGATAGGTAATTTTTCTCGACACTCATCCGCAATAAATAGGCTGAAATGTCGGACGTCCCACGATCACCCTAACTGTGCCCGTAATTTTTATCGAAAAATTCTGTGCGTGTACGGGGTTCTTCAGTGGGGTAAAATACCATCCTCTTGTCCAAGAATGCACCCCAAGAATATTCATTCATAACCATAATTGTGACGAATTTTAACTTTGCGCAAAGTTTCACTTTTACGCACAAGAATTTCGGGAACGAGAGCGGAACAGTTGCGCCCGTGGGTGGCTTACTATACTTTTTGATATTGATGCGGGAAGTTGCAGTTCCCCGCGGTCTATACCTTGGAAGATGGGCGCAAGGCAGTGCGCGGGCAGGGACGAAGCCCCCGATAATTTTCCAATATCTGAAGTAAAGTAAAAAATTTATATTCTCTCCATATATATGATTCTAGAGCTCAAATGAGGTGACAGGTGTTTTTTTGTTTAGCCCAGATTGACTTTGCATCGGAGCTATGCGAATTTCCATGAAAATATACGGCCCGAAAAATATGTTATGCCATTCATGAGTGATCGCGATGACTAATAACAGAAAATTTCAGTGTGAAAACATTTGGTATTATTAAGGCGTTGTCAAAAATTACGTAGTAAATCAGCGTTTATTGAAAATCATTATAAGAACCTATTTGATTAGCGATGCATTTCTTGTCCATTTCTGAAAATATCGTTTGTAGAATAAAGCTACACAGTCCTGGGTTAATTTAACACGTTCACTACGATGGACCCCACGGGTGGGGCCCTCGCGTCCTTCCCTGTGTGCGATGGGCCCCACCCGTGGGGCCCACATTTCAGTGAGTGTCAGCTCACGTCTAACAGCGAAGATGTATCCAATGGCTTATGTCGTGAGTGTTTCTCGTTGTTTATGTTGTAAATGAACATGTGTGCATAGCAGTTTCGGCATCGGACTCGATTTCCATGGGTTTTGCATGATTCTTGTTTTTAAGGTAATTAATTCATTATGTACACGAAATCAAGCAATTATCAGCAGACTACTTATTTTGGATTCGGCAATTTTCAACTTATCTCAGCTTACTTGAAAACTCATTTTGAGACCTACAAAGTGGGTCGGAGTTCGTTGGAAAGATATTGAACCTTATTTGAGTAATCTTCAATTTACGCGAGGGAAAAAATTAGGCTAATCTGAAAAACGTGGGTTCTTCCATAAGCACAGCCTTTGTTCAATCTCATCTGTATACTATCATGCACTGTAACTTTTCGGAATTCAAACTAGAAAAAAGATTGCTCTATTCGAATATCTGGCTTCAAATGCTGCAAACATCGGAAGTACGTCAATGAACCGCAGCCTAAAGATCAGGCTCAGCAATGCTGAAGCATGCTAGAACCATGATCAAACAGTATTTTCTGGGGGGGGGGGCAGATACTGAAGTACAGGTTCTTTTAGAGGCTCATAACATTGAATTTGATGATTTCATTGATACTACTGATGATTCTCATGAGTATTCTCCATATTGGAGGAAAAATGTTGGGCCCCACCGGTGGGACCCGCCGCACAGAAAGGTGGCTTCCAACTCTGTGTGCGATGGGCCCCACCATTGGGGCCCACAACAATTCATAGAAGTACTGTAAATATACATCAAACTGATGATTTTCCAGAAGGTTTGACTTCCAAAAGTGCTGAAACGCACATTTGCACTGTAAAAAATTTTTCCAAAAAACATCAACCAACTGGTTGAAGTTTTCATTCAACCACTGGTTGAACGCAAAATTCAACTACTGGTTGAATAAAAACTTGAACCAGCTAGTTGAATGAAAAATTCAACCAGTCAGATTGAATATTCAACCAAATAGGGATTATCACAATATGTCCGTGCGGTTCCTGCATATCAGGTTGGCTACGTGTGAGGGGTGGAATATGATGGATGGTCATATGGATGGAGGGGTGAACTGTTGGATGATGGATCGATGGTCGATGGATGGATGATGGATGGGGTCGACGAATGGATCGAAGAATGGCTGGTGGGTGGACGGATGGGTGTATGGATGGAGTGATGGATGGTGGGTGGATGGATGGATATATGGGTTAATGTCCATCCATCAATCTATCATCCATCCGTCCATCATGCATCTATCATCCACACTATCATCCATCCACCCTTCATCCCTCTCCTCCACTCATCCAACCATCAACCATCCATCTATCCGTATATTCACCCATCCATCCACCCATCGTCCATTAAACCATCTATTCATCTATTCATCCATCCACCCATCTACCGATCCATCACGGAATATAATTACTTGGATGAGAATCCAACCAGTTGGTTGAATGAAAAATTCAACCAGTCTGGTTGAAAATTCAACCAATTTTTCACAGTGTGTACTCTCTCGCAATCCAGACCGGAATCACGATTTCGCCTTCGCAGTGAACGTGTTAAAATAAGATTGAATCCAAGAAACACGCCGTGATCTTAACAGCATGCATTCATTCATTCATATACTGACCTTCTTCTCACTCTTTGCATGCCCCCTCTGGCGACAGACCTGCTTTTCCAACATTTTTGGCACTGCTCCTCATAATCAATGACAACATATTATTTAGCACCTCCGTTTTCGATAAATTTCAAAATTCTCGACGCTTTAGTGAAGACGACGAAATGGAGAGCAATATTTGAGATATGAAATAGATGCCTGCAAACAAGTGGGGTAAATTGAGTAACCAAAGTTTGGGAAGTCAAATCTACGAAAGATCAAACATACTTGAAATTAAGAAATGGAGAGCGGGCAGGGGGGGGGGCAGAAATGCGCTCGGAAGAGCGAAAATTTCCAGGAACGGCTACAATTAGCACACACGAAAATTTGGAGGTGATAATATCCTGAAAAGGTGCTCAAAATTTTGAGAGAAGTGCATCAAGTTTTTGCTATTCCGAATCCTGCTCGGGCTCCTGGTTGTTCGTAATTTACCACCTTTCAAGGACTTCCAGATACATCAATTTTGCTGTTTCAAACTCTCATCCCTCCGCTTTCCCGATTTCACGCATGCATAGTTGCACGCTTCGGTGAGATGATAAATCCAATATGAAAAAATGTGCTGATTTCTTGTCAAGAGGTTAATCGACGGATGAATCTGAATTTTCAAACAATGTGGAAGATGGATTCATTGCATTAAGATGTGTGATCATCATACCATTGCTGGATTTATGAGAATTACCCAAACTCTGACGATATCCTCTAATATTCATAATTTTCTGAATAAAGATCTCATCTATTCATTTACTTTATACAATTTCCATACTGTTAGAAAGTGGGGTATAGTAAGTTTTTGTTGAATTTCATTTTAATGACTATATCATTTTTAATAATAAACAGCTTCAAAATTCATCATAACAATGGTTGATTGGAGGCCATGATAAAACCAAGTATGTTATATATGTATATAAAATTACAGTCCACCGACTTACAGGACATCAAGGATCTATACACTGTACGATTGTAACTATATATTTTGTCGTCAGGGGAAAACGGAGCGCTCCGGTCGATACGCGCCGTCGTGCCGCTGACAATGGAGGGTGTGGCACTGGAGAAGCTGTACTATATACTTCTTCGTCACCATTGGCTGACGCCCAGGTGTCTAACATGGCGGCAGTGGCTCTCTATCTGGTCCCCCTCTATCTCTCTCTTCAACGCCCCGCTTCTCTGACTCTTAACCATTTCGCAACTTTATAAGCCTTTCGCCCTTCCTTTCTATACCATACCATATGCCAGGTGATTGAAAAACCCCATCATCTTTATTCTCTGTACATGTTCGATGTATATAGCTATATGATACATAATTTTTTCTCAATTTGCGCATGTATTTTTGATAAGTTTTTTGTAGCATGGATGCACGATGGTGACCATAAGGAGCCATATGACAACACACCCAAACCCCACCAAACCCATTCATACCGAGTTTGTGTGGTTGCATTATCATGAAGGACGGCTAAATTGCTTGCGAGAGATCTCAAATAGAGGCATCGCCAATAATATGAAACTGTGATTTGCCGGACGAGTTGATACAGTTATCATCAGCGTGCCACTGATTTAGTGGGTTGTTTGTGTTTTGTGTAGTACTGAAACTTCATTATCGATACTTTCAAATGAATTTACGAAAAAGCACGACATGCAAGCTGGATGCGTTTTCTTCGACAATCTAGTTGACTATGATGATAAATGATCACAATGATATTGAATATTAGTGATGGCTCTAATAGAAATACATGAGCTTATGAATGCAATAGGAATTGACCATAAAGGGTTTAGGCCTGGTGACCACAGGCCAAAGGTGTGGCAGTTGTTGGCAAATTCATGATCACCTTATCAAAAATTGATCATTTTGTAGCAAAACTTATATGTCATTGAAAGATATTACTCATCACCTCATTGACTCGAGGAAGATTATTTCTGAAGGTGTGGGAAAGGAAAAGCGATAATCATTTTTGTTTTGATTAATATCAACTCAAGGTTGGAAGTAATGATCCTCTTTTGCCAATCTACAAATTTGATATTATTCATTCACCTAACGAGATGATCCATATTTCAAAGGTCTATAGTTCGATAAATCCCGAGAGTTTTGAGATCTCTTGTGCATTGCACGAGGAACTATCACCATGCACGATGAGTTCCATATGTGATGTGAGATTGGTATATTGGATCAGTATTTTTCTACACCAAACACTGACGACTAGTATAATGGGGACATAATAGTTGTGAATGAATTTCGTATAAGGTTTGGATCGTCATATGATGGGTGAGTCTGCAAATATTATCTACAAATCGAGTATCAAATCTCACTTTTAAATAGTCAAAACATAGGGGACATCCTGCTCGTCCTGTCCTGGAATTTTGCAAATTTTTCGAAAACTTCTCGATAATTCGACTCCTGGACAGCAAATAGCTCCAAACGGCTCTATAACGACGGTAATTTCTCCCATTAATTAACACGCCAAGGAAGGAACTTCTACCGCCAGTGAAGTGATGAATTATACGTGAGCAGCTCCCCGTGCGATGATTCATGGACAATTTTTCCGTTGCAAAATAAGAATTGTCCTTGCCGTGGGTCACTGGCGCTCGAACACAAAATGACTATTTGTATCATACAATAAATATACAACGTCAAGGCCAAAATTTCTTTCTTTTCTTCCCACGAATTTTCAGCGTCTAACAGAACAAATGCATCATGTTTGGCATCGGTCAAAGCACTCCCAAAATAAATTCAAAGGGATACGAATTTATCTTTTTGAGTAATCGCATTTTCTCATTTTTCATCAAATTGTCGCTTTTTGGGACTCTATGCGAATTTTGAGAACCATATAGGATTCTATTCTGATTCTATTCTGAGCAAAGTTGTGGAACTTTTACGAATTTCAGAATGCTAATCTCAGATTTCGGCTCCAAACTGAGAGCAACCTCATATCGGTATTATAATTTTGTAAGTGTTTGTCACTCTTGTCATATTTTCAATTCATACACGAAGCTTTTTTATTTCCGCAAAAAGTGATAGATGAAGAGTCCACAATATAGATGCCAAATGGGATTCGCAACCCCTTGTGAAGGAAAGCACTTGGTGACGATACGGTACATCGGCCACGCGATCGTATTATTTCTGTGAAACCGTACTACCCGTGGGTACAGCTGGTCCATATATATATATATATATTTGAGATTTCTCACCACCGCACTTGGGGTCACGAGATTCTGTTTCCAGGGAGTCGATTTTAGATTTCGGTCTAGACCAGTCGCGCGGGTCTAGTGACCATAATTTGTCGAGGTAGCGCGCGACCTGCGCGTTGATTCGCTATTTCATCGTTCCTCGCTCCGCGAACCTTGGGTTAGGTTAGCTCGTGTATAGCTGCGTTTTGCGGTTTTGTGGTCTGCTGTACACGTAATTGTTGTCAAATAAACATAAATGAATGTTTATTTGACAATCATGACCATGCTGTTATCCGGCGTGAGGTTGAAAAGTGTTGATGAAAGGTCTCCATCAGTGAAGAAGTTTCATCTCTTTTTGATCCAATATGATTGACTGTTGTGATGCTGTATGTGACAGTGGAGCTCGCAAAAAAATGTTTCATTTTTACAGCATCACGACAGTCAATCATATTTGATCAAAAAGAGATGAAACTCTCACCGATGGAGATATTTCATCAACACTTTTCAACCTCACGCCGGATAACAGAATGGTCATGATTGTCAAATAAACATTCATTTATGTTTACTTGACAATTAACAATTACGTATACAGTAGACCACAAAACCGCAAAACGCAGCTATACGAGCTAACCTAACCCAAGGTTCGCGGAGCGAGGAACGATGAAATCGCGAATCAACGTGCAGGTCGCGCGCTACCTCGATAATTTCTGGTCACTAGACCCGCGCGACTGGTCTAGACCGAAATCTAAAATCGACCCCCTGAGGAAGCAATCTCCACCATGTGCATCAACACACGAGGTACTACTACTACTACTACTACTAGTACTACTACTATTCATGATCATCATAACAGTTGGTGTATGGTTACCTGGACACATAATTTAAGCAATACATGTCGCACATCATTAACTAGGCGAATGTCTACATTGCATGCCAGACAAATGGCCAAATGAGATCGACTAGAACTACTAACGCAAGTGCAAGCGGTCCATCATCAGAACTCGATTTACCTTCTCGATATGTTAAAGAGGGCAATTAATGCACCTGATAACTATCAGCAGGACTTCTAACTTTATGATCCATGGTGTCTAGTTTCGGCTTGACCCCGTCTTTCGTCCGATTCTGTCCAATCTTCTTTTGTCGGGAGTAGAGTACCGAAAATATTAACCGTTCAACGTAACAATAAGTCGTTTGGACAAGATTACTCATGCTTGAAGGCATCAACTCGTCGTTCTTGAAGTGTTTTACTCATTTGTTGATTCCGTAATAGAGATGTTATTACGAGTGTAACTCGAACATATGTTCGAAGTGGCCATTACAATGGGCCCGTATTCTGCAGCAGTTTGGATACTTGGTTTTAGTTTCAGTAACAGAAAGCTTTAACAATTTTATCAATTTTTAATACGTGTAAAAATCAACAACTCAGTGTTTTTGAGTGAATCCGTTTTCTGGAATTAGAGAAATGGTCTCTGATGTCTGCGGACAAAAACAACTACGGGTGCAGTTTCTACATTGAAATATCCACAAAGCAAACAGTTCACCGTGAGAAATTGATTGAAAAACTAATTGAAGATTGGGGTCTTTTTCTAAAGATGTTTTACAGTATAAGTATAGTTTGATGGATAAATTATGACAGAAATTTCGTTCTCCTATACCACATTCTGCGAGCATTCTGTCTAACGAATTCAGATTTCATGTTACAGCTCGTGTTACAGAGTAAGAACCTTGTAAAAATTAACAGGGGAGTTCCTTGTCAAACTCCCTCTTGGATTCCATCCATCAGATAACCCATGTAAAAGTCCAAAAATTTTATGCGGGACTCGTGCAAATTGCTTGTCATCGCAGATTATCACATGAGCGCCTTACACCGGAAAGTTGTCTTGAGCTCATTGATTCAAAGGAATTATGGAATACTTCTTTAAATATTTCCTTACATTCAAATTAATGGTTTCATTTGCGCATCGGACACCCTCTCAAACCCAAATCACGAGGATTACATTATAATATGCTCATAAGGATAAACAACACAAACGCATCACGAGTCGAATGTGCAAGTACACTTTCCAAGGAATTCAAAGAACCTTGCCAGCTCACACGCACGGTTTCAAATCAAATCGACCCTTAAAAATCTTATCCCAATCCGACGTATAGCTCTTTGTACATCCTTGTATAAGACTAATACCTCTCCGAATCCCCGACACAAAGTGAGCTTTCATGGATAGAGGAGACAGACTCACTTGTGAGTTATATATATATTATAATCCAAATACCACGGGAGCCGCGAATCGAACAAGACAAGTGCAAGACGTGCGAGAGTTGCGCAATACAAAAGGCTGAAATTTCTGAGGGCCTTTCGCTGATGTACCTTTTTCGGCCTGAATTTGTAGTGCCTTGACGTGTGTGTATGTATTTGCCCATCAGGCTTTGGAAAAATACGGCTGCACGCGCTGAAATAATATTTATTCCATCCCTGATGTCGTGTTCGCGTTGTCGACGTTGTCGGCGTCGTCGATACGTATAAGCTCATGAATTTATACCAAGGCTCTATGATGTGCTTTGATCGAGCTTCCGAAGGTTGGAGTCGGTGTCAGCGGGTGTAGTGGAATCAGAACTCTTTAGCCGATTGATGGGAAAAGATTTCTCTGATTGGAGGTTCATGGAGGCTCAATGTACATATAGATGTACGCTGTTGGCTACCGTTGAGTTCGACGATCAGGTGCAAGAAGGTTCGAGCTAGTCATTATTTTCAGAGACAATATGAGCGTGTTTTGAGGAAACCCATCATTTGATTACCGAACCAATGATTTGCATTGTCTTGTGTGATTGCCGTATGAGGTCCACGCTGAGATATGTATGTAAAATATTGAACTGTTGAGACGCTACCTTTTTCATGACCGCGACTCGAACAAACTTATTTGTGCCTTCATTTGGAGCAACTGACCGTTCGATCTTCAAAAATTTGAGCGTGCACATCTCCAGAGTTATGCAGATTAAGTGGCTGAAAACTTAACGATGAATATCATGTGCAGAAATACATAGGATAGGTGTATAATACTAGAGTGGTCCTTATTTCTCAAACTCTCTACTTCGACTTCTTCCACGGTTTTCTTGCATCCTTATGACTAGAAAATAGTGTTCTAACCGCGAGGAAGCCGAAGAAAAATTTCTAACTATCCCGCCAGAGCGATTTTTAAATCCAATTCTTTACGCAGTTATTGGCCTCTCCTGCGCATGCGCGTAATTGTATGCTTCTATGCTTGTGAATGTATCTTTGGACGATAGCTGGAAAAATTTCCATCAAAATGACCCCTTGATAAAGTCGATTTGATGTATCGCGACCAGAGTTATGACTGTTTTTGGGAAGTGAACGAGTTCAAGCTGTCATAGACGACCGCTGTTCGACTTCCAGATTTGACACTTTGCACTCTTCCACTTTCTCAAGAAATCCACAACTCTGGTCGAGATACATCAAATCGACTTTATCAAGGGGTCATTTTGATGGAAATTTTGCCAGCTATCGTATGAAGATACTTTCACAAGCATACAACATTATGATGAACATGCGCAGGAAAGGCCAATGCCAATAACTGGGTAAGGAATTTGATTCAAAAATCGCTCTGGCGGGATGATTAGAGATTTTTTTTCAGTTTCCTCGCGGTTTGAACACTATTTTCCAGTCATCACGAGGATGCAAGAAAACCGTGGAAAAAGTTGAACAAGAGAGTTTGGGAAATAAGGACCAACCTAGTGTATACGCTTTTGTGACGTCCACAGTCATGCAGATGAATTGGCTAAAAACTTGGTAGTGATAAATTAATACAAAAAACTTATGGGGATCTGACATAATCGCCGGGTTGCTTGCGCACAGGCTCTTTTTCTTCGAATATGCCCGACGAAGGGGGCAATTTTAACATTGGATGCACAGAAGCCCGTGGTAATATTGAGTTTCAAGCGAGATTTCAAGTTCTCCTGGGTTGCCCAATATCCATCAAACGCAAGAGTGTGAAGAAATCGTCCGAGCATACGTGTTCTGCGCCAGACTGTGGGAGATGAGACGACGTCAATGAAGCAAATCCTCTATGCTATCAATGTTAAATCTGCTTGGTTACGCATAAGCAGGCATTTTACCCCGGTGTGCAGGCAACCGACACCGACGTCACATCCCTGTAGATGCATACCATTTTTGTGACGTCATCGTCGTCTGTTTCTCTTCATTTTCGTTTCGACCTCGCACCACCAAGTGGTGACGAGTTTTGCTTTCTGCTTAACCCGCTTACTGCGGATGTCCATAGTAACTGGACAGACGCGATTTCCAATATATTGTGATAACTTTTGAAGGGTCCGGTGAAAAAATCTGAAAAAATTCAGGAAAGTTTCTGAGCGCCTAACAATGATATCAGCACACAAATTACCCTTCAGGAGAGGTTCATTTCCGAGAAAAAAAATAAAAATCGAAAAATTTTTGACTTTCTAATTTTCGTGTTTTTCACCATTTTGAGACTAGTACTCAATGTTCCAAGCATTGAAATGTCCTTCTGGAGCCCGGGAGCTGTTCTGCAGTGAGCGGGTCAAGGTAGTTGTACACTAAAATGCAAAATATACCAGAATGTCACCAAAGTTGGTGAGGATTTAGTTCAAGTGTTAATGAACATCTATGCAAAATTTCAAGATGATTGACCGTTTTGTTTCAGAGTGGTAGTCATCAGAATTCGTCACTTTTAGCATGGCGCTCATGTGGGATCGTCGACTCCCATATAAACGCAATGTTAAGAGTGGCGGGTTTTTGATGGCTACTACTCCGAAACAGAACGGTCAATCATTCTGAAATTTCGCACAGGTGTTCATCAACACTTGAACTAAATTCTAACCAACTTTGGTGATATTCTGGTATTTAGTGGAATCTCCCTTAACGGATACCTCCTATTAGCGGACACCTTTCAATAACGGACAATTTTTTGCGACCAGCAGAAGTATAATCACAGAAATGAACCTCTGATTAGCGGACACCTCCGGATAGCGGACAGTTTTGACGCAACCAGAGGTGTCAGTGCGACCGGAGATTTCACTATATTTTTAGCTTTAGTGTACAACTACCTTAAGGCGATGCGGTCACCGTGCAAACCGGAAATTATATCTTATTTGGATGTAAATCAAAAAATTTTCACAAAACGAAGTTGGAGACGATTTGTCCATTACGTATTATCATCTGGATTGTGATGGACAACTCATTATTTGTCACCAATCACAAGACTATCACTAATAAACGAGAATAACTTGCCCGCGGGTACTTTCTAACCTACAAATTGGCACATTTTCGTTCACAAAACTCTCAAAATCTAGTCCGATTTGGGCCAAACGAAGAGTTATTCAGGCCAAGTTAGATGATAATAAAGCCTGGATAACTCGTCGTTTAGCCCATAATGGAAAAGATTTTGAGAGTTCTGTGAACAAAGTTCAGCGTGCACGGTGACCGCATCGCCTTAAATGAAGAACTGAAGTTTTTGATACATGCAGCTCACCAGGAGAGGCCAGGGAGTGCGGGTTCCAGATTCGGATGAAACTTTCAGAATCATCTCCTCTTAGCACCAAAAGATGATACCCAAAGCCGCAGAGTCTAACGCTCAAGCGTTTTCGAGCTACAGGCTACAACCCATGCATTACAGTATATCTGTATATACCATTTTCCCACATATATAGATATACTGTAATGCATAGGTCATAGCCTGTAGCTCGAAAACACTTGAGCGTTAGACTCTGTGGCTTTGGGTATCATCTTTTGGTGCTAAAAGGAGACTATTTCCAAAGTTTGATCCGAATCCGGGACCCGCACTCCCTGGCCTCTCCTTGTCAGTAATATATACGACAATCTCCATACGACAGTATTTTCAACGATGACACTCGTTAAATTAGAAATCAGCAGTACAAACCTCTCCCATCGACGATCAATAGCTCCTTCCGAGGATCCTTCTCCTGAGCAGTAGAACGAGGAATTGTATCTTGTCTTTCCTAGAGTGCTGGGAACTACTCCTTTTTCTGGAACATACTGAGAGTTGTAATCTTGTTGATTGCTCTCTGTACTTCTTCGCTTTCTGATTCTCCTTACTATACGTGCGTTATCAGAAAATCGCAAAGGCAAGTGCAAGCATGCACACTCGGTGATACTTGATTCATTTCGATCTTGCGACTGGGTGTCGTGATGACATTCATTGCTCGATTGCGAGTGAGGCATTCGGTGTGGGCGCAGGTGTCCCTCTCGACGACGACGTCGCTGAGTGTTGACCTCCACCTAGTCGTTGTTGCCGAGTCGAGTCAGGGTGGGCCAAGTTTCGGGCTCCAAGTCTTCCGACCCGAGGACAGGCCTAACTCGAGATCTGACTGAACTCGAACTCGACTCAGTCGGTAGAGGCCTTGTGCCTTGAGCGGGCTGAAACAATGCGCTCGGGGGGCGCGGAGTGGGTTCGAATCCCGGTCGGGTCACCCAGAGTTTTTTTTCCGAGTAATTCAACCGAGAACGCGGATCCTTGTGCTCGGATAAAACTAATAAGATGCTTCAAGTGCTGAGCGCTCGGTTGAAAATTCGAAAGAACGATTGGGCTTCGATGAGGGTTGGTGGTATCCTCCCGCAGCCGTGTCGAGCGTTGAACAACTTCGCTATGACTGTCATTGACAGTCCAGAAGTTTCAGCGAAGAGACTGAATGGCTGACATAGGTAGAATTGATGGAACCACTGATACTTGTCGAGTCTGATCAATGGGGTGATTATGGTCCTGCATTGTACAATCCAGATCATACTCAAAATACGCCGCGGTGGTGCTTCAATTCTCGTAGCAACTCTCTGATAGAGTCCGCTCGAAAGTTCGCACCAACCTGATAGAAAAAATTAAAAAATACTAAAACTGGAAAAATGACAATGGCCTCCACGCCAAGGTGGTAGGGGAAACACGTAAAAACTCGAACGAGTGTATGTTGGAAACAGATACAATACAATACAATATCAAAATTGTGTCCTGAGATTTCATATAGATAGTTAATGTGTCGTTTTTCTGGAATTTGACTAAAAGGGCACTGGAAAACTCTGGAATCTCAAGGAATTCCACCTTATGTGCCAAAAATGGACAGCCCGTGATAATAGTTGGTATGAAAATCAAAGCCTGACAGCAGGTAACGAAAAATTTACGATTCAAATATCATCACGACCTGGGACATATATTAGTACAAAATCAAACATTCTCAAGATTTCTCGGTGTCGACGACGATGATTATACATCTCGGCGCGCGCCAAAGATGTTGGTCCAGAGTAAACAGATCCGCACGTTCGCCATAAGTACCCATATGTATACCTCGGCCAAGTGTCTGCATACGATATACATTCTTACACTTATAAGCATCGTAGCAATAGGGCAAATCGTGAGGCTGATGAAGCGCGTGCGGCCGCAAGTGGTCGGGTTTGTGGCTCAAGCCTACAAAGTATATTTACCAAGTGATAAAGAGATTTGGGGAGAAATTTAAACCCAGCCCGCGGCTTCCATAAGATCATACTACTATTCTTCACCACTTGCCGCATGCCATAGAGTTGCCTTTCGGCAAATATAGCCCAAAGCCCAGTACGGATTTCGACTTGCGAGATTCTGTATAGACTCGTATGTTACAGGTATACTATACCTGATTTGTAAGTGCGGGCTTACGCCTACGTAACAATCTCGATATTCTCAATACTTTTGTTGAAAGTAGCGGTAGGTGGAGTTCTCAATTGTTACATTTTTTTTATTGAGAACTGCTGATCCGTGAAACGTGTGGCACAATTACTCGTTTATTGGCCTCATGCGTATCATCTGTGTACAAGATTGTGAAAAAGAAGAGATTCAGAAATGGAGCAAAAAAGAGTACACGGAAAAAAAGATCCGAATGTCACGTTAGGGGAACTCTCCTCAACGTCACATTAGGGAGGATCCGCAACGCGACGTTCGGGTGTCTGTAATGCTGTGCTGAGGAAGCTGTAGTGCGACGTTCGGGACTCCCTTAGCTTGGAGCTTAGGTTCCCCGCAGAGCGACGTCTTGGGCCGCAGGTAAATCGGTCAGTCCCTTTTGGCAATTAGGTGAGCGCTCGGGACCCAATGTTTATGGCCCTGCGCTAATTACCTACGGTAAATTTGTAACACTCTTAGAAATTGCACAGAACTATTCGCGAATGTTAAATTCACTCTCGTCTCTTCAAGATCTTCTCAAAGAAACTCGAATCATGAAAATCGGCTGATATCAAGTAATCATGTGGCTAGCAAGATAGATTATCAGCATTCCAAATTGATTACTGGACATCACCCGATTTTCACGATTCGAGTTTCGAATAGAAGGTGTTGAAAAGGTGAAGATGAATCTCACATTTGCTTGTGGTTTTGAGCACTTTTGAGGAATATTGCAAATTTGGAATAAGTCATTCGAGCAGGGCCATAAATAACCCGGCCCGAGCAGAAATCCCTCATTTTACCCGCATTCCAACCGGGGGGAGCCGACAAACATGAGCGGCATTTAGACCAATTCTTTTAGATGACCACTTAGCTCAGTGGCAAAGCTTTTGCTTCACACGCGGAAGGTGATGGTTCAAATCCCGCAATATTCTTTTTTTTTTTTTCATTTTTTTTTTTTCATAATTCCATTTTGCTTTTTTTAGAGAGGATATTTTTTTGCCCCAGAAGATTTTTGATCAAATTTCTCAGTGAATCCAATATTTTCTTCCACGAAATTCCGTTTATATCAACAATGCTTATAGACCATTCTGTTCCCCTCACCGAAATCTATTGATTGTGGGTAACGCTTTTTCTCCATGAACCATTCCAAAACTATGAGAGACTCATCTTTGAGGCCCTCTGTGTGTGTGTTGTTTTTACCGCCACCCTTTCTCCCCTACTGTTCACCTGATCACTTTTTGGCTTTCTACAAGTTGTAGAGAATCAGAAATATGGCAGCCCAGTGATTTGCCAGCTCTCATTTTTCAGTCAAATTTGATCCATAGGCTTCTTAAAACAAGATTCCTAAAATTCCGTCTCTCAATACGTAAGTAGCATAGCGAGCCTCTCGGTGCTGGTGCTACATACTCGCAAAGGTCGAAAAAAAGAAAAACCACATCACACGGACCTGACATTTTCACCTTTTTTTTTGATGATAATTTTTTCCGGTAGCCCCGGATCGAATAATTGATGATTGCACCAGAAAGAACACGCAAAAATACATCGATAATGACTTTTTAAAATTTTTTCTTTAAACGTTCTAAGGGTTCGTACAAGTAGGCACATATTATTTCAAAGTTTCCACGGAGAAACTCATATCGATTGGTTGAGATCGAAATTTCTATTCATCTTCCAAGATCTTAAATTTAAAAAAAAAAATCAATATTCTCACCAAAATCTCCATTTTAATCATATGTAAACCCCTTGTATCCAAAGTCCGCCTTAACCAAAGGATGGATATTGTTCAAGAAGCCATAGTGTAGATGGCCCAAACTCATCTAGAATGCTTCCTCAAAAAAATAATTCAGAATATAAGTAGATATTTCTATTGATACTCATTTTTTCCTGTAAACTTCTTTTCGAGCTCCTTCTACGACTCATTCATCTCAATTTCAACCACCTGCAGACATAGGCTTTCTCTCATTCTGAATTGATTGGTTGATGCGAAATTTTCATTTTATTGATAAAACATGATTCAAATTCCTTTTTTCCTCTCAAAAAAAGGAAATTTTTGGATTTGGCATTTGGTTAAGACCATTTTCGAGTTGCTCATTCGATTGGTGAATACAAAGTTTCGACTAACTCTCACTTTATTCGAATATTCCTATACATCTCTTTCTTTATTCGAATATTCCTTTACATTTCTTTTCACAACAATCATCTTTATATTCCAATGCAACTCCGTATCAATCAATTGATTCAGCACTTCGAAAATCATCTAGATCTAATCCTTCCCACTTCATTGAACCAGAGGGAGAAAGTACGAAATATTTGTGCGTAATTAGATCCGAATCAGATCTACGAGAGAATAACTCTTTCACCTAACCGATCCCAGACTTTTTTCGCAGCTTTTGGATTCTATGGTGCAAAATATGAATCGTTTACCACTTATGAAGTCCCATGAAAATTTTTCATGTACCTGAATCGTATTTTACTGTATCCTTATTACCATTACACCCTTTAAAGTATACCCACGAACATTCAAGAGATTTTCTCGAAGCTTTCGACGAATTTCGTGTTTCATAAAAGGGGATGATAATAGTCAAGGTTTTTCGTCTCTAACACTATAATATCTTGTCCGCCGTATATAGAACTCTCCAAGAAAATCCCGTATTGAATAATCGATTCAGCTCGTCAACAAGCATCTACGGTGATAAGTGTACCCGACTTGCCTCCATTCAGCCATTTTCGTAACAACTGTGGTCTATCTTAAAATGTTTAGATTAGCTCATTTTGAAGCTTGTTAGAAGACCTTCAAATCGGGTGAAGTACATCTGATTCAACTGGAGCCGAGGTATATTGATTCCCCCAAAATGTAATCTTTCTAGTTTACGAAGGAGTGTACCCAACTTGCCCCCATTGAGCCCTTTCCTCAACAACTTGGGTCTTTCTCAACACTCTTAATGTACTTCAGCACTTCCTGTAGCTTGTTCCAAGATCTTCATAATGAGCTAAACGTATGACTTAAACCAATTAGAGCTGAAATTTTTTGATTCTTCATGAAAAAAACTATGTAAATCGATGGTGAAGTGCATAGGATCGTAGATAATCATATTGGAGCTGACGTATAATGTTCTTAGAATGTCTGTTCGAGTCATTGAAATTCAAATTTTATCAATTAAAAGGGAGAGTATGCGAGAAAATGTTATTCTAGGAGGAGTAATTTGTTATATCTTAATATATTTTTTAACGGGATGATTTTCGGAGTGCTGAATCAATTGATTGATACGGAGTTGCATTGGAATATAAAGATGATTGTTGTGAAAAGAAATGTAAAGGAATATTCGAATAAAGAAAGAGATGTATAGGAATATTCGAATAAAGTGAGAGTTAGTCGAAACTTTGTATTCACCAATCGAATGAGCAACTCGAAAATGGTCTTAACCAAATGCCAAATCCAAAAATTTCCTTTTTTTGAGAGGAAAAAAGGAATTTGAATCATGTTTTATCAATAAAATGAAAATTTCGCATCAACCAATCAATTCAGAATGAGAGAAAGCCTATGTCTGCAGGTGGTTGAAATTGAGTTGAATGAGTCGTAGAAGGAGCTCGAAAAGAAGTTTACAGGAAAAAATGAGTATCAATAGAAATATCTACTTATATTCTGAATTATTTTTTTGAGGAAGCATTCTAGATGAGTTTGGGCCATCTACACTATGGCTTCTTGAACAATATCCATCCTTTGGTTAAGGCGGACTTTGGATACAAGGGGTTTACATATGATTAAAATGGAGATTTTGGTGAGAATATTGATTTTTTTTTTTAAATTTAAGATCTTGGAAGATGAATAGAAATTTCGATCTCAACCAATCGATATGAGTTTCTCCGTGGAAACTTTGAAATAATATGTGCCTACTTGTACGAACCCTTAGAACGTTTAAAGAAAAAATTTTAAAAAGTCATTATCGATGTATTTTTGCGTGTTCTTTCTGGTGCAATCATCAATTATTCGATCCGGGGCTACCGGAAAAAATTATCATCAAAAAAAAAGGTGAAAATGTCAGGTCCGTGTGATGTGGTTTTTCTTTTTTTCGACCTTTGCGAGTATGTAGCACCAGCACCGAGAGGCTCGCTATGCTACTTACGTATTGAGAGACGGAATTTTAGGAATCTTGTTTTAAGAAGCCTATGGATCAAATTTGACTGAAAAATGAGAGCTGGCAAATCACTGGGCTGCCATATTTCTGATTCTCTACAACTTGTAGAAGGCCAAAAAGTGATCAGGTGAACAGTAGGGGAGAAAGGGTGGCGGTAAAAACAACACACACACAGAGGGCCTCAAAGATGAGTCTCTCATAGTTTTGGAATGGTTCATGGAGAAAAAGCGTTACCCACAATCAATAGATTTCGGTGAGGGGAACAGAATGGTCTATAAGCATTGTTGATATAAACGGAATTTCGTGGAAGAAAATATTGGATTCACTGAGAAATTTGATCAAAAATCTTCTGGGGCAAAAAAATATCCTCTCTAAAAAAAGCAAAATGGAATTATGAAAAAAAAAAAATGAAAAAAAAAAAAAGAATATTGCGGGATTTGAACCATCACCTTCCGCGTGTGAAGCAAAAGCTTTGCCACTGAGCTAAGTGGTCATCTAAAAGAATCGGTCTAAATGCCGCTCATGTTTGTCGGCTCCCCCCGGTTGGAATGCGGGTAAAATGAGGGATTTCTGCTCGGGCCGGGTTATTTATGGCCCTGCTCGAATGACTTATTCCAAATTTGCAATATTCCTCAAAAGTGCTCAAAACCACAAGCAAATGTGAGATTCATCTTCACCTTTTCAACACCTTCTATTCGAAACTCGAATCGTGAAAATCGGGTGATGTCCAGTAATCAATTTGGAATGCTGATAATCTATCTTGCTAGCCACATGATTACTTGATATCAGCCGATTTTCATGATTCGAGTTTCTTTGAGAAGATCTTGAAGAGACGAGAGTGAATTTAACATTCGCGAATAGTTCTGTGCAATTTCTAAGAGTGTTACAAATTTACCGTAGGTAATTAGCGCAGGGCCATAAACATTGGGTCCCGAGCGCTCACCTAATTGCCAAAAGGGACTGACCGATTTACCTGCGGCCCAAGACGTCGCTCTGCGGGGAACCTAAGCTCCAAGCTAAGGGAGTCCCGAACGTCGCACTACAGCTTCCTCAGCACAGCATTACAGACACCCGAACGTCGCGTTGCGGATCCTCCCTAATGTGACGTTGAGGAGAGTTCCCCTAACGTGACATTCGGATCTTTTTTTCCGTGTAGAGTTGAGCTGAGCAGAGGTTCGACGACCGAGTGCGGAGACGCGCGAGCGGACCACCGAGAGCGGTTTTTTTTTCTTTTCGCGCACGCGCACCATGTACCGAGAAATTCAAGCAATTCAAGCAGAGGCTTGCTTTCCTTCTTCTCCATTTTGATATTCTTATACTTGACTCACGGGATGTATTTTGATGGATTCCACAAACCCTCATGTGGTCTGCCTAACTTTTTATTCCTATTATATGAGCTGCAGTAGCAAACTTGGATTCCAAAAATTTTTTTGGCATGCGCGTGCATAATTTACTATTTCATGACTTGCTGCACTGAGAAAAAATTCTTGGTCGTACAACCTTGCGTTTTGCCGTATGACCGAAAAGTGGTATAGCCAGGAGAGCAATACCGATTTTGTCATCGCATCAATCCATCAGATCGATTTGGCAGTCTGATATTATAGCCAGAATAAATAAACGTGGCCCATATATTTCAAATGCTCTGATATTTCATGGATTCACAGTCACATTACGGCTATTTTGCCACAATATCTACCAATTTTTTGCACAGAGTGGTACCGGTAGAGGGACAAATATAATCGAAAGATTTTTAGGTTATCCACATATATGCAATAACAAAATCATTTTGCTGTGGTGACAATCCAGTGTTGGTCTGACGGCAATACCACGTAACAATACAGTCGTATTGTGCTGACGGCAACACTTTATTCTCATGTTCGTTAATTCGATTGATAACATACTCAAGCATAGATAAGATTGGATATGTCGAGGAGGGGACGGGGCTACTTTTCGCATTTGACGGAATTCGCGTTATAAGGCAGTTCTACCGAACTTGCCCCATTAAGTCATTTTTGCAACAACTCTGGCCCAACGTATTTCAGCTCATTTTGAAGCTATTGTGTCAAATTCTACAAAATGAGCCAAAATACTTTGGGAAATATTGAGATGGTCCAGAGTAGTGGAGTAAATCGGAGCTGTTGAGAAAATAGCTCAAGGGCGATAAGTTGGGTGCTCTTACCTTAAGGTAGTTGTCCTGCGACCTAAGCTCTGGCTATCCAACTTCACTTTTCAGTCACTAAGATTTTAACAAAATTATAATTTGGGTGAGTTGGATTGTTCTGCCGATCAAAAAGCAAGCTGGAATGAGTTTAAATACTTTTCCGATCAAAAAATGGCTCGAACCAGACGATAATTTGGCCATAAACAGAATTTTTGTGGAGTCCGTTTTGCAATTTCAGTTTTCTCATGCCTGCCACAAAGAAACTAAACGAGCAATCCTGAGCGGAGATGGCCAAAAGATTTATCATTGTATAAACTTCTTTCTCCCGCAATCTCATCATTTTCTGTTGCCGAGATCAGTTGTGAAACTCAAAAAAGTGCCATTTCGCGTGCCCTCTCCCATAAGCGAAATGTTAAATGCTACGAAATCAACCGTTTTTTTATGGCTAGGGCTCCGAAACGGAGCGGCCGATTGACTTGAGATTTTGTACTGATATTCATTAATACTTGAACTGAATTCTCACCAAGTTATGAGACATTCTGTTGTCAGTTAATTTCACAGGACAACTACCCTGACTGAAATAAGGAAAAATGGATTCCATTCACTGAAAAAAGTAGGTCATGATCATGATTGATCAGCTTGTGGGCCGACAGACCTCTCATAGATTGTTGCCAAAAATTTGAAATAATACGCCCCGACGTTGCGGCGAAGTTAGTGTTAATTTTGTATATCAATGATTCACGACGGGACTTCCATATATTCATCGACCATGATATTCTTGACAGTATAAAATTTGCATGAAGATATGCCGTAAATATGGGTTGAAGTGATCGCAAAATTCATTTCAGATGGTGAAATCTCTTGCTCTTATTCATTCTGAGATCAAAACTCCATTCTATGTTAAAACCCGAGCCTGGTGGCAAGGTAAGGTCACTAGGGTACCCGTGATCAGTTCAATCAAGTGAAAAAAATTCCTCACCTGAACGACATCATGAATTGCCCCCGTCCTCTTGTCTCACCATTTGTTCTGAGACTCTTAGGTGCGACATATATTCTGATAGTATTTGGATACTCCACAGGACTCCAGGTTCGTTATGAAATTATTTTATTTTATTATAATATAATCAAATGGCAGTCCAAAACCTGTCGGTCCGGACCTCACGTCTCGGGTTGCCCTCGGGGTTGCCTATGTGGAACGGGGGAAGTATGATGAGTGGCCTTATCGGTCACGGATGGGACGATGGGTGAGTTGGTAGGTAAGTGGTCAAGTGGATGGATGTTCTGGTCTGGATGGTCTGAAACGGTCTGGCACTGTCTGAAATGATCTAGGACCGTCTGTTACGAACTGGGATCTCTTTCAACGGTCTAGGACTGTCTGAAACGCCCTGAGACGACCCGGCACGGTCTGGAACATTGTACGGTCTAAAATGATCTGGAATGGTTTGGAACGGTCTGATATGGTCTCAAATGGTATACGGTCGTCTTTCACGAATCTGGATGGTCTGGCACGGTCTGAAATGATCTGGAATGTTTTGGGACGGTCTGATACGGTCTCGAATGCTATACAATCGTCTGTTACAAATTGGGATAATCTGAAACGATCTGGTACGCTCTGGGATGTTCTGGAATGGCCTTGAACGGTCTGGAAGTGTCTGGTACGGTCCAAAACGGTCTAAAATGATCTAATATGGTTTAAAACGGTCTGGTAAGACCTGGAACTTTCTGGCTACGGTCTGGAACGATTTAGGAAGGTCCAGTCTAGGCTGGGCTAGGCCGAGCTGGCTATATCATAATATGTGGCCATGTGGGTTATGGATACGGGTGCGGAACATTCGGTAGATGGGTATGTTGATGGTCGAGGGGGTACCCGGGTAGATAGGTTGATGAGTAGATGGCTAGACGGACTGGTGAGCGGTTAATTATACTTAGGTCAATGATATATCAACTTTACGAACTTCATGACAAATTTCTTTTTGATAACATCAGTTGATCATTACCCATCATCTTACACATGACCCTTCTGGGTTACAAAAGGATTCCAGGGGCCTCTGACTCATTAAGAACATGTACAAGGCAAACGAGCTGTATCGAGAGAGGCAATAACGCTAGTAATGAGTTAAAATTAATCATTTTTGGGAGCCCTTTCCAAAATCTTTGTATTCTTACCTACGCCGCGCCGATAAGTCACACACACTATAAATCCCCTTGAGATGGATTAGGAGATAACAGACTAATTTCCCCCCACCCTTCCCATTATTTGATCTCAAATAGCTTTGATGCAGTATTCATTAGCTCCATACTCAAAGTGGTCCTTGCAAGCCACTCAGGCTGCCATCATCAGAAAGGCTAGACGAGAAGTCGAGCATCCTTTTGGACACCAGGACAATATCTTTGGATTTTGAATCCTGCAAAGTATTCGAGATAGATAATTTAATTTTCTTTCGAAAATCATGAAGACTATATCTATATTCTTACTTATAAAACTCCTTCACATACGATGTAATATTCTTCTACTAAAAGTATTCTTGGCTCTTATGATCTTTCGCAAGCACTTCATCAACTTACGCATAATTGAGGGCACTAAAAAAAGTGTAATATGGCTTGCACGAAAGTCGATCATAAGTTCCACCTACATACAGGAAACACAGCTCTCATCAGGGCTCCTAAATTCGAGCTGTTTATCCAAGCGTCGTGCAAGCTTCTAACTAGTTCATACGCGGCACGCGGATGTCTGTTGTTGCAGCTTATATATCGAGAAGTCAAATTCGTTATAAATTTCTACCCTTCATATATACGCCTACACATAATCATGCATAGGAATACACATATGTATAGGCTTTATTCCAGCGAACCAGAGTTTGGGAATAATAGACGAGAGCGCACCCGTGAGTTTCGCCGAAATTCGGGTGTGTAGTTTAGTTCCCTGCTTGCATGAGTTGTATGTGGGTGGTGTATGATGTGCGGCCCTCGAGTGATGAGTGCCCGGAAGTTGTCAGTCTCATTGGTTTATATTCAGATTTCTTAGCATTGACTTTAAATGAGATTCATTAGGTGACCTGGGGTGAGAATTCTCAGATATTATATGAGAGAAAATTCACATAATCCTCATATCGGTTGTCAGGTTTCTATATGTGCTGACTTAACATAATCGTTGTATGAGAGTAAAATTTCATCTGCAGTGTATGACCTTGTAATAAGTCAAAGGTAATGAAGCATCACCATTTTATCCTTGGTGTTCAAGCTTGATCGAGGTAACCTGCCCTTGTGGAAATTGAGAAAGAAATTCGGATTCGACAAAGATATTATGATCAAATCATTCAGGGAATGTGGGAAAAATGGATTCAATGACTTTCAGGTTTGCTGGCGTTTCGAGAACAGGATTGAATTTGAAGCTAAACAAACCGTCATCTTGTTATTTTATGGAAAATTCCCCGAAAAATGTGGAAGAGATTTGAGTAGAAATCTTCAGGATAACCCGCTTTGCCAGCAAACTGCACTTTTGGTTTGTCTGAATTGTTACTTCCGATCCCATTCTGGATTTTTTGCTCTTTCGATTCGCACTAACTTTATTTGCTTCTAGCAGGGTCAAACATCGGAGTTTTTCTGGCAAAGGTTTTCACAAGAGAAGGCTTTGGTTAAATTTCTTATGGATCTCAAATTTCCTGTAACCCTGACTACCCGAATAATGTTTCCCACAGCGACACAAGAGAAAAGCTAGAATCAAATCCATCAGAAAGTTTCTTGGGCTCTGATGCATGGATATTTACTATATCAGTATATTCCATGTATAGCCATGTTTGATAAAATGAGGTTATTAATATGATGATGTTGAAGCTTATTGTGGGATGCTATAATCTGCTCTCTTAACTTTGTGAGCAACCGAAAAAATCTGTCAATAAAGTTGTTTGTTCTGAGAAATCTTTCAGAATTATTTATCACGAATATTGAAGTAATTACTTCTGTTCTAGATATTGGGATATCTATTCATTTGTGTGAACTCATTACATTTCACCGAGTTGGTAGAAGACTGTTTCCTATTATAATATGATAACAACCCACATCATGGTATTCTGATGACTTTTTAAAAATTACAACCCTTGTAAATGATCGTTACCCAAGAATCAAAAATCATGAGAAAATCCTACGATTTGAGCTGCTGTTGGAAATTATTCTCAGGACATATTTAAACTATGGTATCAGACTATGATATGCAGCGGAGGTGTAACGACATTGCAGTCGGATTCAAGAGCAGTTCACGTATCAACCCAATTGTCTTGGGAGAGAGGTCATTGTGCACATCCAGAATGACAAAAATGAACAAATTATGTATGTAGAGTGACTCAGAGTATCAATGAATTTACGTTCACCAGAAACAGCTGTACAATAATTTTGAGTTCAAGGACCACACGTGCTTTGATCATGAAGAGTTTTGGTTACCGATTTATACCATCAGGAATTCTTTCGCATCTGATGTCAAACCGACTGAGAAAAATTCGATTTTTTTCAAACAGACAGCGAATTATTCAAATGTCGTCTTCGTACGATGATCTTTCAAGAGGTCAAGTTTGAAACCATGACTCTGCAGTGTAAGCACTTTGAATTCCTTTGCGCGGATCAATGACAGAAAGAGAACCGCGTTGGATCATTGGGTGATGAATAATTTTGAAAATTCATTCCTCATCTATAACGACAACCTCTTCCCTTCCTAAGAGTCAAGAGTTTGTACTAAATACACATCCAATGTATTCTCAGAACTAAACTTCTCCGAACTTCATCACGGCGGTAGGTTACCAAGATCTGTAACTTGCTCTCAAATGGTTTGCTACCATCTTTTGTGAAATTTAACGAAGACTCCGCTCGGTATTCAGTATCAGTTGGAGTTTCCAACTAAAGTTTCTTCACGGAAGCAGATTCATGTTTCCCTTTGACAAACAGGTGGGTAACTTTCTCGAGTTTCCATGAGATTCTGCATATTCAGATGAGCATGGAAATACATGTCTTCTATATTTGGTCTTAGATAACCCTGCAAAAGCATCAATATAGATCACATTTTCAAGTCGAAGAAGACTGCGATGTACTCGGTACAGTGTGAGAATATCTTTAGTCTTTCACACAGCAATTATGTACCATTCTCGACTAGTGATTTTTGATTCCCCTAAGACTATTTTCTATTTCATTTGAAGACCATTATTTGAATTTCTCAAGATTATTTCAAGATTATTTCAAGATAGTTTCGAGATAATTTCGGGATTATTTGAAGATTGTTATCAAGTTTTTCAACGTTTCTTCAAGATTAATAATACATGTCCAAGCATGTCTCAAAACCACCTTAAAAGAACTTTTAAAAATATATTAAAAAGGAAATTCATGCGTACTTGTAAAAGAAAAATTCTCGAGAGAAAAGCCATAAGTTTGAACATGAACTCGTTGAGGATTTTTAGCTTAATAGAACATCATTATTAGGCTCTTTTTATTACGTGATGAATTTGCATGAAAAAGTTCTTACGTAATCTTCACACATGGAATCTGGAAAAAAACCCTCAATAATTTGTTTTGTGAGGGAAAATTCATGGTACTCTCGTGTATTTTTTATGAGAAGCCCGTGGGATATTCTCTGAATTTATATCCACGCACATTTCAGTCATAATTTCACCAATAGATTCCATATGAAAATCTGAAGATTCTGAGACATGACACACAGATTAGTTCATGAATTCTATGGGAGAGAATGAAAGTGAGAGACTCTTTATTGAACCGCGAGGACTCTTGTCCAATGAAATTTGACCATCAAGATTTGACATGGTTAGCATAGGTATAGGTAAATCACAATTAAAACTCTTCAAACCAGTTTCTTTACCAAGAACCTCGAGAATAAACTTGAATTTCTTGTGAGTTGCACTCGTCAAATCTTCTGGATACCACCAACCGTGGTTCATTCAGAACACTCTTGAACATTCTTCCTCATTATTCACATCTATAATTTGTATTTTTCACATCAGAAATGAATGGTGTCCGTGGTCAATCAACAGCTCATATTACCAACTTCCAACTGGTGGGTATGAAAGTTCATTTAGACGTCTTCGGTCAAAGTTATAAATTCTCAAAGTAGTGCTCCAAAGGGAGGCAAAAATTTTGGTAACTTTAGAATAGTATTCAGAGCTCGTCACCTTTGCCCTTCATAACTCGCATCTCCTGCACAAAATGAAAACATCTCATCGATTCGACGATCGTCACGTATCGACTGCAAAACACCTGCGCCGATCTACGTCAGCTTTCAAGACCTGAACAATCGTCATCGCAGTCTTTAAAAGCATAACGTGCCATAGCAGTGAAAAATAAGCGCGTGCCATCGTCATCATTGAGGGAGCAGCGAACTTGGCATGTTGTGTTAGGCCGTAAAGCCTTGCGATTGAGAGTGCCAGAATCAGACCAGAGGCTTATACTTCTCTTTTTCTCACACATCTATACGTATACTTCAGACACGTTCGATACACATATTTCTCAAATGCACTCTCGTCGGAAAACCGGACGTTGGCATCTCATATACTCTTGCCTCGTGATGTATCCTCATCTCTATACTGATGCCCTCTTACATCCTTTTTTCTTATTTCTGGCAAGATATAGCTGATGCCTGTCAGACTTGCGAGGCAATTTTTGGATGGGAGCTTGCAGCTTGGCTGCAGAAAATGTCAGTCGCGTAATGCGCTAGATAAACATCCCTTTGTCGTACTTTTGACCCTTCTCGGATTAACCAGTCCGACGAATTTTTGGGCTTGAATTACTCGTGCTGGCCAAAATTATTCTGAGGGATTCCGAATATGTGTTTATATTAGATGCGTTCTTGTATGTGAAGTATAGGCTTGCATGGGCTAAATCGAGTTGACGAGTGATTTTTTTAGAGCTTGACTGCGAATGATTGTCTGTGGCTCTAAGCTTAGTCAAAGCTTTTAGGATCTGAGGCTTGCTGGACAGTTTAGATTTGGTTTTAAATGGTTTCGAAATGGTTTTAGCTGGTATATTGCAGTGGTGTCTGTCATCGCTTGTAGGCAAAAGCATTTTGTTGTGAGAAGTGTTTGATTCCCATGATGATAGAAGGTGATAATTACATTAATTAGAACGAGTTGCAGGGGTGTAGATCCACAAGGAAATGATTCATCAAAAATACTTTGATATCAGTTTCTTTTTGTTATTTCAATTTTACAGAACATGGTTGGAGCATTTATCGATGTAAGTAAATAGGGGGCATTATTTCGTACACTGGCATGTTAGTAAAAGTTCTGCTTTGATTTCTTTTGCAAAATTCTCATGACAATTCTTCACTGAATCGTTACAACTCCAAAACACTGTAGCGTATAGTTCCTTATATCCGCGGAGGATGGACGAAACTGGATTCGAAATTTTCTTAGAACCCCTTTTTCTCGGCTTGTATGTTGGTGATTCTATGGGAATAATTTGAAAAATTTTTCTCAAACAAAGATTTTTTAAAGACTTTCAAGTACCTTTTTTCATATTAAAAATTGTAATATTGACAGAAAAATGCTTTTAGCGTATTTCTGAAATGCTTTTTGAGGTGTAAAATAGTTTTTTCGCCTTTTCCGAGTTTTAATGCCAAAATATACTATTTATTGTGCATACGCCGATGCTTGGGCTCTTGGATTCAAGCTAAAGGTATATCCTAGATAACCTGCTGAATGCAATTAGAGGAACCAGAACTGAATTGACTGCGTTCAAAAGATCGAGGGTCTTCCGCACAAACACGAAACCATAGAAAAAAAAAAACATAAAATTTGTTCCTCTCTTCCCGAATGAAATCCTTCATTTAGAGACCATAGAACCTGGGAGTGGCAATACCATGAAGGTCCGTATGCTTGACATTTAATTTATAAGCTCTGGCGCATCTACCCACATAGTCCGATGATAAGCTCGAATAAACATTAGAGTCACATTTCTTGATCATAAGAAAAAACCGAGGTTAGTACAGGAGCTCGCACCAGCTCATTCTTCCTTGATCATCAGAAGCTACTGTAAGTTTGGTTCCAATCAATAGAATGAGCTTTAAAAATATTTATTTCGAAGGAAATCTACCAGGTTAACACAAGTCAAAGAATGGATTTGCATCCGATTTGATCGTTGAGCTATTTTATATTATTTAGCAACAGCATTTTGGATTAGCGATATAAACTCCTGATACAAGGAGATACAGAATTTTGCAAGGATAGTCGGAAGGGATTTGTTGATATTAGATGGGCTAAGATAACATTCTTAGCAGAAACCGATTTTGGCCATCGAGAAAAATGAGTGCGTTGACCGACGAGTGATTTTTCAGTCATTATTCATATCAATCATCAATCGCATTGCTATATAAGGTAAGTGTACCCAACTTGCCTCTGTACCCAACTTGCCCCCACATGCCGATTTCAGGAATAGGCGCTCGTTGACCTTCCCGCAATTTTTTTTTACGTTTGTTATGTTAGAATATGAGAAAATACGTAGTTTTCATCGACCCCGGATCATTTCTGCGTTCTCCAGAAAATATGAAGTGAGTTTTCCATTTTTCGTGTTTGCAGGGCTAAGAAATTGAGGAGGAAATCGCGTTCACTAAAACCGGTGCCAATTTATTTTTATTCGACCAATCTTGACGTACCTCAGCGCATTCGATTCCTTGTCTCAATACCTTCAAAATCCGCTCTTCAGAGTTGCAGAACTCTGATTTGGAGCGATTTTACGTACAAAACACGAAGATGGTTTGAGAATCAAGAAGGCCGACATCGGAGTGTACCCAACATGCCCCCATATGGTTATCTCAGAAAGGCGTGCAGTATGACTTTTTTTACCACTCAGAACGTGTTTATCACGTCAAAATAGGTCGGAAACGATGTCTTGGGCCAGCTCAAAGCTACAAATGTCGCTGCACGGTGATCAAAACGGATCAAAGCGATTCTATTCACTTCATCGCCGATTTACATTGTTTTAAATGATGGGGACAAGTTGGGTACACACTTTTGTGAACTCTCAAAAATCACCTTTTGGGAGAATTCAAACAGCTCGGCTCCACTATATCCAATTTGGACGTATCTTAGCTCATTTTAAAGGTCTGGAGACAAGCTTTAAAATGAGCTAGAGTACGTTGGAAAATATGGAGATGGATCGAAGTTATTGCGAAAATGGCTTAATGGGGGAAATTGGGTACACTTACCTCATATCACCCACAATGTAAATCGAGCAACGATGTGATATCAATAAGATCATTTGTGTGTATGCAAGGTTCATCTAGACAAAGTTCAGATAATGGAACCAGAACATTATGCATCCAATAGGATCGAGGAAGGGAGGGGGTGGTGATTATAAAAGAGAGTATAGAGCGATCAGGGCAAACTTGAAAGAGCAAAGAGAGAAGGGAAGCACCAGAGAGAATTCAACTGGGAAAAGAGACGTGCCGGTAGTGTTTGTTCAGCCGCAACTTCTCCAAATCTTTTGTAATGTGGCTCCGTATATGCCACCGATATATTCCGGTATAACATATATATGTGATTTCGAGGGTTACGGTTGTGCCATGGCGATAATATAGATAGGCTCGTGGTTGACGCTGAAAATAGAGGCTAGAATCAACCACGAAAAGGCTACCAAGAAGCTTTCTGGTAAATAATTCGTTCTCTGACTTTCCCAGTGCTCTCTGGGAGCTTTTTTGCCTTTCTACTCTGACTTCACTGAAGCATGAGCTATAGATTTGTCGGCACTCTCAAACGACCAGATTTCCAACACTTTTTTTCTTCCAGTAATGCCAACGGTAACGAGCATGTGTGATTGGTTTCATCGAAAAACTAGAAAAATATTATTCTGTAATTGATCTCCTGATGTGTGATTGTACCTCCTAGAAACTACTCGGAAAAATAAGTGGGGAAAAGTGGCTGGGGCGTGGGATGGCATTATGAATACGATTTAAAAGTCTGCTTTGGTTTTTCTTAGAAGAAAACCCATACAATTAGCATGGAGGGAACACATTCTTGGGAATATCAAATGGACCTGCGAAAATTTGCGTCGGGATCCCGGAAGTAGCTCGTGGAAGATTGTACTCGGAGCGTAGGTGACAATTTATCACACCTCGATATGAGAGGTTGGTTTCATTGTTCACTACAAACTGGTTGCGTAATTAATTGTCAAAATCGGTGCATCATTTATGTAAGTCAAAATTATTCGCGTTTGCAATCGTGTGAAAAACGGAACCTTCTTAGAATAAACATAATATATGAATAAAATTAAAAGGAACACCGATTTGGAGTAAAGGAATATGATTTGTTCCAAGGATCTTAAGAGTAAGATTTTCACAAGAAAATTCCAAATATTTCCTCAAAATTCACGACAAATTTTTGAAAAAATGTCGCGGAAAATGTAGAAGAATGATTATACAAGTTTTCATTGTATTGGGCGACGAGTGATGGTTAGACAACAATAGAACAAGCCAGATGAAATGGATGAGCCGCAAAGCACGTTTGGTAATTTTTTAGAATGTAATGCGTTGATTACATGAAATCTGAGTCGAATGTTAATGGATTTTGATAGTCTGCGATTTCTTAGTCCTTTGGTAATTTCAATAGTCGGCTGAAGGTGTTCTGAGGGTCGTTGATTAAGAATTCGTTCGATAAAACTATTTGTTCTGTTACCTCTCGTTGATTATTTTAGTCATCTCTCGTGGCCAGTTGCTTACGGTCCAGGTCTAGTTAGAAAGCCAAGTGAAATTGACCTATCTATTATGAACGTGAGAATTTCCACTAGCCTGATTAGGAGTTGCAACGGATCAGATATTGATTCCCGAGCATGTTACGACGTTGAAATTCTCGTTATAGTTCCCTCCTATGAGATACAGACTTCCCATTTAAGGAGAAAATACTTCTTAATCAGAGTGCATGTCAATAAGGCACTTTTGAAGATGATAAATTCGCATTTTATGAGCTTGCACCTCCCCTATACTCGTTCAAAAATAAGTAGAGTCACGCGTGATGGTCATTTGTTGTCGGCGTGTCGTTGTCTTATCCATAGTAAGAAGGTAATGCATAACGTGTTTCGTTTTGTAGGAACACAGATCGGCTGTCTAAAAGACACGAAGCCACAGCCAAGACAAACCTCAAATGCTTGCTGAGCAAACAGTTGGAATTAGCCGCTTTATATGGTCGGCTCGCGACCGTAGAGTGAAGAGTGCGTATACATCAGGCATGCGTTGGGAGACTTATCATCTCATGCGACAGTTTGCTTCACGATATGGATGTGTGAAATACCACTGCTTCCACCCTCTGTTCTTACGTTGTATGTAAAGCTGATGGAAGTGGATGAGTTGCAGAGCCGTTTCATCTTTTACCATTTAGAACTTGGTAGAGAGTACCATTTTCCCGTGACGTTGGTACTCTGCGAGATTTCAACTTGGATATGATTCAAATTTACATGGTGTTTGCCTTGGTACAGAGTGACTTTGGTTTATTATGAAAAATGTCCGACTGAAATTTATAAATTATTAGGCCTGTATAATAGTGGCTTCACTATGGCTAATTGTATGTGTAAGTCGAGATAGAAATAATTGAACCGCAACTGCAGTGACATTAAAAAATTGAATGCAATGAAAACATTTTGTTGATAACTCCAAGGATTTCGGTTAATGCATTCCGTTATGTTTTATGCAATAAACAGATTTCTTACAAATACTACGAAACTAGCAAGTTCTTCTCTCGTTGGCGTCCGCTCAGTCTTTGCCCTTGAGATACAGGTATCCCTCTGTATTAACGAAGGTACGTGAGAGGAGGTTACATCGTGATCATGAACACTGGAGACAGTATAATAGCATTTCTCACTCAGGGAACGGAGGGTTGCGCGACATTCGCGAAAGAATCACTCGATTTCCAAGACATGATTGGGAATGGATTGTTTTTTTTCTGTTAAGAGCACCATTTCAGATTTTAATGGCTACGAATGATATTCTTGAAACAGCTCTGTTACCTTCAGTTGTCCAGCTCATTTACCCAGAATCTTGTATGGTATTTTGTAAAGGACTACTCAGATCTTCTGCCGATACTCAAACTTCAATTGACTATGAATTGACTTGCGAAATTAACAGAATCTTATAGAATGAATACTCAAAAAGTTACTCAATCAAGTCAAAGTTACACAGTCACACTAACACATTCGAACGTGAAGTGAGCGACAACGTCGGGTCACTTTCGTTCAATGCCTTGACTCGAGAGTGACTAACTCTACTGAGTGCGACCAAACAACGAAAAAACTAGAGTATGGAAGCGCGAACTTTTAACGCTTAAACACATCAGTATACGTGACACCATCAACTTACCAACAAGACAACTTCTTCACCAACGCATGATCAACCATGACACCTTGAAAAGTTGGACACGCAGCTCAGTCGTCTGTTGCCTTCACATGAAAAATTATACGCATATACGTACGCACGCACACATTTCCTTTAGTTGGCAGCACTGATACACGATTTTTGGTTACCCGGAGAATCTATAAGCGGGCAGGATCTCACCTGTAGCTCGATATTTTGATAATACGTGACCGCTTCCCTATCCTTACTCTTCGGACACATATTTCAAATCAATCCCGAATTTTAGGCTTTTCTTTTAGTGTGGAGTGGTATCTTCATACCTCTGGCTACACCCTCGAATCATGTATTTAAAGCTTGGTTGTGAATGCTAAGGAGCTCTCCGTATTTTTGCATTATTATGAATCTTCTTTGAGGCTGTCTATCTTTCTCAGCTCAAGACACTCTCTGAACCGCCGCCTATAGAGTCACATCCATATTGGAGCGGACACCTAATAACTACGGTCTATCAAAAGGCAATCCGCTCTGCCTACACTTTCACCGCAAGACAGAAAGCAGATCTTACCCGTCTAATATCGAAATCCTACTCTACATATTATACATGTACAGAAGCTCTCCAACATTGTAATACAGACGACACTACCATCAGATCAGAAGACCAGCCTGAAGCGACGTCTGATCCTCATAGTTGAGCTATATATACTGACAGTGATGCGGATGGTACTGCATCAACCCTATCTACGCGGACCAACCGCAGGAATATATATCCAGATAATCCGCGACCCATTCATATGCTGATGCGCGGTACTTGTCGCGTGAAATTGCCACCGGGCGATCTCTCTATACACTACCGTATGGTATTGTGCTTTAGCGATGTCACAGTGGTATACGCTATATATATCTTCATCGTCACCGAGGCAGAAGTGGCATGATGGGCTTCGATTCCCTTTTCACGCCTTGCGGATTCGGTTCTTGCTTTTTCATTTATATGCGCGTGTAGTATAGCAGTGGGTACTCTATATATATTGAGATCTTTTTTGTTGGCATTTGAGCCCAATCGTATCGGCATCGAACAGCTATGAACCCATCCAGCCAATCTTGCGTCTATGCATTTTTTGCATGATATTACATACCTTTATTGAGAGTGTCGTTCTCTGTTTGTCCCTCTCACGGTTTTTGTCGACGCCTCTTTTCGGTACTCGGAAATCCTGAATTTGCAGTTTGGCGATCGATCAATATAGGTTGGGTTGGATCAACGCGGTTCGAGATGAACATGCCTTGTGCTGCGCGTCAATCTCGACTTCAATGGTGAGTTTACTTCGCTGAAAACATTTTAAAGAAACAGAGAGATGTTTTTCCGAGTGTTTTATAATCTTTGTTTTTCAATGATGCAATATTTGTACTTGATGACCGGATTATCTAAGAAAGACCAAATTGGATCACAAGAAATCTAAATCCCTGAATCTACGTTTGACCTCTCATTTTTTTTTGTTGGAAATATTTTATAATAAGATAACGTCTCAAATTTTTCGATTACTTCAATTATTCATTCAGGTTCAATTTCTGGCTTGGTTGGGACTAATTAACATCACAATGACTTTAAAACTTGATGGCTTAATATTGTGATTTGACCTATATAATGAGACCACACGCCCTTGTTGATCTCATAATGTTTCAAATCACTGGAAATGCCTTTACCCAACAAAACTTACATGTTTGTTCATCTCATGCCATAGTTATAAGATCAGATGACTCAACGGTTCACTTGAGGACCTCTTTCATGATGTATCACCTGCTGATTATTCATCAACCGAGTGATCATGGAATTCGACGATCCTCACCTCTTCAGTGATGTGTGATCCAGTTCGATTTGATCATAGTTTAACAACCAAGACGCAAACTTCTTATCTTCTCAATGGGTTTCAACTTGGCCTTTTCATTGATTGAACTATTGTACTTGATATTTATAGCTTATGTGACTAGTCAATGAAATTTTTGATCTTTCACTGAGCTAATAATCTTGTGGGTACATTCTTGATGAGCCAGTGATCAAACTTCGCAGCAAGATAGTAATTTGGTGTTATGGACAATTTAAAAATTGGTTGATCAGATAATTAGGTTCTATGAGTCTTCTATAAGGGTATCCAGGCTGAACATCAAGTTGTCTGTTGATATAACTATGGACCTGTTATTTGATTTCTATAGTTTCGGTTAGTTGTCCGGTAAGTATGTAGGGTATACGAACCTTCGGATCATGATCTTCGACTGTTCATCATTCGATAACGAGCTTGATATAAACTTACGGGTTGAAGAGTTATTATCAGGGAAGGCTAACGGATGGTTACCTATGAGTTTTAGGCAGTAATCGGGTTGAGACCGGACCAACAGTATAAATAATTTCTATATATATATACAGTAGTCGCGTCCTCGGTTTGATAGTCCATCAAACATCAATGCTCGGATGAATGTATATAAGATCAACTGATGGTTCACCTACTTGATTCAGGTTATGACATACTTCGTATTTGATATCTTCTATTTCATTTGTCCTTGATTCATCCCGGAATCTTAAAAACTGGGAATTATCCAATTCCAGGCCTGTCCAATTCGATTCTGAAGTCCATTCCAGAGTTTGCGTGGTTTTTTGTAAGGCTTGATCTCAACACCGTCAAAATACTTTGAACATTTTTGACGACTTCCGTCTTCATTTCATAAGGGGAAAAACCTGCAATTGAAATTTTTCGTCGATTCAAGGTCAGTGATGTACGTATATCGAATTTTCACAGAAGATCGACCCATTATAATTATAATCAAAAGAGTACTCTGCCAACTGTTACAACGGGTGAGATGGCTATAATACTTCCACACCCACAATTCTGTGGCGGTCGGACTAAAGGGCGTAAGTCCATTTGAATGAAAATCGAGAAAAATTGAATGTTATCACTATAATACAGGGGAGTGGGCTTGCGCCCTTTTACGAATGGAATTTTTTGCCAGCAATGTAATATTTTGGTCCGGAACGAGTTGTAAGTGATGGAGATGATCCAGTAGAACATCGTAGATGCTTTAACTCAAATTTTATGAAAATTGGACTTACGCCCTTTAGTCTGACCACCACAGAATTTTTCTGGTGTTACAAAGCTGGAATTTTTACCAACTGATGGAGAAATGTAGAGGAGACACAAGAAAATACTCAGTGTTGGTGTTGTCCACTTCAAACATACCTTGTACAAGTCATGATACCATGTCTGTAATCTTATTGGAGGTATTGTGGATATCAACTGAAAATGTACGTCCTTATATTAGGAATATTCTGAACCAAAAAAAGTACACGGGATGTTGACTTATCGAATGCTGAGAAACTGGGTTATTAAGAAATGGCAATGCAAAACTTTGGTTTCGTAGAACAGCTACTGTGGCTAAGAAACGATCGAGAGTGCCTATTTAAGCAATGCAGAGGCCTCGGAAATGCTTGTAGGGGCACATTGAGTCTGTTTGTTATCTTTATGCCATGCGCAAAGCTCCCGGTTGATTTTATACTGGAGAAGTGAACTTCTGCTAGAATGACGATGGCATGGCGGGACCCTAAAGCTGTGAATTTTCAAACGAGCATGTATGAGTATCAATGTATTTGCGTTCGGTTGGTTCTTGCCAAGTGTAAATGTGTAAACTGCTGAAATACGTGTCAGATTGAGACAAGATGCAGACCACCATTTGGCCTATTTGTCATCATTATCTTCGATCTCGTGCCAATTTTATTATGTATGGGGTATATCGTTGGCTTGTATAGTCATCTAGTTTTTTTTTCTGAGTCGTTAACGATGTGGACGTCCCGCTGAGACTTGGCTTGTTTCATGAGATAATATTTGCACGCTTCCGAACAAAAATTAACAAGTGTTATGTAGGGTGGCACTACTGTAATATATGTCACACAGTTTAGGGGGATTATGCATGCAGTAGGATCTAATAAGAGTTGCGTTTTTGGAGTCATTAGCTTTCGAAAGTGAATTTCTTTTTGTCAGTTTTGAACTATCTAATTTGTATGTATTTTGATTGAACTTGAATAAATATCTAAAGTACATCCCTGGTAGAAATGGTCATCATTTTTTGGTCAAAAACTGGCTAAATCATTCTCAAACATTTGGATTAGAATCCTAGTCGAACAGAATTCGGACAATATGTTTTAAGAAGACCCTAATAACCAAGCCTTCAATACATGGCTTTTTGAATGGGTGAAGAGAACTTTCCAATTTTCATTAGAAGAAAATGCTTGCTAGAGAATTGAAGTCATTTTGCCATTTCTCAGTTGCTATAATAAGAGCAACATTAACAGAAAGGACCTTCCTTTTTTCAGCGAAGATTTTCTTCCCGTGTATTAAAACTGAAAATTTTAAAATTACCCAATAAAGAACTCTCGCCTCCAAATAATCATACGGAATACGTACAGAGTTTGACCAACCCTTCGTAGAGATTTTATTCTCTAATTTGTGGGTTATGACTGATATTGACTGGGGTCCTGAGTAAATTTTCTCTTGAACTCTTCACAGAGCATCTCCAACAGTGAATTTGATTGGTTTTGGCGATGACATCCAATAAGAAATCAATCGCGATGACAACACTTTTTTCGTAATAAAGTATAAGTACCTAATAGGATACAAGAAAACAGATGAAACATTTCAATGATTTCATCAGCTTATCACAATTATATAATAAAATGGCCGAAGACGTTAGAGAAATCTTTTGAGGCTCGATCTCAAGAATGGAATATTAGTAAAATGCTCGGTAGAACAGGCCATGATTCTTGTTTTTCAGAAATTTCCAAGATTTTTTCTGGTTTCCATATTGGGTTCCCTGCATTCTTTCTAAGAATACTGATTGAAGGTATAATAAAAATTGAAAAAAAAAATTTTTTAAAACACGCTTTTATTACACAAGTTGGATCAGAAAAAAAAAACGGCTCAAAAGGAAAAAATAATTTTCCCTACCTTTTATGCCCATCTTTTGTTTGGGAAAATCTCATTGTATTCCACTACATACCCTGGGAGTTTTCATTTCAATGTGAAACTTATCCCAAAAAAGCTTGAGGTGCTTCTGTAGAAACTATTCAATTTTCAATTCTGTAGGTGCAAACGATAATATATATTCCATCAGAAATAGATATTGGAGATTTCCTGAGGCTTATTAATGAATCTCAATTTTTAGATAAAGCACCTCACGCTTTTATGGGATAAATTCCACATTGAAATGAAAACTCCCAGGGTATGTAGTGGAATACAATGAGATTTTCCCAAACAAAAGATGGGCATAAAAGGTAGGGAAAATTATTTTTTCCTTTTGAGCCGTTTTTTTTTCTGATCCAACTTGTGTAATAAAAGCGTGTTTAAAAAAATTTTTTTTTTCAATTTTTATTTCTTTTTTTTTAGTCATAAGTTATTCCTACTAAAATTGCTATGGATGGGATCAGACCGAATTTGAATTTCAAGTTTATTCCTCAGAGCTATTCTGAATAGTTTTTCTAAATAGAAGTTTTTGAAACTTTCATTCAAAGTCAATACCGAATAAGTATTATCACTCAAGCGGTTACCCATGGATCATGCTCGACAAAACACTTGGATAATTTCAGAAGTATTGTTAAAATGTCTCTCAGGCACATTTGTATAGAAAAAGGGCAAAGATATGTCAGTGTAGATCCTCATAACAAGTCAAATTCTGGATTCATGACTTAGATATGTCACTGTCATCTTAAATCACATTCCAGGTTGAAAAAGCTGTTCCATCAGTCGTTTGGATATCTTTTTTAGTCTTTTCATGATACTCTCAATGTGCTTGATGAGTTCTAACTTACATTGATTAAATGTATGTAGGAAGCAACCAATTTTAAGGCATTCGTTCAACTCCTTTAGAGACCAGAGAAATCAGTTGTTAATACTCTACATGAAACAGGGATGTTCTATGAGAGAACTGATTCCACATACATTGCTGGTAATTACCAATGACTTGAAAGTAAAAGATTTTCACCCGTCGGTTGACATTTGTTGGGCGATACTTGATCACAGCGTGTCACCACCTAACTATCATTGAAGAACAAGAATGTTGTCAAAGAATATACATCAGGACACAATTTCACTGATTGTTCTCTTATACACTATAAGCACTTTTGTAGTCTATCAACTTTTTTGCAAATGAAACCAATCTGGACTTTGAATAAGTGCCCTACATTCACTGTTGAAAGGGAGCATAACTCCATAATCATTCTTCATATGATTCACCCGCTGGAGCTAAATGGCATGAAGCCATCGCACACTGTAATATATTTTCAAATATATTTTATGTAGTAGGGATAACTAGTCGTGTGAAGAGAAGTGTATTCATACTCATCCCTGGTTCGACCACAAAGAAAGTAAATTACAAGAACTTTGATCAAACTTGTTCACATTCATCACAAAATCTTTACGACAAACCATATGAAATATTTAAAACTGACAGCGGAGCTGTCAATAATGCCAATGAACTTTGGTGACACAAGGGAGCGAAAATGAATGTTTGGTGTAGAAGTGATCTTAGGTGACAAGACCAATAATCTATATTCGTTACCAATGATGAGCATTCTCAGTTTCTACTTCATCTCCCTTCTCTGATAACTACGACACAGTTATCACTGCCCCCTTTCCACCATGATTATCACGGGAAAGCAACCGGTGGCCTCGCAAAAGCAAACAGAAAATTTCTGGCGCGAGGTTATGCCATGTACTTGTACCTGTGCCTCAACGTGGACACCCGGGCGCGTTGAGAGCGAGTGCTTTGGGGTATATGCCTGTATATGCCGTCCGTGTCCCGGGCGACGATCACGAGGAAAATCGGGGGCACTCGGGGCCCGGGGGGTTTTCTCGAGGTTAAGATGTGACAGTCCGTGAGCCGTGACTTCAAACCACTTCAAACACCGAACTCGAGTGAGCTGGGTGACGGCTAGCTTGCGTATAGCTGTGCGGCAAAACCCAGATCACAGTAAAATTGTCGTATTTCCAACGTATTTCCAACGTTTCACGAGAAGCGCTTCGATTGGCCGAAATCGCTGAAAAATGAGTGGAGGGGAACGAGGCGAAGTGTAATAAAAGCGTAGAAAAAACTCCATACCATTCATCGGACATTTTACATCCGTTTCCGGAACCCTCGCCGGAACCAGTCATAGAGAATTCTATCTCTCCCAATTTACTAAGTAGTCGAATTTGAGTAACGTATAGAATGAGCTCATAGAGATCCTTAGGATCGGATGAGAAACTTTTGCGAAAATTTTCGAAAAAAAAAAGAAAAAAAAAGAAAAAAACATCCTTTTCCATGCCCGTGAATGAGAATAGTATAACTTGAAAACATAATTTTGCTCTGCATATTTTGATTCAAAAACATCACCGAAATTTTCGCACATTCACTGGGGGAAAATCTATATCGTCATCTGTTCGCCCACACACGAAGCTCTTATACGCCTTCACTTGTTAACTAGAAACAAGCTGACGTAATGATGTGCCACCGCTAGAGATATGAAATAATAAACCAAAAGTGGCGACTGTGACAGAATGTTTATTGTCATATGACCATGGAAGATTGCGACTTACCGATCCTCAGAATTCCAATTTTGTACGTGAAGCTATATAACTCACACAAATTCGGCTCTTGACCGATTATCATATGATTTCGGTCAAGTTATTGTCAACAATCTTTCTTGTCACCAGATGAGATTTCTCATTTCGAAACACTTATTTAATTGAGTAGAGTATTTTTAGTTCCGTTTTTGATTGACCTCACAAACTCACAGCTTATTCATTTAGATTTCCGAAATACTTAGTCCGACGGTAGTTATCATGACAAAACGTCAAACTACGAAATTAATGCATTGTTTTAATAATACCAGAACGGATCTTATCCTTTTCAGAGTCAGATAAATCGAAGAAAGGCTTCAGTATAGACCTTTCTCTCATAGAATTAAACATTCCTTCGTGAAAAAGCAATTAAACTTGCCTGATATTTCAAAGTAGTCTAAGCAGTATATCTACTTCTATATAGGTAAATTTAACGCGACATTGACGATTCGCCGTAGGGCTAAATACTCTCTTCCACTCAAATTTGCGGGACCTTTGCAAAACGACAAAATTGAAATTCGACGTCGTCCTTTACTTCCTCTCTTTAGCCTTGTGCATTTAAATGAAAATTAAGGCTAGAGAGAGAGAGAGAGAGTCTCCATCTCGGCACTGAGCCTTGCAATCGCCGATCTTGTAGAGGTACTCTCGTCGCTATCTATGAATATTCATACATGACAGAGCGGGTTTATAGCGCACCCTGGTTGGCTTTTTCTCGTCCTTCCAGTTTGAGTCAGAGACGCCTGCTTGGCGTATTTTCTGCCTATCTGTGAAGCCTGATTCTGAAATGTGCACTTTGACTCGTTGAATGAATTTCCATCTAGTGACTAGATAATTATCTGTGCCTTAATTCATCAAGTCTTGGAAGGCATGAGAATTTTGATGATACTCCTGAGAGTGGGAATTTAGGGAGACTGTGAGGCTCGTTTGAGATAATATCCCACAAGAACGTAATGAACAAAATATTGATTGAGACTCAAATTTTGTTCTAGTCATTTTTCGGCTCTTTAAAAAATACAAATATCTGCCATCCCTGAGCGTATGGGAAATCTTTTTTGGACTTGAGCATGTAAATGAAAATTCTCGTATCAATCATCGTTTCAAAATTGGAATTGCTTCAACCTGAGAAAAGATTGAAAGATTATGAAGGGTTATCCGGAGATTTCGAAAGATTGGAGAAAATGGTACGGGAAACCCGGTTAATTCGAAAATTGCCTCAGGGGATCTCAATTGTGAACTCATTTCTTGTATTATAGAGGTGAATCGAATTTTGAGGAAAGTATCTGAAATACGACTCATATGTTCGTGATTCCAGGCTTCTCCTCGGAATCAATCGAATCTTTAGGTATGAGGTAGAATTCTCATTTCGTGAGATTCAAACGGAACACGATTTATATCACGTGGTTATAGTTAAATATCCTAACGTTCGGCGCTGTAGTCTTGTCTATTTAGGATTTGTTCGTTTGAGATTTAATTTAAGATGCCATTTGAATTCGAATGAGGATTTTGTCAAAAATCAAATTTGGCAGTGTTGTGTCGGTCGTTTCTGGAAGGATGGTTTATTTAAATTCTGACATTTTTTGCGTAGCTATAGCTCCATATCTCCTTCCTATTGAGAAAAAAGAAAAAGAACTTCACTGGAGTCACAACATGTTTTGCTACACAAACCCGAGTCGAATTCCAAAGTGAAACTAGATTGAAAAAGCCTCATCTTGATGACTGTTGAAACAGATACTCACAGTTTGTCGAGAAGATAACGAGGTCATTTTAAAAAATTGTCATATTTACAAAAATTATATGACTCCGAGATAGAATTCTACCTTGAAATGAACGAAGCTTCATTATATCTCGTAGGCCCGAGTTAAGGTGGACACCCGTTGGCATTTTTTTCCATGCGGGGTACAAATTAGATCGGAGTTGATTATCACATGGTTCGACATTCTGCCTTGGATGATGAAGTGAACAAATCGAGAAAATGAAAAATTCGACACGGACGTGAATTTCTTTTCGTCTTTTAAGAAAGATACTTTTGCGATAGGGCATCGTGTAGCTCATCAAATATGGGGTCCGAAATGACTTGTCCAATAATTTTTTTACTGCTCAATTTGGCAGGAGAACTGGGGGAAAAATTCCTAATTTGAATTTGCCACCACAATTGCCGTAGAGGTTAGTCGCACTACGTATTAGGTGATGTTATTGTTTCGGTATAATGTCGATTGCTCTTGTTATCGTTGGTGTTCAACCTATGATCACGAATGTTGTCTTGTAGGTTATATGCAGCCACGGCATTGACAATAAAAACTCGTGATCGAGTGAGAACTTCGATCGGCTTTACACCGTCGCAAAATATCGGATGCATCGAGCATGTACTCTTCTATCATTAGACTCTTGTACTGAAAGGTGCGGAGTAATGATGCGGAAAAATTTGTTTAGTAGTCATGGGATCAAAAACCTCCAATATAGGACGAAATTGGAACGATCCCCCATTCCAACCTCTTAGAAAATAGTAATGCCCAGCCGGTTTAGGTGGTGGTTTTCAATTTTAGACATTTTATCAACCAAATTCTGAGTACAAATTTTGAGAATATGTATCACACGTGGTAAACAGATCATGGGCACGAGTTGGATCGGTATCTCATAGCTGGGAAAATTTTAAAAAATCTGAAAAATCGTGGCTTTGTCTGCTTTCTCACGAGCTTAAAATTCTATGGAGTGGGTAGTGCTTCCGAGAATTACAAACGTGAACTCATACTAGAGAATAATAATGCCAAGCAGATTTGAATACTGCTTTTGAGTTCTCAACATTTTCTCAACCAATATCTGAACGCGAAGTCTGGAAAAAGTCTGCATCATAAGTAGATGATTTATAGGCATAATTTAAAACAGCATCTCATAATCGGGACGTGGATAAATACACGAAAATTTGTGGCGTTGCGACTCTACAGTTCTGAGATCAAAGTTCTTAAAAGTGGTTGAGTTTTTGGAAAATTTTAAATACGAACCACTCAGAAATGGGTGATTCCAAGCATATTTTAGTTTTGCTCTTCGAGTTTAAGGGTTATATCATGTAAAATTTGACTACAAAGTTTGGGGAAGTTTCCATCACAGATCAATTATTAACACAAATGAAACTAGTATCCAGTAGCTGGGGAATAGAAAAATGTCTGAAAAAAATTGTGGCTTGGACTGACCCAAATATGATGTCAAAATTCTCGAAAGCGAATGAGTTTTTTTTTCAATTCCAAACTCGAGTATGATTGATATCACGATTCTCAGTAGCTTGCCCTTTTTCTATAAACCTTTTCGCCCCTCTAAAGATGATGATTTCATATAGCTCGGCAGTTGGTTCTCAATCATTTTCGAATTATTTCCTACTCTCTATAGCTACAGGTTATTGTTGCAACGCGTGTTTACAATTTACTTTGATGCAAACTCTTCTGAGATTTTGTAGTCAGATTTTAGCTGACAGAACTTTTATAATCAAAATGCAGAACTCGAATCTGCTTGGCATTACTGTTCTCTAGTAGGTTCACATTTAAAATTTACACGAAACCTTTCCATTCTTAAGGATTTTGGTCTCATATGTGAGCAGTCAAAGCCTTAATTCTTTCAAACATTTTTATACTCCCTGGCTATGGGGTACTGGTTCAACTCGTATTTATAGTCTACCTTCGATGCCAACTTTCCTCAAACTTTGTAGTCAAGATTCAGCTGACAGAATTTCTATAATTAAAACGCAGAACTTGAATCTGCTTGGTATTGCCATTCTCTAGTGGGTTCACGTTTGAAATTTACACAAAAACCACCCGTTTTCTGAAAATTGTGATCCCATTCTAGGTAACCAGCAGAAGCCACAATCTTTTTGAAACATTTTTCTACTTTCCAGCTCCTGGGTACCAGCTCAATTCATGTTTATGATGTACTTGAGATGTAAACTTTCCCAAACTTTGTAGTCAGAGTTTGGGTAAAAATAAAATGTCTAAAAGTAAAAGCCAACATCTGAAACTGGTAGACATAACCATTTTCTAAGAGGTTCGAATGCGGGATTGTTCCAATTCGTCCTACAATGGAGATTTTTGATCGCGCATGACTACTACACAATTTTTTCCGCATCATTGGACTCTTGTACTGAAAGGTACAAGAGTACATGCTCGATGCATCCGATATCTTGTGACGGTATAAAGCCGATCGACATTCTCACTCGATCACGAGTTTTCATTGTGAATGCCGTGGCTGGATAACCTACAAAACAACATTCGTGATCATAGGTTAAACACCAACGATAATAAGAGCAAGTGACATCATGAGTAATTTTGTAGATTTTTTGTCCTTGATGTTTAATATATGAGCAAGTGACATTATTCCGAATCAATAATAACATTACCTAATACGTGGTGCGACTAACCTCTACGGCAATTGTGTTGGCAAATTCAAAATGACCTATTTTCCATTAGTCTTCCTGCAAAATTTAGCGTTGAAAAAATTATCGGACAAGTCATTTCGGACTCCAAATTTAATGAGCTACACCATGCCGTATCGCAAAAGTATTTTTCTTGAATATTTCGAAAAAACTTTTTCGGCTCGCATCGAATTTTCCATTTTTTCGATCTGTTCACTCCGCCATTCAAGAGAAAATGTCGAGCCATGTAAAAATCAACTTCGATTTAATTTGTACCTCGCAAAGAAAAAAAATGTCAAGGGGTGTCCACCTTAACTTGATCATACGAGATATCCAAATTCATCTTCCGATAGGCATGAATTTCACAAAGCACAAGGGTATCATCGCGCATCGTGATTCTAAGCCACCCACTCAACAAAATCAAACTCCGTATACATACATACTTATATGCACTCGACTCATGAAAAAAAAAAAGTATAAGAAACCCCTATTATACTTGAAAAGTTCAAAATCATGCATATCCGCGTCAACGGAAGTGAGAAAATCTCATCAAATCCAACCGCACTCTAAATACTATACTAACGTCAGCCGCATAATTCAACGCATCAAATTTTTTCTTTCCGGGTTCCCGGAAATCCTATACCCATCATTTTAGACACCAATAAAGGCCTCACACCGCCATACATATATAGGAAGAAACTCCTCAAGGGTATAATATATAGACTCAAGCACATACCGCCTCGCACCCTCATCCACTTCCAAATAAAGTCGCAGATAGATGAGAAGAAGAGTAGCCATACGTCGTGTTCCTCAAGTGGGATATTTCAAATTGATTGGCCGCTATTGAAGGTGTGATGACGTTGACGAGTATCCGGATCTGCCAAGAGGATGATTAGACTATTACTTTGTCCAAGAGATGCCCGCATCTAGTCAAACAATGGCTGCCTATATACATATTATACAGACATATATAGACACAGAGAGACAGCGAGATGAAAACCGAGTTTGTGAGATGACGAGGAATTCTCTGCCTTTGCAGAAGCTTCGTCGAGAGTTCTATCTCTGATATATATATATATATATATAATCGAGGCAGGGCTTGAGAGTTGAACATCAGGCCGAGTATAGAGTGAGTGAGAGAGAGCTTTCCCCGTTATATCAAACGAAGAGAGCGAGAGATGTGCTGGAACTTTGGGAAGCAAGATGGAGGTGTCCTCGAGTGTTTTCGCTCGCGGCGGGCGTCGGACCCTTGGAATAACAGACGCCAAATTGAATCCTCTACTCGCTTTGTGTCCCCCCCCCCTCTCTCTCTTTCTCTCTGTGAGCTTCCCTCCAATTCACTTTACCGCCATATATAACCCTATGTAACCTTATTTATATATATGAATTCTATATATCTATATATATTTAGCCACCCCGAAAGCGTTAGAATTCGTCTTTAGACGAAGCCAGCCATCGTCTTTTCCGAGAGTTTTTCCGACCTCAACAAGCTCTTTAGAGCGATTGTAAGGGTTGCAGAAGCTTTTTCTCGCCATCGCCTTCATTACCTATATCCCTCATCCTGAAATTTTTCCCCCTTTTTTCCCAGGCCATCGAGGCGCTGCATGACGCTAGCAATCAGAATAAAAGCGCGGGAAGCTTGAACTTTTTGCAGGTTAGTTTGTGGAATCGATCAGGCTGCCAAGCCAAGGCAATTCCACGAATTGTGAAAGATTTTTAGTGTAAAGTTTTCCATAAAACACGAATTTTGCTTCGTTTTTGTCTCGATTTTTGCTTTAGTTGATTCAGTCGTTCTGGATCCGACAGTGTTCATTTTATCCATGATTTTCACGTACCTAACCGAAATCGAATTGTTGATTCCCTCGATATATTCCAATAGGGCGTTTGAACTAAATTCCGCCGTGGAATTCTATTCTTGAACAACTGTGTGTTTCAGGATCTCGTGCTTAACTGAATCCGCGCGATATAAAATGAAACATTGAATTATACTTGATTCAAGATCCAAAATCAATCAATGTCATTCATGCTCAATAATGATTCTCGGTGTATGGAAGTGATGTTAGGGTTTGAAGAATCAAACTCCGATTAACCATCTTCAACACGCTATCGTTCCAGGCCTATATCCCTTCCATCCTTATGAGTTTTGGACTAAACTTATCTCGTTATATCAGATGAAGTTAATAATTTTGTCATCGAAAAGACCCTGGTAGAAATTAGGTTTCATCTGCCCGAGCAAAGCTAAAAGAATGGCCAGTTTTTATACACAGTCTAGAGGAACTGAATAATTTATGGCTAAATTTTGAACAGATGAAATGCCAATCCTACCGCGGGGCACCATAGAGCTGAAGTTTTATAGTGGGTCGCCTAATTTTCTTAGCTTTCGAAAAAACACCAATGAGCCTTGTCAAGTCCTGAGTCAACTGGGATTTCATCCCTTGAGTTGTGATGTAAAAAATGTACATTTTGGGAACGTTCCAATCTCACGGTTCGTGTCCGGATGCTATTAAAGAGCTATCGGTTTTGACGATACCTGAGTCATTTGGATTAAACATACTTTTTGATATAATTTTAATGTGCCAGAGTATAGTATTCTGACTCGTGAGCGTAATCCCTAGTAAAAACAAGTGCCTCATGATTATATATGAACATGTTCCCGACTGGACTGTGGTCATACATGACCGCCTATGACCACGAGGCCGAAGTCATAGGTCGTCATTGGTCTCCATACTTGATCCTAGGAATTCGTGTTGGAAATGAAGCACTTCATTGCGAACTCGAAGTGTTTCTCAATCCGAAGTTTCGAAATAAGCGCGCTTGGGGCTCCAACTGCTAGGTCTCCATCCGATATTGAAAATGTCATGTACAACTACTTGATTACAATACCCTACGGCCATGTACGAGTTGGCTTTGTGTACCTATGACTAACCATGGAGACATAATATTTTCTGAGGTCATAGATGGTCATAGATGACCACAGTTTGGCTAGGAACATGTTCATACATGACCATGAGGCACTTATTTTTACTAGGGATGTTATACCGTCAAACGATGTAGCTTTGGGACACTTTTGATCATTTTTGATAGAAATTCCTCTGTAACTTTGATTAAAAGTACAATATATTTGTAGTCAAACGAAAGTTTACAGTTGCAGCTTTTGATTGATGGGTCTCAAAGTCACGTCTCACGTTCTTAATTGGTTGGAGTTATGGGTGTCCAAAGAAGTGTTCTAAAGTTGGACCCCCAATGGGGTTATTTTGCAACAGCAAAAGTAAAATGTGAGGACTGTCGACATTATGTTTTGCTGTACGGCTCTACATTCATTCCTAAATATCAAAAATCCGATTTACTATGCCATTAGTAGCATTGGAGCTCCCATATATTATGGTGGATTTCGTGGAAAAGACTTTTGAACCTCATTGTGCGCTTCTCGAAGCTCAATTATCAAGTTTTCCAAAGTTACCCCGCCCGGTATTCGAAAAAGCCTAATTCTCTTCGGTTTCCTGAGGTGTTCCGAAGTTACCCCATACCTCGACAAAGCATGGATTTTCCCATTTAAGTGTTCCAAAATCACCCCGGTTTGCAAGAAAAATATGAACTTTTCAGTTTTCACACTACAAAATAGAGGCAAGATGAAGGTACACCAATGTAAAGATGAAATCGTCAAGGTATTATTGGTATGGTTTGGTGAAATCTAATAGCGCCATAGCCATGATATGGACCGGAAGTGCTTGAATCATACTGGTCGTTTGGAGCAACTATTTTCCCCCAAAACCATCTTTTCGAAAAAGTTCGTTATAAACGAGCACACATCTGATCGGGGCCTCACATCGGTGCGAAACATTCCCCACACATCCCGTTAATTAGCAAAAGTGGTACTAGAACCGGAGAGAAACCTGGTTTCCAGGTAACGGAGATATACAACGTTTTACTCGAGTGCTCCAAAATCACCCTTGCTGTTCAAAGTATCCCATTTCACGATAGTTCTGAGTCAATAGATTTGGAACAATCGCGCACTCGCACTCAATATTTGATGGGTCGAGTGACGATCAAAATACCAGACCAGACTCGCTATGAAGTTAAATCCAGAATTATTCTGATCCTTTTAGTATTAGGGTTTAGAATCATCTTACTTTATTATTTTGATATATGTTTGAGCTGAACTTTGTTCTGATCTGGGTTAGACGTTCGCCCGAAATTCGTAACGGACCAAAACCAAATATTTCCCAATGGAGAAAACAAATGTTTCAAGGATACTGTTGAAGATCTTATTCTCGAATAAAGTAGCAACACATAGAAAATAATGTAACATAATTTTTGTTCCAGCAAAGATCGGATCCTTCGTGACCCGAAACGACAAACAATTCGAGTTCAGTCATTGACACCAAAATACTAAATGTGGCTTGAGAACATCCCTCAAAAGGATGAATTGACCCGTCATTCGGTTATCTTGAGATGTAAAATGAAACCTCATCAAGAGTACAATGACTTCTAGAACGGCATGCCGCATCACGATTGAATCATCTACAGGTGATGAAAGAATCACATTGCTTTGGCATACGTTTAGTAAATAGCAATCAATCACTCAGATGAAATTGATTCAATGATACGTAAGGAGATATTTCATCGGCGATTTGATTTGTTTCTTTTGATTGCGCAAACATGTGAACAATTTATACGATGAACTCTGATGGCATCATACGGGTGCATGCATGCAATGAAGATGAAAGTACTGATCTTCGAATATCGTGAAATTTTTAAAGAATTACATATGGGATCCCACAAATCCATCTTGGTGTCAAGAATGAGAACATCAACCGTAATTATGGGACACTAAACGTTACATAACCTGAATTCTTTTGACGAAAGAAAGTGAAAAATATTCTTACCGACATTCAAATTTAACTCACGTATACGCTTCGGAAACAAAGCAGCGCAATCAATCTCCATAAATTGGATATTTTTTGAACACTTGATCCAAATGGAATCTTCTCACCTCAAAATGAGCTCATCACCGATAAAAGATAATAATAATCCCCGTCACGAATTTTGCCTCAAGACTATACTTCCATAACGTCTAATAGCACAGATAATCTCGTCGACCGCATCCTCAGATTTCCTTTTGCATAACCATCACAGTTCCTCATTGCTACGCAGCAAACCCATCACACAGAGCATTAGCATTCAGCACGTCTGATGTCCCCACCCAGTCCCCTCTTTTCTCTCTTCTCTCCTTCTCTTTCATCCATCCATCGCCTATATACATTCTGAAGGGTGTGTCTCACATCACAGCCAGTCTCATCAAAAGACCACATCCCACCATTGGGTTACTTAGTAACGTCCCTCTTGAGTCCAACAGCCAATAACTACTCTCCAAAAGCTCCCCACTACTGTATCTGGGCTACACTGCTACAGCATCATCATCAGAGGCAACTTGCTTGACTCTGGCTGCATCCCGCACACGCGCCAGTGTGTTTTTGTAGGGCTGCGGGGGCGCAGCGCAGCTCAAAATTATACGAGCAACAGCAGAAGCTTCAGTAGCAGAAGACGCCAACGCGAGTGTTGCCCAAGTCAAATAAATAAATAAAAGAAACAGTGTCGATACAATATGTCTCTTAGCGTAGGCTAAAGACGTTCATTGCACGCTAGTAGTTATAGAGGGACTTTTGGTGGAATTTAAAAAAAAAAATCTTGGTGTGAAAAATCTTTTTATCAAGATGCATACGTTGTTCGGTGAACAGAATGCCTATTACAGGCATCCGACGGGTGTACCTATGGGTATGGGTACTCCTGGTTACCCTGGTGTAGGTGGCGCTCCAAGTTATTACGAGGCACAGTACAGGTATGGTTATGCTGGTGCTACAGGATATCATCCAGGTGTCGGTGGTATTGGTCAACCTCATGTTCATCATCCACATGCTAAGGATATGCAAGTTAAACCACCATACTCGTACATAGCACTCATCACAATGGCCATACAGAAAGCACCGGATAAGAAGATAACTCTCAATGGTATTTACAATTTCATCATGGAAGAGTTCCCGTATTATAGAGAAAACAAACAAGGTTGGCAGAACAGTATCAGACACAATCTTAGTTTGAACGAGTGTTTTGTGAAAGTTCCAAGAGATGATAAGAAGCCTGGAAAAGGTAGTTACTGGTCTCTGGATCCTGACAGTTACAACATGTTTGAAAACGGTTCGTATCTCAGACGTAGAAGACGTTTCAAGAAACAAGATGCTCTGAGAGAAAAAGAAGAGGCTCTAAAACGTCAGAATATGTTGCCACAGATTCAGATTAAACAGCAGCGTCCAGATGTCGATACCAAATCTTCGTTGAATTCGGTACATCCAGAAAAGAAACTGTTGGATCAACAACAGGTATCAGGATTGTGTAAACCCAAGAGAGAACCTTTGACTGATACAACTACTTCAGCAACGCATTGCATGGTTCTGAACAATAACAAGTATCACAATCATCACAGTCCCATACAAGATTGTAAAAGTGTACCAGTTGTTACATCAGCAAGCCAAGGAGTCATACAAAGTACCCTGGTTCAAAGTCACCAAAGTCATCATCATCAACAACAACAGCAACAACAACCACAAGCACAACATAACCTCCAAGACATGACTCTCGATCCAACTAGTTTCAGTGTTGACGCTTTGATGACTGGTACAACTCGTGATAGTTCAGCTACAAATCAACTTCAAATGACCAGTCAACTGATTAGGGATCATCAACATCATCATAACAGTATACCACAACAACAACAACAACATCAACAACAACAACAACAACACAGTTTAATGAACACAAGGCAAGAGACAAATTCTTTGAGCAGTGTTGTGCAAGTGGATCAATCGGTGATTTCTAGAGATTTACAAAATTCTGTAGCAATAAGTACGACATCATCGGCTTCTACGACGGCAGCGGTTGCCGCCATGATGGCTTCTTCGGGATATGCTCACGTAACGAGTAGTAGTCTTTCAAGGGTTAACCCGTCGCCAACTTCTCATATGTATCCAACGGCATACTGCCCAAGTAGTTACATAATGGATCATCATACTGAATATAATGCAACATCGGCTGCTAGAAGCCATAGTAATGTTGCTCATGCTCAGTGGTATCAGGAGGCTTCGAGTCCTGACGCAACTGCGGCTATGTATCAGGATACGCAATCACCAAGCTGTCAGCTTTACAGGTGAGTTTTTTTTTTTAATACATATGTTTGTCATCTCGGGGGCAAAATGGTTGTGCGTTACAAGTATTTCTTTCGGAGTTCATTCCTCTTGGAGTCGTTTACCTCAAACTTTGGAACGATTCACTTTTATTGATCTTCGTTATTACGTGATTGAGATCAGTACCTCGGTAATCGTGTGCTTGAATTTCTGTCATGAAGAAGTGCATACAAAGAAAATGTATCGATTGTGAATTCGTGACGTGCAGCATTTGAAGTTGTGATATTGTTAAAATATATCCTGGGTCGTTCGATCAAGAGAATTATAGCCCAAATAAGATCGTTCCATCAACTTCACACGATAACACTGATTTTCGACGTTTGCAAATGAATGATGAGAGTAACGAAATAATTATGGGGACCAATTATAAGTATATTTCTGAATCTCACACTGAATTAACACCTTCACTGCAATTGGACCCACCAGTGGGGCACCCAACGCACACAGGATTCGAACGCCATTTCGGCCAGTGCACTGAACGTGATCAGAACATCTTTTTGCATAATTTTACTAATATGAAATAAAGTGTTACTGACTCATAGCTCTGACCCCCAAAATAACAGAATTCTACTATGATTGAGTCATTGAAATTCTTTTTAATGATCAATTCCACCTTCACTCGCTGAACTAGGCCAGAACTCGGAGCAAACTCTTTGCTCAAACTCACTTCATGGTCAAGGGTCTCAGAAATTGTTTTGCCTGACTTTCCCGAATATCCTATTTCATTCATACGAACAAGGTAGAGAATTTATCAATCTTTTAGCTCGTACATTCGTGGAAATGGATTTCGTTTACGAATAAAACTGCTGCAAAATCTTCTCTCGCAAGTGTGAACCAAATGTCTGTGATGCATTATTGAGAGTTCAATGATCGACAGGCGTTGGTATATACTCATGCATCAATACTCATGAGTGCGTGAAAACATATTTGCATTCTGTGGTGATATTATTCTAAGTGATATATCGCTAATGAGTTAGGGTTTGATCATATATGATCTGAACTGTTACGACAAATTCATGAAAACCACGTGATCCGAAAGAGTTGCAATGATTGTGAGAAAAATTCATCGACCCGAATCCAAGTCATTGATCTCATTGAACAACTGCAAAAAAGTTCAAAGGTTGATGACACAATCTTGCGCTCGAGATAAATATTGGAATTGTTTAGCCAAAATTATCAAATGACAAATATGGTGAGTGGATATAAATTTGGATTTCACATGGACGATGGGAATTGATTGATAGCAAATGTTGTAATAGCGAAGAAACATCTCCATCCAAGTTTTCATTCGTTGACGAAATCAGCGCATCAGTGTTTCATTATTTTAAAAAGGTTGGAGAATCTCTTTGGTCTCCTGGGATTACGTGAAAATTTACTAATATAGGAGATGTTGCGGAATAAACTTACACTGAGAAAAAATTCTTGGTCGTACGGCCATGCGTATTGTCGTACGACCAGAATGGTATTTGCTGCAGAACAATACCGATTTTGTTATCGCATCAATCTATCAGAACGATTTGGTGATCTGGTAATAGAGCCAGAATAGTTAAATATAACGCATATATTTCAAATGCCCCGATACTTGATGAATTAACAGTCATAGTACGGTTCTTTTGCTACAAATGCTACCAATTTTTTGCACGGGATAGCACCGCAAAGGGACAAATATAATCCAACGATTTTTTAGGTTATTCGTGCCAGATTAGTTCAATAACAAAATTATTTTGCTGTGGTGTCAATCCAGTATTGGTCTGACGGCAATACCACGTAACAATACAGTCGTATTGTTCCGACGGCAATATTTTATTCTCAGTGTACAGCTGATCGCTATTCAATCAAACGAGCTATTTTACAGTGTGTTCTTGAAAGGAATCAGATACTTTGATCCCACCAAAATTGTGTTTCATCTTATCCTCAAAAATAATTCGCTTCGTGAAATGTAAGAGGATGCCAGAGGCAGTAAAAAAGCGAAGAAAAAGGATCCCTTGTTCTCTCAACTTATCAAAACCGTCAATGAATTTTGACAACAAGCAGTACAGTGGCCATAAGATATAGGTCTTGAATTTGTTCATCCGCACGAAACTGATATTTTTTCTCCTTTTCTCATCTCCATGATTTCCCATCAGATCGTCTCGAACTTTATCAGTGAATGATTGAAGAAATCCTTGAGAAACGTGTGCGTATCTAATCTGGCAGGAGTTTCTCAGGTGAAAATCTAGACCAACTTATTTGCATTTTGAATTTTGTCATTGAACAGTCTGGTCTGCACTGAGAAAAAAAATTTGGTCGTACGGCCTTGCGTTTTGCCGTACGATCAAAAAGTGGTATAGTTAGGAGAGCAATACCGATTTTGTCATCACCCCAATTCATCAGATCGGTTTGGCAGTCTGGTGTTACTGCCAGAATGAATAAACGTGGCATATATATTTCAAATGCTCTGATAGTTGATGAATTCACAGTCACATTACGGCTATTTTGCCACAAAAGCTACCAGATTTTTGCCCAGAATGGTGCCGGTAAAGGGACAAATATAATCGAAAGATTTCTAGGTTATTCGCGTGCAATAACAAAATCATTTTGCTATGTGACAATCCAGTATTGGTCTGGCGGCAATACCACGTAACAATACAGTCGTATTGTGCTCACGGCAATATTTTTTTCTCAGTGTGAGGTTCTCTTTGCTTCGGCCGAGGCTTCAGCACGCATAGCGACGCACGAATGAGTCAAGAAGTTGTATAGAAGATGAATTTTTCATATTAACGGTCAGCTGCCGTCGGGTCGGAATTATCAGAACATCATATTTTCACTGAAATATACTTAAACAAATGTGCCTACTCTTATCGTTACGAAAAATTCTCCGGGATAACTCTTCGAGGTTTGGTGGCAGTCTTTTCCACCTTACCGCGATGATGAATTTTCAATGTCGGTGTAAATTTTGAGAAATGTTTTGAAAGTAGTTGAGGATGCCAAAAGTTATTTTCATGATTGGAATGATTTCTTCTTTCTTGTGTTCAGTTTGAAATATAGAGGTCAGTGGACTTTTTCTTCAGCTTTCAAATTATTTGATAAAATACTCTTTTGAGGGTGAACTTTTTTGGTGAGGAACTTCTGTTTTCAAAAAGGGGATATATTATTTCTCAAACAATGAAGTCTTCAATAATTGCTTATCCATCCAATAAAGTGTAGAAATTTATCTATAGTGTATGATGATCTAACACGAGTCTCGAAATTAAAGATGTCAGCTCGAATTCTCAAGGTCTACTGCTCAGTGATACCACCATAAAGTTACTCAATTTTGTGTAGTGGATACTAAAATTCTTAAAATCTTGATGAAATGAAAAGTTGACTTCCAATGCGATATGAGTTTTAAATTCTTGAATCATCGTGCGGGTCGATTTGAATCACATCTTTTTGAGCATGGCATCTCCTTTGATTTCACAGTTTGCTCAGAAACAGATGGATTCTCGACAGTCAAAAAAGATTTGTCTGGTTTATTTCATGCTCATTTCGAAACTTTGAACGAATAAGTTGGGTCGCAGAAAGTCATTAGAATCGCTGCATTGAAACTTGTCTTTACAGACCATATCTTTAGATCCTGCAACTATTGTCAGAGCCTGCGTTTAGTAGCTACAGGAATAATGATTTGAGAAATTTATTTCATAACCAAAAGTGCACGGTGGTTGACATATTGCAGACTTGAGGGCCATGTGAAGGATTTTTAAGACAATATTTGAGCGCACTTTTGATTTTGCCACCTTCACATTTGACAAATGATGTCAGATGATATAGCACATTTGTAAACAGAGAGATTCATAATAGTACTAGAGAATAAGTATCCCAGGATCATAATTACACATTAACAATGGTCTTTCATGATAGGGCTCATCGAATGCGATTCCTTCCAATGCTCTTATTTTGTGTTTTTCCATCTCAAATGTCCATTTTCAGGAGCTCCTCATCTTGCTTAGAACTCTCATCAACAGATTTCTTCTTGATCCGTACATCATTTTACGCAAGCGATTCGTGGTACCCAAGGCAAGATTCGATCCACGCAGATTTACTGCGATAAAATTTTTTTCAATTTCCAGAAAATTGGTGGAACGACTTTAGCTGGATTTGGGTTATACTTTACGCTCATTCTCTTTATCACAATCATACTAGATCAGAAATTGTATGCACGAAAATCCAAGACATAGTTGAGAAATTGAAAATCGGTTAAGGGGCACAAGTAAGTCCCTTTAGGAAAAATGACTCAAATCCTGGGTCAAAAAGCAATATTTGCAGCAATACAGTTCAAAATACATGTAAGCGATCTGCTATTTCCTCACATGCACTGTAATTAAATTTCTAGTCAATTTTCTCTTCCACACAGCTGATAGAAAATAGTGTTAGATTATTCAGACTATAGTTTGTGATTTTTGCATCTTCGTGATAATTACAACCCTCGCAATAAGTTCTAATCGGCCATTTAACTCGGTGATGGAAAACTAACATTTCCCGCCCCTGTATCAAAATCTTCTATTCTATTATTACATTTGTCATCACTGCTTTCCAGGATTGAGGAGGTCCTTTCGTCCTCTCTATAAAAACAAATTTTCATATCCATTGTACGTTTGAGAATCTGATCCCCGCGCAAAACGAGAGACTCCGCGAGTCACAAATTTATTTTTCTGATCTTTTCATTGGTACCACTCTATCACACCTGAGCTTGCTGTTTCTATTATTCATACACACAAAAATGATTCAAATTGTTTTTTCCGTAATTTGATGAGAGAGATTTTCATGATCGGCCCAGACTCTACGTAATAATCATTAACCGACCTCGTGTTCGAGCCGAGACTTTTTTCAAGATCAGCACTCTTCAATCCCATTCCTTGTTCAAATAAAGGCTCAAACTTCACAACCCGGATAGAATAAAATTCACGAAATTCGTTTCTGAAAAACAAAAAATTTGTATGATTTCAGATCGAGTCCGCCAACGTCGTCGTTATCGTCGGGTGCTGCACCGTCGCCTCCGCTCTATCACCACAGATACTATCAGGATTGCAATGCCGTAAGCACGAGTGGTAATTTACCAATAACGTTACACAAATACTGAGAATACCGAAATTCAAGATCCCTTACACGGGATCTTGAACAGAATCATCATCATCAACCACAATCAAATTCCATCGGCAATGGTGGTAATCAATTCGATCCCAATTTGGTATACGTTAAGCAAGAATGGATTCCTGCCAATGACGACTTTTCCAAAGAGTGGAATTGAGATATATTAGGAATCTTGGCTGATTTCATCGCTCATAGTGATCATTATACCCAAAAAGTCATTTTTTGACGAAATGGTGTATGGTGAGCGACGGTTGGTGAAAATGTGAAATGAATTGATTTTTGGATTGATGTGAGCCAATTTGATGAGGTGAAATGTGTGAAGGAAAAATTTTACTGATAGGTCAGAAGGAGCTTTTTGAATTGTGTTCAGATTTGATTACGAATTTTTGTTGTAAAATATGGTGATTATATATTAATCGCGGGAAATTTGTTGTAGGGGTCATTGTTGTGTATTTTTTAGGCGACTTTCTAATTGATAAATATAACACGGTACACCAGTGTATACGATGACGGTGACGTTTTGTATATAATAGATGATATATAGATCTAGTGGTTGGTAATATTTAGAGAACCAGTGAATTCAATTCTGAACGCAGTTAATTTCGCGGATGGCATTTTAGATCGTCAGTGCGTTGAGATTTTATAAAAATTCAAGAATAGCTGAAGTATTAAATTATCAAATACATATCTTGATTTTCGTTGCAATATTGAGAAATAATTACCGAATTAGTGTGATGAAAAATTTTTTTTATCCTGTTACTACTGACTCAGATACAATAATTGTGTATTTTTCTCGTTCAATCCTCGTGAGTTTGACGTTGAAGCAGATCATTGAACTTTGACTTGCCAAATTGTACGTCATTAAACTGTATCGATCATTTTTGACTCACGTGAAAACAAAATTTGAGTTAATTTTGGAGGAAAAATTTGACTTTTCTTAGGAATTTCATGACGTATCAGTGAAGCAGGGTCAAGGTAAAATCTCAACCTCTTCTCACGATTTTATGTACAGCCTGGTTAATTTTTGCGTCCACGTGCCATCTGTGCAAACTATTTGGATGCATTTGAGTTATATACGCTGAGTAAACAGTATCGACACCTGTTTTGCTATCATTTGTCATTCCAAGTCATCCTGAGGACGAGCTAAAAAGTCGTTAAACTTTCTGATTGAATTCTGCCTTTCAATCGTTCATTGGCTGTTTCGATCATTGAAATCATAACAATTCCAACTTGCTAAAATTCCATTTCAAATTCTTTATCACTGCAGAAATAGTTTTTTTTTCCTGACAGTGATGGTTTCGAACAATTATTCAAAAAGTTGTTCTTGGCTGGATAGGTGAATTTTGAGCATTACAACAAAATTCGCTATAATTCTGGAACTCGAACATCTATAGCGTATAGAATCAAATGAAAATTTCTGGTGGGTGAAACTCTAAAACCGTATCGATTCAGTTGTATGAAAAGTGAGTATAGTGTATGATAGAATTGTAATAAAAAAATAGTTGTAGATGTGTATAGTTTGATCATGTGCATTTACGAAAAAAGAGCTGAGATATTTATTATTATTGATATGTAGTTATGAAAATGAATGATATCGGTTATTCATTCTTAGTGTGAATAGATAAGAATATTTCAAAGTTGACGAGATAGATCGACTGCGTAAAATACGAATACTGATCGCTTGAGTATATATTGATTCGAGAGTGCGATTTATCGTGGTTAATTGTAGTTCACTATATCAACGCATCTCGAGCTTAAAAATGTCCATTTTATGTCTGCAAAGTTGCCCCTTCGACGCAAAATGAGAATTTGTGTGATTTTCGATTCTCTTCTATTCGTGGTTTCAAAACGAATATGCAATGAGAGTCTTCGAATCACAAAGACTTTTTATGTTTAATCGGATTTAATTGAATTTTTCTTATAATTTTCACAATTTCGAGAAGGTGTGTATGGAGGATCAGATCGGGAAGAATTTTAATAGAATTTTGATCGAAATTTGAATAAAATCCGTTAGGAACTGGCACCACCAATCTTTAACTTTCGAAGAAAATTCACAAAATGCCCAGAAGAATGGCAATCGCATAACCCGCGTCATCAAATTCTATTTTTTAATTTTTACCAGTGATACTGCTTTTTTTTATCCACGGCCAAAAAAATAAAAAAGCAACCTCGTCAATCTAGAATCACCTGAATGAATGTAACATATTAGAATGCGATGACGTATATACATCATGAGTGAGAGAAATCTCAATCAAAAGCAAAGGAATTTTAGGCAACTGAACAACATCAGATGAATCGTTGCCTGCGATGAGTTGTAATCTTATTGATGATAATAATGTGTCACAATTTCGTGTGCACATGAAGGATATTGAATAGATAGCTGAACGAATCAATATTTCATTCGTTTGAAAACTTTTACTGTATTATATTGAGATGTCATCAGAAAAGTTAGAGGCATCATCCATTCTTTTGTGACAATCGATGGTGAATGTGTACGTCTCAATTGAAAACGAATGTCATCGTGTGGGTGCAGTTATATTAATGGATATTTTTTAGAGCTCGAGATTGTTAGATCTCTGTGTGTGTAAAATAGATGACGAAATTGAAAATATTTATTCGATGAAATTGTACATTAGCAAAATTAGCAAGTATAAGAATTTAGAGAACTATCGATATAACTATATATTGTGGTAGTTTAAAGGATGAATGAGTGCATCGAGCGAAATTTGAATTAAATAAAATTTCGCGAGAACTGAACGTCATTTTTATGATATCCTGATCGTTATTATAATTATAAATAATGCGGAATTATTAGTACGTAGAAATTATAAGAATAAACTCATTATCGATCGAACATTATTGTATTGACTTTCATTTACAATCCTGAGACGTAATAACGTATGACATCACCGTTACAAAAAAAAAGTATGACATCTCACATTATTGAACATATTTTGAAAAAAAAAAATAATGACAATGTATAAAAGTATAGAAACAAGATTCCAAACAAAATTTAGATGATCAAGCTGATCAGCTCAGAATCACGTCTACGAATTGTAATGAGAGAATCGATTCATTTTCATTTTTGAATATGATTTCTGAATTCATTAACGATTATCATTAAAACTGAAAACTTTTCTGACGCGAAATTTAAATATTTTCTATCCATGCAGGATAATATTGTTAATTGCAATTTTTTACTTTCTTGCATTCTCAAAACTATATGCCTGCCATTGTTTGGATTTCAACTTTCTGACTGAGCATAGAAAAACAATTGGAGAAATTTACTGGCAATAAGTAATTTTTTATAAGAGTATTGAAAATGTCTGTTTTGAATTTCGCTTTGAAGAACGATATTCGAACCAAAGTCTTCGCAAATCCGTCAATCACACTTAACACAATTTCGAGATATAAATATCCTCATGAATATTATTCGGCGTAAAAACCATACCTGCATTTCAAATTGTTTGAGAATGTTAGGATTTTTTGCTAGACGCAAAAGATCTGTTTTCTCGTTTTTTTTTTTAAATCTGGGCAACATATTCGAAGAGTTAGCTCAAAACGAAGCTTGGATTCGTGTTCAGACGCTCATTTTTCTTCTGGAAAGAATATTTGAATACCTTGTAGAAACGAGAATTTGGGGTTTCCTAGTTATTTTCGAGAAACTAGGGTTATTGCAGAAGTAGGATTTTTTTGTGTGCGTATTTTCGAAGTTAAAGACACGCTCATTAGAAATGATTTCTACGAGGGTTTCTATCATATAACTGTGCTGATCCAAAAAATATCTACACCTCAATATAATTCAACGTAGAATTGTTCGAATCTGCGATGTCCGAAATTAGCGTCGGGTGTAGATCCGATTGTTTGTACTAATTTTTTGCAGAAATATGTCTAATCTTTCGTTAGCCCTCTGAACGTTCGTCGAAATTTGTGGCTTGATTATTTTTCGTGATGCACATTAGTCAAGTATGTGAGCGTCGTTTTGCCCTATACAAAGCATGCAAACTCCCTCTTTTATCAATAATCCTTGTTGTTAAAAAACTACAAAAGCAAATTTTGTTTGTGGCATAGACCCAAGTATGACTTTCTGACGCGAAATGATCGTCTAAACACGACTCGGTGCTCCGGTGTGAGCTACTACCGACTACCACGTAAGAGACTTTGCGTATAGGCCAAGAAAACTTCTTAAATTTGAATTTTTTTTTCTCCATGTAGCTAAGAATTCTCACGTTCTGGAGCATTTTGGAGCTCGGATTTGGTGTTTACGCCGAAATTCTTATTAGTTCATCATCGTCCGGCTAATACGATATTCCGACCTCAAAAATGTGTTGTCCAGCATTTTTGATTCTTTTTCAAATTATTCTATCAATGAATTATCAAATTCTAATTTTGACCACCCAAAACCCAAACGAGAATATTCAGAACTGGGTTTCTAACCAGAAATTAAACTTGAAATCTCGCAATATTTGTACTATCGAAAAAAAAAAAAATAGTCAGGATAGCAGAGTTCATGATTTGGAACAAAATTTCGATATATATTTTAGTGTCGAACTAGATGACTCCAAATAATTTAACAAATACGTCCAAAAGGTGATACTCGGATATACTAAAAGAGCTCTTGTGATAGCCAACATTCAAACAATGCCCAGCATCCCGATGGACCTCCACGAACACTACACAAGTCCTTGGCCGGCGGCGGTGGCGGCAATGCTTATACGTCCAAAAGCCTCTGTCCCCTTATTCCAAGCACGTGTTTTGGCAGATGTGGACCTCGCTCAAATCCAAATCTCAAACCCCTGCAGGACTCCTACCGAAGTAGTCGTCGTGTGGTCCGCTCTTTTATTTAGCCTGGTATACGATTTTAAAACGTAACGGATCATTGGCGACTATTCCATTCTCATTAATGCTCCAATACCCTAGAAAATCTATGTGCGACTGATGCTGAGAGGGACAAAATGTGACCTGCCTTGATGACGACGATCATGATGATGATGATGATGATGATGATTTGACCGATGTCTGCTGCCGCTTTGGAGTATACTTATTAGTGGCTGAAAGATGACTGGCGTTTGGTAGGATATCTTTATTGTGTATTACGAGCTGGCTGGTGCTTTTGGAGTTGTACACAGAGATAGGCGAGGAGATAGGTATTTCCTGCTATGTGCGTCTATGATCGAAGAATTATATTGCTGACTCGAATGATCAGGAATTGATTTTGGTCGAGCTGAGGTTTTAATTCTGATTCGCAGATGCGATAAAATACTGAACTATGATGGTTCTGCAGGTGAGTTTGAAAAGTGAATCAGTGGACGAAAGGAGTTGAAAGTGTTCTCCAAAATTTCATTCTCTACCAATCATCATGTGAAATCTACCATTAAAAATTCTTCATCATGCCCATGACAGTCTTGATTTTCTCAATAAATGATCGATGACATGTATAGTTTTTTCGTTTATCGCTCTATAATGATCGTGGTAACCTGTAACATGCGCTTGAATCCAGATGAGTCCCACTTGAAAAGGATGTGAAAATGGAAAAATTTAGGCAAGGTTCTGGAGTGAGCTGTAAAATTAATGTTTTTATAAAAGTCCATCCGAGCACGACTCCGAGACCGAATTCATAAACAGACTACTATTTAACTTCCAAAATCAAACTCTCTTGGTACCATTCACTCCTGTAATAACTAATTGCTGATATCGCCGCGTTATCCGACATTTTTGACAAATTTGGATAGAGACGATTTTATTTAAACCGGTAAAGATTTGTATCTCAATTCACATTCATGGAATTAACCCTCGTGGAATATCATTGTTGTAAAAATATAAGACTTTTCTATTTGAAACCCCCATGCAACTAATTCATATTCCTTGTATGAAATTCTCGATGACTGTTAATGATGGCAATTTTCAGATTCAACGCCAACATTCAAACCATTTCCCGAGGTGAGTTACTTTTCTTTATAGTTGTCATTCGTCAGTCATGGACAATTACAAGAAAACTTGATATTCATTCTGTCGATAATAAGATCAACGTCAAACCGTGAAAAACTGCGCAGTCACCCCAAATACAATATTCCATTTACTTTATTCTTATAATAGGAGACAAACCCTAATTAAAATGTTTGTGCAGGAAGGAGTCTAGACATCGACTCACGATGACCATGCACTATTGAGATTCATCAAATGTATATATTTTTCTCATCAGGTTCCATTTGGCGAGGTGATACGTGGACACCTTAAACCCATGTGAATTTTATTTCCTGATACAGAAATCAGTCCTGTCATCGATTATTTTTGATCCATATATCTATCATGGGACTGATGAGATTACATGGTTAACACGTTCGCTGCGACGGGTCCCACCGGTGGGACCCGCTCACCTTTCTCTGTGTGCGGTGGTAATTAAAATCCCATTCAACCCGTTGATTGTTAATGTCCAGTATACTGGACAAGCTCTTTTCTCGATATTCCGTGATAACGCTTGATAGGAGCATTGGAAAAATCTGCAAGAAATCAGGAAATTTCTGGGTCACTATTAAATCATGTTGGCACAAGAATTAGGTCTCAATAGCATGTCGGTGAAAATTTGATCGATCATGGATCGAATTTTTTTTTGCTCTATTTGTTCGGAAATTTCCTCAGGAACACGATGGAATGTTCGAAATTCCAGTCCGATGTTCAAAGCATGTCGAAAACCCGGATTTTGTATCAAATAATTTTTTTCTCGAATACTACTAGCCGGAGACCGGCGAAAAGTCACCAGTTTTGTCAAAGAGATCGAAAAACACACCATAGAATTTTTTCCGACCAGATCGGTTGCTGGGAAGACCTGGAAATGGGGCTCATACTTCGAGCGATATTCACTTCTATGGCGATTTTTTAGAGGTTATGGGTCGGAGACCGATAAATACTCCCGGAAAATACGTTCCAATTGAGAAGATACACCCATATAATTTTTCGAAGCGATCGATCGCTGGGAACACCCAAAATCGACGCAATGGGAGGGCCGAAATGGGGTTTCTCTCCGATTTTTTGGAGGTTATGGCCGGGAGACCGGTGAATTCACCAGAATTATATTGTTACGTTGAAAATATAAGCACATGATTTTTATCAACCCGATCAATTGCTGGGAACACCCATAAACGAGGCAGAGGAAGGGCAAGAATGGGGGCTTTTTGCGATTTTCTGGAGGTTATGGCCAAGAGACCGGTGGATACTTCCGGAATTAGTTGCTTGGATGGGGAATCGTGCCACCGATTCCTCTCGACCAGATCGGTGGTTGGGAAGACTTAGAAAAGGGCTTCCGACTGAAAGCGATATTCATTCCTATGTCCATTCCTTGAAGGTTACGGGTCGGCGACCGACACATACTCCAGAGGAAGGGCAAAAATGGGGGTTTTCTGCGATTTTCTGGAGGTTATGGCCGGAGACCGGTGAATACTCTTGGAACTAGTACTTGAATGGGGAATCGTGCCACAGATTTCTCACGACGGTTGCTGGGAAGACCTAGAAATGGGGTTCAGACTAAGAGCCTTATACGTTTCTATGTCGATTCCTTTGAGGTTATGGGTCGGAGACCGAAAAATACTCCAGGAGAATATTTTCCAATTGAGGAGATACACCAATATAATTTTTCGACCTGATCGATTGCTGGGAACACCCTAGATCGCGGCAATGGGGGGGGGGGGGGCGCAGGGTGGGGTTCTTGTCCGATTTTTTGGAGGTTATGGCCGAGAGAGCGGTGAATTCATCAGGGTTATATTCTTATGTTAAAAATATTTGCATATGATTTTTCTCAGCCCGATCAACAGCTGGGAATACCCATAAACGAGTCAATGAGAGGGATAGAAATGGGTTTCTCTACGATTTTTTCGAGGTTACGGCCAGGAGACCGGTGAATACTCTCGGGACTAGTTACTTGAATGCTGGGTCGTGCTACAGATTTTCTCCGGAAAGATCGGGTGCTGGAAATACTTAGGAACGGGGCTCAGACTGAGAGCGATATCCATTTCTATGTTGACTCCGTCCATTTTCGTACTCCCGTCGCGTCGATTTTGAGTGTTCCCAGCGATCGATCTGGTCGACAAATTATATGGGTGTAGTTTTCCAAGCGGAAAATATTTCCCGGGAGTCTTTATCGGTCTCTGACCCATAACCTCCAAGGAATCGGCATAGAAATGAATATCGCTCTCAGTCTGAGCCCCATTTCTAGGTCTTCCCAGCAACCGATCTGGTGGAAAAAAATCTGTAGCACGATCCCCCATCCAAGCAACTAATCCCGTAAGTATTCACCGGTCTCATGGCCATAACCTCCTAACAATCGGAGGAAAACACCATTCCTGCTCTTCCATTGCCTCGTTCATGGGTGTTCCCAGCAATTCATCGGGTTGAAAAAAATCATGTGCATATATTTCCAACGTACCAATATGATCCTGATGAATTCACCGGACTCCCGACCATAACCTCCAAGAAATCGGACGAAAACCCCATTTCAGCCCTCCCATCCCGTCGATTTTGGGTCTTCCCAGCGATCGATCGGGTCGAAAAATTATATGGATGTGGCTTTCCAATCAGAAAATATTTTCCGGGAGTATTTATCGGTCTCCGACTCACAACCTCCAAGGAATCGACACAGAAATGAATATCGCTCTCAGTCTGAGCCCCATTTCTAGGTCTTCTCAGCAACCTATCCGGTCGAGAAGAATCTGTGGCACGATCCCCCTTCCAAGCAACTAATTCCGGAAGTATTCACCGGTCTCTTGGCCATAACCTCCAGAAAATCGCAGAAAACCCCCATTCTTGCTCTTCCTCTGGCTCGTTTATGGGTGTTCCCAGCAATTGATCGGGTTGAAAAAAATCATGTGCTTATATTTCCAACGTAACAATATAATCCTGATAAATTCACCGGTCTCCCGGCCATAACCTCCAAAAAATCGGAGATAAACCCTATTACGGCTCTCCCATTGCGTCGATTTTGGGTGTTCCCAGCGATCGATCTGGTCCAAAAATTATATGGGTGTATCTTCTCAATTGGAACGTATTTTTCGGGAGTATTTATCGGTCTCCGACCCATAACCTCCAAAAAATCACCATAGAAGTGAATATCGCTCGAAGTATGAGCCCCATTTCCAGGTCTTCCCAGCAACCGATCTGGTCGAAAAAAATTCTATGATGTGTCTTTCGACCTCTTCGACAAAACTGGTGACTTTTCGCCGGTCTCCGGCTAGTAGTTTCCGAGAAAAAAAATTATTTGATACAAAAACAGCTTTTTAGACATAATTTAAATCTTGGACTGGAATTTCGAACATTCCATCGTGTTTCTGAGTAAATTTCTGAACAAATGGAGCACAAAAAAATTCGATCCATGATCGACCCAAACTTTACCGACATTTAATAGTCGACCATTTTTGAGAAAAATAATAATAATCAAAAATTTTTCAACTCTCTAATTTTGCCATTTTTTACGGTTTTGACCTAGTGTTTGGTGTTCTAACCATCAGAAAGGGTTTGCGAGTGCCAGAAGTCACTTCTAAAGTTAACGGGTTAATGGATCCCACCAGTGGGACCTCGAGTGGGACCCGTCACACACAGGGAAGGAACTGCGATTTCTATAATGTCACAACGAACGTGTGTCAACCAGTTTTTTGAGATTTGCGATGATTTTGATTCTTACAATGATGAGAATCGAGATATTTTGATGAGTCTGACCAGGTAAAAATGGTGCAAAATTAATAACTCATGAATGTTTTCATCACAAACGGAACTGTCCAATGAATTTTCTCAACTGTAGTCTGACGTTGTATGTCATAAGCTGTAAGTACAAAACTGTTGTAGATTCGGGTTTGCATTTCGAGTATCTATTTATCACACTGTATTTTTTTTTGACAAGTTCATATTGAGGATAACAGCAAATTGTACACTGTCAACATGACTGTGGTTAAATACTTCTTGTATCCAGGTTATATTCTCAATCCATTTTTCTAGATCAGTCTTAATAAAATACAACATCAACCTGTCTGCCTTGTTTAGAATCATTTCGGCTTTATAAGTTTCATCGCCTTGTAAATATATCAAGCAGAGCAGATGGTTATCTTTAGTCTTTCCAAACAACATACCGCAAGTGTTGAGATGCTAATTGAAATTTAGTAAAAAAAGCTTCTGGAGCTAAGTGGATGAAAAATTTTCTCAAACTTTCTCTGGGAAAAATTCTTTCGCCCAAACTTCTTACACCAATCTAAAAATAAATTTCTTCCGACTCTGATTATTATAGGCGCAATGTCGGGTAGCCCCCCTCTAACATATATTGGTTTACATCAATGACGATGAGAGACGGCTGGAGTGCGTCTTGGAAATAGGGCAACGAGAGTAAAGGAAATAGTCAATGAAAAAGTGGAAAGTGTGGTAAATTTTTTTGTAGAGCTATGAAGTCTGAAAGCTGAACTTTGGAAAGTCCAAAAGTTTGGAAAAACCAAGAAATGCAAAATTACGTGAGAACGTTATTTGGAAATCAGGAATGCGGATTAGAGCGATGAAAATTTGGAAAATCAAAATTAGGAGGGACAATACTTAGACGACCTGGAAATGTTAAACACTAGAAACAACCAGAACCTAAAAATAAAATAGTTCTGTGAAACGAATTTTGGTTGTTTCCAACTTGCGATTTCCGGGGTAATTCCAAATTTTTGCCATTCTAAATTTGCCTACCCTTCTTATCACAAACGTTTCAATACTGGCTCTTCCGTGATTCTGCATTCTGTTCGGCATTCTGAGTTTTGGTTTTTCCGAGTTTTTAATGCATCATACTTATTGTATTATTAGATAACGTATAATTGGATTCACATACACTGCGTGTAATTCTCGCAATCATCATTCTCGAAAGTCTGGTAAGCGTGTTTCATGCTTCTTGGACCTGTTTTGAAAGAGCATGTATGTACAAAATGATTATACGGATGTAAATGAAAATGTGTGTTCTGAGAATTCAGAAATCTAATTATGGCTCCATGTTGATCAATTTTCAATACTTTTCTGAGAATTTATTAGAAGAACCACTGAGTTGCAGCGACTCCTTTTACAAAGTGTAAAACTTAAATTACCAGGTAATCACGTGGCTTAACATCACATTTGGGACAAAATATTTTGATGTAGTAAACGTTTGAGTAAATTTACAATCTAATCATTTGACAAGATCGGCAGGAGGGATGAAATTTTGTATATACTCTGCGCATTGTTGAACGATGAACAGTTTGACTGTACATTCAGGTTAAATATTTGAGTTGGGTCAGGAATGTGCACAATTTGGGTGTGAACTTGACCCTATAATGTTCACAAGAGATTATCCAAAAGGTTCATTGGGATTTTGGGGAGATTTGAGTGTCAAGAGATAGACTTGCAACTTTGTACACAAACGAGGGTTGCCTCCCCTTATGCTGTACTTACCTACTCATCAGGAAGAGCATCATTCGTTCAAATACGATTCAAGTTCGTGACGTTGGTTGGGCATGAATGATTTCATGTCAATGTAATCATTATTAGCTCAATTTGCTTGGAGTTGTTTTAACATTTCTTCCAGAAATCTAAAGCAAAATTTGAAATAAATGGAGGATTCTTGATTTTTAGGCACTGGAGATAGAAAATTTTATTCTTTACTCTGATATTATTGGTGTTTCTTCCCCCCCCCCCCCCCCTCTCAATTTACAGGAAGACAAAGTCACAGTTATGCGCTGAGGTTGCAACTTTTACGTGGAGGGAAGCAAAATTTTGATTCACACGCTATGTGTGACATTCAAACTTTCGATTAATGTTAACTAGTTAATGATCATGCAATGAATGAGATCTTTTACAATAAACTTTCGTAAAAAGAAATTACGGGTCTCACTTGAAACGGTATTTCATTCAAATTACAACGCGCATGTCATGAATTCTGATATTCATACTAGTTGGAACCAAAATGTGTACTCGCGAAAGAAAGATAGTTTCTGTACCCCAATGGAAATCGAGATAACAGTAATGAACATTGGGAAAAAATTGAAAATAGTAGATTTCGCACCGAGATTATGAGGTTGTAGCTCGCTTCTGAGGGATTGGTTTTCGTGCCAAGCCGCAGGCGAGGGTCAAAATAATCGCTCGGACTTGGGGAACCTCATGATCGAGGCGCGAATGCTATTTTATGCAATTTTGTAAGCACCCAAACATCGGAAAATTGCATAAAATATTTTTTACATGATAATAAGTATTGTAATATTGATAATAACGTTACATTATTCTTCCTCCTCATTATCTCAGTGCCAAAAATGAGTTTTGAATCATCCAACTAATTGATCGAGTAATCCTCATCCAAAACGATTAATTCATATTCCTGTCTGCTAATTTCTTCCTCAACAGTAAAGGTACAACTGAAATTAGAAATATTCGATATCTCATAGCCACTGACCATTTGAGCTATACCACCATTCGTCCCACATCAGTCAACCATCCGTTGAGGGCGCAGCCGCCGACGCATGACAAAAATCAGCTGAGTCTCACTTTTTGGCAGTATAGGTAAAGATTCGACCAGACCATCAGCCATGCATGCATCATGTGAAACTATAAACGAAGCTCGTCGCGTCTCATAGTCTGACACGATGTCTGACGTCCCCTAAGCCACAAGTATATATTGAAGATGAGAAACGTTTTAAAACGAGATGGGAATGACTCGCGCCCTCGTCAAAAATGTTTCTCCCATATGAAGAAATGTCAAAAAGCTTCTTGTGCATACGTGCATGCGTGGGATCAGTAACATGTGTTAGTAGGTGGCTAAAAAAAGTAAAAAATTCTATACGCTTCTGTAATATTTAACACCCGGAACTAGATATACACGTATAAAGATACTTGTACAGAGATATCATCACAGACCATCGAACCTGCAAAAAGCGTCAAATGGTAAATATATACATATATATATATGTATGTATCTATGAGTATGAGTGATGTATGAGTATGACGAGATTTTGGGTATAGGCCACCCACGCAGGACGTCCGGCTATCGTAAAAAGAAAGAGAGGAAGCAACAGCCTCTCATGGTATACATTCGTTTTTTTTTTTTAAATCAATGGTATTTTTTCGTAAGTAACTGCTTGCGCAACCAATACATTTCGTTTCGTCAAAAAAATTATAAATCTGAGCACATTTTTCTCGTATCTTTTATCAATTTTGATTGGGTTAGGTGAGAGTGGGGCGAATAAGGACATGTTTTGCAGTGGGGCTATCTGTCAATAGTTGGAGATAGGCGCGCTACGGGACTTGAAAGTTCAACTATTGAATATATTGTAAAAAAATTTTCAGACCTCCAGGTCACCGCTTTCATAATTTTTTTTGAAGTTTGAGAAAAAAAATCTGTCCTAATTCGCCCCGCGATTTAGGACAGTTTTGGGGACAAATTAGGACATGCAGCCATTCAAAATTGAGGTATACTGCAATATTCCTTGTCTATAAGAGTAGAATTTGCTCATCAAAACACGTGATAACAATAAAGAGTAGAGAAGGAAACCCCTCCGCGACCTTTCCATCTTCGGATAGGTTCAGCGAGCGAGAGCCATTTTTGTGTCATTTTTATTTCTTATTGAAATAGGCCCTTCATTGGTGTACTATTTTCTCCAGTTATCAGCAATCGACTCGCATCTTCTTAGAGTCGGCTTTCTTTAATACTCGGCCCATGTCAACGATCCAAATGATAGCGAGCGACAATCAACCCAATATCAGCGAATCCGAGAGTGAAAATGCGTGTAAGCGAAATTTCATCAACAGTGACTTTTGACCTCTAATCTGACTCCTAGGACCGTCATTGGACATCATAACTTTATTTTCTCACCCATTTTCAATCACCTAACTAACCCTCAAGTCCCCGCGCTTCGAAAAGTTCGCACAAATGCATACGCGCCTTGGTAGGGGCAATTATCCTTGAAAAACACTGACAAGCAATCGTTCGATCGATTCTAGATGGGATTTAGCATTATCCTAATTCGCCCCGTCCAGTTTGTCCTAAAATCCCTCAAGCGTATTCTTCGCAAAACTAGCGGTGACTAGGGTTCAATCGGGCCAATTTTGACCCATGACATTTAAAAATCTTCGTTTTGTAATGTAGTTTTTGACCCCCAAATGGCGAATAAACTCGTCTACTTTCGCAGAAGTAGTTTGAATCTTTGCGTTCGGAAAACAAACCGCGTGAGGCCCTCAAAAAGCACCCCCGTGTCAGCGTGGACTTCCAGTATCGTTTCAGAAGGTCTTAACACGATAAAAACCATTGTCTGTGATGGTATTAAAAGAAAATTTGCGCGGCGAAAGCCTAGACTCACCCACAACCGAGCTATCTCGCTTGTCCCAATTCGCCCCTGTCCTAATTCTCCCTACTCTCCCCTATACCTCAATATCTCTGCATGTCCTATAAGTGTCGATATAAACATTAGATATATGTAGATGATGGATGCACGGATGTGGTGAAAACATACGAGACTGAGCATAAGGCCCTGCGGCTAATTTTAGGGCGCGAGGATCGAGGCGAGGATCGCCAAAAGCTATGGACCAAAGTATTATAGTCGACACTGGGTTAAACATTTGATGGTTCTGGGAATATGGCTCGCGGATAGCCTGAATCTGTGTGATTTAAATGTGTTTTATTCCCTAGAGTAATGCAGTGGTTGAGCTTGAGCGGGACCTGGTGCAGCACGTATCCAAAGGAATATAATCGGCCTCTCGGGACTGTAAACTTAATACTTACTGAGATGGAGTCGCGTGCGGTAAATATTTCCGCACGAGGGATCTGTTTTGAGTCAGTTGCCATCAGAGCTGGTGGTCCGGATGAAGAAAAAAATGGTATGTTGTACATTACATCGGTGTTTCGTGGACGCGTTCTGTTTCATGTGAGAGATTTCAAACAATTTTCAAAAAAAAACAATTTATTGGCAATTTTGACAGTTTGTCTTTTGATTGGATTTAGAAAATTGATAACTATGAAGACGTACAGATATGCTGTAGAGATTTTGAAGGACAAAATTAGGTCACCAGTTTGTAAAGCAATTATGATTGTTACAATGACACTGATGGTTTAAGCCGAGAATTGCAGACTGATGCTATAGAAACCCATGTCTCACGGTTGATTTTCAGCAAGAGGAAATCATCGATATGGTACATTCAAACGCATTAGGTACACCACAGTCTGCATCATTAGAATTTATCAGGGTTTGATAATTGATCTAATTAGGCTAGAATTATCGAAAATTGAAAAAACCGGATTACCCCACGTTCATTGACTCTTTAGTTGAATGTAAATTTTTTCCTATTTCAGAGCCAAGTAAGGACTTTCGCCGGCTGGGTCTGGTAAAAACACTAAAATTTTTTTCAAATGTTGCTAATATGCAAAAACAGCCAAAAACTATTTTTGATGTTATTCCGATTTTTTATTCAGCGTAGAAATAAAATAGCTCATCTGTGACTATCTTCCAGTTTTTGAAACAAACTTCGGCGCATTTTTTGTCAAAACCAGCACTTATGAGAGTAAAAATTTTGTGAAATCATTCATCGGGCCTCTGCTTGTAGAAAATGTCCACCAAAAAAAATTATTAGTGATTTTTTGGATGACATTGGAAGTGTTCTACGTCCTGCCAGAAGAGTTATTTAGACACAATAAAATAGTGATCTGAACCACCGCTCACACTATGTTGTTTCTAACTTGGCAGGGCCATTGACTCTGAATCCGGTATCGTTTTGCAACGAAAATATCGTTAATCTCGAGATATTGGAGCCAAAAGGGGAAAATTGCTGATAACTCATGAATAATGGTCTTTTGGGTCACGGAATACACATCTAAAACTATATAAAATCATCTCCTGTCTCACAAACCTAAGATATTGACTGTTACTTCAGTTTCATAAAAACAATTTGGTTTTTCGACATTCCAATTCAGTAAGAGCACAAAATTTTACGTTGAATAGGTACTTTTGAAATATTTTGAGTGATCTTCAAAAGGTCTCCACAATGGAATGCTTTAGCACTCGACAAGGAGATAACTATCCCAACTCGCTGGCCTGTCAGACGATCTGCCGACCCACTGACCTACTAACCTGATGTATGACCCACTCACCCACCATTCTCTCGATCTGTCACATTACCCAACACTCCGTCGAACTGGTAACCTGTGGACCCATCGACCTACTGACCTGCGGCATGACCCGCCAAACCGTTGACCTGCTGGATGATCTACCGACCCACCTATCTTTTCAAATGACATATCAACTACTAACCCCTTGGCCTGGTAACATTCAGGATGGTCAGTAGACCCACCGACCTACTAAACTGTCATATGACCCGTCAACCTATATCCGATCTACTGACCTACTGATCTATTAATCTGACACATGACCCACCAACTTGTCAAGCTGGTGGACTCCCGGGTGACTAACAGACCCACCGGCCTACAGATGTTATTATGTGACATGTCGACCTGCCGGATCACTCCCCGATCCACCAACCTAGTAATCTGACACATGACCCACGAACCCTTTGGAATCCATTAATCTGTCGGATAACCGACCGACTTACAGATCTATTCATCTGCCACATGGCTCCACAGACCCACTGACCTGCTTAACTGAAATATGACCACATGGCTTGCCAATCCACTGAGCTGCTATGACTCACCTATCTACCCAATGAGCAAATGACCTACTTCACAATGACTAAGAATATGATTCACTGATCCATTGATCTGTTGACCCGTTATGTGACCTGGTGACAGATATGACAAATAGAGAGGTTGGTGGTTGTGTAGGTTATTCGTTGGGTCTACAAATCGATGGGTCATATGGCGGTATATTGAGTCAGTAGATCGATGAGTCTATAACTCACCTGGTAGGTCCCCAAGAGGGCAGATTAGCGGCCTAAAGTGGTAGACGAATAGGGCAATCGGCCGGTAATTCATTGGTAGATCGAAGGGTTGGCGGCTCATATAACAGTGCAGTAGGTCGGTGGGTTTATTGGTCATCCGGAAGATCATCAGACCGAGCAATTAGTGGGTCGGTAAGTCATCCAGCTCGACGGGATGATGGTACGTGTGGCGGGTCAAGAGATTGGTGGGTCAGTGGGTCATACATCATGATAGTGGGTCTGTGAGTCTGCAGGTTGCCTGGCAGGCCAGCAGGTTGGGGTAGTCACCTCCTTGTCAAGTGCTGGTCTATTCCATTGTGGGATCTAGTAAAGATCACTCAAACTATTTCGAAAACATATAACTGAACGTAAAATATCGTGCTGTTTCTGAATTTGATGTCATACAACAAAAATTCCGTAATTGAACTAAAGTAATAGTCAATATCTCAGGTTTGTGTAACAGTAGATGAAATATACCGACGAATTCGTTCTCAGCGAAACCGAAAAATCTACATTCATTTTTAGGAATTTTTTTTCCTACCTCGTTTGACCTGCAATATCTCGAAAAATCACGCGATTGGTGCACATCGACTCTGGATTTGAAATCAGTGACCCGAAGAAACGTGAAAATAACACAATGAGAGCGGTGGTTGAAACTACTTTTTTGTTCCGTGAGGCTGTGATAATCATTGAATTGTACTAACAGCTATTTTAATTAATTTATTATTCATTCATTTAATTCATTTTTAGATATTTTATTTATTATTTATTTAATTTATTTTTGGATCTTAGAGAAAATCCACAACTCGACCATTGGTGAAATTCAATTATCGTCCTTTGACTAGAACTACGGTCAATTTTGTGCCATTTTTGTAAGTACTAGACAAGAATGGTATAATTGATAACCGAATGCGTGTAAGTAAGTTAGGCGCAACTGGTGAATTGTAGCCTGAGCGAAGCAAGTCCTCGGATCAAAATTACCTATACTAAGGACAGGTCGGTTCCCACCTCAGGATGCAGAAACTACGATTTTGTAATCCGCACTCAGAGCAAGGTTGTCGCTTTGCATTCCGTCGGTGAAAAATCTTTCCTTATTATTCGTAGACCCTCTGTGGACGGATGTAGTTGAAATGTTCAAGAACGACTCATAAGTAAAGTCTATGATTATCGTGGAGTGGACTAATTCAAAGTGAATAATTTTCCATTGAATTACATCGATAAGATGAATGTTGTTCAGGTCTGATTTTTATGACCCTCCGAGTAAAGATGAGACTATCCAAAGACTGTGGAAATTCTAGATGGGAGCTTATCAAAACCCAACACGAAAATGAACAGACAAAGATATGAACTTTTTGCCAGTTTGAGCCTATTTACTGATAGTTAGATGTTAGATTCTCATCAAAGAGCAGGTGTAGGTATCGAGGTAGGTATCCCGTCATTTGAGAAATGACTTAAAAATTCCAGATAGTGATGATATCACAGATCAATCATAAATCTATTGGAATGACGAACACGCAGGAGGTCTTACTTACAGTCAAACTCACGTCATATTGAATTGAATCGAACATACAGCACAAAAACCACGATAGCTCTAAACAAATAAATGTAGGCTAAATACGATATAACTACTGGAGCGTGCATGAAATGTGTTCACAAAATTTCAGAATACTTACTCTTTGACTAGAGACTATTGCTCGACGCAATTTTGTGGATCGTCCAAAACAATATTCGACCACGTGCTTATCCAATACCGCTTCAATTGTCCGGTCGTGATCGCCCGCGGTGATGGCATTTGCGTTGTTAAACTCGATACAGTTTCATTAAATAGATATATAGATCGTTTACTATCGAAGGCCAGAATGCGTATAGAGATCGACTATTATACCGATGTATGGATTATAAAATGGTTGCCTACCACCCGCATCAAGATCAGCTCTTCACGCTTCGTCGACGTTGAGCCCGTTCGGTTCACGTCCTTTACACCCTATACTTATTACGTGAACTGAACAATATGGCCTTAGGATAATTCTCTATGTACCTTCAGCATCACACGTGGCTTTTAGGGATTGCGCATCTTTTTTTGTGTGTATGTATTAAGGTCCCTGGATCGCCTGCGGATCGAGCGATGCTCTTTATACTGCGCTTAATATAAGTAAGCTCGTTACGATTTCAGGGGTATTGTATGGCATCAAAGTGTGTGTGTACTCTTGCGCGCAAGGTGCGTCGACCCGCAAGTACTGGCTCCAAATTTCGATGATGACTTAGTCAATCACTTGAGACAGGCTTGGAAATGGCAATATTTTTTATATTCGCTTTTTGTACAGATAAGTGAGGATTTTTGATGATGAATCAAATGTGGTGTGAAATTGGAATTTAGCTGGCTATTTACACATAGTAAAATTACATGTGATGATAAATAATTTGAGCTACCAACTCGTAGAATTCCATGCTGTTGAGATTCAGTTCTTGTAGACTGTATTTCTGAGCTGAGTTAAACAATTTACTCCGATAAGGCATGCATCATCTCTATAGAAGCCGAAATTATTTCCTTTTACCTGGGCCATCAAAACTGTTTGAAATGTTTTTTACTTATCAACGCATTTTCAACCTCTTTTCGAGGTTATTCTGCCGGGCCTACAATTTAAGGTGCGTTCCAAACCACCGAAGCCACTGAAAAGCACTTATGAAAATTCACATTGGTGCCGGCCGAGATTTGAACCCCAGCTTTCTGCGTTGAAGGGAAGGACCTTATCCACGAAGCCGCGGTGACTATTTTTGACATTCAAACTTTGTCAATGTAAGAATTTTTGGCTCGAATCACCACACAAAACGGACTCTATCATTAATGAAGAGAAGTAAAACTCGAAAGTTGGTCGATTCTCTGAATTTTGTCAGAAAAATAGTGCAAAGATACCATCAATCAGAGTTTCCATATTTTTTTTTTTTTTTTTTCATTAATTAGGACCAAAACTAGATCCGAGTTTAGAAAATGGCTAAATTGTGCAAATAATGTTTGTCCATAAAAATTTTATCAATGATTGAAGAATGAGATACTACCAGAGTCAGGAAACAAATTATTAAAATCTGATCACCAGAATAAGCTTATATAAATTATGCGTCAAAACATGTGAAAAGTAATGCGGTGATGGCTGCATCTATTTCCCATCCTTAACTTTAAGAATACCGTAAACTTGGTGACGAATATAGACACCTAAGTAATTCAACCAATTGTAGCCTATTCGTCTTACATAATATGTGAACTCTTACTACGATCTGGTAACTATTGTATACTGGGCAAAAAAGCTGAAGTTTAACGCATCAGCAGACCACAAGCCACAAAATTCCGTCGAAAAGGCCAATTGGGGTTCGTATAGATTTTGGGTTATATAAAGAGCTATGTAAGGGCTCGTTTATCAAAATATCTTTTTATATAAAACCACCCCGGGTAAAAAATCAGACTTGCTTTTGTGAGGAGCGATCAGCCACTGCCACCGCCGCCGCCGACGGCAGCTTATTCTATATAGTTTTCCCTTTTTTGACGTTAAATCGAGCGTGCGCGTAGCTGTGTTGTGGGGCACAGGTTTTTTTTCTCTATTGTAGTCAATTTGAGCTTATTTTATGGGTCTATATGATAGAATAGAACAAAGGGCCTGAGAGTTCCATGGGAAGGAAAATTATTGAGCTAATTTGTATGATAGACAATGTTGCACCTCACGCAGGAATTTACTCCCGTCGAAACAAAATTGAGTTCAATCTTGAATGGAAGAAACACAAAGGGTTATCGACTTGACATTGCTGCAAATGATATTTTGTCAGGGAAGCTTGAGGAAAGAGAACCTTGAGTGCCAAAAGATCGAGCAGAAGAGCATGATGATTACTCAGCTCATGGAAAATTGTACAGAATAGATCACGCTCATATTCCATCTCTGTTAATTTGACCGTTAACCTATAAATTCCAAAACCAATCCTAGGAAATTGTTTCCTACAAGATAGAGTCGATTTGGCTTCACCATTGATAAAAATAATAGACCGTTCCAAACCAAAACGGCGTGAAGAGTCGTTCAAGATCATATCAAAATTTTTTTATGATCTTAGAGATTCTTCCCATGTCGGTATTCCTCCTTTGAAGAAGATTCTATTGAGACTATTCCAAGATAGGGGCCTACTCATAATTCACAAAAAAAATTTCCCAAAAAAATGTCACAAGTATGATCAAGATCACTGATAAAAAGATACTTTTCTTTCAAATCTCAAATCAAATTATATCATTTTAATTCATTAATCCTACTCTGATCGACTTGCCGTCATACAGGTGAGCATTACATGAATATATAGACATAGACAACAATGATGAGAAGACCGGCTCGCAGTGCCAGCAGCAGTTGGCTACAGTACCATATCGTGATCGCCATGGCGCGCGAGCCTGTTTTCTGAGCAAACCGCGCCAGGCTTACATTCATAACAAGAAAAATATCAAATCAGCGCTCTCGTCGGGAATCTCGTTATCCCTGAGCGAAATATATCTGTATATATGCATGATGCAGGGGCTGAACAGTCGCAAACTCGGAATTTTCGCGCCGTGGATGCGTCCTTGCGTTTCCGACCGACCGTGCTATGGAACACCTCCAATGTCAATGTCCTGTTTTCAGAGAAAATCAAACCTCGGCTACTTGTGTATATATGTGTTTCTGTAATGCCCTGCATGGATTTACGTTCCAGTTTCTGGTTCATATAATGCTATACATCACTTGATTACTGAGGGAGTGCGAGAAGTGGGTCATTTTGATGTGTACGAAGGTCATGCTATTAAAGGCACATATGATCAGATGTGTATCGAGTATATTTTGAGAATTTTGTCTGTATGATTGATTATCACAGCCCTACAAAATGAAGTCCCGACCTGACTCCCGAACTATACTACCCTTATGTTTATGGGATCTCTGAATCTGAATTTGGGGTCAGTTTGGTCCCAGCACGTCGAAGTTCTGACATACCCTCAAAAAATCATTATCTTTCAAGAATGGTTGGAGCTGATGATCAAACTTACTCCATGTTTTTGGAGTCGCCGAATAAGAGTCCGGGATCAGATTGATCCCAGCACGTGGGGATTCTGATATAAACTCAAAAAATCAGCATGTTTCGAGAGTACCTGGAGCTAGTAATTATAGCATACTTCGTTTTGCAATTACTCCATGTTTTTGGGGTCGCTGGGTCCGAATCCGGGGTCACTTGATGTTATGGTATCCCTCGATTCGGATCTTAGAGTCTCACTATATTACCTGTAGGTTCGCGGGGTCACTAGATCCGAATTCAGGATCACTTTTGTCCTTATACAAGAAGATTATAACATAACCTCGAAAGAATAACCCTGAATCGATAAACAGGAATTTCGTCGGGACCAAGGAAAATCTCAAACCCTAGGAAGGCAGTCAAACCCACAAATACCCGGATGCATGGAATAGAAACTCTGTCCCGGATTATACCAATCCGGACCTGAGGAAAGCTATCGAACCCGCAAACGCCCAGATGCTCATGGCATAATCTGAGTCGGGGTATGGGCCGATTCTAAAACCTAGGAAGGCAATCAAACCCTCAAACACCTGGAGGCTCGAACGAGGAACTCTGACCGGTAATATATCGATCTCAATAATTAGAAAGGCAATCAAACCCCAGATTTCCGGATGCTTGTACCAGAAACTTTGTAAGAAAAAAAAGTATCACAATAACTTAGGGCGACAGTAAAACCAGCAAGTGCCTGCACCAGCAATTTTGTCGAGAGATAAGCCAATCCCAAAACCTAGGAACGCGATCAAACTCGCCAATATGACCCGGATGCCCGAACCAGATACTCTTCCTAGTAATGAACCAATCTCAAAACGAGATAGGACGACGAAGCCGGCAAATACCCCGATGCTCTGACAGGCAGTACTCCCGAGGGATGTCTGAGTTTGCGAAGGTCGGGGCTTCCATATCACTTTCAAGATGACTTGTTCCCGAATGATCTTTGCTCCGTTCAATTCTCCAAATCGAGCGTCAGGGTATTTGCGGGTTTGAGGAGCTATCGAGGATTTTGAGATTGAATTTCTCCTTTGATGAAATTGTTTGTTCTAGCATCCGGGCACTGATTGATTTCATCGCTCTCCTGACTCCTAGGATGGGTGTATTCATCGACAGAGTTAGTGGTCAGGGCTTCTCCAGGTTTCAGGATTGACTCATCGCGAACAGAGTTTTTGGTTCGTGCCCCCGGGTATTCATGGGTTTGATTGCCCTTCCAAGTTTTGAGATTGGTCCATTCCTGGTTAGACTTTTTGGCTCGGACGTCTGCGAGGTTGACTGCTTTCCTGGGTTTTGTGATTGACTTATCCCCAGACAGAGTTTCTGGTTTGAGCATCCGAGCACTGCTGGTTCGATTGCTTCCCGAGGTCTTATGATTGGCTCATCTCTTGATAGAGATTCCGGTTTGAACATCAGGGTGTTTGCGGGTTCGATTGCCTTCCGTAGCTTATGGAATTGGTGTATTTCCGGGCTGAATTTCTATTCCAAAAATCCGGGTATTTGTGGGTTTGACTGCCTCCCTAGGGTTTGGGAATCCCCTTTGATTCCGACAGAGTTCCTGTTCATCGATTCAAGGCTATTGTTTCGAGGTTATGTTGTGATCTTCTTGTGTTGGGACAAAAATGATCCTGAATTCCAATTTAGAGACCCCGTGAGCCCTCAGGTAGTATAGTGAGACCCTCAGACCCGAATATTTCGAGGATTACTATAACACCGTTAATTTTTGAGGTTATGTCAGAACCTCTACGGGCTGAAACCCAACTGACCTCGGATTCGGATCCAGTGACCCCCTAAAATATCGAGTAAGAGCAATATGGAGTATGATTTAACCATCAGCTCCGAGTGCTTTGAAAAAATCATGATTTTTTGAGGTTATGCCAGCACTCTGATGTGCTGCGACCGACTCGGCGACCGACTGAATTTCGGATTCGGGTTCAGCGACGCCAATAGCATGAAGGTAGTATAGTTTGGGAGTTAGGTCAGAATTTTTTTGTGGAGCTGTATTATTTTTGGTTGGATGACATCATCGTCCTCACGACTTCCTTCCTGGTTTCTATAGATTTTAAGCAATATAAGTCACAATTGAGGACCCGGATCAAAAGACTCGTTTTGTTCTTGCATCAGCGCGCTCGAGTGAGGCGTGGAAAGTGATGACTGTTGTTCAACGTTTTTCCTTTATGAAACAAAATTATCATCATATAGAGCAATTGAAGCCGCAAATTCGTTGCATGAAAATTTTTGCTGTCAAAATTACATTTTCAAGGTAAATAGTATTTCTTGGTACACTATGCGTAAAAGAGTATCTTACGCACAGTTTATCAACTTTCATTCATAGTTTACCAAAAAGTAGAACTCGATACACGGTTATGTAAAACCTACTTCTTTTTGCATGCTCGTGGATAAATCCGTTACCTGGACGCGAATAAAAGTTTTTATACAACAAGGGTATGGAAATGAACTATTTTGATACACTGTGCGTTAATAACTCTGCGCACAGTTTACCCACCTTTATTCATCTCGCTTGCGACTCGTTCGGCAACTTATCATTTGGATGCGAAAAAAAAAGTTCTTGCACCTTTTCAATTTTCTCTAGCACGAAACTTGATACATTCTGATGATCTTTACAATGGCGCATTCCTTCTGGAAACGCACGAATCGTAATGACGTTTTGCTCAACAGTGTTTCAAATACTCACCTGGGGATCAATTTGATGCCACGGTGATAATAACTTTCAATGGTAGCAGCGGGAAAGAGGTTTTGAGGCTTTATTTGTCCAAGACCTGCTGTGTACAATATTCAGATTCATAATCTGAGTTCTTTGATGCAGATGGTTATTTCATGTTCTAAAGTCTGATGAGACTACTTCTTCTAATGCCAAATCATTCGTGTTAGTGCGTGTCAAAAGTTTTTGTGTGATCTGTTCTAGACTAAGCAAGAAAGTTGAGCATCCATTCAATTCAAGCTCGAAAAAATGTGATGTGTCCTTGAAAGACTCCCATGGAAAACAAGGCAATCACGCGACGAGAAGATGTGTGACAAGTCAACGCAGATGATCCAAGATTAATTTAATCCAATGATTCATTTCACATCGCATTACTTGAACAGTGTTAGGCAGAGAGTGATGCCGATCAATTTTTCCATGTAGGGTATTAGTTGTCTTGTAAAATTAGTTGACCACACAATGCATTTGATCTATGTGTGAATGTAGTTCACGTATCAATGAGTATACCTGTACAAAGTCTCAAATCAATCGATCGTTTCGTTTCGGAGCCCTAGTAGTCATCAAGAAATTGGATGTTCTGGTCATGCTCAACTTTGGGCTCATGGGAGTGGGTACGTAAAAACGCACTCTTTGTTTCCTTTACCGTGCAATCACATTTCTTCATCGGTCCAAATGATTATTCTTAGCTTACTTGGGCGTGATAAACACTTTCTGAGTGGTAAAAAAGTCATACTACACACCCTTTTAAGATGACCACGTGGGTGTCCAATGGGTACAGGAGGCAGCTTGGGTACTCTTATTTTATTCTAATCACCATATGTGAATCAGAAAGATTGAGAACATTGATGTTTCTTCAGTTCGACAAACACAAGTCCAATGTAGAAAAACATCGTATGTTGCAACAATGAGAAAGTCGATGATATATCTAAAGAAGATGATGCTCTCAGCCTCCCTCGCAAGCTTCAAAATAATGTTGGATCATATATTCTATGTAATACAAAAGTGATAAATACCGACTTAGAAAGAGCAGAACGTGCAACCAGCAATAAAAATGAAGCTTCGTGCTTTTGACCGATAGCAACACACATGTCAAAGAGAGACTCACGAATATATATAGTTTACTTCCCTGGTGGGACAGATTTGCCAAAGAGGTTATACTTTGAGATTTGCACGCATTAGCGACTCGTTCTTCTTTGGCTACCTCTCACTTATACTTGCTTCGGCGCGACGATTATTTCGAGAAGTCAAGGCAAGGCCCCTGCTCTTGGTGACCCTCGCTAATGACTCGGCGATTGACAAGCTTGCAACTTATTCTCAGTGGATTTGGTAGCTTGCGCTTCAGAGTTACTCGAATATTTTGTACTATAATTTTTTTGTAATTTATATTGTGAAAATTGATTGAATTTTTAAGCAACAAATTCAACTAGCTGGTTGATATAGAGTACGTCCATGTCAAATTCAAACGGTTTCTGCAGCTATTTTTTTAAAATTCCCATACCATTTTTTTTCGACGTGGGGTACCAGAATAAGATATTTTCTATAGTTTGTAGGTCCAAAAAATTTTTTTTGTCTCAGATAGGCCTACAAGAGTGATTTTACCGAAAAATCAAAAATTGAAACTATCCTACCGTATTTTGCTCGTAACTTTTGATTGCTTTGACCAATTTGAATTTTCCAAAAAGCATTTGAAAGGTGACTTCGAAAGCTATCGATTAACCACTAGTAAAACCTCTCCCAGTTGTTTTTTGAACATCCGAAAGCTGAAATACTCAAAAATCACTGTTTGGCTCATAACTTTTTTGACGTATATTTTGATTTTTTTTATTTCATTTTTTTTCGATTTGTATAGTAATAAACTACCTGCAAAAAAATTTTCAGCCACTATTTTTACTTTTGGGGCCTCTTAGAGCTATTTAAGTGCGCAAAACCATCTCAAAAACTCGAAAAATGCGTTTTTACCTCGTTCAACTTTCTCGGGCGACCTCGCAACTAATTCCATTGTGTTTGCAAGACTCTTTTACCTCAGAAATGACTGTTCTGAGTATTTTTTTAGTGTAACAGATGCTCAGATTCGTAGAAATTTATTTCAAAAGCAAATTTTTATTCAATAATTAGCATCTCCTGCGCATGCGTTGTTCTCTACATCTCTGAAAATGTTTCCAATCGATAGCTGGTTCAATTTCCTTCAAAAAAACCTCTTGCTGAAGTCAATTTCATGCAGTAGAACCGGAGCTACAGCTGTCAAACTAAAAAGAAATGTCTTAGGTATCAAATCCGTGAGCCTGGAGAAAGATTGTCGGTCTCGTCTGCCGGTTGAAGCGTGTATTTTCGCTTCTACTCCATCAAATTAACTTCAGCAAGGGGTCATTTTGAAGGAAATTGAGTCAGCTACCGATCTGAATCGTTTTTGAAGCACCAAAGTCATTTGCATGCACGAGAAATTCGAATCGAACGAATCATTGCCAGCAATTTTTTGCGACTCTGATCAGACGATTGTGAAGTTTCTGCGCAGGCAAATGATTTTGGTGCTTCAAAAACGATTCAGTGTCACACATGAATGAATTTGTGATAAATATTTTGACCAATTGGATAAGAATGAGCGATAGACAATGAATCAAGATAAGATGATCCGTAGACAAGATATGAGCTATTTATCAAGCATCAAGAGATAGTAGACTGAAACATGAATGGCTCTATTGATTGAATGGTGGGATTTCAGAATTCAAGTCAAAATTGTCCTCTGAGATCGTGCGGGTGAATTTTTTCTCCCAATAGTACCAGAATTGTTCAAAAGCATGATGATTTGATAAAATGACCGAGGCATGAAAATAGTTTGCAGAATATCACTAAAGTTGTTGAGAAAAAAAATTCAAGTCACTCGAGTCGGATAATGTGAGCAAAAAAGTGAATTTCGACCGAGCCGGAAGTTCTGCTAAGTACTCGATGAAAAGATAGTTCATCTGATGGACAATTCGAGATGCTCTTCTTTGAGGGCAAGTTTACGCTTCGAGAATACTCGTTCGTTGTTGCTTTGTTACTTTCAACTTTTTGTTATTAATAAGAGCAGTACCAACCTTGCTTTTGAGTAAGAATGACGGAACTGCAGGCAAGAGTTTTATTCGATGGGCATCTTATCCAGAAATATAACGGAAAGACTCAAAATCCTTCTTCATTAGATAAATTCTTATCCATATACGAGTTTACTCTAGTGTCAAACATTTTTAATTGGAACTATTTTGAATTCTATACCCAGGAAAAATAGTTGCGGAGTCATGTCAGGAAATGAGACACGGGAAGAAGAAAGTTAGTATCATGGATGAAATCTCATTAGAATTACTGGTGGAATCATTCCTCATCGATTCTTCAGTTTGTTCGAGAGTTTGTTGGTTCATTACATCAAACTATCTCAACGCAAGCCATATGACAATTGATATTTCATGATTACGTTCACACGAGGAGCCTTTCGATCTCACATCAGTGTTAATTTGTCTGAATTTAAAGCAAAAAAAATTACCGAAACCGAGGCTTGTACGCGCCATACAAAATATGCCACATTTGGGTCGCCCTGATGTAGACGCTCGTCGAAAGCAAAAAAAATGAGTTCCAAGACTCAAGCACGCGACTCTCAAAGCAGCGACGGCAATGGTGCTTGAAAGTGCTGCGCAGCGCAGCTTCAGACCGTGATATACATGTATGTGTGGCCGATGTCAGGGTGTCCGGAAAAAGGAAGAAGATTTGAGCAAGAAAGAGGGACGATATGGTAGAATTTGAGATTTGAAGAGAGAAAGATGTGACAGACGAGCGCGTGAAAGCGTTACGCCCGACATCAACTCGGCCGTGCAGCTCGTTTGTCTTACGCACCGTTTAAGCTTCTCTTTGGCTTCCTTCCTTTCTATGTATAATATATGTGAGCTTGACAACTTGATCTGAATGCTTCTGAATGTTCACACACTAAATGAATTTTGGGCACATTTTATGAAAATTTGACCCTTGTTGCGTTCAATCAATGAGCTTGCTGAATATTGGTTTTATGATAATTTTACCATATTCGAGTCGCCTTTGTTATTAGGTCGGATTTCAATTTTTCTTTTTCACGAACTTTCATGAAATTGATTTCCTTTGAATAGTGGAAGATGTTATAACAGGCTAAGCAATTTTTCCATGTATATTGTCGAAGCAATCATATCAAATTACTGCATTTTATTAGAAAACTCTTCTTTAGAACCTTTCATTTCCTTTGAAACGGGCTTATTGTTTCATTATTTGGGATATACGTGTTGAATATCTTTTAAATTTCGTCGTGATCGATCAGTCTTTTTCTGAAGAAATAAATGATTCGTTGTCTGCACGTGTGCGCGCAAGAATTCTTGATGCACGATAATGTGTTGGGAAGCTTTTTAGGGGCAACGGCCCCGCTTCAAGGTGATCGATTCGAAATTTTCGTGATAATCTTTTTTAAGCCCATATTTAGATCCTCAATAGCAGGGTTCCAAATATTTGATAACCCATACATGGATCCCTTGGAATTATTAAATAAACACCACCGTGGTTCGTGTTTATGAATTACAATTCAAAATATCGGTGACTGGAGCATAAGATACCAATTTATTCAAATAGGTGAATAGAACTGAATAAGTTAATCTAAAATCTTAGAAATCGCGTGAGTGTCTAATGATAGAATTTGGCAGGATATGGTAAAAAATTTCATCAAAAGTACTCAAATCGGAATTTTATATCTCTTCACCACTTTTAGACATCTGATTTTGAGGTGCGAGTTCCATCGTGATTAATGAGAAAAATCAGTAACGAAAAATTTTTAAAAGATCTAAAGAAGTGGGTATCAAACATACGCAGACTCAAAGTCTAAAATTTTGTCGAAAGAAATCGTGTGATTTTCTCGATCATTGGTGTACCCGATGCAACATCACTCATCAATCGTCAAAATTCTCCTTGAGCCACGCATTTCATACCCAAATAAACTAAAAGTCCTAATTTACGTCCACCCACGCCAGCAACTACGTCTAATAATAGGCACCTTAACCTAATAGCTCAACCATATTCAAAAACCAACTTTCTCAACTAACTCTTCACTGGCAATCCCCAAAGACCAATACCGAAAAATGCTGATCAATAAGACCTAAATGTATATTATCAATCTTAGTCCCATAGCCCCGAAAAAGGAGAAAGCTGGCTATATATTTACACAGAGCAAAGAGCCACCGAAAGCCTAAAATATCGACGGGCACCAGAAGTCCAGCATCTTCAACATACACAAGTACCTCGAAGTAACAATATTTTCACGTCACCGAGCAACTGGGCAAGTGCCACCGAAATTCACCTACACTATAAGTCATAAGTGAATCAGCGTAAGTATAACCTGCTGGTTAGCCTCCGAAATATCATCAAGAGAAGCTATATCCCTTTCAAAGTGTGCCCAATCGACGCGATGACTCGTAACGCGTCCAAAGGCCCTCTTGGGAAAAATGAAAATAAATTGAGATTGAGACGGTGACGCGTGACTCTGCAAATTGAGCCCAATGCAAGTAAAGAGGAAGCCAGGAAAGAATGCTATATATGAAGGTGTATGAGCTGAGATGTCAGGTGTGAAGAAAGTGTTCTGATGCTGATGATGGTGCAATTAGAACAAAATGAAATAGCGGGGCTATGCTGAGGATAAATATAGAAACCGAGAAGCACCCATGGGGTTTTATGTGGATGCATCGATTTGGAGGGAACGTCGATATGTGTGTTGCGATTAAGATATAGCGATGGCAGGTGGTGGCAGGTGACGGTATATTGATTCTATCGAAAAGGAGTCCGCTGATGTCCGCTGTGGATGTTGCAACTCTTGATTTGGGATAGAATAGCCGGTCGATAGAATTGATTGACTGGTATCGTTCCGATGTGATGGAGAAGAAAATAAAATGGATCAAAACACGGTTCCCTTGGACTATGTATAGAAAATGGATGAGATCGATTGTTTGATCGGAGTTGATAACGGAGGATATTGGACATTTTCACAGTAAGAACAGATCATTGTTGTAATTTCATGCAAATATTGATATTAACTTAGAATAATATTAAGTTTATTTGCAGGGAAATTCTTTCGTTGCAGTAGACCGAGTCTCACACAAAAAAAGTTGTTTCTGCATTCCTCCTGGGTGAAAAACCTTAAGAATCCACGTGGAACGAGAATTCTCCATTTTTAATTCATTAAACACTTTTTGACGGTAGTTTCGGGTATGTATGGATCCTCACGTTCATCCGCATCAATTTATTCATTCTTTGGGACGGTCTGAGATGGTCTGTAACGATCTGGAATGGTTTGGGATGGTCTGGAACGATCTTGACCGGTCTGGAATGTTCTAGAATAGTTAGCTACGGTCTAGCACCATTATGGATGATCTGATATCTTCTGGTTTGGTCCGGTATTATCTGAAACAGGCTGGAAAGGTATTGAACGGTCTGAAATGGTCTGGGAAGGTCTAATAAGGGAGACCCACAAAGTGCGGGTCACCAAATCTCACCAAACTTTTTTCTCAGCCTCGTATCACCTAGAATATGAAGAATCAAGAGTAACTCCGTCAAATGACTCTCTTGTCCAAAGATACAGGCACTGAGATTAACATTGCCCATATTGGCCCATGTCAAAAAGTGGTATCTATAGATATACTAACAATTCTAACATTTTTGTTTGTAGCTCCGAACAGAAGGCCCATTTGACGGAGTGACTCTGGATTCTTTATTTTCTAGGTGGTACGAGACTGTGAAAAAAGTTTGGTAAGCTTGTGTGACCCGCACTTCGTGGGTACCCCTTGTAAGATAAAGTAGAACGATTTGAAATGGTTTGGGATGGTCTGGGACGATCTAGTACGGTCTTAACGGTCTGTTACAGACTGGAACGGGCTAAGGTAGTCGGGTACAGTGTGGTACGGTCCATAACGGTCTAAGACGATTAGGTACGGTCTACTTAGTAGTATGGTCCCGATGGTATGGTATGACCTGGATTATTCTGGTATGGTCTAGAAATATCTAGAATAGTTTCGAACGGTCTGACATGGTCTGTAACGGTTGTATCCGTCATTTTACAGGTATCACTTTCGAACCACAAAAATGTCACAGGGGACTCTGCCTTATCAAGAACATTTACATCAAGAATGAACATTTAAAGACAACAACCCTGGTAGAAATTTACTTCGCTGTAACACATTAATAGACATAAAATGTCTATTTTTGGCCAATTTTGGTTGAAAATGGTCAATTTATGGCTAATAATGCGTTACATTAGGATGAATTTCTACCAGGGGAACACTGAACTTAAGTAAATTTGACACCTTAGACTTATTTTCAGTTTGCAACCTCTCGCGCATGCATCTGCAGTACCGCATGCTCAATCTCTTGAGAAAGAGACAGAAACCCGCCCTGTCCTCTTGATGGATACAATCACACACATCGTAAGCTGTTGAAGATGCATAAGGACGAGCAAGCTCACTTGAGCAGGCATTGATACGTTCATTGAGGATCAAACCGCATGAACAGGCTGAATAAATCTTCTACCCTGTGCGGATGTTCCAGACAGCGGGCCTCCAGTCATATACTCAAATCGTCCCATTCATGCCTGATGGTGGACTTGGCGATGTTTGAACTCGAGTGGCACACGCCAAGTATGTGCTATACGGATCATTCTGCTTACGTCATTCTCGACTTGCTCTTGTTTTCTCTCTGCTTTTTCGTTTTTTTCATCTTTTTTGTTACTTGGTTGGCTTGGTATTTCTTCTATCTCCAACATGACATATTTTGAAGGCGTTTGAAAAATGCAAGGAATCCGGATCTACTTGAATCATTCAATTTAACATGGAAGTCTGTACGGAGCATGAATTAGGGCTACCACGATACGATAAATGCCGATATTCTGCACTTGTCGTTATCGGCCCTTGGATAATCAGGGTCATATCGATTTCGTTATCGCTATCGTCACTTATCGTATTATGATCTATCGTTATCGTATCGGCGATAATCTCGACTATCATCGATATTATCGATATCGCAGTTCACTTTTTGGCGAAAGAAGCACATGACTTGTAGCCTATCAAATCTATACTGGGTTCTTGGAAATTCCTGGGAAGGTAAACGCGATGCTTAATCATGTCGATTAGACCGAAATCTGGGTCGTGGTAATCGATCAAGAAAAAGAGCCAAAAGTGATTCTAGTGTTCATTGGCACGATGAAACATAATAGGTTCGTGAAGACGGGAGAAGTTACGTTAAGACAATTAAAACAGTTTACGAGGAATATTTTCATTACCGAAATGAGGGATGGAGGAGAAGATGCTGTGTGCGTGTGTCCTTCTTTGGAACCGAAATCGACCAGTTGCAAAGATGGAAATTCGTCAGTCATGAATTCTTATCTGATCATTTATCATGTGAATGTAATGGTGGACACAAGTGTTGTATGTCTGAATCTTTATTGGATTCGTCATGAATTCTTTCGCAATCGAGGCTGAAGTTTCGTGCTACTCTCATCATTCCTAAAATTCCATACGTCATTCGACAATAGCTCTTCAGTTGTCACGATATCGAGAATATCGTGATATATCGCGATGAATTCTCGAACGATAATTCTCAAAATCTGAATCATATCGCTATCGATCGATATCTCTCCTTGCTCATATCGATTTCGTTATCGTTATCGTGAACATCGTTATCGCGATACGATATCGATAATTTATCGTTTGTCGTGGTAGCCCTAGCATGAATCTTGGGATGCGGTCTCAATCTCATGGAGCAAGGTGATTGAAATGGTTGACATTTATAGCATTGATAATGTATTTTGTCTGAGATTTAGCATAAACTTTTGATGTTTGTGATGGTCAGCGTAATTGTTTCTCTCTCTTTTTTTTTGTAACGTCAATTGAAATAAGATGAAGATAGCAGATAGCACCGGCTATCGTAAAAGCGAAAAAATACTTTCACGTTGATATTAGAAGACTGCAAACTACGAGAAATTCATCATCAATTTTTATCTTACTATATTTCATGATATAAAAATTTTTATGTGGTTCCAAACAGAGAAATCACAACCAGGGCTTAGTTTCCAAGTCGATGTCACTTTCACGTGTGCGTGTATTTCACAGTTACACGCCTCGGTGCTTATTCTAATCATAACATATCGAGAAGTTTAAACGGTAGAGTGAATGTCCCTCTATACCACGCTGCACCCAAGCTCACAAAAAGTTTGAGCTGCTAATTCCCGAGAAAAAGATAACATCCGGCTGAGATCAGCTCTCACACGCTTCAAAATCGATTTTGACTTTAGTGAAGTGTGATGGATGACTACCGAAAATTCCCTGGTATCCAAGATTGATATACAGTTTCAACTTGCGTAATTGACGAGTTCTGTGGGAACAGGAATCCTATAGGGTACCTTCTTCTCGAGCTTTCAAAAAAAGATATGATCAGCTGCAACTTAAGATTCCGCGTAAGTCATTTTTTGCCTGAGATTAGGTCTTTAAAATCAAATATGAAAAACGTGCACCTGCAAATTTCTCACTTGTGTTTCGAGCAAATATTAATTTGAAAGTCATCACCATAAAAAACCTCACGGTGTGAGTAGAATTCATCATGGGATCGCAATGGATGGTTATTTTTCTACGCTTTTATTACACTTCGCCTCGTTCCCCTCCACTCATTTTTCAGCGATTTCGGCCAATCGAAGCGCTTCTCGTGAAACGTTGGAAATACGTTGGAAATACGACAATTTTACTGTGATCTGGGTTTTGCCGCACAGCTACGCAAGCTGGCCGTCACCCAGCTCACTCGAGTTCGGTGTTTGAAGTCACGGCTCACGGACTGTCGCATCTTAACCTCGGGAAAACCCCCGGGCGATTTTCCTCGTGATCGTCGCCCGGGACAAGGACGGCATATACCTATCCCAAAGCACTCGCTCTCAACGCGCCCGGGTGCCCACGTTGTATCAATGAGGCACAGCATAACCTCGCGTCAAGAATTTTCTGTTTGCTTTTGCGAGGCCACCGGTTGCTTTCCCGTGATAACCATGGTGGAAAGAGAGTAGTAATAATTGTGTCGTGGTTATCAGAGAAGAGAGATGGAGTATAAACTGAGATTGCTCATCATTGGCAACGAATATAGATTGATCTTGTCAACCAAGATCACTTCTACACCAATGTGTCACCAAAATTCATTGGCATTATTGACAGCTCCGCTGTCAGTTTTGAATATTTCATATGGTTTGTCGTAAAGATTTTGTGATGATTGTGAACATGTTTGATCAAAGTTCTTGCAAGTTACTTTCTTTGTGGTCGAACCAGGGATGAGTATGAATACACTTCTCTTCACACGACTAGTTATCCCTACTACACAAAATATATTTGAAAATATATTACAGTGTGTGATGGCTTCATGCCATTTAGCTCCAGCGGATGAATCATATGAAGAATGACGATGGAGTTATGCTCCCTTTCAACAGTGAATCTAGGGCACTTATTCAAAGTCCAGATTGGTTTATTTTGCAAAAAAGTAGATAGACTACAAAAGTGCTTAAGGTAACTGTCCGTATTATGGAACACCTCGAACGGGGAGCACGAGTTAGTTCATTGCTTTATCGACAAAATATCTTGAAACTTGGCTGTTTTTCTTTCTACATGGTTGAGAAGTGTCACAAAGATTCGAATGGATGAAAGATCAGTCGCAAACAAGTGGCAATCAATTTAATATTAATCAAAAACATCGTCGGAGAGCAGGTCCCTATTATGAGACAGAATTTTTCACCCATGTACGTACTGTTTCACGCCCCATGTCCGTATTATGGGACACCGAAAACACCTATCATTTGAGTGATTCTTACGCATTTTCAAGAGTTTCCTAGCCATTTTCCATGTAATTTTGGTCGCTGAATCGATTAAACGTGGTCATATGTCTTCTAAACCCGGCGTTTCATAATTATGAACAATTTTTAGTGCAAAATTACCAGTTTTTTGATATATTTCGAAAAATAAGCATTTTTTGGAGAAAACTCAAGAAATTAAACTTGTAAAGCGTAAAATTTCCTACAGTAGAGGTCGTCACAAGTTACCCGGAGAATCCAAGCGGAAACCAGGGCAGAGGCAAATTTGTCGACCAAGCGCTTTTCTCTCTACAGGAATCCATTGGGAGTGAATGGAAACGGTTTCCACTGATTTTCTGGTTTCCGCTTGGGTTTGCCGGGGAAATTATTCAGGAAAATTGAACGAGATGAATAGGTCGACTAATCAAGCTCCAATCAACTGTTGATTCTGACAGTTTTTTAATAAAAAATATTGATACTTTCAAGTTTTCAGTTATTGAGTGATGCATTCAGACTGATTTTTCTCATAAATAATGAGAGACACGTTTAGAAATTTGTCTGTATAACTAGTTTTTCATTCATAATAGTCTCATTGTTGAAAACAGATACCAATCTCATATTAAAATTTTATCCCAAAATTGATATTGGTATACTTTAGTTTTTTGCACTCAAGCTGGTAGTGTTACAAACAACTTGAACTTATGAAGCTTCTGAAGAATGTGAATTGTGATAGGCACTCTTCAGTCGCTGTGGCGCTGGCAAAAAGTTCTTGCAATAAATCAGTTCAAGCAGTCAGTGTCTCAAGTTCAAATATTTCTGAAACACCCATGTACAGAACAGTGGTTCAGAGAGATGGTGGTGGGTTCTGCTCACCATATTTCAATACTCAAGGTTCCTTCAATTGATACATTTGAAGGTCTCAGGGAATTTGACAGGAGCGTAAGGCTTGATTGGGTGCTTGGGGTAGGAATGAGGTCGAATGTCTTAAGTCAATCATAACTTGACAACATGAACACATCAAACTAAAAAGATACTGGAATGTTTTTGTAGTGCAAGAATTCCTCCTCTTGTTCATGAATGAATAAGTAAAGGCTGATCCATTGTAAATTCATCAAATCAGAGAATGCTTGAGAAATTCTCCTCATGCCAAAAGCTTGGCTCTCTGATGAAAAATTCACACAAAAGTTCTTGTTCTGAGTATTTTTTTTGTAGCAGCCTTTTCTATGATGATGACAAAATACACACAAATTGGGAATACTGTTGCATTCCAAGAATCTCATTAGGCACAAGCACAGGGATGAACTTGAGACGTAGACTGTAATAACCATCCATGCTGTGACCTGAACCCATGGGCTTTGACTGCTCGACTAACTTTCAGAAAGTGATCGAACCACACAATGAAAGTCATTGAATAGTATTATCTCTACTATGTCACTTATTCACTTTATATGCACTAGAATATTTTGAACAAGAAACTGAAACTAGTGTGGCAATGGTATATCAGGAACACATCCTACGTCGAAAGGCAAAGGGCCAATCCAATATTCGCACTCTCACAAACTTTGATCCTTGCATTTTCTGCTCTTCAGAAAACACTATCACCAGCCTGCAATGATATAACTGCATTCACAGTTTCTCAAACAAGTTATGTACAACACATGCTCTTCATCCATACAAAGTCAGATGTCAGATGACTTTGAGGTTATGAGGGCAGACATAGATAATTTCCTCACCAACTTCTTATATTGAATTTTTTAACTTCACGAAGGCTTCATGATGGGCTTAGAGCTCGTTCAGGCACATTTTCGTTTGAAAATATTACCCAAACGTTGCAAATATCCTCGTACAAAAGTGTCCCATAGCCACGGCCAAATGCACGTAGGAAATGGAACACCAATCTGACTGTTCCATAACCACGGACATGAGAGCCACCGCGGTACATGGTATGAAACACCATTATATTTAAAATATCTGACTGAAATACAGCTCTAATCAACCGGAAATAAGAAGAATAAAGCCTTATTAATCATTTAAAACCATTTCTGCACGGCTAACAACTGATTACTTAATTTACTAAGGATAGTTCATCGAGCACTTTCGTACCCGATGCAGGGTCGGAGCGAGCAGTAAATCTCAGGCGGAGGCGCGGATCAGCTTCACAGACAATTTTAAAATTAAATAGTCATTATGGAATTGTGATTCTTTTTCTAATTTGGTCACAAATATCAATCGTTGCCGTTAAAACTCTTACCCAGTGTCGAGGTGGTATAGTTTTTCTGAGAAAATTGATTTTCATCAAGTGTCCCATAGATAGGTACAGTGTACCATATTACGGACAGTTACCTTATAGTGTATGAGAGAACAATCAGTGAAATTGTGCCCTGGTGTATACTCTTTGACAACATTCTTGTTCTTCAATGATAGTTAGGTGGTGACATGCTGTGATCAAGTATCGCCCAACAAATGTCAACCGACTTGTGAAAATCTTCACTTTCAAGTCATTGGTAATTACCAGTGTGATGTATGTGTAATGCAGAGTAATGTATGTCATATATATAACCGAAATGACTATGGATGTACCAAGCATGTATGTATGAATGCGATTCGAAGATATATGGAATGAGGTATGAAGTGTGTACGGGAGCAGTGATGTGACGTAGTGATAAGTGGATACGCAAGTAATAAGTGAAGACGCAAGTAATCAGTGATGTACAAACTGGTGATACGCAAGTGAAATAGTGACCGAATCTTGTCGGTGATCAAATCAAGTGCGTGATTACATCATCATTTTAATGACGGAACCATCAGTTTTCTGAGCCCTATAAAAGCTGTGTGCGGCATGGATTTGCATCTTATTTGCTACTGAGTATTCTTACGAGTTCTCACTCATTTGTCAAGCTAAAGTTTGTGTACCTTTTGGAAGAATAAACCACGGATACCTATTTTCGAAGCTCTCTAGTTTCCACTTACACCACACCTATAGCCAGCCACCGTCCCATCATCTACCTGCCCACGGCAGATATATCCAGGACTTAACATTGGTGACAGCGGTGGTGGAAACGCCGGATAAAGGACCAAGAAAAACAACGTTATCAATCATATATACGCAAGGTGAACGGAAATTTTGTAAATGAATTTGGCAGTTAGATATACTTAGGATATGAATATAGATGATTATAAATATTCAAATAGAACAGATTTACGGAAAAATATAAAACAGGATATAGAAAACATTAGGAAATCGCTTAGAATAATACGAAAGAAAGAATTGAATTTTGTGGATGATGTGAATCGAGCCAAATACATAATAAAAAATTTAGCTAAAATCAACGATAGAATTTTAAATTTAGTAGAAGAAATTGTCAAATAAAATAATGACAAGTCTTGAAGGGATAAATAGGAAATTAGCAAACCTTGAGGAAACGCTAAAATATAATCAAATCAGAATCGCCAAATTGATAAAGGAAAATACTTCTAAGAAAAGGTTATTTGAGGAACAAGAGAATATAAACAAGAACTGTGAAAGAAGGACTAAAAATCAATCCAATTACTTGGAATATATATCTGAAAAATTAGACAGGGCAGTAGACTTCGTTTCAAAAGAAATAGAATCTGCGTCTATCGAAAAGTCAAAATTGTCAACTAAAATAGAAAGATTAGAAAATAACTTAGAGTTCAAACGAATGCAATAAAAAGGAAATGTACGGCATCAATAAAAGGGTGTCAGAATTAGAACAGTTAGTCAAAATACAAGAGTCAGAAATAAGAAAATTGGAAGAAAATAACGAGAAAGGAAGTGACTTTTGGATGGAGCAATGGAATATAAATGAAAAATGTGAATGTCAATCAAACCATTTCTGGAACGATAGACAAAAAATAGAGTCACAATTGAGAATTAGTTTCAACTCTTTTGAATTTCAATTGAGTTATCTGTCTAAACAACTTGAAATACTTAAACACAAATTGGATATTTTAAAATCGGTGTATGAAAGATCTGGAAATTGAATAATTAAGTATCAAAAATTATGGCAACAAGGTTTCTTACACAAGAAGCGTACATTTTTCGGGGGATAGGAAAATTCAGTCTAAGTGATGAAAAGTTCAAGATTTCTATTCTTTTGAAATATATTGAGCATTTCACATACGGGTCAGAAATCAAACAGATATTCAGTGACGACATCATAGTCAGACTCTATACGAGAAATAAAGATTATGACGCCGAGGATAGAGAACGAGATCCGTTAATCAATGACGCGAAATAAACTCACTTTCTACGATATTTTGGAAGAAATAAACTCTTCACACTGTGCAAAACCGAAGGATGAAGCAGTGGTTGTTTTTTTTAAAAAGGAACAGATAGGAAGGTATCTTGTTACAAATGTTATAAAAAAAAATACCAATATAAAGAAATATCTATGATAGATAGGTACTTCCATGAAATTATTTCAAGAGAAGATAAACTTCTTTGTTGTGCATGCGGTGAATCAGTGGTGAAAATATCTTTATTGGTAAATTGCATGGACTGTGTATACAGCATACCGAATAGATATAATTGAAAAAATTGAGAAAATTACTTTTAAAAGTTGATCGCAATTATGTCGAGAACTCGAGGCCCGTGGAGCTCGTCGAGAAAATCGACGAGAATACGCGAGAAGAGAATAGGAAATATGCCAAGTCACATCATAGGTACAAACATGTCCACATCAACAATAGGTATAAATCCGTCAAGTCCAGAGAATAATCATGAGCAAATAGCACAATCATCACAAAGTACCTCTATAGCGAGGAATGTAGAAAGAACCCTCACAATTTCAGAAGCAATTAAACTTTTGCCCAATTTCGATGGTAAGAATATTCCAGTTTCAACATTCACTAGAGAATGTTTTGACCTCAAATCTTTGCTTCAAAAAGCAGATCAGCCAATTTTTCTACGTATAGTGAAATCAAAAATAATCGGAGAAGCTAAAAAATACATAGAATCAAAAAATTACGCAAAATTGGAGGATCTATTCAGTGACCTCAAACGAGCATATGATCCACACAAAAATTATTTCGGTTTACAATTAGAACTATCGACAGTCGTCAAGAAATCATCGGAAAGCGTATCAGAATATGGCCTTAGAGTGTCTAATATTTTACAAAAGTTATTAGAAATTGTAGAAAATGAAAATGACCCCACATCTAATCTGGGCCTTAGGGAAACAACAACAAAAAATGCGATATCATGTTTCATAAGAGGTTTGAGTCATCACTATTTATATCAATTAGAAGATGAGGGCCATGAATCCTTAGATAAAGCCATAGACGCTGCAATTAAAATTGAAAGACGCCTCAGAGATTTCAAAACACTGCATGAAAATGTAGAAAAAGTGGGCGAAGAAAAGACTAAAACAAAGTATGACATCAATCTCAATGCAGTAGATACAAATAGTGAAACGCGAACGTGCTATTCGTGCGGGAGATCGGGACACATTGCAAAGAATTGCAGGAATCGGGAGAGGAGAGAAAATAACAGATTCAGACCATACAACAAAAATTACAGGAGAAATACTCACAATGATATCTCGAATTCTGGGAGAAGATATTTGAAGAATGATAAACCCCAAGAAGATTTTGAAAAAATTTGTAAAAAATGCAATAAGAAAGGACATCTATATGACGATTGCTGGTATAATCATAGGAAGTGCCATTTTTGCGGGATGTCAAATCATTTGGAAAAAGATTGCTACCGAAAAATCAATCAAAATGAACGATATTTGAAGAGAGAACAAACTTCTAATGAAAAAGACAACCGAGTGAAGAATTTAAACCGGAACCCTACTCATTGAAAGAGTGCTCGAGTGAGGGGGAACCGGAGGAACAGCACTCAGAAAAAATTGAAAAAAGAATAATACTTGTTACCGACACATCTGGTATGAAACAATGTCCTTCGATAGTAATTAACAGCTCAAGTTTATCCCAAGACAATGTCAAATTTCTGATAGATACAGGGGCTGAAGTAAGCTTATTGAAGATCGGGTTTCTGCATCCGAAGGTAAAATACAGTGAATCAAAACACGTAAAACTCACAGGAATAGATGGTAGTGTGGTAGGAACATTGGGCCATGTGTCAATAACAATCGAAAATATTCCATGTGAATTTTTCCTAGTTCCCAATGATTTTCCTATCAAATATGATGGCCTCTTAGGAGCACGATTTTTTAGGAAATACAAAGCAAAAATTTGTTTTGACTCAAACGAGATTGTAATCCAGGGTAACGTGATACAATTTGCGTCAATAGGATCGACAGATTTCATCTTACCTGCCAGAACTAGAAAGTTAATCAAGGTAGATATTCTGAATAAAGACGAAACGGAAGGTTATGTACAAAGAATAGATGCGGGTACAGGCATTTACATCGGAGAATCGGTTGTGAAAAATGTAGAAGGGAAAGGAGCTTTGTACGCGTATAACACAAATACTTTTGGTGTTTCTATCTCCATTCCTCCTCTTCAGCTGCAAAAGTTTCGGGCTGCACCCAAAAATATAAGAGTGATTGAGTGCGAAGAACCTCAGGAAATCGAGGACAGAATTAGTAAAATAGCGAAAATGATGAACTTAGATGATTTAAATGAGGAAGAAAAGAATAGCGTCCTGAAGCTCATTAGAGAATTTCCATTTCAATTCTTCCTGCCTGGAGATAAACTGGGATGCATGAAAGGGATCAAACATAAAATAATAACAACAACAAAAACTCCTATAAATATCAAACAATACAGATACCCTTTCTCACTAAAAGACGAAATAGAAAAACAATTAGAAGACATGGAAAAACAAGGAATTATCGAAGAATCTACAAGCGGCTGGAACTCTCCTCTCTGGATAGTACCAAAAATGGATGATAAATCAGGAAACAAACAATGGAGACTTGTTATAGATTACAGAGCACTGAATAAAGTTACGGTGTCTGAGATTCATCCTCTTCCTCATATCACTGAAATTTTAGATCAATTAGGTGGCGCAAAGTATTTTTCGATATGTGATCTGGCCTCGGGATTTTTCCAGTTAATGATTGACGAGGAAAGTAAACAATTTACGGCATTTTCATCTAATAGTAAACATTATTGTTTCTCCAGATTGCCAATGGGATTGGAAAATGCACCAATTTGCTTCACAAGAGCATTATCAAACATATTAAGTGGATTAGTTAATGTAATTCTGTTCATTTACGTCGATGACATTATTGTTTATTCATCATCAATATCAGATAACTATCAAAAAATGAGGAAACTACTTTCACGGCTCCGAAATCATTGCGTAATGCTCAGAGCAGATAAATGTAGATTACTCCAGAAAGAAATCGTCTACTTAGGTCATATTGTGGGACAAGATGGAGTCAAACCCGATCCGAAAAAAGTTACAGCAGTGAAAAATTTTCCTACACCAAGAACAATAAAAAATGTCAAACAATTCCTAGGTCTCGCTGGTTATTACAGAAGATTTATGAAAAATTTCGCGCAAGTGGCAAAGCCATTGTCAATCTTATCGAAAAAAGACGTGAAATTTACGTGGGGTATAGAACAACAAAAATCATTTGAGATATTGAAAAACATACTATGCACAGAAATTATTTTACAATACCCAAAATTCGATCAGGTCTTTTTGATAACGAGTGACTCATCTTCTAACTGTGTAGGATCCATCCTTAGCCAGGGCCCAATTGGAAAAGATCTGCCCATTGCATATGCGTCAAGAACGCTTAGTTCTTCCGAAGAAAAATTTTCAACAACCGAAAGAGAAATGTTAGCCATAATTTTTGGAATTAAACAATTTCGACCATATATCTACGGAAGGCAATTCATTTTGATAACGGATCATAAACCACTAGTGTGGATCAACAACTGCAAAGACCCATCATCAAGATTAATGAGATGGAGAATTTTTTTGAATGACTTTGATTGCCAAGTAGTATATAAAAGAGGAATTTTGAATAAAAATGTAGATGCATTATCACGTAATCCAGTCAATAATGGGGAATATCGACATGGAAATAGTCAGACAGATGAAACAGATTGTGACGAATACACAGTCAATGTAATTTCAAATTTCGTGCAGACACATTGCGATGATCCTAATTGCAAATATGATGACAATGTGAAAGGAAACATGGAGATAAACGAAATAGAAAGTAGATCCAGTGAAAAAAATGTAGCTTTGATACATGAGACTTCTCTGTGGAAGAATAGAGAGGAAGTTGATAAGGAAAAGGAACAAAGAAAAATAAAACCTGACAAAGGAAAAGAAGGAAATAATGAAATGAGGTACAAAAGAAATAGAGAAGGTCTGGGCGAGAAAGGGATACAGAGAAAGAGGAAAATTGACGAAGTATACGGAGGAAATAATGCAAAAATGCAAAGAATAGACATACAAACGAGATCAGCCGATACTGTAGAGGATAGCAGAGAAATTGCTTGTTTCCATGCTAACACTAACCAATCTCAAATACACACCTTTGCATCACGTCCTTCTATTGACACGAATAATATGTCAAAATTTCAATGCCATGATTCCAAAACTACAGTGAAAAGTGCTGATGCTCGGAGATTTAATAATGACAATGGTAATGATTCACATATAGATACATGGGACATCGACTTGGCTGCAAATGTTACCACAAATTGTGATAAACTGATATATTCTCGAGATCAATTGTGGATGAGACAAGACAATCTGGTTCATCTGTTTACTAGTGACTGTGTCGTGAAATCAAGGGTCACAAAATTGTTGGTCGAACAAGACAAGTTTTCGATAGATGAATTAAAATCTCAATCTCCAAATGTGAACGAAATATTGATAACACAAATGGGAAACAACAAAATACTTCACGTGTTCGTGAAATCAAAAGCCACCGATGAAGTACTCCAATATGATATCGAGAAAATACTTCATGTGTTAAATAATTTGATCAAAGCAAAACAAATAAAGTCATTCAGCATCGAGAAATCGAGTAATATTGTGATAGGTAATTCATGGCCAACTATCGTCGAGTATTTTAGAAGTCATATCAATTTGGGAAAAACGAAAATTACGATTTGCACCGGAGAAGTGAGAGTACCGGAGCCGAGTCATAGGGAAAATATAATAAAAGAACACCACGAATCATTGGTAGGGGGACACAGAGGGGTAAACAAAACGTTCATGCGCGTAAGGGAGAATTTCTATTGGACAAATATGAGAAACGAAATTTTACAGTTCATTCGATATTGTAGTACATGCCAAAAAGTAAAACTGACTAGAGTAAAAACCAAACAGCCAATGGTAATCACAGACTGCCCTCGCAAGGGACTGGAAAAAATACAAATGGAAATTGTAGGACCCTTGCCAGAATCTACAACTGGAGAAAAGTATATTCTCACATGGCAATGTGTACTAACGAAATATGCTGGAGCAATTCCATTAACGCAAGTGGATTCTGTAACGATAGCGAGAAATTTTGCACAAGATTTCATTTTTCGTTTTGGGTGCCCTGAAGTAATACAAACAGACCAAGGTCGTAATCTAATATCAGGAATTATGAAAGAATTTTCGAAGGCATTCAAGATAAAACAAATCAATTCAACAGCATTTTCACCTCAAAGCCAAGGTAGTATAGAAAGGTCACATCACAGTCTAATCGAATTTTTGAAAATATATTCAGACAAAGCAGATTGGGCGAATTTCATAAAGGCTGCAATTTTTTCTTTCAATTCAAGTATTTCATCGTCCACAGGTTTTACCCCACACGAACTTATATTTGGTCATAAAGCAAGAATCCCATCTTCTTTCTCAACAACTAGAGCACCAAAAACTTATGACGCATACTTGAACGAACTATTAGAACAACTAAATGAAACACAATCGACAGCTTATGAGAGATTGAAATCTGCAAAATTGAAATCCAAGCAACTATTTGACAGAAGACTAAACGTAAAATCATTCAAAAAAGGAGATATAGTTTATTTACTAAATGAACCGAAGAAATCGAAATTAAATGATGAATACAAAGGTCCGTACGTTATCTCGGATATTTTGAACAAAGTGAATGTAGAATTGTTGGTCGAGAAAGGTAAAAAAAGAATCGTGCATTCAAATAAAATCAAATTAGCGTGCATTCCATTAAAAAACACTGCAAATTCCGAAGATGAAGGAAAAGTGGACACGGATAAGAACAATCAAATTAAAAATTCTTACAATACCCGTCAGAAGAATTAGCAAAATTGTCCAACCGATATCAAAGAATGATTGACGTGATTTGATTTTTATCTTAGAAATTGGAATATGTAAACTGCCAAATTCATAGTGTAGTCAGACATGTGAAATGGATAATCAAAGAGAAAAAGATTGTGTTAGTCACAAGCTTCAGCAGCTGGAAGAAAACACTCATGAGATGGTCCCGAAATAGCAGACGGTGGGAAAACTTGGAGAAAAGTAATAAAGTTCGCTGAGATGAACACTGTGGACAAGCTGTATCGAGCCTAGCATCAAATAAAAACAAGTGCGTCGCAGCCGCTACGTCACTTTTACAGTGCAGCCGCCGATTTTTGGAATTATAATGACGTCGTCACACAGGCCCTTCAGCAGTGCTCTATGAGATAATGTAAGCTAAAAACATTCAGTAGAGGTCCGACCTCTGATCTATCAAGATCTAAGGTATCGAGATCTGGTATAATTACGAAAATGAGCGCTAATAAGTCAACCGCGAGTGAATCCGATACACTCTTTGATCTACTCGAGAGTATAGATCAAGACCTTGGATTAGATATGGATAATAACCAAATGCATATCGGTGGAGTGACAGATTTTTTTGTGACAAATCAGTTCACAGAATCTCCATTACCTTTGATGAATACCGGAAGCATAACTCAAACAAACAATGACGTGTGCGAGCAAGTGCTTGGAGATGTTACATTACCAACTTTCTCCTACACGGAAATTAACAACATTTTGGAAAACGTCAACGTCGAGGAGGAGTCAACAAGCACCGATCTTTTGACAAAAACTGATGTTGTATCGAGTGGAAAAGTGCATCAAACAATCGAACAGAAAGCGATCGTACAAAAAGCAGTGTCCTCAAGTGTTGGAAAATTTGGCGATACAGTGAGTCAAAGTGTTCGACGAAATCACGATGGAACAATGTTACGCAGTGATAAAACAAGTGATAGTCATCAATGTGTACAAGACAAAAGCGCGGAGTTTGGAGTAGCTGGTCCACAACAGCAGATAGTACCCGAAACACAAGACATCGCGCACGTGGCCGTAATAGAGTGGGGAGCGGTAGCAGACAGCACGAGCACAATCCATGTGCGAGAGGCGCAAGAAGAGGTATACTACGAATGGCCGGTGCCAACTCAAACAGTTACACACGAAAATTCACATAGAACTGCAAGCGGCGCAGATATTTTCTCTTCATTTCCGACTCACGGAAATGCGCAGGACGCCACAAATTCACCTTCAACTAACTTTTTTTCTTCATTTACTGCTCACGAGAGTGTTCTCAAAGAAACGCATACAGCATCACGGCAGGCTGCTCACGGAAATTTTCTGGACTTCGATAAAACATATACAGAGCCGAATACAACTGGCCTCGTCTCTTCATTTTCCGCAAATAACGATCTTTTTGACATAGTAAAAAAAGAATACGAGCAGATCATATCAGCAAATGAATCGCAAAGCATAGATATGAATACTACACAAAATAACATGAAACGCCGTATTGAAAGTTATGAAAAATTGAGCAAAGCAGACGAAAATAACGATGAAGTCATATTCATCAAGCAGGAAAGAGAAAATAGAGAAAGAAGGCAGAAACTCAAGGAAGAAAGGAAAAACCGACACGAGGAAGAAGCAGCATCAGGAATTCCAAACCCTAACGATAATTTTTGGAAACCAATTTTGCATCTAGAACACTATAAAGCTACTTATTGGAATTCAGCAAATCAAGTCTTATGTGTATATTGCCACAGTACACTCATCCACAAAAATTTTGTGCTGAAAACAGACCACAACATTGAAGTACCTGGAACAACGGATCTACCTCGCTGCGAGATGTGCAACGAAAAAGTTGGAGTGAAGAAACCGGCAGCAGAGTGTGCGATTTGTGTAAGAGCATTCCATGACTATAGAAAGACAATAATAAATAGCGATAAGATAATCATACATGACCCAACGGTAGTTTCAACTCCAAGAATATTTTTCGATGACTATAGTTACAAAATAGGCTCAAATCCGTGGATAAGGTTTCAAAATAAATTTCTTTTTGAAAGCATAAAAAATGAAAGCAATTAGAATCGACTAGAAACATAATTTTTGAATATTCTTTAGACTATTGAGGAAATTAGTATTGCGTAGTTTTAAAATAAGTTTGAAGATTTTCTTGAAAAAATTATTATTATCATCATTTTTTGTTACTTAATTTTTTGGAAAAATTGAAAAAAAAAAAAAAAAGCTCACAGATTCAAATTCAATTTTCCTTGCAATCAATTAGAGTAAATTAAAGTTTGTAGCTTGGATCTGATTTGAAACGAACTAGATACATATTCAAAGTATTCTATAATTTTTGAATTATTTGGAAAGGAAAATTGGTCAATGCAAATATTATAAGTGCGGGACGCACTTAGAATAAGGAGGGAGGTGTGATGTATGTGTAATGCAGAGTAATGTATGTCATATATATAACCGAAATGACTATGGATGTACCAAGCATGTATGTATGAATGCGATTCGAAGATATATGGAATGAGGTATGAAGTGTGTACGGGAGCAGTGATGTGACGTAGTGATAAGTGGATACGCAAGTAATAAGTGAAGACGCAAGTAATCAGTGATGTACAAACTGGTGATACGCAAGTGAAATAGTGACCGAATCTTGTCGGTGATCAAATCAAGTGCGTGATTACATCATCATTTTAATGACGGAACCATCAGTTTTCTGAGCCCTATAAAAGCTGTGTGCGGCATGGATTTGCATCTTATTTGCTACTGAGTATTCTTACGAGTTCTCACTCATTTGTCAAGCTAAAGTTTGTGTACCTTTTGGAAGAATAAACCACGGATACCTATTTTCGAAGCTCTCTAGTTTCCACTTACACCACACCTATAGCCAGCCACCGTCCCATCATCTACCTGCCCACGGCAGATATATCCAGGACTTAACACCAGCAATGTATGTGGAATCAGTTCTCTCATAGAACATCCCTGTTTCATGTAGAGTATTAACAACTGATTTCTCTGTTCACTGAAGGAGTTGAATGAATGCCTTAAAATTGGTTGCTTCCTACATACATTTAATCAATGTAAGTTAGAACTCGTCAAGCACATTGAGGGTATCATGAAAAAACTCAAAAAGATATCCAAACGACTGATGGAACAGTTTTTTCAACCTGGAATGTGGTTTAAGATGACAGTGACATAATTAAGTCATGAATCCAGAAACTGACTTGTTATGAGAATCTACACTGACATATCTTTGCCCTTTTTCTATACAAATGTGCCTGAGAGACATTTTAACAATACTTCAGAAATTATCCAAGTGTTTTGTCGGGCATGATCCATGGGTAACCGCTTGAGTGATAATACTCATTCAGTGTTGACTTTGAATGAAAGTTTCAGAAACTTCTATTCAGAAAAACTATTCAGAATAGCTCTGAGAAATAAACTTGAAATTCAAATTCAGTCTGATCCCATACTTAGGAATTTTAGTAGGAATAACTTATGACTAAAAAAGAAGAAATAAAAATTGAAAAAAAAAAAATTTTTTAAAACACGCTTTTATTACACAAGTTGGATCAGAAAAAAAACGACTCAAAAGGAAAAAATAATTTTCCCTACCTTTCATGCCCATCTTCTGTTGGGGAAAATCTCATTGTATTCCACTACATACCCTGGGAGTTTTCATTTCAATGTGAAATTTATCCCATAAAAGCGTGAGGTGCTTTATCTAAAGATCGAGATTCTTTAATGAGCCTCAGGAAATCTCCAATATCTATTTCTGATGGAATATATATTATCGTTGGCACCTACAGAATTGAAAATTGAATAGTTTCTATAGAAGCACCTCAAGCTTTTTTGGGATAAGTTTCACATTGAAATGAAAACTCCCAGGGTATGTAGTGGAATACAATGAGATTTTCCCCAACAGAAGATGGGCATGAAAGGTAGGGAAAATTATTTTTTCCTTTTGAGTCGTTTTTTTTCTGATCCAACTTGTGTAATAAAAGCGTGTTTTAAAAAAATTTTTTTTTTCAATTTTTATTTAGTAACAGACCCAAATAGAGTCAAACAGATGCAAGAGCTCGGCTAATGATGATAATTCCCCAATTTTCAGCTTATCGCTTGGAATATACAAACTGAGTAAAAAAATTGGCTTCAAAATTGCTGAGAAATCGAACAGGAAGTGAGCATCTCACAAAACGGATTTGATATATACGTAGCAGCAGAGAGAATAAGTTTGAGAAGAGGGCAAAAATGAAAGAGGCACCAAGCGACGCGACGCACTCATGATGGGTAATATGGTTTCCCAGTGTTGACTCTGGCTCGGAGCCCTCTGGACGTTTATAGATGCATCAGGCCAAAACGGATGGAAATATCGGCCGCGAAAATAATTCGACACCGATGCGCTCTGCAGTTTTCCGAAGTGACTGCTAATGCAAAGCATTAGCTGCAAAGCAGTATGACTCGTCATCACTCGAAGCTTACGAAAAAAAAAAAAAAATAAAAAAAATTTTAAGCCATTTCGATCTGGTTTGGAATGACTTATTTCTAGAGTAGCAGTAGTTGCACGGTTGCGAAATTTTACGATCGAAAGCAGACACGTTTGCAAACTGTGAGGGTGTTAATGGTCGATGCTCTAATTACAGGCCAACGGAACGGCCCGTACAGGCTCGCAGGCAGAATTGAGAAAATTCTATCTTTTGCAAACTTATTTGTCTCTGACAATTCTATGGCATGTGTTTTGAAGTTATATCAGCGTTTTCTCATCAAAATGCATCCGGCAAGAAAACATCCTTAACCCATTTTCCATCATTGACCCACGATCTTGCTTTATGAATAGTGGGATGAAAATGACCGGACAGAGTCTTTTGTAGGAATGATCCTTTAACTGCGCCGAAATCGTCCATAAAATGACTAATGTTTGGATTCAGGCCATGGAAAAGTTAAAAATGTATCAATTCGTGCAAACCAAGAAAATGGATATTCACTAAGCATTCAATCGTGCTACATTCAGGGGCGGTTCCAGGGGAGGTGATAAGGGTGACCCTCCCTCCTCCCTTCCTCCCCAGGAATGAAAATTTGCATGGGAAACCTAAAAATTTCGGAAATCCTCCCCCCCCCCCCCCAACTGGTCTCTGGATCCGCCACATGTTACATTAAAAGAAGATTTCCACCAGAGGTACGATGAACAAATACCGTCAAATTGGGTAACTTTGGTACGTTTTCGGTGCTTTTCATTTTGTTTGGCTCGGCATCTCAACATAAATTGCCTAAACCACTTCTATTAGTAGTCAATCCAAAGCTTACAGTCTTAGCTTTCGATTGATGGGCTACAAAGTTCAATTTGATGCGTCTGAGCTGGAGCTATTAGCAGTTGAAGAAGTGTACCAAAATTAGATCCCTAATGGGCAACTTTGGTACACGTACAAAATATTTCGACTCTACCCACCACCATGTGAGTGAACTAATTTTAATCGTTCAGAAGTCTTATTTGAAGCTGTTTGAAACATTTGGAAATCTCATAGACTATCACTCTACTCAAGATTAGTTTAGAGTTGAAAAGAAGCTGTCATAGGAAGTTGTACTGAAGTTACCCTATTCTCATGCTTCTTACGTAGAGTGGGGTAACTTTGGTACACTTTTTCATGTTTTTTCCCTTGTTTTTCATTCATTAAAATTCTGGATGCTTCAAATACCCCAATGTAACGATGGTTTCTTCAATATGGTGATATATGTGGTCGAAATGTAGCATTATTCACCCGTAGTTCGTTCCGGAACAGTTCTTGCCAGGTACACTAACTGGAACACTCGCGCATCGCTGCTAAGTCAGTCTTTTCGGAAAAAGCTTCAATAATCGAGTGCAATCGTTCACGCGGGATCTACGGTGGCTCAGCACACTGTTCATATACGTGCTACAAAGGGGCAGAACAGGTTTCAGAGCAATAGAATCATTTACCTTGCCGAACGCAGCTCTGAAAGTCATTTTTCAGGGATGTACCAAAGTTGCACCCACTGTACCAAAGTTACCCAATTTAACGGTACTTGAAAATAGTGACAATAAAAATCGATCGAAACCATAAGTTCAGAATATTTTTTTGAATCTGATGAAGAAATAAAATTCACTCGGCTTGTGTTGTAATCCATTGCAGCACCAAATATAGAGTGAAAGGTGACGCTTGAGTCGAATGTAGAACGATGTAATTTGCACAACAAAAGAATGATGAAACTGGATGAGGCTTACACAAAGAACTTAGTTGATTTGAAAAATCACTACCTGGTATACAAAGTTAATCAATTGAGGATTTAGAGGCTTTATTTGAATGTAAGAAAATGAAAATAGATTGAGAATCAAGCGATCGACTATCATACTCTGAACTCGAAAACTCGATCTTCTTTCTCATTCCTTCACCCACAAAGTGTCGAATCAAAATAGAAGAACCTAAGCTCTCATCTACTGAATCAGATGTCATCCACCACTGCTCATTTCTCGTATTATCCAAGCAAATAGAATCTATTTAGGACAGAGCATCATCACAAAGAGCATCCTTTGAACCTCAAAACGTGGGATTGTCATCGTGCAAGCTTCTTGCGTCGTATGATGGAAGCACATCTTTTTTTTGCCGCAATCGACTGCACCGCTCGTGATAATCTCCCATAATACACTGTCACTAAAAAGACCCTAAACCCAGTGCCAACTTGTGTAGCATATACAGCAGCAAAAGAACATCAGTATAGTATATGTAGAAGGGATATAGATGTTGGAGTAAGAGTATGTAAGTGTGAGGAGTAACGAGGTGCAAGAAACGTGGGAAATAGTGCGGGGGAGTATTATATTAGGGAATAGTATCTATACAGACTATTCACCTGTCACCTTCTTCGGAGGTTTAGCCACGAGGACTCTCTTGCTCCTACCAAAATATTTGCCTGTCGTCAAAAAAGAAAAAAAAACGAGGATCTCGGTATAATCCCATTTTTGACGCTTCGTGAACGTGACCCATATTATCTACCCGTTTATTAGGATATCAAAGTCGAAGCTGTTTATAAATGGGTTTCAAATTCTTACTCTTTTGTATAGGTTAGATTGAGTTGAACCCTTTTATGGTGTCGATTTTCTCACCTTTCCTGATCGATGAAGACATTTTTTGAATGGCTTTCTGGTACTGATGGCTGCTTGTGGGATGCTTCATCTGAATGAGCAAGATGATTCAGTTTGATTGATTTGAAGAATCCGAAACAATATTGATCTTCTCACCTAAATTAGTTTGAGCTTGTTTTTGTTGGATGAATGAGAGGATTAGAAGGGCTATAAACTCGTGACTCAATTTCCCACCTTCAGATTATTTATTATAATGTAATTTTTGTATCTGACTACTGCGATGGGCCCTATATAGGTAGCCCAGTAGTATTATATTCTCTGATCAAGTCAATTTCGACTCTAAGTGAGTGAAATTTACACGAACGATTTTAGCGTCTTCCTTATTTTGTCCACAACGGTATAGATATGTTCAAAATCCGATATTCGTGATACATTTTATTTGGCGCATAAGAAATTTGAAAAGTTGTGAAAAATCTGAGGCATTTCTAGGAGTAAATCTCTCCAACAATCAACTCTCCATTTGCTTGTATTTTGGAAAAAAAAAAGAAAAAACCAAAATGTTCCAATCTTGCAATTTTGACGTTTTTCGTGATTCCTCGACCAAGTTATTGATATTTTCTGTGTCAGAAAATTTTTCCCAAATCTGGAAGGGAGGTCTTAAGTGAGCGGGTTAAGGTTGATGGGGCCTATTGTCTGTTGTTTTTCAATAACTATTATCAACTAATCCTTGTCTGCAAGAAATTCTGAATAAAGATCTTATCATGTCAATTTTCTTTTCTAAGGCCATTAATAAAATTAGTCTCAAAAGAGTTCACCTCCATAGGCTCGTGTCTGATGTCAAAATACAAGTCTTCATCAGTTCATGACTGTATATATATAAAATCATGGATAATCGCAATTGCAGTGAACATTGTAAAGCGAATTTGAAGAATGAAAAACTTTGGCGTACATATTGAGTCCAAGTCCTATAATACCTGATGAGCCATTCTGTCGAGGTCAGATGCTTCCACCTTTTCTGTTCAAGATTCTGCGTCAGCCTTGAGATTTCATTTATTTCCAGAATCATCTGTTCATTTTTCAATATTCTGGTGTTCAAAAAAGTTTAAGTTCCAACCAACTCAGCGATGTCAATAAATAAGAAAGGACGAGCTATAGTAGAGCTTTCATGCTTGATCTTTAGTCGTTTTCCTATTGCAGAAATGGAATTTTTGGCTATTTTTTGCATACAGTTAATATGGAAAAGTTGTAATTATGCACCGCGGATTTGGGGTTATTATTTGGTTTCAAACTTTGACTTATGCACACTATGTGATTGACTTCGAAGAGAGACGGACACGCGGAAACTCAAGCGTGGATAGAATGTGTTTCACACATGTGAAACAATACACGTGGTATTTTACGAGCATGCGGTTCGACTCTGATAGTTGAAACGGTTAAAAACCACAGTTGTTGATTTCACACCAGTAAATCTCTTGTTGAGATGTTTTACCGATCTTTTTTACAGTTTTTTGTTGGCTTGTTGAGTTATTATTCATCGACCAAACTCCATAGTCTCTCACTATAGATGAACGATCAATTTTTTTTCGTTATTTGATGAGTACATCTTCACTATAACACGGCGTTGACCAACAGCAAAGTTGTGTTCCATGGAAGGAAGTGATTGCTTTTAGTTTTGCGAACAGGAAATTTGAGGTTTCATTCGTAGTTTGTTCATGATTGAAAAAACTTCCGAAAACTAGCCTACGTAATGGTGAATGAAAAGACTCAATAAACTGGTATTTTGAGTTGGAAAGACAGAGTAGAGTAGTTCCACGAGAAAACGATAGATTAAAAAAAGGTTGGTCACAGGCTATTTTTTGCAAAATTTTCGTAAATTTTTTCACTAAAATCGCCATAGCTCAGAAATAATTTCAGATAGACGGGCGCGGTTTGGTGCATCTCGAGGTCTATACGGTGAGCAAAAAATCTATCAAAGACCATTTTGATACCTTTTAAATCTCATCTCGCCTATGTACGGGGCGATACAGTGAAATTTACTTTCCATTCCGGAAGCCAGTGGTTTACACTCCGATTGGACACAGTGCATATCACTGGGTCTCGGATAAAGAAGCTACACCGCCAATTTCAAATTCCATGAAAAAAATTGTGAATGTTCTATCATTCCGATGCAAGTTCCAGCTCTTACAAAATATCGTGGATCAAATGCGTGTATTAATTATCCTCACGACGCGACTGGTTGATCGACATCTGCAATTTCTCATCTTGCGTTCAAGGGGTTGTGGGTGGCTCACAGATATGTGTGCACTCAGTATCGTGTCATTTCAAGAGATCGTCAAGAAGAAATTGATGAAGTGGTAAGAACATAACCATAATGACCTCCGTATTATGAGCAAAAAAATTACAGCACGTGTCTAGTACTTTTAGAGAAAATAAATTGAGATAAATCCGACGAATATGAATGCTTGACATTATGACCAGGATGGGCTAATTTTTTTGTCAGCTATTATATCAGTACACTGAAAGAGAGTTTTTGTATGCCAAATTTTGATGATTTGGAAATTGAAAAGGTCAGTTCGCTACATACAATACATTTCACTCATATACATTATGAAAAATTCGTATTGTGAAATATAACTAATTACATGATCGCGAGTACCTGATTCAATACCCAAAACTAGTTTTTATTAGAAAAAAAATTTTGACTTGTTCATCATTCCTGACGGTCTTGAATGAAATTGTGAATATTTGTTAGATTTCAACACGAATAGGGATATCCAACGATTGAAATTGTTAATGTATACACGACCCTATTTAGACATTGAGTTTTCAAGAAACAATGAATCTACTGGTTCCTTTGCCAACCACAAAACCAAAGGAAAAGATCAAGAATATTTTCAAATTCAGCTGTTCTATGCAGCTTCTAATCATCCGCACCACGGGACCTGCAAGTTCAAACCAGCCAATCCTAGTATATATCCAAAATGCACCATCTTAAAATTCAATCCGTGTGTACCAGCAGGAAAATTGGTCACCAGTCATCGGCACCAAACACTACTTGTCAAAAATCTCAAAAATAATAATCTTTCGATGCGGTGGCAATCCTTCATAATGCGATCAAAAGCTCTATGCTATACGGACACCTCGCTCGATCGTCAAGGGAATCCATCGAATTCGTGCTCAAATTCATTCCGCGAGTATATATTCGTCCCAAAATGTACGGATTTACTCCAGCTTTGGTTAGAACGAGATATTTAAAATGTTCAAAATGTCATCTCGCACCAGTTTTCAATTCCCTAGTCGTAGCTTGGCGCACGCGCGAGATTTTCGCGTTTCTGGCTCATCGGGAGAAGATTACTTATAAGTATATTCTTGATGGGTTTTGTGGCCTATCCAAGATGTTGCCACTTTGGTACGTGCATGCTCTCTGATGGCGACGGCATATGATGATGATGATGATGATGATGATGAAGCGGGCCCGACGGACGAGCATAGACCGCCCGCAAAGCAACGTTTAACGGATTATCCTCTTGGCTACCTCCGTGTCAAAACACCACAGCCTTGGCTTGACTTTTTTTTTGGGCCGCCTACACAGACTACGGGTAGATGCTGAGATGCCTTTTAGCTACTTTTCGAGGAGTACACAAGGGTTCGTGTTCAGTTCGGTTCAGTTTCAGCGGTTTTTTGGGAAAATTTGATGCTGCGGCTTCATAATGTAATTTTCAACAGCACTCAAGTTTTCCGAAAATCGTTTGAAATGATAATGTGGCAACTGCCTGCAAATGAAAGTTGACATTGCAAGGGTTTTTGGAGTTGGCTGGATCAATAAAATAAAAAAAGATGAAGGATTAAAGTGACAGAGTCGAAGCTCGACCCAGACCCGACCATCGAAAGTGTATTTTTCATCTAATTTTTTGGTTCCTTGGTGAAACACTCCATTTGGGACGAGAATTCAAACGAAACTGTAGTATTAAGGAACTAGAAGGAAATTGCTTTTTCTTCTGTGTAAAGCAAAAGAGTGATCTAGTGAGCAAGATAGAACACCTCAAAATGAGTTGAAAGAATAATTCTCTCGATGTTTGAATTTCCTAAACAAACTCTTGTTCTTAGAAAATTGGATGGCTAATTCATGGATGGCTTTGGACCAGAACGTTATGAATCTATTACAGATTTTCGAAAAACCGCTTGCGAACTCTGAACAAAATTTTCATCAAGCTCGAAAAAAATTCCAATGACGTAATTTGAAATGGAATAAGCGTCTTCTTGTAAAATGCAAGAATAATTTTCTCAAAAAGGCATCATCGATGGAATCAGTCTTTAAACAGTTTTTGGTCACCTTGAATGGACCTAAATCAGTCTGGTCCAAAGTCGTCCAATATTCTCTTTTCATTATTCTCTGATGTTGTTCTTCCATCAGACATCTGCTGTGATTTGCGTGATGAAGTTTTTGCAAATTTTCTTGTAATATAAAATATTCAAACCACGTGTTGAATACAACACGTGTTGAGAGAAGTTATCATTTCTCGATTTCCAGTTAAATAATAACAACGAGATACTCTTTTCTATTATTTTTAGTATATCAAATATTAGTTACAACTCAAGGAAGATGGATCTATCACTGGCAAAAATAATCCAGACATATTGCTTGATGATCAGAACACCGCGCTGATAAGTTCAGAGACATAATGTCATTCATAATGAGAACATGTTTTTTTGACATTAAATTTGATTGAAGTGGCACATAACTCTAAGAATTTACTGCCTTTACACACATATATATATATATATATATATATATATATATATATAATCGCTAGTTCGATTAGACGATTGTTGATTCCAATATTTGGTTCCACCTTCGACAGATGAATGAGAACAGGAAAAGTTGTTTACGATAGTAATTAGCGAAATCACAAACGACTGAGGCTGAAAGAGGATGATGATTACCATAGAATAGGGTATAAGAACACCCGGAGTGAGAAGCTTGAGAGAAAAAGAAAAGGTTCATCCGCTTTCTTCTGCGTCAACGGCTGAGCTGGACACCCGTCAGTATTTTCAATCACCTGGTGGCAGAGTTTTCTCACGTTTCAAATTTACAAAAAGTAATCTCAAGCTCGGGAGCTTTCTTGTGAACTGGTAAAAAATAATGTACGGTTAGGGAATCCAACCTGAGAAAGAAATATCGGAATGTCTTTCTGATTACCTCTTTAAAAAAGAGTCATGAACAATAATACGATTCTTTGGTATCTATTCTGATTGAATCATCACTCCTCAAACTTCTGATGGTTTTTTCCTATAATTCAACTGGTGATACGGATTAGATTTTACAATGGCGTCTGATGATCACTTTTTCGAAGTTGCAGGTCACATTGGTTTTGATTTCAATTCAATAGCATACAATAGAGGTACAGAAAAACAATTTTATACGTGTTCTTGGGAAGTGCTGAAGACATGTAAGTACAAAATCGATGTCTTCAGACAATGTTTCAGCAGAGTCTCTGAGATGGCTCACCCAAAAGATGGAAAAAAAAAATCTCGAACACTTCGAATTCCAGAGTTTTGCTCATCTTCCAAATCCCGCATCCGCAGCGCCCTATACGCAAAAGATCGGATTGTTTAGTGACTGACATATTGCAAGTCATTTCCTTAGGGAGAATGGAATGCTGGTGAATTTGAAGTGATGACTTGGGCATTGAATCGGAACAAGTTGTCAGTTCCTATTGGATGAATATCAAAAGATACCTATCAAAAATAGCCAGATTCCTTTTATTGAAGCAGAATGTGGGTTAATCTGCGCGTACGGTCTAGAAATTTCATATCATGTTTGCACAATATGTCACCATTGTCGAGGCTAAAGAGTAAAGTTATTTCCTGAGCTCTTTCGAACTGGGCTATTCATGATCACTAAGCCATTCTGCAATGATGTGTGCATAATCAAGGATTAAATTGGCAACGTCATCAGGATCAAGATTAATTTCTTGACTTCACTAATAGAGCCATATCATCATTTTGTCTGAAGAAGCTGCATTTTCAACTATTTTCAACTTTTGCAAAGCTTGTCGAAAGATTTTATCATATTTTCACAAAAATGAAAAGGCAAATACTCTCATTAAATCATCATTTGATAATAACCAACAGCTAGAAAATTCCCACTCGTTCCTGTTCTCGTTACTGTTATTATACAAGCTTGAACATTTTGTTCAATACAAGCCACGTTGAGACAGAAGAAACCAAAATTTATGTTTTTTTTTCTTACTATACGTACTTTCGTCTATAAATTTGAAGAATTCTCATCGATTTTTAGGCTTTGTGGATGAGTTATGGGAAAATTTCACGATGTCCCCCAATTGAAATTTATTTGGAGAATCAGGAGTTGTTGCTTTTTAGACGAGAAGGTTAGTTCAATTGTAATAATTCTCAAAACTGCCCATTGAGTAAACCAAAAAAAAAACTCACGAAAGGACGAGGAAGAACGTGCAAACAAGATTTGGGACCAGTTTTCTATAGCGAAGACATTGATTTCTCATACTTGTTGAGAAATCATGTAGGTGGACTCACATATCACCTTGCTTCCACGTCACCACGAATCGAGCCACAAGCTTTTTCGTACAGGAATTCTAGACATAGTGGTCGGCTTGCCGTTATACAGGCATCTTTCTCAAAGATGGCCGCCATTGTAACTAGATTAAGTATTGAGTGCGTGGGACCGTATTTTCATGATGCTGAGTTTCTAGCTCTTCCCGATCATCAAATGTCCATCGAAATCATGAGTGAGGATATGGGCAAATCTCAGAATTTGGGCGATTTTGTGATTACGAGACATTTTACGTCATGGGAGACATGGTTTGCGGCAACTGGGGTCATTTACCGGAGATTTTCGAGAATCCACTCATCTTCAACACCTTCAAAATACTCTGAGCTCCATATCTTGCTGTGGTCCAATGAGATGAGATGTGTTGTATGGGGAAATTCGACTTTTTGGCTGTCATAACGATTTTCAAGTCCACGCCTTGGCAGGTTCGAGGGCGATTGGTCAACGATTCTGGGGATTGGATGGACTCGCTAACGTTCGTGCGTAAAGAATCTCAACAGTGCGTAAAGTTGTTACCCTCGTGTGTAAAAATTTCCAGCAGTGCGTAAAGAATCGAAGTCGTTTCGTAACATGTTATATACGCCCAATTGTTCAGATTTCTAGCGCGAATATGTGGGAGAAAACCAGGAGCACTTTTATTGTGTCACCTCAAGTTTTTGAGCAAACGTCAATTTTTTAACCAACACAGTACCCGCTTGAAAGATAAAAACCGTATCTGGGAAACTCTTGAAGGCGGTTCAAAATGATGAAAAACATATACATCCAGGTAGCCTAAGCTGCAATACTCTACTCTGGATTCTGGATCCTATTCTCTGCTATTTGTGTAGTTTCTGGCCAATTTGATAGTCAGTCTACTGTCACTTTGAGTAAGTACATCGACTATAACCCAATAAGTACACATCCCCTCTTATATTCATGCAATGGCAGTGGCACATAGTAGGTTGCAATAAGAGCAATCAGAGAAGCGATATGTGGTGTCGGCTGCTATATATGTCGAGTGCCAATGGCCGCAGGCCCGTCCCTCGTTTCGCTCGCGGCTCGACGCGCAACAAAAGGGGGAACTGTGTACCCTGCCCCCATCCCACATCAGTGTTGTACCGCAGCCATATCCAGCGCCATTATTATTTTTACGCCGCGCCCGATCGAAGCAATTACTCGGTAGCGTAGCGTCAGTCCAGACCAGACAGTCATCCCAGTGCATGCTGTTAGCTATGGGTTTGGCTGCTGCATATGAGTTAGGTCTTCTTTCGAGTGACGTGCTCATGCTTCGTGTCACGAGTCCAAATCTACATTGATGCTCCCCATCTTTCAATGGAGAAATTTTACAAACTCGTTATGAGTGGGGAAATGTGCAGTATAACCCGTTTCCCGATCGTTCCCGATTCATTTATCGCTCAAACATCAGAATACTTCCACCATCCGCACGTCTTGTTTCCGATTGTATTATTTGGGTCACGTGATTTTTTTTATTTTAGATTTTATCGTGTATTTATTTAGAAAACAAAAAGGGTTGAGACACATTCCTCGCGATTCATTGGCATTTTCACCCCAGGTTGGTAATTTTGTTACGATTATCATATTTGGCTGGACTCAGCTTCGCTAATGCATTATTAGAGCTACTAATCATCGATAAGGAGAAATTCCAGTGGTATAACGGTATAATTAGTGTATACAGTTCCACATTTTCTTTGTGTCACTTTCGTGACTGATGGTGATGTATTACATGCTGACCCGACGTTACAAAATAGTCGTCGCATCTTCTAGCATTCGCATTGCTATTTTATTGTAGACCTGACCTTTGATGATTAACGCCTGCTCATAATCATCAAAGTTCCCAATTAGGGATCGAAGATGGAACGACGAGCAGTAAATTTTAGAGCCACACGAGTAATTCTGCGCGAAAGCAGATTACGAATTGCAGACATGTCTCGGATTGTTTGTATCGTCGGAACCCGAACCTTTGTCCGAATTCCGTAGTTCACGTTCGTAATTTTTTTTTTATTAATTAATGAGAAAGGGTATATGAAATAAAAACACAATTAATTTTGGGTGAAAACCCGAGGCAAAAAAGACCAGGCAGAAGGCCTGGCCAAAAAACCTCCAAAAACAGTGAAAGAGTTGAATTTATTGTCAAAAAGATCAAAAAAAGGAAATGAGATTTTACATACCAAAAGTTCGTACGATAGAGGTGTGAGCTTGTAAGTGTGCGTGTGTGTGTGTGTGTGTATGAGCGTAGGTGCAGTTGATGCACCTGCCCGGTGAGCTGCAACACTTCCGTGTGCAACGTCTGGATCACCCGTTGGTGATCGCGTTTTCGCTGCACAAATCACCCGTTGATGACTGTAGCAACGAAAAAGTGGCGGCGAGCCGTTGACCAACTGTGCGTGGCACTGGTCCGTAAGATTCTGCACGTGCGGCGAGAATCCGGTATTGTTCGTAATCTGAGTGCACGCACGTCGCGGTTGCACTCTGAGATTATTTGTTGAAATAATCTGCGTTCACGTTACACTAAAAATCGGCACAACCCGAAAAAATGCCGCGCGAGGCGTGAGCGCGCGATTTCGGAGCACCAATTTTTCTCGACCACGAGGCGCGTAAAATAAGTAGCCCGATGATTGACTCCTTTCTTTCACGAAGAGAGATTTGCGAAGACTGAGAAAGAGGAAGGCGCTGCGCGGAGCGCCGTGGGTGCGCGACCCTGGACATTTTTTGCCGGCAAGATTTTTACGACCTTTGGCCGCCGTTCGTTGGTTCCCGCAGCGGCGGCGGCCGGCGAACGGCTCGGTGCAAATATTATACGTTGGTTCAAATCGAGATCAAAAAGCGGGCAATTTTAAACTGACGCGGTACAACTTCCATCCCATGGAACATTGTTTTTCCACCATCTTTAATCAATCCTATGGTCCAAAAAATGATATTTTCAGCCCGTATGAATGCCTGGATTACAATGCTTGTATCTCCGTGGAATATTTTTCTGATAGTCTTTTATGGAAAAAATATCAACCCTTTTTCATTAAAATGGGTGCAGTCGATTTGACGCAATAGTTACAAACACGCGGTCAGCAGCATTCGAAAGGTCTTCGAAATATCTATCGAAATGAGTCTCAAAAATTTTTGTTTGCAGTTATAGACGTCCCCCAGGAGCGAAGAAGTGAAAAGCAGAAAAGGATCGATTTCGCAAAAGCTAATTTTTGTTTAAATCTTCAAGATCCACAATTCGGTGTTAAATGTTGTCTCCTTTCAGAAAATATGGAGCCTAATTTTGTTTCTGGACCCTTCACCATCTTTTTACGTTTCATCGATGTTTTCAGCCTCTTTAGTTGAAAAAGGAACTTTTCTGCGCATCCGCAAGAGTTTAGGCTGCTGAAATCAATTTCATTGGAAAGCCAAAGGGATTTCCTTCAAAGTGACCACTTGCCAAAGTCAATATGACGCACTGGGGCCGATGTTATATATACAAGTTTCAATAAGGTCCCTAGAAGGACGTCGAAACACGATGTTTTCAGTCCGCCATGTTTTGCCCAAATCCCGTGTTATTGTACTATACCAATATCGACAGAGTCAAATTTATGTATCGTAAACAACCCGGCGCACGCTTAGGCAAGACATTATAGCAAACCAAAATCACTGTGTCTCGACCCCTTCTAGGGACCCTAAGGTTCAAATCACAATGGCACCTCCACTCGAGTCGCAACACTAAATGGGTTTGTGCAATTTTCGCTTATTTCGTATATACTATATACTTTCATGGCGCATGCGTTGTAGCTTTGGCCGCAATTGACTTCTCCAAGTGATCATTTTAAAGGTTCTCTTTCTCATTTTTTCAACGAAATTAGTTCCTGAAGCCTAGACTCCTGCGCGTACGCAGAAAACTCACATTTTCCACTGAAGAGAATGGAAACATTAATAAGATGAAGAAAAAAACGGCGTACGACCCAAAAACTAAATTAGGAACCATTTTCTCTGAAAGATGACAACATTTTTCATCAAAGCTCGCATCAAAGTAGGAATTTTTAAGATTTTTAAAAGAATAGGTTTTTGCAAAATAAACTTTTTTCTGTTTGTCAATTTTTTGCTCCTATAGATGACGCCAATAACACTAAAAAAAACTTTTCAAGACTCATTTCGATAGATTTTTTGAAGAACTTTTTAATGCTTTACTCCGCGCGGTTGCAGCTGGTGTCAAAACGGAACTACGCCAGTTTTACCGAAAAGAGTGATATTTTTTCCATAAAACATTATCAAAAAAATATTCCACAAGGACACAAAAAAATTTTTCTTGGACACCACAGGGTTTGAGAAGCTCATGTTTTGGACCATAGAGTCGATTAAAAATGGTGAATAACAATCTTTTACATGCCTGTCCGCAATTCGTGGTCCGTTTTCGCGCAGAATTACTCAGAGGTTTGAATTTTAGTAGTTATCATCACATGATTATTGAGTGCCTTTCATAATTTTTCGAGATTTTTTCGTTCTATAATGAAAACCTATGTATTGAATATCAATGTGATTTACGGTTTTCCAGTTCCACTAAACGAAATGAAATACTCATCTAGTAGTTATTGAAATTTTATCTGTCGAGGGTCTCTCACGCATTGGGTGATGGAGGTGGGTTCGGGGTCAAAGATATGTGATGTGGTTTTACATCAAAGTATCGAGGAATTCTCGGGAGAAGGAAGCATCTTACATCCGTAAATCCATCTAATTTTTCATCAGCCTGTAAATCAAAATGTCACAAATGTGAGTCGACAGCGTCGTCCATTTCCAGAAAAGGTATCTATATTCTTGGTTGACAGCAGTGTACATTTATGTGTAAAAAAATGAGTATCTCTGACCAAGCTAATCACGCTTCCCCTTTCAAATCAATACCAGCAAAATGAATGATTATCCGATCATAATTATTATTTTGATCATCGTGCATGCATGGATATGCGATCTATTTGTTCGGTGAATCCATGTATCAACAATTCCATATAGAAATGTTTGGCCTCTGGAGTAGCTTCAAAATTCTCAGACAAATAATTTTGAGTCTTATTATTATTGCAGAGCACATGAAAATATTAGTGGTTGTGATACCTAATCATAAGTGTATTACAAAGGATAGTCCAAGAACAGCATTAAAATCACAACCACCATTATTCTTTGTCTGGACATTAGAATCAAAATATTATGAAAATATATTGACGAACAATTTTGCAGAAATGTCAGAGATCCAGAATTAGCCTCATCCAAATACCATCACTCTAATAAAGTTTTGAACGATTGCATAACACATTGATAATAAAATCGAGATTTCTATGATTTTTTTTACAAGAATTTAGATAATCATACCTTGATTCAAAATTCATAATTTGCATGCACAAATGATTAAAATTCTCAGAAAGGAAAAAAACAACAATTTATACTGTGCAAACCGTGGCTCGATATTTCCTTCGTACATGTATAGTGCCATTGCACAGCACAGTGTACATATAATATTGATCGTACCTCGTCGACGAACCAGGACAATTAATTGAGTTTGCACCAATTTCGCGAACCGCTCAACTCACCAAATGGAGGTTAAACTGATCCGCAATATTACGATATCTCTAAAATTGTTATCATTTTAAAATAGCAGTAACAATTAAATCATTTCAGCCAGGTGCGATGAGCTCATTTGATTCACCTGATCAACAACAATAACAAACAGAGTAATGAATTTGGCACACCAAATTCGAGATATACCGGGATATTTGATATATGCGTAATTCATTCAATACAAAGTGTATACCGTCCAGGTAGATGATCACTTTTAATAAAAATGAAGAAAAATATGAAACCATCTCTATTCAAATTCGTGTCATAATAAATTCCGAAAAATTCGATTTCCCTTAGCAATGTGGCTTAGATATCTAACATGGTCCCCATCCACACGTGAAATACAAATCGATACTATTTATTCTGTCGACCTCAAAATCTCAGCGAGAAAAATGATATTTTCAATCTAACGCTCACGAGCTCATAATTTAGTCAACAAACGTATTTAAGTATAACCGTTTAGCGTATAATTCAAAGTGTCACATCACCGCATGCAGTGAATCTCTATATTATATTCTGCACGTGTTTAGCGCGCTTGAATTGGTGTGAAAAATGATATTCCACCCACCCCTTGATTACTAAGTGCCGACGCACTGCCGACACCCATACCCCGCCTCTTAATTTCTCCAAAGCTATATAATGTCATCGTGTATACTAACTGCGCCAGCCGACGAGAATAAAAAATGCCGCTAAACGTCGCCGCCACGCAGTCTGGAGGATCTGGCGCATCCTCCAACACCACCAATAACATCACTTTGAATTAGTATTTTGGTATATTTATTTGAGATTCATGCCATGCCTGATATACTGGGGCAATGCGTTTGTCGCGTCTGAGTTATATTATAGTCAAATTAGAAGGAAGGAAGCGGCCCACTTCATAGGGGTCAAATTCTAGAAAAGTTCGATGCACTTTTTGAGGGCAGAGATGACTGCGGAAGAGGCTAGGAAAAAGAAAAATTATTGCTTCCTTAATGTGATGTGTGGGGCGTTTAAATGGGCCCAGCCTATATAATACTCGAATTCTTTGGAATGGAATGTTTGTTTGTTTGAGCCGATGAGTTTTTTTGTTTCGAGCTTAGTATTTTTTTTTTTCCAATTCTGCAGGCATGTAGACGTGAAGTGAGATGACTTTTTTGGCATAGAAATTGAGGGGAGGTTAATGAACTTTATTTCTATAATTGAATAATATATTATGGCATACGGGGAGAGTGATCTCTTCCTCATCATTTTCAATAATCTTTTATTGCATAATAATTGATTTGACAAATAAAAAAGTTCAATATGTTATGATATATAAATATTCTTGATCATAAAGTCAGCAAAATGTAAGATTTTTCAATTTTGGCTATAATGATTTGAGAACTAGTTGATACAAGATATATATACCATCGTTGAGAAAGGAATTGCTGCAAGAATATCAAGGATAGTTCTTGCATCATTTCACTGATTTAAACTTGTTCAGTACAGAGTTTTTGAATCTCGGTCCCTGGCCTTTGAAGCAATGAGGAACCGTTGATTTTTTGAAGGATAGATACTAAAGTGAAAGAATAAGGCCCAACGGTCGATGATATAGTAGTTGTATACGGGAGACTCACATTCTCACAGAATTAGACCCTATGGTTTTTCTCCTTCCGTTCCTAATTTCCATAGCTATTAAGATCAGTGTTTGTTGCATCTGAACTTGACCAGTTAACCACACACCGGTCAATCAAAAGACAACGTTGACCACACTGCATGGGGTCAGTCAGACCCCATGCAGAAAATTGGCTCATTTTTCAAGAAACGAATGTATAGTAAGTAGCACATTCGAATTGATGGCTGATGGCGCCACGCAGACATGATTTCGAAGTTTATGGTGTCGGGGTTTGAATTTTGAAAATGATCTGGGGTCTAAGTGGTCCCTAGTGCGGGGAAAGGGTTAAAAGTGCATATCCAAGAACATTTTAATTGATTTGGAGAGACTTCATGGTTTTATTCAATAATTATACAATAAATATATAGTCGAAAGTTATATATACCGCATTTTTTCGACATAAAACCAATTCTTTCTTGTCATCCAAGTATTCAAGATGTGTTGGGTAACATTGGGTTAGTCTCAGGATGCCAGAATTTTCTAAAATTAAAATTAGAAAATTGTCCCGTGTAATGGACAAAATAGTGAACGGCTTAATAAGATCCACAAACTGTTTCGAAGAGTAATCGATTTCTTTACTCCTATCAAGATTTGATTTTGATTCGAATGATGAAATGGCGAAGGGGCAGTCTTCGCCTCAAATTTTGACAACAACGCCTCAATATGATGGTCTGTCGCCTTAATAAAGTACACGACGGAAGAGTCCTGCCAATGTTTTCATAGGCATTCCTAATATAAAAGTGACGGCTGGCACTCATTACGAGAGTGTCAGATACGATGTTTTTTCACGCGCCCCGCTTCCTTATTGCATAGCCTATATCATCACCAGTGGCATGAGGACATAAGATTCTTCATCGGCCTTCTTCTTTCTGAACCATCAAATGATTCCCCTTCATGAGGATGAGGCTATATCTGATATGATGTGATGGTGCCACGCTGTCTGAAACGGCAAGGAGTGTGTGTTTTGTTATACCCCTGCAGGGCTCTTGTCGTAGTGGTTGTGCCAGCCATTAATGGCTTGATTCCAGCTCGTTTAATACTCGTCTCCATGAGTGTGTGCAACTGTATGTCTGGGTGGTGCAAAAAAAGTGTGGGGATGCAAATTGAGCATGGAATTTTGTTGACGCTTCCCTGCTGTGGTCGGTTCAAATTTTACCCTAAGAGCTCATACATGAATTTCTATTCGAGTATATATAGCGACGATAAAGCTAAATTCATGAACTGATTTTTGGGCTTGCTTGAAGTTATTGTAGCTGTACATTCCTGGCGGAAATGGCGTTTTATCTGTCCAAAATTTGGTCAATTCTTAGACTGCATCCAAAATCTGGCAATTTTTTTGGGCATTGTTTGGACAGACGAAACGTCATGTTTATGGGGGATCTTATCATTGACACCAATCAATTTGAACTCAGGATTCAAAAGATTTAGCCCTCGGCTGTCCCTGTGGGGTGTAATGCACCCAAGGCCTGTTTCATGAGTTCGCCACGCGCGTAATTCAAAGTTTCTCGGGCTCATAGTGACATTTGCTAGTAGTCAAAATGTGCCACTTACCAACCGTGCACATAGCGCCAGTTACGTCGCTCCGCAACAGCCAAGCAAAATGGCCGTGGGGTTTGACACACCCCAGAGCGCCAGCTAGGCGCGCGTCGTTTATTTTTCACTCGAGTTTGTTTCATGGATCAGAATTATCCACGTATAATTTTCGATTACATACGCTGTTTCCTCCTCTAACTTTGCCTTTATATAGGCAACTATCACATTTTTGACAGGAGAGCGAGAGAAGAACGACGAAGTGCGGAAGTTGGTTTCTTTACTAATAAATCATTGCCAAAAAATGCAAAAATAGCCCTGTCACTAAAAAGGTTCAAGAGGACGCAATTTTCAATCAAATGAGCTGAAAATTTATCTGAGTCTTCTCAAGATCAAGTAGATATGAGAAGAGGATAGTGCAGTAGTCGATCCTCCAAAGGAGGTCTTCTTTATGGCATATTGGGTGAGAATAAAAATTCTCAATTCATCGGTCGAAATATGTCAGAATGAATACCTTTTCTCCAAGATCCATTCTTGCGCTATTTTTTTCTTCAATCAACCTCATCTTGAGATGGATCAGTTGAATTTCCAGCCCATTTCATCGAAAATTGCGCCCTCTAGAATTTTTTTAGTGAAAAGGGTGATTTTTTGCATTTTTTTGGACATTCGTTTTTTTTTTAATTTTTTATTCGACCTTGGAAATTATCTGGATACATTGGCTCATCAAAAGCATATCAAAGAAGCTACACACTGAGAAAAAAATATTGCCGTCAGCACATTGTTACGTGGTGTTGCCGTAAGACCAATACTGGATTGTTACCACAGCAAAATGATTTTGTTATTACATGCGAATAACCTAAAAATCTTCCGATTATATTTGTCCCTCCACCGGCACCATTCTGTGCAAAATTTGGTAGTTTTTGTGGCAAAATAGCCGTAATGTGACTGTGAATCCATGAAATATCAGAGCATTTGAAATATATGGGCCACGTTTATTTATTCTGGCAGTAATACCAGACTGCCAAACCGATCTGATGGATTGGGGTGATGACAAAATCGGTATTGCTCTCCTGACTATACCACTTTTGATCGTACGGCAAAACGCAAGGCCGTACGACCAAAATTTTTTCTCAGTGCAGAAGAATTTTGAAGCTGAAAGATTGCTTATTGGAGCCACGGCATCAATTTTTTGACTGGGGTGCAATTCACCCCAGTCAGCCAGCTATGTTATTCGGCGAAGCGACGCGACGCCAGCTAAGGTTTTAATGGCTGCGTTGAATCGGAGTGGCGTGATTTTTACAGCCCTATTGGTTCTGCAGGACCAATTGACAATATGTTGATGAATATCGTAACATCAATGACAATATTTCATGCCCTCTAGGAGTCTTCATCGTCTTGTTTCAGGTCCTACCTTTATTTTGTACAGCAATATATACTGAGGTCGACTATAAGGGTCTATATGAAACAGGCGTCAATCCAGGTGGGGCGTTAGAAACGATCGCCCCCTCCCCCCTCACCGTCCACAAGGGAAAAAATTTGCATGGAAAACAGGCAAACGTGCGTCCGAAAGATTCCGCGTCCCTCCCCCCCCCCCCGCCCAAAGACCAAATCACCTCTCCCAAGATCGCTTTCTAGATCCGCCCCTTTGAGATGAAATTCCAGACTACTCTCAAAACACCTTACAGCAGAATTTCCAAATTAGTAAAAGTAACTCGTTATTGTATGAACCCTATTTTACGCTCTCTGAGATTTTGATCAGGTTCGAGTTTACAGGTGTTTTTCGGTGATGTACATAAATGAGACTTCCTTGGCCTAAAACAGATATCAAAAATATTGATAAATATCCAAAATTGTGAAGAATTTCAGCATGACGCTCTAGATCACCGGTCCAAAAAATATGTTTTCGATACACTGTGCGTAAAAGTGCACTTTGCGCACAGTTTGTCGACTTTTACTCACAGTTTATCGAAAAGTATAGTAAGATACACGGGCGTAAAACCTATTATTCGCATCTTTGTGATGATTCCGACCCTCGCCTGCGGCTCGGGCCGGAAACCCATCACTCGGACGCGAATAAAATGTTTTACGCCCTTGTATCGAAATGTACTATTATGAATGTTCTAGGTAATTTTGCGTTACATTGCGCCTAATCGGGACCTCCAAAGAAGTGACTCATCTCAAAAGAGAAAATATTCCCGTGTTCTTAGATAGTCTGGGTTTTAAAAGCTTACATCAAAAGGATCTGCTAGGGATTTTTCATTTCGAGTGAAGATACCTTTTAGGCAGAGTTTCTCTTCACGATTTCAAGATAGTCACCGATCTTTATCACGGAAGTATTTGAGTCGGTTTATTTGTCTATCAGGCAAAGTCGTTTTGATGATATGAAAGTACATTCTTGAATAATTTTGTTTATCATTATTACAATTAGAAGAATATGGAAGCATCTCCCACTTCTCATTTTGCCCTCTAAAAATTTTTGAGGTACCTATAATCGTGGAGACGAGCTTGGAGACGAGTGAAGCAGATTGATATTTTTTTGAGAAGCCATTTTGAATGGGGACGAGTTTGGATCAAACCAAGGAATTCTCGATATAAGATAAAATCTCATAAGGGAGCCAATAGAAGATCGAAGAGGGATGTATGAGAATGAGAATCTTCAAAAGTAGACCGGATCGTTCGCTTTGTTTTGTATGAAAACAGCCCTTGAGGGTGACGAACTGATGTGGCTCCCGAGGCGAGATCAAATATTGCAGCCGCACTTATTCGAGCAAACATGCAGACGCGTGCCTACATAGTTAACTCTCAATGAGCATCTGCCTTGAAATTCTTGAAAGAAGGCATGATCCGTGACATTTCTCAATCAAATCAAAATAAATTGTATACAATCACCTCGCGAAGATGCTCAAACTTTTCATCATTTTCTTTCCTCAAGAGTTTGATAACTTTTCAAATATAGACCGAATTAGTTCATTATAGATTTTTGAGAAAAAGTACCTAGTTTCCGAAATACGAAAAGAATTCCTCCAACACTCACAATGACATGACATGAATCTAAAAGATGCAAAAAAATGCAAGTAAAAATGTCTCTATTTGAAGCTGTTTGATCGTGTTATGTGGGTGCAGAAGAGCGCATTTCAGGTTGTAAATAATAGATTCTGCATGTCACGCAATTTACGATAAAAGTCACTAAAATAGTCAATAAGTAATGAGTACATATGTAGATGCAGCAACCACCGGTGATAGAGCAAACTTATGATGGGCTCGAATGAAAGTTCTAAGGATGCGCACCCGCGAGATGATCCTGAGGATGAGCTGAATATCAGTCAAAGTATCGCGTTCGCGTTTTCAAGACGTAAATCAGGTTACAATTAAAATTAGCGACGGTTTCACGCTAAACGGTCGCTTACATTTATCCGTTCACGAGTCTTTGATGGGGTGCGCAATAGCGGGAAGAGGATTCGGCAGCAGCCGTTTATGCTCATATCCGTTGTCGCCACCCTTTGATCTCGTTACCAAGTCTATATCCTCGCCATCTTATTCATAGGCAGCATATGATTCTGAAGTTGTATCAGCTCACTCTTCACTCCTTATAGATACGCGTGATTTCTTCATCCGTTTGCGACTTATCGGCTATACGATTCTGTGCGCAATATATGATTCTGTGTTTGAAGGCAACTGCTTGCAATTCGGGTAGGCGTGAAAAAATTTCTGCAGCGAATAACGAATCAATTTTGAGGTTTCATAAAACCTGTTTGACACAGGGTAGAGCAGAAATTGTACAGACTCGCTTTGGTTGAAATTTATCTAAGGCTCCAGCGTACATTGAATTGATCTTTCAAATGAATTTATCAGTAACTCTGATACAATTTTCTTAATTTGACTCGTAAGGTGGAATCATAATTGAGGGGTCACGTGGAAAAAGGGCGTAATGGCGGTTACGCCCTTTTTCTGGCCTCTCGCTTTTTGAGCCCTTTGAGGGGCGTTCTAAACACCCATGAAGTCCGTTTTGAAAAAAGTGTTTACGAACCTCCCATATGTATATCGATGATCTGTCTGTCTGTTTGCCTGATTATTGAAAGAGCCTCAACTGCGTTTGATCACATCCATTATCCAATCAAAGCATTCCTGCTATGCATTGTATTGTCTTTTCCGAATCATTCGACATTGAAAAAGATTGTTTGCAGTTTCCCTCATCAGTATATTGGAAATTCGAATTCGTAAAACGTCATTTTGAACGCAAGTTTTGATTCAGTTATTCATATTCTCAGCACATAAGAACACTCTACGTCTCTCGAACTATTTTTATTCGATAACTTGTCTGAATTTCTAAGAATTTCTCTTGCCAATACTAATCTAGCGCAATTGAACCGTAGAGAGAAGAAGAAAGATAAATTTCCAAGGTATAGTATCCGTGAGACCGAGGCCTGCTCGATGACCCCATCAACATTTGACTGCGTACGTCTCTGGTTCTACTGTATTATGTTGACTCCAACAAGTGGTAATTTCGGAGCCGGCTAATCTATCTATTCTAACTACTTCTAATGCCTGAAATCTGCATGGATGCCCCATACACGTGAATTTTATGCGCCTATACGTAGTTTTGGGCCAAAATCAGTTTATAATACGAGTCAATCCCTTCAAAATCATTTCTTGCTTGTCTCAATTTATTGATACAATGATACAAAAGCCTCAAATGGTCAAAAGTCCATAAGTCATGAGTTCAAATGATTTCGCACGTCTTATTGAGAAAACGGATTTTTACTTACCCTCTTGAAGAAAGTGTGTGTAACAAGTTGATTAACACGTTCGCTGCGACGGGTCCCACCGGTGGGACCCGCGATTTTTCATTTTCCAATCTTTGCCGACCCGGACTTGCTCGGAATAGGTTCTGTAGCAAAATCGAGGTCGGCAAGAAATTTTTTTTGCAATCGATTCGTCTTGATTTGCTGATTACGAATATCTAATTTTCGGTCCGGAAATCTGGGGAGATTTTTTTTTATTAACAAAATACTGCAAAATATATGGTTAAATGCGCATAAGTTGAGAAGTTTTGGTCGGAGAAGAAAATTTTTCGAATAAAAATTGTTGCATTTCATGTTGCGGATGTGGAACATGCAATGGATTGTTGGAACTTATATTTGCCATTGCAAAAAACGAGTTTGTTTATAACAATTTGGTATATCTTTGAATCATGAAGTGAATTCCCAAAAGTGAATGTGCCACTCGGTTCATTATTTCATAACAAACATTAAAGTATTCTAAACATTTTTCTCTAAATACATTATTTCTTGAGCAATTGTTGATGGAAAGGAGAAAACCAGCACGCGGCATCAATCGAGGCGTTCAAACTTCAAAACGCTCCGACTGATGCTACGCGCTGGTTTTCTCCTTTCCATCAACAATTGCTCAAGAAATAATGGATTTAGAGAAAAATGTTCGGAATACTTTTTTGTTTAAAATGAAATGACGAACCGAATGACATATTTACTTTTGGGAATTCACTTCATAATTCAAAGATATACCAAATTGTTATAAACAAACTCGTTTTTTGCAATGGCAAATGTAAGTTCCAACAATCCATTGCATGTTTCACATACGCGACATGAAATGCAACATTTTTTGTTCGAAAAATTTTCTTCTCCGACCAAAACTTCTCGACTTATGCGCATTTAACCATAAATTTTGCAGTATTTTGTTAATAAAAAAAAATCTCCCCAGATTTCCGGACCGAAAATTAGATATTCGTAATCAGCAAATCAAAACGAATCGATTGCAGAAAAAATTTCGTGCCGACCTCGATTTTGCTACAGAACCTATAGCTGGCTGATAGATTATCTCCCGAAAAAAGCTGCCGTTGTGGTTCACTTCATTGAGGGGGTGAACAATGAGCCAAAAAAGAATTTAGCTCCATATGGGCGTTTCTGTCGAGTTGCGATTGTCCAATTCAAGGCCGAAATTAAATTACGAAAAAACAGCGTCGCAGCGAACGTGTTGAACACTCATCATCAAAGCCTCTTATTTTGGTTATATCGAATCTGATACCTGTTCGAAAAAGAAGTACGATCGCCTCTGCTCTTATTTCAACGTCTTAGAGCTTATGAAATCTTGAACCTTATTCCCATACAGTACATGCATCTTGGATAAACCATCCTTAATAAGTCATCAGCACTTGCAGAGGCTTCGGATAATGATGCTATTCTCGGGTCTTGAAACAACAAACTTCGCGAAATATCTGCGGAACCTATAAATATGGAGCGCCAAGGATGAGAGAAGCTATGCCTCGTTCAAGTGGGCTCATCGATGAAAGGTAAAGCGCAGTTTGGGTAAACAACGTATACCAAGCCTCGAGAAATTTCATATTTGCGCTCTTGAAGCAGTGAAGGAGAATTTCAAAATTTCAGCCAATTGAAAGATAATGCAATTGCTTTGGAAGCCTAATTTTGTCGGTGATGAATTCTTGATTGCGAGTCTCATTCATTTCCGTTGAATTTGGATTGGGACCGTGGTAAGCGTCACAATGTCGATCTATCTTTGGTTCAGATTTTGTGAAACTCTATTAGGATTTCGAAATCACATTTGATCAATTCCTGAAATTTATCGATTGTTTGATAAAAAAACTTCTGTGTAACTACTAGACTATTAGGGAAGAGTCCATGAAAAGTATAATGATAATGGAGGATTTTTTTTCGATTCGTTATTTTTGATCCAACAAACGGAAAGTTCAACTTTGGAGAATAAATTTTGGTTCTGCTCCTGTTAATATCTACTCATTCGTATGCATTCAAAATAATTTCCTTCGGTTAGATTAGAACAATAATCTGCTAGAATATGCGGAAAAATATATCTGGATTATTAGAATTAATTCCAAGACTCGCTTCAGTCGCCCATAGAGGCTGTCCGAGAAATTTCATCAAAAAATCTACAAGCCACGTTAATCTGTCGTTAGTCATTTGTTAGCCATTTTAGATTGTTGGACGGAGCAGATTCATCTGTTTTTTTCAAGTATAGAATAAAGAATGCCGAATAATGATGTCCACACTACTATCATATAATTTATTCATTGCTTGATTCATTGCTTGATCGCGAGATTACCAAATTTCAGGGATTGGTGTCGAAATTACATTCAAAAATTGAAGGTTGAAATTCAGAAAAATTTTCACATGATGCAACCAATCCAATAAAATCTGTGGAGTAATCATATTGAAACTTGCTACTTAAAAAAAATTATTGGATCCGTTTAGACGCCAGTTTCCTCTTTAATCCACTTTCTGCCATGAGCTATCGAGATGAAGGACGTATAATAAACGGATTTGAAATCAGTTGCAACTGCAAATTCATCATCGATTCCAACAAGCTGATTATTGATAAAGAACATCGAGCTCTGCTCTTCGTGACAACGAGCAAAAATACTAGTAACCGCTTGATGCAAAAATTTTCATCGGCTATATCTGCCAGTAAGATATAGGGTCTCACTGTCTAGTCTTTCATCTTTTACAGGTAATGCTGATTTTTTACAATCGTGTTCACCGATGACAGTGTGAATGTTCTCGTACACTTGCATGACTATTTGATTATACATCACCTTCAGTTTTTAACCAATCGACCAAAATTCCTTGATCACCTGTTCTTATCCTATCACCAATATTAGGCAATTTTACAGGCTGAACTTGGTTATTGAATTTAATTGGCTCGTTCAATTTCAATAAGGTGAGTTTCCCTTTTGGTTTCTGAAGAGCTCTTCTAAGGAAATGTACAATTGGCCCCGTTTCTCCGTTCACAATTACCTTAGATACATTATGTTCGATTGGATTTTTAGCCACATCATCTGAATTTACTAGGACCGTAAAGTAACAAGTTTTGCAGATTTCTTGAGTTGAAAATAGTACATAATCAGATGAGATTATCACACTAGCTGTGCTTGGAGGTGTTGAAACCGTATCGCATTCATTTTCGTGCCAAATGACCTTCGCGAGATATGGATATTTTTGTGAATTTGCGGTGCTGTAGAATTCGCAATCGTTCTGAGGGTAATGATGGGGCCCAGATGCTGGAAATAAAAATATGCCTTAATAAAATTACTCATGTTTTCTTTTGACTATCTGGATCGTAGCTGAAAATAATTCAAATGATTATCGACATCGTCGACAGAGAATTGATAACACCCAATCATGATTTGATGACGATAGTTTTCGCTCATCTGCGATTGTCATATGAATCAAAATCACATCCAAAATGTGGTTGAACAAACTCTAATAATAATTTATCCCCAACAAAGGAATTTGGTAACTCGACCAGTGGAATGAAATAGAATGATATATTGTAACAATTGTCATTCAGAAAGTTACCTGACGCAGCGACGATCAAGAAAAAAGTCGAGAAAAGATTAAGCATCTTGCACAACATCTTATCACCGATGAGAGAACAAGTAGCTGAGGTGCTTATTTTTATACCCTGAAACTCTTCTTAGGGTATATATTTGAAGATTAGAATTTTGAAATTGAGATCATTCAGAAGGATTGATCATGTGGACGACGCTAAAATTATATGAAGCAACATCACAGATGAGGCAAGTATAAAGAGAAATCAACTAAAATGAGGATTCTGTTCACGAGGTTATTGATAGAATTTAGAAAATCGTTATTTTGAAGATAATTTTATGACACGAGTCTACGCAAACTTTCTTTAAATTGAAACATGTCAATTTTTACACTATTTCGTTTCCCGCTTCAAAATTTTCCATTCTACTTTTGAGAAAAATTAGAAATATTTCTCATGGAAAATATCAATTTTTCCGTTGTGACGAATAAATTGCTTGGTTCCAATGGAAAAATATGTATTAAAGAAATAATGAGTCTCGTGCAGTCTTAGATAGTTAGTCCTACAATGTCTTATGGGCTGTTATTAGAAATTTGTTTGTGATAAGAAAGAAAAAAGACATCGAAACCATATCTCTGCACCAGGACCTGTGACAAAAATCTCCAGATCGACTTTGCTTGGATATATCACATTTTAGCTGGTGGCGCCGCTCATGAAAATCGGCTCTATATTAGTCTATAGTAGGGAGGGTTACCCTCCCTAGTCTATAGTAAAGCCTAATCCATGCCAGGGTCTCACGTGGGACCTCGTGCCATTGGCTCGCGGATGTATCCGCTTTTGGCATAAGTTGATGTCTAGAAAGGATCTATGATGATTGCCGAACGTTGCTCATCTCTTGATTCTCTATACATATGTTCTCTATACATATGTATATGTGGACTGCCAATGCATCCGAAAACTCAAAGTCCTTCCAGATGTGCCGAAAAGTGACGGCGGCAAGAATAAGGAATTGACGAGGGTATATCGGGATGTACCATGAAAAAGGCTGTAGGCGTTTTATTTTACGTTCATGCGAGTGTAGTTTTGAGTATGGGTGGTGTGTGTTGAAAATTGCGGAAGGCCCCTATTTCCTTCCTCTTTGGATTGTGGCTGAAAATGTTTTGAAACAGGAAGAAGTCTCTCCCGAGACAGTTGGAAATAACACGTTGAAGGAGAATTCAAGTTGTAGTTGGATTTTACAAATCAAATGTTTGCTATAGCGAATTTAAAAAAATTGTGATTCCTCATCTGACTCATTCAATGGAACAGGATGATGTTGGACATGATCTTGAGTGAAATAGAGATCAATTCATCTATGGTATAGTGGCATAATAAGAAAACTTTTGGACGCAGCAGGTTGTGGATAGGAAAATGCGTCTCGTGACAGAAATTTTGTTCTTCTCGAAAACCTTGTTGGTCGCAAAGATTTTTGGCACTCGACGCATAATGTACTATTTTGTGCGAATACAAGCGATTGAGGGCTATTCCAATTAACACCATCCAATGAAGTAAGGTCAAAAAATTAGATTCCCTCCGCAATGAAGTATATGATTTTAGAGCTAAAATGAAGTGACGCGAGTTTTTTTGTTTAGCCCAGATTGACTTTACATCGGAGATATGCGAATTTTCAGTTTAGAGCCGAAAATTGAGATTGGCATTCTGAAATTGGTAAAAGCCCCACAACTTTGCTGCCTAGTGGGTCTTTTGAGATGGAGTTTGATAAGGAATATCAAACACAACGTATTCTATCATAACAGAATCCTATAATGCTCAAAATTTCGAATAGAGTACCACAAAGCGACAATTTGATGAAAAATGAGAAAATAAAATTACTCAAAAATATTAATTCGTATCCCTCTGAATTTCTTTTGAGAGTGCTTTGAACGATGCCGAACATTATACATTCACTCCGGTAGGCGCTAAAAATTTGTTAGGCGCTAAAAAGATTTTCTGGAAAAAAATTTTAAAAACAAACTGTGAAAATTTGGTAGCAACTGTTGTGGAAAGGTTTATTCCCTGTTTCAAAAGTATCGTAATCCCATGGTAGTGACCCAAGAAATCAATGACGGGATCCATATATCGCTAAATTGATCTGTAATCACTCAAAAATGGAGTTTAGCGATACATCCCGAAATGGATCATGTTGGGACATTTCCATGAAATTACGATACTCTTGGAAGAGAAAATAGACCTTTCCACAACAGTTCTAACTAAATTTTAACAATAATTTGGTTTTTAAATTTTTTTTAGACAATTTTTCAGCGCCTGCCACAAATTTTTAACGCCTATACCAGAGCAAATGCATCATGTTCGACATCGTTCAAAGGATTCTATAAAGGGATGCGAATTTATATTTTTGAGTAACTGCATTTTTTAATTTTTCATCCATTTTTCGCTTTTTGGGACTATATGATGCGAAATTTTGACCACTATAGGATTTTATTCTGATAGAATACCTTATGTTTGATATTCCTCATCAAGACCCATCTCAAAAGATCCTTTAGGAGCAAAGTTGTGGAGCTTTTACCAATTTTCAGAATGCCAATCTCAATTTTCGGCTCCAAACAAGAAATTCGCAAAGCTCCGATGTAAAGTCGATCTGGGCTAAACAAAAAAATACGTGTCACCTCATATGACAACTTTTCGAGCATTTCTACAAATAAGGCATTGTTTATAATTTACGACGGTTCACTGATGGGAAACGTATCATTCGTACGTGTGCTGAAACACAAGCCGCAAAGTATGATGAGTGGAATCATAACTGTTCCATATTCAAATTAAAGAATGATTTTTTATTTCAATAACAACCGGTAACTTGTCACCCCTCTAAAAGCTTTGTGAGAGACATGAAAAATGTTTAACGAACTTTTTTGTTTTCAAAACTCTTGTTGAGGAACCTTGAACCTCAACAATCATAACACCCCAGTTTGTAAACAACTAACAAGGACTCAAAAGCTTTAACAAAATTCAAGAAAAAAAAAAAAAATAGAAAAAGAACGAAAAATTCATACGATTGAGACACTGGAAATCTGAAACCAGATTCACGATTAAACGCATCGCTATCATCAAAATATCTCAAGAATAAATATTCCTCCGGTGTGCACCAGGTGACTAGTGTTTGATTCCACCTTAGATAGTGATAAAAGAAGATTTGTGATGACGAGAAAAACTTGAAGATCTGCAGGTTTGGAAGCTTTTTTAAGAAATATTCATCGATACGACTGCTGTAAAATGAAAATTCTCAGCGTGCTTGTCTATTCACTTATCTCTTTCTATTTATTGCTTCATCAAGGTCAAACTAACCTCTCAGGAAAGTCGACAACTCGAATAAGTTATAAGTAACGTGGTAATGTCAAGCCCGAGAGGCGGTAAAAAGGGTTTACGAGGTTTTGGAGCATCGTCGGCGCCAAAACAACCAGATCTGAAACCGTTTGGTTTTTGCTGTGAGCAAAACGACGAAGAATTGAAAAGTAGACGACCCGAAGAAGATCCGACATTGAGAGATGTGACTCTCGATGCAAGTGGACCAAATTTTAGAATAATCGTTGAAGAATTCGATCAAGCACAGCCACCGGTTGTGCCACCAAGACGAACCAAATCACCGAGGACCAATACAAGTCGTTGAGTATGTTGTCAATTCTTACCTGAAATATAGTTATTAGGCACCAGGAATCCGATTTCAAATTTTTCTTTAACGATGTTTACTCTGGATAGTACTGTTATACAATCAGCTTTGTCATCTAGCAAAATTTTATATTTTGTTATTTTTGAAAATTGATTTTCTAGTCTGTTACTCATTAGTTAGCTTCACTATTTGGGCTACCCCAAAATATTATCTTCACTCATTTCCAGAGGGACTTAGCAGTGTCAACAAAACCCTTAGGTCTCCATTGCATATAATACAGACATTCAAGTCCTTTGAGCTCTTGCCATAATCAATTTTTCATTCAATTTGAGATTGCAGTCCTAAATTCTTCCAAAGAAAGAGCTTGATCTCAATGATATGTTTGTAAGAGAATATATAATTACCAGCAAAATGGTGAAATTTAGACATTTTCATCCAAGTTTAGCTTGTCTTCCGTTTGATTTTTTCTTTGTAACCCTCGATGAAAAGTGTCTCACGATTTAGAACAATCCAACATTTATCCCACATTTTCTTTTAGATATTCACTCATATGTCTCCATGCTTGCTCAGAATTGTATCCTTGAATTTATTATTACTCACCAGATTTTACATTTGCTATCATTTTATTACCTTTTGCACTTGTATTTTTCACCTCTAGTAGTTTAATATAGTTTTTGAAATTGAATTTTTTTAGCTTAGTGCAATAAACCCGGCCAGCTCATGTGATAATTTTGATCTCGCATTTAAATCTTATCGTTAATGATATTTCAAAAAATGTACAAGAGTAGGGATTGGTTCACACATCTTACTCCTTTTTTTCTAGTTACGGGGATCCTCCCATGAGTTATTGATGGTTGTTTACAAGAAAATTCTCTCATCTGCAAACGCATGCAAGGTAACATATGAGACTGCTTCCTTGATGAGCTTATACATTCATATTATACTCTGTAATTTATTTATTTTTGAAGGTAAGGGCTGCTTAATTTTGAATTTTGCGCCAGTATAACAAACGGAAACGTGCTCGAGGCCCCATCTGCGATTTGAGCCGCGAGCAGAGCCCAAGCAAGACGCTGCGATGGTAAACGATCGGGTGAGTCGTGTACTGAGCGAAGATGGATTGGGTTTCTACCTTACCAATACTCTTATGTTCAACTCGGTTTCATTTGGATATTCATCAACAGATTTTGAAAAGAATTGATAAAAATTGTTAGAAATGTTCGGTAACGGATCAAGAAGTAACAATAAACAGCCCTGAAATCGTTATCGATTTTTCAACACTGTCAAAATGGCATTTTTTCCAAATAGATAATGAAATATTTTCCTCATTAACTACTCAAAGATTTCTGGGAAATAATTTCTAATGATTATATAGGTCCACATTACAATTCATGACGAGGGAAATTTCGATTTCCATGACCAATGCAGCTTATGAGTATCGAGAAGCTTCAAATTCATTTCAATTATGAAATTCCTACTCTGTGAGAGTTATACTGACAAGGGGGGACCACGGGGTCCGGATCGCCAATCATCCCCAAAATTTTTTCACAGTTCGGTACCACCTAGGATATGAAGAATCCAGAGTATGACCGTCAAATGAGGCCCCTGTTCAAAGAAACAGCCACCGAGATTAACATTGTCCATATAGGCCCATGTTAAAAAGTGACATATATAGATATACTTGCAATGCTAAAGTTTTTGCTTGTAGCTCTGGCCAGGAGGCCCATTGGACGGAGTTACTCTAGATTCTTCATATTCTAGATGGTACCAAACTGTGAAAGAATTTTGGGGATGATTGGCGACCCGGACCCCGTGGTCCCCCCTTGTGAGACAGATCCCTGCAAATCAATCATGTGAATAGAGAATGCCTATCGACCTCATCAATCGCCGGATTTTCTTTCATCAGAAAAATTTCTAGAAAATTACGTGGATGGGATATCGGAAACGTTGATTATCATTAGATATGATAATCAATACAAGTACGAAGCATTGGCGTCCAGAAGTAAAAAAACTGGCACTCCAAAGGTATTTCCTCTTATTTGGGTTCAACCTACAACAGTGGTTAAGTTTCCATATCAACTCCAGAATGAGGCTCGAATTATCGAAAATTTTTCATCCCAAGCTCAAGTTTTACACGTGGGTAAGGTCGCGTATTTTTCGGTAAAATTGTGCGTCGACCCTTCAGGACTCTATTTTCCTCAATTTTTATGTGAAAGTAGGCACGAAAAACAGCACTTTTCCAGAGTTTCAGCTCAAAAAAACTTCTCACTCCAGTTACAATTTTTTAGAATTCGGGAAATCCGTTCTTCTCACAGCTTGTTCAATCGGTCAGGAACATCGTAGCGAGGTCTGCGCGAGGGTGCATTTTCTTCGGTTTGGAATTACGTTCAGGGGAAAGTAGTAAGGAAATCATAGAAGCAAACGCATATTGTAGGATGCGATTTCGACGATAAAAAGCGGAATTTGTAGGGTTTTTTGGTGCTAAGGAAAATAGTCTTGATGAATGAGAATTTATAGAAATCCGTCAAAATGACAGCTATTTCAGTATAGCTAGAAAATCGCTAAGAATTGCCTTTCTATTCCGAGGTAAGCAGTGAACACATTTGCTCCTGAAATCTTCCCACTATTTTTTTCTGCAAGTTTACATCAATGCAAAAAAATTATCCTCGCAGACCTTGCTACGATGTCCCCGACGGATTTAGCGAGCTTTTCGCCAAATGCCAAGAATCGGCTTTTTCCAAACTTCAGAAAATTCCAGCGGGCGTGACAATTTTTTTTTATGTGAAATTCTGGGGAACTATTATTTTTGGTACCTACTTTGATATAAAAAAACTTGCGAAAAAATCCGCGAGGATCACTCGCACAATGTGCCCCAAGTAAGACGATCTTGTGGGAGACCCAATCTTTCTTCTCCGCAAAACATCCAAAAGTTACCTTTACGTCGACCCTGACAGTAGGTGGAATACTAAAATCCATCGATCGTTCGATTTTCCTCGTGTATTGTACTTATGAAAATTTGAGCACAAATCAGCAAGGGTCGAAATGTTTCCCAAAGGACCTCTTCAATATCTCTTGGAAGATAAATCTCGTTGCTCCAAGTTTTTTTCATAAGGTATCTTCGCCCTGGCTACAATTCTTTCTGACCCTGTAAATAAAATTCATTTCTACTCGGGACCTGATTTTTTCTTAATTTTCCTATGTCACACGTTCACTTCACCAACAAATCACGTCAACCGGAAAAACCACATCCTACTTATAAATCAACCGATCATGACTCTTTGCACGATAATCTATGTGTATACTCTTTTAAGACGTAGCATAGTCTTTGAAACATTGCTTGAAACTGACATAAAAAGTCCGGAAGGTACACTTTTAAATAGAAAAAAACACTATCAAATAGTTCATGAACCGGAAGAACATTCCCAGATGAGTATTTTTATTCGCTTTTTTCAACTTCAAGTAGCTGCGATAGGAAATGGAGCAGGGAAGTTGTTTCCCCCACGGATCAGCCACTTGATGACCAAATATAATGTAATGCTGTGGTTAGACAGCATCGTTGGTGGCGCGTCGTTTGAAAGGCCACAAAACTTCACCTCTTCCTGCCATCATCAGATGCTGCTGCCATCAGACAGTCGAGTAATTCACGCTTCCTAGAACAGATGTTTATAGACAAAATATATCATCCATCGAGGTCTGACAATTATTTCCTGTTTCAACTCATGAGCTTGATTTTTTTCAGTTTTGAATTTGCAAAAATCAGATCAGGAGCTCTTGCATAGAATAATTTCAGAATTCTAAGAATTTGCATCATAATATTTTTCAATATTCCTTCTAGATATTGATCATGTATTGGTGATTTTAAACACTGTTGGTTTCAAGTTGGAACAAACGAATGAGTTAAATTTTGAAGATAGTATAAGTATTTGAGTCTCAAACGTCAAAACTTCAAATCGTTTATCAACAATAATTATATGAATCAGTAACTTGGTAACGTGACCTGGTAAATTTTTTGACAAAAATGACACAACTTGTACATCATCGAGCGAGATCAGTCAATGAAATTCCAAGTCAGCAATCATCATATAGTATCGGACACACGCAAGTCTTGTACATGCCACAGTCTGGTCAAATTGTAAATGTTTGATGGACGAATGTTTACTACGTGGCGAGAGAAAATAATATACAATGGCGACGAGTTGTACACTCTTACGTACTACTCTTCTCTTTCATATCTATACGTGAGATAATCATGATGATCTGGCAGACAGCGTCGAGACGAGCTGTTTATCATCGACCAGCGTAAAATGCGTAACTCGTATCTTGATATCGTATAAAGCACGATATGGTGATTCACTCATATGAGCGACCAACCGACGCCCGACGGCACCAAAGAAATCAAGAGCCAATCGAGCGTGTGACCTATGCATGAATCGATTTGTACTTATATACTTACGCAGAGGTGGAGTGTCTAAGCCTCGAACTTTTCATGTGAGAGATTCGAATACATTGGAAAATTTGTCCCACGGGAAAATCCGTGTAGCGCGATGATACTTGTCGTGCGACGAGGTCTTTGGTTTGATGAGTGTATGCTCTTGAGAGGGTGATTCGGTTGATGATTGAATTATGCTTGTTAGGAGGTGAGCTTTCGTGAGAATTTTGTGGTTGGATCTTTTTCAAAGAGCATGGGAATTTTGATTTTTTCAGCAAATTTTGGCAGAGTTGAGTTTTTTTATCTTGGCTGGATTTCGAGGGAAGGAGACATTCCTCATAGCATTATAATTTCAATATTTTGGGTCAGTCAATATATGAGTTGTTCAGAGTCATAGTGGACTAACAAAAGTCCACTTTTGAGACGCATTCATTCTGTGGTCTCTCATGATTTAACTATGAATAGATGAAACCTTTCGGGAATTATTCTCCTCCAAGTCAAAGAATATGATAGAGAAGATTGGAAAAATCGTCTGTATTGGATAAACTCAAATCCGCCAAAACGCGAGGAATTTTCTGGCTGATTTTTCGCACGATTCATAAGTGGACTTGGTCCACTATGACGCTGAACCACTCATATCGTACTAGGTGAGAACAAATTGATTTTCCACGATAAATTTGTAGATCAGTGGAATTCGTGAAATAATCTCAAAGGAAACTCTCTGTTTCATCCCTAGTTGTCAGTTGGTGGATCTTTCTGTGAACAATTTTAGTAAGAGGCTTGGATATTTCATTGAAAGAAAAGAACCTTATGGCACAGAAGGCCGCGCAAATGCAAGAGATAGTAAAGTGATTCTCGCACGATAAAGTTCGATAGATTATTTTAGCTAGTAATAGGCTTCGATATATCTTTCTTCGATGATTCAATCTTTCCGGATTCCTTGTGCACAAGTGGAAACGTTTGAAAATAGGTACTCGTTGGGATTTAACGATTACAGAACCGCTTCGACAAGCGTATTTTCTGTTGTTTTTTTTTTTCAGCTCAGGATTTAGATTTATCAGGGGCTGTTGCACGCGCATTAAAGTAGATTTGACCTTTTTCATAAGGAAAAATTTTGTAGGGAGATATTCATTTATTAATCCTGTTCTTGTTAGCACACATGTCGTTCCTATGAAACTAATTGATTTTCATTCGATTATTGCAAGCAAAGTAATATTCGAGTAGAACTATTACAAGCTTGCTATCATGTTGGAGCTTCTTTCCATGAGCGTGTATGAGTATTAGTTCAATATAGTGTTTCCTATGGTAGTCCGGGAGCTGGATAGGCTCCCGTATGCACTGAGAGCGCCGATCATGAACCAAAGGTTTTCTAACGTGACTTTTCTCGTAGAATCCGAATTCTTTGGTATTTTTACGATAGGAGGTGGAGATCACCTTTAAAAACGCAATTTTTAACCTCAAAACTGTTTTTTGCGCGGGTAAGGGGACCAATCTTCCAGACTACTTGGATGACATCCGGAACATAGAAGTGTAATTGGAAACACGCCATAACATCATATTCAAATATTTTGCACCCGATATACAGGGTGTCGAAGCCCCTTCGGGGTTGTTTGGTGCGATCGATGGTCCGGAAACGGATGAATCGCTAAATAATTTAGCTATTGGGTATTTATATAATCAGGTCATTGATGCAAGTTATTCTTCCCACTTCTGGGCCCTACGGACCCAATATACAGGGTGTCGAAGAGTTGCAATGCCCATCTCGATCGCATTTGAATTACCCCAACTCACGTAATAGAGTATTGGACAGTAAAATTGATAGATCTCAATTCAATTTGATCCTCTGACTAGACATTCAAAGATCCTTCCCCGATTTGGAGCATGGAAATTCCGTAGAAGTCACTATTTTCCATATCAAAATGTATAGATTTACAATGCGATCCCGTCGAAAAATTGAAATGTACAATCTGAATGTGGTATACCATCTCTATAGAGATTGCATACCACATTTTCTGTAGTTAATTAATCATCAGGTATCCAGAGTAATGCATTGCGTCTGTACTCTGGTAACTCTGAAAACTGTATAGTTTATGAACATTAATGATGTGCCTTCAAACCTGGAGCTCCTCATATCATCTAATCGTGACCGTTGGGTCGTTAGAACTCACACCGTCTCAAAACATATAAACACATGTGTGAGAACAAATTCGACCCCTGATAGCCGACGATTTTATGGGTAACACGCTATGTCCAAGGTAAATTGCAGGGTTATTGATTCTGAGTCATTCTGAAGAATGAAAGAATGCTTCGATCTACAATATGTTACAGAAGGTGTGTACATAATGTAACCGGGGGGTAGCAAAAAAATTGGAAACTTTATTGGTCCATTCCAAATTTTTTGTAAACCCTCGTGGTTTTTGTAAGGCTCACGCAAAGTATGGCATTTTAGTGTAACGCTAGTCGTGTAATGATTAATCATCTTCTGCTGTTTAGTTTCGCGTACGCGAGGCTGGACCTCGCGCGCGCGAGAATCTCTATTCGGCAGCGTTCGGCAGCGTGCTGATTCGCGTACGCGAATACAGGGATCCCTCGCGTACGCGGATACAGGGATCCCTCGCGTACGCGAGTCATCATTACGTTTGCGTACGCGAGTCTCGGATAGCTCGCGTACGCGAGGGATCCCTGTATTCGCGTACGCGAATCAGCACGCTGCCCAACGCTGCCGAATAGAGATTCTCGCGCGCACGAGGTCCAGCCTCGCGTACGCGAAACTAAACAGCAGAAGATGATCAATCATTACACGACTAGCGTTACACTAAAATGCCATACTTTGCGTGAGCCTTACAAAAACCACGAGGGCTTACAAAAAATTTGGAATGGACCAATAAAGTTTACAATTTTTTTGCTACCCCCCGGTTACATTATGTACACACCTTCTGTAACATATTGTATAGATCTTGGTTTGGAAGTTTCGTCTTTGTTTCGAAATTTGAGAGTCTTGAATGGATTATTTTTCAAAGGTCATTATGGATAATTTTCATACAAGCACTAAACGTTATTCCGAATTCTGGATAGTAATAAATCAGAGACCGCGCATCGCATAATCATTTTGTAAATGTACAGAGATGGCATACCACACGCAGATGGTACATTCCAGTTTTTCGACGTGATCGCATTGTAAATCTATACAATTTGGTATGGAAAATAGTGACTTCTACGGAATTTCCATGCTCCCAATCGAAGAAGGATCTCTGAATGTCTAGTCAGAGGATCAAATTGAATTGAGATTTATCAATTTCACTGCCCAATACTCTATTACGTGAGTTGGAATAATTCAAATACGATGGAGATGGGTATTACAACTCTTCGACACCCTGTATATTGGGTCCGTAGGGCCCAGAAGTGGGAAAAGTAACTTGCTAATGACCTGATTATATAAATACCCAATAGCTAAATTATTTAGCGATTCATCCGTGTCCGGACCATCGATTGCACCAAACAACCCCGAAGGGGTTTCGACACCCTGTATATCGGATGCTAAATATTTGAATATGATGTTATGGCGTGTTTTCAATCACACCTCTATGTTCCGGATGTCATCCAAGTAGTTTGGAAGACTGGTGCCCTTGCCCGAGCAAAAAAACAGTCTTTAGGTTAAAAATTGCGTTTTTAAAGGTGATCTCCACCTCCTATCGTAAAAATACCGACGGATTCGGATTCTACGAGAAAAATCACGCCAGAAAACGTTTGGTTCATGATCGGCGCTCTCAGTGCATACGGGAGCCTATCCAGCTCCCGGACTATGGATCACGCATGACCTCTTTAAAGTTTTGATGCCAAATCATAAGCCATCGTGAGGCAAAAATTTTCTACATTAGTTATCCCCAGTCTAAAACAGTTTGAAAAGTTGATATTTACAAAAAAATGTATGCCCTCAAAAGTTTTCGATTTTTCTGCCCCTGTTAGGATACATATATCCAAACGATTCATGGCCAAAATTCTTGAACAGATCAAATTGATGAAGCGTTCTAATTCTTCTAATAGCAGAGTAATCAATTATTACATGTATAATTATTGAAGGTTGATGATGAGAGGCTTGAGTGAATTTAGGTAAACACTTTTATATCATCAGTCTTCATCAGCTGTCATGTAATCTGTGAGGGTTGCCTGATGAACAGACCAATCAAATCACATTCTAAGATTATCAAATATAGCATGATCTATTCCACAGATCATTTGTTCAAAGACGGGCATTAATCTTTAACACAAGTGAACAAAAGATATTTGTGAAATGTTGACAAACATAATGAAATCTTGGACTATGCTCCTCAGTGCGTAATTTGAAAGAAGCCGATTGACGATGAACTATGGAGCCTATTCAATTTTGAAATATGCTGGAGAAAATTTACGAAATCCGTATGCCGATGCCTCTGGTCATGAAAATGTTGATGTGATGATTTTTTTTTGAATCTATGTTTGGTCATACGATTATAAAACTTCATCAACCGCATGATTCAATGCAAATCTAACTTGAGGAGGGGTTTGGAAATTTTCAGGTTTATTTATTTGGTTGGTTTGTTTCAATGTCTCCATAGCCACGCAAACTATAAATCTATCAAGTGTCTGATTTGACAACAGATTTAGGATGGAATAGAATGGTAAAAAATATTTCATAGGATCTTGACTTTTATTCAAGCCTGTGATGTTCCACATAGACCGTTGGTTCCAACGATAAATCTATCTATTCATACAGATATAGTTCAAGAAATTAAATCTCATCGACGTTGTACACATGTATAAACACGGAAGAGAGATCGGAGCTTCAAGAGTAATCATACCATCTTGATACATATGGATACATAAAATTTTATTATTTGTTCCTAACAGCATAGCAGCAGCTCTTGGGGCAAACTTTGAAATAACAAAGTCATTATTTTGAATACAGCAGAGTAGGGGTTATGAATGAAAGCATGAAGAGATGTTTCAATTCGAAAGTTTTGTGATGTCAGGATGTAACTTTTGCCGATGCAAGTTTAGATGAGGTGAGTGTTCCTAATTAGATTCCACTGTTTTTTTTATTTTGCTCATCATTTTGGCCCATCTTTATATTTTTTAAGAAAATTTTTTAATGCAGCTCAGACTATTTTTTGGTTGTTTCATCCTAAAATCTACGGAATGAGAGTTGCATTACATCCAATTTCAACTGACCGGAGCCGAGAAATATATTAATTTTTACAAGAAGAAATTTTGTGTGGATTCCTGAGAGGGTGTGCCTAATTTGCCATTCCGTGTATAATAGACCTATTCCCAGAGGTTTCCATGGAATTTCGTAAAATCGGGAAACTTCGTCGTATCTCCACATGAAACGTTCTTTAGTCCATTTTGCAGCTTGTTCAATAGACTGTTTGAGTTTGATGAATGAATTTTCGTATAATAAATCTAAAAGAAGTCCTCGAGGAGAATTAAGCTCACTACTGCACCCCCTTGGTAATATATGCTTATAATAGTATATTTTGATACAAGGGCGCAAATGACGGTTTTCGCACTTCAAGTGACTTTTTTAGGCCCGAACCGGAGGCGAGGGTCTAAACAGTCACGAGAAAGCGAAAACCGTTGCGCCCGAGTATCATATACTATGTTTTTTGATATTCTGTGAGCAAATGAAAAGCGACAAACAGTGTGCAAATGACTCATTTGCGCACAGACAATCAAAAAATCAGTGATAAATCAGATCTTCCAATTTCGCTAAGAGCAAGTTTGGAATAAAGACAAATTAAATGAGTTGAGATACTTTGAAATGGTTGAGCCAATTTTTTGGGGTTACTTTTAATGTCCAAGGGGGAAAAGTCAAAGGTTATACATCTTCATATCAGCTAGTTTATGAAGTTGTAGCTCACTTTTGAGCGATTCATTTTCGGCCCGAGCCGCAATCGAAGTTCGAAATAGTCACTCAGAAGCACGGAACTTCATGAACGAAATGCGACATTTATTTTTCGCAATTTTGTAGATGCTTGAACGTAGGAAGATTGCGAAAACGATTTTTCATTTCAAAGAACGCAGAGGTCATTCTGGATCGTCTAATTTTTTTTATCTTTCTACATAACAGATCTGAGAAGAATGAACGTCAAACACAGTAATCTTAGCACCAGTAGGTATACACCTGAAATCTTGAATGGGGGCAAATTAGGCACACTCGACTTATGTAAATCTGGAATATAGAATTGGGCTTTCGTATATTGTCTTTTCTACTTTATCTGTCCTTATAGTTTTAGAAAAATATGTCGTATCGCACGGACAATTAGAAATTTCCAAGATATATTTAGAGTTGATCCTTCACGTTGAGACATTCGGAGCTAAAGGAATTTTTCTTGAGTACAATCTAGTTTCTGCTTGTATCGAACGGAAAAACTCTGATTCTGGGTGAAGCATTTTATTCTGAAAATTTAGAAAAAATTGCAAATGTATTTACGATTACCAATTGATTCACAAGCTATCCAACTCGAGTCATATACGTATACCCTCCTGATGTCTAAGATCACGTCTTTGGAAAATTATTAAAACTTCTTCATCAAGTGCTCAAGTGCATTTTTCGCTTGCAAATGGAAAAAATGGCGACCCTTGCAAGAAAGAAATAAAAAGTGTGCCACATATGAGCGCACTGTAGATGAATTGTTCCAAAGAAAATTCCAGGACCACTTTTATTATTATCTTGCGAGACGTCTCCGCAAGAAATAGAAAAAAAAACCGACGAACAAACAAACAATTCAGTTCAGTTCTGGCTCAGAAAATTTGAAATTCTCCTTACGTCTGGCTAGCGGTATCAGCTGCACAATGTAATGTATCAGTATAGGAATCGCAGCCTTTCGACGCCATACGTTATTACAAGATACAGTACAAGTTTCTCCGCAAAGCTGGGATGTTAAGTTTATTATTGCAGAGAGGAGCATCAGCTTCTGCTTCTATCCACACCTAAACCGAATCGCTGAACCGAAATCCATTTTTTTTCTTTTTAGTCCGGGAGCTGGATAGGCTCCCGTATGCACTGAGAGCGCCGATCATGAACCAAAGGTTTTCTAACGTGACTTTTCCCGTAGAATCCGAATTCTTTGGTATTTTTACGATAGGAGGTGGAGATCACCTTTAAAAACGCAATTTTTAACCTCAAAACTGTTTTTTGCGCGGGTAAGGGGACCAATCTTCCAGACTACTTGGATGACATCCGGAACATAGAAGTGTAATTGGAAACACGCCATAACATCATATTCAAATATTTTGCACCCGATATACAGGGTGTCGAAGCCCCTTCGGGGTTGTTTGGTGCGATCGATGGTCCGGAAACGGATGAATCGCTAAATAATTTAGCTATTGGGTATTTATATAATCAGGTCATTGATGCAAGTTATTCTTCCCACTTCTGGGCCCTACGGACCCAATATACAGGGTGTCGAAGAGTTGCAATGCCCATCTCGATCGCATTTGAATTACCCCAACTCACGTAATAGAGTATTGGACAGTAAAATTGATAGATCTCAATTCAATTTGATCCTCTGACTAGACATTCAAAGATCCTTCCCCGATTTGGAGCATGGAAATTCCGTAGAAGTCACTATTTTCCATATCAAAATGTATAGATTTACAATGCGATCCCGTCGAAAAATTGAAATGTACAATCTGAATGTGGTATACCATCTCTATAGAGATTGCATACCACATTTTCTGTAGTTAATTAATCATCAGGTATCCAGAGTAATGCATTGCGTCTGTACTCTGGTAACTCTGAAAACTGTATAGTTTATGAACATTAATGATGTGCCTTCAAACCTGGAGCTCCTCATATCATCTAATCGTGACCGTTGGGTCGTTAGAACTCACACCGTCTCAAAACATATAAACACATGTGTGAGAACAAATTCGACCCCTGATAGCCGACGATTTTATGGGTAACACGCTATGTCCAAGGTAAATTGCAGGGTTATTGATTCTGAGTCATTCTGAAGAATGAAAGAATGCTTCGATCTACAATATGTTACAGAAGGTGTGTACATAATGTAACCGGGGGGTAGCAAAAAAATTGGAAACTTTATTGGTCCATTCCAAATTTTTTGTAAACCCTCGTGGTTTTTGTAAGGCTCACGCAAAGTATGGCATTTTAGTGTAACGCTAGTCGTGTAATGATTAATCATCTTCTGCTGTTTAGTTTCGCGTACGCGAGGCTGGACCTCGCGCGCGCGAGAATCTCTATTCGGCAGCGTTCGGCAGCGTGCTGATTCGCGTACGCGAATACAAGGATCCCTCGCGTACGCGGATACAGGGATCCCTCGCGTACGCGAGTCATCATTACGTTTGCGTACGCGAGTCTCGGATAGCCCAACGCTGCCGAATAGAGATTCTCGCGCGCACGAGGTCCAGCCTCGCGTACCCGAAACTAAACAGCAGAAGATGATTAATCATTACACGACTAGCGTTACACTAAAATGCCATACTTTGCGTGAGCCTTACAAAAACCACGAGGGCTTATAAAAAATTTGGAATGGACCAATAAAGTTTACAATTTTTTTGCTACCCCCCGGTTACATTATGTACACACCTTCTGTAACATATTTTATAGATCTTGGTTTGGAAGTTTCGTCTTTGTTTCGAAATTTGAGAGTCTTGAATGGATTATTTTTCAAAGGTCATTATGGATAATTTTCATACAAGCACTAAACGTTATTCCGAATTCTGGATAGTAATAAATCAGAGACCGCGCATCGCATAATCATTTTGTAAATGTACAGAGATGGCATACCACACGCAGATGGTACATTCCAGTTTTTCGACGTGATCGCATTGTAAATCTATACAATTTGGTATGGAAAATAGTGACTTCTACGGAATTTCCATGCTCCCAATCGAGGAAGGATCTCTGAATGTCTAGTCAGAGGATCAAATTGAATTGAGATTTATCAATTTCACTGCCCAATACTCTATTACGTGAGTTGGAATAATTCAAATACGATGGAGATGGGTATTACAACTCTTCGACACCCTGTATATTGGGTCCGTAGGGCCCAGAAGTGGGAAAAGTAACTTGCTAATGACCTGATTATATAAATACCCAATAGCTAAATTATTTAGCGATTCATCCGTGTCCGGACCATCGATTGCACCAAACAACCCCGAAGGGGTTTCGACACCCTGTATATCGGATGCTAAATATTTGAATATGATGTTATGGCGTGTTTTCAATCACACCTCTATGTTCCGGATGTCATCCAAGTAGTTTGGAAGACTGGTGCCCTTGCCCGAGCAAAAAAACAGTCTTTAGGTTCAAAATTGCGTTTTTAAAGGTGATCTCCACCTCCTATCGTAAAAATACCGACGGATTCGGATTCTACGAGAAAAATCACGCCAGAAAACGTTTGGTTCATGATCGGCGCTCTCAGTGCATACGGGAGCCTATCCAGCTCCCGGACTATTTTTCAATTCCCTCGTATTTCATCTTACAGCTGTTCTTTCGATCATCCGTTTCTTTGCATTATGTTTTTACATACGCACGCTTGACAAATTTTATAGCTTACCGTTTAGTTATGGCTTCTCGTAATGAGTCTGGAGTTTATGTAACGATGATAGCTGAATTCGATGGTCTCATTGCTTGGGAAAGAAAAAAAAAAAAAAAAAATTGAAGCTATACGAGTGGGGCTAGAACATATTGATTTTGTCATTAGATGTTTAGAGGTTGTGCATGGTGGAAAATGATGCTGATGGGTTATGGGTCACGTATCAGTCTGTAATGTGGTGATGGATTGATGTAGCTCATAGTGAGTATAGATGATATCATGAATCCACAATATTTAGGGTGACTCATTTGATCTTCGATCGATCGTATGAAATGGCAACCGAGCAATTTCTCAAAGTACGTTTGATTGAATATGTTAGTTATTGATCTAATCTTGATGAAGAGCTTGATAGAAAAGACTTTATTCCCGGTTCTGATAAGAAACAAGTACTCAGCAAACACGAGATATTGACAGAAAATGCCCTTAAATTACAATAAATTTACGCTTACCATGTGATTTTCAACTGCGATACGAATATCGTATAACTGTTAGTTGACTGTAAACCTCATAACGAGCCTCATAAACTTTCCTAGAGCTTTAGCATGGGGTACTGAAATTTCTAGAAAAACGTGTGGTTGGGTCCAACAACAGATGAAAAGGGATGGCAAAAGTTGCCTCTTGTACGCTCCTCTCTTTCATTTTTCGGGCAAGATATATATCATTTTCGTAGTCGTCGCACATGAACGTGAAAAATAACTCAATAATGTAGATCTGTACATCACTACGCAAGTGACGATAAATTTTGTAGAAAATCCTCCCGCACTGTAATCCATCATAGCGTTACCCTGACTTGTTATGATGAACCATATATTCAACCTTAGATTAAATTACAAAGTATTCTAGAGTAAAACGAGGTTTATTTCAGCGGTTCACTCGAACCTTTTTGACATATTCTTTGATTATTTTTTTTTTTTTTTTCGAAATTTTCATACGATTCTTATCGTACTCGTTGGAGACCTTCGATTAAATATGATAGGTCAAAAAATTAAGCGAATAGTGGTCTAGGATAAAAATTGACACAATTTATCGAGTGATATGTGATTTTGATCGTGATAAGGATTGATTTAAGATCAAAATCAATTTTTTGCGATAAGTATATTCTACTGTACGGAACGGGAGATTGGGAAAAATACTCTATTCCAAACTTCGTGCTCAGACAAAATTTGCTGATATTCAGTGAATTTTTAGAAAAGTTTCAACATCTTGTGAGGCAGGGGGTTGAATGTGAAGTCAACTACCGCTCAGTGATCTGTCTTACTTTTCTGGAATGCAGTATCGTGTATATTCACAATGAGAAGATTGTCGAGATTCGAAGCTGTTGCTATACTAGAAAACAGAAAGGGGAGCTGAACCGACTTCGAAATTACCAAGTGCCTCAGCTCACACATCATTTTGCATATGATCTAGGTTGAAGTACTATTTTTGCGCGTCCTATAGAATATTTCGGCAAGTCGAACCATGCAAGATTTTATATTTTGAGTTCAAGGTTGGAGCAGAATTCTTCTCAATATTGAACTTGACAGAGAAGTTTGAATCCATCATAATAATTAAAAACGAGAGATTATGACAAAAAGTCTATCAACAACTTGCACAACATACATCACGAAAATGATTTTACTTCTTCTGTTTGCATATCATGGAAAAGTTTTTCGTACTATCCTAACATGGTACTAACCAGGAGAGTGTTTCAGATCCGGATCACGGATTTGACTAAAACTCTGGGAATAGTCTGCTTTCAGTGCCAAAAGATGAAACCCAAAATTATAGACCCTAACGCTCAAGCGTTTCCGAGCTACAAACAATAACACTAGCATTGCTCATATAGGCCAATGTTAAAAATCATACATATAGATATACCTGCAATGCTAATGCCCTTGGCTGTAGCTCAAAAACGCTTGAGCGTTAGGGTCTATAATTTTGGGTTTCATCTTTTGGTGCTGAAAGGAGACTATTTCCAAAGTTTCAGCCAAATCCGTCACCCGGATCTGAAACACTCTCCTGGTAAGAGAAAAAATTCTTTTGCAGTTCTTTTCCAGACCATGCTGTTGACGGAATTTGTAGGAACGCTCCGAAATGACTCATAGACTATTCGCACTTAATTGAAAATTCAGAATATGTCACTTTTCATCAACATATTACATCCTTAACCAGAATTTTTGCTTGAAAATACCGATGTTGAAAGCCAACTCGGTCTTCAGTCTATAGATTGTCTTTGAATGATGTCCTGATACGATCATGAGAGGACATTGAATCAAGAAGAGAATTTAATTCACGAAAATCTTAGAAGGAAAATTTGAGTAGTTTCCAATTGTAAATTGTACACAAAGTGGGACGTTGTTTGAGCGAATGACAATAACACTTCTCACTGATAAATTACTTCTCCTTGTGTGTCCAATATGATCGATACTCGGGATTACAGGGGCGTCAAAACAGGTATGAAGCGTCTTGTCATTCAAGAGGCTATCCAAAAATGCCTCTTGAATTCAAGAGGCTAAAACAGAGTACCAAGGACTCTGCGTGTCGAAGAATGAGTGCAGAGGCAAGGATTGAAAAATCCTTCAATCGTGATCAATTTTCCTGGAGTGGCAGAATAATTACTAAGTAAGTCGTAACTTAGCCTGCAAGATGAAAAAGTAAGGTAATACCCAATCGTAATATTCCAGGCCAGAGAGTTATGAAAGTAAAATTTATCAACCATAAGCAACAATGACTCAACCCTCTCAGCATGAATCAGTTAGATTCTCAAAGATTTAATCAGTATCATAAATCTCACTGATTCAATCAGTCAAACTTTTCCAAGCCCATGCGGTTGACTGGTTACTCCAATCTCCCCCCTTCCGCACAAAATATCAATGAAAACATGTTGCCAATCATACAGACTTTTAATAGCGAAGATTACTTCAATTTTATGCCAGATATCCATCTGCACCAGTTCTAACTGATGAATTAACTAATTAAATTATTCCATATACAATGATTCATCAGTTATAGTTGATCCCAAATCGACTAACTGATCTTCAGTGCATATGGACTGATTCGGTCAGTAGCATGAAGCATTAATGCATCAGTACCGGTACCCGAATTTGACTGGCATCTAAAGACGCCAAGCGCCGTCAAATGTTATACCCTGTTGAAATTTCGTCAATTAGTCATGGCAAAAGACAGTACGTTCTGCATTCATAGCATTATAAAACCTCAAACAATATATTTGAACGATTTAGCGCTGTAACCTCCAAATCGTGATGAGTACTGATACATCAGTGCCGCTCACGAACTTTTTCTGGCATTTATAGACGCCAAGCGCCTTCAAATGCTCTACCCTGTTGGAATTTCGTCAATTAGTCATGGCAAAAGACCGAACATGCTATAATCACAGCATTATGAGACCTCAAACAATATATTTTACCGATTTTGCACAGTAACCTCTAAAACGTGATGAGTACTGATACATCAGTGCCGCTAACGAACTTTTTCTCGCATTTATAGACGCCAAACGCCTTTAAATGCTCTACTCTGTTGATATTTCGTAAATTAGTGATGGCAAGAGACAGGACATGCTATATTAACAGCATCATAAAACCTCAGACACTTTGCTGAAGAGTTACAAAAACCACGAGGGTTTACAAATAATTTGGAATGGACGAATAAAATTATTTAATTTAATTTATTTGACTCACTCTGTTTACTTGTATTGACAGGAGCCAGACGTTATGTCTGTGCTCTATTACAAGATCGTCCAAAATATCATGACGATCTAAAGAATAACAAACCTGAAGCCTGATGAGGTCCACAAAACCTAGTGGACGAAACGTTGCAATAAAATTTCCATCATGAAATTTTGGGAATTTATTCAGTTCCCCACCGTCCTTCAAGATCGACGAGACCAAAGGTTCAACTTGTAGAATAAAATTTACAATTTTTTTGCTACCTCCCGGTTACATCATGTACACACCTTTTGTAACATATTGTATAATGTTTCAGAGCGAACTCGAAGGACTCTTGAAGAGGAATTAAGTTGGTAATTCTCATTTGCGATAAATTAAAAGTCCATCAAATTTTCCAAAATAATTATCTATCAAGAGAGGAATAAAAGTCCAATTCAATCAGTTCTTCATTATGCGATGATGGTGCAAACTAATTTGATGCACGATATAATGTAATGCTCTATAAATACTATTGCACTATGGTTTCATCTGTCCGATGGATAGAATCAAGCAATAATGACGCTATGCCTTCGTTCACTCAACCATATTGGCTAAAAACATCAATAATTCATTTATCATTGTCACATTTACCTGGTACCATATTCAAGATACTACTCAGTTGAAAAAAACGATTTATGACCCTCAGGGTATAGCGATTGATCAAATCAGCCCGATCGACATTTCTTCAAAATTCTGAAAAGAGTTATCTTTGATAATACTGAACAGCAAGGGTGGTGGGTATCAATGTTTCAACTGGAAAGCTGCGTGTGTGTATGTACACACACACAAGCGCACCCATCAAAATTCAGGAACGACTGACAAGGGGAGGACCAGACCTTTGGATCACCAATCTTATGTCCAAAATTTTTTTACAATTTTGTATTACCCAGAATATGAAGAATCCAGAGTAACTCCGTCAAATGGGCCTTCTGTTCAAAGTTACAGCCCATAACATTAACATTGTCCATATAGGCCCATGTTAAAAAAGTGATATATATAGATATACTGACAACGCTAACATCTTTGCTTGTAGCTCTGGACAGAAGGCCCATTTGACGGAGTTACTCTGGATTCTTCATATTCTAGGTGACACAAGACTGTAAAAAAATTTTGGAAAGGATTGGTGATCCAAAGGTCAGGTCCTCCCCTTGTGAGTAATGCTTGAGGTGCATCCTCTCTACTAATCTATTCAAAATGAACTGAATATAAAAAATCTACCTGTGTTCCTCGCAAATGGAAATGTAATAATAAATTTCTTTGTAAGAAAATTATCAGACAAAATTATCTCATGCGTGGATTTCCATAGTTTGTTTGACAATTCAATGTGGATGGTTCAACAAGCGCAGCGAATGATTTCTTAAAAATCATCCGCTCGTGTAATCTGGAAACAAGAAATTCTTACCGTGCATTGATTCCCCAAATTCTTTGCTTCCCTCTACCTTTGAGTCATTGCTGCTTACGGTTGGTAAATTTTACTTTCTTAACTCTCTGGCCTGGAATATTACGATTGGGTATTACCTTACTTTTTCATCTTGCAGGCTAAGTTACGACTTACTTAGTAATTATTCTGCCACTCCAGGAAAATTGATCACGATTGAAGGATTTTTCAATCCTTGCCTCTGCACTCATTCTTCGACACGCAGAGTCCTTGGTACTCTGTTTTAGCCTCTTGAATTCAAGAGGCATTTTTGGATAGCCTCTTGAATGACAAGACGCTTCATACCTGTTTTGACGCCCCTGTAATCCCGAGTATCGATCATATTGGACACACAAGGAGAAGTAATTTATCAGTGAGAAGTGTTATTGTCATTCGCTCAAACAACGTCCCACTTTGTGTACAATTTACAATTGGAAACTACTCAAATTTTCCTTCTAAGATTTTCGTGAATTAAATTCTCTTCTTGATTCAATGTCCTCTCATGATCGTATCAGGACATCATTCAAAGACAATCTATAGACTGAAGACCGAGTTGGCTTTCAACATCGGTATTTTCAAGCAAAAATTCTGGTTAAGGATGTAATATGTTGATGAAAAGTGACATATTCTGAATTTTCAATTAAGTGCGAATAGTCTATGAGTCATTTCGGAGCATTTCGACAAATTCCGTCACCAGGAGAATCTGGAGAGAGTTCCAAAATAATTTTTTCTATGTACTATGTTGAAACAGTGATGCAAAAAATTTATTTGTTGGATTCTTTGACCCATATCCACACCCTGGAGCCCTGAGGCTCATGAAGAGTCTATTATGGGCTCTCGTTTCAGCCTATTCTTGAAAAATCATAACTTTGGCTAGGTTCGACCTTTTTTGTCGTACTTGGGCGCAAGTTTTTGAACAATTGCCCAAAGTCGATAGTTGAGACCAGGGCCTTCTAAGTGCTGTATGTTAAGAGCAGACTTTAGCAAATTCTGGGGTCCTTCAAAATGATCTAGCTCGCACCAAAAAAGTAATAATTGGCTTTTTCAGTGATAATTTTGAAGGTCTTGAAGAAGCTACAATCTAGTCACTGGTAGGTTTCGATTATCGGAAACTTTATAGGTGCTACAGGCGATACAAGTTGAGCAATCGCATAAAAATGGTGCTCTTTATACTGCTATACAAAAATCGTATTTTTCCCGTCACCTATACAAATGAGAAGATGTTCTTTGAGGCAATTTTTATCAACTAGAAGAATAATCTCGATGGCTCTTTGCTTTCTGATCTTTGTTAGACGCTTTTAAGTGCCCTGTTTTGACATTTTGTTAGAACATACCTCATGTTCGTGGCTTGCGTATGCTTCCATCTGATTTGATGTGCACTAATCTATGCGGACATACTTCCTCAAGTACCTCGAAATGTGTAGGACTTCCGGAACTTCAACTTGTATCGGCTGTAGCACCTATGGAATACGCAATGATTGGGTTCCAGCAATAATCAAATTGTAGCTTTTTTCAAGATCTTAACAATGAAAACTGGTGAAAGTCGATTATCACTTCTCTCGCGTGAGCCAAATCATTTGGGGGGGGGGGGGCGAAAATTGCTGGAATCTGCTCTTAGCAAACAGCTCTTGTAAGTCACCAGGCCCAAATATCGACTTTGAACAACTTTTCCTTACAGAAACTAGCTTGACCACAAGAATGCGTCTGACTACGCCAAAAATGGTTGAGTCTATAGTCGAAGTTATGACTTTTCAAGAACGGTCTGGCTATGCGGAATCAATTGCTGTACGCTGACGATAGATTCGCGTACGCGGATTACCCCCGTGAAAAAATGTTTGGTTCATGATCATACATGACGACATACCGCTACCAGTGCACGATCATGCATGACCGCGTACAGAAAATGGTGGTATGTAGTCATGCATGTTTCATGCATGAATTACGCATGACCATGCACCATACAATGTTGCAAATCATTTGGGATTAGGTACTAATTTCGGTGTATGGAGAAAGCTCACGGTTTGGAAACTTGGAGTGTAACAGGGAAAAATCTACTATTTTGCGTTTTCATCGCTAGTTTTTTTTTTTTTTTTTTTTTTCTTAAGCCTTCTCAGGTCCTCTCTTGGAGTCCTATTTGGCTGACGGTGTGATGAGCATTTTTAGCTGTGTCTGTGTTGTGTACTGTAAATCGTATCGTGTAACCGTGCACTGTAACACGTACTCGGTACTTGTGAGCTGTGTAATACTCGTTGGTGTTTCACTGTAAAGCCTCTCTGGAACAGGCCACCCGTTAGAATGGCACTGCACCCTCTGGTTTTTGACGCTTCCGACGACTACTCACAGAGTGACGTCACGTGCCCGAGACTTAAGTCTAAGTCTGGAGACCTCACCCCTGTGAACCTGGCCCGCCAAATTGGACCAAAATATGCTTGTGGTAGGCCGGAATTTGCTGAATTTGCTTGTCCAAGTCTCGAATTTTGGTCCGGCTGCGTTTTTGAGTTATGGGGTCTCAAAGTAGCCCAATTCCACCCCCCACTCCTCCTTCCGTGCATTTACAGAAGTGCCCAGATATCCGCGAATTTAGCTGCTGGAGGGACGCACGCGGGCTCAAATTGAAGCTTGAATTTTGGGCCATCGCAAGCAAATATAGAAAAATCGAAGTAATTACGTTGAAGTACCAAAAAACTGCTCGCAGTGTCCCCGTGTATAAGCATACGGGCGGGTGGTCGGCGGAGAGGGGACAGTCGAGGGAGAAGAGAAGCCCCGCGCAGACGCATCATCGGGTTTGATGTCTGGAGATGTCGGCGGAGCAACACACTATGGTAGCAGTGATTAGCGGTCCGCAGAAGTATTTGGTTGCTCATGGTCAATAACGCGCGGAGTGATTAGTCAGTATTAAAATGTGACATATATTTATCAATCAACATCAAGGGTTTGGTGCTGCAAGAATCGTGAAAATAATGTTCAGCAGCAATATATTTGATCAAAATGTGAGGAATACGCTCAGCCGAGTAGACCACACCATACACCAGGTGGGATCGTAGAGGTTAGGCACACGACCGCGCGCTAGGCGGTATCCAAATCACCCGCCCCTTATACCGCAATACCGCGTTATACGGCATTTATCCGGAACCGTGAATAGAAATGAGAACGCTGAAATAAACATCCGTGGCGATCTCCTTTTCCTTTTCCTTTTAATAATAATAATAAGATAAGATAAGATAAACAAGTAATCAACTAATCCTATTATATCGTAGAAAACGTACCAACTCTTGGCATACCCTTCAAAGTTACTTACAATAGACAAAAGATTCCATGCGACTCGCCCAGGTTACACCGTATAGGTTATATTCGCTATTGTCCCCACGCACAGTGTTCTCCAGTCGTCAGGGCGTATGCCAAATCAGTCAAATCAATCGTCCCATTCCCGGTACCGTACTTAGATAGAAAGTAACCTCAAAGTTATAGGTATCAACAGTAATAAGAAATATAGGATAAAAATCAACTCTAGGAACTGTAGATAGTATTCGACTCTAAAGTGCATATCTGCCGCGATTTCTTTCCTTTTTTTATAGTAATAATAATAAGATACGATAAAAATAAATCTAAAAAGGCAAATCGGACGCGATTTTTTCTTTTTTCTTAAAGTAACAATAATAAGATATGATAAAAATAAATTAAATCCACACAACTCTCTACCTCATACAAGACACACGGAATAGAGCTATTCCTTACATACATCTGCGCCAAACTAAAATTTTCACACATCACACACACAACATGGCATCGTTAAGACGAGAGGCCAATTCCCAAATCCAATTCAGACTAGATTCACTTACAATTGGAACCAAAGGCCAAGGCCCAACCAAAGAAAATACAACACAATCCTTGTCTGGCATAGCCACAAGGAGTACTAGCTCCGTTAGAGGTAACAATAGGAATGCCGACGCCCCCATTACCAAAACAAATAGTTCACGTATCAAAGAGGATAGAACCAAAGTTAACGGAATAGCCCAAAAACACAACCAGAATCCAAACCAGGCTACCAAAACGTCTTCAACGGCACCACCAACCAAAAAAACAATAGGAATGTCAGAAGAACCAGATTTAACGATCCCTCCAGGACTGTCCACTGAGTCCCACAGCTCAACCAAAACTACTACTACTACTACAAAACAACCTGACAGTTTTAGCCAACCCACTACAGAACAACTGACACCCGACACGAGCGCAGATACAACAATCACCCAACAACGGGAGGCCTCACCCCCCCTACCAGCAAGTCCGCATAATAATACCCGAAACAAAATCAAAATCACTGAGTTCGGATCACACGATGAAGGTCCATACAAAATTTTCATTCAAAACAGAGATGACTCTTCCCGTAAAATTGACGCAGTTTTGATAGGAAGAAAACTTGTTCAAATTTTCAAAGACAGGGCCAAATTCACCGAGGGTAAAAACATAGCCCCGAATAAAGTTAAACTGACTATAGGGACGAGAGAACTCGCGAATGATGTCCTAAAACTTTCCCTTTGGAATAATCTCAATTTGACCGCGTTCATTCCAAATCAGGCAGTTACTGTACAGGGCATCCTCAAAGGAGTGTCTACTGAAATTTCGGAAGAAGAAATGAGAGAAAATCTAGAATCCCCTAGCTGGTACAATCCTCTCCAAATAATAGATGTCATTCGATTCTCGAAAGCCTCCTATGACACACAAACAAACAATAAAACACTCCAACCTACTCCAGTAGTCCAAATCACAATTAGAGGCCAAAGACTTCCGTCCCACGTTCTCCTCTTCCGCACGAGGTACATCGTAGAACAGTATACCCCGCTAGTAAGACAATGTAATCGGTGCTATAACTTTGGACATGTGAAAAAGTTCTGCAAAGCGTCAAGGGCCACGTGTAGAAGATGTGGTACCCATGAAGAAGGGTCTGAAAACCCATGCCCCCTAGTCGACAAGCCCCCGCTTTGCCTCCTATGCGGCGGAGAACACTTACCTACAGATAAAATATGCGCCAAGCGCATTGAACAACAAAGTATTATGAACCTACCCTCGAAAAATAACTTAACTGTAATGGAGCTCAAAAACGAATATAGGAACTATCGGAGATCCATAAATGACTTCGAAGCTAACTTCCCAACGCTGCAAGCGACTGGATCCAGAAACCATAACATTTCACTAGAATCCGACATCCCTACACATATCCTTGATACGTACTCCATATAGTCTCGAATTTTAAAGCAACAAGACTCCGAAACAACCTCAACAATTCCGAAGAAACAATGTCAAATACAGAATCCACCCAGATAATTGATGAAATAGAAGGGTGCGATCAATGCCCCACAATCGCCAACCAGGCTCATTCTACCAACAAAAAACAACAACAGAAAGATAGAATCAGAACCATATACAACCCATCAGGGTATCCCCAAAATCACATCGATTTACTGTATCTCCCCTATGGGAGAAACAAAACGCCTCACCCAATAACAACACATTGGGAGACCGAAAGTGAATCCAACAGAAAAAATGAAGTCGAAAACAGCGTAACACAACTGGAAAAGATTATGGAAGAAGGTTCAACACTGGATAGCCTACTCAAGGCAATCAACATAATAATCAAAAAATCTACCTCCACCCCTGAAAATTCAACCTACATGCATAATAAAAAAGATTCACAACCCGAATCGAAACTTAGTCTAGCCAACAAAAAAGAAAGTGCTTCCCCACTAGAAACTCAAAAAAGAAAAGAACCACAAGCAGAATACCTACAAAAATAAGACAAGCACCAACAAAGTAAAAATCTTACCACTCCAAAATGGACTTAAACGAAATTAGGTTCTTGCAATGGAATTGTAGGGGAGCCAAACAAAAAATAGATTACATCAAAGAACTGTCCAATAGCTACGACATTTTTCTCCTAAGCGAAACTTGGCTGACAGAAGAGATAGAATTTGACATTCCTCACTTCAACACAATACGCAATGATAGGATACGAGATGACAACAATCCACACAACCCCCACGGGGGAGTGTGCATTCTGATACGGACCAATATCATTTTCAAGCTTGTAAAAAATGTTTATACGCGCCCCAATAAAATTGAGTCGGTCGCTATATCCATTCGAGACAAAAATTCTAACAATATTTTAATATGTTCGGTATATAGACCACCGTCAAACCAATCCACACCAACCTCAGAATGGAATAAACTTTTTAATTCAATCAGCAAATTTAAATCAATCATAATAGGAGGCGATTTCAACTCCCACCATACCAGCTGGGGGTCCACAAACTGCTGTGGGACGGGGAAAAACCTCAAAAAAGCCCTTATAGACACTGATCTGATCTTGCTGAATGATGGTACACCAACATATGTCAAACACAGTTCTAATCCCGATCTAATGTCAGTCCTAGACTTAACAATGGCGACCATTAATATCTCGCGCAACTGCAAATGGGCTGTTTTACAGGACAAATTTAACAGCGACCACTTTCCAGTGACGATAACTCTCACCACTCACTTCAAAAAAATCCCTCTCTCATCCACCCATAGATTGAATACCAAAAAAGTTAAATGGCCCTTATACAAGGCCATCATCGAAAATGCAGTGCAAAAGAGAACAGACGAAGACAAAGACTTCTTTGACAACTTACCTACGGAATCCAAATACCACTTTATCATGCATCTTCTCATCGAAGCAATCAAAGGAAAAGAAGTAGTACTACACCAAACGCAGGAAGAACAAAACCACACGATGAACCCGGACAAAAGATTAAAAAAAGTATTCAAACACTCTCCCTTATCTCCACCATGGTGGAACAACGAATGCACAGAAATAAGAACAGAAAAAAACAAACGCACCAAAAATTTCTTAGAGAATATGAACCAAGAAAATGCAAGACTACTAGAAGAACAAGAAAGATTAGAAACCCAAAGACATAGAGAAATCAAAAGAGAAAGCTTCAAAAACTATGCAGAGAAACATTTATCGAGAGAATCGGACATGTCAAAAGTCTGGAAAGTGGTGGATAAATTCAAAAACAGGAAAAATACTAAACCTGAAATGAGCGATTCTAATGCCGACATGATAAACAACATGAAAAAATTCATTGAAGGATTTTGTCCAGATAACGACCAAGCACCGCCCCATCCCAACACTTCAGAGGACACGGATGTGATCAAAGAAATTGATAGCGAATTCACAATCGAAGAACTTAATATAGCAATAGACTCGACGAATGCAGACTCGAGCCCGGGTCTGGACCAGATTTCCAACCAAATGCTAAAAAATACGCCCCAAAACTTCAGAGAACTCATTCTGCAAACTCTAAACGAAATATTTGTCATGCAAAAATATCCGGAAACCTGGAGCGAGTTCTTGATGATCCTACTCCCAAAAAACTCAAACAACAAATTTAGACCAATCACCCTAGCGTCGTGCCTCTTGAAGCTCTTAGAGAAAATGGTCCAGCTAAGGATGCTACACTATTTAGAATCTAATAACATCCTCCCTGAAACCCAGCATGGTTTCAGAAAATTCAAATCTTGCGCCTCCAGCATTGCCTCTCTCCTAGCAGATACTCACGCGGCATTTCTCAACAACTATCATGTCATATGCCTATTTATCGACATTCGAGCAGCGTTCGACAATGTCGATGCTACTATAATGCACAAAATCTTAAAAGAACTCAAGATACCCATCCGAACCCGCACATTCATATTCAACCTAATGATCAATCGTAAACTATACTTCAAAATCTCGAATGAATTACATGGCCCACACCTAAGACACAAAGGGGTTCCTCAAGGCTGTGTACTTAGCCCGATCCTGTACATTCTATACATTATTCATCTCAACTCAGTAATATCGAATAGAAACAATATGATCCAGTTCGCAGATGACACGACACTATACAACATCAACAACTCTATAGTAGACGGCCTCAAAACAGTCGAGGAAAACGCAATTCAAATGGTTTCATTTCTGAAAGAATACAAGCTATCTACAGCAGCGGAAAAATCAATTCTACTAATTCTCTCAAAAACAAAAATAACAACCGGCAGTTATTTCATTGAATTAGAAGGACAGAAAATTTATAACCAGGAATCAGCAAGGTATCTCGGCGTTCGAATTGACTCCAGTCTCACCTGGGCACACCACGCAGAAGATATTTACGATAAAATGAAGAAAAGGATGAACTTGATCAAATTCCTGAGAGGCACTTGGTGGGGTGGACACCCCCAAATCCTTCTAACAGTGTATCGCGGACTTATCCGGAGTCTCTATGACTACAACTGCTTCACTTTCAATTTCAACTCAGAATGGCGAAACAAATTAGATAAAATACAAAACCAATGCCTAAGACTAGCATTGGGATACCGAATGTCCACTCCTATAAACGTAATGCAGGCTGAAGCTCGCGAACCGCTACTCAAAAGGAGAACCAGATACCTTGCAGACAAATTCGCAATAAAACTTCTTTCAATCGAAGACTCTGAACTCCTCAGCAAACTATGTTTTATTAGATACAAGCTTAGAACGCAAAGCCCGGAAGCCACAAGAACTCTAAGCGCAAAATTCCCACTATACGCATCATTCGACTACCTCTCTCAAAGCAGATGGCACAAAATTAAGAGAACAGCAGCCCCACTGATTTACAACTACACCCTAGACACACTCATTTCAGATTACAGTCACATAATTGACACCTACAGTGGAGAAATCATCTCAGAAGATGATGCCCCCAACACCAAGTTCAATGAAATATTTAGCGAGCTCATACAGCAATCCACCGAATTTTATACAGACGGGTCGTCCACGGATGATAACACCCGAGTAGGATACGCCATATATGCACCAAAAATGGGGCTAGCCATCCAGCATAAAATCTCCGAACACTCAACCATCTTCACAGCCGAAGCCACGGCAATCGTAAATACACTAACAATCATACAAAAAGAAGCATTCGCACGCGCGGTAATATTTACTGACTCCCTCAGCACTCTACAGGCCATCCTAAACTTCAACCCAATCAGAACCAAAAATGCCTCGCACATCATTCTAGACATAAGAAAAATCTTAGGCGAACTCCAAAAAAATCACCACACTCTCAAGCTAGTCTGGATTCCTGCTCACAGAGGTATAGAAGGCAACGAGATAGTCGACGATCTGGCCAAAAAAGCAGCCATCTCGGGAGCTCACATCACCAACCAAGTTCCATTCACAGATATATACCCAGAGTTCCAAAAATCAATGAAATCCTATATGCAAAAATACATCAAGAACAAAACCACCGGTAAAGACTACTTAAAACATTTTTTCACAGATTTTAACAAACCATGGTTCAACGATATCGTTACAACAAGATACCACATCACTTCCCTAAATAGACTCAGGGCCAACCACTACTCACTAGGAGAAAGTCTACATAGGAAATTTATAATCGAGTCCCCTCGATGTGAATGTGGATACTACGAACAAGATCTAGAACACATCGTCATAGACTGTCCGAGGTTCGCCAACGAAAGAGCTACATTCATTAAAAAACTGCGCAAAAACAACACTAATTTCCCCTTTGATCCGGTGTTAATACTAAAGGAGCCCCGCAAGAAAAATGCTAAATTTCTCACGGAGTTCCTTAAAAAATGCGAGCTTTATGTCTAACTAACTCCGTCTCAACAAATTAAAGTGTCACTAACAGTGACCCCCAAAACCAGCACCGCGCCTCTAGATTAAACAAATATCCAAGCACACGTCTGATTCAAATACCGCGCTCAATCCCCACCTGGTGATGGCAAAAAGGCGTAGCCACAGTGCTGACACAGCCAACAAAAAGAAGAAGAAGAAGAAGGAAGAAGTTCAAAAAACTTGTCTGCTGCGCTGATGATGTGCATCTGATCGTCGTCGTCGTTCATCACGCTGTGTTTACACCGGTACCGAGGTCGACGAGCACCCTGGGCACTGGCCCTGGACTCTCGCTGCTCTTTGGATGAATGCGTGTGTTACAGGGAGAAACTGCGTGTCATCCTGGACGACGTCGCCAACATGTGCTGTGTGCCTGTGCACCACGACGCCCGGGGCTCCACGCCCGACCTGGTGCACCGGCGGTGGTCTTCTTGCCCAGTCCTCTATCAAGCTACGGCTACGTCTTTTCATGCGCCTTGCGCTCTAAGCCAATATTTGATGTATGTAGATTGAGCATATAAGATTCAATTCAAAGGCCTGGGAGCTTCAGAGTCAAATTCCTATCTTTTCGATATTGGGAAATTGTCATCCAAGTTCCTTGTGTTAGAGCTCGGTTGCATATTCTTCCAAACAAGGAGGCAGGAATTCCATCACTTAAACCTGCCATCTCTTCATGCATCAATAGCATTTCAATGAAAAGAATAACCCACCACTTGATCGTTCAATCAGTTTGAAGTGTTAGTGATGCAAAACTTGAGTGACTCAATATTTTCAGAAGCGCTTTGACTCCTACAATCTCCAAGATGAAGATCTGTTTGGAGTTTTGTCAAAGCTTGAAAATGAGAACTTGTCATTGTTAGTGTAGGGATAAGATCATCCTGCCAAATTTGGATGTTCTGATATTAGTTAGTTCAATTCTACAGTAAACGCTATATCAATTCACTCACAGTTCTCATTTGAGTGTCTCATCTATCATTTTGTAAACTGATATCCGAGTCTACACATGACCAACACTTCAAAATCTTTTCACCTAGCAGCGATTGCCTAGAAGTCTTGCATGTATACTAACAGTGTTGCAATGAAAAGACCTCAAAGCATTAATAGCCTGCACCTGATAGAAGTCAATGAATCTAAGTTGATGTCACTATTCTATCGTTCCCCTCTCAAAGTCAAGGGTAGAGTATTTCTTCACCGATTCCAAAAGAATATTATTTAAACAGTGTGGGTATGGACAATTCAATTTAGACTTTGCATGATTCAAACATGAGATATGTAATGAGCCATAAATGATTGGCAGTACTTTAAATGATCACTAGCACAATATGTGACTTTTGATTATGCCTCTATTCTCACTGGAGAGGCTCTGAGTTGACCAAGTTCAGCACGGCATATAGAACCGAATAAGCTGCAAGCCCTGCGCTTGTATAGTGCTGAGATCCCACTGATGTGAAACGATTACTGTAGAAATGTCAATCGCATGAAAAAGCATGAGATCAGTTTATACCTTACAATGTCTTCCAAGAATAAATGAGACAAGAGAACCATGAATCAAAATAGTAAGACTCAATTTCAATTCATGATGATCAACTCAATGTACAAAAACTTAACACATTTAGAGTCAAGGGAGAATAGTTTTTCGGGTCCACATAATCCTAAAACTATTGTGTAAAAATTTCTTGGCCTCAAAGTATTGCTGAAAAAAATGCAGATAAGGCACATTCGCAATCACGGTACTTTTGTCTAGTCCGATCCCAACGAGAGCGTGAAAAGACGTAGCTTGATAGAGGACTGGGCAAGAAGACCACCGCCGGTGCACCAGGTCGGGCGTGGAGCCCCGGGCGTCGTGGTGCACAGGCACACAGCACATGTTGGCGACGTCGTCCAGGATGACACGCAGCTTCTCCCTGTAACACACGCATTCATCCAAAGAGCAGCGAGAGTCCAGGGCCAGTGCCCAGGGTGCTCGTCGACCTCGGTACCGGTGTAAACACAGCGTGATGAACGACGACGACGATCAGATGCACATCATCAGCGCAGCAGACAAGATTTTTGAACGATGATGCGTCTGCGCGGGGCTTCTCCTCTTCTCCCTCGACTGCCCCCTCTCCGCCGACCACCCGCCCGTATGCTTATACACGGGGACACTGCGAGCAGATTTTGGTACTTCAACGTAATTACTTCGATTTTTCTATATTTGCTTGCGATGGCCCGAAATTCAAGCTTCAATTTGAGCCCGCGTGCGTCCCTCCAGCAGCTAAATTCGCGGATATCTGGGCACTTCTGTAAATGCACGGAAGGAGGAGTGGGGGGTGGAATTGGGCTACTTTGAGACCCCATAACTCAAAAACGCAGCCGGACCAAAATTCGAGACTTGGACAAGCAAATTCAGCGAATTCCGGCCCACCACAAGCATATTTTGGTCCAATTTGGCGGGCCAGGTTCACAGGGGTGGAGACCTCTGCTTTCGACGACATGGCGTCTACTTGCAGAGTGGGGGGTCTCATCTGTAACGTGAAACCGAGAATAGACAGTGTGTCAGTGTAATGCGTGTGTACATGCGTGTGTGTGACTCTTCGCATTCGCCTGGGCCGGATTGATTCGACCCGTGAGACGAGGGAAAACTTCCTTGTGGGAAAGAAAACCTGCCTCGAAGAGCTCGGCGTCCTTATCGTGTTACCGATTGGGCATAGATCTTACGCCTCAACGATCGATAAACATCAAACCTGTAACACTTCGCGCCTCCCGCTCGCATTGCAGAGTCGTAAGCATCAACCAAACGATCCGAAAAGTCAGCAAAGCCGACACGGCAGACTCGAATGAGCGGTCACCCATCCAAGTACTAACCGCGCATCGCTAGTTGGTTCCAATACTACGAATCACTCAAAAACTCTGATGGTTAAAATGGCTCCGCCATTTGAAGGCTCACCGAGAAAATGTGCAGAGACCTTTTCTGTTGATCTTTCAAAGATCCACCTAAAGTTGCTCCACGCATTCTTTGATGAAACGTAGTTCTCATGAGTTAAGGGGGTGGAAGCGTGAAAAATATCGATCTTGTACGGAAATGTCTTGGTTACGGAAACAGAAAGCCTCATATGAATAAATGTGTAGAGACCTTATTTGTTTATCTTTCCAAGATGTAGAAAAGTTCTTCAACACATGCCAACAAACGTGTATCTTGACAACTGCATACCCACATTATTTCTGGATGCATGATAGCCCCTTAACTTTAATAGAACATGTTCTATCGAGAATGTGCACTGTAAGAAATATGTGGGAAAAACTTCAACCATTGGTTGCAGTTTTTTCCTCAACTACTGATTGACTGATTCCCACAACGAATATATGAGGATGAATGTGGCGCCCACGATATTGGTCGATGGTGGTCTCCGGGTGACACTTTCGAGTCGGAAAAACAAGTTTCATGTTTTTTCACAAACAAAGAGGAATAAACATCACCGGTCGAATACACGTCGTGAGGCTGGAGGGATGAATAGATGGACGGATGGGGTGGGAGTGTACATGGGGTGGATGGATGGAACGGACTGGAATGGAATGGACCGGAATGGAAGGAAATGGAAGGGCGTGGAATGGAATAGAACGGAATGGATGGGAATGGAACGGTGTGGAATGGAACGGATCGGAATGGAAGGGAATGGATCGGTGTGGAATGGAATGGAACGGAATGGAATAGGATGGAACGGTGTGGAATAGAACGTACCGGAATGGAACGAGACGGAATGGCTGGGGATGGCATGGAATTGAATTGTATGTTCCATTCTGGCCCATTCCATCCTATTCCATTCCGTTCCTTTCAATCCCATTCCGTTCTATTTCATTCCGTTCCATTCCATCCATCTATCCATCCCTCCAGCCTTACGACGTGTATTCGACTCCTACAGGACAGGCAACCCGCTCTGTCGTCTATACGCGACCGGTGCTAATGTTTAACCCTCTTTGTTTGTGAAAAAACATGACGAAACTTGTTTTTCCGACGCAAAAGTGTCACCCGGAGACCACCAACGACGAATATAGTGGGCGCCGCATTCATCCTTATATAATCGTTGTGGGGAAAAAGTCAACCAGTGGTGGAATTTTCAACCAGTGGTTGAATTCCAACCAGCTGGTTGATTTTGACAACCAACCACTGGTTGCCGATTTTGGTGGAAAGTCAACCGATTTTTTACAGTGTGTAAAGCAATTTTTTGTAGGTCTTTGAAAAGAACAAAAGAAGTTCAATGCCTTTTTCTCGTGAAACGTATCCTGTTTGTAATATTTGTAGATTTTTCGCTTTGACTCATACTCCCTTCACTAATATTAGAGTTGTAAGTATGGATGTCGACAAAGAATCCTCAAATAACGCAAACAGGATGCGTTTTACGAGTAAAAGTCACTGAATCTTTTTTGTTAGTTTTTGGGAAACCTACAAAAAATTACCGCGCATATTTTTTGTAAAACATGTGTGATTAGAGTTATTGAGCTAAAATAATTTCAGAGAAAAATTTTCGAGGGTCATCCTCAAATATCCACAACAGGACACATTGTACAAAAATGATGGGAACAACTTTTGTCGATATTTTGAAAATCTATAAATATATACTCCACATATTTTTCGATAACATGTGTTCCTTTCGAGTTATAGAGGAATTACGACAGGAAAACACCAATAAAACACCCTTCTTTTAATTTTTTCGTAACGGCCCAGTCAAGAATCGATCATCTAAGTGCACAGAAACACATTGCACAGGAATTTTAGGTCTTGGTATCTCGACCGAATTTGAACGTGGTTCAAGACCACCGTGAGGCAAATGAATCATCTTTCTGGAATACCGGTCCATTTTTTGACATCGTTTGAGCCTTCAAATGGCGGAGCTATTTTAATCATCAGAGTTTTTGAGTGATTCGTAGTATTGGAACCAAATAGCGATGAAAACGCAAAATGGTAGATTTTTCTCTGTCACATTCCAAATTTCCAAACCGTGAGCTTTCTCCATACACCGAAATTAGTACCTAATCCCAAATGATTTGCAACATTGTATGGTGCATGGTCATGCATAATTCATGCATGATACGTGCATGACTACATACCACCATTTTCTGTACGCGGCCATGCATGATCGTGCACTAGTAGCGGTATGCCGTCATGCATGATCATGGACCAAACATTTTTTCACGGGCCCCAAAGAACTATAGGACCGAGAGCGTTTTCGTTCGCGCATTGAACAGGACGTTCCATAGTGCCTCCGGGTCATGATGAGCGTACGCGAATCGGAACAACGGCACGAAACTACCTAAAAATTGCGTACGAATATACTAGAAACTACCGAGACTCGCGTAAACAACCAATCTGAGGGCATTCACCTACGCCAATTGGATATCGGACTTGTTCTTCTAGAATCGTGTATGAAAACCAATGGATTGGGTATTCGCGTACGCTAACCAAGATATGCGAATTCGCGTATCGAACTCGTTCTTCCTCAATCGCGTATGGCAACAAATCGGTGGACTTTCGCGTACGCTACCCGGATCATGCAGATCGCGTATCGAATCCGTTCTTCTGGGATCCCGTATTAGAACCAAACAGTGGATTCTCGCGCACGCTAAACAAGGTTAGGAATTCGCGTATGTGAATTCGCAAATCAAACTGGTTCTTCTATAACCGCGTATAGCAACTAATCGTCGAACTTTTGCGTACGCTAACAAGGTTATGCAGATTTGCGGAGGCGGATTCGCGTATCGAAATCGTTTTTCTATAATCGCGTAGGACTTTCGCGTACGCGTACTAGGTCATGCAGGTTCGCGAATCTAACTCGTTCTCCTAGAATCGCGTATGGCAACCAATCGATAGATCTTCGTGTACGCTAACCAAGATATGCGAATTCCCTGATAAATAGCGTATGGCAACAAATTGGTTGACTTTCGCGGACGCTAACCAGGTCATGCAGATTCGCGTACCCGAATCCGCGTATCTAACTAATTCCTCCGAAATGGCGTGTGGTAACCAATCGATAGATATTTGCGTACGCTACCAAAGATATGCAGATTCGCGTGTGCGAATTCGCGTATCTATCTCGTCCTTAGAATCGCGTATGGCAACAAATCGGTGGACTTTCACGTACGCTAACCAGGTCATGCAGATTCGCGTACCCGAATCCGCGTATCTAACTCGTTCTTCCGGAATCGCGTGTGGCAACCAATCGATAGATATTTGCGTACGCTACCAAAGGTATGCAGATTCGCGTGCGCGAATTCGCGTATGAGTAATTTCGCGCGAAAGCGGACCACGAATTGCAAACATCTCAGATTGTTTTTCTACTATTCTTAATCGATTCTATGGTCCAAAAAATGGACTTTTTACTCTCTATGGGGTCCAAAAAAAATTTTTTGTTTCCATGAGGAATATCTTTGTGATAGTGTTTTTAGGAAAAAATACCATCTTTTTTTCATTAAAATGGGTGATACGACCACGCAAATAGTGGCATTCGAAAGGTCTTTCAAAAATCTATCGAAATATGTTTTGGAAAAATTTTTTTGAGGCTACGGACGCCCCCTATGAGCAAAAAGGTGAAAAACAGAAAAAATTCGATTTCTCAAAAACCTAATTTTTTAAAAATCTGAAAATCCATATTTTGATGTAAAATTGCGTGTTCTTCCAGAAAAAAGTGGTCCCGATCTGTGTTTTTGGGTTCTACGCTGTTTTTTCTACGTTTTATCAAGATTCTCAGCCTTTTCGGTTGAAGAATGGATCTTTCTGCGCATGCGCAGGAATTTAGACTGCTGAAACCTTTCTTATTGAAAAGCTGAGAAAATTTTCTTCAAAATGACCACCTGGCGAAGTCGATTCGATGTACTGGGCCTAAAGTTAGAAGGTCTAAAGAATGATGATACTTCTACTCGAGTCACGATACTAATGGGAAATTTGTGCAAGATCTGCATTTACCCCTCTTGAGGATGCTTGATCATTAATGCGATGTAACTTTGGGCCCAGTACATCGAATTGACTTCGCCAGGTAGTCATTTTGAAGGAAATTTTCTCGGCTTTTCAATAAAAATGGTTTTAGCAGTCTAAATTTCTGCGCATGCGCAGAAAGATCCATTCTTCAACCGAAAAGGCTGAGAATATTGATGAAACGTAGAAAAAACAGCGTAGAACCCAAAAACACAGATCGGGACCACTTTTTTCTGGAAGAACACGCAATTTTACATCAAAGTATGGATTTTCAGATTTTTAAAAAATTGGGTCTTTGAGGAATTTAATTTTTTCTGTTTTTCACCTTTTTGCTCATAGGGGGCGTCCGTAGCCTCAAAAAAATTTTTCCAAAACATATTTCGATAGATTTTTGAAAGACCTTTCGAATGCCACTATTTGCGTGGTCGTATCTTACCTTAAGTCGGAACTACACCCGTTTTACTGAAAAAAGATTGGTATTTTTTCCTAAAAACACTATCACAAAGATATTCCTCATGGAAACAAAAAATTTTTTTTGGACCCCATAGAGAGTGAATAGTCCATTTTTGCAATTTTGTGCGTAAAGTTGAACGTTAATGGGTAGTTTTCGCACGGTTTCCGATGCGGGAATGAGTGCGAGAATGCATTTCCGCACGTCGCTTAACTTTAGGTGTGCGGAAAGTAACATTCCCGCACAGTTTTGAGCTAAGCGACGTGCGGCAAAGACGAAAAACTGTGCGGAAATGTTACTTTCCGCACAGTTTGTCGACTTTTCCGCACGTCGCTTAGCTCAAAACTGTGCGGAAATCTTACTTCCCGCACGATTCCTCCATATCTCTGCTGGGACGTTATCCTTCACCTCTAAGACCTTTGAATATACAAATCTATACGATTTCCTTCGTAACTTACTTCTTTTATTGCAAGCTACAGTTCAAATATGAGCGACGTAATAGACACTTGACGTATACGTGTGTCATTCAAATAACGTTAAATGCATATGCTATTCAAGATTTGAAATTCCGCAGAACAACGTCTTCTCGTATCTATATCAGAGTGGGATGAGAGGAAAGGGGGTGGAAGATTGATCGAGAATATAAAAAATGGTATATAGTTTTTCCAGAATAGTATACGCATCTCATATCGGAATATCATTGATTGCATCGTTATTGGTGAATCATTCTCCGAATTTCGTCTGAGTTTTGAAGAGGGTTCACAGTTTGAAGGGAGTTTACAGAAAGACGTCCGTGCCTGGCATGAAGGGTTTTTTAGAATGTGACGGTTCTGATAATATTCACCGACTCAAGTATCTCCAATCTCGCAAAAATTATACGAACTGAACAAGTGGAGGCAGCTCAAGCCAAGGCTCAGCCTCTCAGCGCTCTTGTACTTGCTCGCTCAATTACTTATAAATACTAAAGTGAATTGCTAATCCAACTTCGTGAGAGCAGTCGTGAGCAGCCAAATATATAAATCCAATAATATTCCCGCATTGACTCCATGGGAGAAAGTTTTCATGTGACTCGAGCCTCACTGAAGTTGCTATATAGCCCGTTTGATTTTACCACGGTCGCATATACTGACAAAATCATACAACGATGGAGTGAGTCGTAATCTTTGAGAAATCTATTGTTTGATAATATTATCTTCCTCCACTCATACAGTCAAAAAAGATTAGGATGGATTGTACGCTTTTTTCCTGTATTTCTTCATAAAATGCCCTTTTTCATGTCTTTGTGAAACACGAACATGAATGCCAATTAGTCAATTATGTTTTTTCAAGATCACTCAAATCAAATCATTGACAAAAAAAGGGGGGAATGACGTTTGTGACATCTTTCTTTGGACGAGTCGGTTCGAATGTGATACGGGGTGACAAATGGGAAAAATTAAAAATTTCTGTCAAAACTAAGTTTTTCCTGAAATTCGGTTGAAGTTCCCATTAGATGTAATGCACTCATATCAGAAGTTTTTTTTCTAGTGGGGGGCTCCGCCCCCCACACCCCCCGCCGGGGGCTTTGCCCCCTGGACCCCCACCAGGGGTTGCACCCCTGGACCCCGCTCCGCCTCCTGCGCGTCCTCAACTAATCACTCAATTTCCATGAAGACAATACCTCATTCACCGTGGCTTCGGTGTACACTGTACTTAGCTGGTCCGACTTAGCTGCATTAAACGAGGAATTCGTATAAACTTTCTATCGTTACTAGCACACACCTGTCTACAAAATAATTCTCAGCGCAAGTAAAATTAGATTCATCTTTACATAATCTGAGTCCTCAGTAACTTCAGTTAGGATGAACTAATGTCCATGAAATGTTCAAGACTTCTAGTTGTAATTCTCCTCGTAGCGATAGTCGTGTGTCTGTGTGAGCATGTAGAATTTATTAGGGTCTTCAATTTGAGAAACGATCCATGTCCCACGGATAGAGTTTTGAAAGAAGTTGGCGAGGTAACTTTGGCGCAGCAAGTATCAGCAGAGGAAACGAGGGATGTCTATAATAAAATTTTAAAACACCCCGGCGTAGAGTTAGATTTTTTTATCTCTGCTTTTTTGAATCCCCCTTACCTCCCTGTGCCCTCGAGAGCGGGAGTCCCGGGACCTACCCCGCCCCCACCCTGCCTCTCGCCCCTCACACTCCTAACTCTCATGTCAACCGTATCACTATCAGCTTTATTTATCTACCACACAAAAATTCGACGTTATTCCAACGAGTGTCACAGAAGCTATTCTATACAAAATGCCAGGTATGAAATATGAAATTTTCACGTTACTCGGGAGAACAGACTTTCAATAGTTTCTATTAGAAGAACCTCTCAAGTGCCATGACTAGAACAGTATTCATACTTTGTGCCTGTTCGCAGGGATGTTGAACCGAGAATCCTTTTTTATAGGTTTTAGTAAGCTTTTTTATCATACATGTTTCTTGGGCTCTCAAATTTGGGAAGACTATGGATATTATCACAGAAACTTGAACGGTTTGGTTGATTTCGCGGACACGCATTTTTTATCGCTCTGTATGTCATCACACTGAACGAGGCGCCCTTACTGCTAGAGTTTTCTTTAATTAGGAATATTATCTGCATCAAGAAATATAATGGCCACTCTTAAAAATACGTTAGAGATATGTCCACGAAACTGATACAAAACTTCCTTCACGAGTCAAAAAGTGCGTAAGCTATGATTTAATCAACACAATCACTCGAAACCAATCAACTCAAGGTTAATACTTTGATGTGTCGAACAAATTTGTGTAACAAAAAATCTGTGAGTCTAAGCCATCAAACCCATACACCCTTAGAATCTTACTCTCTTCAATGATTTCTGAGAGATATCCGAGGGGATATCCCATGGTGATGGAAGAGAACAACCGCATCAAATGTAAAGAATTCCCAATTCGAGTCAAATTTGGCTATCTAGTTTACCGAACTATTCAAACACGAAGCTCTTGGTCAACTTTCCGCACGAAAATTACAAAAAATAGTATAAGAAACTCGGGTGGAAGCTTTCTGCACTCATCGTCGAAATTCGTGCGCGAAAGCTCTTTTCCACACTCGTCGGCGTGCGGAAAACACTTTTCCCGCACGTCGCTAAACGCCGACTCGTGCGGGAATGTTCCATTCCCGCACTCGTCAACTTAAGCGACGTGCGGGAAAAGTGTTTTCCGCACGCCGACTCGTGTGGAAAAAAGCTTTCGCGCACTTATTCGACGATTCGTGCAGAAATCACGCTTTCCACCCTTGTTGCTTAATGTACTATTTTTGGACCATAGAATCGATTAAGAATAGTGGAAAAACAATCTGAGATATGTCTGCAATTCGTGGTCCGCTTTCGCGCGGAATTACCCGTATCTATCTCGTCCTTAGAATCGCGTATGGCAACAAATCGGTGGACTTTCGCGTACGCTAACCAGGTCATGCAGATTTGCGTACGCGAGTTCACGTATCGAATCCGTTCTTTTGGAATCCTGTATGGGGACCAAACGGTAGACTGTCACGTACGCTGATCAGGTCATGAAGATTTGCGTTCGCGAATCCGCGCATCGAGCTCTTTTTATAGAACCGCGTGCGGCAACCAATCGATAGATATTCGCGTACGCGAAGCTGCATATCTCGGTTAGCGTCCGCCAAAGCCCACCGTTTTGTTCCCACACACAATTCTAGAACGACGAGTTAGATGCGCGAATTCGCGTACGCGAATCTGCATTTATTGGTTAACGTACGCGAAAATTCATCTTGGTTCACGCGATTCTAGAAGAACGAGTTCAATACGCGAGTTTGTGTACGCGAATACCCTCAGATTGGTTGTATACACGAGTCTCGGTAGTTTCTCCCACAATTGTACGCGATTATCAGTAGTTTCGTGCCGTTGTTCCGATTTGCGTATGCTAATAATGACCCCGCGGCTTTGTGAAAGATCCTGTCCGATACGCGAACGAAAACGCTCTCAGCCCATACTTCTCTGGGGGAATTCGCCTACGCGAATCCATTGTTTGCATACGATAACTGGCTCCGTGTAGCCAGACCATTCCAAAAATAGGCCTATAAGAGTCAATAAGGAGCCTTTGGTGCTAGGCCCTAGGGGGTTCCGTTGAAATCATGAAATCATATTGTATACATATTTTCTACTAATCCAACATAGTACCAACCGAAGGAATTCTTCTAGGATTTTTTCTAGACCTTCCTGGTGATGGAATTTGTCGAAATGTTCCGAAATGACTTCTATGGAGTCAATTCAACGCTCTAATCATAGTCGTTATCATAAATACTTAATACGAGCGTAATACGCTCACGAAGTCAATTGATTACTCGTAGGCAAACAATTAATCAAGAGACTGACGTTTATGTTATCAGAACTTTATCTTGTTAGACTTCGTTCTCTTCAGATTGGATTGTACAGTCTACTGCTCCCGTTTTTTAAAGTTTATCATAAGTGTTGTTTAATGACCCCCTGTCACGATGTTGTAATGTTATTGCAACTCCATGTTTACTTCAAATTATTTAGAGTGGAAGCATGATCGGAGGTATCCTGTAAGTTTTCAATTTACCTTGAAAGCTCTATGAATTTATACTGACGATAGTCAACGTAGTAAAATGAATACTGTAGTTAAGTACAACAGTTTCTTGCTCACAGACTCTAAAATTATATTTTTGAAGCTTTAGAGGAGATATTGGAAACATAAGTACAATCCCATACACCACAACTTCTATGGAACTAGTATCGACCGGTGACTTTATTCCGTTTCTCCTGAGGATTCTCCAGCTACATGCGATAGGATGAAAACCTTTTTAGAATAACATTTGACTTTTTCTTGTGCAGAAAAACATTTTTACCTAAGTCATAAATTGTAACATTCTTTTCACTTTCAAGAAAAGGAAATTGATTTTCTGAAAAATCATGTCTGTCGGCAATGGTATAGAAAATCTTGGATTCATTGGTGACAAAAATATTCAAATCCACTCAATCAAGAGTATTAACTCAAAAAAGACCAAGACATCAAGCAGTATCATGATTTTCTTAAAAACTACATACTATCTCAACAGAATTCTCGGGCTGACAACTATGTCTATCGATTTTGAATTAGCGAAACAGAACGAATCTGAACCTTCTATTATAATCACGTATTCAAATCTAGGCGTCATCTATAATATAATTTTGATATTTTTTATCGTGATTTCACACTACATTACATTTACTTTTGTATACTCATATCCTACCGTATTCGACAGAATTATTAATACCACTCAATTGTTGTTTACATTACTCACGTCAACTACAATCATATGGTTATCATGCGCACGTAGAAAAAAAGTTACAAAGATAACGAAGAGACTATACGTTTTAATGTATTATTTTCAACGTCGGAAAGAATCGAATAATCCAAGATTCCGATTGATGTCGATGGTTTATATATTAGATATAATTTTATGGGTAACAATTTTATCAACTTTTGTAATTGTCGAAGGTGTGGAAGACACTCTACGATGCATCCCAACTTTCATAGCGTATTTCATTATAAATTGGTTCATAATCCAGTACATCTGTACTTTAGATTTTTTGTATTGGCTATTCAAAAATACCAATGCAGCGTTAAAATCTATTTTGCGTCCATCAAATGTAAGATCAATTGGCAATATTTCATCTTACGAGGATTCAACCGGAGAACAACTTTGGGTGCTAAGGGAACTTTCACAGTTACGTATGTCATATTCGTCTTTACACAAATGTTCAAAAACCATTTCAGATATTCATTCTCTTCCAATGTTATTCGTGATTTTACATATTCTTGAGTCTGTCGTGCTAGAGGGCTATTTTGTAGGTAAATCTATACGTTCGTCAAATGAGATGACTGTATTAACGTTGGTCATTCATAGATGGTCTCGTGCTTTTTTGTATCCGTTTTTGCTTATTATCTTGACCTATTCTGTATCAAAAGTCAATTCGGAGGTATGGACTGATTGATGTGATATATGATAAGTGAAATTATCGTGTATCAGAAAGTTTTATTTTCGATTTCATAATAGAGTGAAGAAACTGGAGACATAATCCAAGCTAGTCCGATTGGATCGTTCAATTTCCGATTATCTCAAGAGGTACGTACATGCTTCTGTTTTTTAATTCCTATGAGAGATGAAATAATCTTACATCGTCTTTGTCGTTTCTCAGTGATAGTTTTTCAATTAATCATACCATTATGATTTTACAGCTGAATTTTTTCTTAACCTACGTCATGAATAAAAAGGTTGAATTCTCAGTATTTGATCTATTCTCATTGAACGAGTCTTTGCTACTTACTGTGAGTAGGATTTATTACATTAGTTTATTGCTTCCTATGAATCTAGATCGTTATTGCACTGTATATTATAACTATTCAGCTTGCAGGTTCAGTCACAACTTACCTAGTGATTCTTCTTCAAGTTCAGGATAATGAATAGTTTTCGGAATAAAATTAGAGTGATATCTCCGAAAATCTTGCATTTCGGCCTGAGTGTCATGAATCTCTTCAACTTTTCTGAGCTATGCATGCATCCTCTTACGAATGGTTATATTCTATAAATTGTACGATTCATTGATTTTCATGATTGTTGAAGCGGAAAAAGGAGTGACCACCAATATAAAAAAGATTCAAATGTAAGATTTCGTTATTCAGAATTTATTTATCTCTCTATTCGGAGTGTTGTCACGAACAAAACGTATGACTTTTTTGCGAGAACTGAATTTCTTCCTAGACCATATAACCTAACAATCTGAATCTTGGCAAACAGTACCTAACCACGCGGAAAGTTAGATTCACAAAGACGGCAAACAGGTCATTCGCGCGGGTTTCGCCGGCCCAAGTCTTTTTCTGATAAACTCGGTGTTCTGAAGACCAGTTTGAGATCCATGAAAGCCCTTTCTCGCGCAATACACCATTACTTTTCAATTTGAGGTGAAAGTCGGCGAGAGAGAATGAAAAAAATATTATCCAAATCAAATAGTGATCCCTTCTTTGTTGTATATAAATTCGATGTGAATGATCCACTCGGTAGTCATGAAGGAATTCAGAAAATGTGCGGAGTATATTGTGCTATAATAACTTTGCTCCCGAATTCAGATCTCTATGAGAACATTTTTTCCTTTTTTCCTCGTAATGCATTTTCATTATCCTGCTCGAGAGGAGTCTGGTTGGTCTCAAATTCTTCCTCATCTAGTCGATGAATTCGATGAATTAGCAAAAGAAGGAATTGAGTTTCTTGTAGATGAAACCATCACATTTTGTAGTTATTCGTTTTATACAAACTTGGCAAACATTTCCAAACTATGTTCCTAAATCTAACATACACAAATCTAACTTAGAGGTGTTTTTTGGGTTTGTTGATCCAACACAAACTGTTTTTTCCGCGCATGTCCTAGTCAGAAGCAGAGCCAAATAAATTACTGAGAAAATATTGTGAAATGGACGACATGATCATGCTTAGAGCTCTACGAGATCAAGATGAGCGAGAATTTTCGTCTCGTCAATTTCATCTTGTCATTGCCAAGATGGGTAAATGGACAATTTTATCTTATCTCACTCCAGATATGGAAACCGACATCTTGTCTTGTCGAGATCCTAAAGAATTTCTAAATTCATATCAAAGCTTCAAAAGTAGTCAATGATTCATCATCTCCGGTAATAATTTACGTATAATGAATAATAACTCCTGCAACAGTCGATCCAAAGATCGTGTTAAGGGGAGGTCATTATAGGAAACCCCCGTGTTAGAATTAGGGAAAAATCAGTGATTTGCTTGATAAGTATCTCTCCAAAAGTAGAAAGTCTTCGAGGTTAGGCTATGATTATACTCACATTATGGGGATTGTGGATGCAGAACCGCCTTGAGAGGGACTTTTCATTAATTCTGCAGGTGTCTTCTATCGCTGGCCCAAATTTCGATCCGATTGAATTGGTTTTGGGGTCTTGTAATCGCAAGAACGATTCTAGGATAGCATGAGTGATTATTTTCTATCGCAAAGTCAAGAATTGCATTCGATAAGTTGGCAGCATTGCCGTGACTTCTTTTCGGCTGTCGGATTCTAGTAGATATCGCGCGGTGTTCGCGAGTCATCATGCCTCGTCTCGTAACCGGCGTCTTGCAGTCGTGGCTTCCCGGGGTCTGATTAGGGAATCTTGCGCGCGCGCGCGCTGCGTTGCGTAGGATGGCGTAGAATATAGCGTAGGATATCTTTCCTCTCCTCTGATTGGTCGGAGCCAAATAGCCAATCAGAAGGGAGGAAAGATATCCTACGCTATCCTACGCTATCCTGCGCAACGCAGCGCGCGCGCGCGCAAGATTCCATAATCAGACCCCCGGTGAAAAGTACAGTGTTCGGTGTGAGTTGTGAGTATTTTATGCTCTTAATAAGGGTATAGATGCTCGCATGCCGTGGCTGCTATGCGAAGGATACATCGGCTTGTTTACGGTGCGCCGTGGCCTCCTTCTATGGCACAAACTTTTTGTTCATTAGAATAACAAAAATATGGTTCAAGACCATGAAATATGTCGTGTCGGACTAGCGCAAGGATATCTAAAAGCTAGCGAGACCAAGAAAAAAATTTGCCGGTTCTGTACTGATCGCGAATGTAAAAAATGTGATCTACTGTGTGCAAGTGAAATGGAATGGAATAGTTATTTAGGAGTTATTTTAGTTGAGTTGCTGTTTATCGTTATTCAGAATCTTCAAGTACCTTCGACGTGGAACTTTGTTTCTGACCTTGCTATTGGTCTCTTGGTATTTGATGATCACCTCTGAGCCACCTAAAATTCTTGGGAACTTCAATAACCATTTTTACAAAGCCCCAAATGCATAGATGCGTGTTGAGTATGCAGGAGTCGTAGAATGAGACTTCTTGTGGTGAGCAGTTCCTAAGCTCTCATGAATTAGTTGAAATACTTCATATTGATAATATATCATAGATAGAATACTATTGATAATTGCACTCGTATAATCAAACAGTTGCAGCGAGACATCATAAATCAATGCACAGAAGACCACAGGTCAAGCAAAGATTTGGCACCTCACCTTCCCTATATTCCTGACTACTTCAAACCATATTTAGCGTCAAATCGCAATCTCTGAATTAGGCAATACATAATGAACCTTTGGAATCAAAAAATTCTAAAATTTATTTCAAAGAATTGTTAAATTTCTCTCCAGAACGATTGATGTAAGTACTTTTTCATGAATGTAAATTCGCATTCTTCCATATGTATTATCCAACGAATCAATTCAATTCGTATTGATGAATATGAATACAGATGATTATTCATCTGGGAGAACCAACCTGCTTTTTAAAGGAGCTCTGGATTGATTCTTGTTTCTGATAATGAATTTTGGAATTGACGGATGGTAACTCCTATAAAAAAAAGTCACCGGAGCTCGCACCGATGACTACACCAGTGCTTTTCGTCAATTCTCGTTTTACCGGTGTCAAATGATTTTAGGTTGTACACTGTGCATGTCGCCGGTGATCTTTCGAGTGATCCAAGTATTCCCCATGATTATCGTTGCAATTCTCGGTAAATCACACGGGCGATTCTGGTTGTATTTATGATTGAACAATAACTAATTAACTTTCAAAGTGGAAAATATTTACAACTATCATTAACGAATTTAAGTAAAATTTTCCAACCAGAACTGCTGAAGTAACTGAACAATTTAAAATATTTAACCAAACTTATTCATTATTATCCATTCACTGTGAGTTATACAATGCAAACGCTCCTAAATCAATGATCGAATTATGCAAGCGAGTTCCGTAGAATAATTTTTTGAAGAAGTTTAGAATGCTTACAATGGGGAAGAATCAACTAATTGGCTATGAATAACAGGTTTACAAATAGGAAAAAATATTGTAAAATTTAAGTGTGTACATTTTAATCTTACACCAACAATTAAATCCAAAGATACAACTGAGCTCTATCTTTAGAAATTAGAATAAACTAGTGAATCAAATTCGAGATAATACGTCAGTCTTTTGATCTAGATGAACTTCTTTGCAGGATACATGTGCGATACATATGCGTCGGAAAACTTATTCACTTGTAAACTTCTGAACAATTTTTTTTTCACTGGCTCGGAACACTAATAACTGTTCAAGAATCGTGCAATCAAACTGCGATTCGCATGATGGAATATTGAATTCAGCCAACATCACTAAAATATATACATGCTTTCAAACTTGATTATAATTGAAGAGCGATCGCTGAATTATAGTTACAAGATATTCATATAACAATGGCAACTAGAGATGACTCAATGTTAGTTTACATAATTGCATATGGCACGAGATATGGCATCAATGCTGAGTCCCGTTTCAAAATTTTCACAGTTTTGTTTCGTCACTTTGGATAAATCATTCATTTTCACATGGTATATTTAATCTGATCGTAGTACATGGAAGACGTTGACGTTGGTATTGTTGCTCCCATATTTCCTAAACTCAGCGAGCCGACGGTTGAATTCAAACCAACTGGGCTACTTAAAAATGGTTTCCTCTCCACTGAGCTGTTCCCGGAGTTTGTGTTTGCAGGCTGCTGCATACTTATCGCTAGAATGAGAGAATTTTTATGTGATTTCGAGAATTTAATTGAACGAGTTCATTCCATCAGTAGCATATGTTCATACATAAGGGGCAGGTTGGTATAGCGCACGAGAACTGCATCTCGAAACATTTTTGGGGATAAGGGATCGAACGAGGCATGCAGTGAAAAATGACTTATTTGTACGATTCTCAGAAGTTCACGTGAACGGAGTCTATAAGAATTCTCAAAAAGCTAACAGTAGGGTGAAGACTTTGGTTTAGCAATATATTTGTTGATGGATGAGGTTCTATAGCGAAAAAATGGCCATAGTAGGGGCGCAGAGGCGCAATACATGCATTTGTAGTCGGTCGCACAGCTCCCGCATATTCTCTGACCCTGACTCACATGAGCATACACTGACATACACGGATGGGCAAAATCCAGGCAAAATCCATGTGTTGGGGAGCTTATTCGCATCAGCGCCGCCCCATTGGATGTTTTTTCGCTATATGTACACTCATTGGTATAAAGGCCTCATCAGATTGAAGCACTACTCAGACCGAACTGATCAGATCTTTCTTGAAAATAATTTTCTATTTTTTCAGCCATTGTGTTGAGTTTTTCAACAGGTCAAAAACTGATAGCTGGTGTTGATTTTTGAAGAATATGTAAATCTGTCACTCTCCCTCATTTGTGTGGATTCTTCCTCATTTTTCCAAAGCGACGAACCTCAAATAATCTCTTTTTACGATCAACATCAGGCACAGTTCAACCCGCGACCCTTGAGCCGTTTTGTCAATAATTTTGGTCAACTTGAATATTTTCCAACGTACTTCTGTTCATTTTGGAGCTTGTTTCAAGATCTACAAGATGTGAGTTATGAAAAGTCCAGTTTTGACTAACCAGAACCGACTGATCACAATTTTTCCATAAGGTGATCTCTCGCGAGATTGCGGAAAGGTGTGCTCTATCAATTTAAACCATGTAAATCGTCGATTAAATGCATGAAGTTGTTTTTATCTTTGTGCAACCTCATTCGAAGATTCTTTCATTTATACAAATCACTATTTCCGGATTATTTCAAGGCCAGACCGTAGTCACCCGCCATATTAAATGTGGCCCTGAATTTGTTCGGAGGATAAATCGAATTTCATCCGACCAAATGACTTGGGATTCTACATGCATCTATAGAATGCACGTCCAAAGGGTGCTACGAATCTAATTGTGTCAATTCCTTACAGGAAAAAGAAATCAGAAGATGTTTACTCGCGCGAGACGTATGTTGTTGCTCATTATCGCAGGCGACCACATTTGTATACAGCTCGTCTGGATACTTTTTTCTGTAAGGAATTGACACATTTAGATTCGTAGCACCCTTTGGACATGCATTCTGTAGGTGCATATAAAATCCCAAGTAATTTGGTTGAGTAAAAGTCGACATATCCTCCGAACGGATTTAGAGCTTTTGGCAGAGTGGCCTCACCTTCATGATTAACACGTTCCGAGTAATAAAAAAGGTCATACTTCGTACTCTACAAACAGTTTCCGTATTTTGGGCTAACCCACCAGTGCACAAACATTAGTCATCATCTAACTTAGATCCGTCCACTCGTCGTTAAGCCCAAATCGCAAGAGAATCGGAGAAAAATAGGAATGAAAATGTGCTCATTTTATAGGTTAGGAGGTTCCCGCGATGATGTTCTTCATATTTTTATTTGATCCTCTTGCGATTTGGGTGAAACAGTAAATTGTCAAACATAATATGGGCAATAACAATGATTCGACAACTCGTGTGGAATTCCGATTGATCGTAGTTTTCATGCGAGATGTGTTTTCAAGTTCCATGGTCCCTGTGGTCACGCTGCACGGTGACCGCATCTAGTTGTACACTAAAATGCAAAATATACCAGAAAGTCACCAAAATTGGTGAGAATTTAGTTTAAGTGTTAATGAACACCTGTGCAAAATTTCAAAATGATTGACCGTTTTGTTCCAGTGTGGTAGTCATCAAAATTCGTCACTTTTAGCATAGCGCTCATGCGGGATCGTCGACTTCCATATAAACGCAATGTTAAAAGTGGCGGGTTTTTGATGGCTACCACTCTGAAACAAAACGGTCAATCATTCTGAAATTTTGCACAGGTGTTCATTAACACTTGAACTAAATCCTCCCCAACTTTGGTGTTTTTCTGGTATACAGTGGGATTTCCCTCAATGGATACCTCCTATTAGCGGACACCTCTCAATAACGGACAATTTTTTGCGACCAGCAGAAGTAAAATCACAGAAATGAACCTCTGATTAGCGGATACCTCCGGATAACGGACAGTTTTGATGCGACCAGAGGTGTCCGTGCGACCGGAGATTTCACTGTATTTTCAGCTTCAGTGTACAACTACCTTAAACGAAAAATTTTGAAGGTCTTAGAAAAAAATCGAGTGCGCTCAAGTAAGTTGGGATTGGTCGAGACAAAAAATTTTGGCACCAGTTCTACTAAACGGAATTTCATTGATAACTTTTTAGCTGTGCAAGAAGGGAAAGAGAAAAACTCACTTCAAATTCTCGGAAACACACAGGAATCATTTTGGGCCGGTCCAAATCACTCATTTTGTCATAATTCACCATAACAAATCAACGAGGGACAATTTCTAAGATTGGCATATGGATACTAGGACTAGCAAAAGTTGTGACAAATATCGGACTTGAATCCTTAGAGACAATACATATTTACATATAGCGCGACAAAAGAATTTGTGAGCTAAAGTCATTTGGAACTATAGCATTTTTGTACTGAGAATGTTAGGGCAAAAGACCAGAATAAGTAAGGAAAAGTATGAAAAGATCTTCATCATGGGTATTGAAGGCAGAAATAATTTCTATTATTAATAAGCTATTCCACCATTTGCGCGTCGGTAACAAACTGTTACTATTCAAATATTAATTAGTTATGGGCAGTACTTTTTGGACCAATCAATCAAAGCTGGATGTTAGCTATGGTTCCAATAATGTTCCAATTCTATTCTTATTGTTTATTCAAAACAGAGAGTTTTTTTGTGAGTAATTAGATTGAAGTTGGAGTTTCTGATATGATTTGGCATTCGTTCTCGCACGACTACAATAAATTTTCCCGTAGGTCTCATGACCCACTTTTCGAACTAGCTTCTAACTAATGCTTCAGAATTGATAGAAACTGAAATCCTGAAATTTTGTTAACTCTTTGTCCCTGTTTTTATGTATGTCGCTGCGAACAGTGAGAATTCTGTAACTGTTGTCAGCATGCAAGAAAAAAGAATAAAAACTGAGGATAGAAGGAGGCTAAGTGAGAAAAAGTGAGACGGGTCGTCAAAGGTCGTGTTTTAATAATGAAGAACACCGTTTTTGTAAGAATTTCAGTCGTTGCTACTTATAGGGGTGAGACTCGTAAAACTGTTACAGTTCGACCAATATGAAGCCACTTAGTTTGTCTCATACTTTTGTCGCTTATTTGCTCGATTTCTGGGCCCGTATTCTAAATTTTGCAATAAAATTTTTCGGCAAATTTTGCCGGGCATCGGCGGCGCTCTGTCGGTAACCTGTAAAGTTTGCCCCATTTGATGCAGTTTGCCGTCGCGGCAAATTTTACAGGTTACCGACAGAGCGTCACCAATGCCGGAAAATTTTACCGCAAAATTTAGAATACGGCCCCTGGTGTATTTGCAACCTCAGTGATGCACTCCAAGCGAAATCGAGGTGAATATGAGTCATTTCGGGGCATTTCGAGAAATGCCGTCACCAGGGAGGTCTGGAAAAATTTCCCCAAAAAATTTTTCCCATCACTTCTATGTTGAAATAGTTCAGAAAAATTTTTTTTGGATTTTTTTCGAAGCTTTAAAGGTCCACTTCTGACCCTTTTTAAGCCTATTTCCGAGAAACCATAGCTCCAACAAGGCTCAACTTTTTTTCGATGTATTTGAGGTTTTTTTTCGGTGAAAGTAGTACTTTTGAGGAAAGAATTGGCTGACATCGATAATTCAGCCTAGCAAATTCTAAAAGCTATTTACTGAGAGCATATTTTAGCGATTTCTGGCTCTTCTTGCGAGTGACCTAGCTCCTACTAGAAATGTGATAATTGACTTCTACTAGTAATCATTTTGAAGGTCTTGGAAGAACTTACAATTCGACTAAGTACTAGTAAAAGTCGATTATCAGAATTTTTATGAGAGTTACAGTCGATACAAATTGAGCAGTTTCGTGAAGATACCAAACTTTGAGCTAAATTAAATGAAATCGTTTCCTTTTTTTCGTCATCTCACCTGAGAGAAAATGTTCTCGAAGATAAGACTATCAATTAGAACGGTGATTTGGGTGGCTATTTTGGTTCCTGATTTTTGGTAGAATGTTCAAAGTACTCTTTTTTGACTTTCTGCTAAAAACTACCTCATAAATACGGCTTGCATATGCTTTCATCTGAACTGTTGAGCATCAATATGTGTGGGATCACTCCTCAAAGTATCCATGAATATGTGTGAAAACTTTCAGAGGCAAGCCTCAAGCCAGAAGCGAGCTGGGTATTCAAACCAACGGGTCCAAAATGGGCATAATTTCGTCTATGTTGGGGCATGTGAGCAGAGATTCGATTTTCCGTGTTCCTGCTCATAAACGAGACGAATGGCTAAATTGGGGATACAAACATGTTCTTCCCACTCGAAATGACCGTCTAAACACGACCGTGAGGTCAGATTGGCTCTATATTATTGCCATTTTGCTCCAGTCGACCAAAACTCAGAAATCCGTGTGTCACCACCGTTGAAGGATTAGATATCATTTCAGACCCAATCTACATACATAATGACAACAATCTCACAACTACATCAGTCGATGTATTTTGAAATGACTGGCAGTGCGCAAGTTTCACACTTTTGTGTGTCAGGTATGTTCGAAAATTCGCTTAAAAGCGCTGAGATCGTGAGAAAAGGCCATTAAAAGTCTCTGGAACTTCTTGCACATCAAATTATTGCTATATTTTACTGAATATTTTCAACCGTGATGTCCGAAGTCATAAAAATCATGAAATCATTTGACCAAAGAAAAAATTCGACCAAATATTCACAGATTTGGGGATATTTTCTGAATAATTTGTGTTGATCGCGAAGGATCCAAAGGTTACCCAAAATTCACCATCACCAGAATATTCATAGCGCTCATTGAAAATTTCGGCGTCACTTCATTAAAAGTTAACGATGTTGATTATAGACGAGCGCATACTGTTCCCTTTAATCATTTATGGTTTTCATTTAACATTTCCTACTCTATCTTTGCTTCCTTACGTGAAAAATCGAGTGTAATGATATCGATGGTCTTTTTGAGAATTCTAATCGCCAAAAAAAATTCAAACAATTGTGCTCGACTAATATGATTATGAGTCTCACCGTGTTGTTCAGAACCAGGCGTATGACAACTACTGTGATTCGAATTCACACTCGGGCTATTCGATCCACCGCCAGCCTCAGTCGCACCACTCTGACCACTCATCACAGTACTTTGTCCATATCCGGTAGGTCCATAAAAGTCTAACGGTCCCTGATTGGTGCCACAACTAGCAGTTCCTTGTACTTGATGATGATTTCCAGGGTTACACTTATTACCACCACCAACACTTTCACTCGTCGTACCAGTAGATCCTCCAAGATCAATTTTAAATCCAACTTCCTGATGGTGATGCTGTTGCTGTGCTTGAAAACTATCAGCCGATCTAAAAGCTTCTTGACTCTGAACCGTCGATCTGACTGGTAAACTTCCTCCGAATCCAGGTTCACTTTTAAAACCTGCCGTCGCTTCTACAGCAGCAGCAGCAGCTGCTGCGGCAGCTCTGTAAAGTTCACCTGTCTTGTAGGTAACTTCTGTAGTCTTGTAAGTAACTTCAGCTATTGGTGGTACTGTTGGTTTATATTCTGGATAAGTCCAGTCTCCAGTACTACTTCCATACATGGGATATTCAGTACAGTAACCCTGATATTGGTTTTGATAACCATATCCTTCGACACCTCCAGAAACACTTCCAGAACTTTCATAAGGAGGTCCCGAAGCACTTGGTATCATACCTGGTGGTGGTGGAGGTGCTTGAGGTACTGAAAAATACTGATGTGCTGGATACTGATGATGATGATGATGGTGATGATGAGGTTTCAATGCTTGACACTTACGTCGGAAACCTCTAGGTCGACGACGGAAACTACCTTCTTCAAACATAAATTCACTGGCTGGATCTATGGTCCAGTAGTGACCTTTACCTGGTCTACCTAGACCTTTTGGAAGCTTAATGAAACACTCGTTTAGACTAAGATTGTGACGGACTGAATTTTTCCAACCTTGGTAGGAACCACGGAAGAATGGAAAATGCTGTTGTAGATAGGTGTAGATTTCTGAAAGGGTTAGGCGTTTACCCGGAGATGATTGGATAGCCATGACTATTAGGGCTATGTATGAATAGGGTGGTTTTTCTTGTCGACGACTGGTTGATTTTCTTGATGATTCTTGTGATTGGATATTGTTATTCGAGGATGTTGTTGGATTTTGGGTATTTTCGAGTATAACACTTGATGGTAAAGTTGGTGGTAATGATGATCTGATTGAATATCCCATCATTGATGAACAACTGTGCTGATGTTGACTCATTTGTTGATGAGCCGTTGAACTAGATTCTGACTCGTTTGTCATTTTGAATTTCTCAAATATTTACGTGAGGCTGGCTTGAAAATGTGTCAAATTTAAATTTCGCGCGCCCATTATTGCACGAGCTTGCAAAATATTATAATAACACTTCGTGAACGTCGGCTCTTCTGCTTTGCCCGATATCTCTACAAGTATAATTATTTACATTTGTATAAGATTGAGTTTAGGGTAAACTGTTTGGTCTGGATATAATCTCGAGTGTGCGTTTGGACTCTCAAACAGTTTACGCTTGACTGCTGCTGTTACTAGAGCTAAGCTTGCAGACGCTGGTGCGCGGGAGGCTGTATAAATGATGATACGTGTTGGGTAGATGATGTGATTCTATTGGTCGAAGATGAGATCACGGGCGGAGTTTTGAGACATGGGTGGAGTTAAATATGAGGCAACGATTCGTTGATTAAAGTTTCTTGCATGGTGGCCCTGATGATTCGTCTTTGAAACACTCTTGGACATGCTTGTATATACTTTCATTTGTATGCTTGGCTTTTTGATGAGTGTATGTATACAATTTGGAGCTTTGAGCAAGAGCGATGATGACGATAATATTGGGTCATTACTTTGGCTGATTGAGATTGAGCTCGAACTGCTTTCTGTGTATTATGCATATCTTGTTCAAGAGCATGGCAATTTTAGGTGTAAAATATTAAGCTCGTCAGGTTTTTGTAGAATTTAGATGTACACTTCATTTTATGATAATTGAAAATCTTTGTCGTCTTCTTTAGTTGTTGACGCTGATTTTGAGACAGTGAACTATCCCAGGATTAATCCTGACTATGGTTTATTAGAATCGTACTCTCTAAACCCGTTGGAGTGAAATTTCACTCCAAGGGAGTCAAATTTGACTCAAAGCTATGAGTCAGTTTCGTGTGCACCGAACTGGAGTGATTCATCACTCCAAGATGGAGTCAAATTTCACTCCAGCGTGAGTCAATTATCACTCTTACGATTGAGTCAAATTATTCAAAACCAAACTTTTCAACATTCTAGATATTGCAATAAAAAAATTTATTCACGGCGTGCACGCATATTTCAACTGATTTCTTGGTAATTATGATTATTGATATTCTATGAAAAATGTGTTCAATGTAAATTTTGGCATTTGTGTTCGGCTCGATGGGGATTTTTGAACCCGCACCCTCTTGATTGCCAGGCAAGTGTCTTAACCATTAGACCAAATGTGACTTTGATAAGATACAGTCAAGAAAGCCTATGTACGGTTGTGAACGGTCGATACAAGTTTTTAAATATATCCGAGAAGTATTTCGGAGGGAAGCTCGGAATAGAGCAGCATGAATCAACACTTTAAACGTTTTCTACTTTCTTCATAAAAGTCCCGCAAGTCATTCTGAGATTATACCCTAACCTATAAAAATCTATTTCACTCAATGTGAGGAGTCAATTTTCACTCTTCTTGGAGTGAAAATTGACTCAAGCTTCGAGCAAATGTAATATTTCTGTGGTTTCACTCCCTATGAGTCAGATTTTCACTCCAATATGAGTCATTCCCGGTCATTCCGAGAATCACTCCAAGCTTTGAGTCAAAATTTCACTCCAACAGTTTTAGAGAGTAAGATTTTGCCAGAATTATCAAGAAATTATCATACAAAGGGTTATACAGTTCTGAAGAAATTAGCTCATGAACTATACACATAGTTCGTGATACCATTGGGGCTGTATAAAGAGTCCGTATATTGGCTCATATGAATTCAAATGATGACGTGGATCCTAATTCTGTACAGGATTGACTCTTCAAAAATACCCACATCGTTTATTCATGTTTGTATCATCATCTCATGAAACCTGATAGTTCTAAGGAATATTAAGAAGGATTAGTTCGTTCATTGTGGTGTAGTCTGGGGCTCATTTTTATTGGCCTCGATACTCATTCGCAAAATTTCATCAATTTTTTCTCGCGTGCTCGATGGTCACCATCGGTCCTAAATATATCGTACGACCAAGATAAGGTGGACGCCCCTTGGCCTTTTCCCCTTTGCGAGGTACAAATTAGATCGAAGTTGATCCTTACACGGTTCGAAATTTAGCCTTTGATGGTGAAGTGAACATTTTGAAGAAATGGAAAATTCGATCCGAACGGAAAATTTTTTTTCAAATATTCAAGAAAAATACTTTCATGATACGGCATCGTGTAGTTCATCAAATTTGGAGTCCGAAACGACTTGCCCGATAATTTGTTTATGATTCAACTTCCGGGAAAACTGACGATGGCTAGTTTTGAATTTGCCACCACATTGTCGTGGAGGTTAGTCGCATCACGTGTTGGGTAATGTCATTGTTTCAGCGAAATCCCACGTGCTCTTGGTATTGTTTTAGTGTTCAACGTATGATCACGGATGTTGTTTTGTGGGTTATCCAGCCACGGAATTTACAATGGGAACTCGTGATCGAATGAGAATTTCGATCGGCTTCATACCGTCGCATGAGTTTACATCCATCGAGCATGTGCCTTTCATTATGAGAGTCCAGCAATGCGTAAAAGACTGTGCATTACTCATGCGATCAAAATTCTCTAGTGCATATCAAAATTTGAGCAATCCCGCATTCGAACCTCTCAGACAATAGTCATGTCTAGCAGATTCAGGTATTGGATTTTAATTTCAGACATTTTATCACCTAAATTCTGGCTACAAAGTTTGGGAAAAGTTTGTACCATACATGGTGAACAGATCATGGACACGAGTTATTACAACGGTATCTCGTAGCTGGAGAAGTGAAAAAAGCTGAAAAATCGTTGCTCTGATTGCTCTCTCACGAGATCAAAATTCTGTAAAGTGTATGGGTTTTCCGAAACTTGCCAACGTGAACCTCCTAGAAAATGGTAATGCCAAGCAGATTTGAATACTGCTTTTGAGCTCCAAAAATTTTCTCAACCAGAATCTGACCACGAAGTTTGAAATAAAGTTTGTATCATAGGTAGACAGGTAGTAGGCACGAGTTAAGACAGTATCTCATAATAGGGACGTGGATAAATGCACGAAAAATTGTGGCTTCGACTGTTCAGTTATGAGATCCCAATTCTCAGAAGTGGTTGAGTTTTCAAGGAATTTTAAACCCAAACCTCTCAGAAATTGGTGATACCAAGCAGATTCAAGTTTTGCTCTTCAAGTTGAAAAGTTCCGTCAGCTAAAATTTGAATACGGAGTTTGGAAAAGTTTGCATCGCCGGTAGATTATAAATACGGGTTGAACCGGTATCAAGTAGCTGATGGGGAGTGAAAAAAAACTTTTGCAATTTTCGAGAAACCCACTCACTTTATAGAATTTTGGCAGGACACTCTGTGAAGTTCTTTTTGGTCAAGTAGAGCCTACCAGTGTCACTCACAAAATTGGAAAAAAAAATTTCGGGTGCCCTGAAACTTTTGACCGGCACTCACAGTATTCTGCGAGGGATCACCAGGGGAATAAAAACGTATTGCAAAACCACTGTGAGTGGACATCTGATTTCCATGCTCCGAAACATGCATCGGTGCATAAGGCACTATTTTGTAAATATCAACAGTCTCAATCTACCCATAAAGATTTAATCACGCTTCAAAATCATGAAAAAATTGATCTCCTTATATAGGCCTTCACCTCGCTGTACAATGCAATGTGTTACATAGAGTGGTTCGAAAAATTCATCACGAAGCTCCTCGACAATTCAACAGGTAATGGTATTCAAACAAGTACCGTACCACACAATGATGGGCCCTCTTTTTCGAGATCCGATTAGTCAGCGGAGGTTATAGGAAATCATTGATTAGCTGATCCGCCATGAAGCGGTCGACTGTGCAACATCGTAGGAGATCATGAATATTGAGCTTCCACCGATTAGTGTGCCTTCACGTATTGAGAATCGCTATCTACTTCATATGCTTGCTGAATAACTTCGAAAAAGGCAAAATGAAGCTGTTGTGGCTACTCCTTGCTTACTGCGATTTCAATCCAATCGACTTGATGTGGGCGTAAATGAAGAAAAAATGGCGGGGGGGGGGGGGGGGTGACGAAACATTCACTGTGGAAGATATGCACTAGCTGTGTCTCGATATGATGCAAAATGAGGTTCCAGTGGACGAGGGAGAGAGATATCGAAGACAACACATGATGGAGAACAATATGTCGAAGTGATGTGGAAGGAACATAGGTGCGTAGACTCGAAACGCATTTTATGATTGACTCACTGTTGTTGTAATGCTTTGTCCGAATTTTTCAAATTCAACAACACTTTATGGTCTTTCAGTGCTACATTGACCATTGCGGAAAGGAAAATGAGACACACCTATTGGTATGACATATTTTTAACGTTGCATTTACGTATCGCGACGTTAGATGTATCAATTGAGGGGGCGCGTGGAAAAAGGGCGTAACTACAAAAGGGTGATTTCGAGAAAATCAATAAAAACTTAATAAAACCGCCAGAGGCGTATTTGGACGAGTTGACCCGACTTATTTCGAAGAAGGTAGCATTCTCGAAATATCAGTGCAAGCCTCGTAAAATTAGAGTTGATTCCATGGATTTTACAGCCATTTCAAAAATGCAGTTACGCCCTTCTTCCGAATACAAGATCAAATTTCGGCGCACCTTCTTCACAAAAAGTGGAATCAAGTCCCGAAATTAAGCCCAATCCCTCTCAAAATCCACAAGCATGCTTATGGTCACCTACTGAAAGATATTTCATAGCGGTGAAGTTGTTCAAGCCACGCTCAGGAGCTCTGTACTCGCGGAAATCTCAATACGGATGACCAAAAATATGGAAGTTTTAAAGTCACTATATCAATGTTCAGAAACTTATTTTGGAGGTAGAAGAACATGTTCTGATAGTTTAGACTCATAAATGAAATTCCGTGCCGAGGGGAACCGTTTGAAAAATTTTTCGTATGCAATTACGCCCTTTTTCCGAATCGCGCCGAACTTACGCCCTTTCTCCGAAAAGTTACGCCCTTTTGATTTTGGTCACTCAGTGACTTACGCCCTTTTGGAATTCGAACATGATAATGAGGCCCTTTTACAATGTTTTCGGGAAGCGATTGGAAAAGTTCCTAGGGCGTAATGGCGTTTACGCCCTTTTGATTCATTCTTTTGCAGTTACGCCCTTTTGAATTTTTTTCCTTCAATTACGCTCTTTTTCCATATTCTCGAGGACTGATCGAGGTAGTTACGACCTTTTGAATTTTCTTCAATGCAGTTACGCCCTTTTTGGGAATTGGTGGTGGAGTACACCGAAGTGAACTTTCAAAAGTTCACAAGTGATTTTTTTCATTCTCGTGTATTGAAAAAAGTTCCCCACAATCATCTCGCTCCTAATTTCTTGATCCAAGATAGAGCTATCCTATGAGCTCCACCAAAAAATTGGAATATTGATTTCGGGCTGCTGTATTTTGCTCATAACTTTGAACTGCTTCGACCGATTTTGATCTTAAAAACAGCATTTGAGAAGTGATTCAAAAGATCATCGGCACGCTTTTGGTGGTTTCTCGAAGATGCATTATTTGTCACATTGATAGTTACTTATTTTGGTCGGCTTGACATATATTTTGCCGTACTAATGTGTTCTCCGAGGTTTTATGCGAGTCTATCAATTTTTTGGGATTTCTAGGGTTCTTTGTTAGAGATAACTGAATTTTCCTATGTTTACTCCCGTAAGAACACGTGTACAAGAGCGGAATGCTTATGATTTTTTTACGCGGAAAAAAGGGCGGTGACCCCCACTTTCAAAAACGGATATCGATTCATAAACACGTTAAGTATACTTGTGAATTTTGGTAGCTCGATGACCGTCATCATTCTTCACCCGCGAGTGCTTATACTATATTGCGGGAGCGACAATCGAACAATTTTGAAACCCTTGCTATTGGTGTTCGTTGATTTTTCATGACTAACCGTGGCATTTGATTGGGGTGTGAACACTTTCCTGGATGATTCTATGAATAAAATGCCTAATAACGTACGGGTCCGCTGGATACTGTCGAGATGGAAAATGGTTTTGCATTGGTGAAAAATAATGAGTGAAATGCGACGTTACTCAGCGGGCTTTGTTTCACAAAATCTAAATAATTTGCGGCTTCACGATATACGTTGGAGATTCGATTCTAAACTTCTAATACCAAATATTTCGAGTGGTTTGATTCACTGCAAGCTGAAAGGCAGTCAACTCGGCAGTCAAAATAGTATGAAGAGATGAAAATTCGGGAAAAGGGCGTAACCTCCAAAAATTTATGAGCAAAAGGGCGTAACTCACACAATTTCATGGATAAAAGGGCGTAAGTGCGTTTACCCACTTTTCAAGATCTCGAGGTTCGTAAACACTTTTTTCAAAACGGGTTTCATGGGAGGTTAGAATATCCCTCAGAGGGCTCAAAAAGCGAAAGGGCGGAGAAAGGGCGTAACTGCCATTACGCCCTTTTCCACGCGGCCCCTCAATTATTAGTCATCTTTAGCATTTGCTATTAAAAATTAACAAAATGTCTAGAAATTTTTTTTCTGAAAATTTGAAAGTTATTCGAAGCTGTATACTATGACTTGTAAACCTCGATATAGTGCAAGAAGATTTTTCCTTACTACCCATAGACCACAGCTTCCACCACTTATCGGCAATGAAATAAAAATTGAACAGAACTGCTATGTCAAGATCGGAGACGACGAAAGATCGAAATTTTTTAGCTCAAAAGTAAAATGGCTCAAGCGTGTTAACTTTTGAGCTAAAAAATGTCGGTCTTTCCCACTGTGCGACGTGCGGAAGCCTACCCGTGTTGACAAAATGTAACAAAATCGCAGGTCAACAAAATTAAGGTCTGAACTATTCTTCTCATCAGCATCTCGAGTGCACAAATGACGGGCATTCGCGATGAGGTCTTTGTTAGAAATTTTTCCCGACAGTTTTAGTTTCCCCAGTCATATTCAAAAAGCAAACCGCATGTCGTTTTGTTTGAAAGAGAATAGACATATATGTTACTAAAATGAATTTCTTATCAATTACTTACATAAAAGCGGTGAATTTAAAGAGGTGTACACTTAATAGCGTGTTATCGATGTCTGGTCGTAGACCATTAGTCTTATTGGATCAATCAACATCATGAATAATGTGGGTGTAACGATAGCGTAGGTTGGTAATCACTGATAATGATTTGAATAGTCAATGCCACATCTTCTAATACTGATGGGCTCTTCGGACGAAGGCGATACTCTGTTCTGTTACTGGAGGAGTATTCCAAAATGAATCTAAACCGCGATATTAGGAAAATCCCTGTTTCTTTAGAAGTGATCCCTTGTATCTGCACAAATTGTGGATTTTAAGTCTTAGGCCGCTGGCCTGGCTCATATATGAGCCACCTGTGACCTTGCATGATCTTTGTGATATACCGGATGTTTGTATGAATGAAATTGCTCATTTGAGGATACTAATTTTCTCAGGAAAAATGCCGGCAGTCTAAAGGTTGAAGATTTTAGTGATACAGGGTCTCGAAATAATCTGGCTCTGGCCGATTTCAGCACCTAGCTGCTTCATTCATTGGAATTGTTGTAACTTCCATACAACTTTATAAGTCGATTTTACTCGTGGTCATTTCCAACTGGAGTTTCGTTGGTCTCCGAATCCAATGGAATCTCCGCACATGCACATAATGAACAATACATCGGAAACTGATCACAAATATACTTTCCAGAATCCTGAACTGAACTGTTCTGATAAAAATCCAGGAATTCATTCCAATAGAATACACTAGTAGTCATACAAATGACTAGCTGTTAGCCAATTGGCTGAAAATTAGTCGTTTCATGGCAATTAATGTGTTTCGCTGACAAGAGGAGGTCCAACCTTGCGGAACACGGATCTGGATAAAACTCTGGGAATCATGTTATTTTGGTGAGAAATAAAGGTACCCAGAAGGGTTTGGTCCAATGAGCTTCCTATCCCGAGATACAGCTATGGAGATTACCATTGTCCATACAGGCCTCTGTTGAAGAGCCGTACATATAGATATACAAAAAATGCTAACCTCCAGCCAATTATATCTCACGATAGGAAGACTGTGGGACTAAATCTTTTGAGATACTTTCATTTCTCACCAAAAGAGTATGATTCCCAAAGTTTGAGACAAATCGAGGACCCGCAAAGTTGAACCTCTCCTTGTGAGTCAGATCAATTTGGTTCAATTTCTAATAGGTAGGTCATGACGGCCATGAATCGTTCGAGATCTCTTCCCTCATTTGTACTCGTACCATAACCTATGATTGCGAGCCAGATTAAAGATGTTGAAGGGTTTCTGACTGGCATGGCCGATAGTACACCAGGTTCTTCGGCAGTGTACAAAAACTGGCTAGCATGGCAATCTAAGCCAACCTAATATTCATAAACTACTGAATCTTATCCATCTAATATTCTTGAATCACTGTTCATAATTACGTCTTAAGACTCCACAATTTCCTCTCGAATCCCTAAAAAATTCTCCCAACAGCCTTCTATCACTCACCCGTATTCGAACATTACCATTTACCTCATGATCAACCACCGCTGATGTCTCGACGGTTGCACATGCATAAGCTTGCACATATCACCCTCTCCCTTTGAATGCATTGCATCGGGTTTCAGTCGGCGCCAGTGCGAGAAAGCTCAACGCCGGTGTAAAAAAAAGGGTTTGAAAGCGCTCGAGTTATAAAACGTAGAAAAAAGGCACAAAATGAGCTCGCACAGAGAGCTTTGTACTCATCACTGGCTATAATCTGGGCAACACGTGAACAACGTATAGCCTGTCAGCCCACCCACGCTTTGGTCCATCAGACAAGCCGACTACCGTGTTTACGTAGCCGTAATTTTATACCATGCCTTAGTAGTGATCTGACGCCGCGTTTCAGCTACATATCGAGACTCATTGCATGATCTCGTCGAGCTTATACTAGTTACTTCTGAAGACTGTCATTCTTCGATGCATTTGATTGGAGTTTTTTTCGATCTGATGTTTGATGCAATGCACGCGCCGCCCCTGGCGCGGATAAGTTTGACAAAAATGACAACAAAAACTGAGGTAGGGGTATTTTTGTACGAATCGTCACGAATTCAATTTGATTTCAAGCGAAATCGTGCCAGTTCGCCGTTTCGAGTAATTGTCAAACTAAGAATCCCCCATGCATTGCTTGTGAAGAAATTTTTCGACTGTCCGTTTTCTGTGCATCTTCGCGGTTTTCTCGTAAATACTCGGACGAGGTGAGTTATAGCAAAATATGTCACGAACACTTTTTCATAGATTTTTTAGAGGTCTATAAAATGAAGTAGTCTGATTGATCGAGAAACTCAGGCTTTCTTGATGGTGTTGAAGAAATTAGTAAGAAATTAGCCGTAACTGCGAGGTTTTTTGCCAAAAGTTGAGCTTTTTTACATGATACTGCAATCCTCTTGAGTTTCGTGATGAATCTACCCACATCATCTTGTAGGTCTCAAAAAAATCTACACAGACGTATTCGTGACATTTTTCGTTATAAGGCACCTCTCCTGAGTATTTGCGAGAAAACCGTGGAGGAGCGAAGAAAACGAGGAGCCACGGAATTTCTTCATAAGCAATGTATGGGGAATTCTCGGTTTGACAATCACTAGAAACGGCGAGGTGATACGATTTCGCTTGAAATCAGGTTGAATCCCTGACGATTCGTACAAAAACACTCCCTCTTCAGTTTTTGGTGTCAATTTTTGTTAGACTCATCTTTGCCAGGGGCGCACCGTGAATAGTAGGAAGTGAATAGAAATATGTGTGTGAAAATGCTTAGACAATTCTTTGAAAGAAGGAAAGAAATCACCGGTTTCTAACCCTAGTTTCTGACCTTAGTCCAAATTTTCGTCCACTCAGCTGTAGATTTTATTTTCTTGCATGAATGAGTGAGGTGATTCATTGCGCAACGCAATAAATATAAATCACCTCATTCATTCATTATCTTTAATTTGTAATGCTAGCATTTACATATTAATCTAGTGGAATGAATCTTTTTATCACTAAATTGCCATGCATGAAAAATATCGTTCACACAGTTCTATTTACTTCCCTTCAAAGGAACTTCGTGTACTGAAATTAATCATCAAAATAATGGGCAATTAAGTTTACTCGCCATTGTTGTGACTACATTACCTCTGCAAATAGAATCAATTTAGTGGAATTTTATCATCAGGCTAAAGGGTATATCTACTCAAGTTACAAGACTTCCAAGTCAAAATTTCTGGTGGTGGAACACTAGAGATAAGGCAAAATAATGTATTGTTTTGTATTAATTTTGTTATTGCGGGCTGTTTATGGAGGTAAGAATGCATTCATCAAGTTTTTTCCCCATCATTACAACCTTATTATATTAATGAATCATTTCGTTGTACAATTCATAGTGGAGTTAAAATTTTAGAAAATGATTGAGTAATTCATCCCGGGGCTCTAAGGTATCTAGGTTTTCTGGATCCCCTTGGGAATCGCGACGGGGATTGATTTTGAATTCTGCAATATCAGTCACGAAGTAGAGGCATTTTTCACAAACCTACGCTCTGAAGAATGAGAGTTTATTAGAAGTCAAGTTGAACCGCACCTCTTATAATCAATGTCTTGAGAATTTTAATTGATTCATTCTGCCTTCGATTTTGGATAGCTCGTGTAAATTTTGGCAGTGAAAAATTTCTTCATCTTGTACACCGTTACTCGCCCTGAGTGATGTCACGGCTGTTACTAGGAAAAAATTGAATCACATTGTAGTGCAAGACATTTGAGTGTCTCGTTGTGCTTTTCACAGGTGGAAAATTCCTAACCCCTTGATCTCAATAGCAGAAAAAATTGAATATTTCATGCATGACACGCACAAACAACTTGTATATAAGACTCTCTTAATTTCAGAAATATCCAATGAAGGCCCATCTAATACAACCTGTGATCAGATAAGAAAGGTCAGTCCTAAAAAGTATCGACAACTAGCGTTTGTTTGTATCCATGGCGAAATTGATGATCTTCATTTCGAATCTTCGGATACATTGAACGCCTGCTCAACGGGCGTCATAATTTCACCCAACATTGTCATTGACACGAGACCACATCCATGTGAATCCTGCAACTATTCCGTCAAGATAACTTCAAATAAATCAGAAAAACCTGATACTGTGTATCAGGCCGAGCTCATTTTGCATGAAAATTACACAACCGAGGGAACTGGTTTCGTTTCCCCTTACAACATCGCTCTGTATAAATTGAATGAATCGATCACATTTGAGTCTCAGATTCAGCCAGCCAAAATATTGGAGGAAGGAAAAGTACCACAATCTGGAGATATAGGGACGGATGTTGACTGGGCAATATTACCCAATGAAGGTAGAGTAGATACTGAAATTAACGAGGTTAATCTTACGGTAATGAGTGTTCAAGACTGCAGAAAATTGTTTAAACATTGGTATCCTGCTTCGATACGTGATTCTAACTCTTTTTTCGGTTTTCGACCTCACGTACCTGAGATACAAGAAATGCCTGAGGGATTCTTTTGTACAAAGGTTCCTTACTACGACTTTTGCTTATTACGTAATAGTAGTCCAAAATTCTTTATCCAAAATCAACTGGCTGGTTTACTCCTGTGGAATGATCTTACCGATGACCAACTTTACCACGTTTCTTTGTACGTTGATGTTGGAAAACATAGAGATTGGATTCAAAATCATGTTGCATCTAATAAATTCAATTGATTGAGTTTTTTTTAGAGATTCGTGGCTTCTGCTCAAATCCCTCATTAGTCAGCTTATCTAATTTAGATTGACTCATTTTATATGGATATTTTGTTTCAAATTACCGGTAGAATCTCATCGATAAGAGTGAATGGTTGCGAAATACACTTCTTGAAGTCGAAGAGGTACTTCTAAATCAATTCTACTGAAAAATTACCAACTTTTATTACCAGATCCGAATCTTCGAAATCCGTAGAGGTTGAAGTTTTATGGAATAATTCCAAATTTATTTCTAAGAAATCTTCTGTGAGTGATTAAACAATGAGTCAAATAGTGATTTCGTCCCTTTCTGGAGAAGGAGTGACAGAATAAAGTCTGAGATATCATTTATGGCAAAGAAAAAAAATTGTTCCGGAACACCAGAGGGGATTTGAAGATTCAGTGGGGGCCTATAAATTTAATGAAGACTGTTGAGAAAATTTTGGGGATATCACTGTACTTCAAACTGTTTCTAACCTAATTTAGTTATGAAAATGAATCAACTGATGTATTTTGCGAGTTACATCAGTTTTTTGCCAAATCATGTACTGTTCGATTTATTATTCACACGACCCTTGATCCTCCAAGGTCGATTAACGAGATCCAGTGTACGGAATCAGTTAGGGAGATTGGTGAATTTTTCATGTATTAGTTTAATTATTTTTTGCATAATCATTATTCTACTTGATCTCCAGATTTTTGATACTATACTGTAATTTGTACAATTGGGTGGACGAGCGTGTGGAATGATGAAGGGTTTGTTTATGACAATTAAATACTTTATTTGCTATTTTGATACATTATCACTTACCTAATTCATACATATAATTTGAGAGTATGCGACTCAGGGTTGGACTGGTAATGATGATAATTGCACCTATATTTAACGTCTCAAAATTCCAACCCTGCGTGGCATTTCTCCCTTCGATAAGAAAAATAAATTCTTCGTTTCGTAAATTAACAACGTTATCGGGGACATTCAGTTTCATATAATATATATTTATATCTCGCAGCTCTGTATCACTAGAAGGATAAAAATTCGAAGTGAATTTATCATCCAAACAAAAAAAGTTCATCTTAACAATAATAAATCTTTATACAATATACATGCAAACAAAATATGATGAAAATTAAATATACAAGAATAAAATACGTTACAAGACTTTATCATCGCTTCCTTCCGACGAAACCCTCGTAACTCTTATACATATTCGTAACAAGCTCAGATTTCCCGAGCAAACAATCTTTATATCACAATGTAATCCTTAAGTAACGGTCAAACATGGTTATTCACATAAACTCATCTTCATGAAAATGAGTCAGGAAAATGTGTACAAACAACAGTGGATACTGAATTGTATCAGGATAAATAGGATGAATTTGTTTAATGGGGTGATGAAATTTTTTTAGGAAGAACAATACATTGAGCAGAAACACCAGTTATAAAGTATATGTCTTGTGGTTGATTGAATCACATTTCAGGAAAATATGATTCACTTCAGAATATTTGTTTGACTAGATTAGGCACTCGCCTGTGATCATGATTTTCCATCATGTCAACCTAACATTACTATGATTGATGAGGAATTTACAATATGCATTCTTCTATTGCAGTATGTTCTACGTGCAAATGACATGCAAAAATTTTGATTCCAACATCTTCGATCTCTATATTCAGAATACCGCTATCGTAAATGAAATATGTCTGCTGACATACGAATTATTTGTGGAAAATTCACTGTTATAAAATGAACATTAATTTACCGTCATCTATCAGATTCGTATCTCGATTTAATGATGTAGAAGGAAATTGTGGATCTGAGAAGTGATTTGCGAGAAATGATGATACAATCGTGGAAATGCTTGTCAGAATCATTCAAATAATTTTTTTGCGTAATGCCATATTCGGAAGAAGTATTCATCCCTCCGTAGCAGTCGTGCTCTGGCATATGAGTGAATATCCGCGTCCATATTATGATCACGGAGCCAGGAACTTGTATTCTCTGTACTAAAACTAAGTGTAGTTTCACCTCGATCTGGAGCTTCAGCAATTGGTTCTATGCATGTTAAATCTGAAAAAACATCATTAATTAAGTTATGATGACAACTGGTACTTCTACAGTCTCAGTCTTGGTTACGGAGTTGGGTATTTTCACAGATTATGAGTAGACTGTCTAAAAGTAACACGGTATTGAGCACAACTATATACAAGGTCACTTGAATCACGAAATGATGAATGAAGGAGCTTCTTGGAGTTCGGTTCGCTAACCTTCCCCAAATTTTCTTTCATTTCATTAGGAAAAAATATTTTGTTTTATTTTGATCCTAAGACAGTTCTAGTGAAATTGACCCCCTGCAAGAGATACAGCCACAAAACGTTAGCATCGCAAGTATCTCTATGCATATCACTTTTTAAAGAATGGACCCTATAGGCAATGCTTAAGATGAATTTCGCGGAAGATTGGTAATGTAGACCCTTGTGACCCCATTCCGTCTGTCTCTAGTAAGTAGAGATCAAAATTCCATCGACGCTCGTGAAATGTACGGAGGATGCTTTATACTCTCATACGAAGTTCAATAAAAGCTTCATCATAAAAAAAATATACCGAGGTACTTTTTTATTGCAAAAATCAAAAGAATCAAATGAATTTGCTTCTCAAAGAAAACCTCGGACTCCTGGTTTTCTGTCACTATACCTCAGAAATGTGACGGAAATCGATTACAAACTCAATCTGTGTGCAGCTTTGACGATTTTGGACCAAAATTCGATTCTCGTTCATCATGAGTCTCACGACCTTCAGCCTACAGGGTGTCCGAAAAGTCAGTACCCCCCCCCCCCCGCTCCTTTTTCCGGAAATGGTTGAGAATGGCGAAAACCCCGGAGCACGTGTCCCCTTATTTAGGGGGGAACGACATCCGATGGTGATCTTGGATTTGACGTTGAAGGTCATTTTCAAGGTAATTCAGAGGTCAACTCGATGTTTTGAAATAGAAACACCTACTTTCGACCTCGAGTTTTGGAAGAACGTGGAAAATTATGGAAAATTTGTCAGAGACATTTTTTTTAATCCGAGTTGGCTTTGGCAACGTAAATGGAAGTCAATGGGGGTGAACGATAACCGCCACCCCGTAATTCCAAGGATAAGCATCCCGTCAAAGACTGTTTGGGATGAAAGTATTTCATAATTACAGCGACAAGGAGCTAGTGATCTTACGCGGGGAGTACCAACCTTGCGGGTCCTGGATCTTGACGAAATTTTGGGAATCTCCTTGTTTTTGTTAGAAACGAAGGTACCCAAAAAGGTTTCGTCCAATGGGGCTCCTATCCTGAGATACAGCCATGGAGCTTAGCATTGTCAGTATCTCTATGTATGAGTCATTTTAACGTGGGCCTATATGGACAATGCTAACCTCCATGGCTGTATCTCAGGATAGGAGGCCCATTGGACGAAACCCTCTTGGGTACCTTCATTTCTCCCCGAAACAAGATGATTCCCAAAGTTTCGTCAAGATCCAGGACCCGCAAGGTTGGTGTTCTCCTCGTTAGTCTTAATCTTGGAGGTCATTCTCAAGGTCACACGGAGGCCAAGTCGATTTTTTGAATAGTAACACCTACTTTCGACCTCGAATTTTGGAAGAACGCGGAAAATTATGGAAAATGTGTCCGAAACATTTTCCGTCCGAAATTTTTTTCAAGGCCGAGTTGGCCTTGGCAACGTAAATGGAAAGCAATAGGGGTGAACGGGAACTGCCACCCCGTAGTTCCAAGGATAAGCATTCCGTCAAATACTGTTTGGGATGAAAGTATTTCATAATTACAGCGACAAGGAGCTAGTGATCTTACGCGGGGAGTACCAACCTTGCGGGTCCTGGATCTTGACGAAATTTTGGGAATCTCCTTGTTTTTGTTAGAAACGAAGGTACCCAAAAAGGTTTCGTCCAATGGGGCTCCTATCCTGAGATACAGCCATGGAGCTTAGCATTGTCAGTATCTCTATGTATGAGTCATTTTAACGTGGGCCTATATGGACAATGCTAACCTCCACGGCTGTATCTCAGGATAGGAGGCCCATTGGACGAAACCCTCTTGGGTACCTTCATTTCTCCCCGAAACAAGATGATTCCCAAAGTTTCGTCAAGATCCAGGACCCGCAAGGTTGGTGTTCTCCTCGTTAGTCTTAATCTTGGAGGTCATTCTCAAGGTCACACGGAGGTCAAGTCGATTTTTTGAATAGTAACACCTACTTTCGACCTCGAATTTTGGAAGAACGCGGAAAATTATGGAAAATGTGTCCGAAACATTTTCCGTCCGAAATTTTTTTCAAGGCCGAGTTGGCCTTGGCAACGTAAATGGAAAGCAATAGGGGTGAACGGGAACTGCCACCCCGTAGTTCCAAGGATAAGCATTCCGTCAAATACTGTTTGGGATGAAAGTATTTCATAATTACAGCGACAAGGAGCTAGTGATCTTAGTCTTGACCTTGGAGGTCATTCTCAAGGTCACACGGAGGTCAAGTCAATTTTTTCGAATAGTAACACCTACTTCCGACCTCGGATTCTGGCATGACCTTGGCGAGATTCGAGTGATCTACACTCACCTCACCAAGGTCATGCCAGTTCTAGAAATGTTTCAGACAAGGTTTCAATAATTTTCCATACTCCTTCAGAGCCCAAGATCAAAAGTAGGTGTATCTATTTGAACAAAATTGAGTTGAACTCCAGGAGACCTTGTGAATGACCCTCAAAGTCAAGACTGAAAATACCAGCTCATTCATGCTGTAATCATGAATAACTTTAAACCCAAATGTTTTTCGATTAAACGCTTACTCTTGGAACTGCGGGGGTTACCGCTCACCCATATTGACCTCCATTTACCTTGTCGAAGTCAACTCGGATTACGAAATGTTCCGGACAAAAGTTTCATAATTTTTCACATTCTTTCAAAATTAAGATCGAAAGTAGGCGTTTCTATTTAAAAATCGAGTTGACCTTAAGTGACCTTGAAAATAACCTCCAGGTCGAAATTAAGGTTATCATCGGATGTACTCCACAAAAAAAGGGGACACTCTTTTGCGATTCTCAACTGTTTCTAAAAAAAGAGGAGGGGGGTCTTACTTTTCAGACGCTTCATTTGAGTCTACTGAGCGAATACCTCTATAGGTTCAAGCTATCTGAATATAGTAAGAGTTTTTGAGAAAATACAAACGAAGGCTCTCGAGCTGTATGATAAGCAAATAAAGGATTTTACCAATTCCAGAAATGAGGTAAATGGAACATCGAAAATTTTTAATAAGAACCTAGATACGTTTAAAAGGCTAGTGCTTACTTTCCGACTTGATGTATGATCCTGTGGTATTATTACAAATGAGCCTCACTTTTGGCCGGTATTTGAGATACCAAAAGGTGGTCAATGAGTGAATGATCAGATTCAAGGAGTAAACAGGATTATTCAATTCCATCAATGCAGGTTCGTGACACAATTTGATGATTTCCAAACACTATAACCTATCTGTCAAGTACTTCAATCGCCAAAATACATATTCAAAAGATAGACTCGAAGAAAAAGACTAAGCAGTCCTGATTCATTTGACCGATTGGTCAGTTGAAAATTGTTAATCATACAATGAAGAAGAAGCAATTGTGCATTTACCTGAAGCTGGTAAGACTTTGAATGGCTCCTCAGATTCGAGTGGTTCGCTGAAACCAATTTCATTCCTTGCATATATCCTAAACAAATATTCATGATTTTCTTGCAAGTCTTTTATCGTCAGTCTCTGTATATCAGCGCTAACTCGTCCAACTTCCATCCACATTGTTTTCTTTACATCTCGAACGGCAATTTTATACGCCTCTAGTGGAGCTCCACCATCATATTCTGGTCTGCCCCATCCGATTGATATAGTATTGCCAGCTACCTGTCTGATTTCCAAAGGTGCTGTTGGTGGTGATGGTGCAGCTACAAGGTGATGAATTTTGAATTTAATATATCATCAAGGTTTATCCAATAGAACAGGAGATTCTAGGAACATTTTAATAAATCAAAATCCACTAATAAATGATTCCAGTTTCAATATTCAGACTAAAAAGAGAATTTTGAATTACACCAGAAACTGGTTAGGATATGTCTCAATGTACACAACAAACAGAAAGAATGAGCTTGTCATTGAATGATGTCAGAAGAATTTGGATGGTGAGAAAAGATATACAGAATATCGCAAAAGTCAGTCCTTCCCCCCCCCCCACCCTCTCAAAACTTGGAAATGGTTCCGGGTATATATGAGAAAAAAAAAGGATTCGGAACAAATGTCTACCAAAATCGGAGGGGAAGCTTATAAATGGAGTTCGATTTGGCCTTGAACGTGACTTCGATGATTTTTTGGAGGTGTAATCCAACTTTCTCAATGAGAACCGCTATTTTTGACTTGGGACCTCGAGAGAACACGCCATTTTACATCCAAATATGACTTTGTGCTAATTCTTTACATGACCTGTAGAGGTCATTCGGAGGGTTGGAGCTATTTGGATAATGGTTTTCCATACCAGATATGGACTGATAGCCTAGATTCGTAAAGTTTCTTCCGGAAACTTTTTCGACCCTTGACGTTGAGTGTGACCTTGAGCATAACCTTGACTGACATTGGGGCCAACTCGATTTTTCTATGGCTATCCCTGTTTTCGAATCTACATCCTAAAAATGTGTCAGATTTTGAGCCCAGATATAACTTCCCGCAAATTCCACCAATGGTCCTTGAAGATCATTTGAAGGTCACAAGTCTCCGAATAGTAGTCGACGTGCCAGAGCTGAGGTAGCAATCTGGATCAGAATGGAAAATCTAGTTGACCCCCATTGAGGGTCACGATTATGCACAAGGTTACAGGCCAAGGATCGAACTAAATCTAGGATTTTTTCTGAGAATAACCCCCCTGATCCAGACCATTGCCTCAGCTTTGGCGTGTTAAACTACTAATAAAAGACTTGTGACCTTAAAATGACCTTCAAGAGTCAACAATGGAATTGATTGTAGGTCCTGTCTAGACTCAAAATTTATCACATTTGCAGGATACAGAGTCGAAAATAGGAATCACCTCACTGAAAATCGAGTTGATCTCCAATGAAACATGAAGTTAAGCTCAAGGTAGCAGCTCAAGGCTCGAAAGAAGTCTGACAAATTTCTCTGAAAGGAACCTCGATATTCTAGATTATCGCTCTAGGTCTGGTACGTTACACCACTATTCTGGTGGTTTTGGCCCTTTAATGACCCCTAGGAGTTATTGGAAGGTTTGGCAAGAAGTCATATTTAGAAGTTCAATGTTATCCCTCTTCAGAATCTGGAATCAAAAATAGGAGAGCGCTTCAAAAAAATTGGATTTGACCCCCAAATATCATCAAGGTCACGTGCAAGGTCTGAGTTCATATCTGAGCTTTGTCTTTGAGTTTAGGAGACACGTGTTCGGATTTTTTCTGATAACCGGAGCCACTCTCGAGTTTAAAGGGGAGAAGGGGTGACTTTTGGGATACCCAGTATACGATCGACATTGATTGATCATCATCAAATATTTGTAAAAATGAAGATATTCACACCATGTATTGTTGAAAGTATTTGCAGATGATAATAAATCTAGTAGAGCTAATTAATTGGTTCCCCTCATAAAAACTATGAAATATTGTAGAGCTAGCAGTAAATAAGCGTTGATGAAGACAATTAACTCACTGGCATGGGATTTGAGTAAAACAGGCTCTGATGTGGTAGGTAAACTCAAACCTATACTGTTTTCAGCGAAAACTCTGAACAAGAATTCGCTCTCTTTCAGATTCTCAATGACATAAGACTGAACAGTACTATCCAGGGTGACAACTTTAGTCCATCTAGAGCCTTTGCCTGCGAGTGGCCTCTTTTCGCAAATATAACCTGAAAAAGTGATTATTCGTGTGATTGTTACAAATTATGAAAAATCATAATATCACTATTATTGATTCTGAAAAATGTTCATGAACGAGTACCTGTAAGTTCTGAACCCCCTGTGCTCGTAGGTGGTGACCAATTGAGTGTGACACTTCGACTAGTGACATTTGTAACGTGCACATTCGTCGGTGGCGATGGTGGTGCTGAATCAAATATTAACAATGTAGTATACCTCCATTGATTGATTCGAAACATGAAGAGCTCAATTGTGAAAGCGCTCACACAAAAATATTGAGATAAACTTACTCTTGCAAGTGATGGTCCTCGTTCCAGCAAATGTACCAAGTAAAGCGTAAACCGTCTCTTCTGAGACTTTTGTTATTTCTAAGCATCAATCAAGCAATGAATCAGCATTATAGGCATTATTTTTTATCATGGTTATTAAAAGCAGCTTGATGGAAAAAATTTCGAATAATGTTTGCATGAGTTTCAATTTTTCATCTAAAATTGTTGAACACTCTTAAGAGTTTTGTCTTAGAACCGCGCCCAGAGAAGCGGGCGAATAGATTTTATACTCCATGTTGGGCGGAGGTTAGAAGTTTACTCTTCAGTACTTAAATGAGGCGTCTCGCCCAATTTCACAGAGTTAACCTGGGTTTTCCGGGTGGAACTGTCTTTTGTCCTACGCGAAGCAAAAAATATGGGACGGGGTTGAAAAATCAACGCAGCGCCTCATTTGAAAACAGAGGGGTGAAGTTTCTAACCTCTACCCAGCGCGGAGCATGAAATCTATCCACTCACTCCTCTCCGTGCGTAGTCCTAGGACTTACCTCTTGAAAACGTAAGAAATTTGACGAGACTAAGATGTGAAAAATACTCAAAATGTTAGAAAAGCAAGTACATTTTGAACTACTGGAATGGTTAATTGCAGTTTTTGTATAAATTGGGTTTACATTTTATAAAGAGAACACAAGCGTTATCTTTTGATCCGCAGATTAATGAAATCAGTGGGAAGATACCACTTCAAATACTTACTGAGTCTCTTTCCGGCTGTAATAGGTTCTTCCGAAACATACGGTGGACCTGTACTTATTTTATTTCTAGCCGTTATCCGGAACTCATAAGAAGCATTTGTTTCCAATTCTGACACTCCAATAAATGTTGTATCTCCTTTTGTCGTTCCCACCTTGGAATAAAAATCATGAGATTTGAATATTTTTCGAAGTATGGATAACGATATTTCGTGTTTGATAAATAACTTCTTCAGATTTTGCAGATAAGTGATAACAAGTACTGAGGCAGTATTCATATGAATATTTAGAAGATGGTACAAACTTTTTTCCAATTTTCTTGGCTTGTTTTCTTCATCTCAACGATATATTCAGTTATTGGCGATCCTCCATCATCACTAGGTGGCTGCCATTTGATAGTGAATGACGTTTTTGTCATCCCGTAAACTTCAAGAGGTCCCCTCGGAGCTCCTGGGCCTTCGGTAGTTTTGGTTTCTGGTAAAATCTTTATTTTCTTCGAAATGGGCGAGGGATCACTTGGTCCTACTGCATTCACAGCTCTCACCCGGAATGTATATTCTGAATTTATAGTCAGTCCAGAAACCGTGTGCGAAGTTTTGGTAATTTTTTCTGATACTTTTGTCCACCTTCAATAACAAAATCATGATAGAAATGTTCCTACTTCAAATTCAAATAAGGAATTTGGGATTTTAAAGTGAACAAGGAAGATGAACTTACGATGTCGATCGTGTTTCTTGATATTCCAAATAATATTCGGTAATTGAAGAGCCTCCATCGAAATCTGGTTCGTCCCATCGTAATTTTGCACTGTTATTCGTTATATTTTCTGGTTGCGGAGCACTCGGAGCATTTGGAACCTCTGTAAATTGAAATTAAAATTTTAGATTCATAGGGATTTCAGATTTGAACTCACAAAGAGAAGTGGTATATCTTACGAATGACGGTGAGCTTGATGTTTATGGTAGCATCTCCATGAAGATTCTTCAATTTCAAATTATAGTCACCAACGTCCTCTTTTTGAACTTTCTTTATCGTAAGCGTTGCCGTTTCTTCGTCGACCGTAGGTATGATACGTCCAGTTTTCTGAATGACAGTTCCATTGACAGTCCATTCGTCTTTTGGTTGAGGAGCAGCCGTAAAGTTGACCCTCATTTCGACATTATCACCTGTTTTGACTTTGTATGTTCTCGGTGAATCGACGCTTATTGTAGGTGGTGCTTCAACAACTGAAAATATCAAATTTTCATCATATTTATGAACACGAAGAAGATGGAGGATTGTGAGAAAATTTTTTGCGTTACCTTCAACTTTCAATTTAGATGAACATTTGACGTTGGCTACAGTAACACTATACTCTAGGGCATCCTCTACAGTACAATTTTTCACTATCAGAGATTTTTTCGAACCTTCATCGATTATGATATATTTAGATGATTCGTGAATCTCTTGACCTTTCCTGTGGGTCAAAATATTGAGATTAAGATGATAAAAGTATCAGGCAATCGTCAGTTATTCGATGATGATTGATTTTGGATCCTCACCTGAACCATTTTACCGGAACGTCTGGTCTCGATATCTCCAACTCGAAACGTGCATCTTCATTCAAAGGTACCAACGTTACCTCCGGCAATCGTCTCACAAATTCTACTTGTGGTTCTTCTACTACAAGTTTAGCGGTTGATGTTTGTTTTCCTACTTGACAAGAGTATTCTCCAGAATCTTCCAATTCTGAATGGTAAATTTTGAGCTTTTGACGCTTGCCGTCGATAGACAGTTGGACGTGTTCTGAGAACTGTAGTTCTTGTCCATCTTTGAACCAACGAACCAATGCATCACCTTTTGTAAGCTCAATTTCGAAAATGGCCTTCTCTCCTTTTGCTATTGTCACATCAGTCATCTTAGTGATGATTTCTGGAGGTAGTTCTGTGAATTTCATAGAAAAGTTGTGAAAATCTGGTTCATATATGGACTACTTGTAATGAAGTAATTGACCTTCGAAATGTATAATAAAAGTATTCTATAATGGATGTTTTGGGACATTTTTACTTTCCATCTTGAATTAAAAATCTGTCATGAAACCGTACGGTGGATGAAAAATCATCACGAGAGAAATATAGTGGTTCGATTTTCTTGGACGTTCATAAGCAGAAATAATTCATTCCTCCGTTGTTTACTGATTTGCTTCAAAGGGAAAAGTCGGCCCAGGTTCCTGACTTGACAGAAAATTGAAAATCTCATGAAATTGGCAACGGTACCGTTCATTCTTGGGCCGTGGTTTTAAAATGGTCCAAGTACGTAATTTTCAGTCTCGTTTGCATTAAGATCGTAAATATTTGGTCAAAGTCCGAATCATGCTCATGACTCAGTAATTGAAAATTGAAAATCCTTCAGTATAAGATACACAAATTCAAGGTGACAATGTGATAAACAAAGATGTTTGGTATGTTCAAGGGAAGGGTATATATACACATTCTCGAAATTTCTACATTATTAGTGATTCTAGAGCTCATATTACATATTTTATCAAAGTACCCATAAGTACATCTTATATTGGTGCTAAATTGATCATTCTGATAGCGCAGATACTCAAAATATCAAACTTAATCTCAAAAAAGCACCAATTACCCAAATTGAGGTTGGCGCATACTCTCTCGATGAACATATTTGTGCTTGGGCGTATGTATTCGAAGGGTCAAAAGGCAACTTTTTGTATTGAGATAATGATGGAATCCATTCTATTGCAAATTCTGGGATGATATTCATCAATAAATTGACCAATTTATCGATAATTTGACGATGAATTAATGGGAATCCTTTAACGAATCACCTTCAAAGAATTATTTCACTATTATCTTAATACAAAAAGTTGCCTTCTGACCCTTCGAATACATACCCTCAAGCACAGATATGTTCATCGATAGAGTATGCGCCAACCTCAATTATGGTATCCAGTGCTTTTTTGAGGTTAAGTTTGATATTTTGGGTATATGAGCTATCAAAATGACCAATTTAGCACCAATATAAGATATATTTATGGGCACTTCCATAAAATATGTAATATGAACCCTGGAATCACTAATAATGTAGAATTTTCGAAAATGTGTATACCCTTCCCTTAAATGGTCTTATGAGGACACAAGAGAGATAAGGTGTATTTAGAACTCACCAACAACAGTGATTTCGGCAGAGCTTTCCTGGTCCAATAGAGTGCAGGTATACCCGCCCTCATCTTGGATGGATGAAGATCTGATGAGCAATCTTCTGAAAGTACCATCCTTGATGAACTCTATCTTGCCATCTTTAGGACTCAAAGGAGTGCCATCCTTTGACCAAGTCACATCAACAGTCTGGGATGTTATTTCGACTTCTAAGAGAGCATCGTCACGTTCGGTGACCTCGGAATCTTGAAGATGTTTGACAAACTCGGGTTTGCAGGCTAGAAAAAAAAATATTCATCGTTTTAGTTTTACTGATATATTTTAATAGAATTAGGTGCAATTTGATGGGTTTAAGGAAGGTCACCTTTTACTGTCACATCACACGACGTGGTTTGGTTTTTAACTGTACATTTATATGTACCCTCATCAGTTTGATTCGTTCGCTTTATAACCAATTTATGAACTTTGCTTTCTTGGATGACTTCACGGTGATCCATACCACTGATTTCTTTATCATTGTGCCACCACTTTGTTGATACATTATGAGATGTCTCACAAATGAGTTCTAAGGTCTTGTACTCATCAACTGTCTTTTTCTTATCCAGTTTCTTGATAAATATGACTTTATCTACATCTACGGTAACTCTTGCACCGTGAGAGGCTTTACCCACTGGGTTCACAGCGACACACTTGTAATTGCCTGCATCTGTTTCTGAGTTAGCATTCTTGATTTCAAGAATGATGTTTTCACCGTCGTAGATTTGCGTTACGTTTGGAGATTTTTCGAGTGGTTTATTGTCTCTGTATTGAAAAATCATTTGGGTATTTATAAAGTCACTTTGTTATCAAACATGAAGAATTGAATTTTTGGATAATTACCGCAACCATGTCACTTCAGGTACTGGATTACCAGTTACTTTTGCTACAAGCTTGAAGGATCCTTTCTCTGGAACCGTCAGCTCCTGGAATCTCTGAGTAAATAGTGGGGGCTCTGGTGCTCCCTTGGGCGTTTCTGTCAAATAAAAATGAACTCCATGAGTGATTTGAAAAAATCTTTATGATGGCTGAGCTTTGAATATGGGTTTCATTTCATTCAGACCGGTACTGAACCATTCTATTGGATTGATTTTATTTTTGTTCCAAGCCAACATTTCTGACTATCGACAGGAATTCTCAAAACATCGTTCATATAACACCTTCGATACTTATTTGCAGTATACAATCAACAATTTCTTTTCTCTTGTCACAAAAGATCTTTATAAGAATAATTCAATAATCACCCCCCCCCCTTCCATGAATGTCATTCACTTTGATGTATTAATCAAACCTGACTGAGCATCGGAAAAAATATCCTGAGTACTTTTTGTTTGGATGAGGAACGAAGACGGTTCGATTTGTTTTTTCCAAAAAGGCTTAGACTCATGGTATTTACCGAAATGAAAAAATCAGATCACCGGCGATAGTTTCTCGAAATGAGTTATAATATGGCACATGATGCCCGATGAAAAGTTTGGATATTGGTCCTATCGTGATTGGTATAAGCCAAAATATCATCATTGGGAAAAAGGTATCAGAAACTCGGAATGTTATGATTCTAGCTTCAGCATTGATCAATATCTTGGATTGATACTTCCCAGCCGATTTCAAAAGATTCTCGCACGGAGATCAGAAGTTTCGACTCCGAAAATAGAACTGGTCAAAAAAAGATTGTACTGGATTTCGGTCTAAAAGCTTCCCCTTTGGAGTATTCCTCGTAATTTTGAATGAAATGTCGCATTGTCCAGTAGACCCGCCAAGTAAATATGAGAAGAAAAAAAAGGATGGAAAAAGACAAAATGAGAAATTCCTCATGGAACGCTGCGACTGTTTTCGTATCGGAAAAAATGTATTTGAATAATAATTTTGATAACAAATCTCTTTTGGTGAGTCAAATCGTGTGTGAGTGAGAGTAGCAGCCTTCTCTCTCCTACGATTTTCCAATCCAGACCCCAAGATTAAGTATGACCCTCCTATCAGTGCTCAACAACTCAATAAACAGTATAAATTCCTAGTATAAATATATCTGATTAGTTGAAGCATCGTCAATAACGAGAATGAATTCTTCGATTTGTTATTTTATACTTAATTGTAAGGATTTGATATAAAAATTTGAGAATTTTAGGATTCAAATCAATTACCTTCGACAGTGAGGGTTGCTTTGGTTTCAGCGGTTCCCAGCTCATTTGTAGCTATAACAGAATAATCCCCTGTATCAGAAATCTGAGTTTGAATCAAAGTCAATGTATTGACGTTGCCTTCTTTCTTCGGTGTTGCACCAACAACAGGCTTGCCATTTTTGAGCCATGAAATCTTTGGAGATGGATTTCCAACAACTTGAGTGGAAAGAACGACTGTGTCTCCTTCTCTAACAATGAATGGTTTCAGAGGCTCCAGTATTTCCGGTGGTTCCTTATCCCCAGTTTGAACCTTGAATGAAAAATTTCCATCAGTCTTTCAATTGTGGGATGAGACAAAATTTGCCTCATGATATCGTGTAAATTTAGTTTAAAAATTAGTTCCAAATGGGGACAATATTTCAGAATTGAGACTAGATCCTGCAAGTAGTGATTTAGAAGGAACATTACTTAGCTCCTTAATAAAATTGATTTCCGGTCACAAACTCTCATGCATGAAAAGGTGGTGAAATCTTTTTGCGATTCTAAAATCCAGTTATTTTTGAAAATGCAAAAAACGACGGTTTTAATGGATGGTGCATATTCGAAGATTGTACCCAAATTTAGGACTATTCTTTAATTAATTCCGGTTACATATTGAGAAGCCGAGAGGGATTTTTACATGCACGCACAGTGAACTGAGGAATTTCCAGTGAATTTCCAATTTAAAATAGAGGTCTTATCTACATAGACTTTGGTCATAAAAATCTATAAGGAAGACGAAGATGCTCGGTATGACCGATGATCGTCTCAAGGTAACAGAATTTGTTCAATGGTTCTACCTAATTATCTGATGGACGCCATATTCCGAATTCTTGGAGCTTCTTCACTACTACTCACGTAACATCATATTAAAAATTCAATTTTGAGTGATCGTATTTTCTATCGCCAGATCCAAACTTGATATCAAACTAATTTTTCTCTCGTTGAAGCCAAGATCTCGTTATTACCAGGGATTAAAATCTATTCATATAGCTTATAGTTAAACCAAGTATTAACACGCGTTGCTCGCTGTGCCCGATGCTATCACAAGCAATGTTTACTACCTAAACGTTCCGAGATCCTAAGACTGTTTTCTAAATCTTTTCACTTTGCGCAAAATTTATAGTCTGACTAACATAAGGGGGAGACCAACCTTGGAGGTCCTAGATTCTTACCAAAGTTTGGGAATCATCTTATTTTGGTGAGAAATGGACGCATCTAGGGTCGTTTCAGACACTGAGCCTCCTATACCCCTGCTATCCCGAGATACAGCAATAGAGATTAGCACTGCTTATAGAAGCTAGTCTAAATATACGGTATCTATAGATATACTGACAATGCCAATCTTTATAGCCAATAGGAGGCCCATTGGATTCAAACCCTTGAAAATACCCCCATTTCTCCCCGAAACAAGATGATTCCCAATGTATCGTCAAGATTCAGGACCCGCAAGGTTGGTGTTCCATTTGTTAGCTAAGAAGATGACTAGGATATATTGTCTGAAAATGAAATTATTGGGGAGTGTAGATAGTAAAGCCTTACTTTGAGAGGGATTTGTATGGTAGCTTCTCCTTCTCGATTCTTAGCGACGACAGAATATCTTCCTTCTTGTCGCTTAGTGACTTTTGTCAATTTAATCACACTACAATACATATGCATGTCGCTTTCCGTGGCAATTGTTACATTGTCTCCGCTTGTTATCTCTGTATTATCAAAGAACCAAGTCACTTCGGGTTCTGGAACTGCAACCAGGCGGCATTCCAAAATAACATCATCTCCTTCTTTGACGTATTTAGCCCGTGGTTGGCGGGAGAATGTGGGTGGAATACCCTCCAATATATCGGCCAAAGAAGACTCCCTGAAATCATAAAAATAATTCAAAGGTATGAGAATTTGAGCCCTCCTTTGTACCTTCGTTTTCAATTTATTCGATTTCACGGGTACTTCTATACGGAAGGTCATCTGATACGTAGGGGATAACTAATTATAGTGAGCATTGTTTAGTCTAACTCAATAATAAACGCATACTTTGAAAATGCATCTTTGGCATCCATTCGGATAATTTGGAGTAACTATTGAACTGATTATTTGCGATATCCTCAATCGCAAGCTAGACAAAATTTGCGAAGTAAGTTCTCACTATTATCCAGAAAAGACCTACAAAACTTCAGATAACGAAACTTGATTGGTTTTCAGTCAATCTATATCATTCTATTGACAAATTCAGTCCCATATCCATTCTGTTATGATTCGTGTCAAAACAGCCTGTCGGATGAGCCTTACATTTGGAGTGATACTTAGAAATTTCATCGGTACGAGTATATTTCATACATATGAATGAACTAATGACTCTGGAGCAAGCTGCGCACAACCGGTCACCAGGAAGTTCAGGGAAAAATGTCAAAAAACTATTTTTTGTTTGTATACTCTACTCTAATGGTAAGATAATACATTTCGATTTTTTCAAGACCTTCTCCCCTGCCTTTTCTCCTGATGAGAAAGTTAAAGACTACAGAAGCCGTCCGTCGATTATTCTCGCTTTAGTGAGGGAATCACGAACAGTTCTGAAATGACTAGTTGTTGGAATATCTTTCTACTCAATCTTCGTACTCATTTTTTCATAAGAGGGATCATGCCCCATCCAAAACTATTCAAAAATCATTCTACAAGACGACGAAGGATATATTGTTTATATAAATTATTAGATCCTACCGTGACAAGCTCTTCCGTGACAGGACTGTTGTATCAGATGCGTTGTCAGATCCAATAACTTCGACAGTTAATTCAGTCGTACTCGATGCGAAACCTGCAGCATTTTTTGCAACGCAGGTAAATGTTCCTGCATCTTCGGGGAAGACTTCCTTGATGATTAATGTAGCTACGTTATCATCATCATAGAACATCTGGAAATCTGGCGAAGGTCTGATAATAGCTGTTTGTCGGAACCATGTGATTTGCGGTCTTGGAGTACCCTCTACTTGACATTCAAACTGTACAGTGTAACCATCCGGGGTGTGAATTGGTTGTAATTTTTCAATGAAACGAGGCGCAGAAGGTTGTTCACCTGCGACTGGTTCTAGAGGAGAGAAATTAATGATAAGTTCACCTTCCCACAAAATTAAAAGTATAACTGATCAATGTGAGTCAGTTTATCTTACTTTCAAATACTGGCAATTTATCTATTTTTTCATTGAGTTTGCGCTGCAAATATATTGTATACTGATCTACATCAAGAAGATATTGAGCTGGAACCCAACCATTTTCGCGCGTGAGAGTCTTTCTCACAAACCACCAATCAGAATTCGTTTGTTCTGCAAACAACCAAAAGTTCACTCAGTTCGATTCTTTATCGAAGATTGTGCGAGAAAATCAATACTTACCTATGACGTAAACTACCTCACCCTCCACCAGATCGATTGCTTCGTCTGTTTCAGCCACATATGAACAGATAGAGTACATCTTGTCACGTCCAGTTCCTTGGTATTCGATCCCTACAGACAAAGTAAGTGGTGAGCCGTAACCTTCTTACGTACATCAGCCTTCACAATTGAATCATGATGAATAGTGGAGACTAATCTACCATATTTCCGGGATGTTCTAACGTACAAAAGTATTGAAAAGATACATATTTTTATGTTTGGAGAATTTTTTTGATTCAAGAAGTTTGGTGATGTAGTTTCTGCGAGTAATCCTAGGTATTGAACTTCCGCGCTTACGAATTTCTCTCACATCTCAATCAAGAGCATCGTATTTTTGAGTTAAAATTCTGCACGAACATCGTATCAATCGAGTCTTCTATCAATAATAAATTGATTTCAATATTTTCGATCATCTTATATCAGGGAAATGTTTGTCATTAGATCATCTGTAACAATAATGGTGATTGCCCATGAGAACTCTGGTGGAATATTGTGGATCGTTTCATAACCTATTAGGTGGCATTTGACAGGTGTTTGATAACCCTTTTAGTGTCAGATACACCGATTCTCATATCGACAGATATACAGTAATGCACGGGTCCTAGCCTGTCGCTCCCAACATTTTATCGTTGGGCTGTGTGATTTTGGCTATCATCTTTTGGCATTGACAAGAGACCGGTTTACCCGCAATCCCCAGATTTTCAGCCATATTCAGCTCCTAAACTCTTCAAACTTTCCTCCGAAGTTAGACATTTCAAATTCTCGCGTGAAATTTTGAGGCTCATAGAGAATATCTTGTTTTTGTCGCGAAATGACATGACGAGTATTCTCGGAACTTCTACTCGCAATTATTCTATACAAAACCGACAAATTCTCAATTTCGATGGCAGCGTTACTCGGAATTTGAAACTGAAAGATCGTAAGCTAAACTCTTTGGGTCAATCTTGTTATTTTTCAGTCGATCCGCAACATTTTATTCGATTCTTGTGATTGAGCAATCACCTTAAAGTTACCGGGGATGAGCCAAGTAAATTCTCCTTCACATTTTTCACGTCAATTACGTCCACGGAAAAAGATATTGCAAGATCTTCTAATCACATCATCAGGTAGGATTTTACTTTGATTCTCGGGGTCTCTACAGTATCTCTGTATGAAATGCTCTGGCAATGGAGTCATTTCACCAACACAACCTGCTGTTTATTCATCAATTGTGCAAGACACTTTATTGCATGATATCCTTTCATGATAATTGAGGGGAGAATCTTACCCTCAGAAATATCCTCCTCTTTAGTGATGCTCAGATTAGCTTCCTCTGCAAAATAATGGAATAGGGAATCAATCAATTTCTTCATTTCGTAATCAACTTTTTATCCGCTTCACCAATATGCTTTGCAAATGCGGCTCGGGTAATGATTGGAAAAGGAGACAAGGATGGATAGATATCGATCGATTTCATCAAGGGCAAATGGAACCGTGTTAGAGTTCTGGAGAACTGCTCACGTGTTATTCGGAAGAAAAAGAAGCTCAAGTGAAAATCCTATTCCCAAACCTTCATCGTAAGTTGATAGTCTCCGTTTAGCCTTCAGTTTGAGAGCTAACGACTCATCTTTTTCTTCTGCGGTATATTTCGTCTCCTGCTGGAAGCGGATTCGAACATCGTCTTCGAGCTCTTCAACCGAGTATCGTGGCTTTGGTTTCTTTGACTTGCGTTTCAGAGGTAAATTCAATTCATCAGTCTCGAGTTCCTCAATACTATATTCTTCTCTATCCGAATCGTAAATGGTTTCCTCAATTATGGAAGAAGGACTGTCAAGTTCCTGTTCTATTTTGATAGTTTCTTCACCGGACTCCTCTGAATACGTTATCTTCTTCTTCTTAGGTTTCAGTTTGATTTTACCTGACATAGAAATATCTTCTTCCTCATATGTATTCAAAGATATTTTGAATTCTTGGTCCACATCTTCCTTAGTTTTAGTTGTTTTGGGTTTGAAAATGATATTTTCTACTTCTGTAACTTCCTGGATGTCTGATCGAGGTTTTTTACGTGGCCGTAATTTCTTAATCGTGACATCTTCAAAGATTTCCTCGATTGGCTTCGGAACGATTTGTGGTGGTTTTCTCCGAAAAGTGAAATCATGAATGTTAGATTCTTCCAAGTCTTGAGCAGGAATAACTTCTTCTGTGTTCGAATCCTCTACTTTATCGGGGGACTCTGACTGTTCCACTGGCTTAATCCCTTCTACGTTCATTTCTTTCGGTTTTCTGATGGTCAACTCATCGCCAGTTTCATCGATTATTGGCTTTTTCTTCGGTTTGGGATGAAGTTTGACATGATCTTCAACTGTTTCAGGTGACTGTGGGACCTCATCTTTCGATGGTAATTTTATAGTAGTTGCTTCTTCTGCAATGTCTTGCTTAGCGGGTTTCTTTCTTGGTTTTTTTGTCAGACAGATACTCTGTACAGGCTCCTCTTCTACTATTTCCTTTTCAGTAATCTCTTCGAGTTTTTCGATGGTCAACTCATCGCCAGTCTCATCGAATACCGGCTTTTTCTTCGGTTTGGACTTGAGTGTGATATGATCTTCAACTGTTTCAGGTGACTGTGGGATCTCATCTTTTGATGGTAATTTCATAGTAGTTGCTTCTTCTGGAATGTCGCTCTTGTCTGATTTCTTTTTCGGTTTCTTGGTCAGGACGATACTCTGTGCAGCTTCCTCTTCCACCGCTTCTTCCGCGTCAATCTTTTCAGCTTTTTCGATGGTCAACTCATCGCCAGTCTCATCGAATACCGGCTTTTTCTTCGGTTTGGACTTGAGTTTGATATGATCTTCAACTGTTTCAGGTGACTGTGGGATCTCATCCTTTGTTGGTAATTTCATAGTAGTTGCTTCTTCTGGAATGTCGCTCTTGCCTGGTTTCTTTTTCGGTTTCTTGGTCAGGACGATACTCTGTGCAGCTTCCTCTTCCACCACTTCTTCCACGTCAATTTTTTCAGCTTTTTCGATGGTCAACTCATCGCCAGTCTCATCGAATACCGGCTTTTTCTTCGGTTTGGACTTGAGTTTGATATGATCTTCAACTGTTTCAGGTGACTGTGGGATCTCATCCTTTGTTGGTAATTTCATAGTAGTTGCTTCTTCTGGAATGTCGCTCTTGCCTGGTTTCTTTTTCGGTTTCTTGGTCAGGACGATACTCTGTGCAGCTTCCTCTTCCACCACTTCTTCCACGTCAATTTTTTCAGCTTTTTCGATGGTCAACTCATCGCCAGTCTCATCGAATACCGGCTTTTTCTTCGGTTTGGACTTGAGTTTGATATGATCTTCAACTGTTTCAGGTGACTGTGGGATCTCATCTTTTGATGGTAATTTCATAGTAGTTGCTTCTTCTGGAATGTCGCTCTTGCCTGGTTTCTGTTTCGGTTTCTTTGTCAGGACGATACTCTGTGCAGCTTCCTCTTCCACCACTTCTTCCATGTCAATCTTTTCAGCTTTTTCGATGGTCAACTCATCGCCAGTCTCATCGGATACCGGCTTTTTCTTAGGTTTAGACTTGAGTTTGATATGATCTTCAACTGTTTCAGGTGACTGTGGGATCTCATCTTTTGATGGTAATTTTATAGTAGTTGCTTCTTCTGGAATGTCGCTCTTGCCTGGTTTCTTTTTCGGTTTCTTGGTCAGGACGATACTCTGTGCAGCTTCCTCTTCCACCACTTCTTCCACGTCAATCTTTTCAGCTTTTTCGATGGTCAACTCATCGCCAGTCTCATCGAATACCGGCTTTTCCTTCGGTTTGGACTTGAGTTTGATATGATCTTCAACTGTTTCAGGTGACTGTGGGATCTCATCTTTTGTTGGTAATTTCATAGTAGTTGCTTCTTCTGGAACGTCGCTCTTGCCTGGTTTCTGTTTCGGTTTCTTTGTCAGGACGATACTTTGTGCAGCTTCCTCTTCCACCACTCCTTCCAGGTCAATCTTCCCAGGTTTTTCGATGGCCAAACTATCGCCAGTTTCATCAAGTTTCGATTTTTTCTTCGGTTTTGATTTGAGTTTCACATTATTTTCAACTGTTTTAGGTGACTCCAATGTCTCATCTCCCAATGGTAATCTGACGCCAGTAGATACCTCTGTGACATTTTCTTCAACCTGAGCTTCCTCAGGTATGGTTATACTCAATTCTTGGGCAGCTCCACCAGATTTCGGTTTCTTCTGTGATTTTTTGAGTTCTGCGTGAGTATTTTCTATTCCAGATGACTCTGGCACCTCAACCTTTGATGGGAGTTTCACGGCAATGGGTTCCTCTCTTTCATCTACCTTTTCTGGTTTTTTCTTCGGTTTCTTTCTCAGTTGTACGCTCTGTATTGGTTCTTCACTACCCATCTCATTCACAATAATCTCCTTGGGTTTTTTAAGGGTCAGTTCATGTGTTGATTCATGATCTTGTTCTACCAGTTCTTCTTGCTGCACACTCTCAGGCTTCCAAATGCTTACTTCTGCTGCCTTATCAACGTCCGATTTTTTTCTGCGAGTCTTGATCAAATTCATGGTCTCTTCGGCTGTTTCTGGCGTTCTCATCTGTTCGACGAGACCAGGTGCCTTCAGAGTAATATCCTCTGAAATGGATTTCTCTCCTGATTGTATTCCTGGTTTCGTGGGGAGATGTAAATCTTGGATGGACTCCTCTTCTCTCTCGTTTTTCTCGATTTCATCAGATTTCTTTGGTGTCATCTCGATTGGTTCTATAGTGAACGGTTTCTTCTGCGATTTTCTCTTCAATTCGATTTGACTGTCACTTTTTCCAAGAGACTCGGGCTGTTCAGTATTCTCTTGAATTGGAACAATAATGAGGGTTTCCTCTTCTTTTCTCTCGTTTTGTTTCTTCTTCGATTTCTTCTTGATGTTATAGTCTTCTACAAATGATTGTTCGTCCAACACTGGTTTGTCAATTGTCTCTGCTTCACAAACAGGTTGCTCCTCTAATTTTTGTACCATTAGTTCTTGCCCCTCAGTTGTTTCTGGTATTCTTGATTCACCAATCACACTTGGTAATTTTATGACGGTTACATCTTCTGTAGTTTCTGTCTTAGTCGATTTCTTCCTTTTTTCTCTTTTCATTCCATAGTCTTGTATAAACTCTTTTTCTCCACGAGGTGCCTCATCCGCAATTTCCGGTTCCTTTATAATGGCCTCTCTGGTCGAGACTTCGATGTCAAGTTCCTTCTTTGCCTTTCCGAGTTCATCCTCAATGTCAAAACTCTGAATGACATGACTTTTTTCTTGTTCCGTTGTGATTTCTTCCGTTGTTTCAGCTAACGGATTCTCAACTTCGCTCCGTACTGGTTTTTTCTTTCTTCTTTTAACCTCAGAACTCTCCACAATAACGTCTTGGACAACCACTTCTTCATTTGTAATTTCGTACTTGGGTTCTCCTTCATACGATTCGGCTTCTTTTGTTAAGGATTCGTTTGAAGAAAGATGAGAGTCATCGATTACATTGCTGGAATCAGGAAGAACGTCGGGTATAAATTTCAAAGGCGTATCTAACTCAGGTTGAACCTTCTTTCCTCGTGATTTTAATTCACCAAGAGTTTTATGAGTTTCATCTTCATCCGCGTTTGGTTCTTTCTGATGCACTGGCACCTCTCTCAATTCGATGATCTCTGATCCCTCATCATCTTTAGGGATACGTCCTTTCCCAACTTTGATTTTCTTATCTAAAATCTTTGAATCCTTGACTTTCTTCGGTTTTCTCTCGTAAATGAATTCATTTTCAACTCTTTCCAAGGGTGTTTTCTTCACTTCATCGTAAGCGTGGTCAATTTTTTCTAGATCAATATCCTCTCTCTCGGGGATCTCTTTCTCTTGATACTCGATTTTGGTGAGTTTTTCCGCCTCTTTCGTATTCCTTGATAGGATACCATTTTGCACTGGATTAATTTCCAAATCACTCAGCTTTGGAATCAATAGGGGCGTTGGCCAGTCAGAAATAAATATGATCCGGCTTTTCAACCGCACTTGTGGAATTTTGAGCGAATCTGACTTTCTTCGGTTAGCCACAGAAGTTTTCTTCAGCTTGATCTCAGCAAAATGAACTTGATCTGGGAGTTCAGTGATTTCTAGTTTTGTAGGTTTCAGTTCTCTCCTCTCTATCTTCGTAGGGACTAGTTTCTGTATGTCAGGTTGTATTTTGGTTCTCTCTTTTCTCTTCGATGGGATCCAATCAATTTTCTCTGGCATTGGCTCCAAAACAGGGGGTATATATTCAGGTTCCACCCATTCTTCATAGTCTTTTTTCTTCGGAAGTTTCTTCTTTTTCCTTGGCAGCTCGGTTTTCTTGGGCTCCCCCTCAGGATTTTCTATTGCATCATCTTGAGAGATAAGCTGTTGTTTATTGGTTTCATCCCTTTGCGCAATCACTTCATCTGATTCACTTGGAATTCTATCGCGATGTTTAGGAGTCCGCTTATTTTTAGAACGATCTTTCATCGTATCATCTGGAGTACCTGCGCCTATAGGGTGTTCGTCGATAGACAGGGTATATTCTTTTTCTTTCTCCTGTTCCTTGACAGGCTGATCTTTAGTCCAGGGCTTTAGTTCAATAGCTTCAGGAATGTCCTCCGGCTTTGGTTTTGAAGGGATCCTGAATTTGATATCTGATTCGTCGTCTGGTTTATCTGGTGCCGGTTTTCCCAAGACAAGCGGAATGTGATCTATTTCTTGATCCTTCTTCTTTCTAGCACCCCGCTTGTACTTATCTGGAGGTTTGTCATCAACGGGTTTCTCTGGAACCCTTTCAATTTCGGGGGAATCTCTTCTCAACTGCGTATCCCTGGTTTCTGATGGTACATTCCCTTCGAATATCAGTGGAGAACTTTCGCTGTCTTTTCTGACTTTTTCAGAATTTCCATCGGGCAAAGGAATTGATTTGATCTCGGGTATTTCATCGATATTTTCGCTATTTTTTGGTGTAGTTTTCTTCAATTTTATGATTTCTCGAGTCTCGTCATCGTGAGGGATCACCCCTTTTTTCAATTGGATTTCTCTTTCCTCGGGCACGGAATCTCGTACATGTTTCGATTTCCTCTCATATTTAGGCTCATCTTTCATTGGTTTCAATGGTTTTTCGTTGATATCACGAGGTTCCAATTCAACAACCTCAAGATTTGTGATTTCTTTCTCAGGAATCTTTTTCCTTTTGAATTTTTTCTTCAATACTTCTTCTGCTTCTTCAGCATTCCTTGAGAGAATCCCATTCTGTGTCCAATTTTCTGGGATTATACTAACCTGAGGAATTTGGAGAGGAGCAGGCCAATCTGATATGAAAGTGATACGGCTCTTGAGTCTCACTACGGGTATCTTCACGGTGTCGGATTCTCGTCTTTTCACTGCAACAGTTTTCTTCAGTTTGATCTCTGCAAATTGTATCTTTTCCGTCGGTTGGCTGAGTTCTAACTTTGTTGGCTTGATTTCCTTCCTCTCTATCTTTATTGGTATTAGAGCTGATCTTTCTTGAGATGCTTTCTCTTTTCCTTTCTTCTTCTTTGGCTCATACGGAACTTTTTCGGGCATTGGCTCTAAAACCGGTCGAATATATTCGGGTTCTACCCAATCTTCATAATCAGCTTTCTGCTCTACTAATTTTTTGCTCTTCTTTTTTGAGGACTTTTTCGGTGTTGTCTTTTTCTCAGCAAGATTTTGTGAATCTCCACTCACCTCTGGAAGATCTATCTTTGTCTCATTATTCGTAATATCCTCGACTGCTTGTTCCTGCAATGGAATATGATCCTGTTGTATCTGCAGTGGTATTAGATCTTCCTCTATCTTGAATGCAACTTTCTTCTTCTTGGGCTTCACTGGTTCAGTTTTTTCTTGGAGAATTTCAATACTGTGTCCTTGATCGTCAAGTCTCTTCTCAGATGTATCCATTCCAAGATCTTCAGGAATATTCATAGAAACTACCTCTGTAGGCCGCAGCGGACTCTCAAGTCCCTTGTGAGACTCAAGGGTGGGTTGAATCTCCATTTTGTGAGGTGATGAGGATTTTAGATCATCAACAAATTCGGCTGGATTTGCCCCCCTTGACTCTTGAGGGACATTGATTAACTCTTGAGTGGTAATTTCGATATTATCTAGATTGTCAACCACCTCGACTCCTTCATCAGTCTTTGGTCTATAATTATCATTTAGATCTGATATCCGGTCCTCCGAGAAAATTTCAGAAACTTCCACGCTTTTTTGGAAGTCTATAGTTTCCTTAGCTCGTTGGTCTGGAAGCGTCCCGTTCAATTCGCTGTGAGCCTCATCGAATTCAATGAGCTCAACCACATCATCGGAGGTCTCTAACGTCTCCAAAGGCATCTGAATTCTGCTTCCAGCGTCTGCCATCAAGTCTCCCTAGAATGAAGAAAAATTCATCATGTTGGTTAATTTCTGTAGTGGAGGACCATTTAAATGTAATTTGTTGCATTGTGGAACTTCTTCCAAAGCGTAGCAACCTGTTACTACGAAGGTGGCCTACATACTCATGTGTGATGAAGATTTGTGTTGAAGGATTTTGGTATATGCCTGCATTTGGTGGCATGGCGGTATCGCAGAAAATAGTGAAAACATGAATACATGGCGTGAGATACCGTAAACCGGGGTGAAGGTGAACACTAGGGTGACGTTGTGACACTTCTATATTTGCGTTTGCTCTCGATCAGGTTATCTCAAAACATAGTTCAAGCTCTTAATTGGAAGCCCTTGGATGAACCAACAATGAGTGCTTTCAGAATGCTCCAGAGTGAGCCAGTCAACAGTGACCGCAACAACAAAAGTGGTACAAAGTCATCCCGATGTTCACCTTTAACCCGGTTAACGGTACTATCAAATGTTTTCGGCATGATCACTGCGACCGGATCCACGACATCAAAGTCTGATTCTCTTCTTCCGATGCAGATAGCAAGCAGAGATTATATAACGTTTTCTATATCGTCTTAATGGCATTCAGAGAAATTAGTGATCAGAATATGGCAACGGGCTCGGTATGAAAGAGGTGTCACTAGGATTCGTCGATGTTAACCTGACATTCAAGAATTCCTGATCAACTGATAATGTATTCTGACTAATCAGTACCATCATTTGATATCCACTGGGCTCCCTTATTTTCGTCTGAAATGCCAATGAAATGAGCTGGAACACGTTATATTCCAAAAGACAAGAATCCGGCTAATGTTTGTATACGAAAACAACAATCTCTTGAGAAGACACGATATCACGGATGCATCCAATAAATTCCATGTATCATGCATCTGGGTTAACAGTTTACTGGAGGATCATTTAGATTCAATAAAATGAGTAATGCTTGACGATTTGTGAGTGATACAGGACAGATTTGCGGAAAAACAGTTTTTTCACTTGTATTCACCAACCACGGTTCGCTTGAAGCGACTTCAACTCAAAGGTGCTTGGAGATCGAAAATTCTTTCGCTCACTTAAATTACATAATGAATAGAAGATTTCCCCGGAAGAATGAAAAAATCGGTGGAGGGCTTTTCAAGAAAAGTAAGGTCGAGGGAGTTGAATCCCGATAATGTAGAGCTGACATGTGCCATCAATATCTCATTTTTGGAAAAGGCAACTTCAACAAATAGAAACTTTTCGAGCATCTAACTCGTGCATATCTCGATATTATCACCCTACATTTGGGCAATTTCGAAGTTTATTCCAAGTACTTTCAAACGAGATGCGGCAAACTCGATCCTGACTGAGTAACGCTGCAGAATACAATATTTATGCGACGTGAAGCTCCTTTTTTGACTAATTGACGTTGCTCAAGGTCCCTACACCAGTTCCACTCCACTCTCCTACAGTAGCGTCCAATACCTCAATAGAACACTGTTGTGTTTTGTGAGCCAATGCGATTTGAAATATAAAGTGAACGAAATCGTTCTGACATGCTCACAACTTTCGATGATTTTAACGGCGAAAGTCTATAATTGGGAATTTTGTAGTAATAAGATTTGTAAGCTCCATTTGAAGCTAACAGCACTTTATTCTAATATATATACATTTTTACATGATCGTGAACTAATTTTATCGAGAGCTAAAGGGTATCTGCTCGCTGGCGATGCAGGGGTCATATTTATACTCGCGCGTTCATCACGACAGAATTATAGAAGAAGGGGCAAAGTGCGATATATATTACGCGTGGTCAGGTAGCAACGTCGCGAATTGAACGGCTATATTCAAAAGATACATATATATGTATACACAAATTCTGCCATGCGGCTAATGGTCTCGTTCATATATATGCTACTCAGTCGAAATACATATTCTAAAAAATAGAATTCTCACAGACGCACAAACATCTTCCCGGCTTTGAACTCTTTGATGTTCAATGATTAATATCCAAGTTGGTACAAAATATCGAAAATACATTCATATTTGACAGTCATCAATGTTTACATTATTGGATACGCGTTATCACAGCATAGTCATTAAGTTCATTTGATAAAAATACTTATACCATCATAATTATAAACATATCATCGTTCTAGCTTAACTGAATCGTAGTTAGATTGTAATCGTCAATATTCATAATATGGGTCATATCATCATCAATACATATGAGGTTTATTACATACAACAATTTATCATCATATTTACATTACATCGATCGGCAACGGTGCTAACTTTTTAATACATCGATCATACTCTCCACTGCTCGTTTTTACTTTGGCAACTCGAATGATATTTTTTGATCCGCGATAAACTGCAGTGATCCTACCAAGCGGCCAATGCATAGGTGGCGCATTATCCTCTCTGATGGTGACTAATTGACCAACCTTTATTTCATCAGAATCTTTTAGATGCCATTTGCCGCGAGTGCGTAATTCATTTAAATACTCTTTATGCCAACGTTCCCAAAAATGTTGCTTTACTACTTTGATATGTTGCCAACATGACAATGAATTAGTTCTCAACTTTCGTAAATCATATTCGGGTAAACTATTCATGTGATCTCCAATCAAAAAATGCGCTGGTGTTAACGCTACAAAATCATTTGGATCGCTAGAAATCGGCGTGAGTGGCCGTGAATTTAGAATTGCCTCTATCTGAGTTATACAAGTATTGAATTCTTCATAAGTGAAAAGTGAATCTCCTACTACTCTATGCAAGTGATACTTGAAGGACTTTACTGCTGCCTCCCATAATCCTCCGAAATGAGGAGCTCGTGGGGGTATCATGTGCCACTCAACACTTTGATTTTGGAAAAATCGTTGAAACTTTTCATTATTTTGACTAGACAGAAGGAAAGCCTTGATCTCCATCAGCTCATTTTTCGAACCAACAAAATTCAATGCATTGTCAGAATATATGACGTCAGGCTTACCTCTACGGGCGGTGAATCTTTCGATTGCGCCGAGACAAGATTCAGTCGTCAAATCAGTTACAAGCTCTAGATGACTTGCTTTCGTTACAAAACAAACAAAGACAACTACATAAACCTTTATTTTCTTCGTATTTCTAAATTTTTTCTCCTTTATATAGAACGCACCACAATAGTCCATACCAACTTTTACAAAGGGGCGTGCTGCCACAACTCGATCTCTAGGTAATTCACCCATCACGTAATTTGGTATCTTAGGATTCAATTTGCAACAACGTATGCATCGACTGATAACAAGACGCGTAATCGTCTTTCCATCGATAGGCCAATAATTTTGTCTAACCGAATTCAACGTAGATTGCACACCTGCATGCCAACACTTTTCATGCTCGTCTCTGATTATTATTTTGGTAACATTATCTTTGCGTGGCAACAAAATAGGAAATTTTTTGGAGTAATTCAAGCTACAATTGCTGATTCTGCCACCAACGCGAATGATACCTTGTGCATCAAGGAATGGATCCAATGCCAGGCATTTGCTATCTTTATCTAATTCAACACTTTTTTTCAACTGTTCAATATCAGCAGAAACATGTTTGAATTGTATGACTCTAATGATTTGAAGGCGAGCATTTTTTAACTCTTCAACTGAAAATTCACCATTGCATTTATTTGCGGGATTTTTCTTATTTGCAATTGCGCGATGACAAAGGGCTACGAAGCGAGTCAATGACCTGAACGACGGGAACCGATCAAATACGTGTTCCTCGTCTTCACTTTGAGTATTGAGCAATACAACGTTTGTTTTCTTCTCGGGGATATCTACTGTCGACAATTTCAAAACATTCCACCGATCTTCGCGTTGCTCGAGCCAGACGGGCCCTCGCCACCATAATGTATTATCTATAAGATCTGACGGGCTTTGACCACGAGACACAATGTCTGCAGGATTTTCTGTACCATCTACATGATACCAAGTGCAATCTTTCGTAATCCTCGAAATCTCTGCTACGCGATTGCCAACAAAAGTTTTTAGCAAGTGAGGTGATGTTTGTAACCAATGTAAGACTATTGTGCTATCCGACCACAAAAAGGTTTTACTAACATTCAACTTCAAAGAATTTTTTACAGACTCTACGAGCTTTGCTAGCAATAATGACGCGCATAATTCCAATTTAGGCATTTCAAGTTTTGTCGGCGCGACTCGTAACTTAGCGCAAACGAGGCGTACCAAGCATTTGTTGGATTCGTCAACGGATCTCACATACACACAAGCACCATACGCATTCTCACTCGCATCACCAAAACCATGTATTTGAATATCAGTAGCATTAGGTATGACTATTTGTCTAGGAATTTCGAAGTTGTTTACAACTTTCAATTCCTGTCTAAATGCATCCCATTTGGTTTTGAGTTCGAGAGGAACTGATTCATCCCAATCTAGTTTGGCTAAACACAATTTTTGCATGATTATTTTTCCAATAACAACTACGGGGCCTAATAAACCTAATGGATCAAATAAACTAGCTACGCCCGATAACACAGATCTCTTTGTTACTTTATCACTATTCGAGTTCAAATCTATAGAGTATTTAATTGTATCATTACTCGAGTCCCAATGGACTCCCAATAATTTTTGTTCTTTTGATAATAAACGAATTTCATGCCCATTACAGTCACTAGCCGAATCTAATAGTTCTGGTTTGTTTGAATTCCATTTATGAAATTTGAATCCACCTTTACCTACAGTTTCTATTAATTGATTTTTCAACGAAATAGCTTTCTCAACACTCTCGGCTCCGCTCAAGACATCGTCGACATAAAAATCTTCGAGAATTGCCTTACACGCGTCGGGACAGTTGATCTCTTCTACCAAAGCGGTCTGCTGGAGAGATTTTGTAGCTAGAAACATAGCGGGTGATGTACCTTGCGTGACTGTAGTCAGAAGAAATGTACGAATATCGTCATCAGGACTCATACGCCACAAAATTTTTTGATAAATTGCATCTTTTTCATCTACTTTAACTTGTCTATACATTTTTTCCAAGTCAGCTACAATTACAACATTATGAGTTCGAAATCTCATGATGATATTAACAAGATCATCCTGAAGTTTTGGACCTGTGTATAAAGTGTCATTTAATGAAATATTAGTCGAACTTTTAGCCGATGCATCGAAAACTACGCAAACTTTCGTCGTTGAACTGCTCTCTTTAACTACTGCTTGATGAGGTATAAAGTATCCTCCTATTTGATTATCTCTGAGTGATATTTCGCGCATATGACCAAGTGCAAGATATTCATGTAAAAACTTGTGATAATGGAGTTTAAGGTCTTTGTTTTTCGATAATCTACGCTCCAAAGCTTGATAACGACGAAGTGCCGTTATATAAGATTGTCCAATGTTTTCAATTTTTGAATTGAATGGTAGGCGAACAACATAACGACCGTCCGTATCGCGCGTAGTCGTCTCACTATAAAATTTTTCACACTTTTGTTCATCTGCAGAGAGATGTTTCTTATGCGGAACTGATTCCAATTCCCAAAAACGATTGAGTTGAGCCTCAAGCGATGTGACTAAATGACAAGTCCTTGGTTTGACTCTATTTTGAATATCAACGGCTCCAGTGACTATCCATCCAAGTAATGTTTTCTGCAAGATTATACCGAAATTTTCATTCTTAATTTCGATCTGTCCGACACTCAACAATTTGTAAAATACTTTTACACCGATTAAGGCATCTATATCTGCAGTTTTATAGAATTCAGGGTCTGCAAGTCGAACATTTTTCGGTATCTGAATTGATCTTTTATTTATCGAACAAGAGGGTAATGGAGTGGTGATCACTGGCAGCGCGACAAAATCTAATACGGATCGATAATCATTGATTCTAGATTGTATGGTTGTTTTTACTCTGAATTTAGCTCGCGTTTTCAGCTGACCAAGACCCGTAAATGGCAAATCAATCTCATCTCGATCGAGTTTCAATTTATATGCTAATCTTTCAGTGATGAAATTATCTTGTGAACAACTGTCTAATAAAACTCTACATGTATGATCTTTACCAAATTTATCAAGGATTTTTATTAGAGCTGTTCCAAGCAATGTTTCCGAGCCATCAACGACCGTGAGACTCACCTTAGACTTGTTACCCGATCCAGATTCTAAGTTTGTATCATCATTGTTGCCCGGAGATGTAAAGTGTAGAAGAGAATTATGCTTCAATCCACAACGTTTGCAACCTGGTGCAAAACATTTTTTAACGAGGTGATTATCACGCAAACAATTCATGCATAATCTCTTCTCGCGCGCAAGTTTCGATCGTTCTTGAGGCGAAAGCTTCTTGAACTCTTCACACTCATAGATTCGATGATCATTCTTACACACAACACATTCATTCTTCCGCGACGTTCCAACCAATGCTTGGCTATTACGAGGTGCCGACCTTGAATGTCTATTGTTATGACTACTACTATTATGATGAGCCGATTCAGTTTCCTCTATGTCACCGCGTCCTTTCTTTTTCAAAAATGAAATAAGTTCAGTGAACTTCGGTTTCGCGTCATCTTCTAACGTTTCTTCCCATGCTTTTCTGGTGAATTTATCTAGCTTCCGAGTAACAATATAAATCAAAATTGAATCCCACGAATCTGTGGGTTCTTTGAGCGTTTTTAGAGCGTTGACATGCATTTCAGCTTTTTCTCTAAGTGTTCGAATTTTTACAACAGAGAGTTTATTCATTTCTGGAAGTTCAAGCAATTGTTTCAAGTGAATTTGAATAATCGCGCGCGGTCTATTACATCGTTCTTGAATCGAATTCCAAGCTACGTTATAATGATCTTCAGAGGGATCGAGATCTTCTATTAATTCCACTAAGTCGCCACTAAGAGAATCCTTCAAATGATAGAATTTTTCAATGACTGTGATTTGATCGTTATCGTGCACTAAATTCAAAAAGGCAGCCTTGAACCCGGGCCATTCTCTCGGATTACCGTCGAATGGCTTGAGTTCGAGACGTTTCAAGGAAGTTGTTTGTTGTGGTACGGTAACTATCTGTGGAGCATTTGGAATTACACTTGACGCTCTACTCGTACTTTGATCAGCATTGTTAGACTGTGACGACTGACTTGATTGAGTGAAATTCAATACTCTCATTTGACTATGAATCATTTTTGCACATTTGAAATACTGGTCATCAAAATCATCTCGAACTAATTCTTGCGCATCTAAATCTTCTTGTTTCTCAAGCAATAATTCAATTTCAATTTGATTTGACTGGAATTGTTGATAATATTCCTCTAATTTTGCTTTACGAGCAGTCAACTCATCAATACCACTAACATTTTGCTCTAAAAATTTTATGGAACGAGTGACATTCCCTTTGATTGCTGAACGACCTTTGACTAACTTATTCAAATTGTCGGCCATGATGATTTTTTTGAAAATCCAACCAAACTCAAATTTAAAATATTCTCAAATTTCTTAAAATACTGAGGCACTATCAAAATTATGCAAAAAATGAATTTTAGAAAATCATTATGTGATACGCAACTTACTACTATATACAATGCGAGACTTCTACCGGTGCGATGACCTCGACGATGATGATGCTCTATGTTGCTTGAAGACGACGACACGAAAATTGCTGCTGCTGTTGCGCGCCAATTTCTCGCGCTTTGGTACGGCTTGTCGACGTTGATTTTGTTGCTGCTACGATGATTGTTTGACGATGCTATCCAATGATGATGCCGACGAGTCAAGTATGCTTCATCATGCATATGACTTTCCAATGTGATGACGACGAGTCAAACATGCACCATCATGCATGATGACTTTTCTAGGTGATGACGACGAGTCAAACATGCACCATCATGCATGATGACTTTTTTATCTCTGTGGCTACTATTCAACCAGGATTCCACAGGCTAAAATTTTGATTGATTTGTTGCTAATCGACGGTGGCTGCTTGCTACTACGTAATTTGTCCACTCCGTCAAGATTTGAATTTTCAAACGGCTGCTCCCAAAGACGGTGTCCGTTTCGTCCAAGACTAATGTTTTAGCGGCTGCTCCCAATGTGGTGTCCGCTTGGTCCAAGTTTCAAATGATTCCAGTGGCTGCTGCCCATTTGGTGTCCAACTGGTAGAGTAGAATGCTCCTCGTGGCTGCTTTGATGTCGTCCACGAGTGTTCTCTCATCTATGCTCCATCGACTATTTATTTCCCAAACTTGTTTGTGTTTCTTCTATGATGATTTTTGTTCACGATCCGGCTCGAAGGACCATGTTGTGTTTTGTGAGCCAATGCGATTTGAAATATAAAGTGAACGAAATCGTTCTGACATGCTCACAACTTTCGATGATTTTAACGGCGAAAGTCTATAATTGGGAATTTTGTAGTAATAAGATTTGTAAGCTCCATTTGAAGCTAACAGCACTTTATTCTAATATATATACATTTTTACATGATCGTGAACTAATTTTATCGAGAGCTAAAGGGTATCTGCTCGCTGGCGATGCAGGGGTCATATTTATACTCGCGCGTTCATCACGACAGAATTATAGAAGAAGGGGCAAAGTGCGATATATATTACGCGTGGTCAGGTAGCAACGTCGCGAATTGAACGGCTATATTCAAAAGATACATATATATGTATACACAAATTCTGCCATGCGGCTAATGGTCTCGTTCACATATATGCTACTCAGTCGAAATACATATTCTAAAAAATAGAATTCTCACAGACGCACAAACAAACACTATGAAATGAAGTGAGACGAGGGAGGAAGTATGGTGAAGCTTTAGAAATGGAACCTACAGGCTCGTCAATTGTGCAGAAAAGAAGAGTTCATCGTCTAATGAAAGTGGGATTCCTCAGCACTACTCCATCAGAGCCGAGTTCGCTTGCTTTTATGAGGAAGTGCTGGGAATAAGCTTCGAAATTGCCCAAACGTTGGGGAATAATACCAAGATAAGGAATTACGGGCTCGGAAAGCTTCGCTTCGTTGAAGTTGCCTTTTCCAGGAATGAGATAGCAATGGGATATGTCAGCTCTACAATATCGAAATTCAACTCCCCTAGCTAATCTTATACTTCTTTTGATACTCATGAAGTTGAGCCAAGTAACGTTGAGAAAATATGTAATGACTCAGAATTAGGATCGCGAGAAGCTCAGATGTGGCTCAACGGGAAGAGTTACATGGGATTGAATGGGAAAATCGTCGATCTCACTTTTCTCAAAAAGCCCTCCACCGATTTTTTCCGTTCTTATGGGAAAATCTTCCATTTATCATGTAGTTTACGTGAGCAAAAGAATTCTCGATGCGCAAGCACCTCTCGGTTAAAGTCGTTTCAAGCGGACCGTGCAACTCGATAAAGAGGATAAGTTTCCACGAGTGCATTGTACGGTTTCTAATGGGTGTTGGATAAGTTTCATCATTGATCACTGAGAATCTAGGAAAGATATTTCCAACGTGTATTAGTAAGAAACTCAACCAAGCATGCTAGCTTTCGCCAAGATACGTGAATGGCTTTGAATTATATCTGAAAATTTAATGAAGAAAAGTCGAATAACAGCGAGGCTCACTGATGGGCTCCAATTCAGAATGCTGCATTACCTCTTCATGATGATCGAAAAGGTAGCTCTTGGAGAAATCAAACTCTCACTGGGCTTCAAATAGAAGAAAACTGAGTCGCTGTACTCAACTCGACGAAATCTGAGAATTTCTCATCGCAATGATAGGAACTCAATATTGTAGAAATCGTCATAACTACCTTCATTGGGTCTGAATCCTCCCTATATGAATCACTCAACATTCTGGTCTCGATTCAATCCTCTCAAATTAAATTTTGCCCGCAGAAGTATGTTCATTATCGTGATTCATAGGCAAACTTTTCTATCGCGAATTTAACTTTCTGTACAAAAATGATCTAATATCCTACAGTCTACCTTCAACTTGTGAGTCGACTGTATTGTTAATATTAAGATTCGCTTCAGATGGTAGTGTGACGTTTTTCAAGTATTGCTATTAAACGTATTGGCGGGACTCGAACACTTTTGGACCCAATGGTGAAGGGTGACATCAGTTCATGCACACTTTAATTAAGTATAGATACAGACCAAAATCAGTTTATATTCGGAAAATGATAAATTTCTCACCTCTTCATCTGCAGCCTCGTGAGTCCCTGAAAAATGAAAGTTGAAGGTCAGCATACGTTATTTGAATAGTGTTGAGTGAGGTGTGATGGCTTGGGGCTTCAATTTCCTCGGGGTTTGCACGCTATTCGAGTTTTCATTCATCCGAACCAAAATTTTGTACAGAGTCCATGGGAACTCACCTCCTTTAAGTTTGTTCTGTATGTGTTCCGGTTTGGATGATCTGTGTGAGGGTGTGCAGTGTGTAGACGACGGAGTCTCACTTTCTGATATAATCTGATAAGTTGTCACGGAATCTCCCATGACGTGATCTCCCTTGTGTATACTTGGTGGATATTCATCAGTGAGGAAGTTCTGGGTGCCAATATTTGTAGGTATATCGAAGTTTATCCTTTGTGAGATCTCAACTGTTCCAATAGAATCTGATGTCTGGCCTAGAATTACTTGTTCCGGAAGAGAAGATCCCATCTGAACTTGACATACCGAGTCTTGTACCACAGAATCTAACCTTTCGGATTCTTGGCACATCTCTGACAAATGTAGCGAGTCTTCCATGATATAATGGAGAAGGTTTCCAGGTAATTGTGTTAAATCGCTCCCCTCATTCGAGAGCGTCGAGTGGTGTATAGTTACATTTCCATCTTCCACTCCTCTTTCCCTGTTAGTTGCCATTTTATCGCTGGGAATGGCTTGATCCGTCATATCTACGTTTGCCTCGTTCTCTTCTAGATGCAGTGATGGTAAATAGTGTCCCACGTTGATTTCTCTTGTTGACTCATCAACTCCATCCGCCTCATCAGATCTTGTTTCTGGCCTGATCGATTTGTCTTCTGATGGCTTATGGGTGATTTGCTCGATAGTCGCTGATGTGGGTTTTGGGAATGATTGTTGCTCCTTTCGTTCGATCACTACCTGTTTCGCTCCCTTAGGAGAATTTCGCGTAAGAGGAGTTATCTTCTCAGGAAGTTCGTGGAGATTATTCAGCTCAGCTGTGTGAGTAGGAGACTCCTCGGGAATTTCGATGGTGAACTTTTCTTCAATGATTACATCCGAGTCTCCTCTCTCTTTTTGTTTCATCTCTTTCGACGAGATTTGTAGTGTTTCTTCTGGTAATATTTGTGTACATTCTGTCGTTCTGTCTCGAACAATCCTCTTCTTCTTCGAATTGGGGCGTTCTCTGCTTTTTGGAACTTTTTCTTTTGAAGGTATAGTTTTGTTCTCAGATTCGACCATAGTGTGATCATCCTCTTCCATTAGTAGCTCTTCATGAAGAGGTGCTCTGGGAGATCCTTCAGCGATGCCATCTTCACATACATCTCTAATTGCTGGGGCCGATTCTCTATCTCTCCCTTCAACTAGTATAGGTCCATAGATCTGCTCATTCTGAGTGTGTGTATTCTCATCTCTTATAGAAAGTTGGACTACTCGTTCGAGGTCTCCATCTTCTGTGACAGGAATCATGGAGTTGCTTTCAATTATCAATGATTCTCCCATCCTCAACAATGTACACGAGGTGCTCCCATTCGTTCGAGCTACTGTTTCATCTTGTTCGTTCCTGGTAGTTAGAGAATTCAGATCTGCTCCTCCATCTCTCTGATCAATTAGTTCATGAGCCTCTTGTCTCGTGTTAGGGACATCATTGATATCAGATTCTTCGGGAGCGGTTCTTGAGTATTCTTCATTCAATGTATCGCTTTGTACCCCATCCTTGTGCAAATGCATACGTGTTTCAGAAAGATGGTCCTGCATATCGTTTGCGGGAGCCTTACGTTGCATTTCAATATTGATAGAGCTCTCTATCACGCACGGTTGCGATATTGTATCTTGCGCTGGAATGGGAGCCTTTGCATTCTGGCCATCCGATGTTGGTTTTGGTGAGACTTTTTTCATTCTTTTGGTCAATTTTCCATTTCTCTTAGTGGAAACTCCACCCAAATCTTCGTTGGTTTGAATGGAAGTCAATCTGTCTTTGAGTGAGTCTTCCAGTTGATCGTTCAATGGAATATCATCACCCATTGCTTGTTTTAAAATTTCTTCATGACTCTTCTCCATGATGGAGCATACATTATTGTCACTCGGAGAGTCTTTTGAAGATTGATTTTCAATTCCAACCGGTGGCGATCCATTCGTCTCGTTATTTTCTTCGAGGATATCGGGATTGATATTTGTTTCCAATCGTCCCACATTAATTTCTTGTAGTGACACGGTTATTCGTTGACTGGTACTCCCACTCAATTGCGGCGAGATTTCATACTTCCCCAACGCGATCTCTTCGATATTCGTTGACTGAAAATTGTCAACGTTCTCTGATTGGAATACTCCGAACAGCGCTCGTTTAGTTTCGATGATCGAATTTCTTGCTCCTATTCCATGCTCAACGCATGGGGTCTCATTAATTCGCAATATTGTGGGCGTTTCTCGCTGGTGAGCTACGTCAGAATGTTCTGCATCAATTGTGAGTTCCTCAGGTTCTCGTATCTGATCAAAGCTATGGCTTGTGGGCAGACTGTCAACAAATCTAACAGATGACTTCGTTGGTCGCTTGCCTTTCTGGCGCCTCCCTACAAATTTTTCAGTATCGTGTTCGTCGTATACACCACCATGTACTTTCATTTCATCGTCGATTTGGGATGTCGCATCATTTCGCGTTTCAATGAGGATTTCTTCCAGTTTGTTAATCGTTGCACTTGGAGAAATCAAAGTTCCTGATTCTAAAGGAACTCTTTCTTTGAATTCTATCGTAGTAACAAAATTGAGTTCGTCGGTGATCGATATATTCAATGGCAAATTATCGCCGAGTTTCAGGAGATGTTCGTATGATCCATCCTCAATATCTTGAATAATCTGACGTGCTCGATCGACAGGTTTTACGTGGCTCTGATGATCGGATTTAGAATGAGCCTCTAGCGCCCGTGTTTCGGCACTACGGTGCTCTCTTGATACTAATCTGAGTGTATCGGAAGTCTCCGAATGAGGAGTACACACGCTGTCGAAAATTCCTTCAACAAAATCTAATCGTTCGTTACTTGCAATATTTATATTAGTAACTTCTTGGATCGCGGCAATGTCTTTTGATGGGATATTCTGTTTCGCGACTTTTGTTTCTTGAAGCATACTTTCGCACGTTGATATAAGGTCCTTTGTCTTTGCCTCTAACGGAACCTCGCATTTCATCGTGAGTGTCGATGTGAGAGGCTGTACACCTTCATAAGGTACAATCTCACTGATTTCGAATCCATTACTACAATCCTCAGTTGGCATAACTGACGTGAGAACAATTTCCTCATGATAAACCACACATTCGTCCAGTGTTTCATCAATAACCGTACAAGTTCTCCAGGTTGTAAGAGAATTCTGTCCCGACTCCTCCTTGAATTTTGACGACTCCACCATTTCCTCACCAATAACAGAGTGATGAATTGACTCGCTACCTCCAGTTGCTTCTGAAGATTGATCAGCTTTTACGGTGCTGGTTGTAACGTTTCGGTTATCTAATTCGACTTTTGGCATAAGTTTGATAAGGTCCATATCACTTGATGATTCTTCGATCTTTTCATTAATAATCATTGTTGAAGATGTTACATCTTCGCCAAGTACTTCGGTTTCCACTGAATTCTCATATCTCACTTTTGTCGATTTCTTCTTCTTAAGTCTCTTCTTCTCATCGCGTATAATTTTTTCTTGATTGGGCACTAATGATCCCTCGAGTAGATTAGATATAGAATCCTCTAGCTGTTCATCTTTGATCTGATTCACTAATGCCTGACAGATTAAACCTCCGAACTCCGGAAGATTCGCAAGTGGAGTAACCGTGTCTGAAATCTCCTCCTGGACTGGCGCTCCCCTAACTTTGACAGTCTTGTCAGTCGATGAAGATGTTTTCTCCATTTTCCTTCTCCTCTTCTGTTCGATTTGCTGGGCACCGAGTGATTCATCTTCATCGAGAACATTTGAGATATGATCATTTTTCTCAGATTGTTCCGACTTCACCTCGATGCGGGAAGTTGATCCAAGAGGAAACGATGCTCTGACCGCAATTTCTGAAATGTGGTCAACATCATTCGAAACTAACACATTTTCGGGCAAGTACTCGGCATTCATGATCGAACAATCTAAAGCATCTTCGAGAGTGATTTCCTTTGGGATAGATTGCTGCAATGCAGTATCAGCTCTTTTCAATTTGATGGTTCTTTCCACAGAGTCATTCGATTCAATACTATCAACAAAGATCATTGTGTCATCAAATTGTTCGATGGAGGTAGAGTTCTCCTCATATGTGAGTAATTCTGGAACACAGCTCTCTTGAGGTGAGTGGTCATCCACGTGATCTATCTCGAATCTTTGATTCTCGTCGAGTGACTGGAATTTGACGGATCGAGTTGTTTCCATCTTCTTTCTCTTCTTCTTCTTCCTTATCTCGCAGCTTGCAGACTCATCTTCGAGCATAGCGATCGAATTATTTGAATCGACCATGACTCTTCCTTCAACTGGGTGATCAGTTGAAATCAAGAGGACCGGCTTCTCCGTGGCATATTCTTTATTCAGTATGTCAGCCTCATCGTGATCAACTACGAATACTGTATCCTCAGCTTGCCTCAGCGAAGGACTTTTAGGTTTCTTCTTTGTTGTCAGAAGCGTGCTCGAAGAATTTTCCAGAATTGATTGATCGTCACGATCAACATCATCTACTTCCTCGATGATTGTGGGAACGATTTCCCCGTCGAAGTTGAATCCGTCCATTTCTTGTATATCCATGAAATTTTTCTTGGGGATTGATGGTAATTTTGATTTTGTGTCTTCAACTTCTTCTTCTATTATTATTACTTGATTCTCTTCAGGCATCGACCCTTTTTTCTTTATGATAGTTTTCCTAGTCTTGATAGCTTCGTTTTCATTGTCACTGCCCCTTCTGAATTTCGTAGTGTATTCTTCTACAACCTCTGAATTGGAATCATTGAAGTCCTGGTGTTTTGTGCTGATGAACATGTTGTTTTGTCTGTTTCGTGTAGATGTTTCAGAATGTACTTGTACTGGTTCTTGAGTTCCTTCTGAAATGTGAGATATAAGATGTGTGAACGACTGCATATCAAGAGTTGAAGTGGAGTTACTTGTGATGAAATGCGAAACTCATAATAAATTTGTGAAGTAGTGGAGCGATATGAGAAAATAGAGTTGACCCATGATGTACCAATGGGGTATTATTGCACATTATTGCACATTCCTGTGCAGAACTGACTCACAAGGAAAGATCGAGTAGCCTGGGAGGGGGGGGGGGTAGAGCTAAGATAGGATCTCATTCAGTCCGCGAGTCAATGAAGATTACCACATCGGACGAATTTTTTGTCACTTCTGCTCATATACATTACGTCTGATATACGTAAGATGATTGGAAATTTCTACTTTTCGAGCAAAGCAGTTTTGACTCCTTTCCGGCTTACCTACCTGGTTTTCGGTCAAAAGTCCGAATCCATTTTTCTGAATAGACGAAACTCCGAATGACCAAAACTCCGAAGCCGTTTTTCTGAAAACAGAAAGTCCGAATGGACAAAACTCCGAATGACCAGAAGTCCGAATGGTCAAAAATCCAAATGAACGATATCCGAATGGTCAAAACTCAAAATAAACGAAAATCGAAATAATCACAATTTAAATGTCTATGTATAGCAAAATTACGGAATATGATTACACCCAGATCACGATCGCTATAGTGAGACGTTCATTGTTTACTTCGTCGTGGCTTGGATCGATTGACTGATTGCGATCAATATACGCAGTATTACTCGCGAATCAGCTCCGCGTCTACCATGGAGCCGAAAGTTGTGGAAAAAAAACTCTTGTTGGGCGGATTTGTGTATTTTCGATCAAAAATAGTGCCGGGGAGAAGAGAAAATGGTTTGTTCTGCAACGCCGTCCGTAAATCATGACGGGTGATTAGAATAAGTTATCATCAAGATGGGAGAGTCCTAGACTTTTTGCGAGCTGTGGGTCACAACATTCCAATCACACTATATTGAGATTTCGTATATATTGTAGGCTGTTACTCCTTCGTTGACCTCTCACTTTCAGGAGAACATGGTAAATTTCATACGTGTACTACTTCAAAACTTCACAATCACTGGTGCAATATGTATTTCGAACGTGTAATGTGCTGCGTGTAGTTTGTGATCATGATGTGAAATGATGAAATATTTATGTAAATGATTCTTGACTGATTCAGTGCAAATACTATGTATCCATTTATCAGTAGTTAAAGTTGATTAATAAATTAGAATTTTTCTAAATATTTTCGGATTTTGTCCGTTCGAAATGGTCCCCGGAGTTTTGGTCATTCGGAGTTTCGTCCATTCGGAGAAATGGATTCGGACTTTTGATCGAGAACCGCCTAGCTAGAGTTCTAGAATATTGGGATCCATGCTAACCTAACACACCGTAGTGTAGACTAAAAATGAACCAAAGATGCACGACCGTTGGAACTTGGATGGAATAAGGAACTTGCATGAAAAAAAATTCAGCTTGCTTTTGATCTGAATCTGATTATTAGGGTGAGTGTAGACTATCTACAAAAATTTCGGCTGAAAATATGCCGTTAACATTTGAGAATTTGCGATCAAAATCGTCGAGAAATCGTAATTATTAGATTCTCGCTCAAACGATTTTCATTGGTCGGACAATCGTGACGTCACGATTGCTAGGGGGCTGAAAATTGTGATTTTTTTGAGGTTATGGCAAAATCTTGACGTGCTGGGACCAAACTGAGCCCGGATTCGGGTTCAGCGACATCAAATACATAAAGGTAGCATGGTTTGGGAGTTAGGTCAGAACTTTTTTCTTGTGGGGCTGTGAAACAACCGCGTCTATCAGACTTGATATAGTCCTAGGACGTGAGTGATAATATTGTCAACTACTGTAGAAATTCACCTCCTGGCAGATTACCGGATGGCTACCATACTCGTGGCTACAAAACCATACAGGATGGTATATACTTCCAGCAATGAAATCGTCAATCCAAGAGTAACTGTAGTTTCTTGGCGAGAGTACTAAAGCGCCGAAGTTTTGATGTTCGATTCTAGGCAAGCGGACGTCGTATCTTTTACGTGACCTCGCTTACTGCCGATCTTATCAATCACATTTTCAACGAACTCCATGTCTTCTCTATTAGTGTGGATGTCTTTCGTGAAATCCCGCTTGGAGGTCATTATTGACGTCATTTGGAGGTCAAGTGATTTTTCCGAATAGAAACAATTATTTTCCACCTCGGATCCTGAAAAAGCGTGAAGAACTATGCGACTTTCATCTGAAATATTTCTGATTCGACTAGACCTTAGCGATGGTCGAATGACCTTGAAAATGACATCCAAAGTCACTAGTTCATTCTCGCTGTGATAATCAACAACCTTTACCCCAAGCATTTTTCGATAAAACGCTTACTCTTGAAGCCACGGCGGACACCGTCTATCGTTATTGACCTCCATGCATCTCGCCAAGGTCAAATTGGATCAATAAGTGTTTTCGACAAAAGTTCGTATCATTTCACGCTCTTTCAGAATCCGAGATCAGAGATGGTGTTTTTGTCCGGAGAAATCGAATTGACCTCCAAATAGCCTTGAAAACGGCCCCCAACATCAAAACTCAGGTTCGTGACTTTTTATCACCATAATCATGAATACCTCCAAATAAAATTACTTTCCCATGGAACGTTTACTCTTGGAGTTACGGCGCTTACTGGTTCTTTATACTGACCTCCGTTTATCTCGCCAAGGTCAATACGGATCGAAAAACGTTTCCGACAAAGGTTCATGGTTTTCCACGCTCTTTAAAAGTCCGAGGCAACATTAGGTGTTCCCATCTGGAAAAATCGAGTTGATCTCCTAATATCTTTAAGAATGACCTCCAAGGTCGAAACTAGGGTCACAACCTGATGTTCCCTCAAATCAAAGGGACACGTGTTTCAGCTTTTCTCTCCGATTTTCAACCGTTTCTGAACAGTCGGGGATGGGGTGCTCACTTCTCGCACATCCTATATAATGAACAACACAGTTACAACATAGTCCTAGTTGCAATTTTCTCAGGAAATGATATTAGTCTCTAGTAACTGAACGTTGTCAGGAGGCTACTTCAGATTTGGCATCATTAACGGGCTAGGTAATGGCTTCATATAGTTGATTGTTAGTATCTGCTAGCTCTTACATGAGACGACGAGGCATGTCTAACAAGGTGGAGCACAAAATGTTGTTCGGAAGCTGCCAGTTTTACCGATGACATGGATATTTTTTTTCTAAAAAAGAGTCAGCCTTCACGAAAGGTCAAGGAGATGTAACCACTAACAAAGCCCCAGCAGTCTATGGATAACGTTTAGTTATTTGAGAGTGACATCATTCTCTGAAGATATTGCTGAGATGATTGTCTGTATTGTAACTGTGTCGTTTCATGTCTTGCTCGATATCTTTATATTATGTTTCCATTCGTAGTGAGTTTGATGTATACAAAGGAGAATGGAAGTCTCTATCTATCACGCATACCAGTTGATCGCCCGTACAAGCCAAATCAACTCGGGGAACTTAAGGAAGCTACAGCGTCCAAACTTCTTGAGATATTCTGAATTGGAAAAATCATGGTGCATACTCCATGATATCAGGAATTTATTGCAGTTTCGCAGTTTTGGAATATTCAGGTTGCCAACCTTGATTGTGAGGGGGGAATTCCCAAAGTATTGTGACCTTACTTGGTGTGTTACGGGCGCTGACCATGAAATGAGCCCTACTTCAATATCTCCAAGTGTTACCGCGACCAGTAGTTGCGTACGGGTAGATAGTTCATTGATGAACAATATTTCATTTGGAAACATGCATGTTGTCGATGTCTAAAATACAGGACAACATATATAGTCCAGTCTGCCTGCATAACGGAAGCTTCATAAAATATAACCGAACACAAGTTGATGATTTAGAAAGAGGAGATCAAGTCGACGAGGAGGATATCTTCTGTCGATCGCTAAGGGCAGGATGTTGGTAATATGTTGAAAGAACTAGATTTACATGTGAGAGAACTCTTTATGACTGACATTTTATCTGGCACAGGTAACATTTCCAGCATCTTGTCCCTAAAGATCGACACAAAATACTCATCTCATCGTTATTTCTCAAGGACGAAAAACCACTATCATGATTATCAGGAGATCAAATCCATTAAGAATTTGACGACCGTGTCTAACAATTTTCGCGAATCCCTCTTCGATACTGTATCAGAGACCGACAAAGTGCGTTCTATGCCATTATTGCTGGAGCTGCTAAGTTAATCGAAAAAAGTTCCAGATAAAAGTTATAGGTTTTACAAAGACAAAGAATTCAAGCTCAAATATGTGGTCGCGGTCATTTGCATACGGTGGCCCTTAGTGACAGAGCATAGACAGATCGGTCGAAGTCGCTAGAGTTCGGTGGAGTTCGAGGGAAGAAAACTGGAGAAAAATGCTACTTCTCTCGAATATTGTGATATAGCTCTTCGGGAACAGTACATGATTTGGATTGGGATATTTCGATTCACACGAGCATGGGATAATTGAAGAAGACCAGGTTTATCAAACCAATCAGTGCATTGTGAATCACGATGATGGAGACACGACGATACTCTTCCATCATTCTCGCTGTTTCGTGAAGACAAACTTGGATATTCTCAAATATATCACCTCTTTCAGGCTTTGTGAGGAATTCATTCATATCCGTTGAGAAATTCTCGACTGCAAAATATTGCCCAGCTCGCACATCACAACTGCCTGTTCAAACCACACTGTGGTGATGTCATAGAGAACGGGGATTTACCCAGTACATTGTAGAATCAACTCACATTCATTGCACTCAAACAACTTCTACCTCTTCGAGTGTATCTTCGATTTGAATGAAAATCAAGTGATTCCATTACACTCAGAAGATGTTGATGATGGGATAACGCGCACTATGATCAAATCAGGAATTTTTAGCATGATGGGAATGAAATTCCCAAGAGCACGGCTTTTATTACTCAATATTTTGTCTTGGACTGGGGAGATACCACGCCAAACTAAAGACTGTAACTTTGAAAGAGTTCGGGAATGAAAATTTCTAAATTCTTTTCGTCAGCATTTGGCGAGAAATATGAGTTTCATCTTCTTCCGGAATCGATGAGATACCCATCAATTACTGTGATGATCTACCCATAGAACTCAGATTTTAGTCAACCTTGTATCATTACGGGTCAAGATGTGCGGCCGCAATGGAGAAATTGAACCTCAGCTAATCAACTCTGGATAGTAGTATTTTTTACAACAGGACACGAATGATCAAATTTATGTACTTCAAATCACAGTCCAGACTCAGCTTAGCTTGATTTTGACATGCATCTCAAAGTTGTGCAGATCATTCTTGATAATTTCGTGTACTCAAATATATTTCTTTACGATCTCCGTAATTGTGAATTCGGGAATAAAGTGAACTGCAATGAGTGACGGTCAGCGGTCATTTGAGATCATTTGTCTCGCTTGCGCTCAATGGCCTATGATACGATTGCGAGTGAGACGATTGATCTCGACGGGTGACTGACCATCACCGTCATTGCAGTTCAGCTCGTTCCCGAGAGTATTTTATTGTTATTGAGATGAAATATGTATGATGATACTTACTGATCAGTTGTAAATGATCTTTGTGCAAGGAGGGCTCAGCCTTCTTCGCAGTGGGATGGATTGTTTCGAAATGATGTGTTTCTGTTTCTTCTGCATTTTGTTCAAGAACAACGATGCTGTATCGGGTGTCTTCGATTTCTTTGGCTGTTTTACTTGACGGATGACTTAATGTGAGGCCTGTAGTAGATATCTCTGGAAGTGTCTCTGATTTGATTGCAACCTGTGTTTTGTTCATTCGTATGTCAGCCCTACTTTCCTCTTGGGGAATAGTCTTCAATTCATGCACAATATTATCTTCTACAGGAACATTTGTCACGACTACACTTCTATTTTGTTCGAATCTGATCTCTGCATGCACGTGTTGATTCTTGGTGGGTACATCTAAAATATCATCACTTTCATGCACTATAATTTGTTCATTTCGTAGACTTTCATGCGTCAAATTTTTAATCTCGGCGATGTCTTCATCTGGTACGTGGCTGGTAGGTATATTACTGATTCCAGAACAAACCACAGTCTCAAGAACTTCCGATGTATTCTTTCCTTCTAATTGAACCCGTGCGATACCATCTCTCGGAATTTCCTTCTCTTTCATTCTCATTTCTTTCTCATCACAAGTAACCACGAAAATCTCCAAAGGCTCTACCCCATCCATAACTAGATGACCCTCTGCTTCATTCGTAACATACGTCTTTGTTATTGCAGAGACATCAGTGAGAGGCATAGGTTGTGAAGCCTCGAGAGCATCAGCACAGATTAATTTTGATGTTGTTGTCTCGGATTGTGGTGCTCGAATACCCTCGAGATGTTCTATACCAACTTCTGCGGTTGCTTCTTCAGTCTCGATCGCTTCAACGCTCATCATATGCATAGAAGCTATTGAAGATTTTGGCAATGTAGCCGAGTCAAATGCCGTCTCATTCTCTCGTGCTACGGTTTCGGAGACATCAATAGGGATCATTCCTTCGACACTCGGGGTCACTTTGTGTTGACTTATAGGTTCAGATGTGTCCAGAGCTTCAGCCTCAACAAGATGGTGGGTTTCTGATACCCCAGTTGCTTCCGTATAAGCCACTTCGCAGATCGCTTCCGCATGACTAACTTTTGATCTCTGAGAGAGTTTGGATTCACTTTCGTTTGTGAATGATTCACTCACGTTTACTGCTTCCAACTCATCGTAAGAGATCTTACTCTGGCTCTCTCCAAGTTCCTTGACATCTTGCAGAGGTTTCGAACCCTCAGACAATGTTATTTGCATTATTTCCAGAGCACTTGCACCACTAATTGATTCTTGTGCTTTTTGTGTTAAAGGTGACTCGTCCGGAACCATTTCTTTCTCTTTTTCTGTACTTTCAGTCTGTGAGATGACTACAGATTGGAGTCCTTCTAATTCTGGTCTACCAAATTCTTCCGGAAGAGTTTCAGCTTTGATGAATGCTTCAGTACTCATAAGCCCCATCATTTCTGATATGCCTTTTGCTTCTTCCGTTTGCATATTGACTAATGCAGATATGGATGATGGCATTTCATCAACGGCGATGGGTATATTACTTTCATTGGTATTGACTCGCGTTTGCACTAACGATCGTAATGTATTCACAGAAAGATCTGCAAAACGATTCTCAGGAATATTCTCTGCTGTGAGAGGCTCTACATTTGTATTAGGTATGATATGGCTAGTTTCAATTACTCGATGACCCTTGAGTTTAGCTTCAGCGAATTCCATAGTACCTCGTTCGAAACCTGGCAGTGCCGTTTCTTTTTCATGAGAGAGTGTTTCTGTGACATTCAGGTGCTCATGTCCTTGGAGATTCTCTTCACCCCGCCGTAAGTCAGGTAACTGGTTCGACGCTAAATTTTCGGTCGTCTGAGATACTGATACTTCGTCAATTTGTGTTGCATTATACCCTGGTATGTGGATATCAGCAGTTCTCCCAGCCAAGATAGTTGTATGCGTTAAATCGTCTTCTTGTTCAATAACAGTGACCGAGGATGACTGCAAAGGAATATAAGAGTCGAAATGTTGTTCTCCCTCTGCTTCCTTTGGAGTTCCTTCTGGTATGAATTCTTGTGCACTCGTGAGAGGTATCACCTCTGAAGTGACTGCGATCTCTTGGCCACTTATATCGCCGGTAGCAGTCTTTTCACTTGGTTGATCTGCTGCCATGAGAGCTTGCTCAGCGTCTGACGGTATCGATTGAGATACTAGCACGGAGTTTAATTCATCCATTTTCAGTTCTCCACGTTCATCTTTATAGTCTCTACCAGTTTTTAGTTTTGTTGTGCTGATCATTGAATCTATTTCCAAGTTTTGCGCAACTTGTTGACTCACAATTTTTATATCTGCTGTAGATGTATCGTGTCTAGTTTTGCTTTCTATGTTCTCAATCTTCTCATCTAGATGGACCATTGAGACGACTAAGGGCTTGATCACATCGAGTTTCGTTTCAACTCTATATTCTTCGTTCGTAGAATGGTTATGCATTTCTGTAATTGTGGAATTAGCAGTAACTTCTGTGGTCTCGATCGCAGGTTGCGTCGTCAAAACTTCTGCTGCTGTGAATTTCGGTGGAACTTGTGGACTTGAGAACGTAATAGTTGCCTCTTCCACTGTCGTTTGAGAAACCTGAAGCGGTATCTCATCCTTTAAGGTTGTAGAAGCTTTTTGCGTTCCAATCAATGAGCTCTCTTCTAATTGAACTGCATGATCAGATGTTATCACTTCGTTTATTTCAGGGGCTTCCCGTTTAGGAAGTTCTGATGATAATTCTGGATGTTTCGATTCCCTCTCCTCTAATTTCTCTAGATTTGTCTCTGTTTCATTGCAAACAACCTGAGACGTACTAGCTATTTTGAAAGTATCGATATCCACTAAACCCTGCATACTACTGACTTTATCCTCAAGCAGCTCATCGATTTGATTCATTGAGATTATTTCAGTTTTTTCTGCGACTTTTTGGCCATAAACTTGAGGAACCGCACTCTCTACTAGTGGTGAAAAAATTTTCGGGGCTCTTCCTTCGGACTCATGACAAATTGATTGACTTATAGTCGCCAGGGGAAGACTCTCCATTACACGTTTACTCTCAGCCTCATGAGGCAATGGAGTAATTTCAAGACTTTGAGTATTTGAAACTGTCATAGTTTCTAGAGTTTCCGCTATATCTCTACCACTGAGTTCCATAGTCGCTTTCTTATCTTCAGGTACTGATGGTATGTCTAAAGAATTTTCTGATTCAGTAGCAACAGTTTCAGATACCGTAGCCGCTTTGAATGTTTCAAAATGCTCATCTTTCTGTTTTTCCGAGATTTGAATTGTCTGAATGAAATCACCAGTGTTATCCGAAACTGTTATCTGAGATACTTGCACTGCATCAGTGGTGGAGATCCTGCTGTCGGCAAAATCAGTATTCGTAGTCTTGAGAATTTTTAACCTTTTCTCTGTATCTGCTGGTGTCGTCAATTCTGTTACAGCCAATGTTAGAGTTTCCAACATAGCTTCTCCGGTTTGTGTTTTGGGCGGTACCGTATGATGAAGCTCTTGGGATTGCTGATTTGTCATTACCTCGTTGGTCTGTGCTATTTTCCTACTGTCAATATTGATGTTTACTTTTCCAAGAGAAGGCATATCTTCTCCTTTCAAAGCCATCTCATTCTCATTGCAGATGGCTTCGGAAGTGAGAACGGGATAAACCATATCTACTTGGGGTTTTCCCGTGAAGCTTTGCTCTTTGAGCTCAGAAACATTTCCTTCAACCGTATTCATCGTCTCTACCTCTTCAGTTTGCGCGATTTCTCTACCAGAAAGAGTAAAATGCGCTTCTTGTCGAGATGGGATGTCCAAAGTATCAAGATGAGTTTCTTTCTCACCCGTTACAATTTGTGAAGTCTGAAGTGATGAGATTTCTTGAATTGTTTGTTCAGACTTCTGCCCGTGTGGTCTCACAATCTCTGACATCTCTCCTAGATTAGCCATTGCCAAGATTTCTGAGATTTCTGCAATTCCTTGACCTTGAACATCCAAATGAGCTAATTTTTTCATCGGCTCTTCCTTATTAATCAAAGCGATCTCCACATCTCCTGTGACTACTTCTGACACATCGATGGCTGAATATTCGTCTACCACATCCTTCAAGTTTTCTCCCTTAGGCATCAGCTCTCCCGCCAAGTCACCGGGGAAAGTGTCACCGAGGAGCTCAGTGGTCAAAGCCACGTCTCGACTGATCAATGTTTCAGCTACCTTAGCAACGTGGCTGGTGTGTTCCTTATCTTTTTCCAAAGACTCTCCAATTTCATTCGACACCACTTCGGAAACCAATAGAGATGTCATTTCTGTAATGCCTGCTGAACTCTCAAACCTTGCAATTTCTCTCGGGATGAACGAATCCTCTTTGTCTTGAGTGACAACCTCAGATATTTCTAGAGAATGGAGATCCTTCGACCTCACTGTTGCGCTTTCAAGGGGAGCCTTCTGCTGTTTTCTCAGATCCGTCTCTGACTGTTGGGCTTCACTCTCTAAAATTATCAAACTCTCTCGAGTATCTTGTGTAATTGTTGCATTTTTCAAATCACATGTTGAATCAGACTGTTTGTCAGGAATGTCCAATTGTGCTTCCACGAGCGTTGTCTGTAGCGGTATTTTCCCTGCTTCGACTGCTGCAAAAGCGGTCATACTCGATGGTACTGACATGTTTGCCAAATTCCCGACATTGTGAGCAATCTCATGTTCAAGAATTTCTGGAGCAACTTGGTCGATTGTGAGGTTCCCAGTGGCAGTATGGCTATCTGGAATCATTTGCACTTGATGGGGGTTTTCTTTCTCTCCAGGTGTTATTGTTGAGACGATGAGGCCTCTTTCTTCAATTACATGAGAATCAGCGTGACTGCTGCTCGGTTTTTCATCATCTTCCAGGATTCCTTCAACATCGTGAGTTTGAGTCTCTTCAATTGTAGGAGTATCGATCGCAATAGGTGTTTTCGTCGCTAAAGCAGATGATGGCTCTTTGCGTTCCAGCGTTCCCGGCAACATACTCAAATTCACTTCGGATTTCTCAGCAACTCTGTGTCCCATCAAATCAACGTCGGCAAACTTTTCTCTAGGCTTGGTCGGAATCCCTAAATCTCCTATTGCGTGATCAGGAATCACTCTAGACACAACGGAGACTCTGGTGGCATCTTCAATATCTATTTTGGCTGTATTTATTTCTGGTGATGTCTCAGTCCGGAGTTCTTTCCCTTGCTCAGAGATGATTGTTTCCTCTTGGATGATGCTTTCAAATGGAATACGTTGTTCCTTCGCAGTAATATTCTCCGGAGACGCATTATCTATGAAACCTGTCGTTGTGTTCGGGATTACTTCGCTTGACTCCGCAACTGTGTGGGATTGAATGTATTTTGTAATCACAAATTGTTCATTAACTTCTCCATCTAGAGTTAATCTGTTCTCAGTATCAGAAGCTATGGATTCTGTAACCTGTATACTCAAATTTTCTTCAAACAGAGTGTTTGAAGACTTTGCGTCGGGTCTTTTTGTGTCAACGAATATCGACTCTTTATCTGCCGAAGATATGTCCAAGGTCACAACGCTATGCAGAGGAACATGATCTACTTTTGCGTGTGATGACAACAGTTCTTCTATGTTGAAGTGATCAGTGGTACTGCTGGGGTGAATTTCGCTTGTTTGTGCAACAAAATGACTTGTCATATCACTAGCTGCTGATTCCAATTTTTTCTCTTCAAGAACCGTAAGTTCACTTTCAGTCTCTAAAGCATCGACTGCAGATATAGATAATGTATCTCCTATCTCAAATGTAATGTCTGCTCTTCGGTCTGTTAGTGGAACATCGAGGAATGGTTTCTCTTTCTCCTGGACGAGTATTTCCTCTATTTTAGTTGACTCGAGAGCCAATACAGAAGATTCCGAATTTACTGCTCTGGCTTTTTCTTCCTCTATAAGGTCTCCAAGGTCGCTTCCGCTTACGACCTCAAAGGTGACAGCTGTCTTATGGCCATCGTAATCGACTATCACTCTCTCGGAAGGATAATCTGATTTTGCAACAACGGTGCCTTCTTTGTCCTGAACATTTGTTTCCGTTACTTCTATGCCCCTTTCTTCCTCGAAAGTTGTCTCACTTTTGTGCATATCTGGCTTGTTCTCTTCCCGAAATGAAGACTCTGACTCTGAAATAGTGGTCTCAATTCTTTGAGCTATATTGAGGCCACTCTGCTTGATTATTGCAGTTGTATGCTCTACATCCTCCTGTTGCAACATCTGTGCATCGAACGCTGGTACTACTTCTTCTTTCCCTGGAACTCGATGGCCATCTGTGATGTTCATAATTGAGACCTGAGATGCTGGTGACTCATTCCTTTGATACTGTGCTTCCTGTAACATGACATGTAGGTAAATTTCTGAAATCCTAATTGTCTTATTTATGACTTTTGTTTGATGTTTATCATTATTTCCTGTTATACTATGGGTGATTCGTGGGGGTAATTCTTTCTGGTAATACAAGCTTCAAAATTGGAAATCTAATGTGATCTCATGAATCTATACATAACAGCAGTAGATATAGAATAATGAATCCATAGTTCCTAAGAGCTGAACTACATCCACAAGGGATTAATGCGCTATTCGCGTATTTTATATTCAATCGGAAATCACCTCACATTCTATTAATTAATCTTCCAGCCCTATCAGACCCTATAGAAGGATAGTACTATCCCTGACAATGATAGAAATGAATTCGGAAAAGATAAACATTAGCTCAAAAAAAGTCATAAACCTCGAGAAGGCAGTCTTCTGAGAGCCCGAGCCTATGCGATTTGAGAATCTCGTCTGATTCATTGCAGTTTTCAAGTCGAAATTTTTATTCCTTATATACAGAATTATCCAAAAAATCATGTGAGCATCGTGCATCCACTCCCAAATTCCTCTCACATCAGGACAAGAACCACTGAAATATTGAGACTCGCCCACTCAATTTCGAAAGACGGAAGTATCTGATACATTAGCACATATCAATTACCACATTCAATGAGCGAGAATATTCATTCGAGGACTTTATTTGGGCTTCGATATCAAAAATGGAGCTCTGCTTAAGAACCACAGTTAACAAAGTAAAGAACGCCTGGTCGATTACTCTGAATATTTGCTACAAGCTCAAAGTATTGGCAAATAAAAAAATATGTATGTCAATTTTAAAGTGGAGCTAGATAAGAGGAAGAGATAATTGTTCCACCTACAATTTCTGAATGAGTGTGGATGCTACATCGACTCCTCGTCTATGAAGGTATATGATTCGAATTTTTTTTTGATAAAGACATGTTAACTTGAGCTCAAGACTGGTCGGAAGTTGGATGGGTTTGATCGGAAATATCGCAATGAAAGGGTAGACATTTACTCTGAGGACCTACACTTCCAGGACACGGATCTTTCGAAGCTTGCCAACTCTTGAATTATAGATTCTAATCGAATTAAATTTGAATTTTCCATTTGGAGTATGCATACCTTATTGAAAGTGACCATGACATCATTGATGATTGAGTTATCTATCGTTAGGAATTCCAAATCAGCTCGATGCTCCTTCGGGAAATCATCATCCAATTTCTTCTTTTCAACCTCAGCCAGATTAGTTTCTGTAACGATGAGTTCTTCGAATGCATCTTGCTGTACTATAGCATTTTTACTCGTGGGTTGTTCACTGTGGATATCTATTGACCCTTCTTCGGCTTGAATTTGATATTGTATTGGCAGCTCATGAGTTGGAATTTTCAGTAGCACATTTTGCAGTTCAAGCCTCTTAACTTCCAAGATATCAGGCTGCTCACGCTCATGAACCATTGTCTCGTCAGTCGTTGCCCCCGAATGTGTCTCCGTCAACCCTAAGATGGCTTCCTTGGCAGAAGGTTTCAGCTCTTCTTCAAGAGTATCTTCTTTTTCAGCTGTCTCCTGACTAGTGATTATCACACTCTCTAATGATGATGGAATGGGCACAATTTTCTCTTCCGAAGCTTGTTCAATTGACAGGGTTCCTGTGGGAGATTCAGTCCTCACCACTTCTTTCGTAGCAACTGTTTGTGTGGTAAAATCTGCTGTAGCGTTGATACCTTGGATCTTAGGCGCCACTTCGTAATCCAATTCTCTTTCTGTTGCCGTAACTTCCAAAGTATCGATACCTTCAGATTCTGACATTGTAATTTCAGCTGTTTTTTCATCAGGAGTGATAATTTTTTCACTCGGGGATGTGTTCTCGATTGGGAAGAGTTCTTGCACTTTTATCTCTTTGAAAATATCACTAGCAATCATTGCACTCGATAATTCGGGCGCAATCTCCACAACCTCCCCAACAGTACTGAACGGATTGGTTTCATCGACTTGAGATGACACTAGTGAGTGAGTAGGAACTGTTTTACCATAATGATTCGATGGTAGTTCTTGTATGATGAGATTATTTTCTCTGTCAGCAGTGGTTGTTTCATGAACGTTAATGCTTTGAACCCCATCGAAAGACACTGTTGTTGAATATTTCTCGATCTCAACTTGATCATGAAGGAGAATTTCTTTATCCTGAACCATAGTTTCCTCAACAAACCTCGCTGCCTTATTTGTCTCTATAGACTCAATACCAGTCTCTGTGATATATTTCAGACGTTGATCGAATTCCCCAGCAACATCTCCAGTGAGCACTTCACAGATATTAATGTGCTCAGTGGGCCGAATGTCTGATTCTGCTACGGCAATAGAGGGTTTCGATATGTCTGGCATATCTTGTTCAGAGTCTTGCACCATGATGTTCGACACAGTTACGAGTTCAAGAGTCGAGATTGATTTTTGTGCTGATATTCCTTGTGGGCGCTGTTCCACTTGCATCAATGTTTCCTCTTCGACAGCTATCGTTTCTATTCCCGTAACCGACGTATTGTGTTCTAATTCGGTCTCTGCTTGATACTTTGGGGTAGAATCAACCACAAACTCAAATTCTTTGAACTGTGAATCGACGCTCAAGATTTCAATACTTTCAAATGCGTCAACAACTGGTCCTGCTAAATTCAAAGCTTTTTTATCGTCCTCAACGTGTAATTCTTCTCTCTCTTGGATTAGTTGCTCACATACAGTCGGTGCTTTACCTGAATCTGAGATATTAGGTACAGCGTTTTGTACAAGAGGGTACTTGAGGGGCGTAAAGTCTCCTTCTCTCTCTGGCAAATGCATCTCTTCAGTAAAATGTTGTCTCTGCACCGTAACTGATGGTGATGCATTCTCCGTAGGTACAATCGATTCTGGATAGTATTTGCCAGGTGTATCAGATGGGAGTATTTCAAGAACCTGTAGAGAGTCTATTCCCTCAAGTGTGATTTTAGATTCTACTTCTATTCTCTTAAGTTTCTCGAGTTCTTGTTCTTTGATTTCCGCGTGGACCTCAGTTATTGAGATTTCTTTCTGAGGAATAACTGTTCTTTGCAATGACACCTGCTCTGGAACTCTTGCACTTTCGGATTGGCTTTCTCTTTCATTCGTCAATACTTCAGAGATTACTTTTGCTTTTTGAGTATTCAAATTTACCTCTGCTGTACTACACATCTCTTGGCTTAGTACGAGTAAATCTTCGGGTTTAGCTTCGGCCAGATTGATCTCACGGACTGTGATACTTTCTGACGGTGTGATTTCCATTCTTGCTTCAGCCGATGGAGCTTGTCGAGAGCTCGAAAATTCTCCCACCTGATCATGAATCATGGTCTCATTCGTATAATATGATTCGACAGGAGCGATGGCAAATGAAGCATTCTTATCGCTCACTTCCTTAGTCATAACACGCTCTTCTTCTTTCTCTTGGACCAAATGATACTCTCCGACGATGGCATTTTCACTGTCTATACTAATTTTAGCCTTTCCATCTGGAATTTGAGGAATCATTTGATTTGCTACTTTACTAGTTGAGACAGATTCATTCTGTATTCGAGGAATATGTTGCCATAACGAAGGCAAGGCTGAATTTTCCTCAATTTCCAAATCTTCAATTTCTTCCAGCGGCAGCACGTCTTGTTTGATCTTAGATTTCTTACTCTTCAATATTTTTGTCACCAATCTGGATTCCAGCTCTTCTCTTTCTTCTTCTTCCTCCTCTTCTTTGTCCTCTTCAATTTCTATAACGATCCGATCATCTTCTTTTCGTTTCATCTTCTTGTCCCTGATGATCTTTTTCTTCTTATCTTCTTGTTCTTTTCTCGGTTGAATTATTCCGACCGTAGATTTTGGAATCTCTTCTGTTATCTGTTGATCTATGTTCTCATAGTTTGAGGTGCTGAGTTCTGAAATGTCTTCGATCTCTGTTATTTCAACCCCCTCATCCCTAGATTCAAGTGTATCGTCAACTTGAGACTGTTCTTCTGATTTCGTATCTTTGCGTTTTTGCAATGTGTGGTGTGCCTGCTGAGTGTCCTCGTATTCTGTGGAAATCATGTAAGAGTTAAAGTATGATATGGATACTGGATTCCTTAAAACTATTCCATACATCTGTCGTTTACTAGTTTGTTTGGGCATACTTCTTATTCAATTAAGTTGATCCACCTTACGACTTGTGAAGAGATCAATCAATCCACATCTGAATATCGTGAATAAAAAGCATGTACCCATGCAACAATGTGGTATGGATGATGAGGAAGTTGTATTGATTGTTATTTGCAGTAATCAAATATCTTGTATAGAATCTTGTGACCAGTAAATGGACTTAGCGCCAATCCATCATGGCCATCGCAACTCAAGATCATATTTAGTTTCTGCTCATGCTCTGCAATGAAAAATTTCCCAGATCGATTGGGAACTCGAAATCACTCAGCAAATTGAATCAGTTATAGAGATCAAGCATTGGTATCACATTCAGAGTCTTCCGTAATATGTGTTGTACGTATGGATCTATGATTCTCTCGCAGTAATGGTGCCATATTGGATTGGTGATACTAGATGACCCTACGACCAAGACTTTGGGATCACTGAATTGGAACGATTTGTTGCTGGTGAATGTTGACTAGGAAACTCATGTGGGATCATTTTCAAGCATCATTCCATGTAAGATTTGAAAGTAAATACGAATCGAAATTGATGTCAGTTTCCGACTCTAAGAGACGAAAGAATTCTATCGTGGTTTTATACATTACGAATACTCTCTCCTTGATTCTACGACCAATGGGTACTTTCGATAGTATAAGTTGCCTTATCCGGATATTCTCAGAGCGTTTTCGATCCGACCAAACGATATAATCCAAATGACGAACTCTGTTCACATATCTCTATCAGCTGTGTAACTCAAACTCCAGACCACGGAGTCTAGCCAAGTCGAAGACGCTTTGATCAAAACTGTTATGAGTTGGTCTCCACTCCTAAGAGATAACGTTACTCACGACAAGTTATGCAGCAGAATCAATCACAAAATATATTGCGTGATTACGTGATCTAGATATGGTAGGACACATGTTTATTCACAGCAAAAATTAGGCTCTAAATCCAGATCCAAAATTTCATGTGAAAACTATTGCGTTGATAGTTCGATTTGAATTACCATAGTAATCCGAATCGAACATTTAGTTTGGTGACCATTGTACTGTCTGCTTCATACCAACTATCATGGCGCTACCATTGAAGTACAGATGGATAATCCTCAGTAAGAATAGTTGACTTGGTCATGAGTTGTGAGTACTTACATTCAATGTCCACTGCGAAGCGAAGCTTGAAAAGCGTTGATAGATGCCGAGGTAGGTAAAATATTTTCACGGGATTTTCGAAACTATATTTAACAACTACTGCAGGGTTGAGGATTAGGATTCATGTTGTGGTTCAAAGAGTGAGTACTGCGCATTGAAAGCATACAGGCTTAAGCGGAAACTCTGCTATGATTCAATCGAGAAAACATCATGCATCTGAAAAACATAAAAATATATTTGCGCAGCTCAGATATCAATGGATATTACATTTAAAAGGAAAATTTCTACATAGAGCTCGTTTTTGACATATTAAGCAAAGGCGGTTTTTTCTGACACTCATTTTCCATTTCTAACGACAAATTGTCAAAATTCATCATACGCTACACGGACGCAAAACCTAAATCTCACATCTTCGTGAAAACTACGGCGGTCACCTTCGGTTCGAGCTGTAAAAATTCACTCACTGTGCGGAACTTGAGTTCTGCGCTCTCGTATCATTATCCACTATTCCACTTCTTTAATGAATCGAGTGAGAGATTCAAGGGAGTATACTCGATTTAGTGAGTTGATATTCCGAAATGGCGTTACTATAGTACATCAGTACATCAGTATACTGAGAGGGAACATTTACCAAGCCGTGATGCAAACTAAGGTTTATGAGATTATTTGACAAATTTAGGTGACCTTTATCTTCTAATGAAGAGTTAAGACAGCACCTGAGTATTATTCTTCCAGCTCAAATGATTCTAGGTATTCTTATTAACAATAATTCCGTGTAAATATGCCAGCTTTCTCAAAAGAAATTTGAATCTGCTGGACAGATGAGTATTATGCGTGTGATTCATTCGTCACTACTCTAGGCGCATTACAATTTTCCGAACATGAGTAATTTCGCGCGAAAGCGGACCACGAATTGCAGACATATCTCAGATTGATTTTCCACCATTTTCAATCGATTCTATGGTCCAAAAAATGAAGTTGCCACTCTCTATGGGGTCCAAAAATTTTTTTGTTTCCGTGGGGAATATCTTTGTGATAGTATTTTTAGGAAGAAATACCAATCTTTGTTCAGTAAAACGGGTGTAGTTCCGACTTGAGGTAAGATACGACCACGCAAATAGTGGCGTTCGAGAGGTCTTCCAAAAACCATCGAAATATGCTTCGAAAAAAATTTTCCGAGTCCACGGACGCCCCCTTGAGCAAAAAAGTGAGAAACAGAAAAAATTCAATTCCTCAAAAACCAATTTTTTTTAAAATCTGAAAATTCATATTTCGATGTAAAATTATGCGTTCTTACGGAAAAAACTGATTCTGATTTGTGTTTTTGGGTTCTACGCCATTTTTTCACATTTTACCAATATTCTCAGCCTCTTTCGGTTGAAAAATGACTCATTCCGCGCATGCGCAGAAATTTAGCTCGCTGAAACCAATTTCATTGAGAAGCCAAGGAAATTTCCTTCAGAATGACCACTTGGCAGAGTCAATTTCATGCAATTGGCCCAAAGTCACATCACATCAATGATGACGCATACTCAAGAGGGGTTAATGCACATCTTGCGCAAATTTCCCATTAGTATCGTGACTCGAGTAGAAGTCTCATCATTTTTTAGACTTTCTAAATTTGGGCCCAGTACATCGAATTGATTTCGCCAAGTGGTTATTTTGAAGGAAATTCCCTCGGCTTCGCAATAAAAATGATTTCAGCAGTCTAAATTTCTGCGCATGCGCAGAAAAATTCATTTTTCAACCGAAAAGGCTGAGAATATTGATAAAACGTAAAAAATTTGCGTGGAACCCAAAAACACATCGGCACCACTTTTATCTGGAAGAGCACGCAATTTTACACCATAATATGGATTTTCAGATGTTAAGAAAATTGGGTCTTTGAGGAATTTAATTTTCTGTGTTTTTCACCTTCTTTCTCATTAAGGGCGTCCGTAATTCCCAAAAAAAATTTTCGAGGCATATTTTGATGAATTTTTTCAAGACCTTTTGAATGTCACCCTTCGCGTGGTTGTATCTTGAGTCAAATTGTAACTACACCCATTTTACTGAGGAAAAGATTGATATTTCCTCATAAAAATACTACCAAAAAAATATTCCGCAGGGAAACAGAAAAAAAAAAATTTTCGACTCCACAGGTAGTGAAAAGTTCATTTTTTGGACCATAGAATCGATTAAGAATGCCGGAAAAAGATTTTGAATCATGTTTGCAATTCGTGGTTCGCTTTCGCGCGGAATTGCTCAGATACCGAGTTTCCTTGAATGGGAAACTCCGGAAAGAACAGGGTTTGATAATTGCCTTTAGAATGAAAAAAAAAACTACGCGGGAAAAGAGTGTCTGGTTTGGTCGACGAGTTACACGTTATTGCTCTCTTATTCCAAGATTTACATTCTTTTACCCTTTCCACTCACTACACTCCCCTTTTTTTGGAAATCCCCAATCAGATGAGCCTTGTTATGTCTGAGAATATCGAATTGCACAAAGTTCATCATACATCAAACTCAATAACTACTGCGGATCGATATACAGATCCAAGTTTTTTCTTGCCAGATAGCAAATATTTGAACTAGTCAACGCTGGATCTCTCATACAATTTTATTGAGTACTCACAAATAGTAGGGGTGATTGAAAGAATGAAGTGTTTTCATCGACAATTTTCAACAAGTTTTGGTCCAAGTGAGGAACAGAGTTTCCAAAGTGAGTATTCTCATCTCATGAATTCATTGGATAGAGAGTCAGTACATACAATCCTCTTCCACCCATTTCCCGCTCAACCTAATCCTAGAAATCAAATAATTCTACTTCCATCTTCAAGCTATCGATAGCAATGAGCTGGGGCAAGACTGACCACTCGGTTGCATAGCAAGTTCTTCAATAACCAGGCCAAGAAAAGTATTACGCTAAGGAATTATCTCAACACTCCAAGGCCGTGAGTGTTAGCGAGTTTATGAATACCTGTTTCAGTGAATGAAAAAATTTTCTCATAGCTCGTGACTTGGTGCTATACTTGTAAAATTACGTGAAACAACCGGAACATCACGTTTGCACCGACCATATAGAGAGCAATGATGTGATTACTCACAATGTCGAATATTCTAGGCATGTAGTCTGAATTGAAGAAACTCATTTTTCATCATTTGAAACTATCTATGAATGTGAATCTCATCCGCAACTCAAAAATTGGAGAATAGAGCTTGCATAGTGATAAGTCAGTTCAGCAAATTCGGAAATTCAGTGGGATGAAGCACTGAGAGTCGTCTGGGTTCCTAAAGGATGTAGTATATCTTCAAAACGATATTCAATATTTAGTATGGGCCTAGAACAAGATGAAAGAGCGCTCCCTGGTATGACATATTATCATAGGTGAAAGGAATCCTTGAATCGTTCTCTTTTTTGAATTATGATGTATAATTCTTGACTCGATTTTGGAGGACTAGGCGTTCTGTCAAGGAATTTTTGGATACAGCGTTTGTATGTGAATTAAAATATATATGTGACGGTCTCATATCAACTCAACATCACTCACGATATAAAACACCTGACGTGACTGTAGATTTCCACTGATTAAAATTCGAACTAAGATAAAAATGTAAGTGTCCAAGATCTAATCAGTTTGCTTGATGAGTTCGGTAAATCGCATCAACGAAACGTCGCGAATATATTTTTTTTGTATGCAAAAACTGTGTCAAAAATTGTTGATACACCACCTAGTCGTCTAAGATCGAGTCTCGAATCACACGTCATGATATCATAGGTGTAGGAGATTCAAAATATCATTGCCCGAATACCATATCATTGAAGGCATTCATATCAATATCTAGATTTCACGGCACCCTGTTTTTGGCCACCTTAATCAAGGTTTATGGTTGGCACTGAGTCATGACTCAGACTCTCTTCTTGAAATAAGACGGTTTGGATTTTACGTGACCGAGCCGTTTATAGAAATTTATCGACTTCAGTTTTGTGGAATTGGATCAAAATTTTCTGGAATTCCCATCGGATTTCACTCTACAAATCTGAGGGCTCATGGTGAGTATTGGTACATGTTCATGAGCTACCTAGATCAGTCCATTAGTTCTCCCATTTTATTTTGAGTCTAATAAATACTTGACTAGAGCATTTTTGGGGGTTTGAATTCGATCACTGAGTTTCCCTATTCAAATTTCTAAAAACACTCCGTCAAGCCTCCGCCACCATTCTAAGAAAATTGATCTACGGAGGAATCCTGTGCTAGTTTGCACTATTGCAGAGGTTCTCGACGATGTCATAAGAGAGGTCGAATAATTTTTAACCGACCATCCTGAATAATTTTTGGGTATTACTCGTGGGTGTTACCGTCCGTTTTGAGAGCTTTTTGCTCTCAACTACTATCCTCAAGAATCACACGGGCACAAATGAAATCTCCGTCGATATCATTCACAAATATTCTACTTCTGTAGCAGATAGGAAAAACTCGCGCTCATATTTTCTAGCAGTACAACCGTGTTTTGATGAATGTCGTGACTATTTGGCTCAAATGAACTCTTTTCCGTTAAGGGGATGTCGGATTCCTACCCACATTGCAACACTTATCGATATTCTCGAGTTCTTGAATTTTTCGATGAATTTTTGGGATACCTCAAATCTAAAGAGTAACGCCGATCTTCTGAGTCTTTTAGAATCGGTGTTATTTGCTAGATTTATGATATCTCAAAGGTTCAGGGAATTAAGCAAGAACTCGACAATGTCGGTATCCGACATCCTCTTAAGAATTGAGTAAAAGCTTCGGATAATGTTGGGAAATCGGACCAACTAAGTATGTCTATGACTTCATTCATCGTGAACATGGGGCTCATGGAGGAGTAATAGCTTTGAACAGTATTCCGATAGTGATCACATGAAACTGTTGTTGATGAGATTGTATGAAAATTGAAATTTTGATAGAACTATTCTACATCCCAGATGTCTCGAATAATTTTACCTGGCTCTTGAACTCCTCAAGACTTGTGGTGTCGGGAAGTATCTGAAGCAGGGTCCTAAGCATGGAATTATGAATGCTAAGATGCCTTATAGATGCACTGACTGAGAATAGCCTATTATCCCTTTTGGCGAACTTGTGATAGTCTGGTGGGTCCTGTGGGACTTATCAGCCCACCTATGACTATATTTCATATTTTTCAGGAATCTAATATCTTATTTCAAGTCCAACTATTTCATATCGTTTTTGAGGCATACTACCGGTCCATGCATTCCCAGTCTACTATAATAATATCTAATAATATCGGGCAGCCGAGTTCTCAAGTCGTGAAAAATGAGTCGTCATTGTACGTACTCTATTCTACGTCTCATGAGATGCGGATCAGGTTCAATTTTAGTGAGTATTTCTCAGGGATGTAATTGAGATCCAATTGATCAAGACTTCCAAAAAATTCATAAATACATTTTCAAAATTGTCAGAAATTTTAGCACGGTGCTCCACGTAACCAGTCAAAAAATGGAATGTTCCTCAATATTTTACAATTCACTTGCATTCCACGTAGATAGAACGTTCTTAAGGGCTTAATCCAAGAAAAAGGGTATTCATGCATCTTTATATTGTCCGATCCTGATGGGTTGAGTTTTCGCATGAGCAAAATTTACTCGCGAAACTCCAGCGATAAGATGTGGAAAGATAAACATTAAACATGGCCCAATCGGCGTGTATGTTCCATGCAGAAGTACTTTGTGCAAATCCTATACGGTCTCCTAAATCTCTCACTCTATTCAAAATGTGGAACGAGGAAATCAATATTCAGATTGGCAATGAAGTATATTAAAGAAATACCGCCAGATGTATTGACATGAGCTCAAATTGTACTTCGATATAGCGTTTCTTGTTAAGATAATGCTGCAGAAGCAGAGTAGAAAAAGCATTATAAGTTGCTTCAGAATAAATTATTTATGGCAAACCTTCAATTTCTCGAACATCTTGTGTTTGCACAACTCTCCTCTCTTCTATCCTCTCTGCAATCAGACATTACGATCCAAATACTCAGTATATGCAAGGGAAATATCAAAGAAAACATAAAAATATCACAGTATATAACATATTTATTGGCACAACAGTCCACAAAGCCTTATCGTTAATTAAATCAACATCACTCCACATAATCTCACATGCAAACTAAATACAACGTTAATAGACACTAAATACATTCGTTTTCGTCATAACGTAAGAACAATCTCATTTGTGAACCGAATTGGAATATTACATCCTTACGAGTGATCCTCGAAAATATTTGAGTTTTCTCCAGTGCAAAAGGAAGTTTGACTTATGTTCAAAGTGGATAATGCTCCATTCATTTTTTTCGGAGTAAATTTCATGAAATTGCTCATCATAATCATCTTGAGGTTGACTCCTTTTTGTTATGAGTTTAGATATAGAATTCTACCCAGCATTGATCAGAACAAGGATGTCTTGAATTTCCCATCTCTACAACTTTTATTTGGATCTTGTCCGAAGACACCTCGTATTGATTTCGGAGATGAATTCAGAGTTATCCAAATATATTTGAAGACAGAGACTGGTATATAGCAAGAAGTATTAATTATCACATTGACACACAATACAGATGTTAGTAGGAAAACTATGCCATAATTATAATCTTGAGCATGCCGTTCAAATTCCATGTGCTGACTGCTCTGTTATACTCTGAAGTAAAACTACGGGTCTTTACTCAAAAAGAAGTAAAAATCTATGTATACGCAATCAGCATAACACGAGGGGGTTTCCAGGAATTGAATTTCAATCTACCACAATAATGCCCTAAGGAAGGATGACAACGAAGGAAATATTGAGCTTGAAGCTCGTGAGTTATCAGTTGGTGATTCTGATTTCTCCTGCACCTAGAGTTCCTCTAACGAATAGGTGAGAATATATCCTGATCAATACACTCCAAGACTGAAACACGAATTCTTTCACTTCAAGAGATTGTGATAGTAGCTCTTAATGGAGATCGATGAAGGATCCGCAAACTTTGGTTACGAGGCAAGCATAATCTCAATGTCCAATTCACTTAGACACACACAGAAACTGGGCCACACTGGATCAACTCACCCATAACGTGAACTTCTGTTTGTTGGATTATTTCCACGCGTTCTGTTGTAGTTTGCTCACTCTCCACATGCTATCAAAACATTCGATCGAGAATTATTCATCAAAATACCATGATTTTTTTCGATATAGATTTATTATTTCTAACTATTCCTAAACGTTTTTTTGAAACATTTATCGTTTGAAAATATGGACACCACCGTAGTAGAAGATCAAGGTGACTTCTGGGTATCACATATTGGTCTCCGAGATGGAAAAATGATTTACTCTCTGAAATCGATGGATATTTGAGCAATTTCCGAGTTCGCATCAAGATATTCAATTCCAAGGATTCGATACTTCCGAAGCTTCTCATGAAGCGTTTATGCTAGTATGTACCAAATGTATTATTCGATTTCATGTAGGACGTATAAAATCCTTAATAAATCATCTCAGTAGAATAGTTCCAGTGTCAATGACAATTCTCCGTCATCATTCAGACGACCCCAAGAAGACAGTCCGGGTTGGAATACTAACGATTTCTACCATTCCACTTGGAACCTCATTTCTTATACATGGCGACGTCCACGGAGAGCGTGCCACTCTGCTCTACTCTCAAAATGTGAGAATTTCGGCACTCCCTTGGGAGTCTAAATGGCGATGAAAAATTTTGAAGAATGTGCTTAATGATAGTTTTCTCATCTCTTCCTAGTCGTGTCTCTCAAATTATTTGGAGGAAACGCTGTCTATGCGAAAAAAACAAGTTGAAAGTTGAGAGCACGCTTAAAGTAACTTTGGCCCACACAATGACAATGAAAAATATACGATGATCTGATACAACTCCTCAGCTACCATGCCTCAAATTCTCAGAATGGAGATTAGAAATGAGCTAGAGAAAAAAATTCTTCGAACAGTAAATCCGCCGCTACGTGCCTTGCGTCAGCTGGTAAGCCGAAGCGAGGATACTGGCATTGTTTGGCTTGCTTCAGATATCACAAAAAAGCTAAATAACTCTGCATAAAATCTGATGTTCATGAAAGAGCAGACTCGAGATTAGATCACAATATGTAGAACTAGTGTAAAACTTATCATCGAAATCATTAAATGATTTCCTTAGAATAAATTGTTTCATCTCAAAAGGAACTGATGTCGCCCTGAAATTTTAACACTCTCATCAAACAGTAAATCTCGCATTTCATACAATAATAGAAATGATCTCATCGATTCGAGAATGAAGAACTTAGGGGTGTTTGAACCGGATCAAGGAGACTGCACTTTGCCCAGCGTATGTCTACCTGGAAGAGGCAGGCCGCTCATCTCGTCGGTACCTCAATGACTTACAGCTGGAATAAAGCGCACGACAGCGAATTTTCTGTTCTAGAAATGTTTTGCTGTTGATGCTTTCAAGTCTCCACTTTGAAAATTAGAGGCATGGTAGTTAAGGATTTGCACGTTATTGTATTCTCTTTATTGTCATTGAGTACGCCAAAGTTACTTTTAACACGCTCTTAATTTCCAACTCAACTTTATGCATAAACCGTGTTATCCTTAACCGATGTTAATAGACGCCACTGGTAGGGGGGGGGGGGGACCATCAAAAAGCATATTTTTCAAAATTTTTCATCATCAATTAGACTCACAAAAGAGTGCCGAAATCCTCACGTTTTGAGACAAATGGCGTAAACTAGAGCAGAGTGGCACGCTCTCGGTGGATGCTGCCACATTACACTCTCCAAGAGTTATTTGGACCTTCTCAGCCCCTTGATATTCTCAGCTTCATGAAGAGTATGCGGTGCAAACTAGCATTAATTTTCCACGGAAGCTTCGGAGCTATCGAATCCTTGCAGACGAATATATTCATGCAAGCTCTAAAAAAGGATCGAAAATCCACGAACATTGTAGAAATGAACCGAGCGTAGGGATAATTTGCATGAGAATTTACTTCCACTTTCTAAGTCCCCTGACATGATTTTCTCATTCCTTTGTATGATCAATTCCTGAATCTCTAACTGGAGGGTAAGATTTTCCAGAACTCACCTCATAGATCTCAGTAACTTCCCAGGCCCTGGGTCGGAAATCTTCGGGAGTGAAGTGAGTAATCACCTCTTCTACAGTTGCATGCTGTAATTCAACCATTTTCATAAAAGCCCTGAAGCCAATTGTTGCTGCAACGACGCTCTCATCTGTGGTAGTTTCTTCTGTTAAGACTTGTGATATCAACGGACCGTGACCTTTCCTTTCAACAAGTTGTACTAGCGCGTTTTGTGCATCGGGAGTTCGTAATGCAAGGAATTTATCAGTCCGATATAGACTTTCATTGATTTCATTAACAGATACTCCTTGACGCACTAAATATCCGATAGTTGCTAATTCCCGAAGAGGCTGTTCTCCGGCTTTAAATTCTGGAGTTGTGAACAGGTCCATTATTTCTTCCACTTCTCGGGCTATTTTTTCTTCTTGTTCGTCCAATATTTGCTCAATGGTAATCTCCGTTTTATGAGTTTCAGTAATTTTTTCTGGCTTCTTCTTCTTTTTCTTGATCTCACATATGTCAGTTGCAGTGTGTACTTCAGATACTGCAACTGTTTCGAAAGTCTCTGACGTTATCTCAGCTCTATCGACAACTGTTTCTACCTTGAAATCACTTGTTACGTCCTCGATATTTGTTTCTGAGACTACAACACCCTGTTGTTCTTCAACAACTCTTTCAGCTACTTTATCCTTCCTGGTTATCGGTTTTCGTTTTTCGTCGTCGACTTTTTTCAAACTAGGCGTGGCTTCCGTTATTACCGGTTCTTGGATGGGTATGATTTCTTTTGCTTGTGATAACTGTAAGAGATATCAAATTGGGGTTTTAGTGTGCGAAATATGGAATTTCCTCATGAGCTTCTGGACGGATGAAAAATACAGTACAATGAATCGCATTCATCACTTAATTCTCTCGTTATGATGAAAGGAATCAGCATATTCCATGGAGAATGCTATTTTCTGAAAGGAGCGCTCTTAGCCATTATTCTCTATCTGTATTGAACCTGTTCTCTGTGACAAAATTCCATAGTTTTCATAGGAATCTATAGACTATGATGTTACTATAGTTATATGATGCTCATAGTGTGATTCTGAGTCAAGTTGCAAATATATATTCAGTTTACATCAACCGAAGGATCTTGAGAGAATCCAACATATAGATGGTTGGAACTCCTCATTGTCGAATCTAAAATTCAATAACGCAAAAGTCAGGTGGATCAGGTGGTTCTTATTCATTCAGGGAAAACCCTCTCAAAATGTGTCAAAATACAACTTTGCATAAGATTGTACATTCTTTCGGGAAAATTAATTTCCCTAGTGCTGGTTAATATTTGACACACATCGCAAGAATCTTTCAACTTCCCATTCCTTACTGAGATATTACAGTTTTTCGCCTGGTTTGGCATATCCAAAATGGGTTAAGACCGATAACTGGTGAAATTTTCAGGATGAGTAAATGTGAACAATTTGGTTCATTGATACTAAAACCATTCAAGTAGTTGAAACGATGAACAGATGATTCGAACGCATGATTGTGACAACAAAAACACCTCTCGATACAGATATGAATAAGATCATTAAAAACATTCTTAGCATAATATTGCGGGTACGATCTTCCCTCCTGAGCAAAAACCTTATAAATGAAATTGAATCCATTTCTTGTGAATTTGGAGAAAAATTTCAGAGGCCATCAATTGCGAATGATTTACTTCCAAAATGAGTTGAATACAGAATACAGATATGTTTCAGTCCCTAATCTGTCAGTCATGTCTGGAAAATGAGGATTAAGAGCGGCAAATATGATGCTTTCAGCATGAGAGTAGAAAATGGATCCACATCTGCAAAAAAGCCGTAAACCCAACAAAGGGTCAGATACTTGCTGATTTTGTGGATCTGCAACCTTTAAGAGTCTCAAATCTACTTGTTAGAAGTATTTCAGAGCTTTTTTTGTGAATTTTTAGAAAGCGTTTGAATGTCACAAATAACACCCACATCCAACCTATGATGCTCTTGATGAAGAAAAATTTGAACTCTCAAAAAAGTCGAAGTAAAACGAGTATAGCTCCTAGAAAGTCAGAACATCTCTCATTGGGACAGTGGTTGGAACATGGAGTTCTGAATCCCTACAGTAGCACGGATCCAATGCTCCATGTTTTTGCGTATGAAGTTAAATGAGACTACAAGAATCTGAGATATGACTATTTTTCCTGTGGTAGTTATAAACTTAGTCCCTCACTTGGGTGATGTGATAAGCATCTTTACATATAGGAGTAGATATGCTTACCTCCGTAGATTTCTCCTCTATCGTTTCTATGCTGTCAAGTACTTGAGTATCTTGACTGTCGGCAATACCCCTGTACAAGCAGAAAAATTGAATTCAAAATCAAATTGACAGGACCCTAAATGGATTTATGGGGGATAGGTGTCCTCAGGAACCTGTCAAAGTCTCAATTCTTTTTCAAAGTGTGAAAGTGTCGAAAATAACGGAACTTGAAGATCATATAGTAAATCTTTCATTCACGTAATTCAGAACAGTGCTCAATGGTTCACTACAATTAGAGTTCATAGGATCGTAGTCGATGCAGAAGATCTGGGAAAAATCGTTCTCCGCTGAATCAAGTTACACCCAATGATATCTCAAGAGCCACTAACACAAAACTTAGATTCGAAGACGGTAATGAGACTATCCTATCTTACTTAATCCGCTGGATAATCTCCGCATGGAAGTGGATCAAGAATACATGGGTGGATAGCTCAATAATAATTTAATTCCGGATGAGTAAGATATCCAAATTTGTACTTGATTATTGGTTACAGATAACTCACCTATCCTCTGGTTGTTCTTTTGGAACACCTTTTTCTTTGATGACCGTTCCCTTTGTGGTTTTAACTTTTTCGGATTTAATCTTCTCTTTGGTTTCCTTTGCTTTTTTGAGCTCTGATTTCTTCTTTTTTGGAGTCTTTTCCAGTTTTTTAGTTGATGTAAATTCCTCCTCCTCGTCTGGTTTCTTTTGTTCCAATGATTTCGGTTTTTCTCGAAAATCTACAAGAATGGAAAGTTTTAAATTCCGTTTTGATTTCACTCAAATCTCTAAAGAGTAATACCTGTCACGTGTAGTTTAGCTCTCGTCGTGGCCGTTCCCATATCACTGTTTGCTTTGCAAATGTAAGTGGCGCTATCATCGTGCGTAACTTCTTTAATTTCTAATGTAGTTTTCTTCTCATCTTCAAGAATGTCGATTCTTGTTCTGTCTTCATTTATCAATACTTTCTCATCCTTGTACCAAACAATAACTGAAAAAAGAATTCGTCTCAACTCGATTCGATCACAAAATCCAATGATATGGTTAGCAAGCTCGAACTAACCTGGGGCTGGATTTCCTGAATATGTACATTCAAATACAACATCTTCACCTTCTTGAGTGTACGTGTCTGTGAATTCTTGAATGAACGAAGGTGCTGATTGAGCAGCTGGAAAGAATATTGATCAATGAGTTACTTTTAAGTGGTTCTGTGGAACGGTCTCACAAATCTTACATCAGCAGTTGAATGACGGGAAAGCTTTCCTATTTAGAGGGGGGGGGGGAGTGCAACAGAGTTGCAGGAAGAATCGAGACGGTGCTCAAATTCTCTCAATCTGAATTTAATTTTCCAAGTATCACTCTAGTCTTTTGATTTTATATAGAATGCTGTATCAATTTGAGAGAAACCGATTCGAAACCCCAATCTGGATACTTCTCCACACGTTTTGATATTTTTCAAACTCCATTTCCCGACCAGTTGAATTGTATTCAGGCTCAGAAAATTGCGCTCAGAAGAAACAGTATGAGATAAGGAATTCAAGTTTAGTAGTTCGGAGATGTTTCTAGATCCAGACAGTCAGGCGAATTTTTCATTTTGGATGACTGAATATGGATGAAGCTATATATAGAACCACTTAACATGACTATGGAATCGATGCAAATCATGACTTTATTTCCTGTCGTATTCAACTGAAATTAACCATGTCAGAACCTATGAATTTTTCTACGCTTACTCACATTTTCTTACCTTGCTTACGCATTTTGACGATTGGCTTCGGAGTCCTGCTGTCAAAAGTCTAAGAACACACAAACAAAGCAGAAAGTCATGCAATTAACCTATGATATTGTCAGTCAAATTTTCCAGCAATTAGTTTGTTACAAGGAAATAAAAATAAGGTGTAACTCAGAGCTCATGGATTATGAAGTTTACCCTCCTATGACTAAATAATGGAGAAGTGTTCCAAGAGAATTGTAAAATTCTTTGATGAATAAATGATAGAATTCTTCAATACGGTATTTTCGGTATGGTTTCACATATAGTGTCTCTTTACAAATAATAAGACGCTCATCATTAATGCTGGAAATTCTGTCCCCGTACTCTTCTAGAAGAAGAGTTCAAGAGGGATTTCGATCAGAGTTCCCAGACAGTGTGGTTCTCTCCTTGTATGACTATAAGAATTTATGTTATTGTTTAGCTCACATCATATATGATGCATATAGGAGAAGCTAGGACCCACTTTTGACTTTTGAGATTACAAAATGGAATGTGTCAAGCGCAAATTTGAATGATATAATTAATTCAATTTTCCTTGGCATATCTTATCACAATTATTTCAAATGAGAGCAGGAGCGTATCACACAGGGTATGTCTGCAAATGATCGTCAAGATTCGAGATACGTGTAATATTTCTCATTTGAAGTAATCGAGATCCTGGCTCCATTTTGAACATACGACCATACCAGTATTCAGGGAAGGCGCAACCCTAATTCCAAAGTTTGGTGCAAAAATTGTGGTGGGGGGGGGGGGTAAAGTTTCATATTTAGACGTATTTCTTTGATTTAAAAACAATAGCAATATCAGTTTCTGGGAAAATTTTTTATGACCATTTTATTTCCCTGGATCGTACCTCCTCTAACAAGTTGCTAAACCCACACGAAATTCTTTGTAATACCATAGAGACTAACCTCCAAGAAACCTCAGGCCAATTTGTCAAGTTATGCAAGACCAACTTTATTTTTTTGTGTGAAACTCTGAATTTTCTTGTTAAAATACCTCAATAATTGGAAAATCTCAACTATTTCAAAGAATTACATGTATATCTTTCCGTTACCATTAGAAATGAGATAGTTACAACTTGAAAAACATTGTAACGGTTAAATATTCTGTCTTGAAAAAAATAGACACACATGAGTATAAATAATTTGATGATATCTTTTGTTGATTCATGGAATCTCTTTCCACTATCCCGAAATAAAAAATTATACTTGTGATTTATTAAAAAGTCGATATTTCCGAGTTCTGAGGCATCTTATGAGAAATTTCAGAAGTTTGACCCGAAAAATTGAACTTGTCCTACATAATATGACGAATCGATCAGCGATTCCTTTTGGGGTCGGTTTCCATGGATTTGAACAGGATGTCGAATGGGTTCAGCAATCCGTAGGAGGGACGACTGATATTGGCACCGTGTTCAGATCAAAAAATATGTCTGAATATAGAACTCCAGCCTCCCCACGATTTCTTAAGCCAGAATTGAAAATGAGGGTTGCCCTCCCCCTTAATCGAGCTATGCAGTATACCTCAATCTTATCAGTATACATGCATGAGTGAAAAAGTACCTGACGAAGTGGTTTGTGCCTCTCTACTCTCTTGACTCTCTCAGTGCAGTTGATTGTTTGTGCTATGCTAATTTTAAATTATTATCACATTGGCTCTCGAGTAATAAAAACTCGTGAAGTTCCTCCTGACTATCTGCTACATGAAGCTGTTGGAAACTTTGTAAATCAACCTCTCGAGGTTGTGAGAAGCACTTTGCTGGATTCTTGTGATACTTCGATCGGATAGACCCACTAGGAAATTTTTTCATAACTGGTATACGCGATTTGGGATAAGTGTGATATTTTTCTGAATCCAAGAATGAGTCGTAAGAGCCCATGTCATCCGTGTCACCTAGTACGTAAACTTTCTCATTGCTCACAAACTTCCTACGTTCTGAGAATCGTGTACTATCATCTACACTGCTGGTTGATACTTCACTAATTTCTTCAATCGGTGACAGATAGTGGTCACTCGCTGGTAGAATTTTCTCCCCAACTGACTCCTTGTCACTTGTGAATTGAGAAGTGAGTAATTTTTCAGAATTTCTGTGGGATGTACCCTCACTTGATTGCTCTTCAGGGCTAGTCCCGAAATCCATTGCTTCGTGGCATGTTTTTTCCGAAATTGACCCCTCAAATTTTCTGTGTCTGACAGTTTCCACGGATTTCTTGACTTTGTTCGGGAAATGGTACCTCACTGGAGTGTTTGATGATTTGTAGACCCTATCCAGACATTTCTTCCCCGATTTTACTTTTGAGTGTTTTATGGTCCTGAATTCTCTCGCTTTCCTATCAATCTCTCTCTTTTGAGTCATAATCGAAGGTTGCCCCACAGTTTGGGTAGATGGTTTGCGGAAACTACTTGAAATTGTGAATCTCTTTTGCAATGAGTACTCTATTATTCTCTGACCCGGTAGTGGCGTTATCACTTTCTTTCCTAGACTCCCACACTTTTGACCATCAAACTCAGATTCCGAATACTTAGCGGACTTGAGTATACTTATTCCCATCCTTTCATCATTATATACAGCAGCTGGAGCACAATTTGTGCAATCTCGATTCATTTGCCTTTGATAGTCTTGCTTGTCACTCGAAAAAACGGGCATGCTGACACACATTTTTCTATTCTTTTCAACACTATTTGTCTTACCTCGGAGTGCCTCTTGCATTTCTTCCATTTGGGTAACCCATTCTGGCTTTCTATACTCTTTGGTTCCAATAATCCCTGCAGAAAAGAGTCCAAAATTATTAAGTAAGCTCAGAAATTGCTGGATGAGCATGGCAAAGTATGAATAGCGTTTGTGAAATGATGTGACATAGGTTGATCGAATCGTGGTGTGTGGAGTGTAGCATTTATGAGGATTGCGGTTTTGAAAGGATTCAGGATTACATGAATAAGCTAATGTGATTGCTCGTAGATAGCACTGAAACAAAACTTGATAAATATCCAGATATTATTCCATTTGCATTTTTCAATTCATGATGAATATACTGTTCAGTCAGTTCGCCAATTCACCAGATTTATTACCTTCGACGGAGAGGTAGGTAGTTGTTGTCGATACACCTAACTGATTATGAGCTTCAAAAATAATTTCACCAGTATCGTCTGGATACGTTTCGGCAATTGTCAGGACCGAAGTTCCATCTTCTAATTCTTCAATTTGGAATTCATCAGAGGACTCAATTTCAAGCCCTTGTCTAAACCACTTCCCTTTAGGTTTTGGTTTTCCTTTGAATTTGACTTCCAATCTGGAACAGTGAAGGTAAGTGACCCGGTTCATATTCAAACTAATTGACCTAGTTAGATGAGAAGTATGAGATTCGATAGAGGGCTATCTCGCTGCTTCGATTTCTATTTGATCTCAACTTATCTGAAAGGTGACTCATGCCTGATACGAGAGACAATTATATATTGGCGAAATATTCCAATAGTACTTGGTTCCCTACGTTAGTTCAATGTGATTGTACCCCAGTCAGTGAATGGACTAAGAGTAGATAGCGCGAAAGGCTCAACTTACCGAGTTAGTTCTCCATCTTTGGTGGGAATTAACTGAGGAAGTTTCTTCACTATTTCTGGAGCTGAATCTTCCGAATCAGACTCTAGTGGTGTGTCCTGAAAAAGAGATAATCATTGTTACATGGACTTTTTCAATGCGGAATGACTTCTAGCTCAAATTCGCTATTTTTCAAACTGGTTACTCGTTTTCCAGACCACTGAACATTTCTAGAGTTCGTGGAATGTTGTTTGCCTAGCCTTGAAAATTCCATACGATGTCGAGATATTCTTTATTCAAGCTGGGCAACAAAATATAAACGTTCTCATACAAGTTTGCATCTCAAATAGATACTAAAAACTAGAGCATCATGGGAGAAGCAACTGAATTCAAAGTTATGACTAGAGCTCTACATATTTTATGAGAACTGCGAATACTTGAATGGCGCGACGGAATCGCATTCAACGTGACAGCACTAGGTCATTAAAAAATCCTGCTCTTGGGAGGATGAATATTGTCATATGTGACCCAATAAGAGAAAAAAATTTGATAGACAAGGATTGAAGATAAGACTTATCCAGAGAACGCAAACAGTTCAAAATTGAGTCATCCAGTTCCAGGCTCGAGTGATGTCTCTAATGACCAGCGATGGTTTGAAAAAAGTAAGAAATAATCTTTTATCACACACCTTAGGAGAGATGAGATCTTCTTCAGATTCACTGACGAGGGAAGTAGCAACTGCTGAAGATGCTATTTCGGAGTCAGGTACGTACTCGTAAGCTAGAACAGAATGTAAAATATGCTGGTGAAGGATATTTATTTTATAACTTTTTGGGCTCAAATACCGACATATAATTTTCGTTGCCACTCTATCTACAAATATGAACATGACAGATTTCGGATCTGGATTGTGTAGAACTCAGTCTCAAAATTGCACTAGATAGAGTTTCAAGTATTTCGAAGGCTCTTTCATGATTGCTGAAAGTCAATAGTTATCGAAATCACAAGTAGTGATCCTGAAGCTCCAGTAGTCATCTAATAGGTTTCAAAGATAATGTTTTGGTCTGCAGGCATTCGGAAAACGTATTACTATGAGATCGTACCGGGATGTGGGAGTTTGAAATTCAGAGGGTAATGCTCATACTTTTACTTACATGTTATAATCAATAAGTATCAAATTATATCATGCCCAGCTTTGATTCTATCAGTATTCAAGTGTGGTATCCCAAGATAACTCAGTCAACACTCATAAAATGATGACCGATAGTGATTTGGGGATTTTTTCCCAACCCTTTTGCATGATTATGAAAGGAAAAATTGGTATTTTCGTAGAACCAGATTTTGTTCACGGAGAGAGAACGGCATGTCATTATCAACTTCATGACTACTATTTTGTCAGAATCGCTTCGAACCTCTAGTGAAACTCTCGCCAGACGAGAAAAACGGGTGTAGCGAATGGATTTAATTCTAAAGACCGTTGGTGTACTTTTTCGATGACTAGGTGATCATACTGGATGTCTCGCTTTCGCTGGGGAAAATTTGTTCAGTTATGAGTTATCATAATAATTCCGAAATTAAGTTGATGACATAGTACAGATGCTTGACACGGTTACTGCAATGGTTGTTTCAAACGTTCCGTGTCTGGAGCAATGTACCCGGGTAGTAGCTCTCGGTGCAGTGAATTTGTTGAATATAGTTCTTTGAAACTGTAGAGTTCTATGGAATATATTACCTTCAACAATTAGTGAGGTGGTGCAGATGGCCGTTCCCAGTTGGTTTTCAGCACGGCAAGAGTACTCCCCAGCGTCCTCTGGGAAAACTTCATTGATGGCAAGATTGCACACGCCCTCGGAGTCTTGCAAGATCGTGATTTGTTTACCATCATTAATTGGTTTCCCATTATGAAACCATTGAACTTTCGGTATGGGTCTCGCTTGAATAATGCAGTCTAGGTTCACGCTTTCTCCATCCATTACACGTATTGGAGACAATCGTTTGATGAAAGTTGGTGAAATGAGTTCGGTTGTTTCTGACATTTCTTGAATGTTCACAGTTGCAGTATTTGTAACAGAACCTATTGCATTTTCTGCTCGGCACGTATATAATCCCGTATATTCTGGTAATAACTCTTTTATCATAAGCACTGATCTATTTTCCTTTGAAACTATACGTATCTCGTGTGACGTCTGGAAGGAGTAAGCAGATTATTACCAATCTTACGTTTACATCTGATTTCCATAATACGTACAACAAAAACTCATCCTTCTATGTGTTACTTTTTATTGATTTTATGAATTGGTTCCAAAGTACGCTCAGAGATTTCTTATTAAAGGTTTCTGACATGATTATCAGAATCTTATTGTCATAAAATTCCTTGATGAATTCAAATGGAAACTACAGGGTAAGGAATCATGGGAGTTGATTCCGAAAGATATGCCAATGGCTCTGAACTCATTCACGCTTAAACAGAAGTTTATATATTTGTAGAGAAAGGATTGTAATTTCTTAATACACTTCCTATAGATTCAAAAACTTTCTTGGTCGAAATTCTAGCCGATGCTCCTTATAAAGTAGCTCAATTTGGACTTTATGCTTCTGCTCTCACGTAATTCCACTCTGTGATGCTTATTCGAACATCTCAAAACTATAACTCACGTACTCTACTACTTCCTGACTCAATCCGACTCATCTTGAGGCTAGTCCCGAGATCTTTGAAATCACCCGAAATCTCTATTTCATTTTTATGGAATGTGAGTGAGAGAATCTCATTTCATGAGGCTTAGATTTCATTCCTCGGGGATGCGAATGGAGTCTGCCACAGCATGTGTCTACAACGTGATATAACTATTCACCCGACGTATAGTCGGGTGAATAGTTATATTCTCATAGTCGGGTTATATTCTCATCTCGACGTATATTTTCTTAGTCGGGTATTCACCCGACTATGAGATGCACCAAAACATCCGTTTTTCCATTCCAAAATATGGGTGCATTTTATCTAAGTGTGCTGCATATTTTCTTCATGAAGAAACTCTCGACAACAACCGGGCAGAAGACGCACCAATAATGTAGAACAAAATTCAGCTATACAGGGTGTCCCAAAAGTCAGTTCCCCCCTTGAAAACTCGAAATTGGCCTCGGGGATCAAAAAACCCCGAAACACGTGTCTCCTAAAATCGAGGCGGAAGCTCGAATATGGTCTCAGATTTGACCTTGAATGTGACCTTGACCGTTTTTTGGAGGTTAAAATGGTTTTTTCAAATGGGAACCTCTATTGTTGACTCCGGATTCTGAAAGAACAAAAAATTTAACGTCCAAATATGTCTTATCGCCGATGTTTCAGCTGACCTTTGGGGGTTATTTTGGGGCCAAAAGTATCTGGAGGGTGGATTCACGTACCACACCTAGTGCGATAGTCTTGTTTTGAGAGGTACCTCTCTCAGAAGTTTTTCAGCCTCAGTCTGACCCTTGACCTGTGACCTTGATTATGACCTTGACTCACAAAATTCGGAATTGGCTCCGGGGATCGAAGAACCCCGAAACACGTGTCTCCTAAAATCGAGGGGGAAGCTCGAATATGGTCTCAGATTTCCCTTGAATGTGACCTTGATGGTTTTTTGGAGATTATACGGTTTTTTCAAATGGAAACCCCTATTTTTGACTCCGGATTCTGAAAGAGCACAAAATTTTACGTCCAAATATGACTTATTGCCGATGTGTCAGATGACCTTGAGGGGTCATTTTGGGGCCAGAAGTATCTGGAGGGTGGATTAACGTACCACACCTAGTGCGATAGTCTTGTTTTGAGAGGTACCTCTCAGAGGAGTTTGGGACTCGTTTGTACCACTGCTTGGAAGTTCCAGGTGGACACTTTGAGCACCTCATCTGAGTATTACTTCGTCGATATTATACAGAGACTCGAGTCGAGGACATTGTAACCGACTTAGAGCCGAGACTTCTAATCAATAGTGCGTAAGATTAGTCATTAAGTTATTTAGGAATTCATTTAGAGTAAGGTTTGTTTCTGATACACTTGTTAAGAATAATATCACTTCTGATTAAATTGAATCACACCAATCCCGAATCGCCTCTTTCCTGCCCCACTCCTAATCGATTTCTAAATTTTTCATGTGATTACTCCATCTCATTTGCGATAAGCTCTTGATTACCTGCGCGATCAGCTGAGAGTCATATCTTGACCCGAATTTCAGAGACGTGTGACCTCAAGATGACCTTTGAAGGTCATCTACGCAATTGTTGAAGAGTGATATCTGGCTCAAAATTCGTCACATCTTCGGGGCCCAGAGTCGAAAATTGGAGTTTCCATTCAAAAAAATCGATCTCACCTCCAAAAAACCATCAAGGTAACGATCTGAGACCATATTCGAGCCTCCCCCTCGATTTTAGAAGACACGTGCTTAGGGGTTTTTCGATCCCCGGAGCCAATTTCGAATTTTGTGAATCAAGGTCATATTCGAGGTCACAGGTCATATCCGAGGTCACATATTCGAGAGGTACCTCTCAAAACAAGACTTTCGCACTAGGTGTGGTACGTTAATCCACCCTCCAGATACTTTTGGCCCCAAAATGACCCCCAAAGGTCATCTCCAACATCGGCAATAAGTCACATTTGGACGTAAAATTTTGTGCTCTTCCAGAATCCGGAGTCAAAAATAGGGGTTCCCATTCGAAAAAACCGTTCTAATCTCCAAAAAACCATCGAGGTCACATTCAAGGTCAAATCTGAGACCATATTCGAGCTTCCCCCCTCGATTTTAGGAGACACGTGTTTCGGGGTTTTTTGATCCCCGGAGCCAATTTCGAGTTTTTAAAGGGGGGAACTGACTTTTGGGACACCCTGTAGATTATTAATCTATTACACTTTTGTAAAGACAATACTAGGTATTATTCCTGATAAACAATCTGATTTTGCAATGATGAATGGCTATACAATATCGATGCGGCAATGAATCTCTTGGAATCAAATGATTCACTATCTAGAATCTTACATATTAACTATCTTTCACTCTCTCTAGAAGAAAAATAGTTCGTTCATGAGTCATGAATGATCTGAAAGAGGTATTGAATGTATTGTTTGAATGGATGAATTCCTCTTCTTTTCATTACTTTCTTTAGTATTGAATTTTTTTGTTTAAAACTCTTCTCGGTACTCAGTCAATATGGAAGCGTCTTATGTACAGACTCCTATCATTTTCCGATTTTTCCTCCAGAAAAGTGGGGTGCGTCTTATTCATGGTGCGTCTTATAATCAGGAAATATGGTATGAGGTTCTAGTTCAACGTAGTGGAGCACATTTTCCGTCATTTGTTCTGATATGGTTTTGGTCAAAAAATATAACTATATCGTAGCCTCCTAGGAACAATTCGACGTTTGAACCTTTTCACAACGACTATCAAATTTTGTCCCCCAGCGAAGAACTCAACGCTCCAATTCATCACAAGAAAACTAGCACTTTCTGTTCATGATCCAAGATTGCCAAAAGGTGCATGTCTTCTTGAGAAAATTGAGATTATGTTGCACCTTCCGCTGGAGCGACGAGAGGTGCCAGTCTTTGTACGGATATTGATATGTCGTTTTCTTCGTAGGGGCCAACTATTTGAGGATGAATCGAAAGGACTGACTTCCCATGAATCTGAGATTTATTCGTTCCATTTTCTTGATCAAGTGTCTTATGATTTCTTATTTGTTCAAACAATCGATACGAATTCAGAGAGGATTCGAACCCTAAGTATGATACTAATCTCACGACTCACTACTTCAAGCGCAATCTTCCATAACAATTTCAAAGTACTACTCACCTCAAGAGGATGGTTTTCATAAAACCATTGGAATGATGCTGTTGGATAAGACTCAACTGAGGTTTCCAATATGACAACCTCTCCCTCGCAAACTATCTGCGGCTTTATCGGTTGAATAAATCGAGGAGCTGTAGCTTCATCGGTTTTCTGGTCCTTTTCTCTCACTGCTAGTGAACTCGAACTCCTGGCTTCTCCGACCTTATTTTGTATTCGAATTTCATATTTTCCTGCATCTTTCTTCTCAACGTCTGATATACAAAGTTCAGCAGTATTCTCTAGGATCTTCATTTCCCTATTCATTGATGGAGCAATCTGGATATTATTCCTATACCACTTAATTTCAGTCTTCGTATCGCTTTCAAATTCGGCAGCGAGAACTACAGCTTCCCCGCGTTGGGCAACCATAGCTGGGAGAGGTTGAATGATTTTCGGAGCACGAAGAACTTCTGGTTTCGAAACAACCGTTGAATCTCGTACAACAAGATTAGCTCTACACTCTGCTCGCCCAAATTTGTTTACTGCACGAACACAGTAAATGGTTGCATCCTCTGAGGTCGGCTGAATGATTGTGAGCTTAGCCTCACCTGTTTTAGGTGTGAATGATATCTCTATATTATCTTTCTCTGGAATCATCTCGATGTCATTACGGAACCACTTGACATCTGGAATAGGATGTGCTTTGACTGTGCATTTCAATGTGGTTGCGACATTCTCCTCTGTTATTAAAGGTTTCACGGGATGGATGAAGAGTGGTGCGATGCCTTCTTCTTCTTTTTCTGTTGATTGTCAAGGGAAAAATATGAATTAGAAGAAGAATGACGGACCATCTATCCGTAATTGAATGAAAAACATCAAACCAACATTTCAATGATGAACTATAACAATTTCTACTCCAAAAATCATCGTCAACTTGTCATAAAAATTCAGTATTTTTGGGCTTATATGCCATGCCCTACTAACAATGCCCACGTGCTACTGAACATGCTGATGCACGTGCATTGGTCAGTGCTATGCCACGTTTCAATTCGGGTGAGAAAATTCGTCCCATAGCTCATGCCATTGCACGTGTGAAAGCAAGTACCATGATAAGCCATTCCTAGAAGTACTATTGAACGTGTCATCGATTGTGCAATAACACGTGATATGTCCCTACCAACAATAGAAAATCACATTGACCCACTCCACCGATACTGTTTTATGGTTGATTCTGGTTCGATTATGTACACTCGGAAACAAGATGAACTGCACTGGCGTGACGGTCAGTGACCGTTCGAGATCATCCATCCCACTCTCGCTCAACGGGGAATAATATGGGTGCGAGCGAGATGCGAGATCTCGAATGGTCACTGATTATCACAACCAGTGCAGTCTGCCTTGTTCCCGAGTCGGATTTGATTTTGAGGAGCCACGAGGACTCGGTGACTTGTGATATTATATAAATCAGTATAAACGGTACAGAATGAATTCGTGTCGAATGAAAAATTCGAACTCCAATTATCTGCGGATGATCATGAAATGTCCCACGTCAACTGATGAGTTTAGTCATCTTTCGTTTCGCCAAGTACAGTCAGATTATATTACGAGGAGCTACGAGAAATGGACATCTTGTGGCATTGTATGAATCAGTATTAACTGTCCATTGTGGATTTCGATCCGATGAGAAATTTGATCTGCAAACATCTGTAGATGGTCGCGAGAATTTTAACGTCAAAAAATGTGTTCAATCATGTTTATCCATGAATCTAATCACCAGAATGAAGATCCATATCATTAGCTTATCTCTTGAAAATATATTCCATCATCAATGACCCGTAATGAGTTAGTATGAGTACGCAGTGATTGACATCACACTAGATGCAACGAGACATGGAACATCGAAATGGTAAGAACATGAAACTAGATCTGTAAACCTTTCATTCAATTGATAAGAGCACAAGTTCAACGCTCACTCGAATCGCCCCCCTCGTCAACCGAGCTGAGAACGATCAGAGTAGGATATATGGATGATGATCAGTCACTGTGATTTGAAACGCTTTTCTAGGGATCTAGTCCCAAGTAGCTTGCCATCTAGATATCGAATGTCTCGTTGCATCTCTGCGTTTACAATCACTTCTTACTCACAGTAACTTAATCTGAATCATCGATATGAGATGATTCAGTCACAAGGAACGACGTTATGACATGATTTCATCTTTTGGTGATGAGATGTCTGAATAAAGATGATTAGATCTATTAGTTGATATGAATTTCTTCGTTATCATCTGCAGATGTTTGCAGATCAAATTCCTTATCGGATCCAAGTTCATCATGAACCGTTGATATTGATTCATATAATGGCACAAGTCGCTCATTCCTCGTGGCTCCTCATAATGTAGTCTGACTTTACTTGATGGAATTAGAATTTCTCACCATAAAACAGTATCGGTGAAATAGGTTCATGTCATTAGTGTTGTTGGTTGGGGCGTATCACGTGCTATTGCAGATTCTATGACGCGTGAAACCGTGCGTCCAGAAATGGTTGATAATAGCCCTTACTTTCACATGTGCAATAGCTCATGCTATAGAACGTGATCTTCCACCTAAATTGGAACGTGCCATAGCACTGACCATTGCACATGCATTAGGATGTTCAACAGCACGTGGGCATTTTTTAGTGGGATGCTCGACAAAAATTCATTACCATGGAGATTCATCAAAGATGTATCATTTATATCAGCTTCTGATCTACTTGATTACACCGTTACTTTTTTGAGTGATCGATAATCAGTCTCAGATAACGTCACCAGTTATCGTGGTCAAAAAAACTCCAAAGCTTCAAGGTGTCTAGTGCCGGCTTATCGTAGCTGCATGAGCGGCAGTGGCCCTTGACCATATCTCATCGAGGTCTGTTGTGACACTGTCCTTACAATTTGAGTCTCTATTCTTCATGATACAAAATAATTTTCAGAAACTTCTGATCGCGAGGAATACGAGAATGATTCCCGAGTCAAAAGGTTGGAAAAATCTTCGTGAATCTCACGACCCACATATTCACAACCGACGACTGTCAACAAAATTATCCACTACTGTACAATCTCTACAACAAACAAAATACTCAAGGTATGTGTTAGTTCCAGTCACGCTCAAAATATACGAACCTGGAATTCACATCGTGCCTTTCACTGGAGATTTGAACTGATATTGAACCATTCGCTAGTTCGGAAATTTCCTTTGAGCGAGAAGATATCTCTAAACTCATTCAACGAGGGAATATTGGATACCTCTTACAGCTCTATAATTAGCATGCAGTCACTACTCGTTATAAGTTTTCTCATCAAAAGCCATTATTCATGACCAATACCAGTGATGCAAGGAGGCTAATTCTACGGAGATTAGGCAGCGGGCGGAGTTGAAGTCACTGATATGTCTGTCAATGAAATATATCATTTTCACACCCGAATTGAGGGACACGTATTTTTTTTTGGTCTTAATCGGTTCCCTGGATGAGCAAGGCGGATTTGTAGGTTGCGGGCTAAAAATCAAGTTTTCGACTTTTCAACTCTTTTGACCGATGTACACATATGTAGACACATGTTTGAGTCGTCTTTGTGGACTGAGTTTTGAAAATTCACAAAAAATTCTTAAGCGATTCCTTTTTCTGGTCCGAATTAATGAGTATAGCATTGTTTCCACACCAAGAATCCGATGAATAGTTGGTCTTCCGTGCAAATCAATCACACCGAAGAATCTGTTTTCCAAGAGAAGCCGAAAATCATTCTCACTACTTGGGGATGATGTTTAAAAACCGAATTGCGAGCTTGTCGTGTATTTCTCAAGCGAAAGAAACTATCGCGATAAGAACGGTCGCGAAAAGTAAAAGCAGATAAAATTGCCGTGCGTGTGAACTCCGTCCACATACGTGTACACGAGGCTCACGCGGTATACTTGTGTTGTGAAAACACGAATGTGCACAAGTAGTGAGCAATATCTCTTGCCTCCCAAATGTATGACAAATTGTCAGACTCACTCTCACATCTAATTTCCAGGTATTAAAAATAAAGTTCAGCTTTCATAGAAAATTTGATTTTCGTCTGTTTCATGACAATCATATTCTTGGCATAGTAACGATGAGATATCCATTTTCCTGCATCAGAAAAAGTCAACGTACATGAATTTCAGACAGAAATCTGTGATCTTTAGAATCAATCGTTGATATTTCCATCCTCCGTCGACCTGATGTCCACATATGTAGACATAGCCGAAACTCTTACGGCATGGTTGTTTTGTCATATCTCTGTTACTGAAAACACTTTTCGGCACTCTCTCGACTAGTTTTCAAAAAAATTTTCCCATTGACGGGTAATAGGTGCCGGTCAAAAGAGGTTAATAATTGAAAATGCAATAGTTTCAATGCAACTTCAAATACTCACCTGAATCTTATTGGGTATAGTCGGTAAGTCAATGATGCATGCAAATCATTACAGATTAAGCGGCAAATGTGATTGGGCTGAAAAATTCGCCAGTGAAAAATTCACAATGGTGTTTTTGCGTAATCAATCATTCTCCATTTTTCGTAAAAAACTAGTTTCTTCAGAGTCCATTCACAATTTCCGTCTAATCTGTGGTGATATACATGCATCATCGATCTATTGACTCTATCCAACAAGACTCAGGTGAAAATTCGAAGCTGCATTGACACGACTGCACTTTGACTGATTAAAAGTTGAAACTCGATTTTCAGCCTGCACTCTACAAACCCGCGTAGCTCAGCCAGGAAGCTGACTTAGGCCGAACAAAAATATACGTGTCTATAATATTGTCCCAGAAATGATATGTTTCATTGGCAGGAAGATCCGTAACTTCAACTTTTTTCGCTGCCTGATCTTGAAATCGGACAGGTAGGAACTCGCGACAGGAGTGTTGAAACGCAGGGAAACGTACGGTAAAACCACACTGCACTCTCCAATTTACATTAAGAGTATTACCGAGAACCACAATGTTGGCAGTTGATGTCGCTACCCCACCGGGATTAGAAGCTCTGCAAGAATACAGTCCCACATCTTCGAGGATGACATTAGCAATTTCCAAAGTTGCCGTCGTCTCTTCATTCACCATAGTGTATTTAGTCGTGGCTCGCAGTTCTTGTTCATTCTTATACCATGTTATTTTAGGCGTTGGATGTCCAACTATCGTGCAGGTTAGTTTAGCTGTACTGTTCACGTCTGCTATTATAGGTCGCAACTTCTCAATGAACTTTGGTGCAGTTGTTTTTTCTCTATCCATAATAGATATGTCAATATGTGTTTGAGACTTTTGTTTCCGTTTCTTCTTAAGCTTGACTACTGATTCTGAATTTTCATCAGTGTTCGCCAGGATCGTAATCTTGGATGACAATTCTTCTTCCACTATCTCATCAATGCATTCGTCATGCTCTAAAGGCAAGATAGTTACGTCATCTTGGAAGTCGACAACTTTTCTGGGCTTCTTATCTGGTTTGGATGACGGGAGTATGATTTCCTTGGATGATATAGAAGGCTCCTCATACAACTTCTTTTCAGTTCGCTCATCTAGGAGATCGGGCATTACATCTACGTCACCAACGGTGCGATATGGCTTCAATTGTTTCGAGCCCGAGATGGTTATCGTTTCCTTGAATTCGTCTTCTACTTCTTCATCTTTCATGATTCCCGCGGGGATCAGCTTGGGAACGATTCGATCATCAATTTTTCTTGGTTCCTTCCTCCTTCTGACCCAAGGAAGACTCGAGGTGTCGCTTTCTTGCTCCATGACAAAGTCTTGAAGCACTTGGCTGACCTCTAAATCAGATGTTGTTCTTGAGTCTACATATTCTACATTCTCATGATCATCTGTTGAAAACCCGACTTCTGTAATTTCGACTTGTGTTGACTGTTCCACTTCGAGTTTATCCTCTGAGTCTCCTGATTTTGTTGGTCCTTTCTTCTTCCTGTCCCACGGTAGTCCGGTGATCTCAGAATCTCCAGCAGGGACTGTTTCTTGAGGGACCTCCCTTTGTGTGAGGGTATCATGGACTTCCAATTCTTCGGGTAATTCAGTTGATTCCTCCGACATTTTTTCTGGAAGTGCTATAGTCTCGCGGATAACTGAGGTGATTTCTTCTTGTATTGACTCTTTCCCTGGAATCCCTACTTTTTCAGGTTCTTTTTTCTTCCTGAGCCATGGGAGTTTCGCTGTTTCAGTTGCAGGCTTCTGCTCGCTTCTATCATTGTCGGGTATAGACTGAGAAGCTTGTTCATCAAAAATCAACTCAATTTTTTCAACGCAGGAGTCTCCTTCCTCGATTACCTGGTTGGTGATTTCTCCAGATTCCTCAATCCTTTCTCTTACAGATTTTTCCCAGCTTTCTTTTCTCTTGAGAATTTTCTTGGTCCTCTTCCGTGGGAGTCCCGTGGAGTCGGATGTTTGAGTGGGGAGCTCCTTGGGAATTTCTTGCACACTATCAGCGACCGGCTCGGCAGATTGACCGGCAATGAAGTCAATATCTCCCTTTACAAGTTCCGTTTCAGGCATTCCAACTTCTCGAGGTTGATTCTTTTTTCTGCGCCATGGCAAATTGGTTGTTTCATACTTCGCCTTGGGAGCGTCTTCTTCTTGCATTACATCGGGTTGCGAACTTTCCACAGGTGTCGGAGTTTTTTGGTCACTAGACTTTTGATCATCAGCCTCGAGTCTCATCTCACTGATTTCTCGAGGGATGGAAGGTTTTTCGACTATTGCCTCATCTGGTTTCCTCATTTCCTTCGGTTCCTTTTTTCTTCTTGGCCATGGGAGCTTCGAGGACTCGGAAGTTTCAGTTGGGACCAAATTCTCAGGAATTGAATGAGGAGCAGATTCGGCACTCTTATCTGGAGATTCTTTTGATACCACTTCTCCATACACCATTTCCTCCACCGATTCAGTTTCCATCTTTTCTTTGGGTTGTTTCTTCTTCCTGTGCCATGGCAAATTGGTCGTTTCATCCGTCGTCTTGGGAGCATCTTTTTCTTGCATCATATCGGGTTGCAAACTTCCCGCAGATGTCGCATCTTTTTGTTCAGTAACCTTCTGATCATCGGCCTGGAGTCTTATCTCACTGATTTCTTGAGGGATGGAGGGTTTTTCGACTAGTGCCTCGTCTGGTTTCCTTATTTCCTTCGGTTCCTTCTTTTTCCTCGGCCATGTGAGCTTTGTAGACTCGGAAGTTTCAGTTGGAACCAAATTCTCAGGAACTGCATGAGGAGCAGATTCGGCACTCATATCTAGGGATTCTTTTGATACTACTTTTTCCTCCACCAATTCAGTTTCCATCTTTTCTTTGGGTTGTTTCTTCTTCCTGCGCCATGGCAAATGAGTCGTTTCATCCTTCGCCTTGGGAGCGTCTATTCCTTGCATCACATCGGGTTGCAAACTTCCCGCAGGTGTCGCATCTTTTTGGTCAGTATCCTTCTGATCATCGGCCTGTAGTCTCGTCTCACTGATTGCTTGAGGGATGGAAGGTTTTTCGACTATTGCCTCATCTGTTTTCCTCATTTCCTTCGGTTCCTTCTTTCTCCTCGGCCATGTGAGCTTTGTAGACTCGGAGGTTTCAGTTGGAACCAAATTCTCAGGAACTGGATGAGGAGCAGATTCTTTACTAGTATCTAGGGATTCTTTTGATACCATTTTCTCCTCCACCATTTCCGACACTGATTCAGTTTCTATCTTTTTCTTGGGTTGTTTCATCTTCCTGCGCCATGGCAAATTGGTCGTTTCTTCCTTTGCCTCGGGAGCGTCTTCTCCTTGCTTCACAACGGGTTGAAAACTTGCCGCAGGTGTCAAATCTTGGTGTTCAGATTTCACCTGATCATCGGGCTGGCACCTAATCTCACTGATTTCTTGAGGGATGGAAGGTTTTTTGACTATTGCCTCGTCTGGTTTCCTTATTCCCTCCGGTTCCTTCTTCTTCCTTGGCCATGGGAGCTTCGTGGACTCGGAAGTTTCAGTTGGAACGAAATTCTCGGGAACTGAATGAAGATCAGACTCGTCACTCGTATTGAGGGATTTTTCTGATATGACTCTTTCCTCCACCGTTTCCGACACTGTCTCAGTTCCGACCTTCCCCGGGGTTTCCTTTTCTTTGGGCTGTTTCTTCTTCCTTAGCCATGGTAGTTTCGTTGTATTCGGTTGTGGCTCATCAGCAGCTTTATCTGGGCTTGTTTGAGACGCTAGAGTCACGGGGGGACTCGAATCGATCTGACCAGATCCATTATCTAGCTGATCGTCAACCTCATCGATCTTTGGGGAAACTGACACTGTATCGTCTATCTTGTTCTCTTGTTCCTCCATACTTTTTGGCTTCTTTTTCTTCCTCTGCCACGGAAGCTCCACCGACTGAGGTTTCTCGATTGAGAGTGACTCCTGCATGATCTGCCGAGGAGATAACTCATCACTAATATTCAGAAGTTTTTCTGATACATCTCTCTCAGCAACCATTTTTATAACTGATTCAATCACATCTTGAGTTGTTAGTACATTCTCCGAATCGCCTGACTCTTGCTCCGGACTTTTCTTCTCTTTCGGTTGTTTCTCCATTCTGAACAATGGTCGTTCCGTTGTGTCAGGTTCTGGTTCAGAGACAGATTGGTCTGGAAGTACTTTAGGCTTCAAATTCGTAACAGATTTTAAATGCATTCGGTTTATATCATCTCGATTATCCTTTTGAGATCCAGATTCATGGGTTTTCGTCGGAACTGACAGCATTTCATCCTTCTTGCCTTCTGGCTTCCTCACCTGCTCCATTTCCTTCTTTTTCCTCTGCCAAGGAAGTTTAGTGGTGTGAGGAATATCACCTGAGTGTATCTCGTCAGAAACCTGTTGAGCAGTTAGGTCTTCATCAACGTTCAAGTTCCTTTCTTGCACATCCTTCTCTTCCACTATATCTGATCTCAACTCAGATACTGTCTGGGGAGTTGGGGCAGTTTTCATTCCGTCTGATTCATTTCCTGAGTTTCCCTCTTCTTTGGGTCGTTTCTTCCCTCTAAGCCACGATAGTTCTGTAGTGTCAGGTTTCGACTCGGTAACAGTCTTCTCAGGGATTTTTCGAGGCTTTAATCTCGTTGTAGGTTTCAAATCTGTCTGTCCGAGATGTTTTTGATCATCTACTTGATCTTCGACTTTATCAAATTGTAGTGGAATGGATGTTTCTCTCTCTGTGGTTTCTTCTGGCTTCGTGGTTTCTCCTGATCCCTTCTTCCTTCTGTGCCATGAAATCTTTGTTGACTCAGAGGTTTCAGTTAGAGGCAATTCTTCAGACACTTGGAAAGGAGCTTTGTCATCACTTATTTCTTCTACTGTCACTGATTTAATGCTTTTTTGAGTGATTTCCCTCTCTCCCAATTTCGTCTCCGTGGTATCTATCTTTTGGGGCTGTTTTTTCTTCCTAAGCCATGGTAGTTCTGTGGTGTCAGACTCTGGCTCGGTAACCGTCTTTTCTGGGATCTGAGATATCGTTGCAGGTCTCAAATGTGTCTGTTTGGGATGTTCTTGATCATCCACCTGAGTTTTAACTTCATCAATACCTAGTGGAATAGATATCTCTCCCTCTATTGTTTCTTCTGGTTTCAAGATTTCTTTTTGTTTCTCCTTGCTTCTGTGCCAGGGAAGCTTTGTTGATTCTATGGTTTCAGCTGAAGACAGTACTTCAGACCTCGGCAGCGGAGCTTCGTCATAACTACTTTTTGCTTCTGTCACTGATCCAATGATTTCTTGTGTGATTCTCCTCCCTCCCAATTCCTTTTCCATGGTATCTACCGTTTGAGGCCGCTTATTCTTCCTCCGCCATGGCAGTTCCGCTGTACTCAGTTTTGGCTCGGGCGCAGCTTCTCTTGAATCTGTTCCACGTCTAGGGGCTGTGGTGGGTTTCAATTTAATCTCATCAACATATTCTCCATTATCCTGCTGAGATTTATTTCCATCCAGCATTGAAGAAAGTACCGCATCTTTCCTTATTGTGTCATCTGGTTTCTTAATCTTTTCTTTTTCTTTCTTCTTCCTCTGCCACGGAGCTTTGGCTGATTTGGGAGATTCTGCGGGCATTGACTCCTGAAGAACCTGCTGGGGGGTTGGTACATCCTTTACGTCTAGATTCGCTTGAGATACATCTATTCCAAACACAGTATCTGGTACTGATTCAGGTCTTTCTTGTGGAGTTGGTTCAGCTCTCGTTTCCTCAAATGTTTCATCTTGGCTTCTCGTTTTTAGAGGTTTTTTATTTTTTCTCAGCCATGGCAAGCCCATTGTATTGGGTTCAGGCTCAGAACCAGTTTTTTCAGGAATTTTTGCAGTGCCGAGATCTGAGTTGAGTCGTAGATCGATTCGATTTGCATTGTTTTGATCATCTACTTGATCCGTTTCTTGTGAAATCGACGTCTCCACTCTGGTAGAGTCCTTTTGTTCTATAGTCTGTTTCGGTCCTTTCCTCGTTTTCTGCCATGTAAACTTCGCAGAATCAAGTGTTTGAGCGTGAGGCATACGCTCGGGAATCTGTTGAGATGTAGAGCTTAGCTCTTGCAAATTCTCTCTTCTCGCTATTTCAGACACTGTTTCCGTCACTGACATCTCGCTTGTCCTGGCTGTTGATATCACTTTGGTATCCTCAAACACCTCTCTCGAGGCCTCCTTTCCCACAGATGATTTTTTCTTCCGCAACCATGGCAGCTTGGTCGTTTCTTGTTCTGGTTGAACGATGATTTCTTCTGGAATCTTTTCAGGGCTCAAATTTTCGATGAGTCTGGAATCTACTTGTTTGGGACTTTTTTTACTGTCACGTTCAATTATTGATTTCTCAATATCTACGGAAGTCATCACTTTTTCTTCTATAACGTCTCTTAGGTTATCTTTTTTCTTGTTGCGCTCACTTTTCCTTCGCCATGGGAGTTGCGTAGAATCAGTGGTTTGAATTGTTGCCGGACTTCCGGGGATTTTTTCGGGAAGAGACGCGATACTCGCGCTTGGTTCTTCCTTGGACATGACTGTGCCTTCCATCGCCTCACTCAGTTTTTCAGTAATGCTATCGTACTGATCGAGTGATTGAGAGTGTTCTTCCTCCATCTCCAAGGCAGTTGATACTGCTGACTCTTCCTGTACGCCTTCTATTTTTGCATCTTTTCTTTTTCTCCGCCAAGGGAGTTTTGTAGACTCAACGGCTTGAGCCGGCATTGGTTCTTGGGGGATCTGTTCAGGCACCGTCGGTTTTTTGGTCCTGGTGCCCCTCTTTGGCATGTACTCTTCTTTCAATGCTTCAGTCGTGAATTCTGCAGATTCGTCTGCAGTTGGCTTGTTTTTCTCTTCCTGTTCTCTCTCTAAAACCATCGTCTGTTTGGAATCTCCTTTTTTCTTCATCCATGAGAGTTTTGTTGTATCAGTATCTGGTTCGAGTGCATTTTTGTGCGTACTTCTTTCCGCAGTGAGAGCTTCTCCTGAGCTCCCAGTGTCTTTGCTCTCTTTAGATTTTCTACGCCAAGGCAGTCGTGCTTTTCCTGGTTTTTGATCTGATTTGGATATTTCTGGGATATTTTGTCCCACTGGAATGTGATCGAGATCTGAATCTCCCAGCTTCACATCACTCTGATAGGCTACTGGTTCTTCTGATTTAGTGATAATGCTTGTACTCGGGTAGCTCCCGGGTTTCTGCACTTCTGTGCCCTTACAATCTGTCACTGGTTCTTTTTTCCCTCTACGCCATGTAATTTCTGAAGATTTTGATAGTGTATCCATCACAGATTCTTGAGTTTTGGGCTGTTTAAGGCGCGCGATATCTTTTGTATCATTCTCCGTTACAGGGGTCATTTTGTCTGCCAATTTTTCAGTAACTTTTGGTTCCTTCTTCCTCCTGTTCCACGGTAACTCTTGAATTTCAGGGGATCTATCTGGAATTATTTCTTCTGAGATCGTGGAAGGCATCTTCTGATCTTGGGACTCTATGCCAACACGCCTTTCATTCTCCAAAACGACCTCACTTTTTTGTACAGATATAATTTTCTCATCTTCCTTGTAGGACAGCTCTTCTGTGGCATATTCTTTCTTCTTGGATCCAGTTCGATCTCCAAGTGGCAGTTTGGGGGCCTTCTTCTTAGCGATATGGTCTGGTCTGAGAGTTTTGTTAGCTACGGTGATATCTTCATCAATATTCAAAATGCTTTTCTCATCAGTGATGATGTATTGTCCGATCGACTCTTTGGATTCAGACTTTTCTTCTGAAATCTCCTTCTTGAGTTCTATTTTTTCATCGGTCCGAGGCTTGGTGACTCGCCTTTCTCCTAGTCTCATGGGTAACTCATCAACATCTGACTCTTGGAGACGCTTTGATGTCTTTGAGCTTGTCAAATATTCTGATCTCTCTGGTTGTTCAAGTTCTGAATCATCTAAAACAATATTATCTCCATCACTCTTCACATGTCTCCGCCCTACAGGCTTCAACTCAGTCCGTGGTAATTTTTCATCCGTGCGTTCTTTGGGTTTCTGGATTGTTTTCTTCAATATCACCTTTTCGTCGGTCCAAGGTTTAACTGCTTTTGATCCTATTTCTCTCGTTCTATCGGTAGACGTACTACGAGAACGAGGCTTGGCTTGTCTCCAAGGTACGGTCTGAGATTGGAGAGAAAGATGGGGCTCTCGCTTTTTCCGCCATGGTAAGCCATCGTCTCTAGGTTGCGGGAGTACATCTGACGGCAGAGCTCTTTGGTCTGTTACAGCCGTCCGCTGTTTTGTCAATGCAGATGCTTTTGAATCTTTTGAGGATCCAATCGTCCTCCCATTAAACTCGTCGGGACCTAGATCAACTGGAGCTTCATCGTCTTGGACGATATTCTCATAAGATACGCCTTTCCTCTCTGGAAAGAATGGAATAGGAAAATAAGTCATTATTACTTCCGAGAAAAGCTCTTCCATTCAATCCGGGTCATGGAATGCATCCATTCTGTATGAATATTTGCGACTATTCTTAATAGTCCGTTCAAAGAGTCACCATATCCAGAGAGACATATGTAAAATGCAAGGTCACTGTCAGCCCGGATATCTTTATTACGGATCTTCGTCATAACCTATGCAACGATATGAGGAGCCTCCACTCGTCCATCTTTCATTAAATGGTGGATATGATCGGATATTTGGACTCAATTTAATTATTGTAATGTTGTTTCGGATTGAAAACTTTGGATATTTCGATTGATTCTTTATCGGATCTGATTCTTGCTCATTGATCATATTTGTTCAGAGTTGTACGAAATGCATGCCACAAATCTCAGATGGTTCTGCGAGAGATGTCAGCATCAATGTTGATAATTGATGTTGAGTCAGTACATTCCAAATCAATCAAGAATGAGATTGAGGTTATGATTTTCACCCTCCTCCATTCATTAACAACGAATGCTCTCGTGACGGATATCATTCGTCGACAATAATCAAGGCGATTGCTATCTGGAAGTTTCAGTCGGTCTACTATACAATCGCACAAAAATTTGCTTCGGTGAATGAACCCATTGGAATCGTATGTCTTCATGAGCATGAATTGTATAGTTAGAGAAGATGTATTTTGAGGGGTATTCTCTCTCTAGAGCGTGATTGCATACATGAGCTCAACTCAACACGAAACAAAAATTTCAGTACAAAACCAAAAGTCACGCGAGGTTAGTTGTATAACACAAAACATGTTTAGTACTTTCAAGAAGTAATTCAGGACAAGATGCGCACAAGTTACTGGCGAGGATGAGTTGAGCATTCCGGGAAAATGTGAATAGTCACAAGTGTTGAAGTTCTGATACACTCGGTCACTCGGTAATCATTCCTTTGGAAAATCATGCATAGACCTCAAAATTTCTACTAAGCACTCACATCTGTACACTCATTTATGAGCTTCCAGATTCCGTTCGTTGGGATTTTCTAATGAGAACAACTGTTCATCCATCGTAATGATTAGCTTACGAGAAGTTAGCTTTTTTCCTCTGATGTATAATATTTATAGCCCCACAATCCCGAAAGAATTTGAAGCCACGATTCTACATGCCGCATGCAAAGTCCCGGAGATCTAACTATAATCTCTTATTACACGTATGTATACGCGATAGTGATTTGATGATTCACTTTGTTGCTATGGGGAATTCAGGAAGAAACGATTCACTCAAGAAAGCACTGAGTATACTCATCTGAACGCCCCACTAGTTGACCATGGATGAGAACTACCAGTATTTGACATAAGGGTCATCCCGATCATTACCACTATTATGCATGAAAGCTTAATTGAGATGGAGAATTGATAATCGCGTCAAATCAATAAGAACCACGAACCTTCACATAATGCTTTACATGGATCATGCTACGTCAAAATGTTTCTGATTGTGCCAATTCGCCAGTAATATAACAAAGAGTAATTTGATTATCGCAACTTGTAGGATTTTGATGAAATTTCAAATACATGAAAAATGAGACGAGGAACGAGACATTTTGACTATACGCTAGATGTTGGTGCTTTTCGTCTTTTTTCTCCGGATCAGTCTTTTCAGGGGGGCTGAAGAGATCCGAGTAGAGGTTGGCCCCCGACATCACCTAGCCAAAGTGGCTTGATGGTCATGATTTTGATCGGGCTTATATGTTTTACACGAAGACTTTTGCAGCCACTCGCAAGAAAACTTTTCATCTCGGTTGTTCATTCGCCGATAACTGGTGATAATCAGGAGCCTTCATGTACAATCAGAGCAAAGACTTTTGTGTGAAACATATGAGCCCGATCAAAATCATGACAATCAAGCCACTTTGCCTAGATGATGTCGGAGGCCAATCTCTACTCGGATCCCTTCAGCCCCCTGAAGAGTTTGATCCGGAGAGGAAAGACGAAAGGCACCAAAATCTAGCGTAGAGTCGAAATTTTTTGTTTCTCATCTCATTTTTCATGTATTCAAAATCCCATCAAAATCTTTCAAGTTGCGACACTAAAATTCCGAGGTGCGTAGAAGGCGCATAGATCGAATCGGAGTCATCCAAAATCGATATCCGTTGATTGAAATTAGCTTGCATTAGCGGAATCATGTAATAATATGATTTAAAATTCTTGCAAGCCACAGAGTCCCGATCGTTCATATCGATCGAGTACAAAAATTGATTCTGATAACCAACAGTAGGTTTGATCATACAGTAATTGTAGTAATTGAGTTGGCGACTGGGTGAATCTCTAAAGGAAAATGTATCTCTCTGGGAAGACCATTGCACCAGTTAGGATTAGTGCTAGCCATTTCATAGGAGACGAAAAATAATAATAGTCATGGAGAACTATTGATTGAAAAACGGGCAATAGTGAAAATGAGTACGGGAACAGAGAGACTGCTTTTTGTAACTCAATATACCTACATTCATACCCCGGGAAACGGTAGAAAATACTCTCCCATCGTGAATGAACACTTAAATCCTCGAACTTTCAAATTTGAGTGATTACGAAAATCTGCTAACATGATGAGATCAATGCCGCTAGATTGATTTAGACCCAAATCCAAACTTTAATCAGAATTCTCTTGGTAAACGGTTCACGAAAACCAATCACATTTCGTTATTAATACCAACAGTCTCGGTTGGAAAGAGTGCATACTGCTATTTATTTTTCAATCATTCGAAAAGCATATTGAAATTCCTTTCTTCTCATCAAAGCATTTCCGACTCCCTCACGGGTTTATTATGCGCTATCCATAGTTTTAGGTAAAGAGATTGTATACTAATTTATATATAATCTCTTTAGTTTCAGGTCGGTTCCTAACCACCGTAGGTACTGAAAAGCCGTTACGAAAATTAAAATTGGTAACATGGACGAGGTTTGAACGCATCAGACCTGTAGCGTTCGAGACGAGGACCTCATTCCCCAAGCTGCGGTGGCTCCATGAAAAAATGTTGTCAGAGGTCGTTCAATATAATCCCGCTTCCCTTTCCTCAAGGTTGTAGCCAGAAGTATGGAAAAATCACCGCTTCCTGAATTCATTGACCATGAGCCTCTCCGTCTCTCGAATTTTGAATTTATTGTGACACACTGTTTGATCGATCAGTAAGTAAAATATACTTGAGGAAGAATTTTGATTGACCTTAATCCTCACAAGATGAACCTGTGATTGGAGGTGTTGATATGAATCTCCAATATTCAAGGAATCAACATTCACAAATCAATGAGAGTAACTTTTCCGGTGCGTCTCTAAGTGTTTTCCAAAACTTTGTTGGGTATACCTAACTCGCACGAGAATAATTTGAGCGATTTGCCGTTTCAAAGCGACATCCATGTGTAATTGTGACTATACATTATGAGGTGGGATTTATCAGTGATAACTGAGTTTCATGGATCCGATTTCACTCATGCGTGTATGAACGAAGACTTATGAATGTCACTCGACTGAGCAACACAAACGTTGCCACATCCAAATTCTTTGGTTTTCAAAATTTTTTTGAGAATCAAAGTGAGAGATTTGACGGGCACTATGTCATGATGATAAAGACTGCCGTGGCTCAGTGGATAAAGTATCGGACTACCATGTGAAAGTCCTACGTTTGAATCCGGGTCGAGCACCTTTGAGCTCTGAAATTCTGTCTCATGAGCCTTCGTTTGGCGGTCTCGGTGGTTCGGATTTCACCTAAGACTATAGGCCCCCCTCACCGAGGTGAAAACTGGTAGTTAGCAGTATGCTAATGCGTTGATTGAGCAAATTTCAACCCCACGCACATGGGTACGGTCTGGGTGGGGCCTACCGGCAAAACTATACATTAAACTAAAACCGAAGTTTTTGTCATGATGATGTTATATCCTTCTCATATCATCCTTAATGAAATTTTCAAAAATGTGCAGATATTTTTGGGATTGCTTACATGATACTCGAATGATGCGGACTTTTAATTCCATCCTCTTATGATTGTTTTTGTTGAAAACTAAAAGAAGTTCGTGAGAATACCACTGGTATTTATACGATTAAAATGGTCGTATTCATTAATCAGGGAATTGCCTTGGAATATTCTCTACAGCATCTTTCAGAACTCGAAATATGATACCGGAGAAAGATATGTTCTGCTAAATGAGACAGCTGGTCTCGAGAAGTTTGGAAGTCATAGATGACTGTATAAACAAATTGTGATGTTACTTCTTGGCTCTGGCATGCTGAATTAAAACAGCAAGTCTGCTGTACTCTGGTGACGTCGATTGATATTGGAAAATCCAATTCAACTTCCGTACCTTCAAAGCTTCTCGAAATCTCAAAGTCGCATCTTGAAGGATTTTGATGGAAGCTCTTATAAATGAGATAAGATTAGATGAGAACATGAAAAAATATTTGAATCCACGCTTGGTGTTGGTACGTTTCTCCTTTCCTCGATAGATCCGGCTCTTCAGGGGGACTGAAGGAATCTGTCAGGTTAGTTCTCCTCTAGACGACACCTAGCCTAAGTGGCTTGTTGATGGAGATTTTCATCTTCCTTATATATGAATCGCAGTGATATTTGAGCGATTGCGAGTAAGGTACTCAACTCAGTCGTTTGTAAGCTGACGATCGGTGACAATCAGAATTGAATTAGTTTTCGATCGATATGAACGATCGTGATTTTCTCGGACTAATTAAATTCTGATGACCCGCGATACCTTTGCTCAATGCTGAATTTTGTCGCATCTTAGCTTCTTGCAACCATCGGGGCCGTTTTCAGTGGTCCGAAATACGTGAGAGAGCATAGTGTTTGATGATTGTTGGTCGATTGAACTGAACTTTGAGAAAAGTTATCAATTCCACAGAAATGTGGTGTTTATCGAAAAATTTTCACTGTTTCATTCTGATCGGTATCTCGCAATGTGCTCGCAGTTCACGAAGATCACTAACTCTTGAGACTTGAACGGGCCTCATTTTGGGTTGCTACGGTGGAATAGCGTGAAAAAATTGCTAGATCATTGTTAGGCGCCACCGCGTAGGTTCTGTATGAGTGATTCCACGAGAAAACGATATATGGTCGGAGGTAGGGTCTCAGATTTCTTTTTGAGTAGGCTTTTTCAATTCTATGGGTTAAAATAGGGCCATGCGTCACGTTAAAAAAAATTGGAGATTTTTTTTCGGACCCTGGTGCACAAACTAAAATGATGTTTTTAACTTATTTTTGCAGAATTTTCGTAACTCCTTCACACTCAAATTGTTATAGCTCCACAATAACGTCAGATAGAGGGACGCGGCTCGGCGCATCCGAAAGCTGAACAAAATACCTATCAAAAACCACTTTGAAATTCTGGTTTTCATATTACCAAGATTATACGTGGGTGATTCCGTAAGAATCATCTATTATTTTTTTCTCCAAAAGCTGTCTTTTGGAATATTTAGAAGTACAATTTCGCATGTAAAATGTTGTGTTTTCCACGAGTGAAATATTTTCACTCTGCACTTTTGGGTTTTAAGCTGATTTCTGGGCGTTTTTCGAATTTCGATGATAGAAAACCTCAATTTTCTACGCATGCGCGAGATACTGAGATTCCAAAACTAATTTTCTTGGGAAGCTGAGAAAATTTCCTTTAAATGACCTCATGTCGAGTTCAATTTCATCAACTGGAACCGGAGTTGCAGCGCCCGAATGATGCAGAGCAGTTTGAGCGAAAACATGAAGGCTTCCATGGACAATGGCAATGACTGAAGCGAATATGGGGCCTTACATCAAGCTGCTTTTTGTAGTGGCTGCTGAAAGTCACTGGAATTTTGTTTCAGATCAACGGATTCAAGCTTAATAAGTAGCCATTTTGAAGGAAATTTTTTCAGCTCTTCAAGAAAATCGGTTAAGAAATCTTGAAATCTCGCGCATGTTCAGAAAATTGAGGTTTTCTATCATTAAAATCCAAAAAACGCCCAAAAATAGCTTGAAACCCGAAAATGCAGAGTGAAAATATTTTATTCGTGGAGAAAACAGCTTTTAACATGGGAAAATGTAATTTTGAATATTTCAAAAAATAGCTTTTTGAGGAAAAAAATAAAAGATAAATTTCACGGAATCATCAATATATAATCGAGGTAATATGAGAACCAGAATCTCAAACTGGTTTTTGATAGGTTTTTTGCTCATCTTTCAGATACGCTGAAGCGCGTCCCTCCATTGAACGTTATTTCTGAGCTATAACGATCTGAGTATGAAAAAGGTACGGAGATTTCGCAAAAAGAAGTTGAAAACATAATTTTGATTTGAGCACCAAGGTCCGGATAAAAATTAACAATCTCTTTTATGGCGACAGATGTTCGATTTTCTACCCATAGAATCGAAAAAATTCACTTAGAAAAAAATCTGAAACCCTACCTTCAACCATATATGGTTTTCCCGTGGTATTACTCGTATGCTGTAACTTTGCTTTTAAAAATAGTGTAAAGATGGTATTTATACTTCATTCTCTGAAAAATTCCAGGGCTTTTGCCGGGACCTGTAATTTCCTTTTAGGTATGCCAATAAAATTTTTTTATCTACGTGCAAAATGGTAGAAATTAGAACCCCAGGTATTCCGATTTTTAAAAATTTCCATTTTCTGGCTCGACCCAATAAATACTCACAATTTTTCCCATGAGGTTTTCTTCCAAAAATGATTTTACCGAGACGTGTATAAAGGAATAAAACGGAATGAAGTGAACTTTCACAATAGTTTTGAAAATGAATTTTCAAAATTCTATACGTCGTTTTTCATAAGTTTTATCTATTATGCCATAGATGGTATACCAAACTATGAACTCGTGGCTATCACATTAATAATATCCGAGAATACTTATTCATTAAAATGAGAACCCCCGAGTGAGTGGCCACGAGGGGGGGGGGGCTATTAGTGCCACCAACCTATCTGACGCTAGAGAACACCGTCGCACAGCCACGTATACAAAGAATAGGGACGTAGAAATTTTTTCCATGTTTTTTTGAGAATATTTGAGTGGAAAATTCATAGTATGAATAAGACAAAGCTTGCATAAATTTTCTAAGAAAAAGACAAACTGTCGATTTCATCACAGATCTTCCACCATTATGTAGCGGCTTATGAAAGTCCAAGATAATACACATCAAAACCCTATTCGGTTAATCGTTCATTCCACTTTTTGTGAAATTAGAATTACACATCAAAAATCGAGATATATGATGCATATTTGTGAGCGCTGCCATATAATCGCTTCAAAAATAATTTCAACAGTTAAAATCACTATATAGCCATAAATGCATTCGATAAAAATGCGCAAGCTGGCCTGCAATGGATTCAGCACTTTATTAATAAATTTACTCGACGACAAAAAGCGAAGAGAATGAGAAGAGAAATGAGAAGATATGTGAGTCAAGCGGTAAAAGCTGGATCTTGTTTCGTAGTGGGGATCGAGTGTTCCGAGCGTAGGGTGGTATAGCAAAATATTCTGAGCAAAACTTGGCTCACACTATTTCCCAGTCAACAGTTGGATCTCAGGGAAGAATCTCGCGGCTCTCGAAGGATGAGCTTTCAACGCTTTCAATTCTCGGCTATGATTTAAGACTAAGTGCTCGTGAACTACTATGATTATTGTGCAATTATTCTGAGAAAATGTGTGATGGTGCTTCAGAAATTTTGATGGTAGTGTTGTGTGAATAGCAGTGATTCATTGAAAAGTGTGAATACAAGTGACATATTTTCCAGGTGAAATTATATAGAATCAGTGCGGGAAGTGGTCATTTTCTTAATTCACTCGTTGGCCGTTATCAATAAAATATCATCATCGTTTCATTGATGTTGACTGGATCAATTACCACAAGAATTACAGTAGATTGTTAAGAGACAATTCTGTCACTTAAATTACATAGCATGATATATTTCTGTTTGGCTCTTCGTTTAAGATATTCCCCAATTCGGGTTTGTAAATTTGTAGAATCGTGGATAGGCAATATGAAGGTTCAATGTACTAGCAAAAGATTGTCAGTGTTTCGATCGATTACTCTAAATCATGGTGATTAATTTATCTCATTAGTAACTTTCTCACTCTATAATTCTTGAAATGATGAACTAATTTCATTGAAAACGGCCATCTTGTTAGAGATTATGGGTTAAGACATTTTTCTGACCCAAGGAACGAAAGTGGTGCATCTCTCTGGTTGAATCAATTTTCTTCGAGCTCAAAGTGATCAGAGAACTGTAATGGAATCCAGAAATCAAAGTGATCAGTGTTGCATTTTTTTGTGATATCTAAGAACTTATCTTATTTTATTCTACAAGTAAGGAATATTTTTAACATAGTAATTGCAATTTTTTGCTTATTATTCATATTAACTTCTTAGTAAATGTAGTACCCAATTTCATGTACATATAAAATCTTTCGTTGCTTGAAATACTATAAATGTGATGTATAAATGATGAATTTATAAATTACAGTATACATGCAAGGTACCGCAATAATGTGCAAATGCTACAAATACAAGAATTATTGATAATGTCAATCTTATGTTTTGTGATATAATGTCAATTAAAAATATATTTTGTAACAGAAATCACTATCATCTTCACCAACCCCGCTTACTATTTCAGATTGGATATCATGGATTTTAGATGATACTCTTCAGATGAATCATTTTTGGCAAGTTTGGAATATGATTTGTAACTATTCTATGAATAAAGTCTTCAAAATAATCTGTTTACGAAATGTTCGATAACATTTAAATTAGCTGGATGGTCCATTGTATCACTTTTTGAACTTTTCAGTATTGCATTTATCTCCTCTCCACTTCCACTTTTGTTTGAAAAATCCAACAAGATGAGTCATTGAACAGGAACAAATTCTTGAAGATCTTTTTATACGGAAACTGAAGAAACTTGGGCAGCGATGTTGTGACTCATCCACATTGGTTTTTTATATTTTCAGATACGATGCGTGCATTTTTGGCTTCTGCTTCAAATTCTTCAGGGTTGAGTTGAACGATCGGGTCGTTCAAGGCTGAATATTTCCAAGGTTAAACCAACCAACGTTGAAGATCGAGCTATTTCTCAAAAAATTCTTCTCAATTTTTTTTCTATGATTCTGGTTGGAATTTAATCTTGATTTTGTCGTAATTCTAGCCAGCAACATCAATCAAGCGCGCTGAGAAATTCTATTTCAAAGGTCGTATTTCTTGATCATCGCGATCATTCTGATACAAAGACTTCATTGTGAACAATAATACAACTTTAGTTCCAACATAAATCACGACCAATGTAACGTAATTCATTGGACACTTTTCAACTACTGCAAAATTGTATTTCTTGCCAGAGAAAAACATATGATCAGTGTGTAAATTTGAGGGACTCATATTCATCAAATAAAATTTATTTCCTCATCATCATATTCGCACGATTATTGATAGTATTTTGAAAAAAACATGCTTAACTTTATGAATCTGTAGAAGTTAATATCTCATTAAGTGAATAAGTTGAATGAAACAAAATTTGAAAGATCTTGGAAATTTCCAAGGGACTCGGACTATATTATCCCAAAAGGTTTTCCAAGCAGCAGACTTATATATGCGTCCCCCAAAAATAGCAAGGTAATGTAATACACGTCACGTGCTCAGAAATAGCTTTGAGAAACCTAGCTGTGCTGAGGTGCACACGGCACGACTCCCGAAAACCGAGGGAAATAACTCAGAGCTTGCTTGCCGTGCCGCATTTTTAACGTAAAACTATAAGAAGGTTGCAGAAAGCGAGACCAAGCAGAATGCCTCTTATATCAACTCATACAATCTCGAGTTTCATCAAGCCAAAATTTTCAAATCCATTGAAAATATTGTGGGCGTATGTATATACAACTATTGGCTGTGAGATTCGTATTTCTGCTTCAATGCATTCTTTTGAAGATAAATTTCTGATGCTTCATGCTAAAATTCTCGTTATTCTTGGTTGATTTCAATTTGTACGGTATATATGAGCCCAATCATTAGTTCTTCTGTCTTGTATCATGTATAGTAAGTCAAAACGTTGGTGAAAATTATGAAAGATGATCGTTCTTTCGATGCCAATGATTCATAAAAATAGCCTTTGCTGAGATCGCTGAGTGCTTCAATTTTGCGGTGTGGTCGAATTGACATGATTCATATCTGTTTATTGCTCAGATGCTATTTGATGAATACGATCTTGAATTTTTAGAAGTTCAAGGTGATTCATACACCAAATTCTGGCTAGCTGAATAGATTTTGACTGACTGGATATTTTTAAAGATCTTCAACATCTGTATCTCTCATGACTGATCACTTCTGTCAATTTTCTGTTGGAGAATGTGAATTTTTTTTCCAAAATTAATGATGAAGGTGATTTTTTTCAATGATCCAAAGTTTTGTCATTAATAAAAACTCTATCTTTTGTACATTTTTTATTAACTATTCATTGTACAGTGGATAATTCATTAGTAAAATACTTCAACTCGATAAATTTTCAATATACTTAGTACTCTCACATTATCTTGATAAAATTATATAGACATTTCACATATATAATCTTGACAAAAGTCAACAAAGATACACTTTAACAATCTTTCGTTCCTCTCAAACTAATCCCTATTTTAAAGTGATTGAATAGATATGAAAATCAAGAAAAAGCTCGTCTCTGGATTATGGAATATTACAGTAATCCATACACTGGGACTAAATGTTTTTTTTTGTTAAGATATTAGAATTTTCGCAATATTTCCGTCAGCACCACCTTCGTTTTCTATGTTATTTAATCAAATAAATTTCAAAATCCATTAACAATCCTGGGTTAGTCAAGAACAAACTGCCCGATGCGCTTGTGTAATTTTAACTACTGCGCAGATTATGTTAAACAATGTGAGGAGGAAAAAATCCACTAGGACATAAAGTTTGCGTGTTTTGTGGCAGTGTGACCATGAAAAATTTTGAGGTACATGTATATAAATTGCTCATCCCTCTTCATTCAATTCTTTAAAACACTCATGAATTTTGAGTCTTCGAATGAAGGGATGGGCATCGATTGTCATAAGGTCATCATTTAAGGATTGGGATTTAATTCTTACTTTTAACGATGAGCTTTGCCGACGATTCAACCGTTCCAGCGGTAGTAGTCGCCCGACATGTGAATGTTCCAGTGTCTTCTTCATACGTCGTGGCAATCAGTAAGACAGCATTATTCCCCTCGTGTATCATCTAGAGGACAAAAAACATTTTTCTCATTAATCAATTGCTGTCAAATGGGAAGAACATTTCGATGAAATTTAGAGGGAAAGCTTCCGACAGCAACAATCATTGGAAATACCGATACGCAAAACTCCTTTACTCGTAAGCAAATTTCTAATAGAGTATTGGATTTCACTTGAGGATCCGCCGGTCGAAAGAATTTGTTCGAATGTAGGATACGCGTTATCATTGAGAAATTTCAGAAAAGCGGAAAATCGCTTCACCACACATTTTCCCTTCATGGCCTTGGAAGACTCGAAAGAATTAGTGAGAAGTAGATTTCTCAAGTGAGTTGAATTTTAATTCCATATTATTATTGGTGCATAGATTTTTTTATGTATCAATAGATGCGTTGCTCTTCTACCGGAAATGCACTCACTCTTGTTATCGAGATAGTCTTTCGAAATCACAGTGACTTCGTGGATGAAATCTTGGCTGTCAACTTGGAGAGCCAGGGTTCGATTCTTGGCTGGACTCTGTGTAAATGCCTTATTTCGTTGGCTATGATAGTTCAAAAAACCCGTTAACCTGTAGGTTCCGCAAAACATCTCCGAAAAGGGGTTGAAAAGTTGTCAAGACAGTCCTACCAGTAAATAATGTTTCACGTGGAATTTGATTTTGAAAGATGTTTCTCGACATTTACTCTAAATTCAGATTGAATATTTTTATAAGCTAATGCAGATGAATCCTCAATCTTCATTCTGAAATTTCAAAATCGTCATTCAGACTACAATTCTTGGATCCGAAAAAATTTGAAATTTCCTGCTTGACCAAATCTATAGTTGAATTCACAATAGGAATCTGGGGATCTGGATTGAATTTTTTCTCCGTTTTTTCTACTAGCGTATCCTCAATCTTTTTTTGAAACTATTCTGCGGAGCCAACAGTTTCAGGTAAGTTCCAAATCGCAGGAGCCACAGAATGAATTTTCACAGTAGTGGTGGCCGAAATTCAAACCCGAGTTTTCTACATTGAGGTCAAACTGCGCTAAGAAATCACCGAGGAAATCACGTTCACTAAAACCGGTGCCAATTTATTTTTATTCGACCAATCTTGACGTACCTTAGCGCATTCGATTCCTTGTCTCAATACCTTCAAAATCCGCTCTTCAGGGTTGCAGAACTCTGATTTGGAGCGATTTTATGTACAAAACACGAAGATGGTTTGAGAATCAAGAGGGCCGACATCGGAGTGTACCCAACATGCCCCCATATGGTTATCTCGGAAAGGCGTGCAGTATGGCTTTTTTTACCACTCAGAACGTGTTTATCACGTCAAAATGGGTCGGAAACGATGTCTTGGTCCAGCTAAAAGCTACAAATGTCGCTGCACGGTGATCAAAACGGATCAAAGTGATTTTATTCACTTCATCGCCGATTTACATTGTTTTAAATGATGGGGGCAAGTTGGGTACACACTTTTGTAAACTCTCAAAAATCACCTTTCGGGAGAATTCAAACAGTTCAGCTCCACTTTCTCCAAATTAGACGTATCTTAGCTCATTTTAAAGGTCTTGAGACAAGCTTCAAAATGAGTTAAAGTACGTTGGAAAATATTGAGATTAGCCAGAATTATTAAGAAAATGGCTTAATGGGGGCAAGTTGGGTACACTGACCTTATATATTATAGGATTTCAATTTGATCATTCAAAGTGGTCATTTTGAAAGAAGGAGCTAGAGAGTAAACTTATTTATTTTTACTATCAATGATGACGTAAATTCTTCATTTCTCAAGTTCGAAACAACTAGAGGCAACGAGAAAGCCGAAAAATTGATGAAAGAAATATTGAAAGTGACAGTACGTCACCTGAATCGGATACGACTTTTGTGACGAAGAACCCTCTACTTCGGCGCAACTAATCTGTTTTTTCACTGTGATGCCTGCGAAAAAAACTTGCCCAGAAATAGCACTGATCTTCGGAGCAAAGCGGCAAGCCGTGCTCAGTTTTGAACAAGCGGGAACCCTGCCACTATCACACGAGTTCCAATTTAGCTATAAGAAGCAGTCCCAACAAAACCCACCAACGGATGCTGAGCTTGTTAGTGACGAGACAACCGGATTGATGAAAGTCACCGACATTTCATGGAAATATCGCAAAACATTTCCCTATTGACTGTTTCGGCGGTAGGGAATAGCTACAAAACTTCTGGGGAGTGGTTATAACTGGGGTTGGGACTTTTGCGGATCCTGATCAATCCTATAGACCTTCGAAGAGTTACCATCTCGGTTAGACCGGCTCGAGATACTGACGGTTTAAAAACAATACATCCCCGGATTGAGATCAGCACCGGTTCTAGAGCTCGAATCCGAAAAATTGTTTTAAACCATACTTCTTTTTAATTCGTCTCTCAAAAGATTGAGACGATCCGAATCCACACAAGTTCTATCTCTAAATCACTTGCCATAGAGACAAGAAAGCTGAATTTACCGGAAATCAAGATCTTGTCTGCAAAGGAGGAAGTTGTCTACAGTATCTTTCCAGTAACGATTTCTCATTCATTGAGTTCAGTTCATCGGTAATGGCTTAGGAGATCAGAAAAAAACTTGCCTGGAAATCGGGCGACTCCGGTATAAGAGCACCTTCTCGGTACCACTGGATGGTTGGTTTCGGCTTTGCAGGTGATATTTGTGTTTTGAATTGAGCAGGTTGACCTTCCAAGACAGTTTGATCCCTCAAAGGAGTGAGCTTGGGTAGAACATCTGTTGCATCAGGTGCTGCATAATCATTTTCAAGAATTAGTTTCCACATTTTGATCCGATGATGACACAGCTGATACCGAACTTACCCATAACTTTGAGATTAGCCGATGTTGTTACTTCGCCCGCGGGATTTTTGGCAATACATTTGTAAACACCTTCATCTTCGGGGAAGGCTTCAGAAATTTTTAGCGTGCACAGATCTGCCTCTTTCTGCATTTGGAAGTATTTGGATGGTTTTATGATCTGCAACAGTTTTAAAATATGTAAATATTATATCATAGAGGTATTGTGATGAGATTGTGAAGTTGCGTCTCCAATATGTAGATTTGGTTTTAATAAATTTCAAGGACATAATCTGGAACAGTGGGATGAATATCGGGAACTAAGTAGGCCAACTCTTGCAGATAATGCTGGCAGACACTATTTTGAATTACAAACAGGAGTACCCTATGAAGCTGTGTTTCCGTGGAGGAATAAATTAGGATCATTTATAAATTGAAACATAAATGTCTTGCAGTTAAGAAAAATGCAACTTTACTCAAGAATGTTGGTTCAAATCACTAATTTTACGTTCATCAGTCCTGCGAGACATCCGTGAAAGCCAAATCCGTGGAAACATCAAATTCTAATTACTGACTTTTGGATCTAATGAGTATGGTTGTCAATGGCGTAGAGTCCAGAGCTCGTCTTTGGATTTGAAATTATATTACCTTATCGCCTTTCTTCCACTGAATTGTGGGAAGTGGTTTTCCAGTAATCCTGCAAGAAAACGCAACCGATGTGCCTTCTCTAATTTTTTGATCTTTAAGAGGCTGTAAAACTGTTGGCGCTTTTTCAAGGCCACCAGGGGATGAAGGTTTTGCTGTTTTTGAAGCTGATTGAGGTTGATGAACGTTCAACTCAGCTTCGCATCGAGCTTCACCAGCTTTGTTGATAGCCACACATTCGTATTTTCCGGAGTCATCTACAGTACTCTCCAAAATCAATAGAGTGTGCATGTTATCTTCCTCTAGAGTCTTGTTTCGGATGTCAGGTACGACTGGTCTTCCATTCTGGGAAAATTGTAAAATTATGAAACAAATCTGTCATTCTAAAATATTATTCAATTGTAGGAGTGAGAAATGTGTATACCTTCAACCAATAAACATCGAATGGCTTCGTGCCAGTTATTTTTGCATCAAATCTAGCTAATTGGCCACCATTTACTGTGTTGTTTTGGATAGTTGAGATAAAGCTCGGAGGTACCATTCCTCCCTGGCCAGGTTGCCTCCTTCTTTCTTCGACAACAAGATTGGCACTGCATTTGGCTTTTCCACCTCTATTTTCCGCTATGACAGAGAACACTGCCGAATCTTCCATAAAAACTTGCCTGATTATCAAAATTGATTTTGTTCCGAACGTATGAATTTGGAAATCGGCAGAATTCGTTATGGGAAAATCTTCTCGGTACCACTTGATCGTTGGTCGAGGATTACCATCAAATTCAACTTCAAATTTGGCTTGTTCTTGTTCAAAAGCTCGACAAGGTTGAATTTTTCTTGTAAATACTGGAGGTACTGCTGGCTTTACGTGACCTTGAACTACACGTTCTTGCGTTTGAGCTTTATGTTCAACCTCAGTTGTTTCGGTCGCTGTTATATTCCTCGTGATTTCGAGATCACCTTTAACTTCTTTTTGAGTTTGCTTTTGTTTAGCAACGTGAACTTCGCGACCATGAACTGTTGATTCAGATGGTTCAGGTGGGTGTTTAGGTCCTTTGACTTTTTGAGAATCAATATCTACTTGAGTAGTGAATTTCTTTGTTGCTGGTGATGGGGATTGTGGAGCTTCTTGAGTTTGTGATTCTCTGAAAATGAAATCAATAGGGAATCAGTTTTTCATCGAAAGAACTGAGTGCGAGATCAAAAGACTTGAACATTTTCGTAGAACTTACAAAGTTTCTTGATACTTCTGAGCCATTCCTTTGGCAATGGAACTATTGACAACTTTATCTCCTGGAATCGCGAATTGATGAGACGATTCTCGGAGTCGCGATTCTTTCAAAAGCTGCTCTTCTTCCAAGTTCATCAGTTTGTGATAATAATCCTCGTTCTTTTTAGATTTCACTGATTTTTGCCATTCTGTATCTGGTTCCTTGATAACTTTTTGTCCAAGGTGTTCAGTACCTATGATAGGACCTTGACCAATGTTTTGGTGTCTCTCATCAAAAACTCGTTCCAACTCTGTATCTTGTCGCTCTGATTGGTATTGAACCAAATCATAATCGTACCATGCTGGACGAAAGAAAAATCGATTTTAATCCTCGATACTTATTTCTAAGTCCATAATAATTGTCGAATAAGACGATCAACGATATTCTTTGTCTTACTCATTGGGGCATGCGAGGATTTTCACAAACAACCAAAAATAAAAACAATTGTGAGGGAGAATTTCATGGACAAATTTGACTAAGGGGTAATATTGCATCATTGGGAAAAATAATAAAACACATATAAACATTCATGACGCACAAATAACATAGTTGAGACAGATTACTTACGAAATAAAAATTTACTGAGATAAACGTATTTTTTCCACAGGGAGAGTGATTAGGAACTCATGGTTGTATTTGGATTCATGGAGTGAGGTGAGTGACCATAAAAAATATGATCCTGTTTCTATGCTGTATAAGTCATGTTGGTATCTTAAATTGTATTGTGAGTCTCAGTGATAACAAAAATTTGTAAAGTATAGTGTGTCATTTTATTATCGGGATGGTAATGTAAGTTTTGGTCACGTTATGATACTTTGCACAAGTAATTGGGATACATACAAGGTACTGTTGAGTTTTTGTATCAGAATATTTTTTAAGAACATAGAGTTTGTGTCAAGGCCTGAAAAATTGGTGAAAAAATCATCACATCAAGACACAAAGAGGTGGGTAACACCGTGTGATCCAAAATTATATGATACCATTCACTTAAAACCAAAAATTATGCAATGGGTAAAAAATTCTGGTGGTTTCAAAAATCATACCTGATGAGTTTCCTCTACAAGCGAAATAATCACTGGAGGATTCGTCTTACACTTAGCTGTGCGTTCGTCCCCAGTCAAAGTCTCAAATCTCTTTCGAGTTCTTTTTCCAGACCAATCAAACGTTGCTGCCTAATTTCTCAGGAGGTCGAGGGATGCATAGGGATTGAGGGTTAGGAAATTTCGTGGAGGGAGTATTTTTGTGGATTTTTCAGAATCATGTATGTCCATTTGGGACACATTTATCGATTTTGTTTGCTCGAGTCGTGATTGTGGTCAAATTTTGTGTTTGATTTCTAATTCTCATGGGAAGATATAGACTTGGAAGCAACATCAAATGATTCTCAAAGAATTCGATAATATTGGTTGACTTGTTTTCATGTACATGTCATGTCAAAGCAGAGTTTAAATCACAAAATAGTAGATCTGAGTGATTGTGTAGATGTCGATCATTTGATATTGCTTAAAAATAAGCTTTTTATCCAGTCTTATACAATACTCACGTCTTGGAGAAGATTTAAGAACACCACGGTAATCACCACTGCGAGGTTTGACTGTTAAAGTTGTTTCTACCCTGGTCTCACCAACTGAACTCCTTGCGATGACTTCAACTTTTCCATTATCATATTGCCTCGTTTTTGGAATATCCAGATGGTACATTCCATCGTATGTCAGCTTGTATCGAGCACCCTGTGAAATTGAATGATGCAAATGAATTCACTGGAATTTTTTTCTTTTTAGTTATGAAAATTGATGCAAGATCAATAGTTCAGAATAACTTACACTTGCTATTGTATGGCCATTAATAATCCACAAGACACGAGGTCTTGGATATCCTGTGACTCTGCAACAGAATCTTGACCAATCACCCTCTTCAACAGTGACTGGCTCTGGCTTGCTTACAAATGTTGGAGCTGATCTAACTTTTTCGATTTCGGCTTCTTCCTCAGGAACCCTAGACAATCCAAAAATGAATAAGTCAGACTGGTTGTTAAAGAGCATGATTAGGAAAATTCATACTTTACTTACACTTGCCAGGCAGCTTCCATTTCACGAATCTTTTCAATACTCTTCATACCTTTTGGTAATTGTGACTCATAAATGATACCAGGTTTTCCAGCAGTTCTGATAACTGCTTTGGTCTCATCCATGCCGTAAAGATTTGTAGCTCTACAAAGATATTCTCCACTGTCTTCAGGATACACCCAACCGAAGTTCATGGCTACGTAACCAAAATCGTAGATAGGCGTGAATCTATTCTTGTGAGGAAGAGGTTTTCCATTCAAGAACCATTCAACCTTCATGTTTGGATCACCCACTGGAGCCAATTGACACTCAAATTTGGTACTGTTCATCTCGACAAGCTCTGTCTGATCTTTAATTTGTGTTACAAATCTTGGTGGCTGTTTTTTATCAGCATCATACAAATCATCTTCTGTTAGATGTATTTCAGAAGTGTATTTCTTTATCGTGGCTTCCATCTGCATGAGAGCCTCTGATTTTTTCATTCCCTTAGGTACTTGATTCTGAAGTATGATGCTTGGAAGTGCTGTAAGAGGATTATGATAATTGATCATTCGTTTCAGGTTTGAAATTCTAGATAAGTTATACCCAGATGAATAGAATGGGATCATCCCGTTCAATAACTATTTTTGTCCCCAAAATGATTAGAACTGCGCATTCTGATTGAAATTGAAAAATTCTCATGACGTGGTTATTTGTACTATTTGGAATTTAGATGGAAATACTACACATGATGCATTGCCTTGCGATGGGTAGTTAAAAGTAGTACCCCTTACTCGGAGAAATTACTTTATGGGTAAGGAGGTAGCAATATTCCACAAGGCGTCGAAAGAATGAGCAGTCAATCTTGTGAATCTATGATGATAAATATACTTACTTTTACACGAAACTGATGCTCTGGTTGTATCCTCTCCAAGATCATTGATTGCCTTGCAAACATACTCTCCTGAGTCTTCTGCGTAAACATACAAAATGTCCATGGAAACAAAACCAAGATCATAGACAGTTCGGTACCTATGACCTGCAGGAATGAGTTTACCATTCCTGTACCATTCGATCCTTAGATTTGAGTCATCTTTGGGTTCAACTTGACACTCGAACCGAACTGTCTCATTTTCTTCTACAGTGACGGATTTGATTTGAGTTATGAATCTTGGTGGTTGTCGAGGAGCCTCAGGTGGAGGTGCTACAGATACAGGACCTCTTTCAAGTTCCTTGAGCTTTTCGCCACTCATTCCAGATGGTAGCTGAGATTCGAAGTCAATTGACTTTTTGGCTGTAAAATTACAGATATTTTGTTAGACAGAAAATTAATGGTGATTCGAGAACGCTGAATCATAGAAGAATTAATACTCAAGTTTGAGATATCTCTATGAGATTACTCACATTTGCAGGTTATGATAGCTTTGGTAGAAGCAGTTCCCCATTTATTTGTAGCTCTGCATACGTATTCACCACTATCTCTGGCGTAAGTGTAAGACATATCCAAAGAAATGAAACCAAAGTCATTAATTTGATGAACTCTTGAACCAGTAGCGAATGGTCGTCCATTGTGATACCAGTCAATACGCATTGAAGAATCTCCAACTGGTTCCACTCGGCAATCAAAGTGGCTGGGTGCTCCTTCAGTTACTTCGATATCCTTCAATTCTACGGTAAATCTTGGTGGATTTGGTGTTTCCTCATCAGCCATTATTTCATCCTTTCTATACAAAGATTCTTCAAGTTTCTGAATACTTTCTGTACCAGTCTTGAAATTACTAGGTAATTGTGGTTCAAGGATGATACCCTGCCTTCCTCGCACTTGAAGTTTGCACGATACCGTTGCTTCACCGTGTCTATTGATAGCTTTACAAGTGTACAATCCAGCATCGCGTTGATAACAGTTTGCAACTTCCAAAATGACGAAACCAAAATCGTAGATTGTCTTGATTCTGGATCCTGCCAGAAGAGGTTTGCCATTGTGGAACCATTCGACTCGCATACTAGAGTCATTGACTGGTTGCAATCGGCATTCAAAGTGAGCTAACGAATTTTCAGATAGGGTTAAATCTGATGGCGTTGTTATGAACTCTGGTGGTTTTCCGGTATCATCGTCTGGCACAGGCTGACTAGATTCTATTCCAAGACCTTCTAATTCAGCTATTTTATCAATGGTACCCTCCATTCCTTTTGGTAATTGAGATTCTAGAATGATACTTCGTTTGCCAGTACACTTGAGGGAGCATGTTGTTACTGCCTCGCCATACTCGTTGATTGCCCTACAACTATACTCTCCAGAGTCTTCTGGATAAACAGGTGATATCTCCAGGATCACAAAGCCAAAGTCGCAGAAGGTACGGAATCTAGTACCAGTTCTCAATGGTTTACCATTCCAGAACCATTCGACCTGGGAATAATTTTGGAAAAAATTACAATTCAAGAATAGTCAAAATAGATGATAGAATGAACCCAATTTGAAAACTAAGACGCTTAACAAGGGACGGATAGACATACCTTCAGTTTTGGATCATCAGTTGGAGTCAATCTAGCTTCGAAGTGTGCACTCTCTCCTTCACGAAGACCATCTACATTGCTCAAAGGAACGGTGAATACAGGAGCTTTGCCTTTAACTTCTGTGACATTCTCATCTCGAGTTTTGATCATTGAATCTTCTAGAGTCTGAATCTTTTCTAACCCTCCTTCCATTCCCTTCGGTAATTGTGACTCAAGAATTAGGTTCGTTTTTGATAAACAACGTAGAGACGCTTTTGTTGAATCTTGTCCATACTTGTTAACCGCTCTACATTCATATTCTCCAGAATTTTCTTCATAGCAATATAATATATCAAGAATGACAATACCAAAGTCATGGAAGGTCCTATATCGATGTCCGTGGGGTAGTTTCGTCCCATTGTAATACCATTCAACTTTGAGATCAGGATCAGTCACAGGAGTAAGTCTTGCTTCAAAGTGAGCAGATTGACCCTCAACCAATTTCGAGACATCTGTTATTTGAGTGATGAATTTGGGCGGTTCTGCCACAGTAGGCGTCGATACTGATTGTTGATCCCCAGCATATGCTTCGAGTTCTCTAATCTTTGCAAGTGCATCAGGTTGTAAAGATTCAAGATAGACTCCACTCTTGCCAAAGCATTTAAGTGTAGCTGTTGTAGAATCTTCTCCGAATTTATTCTTTGCTTTGCAAACATATTCTCCACTGTCATGTGACATGACTCCAGCAATATCCATCACAACATAACCGAAGTCACAAACCATCTTAAAACGTGAGGAATGTCGTAAGGGTTGTCCATTATGGAACCATTCGACTACCATATTAGGATCGCCAACTGGGACAAGAGTGCACTCAAAGTGCGCTGATTGATTATCCTTGAGACCTTCCAAGGACTGGATCTGAGTTGTAAATCTTGGTTTTTGACCAGCTGACTTATCAACGCATTCAAGATTCAACTTGATTTCTGATTTACCCCATTTATTGGTTGCCGTACAAGTGTATACTCCAGTATCTTCTATTTTTGTGCCTAAAACTTCAAGAACCACAGTTCCAAACGCATAGACGGTACGAATACGATGACTAGCTTCGATAGGTTTCTCATTGAAAAACCATTCGACAACCATTGTCTGATCACCAGTGGGTATGAGTGTTGCTTCAAAATGAGCCAATTCCCCTTCTGAAAGATTCGACAAGTCTGCTGATTGAGATGTGAATTCTGGAGCTCGTCCACCATCGACTTCTGTTGGAGCACCTGGTTCTTTCCTCAGAGATTCTTCAAGATCTTGAATTGCTTCAAGACCTTCCTTGCCCTTAGGATGCTGAGAAGTTTCTATGATATCATCCTTTGACGAACAGTAGATGGTTGTAGAAGTGAAAGCTTCTCCTGCTTTGTTGTACGCTTTACACGTGTAGATTCCAGAATCTCTGTTGTAAACATCGGTCATATCCAAAGTAACAAAACCAAAATCACAGGTCATCTTGAATCGTGCACCATGTTCCAAGACCTTGCCATTGAAGTACCATTCAATCTTGAGATTAGGATCTTCTTTGGGTTCAACTTGACCCTCTAGATGTAGAGGTTCAGATTCTCCAAGTTTGAATTCTGGCTGAAGTGGTGTTGTCCATACAGGTTTTGGATATTCTTTTTCAGGACCATCATCTGGTCTCTGTGCTTTAGATGCGTATGCGTTATCTATCTCCTGGACTTTTTCAAAGCCAGCCTGTCCTTGTGGATGTTGAGTCTGAGAGTAGATATTTTGTTTCCCAGTGCACTTCAGGGTACCAGAAGTCTGTGCAGATCCCTTTGAATTAGTTGCTTTGACTGTGATCATACCAGAATCTTCTTCAACAGCATGACACAAGTCTAAAGCAACATAACCAAAATCATACGTTGACTTGTATCTTGTTCCGAATGGTAAAGGTTTCCCATTGAGGAACCATTCAATGTTCATGGTTGGATCTTTTGATGGTTCAACATTGCACTCGAAGTGAGGATTATCTCCTTCAACACATTCTACATTATTAAGATGACTGATGAACACTGGCTCTTCGTATACTGGTTCGGGTTGTTCTGCTGTGCCCTCTGGTGGTTGTTCCAAAGCACTAATCTTTGATAGAGCATCAGGATGTAATGTGTCACCCAAAAGCCAATGTCGGTCAGCAATTTTCAGACTAGATGTTGAAACAGCTTCACCAAGTAAATTGGTTGCTTTACATGTATAAATTGCTGAATCATCTGGACGAAGTCCATTGATTGAAAGTGACACAAGACCAAAATCGAAAGTACTACGAAGACGAGTTCCTGTCTGGAGGGCAACACTATTTTTGAACCATTCGACTCGGAGGTTAGGATCAGCTCTAGGTTCTACTTGAGCTTCTAGATATACATGTTGTCCTTCAACCAGTTGATCGAAACTCTTCAAATGAGTTGTGAAAACAGGAGCTTGCTGAGGTGTTGTATCGACAAACATTTCTGGAACCTTATTCATTTCTGCTTCTTTTAGTTGTATCTTCTGCCATGCATCAGGTTGTAAGGCTTCTCCAACAATCGCTGAACGTGGCTTGACTTTCAAAGATATTGATGAAACTGCTTCTCCGGCTTTGTTGATTGCCTTACAGGTGTAAACACCAGAATCTTCAGGAATAACCTTCATTATGTCGAGAGTGACAAATCCAAAATCGTGATTCACGTGATAACGAGAGCCTAAAATAGAAAAAAGGGATTCATGCAACACTGATTTACGGAAGTTATTATACGAAGTATTTCTCAATCTTACCTATTTTGAGTTCGACTCCATTGACGTACCACTCGAATCTCAGGTTTGCGTCTCCAACTGGTACTACCCGACATTCATAACGGGCAATTTGTCCTTCCCATAGTTCTGTTGGTCCATTGAGCAACTGAGTGAAGATTGGTTTATCAAAAATCTTTTCTGGTTCCTCAGGACGTAATGGAACCTTATCAGACTCTAAACGAGCAATCTTCTGCTGAGCTTCAGGATGCTGTGTATCCAGTTGGATATTTGCTTTAGCTGTGGATAGAGATAGCATCAGTGATAGGATCCTTGGATCAGAATTGATCGTATTTTGAAGCAACAAATGAATCACTCACATTGAATCTTCATTGAAGCAGTTGTTACAGCTTCCCCGATTGCATTTGTGGCTCGGCACATGTAGACGCCATCATCATCTTCACGAACATGAGCAATATCAAGTGATACGTAACCGAAGTCATGTACTTTCGTGATTCTGGAACCTATTCAAAGGGATACAATTGTTAGATCACGAATTCAAAGCTAGGTGGACACTTTCATAGTTACAGACTATAGTTGTACTCACTTGTCTCAATTGGTTGTTCATTACGGAACCACTCCACTTTCAAGGTAGAGTCACCAACTGGAATCAACCGGCACTCAAAGTGAGCAATTTGTCCTTCAGGGATATTATCAATATTCTGAAGAGGTTGTGTGAATACTGGTCTCTGTTTGGTTTGTGGCTCTGGTACATCTGGTCTCTTCCATGGTTGTTGTGACTCCAATTCACGAATCTTGTCAAGTCCTTCAGGGCGTTGAGATTCCAGTATGATATTGTCTCTTGGAATGACCTTAAGTTCGGTGGAAGAAACACATTGACCTAGAGCATTGATTGCACGGACTGAATATTGACCAGCATCTTCTGGTACTGCATGACCAATATCAAGAGCAACATAACCAAAATCGAAAGTGACATGGAATCGAGATGCTGAAGGCAATGGTTTCCCATTATGGAAGAACTCAATTCTTAAGTTGGCATCGTGCAGTGGTTCAATCTGGCACTCGAAGTGTGCTGTTTGGCCTTCGTATATTTCAGTTGTTCCCTAGGATTCCAGAATAGAATTTTCAAAATTATTGGTCCGATTGTATCTTATGAAGGAAGTTGTAAGGTTCACTCACCCTAAGTTCAGTAACAAATCTTGGAGGGAAGACGGGAGGCTCCTCAACTTCTAATCTGGTTGGACGTCCTTGAGCTTCGAGTTCTCGTATCTTTTCTAACCCATCAGGATGTTGAGTGTCAAATACAAGACTTCTATGTGCTGAATTGACGAGTAAATGATAGATATTAGTATACAATAGAAGAATTTGCATTACAAACTGGATATGGAAGATGATCATGTTACTTACTGCCCACTTTGATTGTGCACGTGTTCACCGCTTCACCAGCCAAATTGGTAGCCTTACAGATATAAGTTCCAGAATCTTCTGAATAAGCATACAAGATATCGAGAGCAACGTAGCCAAAATCATGAGTTGTTCGGAACCGATGGCCAGTTTTGACTGCTTTACCGTTCACAAACCTGTATAAAGAATTTGAAAATTCATAGTACGACCAGCAAAAAATTTGATGGTCTCGTGACGGGTGGATGAACTTACCATTCTATCTTCATATTGGCATCATTAATTGGCTCAACTCGGCATTCCAAGTGCGCATGTTCTCCTTCTTTCAAGTCCAGGTTAGTCAAAGGTGTCAAGAATACTGGTTTCTCATGAACAACTTCTTGTTCAACAACTGGTTTTATTTCAACCGTCTCTAACTGACGAATCTTCTCCAATCTTTGAGCATCCAAGGTATCAAGACACAAGCCTTGTTTAGCTGTAAAAGAATAAAGTTGTTGGACAGGTCAGAATCTTCAGAAATTCCTAGTCGAAAAAAAAAAAGATTGGAGATTTTTACTCACAGTCAACAGTAATGACGCAAGTGGTCACGGCTTCTCCGACAGCATTTCTAGCCTTACACATGTAAGTTCCTGAATCTTCAGGATAAGCGTACAATATATCAAGTGCAACATAACCAAAGTCGTACGTTGTTTTGAACTTATGACCTTGAGGTATTGGCTTTCCATTTCTGTACCACTCGACAACCATTGTTGGGTCATTGACTGGTGTCAGTGTTGCTTCTAAGTGAGCATTTTTGCCTTCAGGTAAGTGTTCGATGTTTTTAAGAGGTCTTCCAAATTTAGGTTTCTCTGCAATGACAACATCCTCTTCATCGACTCTCTTGTACCGGCTGTCATCTTCAAGATACTGAATCTTTTTCAAGGCTCCTTCGTGTTGAGTTTCTCGGATGATTGAAGCTCGAGCTGGAATTCAAAAGTCATTAAAATTGATTTGATAACATTTTCACCAATCTTTTACACGATCAAATGTTTACGTTGCAGTAAACCAAATTATGAAAAGTTCAACATAGTTCCACTCACATTTGACTCCAAGGTTGATGGAACTCTGCGCCTCGCCCAAATGGTTCGTCACTTTGCAAATGTACGTGCCAGAATCTTCGGCGTACACTGATAGTACATCAAGAGAAGCAAATCCAAAGTCATAAGCAGTTCTGTATCTATGCCCTGTGGAGAGTGGCTTGCCATTGTGGAACCATTCCACTTTTAAACTGGAATCTGGGTAAGGTTCAATGCGACACTCATAGTGAGCACTTTGACCTTCGACCAAATTTGTTGGACCGTTCAATTGTACTGTAAATCTTGGTTTCTCATTTACAACAGTGTCTTCTTCCTCTCGTCTTTGGTATTTGTGAGAATCTTCTAATGCTTGGAGTTTTGATAAAGCGCCTTCGTGTTGAGATTCAAATTGTAGAGCTGCCTTAGCTGAAATGTCATATAAAGATTATTGGCACCATAAACTACAGTGGACTAGATTCTTAAGTGATTTGAGATTAATCATTTTCTTTGGTAATTTATGAATAGGAATGAATGTGTAAGCTTACATTGTACGAATAGAGTGGCCGAAGTGACAGCTTCGCCAAGATCATTTATTGCCCGGCAAGTGTAAGTTCCTGCATCCTCAGGGTTGACGTATTTCATGTTCAGGGCAACATAGCCGAAATCATGCATCGTTGTGATACGGTTGGCTGGAATTTCAAGATCAGCCATTATTTGAGGAAGAAATTTTGTCGCAAAGTGGTAACCTAAAACTGCTGTTCACAATTTTTTTCTTAGTTCTGTAATTAAGTTGAGTTGAATTCGTTTCAAACTTTTACACAAACCATCAATCGAGCAAATTTTTTTCTGTTATGGATCGCTTATTTGGAATATATTAAGCCAAATTTTACTTGGAGTAACTCTGACCACTTACAAGCTAGAATTGGAACTCCATTACGCAGCCACTGCACTTTCAGTTTTGAATCTCCAACAGGAATAACCCGTGCCTCGAAATGTGCAGCTTGATTTTCAGCCACTTGTAGGTCTTTGATTGGCATCGTGAAAATTGGTGCTTGTGAAATAACCTCTTCCTGAGCAGTTGTCTTATGATAACGTGAATGATCTTCCAATTGACGGACTCTCTGGAGTGCTTCCTCATTTTGTGTCTCCAGGTATATAGATTTTCTCGCTGTTGGGAACAATTGAAATTCATAATTCTTTTGAACAATCCTGCAATATATATAAATTATTCATGTCATGACTTACAATGAACAACAGCTGTTGCAGATGTAATGGCTTCACCAATAGCATTTCTAGCTCGACAAGTGTATGTTCCAGCATCTTCTGGATAAGCATACATAATATCCAGTGCCACAAATCCAAAGCTATTTGTTTCAACAAAACGTGATCCAGCTTTAACTGGTGAATTATTGTGGAACCATTCAACTTTCATTGTAGCATCAGAAACAGGAATCAATCTGCATTCAAAGTGAGCTCTCTGTCCTTCTTTGATTTCAACATCGTTTAGGGATGTTGTGAAAATTGGTGCTTGAGATGTAGTTTCATCGACATCCTCACGTCTAGTATACTTTGATCGATCTTCTAGATAATGAATCTGTTCTAAACCAGTCTCATTCTGCGTATCTGTTAATATTTGAGCCGTGGAACGACAGGATAATGCACAGCATACTTCGTCACTTCCCACAAGGTTCACAGCTCTGCAAGTGTATGTGCCAGAGTCTTCAGCAATCAGGTCTATAACATCCAGAGCGACGTATCCAAAATCATGTATTGGACGGAATCGATGACCTAAAATGATAAATTCAGTCAATTCTCAATTCATTTCACTCACAAGGTCACTCGTTAACGGGTAAGACTTACCGACTGTTACCGGGCGGCCATTTTTGTACCACTCAACCTTCAGATTTGAATCTGTCACAGGTTCTAATTTACATTCAAAGTGAGCATGCTGTCCTTCTCTAAGATTCTCTTGATTCTTAGGATGAGTAATGAACCGTGGTTTGACATTGACAACCTCGTCAACATACTCATGCCTCTTATACTTGGAAGCGTCTTCAAGATACTGAATTCTCTCAAGACCTTCGGGATGTTGAGTTTCCAGAATCAAATCCTTCTTTGCATGTACTCTAACCGAACAAGAAGTAACAGCTTCACCAAGTTGATTCATAGCTTGACAAGTATAGACTCCAGAATCTTCAGGATAAACACCAAGTATATCCAAAGCAACATAATCAAATTCATAAGATGGTCTAAACCGATGTCCAGTCTTAACTGGTCTACCATTGACATACCAGTCAACTTTCATTGATGCATCACCAACAGGTTGTAATCTACATTCTAGATGTACATTTGTCAATTCAACTGTTTCGATATTGTGAAGTGGTCTTGTAAATTGAGGTGCTTGTAGAACTGTTACATCTTCTTGTTGAGTCCTTCTGTAACGCGATGAGTCTTCTAGCATTTGAATCTGTTCTAAAGACTGTTCGTTTTGGGAGTCGGTTACTACGTCTGATCTACCGATGACGTTGATACAAGCTGAGGTATGAGCAGATCCTAAATGATTTGTAGCTCGAACTGTGTATTCACCGGAATCTTGAGCACTCGTGTGAATGATATCCAGAGCAACGTAGCCAAAATCATAATATGTTCGGAATCTTGAACCAACTGTTATTGGTCTGCCATTGTGGAACCATTCGACTCGCATTGTTGGATCTCCCATTGGCTCTAGTCTGCATTCTAAGTGAATATTTTTACCTTCACTCACAGGTGGTGGATTATTGAGTGGTTGGACGAAGATTGGTTTCGATTTAGAGATTTCTTCGATGTAGTATTGTGGTTCAACGAACTTGGTTTCATCAAATCGTTGAGTTTTTTCGTAGGCACCACGATGCATGCTGCTTGTGTCTATGCTTGATCGAGCTGAAAATAAAAGAGCATGATTATTGAATGTTCCCATCATTTCGAGGTTATGCATTGGGATAACATCGACTTCCAGAATGAAAATTGAGTAACCTAGGTGAAATGTATTGATAAATAATCTTAAGGTAGTCAAATCCGTCGATAATGAATTAGTAAATTCTTTCCGTAAACATAAACTTGAGTGTGTCTCATTTTGAAAGTTTCACAAAAACTTGTGACAGGGATGAGCTTGAACTCAATGACTCATTGGAACTGTGAGAATTCAAACCAGCCTATGCCTCGATTTTGGCAATATATGAAAATCTGATAAGTTATATGAATCAACTCACTCTCGACAACCATGGTGGCAGACTGCTGAGCTTCTCCCAAATTATTCCTAGCCACCGCAGTATAAGTTCCAGCATCTTCAGGTCGAACTTGTAGAATATCAATAGCGATGTAACCAAAATCGTGATAAGTCTGAATTCTATTTGCTGCAGTGAGTGGTTTACCATTGTGGTACCACTCAATTTTGAGAGATAAATCACTCTGGGGTTCAACGCGAGCTTCAAAATGAGCACGTTGACCTTCAACAATTTTATTGGTACCCTTTAGGGGTCCCAAAAATCTAGGTGGATGACTAATTATTGTTTCTTCCTCAGTCTTACGCCTGTAACGGCTAGAATCTTCTAAACACTGTATCTTTCGTAATCCACTTGGATGTTGGCTATCATATAGAATGTCATCTTTTGTAACGACACTTAATTGTGCTGCCGTGTGCGCTTCTCCGGCACGATTGTAAGCTCGGCAAGTATAAATTCCAACATCGTGAATTGTAACGTATTTTATTGTTAACGCAACGTATCCAAAGTTGAAGAATGTCGTAATTCGTGAACCTAGAAGTGAAACAATTTTATCAGTATTCAAGAATGTAGTAATCTGTGAATTTGGAGATGAATTTATAATGATCAAACGTCGGTACAAAATTCGTCCGTATGGTCCGTCTCGTGTATCGGGTTGCCTACGTGGAAAGAGTAAATTGTATTGGGTGACCATATGGGTCTCAGGTGGATCGATGGGTGGATGGTTGGATTGTCAGGTCTGGTCCGGTCTAGTTCAGTCTAATACAGTCTAGTTAGATCTAGCACGGTTTAGTTCTGCATTCTACCGCTAGAAACGCTAGGACCCCGCTAGTACAGCACTGGTACCGCAGTAGTACCGTAGTAGTCGCGTCTAGAATTCCTGCACCAGTCAGGTGCAAGTGAGTTCTACTTCGGTCTACTCCGAGCCAATTTGGTCTGATTTGGTCTGCTTTGGTCTAGTTTGGCCTAAAGAGGTCTAATTTGACTAGTTCGATTTAGTTCGAACTCATCTGGTCTAATTAGTTCTACTTCCGTTGAACTCGGTCTATTTCGGTCTATTTCGATCTAGTCCGATGTAATTTGGTTTAGTTAGGTTTAATTCGGTCTAGTCAGGTATAATTTGGTCTAGTTTGGCCTGGTTCAACCTAACTCATTCTAGTGCAGGCTGGTTGGATCCAATTTGGTTTGGTTTTGATAAAATACATGACGTGGCTATGTGGGTTAAGAATGGTACTGACTGATCAACTCATTGATTGACGATGTGTCATATTTTCAAACTTGATGAAAAAACCTCTACTCAATCCTATCAATCAATTAGTACCCATCATTTTATCCATAAATATCGTCTTTGAGATGCAGAACTATTTCGGAAGCTTCTGACTTATCAAGAACATCTACAGGCCGAACGAGTGGTAGTAAAAGAAGTAATAAGGCTCGGAGTACAATCAGTAAGTGTTGAAAAGGTTGAAATTTCGAACAATGAATTTAGATAAGAGTTAACTTACTAGCTTCAACGGGACGTCCATCTTTCAGCCATTCTACTCGCAGAGTAGCATCACCAACAGGCTCGAGTTGAGCTTCGTAATGGGCGAAACCACCCTCGCGAATGTTGACTTGATCTTTTATCGGAGTTTTAAATACCGGTGGGGAAATATGTTCAGGCTGCTCTTGTACATATTTCTGATGAGCAGCGTGTTGATAAGCTTCTAATTCCTCGGCTGCTTCGATATATTTCTGTTGCTCGGGGATACCAAGATCAGATGTAACATTGGTTCGTGCTAAAATTTGGTAATGTGAATTATTAACTCGACAGATCATCACTTGAGGATTGGGATTAGAAATTTTTTGTTTCCATAATTACCAATGACACGAATAGAGCCAGAGCTGACAGCTTCTCCTAAGCGATTAACAGCTCGTGCAGTGTAAGAACCAGCATCTTCAGCCCGTAGGTGCATTATGTTAAGTGAGACGTATCCGAAGTTGAAGATGGTACTGATTCTTGAACCTAAGGGAGAAAATTTAGGAGATAGAGTCGATACTAATCATACTTCAGTGAGCTGATAAGAAGCTAGTCATTTCAGTTTAATCCTTTTTAGAAATGTGACCATATTTTCTAACTGTAGTCAGTAGTATAACTATGGTCAGTACCAATGCCACTTGGCCGGTTATTGGCTAAAAATGCTCATCATTTCTAACAGGGAAAGACATCAGAATCAACGAGTTGATTTGATTTTCCATTTTTTTTGGGTAACATCCAAGAACTTTGTCAAGGGTTTTGACCCGTAAATACAGGCAATGTTTTCATATCTTTGCATTGGAAACGAATCATTTATTATTTTTTGGTCATTCTTTAGTACGAATTACTTTTCCAGACACGGCAAAAAATTTTATGCCTAGACACTAAAAAATAGTGTTTGTTTTACGATCGTAAATTCCATTTTCCATGGCCTGTGCAGGTGAGTGACATTTCTGATCATTTTGTAATATCCTGTTGAAAACTATTGATGAGAATATGAAATTCGCTACGTGGTTCTTGCATCTTTGTGATGAGTTCTAATTTCAATTTTAGGTACAAAAACGAATTTTCACGTTCTTCTATTCCAATTTCGTCATCCCCGTGCATCTAAATGAGCAAAACATGTTATTCTGACTGTTTTTGTGTGCGATTCGATGGGATTGTGATTAACGTTTGCAGCCCATTGACCAGTCAAGCTTAAATTTTAGCATTCAAGCTGATTCTGACGTACTTTTGTTCATGGCATAATTTTTTCAATTTTCTTCTTCTTGAAATAATGTTGAGCTGAATTGCACTTACTTGCTGTTATCGGTCTTCCATCCTTATACCACTCCACTTTCATAGTAGGATCGCTAACAGGGGTAAGTTGTCCCTCAAAATGGGCATTACGCCCTTCTTGTAACTCTCCTAGATCCTGAAGTGGTCTGATGAAAACTGGTCGCTGAGAAGAAGTTTCTTCTATGCTCTCGTGTCTTTCATACTTGCTATAATCCTCGAGCTGTTGAATATATCTTAGGCTATCTGGATTTTGGCTTGTTTGTTCGATCGCTGCGCGTGCTGTAAATACAAAAGTATTTTTTTTTTCATACATCACATTTTCTCTCATAGTCTACTAATTACATTCCAAAAAGTTGAACTCACGTGACACGCTGAGGGTAGCTCGAGATTCGGCCACTCCGGTTGAACTGACCACGCGGCAAACATATTCACCGCTATCATGCATAACTATACTAATCAAGTCCAGAGCAATAAATCCAAAGCGGAAAGTCGTAGTAAATCTTGAGCCTATTTGATCACATAGTGATACATTATTTAAAAATTATGGAAATTATTTCAGTTGATTTTTGTGGGTCACTTACTCGCACTTAAGGCTCTGCCATTGATGTACCACTCTACCCTCATAGTAGGATCTCCCACCGGTTCGATCCTAGCCTCGAAGTGATTACGTCCACCTTCAATAACTTGAGCATCCTTCAACGGTATAATAAATCGCGGTGCAGGGTAGATATTTTCTTCTTCTGGCCTAGGAGAATGTGGTTTTGGCCTTTCAACATGTTTCAAGTAAATCACTTCGGGTCCAGGAATTGGTCTAAAACAATCATGACAATACGCACAAAATAATTCACATGTTTCAAAGAGATAAAAAATTGAGAATATATAGTAGAGAAGGTTTTCTTACTCAGGTTCGATGACTTTCGTCGGTCGAGGTAAATTGAGCCGTCTTGGTGGTTCTGGGACTGTTTGTTTTTGTGTTTCAACGAATAAACGAGCTCGGGTGGCGGTGGAACCTGCTATGTTCTGAGCTGTGCATTGATACCATGCGGCATCATTAAATTTCGCTCTAGGTATGTCCAAAGTAGATGTTCCACTGCCATCCGTTGAAATGCGCACGTCTGGACCAGGTGTTATCGGTACGCCATCCTGTTGGTCAGAAGTTGTGCCATGAATATATCCTGATTATGTTTCAAAATCTGATGAAATTTTATGAAGGTTTTGTTAAAGTTAACGCTACACTCTTTGAAAAGGCAGTAGGAAATAGAAAATGGTTTCCCTACTCTCCTATCATGTTCATCATGTGGTGAATAGTTATGATGATTAGGGAACATCTCAACGTTAGAAAAAAGAGCTAGTTGATCAAAAATTGAGATATTGCCCGATTTGACTCAGAACAATTTTTTGGGAAGCTGAGAAACGAACAACTCTTGAAAATTTCAATAAGCAATAAAAATCCGAATGGGACTGACTTTGGACAATTCTGATTCTCCAAAATTTATCAGAAAAATCTCGTTCTGGTATGACCTGATTCAGATATTTGAGTCATACCTTTTGCCACGTTATTCGTGGTGGTGGAGTTGCCACTGCTCGAGCAGAAAAGATTACTGGTTCACCCTCTTTGACGGTAGTTGTAGTGAATCGCTCAACGAATTTTGGTGCCACAACTTGTTCCTTTTCAATAACGTTCAAATTGCACTGGAAAGATGTCTCACCGGCCTTGTTCCTAGCAACGCACGTAACGATACCACTATCAGATCTGGTGACGTTCGTAATCATCAGTGAATTACTGCCTGATTCGTTGACCAAAACCTTGTGAGTGGTATCGTTTGTTACAGGATATCCATTTATATACCACGTGACTTCTGGATAAGGCCTGCCAGTGACGCGACAATCGAACCTGAAAAGGACAATTACACGAGTTTTGATAAATTCAATGCCTCATCTGAAGAGTTCATGTGGTGATCCATGGAAAAATTCTCCGAAGGACTTTTTTTTGTCAGAATTAAAATGAGTTTTGTGGTAAAAATTCTAGGTAAAATTATTCGTCAAATCAAATCTCCATGGATTTTGGACTTATGTAACATTTTGGACTTTTCTCATGAATCCTGTCAAAGGTTCCAGATCGGAAACTGTTTCAGAACATTCACAATTTTTTTTCTTTACCTAGTCATTTTTCCTTCGGTAACATCCCTATCGGCGCATGTGCGTACAAAGTTAGGTGGTAGAATCTTGCCACTTTCGGATGAATCAATTGGAACTTCTGATTGGAAGGACGTGATCACTTCCGTAGATGTTTGAGACGTTTGAATTGGTGCATGGTCAACTTGATCAATTGATTCAACAGCTAGGTAAGCTGAAGTTACTGTACATCCTTGAGGATTTTCCGTGAGAAGGGAATAATGACCACTGTCATTCGAGGTGACATTTTGAATTTTGAGCTGCGCTTGTTGATTTGAGTATATTGTTTCAATACGTTTTGATTCTGTTATTCGTTGACCATCCTTGAACCATGTCAGCTGCAGAGGTGAGAATTATGTGAATTATTCAGACGTATTGAATTTCGAGATTTAGTAGAGAATCTTCAAGATTTTCAACTCTGTAATAAGTGATGGAAATTTTTATTACGAATTGTATTAAAATCTTACCCGTGGCTTTGGATTTCCTGATATTTTTGCGGAGAAAAGAGCATCAGAACCCTCGGAGAGCTTAGAACTTCTTGGTTTCTGTGTGATTTGTGGTGGGGAAACTGGCCCAAGACTGCGATCGACCATTGTCGTGATTTGTGAATCCGATTCTCCCATATATCTTCGTGTAATTGACTCTCGGAATTCTGTCTCGCGCAAAATTCTATATTCGAATGTGTCGACCTACAGATGGGAAAGTTTAGATCATCAGAATTTGATTAAAGTTGTGATAAAATTGATGAAAGTAAGTTGGTTCCACTGATCCTGAACCTACTTTGAAATCCTCAGTGATAATGGTATTGCCATTGCTGTATTGTCTGTCCACAGATTGTTGATAACTCCTTGAAAATTCTTTTTTGAAACCTCCAATCTGTTGTGGTGGTGGTGGTCCAAAACCTTCTGGTTGAATGTATACCGAACAAATGCCCTCGCCTGTAATTCAAAGTACCCCATATTACATAATGAAATCGCAACTCACTTAGGAAGGTTCCAATTATCACAAATATGCACTCTTCATGATAATTGGACTATTCGAAAGGAGTTACTATTATTGAATAATCGTGAAATTGGAGATGCTCTAAATATCTCACCATATTGATTCTTGGCATGACACGTATATTCGCCTTCATCTCCCGGTCCGATTTGATTTATTTGTAGCGTCACAATGCCAGTCTTTTCATCGTATGACATACGAATCTTGTGTGTTTCGAACAATGGAGCACCTTTATGTGTCCAGGATACAACGGGTTTGGGATTACCTTTAACTCGGCCTTCAAAAACAGCATTGCCACCTTGTGCAAATCTTGCATTTTTAAAAATTTGTTCGAACACAGGAGGTGACGGATCACCTGGTCTACCTGTGAACCTGGAATTGAAACATCAATAAAATTAAAGGGACTCTTGATACTCGTTGTCCAACTTGTAATATTCATAAGATACTTACGCTGGAATGGTTGGCGTTGTTTGCACTATCATTTCGCCTTGCACTGAAAGAATTGAAAAATACAGTTAAACTGATTCGGTTTGAGTTTTCAGGTAAAATATCTCAGGTCGTCATAACCGACTGCATCCAAAGGCGGTTCTAGGGAACGACCTGAGGGGGTGGGGGTTTGATATTGGGCCTGGGGACAGTTCGCGGGATTTCTAGGGCACGCGTTGCCTATGGCCCCCTTGCAATTTTTTCCCTGGGAGGGGGGGGGGGGAAGGTGCCCTTCGACCTCCACCTGTATTCATGCCTGACTACATCAGATAGAACTCAAAATCTAAAATCTTGCGCAAATAGCTACTCTAGATTTTGAAGAGAACCTGAATTAGCTCGAATTTGATTACAGCATATTAGAATGTTTCCACAAAGAAAATTTCGGCTTATTTGAATATTTCCATACGCAGATTCTTATACATATGCTCCTATCTGAATATTTTTGCTATCCCACTACCAATGAAAACGTTATTGGCTCCTGATGATTTTGGATCATTCAATCAAAATATGTCCTAGGGGTCTGAAAGCATCCTGGAAATTTTCAATGCAGAAACATGCTGAACTAGCGGATGGGGCTTAAGACAGTCATAAAAGAAAAATCTCGTTAGAAGAATAATCTACAGGGTTTTGATTTTGTCATTCCTCAAATTTTTCTTCCCCCCCCCCTCCCTGCCCTCCTCCCATGAACGTTTTGAAGATAAAGAGCCATTCGTGCCGTAATACCAGGGGCAATTTTCCAGTGGACAAGAGGTTTTTTTCCTGGTACTACAGAAAGTGGTTCTTTTGGCATTTATTCGGACAAAAATTGAATGTTTGTGATGATGGAAATAGAATCCGATTTCCTACATTTGTGAAAAGAAATGTATCGCAACGAATCGAGAGATCGTACTTTGAGATTAAATTTTCGCAAAGGTCAGACACTACGAGCTTTGATTGGATCCAGTGAATTAATTCTTTCTAAATTCAAATGGGATCTTAGAGTAATTAAAAACGACCTCATCCATGCATGTTTAGATTTGTGAAATTTCAACGGTATGGTTTCTCATCCCTAAAATTAGGGTGGATTTGGTGCTGAAATAATGATTCATCTTTACAAGCTTGGGCGCGTATTTTGCAGATGATTCAAGCATTGTACAGTCTTATTTAGATGCTGAGGCGCTATATCAAGGGGAGGCAAAGAGAAATGACTTCTCGACCACCGGCTTTTCAGCGAGAGTATATAGTTTGGAGCAGTGCCTATTTTCGTGCGAGATGAGATCACGTTACCGGGGCCCATATTTTACACACTGGCCACAAGCGTTCAGGGTCTCGGATGCCACTGTTTCGTCGTCACAAGTTTTGATTTTCTCTACAATTATTCAATGATTGAGGAATTTTCAAACCGTTATCGCTGCAAATATGAAGATGTTTATATTGTGGTATTGATCTAGGTCTGAAATTTTCCACGAACAGAGTCATGTAAATTTTTGTTTGTTTTTTGAATTGAAGTAGTTTTGAAACAGTAGATATTTCATACTTAATGATTCCGTTGGCTATAAGCTCAAGCTCGGCAGACTTTTCGGACCAAGAATCATACATTTGTGAGAGTACCTTGTTTCTCTTGTAGTTTTGCCAGAATCAACTCGAACCTTGACTTTCTTGGGGCAAGTACATTTTCTAAATCAAACTAAGTAATCATTCCATTCTTGGGAAATTCCGTATCAAATTCTCGTAACCAGTCCAATATAAGTATTGAAGAGCAAACGGTTGGTAGTCTAGTCTTTAATTTGGATTTTCTCATTAGAGGTGATGGATTTTGAGACGGTGTAAATAGTGAACAAAGAATGAGCCGAATTAGCAGGGAAACCCACTAGATCACATCTCTCTCTTGCATTCTTATTTTCATGTATAACTGAAGTTTGATTCTAGGACTCAGGAAGTTGTACCAGTTTTTCTGAGAGGACCACTCATTCTCGAAAGTCCATCATCACTCTGGCTATACAGGAACTTTCTGCGGATTCGGATTACTGCGGATCTTTTGAATAATGATTATGATCGGAGACCTTAGATCACATGCATTTGGATCCGCGGATGATGGAAAAATCGATTTGAAACAATGAAAATTTCAAACTCAAAGATACAAAACTCTGGTTCACAGAATTTTCAACACTAATTATTCCACTCAATACTTTCGAATAATTTGAGCATTTATCACGATGTTGCCTGGAATAGAAAGCAGCTGGGTTGATACAACATAATATCTGATGGATTAATTAGAAAAATGAGCTTCAGATTTCTTGCTCCAGAATTAATGTTCAGATCTAACTGTCGGGCATTAGATGAGGAGCGCAGAACTGTGTGACACCCTCATTTTAGAGTGTATTGAAAAGAACTGGCCTTACCGAGCTGACCCCGTCACATAGGGGTAGTTCGGGTATCACTGTGATAAGTTGCGTGATCTGAAATACTCTAGAGAATTTTACACGTAACTAAATTTTTGTAATAAATCATTTGGAAACCTACGAAATGAGCCGACATACGATGAGCTCAGTGAAGTGGGATCAAATTTTCCTTATGACTCATGAAAAACGAACAGGTGTTGAAGTTTGAATTTGCAATCCATATAACTTTGGCTGTTCTCTTAACTAAGAAAGAAAGGACAATCGACCGAGTCGAAGGCCTAGACCTTGAGAATCAGCTCCGGCAGTAACCTATGAGGATGAGGTATTTCCGAGTTACGATAGTTCACCGGGATCTGACATTTCTGAAAACGATTGCGTTTCATGAAGCTGCACTGCCAATTGCACTTAATGGAAATATCACAAAAAACTCGGAAAATATTTGATGTACCTGAAGAATTCTCATGCGAATCACCTGGCTTACAATTTCTATCAGGCTTCTATCGTTGTCTCTATTATAGAGAAAAAAATGATTTTAGTAGATAGTGGAGGCCAACTGCAGGATGAGAACTTTTCATAAAGACCAGGGCCATTGAAGTAAGCCCCCATAGGAAGTTTTTGTAATGCGTGCATTCAAAATTTAGTTCCTAAAATTTTAATAACTACAATACCGCTCAAAAGCCTCTACCCGTCGGGCAGAGAAATTGTGTAATCGCAGAAGTTTAATATCTCGGACCCCGTCGGGTCTTGTGGACTTAACTCAGGTTATTTGGAGGCTTTGCAGAGTTAATTAAATCGTGTACTCAGAGTCCTTTTTGTCAGACCTACCACTTTCCCGCTATGTTTCGACGACAAATCAAAAAATTGAGCGATTCTCGAGTCAATATTTAGTGATCGGGACATGCTCTTGTAAGTTCCATAGAATTTATGATAGCGTGCTGGAACAAATTACATCTTGAACTTTAAGTTAGAAGGTACAAAAATCATTTCCTCAAGCTGTTTTAGGTGCATCTGAACTTTTCCACATGCAGGTGCATGTGGAACATAAAGAGTGAATTGTCCGTATTTTTTGTATATTTTTGGTTTATTAATGAAACATGAGTTGCGAACTGCTAGACTCAAGAATACTCATTCTCTCGAGAAAAATAGTTATGGGATTGAAAAAATATGTCTGGGACTTGGCTATTCATCATGAATGATAGCTAACAGTTTTTCCATTCAAAAATCCGAATTTTCCATGATTTTCATACTGATGATGGATATTATGATATTGTAGCAAGCGTAGGTTTTCATACGATTCCGCACCGAGATATTTAGCTAAAACACCCGGGGACTAGCTGATTTGTCTAAGCTCTACATCATGCTGTCTCACTCGCACTCATTGGTTGAGGTAGGAAAAAAGTTGCACAGAAAGACCATGAAGTGAGCTCTTCAGGTGGACTGTTCAGGTAGTTCCCCAGTGTATATACGTGCTAAATAGATGAAATGCGGCTGTCACATATCAAAACTCCATGAATAGAATAACTTTTCAATGGCTCGAAAAACTAGATCCCTCTCATCTTTGTAGAAAACCCCCACTTTCAAGAAAAAGTTCAAAACGTCAATTCGAATGCGGCTTGAACCACTTTCAAAAACAAATTCAGAAAGTTTTCATTTCAATTTTATGATCCAATTCGATTTATCACTATCTAAAATCAAGTTCTAAAGATCGCTAAATTTTTCGAATTATCGTAGCTCTTCTACTAAGAGACATATAGCGAAAAATTTATGAGTCCGACGAGGAGTTAAGCCCCTTTAATTCGACGGGATCCGAGGTAGGTATTGAACTTTTGCGATTACACAATTTTCTGTTGGTTGTATTGAGACTTCGACTGGTAGTGTACCAGAGTCTCCCAAATTTTCTTGGACAAACAGATGTAAGATTTTCCCTTTTGGAATACAAACATTTTACATTCCTAAAGTTTTATTTCAATCATCAAAGTACGATGGAGAATAGTTTGACTCCACTATGAGAAAGAAGAATTCAGTCGATCAGAATCAGATTCAAATGCAGAAAATCATCAGCTAAACTCTTGCGGTAATTTCATATCTGAATTACCCTAAAATTTCTGAGAATTTCTCTGAACCATTCAACCTCTCAAAATATATTCGAATAATTATTGAATCAAATGGAACCAGACTTCACAATAAAATGTCCAATTAAAGGCGATTGACCTGGTCCTGTCAAATGAATTTATAGATCGTTCGCTCAATTAATCTCTTCCGTTTATTTCTGGTTCCTTCCTCCAATCCGAGATATAATTTTCGAGACTGCCTCAAGAATATCGGGGATTCAGGTTCCAAATTGGTAATGTGCCCGAATGAACGCATCGGAACCTTTCAAAAACTTATCAAGGGAGGCTTGGATCAGAAAGCAACTGTAAACCCGATGATAAATGTGGGATGTCTTTTGAGGAAAAGAAGGAAAAATTTGGCCCGGTAGATAATGATGGAAAAATTGACGGACATACTTTCAAAAATCTCCAAGATACATAGGGTGAAACCTTTCCTAAGATAGTAATTCACTTTGAAAGTTCACTCCAATTCAATGGCAGAATTCATATTTTCTCATAAATCGTATAGATTATGGAAATTATATTGGTGATTTGTTGGTGTGCCGAAGTTTGAGTTGATTTCTGCTCTTCTATGCCAAAGCCGATATCACTAAAAACTGAGAATCAATAATCAAAATGTTGCATGTTTTGCGAGATATGTCCAAATATTGCCACTGCTGATAAAGTCAGCCAAGAATACGCCATTTGCACAAAGTGTAAATTTGCGATATACGCTCCTAGAAATCTACTTCGCTCACAGGCTTTGTGGATATTATGCGAGAAAATAATCGAAAGGCAAGTAGATTTCCGGGATACAACAGTGGTGAATGATTGAAGACATGCTTTTCTTCTCCACTTGAAAATATTTAGTAGCTGATCCGAGCTGGTTTTATATTTCATGACCTTGACCATGAATGTTTCGATAAAACAACTCTCGAATGAGCATCTTGTGATCTGAAGTAAGACCAACGGATGGCAAAATGGGAGAAACTGTATTCTTTGATTGGTGTCATAGATTTGCAAGATGGATTTCCTTATGAAGAATAAATGTAAAGACTGTGGGAAAATTTGGATGGAGACCGTTACGATAATTTGAATGATAATTTGAATGATGATTGCTTACAAGAACTTTCCGATAATGCGATCTCAACCATATGTCAAAATGGTTGGGGGCACAAAATTCCTGTGGACTCACACTCGCGGATCCTTCTGATCTGGTGAGTATATAAAGGAAAGAACTCTTTTCATCGCCCGTGCGGGAAAGAGTCATTTTTGCACAGATTTTCCATTCTCTCTCCCACGCTGACGATGACAAAATAGTATTCGACACTCAGGCGGGGTGGTTTCCGCTTCCAAGCGCTGATTCCGACCCTCGCCAAGGCATCGGGCCAGAGAAACATCGCTCGGGCCACCTAAACCAACATTCCCGCCTTCTCATCGAAATGTACCATTCCGGAAAGGTTGGGAGGTGCTCCAATGCTGCCCCCCCCCCCAAACACGAATCCTTACACTAAGTAGCTTGTGCTGAAAAATTTGCTCATCCAACCTCCTATGTCTCTACAATCGCGTTGATTTTCCACGGTGCTCTTGGTCGCTTTCGAATTATCCGAAAACGTCATCTTGCCGTGAAATTCTACGAGAAACGCGATGGAAATATCAGATTTGAGCTATGAGTTTTTACTTGCGTGATTGGGTCAATCTTTGAAAAAGTGACTAGTAACATGCAGAGGGTGAATTCTAGCTCAACTCTAGTATTTTTATCGTATTTCTCGTGAAATTTCACGTCGGAACGGTGCATTCGAACAGACATGGACGGTTGGACGCGCGAATTTTTCAGTGCAGGCTTTCTAATGTTGAAAACCAGATTTGCATAGCACTATTAGGACATCTTCAAACATTCCCGGAAGTGTTTTTCAGTCATATCCTCATAGAATCACAAAGATCCAAGCTTGAGCTCATAGAAAATTCAAAACTGGGGGAGTAAGTGTCACCCTGATCTGTACATGAGTTGACATGATTTTAGATTTTGTCTCTCCTACTTCTCAAGCCGCAAATACCACTCTTTCAGTCATTACATCCAGATTTCCGGCCTTTCTAAGAATATCGCTGGATTTTCTAAGCGAATTGGACGACCATAGTCTTCAACGCTACTTATGAGTGTGAATACAGATAGATTTTGCAACTATGGGCTTATGAAATTTGATCGTTCCACAGGCTTTACGAAGTCATATTTGTTCGCATGTTTGCCTATCTTTATCGTTTCTAGAGAAAAATCTTTCTATGTCTGCATTCAAGAGGAGTCAGTTTTACGTGATTTGAATGATACGTGTAATGATCCTTTCCATGGGCTAAGTTTTGGAACGAGCTTCAAAAAAGACGAGAATGAAAATATTGAGCTTGGACAGAAAGGAGTGAAGGATGATGAAGACAAAAATGTCGCATTATAGAAGTCTTCCCTATATTGATTCGTGTGTTATCATGGATAAAACTTGGAAGACTCTTGCTGGGACTAAAAATCTTATACTTTATTAGCGTCCCGCAGAAAAATGTTCATGAATAGCAGCGGAACAACAAGTTTTGTGACCCTCAAGCATATTGATATCACGAATAGTACATTTCGATGTAAGGGTAGAAAATAGTACATCTCGATACAGGGGTGTCAAAACTTTTCCCGTGCAGGGAGTCGAAAACTAATTTTCGGCACATGTCTCAATATGTGGAAGACAGTTTCCTGCAAAATTGGATCAATATGCGACTCGAGAGACATTTTCATTTAACTTATGAATCAAAAAATCAATTTTGATCGCCCCAACAGCTCATCTGGACCAAATTTTAACACGACTAAGTTCAAGAATTTTCCGAGCAATGCAAGGAATTGATGAGTTAAACGCGGATGTTCAAACAGAGAGCAGATGTAACATCTAAGGAGAATTCTGAAATCGTATAGCAGTAATTTTTAATAATAATGATAAAAAAACGTTTCTTGCGTGATCATGCATCATTTCTATTTAGAGTGTGCATTGTGAAAGATGCAAACATCTAGCAAACCCCAATAATCTAAAACTTGAACAAAACTAATGTATAGTAACTTCACCCATCGGATAGTTTGAAAATGTTGGAAAATAGCCAATTCTTCAATGGTGTCAACGTAGCATTTCTGAATTCGCGCAATCGTATGAAATTGTCTGATTCTTTCTCTTCCTAGCAAACAACTGTCACATCATATCAAAATCAAATCTACATTTTGAGAATTCGTCTTAACCCATAAAAACCGAGACCATGTAAGAACGGGTGGATGTTTTGTTTTTTGACTCGATTCGCTTTTTTGGGGATTCAGATTAGGCGCAATGCACGTAAAATCTCATAAAAACTCTAGAATGTCAGTTATTAGTCCCGTCATGTCCATCATGTAGAGCATCGTGTTGAGATTTCTCAAAAATTTGGTTATTTATGAATATTCTACGCGAGCATTTTCGGTCAAAAAAGTGCTATTTACATCACTGGAAACACTCGTTAACTCGAACCCGTCTGAAAACTCAGGAAAGATAGAATAGTGTTCGTACAGTCACGAGTCATTTTTACCAAATTCGAAAATTTGGCAGAACGATTTTTGGGAACTTGGAGACGCTTGACAGACCTCAATAACCGTACAAAACACTTGAGTATGGGCTATTAGAACGAGATGATGGAATCTTGAGAGGCGTGAGATATTGATTCAGATGTCCAAAACTCAACATATTGTTAATGGCACCAGGCACCTATGGGTTAAGACTCCACTGGAGTATAATAATTGACGTGGAGATCCATCAATTTCCGCACTCTCTGCAAAGACTCTCATTTATTCAGCTATTCTGTCTCCTGATTATCACTCGGAAAACTTAAATTCATGCAATGTCTCATCGCACCAGCTTCCGAAAGAGATTACCGTGACTATTTGGAACAGTTCCGTAGAATTTCTTTTCGATCAAAGAGTTAATTGTCAAATGATCTTGAGATTTGTATCTAGTCCTGACGAGCTCAAATCCATAGAGTCAATGCAGTTTGAGTTCACCTATTAGAAAAGGTAGCGTGGAATCATTTTCCAAACAATATCTCTTCACAAGGAAAAAACTTAAAAATCAAAACATTTCTGTCTGTTTGATTTCGATGTCTTCCATTGCTCCTAGACTAATCTCTCTCAATGTTTCAACCTCATTGAAGAGGTCATTCTGTAGGCCAGGAGTTCTGCAGTGAGTGGACTAGTTATGAATGATAAACGTGTATTAACAATTTTCTTTAACAATTGATCATTTGCCAAAAATACTCTTGATCTTAGTGCACTCTGTCTATATTTTTCTGATCAGTTTGCGCAGATGACAGAGAGTAGACTTCTAGGTGGAATACTCATGAGAAACAGTAGGCACCTCATTTTTGCTGAACATAGTAAGACTGAAAGGACCAAATTTCAGTACGAAACAGCTCTAGGAGTGAATTGTGTGTAAATCCATGTCTTCGATGTTGTATTTTGATATTACGCTAATCATATCTGTCAACCGAGGAATTTTATTTGCATCATTTGGTTCTAATAATAGTAAGACTAACTGCCCCTGTGAAAATAGAATTCTAAAGTTGCTTCTACCTACTGGATCGATATTAAAAATTTGTAGATGAGCCATCGAAGATGATAGCATCTTCGGATCATTGTTTCATGAGCCAATATTTCTCTTTTTCATATCTATCACCAACATTGATGATTAGTCCGGTGAAGATGTGAGAATGTAGCCGTGCAAGTGCCACAATTATCAGAATCAATCACAGAACCGTCCACTTTTGAGTGTGAGAGTTCTCCCATTAAATTCGAAGATAGGATTAGTAAGATTGAGAGAAAATTCTGCTTGCGACCACGGAATATTATTAAGTTCTGATGATAAATTATAAGGATAAAAACAGGTGATTGTACGTGCAATCACTAGTTTTTTCCTTTATTATTTTTGTACAACTTTTTTCATTGTGGTCTGATTGAAATTCTTTGGTTCTACTTTCGGCAAAGATTTATAAATATTCGTCAAATTTGATGCGAATGTTGAAAAATGTATGAGGTAGACAGTAAAATCATGCTATCAGTGATTTCGTTGAAAGTGTGATTCTCCGTGTTCCGAGTTACCCCAAGTTTCTGAGGGTTTGAATATGCATTATAACAATTTTCTAGGGTGTATTCTATTGGTGCGCAACTATGTTAATAGTTTTTGAGTCGATTCTGACGTCCCGTAATTTGTAGTGCCTCATAAAGGGCCGAAATGTCAATTCCGTCCCCTGTAGAAAATCTACCTTTGATTCTTGCATTCACTGCAACGCATATTCAGAGTCGAAAACCCTCATGTGTAGCTATGCACTTCAATTCGTAATACTTCAAACAACATATTCCACCACTTTGTGAGTCAAAATTACTTGCTTAGTTCGCACACGAACATCCGACATTTTGAAGACGGGTTTTCACCGAAACTGCTTGCACCACACTAATTAGGTCAGCAAAGTTCCCGACAGTCTATTGAGCCTTTCTAAACAATGAGGTTGTCATCTAGACACCCAAATAGACCTAATCTATGCGCGACATTAGCCGAAAACTCGAATCCGCGGCCGAGTGCACCATATAAACGTGTTTTCCAAATGGCGTACAAAATTTTCGGTCAATTCTGTCTCCATGTTGTACTCCTCCCCAACGCGCTATATCGCTTTGTGAAACACAATTTCTTGAAGTATTTGGTTGCATTGGATCAAATCTCGGCGGAAAAGAGTCTCCGGTTAGTTGGCGAGCCGTGAAAATATTTCTAAGGCGAAATGTCAATTTCGTCCCCGTCAACTCCGTCCCCTTTACGGCTCCTTAAACTACACATATCTTCGTTTGACTTTACTTTTAATATACGTGGCTCTAGATACTTCATTTTTGTGCCCAAACAAGTGTAAATCAACTGCTATGAGACACCGGAACTCGTCTGGGGCTGAAATAATTTTTTGACCCAAATCACTCCCTACGACGATTTTGGTCCCAAAAAATCACACTTTCGGCGGAATCACTCATCTTTGATATCTTCCACAGAATTTGTTTGCTACATGTCGCCTCGTACAAGGAAGCATTGATTTTTGGAATTTTTGGTAATCACCCATGTAAAACATACGATTCCATGGTCATATATGATCATACGTTAAACCGTTCCAATATTTTTTTTTATTCCAGAAAATTGTGATATCCTGATTCAAACCCATTCTAACGTCAATGCGTGACGTTACTGATCATGTACTACTGAAAAAGAATCTTCCCAGGAGCCGGTCTCGAGTTTCAAGAAAGTGACATTTTTTACGAAACCTCTCTCTTCAGTGCTTCAAATGTTCAAAACTTGAGAATGACTTCGGGAAAGGTCCATCAAAGTGATGTTTGACCAATAAGTGAGGTATTGATGTTACATCAGTCGTAAATTAGTATATCACGTCTTTCCGGAATAAAAATGACAAATTTTCAAACCGATTTTATACCTGATCAAATATGAACATGAAATCCACGGATTCCATGACAATATATGTTCATTGAATCTTATGCTCTACATGGGCACACACTATCAATGTATTGTCAAATTCTGTGAAAAAATTTTAAAATATCCATGTTGATGCGAGAAATACATTGAGTTCCAACAAATGGGAGTTCGATATCCGATGATGAGGGGAAGATCAATGAAAATCGATAGTTCTTCAGAATTTTGAGTCTGAGGCACTCTAGCCCTTGTTCCATATGAAAAATATCTTGGTTTTAATTCAGAAAACGCATTAGTATGCTTGCAGGTAATCCAGGAGTAAACAGTGTCACTAACAAGGGGATTCCGGAGGGCCCAAGTCACCAAATCTCACCAAACTTTTTTCTCAGTCTCGTACCACCTAGAATATGGAGAATCTAGAGTAACTCCGTCAAATGGGCTCCCTGTTCAGAGCTACAAGTGAAAATGTTAACATTGTCAGTTTATCTATAGATATCATTTTTCAACATAGGCCTATATGAGCAATGCTAATCTCAGTGGCTGTACCTCTGGACAAGAGGCTCATTTGACGGAGTTACTCTGGATTCTTCAAATTCTATAGGTGGTGCAAGACTGTGAAAAAAGTCTCGTGAGCTTTGGTGACCCGGACCCTTCGGACTCCCTTCGTAAGTATACTGACAACAGCCAGACCCTGGGGTCTGATTCCGAACTTGGGGATAACTGTCGCGGCGGTGTGACTCGTTACGATTTTTCTACGTCCACGTTCGTTATGCATGGTGGACCACCTAATTCCATGTTCCTTATGCATGGCGAGTAAGGTGAATTGTACGGCCGCGACAGTAATCACCGAGCTCGGAATCAGACCCCTGATGTTACTCGCGGTTAATGCGTTCTATACAGAGTTCCGCAAATACCCAAACCGCGAATAGTATGACCTTGTCCTCACGGAAATTAGGGAATCACTTACACCGAAGGTTGGATAAAAAACGAGAAAATATGTAGCATAGTCCAGGAAACATATCACTCATATGAATAGTGTTAAAAATTTCATTTATGACAGAGTTATTAGTCACTGCATAGGAAGAAATTCATGTCAAATCACTGTAAAGTGTGAGTACGAAAATTGAATTCGATTTAGGCCAAAAAATTGTTGTGGCTTTTATGTAATGCATTTGACCATTGGAGTCTTCGGGAAAGTACTGGTAGTGTTTCATTTTGTAAGTTAAATTTATTGGTGCTTATGACTGTGACTTTGATTGACGATTGGATCTCTCTCTATAAGAATTCGTCAACAATATCTTTCATCCCATCTGGAATAGGTGTTGAAATCATTTGTCTCGTTCGATAGCAGACAAAACAATTTTCCCAGACGCATTCATAATTTTTAATGTCTGTTGAACTCATGCTGAACTTCGATAGCCTTGCAAGTAGATCGAAACTAGAAATAAAGCACAATTTGATGAGCAACAACGGTATCAGCCCAAAAATGGTGCTCAAATATCTTGAAATTGTTTTGGAACAACAAACTCGAATCGAAATTGCACCGAAAATCATGTCCGCGATACAATGAAAATCTAGTGCAGAACCGCAAATACCGAAACGTGAGCCCGCGGATACGGAGGCATGTCGAATTAAAAGAAACCGCGAATACCAGGGGCTGACTATTATCTTTCGTACCTCTATAGAAAATTTATATCCTCATATCATAGGAAATATCTGTGAATGCTACGGGGAATAATGATGAATAGAATAAGGAATACGACACCAGAATTTCAAAAACTGTTTCGCAGATGTTGTGGTCTGCATTTTTTGGCAAATTGCCGAATACAAGAATGTGTCATTCACTATGAGTCAGATAAATACGAAGTGAATGACTGCACAAGTAGCACAGATTTGGATTTTGCGTAAGATCACTTTTTCATGAATATATTTTCATTCGTGTTCTTTCAAATCTTAGCCGCAATAACAAAATCTACATCTTATCGAAATTTGATCTCGATCAAATAAAAATGGAAAGCTAGTTTTTCAAGGTCAAAATCGTGTAGGCATTGCAGCACTATCTTTGAATTCATACAATTTTGAGAAATTCGTCTCGAATTGTACATGAAAACTGTTTGACATCAAGTTTGTTAGTCAGGATTCTCATTGGAACGGAGTTTTTCAGCGGTACGTAGAATTCACAGAGAAAAAAACCATCGAGGATTAATCGCTAATGCGGTTGTTCACTGTCTCATGACCATTCGCCACTGCATTAGATTCTTTTATTACACAAATTTCATGATAAAAATGTATGCACTGGAAAGATTCCAACCGATTTTTAATGCTCATTTTTCGCTTAACCTCACTTCAACCTTAACTTGTCTCATGGATCAAAACTGTTTTCCATGAAATTTCGGGTATCAGCCAGCTATTTATCTTATCAAAGACTATAGGGTCGAAAAACATGAAAGTAGCCGTGATTTTGACTCCATCGTTCAATCAATGAAGTATAAAACAATTTGGAACCCATCAAGAAATTGCTCTATATGGGTCACAGATGATAATGGCAAGAGAATATTTATGGCTCACACTCCAGGTCAGTAAAATGGATATTTTCTGAATCACCGTTGTTGCGAGAGCAATGAAAATCTGCGAGGGAGATGGAGTGTAAGGCATGAGGAATTTTGGAGCGCGCGCGCGAGCGTTCAAGATTAAATTTAGCACAGTACAGACGAGAGCTCCCTCAAAAATAGAATACCGATGTGGAAAAACTTTCTTATGGCCCAATGAGTGAAATAGAGACGGGAAGAAAGTCATGGCTCTTGTCGTCATCGTCACGCATATTTTAGGGCTCATCGAAATTGGATCTTTCCATTTTTTACTGTATATTCTGTGAATCGGATAGAATTTAAGAATGTTCTCATTTCGACACATCTAATCAAATTTTACACGTGTTAGGTTCATTGAATCGTGATTGGTACTTTGACCACGAATAGATTTATTTCGTGATCAGCTGATAGAACATAACTTCATTGTTAGAAGATTCAGCTACTTGAAAAATATACCGTTGGAATGCAGAACAAAATGAAGATAGTTCACTGTCAAGTGGCATTGGTCAGATGGTCGATTCCATTTTGTAGGATTTCTCTCACCAGAAAATGAAATTCTATTTTGAGATTCGTGCACTTTGGAGCATGGACGAGAGTTACGTTCAAAGTAAGTTTCTTAGTTTCATACGAATTCCTCACGAAAATAAGGAGAAGTGACAATGTGACCGAGTTCCAAAATGATCGTGCTAGTATCTGGTAGTGTCATTTGTGTGAAATTTATTGGAGTGTGTGATGTGTTAGGTTATAAACAGTGTGAAAAGTCATACTGCTTTTTGAATGAGAAGAATGTAACAATTTCTATCTATATTCTTGTTCAGCAAAATTTTCGAGTTGTACGTGAATGAGTCGTGGGAAATTATTCAAACTATTTTTTCCTCTCAGGGAACCTAATTTCAAAATGATCAAACTCCGAGATTCTCAATTCGAGAGATAAATAGAATAAGTGTATTAGTCATTAGTTTAATCCCATGAATGGGATTATGACCTACGAGAATTACATGTTCTTCAAAATAATTCTGATCCAGAAGTTGTTCGAGTCACACAACATTAAGAAATCAGATTATGTTCCAGTAATATCAAATATTTTGAACCCTGCTCATCGCCGACCTTGTACACTCGCCAGACATAAATATTGCACAAACTCTGAAGAGGATTTTCGTCATTGAGCTGCTGTTAAAATTCCTGAAATTCCATCTCTCGACCCTAAAAAGGATGCCAAAAGATTCCAGATTATCTGGACTCCTCAAAGTAGACTAAATCGATTTTCAAGACAAAAAAGGAAGAGGAAACCTCTCAAAACTTGTGCAGATTTAGTGTCCGGTGCACTACGAGAGATTTTGATAAATTTTGTGCCATGTGTGTACATGCGCTTGATGGCACCAATTTTATTAGAATTCCTCGTAGTGCGGCAATCGTACATGTAGCCTTTTGATTTTCAATTTTTCCTAACATAGCATATTCACGAACCCCATGAAACCAAAGTAAATAAACTCTGCCGAATAAGAATTACATGTTTTAAATGGTATCTCCATCATCATTGGATCAGTATTTCATCCGAAAACTGCATACTCGAGCCAATTCTTAATCCAATTCAAAAGTAAAACTGAGTGAGTAACGAGTTTCCACAGAGTGCGCTTTTGCACATGAACCAACGACGAGACGTTGTATGGGATGCGCTCAAGCGCACAATTCTAACAGTTCTTACTCACTCTTAGTGTAGAGAACCTCTTACCGTTGGCTATATACTCTCATTACGTTGAAAATCTATTGTTATTCCTGGCGATGATTTTCATACTACACCTATACATATATGTATCCTAATCGAATGTGTAACTCAAACATGTCCAGTTCACGCCATGCGCTTTTCGGAGTCATAATAATACTTTGAACTAAATGCCAACTGGAGCACATTTTGGATGGTCGGAAAAAAGAAGGGCATTCAGATATTTCGCGGATCTATAAATAGTGCATATGAACATTATAAATAAACCCCGCGTCGCGAAGGCGCGCGATAATTTGGGATACTCTCGGATATTGGATTACATAAAATATAGTTGACTCGATGATTAATCCACTGTTGGCTCAAATTTTACAATTTTCATTTCTCTAGCGGACGATTTTTCTTTTGAAAATTTCTCCGAATTTCACTAAATTACAAGCTAAGGTGTGAAATTTTGGTGTTCAAATTCGGTCCTAATATTGTTTTTGAAAACACTGTATTTTTTTCACCCAGATTCCCGCAGCAATCTATTCTTAGTCCGGTTGATCACACTCGCACGCACACTCTCTTGCACTGCGCCCTCCTTCTTTTCCATTGGCTATTATACACCGATCCAATTTTCTCTACTCTTACGATTTTCGAAGCACTTTGAATCGATCATCCAAATTATCAATGATCACATCACGATTCAAAACAAATCCGCATTCCACGCACAATTCTATAAACAATTCTCGGCATGCCACAAATGGCGGGAAATTTAAAATCTGGAGCTTGCAGATCATCCAATCCAACTGACCTCTCTGCTGTGTAATTTGCTGTTTGGTGACCTGGGTTTCGGTCCTCTCTTGTGTGTACTGCTGCTTCTGCATATCCCACGACTGTTGTCGCCTCATTTTGTCTGATTAGCATCAGCTTTGAGCTTTATTATTAAAAATAAAATTTGAAAAAAAATCAGCTTCCCGCACTCGTTAAAAAATCGCGCACTTGTCCTTCCACCGACCTTGCCTTTTTTATAACTTTTTCAAGTCATGGTACTTGAAACTTGTGCAAAAAAACTTTTATTTTTATTTTTTGAAGGCCCTATTTATACGTGTATCCTGTTTTGTGGCACTATATATTAACTGATTCAGCGGCTTGTGTAATTATTTTTTGGTAAGATGTTACGCCGCGCTCGTTGTTTCAGCTCTCCTGTCCGCGCACCAAGACGTTGCTCGAATGCGGACGCGCGAAGCGGTGCGCTATAACATCGGAGGAACCGAACCGGCCACGAGAAATCCCGGCCCGCGCAACCAGCTTTCTTTCCTTCTCTCACTCACTCACTCACTTGACTTCGCGGGTTGTAGTTATATAGAGCATTACGTAGAGATATATATATATTTATAAACCATACGGTGAGAGTTTAGGTATCGTGATGAGAAATAAAATGGGTGGGGAAAGAAGAAGAAGACGACGCCCAGTCGACGCACGATGCGACCGAAATAAGTTTGGTCCATACAACGACGACAACGACGACCACTATACGAAAGCTTTTCAAGCCGGTAAAAAGCTTAGGTCGCAATCACTATAGAGCTTTTCAATATGTGACTTGGCCCGCTTCCTGTAGCTTCGTCAATCGTCATCCCCGGACTATGAGGTATCAGCCGCTGCACTATACTTTTTCGAGTACGCCGACGACGACGACGGCGTGTTTACAACGCTACTCTTTTAGTATAGATCGTCGTTCGATTCTGATGTACAGAAAGAGAGAGCTTGCGGCTACTCAGGCATGATTCAATGCGTGAGCTTGCAAGCTTGGACTGTAATTTGTTAGACGAGGCGCCAAGGTGAAAAGATGCGAGAGATGACTGGGTTTAAAGATTGGCTGGATGCTTTGAGCTGGCCAATGTGTCACACGAAAAGAATGTCTGCGAATTTTTTTTTTTTTTTTTTTAGACAATTTTAGAATTTTTGAATGTTTTCAGAGAGGATGATGAATTATAAAACGGTTCCTAAATTCGATGCTGCTTGTTACATGTCTCTTGTGCCAATATCTGCCTGAGTTTCGAAAATAGTACTTTTCGATATGAGGCTGTAAAAACTTTTGTTCGCGTCCAAGTTATGGGTTTTCGGCAAGAGCCATAGGCGAGCGTCGGAATCATCGCGAGGATGCAAAAAATAACCTTTACAACCGTGTACCTAACTGTGTTTTTCGACAAACTGTGAGAAAAAGTGGAAAATCTGTGCGAAAGAGTGACTTTTTCGCACAATGTATAAAAAGAAAGAATTTCCAACAAAATTGTGACGAAAAATTTTTTTTTCGTCATCTTTTTACAATTTGAAGGGGTGAACATTTGAACGAACGTCTTTAATAGTAGATTACGCAACGGAATGCATACGCATTTTCATAGTCGCCCGGCCGCAATGTGCTCCATTAAAGCCGTGGCGGCTATAAAAGGTTATAAGAATTTTGTCAGGATTTCAGAAACTTTTTTCGTATTCAGAAGTCTGTAAGGGACTAGATAGATTGATTTTGTTTAGAAGAAGCATGAAGCAAGTGGTCGAGCTTTCGAGGTTTCGTGACTATTCAGATAATTCTGACGATGTGATGCGCCAAAGAGTCCCGGACGATAAGTCATGAGATGACCGATAGATTTGCAGTGAGAATTCGTGAGAATCTTCACCCGATAGGACCACGTCGGCTGCTAGGAATAGATCAGGAATGGACAGAATATCTGTTTTCTAAATTTTGATGAAAAAACAGGCAAGAAGAATCACGCACGACATAAATTTGAGGTATTGTGGACTTTCTTCGACAATTTTTCGTCAGATTTCATCTTGGATTTCCAGTAGGCCAATCCAGCTAGGAACTCCAGATTCTTCAGAATATATTCATTCATATTCTATAAATTCTGATAGGTGTCAAATCAAGATTCGTCATGATTTAGATCACCTAAGCTAAGACGGTGAAAATTGGTGTAGCAGATCGAGAATAAAATAAAATCCCTGCATGAATGATACGCCTTCATTTAGCATGTTGTATTACATGAAATAAACTTAACACAAAGTATGATATGTTGAAGTCGTGACTACACATAATACGCATAACTTATCGAATGAAATAACTCTCCTGGTAACCATTATCCAAGAAGCAAAATGTCTTCATCAAATTGTGCAATATCCGCTCAAATTTTGGATGATGTTATTTTCATAGCAATAAATCACAAAGTCGTATTTTTCTGTATTTACTCTTCCTTCCGTCCAGAATTATATCGGCAATGCTCTGTTGCAGTTGGCATGTATCTGCATTTTCATGTCAGAGTTGTATATTTAGTTTTCATAAACTAGTGAGACAGGCACTGATTCAGCATCTGAAAGTAATCCTGCCAATGTTCAATAATTTAAGAAATTTATTACTTATTAGTTCACAGCGACGGAATTCTTAGGTGCTGCTGTTTGTCCAAATACGAAGGTTTTTATTTTTTTGGAATTCTCTTTGACTTTAGTTGTCGTACCATATAATGAAATCATACATTTATTTATGAGGTCCACGAAACTTAGTGGCCGAAACGTAGCAACAAAATTTCTGTCATGAAATTTTGGGAATTTATTTAGTTTCCCACCGTCCTTCAAGATCGACAAAACCAAAGAATCAACTTGTATATTAACCATCAAGGACGAAAAATCTACTAAATTACTTATAAAATCTACCAAATTACTCATGATACATTTATTTAGTGGGCTCGTTATGACTGACGATGAACCATCATTTCGATAACCTTATCATTGGAATCATCAATGGAGAACCATTATGAGTTTTTATGAATGACAGTTCTCCTCGCATTCTTCCAGGCTGAAATATTTTCACGATGATAAACCGAGTAAAACCCAAACGATTGAACCTCATCATTTCCAGAGAGAAAATCTAGAAGTTGTAAAACTTCATGATATCATCTATTTTTGCTTATACTCCCCAAAATCTCTCAGTTACCCTCACGAAACAATGAGCTACACACAGAACTATTTCGATAAAGCCACAAAATCATTCACAAGTTGTGTTTTCTTCAATTTGTTCATCCATATCTGAATCCGTCATCAAGAATAAATGCACGTCATCATCATGGATTTTAGGGGATAAAATTCAGGGTTGCTAAAACTGAGGACAAAATTTGAAAAGGGCCCAATGATTTTTGCATTGCAGTCGCGAGATAATGAAATTCACCCACAAAGTACAAACGAGCAATACCAACTTATTTTATTTTGTGTATTTGTACACATCCTACCTGTACATAACCGATATGAATAAAAATTATCGGTCATTGTAAGAAGACAGATAGGCAGATCAGACGAAGCAATATCAGAAAGACATCAAAAGAAGAAGATCACGCACGGGAAAGAAGGTTGTTAGAGGTGCAAAGTCAAGAATCCGTTACATCGCACACGTGCATCACACGCATGCACTGTAAATTCCCGTACAGTGGTCTCCTGTCTCTTGCGAAATTTTTCGTCCGGCGTACTAAAACTCACTCACCCACGTCTTTACTTTATTTTTATTTTACTCAAGTGACCTTTTTTTCGCTCTCGTATGAACAGTTTTCTCCGTATCACGTCGCGCTCTCATTGAAATTCGTCCTGCGACTCGCCTATCCGCGAATATTAAGTATGGGATTTTGTTTGGGTACTTTTTATGCCCTCCTCGGACTGAGAATTTGTTTAAAGTGTCGTTAATGATATGTTTTGACGATTCCGTTTTCGATTGAATAGTGCGGGTCATATGAGAGAATCCAAAAATAATGTGTAAAGAAAATAATTTTCAGAATTTTTCAGCCCACGCCCCTGTGGGCCCTAAGGGGTATCCAGGGGTCATTCTTCTAGCTATTCTGGAAAAATAATTTGCAATGGTATTCAACCTCTTGTCTTTCACTTTATGTTCTTCTACGCACTTTTCTCATAGATAAAGGTACTTTACGAAACCGATCTCCACAAAACAAATGAATTCAGTCTGATAGTGACTACTAGACCGAATCACTCACTGGGACATTCTACTACCACTAAGGGGTAATTTGACTGAGGACGAGTCCCAAAGGTTTTTATGACATCATCTTGACAAACTAATAGCTCTAATGAGATAGATTATAATCGATTTCTGTTCGTAGTCATTTCGACGAAGTTGAACAGATCTACAATTTGACCATTGCCCGCGTAAAACTTTTTTTGTTCACATGAACTTTTTTTGAACTTGACGTTCGGCAAAACAAGTTTTGAACTTTGTTGAACTTTTTCCAAAGTTCAAAAAAGCTTGACAAAGTTCAGGAAATGTTCCGTTGCCAAGTTCAGGGTTGTTTCATTTTTTTGTTCATATAAACTGTTTCTGAACATCAAGTTCAAAAGAAGTTCATTTGAACAAAAAAAATTTTACGTGGGTGGTGCAAGAATTCTTTCAATACACCTGTGCGAAAATGTTTTTAAAATGCACGAAGTACAAAGAATTTGGCAAGACTGCTTTTTCTGTTGTTTTCTCATAATCAGCACTCAAAAATGCCATAATCGACTTCAATTTTTGCATCTCAACTAATGTGTACAAAAATATCTCGACATATCCGCTAAAGAGATCCCAAGTTTGTGTGAAAATTTCCGAGGTCGCCATTTTCAGTTTACTTTGACTCTAAAGCTCATCTTTATCTTTCTTTTTTATGTAACTAAAGCTCATTTAATGTCTCTCGACGCCGTTTTCCTCGGGAGTAGAAGATGTTGTAGATCCAAGCTAAACTCGGTATCGTTATTAGATAGTCAATTCAATTTGGAATAGCATATTTTCACTTTTGTACCCACCACCCATCTCATTTGTAACCGAAAACGAGCAAAATCCTTCTTGACACACGCCTGCGTTTTTACAGTCAAAATAATGCTTATTTTGGACTCGTTGGAAGGAACTCCCAGCTCTCGAGCCCAGCTCTAATCTAGCTCGAGGCTTGCCTCCTTATATTCATTTTAGTTGGGGTAATAGTTCCACAAATTTTGGTGGGCATTCGTTTACATAGAAGATGTGATCTGGGTCAATGTTGCAATGTTTAAGAAAACCGCAAAAAACTGATATCTTTGGATGCTGGTTAAAAAAAAAAAAAAAAAAATACGACCTCACCAAACTTTTGTAATTAGAGTACATATCCTAGGAAACGTTTTTGCACAGGGTAGTTGGAAAGAAATGTGTAAATTTTAAGAAATTTGGTTCTTAAATCTCAATTTTTTGAAAATTGCTTCTCTGTGGATTATAGCTCTCATAAAGAGTACGATACTTGACGTTTACCATCAGTGATGAAATTATAGATCTTTCCAAGTTTTTTGGAACGATCTTTCGCAGAAGTTGGTTATCAGCTACTTTGTCACAGTTAGATGATTCAAAAAATGATGCAAAAACCACTAAAATATCCCCACAGTAATGATCTCTTAGAAGTCAACAGATCGAATTTATTTACTTTAAATATTCCTTTTTGTGAAATATCTGTATTCAAGATTAAATGTTTACTAACTGATGATTCCTCTGGTCTTCGAACAAAGTTGAGGAATGGGACAAATGGGCTTCGAGTTTGAACGTGCTCAGTTCTTTGATCATCAGGTCCGGCAAAGTACGACAGATCTTCAGTGATGTCAATTTTTTTTACTCGGAGACTTCAGTATTATACTGATCTGATGTAACAGAATAATTCATCCTCCCACGTGTAAAACTTTTTTGGTCAGAATCTCTTCCTTCTATATACCCAGGCTAAAGGGATTTAGATCAGAAATTCTCTCCCGTTCATCCAATTTTCTATCTGGGCAAACAATGTTCTCATCTCCATCACGTGGTCACTGAGCATCTTTTTTCGTCCTGATTGAGGAGGATAGGTGTACAGAAAGTCTAGTGGAGTTGTGCATTGATTCAAAAACACGGTTAACGGTGATAGCGAAATAATGGATTGAGCTAGTGCAAGTAACAATGTATGGAAATAAAGACTCAAGCAAGGAGTGCATATAATTCTTTCCTTCCGCTTGTTTCTCTTTCTATTTTGTCCGTATACCGCAGGTGTGCAATCTGCGATGGTTCGTGTGTACCTTCTTTCTACTCTACCGGACCGTAATTATGGCATAATCGAGCTACAAATGCTCGCAACAGTGAAGGAAAGGTGGATACTTGTACTATAATAAACAGTGCAAAGTTGATGGGCAGCTCGTGCTGATAATGAATTGTGACTGATAATTCTCTCCTCATATTCATACTTGATGATATATCATCATCGTAACATGTGCATAACTGTTCAATCCTACTTCGTGAATATTGTATTTTTTGTGATTACTTGAGGATGTTAACGAGATGTGAACATTTCATTTCATCAAGGCAATATTAATGGAGATACGCTACCGTTCAAAAGTTTATATTCACTGAAGAATAAGATTACCAAACTGGAAAATTTGATCTCTGTCGTTGGTCCAAGACGACTTCAGCTTAGCTCATTCAGTAGCTTCTTCAAGTACTCCATAGACTGTGTGGGATTTTCCTGCGGTACAACAGGTTTTCGGAAGCTCGAGTCAAATCCTTGGAAAAATTCTTAAAAATTGGACCAAATTTCAGAGATTCGCGGGTCAAATTGTTCATAAAGATGCTGTAAGGAGGAGTCCAGAGCTTCCGAATCCGATTCAGAGAATCGCTCTAGTTAGTTTGTTCCTGGTTTGAGAATCGATGGTCTTTCTCGGGGCAGATTTCTCTGGAAAAATGACCAGTCATTAAGAAATCATGAGAGGACTCATATTCAAACTGGTACACTGAGAAAAAAATTTTGGTCGTACGGCCTTGCGTCTTGCCGTACGATCAAAAAGTGGTATAGTCAGGAGAGCAATACCGGTTTTGTCATCACCCGAATCCATCAGATCGGTTTGGCAGTCTGGTATTACTGCTAGAGTAAATGAATACCACCAATATATTCGAAATGCCCCGATACTTGATGGATTCACAGTCACATTACGGCTATTTTGCCACAAAAGCTACCAATTTTTTGCACAGAATGGTGCCGGTAAAGGGACAAATATAATCGGAAGATTTTTAGATTATTCGCATGCAATACCAAAATCATTTTGCTGTGGTGACAATCCAGTATTGGTCTGACGGCAATACCACGTAACAATACAATCGTATTGGGCTGACGGCAATATTTCTTTCTCAGTGTATGGGTGCTATTCGCGGTTTCCTTTATCAACAATAGAGAACGACTTGAGGAAAATCAAAGAAATATCACCGTCAGTCCAATTTCCCCGCCTTTCATGAATATTGGGACTCTTCCGAAAAAAATATTTCATCTGAAAACCCGTCATTCCTCGGACCAGAAACGACCTTCCTTGGAATTATTTCCAAAACAGATTTTGGAGCTTTTGATTCCTTCATTCAGGTGAATTTTGGATCTCCTTCATTCATAATTTCATATCTTGTTTGGAAAGCTCTGAGTTTTGGTCCAATTTCTATGCATTTCCCCAAGTATTTGACTCGACTCACCGAAACCATATTATGCCGCACGGAAAGATTCACACGAAGCCCTCAAAGTACGTGAAATAATCCACAAAATAAGCTAAATCAAAGTTATTTTAGACACACGAGGCCGCAGAAACCCAATTCTCCAATTTGGACTTTTCATTTTTGGATTTATATCAAACTTTGGACCGGTAGTTCATAACTAAAAATCTCAGAGGTGTCAAATGGAAGCTGATTGGTAAAACCATAAATTGTATAAGTGACTCTGATTTTGGATCAGCTCCTCTTCTTATAGTTTACTAAAATCGTCCAAATAACCCCATTTAATATCAAAATTAAATGTATCAGGAAGGACTGACAGCTGGTACTCAAAAGAGACTATACATTGTTCAAATTCTCACATCTTTCAAGTGATTAATCATGAATTGAAAAAATTACGCAAAAAGGAGAAAACATGCCAAGTTTACGCATTCGTAGAGGAATTGTTTTAGTTCTTGATTTTTCAAAATATCGAAATAGTTTACTGACCAACTCTCTTCTCACGTGACTCCCGAGTTCCAAATTATCCCCATAGCGAGATATCCATGAGTGCTTGAGCTGTATCAAACTAATAATTTTCATACATATATCTTCGTGCGACAAATTCGAATTTTTGGATAAATGTTACGATTGCGGCTGGGATGAGCTCATGCCTGTTCATCCAATTTAAAGGCTTGATTTATCATATTAGACTTTCTTCCACTTCGGCTGTGGTACATCCCTTTGTGCTATTTACGTCTGAACCTAGATATATGTCATTCAAGGGTTGAAATCATACCAGAGTTGATCTTTCATAAATGACTGAAAATCGATGAATCTATTCGTGGCCAGTGATGCAGGGTAACCCACCTGTCTCGCAGTAATAGGCATACAATGTGGACTAATAATAATGATTTGTGAGGCCGTTGAAATACTAGTCCTCAAGTTCGTAAAATATTGTTACATCTTTCTCAACTTCATCTCTTATTCTGCAACGCGAAGATGAATGCAGACCTCACACACACACATTCAAATGTTTGAATGTATTTGTATCCGAGTAATTCAGATCGAGTATACAATGCACGGTTTCGTCTTACCTCAGAGTGAGAGAAAGACAAGAATAAGAGACAGCGAAAGAAAGAGAGAAAGAGAAATCGCACTTTCGCAATCGGCTTTTTCGATGCGCATCGTGACATTGCCCGCTATTCTAACTACTGCAAGCTTGTCTCAGCATCTTTATGCGCATTTTATATATGCAATCTCTTGGATTATTCGAATGTTTTGAGAGATGAGTGAAAATTTTCGTTGCACAAGTTGAATTTTGGAGATCCCATAATACATTTGAGTAATTCCATCTGAAAACGACTCATGAAAAATGGTGATGTCTCGAATCAGTTTCCTCTGATCTCTTTTTGATTCGATGGTCCATAATATGAAAAGATTTCACCTGGTAGAAACAATCAAATTTATTTTGAAGAAGTCTGCGGAGCTATTTCTGTTCTGCCTTTTGATTACACCGGAGCACAAAAATCATTCTCTTTTACTGAATTGCACATATATCGTAATTGGCTGGGAGTAAGGCAGCAAAATTGACGCCATTTGAAAGATTTTGAAAAACCTACCAAGAAAGTTTTAGTTGCTCCAGGCCGAAAGATGACCCCGTCATCAATAATAGTGACTTCGACGCATGTGCGTGATCGCCCGAATCTGAACGTAGTTCCAATCGAGAGCTGAGAAAATTTCATTTTGAATGACTACTTGCCAATTTCAATTTTGTTGACTGGAATCGAAGATACACGATTGTTCAGTCATTAACATTTGCTGCGGTGGGTACCATCGGTGGGTTCCACCTGTCCTTCTCAACTGCTCATGATTCTCGACTTGTGGGATAAAAATTTCACGAGATCCACCAGTGGGTCTGGCTACACACAGGGATGGATCTGCGATTCTTGACTTAGCAGCAAACGTGTTGACATGATTCAAACCACCAACAGCCTGGTTGCAGAAAAATGCAATGGCACCACATTTGGGTACAGGTAAGCTATCCCGCTCAAATCGTTCTTCTTTTTATTCAAACTGCGGGGGCTACTAGCTAGAAATACGGAATCGAGATCTGCGAATGGTCGTTTTGAGGGAAGTCTTCCCACGGTAAACTTTGAAAAGTATGGCACCGCGAGATACGTTTGTGTTGAGAGCCGAGACATCCAATTTTGGGTAAAAGAACTATTCCTCCGGGAGACATATTTGGGAGACTTCACGTGACGTAAATATTACATCATTGCGACGTTCTTCTCAAACATCTGATGGAAGAACGCTGCCAGAATATTTTGGAGATGTCTAAGGCATTGGTACACATAAGACAATGGTCTCACGGGGCAAATAACTGTCCCATGCCACATTCAATGCTAGATCAGATTGATGATAACTATTTTCAGAAGAGTACAACATATTTTCTGAAGGATCAGTCAATGGAAAATTAGAACATTGTCTGACGAACGCAAGAAATGCAGGAGCATAACATCCAGCCAATTGTTTCGCATAATCATGCAACTTTGCTTGAGAGATCATACTTTTGAGAAATCTCGGGATGAAACTTGCGTGTCGCGAGATGTAGCTGCGACGTTGTGCGGTTAGTCCCATGACATTCGGAAACTCGTCGGAGGGTACCTATAACCCGTCACAAATGCCCAGTCAGTTTCAACCTCGGGTATGGGGTTCAAAAGTGAGTGGAATCTTGCATGAAGTCGTGATTTGAGCAATTTAGACGATACTGTGGGCTGTAGATAGTTTCGATGGGCTCAGAAATGTCTGGAAACATGATTCAGCTCCTTATCAACAAACAGAAATGCCAACAAAATTTGTTACTAATCAGCAACCTCGATCATGGGGCCAGGAAGTAAGTGGGATCTTGCGTAGTGTCACGATTCGCGCAGTTCAGACGACATCGTGTGCTCTACATGGTACCGATGGGCTCAGAAATCTATGGTATGTAGCTTTGGTACCTATTGATCATCTGAAATGCCGAGAGAATGTATTACCAGTCAACGCCTTCGGACATGGAGCCCGTAAGTGAGTGGAATCTTGCATAGAGTCGTGATTGGCGTAGTTTGGACAACACCGTCGGGCATAGAGTTCTTACGGGCTCAGAAATGTCTGAAAACATAGTCCAGCTCTTCATCAACCACCAAAGGTGCCCAGAAAATATGTTACCAGTCAGGACCCTCTGCTTTGGGGCCAGAAAGTAAGTGAGATCTTGCGCAGTGTCACAATTCGCACAATTGAGTGGATACCGTCGGCTCTAGATAGCACCAATGGACTTGGAGATCTATGGAAACATTGTTGCATTATTCGTCGACGGTTCTCAATGCCCAGATCATTCATCATAAGTCAGCAACCTCGGTCATGGGGTCCAGAGGTGAGGTGAATCTTGCATTAAAGGTGGTGATTTGTGCAGTTCAGACGAAAGTTTGGGCTGAAGATGGGTTCAATAGTATCAGAAATCTATAGTATATAGTTCGGTACCTATCGATTGTCAGAGATGCCCACGAAATGTATTACCAGTAAGCACCCTCGGCTATGGGACCCGGAAGTGAGTGGAATCTTGCATAGAGAAGACCGTGGCATAGAGTCGTGATTCGCGCGACAATTGTCCGCTCGCTTCCTAACACCAAAGAACTCAAGTTGAAGGTGACCAGGTTAGAGAATTAGGGAGCTTGGGGGTTTGTTTTGAACCACTCTCTCATGTCGTCATCAGATTGCTCAACAGTGGAGAAAGTTCCTGTAGGAGCATCCATTCTCCCTTTGATATCATATCAGCAGCAATCCCTAAAAACCCTTGAAAAAAGCTTTCAAGATCTTGAGTCAGCAGTTCTTGGAAGTTTTCCGTCCGCCATTTTGGTCCGCCATCTTGGATTTGAGATAGTCATAATTCTGACTGTGTATTCGTGTTCAGCAACCCCAAAAATCTCCGAGTACAGGTTTCTGGCCCAAAATATGTACATTGGGGTGTCCGTTATTTCTCAAGTTCCCCCGATCACCCATGCCACCCCCTAAAACCTAATCCTTTGGTGAGATATTGCGAGAAAAAAATTTCGGGGACCTAGGTGAAGTTTGAGTGCTGTCCCACCTAGAGCATTTCTTATTTGAAATGTACCATTCTAAATAAACTTTTGATTTGATAAACTTCAAAATGACAACCTGAAATATTCAATTTGATACAGTAGAACCAGAGATAGCCCGCTCATTTGCATATCATCCACATGAACAACATGAAAGTGACTGAAAACGACCGTTTTTTGTTTTGTCGGTTCTTTGAGTCTAGTAAAAAATCCTGACGATTAGAGGTGAAACTGAGCGCGGATTCTATTTCTACGTTCAAAAATACATCAAAAACACATATTCACATCTTTAAAATAGACTGACTCAAAATTCGCATTTTTTGGATTCTTCGAGGAAAACCCTGTTTCACGGATTTGGTACCTTGAATTTTCTAAGTTTCGAAAACAGCCATAACTCTAGTCCTTCTCCATCAAATTGACTTCAGCAAGTGGTCATTTTGGAGGAAATCGTACTGGCTACCGATTGAAAATGCTTCCAGGGATATAGAAGCACGCACCTGTGCAGGAAATGTTGAATACTGAATCAAAATTTGTTTTGAGGCGATAATTCAGACAAGAACGCTTCAGGTGGGACAGCACTCAAACATCACCTAGGTCGACGAAAATTTCTTTATCGCAATATCTCAACAAATGATTAGGTTGTGGTGGGTGGCACGGAGGATCGGAGAAACTTGGGAAATAACGGACACCCTAATGTACATTGATGTATATAGATCCAAGTTGTAATGCTATTCTTCACTATTTCCACGATTTCCACCTAATTTTCACGAAATCAAGATAGGAATGGGCCTAACCAGCCTCGGATCCGGATTCAGCGTGCCAAAATACATGAAGGAAAGTAAGTCGGGTCGAAAGTACAGATACTCTTTTTATTTTTGCGAAGTTCAAGAATGAGTTTTTATGATCATGCATTAGAAACATTGATTCTATTGCATAATTAGAATTCATAGAATATTCACTTCTCGAAATATATAGAGACGTGATCATAATGGTTGAATTTTGATGAATTGAGTCTTATGGCGATAAGATGTCAAGATAATTATGGGATTCCAGATTTGAATGAACAAAAACACCTACCTATTCTAGCATGATACATTTGACTGCGATACAATTTGTATCAAATCGATTCCTCGCGGGAACGAGTAGTTACACATGCCTAGTGACTCTGAAAATTGAGCTTGATGTTCATTCATAAGATATTTGTGAAGAGTGTGTAAGCTGGTCTGAAATTGAGAGGAAAGCACTATGTGCCAAAAAGTTTAAACTGATACTGCAGCCTGACTCATTCTTCTCTCAAGGTGTTACCAGTGGCTCTGACTTGGAGTCAAGATGCTATTTTGGGTTTTCAAACTAAAATTCGATGTCTCCTCTACTCGATTCACGATAATCCTTTTCTATCGTGCTTCCATATTCATCACATATCTCTTTGTTTTTTCCATCTTGAAGAGTATTCAGTCTGCCTCTAGAATCTCAGTAGATTCATTCTAGTCATAGATTTGAATACAAAGATTCAAACTCACCCCCAAGCTGAGCTTTTTGAAATCCATGAAATGATGATGGGTCTTTCTGTGATTACTTGACCCTTTCGATCTGAATTGTCGGCCCACGAATACAGTCGGCAATACTTTTCAGGTCATTAAAATGTCTCATTCAATATCTTTCTCTCTCAGTGATTACAATTATAATCGAAAATTGAGGCAATGATGCATGCATCGCGAAATCATTCCTAATAATCTCACAACTTGGCTAAGTTAAAAAATATTGAATTTTTTCCAATATTCCGTTAGTTTCTCACTAAGAAGTATAGGGTTCGTCCACAAACTTCGTAGATGCATTTTTGCTATTCTTGTCTCTTCCCCTTCTCCGTAGTTCACCGTAGCTTTTTGACCAAAATGACCCCTCCCCCCTTCAAGAAAACGACGTCGTTTTTTGAAAAATTATACGAAAAATCCGCCTGTGAGAAGGCACTGGGACACAAAATTGAGCGTCTATTTCATTCCTCCAAGCTGTAACGTAATCGAAAGGTCCATTTTATAAAATATTGTGCCAAATGATTTCGATGGAAGATGCTCTACTATTTCTTTGGAAAACTTTGTGAGATTTTGACTCAAATTTTACATACTCGGACGGAGCATGAAAATGAGTCTCAAGAATTTAGTAGAAGAAGCGTTGCATTCTGATACCTGATGGAATGAAATCTGTTTGCATTTCCAGAGAGGAAAGAGAATTTTGCCGTAGAAGGGTACTCAATATTCTATGAGATGGATTTTGAATTAGACAAGACTTCAGAGAAACGAGGAGATGCTAGGTTGGATTTACATGGGGAGTAATCGCAGCTCAAACCTCTTTCTCTAATGGATATCTTCATTTTCTAAAACTTTGAAAAGATACTCCAGGAGACTGTTAATAGAGGGGTATGACACTCTCTCATCTAGTATGTGGATCGGCCTTTAATATTATAAATATTTCCAACCCCCCGCCCTCAGATCAGCTGTCTACGTAGTTTGTGGATGGCCCCAAAGGATTGAATAGATTCAATAAAGAGGGACTAAAACTCTGAATTGTGTTGAATGAAACCCACCTAAACCTGAATCCCATGGGCAAAAACTGTTTTGGATAACATGCCTACTATGACCACTGATCAAGGGTCTATTTGTGTGACAGTATGCGAGATTTCTAAAGTTTGCATGCAATTCCACAAACACCCGTGAATCAGACTATCGGCTGTGAGTCTAAGGAGAGTGCACTTTACCGTAACCTCTAACATAAATCAGCCCTTACAATCATATTTTCGAAATTGATGAAGGACTTGGCTGGTCAATATATATTTTGATCTGACGATTTTTGGGGATAGAGTAATAAGGACTGAAATGGACAGGGGATGAACGATTCCTCACCTTTTCTATTTGAACGAGTCTTTCTCTTGGCGGCGTTCTTTGTTTTCATTTTAGGCTTGATCGGTGGTGGTTCTCCAACGTTTGATGAAGGCGGAATTTTAATATTTGCTTCAGGTAGTTCAAAGATGATGCTACCTTTTTTGGTCTTGTGTGGGTAATCTGGTAGATTTTCGGGACTGTAAGTATATTGAAATCTGTTTTCATCTTTTGATTCACGATATACTTTTTATGGTTTTTGAATTTTTAGGAAAATACCAAAATCGCTTTCAACCTCTCAAAATTTGATCGGAAGTTTGGAATCATGTGCATGGTCGAAGTCTAAAATTTTGTTGCATATTCTACACTTTCAGCATCTTGAATGATGTATTGCAAAAAACTGAGAGACTAATTGAAAAATTTTGTTATCCTTTGATACATGGATGCTAATAGAATCCAAAATAATTAGTTGCATATTATTCGAAATGCATCGCTAGTCATTTTGTGATCAAGAGTGGTGCCAGATTTTTCATGTGACGTAATATCTTGGCGAAAATGATATGCATCAATAATTGTAAGATAGATTCTGGTATCAAGGCACTCGAGGATCTTAAACAATAGTTCCGAGTCAAGTGAATTACCTGTATTTCCAATATTCTGATTTCAAATCACCGGTAGGAAGCAGTGTAGATCCTTTGATATGTATCTCGGGTGAAAGAAATAAATCTTTTAGAGCAACAAATCTTGATGGCTTGGAAGAAATTTTACCCAGATGGATATTTTTTGGTAGAGTGGATGTTGAACCTGGGAGGTAAAGCGATACAGTTCCATTGGTAATCAATATTTTTCTGTATATTTGGAGTGAGTTCTACTTGGAATGAACAATAAAAAATATTAGTAGAAGCAACGAACTTCTCTGGTGATAATTTGGAAGAATTTTGAGTTGTAACTGAAGCGTTAATCAAACATGCATGGGAATTTTCAACCAAAGTTTTCATATCATCCAAAGTTACTATCTCAGTTTTTGTTTCAAGGACATTCAAATAGATGATTGGGCTTCATTCTCCATGGAACAAAAAAAAATTGGAAAGATCTGAGATACATGTATCACCATAGCACATTCCAAGACTCTGAAAGCAGAATTCAGTTCATACCGTAGAAATATCGTGCACCCTATCGGATCAATAACAATTTAGTGATGCGACAACTTTTCTACAGTGCCATACCGCTGTCTTCCTTCTGAGAGTAACAAATTATAATTCTTATGGTTTCCGAAATAGAAAAAGTTCTCTCGATCAAGACAGATTCATATCGTTAATTTTTCAAAGAATCTAAGATGTAGATTTTGCTATCGTACTTTCCTTATGACTCAAAAAAGCCTCCAATCGTCAAACTTTTTGAGATTTAGGTGTAAGATGACTCAAGAAGCCAACAGTTAGATATTCTTCAGACCATTTCCGAAATCTCATGATTCCCCTTCACGTCAGCAAAAGCTTTCATGAGTGGAGATAATAATTTTTCAGATGTGTGATTCCTTCAGGATTCCAGATCATGTTTTTCATCCCATTTTTAGCTCAATACTTAAACATTCTTTTTGTACCTCGGCATCCTAATGGAAGTCCTGTTATGGACCCTTTGTCCAAAATTGTTGTGGCTTTATTCACAAAATTCGCTGGAACCATAACTACATTAAATAGCGAAAGAAGTGAGAGCAGTTCAGTTTATTAAAAAAAATGTTAGAAGCTTATCGGAAAGCCCTATTGATCCTCTCCTTTTCCACCAAACCGATCTGATTTGTGAAAGATTCTATCAAGATTACATTCCAAACTCTTTCTGGGAAAATAGTATTTTTGATGCACTTTGCGTAAGACTGTACTCTCAACCACAGTTCAATAAGATGTTATAGGTCGATGATTGTGAGTAAGACCTATTTTTTGCATCTATGTATTGAAAAGTGCTATTTTCAGCCCCTAATGAACTATATTCCACTTTGAAATGATGAATAGTGTGCATGATTTTTACTCTTTCTCCTCAAATATAAGCTTCATGACTGATAACACTGTACCGCGTTCCGCTATCTCGTAATTTTCGAGTCGTAACAAATCTAGTGAAAGGTCAGAAACTTCGCAAAAAGTATGTAAATGGAACTTTTATTTGTCTACTAAGACTCCAAAATTCTTCCTAAATTCGCTTACGGTCATATCATATTTTGACTATATCGGTAAAGATGGCCTAACACGAAATCTGAGACCGTAGTTATCTTTCATGTACCGTTTTCTTGTGGAAATTTCTCTTTCGAATTTTAAGCTCTGAATTTGAAATACTCTTTTATTTATTGCTTTCAAAGTTGTTTGATAGCAACCCAATCGCGATGAAATTTTTAGACACCACTTTCACGTTCGAAGCATTCTAGACAGAGTCTTTTTTGTAATCTCAAAGGTGTCAAAAGATTAAAAATCGAGATTTTTTCCACACTAAATTAACTCATGGAAATTGAAACATGATTTAATCGAGTTTTCCTTACACTACATCTCTTACGGAAGTTGAAATGTTTCTCCAGGCACAAAAACTGAAGAAATTCACCATACTCCAAAATCTTGAGGGGAAAGAAAACCGCATGGCAGTTGTAAAAAGATGACTGCAGAAAAGTTTTCGATTCGATTATAGATCCTTGGTTTAAAAAGCTATGAGACCTCCGAGTCATTAACAGTGCACCTACAGTTAGTCCAAGATTAGTTCTACTGAATTAACAATATAAATCGTATAGGATTATTTGATACACTATTCATGATTATTAGTTATTCATGCTCTACAACATACACTACCCCATCCGACTAACCTTGGCTGCACCATGGTGGTCTACAAGATATGAAAAAGTTTGCCCAGATTATTTGCCTGTTGATGACACTCGAATATTTGATCGTATTCTGTGATCATCTACTCCAAATTTTACATGACAATGATGCAATCGTGATGAAATATTGATAAAATTTTCAGCTAGGTACAGTCATAAAATCTCGATAAAAATTTCTTGGTAATACTAGGAACTTGAGATTAAAGTGTGTGGAGTCTCACAATGATTTTAATAATTTAAATTTTGTGATTGCCATCACAGGATGTCTACTTTTTGTGACAATCACGAAGAATGGATCATAAAAACCAAATGAAATGACCTCCTATATGCTGCATCATCATGATCCTCATTTTCTACAGGGGCTTTGATTGAATGGTAGTTATCTGTATTTCTGAGACCAGCCATTCTTATACATTATGAGATTTTTACTAATCTATCATGTTTCCATTAAATTTTCTGAAAAGCTATGAAGTAACCCTCTAGAACAATGACATAACACGACAAGGGACCCAGGCTTGTTGGAGTGAAGAAGTCAGAAATCTTTAAAGAGAACACACATTTATTTACATAGTATCTCATCATTCTGAGTGAAATTCTTTAAATGATTATCAGCTTTAACAATAACACCAATTACGTGTAGCATGGCATTTTATTCATGAGCATTCTAAAGCTTGATGCTCGATCTTCCATTTTTTTTACTTGTGATCGAAAGTCTCAGTTATATTTGAGGAATATTTTTACTGAATTTGACAGTGCTCGATACCTCACAACATTCCTCTTCAAACTCAAAGACGGGGGTCTGAACATTGAAAAGAGTGACTAGTTAGGAAGTTCGTTTTACTGAAAACCGTTCTAATTTATCTCATCTTGGCGCATGTCTGATGATTATTTGTGTGAACCCAATTGATAAATGAAGAATAAATGTGGGGTCGTTTAGAAATGCATCTAAAATAGTGATAAATTCCATTCGGATAATCGCTGCTAGGGCTCCAAAATAATTTCTCTGAAGAAACTCTAAGTTTCAAGGGAACAAAAACTTGATCTCCATCCATATTATTCAGGCAGATATTTTGTATCACGAAAGTGCCTTTGACTAGAAGAATCTTACTTCTCTCTGGCTGAAAAAGCGAAAAAACTGAATTTGAGCTGCCACTCATACATGAAAATGCTTAAGGGGAATAAATTATTGATTTGGCACTTGTGCTTTGGTGACTTCACTGGGATGACTATTCGCGCTATGCGAATGGATACAATCATTCTTAATGCTAATTATATCAAATATACTTTTTAAAAAAATTCACTTGCATTTTGAGCAATATGTGAATAAGGGAGCTATTGAATATCCCTTGAATATTCATTGAATCATCTTCATCCCCACGACTTTCATCGAATTATAGGAAGAAAATGAAAAAAAGGAAGAACTTCTCAGCTCTTCCATTCGTCAGGTGTTTAATCGTTCATTCATTTTTTTCTGGCTCATCTTGGGCTCGTTCTGTCGAGTTAGGGTACCATCCACCAAAGTTATAGTCTCAGCAAGTATCTTGTTTTGTATTAGTTGTACCTCCACCTTTTATTACCATTGTTCATTCAGTGATTAGACCCCATATATCGATCGTCTGTTACCTGGCACCTCTAAAGTTGCTGAGGTTGCAGTTGAACCTAGCTCATTCACTGCCGTGCAAGTGTAAGTTCCAGCATCATCTGTAAAATAGAGGTTTTTCATGATGTTGACGAGAATATAGTTATCCTTAAGAGGAGGTCACATCCTGCTTTTGCAGTCTGGCCAAAAAAATCATGGGGGTTGAAGATCTTGATACATATGTATTTTTTCGATCTGAAACCGACGGTGCAGTCGGTTTTTCGATAGCAAAATTTTTCGACCATATTTATTGCGTGGTTAGCGTACCCTCCGTCGGATCGCCAAGTCCATACGACATTTTGTTAAATTCTGTGGGACTAGATACATTTTTTCGAGTTGAGAATCTGAATTTTCTCGCTAAAATGACTCAGAACTCGAAGAATATCGATTATTTCGAAAAATTACAAGAATATTTTTTTGTTCAGATCCAAAATTTCGGCCAAGATAGTGGACGAAAAATGGCAAAATTAGAGGAAAAATATCATCAAAAAATTATATGATTATACATCTGTCCGATTTTTTTGAAAAAAAGTCTTCGGTTTCTGCAGTTTTTGTTCACTAGCTCGATGTAATTATTTGATCTGAACAAAAAAATATCCTTGTACAGAGATAATCGAGATAATCGATATTTTATGAGCTCTGAGACATTTTAGCGAGGAAATTCAGATCCCTGACCCCAAAAAATGTATCTATGCCCACGGAATTTCACAAATCGGTCTGTAAATTTTTCTTGAGATATTATTCATGATTTCGAACAAAATGTCGTATGGATTCGGCGATCCGACGGAGGGGACGCCAACCAAGGAATAAATATGGTCGAAAAATTTTTTTCTCCGGAAAACCGACTGCACCATCTTCTTCAGATCGAAAATATACCTATGAATCCAGATCTTCAGCCCCCCTCCCCCATGATTTTTTAGGACAGACTTCAAAATCAGGGTGTGACCTCCCCTATTAAGGGGAGGTCACACCCTGATTTTGGGGGGAATAATTATATCCAACAAGAGTATTTTCCTACCGAAATGAATTTTTTTTTTTTTTGCGTCGACGGAATCGAAAAAATTGCTGTACAAAATCGACGATCAAACCCCGATCGATAATTTCTCATTTTAATTGGCCTCAAATCCAAGGTTAACAGTAAAAAAAATTAGGAAAACTAGTCCTCCAATGCTGATTTACGAATATTATATCATTGATTCACATAAGAGGGCGATTCAAGTTCGAAAATTGTAGTTCGATTTGCGCGCCTCGGTTCTTTCCATGGCGCTAACTTATATGAGTGACATCGAGACAAGAATCTGCCGGGCCCTGGATATAACTCGATGGTAGAGCATTTCTCCGGCAAAAAGAAGATTCCCAGTTGGATCCTGGCTCCAGGCATTCTTTTCACGATGTCACTCGAATGCATTTTTTCTTTGATCAACATCTCCCCGATCAAACCCCGATCAAAAATTTAAATTCGACGACAGCGATAGAGGAACAAGAAAACTAGTCATAAGTGGTTTTGGTAGATTTTTTCGCCCTTGATGGTTAATATACGAGTTGAATATTTGGTCTCGTCGATCTTGAAGGACGGTGGGGAACTAAATAAATTCCCAAAATTTCATGATGGAAATTTTATTGCAACGTTTCGTCCACTAGGTTTTGTGGACCTCATCAGGCTTCAGGTTTCTGTTTTGACATATGTATAAATCATTTATACATATGTCAAAACAGAAACCTGAAGCCTGATGAGGTCCACAAAACCTAGTGGACGAAACGTTGCAATAAAATTTCCATCATGAAATTTTGGGAATTTATTTAGTTCCCCACCGTCCTTCAAGATCGACGAGACCAAATATTTAACTCGTATAAAAGAAAACTAGTCCTTCCATGCCAATTTACGAATTTTATATCATTGATGCTGTACAGAACTCCTTCAATGAGTTCCTTTCAAGATTGCTCTTGGCGTCGCAAGAACTTTCTGTCTTGTGGCACTGTATTTCTAAGATGGACAGAGTCTAGAAATTTATCAGACTGGAATTTTGAAAAATCTGCGTTCATTTCAGTTTGAGAATATTTGGCTCTAATTTGGAGTCCTATATGTTTTATGCATAGGCAAAAATTCTTCGAAATTCCTCAAAATTTTCATGGCGCGTCTTACCAAGAAAAGGGGGAACTTATATCGATATTATTCAGCGAGGATATATCAGCGATTAGTTAAAATTCTTGAACGATTTCGCTCACCTTGGGTCGTTCGAGGTAACGTCAGCCTGCAAACTCCATTCCGATAGTGGACTTCGGAATCCACTGAATTCACAACAGTCCTTCCGTTCTTGGACCATGCTACTTTTGGCTGGGGCTCAGCTTGTACAATACATTCAAACCTTGCTGTTTGGCCATTTACCACTGCTATGTCTCTCAAAGGCTGTGGAAATAAATTACTGTAATGATATGGTCAATTTGCCAAACATGTTGCAAGTTCTCAACTGGTGTTATAAATTGACTTGATTTCCTATGTTCTGACGCAATACAAATCTCAATATGAAGGATGAGCAAGAATGCCAAATGAAATTTCTCCACCACAATGAGAGGCAAACAATCAGTAATGGTTCTCTATAGGTTTTAAATTGATACAAAGACATTTTGAAAGCCTGAGATTCTCTTCAATAACTGCAACCGAGACAAAACAAATAATGATTTTGGACCCCTCCCCTCCCCCTTCAAAAATTTTCTATCACCATGAACGTGAACTGCTCAGATATGACGGTCAGAGTATTATTAGAGATCTTACATCTCACTCGCACTCGTAACATGGCCTATTAGTGCGCGAGTGAGGCAAAACACCTCGAACATGACCTCGAATGTTACTCTGACCGTCATGGCTGTGTAGTTCACCTTGCTGAAGATTATACATGGAGTGTAAAACATTGAAAGGTTCTAATTTATGGGCATCCCCTGAGGACAGAATCTGAAATTACTGAGGAGCAAATGATTCTTACCGTTATGAAAAGAGGTGCTTTCTTTGGTAGTATCTCAATGTAAGGTTTGACAACTTCTGATGCGATGGGAATTACCCGCTCTCCGTTAGTTCCTGACCAAGGTGAGCCTATACAAAATCAAAATTTGTGATTCATTCATCAATTTCTGAGCTGCAAATTCGAACGTTATTTACTACATCCACGACAACTTTTGTTCGAATGTTCTTGATTTATTGAAAAAACATCAGAAAATTCTTTTAGCTAAGACTGAAAACAAGTACAAATAATTCAAAGCCACCTTTCAGAATTTATATGTCCCGAATCTTTCTTTCCTTCGATTCTTCATACTGAAGGATAAATGTCTTCTGAGCACTATTAAAAAAATATCCTTCTCAACATAATAAGCGAGGAGCAATTTACACGAGATGACTCATCTATGGGTTTGCATGAAGGAACAGAAGTCTCACAATGACTTTGATTTCCTCTTGTCTTTTAGATGCTCTGAGGTGTGTTTCGTTATCTGGCAAAGAACTTTTGAAAACTATAATCGAGAGAATAACTGAAACTTCTCTTAGATTATATGCATGTTTGGACCTGCAGAATGGAACAAATGTTCAGAAGAAAAGCCTAGTCCTCACCGGGTTCCGATGAGTCATATTCTAATCAACATCCGTGGGGATGGGTCGTGGGTGGAAGTAAATTACGCATCATCTCTGGAAACGTGTCTGTATAATTGTTTTAAAAGAATTTTAATGGCTGATTTATCCCATGATTTGTGGGAATTTAGTGTTATTCATGATAAGTAGCAAATAAAATGAGGGCCAGTTATTTAGAAAAAGTGAATGATAGAGAAGATTCAAAAGCAAAGACTTATTAAAATTGTATGAAATTCTTCAGACCAGATGATTTTATGAAGGCAAATGACATGGGATGAAAATGGGACAAAAAATGGAAATGATTTTGAATTTTCTTCATCATTGAATGTCGTATTCGTAGAATGACGACAACTTTGCTATCCTCTGGTTCTTATCGTCAATATTAGAGAAATCTATGATATTTAGAGCTGAAAGTCAGGAAAATTACATTGGAAATATTACAAAAATATCAATTATTGGAATATGATCCCAGTCAACTGTGGCAAAGGACCAAAATCAATCAACTCTCTGGAAAAGAACTAATCATTACGAGAGTATGATTCAACCCTAAATACGGCATTATTCTCTCATCAATTTGAAGCGTATTTATCGATAGCACTGATGGTATCTGTTGGATGATAATACCTGGCATCGAATCGATGTTGCTGGAATGTCCACCACCAAATCTAGGGCTAGGACTTAGTAGACTAGGACTGAGTGATGCTGGACTTGGTGAAGTTGGCTCCCATTTGGGCGAAGGTGAAGATGTTGGTATCAATAGTGTCGAGGGTGCTGACATTTTTCTACCATTCAACCCTCTATGATCTTCAGCTTCCGAAAATTCACTCTCGGAATTAGGTTCCCATCTGACATTCTTATCGAATTTGGGTGCTGATTTGTTACGTGGGAAGGTATGGTAATTTTGAGTAGGATACTTGGGTTTAGGACTGAAACCGTTTAGCTTATTGGAGGAAGTTTCGTGCAGAACTGGAACTTCAATCGTACCGAGTGTCCCATTTTGGCTCTGACTACCATTTTTTACGCAATGTTGTTGCTTTTTACCCTCGCCTGGTAGTACGACGCCAAATTCGTATCCAAAATCATACTTGAAGTAAATCAGACCTGTTTCTGGATCGATGTGCTTTGTGCCTAAGATATAATAATGCATGATGCTTTTGACTTTCATATTTGTCGATTGAATTGAAGCAATTCAGCGAAGGTACAGATTTCGTGACAAAATTAAGCTAAGCAACAAATATCTACTTAAAATTTGGTATTGAATTCTTTTGAGGTGCTTAGAAATACACCAGGGCGATTCTTGCATAAATCAACTAGCTTGAGCGAAATATTTGCAAGAATATTCTAAAATGTATTCCTTACTGTTTTGAGCAGGGGTACTGGAGATGTATGGGAACCAAGAAGGTAATTTTTTATGACTTAAAGGAACGTCCATAAATTACTTAATAGTCTCAGGAGAAGGGAGGGGGTGTTCAAATTTCTCACAATCCATATGTGAGTCAGCAATTTTCCATAAGAAAAATCTTACTAGGGGGGGGGGTTGAAACCAGAAAATTTTCCCTTACATAATTTGTGGACGTTCCCTAAGTAGAGTTAGATTTCTCTGTAGGACTCGAAATTACCAAAAAAGGTATCTGGTAAAATTGGAAAATGGCTGAGAATTAGTTACCGCAAGAGCCATAAGTTCTTATCGGTTCGAAAAACTCATTTCTTTTGAATCAACAAAGTTCAACATAAAGATCATGAGATCGTGAGGTGAGCTTGCAAGGATAGGTCTACCTAGCATTACTTTAACATTTTATGCTCATTTTTGTGCAAGAAAAAACCGTGGTGAGATAAAGATTATTTCTTCTTATCTGAACCTTTTCGAGTCCTCATTCTAAGTCTTATATCACCACACCCAAAAAGGTGATGTGAAATCATCATAACCGCGATCAATCATTATCCTCCTGAATCATTCAAATACCACGATGAATCCATGATAAGGCCCCGTCAACCATACGGTAAGGTATGCATCTTTCTAACTATAAAAGAAAAAAGCGCAAAGCTACAAGCTTTTAAAGCACGATACTTGTGAGAATGTAAAGAAGTTACCATATTCACAGAGCCTGTTCTCATCCCTATACGTTCTCGGTTCATTCCCACCATTTGTGGTAGTTCTTGCATCCCTTGTGACAGGCTGTTTCAGAATGGGCTTACATCGTTTCTTCAGATCTGACTGAATTTCACTAGAGAATTTTTCTGTCTTTGATCTAAAGCTGCTCGTCATATCGCTCATGTGCTTTGAGGCAACATCTGTGGATATTAGACTTTTTTTAAATGCGTTCATGTTTTTTCCTAACATTGAAGTTGAAATTTTCAGTTAACACTTTCTAAACTGTGCACATCAAGCATGTTGGAAAATGAACCAGCTATTGTTAGTCAGACAAATTATGATTCACAAGAACAGCTTCGGAAATGTACGAGTTAAAAATTCACCGAGAGTATAAAGTAGTATCTGTATATCATTTTCTTACGATTCGCGTTTTTCTTGACATCTTGGGCTGATGAGTAGATATACTGTGGAGGGGAACCTGGTTTCAAATCATGATTTTCATTACTATATCTACTTCTCGTAGTACTAATGTGACTTGATGTTTTTTCTGTTTCTGTTTCCGTATCACTAGGCATCGTTATAATCGGCGATCTTGATGCTTTAGTTTTCGGTGGGTGAACCCTTCGATATCGTGGTTCTTCGGTTTCACTTTCGCTAGGTGCCCATTTGGCTCTAATTCTGCTCATATCGGCGTCACTCTCATAATCGGACTCGCGGAATCGACCTTGAACAAACTTTGTAGGCGTTGGTATCTGATAAGAGCTTTTGTTTCGTTGCTGATTTTGATAATCTCCAACAACAGTATTTTGTGTTTGATTTTCACCAAATTTGATTACCCGACTAGTTTGTTCAACCGTGACTATCCTCCTTGTATTTTCCGTTGATTCATCCATACGTACAGTTTTCTTTGTTTCTGTACCAACTGCATTATGGAATGGTACGCCACTTCTACCTTCATAATATGATTGTCTTGGTGGCGCATAAGCTAATTCTGGCGGAGAACCAGGAAGTAAAACGGATTTTGGTCTTGGTCTTTCTTCTTTGATATTTCGATTCTCAGTGACTGTCTCCTTCTTCTTTTCAGCAAATGATGAAGGAGGCGCTGATGATTTTCCTATTTTGGAAAAAATTACGCAAAATGCTGACGAATGACGGATGATATGATGTACGTGATCGCATGATTGAAGCAGAAGAGAAGACTTGCAGAACACTCGAAGAAATGTTGATCGTAAACGTGGATTTCAGAAAGATGCCATAGAAGAGATCACAGGCAGAGAAGCAGCAGGCAGTGTTAGTAATAGTATTCTTCCTTGAGAGATCCGCAGAAACAAGCGATAGATAGCAAAAAAGCACAAACACAAGCTGAAATTTCGAGTGTTTACCAGGGCCCGTATTCTAAACTTTGCGGTAAACTTTTCCGGCAAATTTTACCGCAAAATTTGCCGGCATTGGTGTCGCTCTGTCGGTAATCTATAAAATTTGCCGCATTTGATGCAGTTTGCCATCGTTGTGTGCAGTGTTTGTGTTGCCGACGATGTTTGCCGTAAATAAACACGGCAAACCGCGACGACCAACTGCATCAAATGCGGCAAATTTTATAGATTACCGACAGAGCGACACCGATGCCGGCAAATTTTCCGGTAAAAGTTTACTGCAACATTTAGAATACAGAGCATGAAATCTTATTATCTAGAGTGAAGGCTAGCAAAGGCATTTGTGAGTAAAGAGTATCAAGCCAATAGAAGAGAATGAAAAGCAGAGTAAATATCCCAACTTCTTGCTTTATTTTCATACAACCATTAAAGCAAATCCAGTCAAAGCAGAGTTGCCGGATTCTTCAAATTTTTGATATACAAAATTAGTCATGAATAAATAAGTACGAACTCATTTTGATCCATAATGAGAGATGGTGGTGCTACGAGTTGGCGATACTCGCGATCGCAAGGCATGTTGGTCTTGAACTACGTTGATATTTGGTCGACATAGAGCACCAAAAATCTCTGAGTGGTGTGTTTCTGGCACCTAGAGGATCGTTTTCTGACAGGAATCAAAATCGCATTCTCGACCGTGTTTTGCAGAAAGTCGAAAAGAGTGATCTTTTGATATTTTTCAATCATAATTTCTCTATAACTCGGGAGGAACAGATTTCATCGAAACATGTGTGGAGCAACTTTTGGTAGATTTTTAAAAAATCTACGAAAGATTTTCTATATAATTTTCCTCGTGTAACTCATCCTGTTGGAGATATTTGGAGATTTTTCTTGAAAATTCATTTTTCAATTTATTTTAGCTTCATAACTTTTGTAGAACACATTCTATCCAGAAATGTGCGAAGCAGTCTTTTGTAAGCCTTGAGTAACACAAACAGGATGCATTTCGTCTTTCAATAACACAAATAGGAAGCACTCTACGAGAAGAAGTTGCTGAACCTTTTTTTGTCAGTTTTTTGAAGACCTGAAAATGATTGCTCAACGCATTTTTCGATGTAATATATTCTACTGAAGTTATGCAGCTAAAATGAGTTGGAAAATGGTATTAGAAAAGAATCTTCAAATATCTCCAACGTCACGAGTTGCACGGGGAAAATTATGGGTAACTTTTTTGTGGATTCTTAAAAAATCTACGAAAAATTGCTTCATACATTTTTGGATAAAATGTGTTCCTTCCGAGTTGTAGAGGAATTACTACTAAAAATGCCAAAAATCACCTTTTTCGGCTTTTTTTAGGCACGGACCGAGATGCGATTTCGATTCTTATCGGAAAATGATCCTCTACATGCATAGATTGGATACGAACGTAGTTCAAGACCACCCTGAAGGAGACACAATGCTATTTACATCGGCACACCTTGTAATTGATAGTGTCTCCGCCTTGCGGTATCACCATCTCTCATTCAACTAAAGGTAGCAATAAATTTTGAGGTACAGTTCTTGTATTCTAGAAGTTAATTCAAGCTATTTTCAAGCTACTGGGACATTCAATTCAGAAGAAGAAAAAGCGTTTCGAACGGGAGGTAGACGAACCTGTGCTAGAGAATGACGATTTTAAAGTTTTTGTAGATGATGATGATGAGGATGATGTTTTGGTATCTGGCAATGATTGAGCGGGAGTTTGCGGTTTCCAGAGTGATGATACTCTACTACTGTCATAGTCACTTTCATAGTCACTCTCACGGAACTCACCCTTGCAGAATCTTGATGTAGTTTGGCCAACTTGAGACTTAACCTGTAAAAAAAATTTTAATGTAATTTGTGATTTAGTGATGTTTTCTTGATGAGTAGTTCCGCGTGAAACAGACCTACGAAAAAGAGTCGTGTCTCAAATTTTTTATTCGATCTTATGGTACACAATATGAATTCTTCACCATCGACGGAGCCCCATAAAAATTTTCTGGGTAACTCCGACGTGCATTAATTTATCCTTTTGAATTATCTCGAACAAAAAAGTTGGCGTATTTTTTTCAATAAAATGTATATTCCTCGAATCCGATCAGAGATACGGAGATGCAGATTGTGGCTTTCGAAAGGTCTATCGAAATCAGTCTTGTACAGTTGATTTTGGGATCATGGGCGGTTTTATCCGGCGAAAAAGCGAAAATCATAGAATATTCAATCTCTCAAAAACCTAATTTTTTAGAACCATGGTTAATATTTCATGTGGGTCAGATCAGTATCTTTCGGCAAATCTGTACGCACGACCCCCGCGGATCTTTCCGCTAATTTTTTACATGAAAGTAGGCACCGAAAATAGTACTTTTCCAGAGTTTCAGCCCCCTAAAAAATTGTTTACACCCACTAGAATTTTTCGGAGTTTCAGAGAAAGCCTTTACACGGCTCGACGCGCCGTGTAAAGCGGCAATATGCGTCTCGTGCCAATAACTTTGTTCTTCACGATAACCTTGTTGGACGTCGGCGAAGCCGGACGAAGCCGACGCCCAACAAAGTTATCGCAAAGAACAACGTTTTTTGACACTCGACGCATAATATACTATGTTCAGCGTTTTTTAAAAAAATCGTCAAATCGACAAGAAACATCGTAGCGAGGCCTGCGGGGTCGCTTTTTCTTCGTTCTGATGTCAACATTTAGAAAAAAATATGCGAGACTCTCCCCTGGTAGAAATGAATCCATTAAAGATGGACGGGAATCCAACTAATGTACATCTTAAGTACTCCAGTTTCACTGGACAAAAAATGTCGATATTATGTATACAAAATGGGAAGTTGAGATGGACAGAGCCTAGTTTGAGGAGATGTAAGGGATATATGTCCATTTTATGCCCATAAAAGATGCAGATAGATCGACACACTTTTCGACCATTCTAGATGAACATTAAATGTACATAAATTAATGGCTATGACCACCGCGCAGGCGCCTGACTTCTTATATACTCCAAATTTCTGCATCCCAACTGCCCGACCGCGCCCAGTCTGGGCCAGTTAGTCTTGGCAAGTCCCTCGGTCTTGTGAGCCTAAGTGTTCTGGCGTGCTGCAAATATTGCACCCAAGTTTGACCTCGGCACCACCCTCGTCGACCTTTAAACGCTTCTGATGGCGGCTTTGTCACAAGCAAGGCACTCGAGTGTCAAAAGTGTCCTTGGCAAAATGTTCGTGAACTACACATGTGCCAACATAACCTCGTATGGTGCGCAAGTGTCTTGTTGCACGTGTAGTTATCTTAAAAGATCAGCACAGTGCTCATGTTTGCATCCATCCTATGAGTATCCCAAACAACTTTCGCTGATTGATCAGTGCAAGTCAATAAATGAAGAGGGATCAATGAATCTACACAACAGCTATTCTCCGATAGTAGCTCAATTCACCTCTCACCACGTGGATCAAGTCAAGGAAGAAGCTCATCGCATGCGAGCTCGACTCTCTCAGATACGTAAATCAACACCGGAAACTTCAGAATATTTGATCATGTTGAAATTGGTGCTTTGTGGAAAAATTTTCTTGTTTCAGGGAATTGAAATTTTTCTGATGAACGAGCGGCAAGTCGGTCACCTTTGAATCATTGATGATAGAAACATCTGTAACTTTACAACAATCACTAATCTACCATCCACTGACGGCAATGTATGTACAATGTAGCATCCTACAGAGATGAATTTTTTCTGTAAAAATATTCGCATGGAACTTATATTCATCCAATATGAATCAGTTGGACAGTTACTGTACATCAACTAGATGAATCGCACAAAACGTGATCCATCCTTGTCCGTAATTTATGTACATAAAATGTCCATTAGATGTACTCATTAAATGGGCCATATTATGCCAATCTTATGCGAGAAAAAGCGTGACGATGGTATACATAAAATTGACATCGGAAATGTCCATTTGTTAGACATCAATTGATTGAGATGTACATTTTATGGACAAAAAATGCAAGAGATTTCTACCAGGGTCACAACGAAATGCGTTTAGTCTACACGACGATACGTAAAGTCACTTTTACTCGATTTTCAGACCATTTTGAAACGGATGCCTATCCGAAGCATCTGAATCTTTCTCCATCTCACTTGACTCATTTTCTTTGTCTTAGAAAATCCTACAATTTGCGCTCTTGCACGTCCAAATCGGTTGATTTTGGTCCGAGTTATATATGTCCATTGGAAGATGGTGAAAAACGCTCAATTTGTCCAGCTCGTCAAATCTATCACCCTCCACAAATCGACTTGAAACTTGACATAGGTATTTTTTTCAAGTGTCGTAAACATGTGAAAGAAATTTCGCGCTGTGTTTCGGCCTTCCGTTGGACCTATGAATTTTACAAACACTTTCATTTTTGCGGATTTTCGCGTAATTATTGAAGCTGTTGCCGCTTTCTTACTGCGCATGCGCACATCTGTACTGTTCCGGGAGTATCTTCAATCGATAGCCCTTGCAATTGCCTTCAAAACGCCCCCTTGACAAAGTCACTTTGATGCAACTGAACCAGAGATCTAGCTATTGTAAGGCAGGAAAAAGCTCGAAGTGCCTCACAGGTTTCCGGGGTGACAAGAAATGGCCGAAGCTTGCCATTTGGGTACTGGTGATATTTTCCCGAGGAAATGAGGGTGTTTGTAAAATTCATAGGTCCAACGGAAGGCCGAAACACAGCGCGGAATTCTCTCCACATGTTTGGGACACTTGAAAGAACACCTATGTCAAGTTTCAAGTCGATTTGTGGAGGGCGATAGATTTGACGAGTTGGACAAATTGAGCGTTTTTCAATAACTCACCATCTTCCAATGGACATAACTCGGACCAAAATCAACCGATTTGGACGTGCAAGGGTGCAAACTGTAGGATTTCCTAAGACAAAGAAAATTAGTTAAGTTAGATGGAACAAGATTCAGATGCTTTGGAACGGCATCCGTTTCGAAATGGTCTGAAAATCGAGAAAAAGTGACTTTACGTATCGTCGTGTAGACTAAACGCATTTGGTTGTGAGATTCTCGCATATTATTTTCCAAAAGTTGATATTAGAACGAAAAAATGCAACCCCGCAGGCCTTGCTACGATGTTTCTGGTCAATTTGACGATTTTTTTAAAAAACGCTAAAAAGGCCTTTTTGGATGCATCAAAAAATTCTAGTGGGCGTAAAAATTTTTTGAGGGGTTGAAACTCTGGGAAAGTACTATTTTTGGTGTTTCCTTTCATGTAAAAAATTGGCGGAAAGATCGACGCGGGTCGTGCGCACGGATTTGCCGAAATATACTGATCTGACCCATGTAAAATTTGGTGCTCTCTCAGGGGAAACTGGCCAAGTTCCTCTTCTGCTTTCTGAAGCCTATTCTTACTACTTCTTACAAATCTATTTTTCAGGCTTCAGGGAGTCGTATCATTCGATTGGTATGTTTTCTGCGCATGCACAGGGATTTGGATCTCTGGAACCGATTTCATTAGAAAGCCAAGAAGATTTCCTTCAAAATGAAAAAGTAGTCAGTTTGAAGAAAATTCTCTCGGCTACCCAATGAAATCGGTTCCAAGAGTCCAAATTCCTACGCATGTGCAGAAAACAGACGATTTCCAAATTCCTCAAAAATAGATCTGTAAAGAATAACAAAAGTAGGCCTTCGAACGCAAACAAGGAATTTGGGATTATTCATCTGTAAGAGAACACACAATTTCATGTAACATGACGAATTTTCAAGGTTCTAGAAAATCGGGTGTTTGAGAAATCAAATTTTCTATGATTACAGTGTTTGTCCGATAAAACTGTTCATAACCTCAAAATCAACCCTACAAGACTGATTTCGATAGATTCTTTCAAGATCTTTCATAGGAGATACCTGTGAAATTGTTTGGGGCATCGTAAGTGGAGGAGAGTTCATATCTTGTACCATAGAATCGAATAAAAAAGTTAAGAAAAGATTCTGAGACAAGACCCTTTTTCGTAGGTCTGTTTCGCGCGGAACTACCGTCATAGGATTCACGGATGAACAAGTCGTCATTATGCATGGATTAGTCAGGGCTCGTTGGAATATAGAAGAATGAGTTCCTAGCTCTTCATATGTATCCTAGCAATTTAGTATGCTAGAATTAATTCGGCTCGTCAGTATGAGGGAGCAAATAGCAAATGTGTATAGCAGGAGACGCAGTTGCAGTGGTATTGATGAATTAGGCGCAGTAGGGGTTCAACACAAAATGTCAACACATGACACACGACGATGTTTTTGTTTCGAACCTCAACGGAAGACGGCCGGTAGCGTGATTGTGGTGAACTCTCGACGACTCTTTCGACAAACGAACTTCGATGAACTTCTGTCTTCGGAGCACTTGAATAGGACTGGCTCTGCGAAAACGTCGATGAAGAAGAGTCCTTTTTTTGTTGACTACTACAGTAACTCTTGCTCTCCATGAAACTTGATTTCGTCTCCGAAAATGAAGAGCAAGACTCTGAGAAAGCCTTATTCTGTTGAAGATGGAAGGGTTCATCCGTATCAGCCATGTATCCACTTTCTTGAAGAGAAGTTCTGGTTTTGAATTTTGGAGCTTCTGGTTGATAAGCTTTTGTTGGAGCTGATTTCGTTGGTTGTACATACACTGGTGGAGATCCAGGTTTAGGTAACGAGGCATACTGCTGATACTGACTAGTCTTTTGTTGAGATTGACGAGAATCTTTCTCGTACTGTGAAACTGATCTTTGAACTGAAGATCCATTTAAAGTTGGGGTTACAACTGGCCTGGGAGGACCAGTTAAGTTTGTTGATGGTACCTCAAAGCTAGATGGTGGTGGAGGTTCAGGTTCCGTCGATTGAGGTCTGCAAGTATGACTAGAAATTGGTGCCTGAACTCTCCTGTATCCACTTGTGCGATTTAGAGCGCCATCTATCTCGGATTCGTATTCACTTTCGCTGTAAACTGAGCTTCTCGAATATTTATTGGTCGTTTGAGATGGTGCTGATGCTGACCCAGTACTGTAATCCTTATATATATATTCTTCAGTCTTCTTAGTGGTAACTGGTGCTTTTGAAGTGCGCGATGACTCGTATGATGGTTTACTGGATGTACTTTCATAGGTTCTTTGTACTCGTTTCTCTTGGACTGCTGGTCCTGGAGCATAACCAAATTCTGGTGGAGTTCCTGGTTGTAGGTTATTTGTTGGCGTATGATGGTAGAGCTTGACAACTGGTTTAGAGTAATCAGATGATACCTTTTTCACTAAACTTGGAGCTATGAGGTCACTGCCATCTGGCCAAGGCCTCGCAGTTTGTTTCTTGACAGCCTCATAATTTTTTTGTGTTGTTTCTGTTTTCTTGACATCACACTCGGCAGTGATTTTCTTCATTATCGATTTTTCTTCTATGGTGTTGACAGTATGACCAACCTTGATGGTTTCGGCATTGTAGATGATTGGTTTGGGTTTAGGTGGGGATGGTGGTCGCTCAATTTTTTTTTCAGTCACACTAATTTCTTTCGACCCGAAGGATTTCTTCTCCAATGAACTTGATGATTCAATTGTTGTTTGGGTACAGCGGTATTCTGGTTTCAATTCTATTTCCTGTTTTGACTTGGATGATGAAACCTGATAATCTTGATCTGGAAGACTCCACTCTTGCTTGTCAGTGAACGTTGTTGAGGTACCTCCATTTGCGTCACTTGTACCAAGTTCAAATGGTGGTGGAATTGATAGTTGCCTAGCAGGTGTTTTTTCTTGAGGCCTTGTTTGCATCTTTGGTGGCGCAGTTGGAAAAATTTTAACGCCTCCAATGGGTACGTCTATTGGTGAATGACTCTTCTCAAAAGATTCTTGAAGTTGTTTGGCTTTTGCTGACACATCTTGCCGTTTTATGGGTACTTCTCCTGGTTTTGGAGCATAACCAATCTCTGGAGGTGGTTCCGGTACGAGATTGAATCCTTTTAACATGGCTTCCGCACTTTCTGATTGAGCTGCCAGTTTTGAAATTGTCAAGGTTCCGTGAATTGGTGAACCAGAAGCTGTCACATCTTCCAACATAGTTCTTGTACATTCCAAGGGAGCTAGTTTGAATTGCTCGTAGGGAAAATCAAACATACTGTTGTCAACTCCTCTCGATGAGGCATCTTTTTCAAACTTATTAAAAATGTCTTGAACCGCTTTCTTACCAGATTTGATATCTGGTTTTGGAGTTTCACGGGCAACTTCTTCGAATTTTGTTGATCTCTCGTAGTTTTTGGTCAATTGATCTACTCTCACGTCACACCCTGGTCCAGTCCCATCGTCTTCTTCTGTCAACTTAATCATTTCTTTTGGACCTCTGGGGAAACTATCACTTCCCTTTGACATAGATTCGAAGAAGTTCAAAGCATCTTTACGAGCCATCGTAGATGTTTCAATGTTTTCATTTGAAATAACCTCAGTCTGCTCATCCACAAAATTTTTGCCATCAACGGTAGACTCAACAGTTTCTGTTCGTTCCTCTCTTTTTGATGCATCAAATGGAGCTGGTTTATGCTCTAACTTCATGTGGAACTTTTGTTCAGATTTTGTCTCACTCTTGTGAGATTCCACAGATGAAGAAATCATTTCAGTACGACATGCCTTCTGTGATCCTTCAGTTACCTCTGATTTGATTGTTCTGATGGTGGAAGACGAAGATGTTGCAGGGAATGGAGTTTTTATAGCAGCACTTGGTTGGATCATTGTAGTTGTGATCTGCTCGGTAGTCAAATTTGCACGTGGAATCTCAGTTGGTTGACCGCAACAAGGCTAGTTTTTGAAAATTAGCGTCAACATGATTTTGTTTTTATATCCTGATGGCTATATCATTCGTGAAGTCTTTGTATGAAGTTAGAGAAGACAGATGATTTTACCAAGTAAATGCGTTTTTCTCATGAAGACGACGTTTTGATGACTACTTGTCCACCTTATCAAATCCTACCCACTACTCTCATTATATTTCCATCTTCCTGACCATGGTCTGATGATGGAAGTAATGTATTTCTTAGAAAAATTTCCATCTTCTTGGTAAATATTGAGCACAGTGATGATACATACAACCAGAAGACGGAAAGGTTTCCAAAAAATCTATACGACTTTCATCATAAGATCAAGATAATGAAGAAAAAATTGTGAAAGTAGTGTCTGAGGACTGATGAGGGTGATAAAACCGTCACAAAACGTCGTCTAGATAAAGGAACGAATGAATCCTTCAAAAGGAATTGTCTTCTCTTTCCTTGTGATTCTTCTTCCATTCGAAAGTCGGGGAAGATATCAGAACCACATACAGAATTGAATGGGTCTCCAAAGACTCAGCAACTCACCTTCTTTGCATTTTTATCATTAGCATTTTCGTAGACTAGAGTTTTGTGCATCTCAACCATGGTATCCGGCGTAGGCTCAAATACTGCAAAGTCAGCTATACTTTGTGCTTCTCCACCAGCATTGGTTGCTTGTACCATGTACTTCCCAGAGTGCTCTTTTTCGGCTGGAATTTTCATGAATATCAATGAATGAACCACGAAGCGTATATCAATATATGGAAGTCAGGCAATAGTCGTCACAGTTTATAAATACCTTTATCAATGAGTAGATAGTAACTATTGCCTTGTCGTTTCATTCCAAATTCTGGCTCAATTATTGGTTCGTCGTCTTTGAACCATACAATTGTTGGATCGGGTGTACCGGTGACTTCCACTTCCATGACGACTCTGTCACCTTTTTTGATGACCTGGGCTTGAAGTCTTCGACCAAATACGGGTGGGAAAATTGTCTCTGTTTTAGGCAGGGAAATGTTGTTGAATATCATACCAAATGATAATTATTGTGAAATGATGAAGAATAGTTCTTGTAAAATAGTTTACTCACTCTTCACCACTAGGTCAGCAGTGCTGCTTGCATTCCCCAGATCATTTCGTGCAGTGCAAGTATATCGACCAGCGTCTTTGACCTTCACGTCTTTGATCTCAAGTTTTGCATGATTATGATCGTAGCTGATTTTGATGCCATTCTTCGCAAATACTTCTTGACCATTCTTCGTCCAGGTGACGGTTGCGAGTGGGAATCCTAAACAGGATTCAATTATTTTGAGTATTTTAATAAATCAGAAAATACATCTTTGATTAGATAATTCTTTTCATACCGTCGACGATTCCTTCTAGCACAATGTTGGCTCCTTGATCTACAATCATGCCAGTGACGGGCGATGTAAACCTTGGCGCTGTTTGTTTCCGGCACGGCTTTTGAACTTGTACTTGATGTTTGCATTCTTTTTGTCTTGTACCTCCTGAATCTTGGGTAATGATGACTGTTTTTTCTTGTCGTATCTCATCCGGGGCATCTTGCACGATTCTTTCGTATTCCTCGATTTTCCTCGACTGGTCAACATGGAAAAATTTCATATTTATCTTGAGACTGCCATGCCTCATAGAATTACTTGACGATTTTATCCTTTTTGATTTTTTATTGCATCAGAGCATTGAATAGAAGTGGCGAAAAAATATGAAAACACTCAAATTCTCAATTCTTCCTAACACGAACTTCTAATTTTAGTACTAACTTTCTACACTCACGATCGCAGATGTTTCCAAAAAATTATAGAAAATTCTTCGGCGTAGATCTGAGTACTATGGAAATGAGACAAAACATCAGCAAAGTGCCAGGGATGGCATATTTTGAGTAATAATCGAATTTAGAAATACTGAAAATCAAGATATTTGGAGCAAATACAATTGAATATGCTAAATTTTAGCGAGTCTTCAGAAAAAGTCAAGTAGAAAATTGCTTCTGGATTGATGCGGAATGAAAGGTCGCGAAATGCTCAATGAGGTTTCTGGCAAGATTCTCATCTGTAAGTGATTTTAAATAAAATTTTGTCTCAAAGGTAAAGTTGAAGCCAAGTTTATGAAGATTATGAAGAAGTTACGTGAACTATGACTCCCTAGGGATATACAAAGTTTTGTCAGCTAGACTGATTTCAAGGATCCGAAAAACCGTATGAACTACTTGAATATTATAGGAAGGCCATCACAGCCTCTCATAAAATCGTGTCCCTCAGTGCAGAAGGCCTGATTTCGCATGTGAATTTTAAAAGGTGCTTTTTTGGATGTTTCTGGTGGTCTGGAACCTAATCAAAACTGTAGGTCCCACAAAATGACTTCAAAAATAGTCATAAAATGCATCTAAGAAATGATAAAAATTATCGAAAGCTTACAATACCTGAACAACAGGTGCCGCTCCATTGAAAGCACTACCATGTTGAGAGCTTTGAGTTGTTTTATTAACACACAAATTGCTTGGTTGATGAGCTGGACAACTGGATAAAGTCGAAGAACTCGTGGTCGTGATATATTCTTTTTTGGTGGAAGTGTGCGTCGTGGATGATTCCATCATTGACGATGACGTTTTTGTCATCGTCTGGGAATCAATCGGGCCGCCACCCTCACCCAAAGTCCTTTCACTCGTGAAGTACTTTTCGCTACTGCTTGATTCTTGATGCATTTTGGCTGTGATGGGTGCCGCCTCAATAGTTTCAATACGCCCCTCTTCTACCTTGACCCCTCCACCTGTATATATATATGGACACAGTATAGATTATTTTACAATGATTAATCAATGCATAGTAGATATTACTACAGTAGATATCGATGCGCCAGTGCAAGAGGGACGAGAGCACACGTGCGATTTTTGGCGCCAGATTGACAATTGGAAGATCGATTGTCCTTGTTATTGAGACGAGGCTGTTTTAGTTTTTCTCTGTCACTTCTATAACGCTCATGGATCGTACCTTTATTGGCAGTAGCTCATCGGTCTAGTAAAAATATACAGCTCGAGTCATTGTCTTGGGTTTGTAGTAGCATTATTCATTCAATTTGATATTGAATCATTTTGATTGAATGCAAGAGCGTCAGAAGATTGGAATGTAAAGTACTTGATAGTAAATTCTCATGACTATTTTGATGAATGATCTTATTTTTGTGGTATTCTGTTCGTTTCGATCGGGAATGAATTATTCAATTTATATTGAACCCATCGGCTCATCAAATGGATTCCCTTTTCTTTTCAATTTTGAAATTCTTCTCACCGTCACACGAACGTCATGATCTGAATTTTCTGTTGGAGTCAATTGCTATCGACAGTTCACTATTTTGTAATCCTCTAGGCAGCTATCCATAGAATGAATCCATTGAAGCTTCAACTTGATTTCATTTCAACGTTCAAAGATCTATTATCAAAACAGTTAATTCAAGTCAATGATATTCATGATTGAAACTTCCACGATCATCTCAAAATTCCGCGATTTTTTGCATACTTGCTGGGCTATCGATTTTTCAGACTATGGAATCGTTGGATGCTAATTCAATATTGTATGATGAAAAGTTTGTGGCTAGTCCAAGGTCATGAAGATTCATGTCAGTATCATACATAGAATAATTTTCTGTAACTCATATTTTGAAACCACTCAAGTGTAAAAGAGTTGACCATGGAAACGTAAGAAATTTCCCAAAATTGACTACAATCCAGACGCTGTATTACCTGGATATTGTTGGTATTGAGAGAAATAGTGACAGGGGTGCTCAAGCTCGCATTTTTACCCGGCAATAAAAATTTGCTAAATTATAATTATTAACCTTAGTATACAAAGAGAACATAATTGATGAATACCACTGGTATCAAAACAACGTTGGTAATCATTTGTCCATGAAAATTCTTTTATTCAACACTCACAGATCCTGGGAGAACTAATATCATGATTTTTTCCCATGAATGGTAAGGTAGAATTGTGTTCAATGATCTGAATTGAATGTGTGATCTATTGGAAGAATATTCCAAGAAGTAGTAAGCAAAGCTCATACTCGAACATGCTATGATCAAGTATCGCTCTGGATCAAAAATCCGAGATTTTAATTTTAACTTCAACTAGGGACTCAAAACAATTCAGTCATACTCTTATTGTGCAATTCAAGTCACGATCCTCCAACACTAAACTAATAAGTGATGATGTATTTGTCTATCCATATTTAAAATCCACAATTTTCACAAAATCTGGATTAAGTATCATTGTTTCAAGTTAAAAAAACATTCAGGTTTTATTTTCAGCCTGAATTTCATTTACGCAGTGGCTGGTCAAAATGTATTCGCTCACATTCTGCAATTCATCAATCTTTTCAAACACCATTCCTGCATATACATCGGGCGAAATAACAAAAAAGTATTCCAATGCTTGGTTTATTCGCAAATTTTGTGAGAACGATTATTTTTCTTGAGGCGCAAGCACAGCAATTTCACTGAAGAAATTAAATCGGACCCGGTTTCCGATTCTCTTGCTCTTTCCCTCGTATCATCCTTCTTCATACATTCCCTTCATCTGGATCAGATACCATCTCAAGTTTCTGTACCTATATATTCCTGATTTTGTTTTCGCATTCTTGAACACCACATTGGCTCATACATCTACGTCAACTCTTGCAATTTTGCTCATTTTTCAATTATTATGTAAAATTTGCCGACATTTTATCCAAAGAGCGATGGACGATGCATTACAATATCGTAAATCGTGTTTAAACGTCTTCTGAACGTCCATTGAAGAGGTTCAAAAGTGTAGTATATCTATAAAAAATTTACCCGTGTGTGTGTGTGTGTGTGTGTACTGAGCTTGAGATTGACCGTGTTTGCCTTGGGCTCCCTTGAGTCCACCCCGGGTGAGCTTATATATACGTTGCGAAAATAGACGGCCTGGTTCGTGAAATGACAAACGTTTGAGATGTGCAAACGCATAGATCTGCAATGCTATACTATACTATAGTAGTAATTGCTCTGCCGATATCTCCCAGACATTATGAATTTGTATGTTGTTGTGTTAAACTTGATGTTAAGCTAACATGAGTCATGGATGATATTTTGGGCTAGTTTTGACCTTGGATAGATCGTTGAGAATTTTGTATGATTCATGCACAAATTGCTATTTATTTTTGGATGCATCAATATGAATCGTTGACGTGAACGAAATTGGTCGTCATAACGGTGCGAAATTTGAGAAATTTTGATGATATCAGCTGTCGTCGAGAAATATATGTTCAATACATACTTCCTTATGCTGGATAAATCAAACTTTCTCGAATTAGGCAAGGTGTGAAATTTCGATATTTTTTTAAAATAAAAATTGGGTGAACGAAGGAAATGGTGATTCTCTTCCAATTTAGTACAAAAAACTCAAATTCAAGGGTTTAACGTTGAAATCATATGATTGGCGTACCTACTTTTATTTTCAAAAAAGTTTGCGTGGCATTGAAATTTGCAAGCTCAAAGTTGGCGCGTACATCATACTTGTACTCATTGATATGAAACGTGGACCTATGCTAGCTCCAACGAGTGTCGATTTTCATAGCCAAAATTTTTTTGGTGATTTGGTAAAGATCTGAAATCTCGGAAAAAAATGTGTGGTACAAGTGGATCCTCCTCACGGTATTCCGTAAAAACGCATTCTCACAAAAGTATTGGAATGTCGAAATACGCTACAGTTCTTCACAGCTGGATGCATGGACGACGATTTTGAAAATGATTATCAACGTGCTAGGTGTATTATCAGTCTGATATTTTGTTATCAATCTCATTTACCTAATAGATAGAGTAGAAATCAACCCGCTTACTTACTCAAAATTGTCGCATTTTGTAAAACTAACGTTCGCGAAGAGACATAATAATACTCTGGTTCATTACAGCTTGCTTGACTATCATGGGAAGTAGATTTCTCAAAACGAATAAATACACAAAGATTTCACACCTTACATCTAACCCAAGTAATTTCAAATTTTACCCATGATTGCAGGCAAATATGGGAAGCGTCTACGTGGAACTCAAGATTTCAGGTTCCGTACGAAGCTAACCCATTTCTTCCGACATTTTCTTTGGTTTCACACGTTTCGCCTTCTTCCACGAAAACTAACATCTTATGGCTTGATTGCCAAGACCAGCCCATTTCAAAACTTACATAAAGACCTAGCATATCCTCAAAAATTATAAGGTTCCAAAATTTCACACAAAAATGAGAACATTTGAGGAATCCGTACACAAAGACTAACACTTTTCAGAAATTGAACCGAAGAATAGCAAATTTTACAACTATAAGATTTGGTCTCGATTGTGTTATTTTCGTGTACGAGTTTCTCTAGCCAGGTATATAGTCTTCAAGAAAAATAGGCTACCCTTTGTAGGGGGCCTGAAACGTTTAGTTCTTTGAAAAAGTTGACAAAGATATTGTCCAATTTCTCCCTTCACACCCCCCCCCAAAAAAAAATACTTCGTGAATTACCATCGATTCCATGTTTCGATTTTGAGCAAGGAATAAAATCACAGACATTTGGCACATTCATTCTCAATTACCATCAGACTAGCTAACGCTCTCTCCCACCTCTGAATCTGAAAACATGTATCACATCGAGCTGCAGAAATAGCTCTACAAGCTCAACTCGAGTCACACACTCTTGTCACTCGAGCGTATTTCCCAGGATTCCGATTGCACGAGAGACAAATCTAAAAAATTAGCGACTCTCCAACTCGCTTATATTTTTGACACACTGATTGTGAGTCAAAATTGTCTTTTAGCAAGAATCTTTCTTTTTCACCCACAGTCTGACAAAAAAAAACCGCAAATGACAAATAGTAAAGTCGCAAGACCGGGATTTTGCATCCACGTGACGATGTTTAGACCCTTGCCCTTGACTCAGGATGGAAAAGATCACTCGAAATGTAAAATCCAATTTTTTGCGCTTTCTTACAATAACTTCCTATTCTAGATTCAATTTATATGGAAAAACATATGCCACTCAACAATCTACGTGAATGCCGTTGTTGCATTCAGGTCGAGAGATTATACCGTACATTTGCACAATTTTATACTCAAAATCTATAATTATGCGAAATTTCATCAATTTTTATCACCAACTTCGGTCGCCGTTGTTACTAATTGGAGGAAAAATTTGGAATCCCAGCGAAAGGGGAAATTGTAAACAATCAGGAATCGGATAGGTAGAAAATCATGTATAAAAATTTGGAATGCGGACATTTTTGGAGGATATTTCCAAGTTTTCACCAATCCAACGTTCAATCTGCTCAATTTCCGCCTTTTCGATCATTCAAAGTTTTCCACCCCAAAATTTTGCGATTCCGTAATTTTGCATTCTAAAGTTTTAGCCTTTCCTCATCTCCGGCTTTCCGAAAAATTAATCCTACTCGGATCTGTCTAGCACGAGCTAAGAGTGAATCATACAATCTTATAAGTACACGAGTCTCAAATGCTAAGCTTTCAAATACCAAGACGTTACGGTAATACTTTGGAGGATGAGACACTTGAAGACATTACGAGAACATCATGGTTACAGCGGTGAGCCATCGGCTGGCGTCGCGCCAAAATATCGTGCAAATAAATCCCAGATAAATTCAGAATCGAGAATGCGCGACTATCTGGAGCGAGAAATTCAAGCCGACTGCCATCATCATCATTGCAAAGTGTTGGGCGCGAAAGAGGCGTCTCGGATCGCTCCTCACCAAACTCGGAACTCGCGCGACTTTCAATAAACTTGACGCTCGAATTTTCCAAACACTTGCGAGACGCCTGTTTATCCGTCTGTCTGTATTAATTGCAGGCTATAGCGCCAACAAAAAGTGCAATTAGTGTACTTGTTATCGAATAATGGAGTATACAACTTTTTTTGGGACTCTATCGGGTACTCAAAGTGCTATTCGGCGTGTAAAAAAAGTTTCAATTCCTTTCAATACCTGTGTAAGACATCATATTTGCAAGAAGCAGTGGCTTTAATTAAAAATTTTCCATGGCAACACCTAAATTCTCAAATTCATCGCAACAATTCACTGTTATCATTTGAGATTGAGTGTCAATATTCTCCGGTACTTTCTAACACGAATTTTTCTGATAAGTCAAATTTATACATGAGTCGGGACGGATATTTTTTCCCGTGCGTGCCATGATTGTTTTCGACCGATGGGCTATATCATCCGGGGTGGATTTAAGTGATTTAACGTCTCGTGGTTTCACCGTGGCCCGATTGATACCATGCCCACTCACCCTAACCTAATTCTTCTCTGCATGCATTCGCCCGAGAGTCATCAATGTGAAACCACAAAAAACCTCTGAAGGGAGAAAACCTGCTCCGAAAATGTGGCACATTCTTCATGCTACCCTTACGGTGCTCGTGTTATTTTTCGTAAACATCAACGTTAAAATCGTAGCATTTCGTACTTCTCGTTCGAATTGTTCAGGTGAGATAATAATCTTTAATTTTAATTGTTCAGGTGTATAATAATCTTTCGAAACAGATGGGTGGTCACCCATCCAAGTACTAACTGCGCCCATTCTTGCGTAAATTCGGTAATCGATAGAATTGATACCCAGTGACCCCACCAATGCTCTAGTTGGTCGAATGGGAAATTCACACATTATGCTTATCGTAAGGTAAGTGTGCCTAATATGCCCCTACTAAATTTCTCGAATGTACGATCCCGCACACCTTGCCGCACATTTTTTTCATGTTTGTTTCAATGGAAATTAATGTTTTGGACCGATTCCTAAATGACATGCTCATTTCTTAGAACTAGAAAGGTGTTTTTGGTACTTTCGATTTCTTTTTTGTTAGTTACTGAAAGCTATGCCATAAAAGTTGACGCGAGTGATTCCAACGTACTTTAGTTCATTTTCTTTGTTTCTGTTTCAACTTAGAAATGCTTTTTACAGAATTGCAAAATTCGATTTCTAGCCGATTCTACGCCCACATTACTAAAAAAGTGCAGTGTTTCTAATATGCCTCCGACCCTATTTCCGCACATAGAGGTCTTTGCGCCATGCCGCAAGTACTTTTAGCGTTTTTTCGTCGAAATATCATTAGTTTTAGGTGTATTTAGCGATTTCCAGCAGCATAGAGCCTTCAAAAACGCACCAAATCTCCCAAACTATGCTAAAAATCGATTTTAATTTTAATTTTGAGGTTATGTGCAATCTAAGTCATCGAGAATTTCTTATAAGGGTTTGTCCACAAATAGCACAGCGCATGGCGCATAGCGCACCGCACGGCGCATGGCGCAGCGCACGGCGCATGGCGCAGCTCACGGCACACGCGCTATGGCTCACTGAGACGGCCTATATGCAGAGACGGCCTATATGCATCACAACCTTATTATGGTGAAATTAGAGAAATGTGACCACTTTCAGAAATTTTCGAGAAATGGGAAGCAAATAGGCCGGCGAAGTGAGCGCTAGCGCGTGTGTGCCATGAGCTGCGCCATGCGCCGTGCGCTGCGCTATGCGCTATTTGTGGACACACCCTAATATGACGATTTGTCCATTTAACACATAACCGTCATACTCTGGAACCGATATCGCTTTTCCAAAGCTTAGAATCGCGAAATGACTATGAGGTCCATTAGGAACACATTGTCAAAAACTCGCGAAAAATCTCATTCTGCAAAAATCAAGATAGCTTGGCTTTATTTCCTTGAAATCAAACGTTCATCAGCTCATTCTCAAGGTCTTTAAATTATGTTCGAAATGAGTCGAGATACGTTGAATAATATTGAGATGAGCCAAAATTACGAGATAAACAAAGGTAGTGGGGGCATATCACTCACACTTACCTTACATTTATGAAGATGGATCATTATCTCATTGAACCAGTTTGATCGATTCGTGGTGACATTGTCCATGGACTTTTCTTTCTTAGGCTGAATGCCAAGTTTAAGTTTACGAGATGATGAAATTTGAAGGAGCGGAAAAAAAATCTCAGCAGTCGATGACAAACTCATTTCTCGAAATTGTAACAATTTTATCTCACGATTATAAAGATACGTTGAACCGGCGCACAGGGCGTTGACTTTGGAATTAAGCTCGGAAATTTTTTACTCAACCCCGCATAATGGCACTGCATGATATCCAATTGGATAAATTTTGAAATCGGATTCTACAATAGTAAAATTGAACTATGGAACTCATGCTGATTTGAGAAGAAACATTGGATGCCGCATGCACCGTAATAGTCTGTGTTGAATTATATGTGTTGAAAAAAAACCCAAGAATGTCATACATAGAATAATCAAATTCTTGGTGAGATGAGTGATGATACCAAATATATCTATCGAAACCATCGGGGTCGAACAAGTTCTCGACGCCTTTACACAATAAGCGCAGGTCGAAAAGAAGTAAACTGACTAATTGAAGAACTTTCATGAGATAGACTGAATGGCTTAAAATTCACACACGGCGTACCCCTGGGAAGAATATGAGGAATACTCAAAGAAAATCTGGAAAAGTTATGAGAACTTTGAACATGAGAATGGAAGAGTTGACATTCGTTCTGTATTTTCACTGAACCATTGATGGTTTTTAAGAATACTCATTTTATTTATTCTCTCTAAGAATTATGAAATGTTGCTTTTCATTACTCTAACCTAAAAATGCCGCGTTTGAATAGGATTTTGGGGTTCTCGTAATGAAAAAATATACCCGCACCTCGCTTGCAAGCCCATTTTGGGCACTGGAGGACATGTCTGTCTCGCTTCGCTCGACAGACAAACTGTCCTAGTGCCCAAAATGGGCTACCGCGCTCAATACGGAAATATACTATTCAATTCCTAGATCAGTTCTCAAAAAATTTCGGCGTCGAACCGAAATCTGATATTGAGCCAGTTTGCTGTTCCATTTCATCGTATGATCACCCAATTGCAGTTATTCCTGGCTCTCCATGAAGTCGAAATTTGAAATATTGAGTTAGAATAAGCCTAGTTCTCGAGAATACGCAGCAAATAACCAAGACTGATATGAGAAACTTCGAAATGATAGAGAGAACATATCCACAACTTGCCCAAGCAATAAGAGTATTACAAGCTTGTGCTTCGGGAGAAATGGGGAGGTTATCTCAGAGAATGAAGATAAATATTCTTGAAAAAAAAAATTGATGAAGAATCCCCACAGTAACACGAATTAAATAGCGCAAAAAAAGGATTTTGAACAATTTTTGATGGATTATTCCCTCTCATGGGAAATTTTTCGGATTGCGGTTCTCTATCTATTATAATTTTTCAAATGTAACGCCCCAGCAATAATTTGCAAAACATTGTTATGAATCTACTGAGTAAGAAGTATTGCAAGCTTGTCTGGGCACCAAAAAAAAAATGTTTGTTGGTGATTCGCTGGATTTTGCGGATGCAGATTCATGAAATGATTTCTTCAAAACAGTGTGATCGGAATACAATAGTTATGGGTCGAAATATTGATCTAGCAGACTATTTTGAGAAGTCCAAGAGTGCCACGTGATCATACGCCCTTGAAATATACCTCAGAATCTATGATTCATTTGGTTTCATTCCGCAAAATTTTGGAGTCGAAAAACACAATTACCAGACTACAAATACTTGTCTACTTTTCGACGAAGGAAGCGAGTCCGCAATCCGTTATGTACGTATACGTTAGAATTTTTCGCTGGACGTGAAATACCTGTTTTTCGGAGGTTTTTTTGACGCAAATAAAAATCCTAATGAGGTAGCTCAAAAATGACCACCAACTCGTGCTGAGACGGTCATTGTGAGCCGGAAGAGTATATTCGGATACCTCGAGCAACCAAGCATTTTTTTTCTCTATCAACGTGTTTTGGGGGACCAAAACACCCATTTTGCAATAATCCTTGCTCTTCAAAAATCAGAAAGTAAAGAACCCTTGCTTGTGCGGGGTATCCGCAAATACTTTTTCAACGCAATAAGGCCTTCTGAACACGATACTGCGCACCGTTTCACACTACCTCATCAAGACTTTCTTCTGCGTCAGGGAAATCTTTGAAAAACAAGTTTTTTTGCGTCCAGCGAAGAATCCTAGAGAGCTAGGCGCATAACGAGCCAAGGATTCGGAAGCCAGATTTCGGTCCTACATCGGAAAGTACACAAGAATATCATAATCTGGTCAATGCGGTTCTTGACCTCAAAACTTTGTTCCTCGCAGTATTACTGATATTCGATAAAGAAATATCTTCGATAGTAATTCTAACGAAGCTACCACATTTTACATCCCAAAATAAGTTCACAAAGTGAAATTTTAAGTGGTACCCATGTAGTTGTTCATCCTTTGCACGATATTCTCTACAAAAATGTAAACAGGAATTGACGAAAACTCGACTCACGCGATCCGCTAGATGATTCTATGAGTTCCTTTCTTGAGCTATGATGAGAAACCTAATTTCCCCAAAAAATCCCAGAATGTTTTGAAATCAATTTCTTATTGAAACATGTTATAGACACGTCTATGTCAAATCTATGGTTCATTGGTAAGTTCAGGATCATGGCAAAGGTGGTTATCTCACTGCTGTTCGCCATTATTTTTGTTTGTTCAGTTTGGACGCTGTAACTATTTGATTTCAATCGTTTCAAATACTTATCTGTTGTTATTGTATAGCTTTGTCCAGGTTGGCAATAAACTCTACTGATGGTAAACTTATGTAGAAATTAATAGTTAAATTTTGTGGTTCATTATTATTGAGACACGATTGGTTTATACCTCTCAAACTCAAAATATGGTATCTTTTTAGTTTTCTTTAACTGATTATCTCAGCATTGAATCTGATTCATCATCTCCTACGAAATCTGAGACACCAATCATAAATAGGAATGAAAATCAAATTTCCAGAACACGTGTATTTCTGACAATACATCAGAATGAAACAACCAAGGAAACTTGATCATCATCTCTTCTCCAATCACCTAAGTACACACTTCATGCATACTTGTAAAAGCTATGAAACACGAATCTATACATATCGTGTGAAACGGAAGCAATTAAGTCCAACCGTCACAAAGTTACAGACGAATGACGCGTCCTTGCATCCACTTTACGCTTCAAATTACGTAAAAGATTCTCGTCTGAGATGTTCGACGTCGACATGACGGCGTGCATGGCGCCGAGCGCATCTTCAACATCTTATCTCCAAGGCAGCGCGGTGCTATTCGACAAAATACACAGTCTTCTCACACATCACATCACATCTTTCTATCAGAGTGTGAGCTTCGCTATTTCGGCGTGCGGTTCATACGGTATTAGTACGTCTCCGTTGCCTCAGTTTCTTCCCTCGATTCGAAACTTTGAATTTGCACCACTGACACGGTGATCCTCTCAGTCGACAGAATTAGCAGACGCCCGGTGCTCTACTGTTAATACACCACTTTGCTTTCAGCTTTTTGTGGGCGTTTATTTGATACGTCGATATAAGTGAAAACTAGGACCACCTCGGTGGCGTTAGGATATAGGAATAATAAAACCATTACTCGCGTGACACTAAAAATGACCGCTTGCACTGACGATTCTAATGATTTTATTTGAACCCTATTACTTTATCTCGTTAAGAATTGACTATTCGACCCAAATCCAAATTTGATTATAGAATCACAACAATTCGTATCACTTTGCCGGACACAAATTCCATTTCAACTCACTAGTTTCGATGGTACCGCTTCAAACTCGCTCCAAATTTCAAATTTTTCTCCATCTTCACAAATTTTCAATCACTTTTCTGTCCAGAACGAAGTCACTATTTCCATTTCCAACTCAAAAATCAACCACTTAGTTAACCACACTTACAACGAGTAATCACTCTCGACCGCGATAAATGTCAATTCGAGACATCTCGAAGCCAATAAATTAGCTTACGGAATCGTTATCGAAGTGAATCGTGATCGCGGCAAACAACTTTTGCTACTCGCTCGAATGGAGCTTTGAGCCACCCTTTACTTCACATCACTTTCCTGTGGTGGCGGGGCGGCTGACGGGCCGACGACGACGACGACGACGACGACAACGAAGACCACGAAAACGACGGTACAACTCTCCGCGAGCAGCGGGTATTTGTGCCGACGAAAATAACGTATTTCTGCGCGTGCCACGCGCAAGTTTCTCTGCCTTTCTTTTTCTTGACACGAGTATATATGTTCGCATTCACCAAGTTGCTTCTTATTCGACTTCTCGCTCAATCTTTCCTCTTTCGCGTCTCCCACTACTTGAGTACGTACTTCCATTATACGCCTTTCAAGGCTCGTTTCCTCCGTACCCGGCTCAATCACAAACTTTTATATGTTCATATACTTCTACTAATTACTTTTCATCGATTCTTCACGCCACTTGGGTTATTCTCCCGAGAATGTATTTTTTTTAAGACAAATAAAGACTCCATCATAGTTCTCGGCATGAAGACAGTTATGCACGTTGGTATTGAAGAATTAATCCAGGACAACTCTGATGCAGGTGATCTAATGAAGAATGATAGTTTTGATTGACTTAGAAAACAATTCTGGATGAAATAAGACATGCGAATCTCAATGGAAAATGTCAAAACATGGACATGAGTTGTTATTGAGCATTTCGGCCAGAGCCGCCACCAGGAAAATCTGGAAGAAGTCCCAACACGTTCCTCCTGTCTGCGCAACATATTCAAATATTATGAAAATTTTCTTTTCTTTCCATTTTTTGAATCTCTCATAAACGCAGGACTCATAAAAGGTCATTATTATCTCTCTAAACTTGTTGGAGTGAAATTTGACTCAAAGCTATGAGTCAGTTTCGTGCGCACCGAACTGGAGTGATTCATCATTCCAAACTGGAGTCAAATTTCACTCCAACGTGAGTCAATTATCACTCTTAAGATTGAATCAAATAATTCAAAACCAAACTCTTTAACATTCTAGATATTGCAATAAAAAAATTAATTCACGGCGCGGCGTGCAGACATTTCAATTGATTTCCTGGTAATTCTAATTATTAATAGTCTATGAAAAAATGTATTTGACGAGAATTTTGGTAGTTGTGTTAGAATCGATGGGGATTTGAACACGCACCCTCTTTGATTGCCAGGCAAGTGTCTTAAACATTAGACCAAATGTGACTTCGTCAAGTTTCAGTTAAGAAAGCCTATGTACGGTTGTGAACGGTCGATACGAGTTTTTAAATATACCCTAGAGGTGTTTTGAAGGGAAACTCGGAATAGAGCAGCATCACTCAACAATTGAAAAGTTTCCACTTTCTTCATAAGTAGTCCCGCAAATCATTCTGAGATTATACTCTAACCTATAAAAATCTATTTCACTCAATGTGAGGAGTCAATTTTCACTCATCTTGGAGTGAAAATTGACTCAAGCTTGGAGCGAATGTAATGTTTCTGTGGTTTCACTCCCTATGAGTCAAATTTTCATTCCATACGAATCATTCTGAGAAGCTTTGAGTCAAAATTTCACTCCAACAGTTTTAGAGAGTAGGACCTTCTTTAGGCCCATTTTCAAAAAATTCATCGCTCCGACTAAACTCAACTCTTCTCGACGAACTTGGGTGCATTTTTTATCAACACTGGTACCTATGAGAAAAGAATAGTCCGAAATGCAGATGAAGTCTGATAGAGACCTCAGCGATTCTTGGCTCGTCTTACGGAATGACTGAGCGACTACTAGTTGAATGGCAATTGGCTTTTTTAAAACCTTGTTTCGGGTGAGCCAGGAAGGGAAACCCCTTATAGGCACACACCAAAGAGTTGATACTGTTGCATTGAACCACACAGATTGGACATCTGTCGACAAGAACCCATTCCTCGAGGGCACTAAATCTTGAGGTCATGTCTGAAGAAAAAGAAAAAAGAAACATCTCCAAGGAATCAAGCACTGGACAGAATGATGATAAGTGCATATTGGTTCATGCTGGGCCTGAAACCTGGGACGGGGGAGCTGTCAAGTTCTCGGAATTCAAAAATCCTCTAGCCACATGACTACAGCGTATAGGAGGTACATTTAAGAAGAAGGTTGACTCGAATAGTTCAACATCTATTTTCTCACTCGCACTTATACGTTATGTTATAATCATATATGTGTAAATGCGAGTGAGGCAGTAGATGCCGAACCACTGCAGTTCCCTTTGTTCCCAAATATACGTCTGCCTCCCATCAAGATCCGGAGGTCCTCCTTACGGGCTAAACTGATGTACATCAGAACGTTTACAATAGAACTTAAAAATTACTTATCCCATCAAAAAAGGCTTATAGATGTACGCTACCTACCGACAGGTAGTTGAATCAACATTTTGCGAAAGATACAATAATTCATCACTGACGATGAACACCCTAGGGTTGTGGAACGCCGATTTGGCTGAAACTCTGGGGATCCTCCTTTACCGCCTCTCCTTTCAGTCTCTTTTTGGGGGTAAAAGTCTCCTTTTACCCCCAAAAGATGAAACCCAGAGTCGCACTTGCAAATGCCTAAACGTTTTCGAGCTGCAGCTCATAACATTAGCATTACGAGTATATCCTTATATATCTTTTTTGAACATGAGCCCTTATGGGCAATGCTGTAGCTTGAAAATGGTTGGACATTTGCAACTGCGGCTCTGGGTTTCACTTTTTGGTGGTAAAAGGAGACTATCTCCAGAGTTTCAGCCAAATTCGTGGCCAACAATGCCTGGGTGCTTCTCGTGAGGAAAGTCTCCTCAAATTTTGGCTACTCATAATAGGCTTGTGTTATTCCAAGTATAATTTTGGTCCTAATTTTCAACAATCATACCCCGCTAAAATGATCTCCCGATCCTGGGAGAATGATGACTCTCCAGTCACAGGCTCCCGGCAAAGGGGCTCCTATAGCATCTCCGGAGCACACGACAACTCCCCCGCCCGCCCCAGTCTTCAGTCCCAGCACCCGTAGCGTATGCTTTCTCAATCCCGTTCGCCTATATAAGTCCTGAGTGGCATCTTGGATCGCTTCAGGACTCCCGCTTCTTCGCAAACTCTCGCAAACCTTTCATCTTTCATCTACTCTCCATTTTTTCCTTCCTCATTTCGGGACTATGACCTCCGCGTTGCGACGCCCGCCCCCCCCCCCCCCGCTCCCCCGGAAGGGATATTGGTTTGAAAATGCCCGAATTTTCTTTGGTGAATTCGACTGTGACCTACACTCTTGTCGGTATCTATGAAGATCTCCCCCTCCTGGGCTACTCACCCCCTCCTTCAATGATAATGTCATAATGTTAACCCTCAAGAGGGGGGGGGGGCTACATGAATTTTGGAAGAATAATGAGTCCCCCGCCATCTTCAGTCCTCTACCTGAGTGCTCAGCAATAAAGAGCGCTTTCCAACCCCCCCCCCCCCCCTGTTTGAACCTCGGCGTATTAGTCATGAATGATGTGTTGGGCCGCCCCTATAAGAGTCCCACCTCTTCTCAATCTTCTTTTATCTTCTGTCTATTCTCAATTTTCTGTCTCTTCCTTCCTCCTTCTGGGACTCTAACGCTCGGTTTGGTTTCCCACTGGCGAAAATTTTAGCTGGTATAGTTGGTCGATCGGTCGCGAGCGAATTCAATCACAACGCGGGTGGCCTCAGAGCTTTATTTCGAGGAGAGGCAGAGTCACCGTCTCATTGATGTACACTTATGTACTCATGCGCAAACACATAAAAATGGTGAAAGAATCGGGAAAAATGCAGTATCTATCGAAAAAAACTGTATATCATCCTAGCCATTAATACTATCTTGTAAATATTCCTAGCAGCTCTGACACGTGCTTATTTCTAAGAATATGTCAGAGCAGAAAGACTCTAACTCACTCATTTTAACTCGCAAACTAGAGATTTCCATCAGTAGAGACATTTTTGAACAAACTTTAGGACACAATTGGACTGTGAAAATTTACCGAAAATCTTTGAGATTTTCAGCGAACAGGTCGCGTGATAAATATTTTCAATCTTTGTGACTCGACTGGAAAACTTGAGGTGATAGGTGAACTCAAAATTGATCCGCAGGGCATTGCTGACTCCCGTCCCCCCTCTTCCCTAGAACTCGAACCTGGTATCGTCCTAAATCTTGGTGAATGTCTATGAACTTTACCCTTTCCGGCCTTCTGGCAAAAAAAGGAAATATTCAAAAATCATAACCGACAAAAAAGATATCCTCAGATTCTAGAAGGATTATAACTTCCGATTGCAGTCAACTGCATGGAACATGATATTTTGACCTTAGAAGACAGGTGCCTCCCCCAGCGAGTAGATTTTCGAACCCCTATAGCTAGACGACCAGTCATTCGATAACCAATAGGATTCCTACACCGATGGGAATTCTATTGGTTACACCGATTCTGTCCCGCAATATTTGAGATGAAGTGGTAATATTATGACTGCAAAATAGTTAAAATCGACAACGACGTGAATGAAGTGGGGAATATGTTCGAGTATTAATAACTCGTGGCACCGTTGCGCTGGCTCCTCAACGTTATTTTTGCATTCGATAGGCGGCAACCCCGTTTTGTAATGTTAGTTGCTGGTAAAAGCAATAAAAGAGCCTCTGTGTGAATTTGATCTACTGCTCCTCGCCTATTTTCGCTAGTATTCTATGACATTAGCATGCACTATAGATTGAACAGCAATGTTTCACGACATAAACATTCAATATCACAGTTGTATGGAATGTTGATCGATGTAGTCTGACAAAGAGAGCACCTGTAGGTCTGCAGAACACCGATCTTAATAAAACTTTGAGAATCATCTTGTTTTTATGAGAAATGAAGCTGTCTTCAAGGATTTAACCCAATGGGGCTTTTTATCCCAAGACACAGATATGAATGTTAGCACTGTCAGTAAATATATATGTATGTCTCATTTTAACATGGAGCTATGGAGATTAGTATGGTCCGATATGGCCAATGCTAATCTCCGTAGCTGTGTCTCAAAATAGAAGGCACATTGGATTAAACCCTTGGAGATACCTCAATCTTTTACCCAAACAAGATGATCTTCAGAGTTTCGCCAAGATCTGTGTTTCGCAAATCAAGTGATCCGAGACCTTGTGAGACGTGAGAGATCTAATCTCCTTGAAAAGCTTAAGATGATCGCACTCAACATCGAAAATTGCCCATTACTAATTCATGGAGATGCAGAATTCGTGAGATCTTGGAAAAGTACGAGCCCTGAGTGGATATCTAGATGAAACTTGGGGCTTCGAATGTGACTCATTTTTGAAAAACTAAAAATTTCCAGCCTCTTCCTAATCATTAAATTACTATCAAGTCGTTCACGATCGAAGAAGCCACTATCAGTCTCATTCATTGAATGAAAGAAATCATGTGCAATCGAGAAACAGTTACCAAATTATACGGCGTGCTGAATAGATGATTCAATTTCAAATGATTACAATACTTGACTCCAAAAATGTCTATCTTACAGTCTACCTTGGATATTATCAATATTGTATCAATTTGATAGTAACACTATCACAATGATCATACCGTTAAGATTGCCAAATCTATTGAAAGATTATATTAAGGTTAGAAGTCAAGCTCACTCACCAATTTCAAGTTTAGCTTCGCAGGTAGCTTTTCCAGCAGCATTTTCTGCAATGCACGAAATATTACCCGCATGAGCAGCAGCCACTTCCGGAATTGTTAATACCTGTCGATCTCCGCTCACAGATACCAGAAAATCTTTTCCATGAACTGGTCGTTCATTGAAGAGCCACTGGATCTATATTTGTCAAAAAAATTCAAACGTATTGATAAATTCAGTTGACCTTGAAAAGAATGAGTTATGAGTTTTTTCTGACACGAAAAAGAAGAGAATGAAGGGATTTTTCATATTTCAATATGGCAACAGGAAATAAGTAATTTTGTGTCAGAAAGAACAATGAAAGAACTCCACAGAGGGTAATGAAAAGAAAAGCTCTGATAAAGTAGATTGTAGTCTCAAAAAACATTAAATCAGATCCTATGCTTGAGAATATTAGATGTTCATCAAGTGTGATGGTCAAGAGGTAGTGTAACATTCCAGTGTAATAACTTATCTGATTTTGATACTTTGGAATCGAATATACAGTACTTCAAGACTTATCGATCGCTCACACTATTTGATTTAAACTCACAATGAGTAATAGAAGAATCAGTAGCAAAAGAGTCATCATACACACAAGTTCCGATTCAGACTAAATTCTACTGAAGATGAACAAATTCGTCGAAGGTGGGCCGAATTATTGGCGCATTTGAATTGCTTTTTGGCATGAGTTGAACCTACATAAAGCTCACTGGCCTTCTGAATTGAACTTATTTCTCATGCAACTGCGCTAATTAAGCAGCATATTGTGGATCTCTAATAGAGATGCTACCATATATCGTCGTTTGGAATCATGTATTATGTAGCATTACGTAAATTGATTAAAAGTTGTCAGGATTAATTCAAAATATTCTCTCGTCTATTTGAGATGGAATTCAAGTTTTATTCTAAGAGGAAAAGCAAATGACATGATTCCATCACAAAGTTTTTGAAGTGAGAGAATTGCAGGAGAATTTTTCTCTCGGTGAGTATGATTATAATCCTTCTGAAAAACACTTTATCTTCCTCTTCAAATATTTGAAGATAATTTCTCAAGATAGTACATCATTTCCCTGGGCGTGTACGCTCAGACCGGGCACTGGGACCGTTTGTGTCCCAAGCGAAGCGAGGGAAATAAGTCTTTCGCGCCCGAAATGAGTCTGCGACGACAGGTGCAATTATGATATTTCATCATGAGAACCCTGGAACCACGTTTGAAAGTGGCATTTTTAGGTTGGAATGATGGAAACCCTATTTGAACACAGTAAGTGTTAACGATGTCACATAAAGAACGAGCAACTCTTATAATCATAGCTCAGTCAAAAAGTTAAGATGGCATGATTTGCCTTGACTCTTGGCCCTGAATTTCAAAGCAAAATGATCTCGTTTCATTACTCATTTTTGTTGCAGAAACATGTGTTAATAATCATACGAGTCTAATTTTTCTCTCAGGATTGCTATTTGTGCCCGATATATCCATTCATTAATTTTCAAGAAATCCCTCCTCTCCCTCATCAACTATTGAAACTTAAATCTATAAAATACTTTGAGCTCACACGAACCTTGGGGGAAGGTTTCCCAGCAACGATGCACTCAAATTTCGTGGATGTACCTTCCGGTGCGCTTCTATCCAAAAATTTTTCTTTGAAGTACGGTGGGAAGAATTTTTCTTCCATACGAACACTACTCTGATCTTTACGTTGAAAATCACTTAGAACCTTGACCACGAGCTTTGCAAAAGATTTGGCCTCACCGGCTCGACTAGTTGCCTTGGCCGTATAGTTTCCCTTGTCTTCTGGCCTCGTTGGTGATATCCTCAGTATACTTCTGCCCTCGTCATCTAGACTTATTTTTAGGCGTTCGTTCTCGGCGACTACTTCACCATTCAGATACCATAGTACAGTAGGTTTTGGTTCACCAGAAACGCAACATTCAAATTTGGTTTCCTCGCCTTCCGCTATCAGAAGATCGCTCAAGAGTTTGACAAACTTTGGTGGTGACTCGGTGGCTTCCGAGCCTCTAGCTGCAAAGAAAATCAAGTTACTAGTTGAGTATGAAGTGTGATATTATAATCACAGACTTTCGATTCTCAATGAATTTGATGAATTTTTTAGGTACACAATTTTGACCCAAGGTTGCAATGAGAAAAACATTTACCGATGCTAAGTAATTGTAAGACCAGAACCATCTAATATTCAATAATTCGTGATCTCAAATTTGAAGGAGACTTTGTCAACTTCGTCAATATTCTAAGGCTAGTGAGAATGAATCGAAAATTAGTTCTTGGATTTCATGTCAGATATTTCAATATTCTGCGCCGGGGTTCGTACAGCTTTTTTATCTTCAATAACAACTATCATAAAATCTATCAGAAAAGACATCATAACGATAAAACCCCGTGATAAATTCAAGTAGGAATCACAAATTTAGGATGGAATGATATCAGTAATCAATTTTGACGACTGACCCTGTAGTATAGCACAGTTAAAATTTTTTGAGACATCCAGGGGCCTCATGATCTAGCCAAATTTAAACTAAGTTGCTCTGAGATGTCAAGATTAGAATTTTTGGAAGAAAATCATAAGGCATAGAAACTTTTGACCCAAAATAATCTTTGTCAGCGGGGAGTATATTTAATTTACTAGGTAATAACACTGGTAGATCCGTGAATTGCACGGAAATTAAAAAATGAGAATTTCATTTGACAACCGTTTAGTGAACTGGTACAGATACTGTGCCTAGGATAAATTTCATGGTTTAGCAAATGAGAAAACCATCGATGCTTACGAGTAATTTTCAGAGAACATTCACTTGAAGCTTCTCCACCAGTATTGATTGCCACAACTTTGTAAGTACCAGCATCATCAAGGAAGGCTTCATGAATGACTAGAGAACATCTGTCCCCTTGGAAGAGTAGCTGAAAATCTGCCGATTCCTTCACCGGTTTCTCGTCATGATACCATATAACCTAGGACAATAAATATGAGTTGATATGACAGATATTTCGCTATTCCTGCGAGATCCTGTACCGTAGAATATCCGTGCATAGATATGATTGTTCAAATATCTCGCTTTTATCAAGTTTTCTATTCCCCGTCACTGTTACCAACATAAAATAAGCTTCCGACTAATACAGTAGGCACCTGGACTTCTATTTCATCCCTAAAGTATTTTCTTTTTTTTTCTTAATCCCTAAAAATCAACGAAATATGCCTCGTCTTCAGATTTGAGCCTATACTTAGACGCGATGAAGTATTTTACGACATTTGACAGAATATGAAAGATACTTCTAGAAGCTTCATAAACGGCACAGAACGAAGTGCAGTTATTCTTGGAGTAGTAAGTAGGTAGAGTGGACAAGTTACACGTACATGTTCATGAAAATCATAGAAAAATTACGAAATTGGTATCAGAACAATAATCTTGAGATTAGGAATCGGATTTCTGGGGTATTTTTGGATTGTGTAGGTTCTATGAGTGAATTTTATGGACTCAATGAACTCACGTGACTTTACTCCATAAAACAATAACGGATGTAGACCTGATCGAGTCCGCGTAAGGTACAACTGTTTCCAACGTAGACTCCCGAATTGGAGATATTTGAAGTTTTGGGTGGAGTCAGGCCAGTCAGATCTTGAAGTTTTACATAAAGCTCATGGAAAGAATCACACGTGGAGTTTTTTGGTTGAAACATGCCTACAGACCTAGAAATTTTCACTCGACATCCGAATCCATAGTTTTATTCAACGCGTCTTCTGAAAAAGAACTACTTGGCTAGACCGTACTCTTCCACAAAATTGGTTGACGAGAGAATCCAACCACTGCGTAGTTCTCGGTCCAAGTAACCCATTGAACTAATCCAAAAATCCAGGAGGTAACTGACCCTAGCCAACCTTTTCCCTTATGATCAACAACATGCTGTAAGGAATCACCTCAGGCTCTGGTTGTCCCACGATGACACAATCCAATCTAGCACTGGCACCTTCAACAATCCCTAGATCCTTCAATGGTAATTGTATTTTTGGTGCCTTAGGTTCCAATTGTCCTCTATTCATTGACACCAGTTCAACCTTCTCACTAACTTCCACTACTTGCTCAACTACACTCTTCTCCGTCATAGTATTCATCATAACTTTCACAGGTGTTGAACCATCAACAATTTTATCTAAATTTTTCAAGTTCATCTCGCAGCTAGCCGTTGCCGAACCGGCGGCATTTTTTGCTGTCACCTCGTACCTGCCCGGCATTGGTGACTCCAGCAGTAGTAACATCGAGCCGCGTCCGTCCACCGTCGACGACTGCATCTGTAACACATGTAAGATACTCGCTTGAGGTCATCAGCCTTTTTTTCATATTTTTTCTTCTTGTTCGTGTATCCTATTCCTTTTTTTTTTCGTCTCTTTTGTCGAACAGAGGTGAGCATGGAAAAGAGCAAGTATAAGAGAGAGAAAGATGAAGTTGCGGATGGAGGAAACGCGATGGCTAATTATAGTAACGCGGAGATGAAGCAAGTTGAGGCACTGAGTTCGCGCGTGGTTACCAAATTAGATTAGCGAGGGATGCTCATATATATATATATGAACTCATCTTCGATTCCCGTGGATTCGCACGATGTGAGATAGACTCAGAGTGACAAGCAGAAATTGGCGTTCGTTGGAGTGTCGGAGGTAACTGGAAATTGGGTGTGAGGAATAGAACACAGATTGAAAAAGATTGGGATTTTGCGAGTTACAGCATACAAATATGTATATGTGATGGTTCGGGCGTTGATGAAAATTTGGTTATCAATAATAGTCTGAGTATTGAATCACAAATACCGTAGTGATCACTTGATGACAAACATCAATTATAGTACTTGGATAAGAGTATCACATTACTACTTGATCACCATTTCCACCGTGGATACTTGGTCACGAATACCGGCATAACTACTAGATCACGAATACTGCTACGAATAACGCCATGAAAGCTTCATGACAAATGCCACAGTGAGTACTTGATCACCATTACCATTGGAATTACTTGATGACAAGTACACCGCGAACAGTCGGTCGTGAATACTGGTATGAGTACAAGATCACGAAGGTGGTCATAAGTACTTGATCAAGAGTACCATCATTGAGTTTCCATTCCACTATTCGATCAAGAGTACAACTGTTGGTAATTGGTAACAAGTACCAGCGGGGGTACTTGTTCACGAGCGCCACCACGAGGTTTCGATGACGAACTTGATCACGAATGCCACCGTGAGTGCTAGATTACGGGTGTCACTATGGGTATTTGATCACACGTTCAATCTCGAGTATATGGTATCGATTACAATTTTGAGAACTTGAACACGACAGACGTGAGAGTGTGGTGACGATTACCACCGTGACAACTTGGCAACGAATATCACCGTGAGTACTTGGTCACAATTATCACCAAATGTACTTGATACTAGTACTACTGTGAGTACTTGATCATAAGCACAATTCCGAATACTTGATCACAAATATCTTTGTGAAAACTTGATCACGAGTATTTGAACGCGATACACGTGAGAGCGTGAAGACGAATACCGCCGTAAGGACTTGATCACGATTCGCACTGTTATCACTTGACAACGACTACCGTCGTGATTACTCGGTCACAATCATCGCCAAAAGTACTTGATAACTAGTACCACTGTGAGTATTTGATCATAAGCACAATTTCGAATACTTGATCACAAATATCTTTGAGAGTACTTGATCATAAGTGCTTAATCACAATAGGAAATACCACTGTGACGACTTGATCACGATTCGCACCGTGACTACTTGGCATCTAATACCAATGTGAGTACTTGGCCACAATTACCACCAAAAGTACTTAATTACTAGTACTACTGTGAGTACTTGATCTTATGTGAAACCCCAAATATTTGATCACAAAAAACATCATAGGTACTTGATCACGATACACGTGAGAGCGTGGTGATGATTACTACCGTAAAGACTCGATCAAGATTCGCACCGTGGCTACTTGGCAACGAATATCACCGTGAGTACTTGGTCATAATGATCACCAAAAGTACTTGATACTAGTACCACTGTGAGTACTTGATCATAAGCACAATTCTGAAAACTTGATCACAAGTACTTGATCACGATAGCGAATACCACCGTGAAGACTCGATCACGATTCGCACCGTGATTACTTGGCAACGAATATCAATGTGAGTTCTTGGCCACAATTATCATCAAGAGTACTCATTTACTAGTACTACTGTGAGTATTTGATTATATGTGAAACCCCAAATATTTGATCCTGAAAAACATCATAGGTACTTAATCACCATACACGTGAGAGCGTGGTGATGGTTACTACCGTAAAGACTCGATCAAGATTCGCACCGTGACTACTTGGCAACGAATATCACCGTGAGTACTTGGTCATAATGATCACCATAAGTACTTGATACTAGTACCACTGTGAGTACTTGATCATAAGCACAATTCTGAAAACTTGATCACAAGTACTTGATCACGATAGCGAATACCACCGTGAAGACTCGATCACGATTCGCACCGTGATTACTTGGCAACGAATACCAATGTGAGTTCTTGGCCACAATTATCATCAAGAGTACTCATTCACTAGTACTACTGTGAGTATTTCATCATATGTGAAACCCCAAATATTTGATCAGGAAAAACATCATAGGTACTTGATCACGATACACGTGAGAGCGTGGTGATGATTACTACCGTAAAGACTCGATCAGGATTCGCACCGTGACTACTTGGCAACGAATATCACCGTGAGTACTTGGTCATAATGATCACCAAAAGTACTTGATCACTAGTACCACTGTGAGTACTTGATCATGAGCACAATTCCGAATACTTGATCACCAATATCTTTGTGAGAACTTGATCACGAGTACTTGATCGCGATTCACGGGAGAGCGTGAAGACGAATACCGCCGTAAGGACTTGATCACGATTCGCACTGTTATCACTTGGCAACGACTACCGTCGTGATTACTCGGTCACAATTATCGTCAAAAGTACTCAATTACTAGTCCTAGTGTCAGTATTTGATGACAAGTACCCACAGAGCTCGATTACAAGTATTCTTGAGTATCCCCAAGTATCTTCCTACATCCCGAGTATCAAGGGTTCCTGTCGGCTCTTACATAGCGCCCTTAGAAGGAAGTCACAAAACTCCCTATCTGAACGTAAACTGGATTCCAGCCTTTGCGGTCCAAAATCCAGAATCTACAGAGAAATGTTCCTTCTGAATGTCGAAAACAGGGATGCAATCGAGTTATTTAAGTGGCATTATTGGATTCAGGAGGAGTTTCCTTCTAGAATCTCATGGCTCACTCTTCCGAAAAATGAAATTTTTCCCAAAATGCGTGCCAGTGTAATAACCTCGCGGGAAATACTCATTTTGATGCTAGGAGTAAACATAACTGAACATATGATATAACTCTTGCGGAGTATCAATGAGTGCAGTTCTTTTTCAGCAATGAAACGGTTCAAAACAAATGGATGATTCCAGAGAGAAACGGAACTTTCACTGCTGTATCTCAAAAATTTCTCACCTTGATTGTCTCTGATTCCTCAATGATCTTTCCATCAACTGTCCATGTGAAAGTTGGAATTGGCACACCAGTAGCCTCACACTCCAATGAGATCTTTTCACCCGATGTGAATATGATATTTGAAGGGGCTTTGACTATTTTCGGAAGTTCCATAAGAATCACATCCTCTTTTTGTTCGGCAACTAGAATCATTTAAGAATGTCACCATTCAGTAGACAGAATTATTCAGATTCCTGAAGATATTTTCTGACATATGCTAAAAAATGAGCTATTGTGTGACCTTTCACACTCATGCACAAATTCAACCATGGTTCAATTAAGCATTATTTGCAATTAAATACATACCTTCGATATTAAGGGTCGCTGTCGTAGCTGAGGTTCCAATTTTATTAGTAGCTCGGCACGTGTAAATACCTTGGTCGGTTGGATAGATTTCCTCAAACTTCAGAATGGCTTCACCATTATTGTAAGTTGTAATATAATCGGGTGAGTTATCGATGTTTACGTCATTCTTGTACCACTGAACTGTGGGCAGTGGGTTGCCTTCAACTCTACATTCTAACTGGTAAGGTTTTTCTTGTGAAGCTGTCGATGGAATCAGCTCCTTTACAAACGTTGGTGGGCTCAGCTGTTCTTCTGGTAAGGTACCTTCAGAGCAGAAACGAAAAAAATCCTTCATTTTTACCGTCAATTCTTCACCGACGATTGGAAGAGTCAGAGTCATTAGACGTCTCGTGTCAGAATTGAGCAAGTCAAATCAATTCATCAAGGTCCATGTGAGGCTTGAAAAATTCCTTAAAAATAAAACATTCAGCGCCGAGTTTATTAGGTTGTAGCTCACTCTTGAGCGATTGGTTTTGAGGCTTGTACCGCATGCGAAGGTCGAAATAATCACTCGGAAGTGGGGAATTTCGAGAACAAGGTGCACTATTTTTTGCAATTTTGTAAGCATCCAAAAATCGAAAAAATGCAAAAATTTAATTGACGAACTGAAGCGATTGAATTTTAAATAATCAAAAAAGTTGTCATATTATTTCCTATTCATATGCACGCCTATTCAATGTTCCACTAGATATTCGTCGGAACGTTCCACGGCACGTCTGATCTAATACTTTTCCACACGCGCCACTTCACGCCCGCCAAGATGCAAGTTTAAATGTCTATCTAGATGTGTCATTACACGTTCATTATAATGTCTCATCCAATCTAACGTAGTAAGAATATTAGTTTGTCCAAATTTGACATTTCGTGATTTTGTTCATGATCAGTCGAATCTCAAGTAGTCAACATCCTTTGGGACTACAGCAAAATATTTGAGCGAAGGTAGTGATTATTATTTTAATGGTATCCTTTCTTTTGAGTTATCCATTTTCATTCAAAGAACTTCTAAAGTTCAATTACACTTTCACAGAAGAAAAACGCTTTGTACTCACCTCTGACTTGTAGTACAGCCTCAGTTTCAGCTGTTCCCATTGTGTTTGTTGCTTTGCAAGAAAATCTTGCAGAATCCTCGGAAAACGTCTCCTCGATCGACAAAATGCATGTGCCATTGTCATCACGACTCGTTGAATAGTCCGGATTATTTAGGATTGGAATGCCGTCTTTGTGCCAAATGATTTCTGGTTTTGGATGGCCGTTAACTCGACATTCAAGAATGAATTTCTCGCCCTCTTGAATTGTCGCATCGTAAAGCGGAAGGGTAAATTCTGGCTTAGTAAAACTCTTGTCGACAGTGATCGACTCAGACGGTGCAGACTGCTGTTCTTGAGAAATTATCTCTTGTTCTACTACATTATTGCCGAGCTCTATTATTGGCTCTTGCTGTTGTTTGATTGTGGATATGTGTTGCTCCTCTATTTCAGTCTGTAAATTTTGAAGTGTTGGTTAGCATGTTGTGTATTTCCATCTTGCATAGAACTTATCTTTCTTCACATCATTCTGTCTCAAGAGATACGAGGAAATCTTTCAACTCAGAACCTTTTGATGTTTCCCGAAGTTTACTTCATCTCTAATATTTATTAATCGTAACCCTTTTTGTAAGTTTTCACCTCCTCCCCCCTCCCCTCGCTCTACACGAAGAGCTCGAATCTACACTTTCACGTAGGTGGACATGCATTTTTCATACGCATTCAAAATAAATTGTGTGATAGTGCGTGAAATGATCTGGATGTATCTGCTGAGATGTATTTTTTTTTTTTTTTCATTAACGCATTTTCAACCTCTTTTCGAGGTTATTCTGCGGGACCTACAGTTTAAGGTGGGTTCCGAACCACCAAAAACCACCGAAAAGCACTTATGAAAATTCACATTGGTGCCGGCCGAGATTCGAACCCCAGACTTCTGCGTTGAAGTCGAGGACCTTATCCACAAGGCCACGGTGGTTTCCACCGCGGCCTCGTGGAAAATGCTGAGACGTAACTCGGAAAAATCTCATCTCATCATGCCACAGTCTCATTCACTGTGGGGCGGAGGAACTTGTTTATGATGAGTTTCCTACTAACAAATTTTGCTTGGAGCTATTGAGTTTGTACCCGTGATGTACCGTCAGCTGGGACAACTTTGTATCAAAAATCGTGTTTTTTCCCTCAAACCTCGTATAACTAGTACGCCTTACATCAGAAGTGCATTGTACCTATGGTTAATCGAAACGTTACAGTTTCGGCTCTCAATTGTGGGATCGATCAAGTCTATTTCGACGTGTCTGATTAAAAGTATAATCACCCTAAGTTGTGTCTCATAGTTGAAACAGAATAGGGTCAGCTTTGGAACAGTGAGAGTGTAATGAGAAAACAACCGCCGCATTGGTAGGATCGCTGAGTGCCAGCTCTTCCGATCAGTGAAGTTAAGCATCGTTCGGCGCGGTTAGTACTTGGATGGGTGACCGCTCATACGAGTCTGCCGTGTCGGCTTTGCTGACTTTTCGGATCGTTTGGTTGATGCTTACGACTCTGCAATGCGAGCGGGAGGCGCGAAGTGTTACAGGTTTGGTATTTATCGATCGTTGAGGCGTAAGATCTATGCCCAATCGGTAAAACGATAAGGACGCCGAGCTCTTCGAGGCAGGTTTTCTTTCCCACGAGGGAAGTTTTCCCTCGTCTCACGGGTCGAATCAATCCGGCCCGGGCGAATGCGAAGAGTCACACACACGCATGTACACACGCATTACACTGACACACTGTCTAATCTCGGTTTCACGCTACAGATGAGACCTCCCACTCTGCAAGTAGACGCCATGTCGTCGAAAGCAGAGGTGTCCGGACTTAGACTTAAGTCTCGGGCACGTGACGTCACTCTGTGAGTAGTCGTCGGAAGCGTCAAAAAACCAGAGGGTGCAGTGCCATTCTAACGGGTGGCCTGTTCCGGGGAGGCTTTACAGTGGAACACCAACGAGTATTACACAGCTCACAAGTACCAAGTACGTGTTACAGTGCACGGTTACACGATACGAGTTACAGTACACAACACAGACACAGCTAAAAATGCTCATCACACCGTCAGCCAAATAGGACTCCAAGAGAGGACCTGAGAAGGCTTAAGAAAAAAAAAAAAAAAAAAAAAATAATGAGAAAACTTTCAACAGTGGGTTGATGTACCGTGGTACATTTCTCTCTAGACTCTCAGGATTTGATTCAGAGACCACGAATCATCGCAGAACTAATAGCAAAGATTCTGAAATCTAGTCCTGTGCTTCCTAAAGCTGAATCGTTGATCATAACAAACAAATAGTAGTCAGCTCTCAAAGAATACTACTAAAAGATTCATTGACTGATCTTTGGGTATCACACTCATCAGTAAATCAACTGCAATTTCAGGAATGTTTGATATTCGACTTGGTGCATGCCAACAATTACCCAGAGCCAGTATGGTTGAAATAGTTATCTATAGGTACTGGCTTCGATTTCAATTTTGACACATTTTCACGTATCACTATGATATAGTCATCAAATAAAGATTACCCGTGATCCCTGAAAATTTGTAACCACAAAAATCTATCGTATGACTCTGTTAAAGTTGTCGATTCTGGTACCACATTAGTGATTCATTTGAAATTCTTGAACTGTAGAGGGCAATTTTCGTTTTGATGACAGTCGGACTTTTTTCTTTCGTAGAGATCTTGACTATCCTTTGAGGGACTCAAAGACACAATACGATGTAATGGCATGTCTCCACTCTTCTGTTTACTAAATTTATGGGTCGTGAGCAACCAGAGGATGAGAATCTTATCATTTGAAGTTACATTTTATACAAACAAAAATCAACAGATATCATCAACCAAATGACTCGCACCTTTTTCATTCTCTTCTCAGAGAGTCAAAATGAGCCATTACACTCATCTCATCATATATTTTTTCTCAATTGGGATTTGAGTCAACTACAGCACTCCACTCCTAATTAAATCCATCTAAACGGGCTCCACTACCACAAACTCTACTAACCTTGTGCATAATATGTATTTCTTTCTTGATGATCTCTTCGATCCTACCATTCTTGCTGCTATCCAACTCATCCTTCAATTTTTGCATAGTCTTCGTCTGTATCAAAGCAGCCTCCTGCTGTTGAAATTCTATTTCTTTAGCCTCAGTAGATCTACGTGATTCCTCAGCAGCAGCTTTTTCAAGTGCTTCGGCAGTCAATTTTTCAGCAGCTCGACGAGCCGATTCTGCCTCCGCTGCGGCTGCTTGAGCTGCACTTACTTCAGCTTTGGCCTCTCGAATTTTCAAATCAGCTTCCTCACGCTCACGTTGCATTTTCTCGCGTAGATCTTCGGTGTTACGCAGATTCTCGCTGAGAGTTTGTAGCTCGGATGAGATTACTGCAAAAGAATCCAGCATCTCGCGGTTCTCAGTGACCATGTCAGTGAACTGTGGCAGTCTATCCGTCCCTAAAAAATAAGGTCTATCATTTATAGATTCATGAGAGTTTACTTGCCAAACAAGAAACATGGGTAATCACTGGGATACGGTAAGCCATATTGAAATGAGAATCGATTAACATTGAAAAATAAATGTTCGATTCCGGATTGAGTTATTAGTAAAAATATGGTTCAGTCTTATATCTTCCATGGTAGGGATTCATTTCCTCGAAGTATTCTATTTTTCTAAATTTTCTGTTGGTTTTTAGAAATCGTCTGATGATACTTCTATACAAATCCGGATATGTCGCTTACAAAAAATTCTCATTTTCTGCTCAATGCGCAGAATCTACATGATTTATGATAATAAATAATTGATAGTAACAGGGTCTTGATCCAGATTTTCTTCCAGCGGACTCACTGTATCAAGAAAGGAACTGAGAATGACAATGTCTAAGTAATTTGGAGGTTTTTTTCGTCCTTGATGTTTAATAAGTATATAGGTTGATTATTTGGTCTCATTGATCTTGAAGGACGGTGGGGAATTTATTTAGTTCCCCACCGTCCTTCAAGATCGATGAGACCAAATAATCAACCTATAGACAATGTCTAAAATGCCCTCGTCTATTACCCACCAAATATTTGAGTGGACAGCTCGCGAATCATCTTGATTCTATTCTCTTGCTTCGTTTCGCCTGGTTTCAAGAATTGATCAACGTCTTGAAGAAGGTTGGAGGCTTCCTCTGGAATTTTGATCGATGTTGCTTTTCTCGCTACAACAATCAACAGTTTGCTACCTTCCTTGAACCATTCTCTTGCCTCCTCCAGCAATTCATAATACTTTATGCTGGCATCGATCTTTCTTCTTGTTTCATTTGTGAGACTTCTCAAAGTTGTCAGTTTGTCACCCAATCCTGATAACTCATTCTGTATTTTTGGTAAATTTTTCCCAGCTGTCATCTCGGTGTTTTTTATGAATTCTTTCACCCTTTGCTCCAGTATCTATGAAAATGAAATTTTATGAAGTCACCTTACAAGTACAAATACCTATTCGCGTACAAAATTCAACGTAAGAATTCTGACTTCATCTAAGGACTCCAAAAACTTCATTTGACGTAGATTTAATTAACTTTCAAGATATGAGTCAGGATAGGTGAACACAGTTTGAGATTTAAGTTTCAGAAAATGTTCAATTTAGCACTCACATCAAAGGTTTTCTCAAACTGTAGGAACGCCTCGGAAGCTGCTTTAGCTCCCGACAAACTTTCTCCAAGCCAACCGGTAATGGTAGCCAATTGTTCAGACAAATCTTGAAGTTCAGCATTAATCTTGTCCAGGTCATCTCCGAATAAACAAAAGTCCAATTTTTCTTGAAGCCTCGTCCTCGTCGAGCTCGAGTAAATGTTCCAATTATCCACGGTAGATTTGAACAAAGTATTCAGTTTCTCGATGTCTTTTCTAGCAGCGTCCGGTGGCTCCAAATTTTGTATTTTAACGATCACTCGATCAAATTCTTGTTTTGACCGCGTAAATGTTTCGGAAATTGATCTCGTAAGAGAGTCAAGACGTTCGAGAAGTGCGCGCACCTCGTGGAGAGACTCTTTACTAAGAGTGGACGAAGACTCGGCACTTTTCCGTTGAATTTCAATATCTTGTTCCACCTGGGTTATGAAAATCAAATTAAATATCAGATCATATTGAGATTATTCAATGGGTTTTGAGGTATTGAGAATTACCTGCGAAAGTTTCTCAATTATTGAAATGAGATCATCGAGGAGGTTTCTGTAGTCTGCAGTCGTCGATCGAAATTGGTCGGAGGCATTGGATAACTTCTTTCTCATTTCTATGCTAAAGTTGTCATCTGAAAATCAAGATAAATTGACTGTAAATAATAGTTCTTAGATTCTAACAATTCATCGTAACAAATTTATTGCTACTGAAAGTTCTCATTCAGAAATTGAACTAGCGTATGGGAGAAAAAGAGATACATTGCGACGTGAGCCGATCGAATCATTTTGTCAGTACTTTTTGTCGCTGCATTTTTTCGAATGATTGTGTTTGGATCCCAGGAGTATTGTGGCATTCTATCACCAATTCTGATGTACGTATAGAGATTTTCGTTCAAAAATTTTCGAAAATGATTCATTCCAGCGAATCAACCAAGATGTGGCATGTTTCTTATGGTGACAGCCGGCATCTCAATTATCATATCATGAAAGTGCTCTTTGATATGACCCCTTGATGATGTTGATTTGGTGCACTACAACTAGGGTTGTGACTTGTTTTGAAAAGTAAAAGGGTCCAGGGTGTCGAATCAATGGGTCGAACAGCGGTTACCTGTAATCTCTGAACTCACGGATTTGACACCTTCGACTCTTTTCTTTTTCGAACCCAGTCACAACTAGGTTGGTTGTAATGCATCGAATCAACTCCATCAGGGGATCATTTCGAAGGAAATTTTGTGAGTTATCGATTAAGAATACTTCCACAGGCATCGCACTACGCGCATGCCCAGAAAAAGCCAATATTTGTTGAGAAAATTCCGCTCAAAAACCACTAAATATGGCTCTTTAGTCAGAGTTAGACAATTTTTTGGCTGGAACTCGAAATTTTTCCTCCGTTTCTCGTCATGAAGCGGCCTTCTAGGGTGTGAAGGAATATATAAAAGAATATTGAGAAATAACGCACACCCTAATATACTCAAATAAACAACTTCTCATCAATGGACAACGTCCCATACCTTTGATCCCAAATCCCGCAATATTTCTTATCCGGGTATCCAATTCACTGCTGGCATCATCTAGTTCTCTGTTACTCTGCTCTTTCAATGCTGTCAAATCGACTAGTACCTCTGATGGTTTTGTTAATCGACCGGTTACAATGGGGTACAGATTCTCTTTGAATTTTGATGCCCATTCTACCGTCTGAAATGGCAACAATCAGCTGATGAATTTGAAATTCTACATGTGCCACTTTCATTTTTCGCAAAGATATAATACAATACTAACCCGTGTACTTTCTTCGAGCTTCTTTTCTTGTTCGATTCGAAGTTCTCTCTGAACCGTCACTGTGGTGACCAAGTTTTCATACTTTTGAGTAATATTGAACTGTCTATTTGCAAATTTCTCCAAAACAGATTCCACACATAGACGAGCTCTTGGTACGTCCAGATAAGAATCTACGATCTAAGAAACAAATTATCAAAATTAGTTGACGGGAATGGATTACACGGAGTGCTTATCAATTGTATTACTATTCCAGTACATTTCGGAACATTCATAAACTTTCTGACATGACTACAAAAATTATTCGACAATACTCATATTATGGAAGTTCACGTTGAAATAGACACGATATGTAGAAATTCGGGAATTTTCTGTTGTCAAAGTGACTTAAATTTGAGTCTGAAGTTTTTCAGGTTTTGAATTGGCGCCATCCAATATGTCCGCGACTGCACATGAGTCACGTGACTTCGGAGTGTTTTCCACGATGATTCTGAGGCAAACCTGCCGTTTGCTCACCGCGAACTTCTATTATTTGAGTAAAATAAGCTCTCGATTGTGATTAGATTTAGATAAGAATTTCCGATTAAAAATGACATCACAACAGTTGGGGAATTCAGTAGCACATGTGTAGCCGCCGCCATATTGGATGGCGCCAATTCAAATTGTCAAAATTTCATTGATGATTTGAGAACCATAAAGGTGTCGTAAAAATTTCAAACTTTTTTCCCCTCGTGTATTTTGCCGCGAACTCTCAAAATATAACATTTCCCGGAATCATGTCAGTTCCCTATTTTCTGAATTTTGTATTGTGACATTCATAGCACATAATCGTGTAGCTCACCTTTGCACTCTCGTCTAAGAATCTCTTTCCAGTTTCTGTAAGATTGACATACCGTGGCTGTAATGCAACCCACCGCCTCTCCAGTTCATTCATTTGATCGTCGCTCATGTCATCAGAATTACCTTTCAAATCTTCTTCAATTAAATCTAGATCTGTCTCCAAGTCAGCCGCTGACTTGTGGAAATCTACATACATTGAAGCAAGTTTTAGCCTAGCTTCGATAGCTTTCTTCGACATAGTCCATGAATTTCTCAAGGCTTCAATTTTGTCTACTATATCGGTACGTTCGGAATCTTGTAGTTGATTCAATACTTCGTTTGGCATCAGCTCTCGGTCTAACTTTTGAAGTTCTTCTGTGCGTTTTTCAAGGTCCTCTAATAATTTCACGTGTAGCTGCTCAGAATCATGATAGAGTCATTAGTTGGTTTTGCGGATCTTGAATCAGATTTAATCGGTACCAAACATCGAAATCTGTGATATTCTTACAGAAAAATTTTTGCAATCAAAATACTTCTTGATGAAAATGCGTCTCACGTGAGAATGAATGATATAATTCAAATGAATTTAGTTTATTAGACGTTATTCTTGGCGGAGGAGTAAAATGAGAAAAGCTGCATGAGTACCTTGTGAAAATCACGAGCCATCGGTAGATCACTACCAATATCTTGATGACCTCGTAAAAAAGCTTCGACAATTTTTGAAAGCCAATTCGATAGCTCCTCATATTTTTCTGTAAATTCCGATAAGCAACGTGATATTCGCACGTTTTCTTCATGATGTGCAGTGCAAAGCTCGTGCAACCGAACTTTTCGATCCTCTATTTCGGATATTGTGCGTCTCAAACCCTGTAAAAGAAAGATGGCAATATTTCATGTAATTCAGATCAACCAATATTCGATGCAGAATTGACAAATGATTGCGTTTTATTTACAAACAGGTCGTAAGTGTGAGATATCTGAAAATACTTCCTTGTATGATTTTTTCCAGTCAATTTTTGTTATATAACTAGACGAAATTTTCAATGGAGATGTAATTCAGGTGCAGCATTACGATTAAAAAGTATCTCACGCCTAAAATATGCATCTGATATCAAAATCAAAACGAGATTTCTCATGCAAAGAGACTCGACCATGATTCTGATATCGGTATACTGTGACAAAGAGCTGTCTCACTGAGTCCATTCATATACGAATAAAGACGATGAATGTCACGTGACGTAATCCGTTGATCAATATCACGTAAGGGTATACCTGGCATGCATGGTCCCGACAATGATATTCATAATATAAGCTCAACCAAGAGATTTGGATTGGAAAAAATTTTTATACCTCAGTTCCGGGCGCTCCTCTTCCTGCAATCTCAAGAATAGCGTGGCCTTCAGCAAGAGGTTCCCGTGTTACTTCTTCCAATGTTTTAACGGTTTGAGCGTGAAGTCGTGCCAATCCTGGAGATCTTGGCGGATGCTCCGTGGTGGCTAGCTGAACCTCCAATTGGTCCAGCTTAGTGAAGACCTGAAGAAATTGACATTGATTGAATATACTCAGGGGATTAAATGATAATGTCAGACATAGGTGCAAAATATTTTCAACAGACTCTGCTCAATCTTTGTGCTTCTAGAATTATCATAGATTTTTATCTTAATGCAGATCTATTATACATATATAGATCCATGCGTCGATGACTCATCCTGAATTTCATAGAATAATTTTATGAGAATTTCCCACGAAGACACGATTAAGAGTCGAAGAATGTGAAGTGAGAGTAGATCGTTCGGACATGCCTCGTAAAATTAGTGTCAACATTGTTGATGTATTATACTTTGTTTTATGTGATATTTACAATTGATGTATTTCAGTTATACGTCTGATATTTCGTCATAAGCAGACTTTTTTACATTTTACGAAAATTAGCTTTTAGAACTTGGATGAATGCCGCATGAAATGGGATTGGATGAGAAAATTAGAAAATATATTAGAATTGTTCGTCATTGGAATTATAAGTTCGATGACAACAATGAAGTTGTGACCAATTTAGAGTATGAATAAGCCGACGCATGTGACTGCACATGATGGAAAAATTATGCTTACTGATCTTGTAGATTTAAAGAATGCGATAGCTCTATTCAATAGGAGTTCGTATTGATCTAGGTCGTTCACGTAGTCAGCTGCCACACCAAGTATCGAATATGCTTGGTCAGTTGCTTGAGCTCCTGCGAAGTGATCAGATGACACTAGCTGTTCCGTGGACTTTGTTATTCTGATGGCTTTATCCTGTAACTCCTGCGAAAATCAACATCGGAAGTTAGTATTTGTCTTCTAAATCCATCAACTAGTTGACTTATCACGAAAAAAAGTTCATCCTAGACTGCAGTTGCATTGCAGGTGTACCCTAAACACTTTCATTGAAATAGTATATTACTCCCGATGCGAGGCTAGGCTGTTTTGGGGCACGGGGATGGTTTTTCCCCGAGTGCAACGAGGGGAAAATATTCCCCGTGCCTTAAAACAGCCTGCCGAGCGAGGGAAGTATGCTATTTTTTCGCATTAGGGCGAATAAACGCCAATTTTATGTTCGCAGCCGGGAGTAAAAGTGGCGCTTTAGTCGCCCTATGCTAAAAACTAGCTTCATTGCTTCTCTCGCTACCGCTCGTTCAGATTGCAAATGTTCTTGATAAGTCAGAAGCTTCTGAAATGCTTTTGTATCTCGAAAATGTTATTTAGAATATTATGGATAATGATTGATTGATAATGATGAGAAGAGGTTTCTTATGGAGTTTGGAAATATGGCTTATTGTCAATCATCAGTGAATCAATCAGCCTATCGCACCCATGACCCACAAAGCACACGTGAAACAATGTAGCTAGACCAGACCAAATTAGACCAAAATAGACAACGCTAGACCGAATTATCCTAAATTAAACCGAACTAGACCAAACGAGACTTAACTAGACCTGAGTGGACAGTCTAAGTCCGAACTAGACCAGAATAAACCGCATCAGTCCGAAGTAGACCGAACTAGACCAAACCAGACCGAGTTAGGCCAAATTAGACCGAAATAGGCAAACTAGACCTGATTAAAGCGAGCTAGACCGAGCTCGGCTAAACTAGGCCAACTACATCTGATAAGATCTAACTAGACCGAAGAAGCCGAACTAGTGAAAACTAGTCCGAATCAGACCGGGCTAGACCAAGCTTCATCAAATCAAACCGAACTAGACCATATTGAGATTATATCATTACGGCAATTTTAGTACTGTACCAGTGCGGTCTTAGCATTCTTGGAGGTACTAGTACCTCAGAACGACCATACTAATACCAAACTAGACCGTACTAGACACCAAACTAGACCATATTAGACCAAACTAGACCGGACAAGACCAAACCATCCATCTACCTACTAATCCATCCATCCGATTACCTCCCCCCCCCCCCCCCCCCCCCCATTGGGAGTAAACCTCTGTGTTAATTTAAATGGGACTGCAGCGCATGGCGGCGCTAGGGATGTCTTCCATAAGAATAACACGGACGAAAGATAAGAACGCTTATCGCATGTTTAGTCCCAATTCACAATAATCGAACCATACATGAATCATATGGCCACCTATTTCACTTCACATCCTCTACAAAGGCAACCCGATAGTGGGATCCGGACGGACAAATTGTAGATTAGTGTTCAAATATTATAATTTGAGTATTAGCCTCAATTTTCAGCATCTCATCGCATGAAAATTTGGCTTCCCCAATGAGTCTATTTTGTATCAAATTTTGGATTAATAACTGATGAAAATTCTCATACAACGAAAGACTTAACAACGAACCTTAGCTTCTGCCTGAAGCTTCCTCAATTCGAATAGAAGTAGCTCAGCGCTTGCTGAAGAGTCACCGAGATTATCGCTGCTTGCGGCCAGGGCATTCGTTCGTGCTGTAAGAGTTTCTTCAAGTTCACGCAAATCTGTCGCTAGGAGTGCGAGACCCAAGCACTGCTCCAGCTGCGATTTTCTTTCACGGAACGTAATTTCGATCGTGCGCCTCTTATCGTGAAGGTCTTCCAACCAACCTTCAACTTTGTGCGCCGCTATAATGTAAATATTGTGATTAATATCACCCTGTTATAAGGATATTCATTAAATTCTCTACAGTTAAAGATGGTAAGGGCTTCAGTAATTACTAAGACTCAATATTGACTCCACTCTACAATTCCAGCAGTTTTCTTACATATATTTTCTAGGTTTTTAGAACCTCAATTTGTATGTTTGTAAAAATGTGGAAGCCTATACAATATCAATCGTATGTTGGATAATATTCTTTCAAAATCGAAAATGAGGAATGATATGAAATTGTTCTGCAGTGCCATTGGGATATCAGACAAAACACGACGAGTTCATAGTTCATTTTCACTGTGAGTCCAAAAATGGCTTTCCTTACCATTTATCGCATCACTCTTGATCCTTTCAGGCCTCGAATCTAGAGTTCCTTCGTTTGCAAGTTCGCGCAGATGATCCAAGAGTATTTTTCCATCTTTCAGTGAACCCATGAGATTCTCAAGCATCGTTTTTCTCAGTTCGTAGATTTTTCTCAGGACATTTTTCACCGATTCAATGTCAATAGGTAAATGCGTATCGCTGCAAGCTATTTCTAATATTTTCATACTCTCTCGGCATTCTTCTGCTCGGCTGTAACGAATAGATGACTTGACTAGTACATATCAGACTCACGATTGATTTCATCCTCATACACTTAAACGAACATCAATTCAAAGTTTTCTCATCTCATCGTCTTCATAACAATATTATGACATGTGAGAAGAGACAATTTTAGTTCAAGAAAATGAGGAAAATGTTATAGCTGATTATATAGATCATCCACTCAGAAAGTTGAGATTCTGAATGAGGATAATTCACGCAGAACTCACCATTGGAATAATATGTTTCGTTCTAAAATATATTTTCTTCGTTCTAGGAGCTCGTTAACGTCTTTCCAGGCACTGGCAAGAGTTTCAGCCATCGCTTTGTACACTTCTGCTTTTGGTTTTTGAGTAGATATTACTCTATCAGCTTGCCTTAGTAATTCTTCTACCGGACTCTGTTTGCTCTGCAGATTGGAAAATAATTTGTGATTATTTGCACAGTAAAGCTCCCCCAGTTCACCCAGTTGAAAAGTATGAGTCGCATTATTATTTATCCGCTCCTCCGCTACTTCATGGAACAGTTATAGAGCACTGACTTTCCAAAATTGTAGTGATTATTTATTGAAGTAAAATTGTCAAAAAATTCACCTGCAATCGAAGCAGCACCTCATCGTGGGCGTTCAAGAGTTCTCTCGCTTCCGCTGGCGATGACCCTAGCTTCGTTAGTTCCGGTTGTAGATCCAAAACTTTAAGCCTCAAGTACTCTCCGCTCTGCAGAATGAAACACAACAGATTAGCCATTTGTCAATAGTACTTGTATTTAGGCTTCCTTTATTATATTCTTCATTGATGATGATGAGAATAATTTGCCTGATTTAAAACAATTTGAGAATTCTTTTGAATGTAGATGTTTGGATTCAGATATCACATGTTGGTGGTAAACATCAATCGATTTCCATTTTTGGACAAATTTTGATTCTTTCTTCTTTTCCAGACCGTGATTTTCTTTAAAATTTTCTCCTAAGAGAATCGATCTGGGCAAAAAGAGAACATTAAAGTGAAGAAATCGATTTTTCCCACTACTGGACATTAGATTCTTCAAAACCTATATACGGTAAATGACATACATCGCGTTACGGTCTCCATAGAGATTTAATATAAAGAATGATGATAAGAGAGAGTTATGTGAGATATTAAGAACGTTTCAGGATCTGCTTCTGGACATTTACATCCCAAATTGATGTATTTTATATTTATTATAGCGCTTATCTGAGAAAGTACTAGCAAAGAACTTTAACATTCCTCAGATGAAGTGTGTATGATACCGATTCAAGGGGAGGGACAACCCTAATTTTAGAGTCTGTCCTGAAAAACCGCGAAGGGGCTAAGGATTTATATTTCTACATACATGACGATGGCGTAGTCGGTTTTTTCGACTACGCCAAGATCATTCGAAAGATAGAAATTTTTCGGCTTTTTCATTCTTTTCTCCACTTATTCGATGTAATTTTTCAATTTGAACAAGAATGTATGCTTGTAATTTCTCGAAATGATCCGAATTTTTTTTCGAATTTTGAGGCATTTAAGGAAGAATATTGAGGATTTTGACCCGAAGAAGAGTATCCAAATCAACAGAATTTGACAAATCGGTCTGTAAATTTTCCTGAAGGTACTCTCCATGATTTTGGACAAAATAAGGGTAAATAAGGGTTTGGCGATCCGATGAAGGGGGCACAAACCAGAAAATGAATATGATTAAATTTTTTTTCTTTCAAAAATCAGACTACTCCATCGTTTTTAGATAAAAAAAAATACATACAAACTACATCTCTAGTCCATCATGATTTTCTAAGCCAGACAACTCTACTCCGATCCCATACATCGATTTAATGATCTAACAGATGCATTTGAATTTTCATTCGTTAAAATAATCAAACTTTCCATCAATTCTCTGAAACACCGTATTCCGAATTGATTGTTTGAGCCATTGGAAAACACTCTGGCTTTACACAAATGTATGCTCTGCTCACAAGATACAGTTTTTGAAAAATTCAAATAACCACTGAGCATTTATAGAAAATCTCACAGCACTGTGCCATGCACAGAGAAAACGAGTCTGAGGTGGCTGACCGACTACTCCTTTTGCATCTCGTAAGGGATGGCTGCTATTTTGAAGGCGCTGATGTTTGTTTACGGAGTTAAAATAGTGCTTCACTGTGATATCATCTTCCGTCACAGTTACCATTTCGTCATCTTTCTGTTCTTTTTTAGCGCTGGCTTACGACAAACACTTCCAAAATTTCTCTTTCTGACTTCGCCAAAATTATTTGAAAATACAGAAAAATTCGTGGTTGTGGGAAAGATTGGGGATAATTTTGATATACTTTTTCGCATTTGGAATAAAAATCAATGAATATTTAGAGAAATTCGCATCAAAGATTCACCGACTGGAATGATTTACTCCGCAGTCAGTCAATAATGCAAATCACGGATGGTATCTTTCACACCACGGCAGTGCAGTCATTTTCAGAATCACGAGATTTACATCAAATTATAAGCTGCTGAGAATGCAATGAGTAGGCAGAAACGTAACCAAGTGTCTGAATTGCAACTTGTTGATACCATAGCTCAATTTATTGAACAAATGGTGCCTCGGATAAGCAGTTGGGTTGCCAAGAGTTTTCAATTTCTGGCACCTCGTCACACACTCGGCCTCGGTTACCTTTTTTAATGATGACATCACACCAGAGAAGCTTAGGAGTTCTTAACTATTCGAGTTATTTCTCAAATCATGCAGTTTGATATTAAAGGTCGATGATTGCTTCTATATTTTAGACCGATTGTTATCAATATTTGCGAAAATTTTCCAATTGATAGTCGGAAGAAAAGTATGATTATTTATGAGTACTCGTATGAATCTAGATGCTATTTTCATCTTATTATAAGAGAACATCGAGGATACTTTGATACATTTGTAGTGATGCAAATATTGTGACGATTACAAGCTTCCAGAGCTTCGCTACCATATATCTGTGAGAGATTCTTTGTAGTTTTGAGTATTAGAGAGAATTCCTCGGTCCGTTTTTGCTGATTGTAGCTTTGCTGTCGAGAAATTTCAGGATAGGTGGAGTGCGTCCACGTAAAAATCCAAACAATATTCCAATCGACCACACGCGAATGAAATTTTGGATCTCACCTATATTACCACATAGATTTTTTGACCGAGCCATATAGGTTCGACTTTGATATCAAAGGTCTGTCATATACCTGTTATATAATTGAATCTCTCAAGTGTATACCTGAATGCTAGATTTCGTTTCTGATGACCTTACAATCGTCAATTGTTATCACATATTAGTTCATGGATATAAAATACATTAATTTTTCGATGTCCAAGAGCTTTCCGATCACTCTTACGAACTAAAATTAAGACGAACTCTTTGGTTAAGTTACCCAAGTCATTACCGAAGGACACAGAATAAGAAACAGAAACTTCTGAGCAGTGAATGTTGATTTTATAAAATGTTTGAAGCTGAAACTAATGATTTCATTGGGTGTATTTCTATACTTCTTTTGCTATTGACATGAACTTTGAGGAGTAGCTTTTCTCTCTGAAATGTCTTTTTGTCGAGGGCTGTTATAATACGAATATCAAAATATGTACTTACAATCGTGCTCCGAAAGCTAGAGTATTTGATAACTAAACCAAGAAAGATATCTTGTAAAGACTCGGTGATATTCTGTATATTGGAAGCTCAGTTAACATACAGGATACTGATCGATCCACAGTAATGTAAGGGTATTTGATATACTAGATTTTGCACTTGTGGAATCAGAATTTGGATCAGAATTTTCTATTGAGTTGCTTCGTTAGGACTTGTATCCTTTTTATTGATGTTTTTATCAATGAAGTACCTCAGCAGTGGCTGATCTATACTCTTGAGTTGTACAAGTATTTTTGCGGTACTTTGCCGGTACGTCAGATGTACCTCGATAGTGAGCCCATCGGGATTCGAACAATACTTCAACGTGCAATATTTCTTGTCTGCGTGAGTTCATTGGTCTTTCAGTATTTCCATTGTAAACCGGTAAAATCAACAGTGCACTAAATTTTATGTGGTCCTCTTGGGGCCCATATCCATCTTAGGTGAGGACTCTTCTGGATCAATTCCAGATTGATATTTTCTCTAAGGACTGGTACTCTATCAGAGCTCAAGTCTTCTTTCATACATTGCTTCATAATCTGCCTCATAGTGGTGCTTCATCGTAACTCCTGAAGTATCGTGGTGATATCACCTTTGTACAATATTAATAATCCATCAATAACATCACATAATATTATGTTGGAATATCAAAGCTTATTCGATATCTGTGCGGTACTTCACCGGTACTTGAGCCGCACTTCATTAGTATCAATGCAACTCACTTGTTATATCACCACTAACATGTAGATTTTGTAATATTTTCACTCATCATACATCAAGTGTTTTGTCATCGCTCAAATAATATTCCCACCACTTTCCTGTCGATGCATCCACAACTCAAATAGAAAAATAGAAATAAGCAGTCTTCCTTTAGTATAATTGTTTAACTAATGAAATTTCTGCCATCATGATTCTCACTGCTCAACAATGACTGATTTTTCCAGAATTTCCAAGTAAGGGTCCATCTGAAGTTTACCTAGATCACTTGTCGAAATTCACTCAAAGAGTACTAGATCGGTACTTGCCACGTACTTCAACGGTACTTCATCAGCATTTCTGCAATACTTGATAAGAACTTGGATTCTTTTTGAAACTTCATAACGAAATACTCCAGCAGCGATTCATAGATACTTTGAAAATCTTGTGGAGATACTTCTTCGGTACTTGAACAATACCCAATCAATACCATGACTTAATATTAAGACTCTCTCGGTATCTTTACGGTACTTCATCAGCACCATTGCAGTATTTGAGATATACTCTCGCATTCATCCACCAATGAAGTACAAATGATTATACATTATAATTTTTCCTATCGCTCAACGGTTACTAAGGCTCGGATTCATAGTCGTTAATCCGAAATCAGGATCGGCGGATCAGGAGCGCTGCGATCGCTGTGCCCAGGTGTAAAATGCCTCGCCATGGCGATCGCAGCGCCCTAAATCCGCTGACTCTAAACGACTATGAATTCCAGCCTACATGTTTCCAGTACTTCAGAGTTACTGCATCAGCAACTCATTGTCAATTTGATTCTTGTGGTCTTCTTGTGCTTCCTGCCCATCTCTCATGGGGATATTCTTGAATCAGTTCCAGATTAGTATTTACCAAGATATTCCATCGGGATGAGAATCATCTTCGATACTACTCTCACAAAGTATTCCAGCAGTGTCTCATTGATACTCGAGGAGTATTATAGTGTTACCTCGCTGAAATTTTAGTGATGCTCCATCAAATACCATCACATAATATGATCAAGTACTGTATCAACGCTCTTCTGGTATCCCAGTGGTACTTCACCGGTACTCCAGCAGTACTTCATTGGTACTATTGCAGGATTCATATCATAAATCTGCTCTTATTCACTCGTGGAGTACATTTGACGATATACCATTAGTGTTTCCACTGCTCGACGATCAATGAATTCATATTTCCAGTACTTCCACATTACTGCATAAATAATTCAGTTGGATTCGTTTGCTCCTTGTGAAACATGACTAGATTGCTGCTAAAAATTCTCCCAACCAATAATACCAAATCAATGAATCTTAGGGAAAAAAGAGATCTTTAGATTTCGGAGATTGCAACGGTATATGATTAGGACTGATGAGATCCTCCATCGAAATTCAGATACTCTGTAGTATTCCATTCGTCAAGTACTGCATCAGTGCTTCGTCGATACTTTTGAAGTACTATGGTCTCATCTTTTGAATAATTAGGCGATAGTCGACCAACGCTTCTCGAATTCACTCGCAATTTTCCAGTAGTTTCAATCAGTACTTGGTGGGTACTTAGTCAGTGCCTTGGGGAACTTATGTCCTTCTATTTAGTATTTGCACACTCTCAAAGATCATGGAAAATTATAACATATTCATTCAATCTGAGGAGCAACTTGAACAGGTAAGAAAACAATCATTGCAATGCATTTGATCTAGATTTAAAACGGTTCCCATCTCTTGATATGATTTGTCATGTCTTTTTGGTACATTGCAAAATTATCATCTTGTCTCTATGTATTGAAACGAAATCAGAGCACTATTGTTATCCGGATAGAATCATAGCTTGATGACAACAATTCTTAACCATAATATTTACATCGCATGGAGTATGGAGCAGATAGAATTGAAATCGGAAATGTACTTCATCATGAATTCATCGAGAATTCACAAGTAGATTCAAGAAATAATCAAAGATGGTTCAGAAGTTCAGTAAAATGAATCGACGAACCATGCAAACATCTGGGTCAGAGAGCTAAAGGAAGAAAAAGGGGAGTCCAGTCCAGAAGAGTGACATTTTGCATAATACTCTCTCGACAGTTCATCTCAGTAATAGTATAATATGGTACATTGAACTCGTCTCTCGCTTGAGTTTACTCACATGTCGAGAGTTTTCGTTCTGGAAACGGAACAAGATAGACTACATCAGCGAGAGCTCTACATCTCACGGGAGCGTCTTACATCAGCTCAGAGTATAGAGCTATATCCTGAACGCAATTTTACGAGCTTTGCTTTCAACGTACATAAATGCATACACTCGCAAATGTGCATTTTATGGTCCAGCTATACCGGTACTGACCAGTAATGATGTGAGAGGGAATTGCTCATGCAGAAGCTCCCATGGGTAATTTTTGTCTTTTTGAATTGCAGGCTCGTCCGTTGTGTGAATTTACAAATTTTGATGGTTTGTTATCGTTTATTATTCACATTAAATTGACAAAATCATGGAATGCAAGGATCTATGTCAAATCAGCAAGTTCACAGGAATTTTATGGTTCCATGGGGAGTTTGTATTGTCTCATGATCACTGATAAAGATGATTAGCAGTATTTATTGCAGCTTCCAAATGTAATATTATAGATTTTCGTATAAATTTGAGATGTTTAACTATCTAGGGTAAAATTTCCTTGTATAATTGATGAAGTCAAAACACATACCATGAGTTCGAATCAAAATCCATATGTGCCGACCGAGCACATAAATCTACTAAATTTAGTTTATTATAATATTCTTAAGTTTGTAACCCCCACTCTCTTGATTGTATTAAAAGTTCATCTACAGGACCAGGGTGGACTGAAAATAAACGTCATTCACTATCAGTCAAATGTGCGTCAGCACAAACGTTGTTGGATAAAATAAATTCCTGTCACTCAGTTCAAAATCCAGACTTGTCAACATTGTACAAACTTCTAGGTCAGTACATGATAAATGCATCGATTTTCATGGTGTTTATCATCAACCAAGTCAGAATCCGCCATTACTTCTTCAAAATACAACCATGGGAAGATAGAAGCATTTGATTTGCATCTATATCAAAAACCATCTTGGCCCATTTCTCTACATTTCACTTCTGCAGATGTAACACATGGCTTATGGTGTAACAACATGAAAAGGGGATACGAAAAAAAAGGTAACTTACTTCCCGGTTTATGCAATGCATTCCCATATGTAACTTTTTGGCAACGATCCAAAATTCACCAATCCAACTCGCCCGCCAGTAATATCTATTACTGGGAATTCGCCCCACCAGCTAATGCTAGAATAATTCCATCGTGAGCCGCAAGATGAAATGTTTGCTTGCGACCACCCGCATACATCTTTCAAAAATGTCTATTACAACGATGACATTTGAATACAGCTCATATTAGAGGTAACTATTCAATGGTGTGAAAATTGTTATAATCCATCTTGCTAATGAAATTATGATCGGTTGACACTTATTTGCATGGCGATTCTCTTAATTATGCGGGTGTTTTCATGAGATTCATCATGCGTGAAGCAGAATTGTTAGAATCTTGAGAGTCCAAGTGGAAGAAAATCTTGGGTGCGTTGAGTATTTAAAATATTGGGCGATTGTAGAGCAATGCTGAGTTGATTACGATACTGGTAGTGATCCCTGATGTGAAAGTTCTACGGCACGCTAATTAGGAATGGTGTCCATTAAATTTGATCGAGACTACTGAGGTGTGGTCTTAGCACGGACTGATAATGTTGAATCTTTGTGGAAGAATAAATTTTCATCTTATCATTGTAATTACTTCGATGTTAATTGAGTTGGGCTACAAACTGATTTTTTTCCTGATATGTAATTGAACTGATCCATCTTGACGTATTCTGAATTTACTTAACCTAATAAATACCAGGAGAATTTCATACCCAATCGGTCAGAATGTCAGAAGAATTTTGTATTGTGTCCGACGATTAGATAGTCGAAAGTGGCTCATGTAACTTTTTGAATGACTCTAAGGCTTTAAGAGCGAGAACGGACATCAGCAACTTTGAATCTACTACACTTTCTAATCCTCAAATATTGATTTTGCACTCAAATTTCGGGCAATGAGAACATCACTCCTTATGCAAGACATTCTTAACCTCACAAAAATCTGAGATATTAATTGGTAAACGTGGGTTAGTATCATCTCGTATTGAGTAACCGTGTTAGATCAACAATCATAATTGATGCCTAACCAGGTTCTAACTAAGCATCTCGCTATTTCAATTCTCAACCTCGTCTGATTATGAAATTTGAGCAAGTACTGTATAAAGTTCTAACTAGTGCTCTGGATAGTTCTAAGGAATGAGTTTATCAGAGTAGTTAATCAAAACTTAAAAACTATTGAAGTTCGTTACATCGCCCCGTGAGCAATCATCATCAGTTCACTTGTTTTCCATCTCATGGGAAATTCTCCAGATCGTTGCTTCGGGAATCACTTCCTTATCAAGCAGATTACTATCTCGTTCCATGTATAGTTAATCACGGATCTTTAACGATTGGTGACTATTTTCTGAGTATGTATCGGAGATGGGAGCTCTGCTCAAAGTATATGGATTTGTGCTCTCTGTCAAAGTCACTGGGGATATAGGACGTATCATTCCAGGCATGCTTCTGATCAAAAGTCTCAATGAACACAAAGTTCAAAAATGTCTAGATTTCGAATCATCGGCCAACGAAAGCAGAAAAATCTAACAAGTCCATGCATGGATCTCGCCACTAATTCGAAGGCATTCTTAGCGCTTTTTTCGACCAGTACGATGTACAAAACACACGATGGGACAGTTTATCATCACTAGAGGATGGTATTTCAGTGGATTTTGATGCTATTTGACACTATATCCAATTGATAGATGAAGAAATCACTGATATGGGGATGTGATGTGTGCATGATTCATGCCCTCTCGGACATGCTTATCTTTTAGCTATGGTAAACTATAAGATCCGTAGCGAGTTGTCGAAGTCATTCACAACACCTGATGCTCCAACTGTGCTGACTTCCCCCCCCCCCTTCCTCAGTGTACCTTGTTACTTACTGAAATGGTTCATGGAGAGGAAGGTTAGGTACTTCTAGCATTCAAGTACTTTAGACTCTGCCTTACCGTTTTTTTACAAGCTCAGAAATGTCACCCATTCTATGGTAATATCGCTTTCTTATATTATCAATACTTATACCTGATTTAGACAGGGTAGGCCTCGGTAACTGAGGGAGATCATCAGGTCAATGGGAAATGAGTGGACATTTGTACAAAGCCTGAAGTACTTGAAGGCTAGAAGTACCTAGACTCCCTTTCACTGGGCCATTTTAGTGAAACGGGGGGGGGGGGGGTCAGCACAGTTTGAGCATCAGGTGTTGTGGATGACTTCGACAACTTGCTACGGATATTATAGCTTACCATACCTAATTGTAAGAGGTGAGCAGATCTGAGAGGACACAGCTGCAATGAATGGACAAGTCATACACATTATGTCACTAATTTTTCGATCTGCTAACTGGATGTTGTGTCAAATATCATCAAAGCCCGTTGAACGATCATTCTCTTGTGATGATGAAATGTCCCAAATACTTTTGTACATCGTACTGATCGAGAAAAAAAACGATATAGATGCGTTCAAATTAGTGACCAATCCATGCATTGACTTGTTTAGTTTTTCTGCTTTAGTTGGCCGATAACTCAAAATCTATTAGACATTTTTGGACTTTTTTGCCCATTCAGACTTTTGATTGCAGAAATATCAGAAACGACATGTTTGGGCCCCCACAGCATTTAACAAGGCGCAAAAACCTATCCATTTTGACCGGAGTCCTCGAAAAAACTCAGAAGCATTGTCATTGATCCAAGGGAAGTACCTCATAACGGATAATACGGGTGGAAGCGGGATTTTGAAAGGTGAGGCAGGCGAGTGACCAATATTGAACATTTCCTACGCATTCTTATATTGCACTACTTCTCTTGCATTCCTGCCAAGTAAAATGTAATACAATAGGCATTCATAATGCTAGAATGAATTAGGTAGCTGACGAGAATTAAATAAGTTTGGACAAGAATTCAAGCGGAAGTACGATGTTCAAGAGATTGGAAAAATTATGAGCACAGAACTCCAGGCACCAATCAAAGAAGACCACCGTAATGATTCTCATAAAATCACACCTTCAAACATTTGAATATCTTCAAAAATCCATCTATTAAAAATCAATGCATCTCAAATGATCGAATGTACAAATGCGTGAAAGCGCCAATTAGAAAATGGATGAATTAAACCACAAGCATGCATGGGATAATCAACTCTCACCACAAAAGAGACTTCAACATAATGAACGAGACAAAAAAAAATAAAAGGGTTAAGAACGTGGGCATGTATACAAAATAGTCTTGCTGCTCTTCCTTTGCCCTGCAGCACGTAAATTGCCACTTTTACATTACGAGTTCATACGCGCCAGTTTGTCTGATGATGTTGTGGCCATCGAAGAACCGGTACTCGAATTTTCAAGTAGATACTTTTATATTCGGGAACGGAGTGAAAGTCCGCACAACATCGGGAGTCACGGGATGCTGAATATAAGGACGTCTGAATTTTTTATTTTTTTTTTTTCTTCAACATCTCTGGGATAATACATGCCGGTCAGTTCGATGCGTGAGTTGTGTGCATTATAAGTAAGTATCGGTCGAAAAGTCGTCGATCGCCTAAAGGTCTTGGTTTTATACACGTGAAGGGAATGAGATGTTTGAAATGAGTTCAGGAGTGAGTAAGTATTTCGGTTTGGACTTTCTTTTTGGATGCTGCGCGTTGATTGGGAGAATGAGCTCTTTAAATTGTAAGAAATTACTGGGTTTGGAGATACCATTATTGAAGAAATTGCAACCTTCGTGATTTTGGTTATTCATTGTTTGACGGGTGAGCTTTAGTTGTGGAAAGCAGCCTTGAGAGAACGGGAAAGATTTGTTGAAATTTGGAGCATGTCACGAACTTTATCGATTGGTATATTTGAATTGAGGAAGTTATAGTAAAATTGAGACGAATTATATCTACTCTTTGTGTCGTTTCAATTTGATCCAGATAATTTTAGGGGCACCGATGAACAAGTCCGGATTGAAGATGCGAAAAAAATTGAAAAAAAAAGCTAGGGCAGAATTATAGCTCAGTCAGTAAAGTACATCGACAACTGCACAAAATCTCAAAGTGGGAAGTTTGATAATTTTCAAAAATAAGTTGCCTCCATGGGACTCCACGTAACAACAGCTTGTTATGTCATCCTATGGAACAGCGTATGCATTTCGTGCTAAAAACTTTTCTTTAGGAGAAGTGCCGAAGAATCTGGTCCTCCCGAAGACCGAAGTTTTGCGGCACTCAATATACTATATAATATGCAGAAATTCAGTTAATAGGGATATTCCCAGTAGGTTGTAAGATAAAATCTTGCTAATTATATATTGGTCACCTGATCAGCAATCAGATATAATCACCTGTGCAATATTGTATCCCCCACGAATATCTTACAAATAGGAATTTGGAGACTATTATTTTACCGCTAATCAAATAGTTGAAAGAACTCCTTTTAAATATGATAATATTATTCGTGTAATAACTGATGAAAAATTTTTTCGTCCTAGAAGTGCAACAACGTCGATTGGATATTTTCTGTGTGGACCTCACGTAAAATTGATTTTCATTATCTACATTTTAGAAAGTTTCACTTGTTCCGCTTTTCACGAGTAATATGTGACATTGGTTTCCCAAGCTCATCCGAAGATTGTACAGAAACTTTTTCCTAATTGATCTGCTCGCTCTTGTTCTGAAAATATTTCCAGATGGTCATGTACCTCGCGAAGAGAATTCTCAGACATTAGATCGCAAGCTTATTGAAAGTGAAAAAACTTTCAAATATTTCGTAGTCTAAAGGTGTATCTAACAAACCCCCAATACTGGTCTCTAATCATCATTGATTTACGAGTAAATACTGACTGTAGTATATCGACTTGCAATCCTGTTTTGATCATTTGTACCCATATGCGGTACATGTTTGCTCAGAGATGCTGTCGACTTGTCGATACGGACAAGTTTTTTTTTAACCACCAAGTAACGCGACGAACTAAAGTTTCTTGACGTATTTGAAATACCTCAACCTAGAGTAAATTCGGAATTCAATATCATAGCAGTTAGTCAAAACTCATTTTTTGAGATCACAAATATTGGTTGGATTTTCAATTAAACGAAGACATTACAGAAATCGTACAAAAAGGAAACAATGGTTATCAAGGTTACAATGTTGATGATAAATTCAAAAATAATCTTGATGGAAATATTAATAGCCCTATTCATGTGGAATATATCGGTTGTTCAAAATCAGCCCTTTGTAAACGATCATGAGACTCGCTAACACAAATCCGAATTTTTAATGAGGATAATCTCTAATTTGTGGTCTCTCTAAGGGAAATACAGGGCAATTTGTATGGACGCCGTAAATGTCATCTATCACTAACAAAGATACTAAAAAAACATTCATCATGAATATATTTGGACGATGACTTTTGACAGTTTCCTAACCTATGACTCCAAATTTGGTTCAATGTCGAACCCGTATGTTTGCAACAAAAGTATTCCCAATGAGTTCTCACCAATGATATAAGCATCCAGAAGAAGAGAGAAATATTTTTTTGCGTGTCCGATCACACGAAGAGTGCGAGAAAGAGTAAAACATTAGAAGAGGATAAAAATGTTATTCTTGGTGAGTGGTCAATTTTGCAATACCTTCAGGATATTTTGAGCAAGATTACTCATTCGAAAAAAATCTTGAAGGCTCACGAACTATTTTAGAAACATTTACAGGTTTGCGTATTGTACTGAAGGCTGAAAAAGATTGATGGTGTCGAAGTCACGTTTAACTACATATTTGAGTATTCGTATCATCAATTGAACAAAATAGCCAAGGAATTCCCTATTCAAAACATAAGTACTCGTTCTACTGTATGAAACTGATATCATCTTCCAAAAATGGAGAAAGTTCCAACATCTTCCGAATTTTTATTTTAGCTTTCATTTTAGCACATATTATTCCATCTGCCACTCCTCCACGACCGAAAGCATGGGTATTGATTTGTATATTATTGAATTTCTGTTTCAGAATTCAATACTCTGACACTGTAACGAACACAAGAGTTGTAGAGTTCTGTACTTGAGTACTATTCAGAAGTGTTCACAGGAAAATCTGGATTAACACTTTCACTGCAATGGGCTCCACCGGTGGGGCCCACGCGTCCAACTCTGTGTGCGGCGGTGGTCAAAATCTCATTGAATGGGCCCCACCGGTGGGGCCCATAGCACACAGGACCCGAACGCGATTTTCGCCGTCGCAGTGAACGTGTTAACGACCAAATTGAAGTCTTCAGGATTTCAATAAGTATCTGATCTCATGTTTATGAAAAACACGCAAACTGACTGGTTGTCATTCATTAATATTCAAAAAATTAGAGCAACTTTTCCGGAAATACCCCACTCCACAACTATTTGTTACCATCTCTCAAACTCATCACCTGTGTTTCGTTTTTCATAGTATCAGTTTCAATAACCACAAGCGTTCATCTTCTTTGGACGCTGTCGGATTTGAAAATTTTTCTTGATACCGTATATTCATTATTCTTCTCAGCAAGCCGATCACCATTAATGCGATATACTTTTATGACATTGTAGCATCTTACTCGGATTGTTAGAAAAATGAGAAGATGAATCGGTTTCTTGGCTGCAGCTCCTCAAAAAATATGCCCTTACAGAGTTTGGGCTAGTCCAAGAACAAAATTAAAAACTTTTTATTGGAGACTGTGACTTGTTGATCAAGAATTTCGGCAACGTGAACTGGCAAATATCATCATCACGATATGAGCAATTGAAAATTTTCATGAACCATATCATACACGATCAATTATCATTTTATCGGTGGTTCCATCTATCTCTGAGCTAAAAACCGGCGAAGGTGAAATTTCTTGTTTTAATAGTCAACACAAGCCATTCTATTGATGGGGAGCGGAAATAAAAGCACAGTACCTAGAGCAAAAGGAACTCATCTCAAAGTAAGCAAAGGGCATTCCAGTTGATAAACTAAACGTCATTGGCAAATCTGATCGAACAAGGCGCTCACAAAACCAGTATTGCAAGGTTTCCCTTTTTGCCCTTTTATTATCTCTACTTCCTCAGACTTCTTTTCAGCTCATCGATGTACCAAGTCTTTTGTATCTTTCGAGATAAGGGTATTTTCCGTTTAATCTATAGATAGACTTTTCATCCACGATCAGATCAGAGTACAAGCATTAGAGATTCAAAGTACAACATTGTGTTCCAGATATAATCTTGGATCAACTTTAAACAATCTTAACAGGTTCTTATTTTTCAATCCTGTATGGAAGATCAATTTGACTCCTTCTACGTTGGTATCTATTTTTCAATCGTTAAACGTGTGAGATTTATGGCTCAACTTGAGATCGGTTATAGGCAGTACGCTTTCTTGGCTACTCGAAAAGATTCGGAATCAACTTGTAGAATTGATTTATGAATTGTTTGGAGATACGCGGATAAATCTTGACAGAGGAGAAATAATATGCCACAAATTGAGTCGAATTTCTCCAATTGATTTTTTGACATGATATATGGGAGTTTTTCTTTTTTTTTTTGGCCAGCTTACAAGGTTTGAAATGAATACTGATTGCGTTTCTAAAGTCTGATTACTGAAAAATCAGATAAGAAAATTACAAATGTCCTCATAAAGGGATGCAGATTATTTGAAAATTACGAAAAGGCCCCGTCATTCGTGACAATTTTCAGCCATTTACGACTCAAAATCACTCATTTCTCTCATTCAAGACGACGCTTCTTTGATAGAGTTGAAATGCAGATACTTTGATCGTCATTTCGAGTAAAAATTGACAGGCTATTAAAGAAATCTTGAATGTCAGATAGTTTTGCTAGATTTTTTTGGCACTGAATTCTTACCCTGAGTAAAGCAATGACAAGTCTGGTGCCTCCACTTTGCAGAGCAATCGTTCCAATCGTCGTAGTCTTCGGTTTTGCTCCCGCTGTTGTCGTCTGTTGTGTCGCACTGCTACAGGCGACATCGTTTTCGTTGCGTCCATTTTCCCGGGTCACCGGAGGCTCTGATTCGCAACCGTTCACCATATTTTCCTTATATTCAGCCGACGTTGGACGCTAAATTCGACAATACGTATTTTCTCTTATCACCATTCAATTTTTTCCATGCGCACCCGATCCAAGTTTTGATCGTTTGATGAAATGATAATGGTTTGACGAGGGTTGCATTTGGTGAATTGATGATATTCTTTTCTGGTTGATTGACGAATCAAAATTTTGATTAAGGCTGAGTAGAAGTATTGGTCGTCAAATGATTCTATGGTGGATGAGTTGTAAATCTTTCTATTATGATGATGATTATGGTAATCAATCATCAAATTCCACTCGAATGGGATTTGATTTATCGAGTATTGTTCATTAAATGACGTGGATACAAAATGGAATGAGGATTAAGTGAAATAAATCTGGATGAGGTGCACTGCAATGAGCTGCTGTGATGGCAGATTTTATGTGTTTTAAAATCCCAAAGGAGATCGAAGCAATCAATTTTCTAACCTACTGATGCAATTCAAGTGGCTAAAGCGAGCACCAAAATAGGAATGAGTCTATGTCTACGATGTTACAATTATGGATTGATCTGCGCCAAGTTTCAAATTGTGAAATAGCTCCTGTGGATTGAGACTCATTTGACAGTCAAATCAGAAATTTTCTCGAGATTCGATGGTCAATTGACGATTCTCACCCTCAATGTGATCCCACTTTATTATCTGAATAAACTGTCACACAGCACGTCATTCTAATGCACGTCTTGAAAACTTGATGTTTGGAATTGATAAGCTTTCAAGCAATCTGAACATGAAATCTCTGAAATGTCAGGATGCGGTCAACCGAGGCTCCTTTGACCACTTGACTACCATGAACCAAACTTATCCTGGCAATATCATACGACCAGATGTTCTTAGGACATTTCCACCCTGCTCACTTTGAAGATGAGGCATGGATTTTAGAACGAGCTCCAAAAGTGTTTTCCGTAATGAAATTGTACAAATTTATCACCAAAACTACACCAAAGTGGTCAAAATATCTTTCTTGTCTACAACACTCTCAAAATCATAAATAACATTCATAAAAGTTATCTCAGATATCTACTCTATCAGCTCTAGAAATTTTTGTCCAAATTCCAAAAAAGAACCATCTTTACCACCAATAATCTTACTTAATCAAGACTTCATGATATCATAATCCACTCTAATATCTCATGTAACACACGTAGAAACCAAGGAAATCCGAGTCTAGCCAAACAAATTGCATGCACCAGCTGCATACGTTATACATATTCGTCTAGTATAACGCGTGGCTTAGTTTTCGGTGAAACATTATTCTGGTCCGGGCTGCTCCAGGAGCCGCACGCAATATAAGATACTATCTACATTGCTTTTGCTGCAAGCTCCGCAACTCCCATAATGTAAATTCGGCCGACCAGAGACTCGGTTCTTGAGCCACGACGAAAATAGGTCTTTTTACTTGCTCGCATCTTTTTGCGCTGTGTTGCATCGCCACCGTCATACTATATACTAAAGCCAATGCTTATTTTGCGAGGTTATATTGCATCGGTCGCGAGTTGAATACCACGTCAAGATTTATTATCGACTTTAGCTGGGTGTGTTTCAATCATATATATATATATATATATATATATATACAACCACCCCGTGTGGTTATTCCATGTTCATAGCAGCCAGTGGACACTCGTTTTCTGTGATATGAATTAAGGTTTTTCATATGAGAGCCACCGTGAAATTAATTTTGCTCTTGTATACATCGGATGTGTTGTTATCGGCTGTTTTCTTGTGATCGCTTTCTTCTATACCGATTTATGACGGTCATCGATTACCTCCTATTCATAGATATTGTGTACATCAATTATCATCTTGTTTCTTTTGAACAGTTGAATTTCATCTTGAGATTATTTGTGGCGATGAATTTGTAAAATATTCACCTCCAATTGGAATTATTCAAACAGTTATTGTATACTTGTTCAAAACGATGCTCTGAGAGAAAAGTTTCTATGAACCGAGCAACGAGCAGCAAGCTTTGTTCAAATGATGAGCTTGCAAGCTCTGGCGCTTATACCGAAACCTGCGCGTCTGAGTTATAATATAGGTATTTCCATTTTCTGTGAGGAAATATCACTTTTTGACACGCTGTGCGAGAAAGTGGAAAATCAGTGCGGAAGAGACAATTTTCCGCACAGCGTATCAAAAAGTGATATTTCCTCACAGAAAATGGGAATACCCATATTGTAACTCAGACTCGCAGGTTTCAGTATAAGGACCAGAGCTTGCAAGCTCACCATTTGAACAAAGCTTGCTGCTCGTTGCTCAGTTCATAGAAACTTTTTCTATAATAATCTATAATAGAATATTTTCTATAACTTTTTCATAAAATAGCATTCGCGCCTCGATCATGAGGTTCGCTGCTTCCGAGCGATTATTTCGACCCTGGCTTGCGGCTCGGGCCGAGAACCAATGACTCAGAAGCGAGCTACCACCTCATAATCTCGGTGCAAAATCTACTATTCCCGCACAGAGTATCGAAAAAAAGTTTTCCCACCCTTTTATCGAAATGTACTATTTCGATATTACACTGAGCGAAAATAGTACATTTCGATACAAGGGTGGAAAAATAAGTTTCACACCCGTGTATCGAATACTATTTTTTGACAAACTGTGAGAGAAAGTGGAAAATCAGTGCGGAAAAGCTATTTTCTCGCACAGTGTGTGAAAAAATATACTCTGCGCACAGTTCTTCGGCTTTTATCGACAAATTATCAAGAAATTGTTTGATATGTGCGTGCAAACCCTGATTTGAGCAATTTTTCGTTGTTTCTGAGCTCACAAAATCGCATGAACTTGACCTTTGCCTGCAGCTCAGACCAAAAACTAATCGCTCAAAAGCGAGCTACAACCTTTAAAGTTCGGTGTAAAATGTATACTATTCTGCATCCTCATGGTGGTTCCGACCCTTCCGATTCAAGGATTTTCGACTCTGTTCAAAAGCCCATTTGGATGCAGAAAATTTGTCATCAATATTTTCGACCTGGTATTTAATGTAGTGGCTGGACATGTATGGAACCAAATAACCTCATATTCACGAATGTATGCCCTTTTCAAACTCGCAAATACCGATTGTTGAAAGAGATAGACAACGTTCAAAATTAATTGTCAAAATTGATCATTTGAATGAGTAATAATGGCAATGTCATCTTCCCGGCTCAAACTACTTAGACTCATTTTTGTTTGTCCAAGTCAGGGCAAGAATAGTCAAAAAATAAATCTTGCAGTCAAGCTAGGTTAAATTATTTCTATGAATCCAATAATATCCCAAAACTCTGAGAAATGGATGAATCAAGAAATTCAAACAATTGCCACAGTACATCATACAAAACAGGAGTTGCGCCAACGAAATAAGCATCGCAAACTCTTGTGAAAAAAAAAATTGACAATCGTTATCCAATCAAATTGCACTCGAATCTTGCAGCATTGTAATCTCTCTTATTGTCTGATAGACTGACGTCACCCACACATGCAAAATGCACTCGCGGATTTCACCAACTGCACGATACATAATACGCGAGTAAAGATTTGCCTCCGGCAGAAGCAGCAAAACAGCAACATCAGCAGTAGTTTTATATACAAGAGGGTAAAACCGGCCTGACTGGTGGCGTCCTGTCGTCCCTACCAACAAGAAATATATCAAGGTCCAAGAGTCAACTTTCGGCTCTTGGGCACCCGCATGCACACACCCATCTATATATCTACATTTCGACGTCCTTCTCATATTGTACACACTTTGTTAGACTTTAAAGGGTCAGAAAAAGGATACCAGGGACGTATTGATCAAATTTTTCAAATATTGAATGAATTTTGAGGTTTTGAAGTCTGAAGGAAAACTGAGAACTTGAGGTTTTGTCAAGCGCCTGGACATAAGTATTCCAACGGATGCTTTCGGTACTTCTCGTATTATATGATGCGTATGCGATGTCAAGTTGCCGGCCGGTTGCGGTTTTACTTAGGAATAGTAAGCCGGTAAAACGTGCTGGTTGAAACGTCTGGACAGCTTGCATGCGCGAAACGAAGTTAACTTTAGAATAGCACTGGACACTGATTGAGCTTTTCGTAGAGACTGGTACTCCAAGCCTTATTCCGTATTGCCGGTCACGAGCTTTACTTTTGCGCTGAAATTTCATTTCTCTTGTTTTGGCACTTTCTTGGATTATGACGTTGTTATACTCGACTGTGTACTTTTTAAATATTCTAGAAATCTCTCCTCCCTCACTTGTAAGAATGATTTTGAAACATATCAATTTTTCACATCATTGTTTTCGATCGAATACAAATTTCAGTGCTTCAAAATCTACTATGATTGTAAACATTGTCGAATCGAAAACTTCACCATGCATAGGTCTTTTAAAATTGGTAATGAAAAGCAAGATATAAAATTGTGAAACAGAGTAAAACCAAGGAGAATTTTGAAAATTTCGCCTCATTTTGATCTAATGAGCAATTTCACGTATCATTTTGAGAATTTTGGGCAAATCTTGCATTTCAAAATTCTTATCCCATTCGGAACCTCGCCTCGATGCATATTCTTGTTCCAACGAATTGTGCATATAGAGTTACATTTGCGGTTAACTCTTATGCGTGTACGGCTTCTCTGGGCTTGTTTTATTATATTATTAGTCTCAGCCTTGAATTTTACAGTACAGAACACGCTTGAGTTACTCCGCGGTACAATAAGTGTAAGACGGCTGTCACACTCTACAATTAGTCTGCATCGAAGATGTACCTAATAGTCAACCCATTGACTTTTCCTTTCTTATGCACTTTTATCAATAGTAGACAGATACAAGACTCTCGCATTGAATACCGAGACCGATTGTGTTCTTTTTCCAGAATGTGGAAAATAAAAAGGGCTGACTCGAATAAGTGCGTCACAAAGATAAGTTACGAATTGTCAGTTCTTAACTGAATTTGTGACCTTTTTTCTGTGTGATTTCTGCTAAGCGTCAGCGAACAGATCACATGCCAAATTTAGCTAACATGATTTAAACATGCCCATATATCCTATAATTTTCCTGTAGGAGAATGATTTTCGATATTTAACGAAGAATCATCATTCTGTGTGGCGTTGAAGGAATCAGGATAATTTTGAAGTATGCAGAAAAATCTATCACACACATCTTTCAACAAACAATCAAAAAGAGACTATTTTTGTCTCTTAAATATAACGATATTTTGTTTTCCTCAATCTCGAGATCTGGTTGAAACTGTTAAAACTCTGATTCAGTCCATTTTCGTGAACTGTCTACATCCAATTACTGGATGAATCAGACTCGGGGGCTCAGACTTGTAATTTTTTCAAATTGCCAGAGTCTGCGTTCTATCTGACGAACTTCTAAAACCTAACAGTCCACGATGCCACCATGATACGAACTTACGACCAAGAATTAGCTGAAAATGTTACAGCTCACACACAATTTCGATTGATGATCACTCAAACAACATCAATCCACGTGTAGCACCCTAAACACTCACAAAAGAGCACAACTAACTCAAGCCATAATTTTTACCATCAACCTAATTGAAATTTCATTCAAACACTGGAACAAATGCCCCAAAAAAAATATTAGAAATATTGAAGCAAACCTAGTCAAACATCTAAATCAACGATCAAAACTTTTCCGTGTGGCACGAGTAACACGTGCATTAGCCGGGTGCATAATAAATACATACGCGAGAGCGGTATATAAACGCGGTGATCCGGCACGATCGGCGCACAAACCGGCACTGAGGTATCGAATGAGCTACCATCATCAGTACAGCAGGGAGGCATCAGACATCAGAGCCATGCGCGGATAAAGATAGAGGAGTGGAGAGGCATGAGCAATGCTTTTGAGAGGGTAAATGCTCTGGAGGAATTCTTAGGTAAACCTTACTTTGGGTACCCACCCGATCATGCCTAAATTTAGAGAATTCGCAAACTAGTGCTGAGTGAACGTGCCAGCAGACTCAGAGATCTCGTGCGCGTCAAGAGCTACGCGTTTTTGGCAATTGGATGCTCGTGCGAAATGGGTGACTTGGAAATATGACTTTTGAATGAGCACGTATCATATGTATCATTCTTATAAATATATATCTAAAAGGAAGGTTAATGCTCAACTCATAAATGCCTCCTGAAGACTCTACCAACTGATTGGAATATCTTCATGTGAATTGTTTTTTTGGGTCGATTAAATTTTAAGATGAGATTTAGTACATATTGGAAGTGACCAAGCACCTATTTGTTCCTTTTTCAGAAGTTACTATATCAAAATATGAATGAGACAATGTTGCATTGATGAATGTAGAACAAACTCTAAAACTGCTCCATTTGCTGAATGAGAAAATGAATAGATATGTTCCTTATTCATACGAGTTGTGTGTTAGTTTTTGTACAGTTCGTAGATTCTCTAGGTACAAACGAATCAATTTGTGACATACATATCTTAGAAATTTAGGAAAAATCTAATGGTCCCACACAATCCTAAGATTTGATTACTGTGGCAAAAATGTGACAACTCAACTCTCCGCCAAATTACACTGAGAATGACAAGAAAGATCAACTGAGTGATCCAAAAAACAGCTCTCCTCCCTCGAAACTCCAAAATTGCTCCGGTTATCAAAAAATCCCGAACCACGTGTCTCCTAAAATTGAGGAAAAAGTTGAAAATAAAATTGCATTTGACCTACAATGTGACCTTGATGGCTTTTTGGAGGTCAAATTTTATTCCTCAAGCGAAAACTCCTAGTTTAGATTCCAGATACTCCAAGAACACAAAATTTCACTTACAAATACGAGTTATGTCAATCTCTTAAACGACCTCTGGGGCCCACTAACTGGATAGTGATTTAACGTACCAAAGCTAGAGCGAGAGTCTAGATTAGCGAAGTTTTTCTCAGAAAAGTTCCTCGAACTCATATCGACACTTGACCTGTGATCTTGAGCTTGAGCTTGACTTTGATCAGAAGCCAGCTCGATTTTCAATATTATCACTATTTGTACATTGAATCTTGAGAATGTTGCCAATTTTGAACCTATATCACTCGTCAATTCCGTACGACTCTTGGAGGTCATTTTGAGGTCATGAAGCTCTGGATAGTGGTTCAACGCGCCAGAGCACGGGCAATACTCTGGATCAAGGAGTTACTTTTAAAATAATTCCAGGCTTCGTTCGACCCTTGACCTATGACCTTGAGCACAACTTCGACCCTAATTAGAGGTCAACTCCGAATCCCTATTTACACTCTAAACCCTGAAAATGCAATAAATTTCGAGGCCGGATAACTCTGCCACTTCCGCAGATGATACTCAAAGTTCCATTGAGGTCACAAGTCTAAAGAAGAGTTCCACATGCCAGAGCTGAGACAATATTCTGGTTGGGGAGGGGGGGCTGTTTTACCAAAATGTTCTAGATTCCGTTCGGTCCTTCTTGTGACTCTGATGTTCTGGGTTTTGATAAGTGAGACACGATTCTCCTGATCCATCCTGTTGCCTCTGCTCTAGCACATCGAAATACTGTTTAGAGGCTTGTGACCTCAAAATGACCACATTTACGGGTTCGAGGGAGAGATTTCTGGACATTTCTGGGCTCAGAATTCATCACATGTGCAGGGTTCAGAGTCATGAATAGGGATGACCAGACTGAAATTCGACTTGAACTCAAAGGGGCCAACATTAGGCTTGAGGTTACGGGACAATAGTCGAGCGGATTCTGAGATTTTTGGCGAACAGCATACATCGATCAAGCCGAGGAAAACTTCCTTCCCAAATAGCTGGTCGCGGGTCCTGCTGGGGTGCTCAAGTCCAAAAGCGGGCACATTGAACAAGTACAGGCCACCATCGGGGTCGGTGAATGATGTGTATCTCTTCGACCATCTCGTGAACGGAATCTACCAGTACCCCTTGCGCAGATCGATGGTTGAACAGTACCGTGCGTTGCGAATCTTTTTGAGTACCTAGTGGATGACCTAATTCGATTGGGTGACCTCGTTGGCATGTTTGAAGTCATCGTGAGAAAGACGCAGACCTCGACCACACTGGTGATCCGCATCTCTTGGACCAGGCTGTTAATGGTGCACTTCTCCGCTGAGTACTGGCGTAGAGGTATCTCGATTGGCTACGGATCCTTCACCCTGATATCATGCTCATCAAAAGATTTCCGTGCCAAGGCGCCGGTATCATCAAAAGTCTTGATGTGAGTCTCCAAGATCTCCCTGAAGCAGGCCAGGTGTTCCAGTACGGACGAGCGAGTGGTTAACCTGGCTACAGGTGCACTGCCGCAGCAGTGGGGACAATTCGAGGTTTGGCAGGGCCAGGAGGGCGCGGATGTATTTTCTCCTTCCCAGGTACAAGCTCGTGGTAGTGGATTGCCTCCTGCTCCTTGAGCAAGCGTCGGCCCAAGATTTTGCCTGGTCGTGAGTGCTCTGATATACAAATATTGTGGTGCAAATTAACTCCTTCACCCGTACCTCGAGGATGCATTGTCCGGTTATGGCCATCTCGAACCCATCCATGGCGAAATTTGCCCTGTGGTGTGGAGTTAGTCGGATCACAGTGTCCGGGGTATATCTCGGGGCGCGATGAATTTGTCTGTGGCTGCAGAGTCAATGAGAGCGTCCGGCTGCCTGCCCCCGATGTCGATGCAAACCGCAGCCATGAGGTGGCTGGTGGCACCGGCTGATGCGATATTTATTACGGCTTCTGATGGCAGAAGCGGGCGTATCCATGGCTGTTGCCGCTCTCCGTCAGTTTCCAATTGGTGTCGTCCGCTGCGAGCATTGTGGACCGTTGATACTGTGGGTGGTGATTGCAATATGGCAACAGCTTGCCCCCACGTCCTTGAACTCGTAGATGGCCCTCGAGTTTTTTTCTGGTCTTTGAACCTCTGCTTGAGTGTTGTTGCTCGAAGTTGGGTTGGTCTGCCGAGTGGCAATCTGGCCGACAGCCTCGTCAACTTCAAGTTGCAGCAACTCGCCTACATTGGTGGGTGACGCCCCGTACAGGTGTAGGCGGATGGTCCTACACAAAACACTAATGACGATAGTAACCTGGTGGCCGACGTAGCAAGTGGCTAGCAAGTAATTGGTGTCTCTCGATGAATATCTAGACTCCTTTGCGCTCACCCTACATTTGTCAATCAGCTCAGCGTTGGGACGAAGATGCATCAACGATAAATCGTGGAGTGTGAGCAGGAATTTCTTGAATCTCTCCCATTCGACGACGAGGCATTTGTAGCATGCTGACCACGATATGGTGTCGTTCTTCAGCGCGCGTACAGCCATCTGCACTTCGGAGGCCTTTACACTTCCCGAGAAACCGGTTCGTGTTTTTAGACTCAGCCCCGGAAAAATTGGCAGGCGTGGGTGACGTACTTGGCAACTGGCGGAACACGTCGCGGAGTTCGTCTATGACTGCGATCACATCTGCTGTTCAGGCTTGGACCTGGGGTTTCGCCTGTGGTTAACGAACAAGTGCAAAAGCGTCCACTTCGGCTGCAATTTCGGCTCCTGCAGCCGTCGGTGGTACTCGCTGGGGAGTGGCGTCGTGAGCTGGTTCGGCCACGTCATATCCCTCGAGCTCGAGGACAGTCAGCAACAGTTGCTGTCGTTCCGGTGCACCGGGACACAGTGGTGAAACATGGATTTTGGGCTACGAATCATATCCGCACGAATTCTTGCCCGATTGACTTTATTTGAAAGAAATTCTCTTCTTCCGCCCTCCACCACGTGGCACTGCAACAACTTTAATTAACACCGCCCTGGAATCTCGGGAGGGCATTGAATGTTGGATGATTCACCCGTTTGTGATGGATTGCAGGTGCCCAGAAATCGGCAGACTCGGAACTATAATGATATATATGTTTTCTAGACCACTTTGAAGGAGGATTAATAACCTGGGGAATACACAACGATTTGCGGGATCTGGAGGACACTCCAAGCACCATTTCTGTCAAACACAGGTCTTGTGCACAGGAAAGTAACAAGCTCTTGCCTCGAATACAGGGCAACATTTGATGCCCTCCCAAGACTCCAGGACGATTTTAATCAAAATTGTTGCAGTGCCACGTGGTGGGGGGTAGAAAAATGGAGACAACCTCTTTTGAATCAAGTCAATCGGTCAAGAATTCGCGCGCATACGATTTGTGGGCCAAATTTTATGTTTCACCCTACTGTGCGGTGGTGGAGCCGATCCGCTCGTTGACAGCCTTGCTACTGTGTTGATAACTCCGCCATAGCTCTGATACTGTGCAGGTGTGGCGTTTCCGGATTGTCTGAATGAGGGCTGGTGTTGCTTTCGTTGCGCCAAAGGCACGCGTTCGAGTGGCACTGTACGCCTCGCAGTTCATTGGGCGCCACTGGGTGTTTTAACATTCCCAGCAGTAACACTGAACGATTGCCTGGTTGTCCAAGTGGCGGGTAAATTATGCTGCAGCCTACTCACCAGGGAGTGGGTCTTCATCACCCGATGAGGCGTAGTGGTTTTCGACTCGATCCCCACGTTTGGAGCCGAATTTGAAGGAGCCTTGGCGGTGGCTCTTGGCAGATCGGCGTGACCCACGAGGCGAGAATGGTGGTCCATCTCACAAATTGAAGAGTATTGACTCGTGACGATATCATCACGTCTCAGGAGACGAAGAAAGCCGAGCACGTGTACACTCCCGCGCACGACATTTCATTGGATGTGAATCAACAGAGTAACGAAGAATGACTTTGAATAGCATTGGGATGGCAAGGTTGGGAGGACACTGAATACGCTTTGATCGTGGTTATAGCTGACGCGGTAGCCAAAAACCGTAATTGAAGACACGTACACTGCATTCTTTCTAGACACTAGGCAGCACCAACACGCGGATCATACGTAGGGATCGCGGCTCTCTACAAGATTACAATGTAACGGTGAAGTGGGACTGATAGTAATGAGTCGCGGTGACATGGTCAGTGTGACGCGCATTCGGTCAAGTAGCAACTGACGGGAAGCGCCCGCGTCAGTGCTAGGCAAAGACTTGATGATCCTTGGGCTCTGAGGGTGCGTCCACAATTGAGCGCGGGCGCGTACCCCCGTGCTCCCGCGCGGCTCCCACCATAGAAAAATTAGGGTGCGTCCACAATTGAGCGCGCGCGCGTACCCCCGTGCTCCCGCGCGGCTCCCGGCGCGCGCGCTGCTCCTACCATAGAAAAATTAGGGTGCGTCCACAATTGAGCGCGCGCGCGTACCCCCGTGCTCCCGCGCGGCTCCCGGCGCGCGCGCTGCTCCTACCATAGAAAAATTAAGGTGCGTCTACAATTGAGCGCGCGCGCGTACCCCCGTGCTCCCGCGCGGATCCCGGCGCGCGCGCTGCTCCTACCATAGAAAAATTAGGGTGCGTCCACAATTGAGCGCGCGCGCGTACCCCCGTGCTCACGCGCGGCTCCCGGCGCGCGCGCTGCTCCTACCATAGAAAAATTACGAAATTCCCTTGTCACCTATAGCTAGTGCACTACTTTCAGAGTATACACAACTGATGGGTGCTCCAGTTCTATATACTTTGAAAGTAGTCGGTAACGAGGAAAACTTGTAATTTCTCAATGGTAGAAGCAGCGCGCGCGCCGGGAGCCGCGCGGGAGCACGGGGGTACGCGCGCGCGCTCCATTTGTGGACGCACCCTTACGAAATTCCCTTGTCACCCATAGGTAGTGCACTACTTTCAAAGTATACACAACTGATGGGCGCTCCAATTCTATTTACTTTGAAAGTAGTCGGTAACGAGGAAAACTCGTAATTTCTCAAAGGTAGAAGCAGCGCGCGCGCCGGGAGCCGCGCGGGAGCACGGGGGTACGCGCGCGCTCCATTTGTGGACGCACCCTTACGAAATTCCCTTGTCAACCGTAGGTAGTGCATTACTTTCAAAGTATACACAACTGATGGGTGCTCCAATTCTATTTACTTTGAAAGTAGTCGGTAACGAGGAAAACTCGTAATTTCTCAATAGTAGAAGCAGCGCGCGCGCCGGGAGCCGCGCGGCAGCACGGGGGTACGCGCGTGCGCTCCATTTGTGGACGCACCCTGACGGCTTATCTTATATATGCGCGCGGGCTCGTTTGGTAAACCGGGAAATTGACGGCTTACGTGAATTCAACATGGATAAAATTCGTAAACCGAGAAATCAGCGGCTCACGTTGATTGGCATGGAAGACATTGATAAAATAGGAAAATAGCGGCTTGCGCACGTTCAGCATAGAAATAATCGGTAAACCGGGGAAATGGTGGCTCACGTCCATTTAGCATGGAGGAAGTTGGTAAGCCGAGGAAACAGTGGCTTACGTCGGATGATGCATACGCATATGTGGGTTAGGGATGAGTTATGATGTCATGTATAAAGAATGTTGGCCAAGCATTGGGCCAGTCATGGCATGAGATGCACACATCATGTTTCCAGAATTCTCAGAGACACTTGTCACAGTAGCATTGGGCAACAATATGACACTTCCGACGCCTTGTCCTCTTGGACGTCCTATCGAATCTTCAACCTTGTCACATGCTGTATTACCTTCCGACCGACGATTCTACTGATCTGCCAATAGACTTACAAATCTACTGACATGTGACCCGCGACTTGACTTATTTGCCCGCCAATTTAGTGACACTCCGGCGGAATTGTCTACCTAACAGCCGGTCAACCTCGTGACCTTCTAAATGATCTATCGACCGAGTAATTTACATATCTGCTATACCACCAGCCTACCTTTTTCCTGTCCAACTAGTAAATGACATATCGACCTTTTAATATGCCGAAAATCTACCGGGCTGAACACTTGATAAGCTTCCGAACAACTTAGCGACCCACAAGAGCACCGTCCTGCCATGTGGACTACTGGACGGCTATATGACCCAGTAAATGGTTGACCCCGTGACCTTCTGGGTGACCTCACCAACTCAACGATCTCCAGACATGCCCAATCTCCCGAACCACCAATCTGCTGGACCTTCATCTGACCTGCTGCCCTATTGATTGCAGACTCGCGATATGACTTAGCGGCCCAGAAACTGCCTAACCTGCGATATGATCCACTGGCTCACTGGCTGAACTTTATAAGCTAGCAACCAGCTGACCTGACGGGTAACATACTAACCCACTGATGAGCCATATTATTTCCAGCTTGACGGGTTGGTAACCTTCCGAATGTTCTATTAATCCACCGAACTATTGTTTTGCATTATGACCTATTGAACTGTCAACCTGTTGACCTGTCGGACGTACGGTGAATCTGCTGACCTACGAAATTTCCGACCTATCGTTGGTGAGTCAGTCGATAGGCAATATGGCAGATCAATGTGCCTCTAGGTAATCTCATAGTCAGTAAGTCAATGGGCTGGTATATGATTAGTCAGATCACATGGTCGATGAGTCAGTTGGTCATGTCCGAGAGTAGTAGGTAGGTGATGCAAAGGTCATGATATCAAAATAGATCAGTTACCCATACGGTAGGTCATAACAGCAGATAGATTGATGGGAGATTTCTCGGTCAGTGGGTTGGTGGTTTGACGGATCATTAGTTCATATTGATACTTTTCACGGAAAAAAAAACTTCTCAATACATGAGCATCTGGCCTATACATAGAAGATTGTTTACATTCGTGAGAGGTATCGATATGGAAGACAAGTGGGTCGGTGTGGATGTAGGTTACATGACTATTCAGTAGACCGGCAGGTTATATGGTAGGTGCAATAACCGGTAGTTCAGTGAGGCTACCTATCCGCAAGGTCACGAAGTCCACCAGGCGGTGGATCATGATATCGTGTCATTGGGCCGGTGGGTCTGTGTGTCTCATGACAAGTCAGTCGATTACGAATAAGTCATATGGCAGGTGAGTCAGTAAATCGCACAGGGGGTCAGTAGGATGGTGGATTGGTCATCAGGAAGGTCACCAGGCCGGGAGTCGATAGTTCATTTCGCGGTGCAGCGGGTTTATGGAGAGCATCTACCCGTCGAGTTCTTATTCAACCCATCAAGAGGCTTCTCAAAAATCACACAAACAATTCCAAAAACATACACTGTAAAAAAAGTTTTATTAAAATTACTACGCTGAGAGTGGGAAATCGGGCGACCTACGCTGAGCGTGGAGAAATGACTACGCCGGCCTTGTAAAATTTACAATTTTGAATAGTGATTTTCATAATTGGGGGCATACTACTGCACAAAATTGTAAATTTTACAAGGCCAGCGTAGTGATTTCTTCACGCTTAGCGTAGGTCTCCCGATTTCCCACTCTCAGCGTAATAATTTTATCAAAACTTTTTTCACAGTGTATAATCAAACGTGAAGTTTTCTCCATTCTCAAAATTGACTTTAGAATACTCATTGATGGACAATTTGACGGTTGAATACACCTTTTCCTTTAGTTTGGTCTTCCTCTCAATCCTATTTTTCTATACACCTCTTCATACTTTTTTGTAGATTGTCTTCATCTCAAAAACTAGATAGATCGGTGCAATCCCAACTCAGATTAGGAACCAGTGATCCAAAAAAGTTATGTAAATTATAATTAGACCGCTGTATACTAAATTAATCTAACCAATAGAACCTGCCCTAAATTTGGGAGCTGTTTACTCTATTATCGAATGAAATCTTCGAATAATCTTCTATAGCATTATCTATTTGAAATTGTTTTAATCATAAGATCTGATCATTACTGCTCGCTCTAACAGAAAATTGACTCACTTTAAGAAGTAACACCAAGATTACCAGAACAGAAACATCCGAAGTCTCGTCAGAATCCAGAGTTTGAGTTTGACTCTAGTTTTAACAGTGTCACCAATCCCCGATACGAGGGACCTTGTAAATCTAAGATCTGAAAGACATTACCTAGGGATGGGAGTTGATATTCAGATGTTCAAGTCTAGCTTTTGATGGATAATAACGCTCCAACTCTTTAACATCTTCCTTATACAGAAGAAATAATCTTCCTTGTATGAGAGAAATAACAAGGCTGTTAAAAAGTGAGGGTATTAAGTTTGAAAGATGAAAACCTGTTCCGAATATGCTTATGATGTTTTTATTAGATGAAAATACACGGAGCTTTGTAAAACAAGTAGAAGATGGTCATTCAGATAATGGATATAGAATAATTTATATGAATCTTGAAGATAAGTATCAAAAGTATCAAAAAAATATCATAAGTGGGTGAGTTTACGAGATAACAACAATAATTGATGACAAAAGTACAAAGTCCATACTTATTGGTGCAGCAGACCGGTTACATCTAACTAATATAATTCACAACATGCGCGAGGACTATCGCAATACCGATATGCGAAAGGACTGTCCTAAAAAGATTGTCAATAATTCTAATCTTCCAACGAAACCGAAAATGTCTACAGAATACACACCACAGGTGATTTTTACAGTTCAAATGTGCCCTCATAGACGTAGAATCGTTCCCGATCACAACTATTACAACCCACTATTCAATAAGATCTGAACAATTGGAGTGGAGGGCTCCTAACTTTCAGAGGGACCATGAAACCTCGTCGTGAATTCAGCAACCAATTGACGATCTTAAACTTCAATTCTTGGTTGGTTACAGTCCAAAATTGACTTGGAATTCTCTGAAATTTCATGCGACGGGGACAGTATTTTGTAACAAGTTTGACATTGAATTGCATTCATCTTAAATGCACAGTATGAGACAATTCGTTTCATCTCCAAAAATACTATGGGAATCTCTACACGAAGCTACAATTCATCCCGTGACAAACCCTGATTCTAAGCATGTTTGAGAATCTGGACCCATCAGACATTCGAATGATTGCCTTTCATCTTTTGAATCACATTTTCACACTGATATCTTATTATACTTTGGCCAAAAAATGGTCATTGAAAACTTAGAAGGTTGTGATTCTTCACTATCATCTAAGAATCAATCTCGAATTCTTCTTCTATCAAAACATATGGTCTTAAAAAAATGTTTACATAGCAGTTAGTTGAACTCGCACACAACAATAGGCGATGGCAAAATCACGAGCTCGTCAATAGTCAAGTTGCAGCCAAGGCGTTGAAATGATGCTGGCGATGGTGGCGGTGGCAGCTCATCACTTACCGATTTCATAGCTTCTAGAAGTTGTTGCTCATCTTTGTCAATTCGGCAATGTTCACCCATAGAAGCAATAGATTTTGCATAACTGACAAGTCCCGTTGGCGATGTGTAAGTATGCTCATCGTGATGAATTTTTAAAGGTGGCATAGGTGGTGGTGTTGGTGGTGGACAACTACTGACATCGTCGACAAAAGTACGTTCGAGATCTTGTAGTTCACAGTGATCTATGTGCTCGGTTTGATCGGATACTGTATTGGATACAAGTTTATAGGATGCGACACCCATATGGGTATCGTGAGAGACTCGTAGAGTGGTTGTTTCTGTTACTTCTTTCATGACCTTCCCGGATTTGTCCTGAAAAGAGGTGATGCGTTATGTTAGATCATATCCAATTGAATATTTTTCATATGGGTGAATGATTGTGATTTTTCAGGAGTAATTGAGTGATTTTTCTCTGGTACGATTTCGTGGCAGATTTGAAATTCAATGATTGGGGATGAAGTTCAATGAAACGGGAGCTAATTTCGCTCTTGATAACTGACGACAATAAAAAGTTTGTACTGAAATTGTGTCATATTCCATGCGACCCCGTAATATTTTTGGGCAAGAATAAATCAAACTTCTTCTAAATATCTAAAATGACTGAATAAGTCTGCAACACCACAGAGATTGCTGATCATTTAGAAGGCAATTTTTAATTATCTTCCATTGTCTGGGGAATCTCACAGTCAGTGAGAATCAATATCTAAAGACGTCATCAAACGAAGTATCAATTATACTCTTATCTTTTCGGTGGCTTCGGAGGTTCGGAACCCACCTTAGACTGTAGATCCCGCATAATAACCTCGAAAAGAGGTTGAAAATGCGTTAATAGAAGAAAAGAAATTACTCTAATCTGACCAATACACTACCATCTGATAAAATTCGAAGAAACATGATTTTGTAATGGAAAATTGAGACAAGTTTTGGAATCACAAATCCTGACACGCAATTTTCGTAGATGGTGAAAATTTATGACTGATTGAGTCTGGTTTCCCAAAACTCCAAGCAAATTTTCGTATGAAACCAGATAGTTTTCATATGAGTTATACAGTACGATTGAGTGAGAGTAGGATCATAAATCCAATTCTCCATTTGGGATGGATTAGTATTATGCACGTCTTGACAAAAAATACTCACACGAATTGTACGTTCCAGAATAGTTGCACCATTCCGGCTGTATTCTGCAATTTCCTCGTCCGTGGGGCTCGTTCTCAATTCAGTTCCAAATTCATTGTTCGCATGTTTTTCGATATTCATCGTTGAATCGTCATCTGCTCTTCGGCTGTAAAATATAAGAGTTATAATATGCATAAATGGATTCATCTGAATCATGAATAACCCGTTCATTTTCAATCTAAAATTCTTGAAGTAATTGCAGAAGCGATGGATAAGCTTCAAATACGTCTAGTTTTTGGATAATATTCTGATTTATAAAAAGACTATCTAATGGTTAAACATTTCTTTTAGACATTTGTACCTTGATCAACCAACTGATTTAAGGACGTGTTTGAACAGTTCGAGCTCACACACTTTAATCACGAGTCAATGAGACGTGTATCATAGGAAAGCTCACCAGGTCGTTGAAACGGGGGCATCTTCGTACTCGCAAGACAAGAACGACTCGCTGCGTGACCTTGGCAGAGACGTGCCCGAGCACTCGGTCGCTGTCACGTACTCTTCCAAATTGGACGTGATGGACTCTACGGCACTTCGATCACTTGCTCGGCTCAGTATTTCAAGCGGATCCTTTGTCGGGCGATCCTGTTTGATCAAATAGAAAGTTTGAGCGACTTTAATGAAAATGAAAGACAATCCCTGAATTGTTTGAACACGTCGTAACATTATTAGGTATCATGAAAAAATACTCGCACATGTGAAATTGTGTATACCAGATGGCTAGATTTGAAATCATGCACTGAATCTATGAGCTCTTAATTTCGATCCATCCATTGGGCATAGGACTATGAAAATTGTGCTCAGATAGGCTATCATTTTTCAACGATGCAAAGATGTCTTCGGATTAGAAGAAAATCGATCTCAATTCCATCTAACAAGGGGGGACCACAGTGTTCGGGTCATCAATTTAGACCAAAATTTTTCTACAGTCTCGTATTACCTAGAAATTAGAAAATCCAGAATATTGAATCCCAACGGGCCTTCTGTTCAAGGCTACAGCCTATGACATTAGCATTGCCCATATAGGCCCACGTTGAAAAGTGATGTATATATGTTAGCGTGAAAGCCCGAAATCCGTGATTGCCGGGCATTCACTAGTGAATCCTAAGATTCACTGGTCGAGGACAGTGAATGCTGACATTCACTAGTGAAAGCCCGGAATTCGTAGCTGATCTCGTTGCTGAGGCCATAATTCGGGCTTTCACTATTGATTGTCAGCATTCACTGGCCATCGACCAGTGAATGTCAGCATTCACTAACACGGACCAGTGAATGTCGGAGATCGGAAAAGTTGGGGAATGGAAGTCCGGAACTCCCATTCCCCGAAAGTCCGGGGAAGGGGAGTTCCGTAGGAAGGGAAGTAGATGAAGGTTAGGAACTCAGGAACTCCTGACCTCATTCGATGGGTGATGAATAAAGAGGTGATACTTCCTTAACCTTTCTGAGTGAACCCCTTCTTTGTGGCAACTCGGAAAGAATGAGATTCACTTCGGCCCGCGTGAAATTCTCACTCCGAAAGAGTGAATCTCATTCTTTTCGGAGTTGCCACAGAGTGGGGGTTCATACGGAAAGGTTAGGGGAGTATTGAACACTATACCTTGATTTTTTCATATTCCAACCTGCCTCGAAAACTTGAGATAATAAGACAATGTGTCTGACAATTTATTCGACTCTCATTCCCCAACTATTCCGATCTCCGACATTCACTGGTCCGGGTCAGTGAATGCTGACATTCACTGGTCGATGCCCAGTGAATGCTGACAATCACTAGTGAAAGCCCGAATTATGGCCTCAGCAACGATATCAGCTACGAATTCCGGGCTTTCACTAGTGAATGTCAGCATTCACTGGCCTCGACCAGTGAATCTTAGGATTCACTAGTGAATGCCCGGCAATCACGGATTTCGGGCTTTCACGGTAACATACAGTTATACTTGCAATGCTAACGTTTATGTTTGTAACTCAAAACGGACGGCCCATTGGTTCTTAATATTTGGGATTTTTCAATTTTTAGGTGGTACGAGACTGTAGAAAAATTTTGGTCAAAATCGGTGACCCAAACACTGTGGTCCCCCCTTGTAAGTGTCATCGCCAGAGTGATTCTCATTGTACTATCTGAAATCCGACATCCGAGATATACGAATGACTTCTCCATTCAAAATGATGGAATTACTATCGAATGACAAGTTTTCATCTCAATATCCAACTCCTATCGTGTGAATTGAATAGTTGATGAATAAAAAAATATCAATATCGGGCTACTAGGACACATGTTCTCAAATCATGTACAATGTACTCGCTTCTCAATGCCGATGCCTAATGGCCCATGAAACTTTAGCCACTAAATTTTTGAAAGATTCATCATTTTTCCGAGACTAAGAGGTGTATAGTCATAATCATATAAGGAGTTCTTCGTCAGCATATTCTTTCGTCATTAATGTGTTATCCAATTAGATATAATTTTTCCATACTCGGGCGTGGATTTTTTTTGCTTTACTCATGCTCATTTCCACCCTCGCTGCCAGGGCTCGGCTCGAAAACAATCACTTGGAAAGCAAAACCAAACTTCTCGCCCTAGAATCGAAGAATACTGTTTCTTCATTGAACTCTCGAGAATCTATCGTACGATTTATTTTGGCATACTATTCAGAAAGATGCATCAACAATTTGCATATTCTCAATGAGTCCACCTTGGGATAGGAAACCGGGCATGGTCATTGAAATTAGTTCACTCTCTACTCTCTAAATTCAGACCGGTTACTGAATGAACGGATCTCTTAAAGCTGATTTACCGAACAAGATAAATTCGTTGGTTTATCTTTAGCTATACATCACACAAGGAGCATGTGCAATATATCTGTGCAAAATTTCCTCTCGTTCACTTTTTACGAGTTCGTGGCAAAGTCATCGCCAATACATGTTTATTTTTACGTATGCTCTGTGTTACCTACTTTCTCTTTCCAAATGAAAAAACCCCTCTAAAGTATTTCACAAAGAAAAATAACACCTATTTCGAACTGAAATCGGATCATTTTCAGAATTTTTTTTCAGTGTTCTTCACAGAATAAAATCCTTCTGAAAGTATTAATATGAACCGAATGAACCACGATTAAAAGAGTAGTACTCCGATATTTCATAAGGATCAGTAAACGAATCTATCATACATTGCTCCTCAAGAGGTTCTGATTTTTACGAATTTTATTTTAAAATATTTCAACTAAGATTCATGTGGCTAATTATATAAAATTATGATTCGCAACTGTTTCTCGAAATTGATTGATAATCAAGAATTTTGTGAGTGTGGGTAAATTAAAACTATACTGAAAGAAACATGGCAGATATCACCCTAGCGTTAATGTCAAATTTTATATTCATAGAAGGCTCAAGTCTTCTATAAATGGACTAAAAAGTTTCCAGATTTCAGTTCTGCCTAACATTATGTGGAATTCTAAGATAGCTTGATCGGTCTATGGTCTAATGTGAATATATCATTATCACGAGCATGCTATTCTACCCGTAAGAGCTAATGAATTTTTGAATTGAAGGGAATTTTAAAATCACACCACTTCCACACAACAATTCTAAAAAAATTCACCAACCTCAAATTTATATTGTTCCCTCGTAGCTACGTAATCTGGCTCATCTTTTGATTTCTTAGTCCCAACCTCGATGTCAGTATTTGTATTTTCGTTATCTTCTTCCATAGCTGGACTAAGTGGTTGACTCCTAGCACCAGCTTCATAAAGTCTTGCATCCAGTTTCTCAGCTAACCTCGTCACCTCGAGCAGCTTGGCAGAAATTGATTGAACAGCTGACAGGTTACTGCCATTTTCACTCAATTCATCCGGATCTCCCAGCATTCTGGATTCATTAAAAAAAATTTCCTGCTCAAATTTTAATTTTCACCACACCACTAAAACTTCACCATCAAATGCATCATCCCAAAATACACTTTAACAAAACAAAATTTGTCACATCAAATTAAATCGTATTAATTTCCCGTACACCATCCAATAAATGAAGATTGAAAGAATATTGTAACATGCTCGCGAAACTGTAGAATTGCGTAGACTGGTAAACTGAAGACTATCCGAAGAGTATAGTAGTCAAAATTGCGTCATGAATCTACTGAATATTTGGTACACCTCTAAATTTCTTCTTCTTCGTTTCTTACTCGTTCTCAGCTCGTTTCCCACTTTCCACGCGATTCACACATACATATAAATTTCTTTAGTTATGTAGTAGTGGAACGTTCAACTTTTATTCAAAGTGGCCCGTCGAATGAGGCTACGTGATGTTATTAGTCGACGCGAGTGAAAAAGCTCAACTTGCAAGCTTTTGGCCACGCACAGCGGTTAGATATTAGCGGTGAAAGGTGCAGATCGAGATTGCGAATGACGGGAGGCAAAAGAGAACACGGAGAAAGATGTAGATGAGAGAGAAGGAGATTGGAGGAGGATGGAGGGAGGAAATATCGGTTAATAGTTTAAAGGGGAGGGGGGGGGAATTGGAAAGAATTCGTTCGAAAATTGAGTGGTTTGATTAAAAAAATTTTGCTATCAGAGAAAATAGGTGATAGATGATGAATTCCAAGATTGGATATTCCATGCATTATTTAGAGAATTTCTTGAGAAGAATGTATCTCCAAAATTAGTTGTTGAGGTTTGAAGTATGGAACTCTTCAAGAGTGTCAAATTCGAGATCTTTTTGGATTGTGTATCTAATTAGAACTGAATTATTAGTTGAAATAGACAAAAATTGGGCTAATTCTCATCTTGCAATGAGAAATTTCGAAAATCGACGAGTTGATGAACACGATGAAAGGGCAGAAAATTGTGGTAACTTATAAAGATCGAGCTTGTGGTAATTAACGGCAAAGTGAATAGTAGGAAGAGCTGCGTGCAGAAAGTTCTAAATTTGTGTACCGCCCGCGAGTATTCCCGTCTCAACGTGATTCATGAAAGCACCATCTGTTGCGCTTCAAATCGCTTCCCTCAATTAGATTATCTCATTTTTCAACGATAATACGCTATTTCATCCCTCATTGACTCTCGGAAGCTCAGAGTCTGTTCCTCAAAATTTACCAAATTATTGCAATATTGACCACATAGAACTCATTTTGCAGCTGATCTCATTATCAGATAAATTGAAGGAATTTGTCAACTACTGAAAAGGGAAACCGTACGAACAAAAATCTTCCAGGGAGATGTTGTAATAAGTAACAAAATTCAAAATATCAAGAATCGATAGGGCCTAGAAATTTCATGTTAATTTTGAGAGTTATGGATCAAAAAAAATTTCACGAGCCACAATGTACATGTGCGTACAGAGGGGATATTTGATTTAAATGATAAATTCTTCTGAGGTAGAAAAGAATCACGGATACCAGTCATTATCGGGAATTACGAAGCTATTTCAGTAAACTCCTCTATTGCTATCAATTTCATCAAAAATTTCCAATATCAGATGATGACGAATATAACTGTTCCTGTTGATGATAACCAGTAATTAAGAAAAGAAAATCCCTCAAAGATCTCGTAGTCTATGATTGACACCATGATTGCAAGAATTTTTACAAAGAAAAGAGCCGCACTGGTTGTGAAAATCAAATGTAGATGAGGCTGATAAAAACGAGAGAATATTTTGGTGAACGGAATATTACTTTTCCAACGGTAGAAGATGGCAATGAAACTTTAGTATCTTATCCGAAATATTATGAACTAACCTTTGATGTGTCAAAGGATCTTTGAGTCGAGATCTCAGAAGTCTGCCCAACCGTACCATACGTCCAACTTCAGGAAGTAATTTTTCTCTTTTACTTAGTACGTCTCTGATTTCGGTTTTGGCACGCAATTGAAAAGTCGAAGGCGTAGACTCTTCGATCGACCATGCGTCTGGTGATTTTGTCCTGACTTGTGGCGTACCTGATCTGGTCCGCCTCGGTAAAAAAGAGCCAACCGTATCAATCATCTCGCTAAGTTGAGTACAGTGCTGTGAACAAACAGAACAATACAAATACGAGTTCTCACTTTGTAATTATTGATTTTCGAGAGATTGGTGGATCTAATTTTAGTGGATGATAAAAGGTCAATTGGCTGATGAAGATTTTCGTGAGAGTGATAATCATGATGTTTGAAAGATGGAATCATTGGAAAAAAAAACCACTAGAAAGTTTGTATATGCTTGTGTCTGACCAATACGTCTGTTACTACTTATGGCATACTGGTTATACCCTTCGATTTCTGGTCATCTCAAGCTAATACATCGTATGAATGATATATTCAAGAAATGACCTATTTCAAGTTAAAGCCAGTATGCTGCTGGAAGAATTTCTTGAGAATGGTAATCGCGATGTGTAAAGGACAGAACCATTTGAAGAGGGCGCCAGTTACGTTACTATGATAGCTTTGCGTCTGACCAACACGTCTGTTACTACTTGTTGCATATTCTAATTCCTTATAGTCTCAAACCACTAAATTGTATATTTTAAGTTGTATCAAAGATGATGAATTCTCATCGAAGGTCAATCGGATGATGGAAAATTTTTTGATAGTCATAATCATAATGTTTAACGGAACCATTTGAAAAGGAAATCTGTATGAAGTTTATATAGCTTCATGTCTGACCAACACGTCTGTTACTACTTGATGCTTATGTGTTACATCCTCCTATTCCTGATAATTTCAAGCTTATAAATTGTACAATGAATCGTATGAAAAATTATGCATTCTGAGTAAAGATTAGTTGGCCACTGAAGAAAATTTTGATAGTAATAGTCATAATGTTTGAAAGATGGAATCGTTTGAAAAAGACACCAATAAAAAGTTTGAATGGGTTAGCGTCTGACCACGCCTGTTACTACTTATTCTACATTCATGATGTTCTTCGAATCTTGATAACCCCAAGCCACTAGATTCTATATTTCAAGCTAATTCTCAAAATTGAACTCTGATTTTTTTGAAAACTTGCTTATTACTTACTTTGTCAGCGTGTGGATCATAAGTATGAGTTACAATTACTCTTATTTTATCTTTTCGTTGATGAAAAAATCCATCAAAATCAGTATTCACCAAACACAAAATCAAATCTTTTTTTCTCATTTCATTTTCAGATTCCATTCATTCTTTGAGAACCTACTTACATCGTCAACATTGCGATGAAAAACAGCGCAAACCCTAAGACGTGTGAGTTGTTCCTGGCTAATGGAGCGCAACTGACGCCAAACGTGACGGAGCCTTGCAAACAGAACAGTATTGCTTTGCAAATCAAGCTTGCAAGATATTCTCAACGCTCTTGCACCGGTCACCAGCTGACAGCCATACTCGTACGTTCCCTGTGACCATAAATTGAAAGTGGTATCTACAAATTCAACGGTACTGTTTGATCCATGATCAGGGTTTACCGGACTAACGATAATTCGTGGGACGGGGTCTGAAATTTTTGTACACTTCCAGAAGGATACATGAAATCTTGCGAGACCATTGCTTGGTCAAAAAATATCATTTTAGAGATAACGAAGTGAACAGATGCTCATACATGTGAATCGGATTGAAGTCGATACGAAAGCCCTCATTGAATTCAAAGCACCAGAGTTTGACACGAAATTGGTTTCTAATTTCGGCTCATTTAGGATGGAGGGGGGGGGGGAGGGGGTCAAACCTCTGTGATTATTCTAGAATTTATTCCCATTGATCTTGAAAGCACAGTGTCATACGATCGGTTGCATCTGCAAAACTATCACGAAATCCCCCCCTACCCCCATCCGAAATGAACCGAGATCCAAAATCAACTTCGTACCAAACCCTAATTCAAAGCATCAAAGCGGATTTGACTCAAAAATCATTTAAGGTCAGTTATTGAGTCTTTTGATGGAGGCTCCGCTGTTTGAACTGTCCGGATCATCAAGAATCTACTCTCTCAACATGGATTAGCTATTTTAGCTGATTTGCAGCTAACGTGGACGGATTTTCAGTCGAAATCCGTTCGTGTTAGCTGATTCATGTTGAGAGAGTACATGTCTCCTGACCATATCTTATTGATCTGATCAAAATACTTAGCTGTACTCGATTCATATCTGGGATTCGCAGAAATGTCAATCTGGTTTTGCAATAATGGGACCCTAGTTCCAGATAGCCTGATTACTTAAGGCCAGTCCGTAGTCCCCGCAATACCGCAACCAGACACGCATCGAAGTACATGCAGGTTTTCAAACAATATCTAATTCTTAAATAATTGCAAAAACTTTTCGGATAAAATCATTGAGTCAGCGCGCTTCCCAATGAAATTTCCAATCACTTGAGCTTTGTTGCGTCTCAAAATTCGCGATATATTTTGCAGGATTTGGAAATCTGCAATCTTGAGCTGGGTTGCCTCATCGTAGGAACCACGCTGTCATGCACGATTGCCATTTTCCAAATCTCGCAAAATATATCACGAGTTTTGAGACGCAACAAAGCTCAAACGGTTGAAAATTCCATTGGGAAGTGCGCTGACTCAATGACTTGATCCGAAAAGTGTTTGCAACTATCTAAAATCAAATATTGTTGGAATTACGCTATGCAAATCACTGTGGCGCCATCTATGGAGTAGTGAGCAAGTATAAGCACTACGGACTGGCCTTAATATTGATGGACGGATTCATTACAATCTGATAGTTTCTTACCCTGGCTACTTCTTGGAAAGACTGGTGTTCTTGTTTTTGTGATTGTAATTCTGACACATCACAACCTATCTCGACATGATCTCCCACTAGCGAATCGAAAAGGTCATTCAACCAACAGATGGCCTGAAAAACACATCTCTTCAGAGATGAAAGTGCATCAATAATAAGCTGAATCTAACGCTTATACTGACCTGTTCTGCATCAGTCTCATAATTATAGACTAGAGCAATTTGTTCTAATGTCAGCTTTTGAAGTTCAACGCTATCACTGAATATATTTTTCCTAGCATTTGTAGCTTCTAAAATATCTTGAACATTTATTATATCTTCTGCATAATCTATCTGCACATCTCGACATAGTGCATCTTTGACGGGCATTGATAATATGTCGGAAAGTTTTTCACCTTCCTTGACTAGCTCACGCTCTAATGCATCTGTAAAATTTCCAATATTTCTATCAAGAAATTGAATCAATCATTCATAAATAGTCATTTTTACTCAATCTTACCGAGCTTTTGCTGGCTTTTTTCTAGCTTCAATAATTTGGCACCTGCATTTGAGAAACTACACGTACGACTTCCCATTATCAGCTTATCGAATACTTCACTTGTTTTGTCGAAGTACTGGCAAACAGAAATATGTATTTAAGATTAGGATATTTCATTACTACAGGATTGCAAAGAGTGTGTAGTATATAGTACCTCAGATACAAGCCGAAAAAATCTTTGAGAAGTTATAAGCACGTTTCTTCGCCTTTCTAAACGCGTGGCAAAGCTTCTACATACAAAATCCATGAAATCTCTCTGTGATTTTAAGTCCTCAGAAAGGTATTCTTTTGGTATACTATCGATCTTGTGTAAGATTTCCGCATATTTTCCATAAGTTTCCTGTAAAAATTGTTTTCACTCAATACCCTCTCGTTTTACACTATCGTAGCATGCAAAAAATTGATATTTAATTCAGGACTAGAACTCACTCTACATTCTAATTCTAATTTTTCATGTTCTATCCTTAGTTCCTCTGATGACGAAACATCGTACCCTATCTGATAAAGTGAATTTAGCATGTTATCCGCAGGACCAAGAATCCAATTTATTACAGTTGCAACTCCTTCCTCTAGATTCTCTATTTCTTTCAAAATATCCAAGTTTTTATCCATATCAGACCAGGCTTTCTCAATTTCCACCTATCGAAGTAGAGGATTTGGTTATTTTGCAACGTCTTGGACATCATTCGACCTTCTTCTTACCTGTTTCTGCTCGATGGAATCGATCAGTCTGTGAATTTGTTTGACAGTATCTAAGACATCTTGGGCAGATTCTTGGTTCATGGAGCTTGACAATTTTCTACCTAGAAATTGGCATTCCTGGATGAGTCACAATTCGTGAGAAGGTCTCGAATTTTTTAAGCATTCTATCATGTATCAAGTTTACCCATGTGAAGAACCCGTTGAGTTGCATTCGTCATTTCCGCATTAGTATCTTTTGTGAGCAACGAATCATCATCAGATTCTTTGGAATCATCTGACTCTCCTGGAAAAAGTTTGCGTCGTTGGTCGTCCATTTTTTCTATCAAATTTTCTGCATCCGCTGTGAATTCTTCGACTTGCTGAAATAATTTTTTTCCCGTCAATCATATCATGAACAATCACACCAATGTTATGATTCATCTTTGTAGAAGTGAGAATGGAATAATTGAGTTGATGGGGAACTATGTCAATGTTCACTCACCATCCGATTTTGTATCCACTGAGCATGTTCGTAAGGTTTGTTGCCTCCTAGATTCTGAGGTAATTGATTTGGATTTACGTAACATGGCAGTCTACTTAGTGGCACTAAGGTGGGCTACAAGATAGAAAAAATTCATTCAAGGCAAATCATTATGATTATCCATGGGCTACTTCCTATCAGAGTTGACTTTCAAAAATCCAAGCTTTAAGAGAAAATGGTTCAGTACTTTCAATAATTATCTTCTCTCTGGAAAAAACTTTTATTCAATTATGTCGAAAATTATCCAAAATATACGACTTGCGAAGGGATTCTACCAGTCACGCAATTTTGTTAATTATATACTGTATAATTTTGTAAGTCGAATTGAACTTCGTCAACGCTGGTCAAGAACAGTCAGTAAAGAAAAATACGACGATAATTTTTTCTGATTGTAAGGGTTTTGAATGCATGATCGAAATTTTTCTAGACAAAGATTTTAGACCTTCCAAATGAGAATTCTCTCCTAAGTAAAAGTGAATGATTACCCAACTATCAGCAACTATCAAGTCGCACCCGGAGGACTCATAGCATTAATGTGAGATCATTTAATCATCTCATTTAGGAATTTTAGTTATGTCACTAATGCATTGACATTTAATCTTTATTCTTTGATGTGGTGGAATCTGCTTATCTGATCCCACCCAAACTATGAATATATCAGGAAATTCAATTATCTTACTCCAGGTTTTTGGGTAGGTAAGAGTGCTATCCATCTCAATTCTGTCGAAAAATTTCTACATTTCAAATTTTTTTTCATGAAAAGTCTCCTACGTTTCTAAATCACCAATCAAGCAAAAAATCACGCCAACAAATCCCACTCGCAAATCTCAATACCCAAGCAGCCGACATATCAGGCCATGATACATGAGATGCACGAACAAATTACAAATTGAAACCGAAGAAATTTGCAGCAAATGAAAGATCGAAGAGATAATACACACATTGCCATGGTATGCAATATCTGCGAACGCTTTAGTAGGCCAACATCGAAAGTGCGCAAGCTGCGTTATATATACGGATATTATTGATACTATACGGGGGGGGCCAATACATATCTTTCACTGACCTCGGTGTCCCCGTGGGACTTGGTGCAATAATTGTCGACGCGCTGCTTGTCCCAGAAGCCATCGGGTCTGAGAACAACCAGCGAGAGCTGATCCACCTGGTGATCCAACTGCATCTGCTGACCGGCTTCTCGAGCGAAAGCTCGAGCCATGCGCCATGTCGCCGAGCGTGCGTCTACCAAAAGCGCCAGACCGGATTTTTTGGTCTCTTCACTAGAATTTTTAGTATGATATGAAAATCTGTTCTCCGATTTTGTGGATTAATTCTTAAAATTAGAATTTTAGGCAATTGTTCATGAGATCGAGAAATTTTGAAGGCCTGTATGGGATTCTAATTTATTGAACTCTCTAAGATTGAAAAGATTGAAGAATGAACTTTTTAGAAAAATTTTGTGTCCAGCGCATTCAGAGATATGGCGCTACACTTAGTAGTCCACATTGAAGTTGATGCCAATCAATTCAAAATTATTGAAAAGTAATCGTGGTCCAAGGCAGAAAAATGGAAAAATAAGATCATCTAAGAAATCTGACGAGGTCAAAAGGAATCCGCTAGCAGAATTATAAATTTCCAAAGATCTATCCCTGCGAAGAATTCTGGTGAATTTTCTGAAATTAAGATCATGTTGAGATATGAGTTTGATGCCACAAAAATTGCCTAGAATTTCCCGTATAGTCATCCCATCTATTTGTCATACGACTTCTGATAACCTAAAAATAATTTTAAGGTTCTATGGCGAGTGTCGATTTAGGCATCATTGATTAATGAATATTTCTGATCAACAGCAAAAACAATAGAATGGAGTGGGATGTGAGATAAGCTGAGGGTGGAATCAGTCCACAACTAAAATATCTCATAAGAAGACGTGCACAATCCAATAGCTGGTGTGGATCTAACTATCAATCCACATTTTCCAAAACCTCATCATCTTATTAAATGGCTTCCTGTTGACACGGAATGCATCGGTAAAATGACTTCATTGATGACGAAAATAAATAAAAATCCAAAAGGTATCGAACAGTAAACTCCACCGTACAACTCGTCACTCTTATTTTCTTGGAGACGTAATCAAGGCCCTGAGGCATGTTTTCATCGTAATTTATGAAAAGACTGCCATACTAGAGGTGAAAAGAGTAAAGTCTTAGACATGGCTATATCATAATAGTCACTCATGATAAAACAGACAAGAGACAAATTCTCACACATCACATAAGATGAATATTTTCACTCTTCATTCTTTTCACTTTCAACAACTTGGTGTTCGACTCTTTTCAGTCAGTTCACGACAAGTTTTTCAGTTTCGATTCCGGTAAATGTCAAGCACCTCCCATTCAACTATTCGTATAATTATAATTCGAAAACGACAACTTTCCAAGTTCAAAAAAATCATGACACAAACTAGCTGATAATCATGAAAAAGGAGTAGTATAGCTCAGAGAAAGTGAACCAAATCATCTATAATTTCTGCTTTTTTGCATGCAAATTGCAGAGTAAGACACCAGCCTAATGACCAGTGATACGATCATGATTAGAGACAGCAATTAGTGACCATTGAATTAGTCTCTCGTCATACAGATATCACATAATCAAAATGCTTGCCATTCACTTTAATCGATCGATATATCTCTCGGTAATTCTATCGTGAGAACGCGTTTACTTTCACAAACTTTGACCAATTCTTTGACTTTCTCATGCCTTATTCTCAAACAGCACGAGTTTCATCAAACAAATGCAGTGCTCACCTGAAAATGGTCAGAAAATATTTGATCAAACTCTTGAGGTGAGAATGAACAGCTCGGCTGAGTTCGTTTGAGGGTAAGTCAACGACGATCAGTGGCCGATTTTCTCTGTCACGACCACCTGGCACATACGCTAGCTTTGACTCAAGGGCTTCAAGAATATCAACTGCCTCAATCCTCTTCGATTCGATCATTATCTTCTTCTGATGCACTCATTGAGCTGGTGTTTCTTGACTCTGATACCTGAAAATATTAATCAAAGACTGATTAATCTACAACTACGGGAAAAATATGATATCTTGCAGTAAATACGATCCTTATTCGAATAAAATCCAAAATTCACTGGATTCATTTCTTAGAGAGCCAATAAAGTGAGCATGTAATGATATGGATTTGATATTTCGTGGAAGTGATTGTCAATTTCTGTGAAACAAATTGGACTGCTGTTACTTTTCATGAAAATCTGAATGACAGCGTGGTAAAATGATAAGTAACGGTATATTCAAGTGGTTTTGAGTTTCTCTCGTTGAGCATTAAGAGTAATCATCATAATCTTCATGCACGCGTGGCACATGTTGCATGAGCTAAACGGACACTTGAAGGGACATCAAGAAAAGCAGTTAAAACAGAATCCCGTTTCCCTCAATTCGTTTCATACGCAGTTTACTTCCTGAACGTCTTGATGATTGAGACTTTTTTGATGGGTCTGATTCGATGCTGATAAAAATCGTGCATTTTACGTAAATTGAACTCAGGTAATGTGAGTATAATCACATGGTACCATGCAGAATGAACAAAATTATTCTTATCATACAGATCTTGTTGAAATCTGCCATTCTATTTTGTCATTTTTCATTTCAATCATCTGTTGAATCATTTTTTCCACTGAATTTGGCGATGTAACAACAATGAAGAATCAGACAGGCTATGTTTTGCACTTTTGTTGATCTGAATCATGTGACAACTGGGATAAAGTGCTCAATCATAAAGGTATTATTTTTACAGTTAGTTGGTATTTGGTAATGGCAGAGTTGATTCGAATTGAGATCTCAGTCAGCAAATCAAATGATCATCGCTTTATTCGCCAAGTAATGCAAAAAAAAAAGAATTGCACTATGATTTATTTGTATCAAATTATTCTACTAGATAATTCTACAGTTCGATATGATCTTGAAATTCCTGTTGATCTCAAATGAATTTCATAAGATGGATGAAATCATAGAATGGTGATAAATTCAATTTGTCATACTATTCTCATAAAATTTTGTCGATTTCTAATGTGCTCAATTTTTATGATCGAGGAGATCGAGGAGGAGCCCTGTGAGGATAAGACAGCTAATATTGACTTTATCAAGATAATCAACTAGTGACCTTTCACAGATCTCAAAGAATGTCATAAAAGACAGGCACATGAAGAAACTTGTACGATTGTAGAAGAAGAGGGGCAGATGATTGGGAAATTATATTTTGAATTGTTTCACGACAGAAAAACAAAGCCGTGGTTTTCCAAAGAAAGTTCTCCGAGAGAGACTATTGACTCTATAAACAGGTGGAGGTGGAATAATTACAACTCGGCTGCCTCTTTAGCCAGAGTTAGAATCATAAAAAACTCGAGATGTCCCTGTGACCAATACGATGAAGATCTCAATCATGTAGTCTGTAAGTGCAATATGAGAGACCGAATTTAGTTCGAAAATTACAAAGTATGAATCTCCATCTAACATTGCAAATTGAGAATCTTATTGCTTCTCCAAATGTTAGAGCGTGTCAATGCATTGTTCAATTCTTGAAATCTTGTGAAAAATTAGTCTAATCAAGGTATAATAATATGCATCATCAATTATGTATAGCTGAATAGTCCTCTATGGACTCATATGCTTTCAACAAAAAAAAAAAAAAAAATCAACTAGTGAGGTTATCAGACGTGTTTGAAGAATCATGTGATTTCAAAAAGGACCAATTTGGTCATTTTTTCATTGATCCTTTGCTAATATAATGATCTGATTAGGTAATGAGTAATTGCAAAAAATTATCTGTTGATGTTTGAAATGATTTTCTCGAAACTCCGATTTTTAGTAGATAATCTTGAGATGCGATTGAAATTAAAAAATAACGACCACTGCTATTTGGAGTAATATTATTATCTATGGACTCACAGCTCTGGGTAATATTAAGAAATAGTATATGATGATACAAGGGCGCAAATGATGGTTTTCGCACTTCGAGTGACTTTTTTAGGCCCGAGCCGCAGGCGAGGGTCTAAATAGTCACGAGAAAGCGAAAGCCATTGCGCCCGAGTGTCATACTATGTTTTTTGATCTTCTGTGAGCGAATGAAAAGCGAAAAACAGTGTACAAATTACTCATTTGCACACAGACGATCAAAAAAGTAACTTTATGACTATCATCGATGAATTTCAAATCAAACCCAAGTTCCAGTCAATCTTAAACTATGAGTTGCAAAACTGTTAATCGCTCCTCAACTCGATCCCTTCATACAATAATTCTTAATTCACAAACTGCACACTTTACGGATAGTCCTTACTTATTATTCTATACTCATTACAATGCTTCACTCCAACGTACCATTTTGAATCCGCCAATGAGCGCACGTTATGATAGAACTCTGCAAAGCAGCAACATTCAACAAATAACTTCCTTTCTTTACAATATCACAATAACTAAACTTCACAAGTTGGTCACTCCCTTGTCTACCCTGATCCACCACTCACTCACAATCAAAACTTCACAAAATTTCAAAAAAGGAAAATACAAAAATTCTAAAATCAAATTTTCAAACAAACAAACTCCTGGTTGCGGTTGATTCTTGTGAGGAATGTAATGAAATGGAACAGGAGCCGTTGGCGTACGCTACCAGACTGAGTATATAAACCGCGAGACCAGAGAACTCAGAGGATAAAGTCAGGATCGTGTCACGCGGGTGCAGTGTCCGTATACTAAGAGGCTGGCCTGCAGCAAAGCAGCATGCATACACACAAGAGGGCGGTTCTACCTCGTTTGACCGCGTTTTCAAAGCCTATAACACATCAGGAGAGTGGAGATTCAACTCCCTCTCTTCTCAAGAGAGAGCCGCTCCTTTTTAGAGCTATTCGCACACCTTCCTTTTGCTCCTTACTGCAGATTCTGTGTTTTATATACGCACACCTTATTTTGAAAGCTGATGATCGAGACTCTCGTGCGTGCCCTGAAATTCGTTTAGCATGTATATGTATAGTCCAGTAGAAAAAGATATCGGTGTTGAAGGTATTGTGTGGGAAAAATATATATCAATTTGATTTGTTCAAGAATTCGAGGCACGAGTCTTTGTATTATGTGACTTGGATTTTATAAGTACATGTTTTGTGTCTGGTGTGTGTCGTCCAGTTTGGCTCTCGATTTCAAATCGTGGCGGGCTTGCTTTTGAAATCGAGAGTTTGTATATGAGCGGTCAAAAATGGACGAAAGGCAAAACTGAACTTCTGGGCTCGTAAGGTGGACTTTTTCACCACTAATATCATCTAGATCGAGGATCAAAACTAAAAAGTATTGGAAGTTGAAAAAAAATTTTGCGTGTTAAATCCCATAAGAACTAAGCTTGATATCGTTTATACGGAAATGACAGGTACGGAAATGACTTTTCGTGTTTGATCAGTGAATATGGATAGGGGAGTCAACGAATCGCTTATTCCGCTTAGCACGGTCTTTTGCACACCAAATACTTGCAGAAAGTCGGACGAGTAGTTAGATTATCGATATTTGAACTTTGTTGCGAGATGCTACGGAAATGACACTCTTATTTACCACGGCATTTTTTCGAAGAAGAGCACGCTGCCACTTCTCGGAAGTGAAGCGATGGATGTTTATACCGCAGCTGTTTGAATGTGCCCATGAGCGAACGCTTATGAGTTGATAGACGCTCTCACGCAGCACATATTGTCAAAACAGTAATTTTGGCGCAAATTCGGAGACATAATGTACACACAGCGTTGAGCGGATAAACGATCTAGTCGGGACTTCTAAACTATGAAAACATGTTCAAAATATACCCAAATTTGATGTCTTTTTGTGGATGAATCGTTTAGAAGTCATATTTCTTCATACCGTGCCCTTGAACGCCGAATTTTGGGTTGCGGACATGGTACGGAAATGACATTTTGACCCCTAATTCGCAATTTTCGACCCTTAAACCTCGAGATAGGTCTAATGTGACTTTTTGCTAAGAAAGTGCACAAAAAAATACACAAGATACGTGTTTTGCACAATCGATTGAGAACGCGTAGACGCCGCAATAAGCCAGACACATTAGGAGCAAGTTTACGCAGAACTGCTCATATATTCTATGAATGAGATATTTGGTCTTATTTGCTTTGGCACAGCGAATTTGAATTTAAATATTAGCCATTTTGTTGGGCAGGCATCGTCTGGTTTTTGCCACGATTATTGAAAAAAGAGTATTCGTCTTGGTCATGACATATGTTCAGAGTGTTTTCCTCTCCGAATATCTGAAAATGCTGTATCATCGGAGTTCAATCAATTCAAAAAACTGGATTATTCTTTTCGCACGATCGTGCGTAAAGCAAAGGCAGTTTTCATTTTTCGATACTTGGGCGTAAAGTTTTTGGTTTTACTCGTGATAATTTCGACCCTCGCCGAGGCTCGGGCCGAAAACAATCACTCGAAAAGTAGAACCGAACTTTCCAACCTCGTATCGAAAATAACTATTTCGAGATCTGGAACTTCAATTTTATTTCATATTTTTGCATTAATTCTTCAACACAACACAGAATCAAGTTATGAAAAAATTCTCCCAAAATATAAACAAAATAGAAGCTTTCATTCAAAATCTATCTTTGACAAAACTCGAATTATTATTTTTGAATATATTATTCATAATCGAGTTTCAGCCCTCCACTCGGAGCTTATTTGTATAACAGGGAAAACTTCGTATTCGCGGTAGATACATTCCGATGACGCTCGCAAATACGAAAACATTGGTCTCATGGGATTTCAGGAGATACCCTCCGCCAATCCAAATGTTGTAATGTAGACCTTTCCACAAGTGGAAAACTGCTGACAAATATCGGAAACCGAAAGCAATTCAATTTTCGCCCCGGTCGCTAAATTTGTGACTTGTTTCATCGCGCCTCTTTTTTAAAATGACACTCTTCCAGCTATTGTATAGAGTACGAATTAGAATTGAACTGATATCTCAAAAAGCATAAAAATACGGTATAATCAACAACAATCGTAACCACCAAAACAGGTGAGACAATGCCGTCAAAAATGGTATAACAATGAATGCATTGTTCGATTCGAGGTTAACTTGTATGCATTCCCTGTATTCCAGAGCCATGTTAGTTGGTTTTTTCTGGTGAGCACGAATCTCGGGGATGAAACTTCTGGAAAATTCAATGCTTTAATGCACCGTGTTCATCATGAACTTGACGTACATTAGCAGATAAACGAATTTCAGCCCGCAGATCAGGAAGAAGGTCCGCAATTCCCGGAATACGAATAAAAGAATTTGCAAACGCCAAATGCGTGAGTACGAAGTTTTGCCTGCATAAGGGTGATTTCACATGGATATGAAATGCTCACGTTTTTCGTACTTTTTTTTTTATGATGGTTATAGGGCAAATGCGCTGAGACGTACGTTGAAAAGGCACCGGGCAGACAAGCACGGCAGCTGCCACTGCGGCCAGTACCTCCCCCTCGTTCCGGGCTGGGATCCACATCAATACAGCCATCCGAACCGAATAAACCCTCTATCCCTCTCCTTCCGAGGGAGAGCTCCACCAACTTACCAATCCGGCCCCGGAACCACGTGAGCATTACTTCAGGACCGGCGGCGTCTCGCGCTCGATTGCGATTGTTCCTCCTCTCTCCCTTCTCTCTTCGGCCTTCTGTCGGCATCTTCCATCTTCATTTTCCTTTCTTTCCTCTCTTTCTTCTTTCTTCTTTCTCCCCTCTTCAGGCCATCATGCTTCTCTGGGAGTCATGGGCCTCTTCTGTTGGAACCGAATGATTTACTGTGATCCGCCTGCTCCGATGCGCCTCTTTTTTTCCTCTCTTGCTCCACCTTTCGAGTCATCACTAAATTGATGTAGCCAGACTCTATCCCATGTCTCCTGGTTGCGGAGCAAGTACGGGACAAAGTTTTCAGGTGTTAGTTGAGCACCCAGCCATTCATTCAACTCGGTGCGCTCTCTTCGGGTGTCGTTGGGCGTGAACAGGGCGTTTTCAGCGTCATCCAAGGTGTCCCCGCATGACTGACATGCTGGGGATGTTCTCTTCTTGTACCGTGTCAGATAGGCACCGAAGCAATCGTGGTTACTCAGTGCCTGCATTGTCCAGTGATCCATCTCTCCGTGGGTCCGTTCCGCCTACTTGGCTACGTCGCGGATCAACTGGTGCGTCCATCAGCCATCTGCAAATAACGATTCCCACTCAGTTTGCCACTGCCTAAGGGTGGTTTCCTTCTCATTGTCGCGGATGATCTCCTTCATCGTTGGGGTGAGCACTTGTTCGGCTCCGATCACTTTTTGCCGGTCCCAGATTCTCACTCGCTCCGCGACGAGCAAGTGGATGGGTGGCATCCTCGCCAACACGTAAGCTGCGTCTCCTGACACGGTGCGGTAGGCACGAATGCTCCTCAGAGTCGCTCTCCGGTGGACAGGCACTATCCTCTTCTCGATGACGGCCTTCTCTACTCTCTTCCTCCACACGCGTGCATTGTAGAGCATGATGGAAATCCTCATGGTGTTGAGCAGTTTACACCTCTTCAGTTTCGGTCCTCCGATGTTTGGCATCAGCCGCTGGAGAACCGCGCCAACCCTGTTTGCCTTCTGCGCGGCTTCTTGGATGTGCTTCTTGAACGACTTCTCATCGTCGAGCCATACACCCAGATATTTCAGCTCTGTCTTGCGTCGCAGCTCTTGATCGTTGGTGTAAAAATGGGGCGAGTCGAACTCCCTCCGCCTCGTGGCCACTATAGCTTCGCACTTCTTGACAGCAAGCTCTAGAAGCCTGCTGATCATCTACTCGTAGACTCGGGCCAGCGCCTCGTTCGCGCGTCTACCCAAGAGCTCCTCGTTGTCGGACCAAACTATGAGTCCCGCGTCGTCCGTAAAAGCCACTATTATCATACCTTCTGGCAGTTCGATTGACTATCGTACTGGGTGTTCCAGTTTAATGGCCCGGAAACTTATCCTTGTCCGATTCCGGCGGACAGCTCTCGAACCTCTTGTCCCTTGTCGGTTTCGTATACGAGGATCCTATTCCGTAGAAAGTCGTCCATCACTGCTAACAGGTAGGGTGGCACTGTACCTGCCTGGGATGCGTACACTCGCTCCCAGATCGCACAGTTAATGCGTTCTTTATGTCGAACGCGATGATCGCGCAGAAACCCCTCTCCCTTGGTATGGTCTCCCTACCACCGTTTCGACCCGCTCCTGGACTGTCTCAATCGCGTGAACAGTACTGGCACCTGTCCGAAACCCAAACTGCATCGGTGACAGCCCACCGCTCTCTTCGTAGGCTTTCTCTACCCCGTTGAGCACCATCCTCTCGTACATTTTCCCGATGTTGTCGAGCATGCTGAGAGGGCGTTGACCTTTAGGTATTAGGACGAGCTTCTAGCGTTTCCACTTATCGGGAAAGCTCCCGCGCTCAGACAGGTATTGAAGAGGTCGAGGAGTAAATCTGGCTTGTATTCGAAGACCAGTTTCAGAGCCTCGTTTGGAATGCCGTCCAGGCCAGGGGCCTTGCCATTTTGAATCCTTTTCGCCGCTAAGAGGAGCTCTTGCTGGGAAAAGATCTCCCACGATGCTGCACAAGGTAGCTGCATCTCTCGGTGCTGGGTTGCCCCTCCGGGGTACAACTTTGGACATAACCACGTGGTATGGCGTACCCCATCGGTCTCCATTAACTATGTCGCATAATTCACCCCAGCACTTCTCTCTGCTTTTGCGGGTGGCTACGATGAGTGCCTCCTTCGCGGCCTTGTATGCCCTGTCATCTCCAGCCATCGAGGGTCGTTTCAGCTTCCTCGATCGCCAAGTGGTCCTCCTTTTTTTGTTGTTCGCTCTCCGGAGAGCTTTTATCTCCTCCTTCATCCAGTACTCTTGTTTCTCACAAAAACATGGTGTTGTCCTGCGAGGCATCGACGCATCGCAAGCTCTCGTGATGGCGGATGTCACCATTGCCACAGCCTCTTCGACGGTGGTGTTACTGTGTGCTTCGGGAGATCCTCTGCTGCCTCGATCGATCTCCAAAATTCGTCCTCATCTAGCTTGCGTACCTACCACCCCGTCGGTCTTAGAGTAAGTGCCGTCTGTCTCTGTCTGTCAACCCTAAATCAAAACCGAATATGTCGATGGTCACTCAGTGTTTCCGTGTCCAGAACCTCCCACGATGTCATACGTCCCATGAGCGACGGGCTCATGAACGTAAGGTCGAGGACCGATGACGAACCTCCCTCCCGGGACCAAGTGTCGTGCCGGTATTAGGTGATAACCCCCGTCTCGTTCGCGAGCACTAATCCTAATTCCTCCATGGCATCAGCAAGTATTACCCCCTGTCTCGTTTTCCGTACTCTTCTATGAAACATTGAATTTCTCATATACTTCTGGAAATTTTTCTCATGTTCGGTTCATCATCTCATGTAAGTATATAACGTCTGATTACGTCTTCTAATAATCTTACTGGTCCTAACTTTTCCAATGCATATCATCAATCAATATTCGCCAATTCATCGACACAAGAATTGTGTGCGCGATCCACCAGGCACGCGCGCAATTTTTCATAATTCAATACCTATTGGCTCGTATTTGTTGGAAAGATATATTCACTAGCAAGTTCTCTGACTATTCAGTTTACCAAGGTCATAAATAATGAGCAAAGAAAAACTTCATTCCCATAAAGTACCAAGAACAACGAGAAAGTGCCTTCGCAGTGAACGTATTAAAGCTCAGGACATTGCAGCAAAAATATTGCAGCAATACGTATATCATCGGTGTATATGTTACTGTAAATGTCTGAAATCCGTCGATCCTAGGATTGACTAGGCATCGCTGACATTGACTGGTGGGGTCAGTCAATTCTAAGATTTATTAGTAAATGTCAGCATTGACTGGAATAGCCAGTCAATGCGTACAGATGAATTTCGAACATTTAATAAGCAATCTCAGGATTGACCGACTGACCCCCGGCAATGTTCGAAACATAGACTGAGCAAATATATAAAAATATATAATGAGCAAAATTTATTCATGCAAAATGATATTGCGAATGTATCACAGCAGCACATAGTCTTGTATCTCACGTTCATATTAAACGGAATTTGAATCTTCATCGCATGAATAACCTCAATCCAGTCTCACAAATCCTTCACCGACACATAACATAAAACTTATAACATGTTGCATAATCAAAGTGGAGCCCTGATGAAAATAGTTCTGTGGGACTCCATACGGATCGTTGGGGAACGTCCCCATGGAAAACCATGCTTCCGCGTGGCAACTCATGGGACTCCGTGGGCCCTGGCCCTTAGGAAATTTGTGATCGTATTATTTGCAGAATTTGGCATCGAAGACATGCAGCATACAAATTTTGACCATTGTTCCTCAGGTCCACGAGGTGGGTGGTGCATGGGAAGTAAAATGTAGATGCTACGTAGATTTTGATTTCGGTCGCAATAATAGTTGAAATTTGTATGCTGCATGTCTTCGATGCCAACTTTAGCAAAGTATCAAGATCAAGAATTCTCCCAGGACCAGGTCCCACGAAGTCCCATTAGTCTCCATGGAGTCCCACGGAATTATTCTCAGCAGGGAATTGAACTTTACCAGAGACTTAACAATATAAAAGCTACTTGTTACAGCAACTTTGGCTATTATGGCATTTTGAATTGCACAGTGTTCTTTCATCTCCACAAAAACATGTATTTGAATCACATCCAGCTTTGCAAATGCATTTCGTCACCACCTGGCCACCTGTAATCGAAATTTTTGGAGCTGCTGCTCGTGAATAAGCTTACAATTACACATGGTAAACTTCGTTGAGATTGAAGAATTTCTCTTTGCAAACTTCTTCTTCGGCGCGAAATTTTTGAAAAATCATGTTCACGTCAAACTACATTGTTCGTGAGCAATCACTAAAGAAGACATTCACAGAGGCTTGTCAGTCAATATTAAGATTGTCTAATCAATGTCCGAAATGTTGCCATCTCAACAATATTGACTAGACCTCCCAGTCAATGCTGAGCATTAATTAGTCAATCTTAGGATTGACTAACCCCACTAGTCAATATTCGAATTCACCAGTCAATGTTCGGCAGTGACTGATTTTGTACATTAATTTCAAGATAGATACAGGGTTTCCCAAAAGCCAGCCTCCCCCTCCCCCCAGGTTTTTTTTCAGAAACAGTCAGGAATCGCATAGAACCCCAGATACGTGCCCCGTCATTTCGGGTGGGACATCCGATGTTGACCTTGGCTTCGACCTCGAAGGTCATTTTCAAGGTCATTTGCAGGTGATCTTGGATTTTTCGAAAAGAAACACCTACTTTCGACCTCGGATTATGAATGAGCGTGAAGAGTTATGAAACTTTTGCCTGAAACATTTTTTGATCCGACTTCACCTTGGCGAGGTAAATGATGATCGGAACGGGTGGACGGTATACCGTGCTATACGGAGGTTATAACCTCCGTAGACCCATAGATTAGTGTTTTATCAAAAAAATGTTTGGACTAAAAGTTGTTCGCCATCGAAATGGAATTGAGGTGGTACCTTGGTTATGACTGCGAGGTCTTGTTCGAGGACATTTGGTGGTCAACTCGATTTTTTCAGATAAAAAGTCCTTCTTTTGACCTCGGATTTTGAAGAAGTGGAGAAAATCATGAAACTTATGCCTGAAAAATATCTTTGTCTGTCTTGATCTTGGCGATGTCTGTTTGATTTCGCCAAGGTCAAGTCAGATCGGAAAAGTTTGCAGACTCAAGTTCCATTATTCTTCACACTCTTTTAATTTCGGAGATCGAAGTAAAAAGTGGGTAATTTCGTGTAAAGAAATCGAGTTAACTCCCAAATGACCTCGAAAATGACCTGTGAGGTCAAAACCAAGGTCTTCAGCTCATTCTCGCTCTGATCATAAACAACTTTCTAGTTTTCAATATTACGCTTACTTACGCTTACGTTTGGATTTACGGAAGTTACCATCCACCCGTATTGACCTCAAGTCATCGTGCCCAGGTCAGGTCTGATCAAAAATATTTCAGACAGAAATTCCATGATTTTTCATGCTCCTTCAAAAACCAAGGTCAAAAGAAGGTAATTCTATTCGGGAAGTTCGAGTTGACCTCCAAATGACCTTGAAAAGGATCTCTAAGGTCCAAAATAAGATCACCATCAGATGTTCCCCTTGACATAACAGGAAACGTGTTCTAGAGCCTTCCATCATTCCCAACCATTTCTGAAAAAAATCATGGGGATAATCGACTCTTGAGACATCCTGTATATCCCACTTTCCCAACAATGTAAACAATATGAAAAATCACTTGAATTAGTTTGCTTCACAGAATCTACAAATTTCGAACCATACCTTCTCAGAACACAAAATTAATACTCTATATCAGGGTTTTTAACGAAATCTATTCCCAATTTCGTTGAATTTCGTTTGATTCTATCCAATGATCAATTTCATAACGAAATCCCACCCAAAAAAGCATAACCATCATAATAAGATGATTATGATTTCTAGAGTGGGATTTTGTTTCGAAATGGGTTATCAAATGGGACTCAACGAAATTCAAAAATGGATTTCGTTAAAAACCTTGCTCTATTTTAATCCAGTTTCTCACAAACCTAGAATTCATCTAGAGAAGAAGATACTACATTTTCTTTCCTCATTCATCCAGCTCTGCTTCGTCTTTTTACGAGCACAGCTTATATTGTATAACAGATTGATGGTACGATCCATACTATCTGTAAAGTCATCTCAGCTCGTAGTGAATGAACCGGAGATGCAGATTCTTTCGCCATCGCTTTGGCTGAGCCGAACGTACACCATACATGTAAACTAGCATACCACTTAGATTGGAAAGTGTGCATATATTCAAGTTTTGCCGGCCCATTCAACTTTATCTCATTCTGAATTCCTTGACTCTTCAGTATATTAACTTAATTTATATCACACTTCTTTTCTCTGTTGATTTGGCATCTTGAGCTATAATTTTTTACAAAATACTCCGATGACGAGATTATCGCTCGGAAGCCATCGCATGTTTCTAAAGATATTGTCAAAGTTGACTAGAAATTGAGCAATATGCATTATAAATTTGACATTTGGCTGAATCTCTCAGAAATTCATGGGTCGCTACTTTGCTTGTTTGATCAAATCATTAATTAATGACATTAATTTTAGAAATTGATCATTGCGAGATTAGATTTTCGAACACCTCATATACTTCTGCGTGAATATAAGTGCTGTATGAACAATCAATTTTGTTGAGTGGAGCCAAATTACCCTGTATTAGCACAAATTTATGATAGAACTATGAATTCGGATAATTTGGAATAGCTGTAGCAAGAACGCATGATCTTTGGTTTTATTTTCCACGATGCAAAATTACAGTATGATGTGAAAAAAATCAGCTCTACAGTAATAGTTATACTTCATTAAAGTAACTTAGACTCGTGTGACTGGTAAAACCAAAACATGCAGCCTACCAGACCACAATTGGCGTATCGCGTGACCCAATCCTCAGTCTTTTTCCCTTTTTCTTGGTTCTCGAATATATGTGTACACGTAATCGAAATTACGAAGTAAATGTACGCAATTGATTCCACATGCTATTGGAGTAGAGAAATTTGTAAAAAAAGTTATACTAATAACATTTAGCATCTTCAAAGTACATATCTAACAGTTATTATTAATAAATCTTGACTTGATATGGTGTTTGATTCCAGTTCTTGATTCCCTAAATTTCAAATGATTTTATTGTACTTCGTGTCAATTCCTATTAGAGATAAATGTATGTTATCGGAAGGTGACGAGAATCATTAGTTATACAGATTATACTGCGTCTGTATCTTTCAAGCATATAATTCTCTTAACGGTCCAGCGTATAGGATTCTGCAACTAGAAATTAACGGTACGCACTTTACGATATTCACATATATCATACTTATCCTCATAATCAAGTGTTCAGGGGGCACTGATAGTAATTCCGAGATCGAAATGAGATGAGATTTGACGTCGTCTCGATCTCAGCCCGTTCGAGAAGGGAAATTTCAAGATTTGTCTCATCTCGGCTGAGATTTTCGGAACAAAATTTCATCCCGTCTCATCGAAATCAAGATGTCTCGCTGAGAATTGCAAAAATACATTGCGTGTTAGTCCCGGAAACCACATCGTTGTGCATTCGTTATGTCGAAATGTGTGAAAGAATTCTATGATATATATCATGTGTATGATATTCGAATTCATGATTATATTGAGATGGAAGTTGTCGAGGATGAGTTAAATTTGGATAATCTGTTGAGGCTACCATCTAAGAATCCTACATGGAATTCTGAAATTGATCTCTATGTTCGAAAACCAGAGTTGACGTTTTGTATCGATGTAGACGAAATTCCTCAAAATTTTCTCTTTTATCCAGCATCGCTAGAGATATCATAGCGATTATGCCAACTCCAGTGCCAAGCGAGAAAGTATATTTTCAGGAACGGCATTACTGGTAACTGAAATACGCTGTCCACTTTCAGATCAACTGATTCGATTTTTAATCAATGAATGGATACATTGTGACTTGAAAGGAAGTATCAGTCAAGTTAGGACTGATATTTTTGACTATCATCTTTATGGTTTCCAGATTGTTTTAATCGATAATATTCATCTACAATTTGGGTGTGTTCGTAGATGATCTCGTCTGATTTCTTGTTCATTTCTTTGTAATGGGGGCCCTTTGTAATTATAAATTGATCCATCGTTGGATATAAGATATCAAAAGCCGTCAAAATATTTGCAATTCTTATCGCGTTGAAGATGCATGTGACAGATTATATTTCATCAAGGTGATTAAGAAGGTAATCATTGATGTTATGTATTGACTTTTTAGTAGAAACAACATGATCAAGGATTTGCAACCAACCCAAATCAATCGAAAAATCTTGAGATTCTTGGACGTTTCGAGATTTTTCGGTTGAGATTTTCATCTTGATGAGAATCTCAATTTTGAGAAGAATCGGAAATTCCGTCTCATTCTCAATCGAGATATTTCGAAGAATCTAAAAAAATCTCGAAATCTCGGAAGCCCTAATCATTGATGCCGCAGTCCTTTTCTAATTCATATTATTTCTTGAAAGTAGGAACTCGCTCGTAAGAATCTCATCGGCACCATGTCAATTTCCCCATTCATGGATAATACTAATGCCAAAAAAACTCCTAGAATCCTAGAATAACGCCCAAAACAAGATCCAACCACAATCTAACGCATTTTGCCCGAAGCAATTCATTTTCCAAAGCAATCTCTTGAATCACTTTCAACTTACAATAAAAACCAATCTTCTTACCGTTAACTTTGATAGACCTACCTCACACTTTTCCTTCAGTAATTCACTTTTTTCACCTTTCCCATTCACTTCAATTTCGATACAAAACCACAGAATCTCACCACTTTTCACTCATCAAAATCACCACTTTATTTCCACCACTAAAACCCGCAATCCTAATAGAATATGATACCAAGAAACCAATCTTCTACGATTTAATTTTCAATCCTAAGACGGCGCCATCCAATCAAAGTAAATGAAGCAACTACAAAGTTACTATCTATTATACGTGCACATACGCATTCCAATGAAACCGCATGCTCGTCGAGTTAGAAACTATCATCAGCATCCCTTTGATGGCACCATCTTACCGGTTCAATGCGTGGCGATCGACTGATGATTGCTCGTCTCGTACATGCATGATATCCCTATGGGCATAGCATGCTGGACACAAGAAAAGCGCCACTCGAGCGCAACGGTATCCCGGCACCGATATATATCTTTCTCTCTCTTTTTTTTTCTCTATATAATACCTACCTCTTCTGCAACCTGTTTTTGAGAAGCACATCTCAAATGTCACACATGGTAGTGCGAGTGTTTTCCATCACTCTCTTGTGTATATATAATCCTTTAGGTTATTCAGTATGTCTTGAGACTCTTCTTTTCCATGAGATGATGTTTTTCTCGTCTCAGTGATGAGAGTTGGAGGATCTTTTTACTTAGAGTTTACTTTTCAAATGAGGCACTGACAGAAAACTAATTAACACAAAGCTGAACAGCAAGACGATTGATTTAGTGGTTGAGTTGGGGAGGGGGGGGGGGGGGGGGCAAGTAAATGGGTCCAAGAGCTGTGACATGTTGAATGCATTGTTGCAAAAGTTTTTTGTTGGAGGAAAGTGAAACAGGTTGAGCCCGTAATGAGCTGTGCGAGACGATAAAACAATTACCTGTACCTGAATTTTCTGAGAAGAGTTATGTAGATGACGAAAAATCGAAGCTCAAACTATAAACTGGTGAACACTATTTCATCATGCTACTGCACAATGATTTTCAACTTCAGGGTGTCCTTGACAAAAATCCTAGTCTCCGTAGTATTTTGGAGATGATTGGGAATCACACCGAGACGGAGATTTCCATCTTTTGAGGTGAGCGTCCTATCATGACCTTGTAGGTCAATTTCAAAGTCATTTGGAGGTTAGCTCGATCTTCACGATGAGATCACCCGCTGTTGGCTTTGGATTATAAAAGAACGTCAAAATCTATGAGCAATTTTGATAGTGGTAGAAATTTCCAAATCATAATTTTTCATGTTATTCTAATACCCGAGGTAGAAATAGCTGATTATCTTTCAAAACAGTTTCAGGTGATCTCTAAATATCTTAAAAATGAACTTAGAAATGACCCCCAAAGTCAAAACTGAGGTCGTAACCCTATATTTGCTTTGATAACGCACGACTCCATTCCAAATATTTCCCAACGAAATGCTTCCTCACGCAGCTACGCAAATTCCTGGCCATCAGGTTAAGATTGAATTAAAAAATGTTTCAAATTAAATCTTCAATGCAATGATGTCTCAGATTGAAACCAAGGTCACCACCAAATTTTTTACTCGCAATGAGGAAACACGTATTCTAATGGTTTCTTCGAGTCTCGACCGTTTCCGAAAAAATTAGGGAAATATAATCTTTTTACAGACACCTAGTACATATATTTGATATGATACCTACTCTATATAACTTAGACCTGCAACATTTTTTCAGATTTTTAGGGAGTTTGACTTTGATATGCAAGGTGAAACAAATTTGGTACAATTTTTTCATTTAATCATTGATATTTTTCAAGTTTTAGAAATACCGCTCAAGACGGTTCATTTAAGCCAGATTCAGCTAAAGGGAAGATTATCAACTACTCAAATTGATTATCAATTCCACTTCTATAAATACTGAGATAAAAGAGTGACACAATCTTTAGTTTTCTAGAATACTCCATGTATATACTTATGAGGTAACGAGGGACTTTCTATTAGATGAAATTTTAAAACATAAAGAGACCCACATGAAGTCCAATCGTGAAAAAGACAGATATTTCATCACTTGTCCATATGAATAAAAAGTTTCATCGCAACACTTGACAAGGAATAGATAATGATTGTAGCACGCGTATGGTCGTGTTAGATTGATTAACCACTAATGCTTGCTCGCGATCATCAGTAGCGTCTCAAACGACATCAGACCAGGAATTAGAAAAGTGCTCAATCTGTCGTAAAAAAAAAAAGAAAAGAAATCCGTTATCCCAAATTGACACCTGGCCAGCGTGAAACTCGCATCCAGTCCACTCAAGTCGGTGCGTACAAATCTCAGACCTCTCATTCTCTCAAAATTATACCGTCTGATGTGATTTCTCTGCGCAGGCCTATTAATTCCAGCGCCAGGTTGCGGTCAAAAGCAGGACTCCTTCGCTATATAACATGAAAATCGTGCGCACGAATCTTGAATCTTGAGCTCGCCTTCTGTGGGGTCATCGGCAATAACCGTGACTGACCTACTCTAGTGCCGGTGTCTTGCCCATGAGACAAGGGAATGGCAAGTAATACGATATTTATACATATACAGACAATTTTCTCTAATAATATTAGAGCAATTTCAGAGATAAAAATATTCTCAGTTTTTATCCGCATTCGGAATGGATTAGGTATGGTTAATAGCTGAAATAGAAATTCCTTACTCCATGTTCTGAGTAAATCTCAGACTCTGAGAAAAAATATGTACCGGAACTTGTCAAAATTTCTGAATCTCACTCTAATAATTTGAGGACCGGAAAAAACAGACCGGGGTTAACTAATTTACCTTGCAGACACAACATAGTCATTTGGCTGTAGTTATATATAGAATCCTTGCTAAGATATTCGTTAAAAGTATTCTCACATGATTCCCGGTCATTCTCCTGAATGCAATCTCCCGAACGACAATTCTCCCGAACAACAATTTTCCCGAATAAATCTTTTCCCGAACCCTTAATTTCTAAGCCAATGACATACAGTAGAGTACGAAGTCACAATTCGTTGTATATATTCAAAACAAGGTACACTTTTTCAGCAGATTATGCGATTGTACAGAAAAAAGAGATCAAAAATGATAGGGATTAAATAAGATTCTGAAAGGATTATGAATATACGAAAGGATTACAAAATTCTCAAAGTACAATGTTGTGGCCTATGGCAGAGACTCGTAATCTGCATATTGCTCTACGATGTTTTGTAGGCAATTTTGATGCACCACCTAAGCTCTCTTGGGTGCACACCTCAAGGTTCATCCCAAACTCAATTCTACCAAACTTATTTCGGTGTCTCCTTGATCCCGCTTGAACTCATCCAAGGCCGAGAATAAGTCTGGGTGCGTTTTACCCATGAGCTTGTGGAACCGATTGTGTCACCCTTTACTAAAATTGTTTGTTCTGGGATCTCCGTTAAAAGTGGCTACATACATATTCCAAAAGGATGGAGGGTAACGAGGAAGTACAGCTTGAACTCAATTCCGACCTCGTCCACGTGCTGGTGTGCCAGAAACATAATATTCTTTGAAATATTTCATGACTGGCTCCAAATCTTGGGGAGCTTCACCCTTTAACAGTCGAAAATATTCAGGCACATTAGCTACAGGAACGAAAGCAATTGCAGCGATCACATGCGAGTAAATTTTGATCTCTCGATCTTCATCGTCATACTGCGCCTGCAATCCCGCCGCCGCTTGAATTTTCCGATAGAGCGATTGACGGAGATGGAAGAAACATCCAACCAGATCAGCATCGGGAAAGATTTCAGCAGAATCATTAATGGTGGCAGGTTCGAAATCGCGTCAAGTTGACCCCCAATGATTGTAGTAATGGCTCTGGCGCTGCATTCCTTTGACCTCACTCTCTGACAATCCCAATAGGTGTTTGGATTTGCTTGCGTTGGCTTCTTTGAACGAGAGTTTACAAAACCTCCAATGATTAATTTCGTATCACTGATCACTCTTGGGTTCATGATTTGTATAAATGTACAGGAAAATAGAGGAACTTAAGGAACTGATAGCAAAATACACGAGTATCAAATCGGGCGCAAGAACGCGGGGCAAAATCGGAACTGCGGTCGATTGCTCTTTTCTGTCTGTTATTGTTGTTGTTAACCTCACGTATCAGCTCAAGTGCGCAACTTCTGATTGCACGCAGATTCAGAGCCAGTTTGTTTTTTGTGTGTTCTGATTCACAGGAACAATTCGTGGATCAAAATTCGTCATCCTAGTCGATGATGGAAATGAGTGTAAGAATTGAATTCGGGAAAATTGGAATTCAGGAAAGTAGCCATTCGGGAAAATGACTATTCGGGGAAATGGCTTTTCGGAATAATGGTCATTCGGAAGAAGGCATTCGGGGCAATGGTCATCGGGCAAACTGCTGTTCGAGAAAATGGTCATTCGGGATATTGCATTCGAGGCAACGGTCGGGAACCTTTTCACATACTTGTTAACACAATCTCGTTTTGTCTTAGTCGATGGCCCAGAGTAAAAAGGAATTATCTGGTCATTTCTGGTTAAACAGAACTATTTTGTATTAAATTTAATAAAAGATGGTTCTGTTTAACTAGAAATTACCAGATAGTTCCTTTTTGCTCTGGGTCGTCAAGAAGATCGATAGCTCAACGATAATATAGCTCTAGTCGATTTATTGAATTATTCAGTAATTCTGAGATTGATAACATTCCAATTTTGCATCAATGTATTCTGCGTGGCTATTCTATGAGTGAGTTGTGTAATGAATCTACTCGCTAGATCAGGATTGAGATAAAGTTCAATAACCACGATATCTTTTCCGTTCTACGAGCTTGTATGATATTTATAAAGTTTGTATTGGAAAGTGTGTAAGAATCTCAATCAAATGATAGAGAAACTGGACGAAGTTGTCCCCCCGACATGACCCATTCATCGAAACTCGAAATTTCGGTCTTTCCTCAAGGAAAGTTCCTATCAGTCTGAAGAATTTTAAAATCGAACCTGAATAACACCTGAGTTATACGTTGGCGGTACTTGAGCGGTACATTAACAATACTTGAGCGGTACTTCGGCGGCACTTGAGAGGTATTTTAGCGGTACTTGATCGGTATTCAAGATTGGTGATACACGGAAGTTTACCAACTGACTCAATATTTCAATACCGTGAACTGGGGTAAATGTATCCACTTTTGTTTTTGTGATGGTTTCCTGCTGATTGATGGTATAACATCGTGCTGGAGCTCGTTTTGAAGAATACTTGAGCGGTACTTCGGCGGTACTTGAAAGGTATTTTAGCGGTACTTGATCGGTATTCAAGATTGGTGATACACGGAAGTTTACCAACTAACTCAATATTTCAATACCGTGAACTGGGGCGAATGTATCCACTTTTGTTTTTGTGATAGTTTCCTGCTGATTAATGGTATAACATCGTGCTGGAGCTCGTTTTGAAGCTATCTCATTTTTGAGATGAGCCCTCGTAAGGTATCCTCCGACATATCAATCAGAAGCTATTTCAGAAACTGTTGAGTGGACACATCCACCCCGGTGTTCACATTCACCCCTGTTTACGGTACAACAATGTCAATATTTTTGCCAATTTAAAGAAAACCCGGAACCGTCGCATGCGAAGAGATCTCCAAGAATTCCTCGGAACAACCATTCAGATCGAACAATTTCGCACTTTTTCAAATAGTTCTCTCTAAAGTTTCAACAGGCTTAAGACAAGATGTTCAAGTTTGGAGTTAGTTTTATGCAATTTCAGCACATTTCTACCCATTTTCATGTCCTTGTCTACGATTGATTTGTCATCTGATAACATTTGACAACCGCATACGAGGCACACTGATTAGAAAGCAATATCAAGAAATCAAAGATCATTCGAGTTCTTAGTGAGATCGGCAGATCAAAAAATGATGAAACTAGACTGCTAAGGACGTCATTTCTTCTCAAAATCACGCCATTCAAAGGAATGATTGTCATAGTCAGTGCAGCACTCTACTAACTACCTTGCAAATATCTCAATTACTTACATAGCATTCCTTCATGATCAACCCTCACTCCACTCCATTACAATTATTCCTATCAAACTTCAATACCAACCGCATACTAGACTAACAAATCAACAAAATCATCATTTATACCTCGTGGTTAATAACTGATCCTCCAGCGTGAATGAGACCAATAGCCTATGGCAAAACTCTGAGCCTCGAACGAAATAAAAGATGAAACAGAAACAGAATCAAGTAGCGGATCGAATTTACGATCTGTATAATGTATAGGTAGTAGCTATTACTGTTCCACTCGAGTGAGCAATACTCACCTGTAGTTACACTTGCACGTAATATCCTATACTGTTTTAAAGCAATGTGATGGACCGAGTTGTGTGAACAGGAGAGCAAGGTCAATAACCGTCGTTGACCAAACGCACCCAAGAAAATAAGAGAGTATATGCAGAGGAGAGACGAGAACTAGAGAGAGAATCTTGAATATATGTATGCAGAAAGGTATACACCGACGAGAATTCTATGCGTACACCATACTATGACTTGCAAAGTTTTATAAGTCTACGAGGTTCTAAAGGGAAAAGTCGACGCGGTTACTCGTTGCGAAATTCTGAGGACGAGTTTCGTCAAGCTTAATGAGGGGAAAACTTTAATCGTCGTGTGGTATTGTATTCTATATGGCGCATAGAGCTCTATAGCTCATGGTATATTCAGCTTTCTAAGGATCGGTTTTATGGGTCAATGAGCAGGATTAGATGAGCTGATTTGTGCAAGCGGTGTGTGGGCGGTACGCAGAGAGTTGATATAGCAGGTGGACGTAAATTGACGATAGGTTGTTTTTGCAAGATTCATAGTAGGGCTTGTAACGAAGCTTGTAATCTTCACACTTTTGCTTGCATGAATTTTTGAATTGGTGATCATCAATCTAACATGAGATTTTGATGCGTGAAAGAAGGTTTCTGGAATGAGTGTTCTCGTGAAAGATGCCGATTTTTCAAAACATATCCTCAGAGGTTCCTTATTTCATTTTATACTAAAATCAGGTACTTTGTGAGAAGGTACCGCTAAACAAGGTAACTTTCGAACATTTTCAATCATTTTTTATATAAATTCCTCTAACTTTTGAGTCTCACAGCAAAAGTGCCATGTATCTGTGGTCAATCGCAAGTTTACAGTTGCAGCTTTTGTTTGATGGGTCTCGAAGTCACGTCTCACGTCCTTAATTGGTTGGAGTTATGGGTGTTCAAAGAAGTGTTCCAAAGATAGGACCCCCAATGGGGTTATTTTGCAACAGTAAAAGTGAAATGTGAGGACTGTCGACATTGTTTTGCTGCCCGGCTCTACATTCATTTCTAAATATCAAAAAATCAGATTCACTATACCTCCAGTGTCATTGAGAATCCCATCTGTTACGATGGATTTCGTGGAAAAGACTTTTGAACCTCATTGTGCGCTCCCCGAAGCTCAATTATCAAGTGTTTCAAAGTTACCCCGCCCGATGATCAAAAAAGCCTGATATTCTTCGGTTCTCTGAGGTGTTCTAAAGTTACCCCATACTTGCACAAAGCATGGATTTTCCTTTTTAAGTGTTCCAAAATCACCCCGGTTTGTGAAAAAAACATGGAATTATCAATTTTCCACCACAAAATGGAGTCAGGGTGAGGGTACACCAATGTAAAGATAAAATCGTCAAGGTATTGGTATGGTTTGGTGAAATGTATACCTTGGATTTGGCCTTGAAATGCTCGAATGATACTAATTGTTTGAAGCAAGTTTTTCTCGCTCCAAAATCATATTTCCAAATATATTTGTTAGAAACGAACACACAGCCGATCGGGGCTTCCACGCCGGTAAAAAACATGCAACCCACGTGCCACTAATTAACAAAAGTGTTACTAGAACCGAAGAGGAACCTGGTTAGCAAGTAGCGGAGATATACGGAGTTTCACTCGAGTGTTCCAAAATCACCTCTGCTATTCAAAATTATCCAAGTTGAGGGTACCTAAATTTTAAGGAGATTTGGTGACCAGCTGTCTTTGTGGAATAAAAATAAATGACCTAAGAAATTGAATCAGCGTTATGAGTTTTGTAACAATTGAGAAATTCATTCCATCGATCAACACAGTAATATCGAAAAGAGTAAAAAGTATACATATATATTTCGTTTTATTTGAATAAAATGAGGTCTATAATACACATTACGTGAAATTTGTATGGATACAATCGTAAGTCTCAATAAATACACACGATCGTGGATTGTGTTAGGTTGCCGAAATTAAAAACTTCGTCATCGATGTCGAACGATCAAAATTTGTTACGTTCAGCATGACGAACTAACAATATAATAAGCAAAATACTTGTCATGATGAGAATCTATTGAAGAATAAATGAAGGGAAAGAATAAAATAACAAGCAAAGTGAAACTAATTAAAACTCAATGTTTCAAGGGCTAATACTTATCATCTAGATGTAATATTTATACTTGTCGATCGATAACTTTTCTCGAATATAACATTTTAAAAGCTCAATCCACGAGCAGTTACTCAATAGTTATACATTTCTCTGTTCAAACTTTGATAACACCGCTCAGATTTCTGAAAGCTCATTTTTTTGTGAAACAAAGCGTAAAATTTCGAAAATTACTGAAATAGTAAGTCACACAGTCGCGAGTAAAGAACTCAACCAGCTAATGAAGTGAATTATCAAAATTTACAGAGTCAAGATTCATTTGTTCCAAAAGGCAAAAGCCCGCTGAATTCGTTCGGTGCGGGCCTTAACGCTTGCCGACGATGCTGATGACGTTGATGATGGTGACGAGTCTTTGTAGGCGCCGGTGATACCCTGATTGATATTTTGCTGATGGGAATCACTCGTTTGGGTTGTATCCAAATTTTCAAAGAGTCTCGCCGTTCGACTCACGTTGCCTGTCAATGTGTATTTACCACGGCTCGTTGATGAGCCATCTATCCTTGACTCCTCAATCGATGTGGCTGTGGAAACAAATATTTCTGGTTTAATTATTGCGATTATGGTAGACGAATTATGAGCTAAGATGCTTTTGAATAATTCTCTTTATCTGATAGAAAACTCAATTCCAATATCTTTATGAGTCTAATTTGAAATTGGAAATTCCCTCGTGGATTATCGAACCCTTTTTTTTCAATCTCTCTGGTCTGTAAGAATGATATCGTGCTTCTGTACAAAATAAGACAAAGATAGAAGTGAGATTCTCGCGTCCTGTTATACTTTCTCTGTTCATTTTGCACGATGACAAAATTTCTATGAGCTAGTACCAGCTAATATTATTGCTCATGTAAACTCGGTAACACTTCAAATATTTTGCGTCAATCTGAATCAAATAGTCCTCAAAACATTTCAAATGAATGATCCCATCAAATTTTTTCAATGTTAGGTTGTTAATGCCTGTACCGAGGCAGTCTGGCAAGAGATGCAGTTTTGGAGGGATCATTGAAGTTTATTCAGCGTACTATTTAGGTCCATCTTAAGAGGAAACAATTCCACTGAAAAGCAAAACAGATATCAGAGCGAGGAAAACTCAGATACTGTCTCTCAATACAGGCAGTCTGATAATTATTACCCACTCAACAAAATCAAACTAATGCAACAACACAGATGGAACAAAATAAATCATGCATTTTTGTTGGTAAACATATGCGAAATGTATCGGATTATATAGTTTAAAACTCATTAAGTACAAAATTCAAAGCATAACAAACCTCCTCCAAGTGTTGGATTGAACCTGTGATAACTCCGTCTCGTGAGGTCACGTTCAAATCCTTGTAATTCATCCTTACTCGAAGTAGAGTATTCAGGTTTATAAGTCTCTATCTCATTCAATCCTTGCCTACCCACACGGCCGTTACTGGTAGATTTTTCGCGACTAGGTTCGTCAATTGCAAATGTTACATTATTTTTGTGAGTAGTCTTTGAGTTTTGGTCCCTATGTTTCACGCCACCAGAATCCCTAGATTTTGAAGAGATAATCCCAACCGGTTTATTAGAATTTTCCAACTCCCTCGAGTAATCTACTACCAAATCATCAACTACTGCATTGGCTTCGGTATTATTTCTTCGTATTACATCTTCATTTTTCTTCTGATAATCTACCTTCGATGACCCTCCTGGCTCTTCTACTGTGCTAACTCTACTCGAATCTCTACCAAAACTATATTCAAAATCTTCACGATTCCCATTCCCATTGTTATCATCATCAGTATCACCATCAACATCTTCTTCATCAACTCTAACTTCTACAGCTCTGACTATTCCTACAGCATTTGCATTATTATCGATCACTGAAACCTCGCAAATATCTTTTTCTGATTCCCCAGTTGTTCTTTCTTTACTTGAACTTTCAACTTCTTCTTCTAAAATATCGTCAATGACTCTGTGGCTTGGAAATGATGTGATTTCTTCTCCATTTTCCGATTTACTCTCGTGTGAGATGGAACGTTCAAAACTTGAACCTAGTCTCAAACTATCTTCAAGATGTTCCGAGTCCAAAGAATCCGACCTGCTAGATTCGCTCAGCGAATGTGACGAGGTGGACGAAATTGATGGACTTCGTCGATTTGCTGATAACATTGCCATGCGTCCCAGAGCTCGAAGTGCATTGCCGGTTTTCTGTATTATGGGGGCAAGCAGAAATACGCAAACACACTCACAGTTAGTGAAAACACTCAATTTAGTCATCTCAAATATCGAAGCTTATGGATTTCGAAAAATTGTGAGTAATAAAAACAAAACCTCTGTATAAGTCTAGGTATTAATAGCTGGGAGTGACTCAGAGTTACATAAAATCGTTCAAACTTTGTGAATTTGTCAAACTTCCTCCCAAAGTTTGATTGTCATCAAAACAACAGAAACTGTTTCTAAAACTCACACAACTCGATTCAAAGATTTAAAATTATTATGAATTGATCAAAATCATCATGGATTAATAAAGAATGAACTGAAAACACTTCAACAAACTTAATGCTATCAAGAACCAATCAGTTTTTACTGACCTGCCATTTCCGCCTCACAATGAACTTTTTCAATTTGTCTGTGGAAAGCGCTACTCTACTCATATTTTCCGTGTGCTGAGCAAGCCAAGAATGTCCAAGGCACTGTTTGGCAGACATCCTCAACCTGGAAAAGTATCGTCGAAGATTTAAAAAAAATTGGTCCCGACATTGATAGACAGAGTAACGTCGTCATTCATTCATAGTAAAATTTAAGGAATCAATCATTCATGGACGGTACTTACTCTTTTTTCTTCTGAAGTAGATTACTTATGAAATCCTTGGCGTCTGCAGAAATAGCATCAAAAGCTTCGTCTTCAAAATCGTAATCTGCTCGCACAATATTAGCAAAAGTTTCGGCATCGTTGTCACCCATAAACGGCGAGAGTCCAGTCAACCTTTCAAATAAATTGAAAATGGAGTGATGAAATTAGAATGGACTCTTTTTCAGAAGTTGAAAGTATTTCTATCAATAACTTTGTTGTCAACGAAAGAAATTTTTTCTCGAGAAGAATGATTTTAGATTCTGCTCCTCAAATATTCGAGTTACTTACAGTACATAACAAATGACGCCAACACTCCACATGTCGGACTCTGTACCAATGGGCTCGTAGCTGATTATTTCTGGGGGAATGAATTCGGGGGTTCCAAATAATACTCTAACGGGTTTATTTGGATTAAGTATCTGTGCTAAGCCGAAGTCGATGAGTTTTATTCGATGTGACGTCCGCGTGTGGCACATTATATTTTCAGGCTGTTGGTACAAAAAAAAACAATATTTTGATGAAAGAATTGCAATAATTGCAACAATTATTCAGGATTAGATGATGAGATATTTGACCTTAAGATCTAAGTGAACTACGTTATTTTCGTGCATATATCTAACTCCTTCACATATCTGTCTCATAAAGAGTATACTGTCTTTTTCTGTTAGCGTGAAGTCATCAGCCACTACTCTTTCGAAGAGTTCTCCGCCAGATATACTGAAAAGTTAGATTTGGTATCATTAATTCCATGTGATTCCTGTGACGATCAACAACTTGATTTTGAAAAGGGCTACGAATCCAATCAGAGATCTTACAAATATTTACAATACAATGGCAGTTGAACAAAGTGAATAAGGAGAATGAATCTAGTCCATTCTATAATGGGCCAATTTTTATCTATAGTATTAAAGATGAAAGGAGTTAGAACTTGGAAAAGTTCCATGACATGCAAACTTTTAGAAATTCCAAGTTATCATACAAAAAAAAACAGGAACTGTTGAGATGATCCTTGTACCCTTCAATGTGTTATAAGAAGATATTTCAACTCACTATTCGGTAACCATAACTATTTCTTTCTGGCTCTCAAAAGCCGCAGCCAGTCGTAAAAGTTTTGGATGCCGGAGCATATTCATTATTTTGATTTCTTCCTGGACTTGTTGACGATCTGATAATTTTATGGTCCTCACAAATTTGGCAGCATACGATTTTGCCGACTTCTTCTCAACAACTCTTCTGACCACACCATAACGACCTTTACCAAGCTCCTCATGTAGAATATATCGTTCTTTGAAGAGCTGACCATCTTCTGGTGTGACTATCTTGTCCAGTGAGTCGAGCTCTCCATTCTCTAGAAATGTCAGAGAAGAAAATACTATTTCAGTCACTAGATTCTGTGAGTTGTTCATCCCTATGTGGCATGGTCATTACTATATTGACTACCTATTTTTTTCCGATTTTGAGGTTCTCAAAGGCTGATTCATGCTTTCTCAACGGGTTTCTTGTGATTTTGTTTCAGAATATGATTGAAGTCGATTTCAGCATCACATCAGGGTCAGTATTTGTTTATGAATTCGTTATGCGAACGAACAAATACGAAGAATTCGTGGATTTTCAATGAAAAAAAAAACTACCCTGATTCGATGAGATTTGACCGATATCCATGAAAATCGGTACATATTCGAGATGTCCGCCGACTCGAGCGCCAACTCCCACGTATAAAAGTGGTACGAGTGGTCGATGTGCGAAGCTCTGATATCCCTAGTATAGCATATAGCATAGCTAATAGCACCAACATCGATATAAGTACACTTATGCACTAACAGGTGATAGGGGTACAAGAGCTTCGACGCATGATCTGCTAGGTGCGCTACGGTCGTGGGACATCTCGAATTGGGATTGCTGATTCTGATTACAAAAGCGGAATCAGATTTTGAAAATTCGGAATGGTGGATCAAAGATGGTGACAGAAATTCCCAAAGTTTCTTGGATTTTGCTGAAGAATCTTATCCAGGGGTTTTTAGGGTCGCTGATCACGAACATAAAGTCAGATTATGGAAATCCCAGATGACGAATCCGAAATGGCGGACAAAATTTCAAAACGATTAAGATTTTGTCTTCGATCCGCAATTTTGGATTCCCAAAATGCGATTTCATTTTCGTGGTCAGAGATCCCAAAAACCCTTGTATGAAATTCTGAGTCAGATCCAAGGAATTTAGACAATTTTGGTCGCCATCTTGGACCCGCCATCTTGAATTTTCAGCAACCGCAAAAATCCGTATTTGCCGATTTCCATCAAAATCGGTTATTCTAAAAAATATATGCCGCAAAGGGATTTGAAGATGGTCAGTATTTATCGCCAATCGATTGTAATTCTTACTCTCACAAATGATGTGAGTTTGAAGTTATCCATTAGACAGATCATGGTAAGTGGCTGAAATTGTTATAATTGAGCAGAATTCGACTGGAGGAAAAAATGTTGTGGAATGATGTCGAGCTTGATATTTCGCTATTCAACTCATTCCTGAATTTTTCATCCCAATCTATCAAGTGAATCTGTCAATTTTCGTGTGTGGAAATTCACGGCACAAACTTATGGTAGAGTGATATGAATTACGTCCTTTTTCTTTGAGGATGACCATATCTCAATCAGAAAAATCTCGCAGATTTCACTCATAAAATCACAAGAAAAGTTTCAATTTTACTCTCAAAAACTCGATCAACGACAAATACGTAAAATTTCTCGTAAGTTCTATCAATGCACGGAGTCCATGAAACATCTTCAAACTCTAATTATGTGACTTCGTTCTCTAAGACAACGTCATAAAATCGGCGGATCGACTCAATTTGACAGATTCAGAAGTCCCTTGTAAATTTCATAAGAGAAGATCCTAGTCCAAGTTCACAAACTCCACCTCATAAATATGTTGTAGAAGATAATATCATAGATTGCTGTTGTATCCAGTGAGAAATATTCACACAACGTTTTCGAAAATATTTCCCTGAATCGTCAAATAAATTCACATGGAATCCAAAGTAGGAACCAAACGCACGATATTTCACCAAAGCGGTGCCCAAACGCCGATTTCAACCAAAAAATGTTCACTCTTTAGAAGTGAAAAATCCGGATGAAGGTAGAAATAAATATTCAAAGTGAAGTCCTCAAAAGACAAAAATTACTATCCAAAGAATCTTACCGCTTTCCATACTAGCCTGCCTCTCCTCGTACTTGAGTTTGTCCTCGGCATCCCCCATATCGACAATTATGGCCAATCTAAAAGGCCTCGACTCTGGACTAGGTTCACTTGGACCGTGAGGGTTAACCGCTCTTACCCTGAAAACGTACGAGTTTCCAGGCTTCAAAAGTTTCGAAGGTAACTCGTGACTCAGACTATGGCAGTTTTCGGCGACGATAAGCCAGCTTGACTCTCCGCAACGACGCTGTTCAACAGTATAACCACTAAGGGCGCAGCCACCGTCGTATGGTGGTGAGCACCACGTTACAAGGCAGCCGCAACCGTCCTCGCCGGTTTTGGAACCAGCTCGACGAGGACAACTCAGCACTACCGGTGGATCTACCGGGGCATCCGGTGGTCCTGGAAAAAATCGTTTTATTAAGAGTTTTGAATGGTGGCAAATTCTGAGTGAGATGAACTGGACCCGACAGGAAATTCTGCGAGGGTTAAGACTTCATTGGAGAATTCTTCAAAGTTCAAATTATCAAGTCAAGAAGAAAATGAAAATCAAACTATTTTGTCAATTTCTCTGATTAAATCTGACTTGTTTGAGATAATCGAAAATTATCGCCTCATGAGAATCGAATGGGACGCAATATCAAATGCAAGATTTCCTATAGTAGGTTACAAAAAAAAGCCTATGTGAATGATATCAAAATCAGAAATTTATTTTTCAGGAGTTTTGATAGTTCCCGAAGTAGATTCTCACCTTCCACTGCAACACTGGCAAATCGACAATCGCTTCCGAGCGCATTTTCGACGGAGACGGCATACTTGCCCGCCTGATCGGCTGTGATTTTGTATAGTGTCAATCTGGAAACGCCAGCTTTGCTCTCAATTTTGATCTTCTTGTCTGCTACGAGTTCTCGTCCCTAAAAATAAATAAGATCATGATTTTCGAATGATTTACTGAATAAATTCTTAGAGGCAATTGCAAATTTGAAAATTCCTGCGTTTGAAGGATTTACAGTTGAAATTGAGGGAGGAATCTCAAGATCTAATTTCGAGTGAACTCTTGCTGATATGCTGCGGTAAGCAAATCAACTGTTCCCCATTAATTCGATTCAGAGAGCCTAGGGTACATATTTGAATTCTTACGCATGAGTCGACCAAACTGACAATACATGAAAGAATTTCACACTACAGAAACTTTTCCAAATGAGAAATAGGAATGTTTTGACCAAAAAACTGTAAAAAAACTCGAGTATTACAATATTAACATACATTCATGGTTTGAGCTTCTGTGTCACTATTAAAATATTTATCGATCAATTCATGCTCTTTCTCGCTCAAGCCAGACTCATTGAAAATCAATAGGTAATGAATGGAGCTTTGCTGAAGTGTCTCGTTGCTGCAAATGAATCATTCAATGCTGGCGCCTTGACATTGCTATCAAAGTATTCAATTACTGATCAAGTGGCATCACTATATTTTTAATTCAGTCTGAAATAGTTTAGGGATTCTCAGGACATCTTTTTCACGTTAGTTTTGCCTGCAAACTTTTCCTTGTCATTTTTTAATGATGATTCGTACTTTTCGTGAAGTAAAGTCCTAGTCAGGGTCCTAGGGTGGTATTTATTAATCTAGACGCACTGAGAAAAAAATTTTGGTCGTACCCTGGTAGAAATTTACTTCTATGTAACACATTGATAGACATAAAATGACTATTTTTGGCCAATTTTGGCTGAAAATGGCCATTTTATGGCTAATAATGTGTTACCTTAGGATGAATTTCTACCAGGGTACGGCCATGCGTATTGTCGTACGACCAAAATGGTATTTGCTGCAGAACAATACCGATTTTGTTATCGCATCAGTCTATCAGAATGGTCTGGTGATCTGGTATTAGAGCCAGAATAGTTAAATGTAACGCGTATATTTCGAATGCCCCGATACTTAATGGATTAACAGTCATATTACAGTTCTTTTGCTACAAAAGCTACCAATTTTTTGCACGGAATGGTACCGATAAAGGGACAAATATAATCTAGAGGTTTTTTAGGTTATTTGTGCCAGATTGGTGCAATAACAAAATCATTTTGCTGTGGTGACAATCCAGTATTGGTCTGACGGCAATACCACGTAACAATACAGTCATATTGTTCAGACGGCAATATTTTATTCTCAGTGCGAGGAAAGTATGAATCGATTCTGAATTTTTGAAACATTGATTTGGTATTTGGAAACTATATCCATCGGCTAGCAATTTCCAAAAATTGAAAGAGGCAAAACATTTTCATTCAAGATCATTTCCCAGTGCCAAAAAAACTGACTCATACTATTTTTTTCCATAGCCCTTGAAAAACTTCTCTACATTTCCTTTAAATCATTAAAATAGATGAAGCTAATGTAAATCGCACAATTCTTTTTAAAGGGAAAGACAGCACTGCGAAACATTCAATGCAACACATCAGCTCGAGGAAGCAGACTCACAATCTATTATATTGTCAACAATTCGCATCAGGGCTGCGCAGAGGGGGTATATGTATGCAACTATTTTTTGTGTACAATGCAATCCGGCGCGGTATGGCGCTTAATACAGTTTTGCGCGGGAAATCTGACACCATCTTACAAGATCGAGTGTCGCGTTCACTCAGCTTTTGCGTTTGCTCATCTAATATACAAAACCAGAAACTACCGCCGCACCACCCGCACAAACTTATAAGTGGCAAGGTCGTCTTAAAATCTCGATTCATTCAGACAGAGACAATTTTTATACCACAAAAGCATCCTCATCGTTGGCCTACATGTTCGGCGATGTGTTGAAGGTGGCAAATCACAGGAACTTTAAGATAAAGAATGAAAAATGTAGAATCAACCGAAGTTACTTGAATTGACAAGTTGACGAGCTTTCGCGGATCAAGAGCATGCGGTAGCTGTGCGAGCTAAATTTTGTTCTCATCTTCCTCAAATTCTCCTTCGATTTAGGGTAAACGCCGAGAAGACGTTCTAAAATCTGATGATATTTCGTGGTCAGTGACCCCAAAACCTCTATTTTAAGGTTTTTTAGCCAGATCCAAGGGATTTCGAAAAATTTGGTCACCATCATGGATCCGCCATCCTGAATTTCAAAAATCTGACTCCATTTTCGTGATCAGCAACCCCAGAAAACCTGTACATCAAATTTTCCAGCCAAATCCACGTAATTTTGAGAATTTTGGCCACCATCTTGGATCCGCTACTCTAGATTTCCAAACTCTGACTTCATTTTCGTGATTAGCGATTCCAAAAACTTCTTGCGTCAGTTTCCATCAAAATCGGTTGCTTCAAAAATGCATGCTGCAAGGGCTTAGGGAGCGTACGGAGGTAAATTTTGAACTTGAAACTCGATTGTTTTGGTCAAGGTATGCGACAAAATGAATCAACATGACAATGCATCGATAGAGATTGTTAAACAAGAATAAGACCAGGCAAATAAGAATGATGCTTCAAAGAAAATAATTACTCACACTCTTAATTTTTGTATCACAATCTATTGGAACATTTGAGAAAAAATTACGCACTTGTGGATATTATTACTAACGTGTATCATGATGAGTGACATTTTCCCATGAAATTATTCATTTCGACTTAACTAATGACATCAATTATTACTTTTGCTGAGTATGCAAAATCGTACATCAATTTCGAAGACAAAAGGTAGTACACTAAAGACCTCATTGGTACAATAATGAGATACACAATTTACAACGTACGTTAGCTTGGTCAAGGCTATATTAACTCGTGTCACGAAATCATGCGTGACAACGTGTAGCATTTATCACAAAAATGGAGAATATGCTTTTTTAAACATAACAATACACCACGGTCAGTTTCAACGATAACGATCTCGGATGAAACTCCTCAGCGATAAGCATAGCCTTCACTAATGGGTTCTGAAAGTCTTCAAAGGCGAACTTTTTTTTTATGTCGAATCATCATCAATAGCCCGAATTCAGTGTCGCGGTTATGGTCATGACAATGACTGCTCTGAGCCTGGTTATTACTACTTACAAGGGGGATCCGCAAAGTGCGGGTCCTGAAATCTCACCAAACTTTTTTCACAGTCTCGTACCACCTAGAATATGAAGAATCCAGAGTAACTCCATCAAATGGGCTCCCTGTTCAGAGCTACAAGTAAAAATGTTAGCATTGTCAGTATATCTATATCACTTTTAAACATGGGCCTATATGGGCAATGCTAATGTCATGGGCTGGCTTTGAACAGAAGGCTCATTTGACGGAGTTACTCTGGATCCTTCATATTCTAGGTGGTACTAGACTGTGAAAAAAGTCTGGTGAGCTTTGGTGATCCGCACTTCGTGGGTTCCCCTTGTATTAGACTCGTAACCGAGTTTTGATTTTTGATTTTCGAACTATAATAGATGTGAAAGTATTGCAATTTGTTCGAATAAATTCATATTGAAACTCTCGCACATTTCGATTTCATAAACTTGGTCTCGGGTCATGATCTAATTATTTTACTATATCCTGATTTATCAATCAGGCAGTCAAACAATTTTTACTCGTGACTTTTTAAATTGTTGCAGAGACACACAAAACAAAAGTTTCATGATCAGAAAAGGTGGAAGTCATTTCTAACGCCAGTTGCTGAACACAATAATATCCAAACTCAGAACAGAATAACGCCTATTCCGGGACACTTTTGACTCATAGCTATATTTATGGGTTACAAAAATACCTGGGTATTAGCTTTTGCATTTTAGAGGCAAGTTGACATTATTTACGGCAGAAAAAATGGTGGGGTCATTTTTTCCATCGAATTGTACTTTAAGAATAGCTTTTTTAAGAATTTTTGGACTCTCCCAGGGAGTTAGAAAAATCCTAGATGTGCTTTGATTTTGCCCTCAACGAGGTATTTTTGTCCTAGACCAAAGTGATAACTAGATAGCTCAGAATCAAGTATGAGAACGAATGCTACGTCAAATTTTACGCAGAGAAGGTACTTCTTAAAGAATTTTCAGCGATGCTCGGAAGGTGGAAGGCAACGCGAGCGAAAGATCACACTTTTCAGTATCCGTAATACCATAAATTGAATGCGTAACTAAGTGATTCTTCAGTGGTTTTTCCTGTGCTTCTTATCTCTGGCCCCAAATATTGCTGAAAGTTCTCAAAAATACAATTGTGGCGCGAAATTTCAGCTAGAATTGCACCTCGTCCCTAGTTTTGTCTAATCTAGTCATCATTCCGGTCTAGAACGAAAATAGCCCACCTAGCCTTTTTCTATTACCGTAGAGAGCACAAAATTCATCAAAAAGTACCTTCACGACGTAGAATTTGATGGTAAAAATGATCCCACCCTAAGTTTTGGTGTAAAAGGTCTCAATCTTCCTCGAAAACGCAAAAACTCACACTCAGATATTTCTTTCATCCATAAATATGGCTTTTAGTCAAAAAGTCATGGAAATGTGCTATTTTGACTTCGGATAACTTTTTCAGAAGCTCAAAATACGTCATAAAGAGCTTCCACCTTTTCTGACCAGGAATCTTTTTTTCTGCAAGCCTGTGTTATTATTTCCGCTATGCCACATTCGTCAATATTCTTAATGTTCAAGAATCACAACTCACTGTCAAGCCTAGTAATTGGTGAACTACGCCCCAATCCATTAGCATGGCCAGAAGCAGACCAACGACCATAAAATCCAAGTCTAAATATCAGCCAATCTCTTCCCCAGAGCAAATCTTTTTCTAACCATATTCGACCTACCGCAACTAGTCACTCAAAACTCATGCAAACAATCATCAACTCAAGCGATTCGATTCGCTAAAGTTGAAAACATGCATCAAATCGCAGTTTCAAAAACAATCGTAAACCTGAAAAAATCGGCGCTGCGCTCGTTCTCCGAGGGAATCTCGCTCAAGCATTTCCAACGGCAATCGGTACTAATAGTATTATACGTCTGTCGAAGGCCATCTTATATGCTTTTCAAATATCTATAGGTATATATATACAAAATCACATGTACACAAACATTAGTACGTTCACGTATGAGTAATTTAATGACGTTTTTATTACTTTCATGATTCAGTGGCGAGCGATGTGGCTATACCCATTCAGTGTATAATACCCCACCTCTTGAATTTCTCGATATACTTATAACGGAACCACGTCCACGTGCTTTCCCTGGATGTAAGTGTGTATAATATATGTGTTCGATGATGAGAGACATCAGGTTTCTGATGATATTCCGATGAGTCTTTTTTTTTTTGAAATTTTTTTTTTGTATTGCTTACGCAGGTGAGGAGCTCAGCATCAGGGGAGGAGTGTATCTTCAGAGAAAAATGAGTGTACACCATGGGTATTTGAAAGAAAAAATTTGTGACGTGGTGGAGGTTTGGTTCGGAGAGTATAGGTAATTTTATGCCTATTTTGATGATTGTACGAGCCACTACGTTCACCCATCTCTGACAAAGTGTGTTTAGGATATTAGCATTTGAAAGAATGAGAAGAGGGCTCGAAACGTGCAGAGTATGTTTTGAGAAGACCAATAGTGTTTCGACAAGTTTGACAGATAAAAGTAGGAAGATATTTTCATTCAAGGATGTGATTCATTTTTTCGTTCAAATGTGTCATAACGATGGAATGATTGTTCGTCAATTGGAGCAAATAATTTTCCCTGATTGAAATTTTTTTCTGATGGTCCTCATACTTATTCCTGAGTTTTCAATCTCTCCATTTTCATACCGTGACCACCTACAAAATATGATTTGATACCGATTGTCGAAAAAGGAAGCATACCATTCAGAACTGTCCTAGATTGAAAAAAAATATTCATCAAATCTTCAAAAAACCACAACATCGGGGAGATGTTGTGGATGATGAGAGACATCTAAAAAATTTCACTCGGAACCGCCGAAAAATTTTCGGGACTTTCCATCATGATTATTCCATTTGGGAACATCCTGAGTAAAGATTGATAGAAAACCACGGGATTTATTAAAGGAAGAGAGGATTAGATATACCTGAAGGAATCACTCACAAATTCATATTTTCAATGGACCTATCAATCAAGAAATTTCAATAATCTCAACGGGCTCATGTAGAATTCGACTGAGATAGCGTATTTGAATGTAAATAACCAAAATATCCTTGAGTGATTTTTTATTCATGTCTAACTTATTTTTGAGTCCGTAGAAATGTCGAAAAAGAAATCATCAGAGAAATGAATTTGTATGAGAAGTCGGGATTCTTGTGAAAAATGCATCGAAATGCCGACAGGGCTCTAGATTTAACTTTCCCTCAACGATATTGGAGATAGAAGTCGCGGATCAATGCAAGAAATGATGTCTGGCCATTCTCCATTTTAGTACTTAGCTAATCCTTTAAAATCTATCCAAGCACTCTTCCGAGCGTCTCTGTTAGTTCTTCAAATTTCAGTTAAAACTAACATAGTAAACTTTGCCAAATCGTCATTCTGAAATCTTCTTTGTCCCAGTCCACTACCACTGAATTCCAAAGTAGTGTATTTCGTCATCAACGTAAACACTCTTTTTTGACAAATCTACAGATATGAGGATATGAAGTCAGATACATTAAATTATTGTACAATCTCATAATATCAAAAATTTTACACGCACGCTTCTTCCTAATTGCCAACGTTTATCTGACAAAGGACTTATTATTGCACGATTTTATTCCAAACAAGCAAGTCTTATCTTTCATTCCATTTCAAACAGGTGTGTTTGAACTGTCGATTCTCGCTTTCACTCCGATTTCGTGCTTATGTCGTGATAATTCTAACGAGTGATAATGCAAAATTTTTGCGAACATAAAGAAGAAGACCAGACTAGACGTTTAGTGTAGCTTTTATTCTAATAAAATACTCGGGGAGATCTTATGTGAATTATTTGAAAGAAGCAAACGGTAGTGCAGCTGTAATAACAATTTGTCACTATGTATCGAACGTCATCGCAGCCTTGATCTCGAAACAGTGGCATGTCATTTAAATGCGCAGAGAAAACCATACAAACGGAAAGATCAAATAAACATTATAAAATCCGCTCATGCAGATGTGAAAAGTTGACTTAGCAAAGAAAGCAGACTTTGAGAAAAAGCCGGCTTTGTTTGGGCTCAATATAACCCGTATCTCAAGAGCTTGAAAGTTGAAACCAAAAAGTGGGCTTTCACAATAAACGAAACGGACCCGATAGACGTGGCAATCCAAATTTGATCGTTTATTTAGAGAAAAGTGTTAGCAAGACATGAACAAAATTCGGGTTAGCAACACAAACGTAAGTGACCAAGTGATCTCACTTCCTGGGGAAAATGAACTGAAAAAATGTTCACCAATCAATCTCGCTCGATTAAAACGAAAATCCTTGTTAGACCCAGCTGACAGATACTTCAATGACCAGAATTTGGATTTTTCTATTTTAGTTTATTCTTGTTCTTTTTGTAATATAATTGGGTTGAGTCTTCGAGATCCGTCCAGATATATCCTCCCAAATATATTTTCAGCACAAACTGATTCCTCAAACTTGCCAGGAAACAGACACAGAATTATTTTTCATACAAATGTGTATATTTTGAACTAATTTATATTCTGCATAAAAATCAAATAAGTCAGATATGAGTATTTCAAGATCGCATTCAAAAAATTGATCATCATTGCTCCAAATTTCAACCTCCACTTGTGAATTTGTCTTATAATCAGCTGACGAATTCACATTAGTGTTACATACCCAAATTAATCTAATTTCTTCCCCAGCTGTCGAATTTTTCACAATTTCATCACTTTCATCACATTGGAAACCGGGAACACATCACAAATTGAAAATCTCGATTTCAAGTCCCATGATCACGATGTAAGTGACTTTAAATTCCGATTTTTTCACAAAATTACCATGAATAAAAGAAATCCCACACAAAAAATCAACACAATGAATCAAAGATTGAATCTCGCCGGTTTGAATGATGGAACTCGCGTGTGATACAAGCAACGCCGAGGTGAGTACTAAAGTTGCCCGCTCGATGACTTTTACGCTTACGCATATACGGATGGGCCTTCGTCTCGATGTAATACACCCGCAAACGCTTGGGAAGACGCGCGCGTGATGCATGCTGTATATAATACGTGTATATCGCGTGCCGCCACGATTATAATGAGCGCCTGCAAGACTACTTTTTGAATTTCGAATCATTGCGCGGATGCATCGAGATCTCTTTCATTTCTTCACCTCCGTATTATTTTTATGTAAAATGAAACTCATTTGGTTCGTATGTTTTTTGGGTGTTGATTTTGATTTTCTCAGCAGGAAGTGGAAACTGAATTTTGTTGAATCGACATGAGATGTCAAATTAGTTGGTATAGAGTTCTAATTCAAGTATATCGGACTCTATCGCACCACCACAATTGATTAATAATAACTGAATGGGTGGGTTTTCTTGACTATAAATTTATTGGTATGTATTGTTTTCACTATGAAGAGGTTTATGAGGAATGTAATAGAAACGTTCGGTGATTGCTAGGTAACTTCGATTTTTACAGCTCCCCGCTGATGGACATTATTAAATTCAAATTTGACGTATAAGTCTGATGATTTTGCAAATTGATATGGCATTTTTGGAACTCATCATATTGTATATTCCACTCACTGTCATCTGTTTATAGATAACTTTTGAGCATCCTGACCACCCGAATGAGATTAAATTGTAACTATTTGAAATCGTCTGACTGGAAATGAGCTTTTGGGAAAATTGTTGTCGCAGTTGAAGTATCTACCATTAATCGGGCGAATATTCAAAATTATTCTTGAATGATTTACTCTACAGTCTACAGCAGTGAGCGAAAACGATTGATAATAATTTTTTGCGTGAAATAAAAGCTATCCAAAATTTTCTGGTTCATGAACAAAATTCCAAGAGATTAACGGGGGAGGAGGGAATTCATGAGATTCGTAGTGAAATCGTTTTATCTGTATAAACAAAACTCTAAAGCTGTGATGAACAACAATGAGCTCAACACAATGATCGACTGATGCAATTCAAATTCTTGTCTATTTTCTTCGGGAGCCTCTAATTAATTGACAGGCAGTGCGTTGAATGATTGCACGAGTCTTAATCGACTTACAGCATAAAGCGTCGCACAGATCAAGATGCATATTGGCTCACTTGTCTGTACACAATCGATTCTCTGAGGAACGTAACAACCATTTAATTCCATGGTTTTGTGAAAATCTCTTTTCCCTACCTATGTATTTCCACCTCAAGTATGATCAATCTAGGATATTTTGTCTACTAGGTTTCCTGTCCAGGGATGCAAACAGAAACTTTGTAATCACAGATATATTTATACATTTATGGGTCATTGTTTTCGAGATGGCGTTGTACCTTGGAGTCTCGGATTTTCCTGTAATTTTGAGTACATGTTCTATGTAATGATATAAGATATTCAGGCCCTTAGAGATCCCCGAATGATTATAGTGAGCTTTTTTGTTATGAAAATTACGAAAAAAGTTGCATCTTCCTTCTTTCTTATCATTTTGTGATGCATTCTCCCGCCCCTCCCGCCTCCGGCCCTTTCTCGAACGACTCCTGCACAGCTGCCTTCAAGCTTCTCCTGCAGTGATCAAACCCACAAGGGGAAATTTAGAAGCGTTCTCGATGCAGAAAAATTGCAATAAGGAGTCTGATGAAAATGTCAACTCTGAACTAAAAAGTGTACCGACGAGTTGAAATCTGATTCTCATGAGAAAAAATCTTAATTTATATGTTATGTTGACATTTTTGGTCTCCAAGAAATTTCTCATCATAAAATTCAGCTCTTCTTACATCAAACTATGTGGTTTCAATATTTTTTTGAAGGATCAAGTACGAGTTACAAATCAATCAAAAACAAAAAAAGCGATTCTGTTCAAAGTTTTGGAGAAGAAACTAGCTTGCTATAGCCCCGCAGGGGTCTACAAGGGGCTAAAAGCTGTGATTTTCATCTTATATATCATTAAATAGGACATATAGGCAAAGTTACAGAAAAAGTCGAGACCCCGAGGTACAACTCCTGACCACATCAAAAATAAGGACCCATATGCATTTTAACGAGGGCCCATGTTGACCCTTACAGGTACACATTTTTCCTTGACGAATTTTGACTCAATTCCAGTTCCTATTGAGAATGACCATATTAATTAGTAGTTTCCACAACTTTTTGGAGAAAAATTCTTTTTCGACATTGTTCAACCTGTATCTTTCAAAGAAAAAGTCCGGAAGGAGTTTTGATCACGAGATCATGCTTGAGTGAGAGCTGAATGATTTCCAAAAAGAATTTTCGGATTTCATTGTGGCATTTCTATTTAATCGCCATTTAAATATATTGCGAGCGCAAATTTAGGTAGTCACTATACTGACCACCATACCGCAAATGGTTAAGCAGTCACAAGATATTTTACTGTATCTTAAAAAACTAGGCCCATTGGACAGCGACATTCTGTATTCTTGAGATCCACCTGGTACAGAAGAGTGAATTTTGAGACAGATTAGTGTTTTGAGGGAGAAGTTCCCCTTATCAGTCTCCATTTACGAACTTTTTTGATGATTTTTATTCTTCAAAGTTCATTCCGAGGCTGTTTTCTTTGTTGTTATTTCCAACTGTCTATCCGAATAGCATTTTTCCGAAATTAAACCAAAATTCCAGACAGCTTTTTTTCCGGGAGATATACTTTCGAATGAAATTCTCTCAAGTGACAGTTCTCCCGGATAGATGCTACTTTTATTGGACAACATCAAATTAATATCATCATCAAGAGATATCACAAATGATACCGTCGGCTTTCGGCTAAGACCCACCCGGATTTGTTTTCATCTTCGTTGAACGAGAACAAGGGAAGATAATGAGACTACTCTCGACCAAACAGAATCCAGGAAAAACTGCTGATGCGGGTTCAAATAGTACCAGCGTTAACCCCTATCTCACTACCGCTATTTGGCTCATGAATGTTCATAATAAGTCAGCGGCCCCTGGAATACTATTTTTGTCCAATAATGAAATTTGTAGAATGATGGATAATGATCGATTGGTGGTATTAAAAAGAGGTTTCTTATGAAGTTCGGGAAGATGGTATATTTGGTTCGAATTTATCGACGTTATCCCGAGTCCGGATATGATGAGCTAATCCGAGGCGCCATAGTTGGTGCCACAAGTTTGCGTATCTAATAGGACTAGCTATTATGGCGCCTCAGATTATCTTATCCGAACCTCGGATTACGTCTATAATATTTGAACCATAGTGTCAATCGGTGAAATGGTCAGCCAGTCCCAGTATTTTTGGATGTATCAGGCGCTTTTGATAATGTTATCTGGGACATATTACTGTTGAAGTTGATAGAAATCGGATGCTCAAATCAGTTTGTGAAGTTTGTGAAATTCTTAATTTATGAAAGGTATGTTTACGCGGATGTTCTGGGCGATCAGTACAGAAACAGTCAGTCCCACCTATGACCACCGCGGTGACGTGTTATATCTTAACCAGACCATACCAAATAAGACCGAACTAGACCGAGTTATACCGAAGTAGACATTATTAGACCTAGTTGGACCGGACTAGACTAAATTGAACCGAACTAAAACGCACTTACACGATACCACTACGGCAATTCCAGTACGGTGCTAGTGCGGTACTAATGCGGTACTAATGCGGTACTACTGCGGTACTACTGCGGTACTACAGCGGTATTTCTGTGGTACTTGTACAGTACTGATGCGGTACTACTACGGTACTATTCCAGTACTATAGTGAGGTACTAATGCAGTACTATTTCAGTACTAGTGTGGTCCATGCGGTACTAATTTCGTACTAGTACCAAACTAGAACGTATTAGACCGAACTAAACCGTATCAGGCCAATATAAACCGGACCATCAATCTATTCACCCATTCACTCAACCACTTACCCACCCACTCACCAAATCATCCATTCATCGACCCACCCATGACCCATACGGCATCCCACTTCGACCTTTCCACGTAGATAACCCAATACGCGGGATCCAGACGAACAAATTTCAGCTGGGCATTTAATCAATATCATATATTTATACGCAACTCATGCTAAACAAGCTCTACCTGTGTATGAACCTGTAAATGAAATTTTGGCAAAAAACCCTGAAAGGATAAGATCGACTGTAGAAAATGATGCAAATCACAGAGAGATCCATGTGCTCGCAAAGTGTTGCGCACAAAATTAATTCTACCTTTGGTATATTATTTTTATATTCCTAACCATTCAATTTTAAACTGTAGTTTTGAATTGTATTCATTCAATACTGTCACATGCTTGAGCAAGACAATTTTGATCAAAAACTGGGATAAATTACTAGTGAGGGGTAAATTTTGATTACCCGATGTATTCACATCCTCCCTATCTTATCATCAAAAATTGTAGGTATAGAATCCCTCGATTCGAAAAAAGATGTTTGAGATGCTCATAAGATGGAGACACGCTGAGCAATGAAATATCTCAACACGTACACCAAAGTCTCTAGTCGGAGATGAATCTCGAGTTTTTCATGCCATTCCTCCAGATAAGAAACTGACATCATGACTCATAAAAACGGGTATTTTACATTGAGGTCACAAGTCGATAGTGTGGGCAGCGTCCGTGTACTCTCAATCGACTTGTTTCTCATTAGTTCTCATTTGAATCTCACTCTGTGAAGCTCAACCGAAGTAATACGACCATCGTTATCTTCAGAATTTGAGGTAAGATATTGACAAACAATTTTTATTGTTTCCGATGCTCTTGAACAATCATCGTCAAATCCTAGAAAATCTTTAAAATTATAGAGAAAGTGGTTGCTTCAATGAGACCCTGAAAAACTTTGAAGCCACGTGAAATTTCATCATTAACCTGAAGCAATAATGGAGAGTGATCCAATATTTGACAATGTTTGACAGTAATTGGTAATGGCCACAATCCAAATTGTGGCCATTACCGATCATTTCAAATCCAACTCTTAAATTTTGTTAATCATTTGAATCATAGACCTTGATAGAAATACTTTACTGAGGAAGATAATTCTATACCGTCATGTTTTTCTGCGCCATTCTCCGGTATATTTTCCGACTAAATGTCTAACCAATCGTGTTGCAAATCCTAAACATCAGATGGACATTTAAAAAACATCTTTGCTATTCCGGGAATATACTCATCTGATTTTTTTCCTCTGAACTAAGTTTGACCATATGGATGAAGTTAGACAAATAGTTCAACACACAGTTTCAAATCACGTCCATCGATGAGTCCATTAAACTCTTCAGTATTATTCAAAACCGTTCCAACTAATCATAACTGTGACTAACCTATAAAATTCCCCAGAGCTCACCAAAGTAATTAATCAATATAATTGCAAACTCTTTCAATATTCCAAGATGCAATAAATTATTCATCGATGATTCCATTCTATCAAAACAAGATATGAATATATTTAATCATTCCACAGACAGCGTATACTGAGTAACAACGATGGCAGTGAAACATTTCATATTCATCATTCTGGCAACGGGATTGATAGCCCTAAGCGTAGCTCAAGAACATCATGATTTAATTACTGGTGTGAGGACACCATCAGACATTTTACTCTTACGAAAACATATAACAAAAGATGCAAGTTATCTTGGAAGAGAAGTTTCGGTTACGGAAACATTTCCCATTCCACCAGGATACAAAACAATAACTCAATTGAGGCTTCTTGATCAACACGATAATGGACATGGAGCTACACCAATGATACTTGCTGGAGGTGTTGGAGATCAGTATGTAACATTAAGATTTGAAAGTGAAAGATTTCGAGAAATTGATTTCCAAGTTGAGATTTATGGTCATTAAGATGAAATATTGCTTTTTTGGTAAAGAGTGAGGTGATACGAGAGCGAGTTCTTATCAGAGGAAATAAATTAATTCGATATATCTGACATTGTCTACAGACATTATTGTATACCTAATGAGCTAGTTTAGACATGATAGAACGGTATTTTTTGATTGGTGGTTGAGGAATTTTGAGACTCATATATGCTGTAAAAGATTACCTTAGAGCAAGTCAACAAGAGCATCATTTTGTTGACAGAAATTCATGGAACAGATTACGATTCCACGAAGATTCGGTCATACAATTATATCAAATATTCGTTCTATCTGTATCTATCGTACATATATCTGCAAGAACCATGTTTTTATGCATCGAAATAACGACGATCGTGATCTATTGATTACGAATTTCATCCATTACATTGGACGAGACCAAGGTTCCATCATCTGCGGGTCTTTTTTCTTTCAATTGTCTATGAAGAATCTTGAAATATTCTAAAAACTCTCTATCTTTGCGAGGAATTTATTGAACCAAAAACGAGTCACAAGTTTTGGATCACAGTATGAAAAGAACTCAGGAACAAAAATTTTCTTAAATTCCAACTTTCATATTCGTCATTACACTTCTACAAAATGAATCTGTTCTAACTGTCGAGTAACACATTTTTGACGGCAGATAAACATAGAGATAGTACCAATTGGTACTATCTCTATGCAGATAAATCAGGGGATAATTGTCCATAGTGAAAATTGTAGAGATCAAGACTCTAAAAAAAAATGGGGAATGATCGACCAACTTGTCTGGAAAATGATAGGAAAATCATTTGCGAGGAGTGATCATAAAATGATCATTAGAAGTGTATTTACAGGAAAAACCCTATAGACCAGAAATGATATGGGTTTATTCTTGAAATCATCATGTGATGGGAAGGACTCATTACACGAGAATCATACAGCATATAAAAGGCATGAGGTATCTTGAATTTTCCGGAAGTTCTTCTTGATTCAAAGATTTACGATATTGAAACATGAATTGCGTGTACTAATGATTTCATGACAAAAATGTTGGATAAAATTCTTTCCATTGCATTGTTGTCAGTCAAACAGTTGTCCCAGAGCAAGAATTGGAATTTTTCAGTGATCATGGAAAATTTGAAATGATTTCAAACACACCACTCATATATTGTAGCCCATTGATGTGAGATTTGAAAAGAAATGCTTTGGGTCTCAGTTTTTTTCGAAAAATATTTTGTTTTCATCTATTTTGGGTCTCTTGGGCACTACTTGATTGAAAATGAATTGTCCAAGAAAATAGTACACAAGTAAAAAAACTGACTCAGTCTCAGAATTTCATCTTTTCATCATTATAGATTGGTGATGTCTAAAGTACGTATACCCAACTCGGTCCTATTGATGGGAAATTCAAAATTGCGGGAATTTGCAATAACTTGCCGAGAATTAAAATTCAGGGTTGAATGTTATTCATTTCGTTGATTAGATGAACTTTAGAACCAGGACAGCCAGCTTTGAATTGGATTTCGAGTTATTGCACCGTAACAAAAAATTGATTTGCCCATCTTTCTGTGTGGGGTCTAATTGGGTATTTTTCTTTACCTTCAATGTCAAATCATCACTTTACATCAGGCCTCAGGCGAAAGACCATACAAACTTCAAAATCCAACGATTTAGAAAACAATCCAATGATTTTAACGTGCTGATTAGAATTTAAATAATCAGTATCTTATCAGATGAATCAGATTGACTCATCTCATCGATACTCTTTTGGAAGTGACATCATTCGTAGTTTCAATAAACTGCATTGAATCCATTTTTAAATTCTACCATGATATAACTCTAAGAAATATACAATACTTAACGATAAGAAGATAATGAATCTGATAAGCGAATTGAAGTATAAATGTGAATCATTCAAAATCAGATCATTAGTCGTAAAGTACGAGCCAGCCGCGAACATTGAGCAGTGATTCGGAGACAGGTAAGTCCTTTTTTTTTCTCTTTGACTTAACCTCACTTTATACTTCACTTTTCCGTTTGGGAAGTACTTTTTGACACGGAAATTATCATTTACGAGTCGAGGAATGCCAAAATTACGAGATGGGAAAACTTTGGCTGTTTCTATATTTTTTCAAAATAGAAGCATGTAGGAACTCTACCGGTATGTGATATGATGAATATGATGAATATGTTTCACAGAGATATTTTGAGACTTTTTCAGAAATCGATAGTATAAGGTGACTGTACCCTTCGATTCATATCGTCATCCTTCGACCCAGAGATTGCACTATTCAAGTCGTGAAAAGTCAGTTGTAGAAAATGTAAATTTGTCTTACTTGATTCACATCTCTTGCAATTCATGAATATCGCATGTCAGTGCAGTTCTGCCAAAACTCATTTCCAAATTTGGAATATCGAAGCTCATTGACTCATTCATGTGATCTTGGATTGATGAAAAAACCCATTGATTTTGAAAGTAGAGTACTTTAATTCGGTCCAAAATTTGAACTCTTTGACCTCGAATAAAAAGAAAGCTAAACAGTATAAGAATGATGGAATCATTCTTTTGCAAATTTGGAATGAAATATGTCATTAATCCTCCAATTATATTTTTTAGCTTCAGCAATCTACATCAGCAATGGCATCACCACGTTTTCTATTAATCGCTCTGATAGCTACAATTACAATAGTATCCGCTAAAAATGATCTTATAATTGGTCACCGTGAGCCTTACGATTACCTTGCCAGACGTGACGAAGTAAAAAGAGATGCAAGTTACATTGGCCTTATTGTGACAGCTACAGAAACATTTACAACTCGAGGCAATGCGAGGATAACCGAAATTCGAGCTTTGGATCAGCATGATAATGGACATGGAGCTAAAGCAACCCTTATTGCTGGTGGTAGTGGATTCAACTATGTAACTCTAAGATTTGAAAGCGAGAGATTCCGGAGTATTGACTTCATTGTCGAGCTGTATGCCAAGTGATTCTAAAGATTAATGTTGATGATTGTAACGATGAAACTTAATAAACACTTGAAAATCTTATCTCTTGAGTCATTAATATTTTTTCATTAACTGTGTTGATATAGCGCTGATGCGCTGATGCGCTAGCGCTGATTAACTCGGGGTATAACAAATGTGAAAAAATTGAATCACTATTGATGAATCTACCTTACAATTAGTAGTGCCCACAAGAGGATTGAGTAGCCAAAAATTGGTATAATTCAAATAGATTTTCGGAGCTCAATAATGAGATCCACGAAGGATGACAAGAATTTCGTGGAACAGTTTTGTTGACTATTTTTCGAATTCTTCAAATCATACAATAAATTTTTCCTTCAGAAAAAATGACTCAATAGCTCTAATTTCAATGAAGTATAGTCATTGAATGAAGCTCGGAATGAAGATGGTGCTTGACGGAGCAGGAAATATTTTTTAAAATTCCGGGTGCGAGATTTTCATTCTCTGATCAAGATATCTTTCCATGTTCTGGTCTCCGTCGAGTCTCAAAAAGAAGTCTACGAGTCATTTGTCGATGACGCGATAAATTTTGGTAAGAATAACGGCAGTCATGTAAGGAGTTCAGCGTTCATCGTTTATTCACAACCAAGATTATTCTTCCTAACCCGTCTGAGCCACTCTAAACAAACTGTATCTTTCAGCATTGGTTCTTGAATTCTTTGCGGATGAACTCTTTTCAGTCACAGTCACAAAATTTTTGGAATTATTTCATACCATTTTTCAGTTATTTGGAAGCAAGATGATAAGAAAACATCTCTCTGATGCAGAGCTTATTCTACTATGGTAGCAGGAAAACAGTTTCTTATAAAAATTAATGGAACTGCCACAATTTTTCGATATCAGGGAGGCCACTAATGAACAAAGTGATGATACTTCAAGACTCCCTACAGGATTCACCCCAAAAATCGTGTGAAAATCATTGAATTTTCTAATTTGTAGGCAAGATAAGACAAAGAATAGAGATAGCCCAATTAGCGCACAAATCTTATCTTCATTCCAATCTATAGGATATTTTAGAATTTATGGCTTCTGATCTTTCAAAGAGTAAACATTACAGAGAAATTACTATCATATTTGGGAATGGTTGCAAGAAGACACTACAGAAATATCAGATCCCACTCAAATCATGACTCAAATCAAAGTGAAGGAAACAACTTGATTAATGAAATTCGACCAATGAATCGAATGCCAAGGATGTTATCATTGACAAGGGGTGTCAACAACATCTTGTAGTCATGAAAAAGTTGAGAGATTCTCACGGTAAGGGCTTCGACAGAAAGTGCGCAATGCTCTTTCCTCCACTTTTTCCCCCGTGTATAAGCATAGGCCCTGTAGTTGCAGTCGCCGCCACGGGCGCGCAATGGCACTACTTCCACAGGGGAAAAAGGGGGAAAAAGAGCAAATGCGCACTTTCTGTCGAGGCCCTAAGCTCATCTACTACACGGAAATGCTTAAATTGACTTTGTCTTTCCTCGCATGAATGACAAGACCAAATATAATGACTCATCCCAGAATTCAAAAGTTATACAGTAAACAATAAATACGTAGCAAAATGTAACTTACCGCTCTCATCCACTTGACGCTTGGTTCAGGACTACCCTGATAAATAGCTTCCAGAGTCACCGTGGCACCTCTCAAAGTAACCACATCTTCAGGTTGTCTAATCACAAGAGCCGGAATCTCCTTTTTGCGCTTTTCAAAGCCTCCATCATCCATCATCCCCTTCCTCTCAACTTCAACCTCAGCAGACCTTTTAACCCTCACCAAATTCTCATTCTGCCAATCTTCACATCGACCACCATCATCATCATCGTTATTATTATTATTATTATTATTTTCTGTTCGACTATCCCTTTTCTCCTTTTCTCTATCTTCAGAACAGTCTCTCAAATTCTTAATACTTGAAATTCTTTTAATCGTAACAATTCTTTCCCTAACAGATTCCCTAATCGGCGAAGCAATCATCTTACTATCCAATTCCTTAGAAATACTTAAAATTCTTTCTTCAACCAATAGCTCGCATATACTTTCATCAATTTCATCAAAACTTCTTGTATCAATTGGTATCCTAACAACTTCAACAGGCCTGATGCTTACATGAACTTTTTCTACAGGTTCAATTCTAATTTCTAATGGTTTTGGAGGACTCTTCAACTGTCTTTTTCGACTTTTAGTGTCTACATTTTCAATTGACGATTCACGTTTTTTGCTAGGGCTAAGTCGACTCGTTGAACTTGAAGATCTTTGATTACGATTATTATGACCCAGATGACGTTCGGATGAAATTCTCAAGAGATTTGGCGTTGAATAGAGTCCGTTAAGTTTTTGACGACTGCAGGCTTTGAGTTTTGGTAAACTGCGAGATTTACAGGGTTCGAGAAGGCGCATAAGGTTGGCACGAAGTTTTGAGGCTGCGGGGAATGATGGTTTTAGGCGTAGTTGGGCTGAAGAACTTATTGATGGGCCTCGAGATATTGAGGCTGTAACACGAATTTCACCACAGTCTAGGTGCGATGCGTGTGGTATCCTCAAAATGCTCGTTGAGCCATCTCGTTCCACCTGAAATATGAAAAAAAATTTTTTTTTCTTTAGATCTCATGATTTGGAACCCCAGTTTGGCAATTGAATAATATCACGAAAGTGGCTAGAAAGATTTCATTTACGTAAAATCTGATCACTTGAGACAAATAACACTATCAATCGTGGTTTGGTACAAGATAGATCTTGGGCAGAAGTTGGCCTAAAGTTTTTTTGAATCTCGACCAGTACAATTTACAAAACTTTTGAGTCTCGAAAAATTATTATCGTCAAACCTGAACTTTGAAATGAATCGTTTTATGATCGTGAAAGATTGGATGGATCATCAAGATAATGACAGGAGACTCCGGGAATCAATTGATCATTTTCAAGAGTTACATAAATTTCTGAAAATCAAGGCAACAAAAACTGGTTTCCCCTAAAATTCTCAATGAACCTAGATTTAAAGAGAAACAATTTTGAAGCTTCCGAGTCTACAATATCGTTGTTTGCAGTACTCCTATTCCTTTCCGATGCTATCATTCCCAAAATAATTATCTATGAATCAATACCAAGATTTAGAGAAAATCCATGCTTGTACATGTTACAAACTTATTATTCTACACTCAAACTCACCTTATACCTGTAGTCTTCTCTTGCACTTTTGCCATTTATAGTCCAATCTATTTCAACTGAGCGCTCACTCTGGATTCGAGCGCAGAAACATGCGGTTTCACCTTTTTCTACGAATACTGGAACAGGCGTCTTCAAGAAACTTAGCATCCAATTCGATGATGCACTCTTGTAATCTAAAATTGATAAAATTACAAATTATCAACTTTATCTAAGATCAATGCATCATTTCAGATTTCCAATTTTAATTATCCTAGAATACAAAATCTTTGAGTCGTGAGATCCTCATAAAGTGGTAGATCCGATCACAAGGCACAACCTAAACTATTCACGGTTACAACCTAAACTATTTTTGATGATGATACTTTTGGGTAGCACTAGATCAAAAAACTAATGGATTGTGCCGGGAAGAATACAAAAAAATACATCGAAAATGACCTTTGAGGTTTTTTTCTATATAAAGTGAGATATACAACACTGTTTTTTAAGAAGTACTAAATTAAATTGTGTTTTGCTCATATAGTGAAGTAGAGCTCTGGCATGCCTGTAAGATAATCTCCAAGTCTAAAATTGTCGAAAAACCTCAATATCCCTTGAAAATACAAACCTTGAACAACAAAAAGTCCTCGACATCTCGCCTCGCCAAATTCATTTTTGACCAAACAAGTATAGTCTCCAGCATCAAGAGGATATACATTGAGGAATCTCAAAGCAACACCGCCATCTTCGTAAACTATGTGCCTGTAATAGTCGCTGTCGAAAATTTCATGACCATCCTTGAACCAGGATATAATGTATGGTGGTGATCCCTTTAATCTTGTTTGTAATTCGTAAGAGTGGCCTTCCATTACGATTGATTCCGTTGGCAGTAACTGAAGGAATTTCGGTGGATCGCGATCTTTTGTCGATGGATCGTCTACATCGAGTACCGCAACCTGTGTAGTATGAGCGAATAATTGAAATCGGAGTCTTAATTATTTTTCCATTTCAATAATGGGTTCATACGTTCGTTGGGGGGCCGATTTTTCGTAATTCACTTCTACCCGCATTCATGGCGAATATATCTATAAGGGAGCAAAGTAAACTACTTTGGAAGATTCTTATTGATAATATTTTTCGAGTCATTACGAGTTGGTGAAGATTGAAAAACGAAAAATCGCGGGACCCGCCGGTGGTTCTAGCTGCATCGAACGTGTTAAAAGTGCAAGATGGTCAATTTTTTTTGTATATTGATGAATAAAATTCATGATTACCTTGCAGCTACTTCTAGTTGTACCAAGTAAATTCTTTGCCTCGCACGAGTATTCACCAGCGTCACTAAATTTGACATCGGATATTGTTAGTACAGCTCTATCACTCACGAAAGACCTCTTTATCCTTGACGAATGCTCGATCCTGGATCCGTTTCTGGAATCAGGAAGAAAAGATATAGAATTTTCATATGAAAAAATACTTTCTCATAGAGAAAACCGGAATTTCTCTAAATATGACCATGTTGACGGATAAAGATTTCAAGTTTCGAAAATATCGATTTGACCAAAGTAACACATCACATTCATGAGAGCCTTGCTCAAAATCCAATTGAATCGACAAAACGGAGATACCATAGAGGTCAATATAGCCTGGAAAACTCATGCCAGCTGACAATTTTCCAAAATCCACTAAATTCCATTCAAGTCAAGAGATAAGAATTAAAAGGAAATTGTGTATACCTGAACCATATTGTACTCGGTTTTGGAGATCCTCTAATATCACATTGCAGCTGCAAACGGCCATTCAGTCTTGTTGATGTACTCAATAAACTCTTGTTGAAAGTAGGATATGTCCGAGGAGATGCACTTCTAGTTCTGACCGTTCGAGGAACCAAAGTGTTTCGATCTGCAATAAAAAATACAAATATCTTGAGTCTTTGCAAGAATCATGTATCGACAGTAAATTTTGTGGGAAATTTATTGAAATTCTATGATGGTGAAAAATAGGGGAGTGGGTTTTTTTGAAGATTCTCAATCAATTTGAAATATTTCTCATCTAAATTCTGTCTAGCTATCAAAGTTTGCTGTTAAATAATTTCGCCCAGGGAATCTTGTAAACAATTTCACATCCATACCCATCGGTGAACCTAATCTGTGAAGAACTGTGAGAAAAACACTTTACACAACAGTATTTGAGTGACAAATGAGTAATTCACCAGATATCGGCTCCAGATATTGAGTGAGAAGGATCAAACCGACAAGACTACAATCACCCGACATTTTCCTAAATTACTGCTGATTGATTCTTCTAAATTTGCTCATGAGATTCATGAAATGCATGAGTAACATGATTGACTCATATTTTTGGTCTAAGGATATCTGAAATGGACCTATTTTTCCATTCAATTTCTCGTGGATTTTGAATTATAGCAGTCACTTTGGAGTAAATATTGTATGATGCACATTTTCTCCCAAAGTGAACGCTATTTCTCTGACACAATAAAATCTACGATTTAGGTGTCTGATCATCAATGGGTTGATTTTATATCTCAATAGGTCTGATCTCACATCCTTAATGTGATGCCTTACAAAGAAAATTCCTGTTTCTCAGGGATTCTCGGTGATTCTCATCTGTAAAAACGACTTGACTCCGTTCCTCGTTAAAATAAATGTCGAGGGAAAAAATGATTTGTCTTTTAAGAAATCAAAATTCCCGCGATACCTCCACTAATTCCCCGCTCTGCGCTTCCTACACACAGCAGACGAAATACGTCTACAGTAACGCGTGACCTTCGCACAGAAGCAGCTGAGAGTTGTAATCAACAAACTGATTTTCAATGAAGCCGATATTCAGTCATCAATCGGCAACGAAATGAGCGCCTCCATCGTTGTGAACGCACGATGCGGGCGATTACGAGGTTCAATCGAAGATAGTTTTGAAGGTTACAAATATTGCTCTTTTAAAGGTATCCCATACGCTGAGCCTCCGGTGGGACAACTCAGATTCAAGGTGAGTTTTAACCCCGCAAGTTTTGTTCATAGGAATCTAGAATTCCATCCAAATGAAAGTGTAAAATATACTGGGAGAGGTTAAAATAATCTGTCATAGAAATCATTTATTATTCCCACAATAACCATCAATCAATCAAGAACCAAATAAGAATTGAAGTAAATCATAAATTCATTGATAGATAGATCATCTTTGGATTGTTATATTGTAAAACCCATAACGTTTGCATAGAGCTCTCACAATTCTTACACTCTCAACAAGCAGTTTGATGTTTTTTTGATAATACGTCAGATTTACAGAAAGTCAACTTGAGATTCAGGTTATCCACTTGACAGAGCTTGAGAAAGAATCACTAAAGCCTTGTTGCAGGCAACATCGTAAGCTTTGATGTGGGAAGTGTGATCAAGTCTCCGGCTCCAAAGTAAAATGGGATTAGACTCGGATGATATATCCCTGCGCGATCTGTCGTGTTACTGATGGATCAAGTTTTGATCCAATAACTTATTGGAACAAAAATTGTTGAGATGGGGAAGGTGACTTCATATTTTTTGATTTAGTTTGTTAGAGGACTTGGGCAGATTTTGCAGTGGGGCTATCTGGCTATACTTGAGCCTATGTGTACTACGGTGCCTTCAAAAACGACTGAATAATAGATAGTAAAAAAAATTGTGTATCCTTACTTTGGTACCTTTTTTCAAATATGGAAATGTGAAGAAGGATCAAAGTCACAGGACACTCTTGGATGAAATCGGGGGAAATTTGGATACGCTTTCAAAATCAAGGTATACGGCAATATTCTTTGCCGATTCGACTCGCATATGCTCATCGAAATACATGGTAATAACCCAAAATCGAGAATGAAACTATTCCGCGACCTTTATATACTTTCACAACCACAGCGAGCGAATCATCTTGATGTCACTTGTGGTCCCTTATGAAATAAACTCTCGATTGATGCATAATCGTCTTCAGCGATTCGCAATCTATTTGCGACTCTCAAGAACCTAGTGTTTTCGTCCTCTTTCGTATTGAATGAGCCTATAAACGATAAAGTGTGGCTAATTTCATCAAGCACACGAGAGCGAAAATGCACAAAACGACGCTCGAGTGAACACATTCTTGGCGACTTCTGGACTCAAATCTGACTCTAGAAACAGTTTTTCGACATCGTAACCTCGCCATCTCACTCATTTCGAATCCCCCAATTCACCTTCGTGACGAGGGCCTTGTCCTTAAATCCTTAAAGTGCCTGCGCCACGACAAATTTGCATTCCACATACTTGCTTATTTTTTCGCAAAAAACACAGAAACGCACCCGGTGGACCGATTTAACCTCGAGTTTAACATATTTTTCATTGTCCAAATTCGCCTCGTCCAACCTGTCCAAAAATGCCCCAACTACTTTTTTTGTAACATTCCGATTACTAACCTCTTATCGCACCCAATTCCACTCACGATGGCTCAGAGTCCTCGTTTTGTAATTAAATTTTCTGGGTGGTTTTTGGCCCCCAAACGGCGATTATGAGTCGGTGAATAATTTTTACAGAAGGAGCCTAGACTCTTGCAATTTTACGAAATGAACCCCGTGAGGCCTTCGGAAACTACTCGTATGTCTGTGTGGGCTCTGAGTTTTGTACCATTCGATATTTTTGCTATACAAATCAATGTCTGTGGTATAGTACTGAAAATGTATTCACGCGACGAAAGCCTACACTCGCCCCCGATCTATCTTTCTTGTAGAAGTCTGCCCCATTTTCCCCCATATCATTCAATTCTTTGATAGCTTTATTTGTCAATTGTTTGTGGAACGATGGGTGAAAATTCTCATCTCTTTTAGAACGCAGAATAATTATTAAAATCAAAAAAATTTGAATTCTATTCGTTAATGACTCATACTCTAGGTAATGGAATCATTAGAGTAGATCCCAATCATGACATGATCGGATATTTTCCAAATGTCCCTCTACGATCTATCAAAAATTGCCTAAATGTCAGCAGAATTTGTTTCGTATATAATACTCATGAAGTACCAGGGGTTTTAACGGAATCCATTTTCAATTTCGTTAAATTCTATCCAATGACCAATTTTATAATGAAATCCACTCAAAAAATCATAATTGTCATAATATGATGATTATGACTTTTAGAGTGGGATTTCGTTACGAAATGGGTCATAAAATAGGACTCAATGAAATTCAACAAAATTCAAAATGGATTTCGTTAAAAACCCTGTGAAGTACACAGAAGGAAGTTATCTCACTATTCATGATTGTAATCCTAGGATCCAGTTCCATTAGAACCATGGACAGGAGAAAAAAATGCAACATCTTTTGGCCCAATGTGTGCTCAAACCGATGCAATAACGCAAGTATCACAAGGTGACGATGATTGTCTATATTTGAATGTATATACAAAATCAATTGCATCCACAAAACGACGACCAGTGATGGTATGGATACACGGAGGAGCTTTCATGTTTGGCTCAGGGGATGATATGCTGTATGGACCGGATTATCTTTTGCGGAAGGATATCGTCCTCGTGACAATAAATTACAGATTAGGTGTTCTCGGTACGATAGTAACACAGTATCATGTTTTACTATCCAAACTCCTAGGAACTATTTAGATCCATCATGAATTACAATCAAACGAAATAGTGAATTTCATGTGATTTTTCAGATTAACCAATATCTTAACTTTACTAACTAATGCGCAAACACGTGATTCTGAAAGATTATGACTAATTTTCATGTGGCAGGTTTCTTGAATTTCAACGATCCAGTTGCTCCAGGAAATCAAGGACTGAAAGATCAGATTATGGCACTGAAATGGGTGCAACAAAATATTGCCAGCTTTTCCGGTGATCCAAAAAATGTCACCATCTTTGGAGAAAGTGCTGGAGGTGCATCTGTACATTACCTTGCCCTGTCTCCTCTAGCTAAAGGTAATTTAAAATATAAATATTGTCGAATCTGGGGAATTTTCAAAAAATTGGCTTATGAGGGAATCACGACAATTTGGAAAATAATTTTTTGGTATTCTCACGATAACGTGATCTGTAATCATAGGAACTGTGGTTTTAAGTTCAACAATCTGTAATATGTGACTTTTTCTCTAGGTCTTTTTCATAAAGCAATTTTACAAAGTGGCGTCGCATGCAACACATGGGCTTGCTCTTCTACCGTAGAACATGCATACAAAATTTGTGAAATCCTTGGAAATAAATCAAAGGATCCAGCCGTGTTGGTGGAATTTTTACGAACCATCGACTGCAAAACGTTGATTGAGGCACAACGACACGCAAAATTTCCTCTGGTGAGATCAGGTCAAATTTGGCATTTTTCCCGTTCTTAGGAAAAATATTCTACATGAGTAATCGATTAAAATATACGATGTCATACATTATCAAAAACGTGTACAATAATTGTGATTTTACGGTGAAATACACTACCGGTTATAGCGTCTAGGACAGTGAATGAATAATCATTCTCTCTGGAAATAGTGACATCTTGGACTGTATGCGTCGGAAAACAATTTTGAAGGGAAACGAAACCAAAAACGGTGAAAGCCCATCATTTAGGGTATTTTGATAGCTCATACGTTCTCACGCGCGAGACGTAAAAAAGAATCAAAAGAAAACTGAACATATAATTTTTCCCACGCTACAAGATGACATTCAAGTAGTTACCTTATCTTTATTCGCAACAAAACTGCAGGTCTACCAATGAAAATGAAAATTTCGAGAATTTTTGAATTTTTACCAGCATCTAGTACCTTCGGAATAATTCATAGGAATCTTACAAATCTCTGGATGTGAGCATTTTCTTGGTTTTTCAATATGCTATCTTGAAAATTACTCTACGACGAATAGAGTCCGAGATATCGCTATTTTAAAAGAGGCCAGAATTCATGAGCGATATCGTAATTCCCACGAATGTACGAAAAGTATCTCGCGATTCTCGTGAGTCTTAAAAAATATAGTACCATCGTTTTAATAAAATAATTATTTGAATTTTCAGGACAAAATTCAAAGTGTATTTTCCTTCGGCCCTTGTGTTGATGTAAAATCCAAAGACCCAGTTGTACCTATGCATCCTCGAGAAGCAGTTAAAAAAGGATTACATGTGCCATGCATAATTGGATGCAATACGCGAGAGGGAATTCTTTTTCTAGATGGTAATGTTTCCCAACACAAATAGTAGATACTTCAACTTCACGATCTGAATTAACAATTATATTTCAGGAATGGGGGGAGATGACTTTGAAAAATTCGACAAAAATTTCGAAGAACATTTGAACCCAGTGACTAGAAAAATGATTGAGAGAAATAAAATAACTCCGAACGAATTCAGAGCTATCTATTTCAAGAGCGATTCAATCACGGAGCAAGATTCAGAGGAGTACGTGGACTTTTCATCAGATGTACATTTCATCGAAGGCATACACAGGACTGTGAAGTATCAAGTGAAACATAATTCTGCACCTACATATTTTTATCGATTCAGCTACGACAAAGGTTTTTCACTCACAAAAGCCTCTGTGAGTTCTACTCTCCATGGTTTGTATTTGTCTCTTTTCATCAAACATTCTCATCAGCCAAAAACTTATTCCACTGAATCGTTCTAAATGGAAGCCTGAACTTCGTTAGTTAGTCGCAATGTCGCAATCGTGTCGTAAATGAGAAGAGCACTCAACATATCTAGAAATTTATTTGGTTTCCCAAAAAATAAATATGACCAAAAATGCATCTGCGTCAGACTTTTGAAATAAAGCTCAAGCAGATGAAATATCTTTAGAGTCTCTCACACGCCCTACAAAAGTCGCTGATAGATCTGAAGTCGAACCTAAGACGAAATATTGACATGAATGATGAAAATTATGCGTCACATCGATATTTCTTCCCAATTTGTGAGGCATTGTGTAGTTATAAAAGGCATTATCATTGTCCTACAGGATCCTCACATTTCGATGAAGTACAACATCTGTTCAGCATGCGAGTTCTAGATATTCTCGGTATTGAAAAACCTCAGAAAGGCACTGTTCAATACAAGATTGTGCAACAAATGACCGAGATGTGGGCAAATTTTGCAAAATATGGGTGAGTGACTCAGCATATAACTGGCTCACTTTGTTAATAAAGCCATCGGAATTTTTCGATTTCAAATTTTATGATTTCATTACAGGAGACCAACTCCAGTGACGAATGATTTGATTACCACACACTGGCTACCAGTTACAGATGAAAGAATTTTTCGAACTTTAGACATCGGACCGGAACTCAGAATGACCCAAATTCTAAATTTTGAAGAAAATTTATCATGTGGAAAAAATATAAGACACAAATTATGATTGTACTTAAAATCTGTGATATCGTGGACTCTTGAATAAGACACTCGAACTCGAGTGGAGAGAGTCTGGAGTTGGTGTAGAAATCTTCTAATGATGTTATTCTAGGAAAAATACTTCATAAATCTCGGCTCCGTCAACCTCCTTCAAGCCTTTTGGAGGTGAATGTTGAAAAACTTACAGAAGGTGAGGGTGCTTTTTCCGCATAAACCAGTAAATATGTATCCGAATCAGAGAACTTCGCTGATTTTTAGTGAAATTTCACTGTGAATCAGTGAAAATGAACCTGATGGTATCGATTTTTACTGATACACGCGGAAAGATTGATATGATTGAAGAAGTAATTGGTACTTGTTACCATTCCTCGTAATACAATTTATGGTGAGACTCAATCTTTTTCCTACACTCCACAATTGAATCTAAAGATTGCAGTGAACTCATGATTCTTACACAGATCTTCTTATTCAAGAATGAATGACAAAATCATTCGGGTATAAGACAATTTTGCTGTAGTACTTTCTTCCTTGAAATATATATGTCATAAAAATTTGAAGCTACCTCAACATCGCTTGGAGTCAATGAGAAATAGTCACGACTGTGATTAAAATACTTCTGAAGAAATCTCGGAATAATATCACTAAAAATCATCACAGTCAGATGAAAACTGATCGACGTGGAGTGCCATTGTGGAAAGGCTTCTGAAACATAGCTTTGAGCGAGTGGAACATATATGCACTATGCTTTTTACGTGACAAAAAGCAGCTATATGTCTAAGTGAATAAATTTTTTACATTGGAAGTTTGTAATTTTGACTCTCAAATCTATTGATGATGTCCTAGAAATGCACTTTCCGTGTACCTGGCACTCCGATTTTAGTATTCCTATTAGTCGAGTCCTGCGTATTCAATTTAAACTTGACCAAGATACTACCAAAATGTATGGCTTTTTTCACTTTTTCATTCAAAACTAAAGGGGAGCTGACTGCACTTTGGCTATCTCGATAAAGTTTGAATGACACATTTTTCAAAACATCGATGTTTTAGGGTGATGACAGATAAAGCGCTACGCTACGATTTTGCGCCACGCCACGACGCGCTATCGCACGCCACGACCCAAAAATTCATTCCAGCGAACCCGACCATCGATGGACTGGATTTTTTGTTACAGTATCAGTCGTTGATGACGAGAATGAATCAAATTCATCAATGGTCGAGTGTGCTGGAATGAATTTTTGGGTCGTGGCGTGCGATAGCGCGTCGTGGCGTGGCGCAAAATCGTAGCGTAGCGCTTTATCTGTCATCACCCTTACTGGCAAGCATGTGATGCTTTCCGGCCTTGACAAAGTTTAACGTATCTGGGCTCATTTTAAATTTCATCAAAAGAGCTTCAAAATGAACATCCCCAGTATCACTGAAGGAAAAATATTGTCTGGGGTCAGCAGGAACTATTTTTTGTTAAGGTTATGGAACTGAATCATAGTTGGAAAGTATTTTCTAAGAAATTAGCCAGTCAGTGCTAAATTCTAAATATGTATTGTAAACGGGATGAAAATCTAGAAAATCTGATCGCAAAGATGTATTTGGTCTACTCTCGACATCTTGGCAGGCAAAAAATTGTTTTAAATGATCGGAGGTCTCATACGCTGCACAACAAAATTCACAGAGCCGAATGCAACCCAAGGTAATTGTCATAATGTAAATAGACTACTGTATGCAAAGTAGTCTCGAGTGACTGAACGCCGAGCCCGGGTTTGTCCAGTGAGAGTTCGAAAGACACTTTAGTCTAAAATTGTCGTTCAAAATGAAGAAACCAGTTGTGAAGACTCAATATGGTAAATTACGTGGGTCAGTGGAGAAAAGTATCGAAGGTTACCAATATTGTGCTTTCAAAGGTGTACCTTATGCCAAGCCTCCGGTTGGTGCATTAAGATTTCAGGTATGTTCAGAATTGTTCTTTAAATGCGCGTGAATTATCAAATGCATCTCACATAAAATTTGGGGAATCATCATATTCCATTGGAATGGAATTTGTTCTTGTAGAATAAATCAAACGCATTTGGCGTTTGAGATTCGTTCCAAAAATTTTATTCTCCCTGTCAACTGGTCGTCTCAAAGTTCTAACCGTGACCTAATTTTTTTCAAGTAGAAATTCATGGGGATAGTTATAAGCAATGTTTAGATCATGGATTTTAGTTTTTCCTTTCAAACTTTTAAAAATTCGTAAGATATTAAGGCTGAACCTTAATTGATCAGAGTATTCGATGAAATTTCTCGTAAATGGGCAGAAACACGACGAATGATGTATTGAAGTAAAATCTCAGAAACTTGAAGTATTCGTCAAAATTGAAAAGTAGTGTGACCATTCTCTGTCAGGTAATTTACAAATTCATGCAATTCCTCATCTTCTTCTCAATATATTTCACCGGAAAACCATTGGAACCGAAAAAATATTTTCTGTTTAGCTTGAGATGCAATAACTACAAATTCGATCACTGCACAATATTGCTTATTCAGTACCCCGAATTGAGCACGTCATGATGTGTTCCAAACTAATCTGACTCTTTGACTAATACAACTGCTCTATCCCATGTCTCTCGGTTCATAAAGGTCGAATTCATGAAAAAATAATAATCAGCCCCAAAAGTGAGCCGTGGAGGTATAGTCAACCATTCTTTAACGCCATCATGCTCTCGTAAAAAAAATCAAATGGCATCTATCCATCTCATCGATAATTGTGTCACTTGAGGGAAATTCTTGCCCAGTAAGATTTTCTCAACTGCTCAAGGAATATCATCATCAGTTGAACAATGTTTCATGGCTAATTTGGTCAAAATCTCTTCTACATTCATGCTATACATCAGTATCAAGCATAAGAAATTGATCTCGATCAACATAAACCATAACACCTTCAACAATATTTAAAAAAAAAAAATGCAAAAGCCGTTCAAAGCATTTTCGTTCATTCATCAATGGGGGAATCTGGCAGAAATCAACTCGAGGATGAATTAGTTGAAGAATTTCTGAATTTTCTTTCCAGGACCCGCAGTATCCAGAGCCTTGGAAAGGTGTAAGAGATGCTTTGGAATTTGGACCAGTCTGTGCTCAGTTCGACCAATTTTTTCGAACGTTTGTCGGCTGCGATGACTGTTTATATTTGAACATCTACGTAAAAACAACTAAACCTAAAAAACGTCTACCAGTCATGATATTTATTCACGGTGGTGCTTTTACATTTGGATGCGGAGACGATACATTTTATGGGCCTGATTACCTGCTACGAAAAGATGTTGTATTGGTCACACTGAATTATAGATTAGGTGTTTTGGGTGAGATCCGAAATTTCATCTTGCATACAAATCTAACACGAAAAAATGACTCTATCGACCAATTGACATTTTCTAAGTTTTTGCAAATCATATATAGGATTTTTAGACTTGGAACATGAAGCAGCACCAGGAAATCAAGGTTTGAAAGATTTGGTCATGGCTTTGAAATGGGTCCAGAACAACATTGCGGCTTTTGGTGGAGATCCTACAAATGTTACAATCTTTGGTGAAAGTTCTGGTGGAGCAGCTGTCAACTATCTCTGTCTATCTCCCAGAACAAAAGGTAGTAAAGCATCACAAAATGCGTCGAATCAGATGAGAATAGTTCTAGCCTACTCCAACATTGTATCGATTATTTATTTTCTTGTTATCACTTTCTGATATGAAGATATATCTCATTTTTTCCTCAATTCGTCAGGGCTCTTCCACAAAGCTGCTTCTCAAAGTGGTTCTGCTCTAAATCCATGGGCCTCAACACCTCATCCTAGACAATTTGCATTCCGAATTTGCAAACTGTTAGGGAAAGAGACAGAAGATCCTTGGGAAGTAGTGGAATTTCTCAGGAGTATACATCCTCTAGATTTAGCAAAAATGCAAGAAAAAATGCGGACAAATCAGGTGAAAAAGTAATTCGCACAGTGAGAGAATTCTATATACAGACCGTAGTTCGTTGAAATTAACATTAGAAGAATCCATGACTAGATTAGTGAACCTCATTTTATGGATTTATAGGAAAGAGTACAGCTTTTATTCCCTTTCGGGCCAGGTGTTGATGATAAGTCTAAGGAACCATTCATGCCAGTGCCTATCTCAATAGCTGCTAAAAATGGCATACCCGTTCCTTATATCTCAGGATACAATAGTCAAGAAGGGATTTATGCCTTATCGAGTAAGATGAAATGGACATAGCACTTGCATTCCTTCAAAGACTGATAAAAAATTTCTATGGCGTTGATGACTTGAATTTGAATTATTTTTACAGTCATATTGGGGCAGAAAATGGAAAGCATAGACAGAGAATTTAAACATAAAATGATTCATCCAAATACTCATTGTATACTCAAGGAACACAACATAACTGTTGATGATTTAATGGCAATATATGACTTTGAAATTTTAAACGAAAATGATTACGTGGAAAAAATAATGCACTTATTGGGTGACATGTATGTCCTAGAAGGAATGCACAAGACGATTCGATTGCATCTAACGAAAAATTTGCAAACACCAATATACTTGTATAAGTTTACGTACGACAAAGGTGTTTCTTTCACTAAATTGATGCTGAACAAAGATTTGAAAGGTGAGTTGAATATTCTTTGTACATTTAATCAATACTAGACTCCAATTGAGTCAATATTGGATGTAATTCCACGTTCTATCTCAGTTCTGAGGATGAAATGGTTTTGCAATAGTGTAATTTTCGAGTCTTTACATTGTGAGCTCATTTATTTTCAGGAGCCTCTCATTTTGACGAACTCTCATACCTATTTAGCATGAAATTTAGAGAAAATTTGGGTATCGATAACTTGCAGAAGGGAACGTCTGATTACAGACTTATGGAGCAGATGACGGAAATGTGGACAAATTTTGCGAAAACTGGGTAATAATTCCACACTAAAATCCCTTTTTCATCAGCCAAATCTGACTCATTTTAACTAAGATTCTGAATTATGACTAATAGAAACCCCACACCATCGACATCAGGAGTAATTCGTCAAAAATGGACAACAGTTTCTAACGCAACGATAATGCGATACTTGGAAATCGATGTAAACTCACAGATGAAACAAATGATAAGTGTAGAACAAAATCTCTCCCGCAGAAAATTTACGAAAAGCAGGTTGTAATCAACAAGATATTTTATTGCTATAATATGATCAATGTTAGACACCCTCACTATCCTACAAGAGAATCGGAGATATGAGTCCGAACATTCCGAATAGACATATGGGTATTATCGCACAAACTTACACATTTTGTGTCCAAATATCCAAAAGTTGAAAATGAGTCCCTGATGCATGCCTATATGCCGACCATATCCATTAGTTTTCGTTTGTAGAATGATAAATTGTCATAAAACATATAGAGAAGTATATTTTCATTTTTTTTTGTGTGTTTGTTCCATTGGATATCTCGGGAAACAGCTTTTGAATCCACGGAACTGACATTTTGCTCTAAAATCGATCGCAAGAATGATGAAGTTTGCATAGATACTTCTCTGCGTAGATATCGTCCTATACTCATCATACGGAAGAGGAAAAATTTTTTCGACCTAGATGTATTGATTTTTGTGGGGTAGAATGGTGTCCACGGAACTGAAAAATATTAAGTCAATGTGCATATTCACAACTCCAAAAGTCACAGTTCACGCAACTGACATTTAGACCCTTAATTTTTGAAAATAAAAAATATGACTTGACGGATCGACCTGAAAGTCCAGTACCGAGTATACTTATTCTAATAAAATACGTGTGAAAAAATTTGAGTGATTCCGAGTTTGCTCGTCGAAATGGAATACTAGCATGCGTTCTGGGTAAGTTTGCGCGATTATGCCCATATACGTCCGAGTACTCGTGTTTAAAACTAAAAATTCGAGCTCCATGTTAGTACGGATCGCTAGGACTTTGTAAATCTACGGAGTCAAATTGATTTGCTACTGGGCTTATTTTTCGAAGTCCATCGAATTCTTGAAGATACAATATAACAACATAAAAAATTACTTACGTATTTTATAAATTCAGAATGAAATTATTTCACGAGATACAAAAACTGACGATGAATCTTCAATTAAACCAATCCATGAAACTACTTCAGTATGTACGTTCATTATTCATTTCGAAATAATTTTCTATCTCAAACCAAAAAGATCCAATAAAGATTAAATGAAATTTACTCAATCTGAAAGATGATACGCTATCGTTATTATTCTTACTTTCATTTTCAATAAAGCGTCGGCAAAAATATCAGAGTCTACCGATACACTGTATATATTAATAGGTGACTGTGAATAAGATTGCCTCCCAGAAAGTTGTCGCGTGATAACAGAACGAGAATAAATACAAGAAGCGAGAGCTATCTTCGAGTTAGTAAGCCCAAATTGTTCGGCTTAATCAAACTTCTCAAAGCTGTACCAGACGGCATCAGACAGTAGGATCTTACTCATCAAGATGGAACGACCAGAAGTATCAACAAAATACGGTCGCGTTTGTGGTATTAAACAAAATAATACTATCGACTCAAAAAATGACTTTTTAGCTTTCAAAGGTATACCTTACGCACAAGTACCAGTTGGAGAATTAAGGTTCAGAGTAAGCATACAATTTATACATTACATTTTTATTTATTCTTTAGTCTAACAAGGGGGACCCACGAACTGCGGATCACCAAAGCTCACGAGATTTTTTTCACAGTCTTGTACCACCTAGAATATGAAGGATCCAGAGTAACTCCGTCAAATGGGCCCTCTGTTCGAAGTTACAGCCTATGACATTAGCATTGCCCATATAGGCCCATGTTGAAAAGTGATATATATATATATATATATATATATATATATGTGTGTGTGTGTGTGTGTGTGTGTGTGTGTGTGTGTGTGTGTGTGTGTGTGTGTGTGTGTGTGTGTGGTAGGCGAATAGGATTCTCAGCCGGATAGCTATCTTCCGCGACGCATAGCTATCGGGCATCCGATAGGATTCACAACGCGGGAGAAGTCTATCCGGCTGAAATTTTTAGGCGAATAGACTCGTGTTGAGAGAGGTGGCTATCGGCTGGAGGCATTTCAGACACATGGCCACTTGGTTAGGGTGATAAAATTGGACGAGTCGAGAGTTTCTATTCGACTGAAATGATCAGGCTGATAGACTCGAGATACTCCATGCATCTATCGGGCTGGTATACACTACCGGTCAAAAGTTTGTGCACACCTAAAAAATAAATTTCGATTTCGCTCACTCGACTGCTCGGATCTCCTTGGCTCAAATTGACTCTACTTGGGCTCATTTTGTAGCTTCTTCCAAGCACTTTAAGAGCTATTTCGTATGTTTTGTAGTAGAAGTCAAGAACTTCAAAATCCGTTCTTGGAAGTTATTCTAGGTTAGATTTCTGGTGCGATCTGTGACTCTCTTTATAGAGGAAGATTTTTCTCAGAAAAAAAAAATACGACCAGTCATTGAGGAATTATGAATGGACTCAATTTTTCACTCTCGTTTTCACTGGTATAAGCACTGATCTTGATTCCTACCACCAGCAACACGGAAAAAATTTGCAAGAAATCAGAGAAATACAACCATGAGCCCGATTTCTCCACTCTCCCATTAATACTGGGACTCTTCTCAGAGAAAAATCTCCTTTTACAAAAACAGTCACAGCTGGGATCAGAATCAAGCTAAAATAGTTTCCAAATACAGACTTTGAAGCTCTTAACTTTTACTTTCGAATGCTTTTTAAATCAGCCTGATCCATAAATTCATGTCTGACTTGCAGAAATCTGAGTGTTGACCCAAATTCCATGAATTTTTCCAAGGATTGGACTTGACCTATTGAAATCCCGTTGAGCCGGAGGAAAAAAGCCCACAAAGAGTCCCTAAAGGGATCGAAAAAAGCTACAAAATAATTCCAAGTATAGAGTCATTTTGGACCAAGGAGATCCGAAAAGTCGAGTGATCAATATCGAATCATTTTTAGGTGTAAATAAACTCTTGACCGGTAGTGTACTACCTACTCCAGGCCGATACGATTTGCAGCCGAGATCGGCATCTGCGACACGCGCGATTCATTGTTGCTGCGTATTCTAAGCTTTTGATAGCACGGCCGTGAAATATGCTCGCTTATTCATTTTTGAGCATATAATAGCGCAAAGAGCATGGGTAACAAATGTTTACGTTATTGATGAGGCCACATCGAGGGGGTAAACTTTTCATCGAGAGTCTCTATCCCTGAGGGAAGCACCGACAGCTCAATCTTTAACTGGTGAACAGGGACTCAAAAAATGCAATTGTCAAGCTAATGCCAACCAGTGTAGGACAAAACGATGTGCTTGTTTCAAATCGAAAATTTTGTGCAAATCGAGATGCCACGAGAGTTCTACTTGTTGTAATAAGTAAACTAAATCTTGAGTACACAATAATATTTTCTAGATTCGAGCTATGAGTGATGCGATAGAATTTCTTTGAACACTCGTGATTTATTATCTTGAACTCTTCCCAGTCAATTTTCAAAAGAAGAGCTCTATAATCACAAAATCATATTTTTGGGGTGAATTTGAATGATGTTTGGATTTTGACAGCGATCGCCGAGAAATGGACGTAGCCCCCGCCGCACTGCAGAAGAGCATGAATTCTATCGGCCTGAAGTGGAACCAGCCCGATAGACGCATGAAGTATCTCGAGTCCATCAGCCTGACCATTCCAGTCGAATAAGAACTCCCGACTCGTCCAATTCTATCATCCTAGCCAAGTGGCCATGTGGCTGAAATGCCTCCAGCCTATAGCCACCTCTCTCAACACGAGTCTATTCGCCTAAAAATTTCAGCCGGATAGACTTCTCCCGCGTTGTGAATCCTATCGGATGCCCGATAGCTATGCGCCGCGGAAAATAGCTATCCGGCTGAGAATCCTATACGCCTAGAACATATATATATAAGGTCAGTGTACCCAACTTGCCCCCATTAAGTCATTTTCTTAATAATTCTGGCTAATCTCAATATTTTCCAACGTACTTTAACTCATTTTGAAGCTTGTCTCAAGACCTTTAAAATAAGCTAAGATACGTCTAATTTGGATGAAGTGGAGCCGAGCTGTTTGGATTCTCCCAAAAGGTGGTTTTTCAGAGTTTACAAAAGTGTGTACCCAACTTGCCCCCATCATTTAAAACAATGTAAATCGGCGATGAAGTGAATAGAATCGCTTTGATCCGTTTTGATCACCGTGCAGCGACATTTGTAGCTTTCAGCTGACCCAAGACATCGTTTCCGACCTATTTTGACGTGATAAACACATTCTGAGTGGTAAAAAAAGCCATACTGCACGCCTTTCCGAGATAACCATATGGGGGCATGTTGGGTACACTCCGCTGTCGGTCTTCTCGTTTACTCAATCATCTCCGTGTTTTGTACATAAAATCACTCCAAATCAGAGTTCTGCAACCCTGAAGTGCGGATTTTGAAGGTCTTGAAACGAGGAATCGAATGCGCTAAAATACTTTAAGATCGGTTGAACTCAAAGAATTTGGCACCGATTTTACTGAAGGCGATTCCCTCGGTGCTTTCTTAGCTAAGCAATCACGAAAAATAGAAAAATCACTTTAGATTTTCTGAAGAACGCAGAAATGATCCGGGGTCGTTGAAAACTACGTATTTTCTCATATTCTAACATAACAAACGTAAAAAAAAATTGCGGGAAGGTCAACGAGCGCCCATTCCTGAGATCGGCATGTGGGGGCAAGTTGGGTACAGAGGCAAGTTGGGTACACTTACCTTATATACTGGCAATGCTAACGTTTTTACTTGTAGCTCTGAAGAGTACCTGGAGGGTCTCTACTGCAGAAGGAGCCCATTTGACGGAGTTACTCTGGATTGTTCATATTCTGGGTGGTATGAGACTGTGAAAAAAGTTTGATGAGATTTTGTGACCCGCACTTCGTGGGTCCCCCCTTGTCAGTAGAAAAGAAAATTTAAATTAAAGAAAAGTTCAATTCAGACAGATGCCAGGAAGATTGGGTTCATATCAACTATAATTTTGATACATTCTCAATTTATATTATGACTATTCGTGGTTTCCACCGAGGTAAAATTATTCGGCTTGTTTATCGATAAAATATTCCGTTATACCTGACTATCAAGTCTGTCTATTTGATGAAACATTCTAAGATTATATCATTCTAGGACTCTGTACCTCCTAAACCATGGACAGGTGTGAAGAATGCAACAGAATTTGGACCTAACTGTTTACAGTTTGATCTTATGACGAGGAAGATAGTTGGTTCCGAGGACTGCCTCTATTTGAATGTATATACAAAATTTGTTTCATCCAAAAAATTATATCCAGTAATGTTTTACATTCACGGAGGTGGATTCTATTTTGGGTCAGGTGACGATACATACTACGGAGCAGATTACCTGATGAGAAAAGATATTGTACTAGTGACGATCAATTACAGATTGGGAATATTTGGTAAGAACAGTACACGGTTTTTACATATGACGCCTTTACTCCAAGAATCCGAATTTCCTTGTATCCAATTTTGATGAAAAAGTTTCGCACGTATCTTACGTCGCTTCTCGAGGACCCCTTATCCCAGCTTTGGGAAAATTTTTGATGAGAAATAGTTTAATAACCAGTATCAATCAACTAGAAATGGCGCAAGATTGAAAATAACTGTGTTCTCCCATTTTTCTTGAAATTAGAATCTTCTAGAGGCTTCCATGTTGCGGGAATATGTTCCTGACATTGCCATAGATTTGTAGAAAATTTTTCTAAATTCTGATGATGAATCTAACAAAAACTATCACAATAACCAGTTTTTGATATTCGTATTTCAGGATTCCTCAATTTAGAAGATGAGCTAGCTCCAGGAAATCAAGGCTTGAAAGATCAAATCATGGCTCTGCAATGGGTGCAAGATAATATCGCAAATTTTGGCGGGGATCCTGAAAACGTCACGATCTTTGGTGAAAGTGCTGGAGGTGCTTCTGTCCATTATTTGACCTTATCTCCCCTATCCAAAGGTTTGAAATACATATCTCTATTTAGTTTTATAATTTGAGAACTTTGCTCGGAAAATTATAATCCATTCCTATGAAAAATCTTTCCAGGTTTGTTCCACAAAGCCATTTCTCAGAGTGGCGTCGCATTGAACCCTTGGGCATCAGTTGGAGAGGAACCAAAAATAGCTGCATTTCAGTTATGTTCTTCGATGGGGAAAAATACTCAGAATTCCAAAGAAGCTTTAAATATTCTAAAAACAACTGAAGCCAATCATCTCATAGAAATACTAAACAAATTAATGATCCAAGAGGTATTGATGAATTTTCATAATTACAAACTCTGTACAATGGAATACAAATTAAACAACTTTTCTATCTTTCTTCGAGACCGAGTCAGTTTTTTAAAAGGAAATATCGCTACTGTATCATCATCATCATCATCATGATTCTCTCAATTTCTGTTGTAGGCCACTACGAATCTAAAATGTGTCTTTGGACCATGTATGGATGCTAAGTCTCCAAAATCATTCATGCCAAAACCGCTGGAGGAATTTGTCAAACAGGGTGCTCACGTTCCATATCTTTTGGGACACACAGACCGCGAATCGATTCTCATATGCAAAAGTAAGTGATAATAATTCCTGTCAATCGATTATTCAATAACTTGCGTATGTGAAAATCGTTGGTTTCAGTGATCGAACCTCTGAGATACGATGAGAATGGTCACTTAGATTTTGAAAGATTGTGGAGTCCACGTGTGCGTGCGATCTTTGCAAAATACGATCTCGGTGTGGAAGATGTAAAACAATTATATTTCAAGAAAGACAAGATTGATGAAAAGGACTATGAAAAACTCATTGATTTCTCGAGTGATGTACATTTTAATGAAGGAATTCACCGAACGGTCAAAACCCAAGTTGACCTGAACTCAGCTCCTACATATTTCTATCAGTTTACATACGATAAAGGATATTCTATTGCGAAACTTATGTATCAAAATCAAAAACCAGGTATCTACCATTCAATTTCTACAAATTCATACATATTGGAATGCTCTAAAATATTTTCCGTATCGCAGTGCAAGGAGCCTCACATATGGACGACTTGCTTTATCTCTTCAGCATGAAATATCTGGAATCTTTGAAGATAGAACCATTTAAGGAGGGCTCACATGACTTTCGAGTGATGGAACAAATGTTAGAGCTATGGACTAATTTTGCCAGAACAGGGTACTATCTCGCTCACTACTTCAAACTGTGATCACCTCAATCTGTTGGACATGAAAATTTCTTTTCTGATTTTGGTCTCATTGATACCTTCACTCACCAATTTATGTTTTGCAGACGACCAACTCCAACCACTTCTGAGCTCTTACCAATATACTGGCGGCCTGTGATTGATAGTACAGTTATTCGATATTTAAACATTGGACAAGATTTACGCATGGGAAAAATGTTGAACTTGGAAGAGAAATTGTCTTACAAGAAGATGTGAGACTATTTATACAATATCTACCGAACTGAAACAAAGAGTAATCAGCATAAAGAGAGAATCGGAGATGAATCTTTCTGATCTATAGAAATCTTGAGTCGAGAATGAGTGGAGAGTTCTTTGAGAATTCTCTGATGATAAGACTGTGACACTCAGATTATATGAAATAAGTTGCTGATCATTGTTCTCTGAAATGAATGAATATTATCTGCAGAAGAATTGTCCCACTTCGAGGCGCGGTCAGTAGCTTAGTAGTTCAATATCCATTCACGGATAATAGTTGATCAAAACGAACCATTATCTGGAGGAAATTCAATGCCAAGAACACTAAGCTCAAATGTCTAGCATTTCATCATGCGTTGAATGAAAAAATGCCACTAACAATAAGTGCAAGTCTTGCACTTCGTCACCATATCTTAATTTGGATCCAGAGGCTCAGGAGGAACATTGAAAGGGGACACGAAATTTTTTAGCTCGGATTCAAGAAGATTAGGTGATTGTAGGTTCAGATATTGACTCCTTATCAAGTTGTACAAAAAAAATGGTCCATGAGAATAATTAGGTTTCAGAACTCAATTCAAGTCTCATTTTTCGATCCTATAGAACATGAACACCAACCGGCATTAAAAGAAATTGGAAACAATCTTTTGGACCCTGGCACACAAACTAGGACACTTCTGGGCTATTTTTTACCGATTCTTCATGCCATCTTCCACTAAAACCATTTCAACTCAAATACGTTAGATAGCAGCCCACAGTGCAGCACATCAGAAAGATGAGCGAAAATCTTATCAAAAACTGTTATGGAACCCCCTCTTTGGTCCCACCAGGGTCATGTATGGGTTGTATCGTAAGAATCACGTATCAGCTTTTTTTCTCGAGAAGCTATTTCTTGAAATATTTCAACTCATGTTCTTTCTGTATAAATGTGCATTGTTTACAAATAAATATTCACAAACTGCAATTTGGGTTTCAATTCCTTCACTCAATATGTCCACCACGATGAATGTGTATGTTTTCCAATATTTAACTCTTGATAGACGTGTGAAGAAAATCTTAAGGAAATTAGATGAATTCTCCGCGATTCCAAAACCTAAGGTCACAAGATCGAAGTCCCCATATTCTTGTGCAATGGAAAAAAATGGAAGAAACCATGAATTCTCAAATTTGTGATTTTGAGGCATCATTTCGCCTTTTGGGGGCACTTATGGACTTTTTTGTGACCGGAAGGCTTTCCCGAGACCTGAAAGCGAGATCTTATGTGAGCAAATCTAGCCTGCCGTTATGTATATCCTGAATTTTAATACCGAAACAGCTGTTTTCTGTACATCCCAGGAGATTCGGAGTCTTGGAAACAATTTTCCCAAAAAGATGGAAGAATTTTCTCCCGATTGACTATCTGCCAAATTCAGTTGTCCCATAGAACTAAAGTTCCAGACTTCAGGTAATTGAAGACAAATTACGCATACACATAGGAGAATTTGAAGAAGAAGACTCAAGAATACGGGAATCTCATCATAACAAAAATTATCAACACAAACGCCACGCCAAACATTGTTGCAATTCCAGCAGAATTGAATGCAACGGATATCCTTGAGTCCCGGAGTGAAATGACTAGCCAGATCCAGTCACGAGCAACACACACAATCCTCGAATGAAATCTGGTGAGAAAGAGCCTGGACCCAAGATTGGTACTTGGTATAATTTTGGTTCCTCCTACCACTCACAGTGGGTCGGGTACTCCCGGTCGAAAGTTTGTGTACACGTAAAATAGAAGAACCCAAATTGAGAAACTTGACTTTTCTGGCTCCATGGGTCCAACTTCAACTTAGCTCATTTCGTAGCTTCATCTCAGTACGTCCAAGGCTCTTTGGGTTATCTCGTGCAACACAACAGATTTTATTGGATCGAGTCAAATTTTTATGAAATCAACGTGAAAACTGGGTCAAAACTCAAGCCCTTACAAGCCAAACATAAGTCGATAAATCAAAACGATTCGGATATCTTTCGATATTATTATGGGTCTGTTCTGGGTCGAGGTATCCCACTAACAAAGGTAGATAACTCTCGAAAAATGGTCCAGCCGTTGAGAAACTATGAGAAACTATGAAAAGACTTTTTTCTGGAGGGGGAGATGGTTTTAGATCCATTACAATGGCCGGTCCACTTACTTCCGGGTCTTACGGTTTACCTTACTATAAAGCACCCTCTATAGCTCCCCGCCCGGCAAGGAACTGCATCAGTATTAATACTTCCAGCTGAAGATTTAGCCAATGTGTGACACGCTCTCGGCAGTTTTATCCGTTCAGTGTCATGCATTCCTGTGGTGCCTGACGCCTCAGAGCTCTCTCCTTTCCTTCCTCCCAAGTTACCACGCTTGATATGAGCTTGCAATCTCGTCCAACGTTTTTTCATTCTCGATCATTTAATCCACCAGCTTTTCATGTCTGAGTCTGAATCTCAGTGACTCTTTTTGTGCGGCATGCTCTATTCTCGCGTCACTGCCCTCGCAAAGCATGTACTCGGAGTCATCCCAGTCGTTCCCACACATCTGGCATTCTGGTGTATCACGTTTCTTAAACCTCTTGAGATAGGCTCCGGAGCAACCATGGTTGCTCAGAGCTTGGGGGAGCTAGTACTTCAGTTTTCCTTGCTCTGGGTACACCCACTTAGCGATCTCGGAGATCAGCCGGTGCGTCCAGGACTCCTTTCTCTTTGATACATGTCACTCGAGCGGCCACTCGTTGATGGTGGTGGCTCTCTCCTGAGTTCCCAGTGCCTTCCTGTGAGTGTGGTCAGCCGACTATGAAAGGGCTCCCACAGTGAGTGGCATACAAAACTATTTTCAGTTTCTTCTACCAACTATGCAGAAGATTTCAAGAGAGATAAAAGGAATATCAGCACAAGTACGATTTTTTCACCGTTCACAGATGCTAAAATACTTTTTCAAGAGAGATCTTCCTTTGAAAAGTACGATGACTTCCGAAATCGGATTTTGAAGCTCTCGACTGATAATAATCTTATATTTTATAAATCATTCTGATTCATCAACTCATGCCTGACTTGCAGAGGCCCAACTGCTAACCCAATGGAATTCTCAAAAATGCCACTTAGTCTAGCGAGAAGGTGTTGTGTCACACGAAATAATAACCCAAAAATCTTTTAAGTAGTTCAAGAATGCTACGGAATGAGCTAAGTTGGAGTGATTTGGACACACAAGGTCAATGAAATCTGATTTTCTCAATTAGGTCTTTTATTTATAGGTGGATACGATCTCGACCAATAGTGTATCAACCCTAGGGCTTAACAACCATCTGATCTCAGTCGGCACCTTCCGGAGTCGCAATGCCCGGGGACTGAACAAGCCATAGGACTCGTATCAGTGTTGGCCTGCGGAGCCCAACTCCGACTTCGAAAAACGAGACGAGTAAAGGTGGGGCTTAGGTTCCATGATAGGCCACCATGCATGAGTGAGGGGGCGGTGGCGTTGAAGATCGCGGTTCCCCATGCCGTAGTGGCCTGTCATGGAGTGAAGCCTTACGCTCGTCCGTCTTGCATTTTTTGAAGTCGGAGCTAGGTTTTTGGAGTGATCAACTGCGATACCTAGACTCATTGATCAGGGAGCCGAGGAACTCCCTGAGCTTTGAGGAGGCCTACACGAGTCTCAGTCCCTCACCTGGTTCGACCGTTTGCTTGTGGTCGGTCCAAAATTCGGTAACCGCTGAGAAGTAATGGATCATTCTTGGATTTCCAATCTGAAAACGCCCCTCCTACAAATCAACGCACTGGCGGGTCCCTTTCCCTGTGCCAATGAGGGCAACCAAGTCGGAGGCAAAAGTTGCCAACTCGGGATATAATAAACTCATCAATATTCATAACTAATCGAACTACTCACTGATGATCTCGAGTCGAGCCGTCGCCTCAGTCCTGCCCACATCATTTTCCAACGTCACCCTGTACAGCCCGGCATCCTCCAAGGATACCTCAGCAATCTCGAGTATTTTCACATCGTCCTTCTCCTTGATAGTGATTCGTGAAGTCGAAGTAACGGGCTGACCATCCTTATCCCATGTACACCATGGCTGTGGATGCCCGGCTACTGCACACTGGAATCGTACAGTCTCGCCCTCCTCAGCAACCCGATTGTGAGGTATAGTGTAAAATTTGGGTGGACATACTTTTGGCTTCCGGCGAGCGCTCGAGGGGTCGAGTCTTTTGGGGAGATTCAATGATTTTAGCTCTCGGCCACCTGTTTTCATAAAAAATTTCATGTAAAGCTTTCGTCTTGCATAAGTATTGCATCAAATGAAATGATATTTCATCAAAGAGTAAAACCACGTATCCAGGAAAACAGTCTCGCCAGATATATGAGATTATGGGTCAATTGAAACTTTGGGCCATTTGGATTTTCTTTCTCAATATCCCATGAAAATTGCAGTAGTGCGAGAAAAGATGATTTGCATTGAACGTGAAGGTCTGTTGGATGAGCATGAAACCAAACTCTGAATCAAAGAGCAAACAGTTAGAATGAAATCGATTTATTCCATTCCATGCGAATTTCCTTTAGTGGTTTCTTGCACGAAAATAAAATCCTCGTACATAATTTTGACCAGACTTGTATACTGTAAAAGTGAGCGGTATCTCTTTTTTGATCAATTTACCTTAATTTAGATATTCCGCTAGCTATTTTGATTAATTTCATGCTTAGAGTAACTTCAAAAATTAATGAAACATTTATGGTCTCACTAAATCCATGATTACTCCGAATCACTTCATCATACGAGAATTTTGAAGAAAAGATCTTTAAAATCACAAAAAACTCATTGATTTAGTTGTTTGAAACGTTTTCTAAGTGATTTCTAAGTGGCCGTGATCGACATTAGAAATCGATAAAAATTCTTTTTCAGTGGATCATCTACAACTTCGACGGGAGTGATCTGATCACAAAAATTCTCACGAGATTCTGTAGATCGTCTCAAAATCTACAAATCCCCGTCGCGAAAGTCTCCTTTACGACCTTTCCTGACCGAGTAACAAGCTTGGAGGGAAAACTTTTTATCATTTAGGCTGTTTATGGAGATAGTGGGGCTGGCACCTGTTTTGTTTCGTCTTGCCCTATTCTAGTGCAGAAATTCATAGGAAAAATATTAAGCTAAGTAATTTTCACGGAGAATGATCTCATCTTTCAGGATATTTTATCAGATATAACCTCGAATTTTACGTGACATTGATTTCTCGACTTTTATTGTGAAAATTGATTCATCTCATGTTTTGTTTGTACAGGTCACATTTGAGACAAAATCTGATAAAATATTCTGAGAAATGAGATCATTTTACGTGAAAATCATGTGACGTAACTTTTGCCCAAGAACTTCTGCACTAGAATAGAACAAGCCGAAACGAAACAGGTGCCAGCGTCGGTATCTCCATAAGCACTCTACATAATAAAAGGTTTCTCTCCAAGCTCGTTACTCGGACAGGAACGGTCGTACAGGAAACTTTAAAAAAAATTGAAGGTTTTGAAACGAGCTACCAAATCCCGTGAGAATTTTAGCGATCGGATCACTCCCGTCAAAGTTGATGCACTGGAGAAGAACTTTCTTCGATTTTTAACGTCGGTATCGGCCACTCAATCTGCACGTAAAAATGTTGGAAACACATGAATCGATGGGTTTTTTCGTGCATTTGAGGTTCTCTTCTCAGAATTTTCGTTCGATGAAGTAGGTTGGAGTAATCATGGGTTTATTAAGACCATAGATGTTCCACTAATTTTGGAAAGTACTGTAAATCGAGATAAAAATTGTACCGTGACCCAGATTGAGTCAGATGCTGAACATCCTTCTACTGAAGTTTTTCATATCAATGAACCAGTTTTACGTGAGTATGTATGATTATTTTTCAATATCCTTTCATTATGATTAAACTGTCACCCCCCCCCCCCCCATCCCAAGATGGCTTATATTTTACTTACGCGAGACACCGGGTGACAGACTTCTGACGGGAGTTGATCGAGGCGTTGATCTTGGAGTAGAATTGGTTGAAAGAAGCCCTTGAGGCCTTGTCAGTCTTGGTTGACTAAGGGTATTTTCTTTTCCCTCTGGCACTGAAACACATCAATTGCAATAATATAAAGTTAATGAGTCTTTTCTTCCTCTCATTTAAAATAGCTCCTTTGGGTTACTGATCAACGTTTTCGAAAATTGAGTTATCAGATAAAATCATAGGAATCATGAAGAAGCCAGACGATACGCTTATATTCCGACTCTGGTATCCATACTCGTTTGTGATGGAGTTCGATCTCCTGATTAGACGTTGGAGTCGTGGACAAAGAACGAGTTCGAGTCTTTGGTATTCTGCTGCACTGACATATCTAGTGCGGAGACTTTGATTCGTTTATTGTCCACACCGACTACAGTGCTGTCAGCGGATCTAACTCTAAACCATGATTTACAGACGACTGTAAACAGCAGAGCTCATTGGTTATAAATCGAGTGTAGGGTGCCAATAGAGGTCCATCTGGGCAGATGCCAGTACGGAAAAGGACCCTACAGGGCAATTCTACCCGGCGCGCACAGGGCCCCAAGCGTTTTCCCAAAAGGTTCCCTTAAAGAATGTAACGGACCCAACGAGGGTTAGGCTGGGTCGGATCGCAAAAATATTCAAATAACTTTGACTTAGAGGGAAAAAGGTTCATGAATGATAAGTCAAATAATTTTGGGGCAACCCCGAGGCAAAAAGACTAGACAGAGAGCCTGGTAAAACCTCTAAATAACAAACCAAGCTATATTGTGGATCAGAAAAATCAGATAATAAGCATTACAGCATGAATAACAAAATTATATTCATGATTATTACAAACGCACCGAGAGCCTTTTCACCCACTGGCGTGCAACTTGTTATTTGTCACGAAGATGAACGAGAATAACTTGCCCGCGGGTACTTTCTAATCTATCAACCAGGCACATCATCGTTCACAAAAATCTCAAAATCTTTTCCAATTTAGGCAAAATGAAGAGTTCAGGCAAAGTTGGACGACTATAAAGCGTAGATAACTCGTCGTTCAGTCCAAATTGTAAAAGATTTTGAAATTTTCATGAACAAAGCTTAGCGTGCACGTCGATCGTATCGCATTAAACACGCATATATGAGTGATTCCGCCGAAAGTGGGATTTTTTGGGGCCAAAATCGTCACCGAGTGTGATTTGGGCCAAAAAATTATTTTAGCCCCAGACGAGTTTTAGTGGGTTGTTGCAGTTGGTTCCCACTTGTTTTGGCACAAAAAGGAAGTGCCTAGAGCTACGTAGCTCAAAATTGAAACCGGAAAAAGATATGTCGAGTTTAAGGGGTCGCGGAAGGGGACGGAATGAACAGGGACGGAATGGACATTTCGCCACTAAAATTATTCCCACGGCTCGACAACCAATCGTAAACTCTTTTCCGCATAGATTTGCTCTAATGCAATCAAATACTTCAAGAAAATGTGTTTCACAAAGCGATATAGCGCGTTCGAGCGGAGCACAACATGGGGACGGAAAGGACAGAAAATTTTGTGCGCCATTTGGAAAACACGTTTATGTGGTGCACTCGGCCGCGGATTCGATTTTTCGGCTACTGTTGCACATGGATGAGGTGTATTTGGGTTTCTAGAAATCAACTTCATCGGTTAGAAAGGCTCAATAGACGATCGGGGACTTTGCCGACCTTATAAGTGCTGTGCAAGCAGTTTTGGTGCAAATCCGTCTTCAAAATGTCGGATGGCCGTGCTCGAGCTGAGGGTTTAATTTCGACTCGCAAAGTGGTGGATTATGTTATTTGAAGTATTACAAATTGAAAAACATAGCTACATATAGGGATTTTTGACTCCGCATGTGCGTCGTGATGAATTCAAAAGTCCAAGTTCAGTTTACTACAGGGGACGGAATGGACATTTGGACACTTTACCAGGCACTCCAAAATACAGGAACATTAGGATCGTCTCTAAAACTATTAACATAGTTGCGCACCAATAGAACACGCCCCAAAAAATTGCTTCATTGCACATTTAAGCCCTCGGAAACTTGGGGAAACTCGGAACACGGAAAATCACACTTTCCACGGAATCACTGATATATATTTGCTGATTTTCACTTGACATCGTTAAATTTTCATTGAAAGATGATGATCATTTGTAATAGTCTTTGGAATATAGGAGAATCCGATCATAAATACAAAATTGGGTTTATTTAAATCAATTATTATCTGAGTCACTTGTAATAGAATCGATCCCCTATTTAATAGTTCCGTAGAAGTTTGAAACTCACGATTGGCTCATATAGAGCTTCACAACTTCTCAAGGTCATTCGAATAATTGAACTTTTTCCTCAAATAGAATCTGCATTGCAACTAGTTGTCATAAAAAATTGTCAGTTGCATGAAATAATATGTGACTTAAATATCCAACGCGTTACTCTGATTTTTCCTTGTTACATTCTGCTGACCAACTCGTCAACACATTCTCGTTAGCATTTTGATATTTACCCTAGGTCATACATGGTCTAATTTCAAATTTCACAAAATGTATGTTAAGTCTATTTTAGTGGCCAATTACTTAAAACCTCATGATTGAATTGACTTTATTCCAATTTCGTAACAAGACAATGGTTTGACACCTAAGTTGTACGACAGACTATAGGTATCGATGTTGACGTAACCGATGCATACAATGGCCTGTAATTAAGTTGCATACCAAATTTTTCTGTAATATCGTTCGCGAGAGACACGTGCAAAATTTCAAACGTTTCAGTATCATTCATATCGTTCAACATGGAAGGACCAGAGGTATCCACTGCAGATGGAACGATACGTGGATTAATAAGGCGGAGTGTGGAAAATTTTGATTATCATGCTTTTCTTGGAATACCTTATGCTAAGCCACCTATAGGAGATCTCAGATTTAGAGTGAGTTCTGTATTAATATTTTCCTCTTTATAGACAGTCATTTCATTGATAGAAGATTGGCACATTCAACAAATGAATCATCAGTGATATCTCTTATGACATATGGACAGATACACACCAAAGTGGTTATAACGTGATCCCAAATTGACAAAAAAAACTATGCGGGATAGTTATTGGGGATCGGCGTTCATTGAAGATCACAGTGAAAGAGAACAGTTTATTTTAAACTCGAATTATGTGTTCGTATCATGAATTACGTTGATACGTCTTGGACAGACGATTGCTACAAATATACGAATTTAATTTGACATCTTATCGTCTAAAATTGAGTGAGTCAGATCTAGTCAGGCACCAATATATTGATGAAATTATTCTTGCAGGCATGTGATTATAATAAAAAAAAACTTTCAAAATCACTCTAATTTACAGGAGTTAAATTCATTATAACGATAGAATCTGTACTTTCTGCTGAAATTAACAGAATCCATTTGAAAAATTGAGGCATGATTTCGTCTCAAAAAGATTGGAGCTCATCGATCGATTTTGAACTAAAACTAATGGGAATTACCAAATCTTTTAAAAATCATTGACCGGTCTTATTTTATCCCAATTAATTCCAATTCAAAGAGTGGGCGAGTTCAAAACGAGGTCGGAATAATTACTAATTGTTCTTGTGCATGAGAATGACTCTCATCAATAAAAAAAAAAAAAAGAATGCAGTTACATGGATCTTATCATTAAACCTCATCTAGATTATACATGAAATAATAATAATCAATTTATCAATTCCTTCGGATGAGGATCAGCATTTAATGATGTTAGACAAAAACGAGGTATAACGTTTCCTTGGTCCAAACGATAGAATTAATGAAGAATCGACATTTTGTGCTTGCATTATCAAGATGTCAAGTGATTCGAGTGGTGTCTGTGAAGAGAAAGTGATATCTCATATAATTCAATAGTATTATTATATATTGTGAACCGAAGACAGTAAAAGTGCTGAAAACCATAGCATTGTCTTTCATTCATTAGTCGAAGTACACAATGAAATAAAAGAAATCTATTGAATTGAGATGATACACGAGGTTTCATGAATCGCTATACCTTGTTTGGTTACTCATATATTAGGACTTTTCTTGTTAAACGTAAATGATATATGATACACATCTCATTAATTCGACACATTCACTGCGGTTGGCACTATCTAAACTGTGATTGCAGTTTGAAAAATGTAGAAACTACCTTATTGGACTGGTCTTGTTCTCAATCCTAAAGTGTCCCAAACAAGTGTCGGCTTTTGATATCGATTTCGGTGTTTGAATGAATACATTCTGAATGAATAAATACATAAGTTCTCGAAGATTTATTCTTGGAATCAATTCATATACCGACTAAGACTGTTTAGAAATCGTCAAGTTTTAACACAGTGCTATGAAAGCAATGGAATGTGAATTACATGTAGCCACAGAAAATGGAGCAAAGGCCGGGGCTCGCGCGTTTCAAAAAATGAGAACTCCTTCAAATCTCCTGTATCTCTTCTACAAACTTCTTCATAAATATGAGCTCTCATGAGATGGAACAGAGTCTTATGAGAATCTTACATCAGCTAAGGTTCGGTTTGGAGCGTTCAAGAAATTTTGAAGAAATCGATCAAAGTCACCTTTGAGGGGGTGATTTTGAGAAAATGCACAGGATGTTCCGAGAGTCTTTGAAGGACTAATGTCCACCCAGTACTCTTCGGTACTTTGGAGATTCCTATGTACGTCTCATGGTGCAAACAAAAAAATCCTCCATCCCCTCAGTTTTTTGAACAAGCTTATAAAAAATTGCGTATCAAGAACGAATCATTCGTACCGGTCTGCGTATCACGTATATCGTTTTAGACGTATCGACGATCCATATCGTATGTATCACTGAGACGTACCGTCAAATTGGACAATTTTGATACAGCGGGTGCAACTTTGGTACATCCCTAAAAAATGACTTTCAGAACTGCGTTTGGCAAAGTAGACGATTCTTTTGCTCTGAGACCTGTTCTCCCCCTTTGTAGCGCGTATGAACAATGTGTTGAGCCACCGGAGATCCCGCGTGGATGATTGGAGTCGTTTTTCAAAGTTCTTTCGAAAAAAGGTGATTTAGCAGCGATACGCAAGTGGTCCATCTAGTGTACGTGGCAAGAACTGTTAACGAGTCACGGGTGAATAACGGTACATTTTGACTACATTCAGCATCATATTGAAGGAAGCATCGTTACATCGGGGTATTTACAGCATTCGAAATTTTAATGAATAAGATACAGGAAAAAAACCATGAAAAAACGTACCAAAGTTACCCCACTTCAGGTAAGAAACATTACGGCCGGAAAACTTTGATTAAATTCTGTATGACAGCTTCTTTTCAACTCATCTTGAGTCGCGAGACCGTCTATGCTCTCTCCGCCGGAATCAGTAAAAATCGCTTCCAACTCACTGATTCGCAGTGAATTTCACTGCGAATCAGTGCATATGCACTGAAAATCAGTGGTTGGGAGCGATCTTCACTGATTTCGACGGAGAGAGTGAGGTTTTCAAATGTTTCAAACAGCTGAGAACAAGACTTTTGAACGATCAAAATTGATTCACTCGGTTGGTGATAGATAGAATCGGAATATTATGCAAGTCTACCGAAGTGACCCAGTCGGATTTTAACGTTGATACACTTTTTAGACTGTTAATAGTCCGATCTGCAGACATCAAATTGAACTTACCAGAGGGTCAATCAAGAGCTGAGATTGTGAGCTCACGATTGACCACTGATTCAATTGATTTTTGTCGATGGATGTTGAAATTCCGAGCCAAAAATATAAAAAGCACTAAAATCGTACCAAAAATGATCCAATTTGACGGTTTTGCTTGTACAACAAAATCGTATCAGCCGGAGTGGTCATTGTTTATTTATGTGATTCCACGTGCTAAACTTCGCCAGCAGTCGTCACGCGTGGCTTTAAGCAATATTCAAATAGCTCGTGTGGTGAATGAAGTTTGATGTATGAACATTGACGCGTCTATCAAGGCTGTGAGAGTGCAGGTGAATGCGAAGTATGTATTGCGTCCTCGTTTTTGTGTGTCATTGGGATTTCTTGGGAAGATTTCATTTTGCGTCGGTATGATGAATGGTGGTATTTCCCGAGCCAGTACGAGTCGGCGGAAAATGAGAAATTCATTTCCCCGCCAATGGGACACTTTGCAGTGAACGTGTTGAAGGACCCCGCACCCAGAGATAGGATATTGGATTGCGGTTAAATTTTCTTGGGGGAAAAATATGTTTTAGAGCGGAAAATTCTGATCAAGAAGTTCAATGGACCCGAAACCTGATGATGGACCATTTTTTTGCAATTAATTAATCAACTATCGAAAAATGGTAGGTTATGAGGTTACCCACAACAATAACAACACCACGTGCTTGATATACTGCGGCGTTCGAATTCAGGCAACGTTTTTCGGATAGTCTTATGTGGAACGCGCCATCTTCTCTAAAATATCGAGATCATTGATTTGAAAATCGTGCAAGAAATTAGCTGGGAAATGTGAGCAAAGAAATACAGCCTTACCGAGCATCCACGATGACATCGCATCCATAGCGGCGAGAAATCGTGACTGAATCAACGCTTGTCATGGGCAGCCGCGGGAAACGGGTTGAAGAACGTGAAATTTGTCAATATTATTCATTTTTATGGGTATTTACAGGTTGCTGCACACGAATATGCTATCAGCCAGCCTCTGACTTTGATTGCGGGGTGTAGGAGAGGCATGACGTAGATTGCGTTGAAAGAGTTGGGAAATCGTGCCTTTTAGGATATTCCGAGGTCGCTGAACACGAGTCTGGCATCAACCAGCCTCTAAATATGACTGCGTGGGAGGGTGCGAGGGTGTAGGTGTGCGATGACCTACATCGAGTTATAAGAGTTGCGATATGGTGTTTCGTAGGTATTTCGAGGTCACTGAACACGAATCTGGCACCAGCCAGTGTCTACGTCTGATCGCGTGGTTGGAGGTGCAATTCGATCAGAACTGAGCTCTGCAACTCACAGGACATGCTTTTCAGAGTATTCCGAGCTCGTTGAACACTAATCTGGCATCAGATATTACCAAGAGTGATTTGAATGGCATCAAGTTTCGCGAAGATATTTCGGTTTCCGTAAGCCAAGTATCCATGGGGCGCATACTTACAAATTCTCGAATACTTGACAATTATCCGGTGCTCATGTATCGTACGCGATCGATACTTTTTTTCTCATACGCAAAAATCTTCCGGATTCATTCACCAAGGTTTCCATTCAGCACATGCCTGTGATATCTCGCGTAACCGAGAAAAACACTCTTCGCGTACGCGAACGATTTGGTCCTTTGCGTACGCGAAAATATACCGGTTTCCGTAAGCAAAGTTTTCCATGGGGCGCATACTTGCAAATTCTTGCGTAGCCGATAATTTCCCGGTACCCATGCTTGAATACTTAGGCGTGAGTGAACGATACTTCTTTTCGGGTACGCGAACACTTTCCCGTTCGCGACGTAAGCCAAGGTTTCCATGAGGCGCTTACCTGTGAATCATCCCGTACGCGGAAAAAATACCCCTCGCCTGCGCGAAATTTTTCTGGTTTTCATAAGCCAAGGTTCCCATAGGGCGCATACTTGGGAATTCTCATGCTAGACAGAGAGATATAGCCAATATTCGTAAAAGAAGGAGAAGCAAATTCTCATGCAGGCGATAAAATACCTTTCACATACACGCGAAAATTCTCAAGTTCGCGTACGCGAAGCGATGTAGGAAAGGTTTCCATGAGGCGCATACATTCTCGCGTACGCGAGAATTTCTCGGTGCCCATGCTTAAACACTTTCGCAAACGATACTTTTGTCCTCGTACGCGAAAATTGTCTGTTTTCTGTTACCAAAGTTTCCATGGGACGCACACTTGTAAATCCTTGCGTACGCGAGGAAAATACCCTTCGCTCACGCGAAAATAGTCCTGTTCAGGTACGCGAAGCTATTCGCAGTGCCCAAGCTCAAACATTTTATCGGACGTGAATGATACTTTCCTTCGTGTACGCGGTAACCGTCCGATGCACGAAAGCCAAGGTTTCCATGAGGCGCGTACTTATCAATTCTCGTATACGCGAAAGAATACCTACGAAATTTTTTGGGTTTGCGTACGCCACGCCATTCCCGGTGCCCAAGCATGAATCTTTTCGCATACGCGAACGATACTCTCTTTTGCGTAAGCGAAAATATTCCGGTTTCCGTGAGCCAAGGTTACCATGGGGTGCATATTCGCGAGTCCCCACGCACGCAAAAGGATACCCTTCTCGTACACGGAAATTTTTCGGTTCGCGTACGCGAAGCTATGTAGCCTAAGTTCCGATGAGGCGCATACTTGTAAACTCTCGGTTACGCGAGAGAATACCTTTCGCATACGCGACCCCATTCCTGGTGCCCAAACTTGAATATTTTCGCATACGCGAACGATATTTTCCTTCTCGTACGAGAAAATATCCGGTGTCCGTGAGCCAAGAATTCCATGGGGCGCATACCTGCGGATTTTCACGGACGCGGAAGAGTACATTCCGCCTCCGCGAAAATGATTTCGGCTCACGTACGCGAAGCTATGTAGCCAAGGTCTCCATAGGGCGCATACTTGCAACGGAATTGGCTATCGGTAATTATTGATGAAAATCGGCTTAAACAATAGATCTCGGCGAAGTGATTAAGAGTTGTCATGGCCGTGAACTCCGAGGAGATCCTCGTTTCCAGATATCTTGTCTGAAAGATGCCTCTTGATTACCAAGCTTGATGCAAATTCGACAAACTTGTTTTCTTCCTATGAAAAAGCTTCGTCATATAGCGTGATTCAGTAAAAAGAACTAAGCAAGGAGTGTAATATGGGAATACATTGAAACGGAAGAAGAATCAAAACTAAATCGTAAAAATCAAGTTATGTTATGATCATTCACCACGCGGTAGTGTCTCTGTCAGAATCGCACCTCTACCTACCCAACTAGACGAGGACACTGGCTGATGCCAGATTTGTGTTCGGCGACCTCGAAATACCTCCAAAACAACATATCTCGAATCTTCCAACTCAAACTAGGTCATCGTGGACCTGCACCCTCGCACCGACCCACGCAATCGTATTTAGAGGCTGGTTGATGCCAGACTCATGTTCAGCGACCTCGGAATATCCTAAAAAACTCGATTTCTCAACTCTTTCAACTCGCCTCTCCTACACCCCGCAATCAAATTCAGAGGCTGGCTGATAGCATATTCGTGTTCAGCAACATGAAAATACCCATAAAATAAATAATATTGTCATTCCTCAAGTTATCCAACCCGCTTCCGGTGGCTGCCCATGACAAGCGTTGATTCAGTCACGATTTCTCGCCGCTATGGATGCGATGTCATCGTAGATACTCAGTAAGGATGTTTTCCTTTGCTTATATTTCCCAGCTAATTTTTTGCAAGATTTTCAAATCAGTTATCTCAATATTTTGGAGAAAATGCGCGTTCCACATAAAACTGTCCGAAAAACGTTGCCTGAATTCGAACGCCGCAGTATATCAAGCACGTAGTGTTGTTATTGTTGTGGATAACCCCATAACTTACCATTTTTCGACTGTTGATTAATTAATTGCAAAAAATGGTCCATCATCTTCAATGGCTTCGGGTCCATTGAACTTTTTGATCAGAATTTTCCGCTCTACAACATATTTTTCCCCCAAGAAAATTTAACCGCAATCCAATATCCTATCTCTGGGTGCGGGGTCCTTTGCAGAGAATGTATCCACAGGAGGTGGTGCTATTGGTTTCGTTACACTTTGTTCTTGAAAATTGTGATTGGTAATTTACTAATTTGACCGCTACAGGCGCCACCATCGTTTGTAGAACGGTAGCGGAGAGCACTCTTAACTTGTCTTCGGCGCCTAATCTGCTCCATAAAAGATATTGGATGTGCGCACTTGCAGAGTATGCCACACGTTTCCTCAAGTTTCTACGTTTGAATGTGTATAAGAGAGTGAGCATTCCCATAGATTTTTTTCTGGGTTTTTTCTCCTCGCCATGGAAATGCATCAAGGGCTTTCGAGAAACTGGAAAGTGAGCTAAAAAATGTATCATTTGAATGACGAAAGTCGAGATATAAGGATATCTCTGAAACTTTTGACTTTGGGCCTCAAAAAGTGTCACAGCAGTGGAAATCGAGATATATGACTAGAGCCTGTTATTGAGCAAGCACGATGGTTCAAGTATACGAGGATTGTATGCAATTGGGTGTTTGAATATACTAACGGAAGTCAGAATTTGAATAAACTGAACGCTCCACCAATGCTTTCATCATATCTCGATGCGTTTTTCACTAAATTGACATTTCACAGTGTTTAGAGGTCTGTGCCCTCCCTACCACGCGCGTGCCCTCCGAAAAGATGTGCGATCATACATGTTGTTACAATAGTTTTTCTTTCGTTTTATAAGGTTCCTTGTTCCCTCTGTCGAGGCACATAGCCCCACAATAGCCCATTCGCTTCATTTTTTTAAGAGAAATACGATGAGTATCTCTGGGTATCTCTGGGTTACGCTTCACGAGCTGTAGCATCTAAAGCGACTCAAGAATTTTTCCCCAAAAATTTGTAGCACTCACATCTCTTTGTGTCACGGCTGAGCACAGTGAGGCACACCTTCCTCCAACAGGGAAATTGTAACTTTGGATCATTAGAAATAAGTCTGAGGAGTGAAAAAACTTACTCAAGAACGCTCCACTCATGACAGCTTGCCAAATTTCGAGACTCCGATGCTGTAACACGTGAATTCTTCGATATTTGGGTGTTTCCTCGCACATGTTTGACTCTAGTATCTACCCACATTTACCAATCAAGCTCTAACTTGGTGACCACTTTCGGGACATTCAAACGGAGATAGTTTGATAGGTTAGACCCGAAGAAATGTCCTACAATCAGTTTGGCTGAGCTGTGACAGCAAAAGTCAAAGGTTTCAGAGATATCCTCATTATCTCAATTTTACAAAAAAAAAACCACTGTATTCTTATGGAGATATGCCTATCATATGAGTATTACAGGCCAAATATGCATGCACTCTCGGCAACCAACAAAATTCTTTTTCGCAAAAACTGATATGGCTTGGCTGTGAGTGATAGAAATCGAGCGTGCTTTAACTTATTTTCTAGGTAATAAAAGAATCTTCATAATGAGCTCAGTTGCATTGAAAAATATTCAGATTTGCCAAAATCGTGAGCGAAACAAGAACAGCTGAGGCAAATTAGGCACACATGCCCTAAATTCTAACGTAAATTGACCCTGTCGTCGTACTTTTTAAACGACTAAAAAACAACGTACACTCAGCAACAGTCTGAACTGACCTAGGTTTGATGAGCCGATCGGGCTGGGTAACTTTAGATGCCTCTATGTCGCGCGTATTTTTTGATATGCATCCGAAGTTGCCGAGCCCGATCGACTCATGCTTATCGAACCTAAGTCAGTTCAGACCGTTGCCGAGTGTACAGATGGTTGGGAACAAGCTGAATTGGACTTGCTGTGACGGCCAGTGAGCGTTCGAGCATAACCCATTGACTGCGAGAGATCTCGAACCACTTCTGACTGTCATCCCAATGCAGCTAACTTTGTTCTCAAGTGTACAGTTGACTCTTGGAAAACGATATAAAATAAAATCATAACACATGAATCTCGGTGATCGCAGTTCTTTGAGTGAACTCTATTCGTCTAACCATCATTCGATCATTTTAGGACCCAGAGCCACCGGAAAGATGGCATGGAATCCGAGATACTACAAAATATGGAAATGTTTGCCTCCAGTATGATCCAATGACTCGAAAATTCGAAGGAAGTGAAGATTGTCTCTATCTCAACGTCTACACGAGATCGATTGAAAAATCCAAATTTAAAAGACCTGTCATGGTCTGGATTCATGGTGGAGGCTTCGAATTTGGCTCCGGGAGTGATACTCATTTTGGGCCAGACTATTTGTTGAGGAAGGATGTTGTTCTTGTCACTTTTAACTATAGATTGTACATATTCGGTGAGCAATATGCATCTATTGAACGGTCAGCAAAGAAATATTATTTCTGAAAATATTCTATACCAATCACATGGCAAAATGATCCATATGATATGATCCATTTATATGCACATTCTTGGTAATGATTCTCATTCTCATTTGAATTAGGTTTTCTCAATTTGGAACATGAAGTGGCACCTGGAAATCAAGGTCTAAAAGATCAAATCATGGTTCTGAGGTGGATTCGGGAAAATATTGAAAACTTCGGAGGGGATGCTCAAAATATAACCATTTTTGGAGAAAGTACAGGATCTGTTTCAGCACATTATCTCACATTATCACCTCTTGCTAAAGGTAGGATATCCAGGAAATTCATCACTCCAGTTCTGTTTCAGTCCCAACCTAACGAATCAATTATTTTTAGGCCTTTTTCATAAGGTAATATGTCAAAGTGGTACTGGTCTAGCTCCTTGGGCGCGGGTGAGAAATTCCAAGAGATATGCTTATTTAGCATGTAATATTTTAGATGAGTATCCAGTCAAGCCTGAGGATGCTCATGATTTTTTGAAGAGTGTTGACGCCTTAAAACTCATGAAAGCCCTCGAAAAACTTCATACGAATATGGTAAGCTTGAACTTTCCTGTTCTCTCAGCTCGATCCATTGAATGAAAAGGCCAACGATGCAATATGGGCTATTTTTTTATTTATATTATTGTTTTCATCACTGAGGTTCACTATTCTCATTTCTGTTGAGTAACAGTTTCGCAAACAATAGTCATGAAAATGAGATTTGCCAATGAATGAGCTCATTGAATCCCAATTGAATCCCAAAACATTACTCCTGTTATCATCCTTAATAGTCAATAAGAAAAAAAAAATTATTCTTAATACGCTTACCAAGAAGGACCTCATCTGCGGGACGCAAGATTCCAAGTAGGCTTTCACATCTTGACATATCTCGGATAGGAGGCATCAAAATTACCCCAAATCTTGCCCAAACCTTTTTCAGATACTCTTAAAACTCCTCGAACTTTCTCAAAGAAACAAAGGAAACTGGCAAATCCCAACCTTACACACATTTTTAACTGGAAAGAGTATGTAGGGGAATTCCCCAGAATCTGTCTGTGACCATTTGAAATCGAGTTAACAAACTTTTTCAGAATTATGAGCTGCCCGTAGTCACGAACTTTATTGCGACTCACGAGTTACTTTACATGTCAGTTTCGTGATTATAAGATTGGATGATACTAAGAAGCGGGAAAGAATAGTTTCCAAAAATTTAATGCTATATGACTGTGTGTCATACGACGGCTTATTCCTTGAAATTTCTTCTCTTTTTTTGCGAATTTTGTTTACCACTCAATCTTTGTCAACTCAACCTCTCTTGAGTTGTATTTTTGGATGTGGCTGTACATTATTAAATTTTCTCAAGGAAGCTTTACACCAAGTGTTCGCGTTTGGCCCAGGAGTAGATGACAAGTCTCCAAATCCTGTTATGCCAATTCCAGTAGAAGAGGCAGCTTTGAATGGGATTCATTTACCATTTATTCTTGGATACACCAACCGTGAAGGAATCTGTTATTTATTAGGTAACAATCAACGAAAATATGACTGAATGATACTGCTGATATCAACTAATGCATTATAATTGGATTAGATTACTATACATCGACAGCACATAAAAGTATAGCTTATGAAGCAGTGAATTGGAATTTTGCAAAGATGTTAGATTTGGATACCGTAGAGCCGTTTCTGAACAGATACAAAATAGATCTCAATCATCTGAGGAAGATGTACTATAAAAATAAGAAAGTTTGTGCAGCCAATAGCGATATTTTTGCAGACCTAGCGACAGATGTGCAATTTGTTGAACCAATCCATAGGACAGCAAAAATACAAACCGAGAAAAGTTCGCAACCAACGTTTCTCTATAAATTCTGCTATGACAAAGATTTATCTTTGATGAAAGGGCTGTTACGAACCTCAATGTCAGGTGATAATCTATTACTATTCTCTCGTATCATAGATTACGTGGAACTAGAAGTGATGAGCTATGTTCTATTTTCAAGGAGCTTCCCATTTTGACGATGTGGGTTATCTATTTCATAGTAAACAGCGTACAAATCTTGGATTCCCCAATCTCAAGAAAGGTACGACAGCCTACAGGATAATGGAACAAATGACGGAGTTGTGGACTAACTTTGCGACTCATGGGTCAGAATAATTCTTTTAGCTCGTTATTAATAAGCACTTCATCTTGACATGAATTCAAAAAAACGTTATTTTTACAAACATGGTTTCAGGTTGCCAACTTCAGGAGTATCTAAGCTCATCCCAGTAGAATGGAAACCACTGAGCAGTGGATCAAATCTCGATTGCTTGAATATTGATACAGAGTTGAAAATGGAGATTCTTAGCAATATAGAAAATTGTTTTGCAAGCCTGAATCATAAGTGAGAATGAAAAAGTGGTAGTTTTTAAGTATTTATTATTGCATTATCGCGAGCTATAGAGTATTTGTATGTATTTTTATTTCTTTACCAAATCAACCTCCCCTGTATTGAACAAAGAAACAGATTTTTGAGATAATATAGCCATTTTTGAAGATATAATGACAGTGAAAGCATTGCCCGCCCACAAAGCAAATTCTGTGAGCTAATAAAGTTCGTCGGACGATACTTGAAAGGAAAACATAATTGACCCCCATCTCGGGGGAAAACAGCACAGTCTCGCAGAATGTCTATATTTTTATCCCGGAAACCTTCATATACACCTGTACATATAGGTGGGATCGCCATATTTCGGCCAAATTTTGCACCCGGCGCTCACAAATTTTTTAAACCAATATTTCATATTGGAGTGAGTGATTAAGAGAATACATCCCCAGTATTTCAGCTCAAAAAGTATTTTCACGCCCGCTAGAATTTTTTAAAGTTCGACAAAACCACTTTTAGCGATTTTTGGTCTACGGGAGCGCATTTTTTCTGTTCTTACGCGTAAATTTGCTAAGGATAATAGTAGAAAGATCTCAAAAACAAATGTGCTAAATGAAATACAAATTCAATTTTTTGCGATGTCAAGCCATGTTGAGATAGCTGTCATTCTAACGGATCTCAATATTAACCATCCAGCTCAGCAAGCTCTTTCGACCCCAGAAACCCCTACAATTTTAAATTGGGTGCGTCGAAATCGTCCGAGAAGAGCCTGAGCTACATCCACGCTACGATATGCGTTGCCGCTTCCCGAGAAATGCTGTTTTTACTTTGCCAGTGATCCGATGTGACAGCTCCCATGGTGCTTGAATTCACCACAAATATGCTTCAAGTGGTGTAGAATCGAGGGCAAAGGGTATCAGTCTGTGTATCGGACGCGATTTGGTGTTTTCGTTTCAAAAACCACCCTAATTTTTGGATGATTTTCAGAGTGGTTCGCGGTAGCGAGCCTGAAGTACACTAACTGCCGCTGAATTCACACGCTCACTAGTTCTTGGCTTTCTCCTGCGCATGCGTACATTGTATGGCTATAAAATGGCATTGAAAGTGGTTTTAGTGGATTGCACGTGAAAGTTACCTCAAAAATATTCCCCGCACAAAGACACTCTGATTCAACAGAACCAGAGATGTAACTCTTTCGACGAAGGGGAAACCCCAAACTCCTCAAATGCTGAATCTCAGCTCCTTCTCGTAACCCTGGCCACCTATAGGTTAAGGTACTTCGGGCACTTCGGGCTTTTTCTTGCTTTGAAACAGCTGAATCTCTGGTTCGGTTGCATAATTTCCACTCTGTACAAGAGTCATTTCGAAGAAAATCTCAGGGGCTGTACCATTGAAAACACCCCAGAGCCATATATCTATAGGCCGAGTCTACATAGACGCGCTCACCCGGAGCGCGCGCGCTCTCTCCGCTTGCACTCTCCACCCAAACACCGGAGTAGGTACCGAAAATGGGATTTGAAAATCTTTTGACGAGTGTTCCTTCTCAATTGGAGTACAGCACGGGTTTGTGACATAAAAAGTGGCCAGTTTATCGCGTAAGTCGACCAAAAACTCGATTTGCATTTATTAGAGATGGTTTGCAAGTTGGAGACCTGATAAAAAGTTGGGGCATGCTCAGATGAGACACAACCACGCCTCTCATTATTCGATCTGTATTCGATGCAGATCAATTTTTTGGTCAATTTACGCAATAGACTGGCCGTTTTTTACCTCACACACTCGCGCTGATACTCCGATTGAGAGAGAACACTCGTCAAAAGATTTTCAAATGCCTCTTTCGGTACCTATACTCCGATGTTTGGGTGGAGAGTGCAAGCGGAGAGAGCGCGTCTATGTAGACTCGGCCATAGAGATGTGCGCATGCGCTGGAAAAAGCCGGGAATCACTTTGGAAATCACACAAAAATCGAGGTTAGTCTTAAATCGAAAACCCCAAATGACAGCCGAAAGACAGACCTTTTGCACTCAATTCTACACTACTTGAAGCATGTTCGTAGTGGATTCCAGCTCCATCGAGGCTGTCGATCGGAGCACTGGCAATGTCAAAACAGCGTCTTTCGGAAAAACCTCGGGAAAAACGCTTATCGTAGAATGGACACAGCTCAGAGTCCTTTCGACCGATCTCAACATTCAAAAATGGAAATTGTAAAAGTTTTTGAGGTCAAGAGAACTAATCAAGCAAGATGGGGGAAAATTGAGATCCGTCCAAATGACAGCTATTTCAATATGGCTCAAAAATCTCTAAAAATTGACTTTACTATAGTATAATATAATATAATTCAGTTAATGCAGACGATGTCACTTTTTTGACGAATCTTCGTGTGAAACGAATAGGATGACACTGCAGTAGGACAGCACCCGCGGAGTTCAGTCGATGATAAAGGAACATTCACATTTCTGACCCCAAATGATAAATTTACCTAAAGATATGTACAAAGTTTTTCGGCATAGTATGACTAAACGACCATTTCTCCTCCGCAGTTCGAATCAGAAAATTGGCGTTTAGTCGCCTTGATACCAAAAAATAGTACGTATACGCACCTCCTTCGTCGGGACATTTTGGGGCACTTGGAATATTTTCCCCCGAGTGTATCCGTGCCCCAAAACAGCCTAACCTCGCATTCACTATAGAAATTTTTGTCAGAAATCTATGAACGGTTGGTTGATATTTCAACGATATGATTGAGATTGATGGTGACAATGCAACCCATTTTTCCACATAGTAAGTAAAGAGAAAAGAGGATTCGGTACTGTGAATAGTTTTTACTTGACATTTTGATCGTAATTCAATCTAACTTGCCTACCCGTAAGCACATTGTTATGCCAATAAACTCTCCTTTTACCCTACTCATCCATGAAATACTAGGTCCAAATTTGGTCTATACTAATCCAAAATTTGATTTGAGGAAAATAATGGTAAATTCCATTAGCCTGAGTCTTCTGGGAAAATTCTACATGCGTTGATGAGTAATTGTGGGTCGCAACACTCTAATTTGTTCGTGGGTTCATTTACATGACACAAAGAGAATTTTTCATTTCTATCAGACTCATGACCTGGAATATGATACATACAAATATACGAGTATTGTACTCACCATCAACAACTAAACAAGCGGAGGTAAAAGCCTTGCCCAACTCATTTGTCGCCACGCAAGTGTATTCGCCCTCGTCTTCAGGATAAACATGACGGATTGTGAGTTTGGCTGTTGCCCCATCGAATTCTGATGTGAAATCGTCATCCAAATTCAAGGGCTGCAATGATAACACAAATTATGAAATTTCGAGTGTCCCTTGAGATATTGTGAGAATCACGATGTTCATTTCACCCTTACGGCAGGCATTTATTTTGCAGCCAACCTTTCCAGATCCATTCGAGAAATTTTTTTCTGGATTTACGATTCAAACTTATCGATTAAAACTTGAGGATTTATTGTCGATCATAAATGTTCGGATAAAATAGAATTCAGAGAGGCGAGTTGAAGTGTTTTGTACTTTCACATCAATACAATATTCCAAAGTGATTCATCAAGATGAGCAAACAATTACCAGAGACACTATTTTGATACGATTTCATGTTCTGAATCTCCATTGCACCCTAGTCTTGATCAATCAAATATTTCGGATCATGTCGGATCCGAAATACGCCTGTCAATGAACACCCCCTCATCGGATTGAAGAAGAAAGATTTTATGGAATTTTATTCAAAACTATCAACATTTTGATTTGCGCAGTGCAATTATGTATTTTGAGTAATAGAGAATAAACTGATTGTCAACTATTGTTGAATTGTATACATACCTTTCCACACTTCTCCCATCGAATGTTTGGTGCTTCTGAAGGTGCGAAAACTCTGCACTTGAACGTCACGGAATCCCCATCACAGCAACGAATATCCTTCAGATGACTCTTGATAACTGGCACACTCAAAACATCCCTGGATCAAGAAACAAATTGTAGGAACTTCAGAAGAATATACAATGTGCTGAAAAAATTTATACTAACCCTTGCTTGACTCTACTCCGATCCATACTGTCACTTTTGCCTTGTCCTAGAATGCAATAATGTTAACTTTGAATTTTTGTTGAAATGTAGCAGAAGATTTATTCCATCTTCGACATCAAAAAAGTAAGTGATTGGATGGAAATTGATTCCTGCAAATGCGTTATGTGATCTGAATGACGTTAAAGAGTATTTTTACAGATCCCGTCAATACAATTTTCGACTCCGATAGGTAATATTGTATGTTAAAATCGAGGTTAAAATCCTCGAAACAGTCTAATGAAGATTGGATTGGAACTAATTCAATTCCAATCATAACTTCTCTTAGAGCTGTACAATAAAGAAAACTCATATCTAGTCCAGTTTTAGATCCTAGTAGAGATTGCAAATTCAAGGTGTAACTAGAATGAATTTCTAAAAACTGTGTCACGAAATCGTCGGTGCTGAAAACGTTCTAAACAAATTAGCTCCTGATGAATCATTTGCATCGTCTGTCAATATTTATATAATGTCGGAAAACTGGATTTGAGGTAGTAAGTTAAGTTGCCTATGAAATTGCTATCGAATAAAGAACATTTGATATCCAAAAAGTGTTTGGTTCTATACATAAATTGTACAGCTGAGTGCACTCGCGAAAATCGTGAATGGGTCAAACCATACGTACCTTTGGCATAAATTTGTAACGAAATCACGGCTTTCGCCTCGCCATGCTCGTTTTTGGCGAGCACCGAATACGTGCCCGTGTAGTCGAGTTTTGCATGAGGAATTTCCAGACAGTATTGTGGACCAGCTCCAACGCGTCGAAATTGCGCAGCGTCACGATAATAATCCGGCTGGAATCATAAAAGGGAAAAACGTTCTGAATCACTCTCAAAAATTTGTCCTTCACATTTGAGATTAATTCCACGAACAAATGATGACATCAAGCAAATTTCAGCTTTAGATTCCATTAATAGATGTAATTTTTGAGTGTTTAGGTCAAATAATGAATATTCGCCATAGAATAAATGGTATAGATTTCGATACGAGGGTGGCGTTGTTGGCTTTTGTACATCGAATAATTTTTTCCGGATCAAGAATGCAAAAACCATCTGGCCTGAGAAGCAAATCGAAAAACCGTACGGAAATGTCACATCGCCGCAAAGGAGATGAGTAAATTGAAAAATTAACAATAAATCAGGCTGAATGATTTCTTTTCTGAGTATGATTACAAATTTGATAGCGAAGAACTATCCAAGGTCCAAATGATGCGAGTGAAGTGGAAATTATATTGCACACATCACTGAACGACCGCTTCAGCTGCCCGGTCACGAGGCAACCGTTAAACTTTGCTCTCCCCAGTGTGATGAAAAACATCATACGTATCATGTGTATGAAGCGCATTTTGGGAAGAAAGCGCGTTTCCGTATTTGAAAAATTAGCGTAGTATATTTTTCTACTTTAGTTCATATATTTACATTTTCAACATATTGCCGAGGTCATTTTGCGAGACCAAAAGTTTCAGGTTGGTATAGCAAATCGCCAGAGACACCGGATAGGCATTTATGACAATCCAATCCGACACCTGTCTGGATTTGAATCCTATCCTCACACAGTGGAGGCCATATCCACGGAATCAGTATTGAGTTGTAATGGTAAATTTTCATTGAGAAATTCTTATCCAGTTATTGTTTTTCATGAGAATACAATTTCTCCATTTATATCGTCAACAATTGCACGATTGAATATTTTTAGATTTAAATGGATAGATATTCTATTCGCATAATAGCAAAACATAGTCAATATAAATCTCTCAGTAAGTGTGCATACAGAGCATCTCAGAACTAAGTCCCTCCCCCCCTCCCTAAAAACTCGAAAATGTCTCCGGGTATTCAGAAACTCCGAAACACGTGTCTCCTATAAACGATGAGGGAAGCTCAAAAATGGTCTCAGATTTGAACTTGAATGTGACCTTGATGGTTTTTTGTAGATCAAATCGGTTTTCTTCCAATAGAAAACCCTTACTTTGACCCAGGATTCTCAAAGAGCACAGAATTTTACATTCAAATAGTATTCTTTGACAATTTTTTAGATGACCTCTAGGGGTTATTTGGGGATCGACAGTTACTGGACAGTAGAATTAACGTACCAGAGTTGGTGCGATAATCCAGTTTGACTGAGTTCCTCTCATAAAGGTTCCCGAGACTTATTTCGACCCTTGACCTGTGACCTTGAATACAACCTTGACTCTCAAAGCTCGAAATCAGATGCAAGTAACAGTAGAGATTCCGAAGCGCGACTCTTTCAAAATCCAAAGGGGAGCTCAAAATGGACTCAGATTTAACATTCAATTGACCTCGATGGTTTTTTGAAAATCGAATCGAATTCTGAATGGGAAGTTCTATATTTGATTCTGGCCCCGGGAAATGAAGATAAATGTTGAATCCAGATATGGCTCTTCACCAACTGCATGGATGACGTAATTTTCAGGTAACAAGTCTCTGAATTGTGATTCAACGTACCATAGCTAAGTCAATAGTCTGGATCAAGAAGCTATTTTCAAGAAAAGTCCCAGACTCCGTTTGATTCTTGCCCTGTAACCTTGAGCATAACCATGACCCTCATCAAAGGTTGATGCAGAATTCAGTATAGTTATTCCTATTTTCGACACGCTGTGACCGATTTTCCACTTCCTCGCTTATTTGTCGAGGAACACAGTTTGATACATGGGTGTAAAACCTATTTTTCGCATCTCCGTGTTAATTCCGATCTTCGCCTACGGGTCAGGCCGGAAACCTATCATTTGGACGAAGAAAAAAGTTTCCCCCCCCCCTTGTATCGAAATGTACTATTCTGACTCTGCCTCCCCCCTAACATAGCTCCCTTAATCCAGGCTATTGCCTCAGATCTGGCAAGTGGAACCACTAGTCAGAGACTTGTGAGCTCAGTATGACCTTTGGGGATCACTTACGCGACTATTAGAGAGTTATATGGGCGGCTCCGGATCAGAACGGTATAAGTCCATTTTTTCCATTTCTGGAAAATGCGCCTCAAAGTTTTTGTGATATGGAAAATTCGAGCTATCATCTAAAGTAAATATTCTTATTCTACCATGTAGTGAGTGTGTTTTCATGTAATTCTTCACGTGGGGCGTATTGATTACCAATTGTTTACACTTTTTACATCTCATTTTGCAATAAAAAATGGACTTATACCGTTCTGATCCGGAAAATTTTTCGACTTTTTTTCGGATCAGAACGGTATAAGTCCACCATTTCTGATAAAAATTTACATTTGATATTTTAGATCGGGAGAAGTAGTTGATATCATGGATTTCTACTGTTTCAAATACGAAAATATCGAGAAACTATGAGTTTTCACCTTTGAGATCAAAAAACGTTTAAGAAACCATGGACTTATTACATGGACCAATTTATTTTAGCTGGAAGAAAGGTGGAAAAATTCTCCAGATCAGAACGGTAAAAATTGAGAATTTTTCGAATTTTTAATGACTATCCTCGACTTTTTCTCACAGTAAACAAAGCTCCTCTCTAGTCTAGGATGATTTCTATTGAATCTCATTCACAGCCGAGACTGTTTTTTTGCAAGGAATTCCTTTTTGCAAAGAGATCTCATTCAGGATATCGTGACTAAAGATATATTTTTAACATTGAGGTCAACAAGGGTCTATTTGGAAACGGCAGTCCGATCAAGACGAGTTTACTCAACCACCTCGGTCCCAAAATCTAGTTTTTTAGGGACCACAGAGCACGCCGCTTGAGTTCAAAAAGTCAGAGACAGTTTGAAATTGTATAGGAAAATTCGTAATGAAGAGACTTTAATCGACCAGGAAATCCAAACGGTAAATTCGGATTGATCCCCACTCAACAACCAAGAAGGATTGTTGATCAACTGTAGAAATTCGTTGCAGTTAGCTCAATTCAGGAAGGCTAGTATCTTCACCTATGAGATTCGCCCAAATGAGGTTCACTCGTACCAAGTGGCGGGAGGATCGAACCGAAGGCCGGATGACTGTTAATAAAAAGAACCCCAGTTGATAGATCACAATCATTCATAGTGGAATCGTAACCGAATTACTGTAATGAAGGACTAGGAATTCTCCACCCTTGGGATTGTTCCTGAGAAGGAAGTGTACAGCTCAGTTGAATTTGGCGTATCTTAGACGCAGTTGATCTTTCGTTCGATAAGATGCCTGAAAACATGATGCAAAATAAAATTTCCTAGCAAGCTCAGTACCGATCGCTTTCACAACTGTGATTCTCGAACCATCATTGAACAACTCGGTTATCAATTATGATAAGAGATTAGGAAAAAATACTTCAGAGTTTCCAAGAGAAAAATTCCAGGCCCATGGATTACTGTCCGGAGGTTGTTCATTTTCACAGGATTCCCCTGTGTCCAAACGCGTAAAAAATAAGTGATCGGACTTCGGCCCACCTCCTTCGAAACCACTCGATGCAATCATTTGGACAACATAGCGAACCTAACTTGTAGTTTCTGAGAGTAGCTACCGACTCTAACTACTTGTAAAAGCACGACAGCTAAACGTAGATGACCCAAAAGCGATATTATTGAGCGAGAACATGGACTTATACCGTTCTGATCCGGAAAAAAAGTCGAAACTTTTTTCGAGACAAAAACGGCCATGTCACATGTGATGCTTCAGAACGGATTTCTACTGCCGGAGTTGTGCGTACATGTTTTCACTTGTATTCTCTGTCGTTTTCCGTCAAAAACTCAATTTTCACCAAAATGGACTTATACCGTTCTGATCCGGAGCCGCCCATATGTGAACTCAAAATTTGTCACAATTTCATGCTCTAGATTCAAAACTAGGAATAACCATACTGAAATTCGAGTTGACCTCTGATGAGGGTCAAAGTTATGCTCAAGGTCACAGGTAAAGGGTAAAACTAAATTCGGGCACCTCCTAAAAATAATCTGCTGATCCAGACTATTGCCTCAGCTCTGGTACGTTGACTCACTATTCACACTTGGGACCTCAAATATGACGGTTGAGGGTCATCTACGCAATTGGTAGAGAGTAATATCTGGATTGAAAATTTGCATTACATTCAGGGCTCACCAGGAGAGGTCATCACATCCGGATCACGGATTTTGCTGAAACTTTGGGAATAGTCTTCTTTTAATGCCAATAGATTAAACCAAAAATTATAGACCCTAACGCTCAAGCGTTTTTGAGCTACAGCCAAGGACATTATTAGCATTGCCAATATAGGCCAATGTTAAAAATCATACATATAGGTATACCAGCAATGCTAATGTCCTTGGCTGTAGCTCAAAAACGCTTGAGCGTTAGGGTCTATAATTTTGGGTTTAATCTTTTGGCACTAAAAGAAGACTATTCCCGAAGTTTCAGCCAAATCCGTGACCCGGATCTGAAACACTCTCCTGGTCAGAGGTGAGAATAGGGATTTACATTCAGGAAAAATCGATCCGACTTCCAGAAAACCATGAAAATCCACATTCAAGGTCAAATCTGAAACTTGTTTCGGGGTTCTTCGATACCCGGAAACATTTTCAAGTTTTAGGGAGGGGGGGGGACTGACCTTGGGACACTTTGTACATCAGAATTCATACAAAAATGCACATTTCATCAAGGAGAAGTTGTAACTATCACAGTCGTGACTAGTCTCTTTCACTCCAAATAAAAAACACATCAATCTCAAAGAGTGGTTGAGGGCTTCAATTTTTACATTACCGACAGGATTATGTCATAATGAAAAATACCAAAACATGAACCACGGAAGTAGGAGAAAAGAATTAAACCCTCATAAATTGAAACTTTTCCAGTGTGCGCACTAATCATCTTACCAGCCCAAGTCCGAGGGGGAGGAAATTCAAAAAATGAGCGCATCGATTTTGGGAGGACTTTACTTCATAGCCCATCCACATTTTTGAAATTCTGAGCTTTCAAACTTCTACTCCACCCCGCTGAGGATGCTCAGATTGGTACCTGTTGAACATCTCACCTAGGTAACCAGGTTTCCTCAAATGGATTATTTCGTGCATTGAGTCAGCTGCAAGATACATTTTCTTCGTATCATTATGTAACCAACCTAAACACTCCCTGAACAGGGTGATATGTTTGCTGATTCTGACATGAAAATTGACATTCGTGAAAATGACCGTGAATCCTTCCCAACACCAACGTTGGATCATATGAGCTATGAAGTTTTCACGAATAACCGAAATATATTAATATTAATAGCTTTGGAAATATTGGAATTTGATCAGAAGTAATGCAATCTGGATTTCCAAGAATCTCAATAACCTTTTTTCGTCGATCTACAGTCAACACAGCATAAATTGAACGGGCCTCTCAAGAATAAAATCAGTCAAGAAGCAAGGAGGCCCATGACGTCCGAATTGAGCAGATCCGGCGTACAAAAAATTCAAGAAAGAAAAGCTGGAAGGGGACAAGCAACGAAAAAAAGAAGCTCAGGAAGCGCAAAATATAAGTAACCAGACGCCCGTAATCCATATGGGGAGCGAAAGTGCAATGCAATTTGGCCCGACTGTCTCTCATTTTTTTTGGCCATACTCAGTCGTCATGAATCTATAGGTATTATTCACAGCGTCGACTCATGTGAGATAATGATTTCTTTATTGCTCAACAAGTGAAATGATCAGATTTTTCAAATAGAATCGAGATCTCACGTTCACCTCACTTTTGTATTCAAGAGTGCAATTAAACACAATTTTGTCTGTCGAAGACTTAAAGACAAAGCTAATGCCAGTGAATGTCTTCTAGGAATGATTCGAGGGGCACCGGGGGCAAGTCTGCTATGTAAGGAACTTGTGCTACAGCTTTGTCCAAGCTGATTCATCGTCGTAAGTACGATACGTTGTGCAATCATCTAGACTGTAATATTGTGTACCCTCCTTCAAGGAATATACAGAGATTGTCTCTGTTGTCCCTTACTGTTACTTAATAATTGCATCAATTATGATGATCCGATCTGGTCAGGATTGCAAAATTTCTTCATATGGAGCATTGATAGAAATGCGAAGCTATTGTCGATTTTTGTTGTTTGGAACCTACTGGTTAAACTTGTATCGAGCTGGCTTCACTATCGATACTCGATACGGTTATTATAAAGCTAGAACGAGTTTTAGTATTGATTTAGACCGTGAGAAAGAGAATTGGCTGAATATTTGAAAATTGCAATTGTTACAACTAGCCTGGGGTGTTAAACCAATCTATTGGATTCTGGGAAGGTTAGAGATTGCTCCTCATGAAAAATCCTATTACTGATGTGAGAAATCATGGAAATGAAACTGTGAAGAGTTATTTTTTTCTCAAAATTCAAGAAATATGAAGTCGAAAAGTCTCAGTCCAATTAAATGCGAGCTTCCGGGAATGTACTGGAACACCGTACTCTAACCATTCATCTATAGAATGAGGTTAGACGGATCCATAAAAAGTCGCGCAGAGAGTTCTGAACATTTATTTTTGAGATTACTGAGAAACCATATTCCATTTTGCCACATTACTACACACACGTCTCATTTAAATTGCTCCTGAAAAGTTGCCCTCACGAACAATTGGGAGAAATCGTCATTACAAAATCTGAACATACAATAGAAGAACATTTGAAGATCCTTTACCGATCTCAAAAAATTTGACGAAGCGTCTCAACAATAAATAAATAAATAGGTAGTTGGCTACTAGCGGTTTTACGCGGTTACCAATAATCATCGCTGCAACTCAACGCCTCAAAAAACTTTTTTAGTTAATCCCTAAAGTGAATATCAGGTGGATATTTATTAATAAACTTATCAATCATCACCCGAAGTTGAGCACATCTATTGAGCCGTATCTGACTTTCCGCTGAAACAAAGGATATTGTTGGATATTTGCATTGGATTCCATTGGACTATACCCTCAAAAGTATTTTCAAATCAAATCTGTGACCCGCAGAGTCAACACATTCCTTAAGATACTCAAAACCGAACATTCTTGAATGTAACATTCATCATTGTAAGCGAAATTCAAGTTATTATTACTGTGCAAGATGCATTATTGATATCCATTTTCTCGATAATTATATATCATCCAATCCTGAGAGGTATTTTCAATGGGTTTTCCAAGATAAAAAAACTTCAACAAATTCAGTTAGGATGGAAAGTTCGTTGTTACGCTTGACTACGACTTTCCCAATCTATTCTGACATCAACGATGAATAATTGAACTCCCGATGATCATTTCTCGAAAAAGAAAATCTCGAGCCTCATAAAAGTCTAGATACTCATTGTAAATCTGTAATCATCAGCATGGTTCTTAATCAAGTGAAAATCAATGTGCCGAGTTAGGCCTATCCTCAAAATCTTCCAGTTCACTCATTCATCTTAACTTAATCGACTGCAAAGAACTCAGTAAAGACAAAATGAATGAATAAAAATCGACATCAATTATATCACGCCCTTCGACTGCAATCCAAATCACTGAGTCTGCAAATTAATTCTCCAGGGCTAATTTCAAGCTTGATTGAACAAAATCAGATGATCAATACCAAAATGTATCTGAGAAATCAATTGATCTGAGAAAATCTTGATGAAGCAAACGATAAAATCTATGGTAAACCGCAGATTGTTTCTGATATGGATCGTACGAGGTCTTTGAAAATTTATAGATTAAAAAAGAATCGCATCGTTTACACGCATGACAATCAAGCTACGACTGTGATATTTACTTATATATACAATAATCTAATAAGTCTTGCCGGTGACGCGAATTCAATACATGTATATATAGATGATGATCGTCGTGGTTTTAATAAGATCTTGAACGATGTGTTCCGTGGCTGACTCATCGTTTGAACATATTACGTAATTGGTACATTTTCTATTACGTTGATGCTTTTACTTTTTCTCGAGGCGCGAGAGTGTCACTGCAATGACTCGCTTCAGTGTCGAACACGCGATCGGAATAGAAAATTTGAGGTCCTATTTGGCGTATTTGACGTTAGCTTTTGGTGTCACACTTTTGAAAATGATGCGTTCGGTGCAAAGAGAAGCCCTATAACAAAATCCAATGTATCACTACAGGGAAAATTTTGGGTATGCAATAAATAAAAATGATATGGATGAAATTATTGAACTCATAGCCTGACGATAAACCTGGGAGAATTTTCCAAATAAATCTTTTCTGGCATCTGAGCTTGGCTTAACTGAATGATTTTGAACAGAATTTGATATTATGCTACTCGTAATGAAATGGAAGTGACACAATCATGGCCATAAGGAACTTCAAAGTATATTTTTGAACAAGTATTGTAGTTGGTTACCATTCTTGTATTGCCTTGCAAGCCTCTTGAAAATTAATCTAGTACAAAATTACCTATTCACACGGAATTTCGTTAAAGTCTTTCGGAATAATGATTCCCAGAAGGTGTTGCTCTTTGACGCAAGCTCAAACTCAGAACAATTGTTCTCTTGTCATGGTCAATATCAGAACTACGGCACTTTTACGAAACAAAAAAACTGGAGATGATTACTAATGAGATTTAAAAGCACCCTCAGGAAAGCCATTTCGATTGAAAAAGTATATCTGTACCCCAAATGAGATCAATTTTTCATTTCCCACAAATTCTTCCTCTTTGTTCCTGTTGCAGCACAGGTAGTTCCTACATCTGTTCCGAAGGGAATACTCTATTTTTTTTATTTAGTCTCATAGTACCAAAAACTCGGTGGATGCTTTTGATATCTTCTACATTGAGATTATCGTCTCAAAACAGGTCTAAGAGACTCAAAAAAAAAAACCCAAAAATTTATGTCGATGAGAAATATATCCAACAAGAAATGGGGAAAAAATTTTGAATCTGCCATTAAAAAAGATCAGAAAAAAATTGAGCAGAAGGATTTTTGTCAATTTCCACCATCTTACTCCTAAAATAGTACATTTTGATACGAGAGCAGAAACCACCCCGCCCGAGTGTCGAATACTATTTTTTCATCGTCTGTGTGGGAAAAGGAATCGAATATCCGTGCAAAAATTGCTCTTCCCCGCACAAATAATGAAAAACATATATCGTATGACCAATCCAAGGTGGACACCCATTAGCATTTCTTATCTCTGAAAGGTCCAAATTGGATCGAAATCAATTCTTACATGGGTCCACCTTTTGCCTTGGATGGTAAAGTGAACAAATCGAGGAAATGGAAAATTCGATGCAAACTGGCAAATTTTTTCCAAAATATTTAAGAAAAATAACATCACGATACGGCATCGTGCAGCTTATCAAATTTCAGTCCGGACTGACTTGTCCGATAACTTTTTTATTGCTCGATTCTCCAGAAAAACTGATGGAAAATTGCTAATTTTGAATTTTCCACCACAATTGTCGTAGAGATTTGTTGCGTCATGTGTTACGTAATGTTATTCTTATGTTGTAATTCCACGTGCTCTTGTTATTGTGTTGTTGTTCTTAACCTATGATCACGAATGTTGTTTTGAAGGTTATCCAGCCACGGCATTCACAACGGAAACTGGGTGAAAAACTGTGTAGTAGCTATGCGATCAAAATTCTCTAGTGTATATTGAATTTTGAACAATCCCGGATCCGAACCTCTTAGAAAATAGTAATGCTCAACAGATTCAGGTGGTGGTTATCATATCTAGACACTCTATCGCACAAATTCTTACTACAAAGTTTAGGAATAGTTTGTGCCGTAGACGGTGAAGAGATCATGGGCATGAGTTGTTAGAACAGTATCTCGTAGCTAGAGAAGTAAGAAAAATCTGGAAAATCGTGGCTTTAACTTTGTAGTAAGATTTTAGCTTACATAACTTGCGTAATCAAAAGACAAAACGCAAATCTGTTTGATATCACCAGTCCCTCCGAGGTTCACGTTTAAAATTCACACGAAATCCACCTATTCTCTAGGAATTCGATCCCATAGGTAAAGCAGTCAGAGCTACCATTTTTTTGAAACGTTTCTATACTCCCCAATTACGGGGAAACTGATTCAACTCGTCTTCATAGTCTACTTTTGATGCCAACTTTTTTCAAAGTTAGTCAAATTTCAGCAGACAGGACTCTTGAAATCAAAATGCAGGACTCAAATCTGCTTCGTATCACCATTTTCTAGTAAGTTCACGTTTAGAATTCACACAAAACCCACCCATTTTCTTAGCATTTTGATCCCAAAGGTAAGCACCGGAAGCCACAATTTTTTTCCAACCTTCTCCTACTCCCTAGCTCCTGGATATCGGTTCAATTCGTGTCCATGATCTACTTTTGATGCCCCAAACTCTATAGTCAAATTTCAGTAGACAGAACTTCTAAATTTGAAGAGCAAAGCTCGAATCTGATTAGTATCTGCTGAGAGGTTCGTGTTTAGAATTCTCCAGAAACTCGAGTATTGTTGAGAACCTTGATTTCTCAAATGGACAGTCGAAGCCACAATTTTTCGAGTATTCATCTACTTCTCTACTATGAGATCTGTTCTAATTCGTGCCTGTTGTCTGTCTACCTACGATGTGAACTTTTTTCAAACTGCGTGTTCAGATTCTAATTGAAAAAATGTCCAGAACTAGAAAACAGTATTCGAATCTGCTTGGCATCACCATTCTCTAGTAGGTTCACGTTTATGAATTTCGAAAAATCCACACACTTTATAGAATCTTGATTTCGTGGGGGAGTAGTCAGAGTCACAATTCTTCAGATTTTTTTCATTTTCCCGGCTACGAGATACCGTTCTAATAACTCGTACCGATAAATTGTTCTTATCTATGGTACAAACTTTTCCCAAACTTTGTAGTCAGAATTTGGGCGATAAGGTGTCTGAAAATGATAACCACCATCTGAACCTGTTAGACACTACTATTGTCCAAGAGGTTCGGATAGGGGATTGTTCACATTTCAAGCTATATAAGAGAATTTTGATCGCATGACTTTTACACATGGGTTTACGGATTGTTAGACTCTTGTACTGCAAGGTACAAGATAACATGCTCGATGCTCTCAATATCTTTCAACGTTTAGCCGATTGACATTTCCACTCGATCACGACTTTCCATTGTGGATGTCGTGATCTAACATTCGCGATCATAGGTTGAAAATTGAAACAACAACAAGAGCACGTGGCATTAAACCAAAACAATAACATTACCTAACTCGTGGTGCAACCAACCTCTACGACAACTCTGGGGGCAAATTCAAGATTAGTCATTCCCATTAGTTTTCCTGGAAAATTGAGCAATAAAAAAGTTATCGGACAAGCCATTCTGGACTCCAAATTTGATGAGCTACATGATGCCGTATCGCGATACTATTTTCCTTGTATATTTTGAAAAAAGTTTCTCTGTTCGCATCGAATTTCTCATTTTTTCACTTCACCACCCAAGGCAAAAGGTCGAACCATGTAAGAATCAATTTCGATCCAATTTATACCTTGCAAAAATTAGATATGCCAAGGGATGTCCACCTCAGATTGGTTATACGATATTTTACAAAACACAAAGCGTTTGTAATGGCAAGAGTGATGTACTAGTGAACAATTCAACTGATCTAAGAATCGCAGAATGAAATTGAAAGTTCTAGGCTGGTGGTTCGATTATCCTATAACTATCCTGTGGAAACAAATTTTCACAGAATTTCCACAGAGTTGATCTAATTTTGCACTAATTTTGGGTAGAATCATATTCTATTTTGAAGAATACTATGCTTCGCAACTAATCCTCGTGCGGTCATGCTCGCATATTCACAGATAAGATGAGCCGTCCGAGGGTATTACTCAATTGACAAATAATTACAAGATAACAATATTTCTAGCTAAAAAAAGACGTTGGCATTGCATAATTATCGTTTCCTATTGGGACACCTCTTGATTTACATATTATCGCAAGCCAGTGACATTCGAGTGACTAAGTGTATCAAGCTTCCATACGTATACACACATTTGCGCTCTCGTCGATCTAATGAAGTCAAAGTCTCCGGTATCGCAAACCGTCTCACAACTCGATACGAAGTTCAGCCATGAGTATCTCATAAGAGGCTTGATTGTAAGGTGTGCAAACAAGCGAAAATTGTACACCCGCAAGGACGTTTTATTGCACCCATAGTTAAAAAGTCTCAAATTTATCCATGTGTATGCTATTATACTCCCATCAAACAATATTGGATACACTTGACTGAAAGGTCTATTCCATAGAGAGAATCGAGGATTTCTAGTACAGCAGCTATGGCTTAGCAAAGACTTTTGTTATACATGGGAGATTTTGTCGTACGCTTAGGTAGTATGAGTATCAGAGTTGAGTAATTCACACGAACAAACCGTTTTCCTATACTCACATTTCAATAATCAAAATTACCGTCGAGAGATTCAATATTTTGAATCAATTCCTCACAATTTTTCAATTCGATAAGGTTTTCGCCCTCTTTCTGCACGTTTTGAGATTCTTGTTTCCGATGCACTATCGCTGGAAGAAGTACTCAATATTCTTCGATTCAACTCAGCTAGTTTCATTAGTATTGAGAAACCTTATGAATTTCGTTTTTGCACGTCGAAATTGGTTGTGGTGGGTTCAATTTATGGACATTCTAAAACATGCTTCGTTAAACAAACAAAGAAAACGTTAATTTAACCATACGAGTGCCTCTATCAGACTGCCTCGATCAGGCTGACATTTAGCTTAAAATCAAGAGCAAAACATGCAAGTCTGTTTTTTAGTTTCCTGCGTGAGATACTCATTTCATGAGACCCCCCCCCCCCTCCTCCCCAATTTTGTTGTTTTTGTGTAACTTCCAAAGTGATTCCTGCTCATGTCCCGCTCATCCTCGCATTTCCATGGCTTTGAAATTATTTGACATGAATAGCTGGTGCGATTTCCTTCATAACGACTACTTTCAGATCAGTTTGATGCGAGAGAACCAGAGCCACAGCTACTCTAAAGTGTGGAATAATCTGATCATAGGTTTCCAGAGCCTCAAGAGGCAACCGATGATCACCATTTGGTGTCTCTGGATATTCTCCTTCCCTTCTTCAACTCAGCTGTAACTCTGAGTCTGTTGGATAAAATTGTCTCCTGCAAAGTATGGTTTTGGAGAAAATTGCATCAGCTATTCACTCAAAAGACTTTCAAAGCCATAGGAAGGTGCGCATGCGCAACAGATGGGTAGAAATCACTTTGAAGAATACGAAAAAGAATACCAATTGGGGCTTATCAAAATAGATTTCTCCGTGAGGGAAACAAAACCATGTCCTGAAAATTTTTGATCTTGATTTTCATTTGCTACTTATAGGATATCTGTACAAATTTCAGCCCGACCAACGCAGGCAGACCGGAGCATTACCATGGTCGAATCACCGGTATTCGGAGACATGCAATTTGGACTGAGCGTTACTCGAACCCAGGTTCACCAATTTCGAGGTTTGAGCGGGCAAATTTCAAAATTGTTTCAGCCGAAATGAAACTAATTCAGCACGTTCAAGAGTATTGAGATTCGCTGTGAACGTGACTGTTCCACAATGGCTTAAAAATCGCTAAAATCTGCTTATTTTACATTTCAATGTATAGAGTAAATAAGCTGGTTTGAGAAATTTCAATGCAATATTTCACTCAAATTTGACGTCAAATCAATGAAAATGCACCTTCACAGGCCTCGCTTAGATATTTTTGGCCGAATTTTGATGGCTACTCGCACATAAAGAAATTGTAGGAACAATCTGTGGTGGCGGAGCGCGAGTTTTTATCATAGTATGAAGATTTTACGTGTCATAGATGAATGGACAATCTATTTTTGATCCTATTAGTAAACTTTGATATTTATTCTGTATCAAGGCACAAGCTGTACCTTAGATCTTTCTTTAAACAACCAAACAAAATGAAAGAGCATCGAAACCAGAAAAAGTTTTTTTGTCTGACCAGTCCCTGTCTGTTACTACTGCGAATATAGTTCCAACCTCGCCAGCTCAGCTGATGATGCACTGTACCCCTCGATTTTTGCACAATGACTTTTCCTTAAATTCTTCAGCAGTTTACAATCAATCGGCAGCTCTACCTAACATTCATCCAATCTATGCATACATTGTCGTTTAATCCAAAGATATAAATCCCAATTTATGATTTCTAATCGAGCGCTCGGGTACACACATCCAACTTACCCAACATTATTGCAGGATTAACTTCGCAGCTCTCCGTATTCTCGATATAAATTACACCGAACCAACTCGTATATTCTGCAACAAACTCGCTAAACTTCCTTTTTCCAAACAGCAAGGTCGTTATCACTATATCTTGACGCACGGTGAAAGTCCTTATCACATTATATTAGTCACCAAAAAAAAAAAACTCTCACATGTCACCGTCTGTGTTTCTAAATTTTTTTTCACGATTTTCCTTGCAGCATTATATCTAGGTACTAATTAGCTAATTTTGCACGTTCAGTAAAGTAATGCAGGCTTCAGTAAGCTTGTATAGTCCAGAAAGTTGTAAGACAGATTGGAAAAAGAGCGTTTCTATTTTGAGAGAGCCGGCCGCGGCCGCGTGGCCATTTACAATCACACAGCAGGTCGCTCCACTTTGTCTATGGATTGGCTATGAGCAAAATATATATATCTTCAACTGTTGCTGCATTAGAGACAGTGTACAGAGAGTAATTGTATACACCAAAATAGATTATTTTTTCCTTTCCACATTCAGAATTCACTTTGATGAGAACGAAGATAATGAAGATGAAAAAACTGCTATTAATTTTGATGAGACACTAAAAATTTTAGAATTGATACAATTTTCGACGGAGAGCTGCGAAAATTCAAATATCCGCGCACGCGCGAGCACTCGCGACCGTACGTTGCGCCGATCTTACAGTCACTGGCTGTGCTGATTTCGTTGCACGATTGCGTTGCTTACTCTCCCTCTCTTTGATGAATTGTCTTTTGATAATCGTGGAGTTACCTTTGCTCTTGTTGGCTCGATACCGGTGATCCCTTGCGTTCTATGCGAAAATGATTCTGATGCTCACGTTAACAATATTTAGATGAAGAATGAATGGGTGAGATTTTTATACAAAATATATTATGTTTCAATAAAAATCTCTGAGATGAGAAGGATAGTTTTCTAAATGGATGGATATTGATAGTGTGAAAAATCTAAGCCACGCATAATTTTGGGCGCCCCTAGTCTGAGACTACATTCTCAAGACCATTTGAAAGATAACGAAAAAATTCATCAAATTACGTCTTTTAGAAAAAATCTTCATCGAAAGTTCATGTCTATAAAAGGCATTCAAAATTCAAAATTTCTTCATTTCTATTGCTCATCTATTTTTCCGAGCAAATTATGATGGCATATGAAATTACAATATCTTCAAAATCTTTTTCTTCCAATATTGCTCCACAACTTTTCAATCTCGAATAACAAACCATCAATAAGGAGGAAAAATTCGAACGTATATTTTCACGCCCCGAAATTGTAAGTCTCCAAAAAGCCAATTGACACAGAACCATAAATTATAGTCGTGCTCGCCCACAAGTTTATAGTGAATTTGGCTCTTCAAAATCCTAATCGCGGAACCAAAGTTATGCAAGATTGAAGAAATAGAGCAATATCATTCTTACCAGCTTGCACAGCTCCTCGCAGATCCAGAAATACTACATCATACATGAGTTTTGTCGCGAAAAAGATGAAAATTTTATTATATCAAAGAAGTAGATGTACGAAAAATGACGAATAGAGGCTTTAGAGAGATACATAAGTCGTACACGTTTGCCGTATACAGCCAACCCTAGAATTCCTTTGAAAAAATCTATATTTAGAGAAGATAGCGAGATTGCGAAGATAGAATGATACAAGACACAATTGTAGGCCGCACTATCAGTAAATTTTAACGTGGAAGGATGTTACATAGAAAGAAAAAGATTGAATTGAAAAGCAGCCCCAAAAATGAAATGGAATAGAGGTTTGAGTCTGCTCATAAGAAATACAAAACGAAAAAAGATAATGAGAGATAAGTGAGTCAATGGTGGTCAACCTTTCAATCATGAAGAACAAAACCAAGACCCACTTTTATAATATTACGACGCCTGAACGAACTTTTTATCACTTTCATGACTACAAGATTCGTGAGATCCACGGTAGTTTTTGAATTTTCATCCGAAGAATTTCGCAAATAGTGTCTCGAGCCTGATGCATGCAACATCAAAAATTCAGGAACAAATTACGACCAATAAAACATCCAGATAACGGACAATCATAGTCACTTGAAAACTGTCATACATATGAAGATATCCGCAATCAGAAAGATCCGCCATTGAAGGAAAGTTTATGATTTAATCTCATCTGCCATGCTCAGTCAGAGTTTCAGTGACAACAGTGTTCCAAAGGTCGCTTGACCCAACGGTGTTTGATAGGTAGCGACTCGCGAGTCAAGGTGAAGACCGACAGTGAAAATAAACCCAAAAATCCATTTTTTCGTTCCTGATTGCTCTAATTCATATCTGTGAATACAAAATATGAATTTAGATGAGGCCACAAATCGTTTCACAATAATAGAATCTGTAAAATCATGAATTGCAATTTTTGGTGCATCGCTTCACTAATGCCTTAACCTCACCGCAACGAGCACGAGAATTACATGTATAACCTCCTTGTTATCAGTTTGTATTCAAAAGTTCTCTTCAAAATGCCCGTCAACCCTCTATTTGCATGGAATTACAGCTTCACACATGCAGTTCTTCATTATTGTAGACGACGAATACGAAAAAATATTCCTTCACTTTTTGCTAGAAAATTTAGCACGCCCGTATAAGGCGTGGGTCAAACATCCAATTTTCAAATGAGTCAATCTCGAAAATTTCTTCGTCAACCCATAGTTTTCTCAACGGCAATCGATCGAGAGGCTTTAAATCTATAAACTCTACCAATCCCAGCTTTTTGGCCAAAAAGGCAATAACTATCGAACCCCCTTAATGGTACCATCGTTTCCGGAAATATTTCACAGAAATCCCTGATTTTTTTTCTCAAGTTTCTGTTATAAATTTTATGGATTTTATTCAATAAAGGATGATTTATTTTGATAGAAAATATCTTACAAATACTAATCACCCGCTCTTGTAGAAGAAGTCCCTTGAAAACAGATTTTTCCTAAATCAAAGCCCAAAATTGTACCGAACCACACAGCACAATTAAGATTACAAATGCTCATGCATTATGTAAAATACGCAACCCAAACAAGCCGATATGTGGGTGGCGTCTCATCGGTTCGTAGAAAATGTTTCAAGAGACTCATACAAGCGAAAAAACAAGGTGGATCACAAACACACACAGAGTGTGTTTGTGCATTGGTGTCTTGGCGTGGCGGCGGCCAGATGATGATGAATAGCTGAAAGTGAGTAGCGGCGGCGGTGGATGGTGGCGTCAACGAGCTGATGCACTTGTGCAGCAATTCCGCCCAATACGGGCATAATGAATATCATTTCTTTTCGCGCACTGCACCTTGACCCACATTAAATCTTGCCGGCTCTCCGAAGCAGCTTCGATCATCAGCTCGCCCGGTGACACGTCATCCTTTCAGAGCCGACACTTTTAACGCAGTCACGATCGTAAAATGTGCATATATCTGTTCAGGTACCATCCCGATTTTAGAAACAATCTTATCATAATGATAGTCGTACTCTGAACTTCGAATCTTGATTTGTACGTTTGGTCTGATGGTGATGGATTTCAATAAGTAGCAGAAATGCGGCCTTCTGCTTTTTCAGAAAGAATGCTTTGATATTGACAGTGGGAAGATATTTTGACAGCCAAATTTTAGAGGATTGAGACTATAACAATTGAAATAGTATCAAACTGACTCTTCCATGTCATTCAAATTGAGACCTTTGAATATTTTTTCATGTAATCTTAAATCGTCTATTATATTTGATCTCATGAATGATGAGCATCTGGTGAACATCCTCTTCAGTTTCTCTGAAGATGCTTTGTATTTGTATTTCAAAAAAATCAAGCTCCTTAACGGAAATGAATATGATTCGAATTTCATGGAACTTTTTCCTATCCTTCGTAATCACTTAGAGGACAAATTCATACAAAAATTTGGGCTTTGTAAAATGTTCTAGGCTCATTTTTTGGTTCCAAATTACATACGAGTAATTCCGCGTAAAAGCGGACCACGAATTGCAGACATATCTCAGATTGTTCTTCCACTATTCTTAATCGATTCTATGGTCCAAAAAATTAACTTTTCACTCTCTATGGGGTCCAAAAAAAATTTTTGTTTCCGTGGGGAATATCTTTGTGATAGTATTTTTCGGAAAAAATATCGATCTTTTTTCAGTAAAATGGGTGTAGTTCCGATTTGAGGTAAGGTAAAACAATTGAAAAATTTTGTAGGTCGTAGTGATCAGTACTCCTGAAATCTCACTATTATTTGTATCCTTGTGAACATATTCCTTAGATCATCAAAAATGAATAAAAAATTTGCTGTATTACACAGATGACTGAGGGATTCAGATACATAGTACTAATCAATATCGAGTCATGCTAGGCGCCAGCAAGATTGTGAGGTCATTCAGGACAAGCGCCACTGTTTTACAATAAGGTACTGACTCAGCCAGAAACATTTCCGTTTGTCTCCGGAATATTTGGTGAATTTTTCACCTTGCAGAGTATTTGTTAGGTTATTTTGCGTTACTATCAGAAAAAAATTGCGTCTCACTAATTATCACGAGATTTTGTAGATTTCGTGGATTATGAAAAATGTTGTGTGTAATGAGTAGACTACCATATTTGTCTTTCATAGCAATGTTAGTGGATAATGTTTTGAATCTATTGTCATGAATAATCTATTACGAGTTTTAAGACCATATCGTGATCTAATGTTCCGAGAAACCCAAAAATTCTGCGATCATCAACCCCAATAACAAAGATTAAATTACCTATAGTATTTCTCAAGACATCTCGGCAATACATCAAAAAGGTCTCTCAAAATTGCCTCTTAACGAATTCCACAGAAATCGATAACGACCTAATGCGTCAGTTGATTTTCACGAGAATGAGGGAAACTCGCAAATCTCTCAATCACTCTTTCAGACTATAAACTAGTTGCAAGGACGAGTTCGCAATAGAGTTGGAAAAAAATAAGAAAAGACTTCATCATTACGGTATCGAATAGGGAAAATAGCAAAGCTTTGGCCTATCGATCGGATAATGAGGTGTATTGCATGCGTTCGAAGAGTTGTCTTATCTGCTGGTGTATAGCCGCAGCCAAAGTGGCGATTGCGAGTAAGTATATAAACGTAGAACTCATGCTCACCTTCAGAAAGTCTCGCAACCACATGACCTCGGGTTTTGGGTCACCGACGACCTCGCACTGGATAACCACTGTATCACCTTCCTGGGCTTCCGTTGACAAGGGTTTTGTTACGAATAAGGGTACTCGAGAATACCTGTAGGAGAGGACGGAAATTTTGGTAATTATGGTGTACAGGATGGGTAGATTGAAGAATTATGCATTCTTCGATGCTGCTGCGTTATGCTCAGTAACTGTATCAGAGATTTGATAGAAGTATACATGAGTTAATAATTTTATTACAGATTCCTAAATCCTGTATAATTTTATGATTAATTATTATAGATGCCCTTCCAAGACGGGTCTTATAACGGCATATAGGTAATTTTTTTCCACCAAAACTTTTCTGAATTTTTTTAGAATTTTCCTTAAATTCATCTCAAAATTATCACTCATTTCTTGTTACCATCTCCATGCATAATCATGAACATCCTCACTAAAGGAGTTGAATGAAATTTTTCAAGTTGACATCTCACATTAAACTATTCGCTACAACCTGGAAACCTCAACCATAATGAATTAATTTTCATGAATTTACAATTTCTTAACAACTGGTGTGTTATACTTTTCCGAAAAGAAAAAGGTGTATGGGAACCGAATAGTATCCAAATTTTTAATTTCTCAACATTTTCTCATTCTCCAGTCCGCGTTGAACTCATTTTCATGACCACATTTTTTGTTGAAAAAAGATTCCTAGAATTCCTACAAACTCACTTTGTGAATATGTAAGTCACGAAGTACCTACTGAAAATTTGACCTATCGAGGAGTACTTTTTTGTTCACTGGGTTGTTAAAATTGCGCGGCGATGTGATAGAATAGAGTAAAATTAATTCACTCCATACCAAGAGTACGCCATGAAAGGAAAAATTACTCACGGTAAATCAACATCGGGAGGATTGACAACAACGTGCAGCGACGAATCTTCCGTAGCATCAGAGACTCCATTGTCTGAGCCAATCACGGATATTCTGGCAGTTGTTTCAGCTCGGCCAACCTCGTTGGTTGCCGTGCATGTGTAAACACCTGCATCTCGGTTTGTGATCTTAGCCAGAAACAACTCGACTGTGCCATCGTGACTCAATGACATTGCGGCCCTTCTGCTTGGTCGAAGTCGGATCCCATCACGATGCCTGGAATTTGATGAATTGATAGAAATAATCTTAACCAAACTCACTGTCTATCAGCCTTCGGCAGAACTGTGGCTGAATTATACGCGAATCCCGCAAAAAATGATGGGCTCGAAATGTTTCAATCGTCCCCGTATTCTCCACAAAAAATGCATAACCGTCTGAAGATATGTAATGATAATGGTCAAAATAAGGCCTCAATTGCGACGTCAAGAAAAATGCATCTCCAAGTGAATTTGATTTTGAATCATTAGATAAACTCATATTCGTTTCTTTCGGATCAAAATTCATAAGGTTTGTTGTCCAAGAATATCCAACAGCCTCTGCATTCAGTGACAATGAAAAAGTGGATATGGTTTTTCTCCACAAGGGATTGCATTTTCTTGTTGAGAAGTATTATACTTGAAAAAATTAGACATACACAAATATCACGAAGTTTTAGGACTCAGATTTGGATCAAATATTCTGCCTGAAAGAACTTTTAATTCTTGAAAGGTAATTCCTAAGTCTATTTTGTATCATTATGGAACCCTTGAACAATGAACGGTAAGTAAGATCGAGCTGTTACACTACCTCTGAAATTTTTCACATGAGGTTCTAAACCGAGGTGGAAAAAGGCTATTCAATGCTTGTAGAGCTGTCGTAAATCTTTTCATATTTAAAGTCCATGCAAATCAACTCTTTCAGCCTGGATAAGTTATTTTGATTAAAAAACCAAAAGAAAAAGTCATTTTCAAATCAAAATTGGTTTATCTTCACTAAATTACCCACCACACGATTCCAACACTTGGATACGCTTCAATTTGTGCTGAAAGTCTCAGTTCACCACCCATTTTGACAGCATATGCCACATCCAGCCCGTAAAGGAATTCCGGAGCTATGTAGGCTCTTATTCCTTTATCGACGACCAAAATGCAACTGCAAGACACCGAGCCATTCACATTTTTAGCACAAGCTTTGTAACATCCAGCGTCATCCAAATTTGATACAGCGATCTCCAAGGTGTGGAAATGCGATTCATCGATATAGACTGATCGAGTCGCTGAAAAATGTTCAATAATACATTTTTAATACTTACAAGAGTATTCTTCCTCGATTTTGATAATTTTAGTAGTTCACAAAACATAGTTTCGATTGTGAACTCTGTTCTAACTTGCATTGTACAAGTTGCTTTAAAAGTACAAAATTGTATTTATCTAGAGAATTTTTAATTTTTGTAAATCACAGTACTATACTCACAGTTTTCTATAACTTTTTTCTCATCTTTGTACCACGTAACCTCTGGCTCAGGAACTCCAAAAACTTGACAGGTCAGTCTGACAGGATATGAGGATTGCACTCTTCGATCTCGAAGTCGCATCGTGAACTGTGGTGGTCCATCCTCCATCAAACCATCCATAAACCTTTTGAGAACAGGTGCAATTTATCATAATTTTTCGAAAAATACCACACTTTTCTTTCATTCCAAAATTTGTTCATACCTTTTTTTGAGTCGAGCGTCGGCATTTAGAACTTTTTGATCTTTTACAACCAATACTCGAGCGTATGAAGATACTTTCCCAGCTTTGTTCGTTACTTCGCAAACGTACCTACCGGTATCATCTTCATCCACGCTCTTCAAAATCAATGTACACTTTGATCTTTCATTTTTGATGATATACCTTCCGTTTTCATCTGGATCTATTACTGTCGTTTCTCGAAGCCATTTGACATCAAATTTGGATTCACTCCGGACCTGCGTAACCACAAAAATTTTTAATTCAATAATCTGTTTATTTTACCTCCATTCAACATCCCAATACCTGTCAAACGCTGTAATATTCAAATAATAATATTCTGAAATCCTCTAAACTTTATTTCAATATTTTATCTTACGTTTCTGCATAAGAAACGTTTGAAATTTTTTTCTTCTTTATCAAAGGCAATCGGTATGTAAACAGACCAAAAGACCCAACAGCCATACAATTTCGTATCTTCGATACCGACTGTCAATGCTTCTCAATCCACCACTTGGAAAATTTCACGTGATAAAAGGTGAGCTATCACAGAAGGGAAATTCTACAAACAAGACCGTTCCTTATGGCTTTATCGAGCAAAATTAGTCGAGCCGCTTTAATTGTTGATCTTATTTCCAAACGCCATTCAATTTCCAAGGGCCATTTCAATTGGATTTTGAAAATTCTATCATTGCTAAGAATGAACTAAACCACCTCACCTCACATTCCAAAGTGACTGTTGACCCAACAAGGGCTTTAAGCTGTCCAGGTAGAATTTTTGAAAACTCTGGTATCTCAACGTCATCGCATACTGTAGCCGTCTTGCTCATTGTGACAGATTCACCCCATCCATAACGATTTCTTGGAGTCACACGAAATTTATATTCGCCACCAGGTCGTAGGTTGAACGCATCGAACGAGTTGATTGGTGAAATACCAAGCTATTTAGAACAATAACAAATGTGCTTAGAGCAAAAATAGCTTCCACAAATTCAAGACAATAGAAGTAAAATGAACCAGTGAAATAGTATATTCTAGAACATGTAACAGAGTTTGGTTATAAGTGTGAAGATAGTGTGAAAAGGAATTTGATTGCCACGATATGCTACGAGTCTCTAGATAATTAAATTTATTAATACACACCTCAACCCATCTTGCTCCACCATCTCCACCCATTTGCCAGGCGTCAACGCGATATGCAATGACCGGAGCAGGCCCTCGTTGATCTGATTTTCCCCAGCTCAGTGAAAGCCAATTTCTTCCTCCGTCAACTACGATGGGTTCACTCTTAATTGGTCCCGGAACATCTAAATTATGATATAGTAATTAGAAGTCGTGCAAATGTATTGGTATCCAAGAAAAAAACGCCTACGACAATTTTCACTGGAATGTACCGCTATTTCGAAAATATTGATTGGTTTTCAACTGAAACCCAACTGAAAGTCTAATATACCTTGATAATTCAGTAAATCCGAGTCCGAAGCATTCCTATGGTACCACTGCAATTTTAGTCGTTTTATTATTTGTTTCCGAGATTCTGGAAGATTTTCATCGGAAGAAAAGTCTGGAGTTTGAGAATTCATTTTAGTCGGAATAAATCATAGATCAACTTAATTGATTCTGTACCAGCATCCGACCAAAATATTCAAAATCAAAGATGATCATTGAAAACTGATGGTTCAATTCATAAAGTACCGGTAAAATCATGTTAACATAAATTTCAATCGATTAGAATACGCAATTGATGAAACAAATGTCACGCAGGTAATTGGAACGCGCACAACGAACTAAGTTTCAAAATTGTTTGGAAGCGCCTCTCTTAGTGGCTAGTGTCAGAGGAGGGGAGACAGACAAAAATAGTTTGCGGAGGCATGCCTCGAATCCAGTGCGTGGGAAGATGGTTCAACAGTTTTCAGTAATTTTGAATGAATTTGTCAGATATCTATTGTTCCTCTCAATCTAATGCGGGATGATGCATGTTTTCTCAATGGTGCGCTCGAATATGATCAAAGATACTTATTTTTCCTTATGCCTGTTTCATCACCCAACTGTTTCAAAAATTCCACTGACTTGGTTGAACTCTGCCGTCAACCAACCGGTTAAATGAAAAGTTTTACCCAGCTAGTTGGTATTCTCTCCAAGGTTTTTTAATATGATGTTATACTGCTTGTTTTCATGTAAACTTAAATAATTCATTTGTAACTTCTCTAATAAGGAACCAAACATGGTCGCTATTTTCATTTGAACTTCTAAATTTTTTTAAGATTATCAAAACAGTGTTGAAAGATGGATATTATGGCCGCCTACGTACATGCACTCGGGAAATTCTGATCCAGTGTGATCTATTTTCGACAGAACAATCACAATAAACGGACCAACGCATGATGCTTTTAGTTATGGATGGGTTCCATTTGGAAACGACACATGAACAGTAATGATGTCTCGTTTTGGTTTCTCGTAGTTTTTATTCGATTCGATAGTCTTTGTAATATTAACTATCTACCCACTAGAAGGGCCCAAAAAAATTTCGGGGATGCGGGACGCCCGAGGAGCTACTTCTGTTTTGCCTTTTGGTTCCACCACCGCATGAAAACCATGATCTTATTTCAGTAAATTACATGTTTCTCGAGTTTGGCTCACTATAACGCAACATAATTTGCGTCATCCGAAAGACTCCAAAGAAAACCTATACCGATGATGGCCTTGAATATTGTCGTTTGGCCATTTCAGTCCCTAATCATGCAAAATCTTAGAAGATCAGGCTAGCTCCTAATTATCTCAGAAAGCAATTTTTTCAAATTTTCCAGAGTATATTTTCATAAGCGAAATTGCACGATCTTTGTGATGAAACTAGTCAAAAGTTGTTTTTCTGTTATTTCATGCGTTTTTTAATCAATTTTTTAATATTCAGTCAACTGACCAATCAAAAAAAAGAGATTCCTGCGCATGCGCGTGGTTCTACGGAGTACGGGTCCTGGAGTAGTTCCAATCGAAAGCTGAGAAAATGACCACTTGCCGAGCTCAACTCTGTCGACTGGTACTTAAGATACACGATTCTTTGGACATTAAGGTATTCCACACTATCAACAGCCTAGATGCAGAAAAAGAGCTCAAGGCCCTGGCTCACAGTACGTAGGTCATCTAGCTCTGACCGTCTTACTTCTCCTCCAAACTACTGTGACTACTAACAGGAGACTTTTAATAGAGTATTGCCAAGGGTCATTTTAAAGGAAATTGCTCAGCTTTCGATTGAAACTACCTTAAAATTCGTAGAACCATGCGCATACGCATAAATAACTGTTTCCTGATGAGTCAAAGAATAAAAGATCAGAATTTGACCAGAAACCGCATAAAACAGCAAAGAAACGGCTTTCGACCAGTTTCATTGTGGAGATCGTGCAATTTTGCCTATGAAATAATACTTTGGGAGGGTTAAAAAATTGCTCTTTACTATAACCAAGCTAGCCTGATTTTCTCGGATTTTATCTAATTAGGGCCTGGAATGGCTGAAATAAACATTGTGAACTCGTTTTTGATAGGTTCACCCAAGATCTTTCAAATGGCCCACTTGGGTTGCAGAATCTTGAACCAAACTAGAGGAAAAAGGCTGTACACTAAAAAAAGGTCATGATTTTCGTGTTGTGGTGGAATCAAAAGGCCAAACACAAATAGCTACTCAGGTATCTCCGAAATTTTTTTGGGTCTCCTTAGTGGGGAGGAAGTTAATGCTATGGGCCATGGAATGGGATGAAAATGACTAAAAACCGATCCAAGGCATCACTTTTTCATGTCTCATTCTTATATGAAATCCATCTATTACTGACCATATCCTCCGCACTTGAACATCAATCGTAATGCGGGATCAAATGAATACAGGAGCACAGGTGGATACATTTGACTCGAAAATGCAATTCTGTGGCGGTCGGATTAAAGGGCGTAAGTCCATTTGAATGAAAATCGAGAAAAATGCATTTGAATGCTTTCATTATAATACAGGAGAGTGGGCTTACACCCTTTTACAAATGGAATTTTTTGCCAGCAATGCAACATTTTGGTCCGGAAGGAGTTTTAAGTGATGGAGATGATCCAGTAGAACATCGTAGATGCCTTAAATCAAATTTTTGAAAATTGGACTTACGCCCTTTAGTCTGACCGCCAGAGAATTGTAGTTGCAAAAGTGGTTGCTACCAACCCTTGTGTCGACAAACAGTCGTGCAAGCAAGAGATACTCTAGAAAGTTGGCGAGGGAAGACCGACGTCCCAAAAGTGATCAGATTTCATGCTTCGTATAAAAAATTTCGTTTCCAACATCTTCTCAAATATCCAAATAGTCACTAACATCGCAATTTTTGATTTCGAAATTGAAATTTCTCAAATTCTAAGGGCGCAGTCGAATAGGAACTTTCACAGCTCCTTTGAGGAATGTGACACTTGTCAATGGAGAAATTTAATAACATAAAAAGATTCCTAATTATACTCACTTATTCGATGAGATTGTTGCTCTCGAAGATGTATGTCAGACAAGCGATCTGAAAGACTCATTCGTTCGGCAGTCGGTGTCAAAGATCTTGCTCTCTGTCTCACCTGCAGAGAAAGTCAAATTCAAAAAAGTTAGTGGTACGATTGAATAACAAGATGTATAGAGCAACCGGTGTTATTTCCACACGAAGGAAAAATTTAGGCTAGTATTGATTAGTTGGTGATTCGATCAAAGAAATATTAGGATAACCTACTGGTAACGGAATATTTTGAAGAATGAGCCAATAACTCTCCAACAAATTTTAAACTCATACGTTTGAAAATAACCATTAACTCCCACATTTGCCAATAAAATTTTCCCAAAAATGTTTAAAAGAACATTCGATCAGTTAGAGTGGCTCTATGACAACCTATAGTTCAGGTTTATGCACATTCAACTGACCTTGATTGTGAAGAAAGACCTATCACAGCCATAACAATTTTTCACTAGAATACAGTAGGTTCCTTCATCTTCAGGGTTGACACGATTGAGAGTTAATCTAACATAGTCATCCAGTATTTCTTTGTGAGATCTAGGACCATCCGTGATATCTCTTACTCCTTTCATCCAAATCACTGGATTACAGAAAATAAATTAATGATGGTCTCATCAGTTGAACACATTGAAGTATTGGTGTGGTATAATGACACTAACCTCTAGGTCTTGGTGTCCCACTGATCCTGAACGATACCGAAACAGCTTCGCCATCCATAACAGACATCATCGTGTCAACGGGACGTGAAACAAACATCGCAGGTTTACCCAAATCATCGAATTTACTTAATGGTATGACTTCAACATTGGCTATTGTATCAACATGGCCATGGTCATTGCTAACGCGACAAACGTAAGTACCAGCCTCCGATTCTGTTGCTTCCGGTAATACGAGTGTATAGATTCCTGATTCGGCAAATGTGCGAACTTTTTTCGATGAAACGGGTTCTGTCTTTTCTCCTTTTTCTCTAAGCCAAGTAACTTTCGGTGTTAATGTGTCTGAAAAAATTCATGTATTGTACAGGATTTCATCTGATTATGAAATATGAAAACATGTCAAAAAATCATCAAGTATATTGATATCTGAAAAATAAAGAAGTGCAGACCTTTAATTTCTACTTGAAGGGCAATAGTTCCACCAGCTGGTACTTTATGATCCGTTAGAGTTGATGATATTTTTGGGAGCTTTTCTCGATCCTTGCCAAAGTATTTTGTCCGATCGTCTAAAACGTAATCGCGTCTTCTGGAACGGAGTCTTTGAATCTCAGCACCTGAGAAATCTAGAAATCATCATGAGAACTTCAGATTGATCTGATCAGATTCGCATAACTTTCCAATTCGTAGCAATTGAAATTACCGTCAAAATGCACCATATGCCGCACCCAATCTGTGTCACATTTATTTGTAAGTTTTCGAGAGGAATAACCAAATTTCGAAAGATCAGATTCCGAGCCTCTTAATATGCGAGAACTATCCTCAATCAAAGACCGTCCATAATGAAACCCGGTTGAATTTTTCTCATTTTTTGACAACAAATTGGAGGAGATTGATCTTCCACTCCTAAGACTTCCGAGCGCCAGTTCTCTTTCACTCCACTTAGATTTGCCTGAAATTGTTAACAACAAGTACAATCATTACTTATGCTAAATAATTTGAAGAAAATTGGAACCGCTTGAATAAAATGATCTCACCAGTCGGGTAAGCATCCAAATTCGGTTTTCGCGTTGGAGAATCGTAGACTGAATAAACTCTCACGGTAGCTTCTGTTGAGGATTGCCCGTGCGAGTTTTGAGCTACACACGAATAGTATCCAGAGTCCTGTAATTCTGCACTAGTTATCTCCAAAGTAGCCATTCCATTCTCATATTTAGCATGTTCGTGGCCACTATAACGAATTCGATCTCCATTTTTTGTCCAGTACACTTGAGGCTCAGGATGTCCGAGCGTAGTGCACATTAATCGCATATGAGATCCCTCTGCTACTGTACAATTCATCAATTTGGTACAAAAAGTGGGGCACTTTCCTCTCTGTAATGATATCATTGAGAAGATTTGAAAAGGTGGAAGAATATCAGAATCAAATTGTTGCAATGATTCATTCTCATCCAAAGACGACTTATGTGATTTCCCCAGAATCATTGGTTTCTACATTACTGCCAGTCAGGCACTCCAAAACATTTGGGCAGCGAAAATTCGAATCTATATTGAATATGAGCAATTCAATAGCTACTGAATTCGCTATACTTAGCACTGAGATTTGCCAACAACAGATCTTAGAAATAGATTCCAAAATAGTTCTTGATCGAGTTCATGCATTTTCTCAATCTGCTCGAGTAGGGGAAGTATATTTCATCGTCCCCAAGGATGTAGATATATTTTGAGTTCATCTCCATATTGCACTCTCCCAAAAAATCCTAGAGGTAAGTCGTGTGTGACTTCTATTATAATATCAAAATGTATTTGTTGGTGCGAATCGCAAAAGGAACCGTAGTGCTTCTGAATGCAACGAACTCATAAATTGTCCCATGATTGCCTCGTTGAGGCAGTCATGGAATTTGATAGGCGCTGAAACTAATCGATCTTCAATCAACAGGAGTTCTCTAAAAGTGAATCGAGAGTATGGGAAATGGAAGGGTTAGAAGGTAAGCAGCACCATGTTCTCTTGATCCTTTAGAATGGACGCTAGGATATGCTCTTCATAAATGATATGGGTGTTGTAAATTCACTTCCAGCGACTTGAATGACATGCGTAGAATACATTGTATCAATATGAAAGAACTCACACTTGCCCGCCTATTTCTTGTAAAATGCTCTACATCTGGGATGCCTTCGTAAATAGCGGCAGCATTCCTGGATTCGAATCTCCGACGAGAACGGTTCAGTGATAAAGTGTCTGATACAGACAATGAATGATCACTTGAATGGAATGACTTATGAGAAAGTGGTGATAGATTTGAAAGTCTCTTATAGCCAGTATACGATCCATCGTGAACTAGCTTCCTTGAATCTAATTCCAAATTAAGCGAAGAAAGAGGGCTGGCACCATATCGGTTGCGATAATCAAGATAACCCATCGACTTATTGAGTGATGGTAGATCAGGAACACTAGTTCCTTTCGAATAATGAAGATGATTCGGTTGTACATCAGTGCATGGTCGAAATGGATCTCTCGATTTTGACCCATATTCACGATCAATTCTGGAATGCATTTGGATCTTATCTGTAAGATAAGGTTGACATCAGTCTTACTCTATCGTGATTTGTAGTCACGGACTTCGAGTTATCAGAAATATTATCTCACCTCTCATTATGGCAGTATTTGGGAGATATTCAAGGTCTCGGTGGCTTTTAAAATGATTGGCTTCTTTGATTGCATCACTCAATATAGGTCTCTCTATTGTCGATCTCCACAACTCTTTCGAAATTGATGTGTCGTCACTTGTTCGTGATGAAATGTACTTTGATTGTTCATACGAAGTCGAATCCACTTCGAGTTTTGGCAGCATTGATCTCTGAGATGCATGTGTAGTTGCTGATTCAACTCGAGAATCTTTCTCTCGCCTCAGATCACTCTGGATTGAGTCAGATTTCACTTTTTTGTGATCTGAATGATCATTAAGATACTTCATTCCCTCATCGACAGCTGTGCAATGACGACGAATGGAGCTGGAAGTTTCGACGTCTTTCAATTTGGATTCCTGAATATTGTCTGGCGTCTCATAAGTCTCTGAGAGCTTTGCTCTGTTTGCTGCCGGCGTTTCTCTCAATTTTTTGATGTGCGCTTGTTCTTGGTCTTGAGAAGAAGCCTTTCGTGTATATTTTAGATTTGGACTAGCCTGAATATCATTTTGGGGATTCCCACTGCCAACTACTTCAACATTTTCTTTTTCTGTTGAAGGTGAATCGCTGAGGCTCGTGTCACACCCGTTGTGAGTCGTGGAGATTATATTGCTGCTCTCTGATTTTGCTAGGATCTGCTTGTTTCGATCAGTTGCGACTGGCGAGTCAATTGACAAAGATGTATAATTTTTGGAATTATCATGATCGATGAGGGAACCTACCGAATCACGCAATTGTCTCAAAGGTTCCACTAGAGATATCAATGAATCCACCATTCCATCGCGGCCTGTCTCACTACTTGCGGGAGAAGACATTTGATGGTCACTATTGCAAGTTGCTATCAAAGATCCGAATTTCCCCAACGAAATTATGAGCTCTTGTAGAATTGATGAGCTTTCTCCTTGATTGATTTCTAACTTACAGTCAAAAACATCCTCAAAAATAATTATAGAAGTCTGTAAGTCTGTCAAAGCCTGGTGAATACGGGGACTTTTGATCTTCCTCGTCTCTAAACCCGTAGCCGTTGCATGACTGTCATGGGGATCAAGAACATCTGCGATAGCTTTCTTCAACTCTATCAGGGGTTTCGTGATGGAAATAATGACTTGCTCCGGCCTAAGAAATGAATTTGAATGGATTTGACCCGATGCGATTTGTTGCAGGATGAGTAATACCGTCTCGTTATGGCTTATTGTAGGCATTTCCTGCGGTAAGCTACTTCCCTGGACACTCACAGGAAGCTTGGTTCTGCTGTTATTGCTTCCTTGGTCTAACCCGATGGGCTCTCCTTGGCAATGTTCCACATCTTTATTGATCGACTGATCTCGGTTGTTTTCAAATTCCTGTCCTTCTCGTTGCATCTTTGAACGAGCTTCCGCTTCTACCTGTTGCTTTCTTCCCTCTTCCACGAGTTTAACTCGCTCGTCTTCGTGACCACTAATCTCTTCTTCCAAACGGTGTCGTTGGCGACGATCGGTTCCTTCCTCGGAACCTTTCTCTTCCTTTTCCATCCCTTTACATTTGACCTCTTTCTTGTCCGTAGCTGAACGATCTTCTTCTGCTTCTTCCTTACGTTCCTCTTCCTCTTTTTCTCTTTTCACTCGTTCTTCCTCCTGACACTTGGCTTCTTGTTCTGAACGTTCTAACTCAAGACGGCGAGCCTGATTTTGCTGCTGCTTCTCTTCCTCTTCCAGACGCTTGCGTTCTTTTTCATTCCGTTCCCTCTCCAGGCGAGCTTCTTCTTCCTTGCGTTTCTGTTCCTCTTCCTCGCGTTGGACTCGTTCAGCCTCCAGACGCTTAGTTTCTTGTTCTAAACGCTCTTTTTCGGTACGATCTGCCTCTTCTTGCTCGCGTTTTTTCTGCTCTTCCAGACGCTTGCATTCTTCTTCATTCCGTTCCCTCTCCAGGCGAGCTTCTTCTTCCTTGCGTTTCTGTTCCTCTTCCTCGCGTTTGACTCGTTCTCCCTCCTGAAGCTTAGCTTCTTGTTCTACACGCTCTTTTTCGATGCGATCTGCCTCTTTTTGCTGGCGCTTCTTCAGCTCTTCTAGACGCTTGCATTCATCTTCTTTCCGTTCCCTCTCCAGGCGAGCTTCTTCTTCCTTGCGTTTCTGTTCCTCTTCCTCGCGTTTGACTCGTTCCTCCTTCTGACGCTTAGCTTCTTGTTCTAAACGCTCTTTTTCGGTACGATCTGCTTCTTCTTGCTCGCGCTTTTTCTGCTCTTCCAGACGTTTGCATTCTTCTTCATTCCGTTCCCTCTCCAGGCGGGCTTCTTCTTCCTTGCGTTTCAGTTCCTCTTCCTCGCGTTTCACTCGTTTTTCCTCCACACGTTTAGCTTCTTGTTCTAAACGCTCCTGCTCAATACGATCAGCCTCTTCTTGCTGACGCTTCTTCTGCTCTTCCAGACGCTTGCATTCTTCTTCTTCCCGTTCCCTCTGCAGGCGAGATTCTTCTTCCTTGCGTTTCTGTTCCTCTTCCTCGCGTTCTACTTGTTCTTTCGCCTGACGCTTAGCTTCTTGTTCTAAACGTTCTTTTTCGATACGATCTGTCTCTTCTTGCTGGCGCTTTCTCTGCTCTTCCAGACGCTTGCATTCTTCTTCATTCCGTTCCCTCTGCAGGCGGGCTTCTTCTTCCTTGCGTTTCAGTTCCTCTTCCTCGCGTTTTACTCGTTTTTCCTCCACACGTTTAGCTTCTTGTTCTAAACGCTCCTGCTCAATACGATCAGCCTCTTCTTGCTGACGCTTCTTCTGCTCTTCCAGACGCTTGCATTCTTCTTCTTCCCGTTCTTTCTGCAGGCGAGCTTCTTCTTCCTTGCGTTTCTGTTCCTCTTCCTCGCGTTCTACTTGTTCTTTCGCCTGACGCTTAGCTTCTAGTTCTAAACGTTCTTTTTCGATACGATCTGTCTCTTCTTGCTGGCGCTTTCTCTGCTCTTCCAGACGCTTGCATTCTTCTTCATTCCGTTCCCTCTGCAGGCGGGCTTCTTCTTCCTTGCGTTTCAGTTCCTCTTCCTCGCGTTTCACTCGTTCTTCCTCCACACGTTTAGCTTCTTGTTCTAAACGCTCCTGCTCAATACGATCAGCCTCTTCTTGCTCACGCTTCTTCTGCTCTCCCAGACGCTTGCATTCTTCTTCTTCCCGTTCCCTCTGCAGGCGAGATTCTTCTTCCTTGCGTTTCTGTTCCTCTTCCTCCCGTTCTACCTGTTCTTTCGCCTGACGCGTAGCTTCTTGTTCTAAACGTTCTTTTTCGATACGATCTGTCTCTTCTTGCTGGCGCTTTCTCTGCTCTTCCAGACGCTTGCATTCTTCTTCTTCCCGTTCCCTCTCCAGGCGAGCTTCTTCTTCCTTGCTTTTCTGTTTCTCTTCCTCGCGTTTGACTCGTTCCTCCTCCACACGCTTAGCTTCTTGTTCTAAACGCTCCTGCTCAATACGATCAGCCTCTTCTTGCTGACGCTTCTTCTGCACTTCCAGACGCTTGCATTCTTCTTCTTCCCGTTCCCTGCGAGATTCTTCTTCCTTACGTTTCTCTTCCTCTTCCTCGCGTTTGACTCGTTCCTCCTCCTGACGCTTAGCTTCTTGTTCTAAACGCTCCTGCTCAATACGATCAGCCTCTTCTTGCTGACGCTTCTTCTGCTCTTCCAGACGCTTGCATTTTTCTTCTTCCCGTTCCCTCTGCAGGCGAGATTCTTCTTCCTTGCGTTTCTGTTCCTCTTCCTCGCGTTCTACTTGTTCTTTCGCCTGACGCTTAGCTTCTTGTTCTAAACGTTCTTTTTCGATACAATCTGTCTCTTCTTGCTGGCGCTTTCTCTGCTCCTCCAGACGCTTGCATTCTTTTTCTTCCCGTTCCCTCTCCAGGCGAGCTCCTTCTTCCTTGCTTTTCTGTTTCTCTTCCTCGCGTTTGACTCGTTCCTCCTCCACACGCTGAGCTTCTTGTTCTAAACGCTTCTGCTCATTACGATCAGCCTCTTCTTGCTGACGCTTCTTCTGCTCTTCCAGACGCTTGCATTCTTCTTCTTCCCGTTCCCTGCGAGATTCTTCTTTCTTACGTTTCTCTTCCTCTTCTTCGCGTTTGACTCGTCCCTCCTCCTGACGTTTAGCTTCTTGTTCTGAACGCTCCTGCTCAATACGATCAGCCTCTTCTCGCTGACGCTTCTTCTGCTCTTCCAGACGCTTGCATTCTTCTTCTCCCCGTTCCCTCTGCAGGCGAGATTCTTCTTCCTTACGTTTCTCTTCCTCTTCCTCGCGTTTTACTTGTTGTTCCTTCTGACGCTTAGCTTCTTGTTCTAAACGCTCTTTTTCGGTACGATCTGCTTCTTCTTGCTCGCGCTTTTTCTGCTCTTCCAGACGTTTGCATTCTTCTTCTTTCCGTTTCCTCTCTAGGCGAGCTTCTTCCTCCTTGCGTTTTAGTTCCTCTTCCTCGCGTTTGAATCGTTCTTCCTCCACACGCTTAGCTTCTTGTTCTAAACGCTCTTGCTCAATACGATCAGCCTCTTCTTGCTGGCGCTCCATTTCCTCTTCCAGACGCTCGGTTTCTTCTTCCTCCCGTTCTTGCTCCAGGCGAGGTACTTCTCCCTTGCGTTCCTCTTTCTCTTCCACGCATCTAACTCGTTCTTCCTCCAGATGCTCAGGTTCTTGTTCTGAATGCTCTTGACCAACGGGTGGAGTTTCTCCTCCCTCATAATCTTCTCCTGCTCTGGAACGCTCATGTTCAATCCTATCCCGGCTGCTTTCTAGACGAACTCCTCCCATCTTGCTCTCCGCTCCTGCTCCCTCGTTTTTAGCTGGCTTTCCATCCTCTCGCTCAACTCCCTCGTCCCCACGCCCCTGCTCAATCCTTGCAATCACCCCCTCATTACGTTCCTCTCCCTCCTCCACCCGTTTACCTTCTGTATCCTTCCGTTCTATCCCCACATGAACTCGTTCTTGCTTCTCGCCTTTCACCTCATTTCCCTTTTGTTCAGCTCGTTCTGGTTTCCGTCGCTCATATTCATCTTCCAACTGTTCTCGCTCACTACGATCATATTTCTCCACCTCATGCCTTTCCTCTCCTCCGAAAACTTCATGTTCCTCCATTGTCTGTTCCATCTCTGAACCCAATTCTCTCCCCATCTCAAATTTCTCTCCCTCCGCCTCAACTCCAGCACGGTCCCCTTCCTGAATCTGCACTTTTCGTTCCAGAATTTCTCGCCATCTACTCTCATTCTCTTCTACCTCGCATTTTCTTTCATCTCCAATCTGCTTTCCCTCCCCGTCTCCGCATTCCATCGCCACAGGGATACTTCCTCGATCTTTGAATTCTTCGTTCCTCCCCTCCCGTTCGTCACGTTCTCCCTTCTGACTCCCAGCCTCTTGTTTGAATTGTCCGCTTCCACCCATATCTGCTCCTTCCACTTGAGTTTGCATTTCTCTCCCCGATTCTCCACCTTCGCCCCCTTCGTCTCTCTTTCTCTCCTGGCTCCTCTGTACATTCGTCTGCTCTCGGTCCCCCGGATCGCGTGTTTCGTTGCCCCCCTCTTTCTTCCGTCTCACTCTCTCACTTTCAAGTGATTCCTCATCAGTTTTCTCGTTTCCCACCTCATCTAGCAGTTGAAGAACTCCTGAGTTTTTTCGTAATAAATCTCGCGCTTCCGTCTCCCCCCCTTGCCGGAGTTGGACAGTATTTTTCTGACTGTTTGTGTCCTGATTGACTCCTTGAATCTCGTACTTCCCCATCTCCTGAATCTGACCTTGTCCTGAAGAATCAATGTGCTTAGTCTCGTGGTTTTCCTCTGCTCCTTCGAGATCCACTATGAGTTCGTCAGTGTGCACCTGTCCCTCCATGTACATTGAAGTTGATTCCTCTCTCAAGAAGTTCTTTGTTCGATCTTCAACACAACTCAAAATACCCCCAATTGTTACTCGAGATTCTTCGTTTTCTCGCGTCGAATGCTCTCGGGTTTCGATATTATCAGGAGGAACTTTGGCGTGATGCTCTACAATAGAACTCAAGCACTCTTTTAATTCGTGGAGGGGCACAATTAAAGTCTTGAGTGCCCTAGCCATACTAGTGCTCTCTACCACACCCTCACTCTCAACGAATCCATCCACAGATGTCAGACTCTGGTGAGGCATAGGGAGATGCTCTCCCAAGGATTCCAATGAAATTGCCAAATTCTGTAACGCAGGTAAACACTTTTCTTGCCAGGATAATGGTGTTATCATCTGCGATCCGTCATTCACAACTTCTTGCATATTAGCTATTGCTGATTTCAAATCTTCCAAGCGATTGAGAACAATGAGATCTTCAGAATATTCTTGTTCTGAACCATGACTTATACTATTCTCAAAGGAGTCCTGAAGAATCGAGATAACAGACTCTTGGAGGTTTTCGAGAGGTTCGTATATAATGGACCAGAATGCTTTCACACTATCTTGCCTGTCACAAAGAAGTTTGGAAATGGATTCGATGACAAATTGAGTTTCTAATTGGGAACTTTCAGTAGTTGGCAGTATTATGTTCTCCGATGCTCGCCCCAACTCCTGTATTTGATCCGTCTGTGATGCTCCAATGCGATCAACTACATCGTTCTCTTTGATCGACAACTCTTCGCCTGCTACCTGTAGCATAGTGACGCTCTCAGTTTCTCGTTTAGATACTTCGATGAATTCATCTACAATCGTCTCAACAGTAGTGAGGATCATTGGCATTGTCTCATCTCGTCTCTGCTCGTTCTTCCCATGTCGTAGTATGCACGGATCTGATGGCTCGTCGGGGAATGATCGGATAACAGAATCCTCAATCTCATTGCTTTTGGTGGACAATGCTTGAGGGTTATCCTTGGATCCGATTGATGATTCATTTATCTTATCCATAACTCCATTGAAACAAACAGACACTGCATGAAGAGTCTCAATCATCGATGCCTTATCATCGAAACTTTCATCCGTCAAATTCTCTTCAAATATAGCCAGAATCGTGCCAAAATTTGAGGTACATTCGCCGAATCTACGTAACTTGGCATTGTCACTCGGATCAACAATATTTGTACTAAAATTGATTGACTCTAATGACTGGAGTAACCTTTGAATTGGGTATAAAAACCCTTCAATGATCGCTTCTTCGTCGAGGTGTTGATCACTTGCTTGTGAGAATTGAGCCTGAGCCCAACTGATCTGCTGTGATAAGATATTTAAAGGCTCTTCCATACATTGTAGTATAGTTTCACTTATCTGTTCCTTCAGGATCGTGATTCCTACTTGGAGATCTTGCAGTGGCTCAGCCAATCGTTGTTTCAAGGACTCCAAGTAACTATCCTCACGAACGTAACAAGTTTTACTGAAAGAAGGAAATGTTTCGCATATAGTCATGTGCAATTGATGATCATTCGATACAATAGGTGGATGAGTCACCTGAGTTGATTCTGGGCCAGTGCTAAAGCAGAGTCGAGATCATTCACTGTAGACATGATCATTCTTTCAAACGCAGTCACAACTCCTTTGCTCTCAATTTCAATTCTCATTTGCTCGATACCAAATCTCACACCCTCGACACCACGTAAAGTTACATTTTTCCGCCTGTCAAATAATCCGTTTTCTGCGATCGAGGTTCTGCGACTGTTCCTCACTACTGTTAATGAGCTCTGTAGTTCTACCAAGGGCTCTATCAGGTGCTTGAATAATAGAACTGCTCTTCCCTGGGAATCATCTGAATTCTCATTAGAACCCAATACAAGGAATAACTCCTGAAGTACATCTCTAAAATCACTGATCGGCTCATCTAATACGTTGGCGATGTCAAGACCCATCGAACTTTCATCGACGGCATCCGAAGAAATTTCCTGAATCTTCTCTTTGATGATATCCAGAGAATTCGATATATCGCGTAGGATACTTAGAGACTCTCGACGTAAGTTCACTTCATCGAGAGCGATAGGAATTTGAGTTTCTATTTCTTCCAGAGCCCGAGCCATCGCATCCAGACTAACTCGACTAGAGGTTTCATCGCTCTCAACCGTATGTGAGTGAGCTTCCAATGCTAATTGAAGAACATTGAACTCGATAGCTCGGATTGGTTGATCCAAACGGCTCAAAAGTAAGACTTCCGAAGGTCCATGGTCTTGAGTTTGAGCCAAAGCTTCACGAATTTCTAGAATAGGCTGCAACAATCGTTTCAAAGACAATGAAATCCTCTCAGTACTTTCGTGAGATTCAGCAATGGATGATTCCGAATTTACATCAGAGATCTCTAAAGCAATCTGAGAAACATTTGAGCGAACAACTAGTATAGTCCTCCGCAAATTTTCGAGGGCCCCTGCCAAACGTGAAACTGGATGAGGTGTGGTGACTGAACCTTGTTCAAACTGATCCAAAATCTCAAGAATTTCTTGTTGAATCTGATCGAGGGAATGCGATATCATCGACGCAAATTCCTCTCTTGAATGAATCGCGTTCTTCTCGGACATCTTACCGGTCTTAACCTCAAAATCACCAGGAGTATCCAGTGGTATGTCATATGCTAGATCAACAGGAGACTCGGTTATATCGTTGATTCCAGTGGAATTTTGGCTCTCGCTCTCTCTCCCTCCAAAATATTGAGAATCTTGTGAGGCACGCACGCTCTTTATAGTTGCCCTATCTGATACATCATCGGGTTGTACTTCTAAGGACGAGTAACTTTCAGGGTCAATATCAAGTCGTTCTTCTACCGCATTTTTTGTCACGCCTAATATATTGACTTCTAATGATTTCTTTGAGAGACGAATCAGATCAATTATCTCCACGACCATTTCAACTGGATGATTATGCACTGAGATTTTCTCGACAATAGACTCCAACCTGGAATAGAAACGATCATCTCAATACCCCAGAAGCAATCTTATGAATGGGAACTTCTGTGAAAGATAGTGTACCTCTGCAAAGGCGCGAATAAACTTGAGATCAAACTCACTTCCATTGGAATACTTTCTTTAGTCCCAAGGAAAATTTGTAGCTCTTGCAAAGGCTTCTTCAGTGTTGATAATTGAGCTACTATATCAGCGAAAAGCACTCCATCTGTACTTACTATCTGATCAATAGCTATAGCGGCGTTCCCTATATCTTGTCTCAGAGCACCTATTATCTCAAAGATGGGGGCTATTTCGACATTTTCCTTTGGGTGCCCTGAATTATCAATGATATTTGCCAACTCAAAATGTACCTCTCCTAGTTCAGCAGGAATTTGCAACGTTCTAATCTTTTCTTGAAAATCTTCTGCGAATTCAAAGCTCTCATTCCTGGCAGATTCATCATAAAGACCTTCGTGGCCCCGATTGGACGTTATTGATGATACTTTAGATTCTAAATCCTCCAGAATTCTTAAGGTTGCGTCAAACAGATCCACCACTCCATCACTTTCGTCTGTACCTCTTGAGGAATCAATCACTCTGTCAATAACGCGTCGTAATGAATTTAGCGGGTCACTAATACTCTGTATAATCAATAATTCCTCAGGAGCGTGATCTAAAGAGACAGCTGATTGTAAACCGATCAGTGGTTCTTTCAGGTTAATAAGTGCAGTGACTGCATCTTCTTTCCGAAGAGTTGTTGTCTTGTGTACAGCGTAAGATACTGCATCCCGGAGATCCGCCAAGCTAGATGCAAGTTCCGATGTTTGGAATACAGTCATTTCCCCCTCTTCGGCAATCTTCTGAACTTCATGGAGGATCGTATCAAATGCAGTTTGAGCATCTATAAGAGGATCAAGAATTAACTCCGATAGATCGGCTCCGAATGTTGTCTCAAATTTATTCCTGTTTGATTTTGGTAAAACTTCAGTCGCTGCAACTAAGGAAGTTTTTAAATTAATGACAAAATTCGTTCTGTAATCACTCTCATAACCTTCCAATGCCACAACAAGAGCATCTAATCGCGAGAGAACTTCATTAACTGACTCAGACATGCTTCCCTCCCAATCAAAAAGTTCTCTGGACATCTTTCTCCCGATAACATATTGTGACGATCTTTCTAAATCTTCCAGCGGTCTGGCCAGAGATTCTACCAAGACAGCGTCTATGTTTTCTGTCCATCCACCAAACTGGAATGATGTAAACAATTCATATTAGTTCAAGGAACAGAATTTATCGTGGATAAATCGTATGGGAATATCATGATTCAAGTCGATTTGAGGTATGCTCATCCCTTACTAAATCATGGATGTAATAACACAAGTGAAGACAATTTTGATTATTAGATTGGTAAGGAATACGGTCTGAACTTATCTCACCTGATTTAATGAAATACTGTTGAGATAATCATCCAAGATCTGATGCATGTTTCGAAGAGCAGTTGCCATTGCTGGATCAGTTGTATCATCCATGATCTTTAATGTCTCTCCGAACCTGGAAATTGTTCGGATTGTCCGATCTAAGACAACTGGGCTTTCACAAATATTCCTACCGGAAAGCTCGAACTCTAGTTTAGCCAATCCCATCAATATTTCATCAACCGGGTCAACTAACGATTCCAAAATCGACAAATTCACCATGTCATAATCGCCACCTCCGTCACGTTTCATCAATTCCAATCCCCTTAGTAACTCTTCGGTTGGGCCACCAATAGTCTCTAATATCGATATTCTGACGCTTTGTAAAAATGACTTGTCCCCTGTATTTTCCAGAGCTTTTGTCTCGATATCAGCAATCAACTCACAAAGACTTTGGATAGGATTGATGATATTGTCATTCACAAACATATCGATCAAATTTTCATTTTCGTGAAAAATTTCTGAATCTGTGAGAGCCTCCTTGATCACTAATACTGGTTCCAAAATTTTTCTCAAAACGTCTACCATTCTCTCCTTGTTGCTTTTGGAAGATGATCTAGAACCTTCATCTTCATCGTCTGGTGGTAATATGTCTTCATCCAGGATTGCTTCTTTTTCGTCATTCAATGTGCCAGCAGATGACTCTTCAGAGCTTCCTTTCTCTTCGAGTCTGCGTTTCTTCTTCAATTTCTTCTCACCTTTGAGTTTTTTCTTTGCTATACCGGATGCAGAGTCAATAGACGAATCTGCGTTTTCAAGACTAGAACCACCACTCATGATTCTCTTTCTCTGTTCCTTAGATTTATCAATATCCATTGCAACATCCTCGAATTGGGCATGTCCTGATGATAGAGCATCATCAAATCTCTCACTATCTGCATTTTTATCAATGAGTATCGTTGGCTCCTTCGCACTGTGGTAGAATTCCAATTCTTGTTGTTCCTGGAATTTTTCCAAAGTACTACTTGATCTCCGACGCGAAGGTCGTATTGGAACCTTCGTGCTATCATTAGATGCAGTTAAAAGTTGTGAAGACAGAGAATTTCCATCTATCATGGACATATCTTCAAAATCAGCCTCGGTACGTAAATCCTCATCATCTCCAGCACTAACGAAATAATCTGGGGATACATCAATGACAACCGCCTCCATGAGTAAGTTTCCAGATGTAGACGTTTCTTTGACGAATCGCATCGGTGGTAATTCTACAATATTATGCTCTGAAACGTAGAAATGTATATTAAGGACTCTAAGATAACGAATTCTTTGAGTATTTTTTCTTTGTTTTTCTTATCTTATGAAAATCTCTTTCAATATTCAAGATGTAATCCTAAATACCTGTCACATGTTCCGAGAGCTGATCTGCATACATTTCAACGATTTGTAATGCTTCTTCCTCGGTTAAATCAGGGGTCTCATAAAGGCTTACAGAAATTTCTTTTCCTTCAAAACTGAATGAAACTTCACCTCGATCATCTATGGTCACGGAATGATCTGTTTGGGCTGTATCCAGAAGTTGCGATGTTCTTTCCTCATGAATTGTGGATAATGAAAGATTCCTTGCTAGCTCTCGTTCGTCATCAATGTGGTTAATGAGTGGTTGATTAGAGCTAAGTACTTGTGGTGATGAAACGCGATCTGTAATCATAGTTCGAAGAAATTGTATTCCATTCCACAATTAATCTCACTATATCATGGATCCTGATTCAATGATCCAAATTTCTATAATGATCCCTGCCGATACATGGAAGGCGTGAATATTTTACCTTCAAATCCTAAGAGAGCTGCCGAACTGCTCTCTGTCCCCATACAGTTGGTTGCTTCGCAAGTATAAGTACCCAGACAACACGTTCCATCTTGACCAGAGATAATTCTATGAATATCTCCAGGTTTGAGTTCTTCTCCATCCTTATACCACTTCAGTACGGGCTGTGGTACCCCTATAACCTTACATTCAAGATTCACGGCACCTTCGTCAGACAAAATAGCACGTAAATTTTCTAAGAACTTTGGTTTCTTATAGTGTTTTGGAATGGTGAGTTTTAGGAAACAAGACGTGATACTTTGACCGAAATCATTGCTAGCGACACACTTCCATTCTGCTTGATCAAAAAATTCAAGCCGTTTGACTTCCAAATGACAAGTGCCAAGACTTTCTCGATCAATGTAATACTTTCCTTCGCTCGATATTGGCTGATCGTCGCGGAACCATGCCAGATTGGGTTCTGGCATCACGCTCACTGAAATACGAGTTTTTTTTCATCAATTTCCATAAGAGAAACGTATGTTGAGTGATGAGTATATTTCTTAATGCAAATACCTTGAACAGTGAACTTGAAATTTTCTAATATTTTCGCTTCAGTACTTCTAAGACCTCTGATGAATTTCGGTGGCTGATTTGTGGTCAAAAGTTGTAACCGTTCTTCTTCATTAAGTTGATTCTGGATATCTTCTACGGTTAGTTCTGCTAAACTTTTAGCCTCTCCCATGCAATTCTTTGCAATGCAGCAGTATGAACCTTTAATCAAATTCTTCAGAATTGGTTGATTTGCAATTAATCACATCAAGTGTATGATTTCTTACCTAAAGAGTTTGTTCCTGTCAGTTGATAAACATCGCCTGGTTTTAACTCTTGTCCATCTTTGAACCATCGCAATAATGGTGTTGGAAAACCAACGACCTTGCACTCGAATGATACGAGACCCTCTTCCGTCAATACTGCTTTCAAACTTTCCATAAACCGAGGTTTCCTATAGTTTTTTGGAACTGTCGAGAAAGTTATTGGGTTTATAAGAATTTTTACGTTCAATCTTTCCAAAAGTTATCGATCATTCCTATTGGATTGAATCGGTTGATAATAGATACTAACTGGACATTGCGACGTAACAAGTCGTGAATTGTTTCACATTTTCGTAACTTGTTGCGACACATTTCCATTCCCCTTCATCAACAGCTTCGACAGGTTTCACGTAGATAGAATACCCGCCTGAACCATCCTCCGCAGTTTTGTAACGATCACTATTTTCGATACGTCCTTCTTTATTGTACCAAGTGATATCTTTTGGCCATGGTGGAACTTGGACTATGATACAGATAACAGAAATCATAACATTGGTACTAGAATCACAAATGATTGACAAAAAAATGGACCGAAAAATAGCTTTCTTTCCCCGTGAAAGTACAAAATTTTGTAGATTACTTCACATTCTATGATGAAAAATTTTCGCATGGAAGTCAAATTAAGACATGATATGCACTATCTGAAAGTAAATGATGTATTGTTCACCTTGACATTTCAATAGAAGGCTTTCCCCAATCTTACACGATTCATCTCTGAGAATTTTGTTGAATATTGGTGGATCTCCTGTGATTAATTTATCAGCTGGCTTAAGAGATCCTTCTCTACTACCTCTTCCAGCAACATGCACCTTAGAAGATATTAATTTAAAATCACGAATGGGTCACATATGGCGCTCTCGATCAATTTCAAAGCTTTCACATACCCGCGATGACGAATAAGCAGTTCCCATGCAGTTTACTGCTTCACATGTGTACGTTCCCAAAGATGTAGGATCATTCGGATTAGCAGTTAAAGCAAAAACATCACCGGCTTTTATTTCTTTGTCATCTTTGAACCATTTGAGGACTGGTGTCGGAACTCCGATCACTTTACATTCTAGAGATACAGTGCCTGTTTCCGTTAGCAGTGCGCATAGTTCACTTACAAACTCTGGCCTTTTGTACGCCTTTGGAACTGAAAATGTGGTTTGATAAATACTGGTTAAAAATTCTAAATGACTTGTTTTGAGGGTACATTTCAGGAAAATCTCTACACGTTGTGATACGCCATCTTGATGAAAATTAGGATTAGATCACACAGATTGAGGGTTTGAAGTGATGTGAAGTCATTCAATTTCGAAAACCAAACAGTATTAGCTATCCTGATGATTCTTGTCGGAGTACAAACTCCAGTTACTGAATGATTCTATAAGGAATTATTGTTTTGTTCTCTATACGGATGCAATGACCGCGAGTTCCCTCATGAAATCAATAGAAAGACTCAATCCTGTTCATGTATTGGGAATATATTGAAGCTACATAAGATGCAAGTGATCATAAAAGTCTTTGAGAACCGTTATGAGTTGGATGCAATTTTTGTGTAATTATTTTGTGTCTGGTCATGAAGTCTGAAAGAAGCTGAGCATACCGATGACATTAAGATGAGAAGTACAGGAAGATCTGCCAGATCGATTTTCTGCCATGCACGTCCAATGGCCTTGATCCTCCACCGTGACCGGCGCCACGTCCACACAGAAGAAGTTACCTTCGTGAACGAATGAGAAACGTGGGCCTGCTTGAATAGCTTCATCGTTCCTGTGCCAACTCACCTGAAATCGAATTATCATCAGGAAATTGTACACATTTTCTTAGAATGGATTATATCGAATAGGATATTCATCGGAAGAATAAGTATGCTCTCATGTATTTCGTTTGCGACCCCATGAGTCTCTCGTACATCTCATCGATCGAAGGAGTTCCTCAAAAATAATTATTCAAACCTTCTTCCATTGAGGATTTACATCCACGTGTGTGAGAAAAATCATCAGGTCCTCTGTTGTATGGACCGTTGTTTCAAACTAAAGCAAATCTCGCCATTTCAGAATGGGGGCTTTAGAAATACTGCTATTCCATATGACTGAGGTTATCACAGATTGATATCAATCTGTCTATTCAAAATTCACAATTATGAACTATAAAAATCGATCAAACAATGTAATCCACCAGCTTGTTCATCACATAAACGTTACAGATAGTTGAAAGTATCAATAGCATCAATCAAAATCCACCCCTCAAACGGACAAACTAGGAATCGGGATTTCAATAGCGAGACGATTACAAGAAAAAGGTCACTTAAGAACTTATTAATCCGACGCACATTATTGAGAGGCTTTGGCAAACCAGTAAGAACAAAACACAGAAATTCTTTGATTTTAGAGATATTCAAGCCTCTTAAAAAAAAAATCTCGGAATCCAGCCATTTTGAATCGTTTCCAGACAGGTGACTTACTATCCTAACGAGAATGCGGAAGAGTGAAAGTTTCCTTTGAGAGTTAAGAATGGATGTTGAGGAACGAAAGGCATTGAACTCTAATTACATTTATCTAAGTCTGTTTCTCGCCTGGGCGAATTTATTGAGACCACTCCAGAGTCTATCGTATTTGCAGTGTAACTGCTCAGATCTATCTTGGTAAATCACACTGTTCACCAATAAAACTAACATCGAAGCCGCTAAAGTCCATGACTATTCTAGTGAGTTTCTAGGAATACTTCTTACAGAATCCCAACAAGGTTCACATTTTGTCACGTACATTCGGTCGAAAGACAACTCATCAAAGAAACCTATACGGTTAGTAGGTAATTATGAATCAAGATATGGTCTTTTCCAAAGATAACGAAAAGTGTAGGCCAAAACTTTGATCCTAGCAATATATATTTGAAAAAATCCTGTCGCCTTGATTAATTCCCTAATAGATCATCCCACTCTGAGTTGATACACAAACATAGACTGACAGCAATCAGGCTAATTTGAACTTGAAACATAGGAATTCATTCGAGATGAATTATTTACCTTTGGATCAGTATTACTTCGTATTTCGACGAGAAAACGAGTCCTGGTTCCGACTTTGACGGTAAGATCGGTAAGTCGTCGTAGGAAGAGGGGAGGATCACCCTCTTCCGTAAACGAGGGCTCGTCTATGCTCATGTGTACGCGTCTTGAAAACAATCGCTCGGATTCGTTGTCGTGGGGTAGCCTTTTAGCTATAAGAGCGTAATGGCCTGCGTCATCTCTGCTCGCGTGTTGTAGGGTCAGCTGTACCTTGTTGCCACGTGCCTCCACTCGAAATCGTTCGCACGGATAAGGTGCCTCTTCGCGGTGTCTGTTGGATTACAAAATTTGGGAATTAGTCTTTCATGAATTTTGTATGATGTAATTTTGAGTGAATTTTGCATAAATTAACTCTGTTAGGAAGCCAAAAAATATCTAAGCTGGTGGGGAATGCATGTATTCTTCGAAATCTCATTTTGAAGTAGAACTTTTTCTGGAAATTTTCGTGCTATCTGTATTTGGTTCAGGTAGCTAGGTCAATGAATTGAAAAGTATGGAAACTCCCGAGAAAATTTCACAAAGATATTTTTGCCACATTCCACATGAATTTGCCGTCGGACAAGTCCGAAAGTATGAAAACGAGATCATCTTTCTCATTTGCAATCAAGGCGGGCTTTAGATAGACTATGTGATTTCATTTATGCACTTGAAATTCCCATGATAGATCCAGCAGTGAATCAAAGATTTTCACTTAACCACTCAGTCATTCGAATTCTATGGCATCGTTCGGTAAATTGTCATGAAATTGGCATAGGAAGAATGTGACTTATTGAAAATTTGATAGTCATAGTTTTTTTGGCGAGCCCTCGACGTTTGGAACTTCTTGCAAAGATCCCTTAGGGAGCTTTGTAAAGGTAATACGAAGGAACCCATGTTGGTTTCTCATTTGATAGTCATGGTTTTTTTGGCGAGCCCTCGACGTTTGGAACTTCTTGCAAAGATCCCTTAGGGAGCTTTGTAAAGGTAATACGAAGGAACCCATGTTGGTTTCTCATGAATTTCCTGTTTGAATTTCTCAAACATCCTCAAAAGCGTAACATGAAAAAATTCTGGTGGAAATCCAAGTAGATTTTTCGTGTATTATTCAATTTTTTACGTGGATTTTCTCGAGAAATCTACGTTAATGTCTGTGCTTACATTCATGCGAATTGTCATTCGGCTTTTAAACTTGATTTTACGCCAGTACCCTTACATTCTTCCGAATATAACTCTGATTTGCTAAGTTTGCTGATAAATGAACAGAAATCACACCGAAAACGAACAGCCACGATTCAGGATCTTCGGACTCTTATTGTGATAGAGATCAGACCAGAGTTTTCTGTCATTAATTCATTGTTAAAAATCAGTGAGCTTGCGTCACTTGTACTCTAGATCTCAAAGATTTATTACAAAATCGGTCGAATTTTCATGATATTTACTCAAAAAACGAGCTTGCCACTCGTTTTGGACGTATCTTACTCGTCTGCAAGCACTGCTACCATATTCAGCAGGTCAAAATATGTTCGAGAAACACATTATGAGTATTCTAGACTTTTAGATCAGCTCCCGAGTCTCCCTCTTTTTTTGTACTTGCGTCGAACTGGTTACTTCCGTTTTCTCTCTCTTTGTTTCACGTACAAATTTTATCTTCGTAAACACATGAAAAATCGAGGCTCATGTAATCCCCGGAATGGAAACAAAATTATTGACCAAGATTTCATTTTATCCTACAAATAATTTCTTCAATTTTCTTGGAATTATGAACCATTCATAGATCAACTCATAAATGTACGAGTGAACGAACAAGATCTGTGAACAATATTTAAAGATTCAGAATCAACTCGATGCAATCCTTGGTAGAAATGTGACCAATTTTTTGGCCACCCATGCAATATATAGATATAGTGACAATGCAATTAGGTTAGACTTACAAGGGGAGACCACGGGATCCGGGTCACCAATCTCCCCCGAAATTTTTCTTCAGTTTTGTACTACCGAGAAGATGAAGAATCCAGAGTAACTCCGTCAAATGGGCCTCCTGTTCGAAGATACAGCCCATGACATTAACATTACCCATATAGGCCCATGTTAAAAAGTGATATATATAGATATACTGGCAACGCTAACGTTTTTGCTCGTAGCTCTGGACAGGAGGCCCATTTGACGGAGTTACTCTAGATTCTTCATATTCTAGGTGGCACAAAACTGTGAAAAAATTTTGGGGATGATTGGTGACCCGGACCCCGTGGTCCCTCCTTGTTAGTCAGTTTCTGGCCAAAAAATGCTCACAATTTCTGCCAGGGATTTCCAACTTTTTTGGAACTTGAGAGACCGTCAATGGAAGTATGATTGAAAATAAAAGTTTAAATTCCTGAAACCACTCTTTCGAAGAGGTTTAAGAATAGATCTCTATTTGAGTACCGTTTTCTCATACAGTTATTTCTAATCATTCTTTGACCATGACCTATTTGCCTCGGTACACCAACTCGGTAAAGTTTTGATCATTCTGCTATTCTCTAACATTCTCTTACTTTCGTAAAATACACGAATGTTGTCAGGCTTGAGACTGTGACGTTTAAAAAACGAATTGGAAAGTTACCAAAGCTTGGTTAATTATTTATGAAGATAAAAATGGCTGAAATGACTTTTCCAATCTATAAATAGTTACCAACATTTGCCAGCAGCTTATGTCATATTCAACAATGTATTCGATCATAGCTATGCGAAACGCATTATTTAGGAGTTAATGCTCTCGGAAAATTATTTGAGAATGAACATACAAGGAAACCTGTAAAATGAATTCTTTCTTATCTTAACAATTAAGATACATCAAATACGTTATTTTGGTATAGAAATAGTTTGAATATCTGCACGTGCCCAAATCTTGTCTCGACTGCAATAAATTACAGGCTGATAAGTATGTTTTTTTTTCTTCTTGCATGGAGGTTTCAAAATAAACTTAAGGTACGATGTCACCATCTGGTTTTCCAATTACCCTCAAGAACAAGAAAAAATTCACCTTTGTCCTGAACCATTTGGGAAATGTGCTAATTCAGTCAACACTTTCCCCTAAACAGATTTCGCTACTGCTCATAAAATAAGCTTTGCGAATCAAATTCCCACAAGCATCCAGGCATGTTCGATTCCAAGCAAAAATAGAACTGGAGGAGTTACTCCCTCAATACTCTATCGGCTGTATATTATACATCTTGAAGACCAAAATTACAAACTCCTTCAGCAAGCTCAATTATCCATTCACTAAACAAATATTACGTCAAAATTACCGATGCCGAGAATGTCGATTCGATTTCCAAATATGTTTCTTCTCTTTGTCGCATTTGCAGCACTTTCCTCCCATGACTTTTCACTCTCCGAAGTCGTTGATCTTCATGATCCATCGATCCGATCATCCACACGATTCAATCTCGAACCACTTCACCTCATTTTTTAACGGGAATCAAATAAGAATTCAAACTTTTTCGTTGAATTCTCATCGCTTCACACCCATGCTTTTCTTTAAAAAAAGCCAATGAACCAATTCACAAACAACACTCGAAAGCTTAAGCAAGCTCTTTTTTTGTTTCACACTTGGAATTTTATCACTTCACACGATCACGTTGATGGAAAACTTGATTTCGAAATTTTCAAGTAAAGAGGAATTTTGACGACTGAAAGTTTGCACACGCGAACAGAGATGATGATAGATGTAGCGGTCGGTGATCTCCGCGTGCCACGTTCGAAACGTCACAATAAACGATACGTACTTTCAAAAGCTGCCGAAGCTTCGCGAGCGGGTTGAGCTTACGAGAGTTTGAATGTATGAGATAACGAGAGAGATGGAGGTAGATCGGTAAAGCTGCACAACCGCGCCGCCACCAAACAGCCCCGGCCTATTTTTGCAACTTTGCGCATGCTAGGGAGATGATATGAGCTTCGCCACGCCGAGTCGCGAGAATATTGACGGTTCAATACGGACGTAGTTTTTTTCGGTACACTCATGAACTAGCTGACAAAAGATTTTTGTGAAAAGAATTCATGCTTGTCAGTAAATTTATTGGTCTGGTATATAAGGTTTTGTATGAGAATTTATCTTTGATTATTTTAAGAGCAATGTTTTTGCGTTGGTGGCTTTTGAATTTTGTCGTTGAAACTTAGAAAGATTCAAATAGTTACGAACGGGTAGAAATCTGGATCACATATAAACCACAGTTCTATATGATCAGCTCCATCTAATGATCTAGAATTTTTTCATTAGTCCTGTAAGCTGTGAGATTCTATATGATCTTCTTATAAGATAGGATTTCCAAACGTTTGCACAGACTATTTTCTCCCCGTCATTTTTGTCTTGGCATATGTTATTTTGACAAGGCCTCAATATCTCACGGAAATATCTTCCATTTTTAAACCCAACAGCTGTGGATGAGCACAAAAATCTTTGGATAATTTTCCTTCCTGAGAATAAAAAAAAGAGTCCTCAGAATCTTCAGTTAAACAATAGTTACGATCATATCCATCCAAATTACGGAAACCAGAAGAGTAACTATAGATCTCAAAATCATACAAATTCGACAAAAAAATCTCTCATACACATGAATGATTAAATTTTAAATTCATAAAATACTGATATGCATGTGATGGGGATCCTCTTGAACTACAACTAAGCCTCCTCTTAAGTCATCCGGTGACACGAGTCGTGCCTCCCGCGTCTCGATGGCCTGGCTCGAGCAAAATAGGTCAAGAACCGCTAGACTCACAACGTCACGGGCTTTTGAACTTGAAAAAATTTTATTGGCGTCGGTATTGCCTACGCATACACATTCAAACATAACACGCACAAACTTACAAACACAAACACATAGATATACATATAGACCGTTACGTTTGTTTGCAAGACTGCAACCGACTCATATGCTGAGCTATAGAACACCGATATGCTATTTTGCCAGCCTGTCAACGACACTGTTGCACGCTCGTGACATCGCAGTCTCAAATTCATCATCTCTCGTTTCGCAATCTTCTCATTTCATTCTTATGGCAGAGTTGAGTGGTCCAATACAGGCTTCTTTGAATTACGAGCAACAATTTAAGCATAGAAAGTTGCCTAGTTCCATTGTTCTGAAGTTAGCCGTTTGAAAACGGGTACAATTGATCGTTTTGTATCCTTTATATTTTAAGGTAAATTCTACATGAATATTTCGCATGAAATTTTTTAATCTACCCGTGAGACATACAACAAAAGTCTTACAGACTACACCCTTGATATGAAGAGTCCATGTGAAAATTCACGAAAATTGCTTGAAAACCCAAAGTCAATTCGTCGTGGAGGACATTGACAACCACCGTGGGACAGAGTCTCTGAAAAAATCGGCAAGAATTTCTTCAAGAAATCTCACGTGAGCTCTGCCTCTGCAAAATTTTCGTATTTTCCTTGTGAATTTAAATGGAAATTCCCTGAAGATTCCTTAAAAAATCTTAAAGAAATCTGGGCATTTCTACATAAACTTTATTAATCAGACACTGGGAAATCATTACTCCATCTCATGAACATTCACAACAAAAAGGCTTGTCTTCACATTACGAGACTTATAATATCAATTTTCAAGCGAAACCAGTGTGCAGTATCGTGAAAAGCAGTCTGTGCATTTTTGAAAATAATCATGTCTAGATTTGCATCGAGAATAGGTCGCAGACCGTTGACACTGTCACAATGTGTATCTTCATTCTGAAGTATCACATTCATCAGTCAAAGCAGCTTGGCTTTCAAAAGTTCATCAACCCGACGATCTTATCTTCCCGATAATACATACTTCCCTTTAGGATATGAATTAATCTTCTTATTATTCGTATCCCACATTGGCAACTCGACTAACAAAAAATTCTATTTTTCTATTGAGCCCATTTACTTAATTTCTTTTAATCCCCAGAAAATGTTGGAGGAAAATGGAAAAAATCTCTCACTCAGGTTTTCTTTCTATTCTTGTTCACGTTTCGAAGCTCACCGACACGAGAACATTTAATACCTATGAGATCAAATTGGAGCCGGTTGGCCCTGACATTGAATTTGCTGAGTCTAGAAAAGGAGGAAAGGTGTAGTTTTGTAGTTATAGAGCGAAAGAGGGATGCTGCGACGAGAATAATTTTGACCTCGCAAAATTCAGTTGACGCCGGCTTGAAATAACGTCGCACACCTCTTGCCGATCCTTGGCAACCCACGCTTTTGAGCAGCCACTCTCTCTTTAATTTCACTGGCTAGCTCAGTTTTACTTATTTATGTCTTTTTTGCACATTGACACAACTGTTCGAATTCCTGTACAAGATAGGCTACTCACATGGCTTAAATGGGTGCAATCAGAAATTATTGCAGTGTTATACTACTTTTCTTGAATTTTTTACATGACATTCAAGCTACAGTCTAACATGGTACCGGTGATAGTGTAACAAACTATTATTCAAAGCTCTTGCAGGAAAGATCTCAGTGAACTTCCTCCCAAGATATATGTATATAAAACTACATTTAGATTCACAATTCGGATGGATTTTTAGGAGTGCTTTGGCGGCCTAGTAACTTTTTGATTTTTAAGAACCGATTCAGATTAGTTAGAGAGAAATTGGAGTATGATGTTCGTCATCGTACGTACCTGGAACCAATCCCATTGGGGAAGCCAAAAAAATAATTCTCACTCGGCAAGTCGATTTCATGGATCTGAAGCCCCAACGTTCAGAAGACCACTGAATCTCGATAATTATCAAAAGGTGGGTCGGAGGCACCCGAGATAGCGATGAGGGAGATCTGTACACGATGGTATGCACCTAATTAATGCACTGGAACTGAGACTTCATCTTTCATACGTTGTAACTCCGGTCCCAATTAATAGAATCGACTTTGTCAACTGGTCATTTCGAATAAGATTTTCTTAGCTTTCTAAAGGAATTGCTTCCAGGAATCCAAAATTCTGCGCGTACGCAGGCGATTTCTATAATCAACCGGGAAATAAATTTGCGAAAGATAGCCGAAATAAGACTAAGAACGCCAAAAAGATGTTCAAGATCAATCTTTTCCTGGAGGAACACAAAACTTTTGATCAAATAGCAACAGATACAAGAGATTGGGTTTTGGGGAAATAAATTGTTTTGTGTTTCCTACCATTTTGCCTGATAAAACCGTCCATAACCTGGAAATCAAGTCTACAGGGCCAATTCTAATAGATTTTCTCAAGCCCTTTCATGCCGTGCACTGCAAATTCGTATCTCTTATCGGATTCAAGAATAGCTCATTTTATTGGAAGAAGATCCAAAATTTTCGTTGAAAACACTACGGAAGGACAAAATAAGAAACGTTCTAGTTTCCTAGAAAATTCTCACAGGACCTCATATGTGGCGAAAACTTCATATTATGTACCATATGAAAGAACCAAGGAAAAAATCTGAAGCATGACCCTTTTTCATGGGCTTGTTTCGTATGGAACTATGGTAAGTCTAATGATCGCCTATTTTTGTTTCCAAAACGTGACTCTATCATTGAAAGAAAAAAAAAGTAGCATTAGTGAGATTAACAGCAGCCAACTCGAACACACAGTGATCAAACCACTAGATTCCCATAAACCCTCTGGAGCTCCATGAAATTCAGCATTCACGTTATCCGTGTCTTCAAAAAAATTACCTTATAGCTAGAATAATCTTGGCTATTATTCCAAAGCAATGTTAGACATCTAATTTTGAAGACTAGACAAGCGTTATTTTCAGAATGGCTCGATGACAGTTTATTTTATCATGTCAGCATGAATGCAGCACGGATCCATCATCAGAGTAAACTTACAATTCGAATATGTAATTTTCGGTTTTGACAGATGGACGCAAGTTGACGGAGAGAAAAAAATTCTCGCCCAGATGACATGACGTCTCGAGAATGGTACCTTCCTGATTTTCCCATGGTGGTTCCTCTGCTTTTGAAGCATGGTCTAGAAAAGATTTCCCAACGGATCATCACCTTTTTCCAGTTATGTTCTTTGAGATTCATAAAGGTATGCTTCATTTCAACTGACTCCCTCTGGGAACGCAAGTTTTTTTTTCAATGAAAATTTACGATTAGGAGATGAGTTATATCATTTCAACGACAAAAAATGTGCACTTCCAAAGGGGATACCAAAGTCCATATTCTAGATACAATGACTAATTGATAAATTCGGATGGTATCACTGTGAAAAATTTTTTCGAAAAACTTCAACCAGTTTGGTTGGATATTCAACCAATGAGGATTATCACAATCTGTCCGTGCGGTTCCTGCATATCTGGTTGCTTACGTGTGAGGGGTAAAATCTAGTGGATGGTCATGTGGGTGGATAAGGATGGATGGATCGCAGTGGACTGATGGATGATGGATCGATGGATGGATGATGGATGAGGTCGATAAATGGATCGAGGATTGGATCGTGGGTGGACGGATGGATGTATGGATGGAGTGATGAATGATGGGCGTATAATGGACGGATGCATGATGGATGGATGGTCAATGGATAGTTGATGGATGGATTGATGGTTGGATGGATGATGGTTGGGTGGATGGATGAATGGGTGATGGGTCCATCCATCCGTATATTTACCTATCCACCCACCCATCATCCATCCATCCATCCGTCCATTATGGAATATAATTGCTTGGTTGAAAATTCAACCAGTTGGTTGAATGAAAAATTCAACCAGTCTGGTTGAAAATTCAACAAATTTTTTACACTGTACTTTTCATCCCTAGCGCTCTTGAATTCAACATATTCTCAGTAGCACAAATGATTCGTGGATATTAGTTTAGTGCCTCAAAATGTTTGAACGACTAGTGATGAACAAATCACGGAGTTATAGTTGGTCGAGAAACGATATGTAACTTCTTCCATACACTCTTTCCAGTTACACATAAACATCTTGTAGATGGTATTTTGGAAAAAAACATACTTTGGTTTATAGAGTGTCCATGATACAAGATTAATCGCACCGATACCTGATTATTCCAAACCATTACATCAGTGGAAGAAACAAGTAGAAAAACGCATTATTTCCTCGTTGGTATGCCCGAATGACGAGTCAATCTTAAAGATGAAGCTCACTCGGGATGAAGTGAATGAACGTCCAGTTCCATAATGCAGAATTTTCATTCAACATCAAAATATCTACTGAATGAAACAAACCAACACAGGAACTCGAGTACTTTGAACAAACTTTCAATCTCAATCTACAATCATAAAATATAGAATAGTGTCATCATACTGTATGAATCTGGACACAAATTTATCGATTTAAATCGATCATTCATTATAAATATGTCTCATCTCGTGTCTCATTTTAAGTTGACTTTATCGAAATTGGTTTTGTCATATACGATCATCACAAAAAAGTCCTGTAAATGTGCTATGGCTCTTTTATAGTGATTTGCTGGGGATTCATTTGAGGTTAATCCAGTATGCATGACTCAGAATTGGGACGAGAAAAAAAACGAATTTTCAAAGCAGCTTCTGTTGCAGCAGGTGTGCGGACACAAGTGAAAGATGGAGCAATGAGCCAAAAGAGATTAATACAAAACACACACTATATTCCTCGTCGCGTTTTGGTCCCAACATTACGTGTGCTTCTGTGTCTGGCTAACCGGCTTTTCTAAAAATACAACCTCTAAATGACCGCATGTTAACGCGAACTAAAATTGCACACTTCGAAATAAGGGGGATAGGAAGCATAATATGTGGAAAGCAAATGACCATTTTCATCCAAATTAATTATCAAACCTCGCACCTAAAACTATGCCACATCGATCGTCTACTTCATTCTCATATATTCATGAGCTCCTACATGACAATAGATTTTCTCAAAGTATTTATTATCCTTCTTAATTTTTTTATCGTCCTGATCTTAAAAAATTCTTCTTATCGATGTTCAAAACTTAGACCTTTAGTAAAATAAATTGATGCACACAGTCACAAGGTGATCAAAGGAACAAATAGTTTCATAACAGCTGTTGCTCATCAAAAGAGGGCGAATTTTTTTTTCTTTCGCCAGGCGATGCGCGCAACATTAAAGTCGACCGAGACTCGTCCGTTCATTTGGCCACCCAAAATAACGACAATGACACTGGCAGCGAGAAACGACCGTTCTACATCTCTGTCTCTCCAAGGTGCAGACTATGAGTTTATCACCCTCCAAACTGGAGATAAATCTTTTACACCTCTTATTTGACACTTGTTACAGCTGATACACTCATATGAGCAAACTTCATCTTGACGATTATAAAAAAATTCCTCTTAATTCCCCCGAATTTTTGATAACTATCAATTCAAAAACAGATTGACATCAAATGAGATCCATATCAATGAGAATTCGTCGTGAAAATTGAGAAAATCCACCAGAGTTTCAATTGAAACAGTTGCACCGGCGGCATAAAAATAAAGTGACGCAACTCGTGCTATCGAGACAGCCCAAACCTTATAATTTTAGCAAGGGATTAAAGTGTTGCATAGCATTCGGAGCTTGAATTATGTCCAAGAGTATCTTCGATACTACTCCAACTCTCGATTTATTGTTAACCGTTCTAGCACCTCAAGTCGACCCAGCATCACGTTGTAGAAATACACACACTAAAACTCGAATCACCACAATTTTCTCATCTATACATAATGTCAAAACATCGAACACTACCCACCACAAAATTCATCACAAGGAGTCTCTATCATCTCAGCGAGCTTGCAAGATCAAATTTTCTCGCACCGACACTCGTAACCCACTTTTCAAACTTCATCACAATCCGGGGGAGTCCGATTATATCTTTCACTAGTCAAAACACTATTCAGTATCGAAGCACAGCTTGGTAGTCACTTTACTCACCCTCTTGGCTCATACTCGATCTCGTCGATGTTAAAAAAGCCTGACAACAGGAATACCTGCGTCTATACTTTTTTTTTCTGATTTTTGAGTCTCAATTAAGAACCCATGATGATAATAATCGGATAACACAGAATAGAATGGGATTGACTAATTTTCTTTTAGGGTAACACGTGGGGGGGACACGCGCGACTCGTCGGTTTATCGAAAACACTGCGCGGGCTCTTCCGGCTAGCAAAGCCTTGAGGTTATAGAATGAATAGAGAAAGAAATATAGGAAGAAAGATAGAGATAGAGATAGATGGTGAAGACGCGGGCCGTGAGCGCGGGCGCGGGCGCCGCGGAATATCTGCGGCCAGCATACGAGCTCCGGGCTAAAATCGTCGCCGGAGGATATGAGCTTGCGCTCTGTGTATGTCTAGAGAAGTTTGAGACAAGCTGCGTGACGTTCAAAGTGACCCGGAGAGCTTGTGAGCTTGCGCGCGCGATCGGAATTCTCCGATCAGCTTAAAATGTTATGGATTGTAGTTGATGCTGTTTTCATTGAAGAATTGACTTCAGGGATGCACTGGGAGTGATGCATAGTTTTTGGAAGTTTGGTAGATCGAAACGCTTTGTATATTGTAAATAATGATCGCGTTATGAAGCTGCAGTGACAGAGAGGCTAAGGGTCGACCTCGGGTGCCGGCACCTCAGTCATTTATTTTCCAAGCACCTTGAGCATGGTTTCGTTGGTCGTTACGTCCAGCGAACACGACTATTGACTGTCTAAAAGCGAGTGTCTGGAATGAATAGATGTCTCTTCTGGAGGGGAAAATGAAGCCTAGTTTGATAACTAGGAGCCCATGAGCAGCGCTAGGACCTCATTAGCACTGCTTAGACCACACGAATACCGCTAGGACCACTAGAATTGCACTAATGTCGCTAGGACCACTTGTTCCAGGTTGGTACTGCTAGTACCACATTAGCACTGCTAGAAAGAATCAAACTAGTTCTGTAAGGAGCACTAGAGTCGCACTAGTACCGCTGGGACCACTAGCACCGCTAGGGCCTCATTAGCACTGCTAATCTACAGGAGATCGCACTAGTACCGCTAGCCAATTCAAGTCGCACTAGTACCACTAGGACCTTGAAAATCTCACTAGTACCATTAGGGTCACTAGGACCAAGTTGATACCGCTAGTACCACACTAGCACTGCTAGAAAGAATCGAACAAGTACTGCAAGGACCACTAGAGCCGCAATAGTACCACTGGGACCACTAGCACCGCATTAATACCACTATGAACACTATAATGGCACTACTACCGCTGGAACCACTAGGACCGCTCATACCGCATTAGCGCTGCTAGATAGAACCGAATTAGCACTGCTAGGACCGTTAGGGTCGTACTAGTACCTCTGGAGCCACTAAGACCACACTAATACCGCTAGTGCCACTAGGACCGCATTAGCACTGCTAACACCGCACTTATACCACTAGGACCACTAGAATGGCACTAGTATTACTGGTACCACTAGGCCCTCATTAGCACTACAGTGAATTGCACTAATACCGCTCGCAAACTGGAGTTTACTAGTACCACTGGGATCACTAAGCCCGCTCTTGTACCGCTAGTGCCGCTAGGACTGCGTTGTTAGCACTGTCAAGCCTGCATTAATACCGCTAGGACCACTATAATCGCACTAGTACCACTGGGACCACCAGGACCGAACTGGTGCCGCCGGTACTGAATTAGTACTGCTAGAGAGAATTAATTAACTCAGTGCCGCTTGGACAGCTAGAATCGCACTAGTACCGCTGGGATCGCTATGACCGCACTTGTACCGTTAAGAACACTAGGACCGCTAGTACCACTAAGACCGCATCAGAACCGCTAGAATTGCTAATACCGCTAGGACCACCAAAACCGCACTGGCATTGCTAGGACCGTACTGGGATCACTAGTATCGCACTAGTACTGGTAGGCCCGCACCAGTACCGTACTAGCAGCACAGTTAGATTACTGCACTAGTATGGTGTAAATGCGGTCTAGTTCGGTCTTGTTCAGCCTAATCAGGTCTTGTTTGCCTAATTTGTTCTGATTCGTTCTAGTTTGGTCTTCTTATTCGGTCTAATCAGTTCCAGTTCGGTCTCACTCAACTTAATCCGGGCCAGCTCGGTCACTTATTTGGTCTAGTTTGGTCTAGTCTTCCTGAAATACATAAGTGGCTTTGTGGGTTATGGGTGGGACTCACAGATCAATCACTGGTTGGCAATATACCATCTTTTGGAATTTCATGAGCAACAACTCTCGACTATCATCAATCGATCATCACCCATCATTTCACACATAAAGTGTGTGAAATTAAGTCCAATACATACATACATACATACATATATATCATTCAATAGTTGCAGAAGTATTTCAGGAGCCTATGACTTACGAAGAACATTTACAATCCGATCCAGCGGTATTGAGACAGGCAAAAACACACGTTAGTAACTGACATGGAAGCTATACATTTCCTTGCTAAGCTACATAGGCTTTGACCCCTTAGGATCAATAAATTGTATATCATATTATAGCGTGATAGCAAATCCACGAAACGGGGTGAAACGATTCACCTGATCCGGGTTTCTTGTGCTAATCGATATATACATATATCGATACCTCTTGTGATAAGCATATGGTTTATACATTGGAAGTGTTTTTCTTCGTATACGTGGGTATACGATAGTATGATAGTATCCTACAGGATATATCGATATTAAATGCGTACCTACTCAAAAGTCTTGTTCCATTATCCTAAAACTAGTTCGTAGAGATTCTGAGACCCAAGAATGAAATAGACATAAATGGGGGGATCATCAAGTTTGAATAGTCAAGAAATTTTGCGCAGGAGTAGACTTTTTACGTGTACGTGTTTGAGGGAATAGCATTGCTCTTATGAACATTTCCGTTATCCTCTGTATCGCCTCACGCCATCTCATTAAAATCATTCACGCGAGTACATTAAGGTTCTAGATGCCGACAACTAAGAGTATCTATTGATTGCAAAACGTATTCAATGGTTGGACAGAGAGTTGATGGTGTATATGTCTTGAATAACCTCAAATCCGAAGAATGACACCAGATTAAAGGGGAAGAAAGTTGACGATAAGCCAATGATGACTGCAGGGTGATATTAGAAACTGATGAACAATCTAGAAGTGTAATACAGAGAGTATCATGTAATGTGAACTCCGATTGATACTACTGGAGGTGGTTTGACTATACTTGACATACTTGGACAGGGAGCTAGGGCTGATAGAATTTATAGATTGATAGCACATGAATCGATTGCCGTTGAAAAAAATATGGGTGGACAATGTGAATTTCGAGAAAAAATCCATGATGTCACCAATTCTATCATTGTAAAAATGACCTCTGGCCTCATCCAAATTCATAATTTGGATTTGCCGAAGGAAATCGAAGCCATCAGAAACGTAATCATGGGTTTTTGGGTTTATTGCTATTATCGTTTTTCACCTTGACTCGCGCGTCGTTATTCAAACACCTCAACTCGGCAATACATTGCTAATAATTTAGAACGTAAGGTAGTTGAAGAAATTTCAATCAGGCCTTCAAAGTTGATACGACAAGGGAACTAAAAATGTTCGGACTCATATCCGTGAACAACTGTATCACAAAGATTTCAATTTGACACAACAAACTGTGTGTCTTGGACAAAGACGTCTATGAGCATCACTGGCGCAAAACATTAAAAATATCCATAACACATGTTGATGCAGTCAAGTTATCGTATCGGGCTCGAGGATTTGCGCGGTCGAAGGTTGGCCTCAAGGTATGTCTCCGAATTTTTTTAAAATTTAGAGAATCTTCTGGAAATTTGTATGGTAGTTCAACGATCCATGACACACCGTCTGCTGAAATTTAAAGGAGCCTGTCCATTTTGTTTTCGAGTATTCGATGTCGAAAGTTCGAGCTCGTAACACGCGAAGGATAGGAACGGCGCTGCAGAAGGCAACTTTTTTGGGCTGTTCTCACGAATGCTCTGACAATTCTGTAGAGAACTCGCTGAAAAATTGATATGTCATTTATTCAAGTGTTATCTTCATCCTTGCCAAAAATAGGAACCCGTGCCCATTTATTTTGTTTACACAAGGGCTCGAATGTTTGTGATTTTTGTCTGCGCGCAATGTTAATTTTCTGCCTCGCGGAGAGCGGGTGCGTCCACATTAAATTCTGCGGATGCGTGCATGCAGTTGCATGCAGTCAGCGTGCAGAGAATTTGGTTATTTTATCGATAAAGTAGATCGCGGACAGGAATAAAATCCAGTATTTATGCCGATTTACAAATGACTATGAGTGAATCATCATCGTTCGTGGAGTGTTCAATTAGTTCACAATGCTCAAAGTATAAAAAATATCAGTAGCTCAAAGTAAATTTAGTTGATCACTGAAAAGGTTATGTTCGGTGTATTGCGTGTTGTGTTGTGTACCGCATAAGCTGCGAAGCAGCAGACGGCCACAACTCCAACTATTTTTCCAGGGACCGTAATATTTCTCGGATAACACCCGGGCGAGTCTCGTGCGCTGAAATTTTAGAAATTTCTTCTTTGCAAACCTGATCTCGTCATGTTATTATTGTGCTGTTAAATTTGTCGACTCGAGTGTTTCTCGAGTGTCGGCTGCTTCATATGTCAATATGGTGCTAAGACCGAGCATAACCTCTTCAGTAATCAACTAAATTCTCTCTTAGCCGATATTTCCTCTCTAAAGCACATTGTAAATTACTCAGACACCCCACGGGTGATGGTTATTTATTCATACTTATTCATAAATCGGCGTAAATACTGGATTTTTTTCTCATCCGCGATCTACCTTATCGATAAGATCACCAAATTCTCTGCACGCTGGCTGCATGCAACTGCATGCACGCATCCGCAGAATCTAATGTGGACGCACCCAGCGTGTGTGTGTGAGCGTGTACGTGCACGAGCTGCTTTGTTGACTATACGCGATTGTACATAAAAGACGGCGAGGTCGCGTTGCTATCAAAACAGCACGGGTCGCTCAAACTTTTCTTGCTGATTGTCCCAGGAGACATACCTTAACATCTGTGATCGAAGAATCTGTGATGAGTATGTATTAGACGAATCTCACTTTTTGAGTGTGACCATCACTCGTGCACTCTTTCAGAATAACTACTACTATCATTTAGTTTAGGATTTTTTTAACGGCAGTGATACGGCTGTAATAAACGTGAATGCTTAAATACAAATATTGCCTAGTCTAAAACTATAATTATTTATTCATCCTCGTTGTATACTTACACTTGCTATAGATATTCTTCTACATCCAAGTGTTACAAAATTACAGGTAATTATAGATATAATTTATATAGTAAATAACATATCCATAAATATTACAATAAAATAACAAAACTTCGCTGGATCCCTTCGAATCCTTAACATTGTCTATCATTCTCATTTAAAATTATTCCTGGAACGGATAATGTATTTGGTGGCATAGGATGCCTGTATTTTGGATATATATCTCAGCAAAATCAATAGTAGACTAAGTTATTGCATTAAGAAGTAATGAAGTTACGATAATCAAGGTTTCGCTCGCAATTACTCAGCACTTTGCTCTATCGAATAGTTCCCATTACAAACGCCGACTATCTCAGTCATCGGTCATGCCAAAATTACAAATATTCATATAAAATGTGATCATACGAAAATTAAGTCATACATGAATCCAAAAGACGTATGTTGACAACCAGAAACTTCATGACGATTCATCAAATTCCAGTATTCCTTCACCGATACTCTCAACTCATTTCTATTAATTCTGGAGGAGGACAAATGATTCTATGGTTTTGGATAAATATTGAACTTGTCTGATTCACACTTAAAAACCAATCACGTCAGAGTCTTCATGGTTCCTTTCTAAACCAAACATGTTGGTTTGATGAGACCGCAACTAATTCAATGCAGCCACACGCTAGAACAAGGATGGGCTTGAGTTTGTTACTTCCAATCTTCGACACAAACAAGAAGATACTGGATTGAATCCCCAATACCAGAACTTTGCTGGCGATACTTGACAACATTTGTGTATCATGATTGACCCAATGAAATAGACCGAAAATGAATTCTAGAACACAGATTGTCCATGATTGATATCAAACAATAGTCATTCTTTACCTACTATGAGTCGAATGAATTTAACCTCCTTCCATAGTCAACTCGGAGGACCAAGATATTTTTAATCTTCTGAAGAGCGAGGAGACAATTATTTGATCTGATGAAAATTGTATGCCAAGATCGTGTATTCATGAAGGACTCTAAGTTCTGGTGATGCGGAGAAATCCCGATCCTGAAATGTTATTTTGAGGTTATTTTAAGAAGCTGTTTCGCTTGAACCAAATAAACCTGGATTCGAATTAATTGACTGAAAAATGCGAGGCTAGTGTGTTCCGATCACTATCGGGGAACATCTTCATCATATCGCGATTAAGGTTATGTAACAATTCTGCCTTCAGAATTTTTCATCAAGCACGGTATTTTAAGGGTATATGGGAGCAGTGACCTGTTGGGGTTTAATAAAATTCAGATATGTAGTGAGCGCACGATTAGATATGGAGCTAGAAAACGGTCTAATTAATCATCTAGTGCTTACAACATTTCCATCAAATTATGATTTTTGAGGTCATGTCGAGAGAAATACTTGAAGGAATCTGGCTGACTCCAAATGAGAGCTTTGGTGATCAAATAAATAGAAAGATTTCATTCATTCGGTCATTATGAATAGAAGCCTTCGTAGAGAAGCTGAACAAATTTAGAAAATTCAGTAAAATCATGATTCTTCAAGTTCAAGTCAATATCCTGACATCTTGGGGCCGAACAGAACACGAATATGGATTCAGTGACTCCAATAATTTGAGAATGACATAATATAGGCCAGACACTCCTTGGTGCGGTCGTGTTACTTTTTCTAAAATATTCGAAGTAGAGATGTTATTGCATAAGAAACATTCTCAGAGTTAAAAAAATTTTAGCGTTGACGCCGATTGTAGGTAAGAAGATCAAAATCCATAACTCTGCGGAAATGATGATTATGACCCAAGCAAAACTCGGGAATTCACTCAAGCTGATCGAGTTCATAGATTGATAAAGCTCCAGAGCAGAAGACAGGCAGAATTCTACTTGACGCACGACAAAACGTGAAGATACTCGCAAGAACCACACAATTGAACGTGTTAAAAAAAAAAATTACAAGCTCACGCGCCCAATCCTCACTCCGTTCTAAGACAACTTAACTCCAATCAATGCCTTCTTCTAAACCACCGGGGTGTCCACCCATGCATTTCTTGCTGAACGTAACGATATAATAAAAGTCCAATAATTGGTATAGCTAAAACTTCTTTCTTAAAAAGATATACGTAGATTGCTGCCAGGAGTAATCCTACATCGGTGAAGTAGCTCATAGTGCTCCTAACTTTACGTTCCGTCTCAACATCTAACGTGGCATTCTTAGCATCAGGATCTTCGCTGACATCTCTGGCTTCATTTCTGCTCGAACCTCGTCTTCTTCGCCCCTCCCTCTCATCCAGCGCCCTCTGGAGTCGTTCCATCTTCGACTCCGAAGGTGTATTTGCTCTGGATCGATCTCTTGAACTGGCCCTGGATGATGGTCTACTACCACCAAGACCAGACCTACTCTGCCTAACCTCACTCACTCGCCTGGACTCATTAGCTCTCGTTTTGGAAGATGACCTTGAACTAGCAACCGACTGACCTCTATCTCTAGACACATTTCTAGACCTAGGCATCGGTGACTCATTTCTAGTGACTGAAACCGGTCTACTCCTCCGTCTAGCTGGACTCGCATTCCTGGAATCTGAGATACTACTTCGCCTAGACCTACCATCTTCGTTTGACTCTTGCCTCCTAGAGCGACCTCTAGGTGTTGGAACTGCTAGTGTCTCTGGTTCGGGGGTACCATTTTTACGGCCCAATCTCCTTGAAATGTGATTAGAGGAAGTGATTGGCATGGCTCTTTGGATTGGTGTCGTAGGCATGACTGGTGGTATAGGCGTTATAATCTTGGCCGATGGCATTGGTGGAAGTAATGTCGTTGGGGGAATTGGTGTTATTATCTTTCCAGGGGTCACCGGTAGCTTTTCTTTCGGTTGCATTGGCCGAGTTCGTGTTGGTGACGCTACCCGAGACTCCGAGGGACTTTCGTATCGCTTGGGTTCTCTATCACGACTTAGGGAGCGTTGTCGGAAATCTGGATGTGAATACTGTCTAACCAACTCAGTATAGTGACTGACTACGGCCATTCTTTCTTCGTGTTGTTCTTCCTCGTTTGATTCGGTTGAGAGAGTCTTGGAGCCGAGACGCATTTGTCGACGTTTGCTTACTGCGGCTTCACCAGCAGAAATCATGGCTTCCTTCTCGATGTCAGGTTCTGCAGGAGTTTTTGGTGGACTAGTTGGGGACGGTGGGGGTGTTGGTGTTGGAGCTATGATTGGAGCTGCTTTCAACTCATTTTCAATCTTGTGGATCTCGAGATTAGATAGCTTCTTTTCGCTGCAACAAAAAAAATTTGTTTTTATCATTCCTGCCTGGAGCACACATAGAGCTAGTGATGTACGTACAAATGAATCTAAGATATTGATGTAAAAGAAAAGGATAAGAATTTAGGTAGTGCAATTTGGCGATTGGAATGAAAAGACGTTAAATAATTCTGGTTCAGAGAACTCACATGTCATTTTGAAGTAATGGACCAATTCCATCTGGGACCAGCTGTGACTTCCGGAGTGGTTTCTCTGGAGGTACGGGTCGTCCAAAGTGGTTAACAGGTACTGACTCGGGTTCATTTCTTTTCTTTAGAATTGATTTGGGTGCAGTGGTGCTATTAGGAGAAGATGGTGTGAGATTTGTTGGAGATAAATTAGTCCTATCTGGAGTTGAAGGTGAAAAGTCGTCGAAAGGAAGTCTGTGAGGTGACACTGGAGGAGGCGATTCTACCATCTCTGCTCGCATTACCGTACGCCCACGTGGATTGTAAGTATTCTCCTCGTCTATCACTGACTTTGCCATAATCCTAGCCTTCAATTGTTTGATGTCTTCACCATCGGAGCTTTCAGGTTCCGATGAAACACCTGATGTCTCAACGCTGTCTTCTGCAAGAATTTCTCCTGTGTCCGGAGCAACCTCGTCGAATTCTTCTTCAACTTTTGGTGTTTCCTGGGAGTTACAAAAATGATATTTTAGAACACTGACATCTCGATATCTAAAGACCAATTGATTTTAATCGTCAGGGACATGAAATCATAGTATGTTCGGGCATGAAACATGAGGGGAATGTCCCTACTGAAAATTTTGACTCACGTTCGCATACGCGATCACGTATGCGGTCGCGTATACAATCGCGTATGCGGTCGCGTATACAATAGCGTATGCGATCGCATATACGATCGCGTAAACGATCGCGTATACGATCGCGTATGCGATCGCGTGTTCAAGCGCATATGCGGTTTACGCTCACGATCGCGTATGCGATCGCATACGAGTACGCATACGCGATCGCATACGAGTACGCATACGCGATCGCATACACGTACGCATATGCGATCGGACGTGGAGGAAAAAATTATGAAATTCAGCGTGGGAGAACTAGAAATAGTTTCCGTTGAGATTCAAACATGAGCAAGGCAATAATCAAGGCGATGGATGACAAATTTGGCGTGCGAAATCGTTCATGAATATAGTTATTAAGAAAAAGCGTATCGCACCCACGGCCGCGTAAGCTTACGCATACGAGTACGCATGCAAGTACGCATACGCGATCATATACGATTTCGTATACGCGATCGCATGTGGAGGAGGAAAATTATGCAATTCAGCGTAGGAGAACCTGAAACAGTTTCCGTTGAGATTCAAATATCCGAAAGGTTCTCCTGCAAGAATTGAGGGCGAAAACTGACGGATTATGCGTGTGAAATCGTTCATGAATATAGTTATTGAGAAATGTTGTATCACACTCACGACCGCGTATGCGATCGCATACGATATCGCATGTGCATAGGAGAAGTATTAAATTTAGCATGGGAGATAAAGAAATAGTTTCCGTTGAGATTAAAATACCCAGAAGGCTCCTCTGTGCAAATTGGAGGTGGAATCTGATAATGTTATGTGCGGAATCGTGTATGAATAATGTTGTTGAAAAATGGTGTAGAAATCTTCTTGGAGATTACGAGAATGATTGCAAACTGGCCCAAAGTCCGCGACCATATTTGTATAGAGATTACAGAGGGTATAAAGTAGAATTTCGCACGACAGTACTGAGATGAGCAATATGTAATCCCTCGAGGAAATTATGAGATATACTGGAGCACGTGTAACTGCGAGAGAGATCTTTCTTGGCATTTGGTGGAAACCTCAAAGGCACGATTTCATCATGTACAACAGCGGTTCTAGTCCCATTGTGCTATATTTCAGAGTCACTTGAATACCTCACCATTACAACTATATATATATGAATCAGACACTAGCGCGATGTAATACTTATTAACGAAAAATATCAATGATATGTTCATATAGTGAAGAACAAAGAACAGATATGCTCTGTAACGTAGTGCCTTACAAATTTGTTCTGACCATCAAAGATTTCTAAATGGACAATTTATGTAACTCATCTGTTTGTATTGCAGTAATGGAGTTATAAATGGAGAAAGATTAGTACCTCTACAATTTTCCATTCAACACCTTAAACTGACATTAAAATGGATGAGTATTTTTTTATAACTTCAAAAGGACTGGAACGAAGGTGGATGGAATATGGGAGCTGGTGAGGTAGCCATTCGGGAATAGTCACAGGGAGCTTGGACATGTCCCATCTTGTTGACAAAGTATTAATAGTGACGGCTTATGATTCCACATGTCATCCATCATATTCAATGTTCATTCTTCACAATATAGTCGCATTTGATATACAATCTGTTTCAGAAGGTGTGTGTACATAATGTAATCCGGGGTAGCAAAAAAATTGTGAATATTATTCGTCCATTTCAAATTTTTTGTAAACCCTCGTGGTTTTTGTAACTCTTACGCAAAGTATGGCATTTCACTGTAACGCTAGACGTGTGATGATTAGTAATCTTTTGTTGTTCAGTTTCGCGTACGCGAGGCTGGACCTTGCGCGTGCGAGAACCTTTATTCGGCAGCGCGCTCATTCGCATACGTGAATACCTGGGGCCCTACTGACTCGCGTGCGCGAGTCATTATCACGTTCTCGTACGCGAGTCTCAGTATCTTTGTATTTGCGTACGCGAATTAGCGCGCTGCCGGATAAAGGTTCTCGCGTACGCAAAACTGAACAGCAGAAGATGACTAAGCGTTACACGTCTAGCGTGACACTGAAATGCCATACTTTGCGTAAGAGTTACAAAAACCGCGAGGGTCTACAAACTATTTGAAATGGACGAATAAAATTCACAATTTTTCCGCTAGCCCCCGGTTACATTATGTACACACCTTGCGAAACAGATTGTATATTTTTTAACTCGCGTTGCTTTTCGCTTATTCAAAATCACGAAATATGTATGAAAAATGATATATCTTGACTTATTGTATGATATAGATGATATATAGAACTAAAACTGCTGTTTATCTGGACTTGTGTCCACAAACTTTTCACTAATTCGTACATGGAGATCTCCCTAGCATTTGCAGTGGCTAGGTTCTCCCGACGTTCTCTCGAGCGGTTACATACTCCTGATCTCTGTATTCACACTCCCTGCTATTCAAATTATATGGCAGGTTTTGTTACCCTGTTGGCCTAATCGTGATCGTTCCTACACTATTTTTCAATAACTAAGGTAAGTGTACCCAACATGCCTCCATTAAGCCATTTTCTTGATAACCTTGTTCTACCTCAACAACTTTGACAATGCTTCAGCTCATTTTGGGGCTTGTTGCAAGACCTTCAAGATCAATACGAGTACGTTGTAATTCAACCAATTGAAGCTGAGCTGTTTCAATTTTTCCCAAAAGTGATTCTTCAGAGTTTATGAAATAGTGTCCCCAACTTGCGCCCATATGCTATTCTCCGAACAACTCCGGTCCACCTCAATACCCACCGTATCTCAGCTCATTCTGAAGATTGTTTCTGGACCTTCGAAATGCACTAAGCTACGTCTAATTTTGATTAATTGGAGCCGGACTGTCTCAATTCTTCCGAAATAAATTATGGAAATCGGCGACAGAGTGTTTATATCGCCGTGCACGCATATTTGGAGCTTTATGGTGGTTCCAAACACTATTTCTGACCTATTTTGATGTGATGCACACGTTCTAAGTGGTAAGAAAGTCTAACTGCACGCTTCTTCGAGGTAAACGTATGGGGGCATGTTGGGTACTCTCCGACCTTGGTAGCTTTGTTCCACAAATCGTCTCCATGTTTTGCACATGGAACAACTCCAGATCCGAATTTTGCAATTCTGAAGGATCTATTTGGTTGGTCTTGAAACAAGAAATTGGATACGTTAAAGTACATTAAGATTGGTCGAACTCGAAAAATGTGGCATCGGTTTCACTGAACGTATATATACTCTGTGCTTTCTTAGCTAAGCATGCAATCACGGAAAATGGAAAAATCCCTTTGAATTTTCTGGAGAACGCAGGGATGATTCGGGGTCGACTCAAACTACTTACTTTCTCATATTTTGACATAGTAACCGTAAAAAAATTGCCGGGAAGCCAAGGCGTGCCCATTCCTGAGATCGGCATATGAGGGCAAGTTGGGTACAGAGTCAAGTTGGGTACACATACCGAGACACGTACCTTATACTCATAAATTCCGCACATAATGTATACCACCTCCAATTTGCACAGAGGAGCCTTCTGGGTATTTTAATCTCAACGGAAACTATTTCTTTATCTCCCATGCTAAATTTAATACTTCTATCCACATGCGATATCGTATGCGATTGCATACGCGGTCGTGAGTGTGATACAACATTTCTCAATAACTATATTCATGAACGATTTCACACGCATAATCCGTCAGTTTTCGCCTTCAATTCTTGCAGGAGAACCTTTCGGATGTTTGAATCTCAACGGAAACTGTTTCAGGTTCTCCTACGCTGAATTGCATAATTTTCCTCCTCCACATGCGATCGCGTATACGAAATCGTATATGATCGCGTATGCGTACTTGCATGCGTACTCGTATGCGTAAGCTTACGCGGCCGTGGGTGCGATACGCTTTTTCCTAATCACTATATTCATGAAAGATTTCGCACGCCAAATTTGTCATCATTCGCCTTGATTATTGCCTTGCTCATGTTTGAATCTCAACGGAAACTATTTCTAGTTCTCCCACGCTGAATTTCATAATTTTTTCCTCCACGTCCGATCGCATATGCGTACGTGTAGGCGATCGCGTATGCGTACTCGTATGCGATCGCATACGCGATCGTGAGCGTAAACCGCATATGCGCTTGAACACGCGATCGCATACGCGATCGTATACGCGATCGTTTACGCGATCGTATATGCGATCGCATACGCGATTGTATACGCGACCGCATACGCGATTGTATACGCGACCGCATACGTCATCGCGTACGCGAACGTGAGTCAAAATTTTCAGTAGGGGTCAATTGCAGGTGCTAGAAAATTGGTTGTAGGTGTGGTTTGTAAATCGTCCTATCAATGCCGAGGTATGCAAATGAGAAGTATTAATTTCTAACCTCCCGAAAAATCACGGGAACCAAGTTTGTTACTTTGGCATTCAACCAACAAATTCCTATGTCCTAATACGTGTGAAGGTTTTTCAAAAACTCCTCTCTGCATTAAGGGTATTAATAATTTAGAAGAAAGAAGCTCCTTTGAATACGAACAACACGCAAGTTTCAATGTTGGAACCCATCAAAGTATCACTCTTATATGGAAATACTCTCAACTCAGACTGGCATTACTTGATGGTCAACTTATGACTCGCGATTCTCAAGATATAACCTTTGTTTTTGGTTTTATCGGCGATAACTATACTCCAGTAAGAGTAGCTTTACAACGGAGCTCTTAGAATCATGAAATGTGCACCTAAATATTTCAAAACATTCCCGTCTCGCATCGTAAGATTTGTATCAAACAAGACTGAAGTAACCAACCTCGACGTGTGTCTCAGCCGACTTGATCGCTGAGTGCACCTCTACCAGTTCTGGACTGGGCTGATCAATGCCAGGTTCTCGATGCCACCTTCGCAAAGTTTCGGCACTACCCTCATGAGACGCAATACCAGCACCAAGGGATGGCTCCACCCTCTTTCTAGTTGATAACGTCTCATCACTGGCTGGTAGATTTGGATCCGAAGAAGCAGATTCGAGGGGTGGCATACCGGGTAGTCGAAGAGTTTGCGCGTGGCCTTCGCTCGATCTGCGCCTGCCCGCCGACGAACCAGTAGACGGCCGCCTTCTCAATACTGGCCTATTACGTAGCAACTCGTGAGGTTGCCTGAGACGATGTTGTTGCTGCTGTTGCAATTGGTCAGCTGATTTTTCAGCCTCGACAGCTCTGTAGAAGCGTTCCATTGCACGCTCGTGAAGAAGTTCGGTTGAACTCACGGCATCCCGGTATACTTCGACAACTTGGTGGTCGATACTAAAAAGTTCGGGAAGTGATGCTGACATTGGTGGGGCCAACAGGTCCTCTTCTTCTGATTCTGCTGTAGTTGTCTGGCGCTGTACCGAGCGAGGACCTGTTGAAATTTGAAAGTTTGAGTATGAATTTGAAAGAACATGGCGATTATTAAACAGGGTCTCTATGCGAAGCCCAACAAGACAACATTGAAAAAAATAATGCCGGTTATTTTTCATTCGTTGACTTCACAATAACCTATGGCAGCTCATTGTAAAAAAAGGGTTCTTTCATCTTCGATATAAGTTCTATGGAAATGTTCCCAATCAATAGGAATTTATGGACAAAGTAGGTTTAAGATCAAATTCTACTGCCAGGAAAAGTATGACTGGCTCGAATTATGGGTATTAAATGTCGCTTCTTCATACACTTAGCGATCAGTTCTTCTGTAAAAACTCTCAAAAATGAGACGACGAAAATTTCTTTTTTGTTCTCACGAAAAAATCGACAGATTCCCCGAAAACCTCATTCCACGGTTAGGAACCCTCATTATTAAAAATCTGAGTATATGCTTCGTATCCATCCCAGAGTTCCATGATTCACATTCTCTACTTTGTAGTCAGGACAAGTAATCAGCTGAGATGCTGAACTCAGTTTCGTTAACAATAAAGCTAATCCAAAAAAATTGTTCGGAGATCATCGTAAAAAATCTAACATAAAAATTCTCCACCAGCGACGTTGAGATTGCCACTTTGACAAAAAGAAAGTAAATCATAGGGAATTGATCTTCTCACACGGAACATTCCCCACGTGAAATTTCTGTACTTTCTCTGACGATTCCCACGAAGCATTCACGGTCATCGATCGTCGATCCACGAAGATATCCATGGCCTATGGCCCGGAATCTCAAGATCAGAAAAGACCAAGAAACCAACCAGAGGCTACGTCTCTATCTTTCTTTCCTAGAACTTCTCATGCTCACGTATATTACTCAAAATGCTGTGGATTAATACAATAATTAGTACAAAATCCAGATTAACATCATGAAACTTACCAGGACGACTTGGCGAAATTTGTCCTGTTTGATAATCCAATTCGGTATGTTTCTCTACTTCACCAGTGCCATTTTGATGAGCACCCTCTTCACTAGGACACAGCACCAACATAAATTCGGAGCTACCATGAAGCATACTAGATTCCCCGTCATTGACATCGGCATGACGCATACTCGAGCTTCCCCGTCGTTGAGGTCGCTGAGGTCCTGGTCGTAAAATTTGTATAGTTTCTTCGATTGCGTACTCGGTCGCTTCCGCAAGGATAAGAGGAGAGGGGCTGTGATCTCGGGAAAATGAGCCTGGATGAGCCCTTCCATTGACAATATTCTGACCTCCCGAGTCATCAAAACTTGGACTTATCACTACGGCTGCTTGGTGAGGTCTATTTCGACCTGCAAACAACAAAAAGTTCATGGCTATATTAGATGACCCTAATTCAAGATGAGCTTTCACTTTGATACAATATTTGGACATTATTACCCACTTATAAGGGAACACCTTGCGGGTCCCGGATTCGTCCCTAACTCTGGGAATCATATTATTTTGGTGAGAAATGAAGGTACCCAGAAGGGTTTGGTCCAATGGGCCTCCTATCCCGAGATACAGCTACGAAGATTAGCATTGTCAGTATATTTATATGTGAGACTTTTCAACATGGGCCCAAACGAGCAATGCTGATCTCCATTTTAGCTGTATCTCGGGATAGGAGGCCCATTGAACGAAATCCTTTCAGGAGCCTCCATTTTTTACTAAAACAAGATGATTCCCAGACTTCCATCGAGAACCAGAACCGCAAGATTGATGATCCCCTTGTCAGTCTGTAGAGATACATCTAAAAAACAGTTAAAATTTCAGGCAAAATGGGATCAACTTTGTATTCGGTTTTACTACAAAAATTTTCAAATTTTTGAGACCGCATTGGTCGAGGTTCCATTTAGAAACATCAATTTGTCAGGTTGTCAGATTGTGGTCCAAAAATATGAGTAAAATATGAAACATCGTGATGCAGGATTTTTTTAAAGGGGTGCTTCTCTTTGTCAGAGGTATGCCAATCTCAAACACAATTCCAAAGTAATCATAAATCTCGCAAGCACCAGACGAAGAAGTCTCGTAATCGTATTTCTCTTTTATGCTGCAGTGCTTAAAGTAGCTTCAAGTAGCTCACAGTTCTTCAGACAAAAATAGATGCGATACATAAGATCTGGAGGAGAACCATGATTCGGTGATTGATTGTTTTCAGACATTCCAGTGATGTCACTTGGAATTATTATGCATGAATACCAAGTTCCTTTTCAATGGTTGCCTATCTGATAGACTTGACCAGAGAGTAATGCTAGATTGAAGGATTTTTGATCTTTTTCTACGCATGTTGAAACTGCTCTGATTAATCTCATATTTAATCTTCAAATAGTTATGAAAATTGCGTATAGATGAGAATTTCGTGAGTGTGGTTCTGTTGAAATGAGAATGGGTTATACCATTAGCAGTCCTGAAGTGTTTCAGATATGTCTCGTAAGGATGATCAAGTATCTCGACAAATAAACTGATTCTGTATTCTTATAAAGTTAATAACTTCATAAGAACACAGAGAACAACACATCATTATGATTTGAACCAACAATGATAAAACTTCAGTAATTCAAAAACTTTCTAAATTTTTTCTGCGTTCGGTCCTTTTGAGAATTCACAGCAGTTGCTTATGATCAAAGAGATCATATACCAATCTCTTTCCTTATGAGTCTGTAATAATTTTTTGCCGAAGCCCGATGAAATTCTCAAATTTTTAGTTCTCAAAACGAAATGAATACGAATATTTTTTCAAGTTTTTCTTGACATTTTGACCTAAACTATGGTCAGTTTCTCTTTCAGAATACGGATCATGAAGTATGACTCAGATTACGAAGGAAGTTTTCAAAATTGGAATTCTTTGTTAAACCGATCCCTCGATTTATCTAAAAAAAAACCCAATCCTCAATCCAAGAACGATATTACTGGTTGGACAAGCCAAAAACTTAAAAAATGAACATTTCAACGTAAGATCGTGAGTATTCTTTACCAATTGATTCGATTTGATCAGGCTGTGGGAGAAGCTCCTTTGACCATTGTCTTCTGGGTTGATCTGCATCGTGACTGGTTGTATCAAGAGCAAATGTGACACGACTGTCGGCACGTGATGGTCTCTGGGATAACCTTTGAGTTGAAACTGTGCGATCATGCATAGCCATAGCCTCTCGATTGTTTGCTTGTTCTCGAGTTAAGCTCCGCGTTCTCTGGGTTGGCTCGTGAAAGCTCACCTCTCGTCGCTCGCTTCTACCCCTCGGAATGTCACGATGACTCGCTGACTTTGCCCTCATATTCGGCTCGGTAATCCTGAATTGGAATGATATTTCATGAATATTATTTTGTAGAGATTGATCTTCGAGAATCTTTTATGATCTAGAGTTTTTGTCTGAAAATCTGATTGTAAATAGGATGAAAATTCAATTCCCTCCAGAGTCCACGTTTTCTATTGCATAGTAAGTTTCCAAAATTCTTGTTGACTGATGGACTGAATGACCGATACTACTTCATGTAATTGGATAAAACTTCGTCTACTATGCCTTAATTTTGAAAAAATTCACTGAAAGTATACTCTATTTGAAAGAACTGATACATATTGTTTGATAAATTAGTTGGGATTCTTAGATATCAATTCTTCGCGTGAAAACCTTCATTGGAATCCGTAAAATATTTTGTTAAAATCATAATTGTAATTTTCAATTACCCTCGCTTTGGATCTGGTATGAATATCACATCACTCTCTTCACCAGGATCACTCAAGCCATAAGGATTCTCTGCTTTGACTCGAAATCTGTACTCTGAGCCTTCTATCAAATCATTCAACGTGGCTGATGTCTGTCTACATGTTGCCGCTTTCAACCACACATCCCAGCCAATCTGAAACAACATCAAAGTTTCCGGTATTGGTAATGACGTAAGCAGATATAATTAATTTGTGATTGAGACCCTTTTTTTGACACGCTGTGCGGAAATAGTATATTTTCCGCACTAATTTTCCACTTTGTCGCACAATTTGTCGAAAAACACAGTCCGATACACGGGTGTAAAACCTATTTTTCACATCCTCGTGTTGATTCCGCCTACGGCTCAGACCCGAAACCCATCACTCGAACGTAAAAAAAAGTTTTTCCACCCTTGTATCGAAATGTATGTACTATTATTGTTCAAGGAAAATTCAAAAAATATTCAATCACTTACTCTGTAATATTCAACTATATATGAACCAATTTTACAGCCTCCATCGTCATCTGGCTCTCTCCATGCCAAAGTGACCGTTTTCCCTAATGTGCCCGTAACAAACGTTTTCTTCGGTGCAGCTGGCCGATCTATTCATTATGACAAGATGATTAATTTCAAGATTATTCCGTGGATAAGAATTTTTATAATAATGACTCCCTACCTGTAACGGTAACCAAGAAAGAAGCAATATCTTCACCAATCTTGTTGATTGCCCTGATTGTATATTCTCCACGATCAAATCTTTTAGCATCTTGAATCTTGAGTATCGTTTCGTTATCAGTGATAGATTCAAACTGATGTCGGTCGTCAACAACGATAATCTCACCATTGTGGTACCAAGTAGTACTAGGCGGTGGACGACCACCATTTGTGGCTTTGAGTCTGATTGTTTCACCTTGCTCAAAGAGTAGGCCATCTTCATACTGTCGAGGTAGTCTTACTTTGGGTGGAGCTGTAAGATTTAGGAAAAGTGAGAGATATATTTCATCAACAATGAAAGTAACATCGTAACTAGCTTGAACATAATGTATGGTCGATCTTTACAGATCTTGTGGCAAAAATTTGATATTTGGCATCGGAAAGATGAAAATATATTTCATAAAAAAGAATAAATTCTTTTGTGAAAATTTCGAGCAGTTTGCTAATTATTTTTGCAAAATATGCGTCGAATACGACAGCAGGGTACCTCCTCAGAAGAAAAAAGTGCGAGTTATTACAGAATCTTCATCCTGAGTTTGAGACTTTCGAAATTTCTTTACAATAACTCAAGTCGTCTATACTCAAACATCTGAGATGATTACTCATGAATACCATAAAATTCATTGAATTCGCCAAGAACACATGAGGGTTTTTGACACTTTTTTGCATTCACATGATACAAGGCGGGCACTAGTACCTTCAATCAGTAGTTTTGCTCGTGTGCTGATATGCCCTGCTCGGTTAGTAGCAGAACATTTAATTTCTCCCTCATCATCCATAGATGTTCTATAAATAGTGAGAGAGCTCCTATTGCCATCAGTAGCAATTGTCGTTCTTCGACTGCTGAAGATTTCAAATCCATCTTTATACCAAGCTACTTTTGGCAGAGGTGCTCCATCGTAGATCACTGAAAACTCTGCCTGATAGATATGAAAAAATGCAACATGTTAAAACTTAATCATGAGTATTAACGGGTGAAAAAAATCGGTATCACACGATTTACTAGTTTTTTTTTAATTGAGTCGGGACACAAAAATTGACAATCCCGGGAAAAAGTTCGAAAGAAATTTCTTTTCCATCTTGTCATTTTTGATCTTATTGATGTAACATCATTTTCTTATATTTCTGATATCATTACCTTTAACACGTTCGCTGCGACGACATTTTTTCGTAATTTTATTTTGGTCATGAACTGGACCCCCGCATTTCGATGAGAACCCCCCCCCCCCCCCGTATCGGTCTAGACCCTTTTTTATCTCACCTTTCGCGGCAAAGTAAACCACCATGAGAGGTTTTTTGGGAAAAATTTTCCGAGCAAATCTGAGCCGGCGAGACTAAAAGATGAAAAATCGCGGGTTCCACCGGTGGGACCTGTGGCAGCGAACGTGTTCAACTTGTTAATGAGGAAAATGCTGTACAGTGAGCGAATCGCCTTGTTCTTTGTAAAATTTGTTTTCTAACACTTTCCTAGCCATTTTGGTGCAAAATCTCAGATCTACAGCTCAATTTTCGCCCTTTGAAATTATTTCCCAAACCCAACCTATCCAAATTGGACACTAAAAAGATGAGATATCACTAAAGAACTCATCAGGTTCAACGCAAACTCATCCAACAAAGTGGTTTCAAAAGTCACGTAAAACCCCTCAAAAACTCCACAAAACATCACCAACGAGATCACCAATATTCAGAGTAGGGACTCGCTATTATGAGCTCGGCTGATTGAGGTTAGAAGAATCTAACATGTTGCCCCACAAAAGATGTCACATTGTATAATTTCGAAGGAAACAACATAAATGTCATCCGAAATATTTGTAGTAAATTTTCTCAGCAAAAATATAGATTGTGAAATTCCACTGTCCTTCAAAAAAAATAAGCCCATCTTCCTGAAATACTTCTTTCACAGCAGAAATTCCAATTAATAGTAAAAAAGTATTTAAAAATGAAGCCTCAAGATCAACTCACTTGTTCTCCCTCAAGAGCAACGCAATCTACCAGCTCTTGCTGAAATTTTGGTGCAATAGACGTGGTCCTTTGAAGTGTCACACTAAGGGGATCCGAAAGTTCACTCGGTTCCGACAATCCTAAAGCATTTTGCGCTTTAATTCTGAACTGATACCTCCATCCAGGTTCTAAACCACTAAGAGTCAATTCAGGAAATGTGCAGAGTACCGGTGCCGATCTGACCCAGTGTGGAGTGCCAACTTTGCGATGTTCTACATGGTATCCAATAATTGCTGAACCACCATTTGAAGAAGATCGTTCCCATCTTATACCCACAACATCCGGTTGAGAATCTTCCTCGCCAGGTACGAGAATAGGCTTGCCCGGTGGTGATGGTAAACCTTCCAAGTTGGAAATGAAAATCAGGATACGTGTCAGCTCGTTGTACATTTGTTTCGCAAGCTCCAAGCCATTTTCGGTTGGACACGGGCCCTGATCTGACCCCTGCTGCTGTAAATGTTTCAAGTGGCCGACTCACTTAAGAATTTGAGATTGATAATATTTTGAGATGCAATTCGTGATAATGACTTTGGATCGAAATGCTTAACGAGCTAAAAATGAATATGAGGTCGACCACATGAAAACATTTACGCAGCACATTATGATTATATATGGTTTATTTAATGGAGTCGATAATTTGATGAGACGGTTATGAGATATAGAAAAAAAATTCATGCGATTTACAACAATCAACATTCATTTTTTATGCAAAGATATCTGTGATGCGCTGTAGTTTTTGACACTCGTTGAGTTAGAGTAAATGAATGACTATATAGGTAGTTGATGGCCGTGTGAAGTCATTGAAACTCAATAAACGACTTCATGAACGATGTTGCGATTAAAACGATCGGATTGAGACATCAGTCCTTCGCACGAGCACTGCCGTGTTCTCTCATTTGCAATTCTTTAACGTTCGAAAACCGAATACTCATCGCGAGTTTAAGAAGAGTAAAGTCATGGATTCATTAATCACAAGAATCGATGCCACAATAAAAAATAATCTGTAAATTTGTAATTGACTTGTTTCCGCATTGACTAAGTACATGCACAAAATCATGAATGAGTGGGAAACTGTGAATGAAGCTAAACAACGCCAAACCCAGTAATGATAATCCCGTAACTGAGTATTCACTATCTGATTGATTTTGAATCACAGCGATGTGATTCAATCTCAGATTCTCAAGAAAATCCTTTTAGTATCTTACTGATTTTTTCCTTAAACAAGAATTCATTGAAAAAATGCTAATAATCGATCACCGATCAAAACAGTCCTCAAAAGTCACTTGACCACACAAACTACACCAAATTCCATCAATTTTCATGGGCAATCACACAAATCAATCACTAAACTTTCACATGTCACAAAGAAAATGTGATAATCCGAATTCTCCAATGCACACCTTGTCCATGTTCGAAATTTATTTCGTTCATCGGGTCGATACTCGGGAGCGTCGTTCGTTCGCGTCCGCGTAAGCTCACGGGCCCACTCGTTTTAAAAAGTAGAAAAAAAAAAGAACAACAGAGAAATAAATATAAAAAACAAATAGTATAGGAAGAGATGCGCCCAGATGAGCGAGAGATCATCAGCCACACGTGGTGTGCCTAAAATAAAGCCGAAAATCGTTTGGCAATCTGTGTATGTACATACATATTCATACCTCGGCCCGGCTTTTGTTTCTCGGCCTCCGCGTGCCTATTTCTCATATACACACTTTACAGAGCTTGCAAGCACATAATGTGTAGGTATACTTGTGTGCATGTCATATAGGTATACAGATATGAATGTGTTACATTGAATGTACATATTGTGTATAGAATAGAGAGCCAGTTCACGATAAAATGAGACGAGATAAAGTTCTATTGGATGGGCAAAGTGAACGCACATGCTTACTCGACGATTAATCACCGATCGTCGCGCCACCATCACTAATTTTCGCGCCGATCGTGGGTGTCGATCTTTGCCCCGGCCGATGTTGGGGCTTTTAATACCATATGCTTCGTAATCCCTATTTCTATTTGTGCTTGTTCGAAGAATTAAGTTTCTGTATTTCAGGGCGTGCATTTGCACGAGAATGATTTATTACATGCTGGTTTGATCTTATTTTGGTTTATGAATTTTGACCAGTGTATGATAATTCTGAGAAAAGATATTAGTACATTCAAATCATAATTAAGGATAATTTTTATCATACTGGTAGATTGTTTGACACGTTGTGTAATTGACTAAATTTCTTTCGTCAAAAATAGATGTCTCATTCTGGAAGATCTTCGAGTTGAAAGGCAATATTATGGGCTAGTGGTACGAAATACTGATGTTGCAGTAAATGATCGAAAAAAAGTTGATTACCTTGAATGGTCTATTTTAACAGTTCATCATTAGTTCGATGACTTTTTAATCTCGTTTTTGTGACCAAGGATCAAAGATGAATGTCGAAAACGAGAGTGGCTTCAAATAGAAGTTCCATCGCGTGTGTACAAGTTGTCAACGTCTAATATGCGATCATTGACATCGAAATCTAGATGATTCATTGTTCCTCATAATAAACTTGTCTCAGGATATCGGAGCATGAGAGGAGATCCAAAATTAATTAATAAACTACGAAAAACTGATCGGAAAATATCATCTTCTAAAGTCTCAACATAACATTAGATTGCCTGATTCAAATATTCTGGTTTGATAGCCACCAATGGTCTAGTTGTGAAAATAAATCACTCCTCTGAGCCGAAAGATCTACTGGCCCGTCTCATAAAATTCTAAGCATTAAACCTATATCACATTGTTGGATTCGCACTGATGAAATTAGAATGAAAATATGCCTAACCCACACGACATCTACTTTCGTCTCGAGACCAACAAGAGTTGAAAAAATTTCTAGACAAATCCTCATTGTTATCTTGCTGTAATACGCTGATCATCAAAAATATATCCATTCCAATCCAAATTTGCTCAACGAAATTGATGATGTCGGTAATGTTCCTAGCGTCGGCAATGATATCTAATCAAAAGCTCCCGATATTCACTCTCAAAGCTCTTGTTGTGTATCACACAAAAACTATTCACAAAAAATCTAAATGACCGCGCATTTCTGAAAAATACATTGCCTTTTATTGAAAAATGTGCGAACTTGATTAAATAAATGTCAGCACTTATTAGATGGAGATTACAAGTTCATCAACTCCACCACAATCGCATCATCTACGTAGCCGCATGGATCACCCGCATCGCATTGGTTACGCATATTTTTTGGCTCATCACTCAGACAGCTGTCGCTCAAAACTGACGGTATAAACAACGTAAATCGCACACCCCCACAAATGCCGCATCCAGTGATTCTCGACAATTACCACCACCAATCCTAGAAAACTTTTCCAATAATTTCGTATCGTAAAATCATATGAGTCCAGTACTCAAAAGTTGACCCTGTTTTGCATCTAGTCGTGCTACATAATCTACCGAAAACAAACAAAAAGAGAATGAAGACGATCCACACAGAAACAGAAAAAGAAAAATATATAGACATTCTCATTACAAGTCCAAGAAAAGCGGACACGGCGTCTGCTCCGTTTCACACGAAAAGACGCTCGTCGTCACCTGTGCACTGCCGCATACCCGATATCACCAACACATGACACTAAATCAAGTATATACAACTGCAAGCTCACAATGAGCTTAAATACAACATGGGCTACCATACGAGATCATCGGTAAATCGAGAGAAATATTCAGTTCGAAAGATATAGAGTACCAGAGTAAACTCTGGTGACATACCTGCTCCCACGACACAGTCACGAGATAGAAAATAGAAAGTCAGATATCCGTATAAATTGTGTGTATATGTGCGAAACTGAAAGTGAGCTTGCAAGCAGTACAGTAAACTTGCACGAGCTGTCTGGCCTATCTTAAAGTCTGAACACCATCGTCACGATATATTCGAAAAACTTGAACTTTGAAGAACACTTTTCTATTCACACACTAACACTAACAAAATCCTTGAAGCTTGTGCAAAGCTTAAAATCCATATTATATACCTGGGGCATCCCAATGGACCTTCTTGGAGTGATTTGGAGGAATGTATGGCCCCTTTGACGGATTATGAGGCGCCTTTCTATGGGTGTTACCCATGATGATGATGATGATGATGTTGATCACTGTCACTGGGGCACACCAGGCACACCCGCACCATAAAAAGAAAAACTGTCTCGTGAACCCGGACAGCGGTGGTGGCTATAGCAGCCGACTACGTACGCGAACATCTCTAGCTTCCTCTATCTCCGTCTTTCAAAGTCTGGCTCTTGCTTCGGAAGCTCTCTCGGTTATTATTCGACGAATCGGAGAGGGAGCCGGGGTTTCTCGATATAGCGCAGCCAAAGTACCTCCTCCGTCGCGATGGATCGACGAGGAAAGCCGCAAGCTCAGACGGTGGACCGATCATCACTGTAGCCTCTACTGCATGAAAAAGTGTATGTATGTACCTGGCTTGGACATCCTTTTGTGTATTTTTTTTAAGAAACTTTTTTCATACCAAAATTATTCTGCGAATACTGGCTCATTTTAAAGAAGAATTCAGAATCCATGAGCTGATATTGGGTGGAGACGATTTTGACTATTTGCTGCGAGCTTGTAGTGAGTCAATGTGGGATTAATTTTGGAGAATTTCGTTGAGTGGTGAAGTACAGTATGTCAACACAAGAAAACGTCCGTTGTCGCTATTTGGCAATCTGGAGTTGTTGTTGAGAAAGGCAATATTCTTCAATAGCTTAACGATGACTGATTGAAACGACCGGCTTAGGCTCTCAGTCAGCAAATCGTCTTCATTGAGTAGGTCACTCCGACTTCGGCCAGGTGGAGTTGATGTACGAGCTTAAGGAGACCATTGCAATTGGCTCTTTTACCAATCTGGACTTTGCTTATTGGCAACCATCCCTAGGTTCATCAACATCATCAATCCATCCATCCATCCATCCATCCAACCATCCGTCCGTCCGTCCGTCCGTCCGTCCGTCCGTCCATCCGTCCATCCGTCCGTCCGTCCGTCCGTCCGTCCATCCATCCATCCATCCATCCATCCATCCATCCATCCATCCATCCATCCATCCATCCATCCATCCATCCATCCATCCATCCATCCATCCATCCATCCATCCATCCATCCATCCATCCATCCATCCATCCATCCATCCATCCATCCATCCATCCATCCATCCATCCATCCATCCATCCATCCATCCATCCATCCATCCATCCATCCATCCATCCATCCATCCATCCATCCATCCATCCATCCATCCATCCATCCATCCATCCATCCATCCATCCATCCATCCATCCATCCATCCATCCATCCATCCATCCATCCATCCATCCATCCATCCATCCATCCATCCATCCATCCATCCATCCATCCATCCATCCATCCATCCATCCATCCATCCATCCATCCATCCATCCATCCATCCATCCATCCATCCATCCATCCATCCATCCATCCATCCATCCATCCATCCATCCATCCATCCATCCATCCATCCATCCATCCATCCATCCATCCATCCATCCATCCATCCATCCATCCATCCATCCATCCATCCATCCATCCATCCATCCATCCATCCATCCATCCATCCATCCATCCATCCATCCATCCATCCATCCATCCATCCATCCATCCATCCATCCATCCATCCATCCATCCATCCATCCATCCATCCATCCATCCATCCATCCATCCATCCATCCATCCATCCATCCATCCATCCATCCATCCATCCATCCATCCATCCATCCATCCATCCATCCATCCATCCATCCATCCATCCATCCATCCATCCATCCATCCATCCATCCATCCATCCATCCATCCATCCATCCATCCATCCATCCATCCATCCATCCATCCATCCATCCATCCATCCATCCATCCATCCATCCATCCATCACGGAATTAATTGCGAGGTTGAGAATTCAACCAGTCTGTTGAATGAAGAACTTAACCGGTGTGGTTAAAAATTAAACCCGCTTGTTGAAATGTCGGTTGAAATTTCAACCAATGTCTCTCACTGCATCCCATGCTCCCAATACATTTTCAACCGATAACTGAGCCGATTTCCTTCAGAATAAGCTTCTGCCTATCAATAAGTCAATTTAGTCCAATTGGGTGGCACACAGCTGCCCAAGTGTCCTTTTGAAGACACGAGGACGCTTTTAGGTCACAGATTTCATTTTCGACATTCTTGTTTGATTCGAAGAGCTGCAAATCCAACTTCAGTGCATCGAATTGACTTTTCTAGTAGGTCAAACCTGATGGACATGCTGGTAAGGCTATTTCCTGTTCAAAAATGTGCTTTAAAAATATTCTCCGAGGGTTCTAACGACTTTTAAACACTCAGATGATACTCGAAAAATATGTATCCGATGTAAAATGACTCGGCAAACACGATACAGCCTAATTCAGAGCTCTCCAAAGGACTTCGGCTCCATGAATAATCATTTTGCATATTTTTCAACTTTGAAAAGCACAAAAAAATTTCCAGGCAAGCCATAACTCAAATATGGTGCTATAAAATTCTTTCACGTAAACCGCACAACAATATCAATCGAAAGAAAGATTAAGAGGAATTTTTTTGACACGTCAATAGAGTCATGGTGATTTCAGGCTATTTTGAGTCTGGGGTGGACCAAAACGGCCTCAAAAAGATTTTGCAGGTGGTGAATCGGAAGGTTTTTGAGACTCCTTTCGAATGCCGCCAGCAGAATTGCGATTGGTAGGAGCAATCCAAAGATCTGGGCGAATTGCCTAGTCACTATTCCGAATTCTGGATTTACAGCAGAACCACTCATATAGACCTGGGCAACGTTAAAAATTTTTTGGTCCTCGAAACTGTTGAAACTATCTTTATTCAACACTATGAAACGGAGAAAAGCTATAGAAGGAAAAAGTGGTCGGATAAAACCCTGCTGAGTTGACGTGTAATTATTCGCATGGATGACCTAAGTAGGAGCCTACTCGTATTCAGCTTCCATGCGAGATTTCTTCACGTCCGTACGGGAAGCAACTGAAAACCTCCTAAGAAAGACTCCGCAAGGGAGATCTCCATGCAGCTCTTCAAAAACTGACGATTTCTCAGTCTCAGTCAACCACAAAGATTCTCTGCTGATCCTGAAGGCCCAAAGTCTCCCCCGCCCCACTCTCAGCCCCAGCACGCAGCTCTGTGAGCTTTATTTCCATCAGCTATCTTCGTGCATATGAACCATCTGATTGGCATGTTCGACCGGATCAGGACTCCCTTGTATAAGTCTATGTAAGGCTCAAATGATACATGACATATCATTTATTGGCTATAAAAAAATTCATAAAACGGGAGACGAGCGTAGTGCAACAAAGCACCTCAAATGTACTTACTGGAGTTTTTGTAGTTAATTTGACAGTTTCCGCTTTTGTCGTTATCATGAAAAACGACGTCATCCCAAAAATTATAAAATGAAATTTCAGCTGATACCTAAATATTGTGTCAAATAGATATTTCAGTTGATTAATCCGATTAATACGAATTTTGGTGTGCGTCATGAGTATGTACCACTGAAGACCATTGCTTGATATAGCCATCAGAATAAGAAAAAAGTTTCGATGAAGCTTTCTCCAAAAAAACTGGTCGTAGTAAAAAATAATCTAAGATACTACATGGCGTAACTGAACACGACTCCATTATCGGGGTCATCGTATAGGTCACGGAAATATAAGATAAGCTCCCATCCATAAAAGTTTTGCTTCCTTCTCTATGACAGTATCATAGGTGACGCTCAAAGAGTTGTCAAGATGAATCTGTCACCACTTACTCGTCTGCTATTTCTATACTCGATTTTGTATGCAATAACAATTATTGGTGCTGAAAGCGATGCTGTGACTTGGGCAAGGACTGACCATGGTGAGATTTAAAGGATGCAACATGACTATACTCATCCACAGTGTTCTTGAAGAGCTCAAAAGTTTTGCAAAATTGACGAAAGAGTCTGATAACGCTATCAGCTTCCTCTCATTCTCCCATCCAAGAATCCGTTCGAACCGAAATCGGATCTGAAAATGGAAAAACCCCGTTTGATTACATGTATTTCGATCGGCATTGATAATAATCACTTAACGAGTCGCAGTCGCACAGTCGACGATTCAAAGTTTCTGGGCAGGTTACAGGTAAAAAAGAAGCATTTCCGTAGGAAAAATCCCGTAGAATCAGCTGGAGAAATCCATTTTTCACTATCCAACTTCGTTTTCGGAATACTTACGAGATGGCACAAGAATCGTTAGCAGAACCCTATTCAGCAGAAATTCCTTATCAATTTGCAAAACTTTCGAGCTCTTCATGAACACCGTGCATTCGTTCTCTACCTATAAATGCTGAGGATTTGTTTCCCTATCAAGTTTCTATTCATCAAGCATGGAAATGACTACTTTACCATTCAAAAATCTCGTGATAATATTCGAGTGTATAATAATATTTTATTTGACCGTTTCATTTCACATCACAAATATCGATTCATCAAAGTAACAAAAGAATTTCCCACTTCCAATTATACGCTTATTGTGAGTTTGGTATGAAAATATAAACTATGTAAAGTATTGAAAAAACATCTGAATATCGCTTGGAATAATGTCAGAAAAAGCAATTCATGTACAGTACCTTTCATAAATAATTGATAATGTAGGATGTTAATGAAACAATGGTATTTTCATCATATTCCGTTGAATTTTGAGGAAAGGATCTTGAAGATCACAAAAAGTCTATCAATTCATGTGTTCCAAACATTTTTTACGTACTTTTTGAGCGACCGTAATCAAAGTTGATTGTCTACAGAGTTTCTTCTTTAATGGACCATTTACAACTTTGACGGGAATGATCCGACCACAAAAATTCCTCACGAAATTATTTCAAAACCTGCAATTTCCTTTTCTCAGAGTTTCCTGTGTGACCTATCCTGTCTTAGTGACGAGCTTGAAACAAAATCTTTTTATTACATACATAGGCTGCTAATGAAGGTACCCGAGGCGTACAACTGTTTCATTTCCTATTGCACTATTCTAGCAAAAGTTCATGAAAAACAGAGTAAACCACACTATGTTGACGTAAAATGATTTCATCTCACAGAATCTATCAGATTTTGTCTAGAATTGAGCTAACAATGATTTCTCCAGTTTTAATTCTGAGAGATGAAATCACTTTACGACAAAATCATGTAGCTAACCATTCTTTTGATGAATTTCTGCATCAGAAAAAGGCGAAAGTAGATGAAACGGTACCAGCCTCGGTATTTCCATGAGCACTCTTTGTGATAAAAAGTTTTCTTTCCAAGCTCTTCACTCAGACAGGTGAAGGAGTGCGGGGAATGGAATCTTAAAAAGAGGGAAATTTTGGGTTTGGAAACGATCTACAACATCCCGTAAGAATTTTTATGATCAGATCACTCCCGTCCAAACTGTAGGTGATTGGTTGAAGTAGAAATGTTTTAGATAGTCGCCGCGGTGCGCCATTGGTTACGGCCATTAAAAATAGCACGTAAAAAGTGTTTGAAACACATAAATCGATATACTTGTCGATAAATACTGAAAATTATTACTTTTTACGATCCATTATTTATGAAAGCTACTGATATACATACTTACGTATCAAAGAACCTTTCAGTGATTTCTCGTGACCATTTAAGTGAGATATCGCAACAAATGGGCCTGAAATGTTGATTAAGATATTTCTAGAGTATTTTCAACTTTCATTCTAGAAGAAACAGTCACCATCGACCCCTTACTCTCCACCAACGAAATCGTCAACGATGTTGATCCTGCAAAGTATCCATACTTGGTCAGCGTAATGGTATACGAAAACAAACCAAAGGATACCCGAGGTCCAATTCTTCTCACTCACTCAGCCGGTGTCCTAATTTCATCAAATTACGTACTAGACACAAAACCAGATATCCAGTGCAACGAATGTAGGTACACCGTACGAATCTGGTCGGATGAAGAAGGAACAATAGTATCTGAGCACAAGGTCGATCTTATAGAGCACGAAAATTACACAAAATCCGGCAACTCTGACCTTACATCTCCGAACAGTGTCGTCTTATACAAGTTCAAAAAGCCTATAAAATTTGGTCGCCGAGCTCAACCAGCCAATCTACCCAGATCTGATACAAATATTACATCTGGTGATCAGGGTACTTTAATCGACTGGTCTACAACGGAAAATTACTCAAGAATAGTTGATAGTAGAGTCAAAGAGAAGAATATTTTGATGATCGATAGGCAAGGTTGCAATGAGCTGTTAGAGAGAGCTAATCACATTTTGAAGTTTGACAATTTACACGAGCTTCCTAAAGGATTTTTCTGTGCTAAAAGCAAGATTTATTGCGAAGAATGTCTCGAGGATTGGAGTTCGAAACTTTTTGTCGGGGATCAGCTTGTTGGGCTCAGTAATAAAGCGGTATCTATGTTCATTGGAGATAGATACTTTCTTGTATCTGTGTTCATTGATGTAGCTCACTATAGAAATTGGATCAAGAACTACATTGATGTTTGAATATTGTCAAAGTCATCTCAAATTAGATATATGTTGAGCTCAACTATAATTGCAGATTATCGAGACTCGCGGCAGACAACGTCGAAATTGGATATTAGGTTGGGCCGAAAGATAAAAATTTATTCAAATCGTTTCGGCTAGGTTCAGAAAATTCGTGTTTGTACACGTAGATGCGAGATTCTTTTGCTGATTACTGAGAAGTGGCATCTTGCATTCGAGCAAGATGAGCCCTCAAGCTTTTGAAGATGAGGGGAAAATTAGCTATTTTGACGTTATTTTCGAAAGTTAAGAAATACGACACAAGGTGATCTGAATCATCACGCGAACCATTTTTTCTTATGTATTTCAATCCGTAGAAATCGAAAACAAGGTTCGTTTAGGTCTTGGAGGGTCGATTGACCCCCAAGGCCTCGTTTTTTTATTTCTACGTATGGAAACACATAAGAAAAAATAGTTCGCATGATGATTCAAACCCCATGAATGCCCTGCGCCTTGTTTCTTTATATTTTCGAAAATAGCGTCAAAATAGCTATTTTTCCCTTCATTTTTGGAAATCTTGAGGGCTCTTGCTCGAACGCAAGATGTCAATTCTCAGCACCCAGCGAAAAAATTTTCGTATCGAAGAAACACGAGTTTTCTGATCCATAATATAATTTGAATAAATTCTGGTTTTTTGGCTCTTCCTAATGTACATATCTTCGGAATCCATAGTGGTAGTGCAGTGAATGTAAAACGATATAGAACGAAAAATATATGTTGATTAATATTCTTTGAAAACCACAATCTTATAAAATTTGATTGATTCGACGAATGATCGTTATAAAAATTGAATTGAATAAAATTGGAAAGTGTCAATCCACAACTCATGAGTGTTTCGTCATAAGAGGAATCAGGAATTCCATCGAATGTATTCAAATAGAATATACATTTTATCAGCTACGACTTCCATGGATAATGGCGTAACCATTGACAGGTGCAACTCACGCAGCATCTATGAAAAGAATTCTTGATAAATGTTCTTGAGCTAAAAAATGACAAAATTATTAATCCTGACATCATTATCTTGTCTCACAGACATACTCAACCCTCAAAATTGCGCAATTATAGGTACAACATTGGTGTAATAAATTGATTATAAAGATAGATTGTTGATAGTTGCAGAAAGAATTTTCCATCAGTTTATCTGAAACTCTTCTCAAAACTTCTGCTCATACGTGTTTACAAATCTCGATTTTTCATATCTGAATATCAATTGTGGGAAATTTACACCAACTTGCAAGCCCGGTTGTTCAGTTTCGTCAAAGTAAGTATGTACTCTCCCAACCTTACCGATCCTTGAAGAACTTGTGGTGAATAACACATCAGCGTGGCCAACATCGAAGCTGTATGAAGAGAAGTTTCATCAACGACTTGTTGAAATACAGTTTAAGCACAAGAGTTTTAATTGATGGGCCAATCATGGCGTCATATGGGCTCTATGTATAATGCACAAGTCCACGTTGAGCGCATTCAACAGAGGAAAAGTCGTCCTTGCCAAGAGCATTGTTTTAAGATTCAATATAATATAAAACTGAACAGTTGTATAATTCCATTCACGAATATTCTTACTATCTCCTCATTTCGTGAAGACTGTTGTATTGAAACTCGGATTTGTAAATCAAATCTTTGAGCATTTAACACGCGAGCGGACGGGCAGAAATCGAACTTGTACTAATGCCCATTCAACTCCCAGAAAATGACATATATCATGAGTAATTTTGTAGATTTTTCGTCCTTGATATTTAATATATGAGTTGATTATTTGGTCTCATCGTCCGTCCTTCAAGATCGATGAGACCAAATAATCAACTCATATATAAAACGACATATAGTTCTGAAGAGCTCCAATAGCGCCCATTTGGGCCCCAAAACAACAAAAACAGAGATCTTTCGGAACCCCGTTGAAATAGCGAAATTTGACATCCATTGAAGCTCGAAAAACAAGAGAACTTTTGAACAGTTCTAGAGAAACTCTAAAGAAGTTCTTAGCAAATCCTAGCTGAATGTTATTTCTATCCCCGTATAGAAGCCTCATAAGCTTCACTACTAAAATTATTTAGTAACTCTACAGCTCGGAAAAGATTCTGTTCATTTTTTCACAAAAATGCCTACCCACATAAATTTGACAGAATGAATAAATATTTTCAAAAGCGATATTATGAGATCAAAAAAGAAATACTTGATGTTGGTCTCAAACCAAATTTTATCTACACCACTCGGCTATTTTGTTTCTTACATATTGAAGTTAAGAATTTGTACATAGGTAATCAGTATAATCTAAGTTATCATACTGGGAAGGAATACACTAACCATCAAATATCATTGCCTCAAATGCACGCGATATCACCGATTCCGTAAAAAATTATGAAATCAGGATGAAGTATGTCAAATTTTTTGAAAAATCATATTCTAGGAGTATTTTCAGCAGGGATGGGTCATCCATATACAATATATATTATACTTGCTATTTCGATACAAATCGCGATCTGCTGAACACAACTCCATTCTCCAATTCGAGATACCTTGTCGGAATTTCTATCAACGTCAGAAAAATCTCGGGAAAAACAATTTTTTTGGGCCCAGCAAAGAAATATGGCGTTTTGGTGTGATTCGGGATTCGGATTCAGTATCAGCGGGCAGATCCTATTATTCCCTCATGAGGAAATCATTGTCCGGTCAATGTATGACATTCCGACCTCAACACTTAGAAAGCTGAAATTCAAGGAAACTCCGACATCAGATAGCGATAATGAGATAGCGCATACAGCTGAAACAAAGGTACACTGAGATCAATTTTTGGGCAAGTTGACAATCCATTATAAGCACGCTGTAAATATTTTAATGTAAATTATTAGTTCTTGGAAACAACTTTGAGAGTTGTGATTATACCTATAAAATAAAAGTGGCTTGTGAATTCTCCCATCTTCGCGTTCGTGAGAAATCGAGCATGGGAATTAATAATTCACCCAGTTACGACAAAACTTGGTCAAAATCAACGAATATAGACGCTTATAGAAGCCCAGTTCTTCAGTAAAACTGGAGCCCGGAGCTTGGCTAACAGGGGGGTTAGTTATGTTAGCCAGCCGCTTGTCCCAAGATTTCAAAATCCACATTGTCTGCTGCAAGCAGCCCGCGAATAATCCCCCCCCCCCTGCTCGCCGCTGAAGCAGACGACAACTTCGGCCGGTTGCACGTGGATCAATCCAGATCAGTCAAAATTAGTCAAAATCCGAGAACCTGTGAACAAAATCGTGTATTTTAATTTATGAAAATTATGTCGAATATTGTGAAAGCAGATTGTTTTAAGAGAAATGTGATGTGTGCTCAAGAGATTGTGAAAGTTTTTGTGAAATCGCTCGTGTAAATAAAAAAAATCTGCAACTATTATTGAAATGCATCCAAACTGTATGCGACGCATTGTGGTGACTCTAATGATGTTACCAAAATTGAATGGTAGCCGACAAATTTTATATGACATCGTTTTTAAAAGGACTTTGTGCAATGTGAGACAAAAAGCAGCAAAAATTTTAGGAATAGAAACAAGCTGTGATGATACTGGTTTTGCAATTGTTGACACTAATGGACAAATTCTTGGAGAAGCCCTCAATTCTCAGCTGCTTTTTCACCTAGCGTATTTATCTGCCTTTATCTTTATATTATGAAATTTGCTTTAATCAAAATTCCAAGTGAACTTTATCATTTTTTATGACACCTCTTTAGGATAGGCGGGATCAATCCACCAAATGCACAATTCTTGCATGCAAAAAATATTCAAGAGACTTATGAACAATGCCTTGTTTCTGCGAACATGACATTGGATGATGTTGATGCGATTGCTGTTACTTTGGAACCTGGTCTACCCCTATCGCTTGCTGTTGGAAGAGATTTTGCTCGGAAGCTATCTCTGAGTGCAAACAAACCTGTTATACCAATACATCATATGCAGGCGCATGCTTTAGTGGCAAGAATCGATCAAAAAGTTTGTCAATATATCTATTCCACTTGAATACTTGAGAAACAAACATAATTTTTGGACTGAGCTATTCTGAATTCTTTACAGATTGATTTCCCATTCCTGACATTATTAATATCTGGGGGTCATTGTGTGCTTGCATTAGCTGAGACAATGGATCAATTTAAATTACTCGGTAGAAACACTGATGATCCTGTAGGTGAAGCATTTGATAAGGTGAGATGAATTTTCCCAACATGGCCACCCTCAGGTGGTCAAATGATAAAACATTTCAAAAAACTTCCAATCCCTGAAGACTATATTGACTGAAAAGTTTGGTTTCAAAAATGAATATAGTAGAAACTGATTACTCCTTCTATGTGATTCTAGACAGCTAGGAGATTAAGTTTGAAGAACATGCCAGAATATTCACAAATTGGTGGAGGTCCAGCTCTTGAGCTAGCAGCAAGAAAGTCTGATAATCCATATCAATTTGAATTCCCAGTTGCATTAGCTCACTATAGAGACTGTAATTTCAGCTTTAGTGGTTTAAAAACTAAAGCTGTTCGACATATTGAACAACAAGAAAGATTGTATGGCATTCAAGAAGGTACAATCATTCCCAACTATGCCAATCTGTGTGCTGGTTTCTTGATGGCTGTTACAAAACATTTATGCCTGAGGCTTCAAAGAGCAATGTGGTTCATAGAGCGCAGAGAATTGATACCTGAAGATAAGAGAACTTTGGTAATCTCCTATATTCGTTGCTTGACTAATAATTATGATGGCAATTCTGTTGAATCTCAATCATCCTATCTCAGGTTGTGTCCGGAGGAGTTGCAGCAAATAATTTCATTGCCAATGCACTTACAAAAATCTGTTCAGAAAATGGATACAGATTGATAAGACCACCCCCTAAGTTATGCACTGACAATGGAGTCATGATAGCTTGGAACGGAGTTGAGAAATATGTTGTGAATAAAGGAGTGATTACAGATGAGAATGAAATAAGAAAATTGGATGTAACCCACAGGTCACCTATTGGAGAAGACTGGTGCAAGGTTGTAGCAAATGATTGCATTAGAACTCGTACAATCAAATTGGAATTTTATGATCTACTAAGTTGACTGTACATGTCATTAACACTTAAAGCTATGTCTGTACATATGTTCAATAAGATTTGTAAAAATAATAAATTGTACATTCATCATTATAGTAATTGAGGTCCTTATTTTTAGTAGGGTAAATTCAAACTACACAAGAGTTGGAGCAGTATTTGAAAGTTGCCTCTTCAATTTTTTAATTAGCTTATACTCAGGCATTTCATCTTCAACCTTTAGATCTTCTATTTCTTGATGTTTATCAAGCGTCTTTCTCAATGTTTCTTTGAGTTTATTAATCTCTTCTTTGTCCTTACTGATCAAAGATGTAGTCAGTATCTCTTCAAATTCCAAGACTTTCTCAGGACATATTTCCTCTGGAAATTCATCTTTGAAGCTTTTCAAATTTTCTAGTTTAGGCTTCACTTTTTCACAAATATCCTTTGCTCCCTTAGTATCGAATTTGTTCATTACAAGTATTGCGGGCAGATCCAGCAGTTCCGGCTTGTATAACTCAATTTCTTTGTTTAATAACAAAACAGTTTCTAAACAGTTTCTCTTAGCATGGCGGGGCGATAACCTGAATCCTTGTATATCCACAATGAGGAGTAGCATTTTTGACCTCTCCAGATGTTTCAAAAACTCATGGCCCATTCCAACATTCTTGTGAGCTCCTTCTATGAGCCCTGGTAGATCAGCTATCAGTATCTCTCGAAGATCAGGATAAAGAATCTTCCCCAGGTGAGGTCTCATGGTAGTAACTAAAGATATTAAATCGAAATTAGAACATACAATTCATCGCTAACTCATGACACAGCCATATGATTCACTTACATGGATATTCTGCAACTTTGGGCCTTGCATTAGAAATAGATCTGATCAAAGTACTTTTACCAGCATTAGGAAAGCCAACTAATGCAACATCACAGATCAATTTCAGATCCAAAATAATATGATGAGATTCCCCTTTCTGAGCACTGTAGTTAGTTTCTGGACATCCCCCAACTCCACCCAATGCTACAGACAGTTTTTTATCTGGCTCATTTACTTCACCTGTCGAATGTAATTTGTATATTTTGTGTGAATAAAATCAAGCTAAAAAACTATTTTCAAAAAGTGAGAAAATTCTTACCAATCAAGGTGCCATTTTCATGATATACCTCAACTCCTGGAGGAACATTGATTATTAAATCCTCCCCAGCTACTCCTATAAGACCATTCTTTGAACTGTCATAACCAGTACCAGCTGCCAAAGTCTTAGATTTGACATATTTTGACACATCATTCAATGTTATTCCTTCTTTTGCTCTAACAATTATATCTCCTCCTCGTCCACCTGTTCCTCCATATTTTGGCAATCCTGAACCTCCAGAACCAGCTTTTACATGCAAGCGAATTTTGTCCACGAAACCACTTTTCAGAAATCTCCGGACTGGCTACAAAAAGCATGTTGATTGATTAGTAAGCAATGATGAACTGTTTCGATTATTAATAAATCATCAATGAGATATAGCTAGGGCACAAAGTTGAGGAAAACAGAAAATGTATATTAATAAGAACTTTCAATAGTAAATAGACTATGTGCAGATTGGAACGAGTGGAATTCAGTCCAACCGATTATCAATAAGTTCCACTGACTCATCTGGTTAATGATACCAGTAAATCAATTCAAGTATAAAAGTCATACTTGCTGGGTATACTTGATCAACCTGTCACCAAAGTTGAAAATAAAAATATTTACCCTATGCTCTTTAGTAGCGTAACCTAAAATCCTTGTCAAATAAACCATGATTGTGCTTCACAGTTAAGCTGGATCAATGTTGAATGAAGCAAAAACCTCTCACGCTCGTAAGCAGCATCCTTTCTTCTGTAAATTCTTACTAAGCTTGGGATTTACAATGGATTACTCATCTTGAGTTTGCATCACAATTGGAACCGGCCGGCCAGTTGGGGTTTGTTTACGTTCATTTACGTTTGCTAAAGCGCCATGGTACTTAGAGAGTACGGAAAGAGATACCCTCCGTTCGGTTCTTTCTTGCGCTATTTTAATCCGCATTTCGAAAACGATGGTGGATATCAAAAAAAATTTGACCATCTGATTCCATGGGAAAATTCTTATAAAAATGTATATGTACGTTTTCTTCCCTCTAACTCCGTGGACGGGATGTTGAATCATGCAGACTTCCCTGGTGTCGAGTGATTATCAAATAAGTAAAATAGATGTAAACAAATGGGGTTTTCACTCTGCGCTCGCATTTGGAGGCAGAATCAGCTGTACAATTTAGTTCGAAAAAGAATCGTTTTCTGGGTTCCAACTTCCAATTCCAAGAAAAAAAACCGCGTGCACAGTTTTTTAATGACATTTTTCGCCAATATTCAGTCACTATTTGCTCACCGTGTATACCTGGGAAGTCTGCAAAAGAATCTACCAAATGCATCAGAATGAAGCAAGTAGTTGAATTTACTCAAGTAATCACTTGTTCATGATCCTGTTGTGATCAATAAATTCTGTGAAACGATCATTTTGATCTTCCCAGTGAATTTCATTCACCGTAAAGAAATAATGCAAAATAAGTTAGTCTACAGAGTAATGTTCTTCGAGTTCATATAAATGCTTGCATATCTATTGAAGAGAGAAACTGCTGACAGAATTTTTATGAAGGAATGCACTTAAAAATTTGAGAGCCTCTCAAACCCATTGGTTGAAAGATCTTATGGAGTGGTTTCAGGGTTTGTCTCAAATCAGTATCTGCAGAAATAGTACAAGAATGTAATGGAATTCAAATTCAAATGATCATTCTGGAAAGAAGCCACCAGCCATTGAAGGATTATCGTAAATAGATTGAAAGCAATATAATAATATGTCACCCATTCAAAATCTCACAAATTTTTCTTAGTATTTTTAGCATCAAAACAACAAATCATGTAGTATAGTTCGCGATTCATAGGTGATTGATAATAAGTAACACCAAAATATGATTCATCTCTACTATGAACAGTATCTCTTTGTAATATTGTTATGTTACAGGAAAGATATATTTACATCATATCAACTATTTTACATTAAGTCGGTTTTTTTGGTCTGTCTCCAAAAATAGCAGTGCCTACTCTGATGAATGAACTGCCCAATTCTATCTGTAATGGAGAAAATAATAGTAAGTCAAATGAAATAGTTGCAAGAGTAAGAAAATGATGTTAAAGTTTTGTTGTATATGTATGCAAAAAACATTAAAGTTATCAGGAAATTAGAAAAATTTCCACAAAAAGCTAGAGTAGGTGAGACTCAACCAAGTTATCAGCTGGAACTTAGTCTAAAATTTACTTATATACAACCTCAGTGAAATTATCAGTGACATTAAAAACAATCATCACTCACCGCATGTTCATAATCAGTGGACATCCCCATGGATAGTTTGACTTCTTTGGGATTCAAATCTAATTCTTGACATATTTTAGTTTTGCTCATGCACAGTGTACAGAAATCTGGATTGGGTCCCTTGGACAAGTCATACCCATACTCTCCAATTGTCATCAGACCAACAAAATCCAAGTTAGGGCATTTTTCTAGTATATATTTTACTAAAGATGCTGCACTGTCAATATCACATCCACTCTTTGCTGAAAAGTTGGTGTTCAGTGTCAATGCTATCTATTTTGATTTTATGATAAGAATGTGCATCATCATTGAGTGCTATGGTGTTTGAGAATATTATTGCACACTGATATGTACTATGACTAGTTGCACTTATGATGATGTAATCAAATTATCTGATAGATAAAATATTTTATGAATGTTGGGATGAAAGCATAAAGTCATGATTAGGCTTGTTTGGGCAAAGTAGAATGAGAATGTGAGCATAATTATTGCATTTCATGCTTAGTACAGATATCAAATTTCCAGACAAAGAAAATGATTGTCATTTGGGATTTGATTAGCTTGTCTGGTTTACATGCAGAAGTTTTGAATATTATCCAACTTTATATTCACATTCTCATCATATATTCTATGTCAATGTTGGAATTGAATCATTATAAATTATTCATCGCCACCGCACCACTAAGTCAGAACAGTTTTTTAAGAGTGTTGAGAGTATCATACTTGAATCTGGAGTTGCAAGAAATCTATAATCATCTAAATTGAAGAATTCCACATTAGCCAGAACATTTCTAACACTAGAAAAACCTTGTGGTCGAAGTCATTGAATTTGTTCCACAGAGATTATATACAAATAGGGGAGGCATGGGATAGGGGCCACTGTAAGTGGATGTGAGGGACCAATAGAAAGAGAGGGGAAGGCTGGTCAGGCAGCGTTCTCTCTCACATTGGATCCTCTATTGGTATATAATCTCTTTGATTTGTTCCCTCCAGTTCATTCTAGATTATACAAAAAAAATGATTCATAATTGAGAACTAACCTTCTTCTCTGCTTGTGTTGATTTGTACCATGATCTTTAGTTTAGCATTATCTTGATTTCCAAACTTGGGCCAAGCGTTATCTATTGAACTTGCGATCTTTTCGCTATCTACAGTCTCAATCATGTAAAGATTTGGGACTTTTAATAGTTTGTTGACATTGCTTTTCTGCAAGTGACCTATGAAATGCCATTGAATCTCCTTGCATTTATCAAGAACTTCTGAGCATGTAGCTTTCTCCGACAATTCATTAACATAATTTTCACCAAAGCTTCTCTGACCTGCTTCATAAGCACGAATTACAGATTCTGCAGGGTGAAACTTGCTGACAGCAACAAGCTGGGGTTGTATGAATTGATATTCCTAGAAAAAAAATCAAGAATAGCTGAGAATAAGCTGAGAGTCAAAACCCGGCATGGGGAGAATATGAATTCAAAGTTTAGGAATCTGACTATTTCTCTCACCGATACTCTCTTTGCCGCCGCAGCAGCTATTTTATCCCGCACAACTTGGAGGTTACTTGGAATATCTACCATTCTCATTAGTTATCACTTTTCTCCTATTATTTATATGACTAAATTTAATGCGTGATACGCAAAATCACGGTCGTATCGCAATCCTGATTGATGACACGCTGATAAGGGATCGCAAAATTCGCAGTAAACTAATACAATCATGTTTTCCCGACGCTGCCCGAAAGGCGGAAGAAATAGAATGAAGAATTGTATAGCAGAAGAACTTCTGACATTTGTGTTGGAGTCGAGTCAGATGAGTTATGAGTTGTAAAATGTAAACATTGGCGAACACCGTGTTGGAAAAACAATTCCCATTCTTCCGTCATCTCAATTGTTTAGGAATATAAAGTTTTGAGATCATCAATGAATCTAAACAGTAATCGGGGGGGCTTTTGAAAATCATATGATCTGTAACATAGCTATTCCCTGGACATAACCTCCTCTAATGATGTGGATAATTTAGGGATCAAATAATCCTGTTTGGATCAGATAAGCTTACTGTTTCAGAATGTTGGAGCTTCAATAAATTGATCCTTGACAAATTTATGTCAATATGGGTAACGAATCCCAGATTGTCTGCATCCTCAATGAAATCCTGGTGAGTTTTTCACATTTTCATGGCTGCATCAAATAAGCAATGACCGTAAACTTTTGTCAATGAGAATATCTGAAATCCCTGAAATCTTTCCTCAACATTAGTACTTTATCTCTTTTCCAATTGAAATATCTCTTGACCATAATGACCGACACTTCCAAAAAAGTGCCCAACACTATTCAACACAAATTCCACAATTTACATCTTGTGTGATACTTACCAGAAGAATATTTATTCCAGAGGGTAGAACCGATTGAGGAAGCTTTTAATTGCATCATAGTGCACAATACAAATAAGGAGAAAGAGAAAATCAAAGGATGGCAGGCAGAACTGACTAAATCAATGGTAGGGCTAACACCAGACCAACAAGAAAATTCTGTAAGAAAATTCTTGTGCACTGCAGCGGAAATTACAAATTATGGGCGTATGCATCTCATTCTCTCTCTGCTTGAGAATTTAGTGTCTAATAATGTCTTACCAGCCAAGTAAGTTCATTGAAAGTAGCAAATGGAGCATTTTAAGAGTTTGAGGTATCTATTTGTATTCAAATGACTAAATTTTTATTCCAATTTCTCTTGCAGGCTTGTGTGTGAGTGTATTCTAAACTGTGAAAAATTGCAATACCAGAATGAAGAGTTCTGGGTAAAGTGTTTCAATCTCGTACGCCATATAATTGGAGGTGTGGACTACAAAGGAGTGAGAGAAGTCATGAAGGTTGCTCATCAACTTATTTTTACACTTTATCAAGATTCCAAAATGTTAACTCACTGTCTCTTATTTGTAGGGGTGTAAAGAGAAGGCCCATTCACTACCCACAAGACTGGATGCATCCGTCTTGCATCAAATGAAAGCCTTAGAAACACTTATTGAATATATCTTTGACAGAAACGCATGCTTACTGCCTAGCTATCTAATTATAAATGAACTTCAAAAGTTCTCAGAGAATAAACACTGGCCACATTGGGTAATTATGTTTCCCTTTGAAATATTTCACGTTTTCATTAGATTTGATGTCTGTTATTCATCTTCAACAGCTTTCCAAACTGGTATCTAATTTCATAGATAGTTTTCGCGATGTAGTTCAGATGATCTCCCTCATAGGGCATTCCAAAATGTTACCTGTTGTTGAGCATACAGGGTATGGGGATCATTTGGTGATTCCTTGGGTGTTGGACCGCAACACATTACAATTTGCTCTTAAAGGAAGTCTTCCTTATGATGCTGACTTGATGAAACCACAAACTGATCTCTTAAGATATGTTTTGGAACAACCATACAGTAGAGACATGGTTTGTTCTATGTTGGGGTTGCAAAATAAGGTAATTCTCTACCCTGGTAATCTCCCATATTAATTTAATTAATACAGAATCTGAGAAGCTACTTCTTTATTTTTGTTCAATCAGCAAAATACAAGGTGTGCAGCCTTAGAAGAACAGCTAGTGGACCTTGTAATACGGACAATGGAGAAATCTGAGACTGAACCTGCTCCTACTGAAGGCTCAGATGCATCAACTACAAATCATTGGCCATGGCTACACTTATCATCTCAACTTATTTGTTATGTTATTTCTCATTTTGCTAGCTTTCCAAGTTTTGTCATGGCCATTCATGATAAGGTAAATACAGCTAAACATTTTTCCATCATTATACATTAACATTTAGCTGATACTTTGACTTGTATAGAATTATAACAGAAAAACTAAGCGTTTTTATTGGAAGTCTCAGTTAACTGGTTTTTCTTGACAATCCTCTGATTATAGTCACAGTAAAGTGAGACATTCAATACTTACAAAAGAATCCTGCTGCAAATTTCATTTTTTGCATATTAAACGTCAATAATGCTTTCCAGCTTACGGGGCGAGAATGGAAAAAATCTAGAGATCATCTGATGTGGGTGCTTTTCCAGTTTATTTCTGGAAGTATACAGCGCAAACCGGTAACAGTCTATCGATGTCTCGAATTCATTATTACATTTGACAGAATTGTTCCCTGATGAACTCTTTTACCATTTACAGGTTGCAACCTTTTTCCCAATATTCAAGCTCTATGATCTATTATACCCTGAAAAAGACCCATTGCCAGTACCTGATCTCACACATTCAATTTGTACTCATCAAATGGCTCTTGTTTCTATTTGGATTCATTTGCTAAAGAAAATGCATCCGGAGCATACAAACTTCTATCGGCTCATACCTCATAATTTGAAAACACATTATGAGTAAGTAGACATATACAAGTATTTGAGATTGAATTTTGGTATCAAATCCATTGCAATTAGCTCTCAAATGTGAGAGGACTTACATAAATGTTCTATTCAATGCTTTTTGGTAGATTTCTCCACCATATGGCAGCTCAGAACACATCCCTGTCCATGGGTTCTGACTACAGGATTGCATTACTTTGCAATGCATACTCCACTAGTACCGAATCATTTACCAAGCCAATGGCTGTTCTTGTGGAAACCATTTTAGGCACTCAAAAAGTAATTACAAAATGACAAACACAATTACTACTTTAGTCCATTTGATTATACAAGATTAACCCATTGATCTCTTCCATTTCTAATAGAACCCGCAGCAGCAACCATTACAGGGTCTCCAAAGTAATCCAGTACAATCAAACAGTCCTACAAATCCTTTGCCAATGTGCATACTTGATTCTCTGACAATTCACGTCAAAATGAGTTTGATACATAACATATTTGGACATGTGGCAAAATGTGCTTCAACTAAAAATAATTCACCGTTACCACCAGCTCTAATTGAAACTTACAGCAGATTACTGGTGTATACGGAAATGGAAAGTCTTGGGATAAAAAAGTTCATCAGTGAGTTGCAGTTGCAAAAATCTCTCATCGATCTTCTATCATTTTCTTAATACTTATTTTTTTGCTTTCAGGTCAGTTGCTACCAGCAGTTTTCAAAGCACATGCGTGGGGTATATTATACACTCTCCTTGACATGTTTAGCTACAGAATGCATCATATTCAACCCACCTACAGAGTTCAAATTTTGAGTCATCTTCACAATTTAGCTACAGTACCTCAAACAAATTCCACTCAATTACATTTATGGTAAAGTTCTCTTTAAACTTCTATTTTATCATATCTACCGCTAGCACCAGCCATTACTGGAAATTCACATCCATCATAAATTTTTTCAAATCAATTGTCAGCGTGGAAAGCACGGCTCTACGTCTCATCACTGGTCTTGGCTCAGCAGAGGTTCAGCCACATCTTTCAAGGTTCTCATCTGAGCCAAAAACTTTGGTCTCTGCCGATTCAGAAGAATTGAATAGAGCACTAGTTCTCACTCTTGCAAGATCAATGCATATAACAGGTATACCTATATTGATCATAAATATATGATTGTAATTTAAACAAAATTCAGATTAACCCAAAATGTTACAAAGGTACTGGAGGCGATTCTTTGAGCGGTACTTGGTGTAAAGACTTACTTAATACGATCATGCAGAATACCCCACATTCATGGGCAGATCATACACTGCAGTGCTTCCCACCAATTTTGAATGAATTTTTCCAACAAAATAGTATTCCAAAAGAAGAAAAACAACAAATTAAGGTAAGTCGTCATTTTATAACGGGACTGATTTATATCCGCAATATTTTGTTCATTTATTCAAATACGATTGGATTCTAGAAAACTGTGGAAGAAGAATACAGAAATTGGGTTTCAATGAGCAACGAAAACGATATAATTGCTCATTTCTCGGTACCCAATTCGCCACCGCTGTTCTTATGTCTACTATGGAAAATGATTCTAGAGACAGATAGAATTAATCCAATTGTGTACAAGTAGGTTTTTCTGTTTGGTTTAGAAATTCGTGATGATTTTTTTCTAAAGGTTTTTAATTATTCAGAATTTTGGAAAGAATTGGAGCCAGAGCATTATCAGCTCACCTCAGAAAGTTCTGTGATTACATTGTCTTTGAAGTCTCTAGCATCACCTGTGATGGATCGTATGTGAATAAAAGCGTGGATGCTATTAATGACATGATCTGGAAGTATAATATTGTGACATTTGATAGATTAGTCTTGTGTCTCGTAAGTAATTTATTGATTTGACTGTGTATAACTCTTTAATGAAATCACGCGCAATGAACGCATCTAAAGTTTTCTATTATTTCATAGGCTCTAAGGACTTTGGAAGGTAATGAAGCTCAAGTGTGTTTCTTCATCATTCAATTGCTATTGCTGAAGGCAGCGGAGTTCCGTAGCAGAGTGCAAGAATTTGTAAAAGAAAACTCACCGGATCACTGGAAGCAATCGAATTGGCATGAAAAACACCTGGCTTTTCACCGAAAGTTTCCCGAAAAGTTTGCTCCTGAAGGAATGATGGAACAAGTATCAGGCAGTCCAAATCAATATCACACTTATCCAGCATATTTCGGAAATGTTTGCTTGAGATTTTTACCAGTCTTTGATATAGTCATGCATCGCTATTTAGAGATACCTCAAGTAACTAAAAGTCTTGAGGTCCTTCTAGAACATTTGGGCTGTTTATACAGATTCCATGGTATGGGAATTTTCTTCGACATATCTTGAGATTCATTCTTTGTGATTTAAACAATTTAACTTAGGTTAATAGTTCTATACTCTTTTAGATCGACCTGTCACGTATTTGTATAACACTCTGCATTACTACGAAAGAAAGCTAAGAGACAAACAACCATTGAAACGACGCCTCGTCACGGCAATTCTTGGTTCATTGCGAGAGATACGAGCCCCTGGTTGGGCTCTGTCTGAAGCTTATCAAAAGTACATGGCTCGATCAAGTGAAGATGTTTTCTGGCAGCCTGAATTAGAGTATTATGTGCGCTTAGTCCAGAGATTGGTTGAAAGTAGGTTGATGATTTATGGATCTCTCTCGCGATCGTCACTCATTCTATTAATATATTTTTGAATAAATTCAAGCTATTTCCGGGAGAGCCCAGTTTCCATCAACTGATTGGAGATTCAACGAGTTTCCAAATCCAACTGCCCACACAATGTATGTAACTTGCGTAGAACTGATGGCTCTACCAGTGGCTCCAACAATCGTTGCAAATAATTTGCTTGATGTTATTGCAAAGGGGTACGTAATTTTCATAAAATCGGTTTCTCTATACTTGGAAAGATTCTTTGATTATTTCTGTATTTTTCTTTTTTCGTGCAGGTACACGATAATACCATCTGATGAAATACATATGTGGATCAACTGCATCGGTATAATCATGACAGCTCTTCCAGAATGCTATTGGTCGACTTTGCATGATAGACTATTGGAAATTGTAGCAAGCCCTGGTTTAACAAGTTGGCAATATGACAATTTGACTCCGTTTCAGCTTTTTAATTTCACTTTAACACACAACACATTCTTAGAGAATAAGTACAGCCACATATTGGCTTTAGCACATTCTATCTGGCACCATGCTGGCGTCGGACAAATCGTCACGATGGCCCAGTAAGTATTTCAGAAATATTTGTTAGCTGATGGCATGATCATTCTGGTGTCAATCTTCAAATTTTATTTCAGATTTTTCAAAGAAAAACTTCAACCAATCGTCCGAAATGAAGAGCAACTAATCTTCGCTTGTCATCTAATTGGCCCAACGTTAACACGTTTGAACTCGGAAAGGCCCAAATGTGTCAGTGATCTGACTATTCTTTTGTATGAAATGTTGGAGAGAGTAAATTGCTCACAAACTCATCTGAAACAAATGGATCCAATTTGTGATTTATTGTATCCTTTTATTAAAAAAACTCTTTTATTGCAGTGATTGCTTGATGATATATAAGATTCTTTCATAAATTCAAATTATGATTTCATATGTATGAATTAATATTTCCTCGTAGAACATCGTGGGATTTTTTTACCGAAAAGAAACACCTTTATCGATATTGATAATCAAAACTGTCGAACTACGCCGTAAATTTTCGATACTTCCTTAACTTTTTTACAGCTATCACATAAAATATATGTTCGTCGGGGATGCAACCAAGAACGAAGTCGACTGCATAATACGAAGATTACGGCCAGCCTTACAGATGAGACTTCGTTTTATAGCTCACCTCAGTATTGAAGAGATTCAATCCTCCTGAGATTTGCCTTCCGCCGCTGCAGGAGCAGCGGCGAGCCTACCAACAGTTCAGGTGGAAGGAACTGCCGCTACTTTTTAACGTTCATCATAATTTTTATGACATCGACATCATCAATCGTTCATTCAATTCATTAAGAATTTCTCTGCACCAATAATGAATCGAGTCGTGCAAGACAATCTATTTTCTATACGTGTACTTATCGAGCTTAGAATAATCATTTGAGTCGTCTCTGCGAATTTCGTCTGATGCAGCGTTTAATGAAAAATGGTGCTTTGACGAACTTTGAAAATACTCTGCACCAATTTTTTATCAACTATTTTCAAATATATGACTTGTAAGTCTTGAATGTATCTCTGTCACGTGATTTGTTCGTGATCGATAGTAATGATCGAAAATCATTTGATCTCTTTGATTTTTGCAGGCGGTCGGGTAATGATGTAGAACTCGATGAGTTAATGAATTCCCATAGATTTATTACTGATTGTAGGAGTGCATTTATATTCTATGAACTCACGTAAACATAAATAACAAGATAAGTATTCACTTAAAATCCAGAGCTACATAGACTGCAACGAAACACTAATAGTAAAACTAATTTTTGAAAATGAAGATGTATATGAATTAGAATTCGGGGAGGCATTCGCTCCCGTATGAAGACTACATTGCGTCCTATAGCCAGTGTAGTTGAGAGAATTTCCAAACTTTGTGTTGTGATTTTGGTTATCCTCCTATGATCAAATTGAATAAATAGACAGAAAATTGTGTATAAAATGGTGCGACAAATGTGTCGTCTCATGCAATCTAAAGATGAATAAATTCATCGATATGAAAGAAATAATACTGTTGATTCAAAAATAAACCGAACCTACTAAGAGCATTGAAGAAGACTAACAAACTAGTTGAATGATTTTTCAAATAATTTTTTATTTGACGTGGAGACATTTTTGACCGGGGTTCCCGATATTTTCGTTGGAAATCAATTTCTGATATTCCATAAGCTTAAGTTTATTGATTGTTTTCCGATATTTGGGTGCCTGCGAAATTGCAAAAAATCGCCTCATTCATGAAATTCTTTACTTCCGAGCGATTATTTCGACCTTCGCCTGCGATTTAGGGCAAAAACAGGTTGCTCAAAACCGAGCTTCAATCCCATAATCTCGGTGTGAAATATGACTATTGCAGGTGAATTTTTGAATTCCATGCAGGGATTTTCAAAAGAAAAATGTTCGATACGCTGCTGTAAAATATATGGGTTTCGCAATATCAATGGTGCGGGCTTGGGCCGGAAGAATCTATTGATGTGCAAAATCTCCGACGCTACTTGTTGTACAGAAATCAACTTTTATTTTCTTATAGGTAGGGGAGAGTGGGGCGAAATTGGACGGATTTTGCAGTGGGGCTATCTGACGATACTTGGGGCTAGGCGCGCTATGGGACTTTGAAGTTCAACTATTGAATATAGTGTAAAAAAATTTTCAGACCCCTAGCTCTCAGCGTTCATACTTTTTCTTGAAGTTGAAAAACAAAAATCCGTCCAAATTCGCCCCGAGCTTGGGGGCACTTTTGACAAGTTTTGGGGGCAAATTTGGCCAGCCTCCCAAAATGGAGGTATACGGCATTATTCCTTATCTATTAGAGTCGCATTTGCTCATCAAAACACGTGGTAATAATCCAGAACCAAGAGGGAAACCCGACCGAGACTTTTACATCCTCCCATAGCCCGACCAAGCAAGCCATTTTTGTGTCATTCTTCAGCATTATTGAAATAGGCGCTTCATTGGTGCACTACCGTCTTCAGCAAATCAGTAATCGACTCGTGGCTTCTAAGAGTTGACTTTTTCTCGTTTTTCTTCATATTGGAGGTACTCATACTCGCCTCTACATAAACGATCCCGCTGATAGTGTGTAACATTCGAGGCAAGGTCGCCGAAAATGCTTAAATCGAGCGCTATTTTCGAACACGTAGAAAGCGACTTCTGACCTCTAAACTGACTCCTAAAACCATCATTGGACATCGTAACTTCATTTTTTCACCCATTTTCGATAACCTAACTCATCTCCAACCTCCCGCGCTTCGAAAGATCCGCACAGATGCATACGCGACTCGATACGCGCAATTAACATCGAAAAACACGGGCTCGCGATCGGTCGACCGGTTTTAAATGGGATTTAGCATTGTCCAATTTCGCCCCCACCAATTCGTCCAAAAATGCCCCCAGGCGTTTTTTTCGCAGAATTGCGATCATTTGGGCCCAAGTGAACCGATTTTGGTCCACGACGGCTCAAAATCTTCGTTTTGTAATGTAGTTTTTGACCCCCAAACGGCGATTAAGCTCGTCCACTTTTGCAGAAGTGGCGTGAATTTTTGCATCTGCGAAATAAACCGCGTGAGGCCCTTGAAGAGCACCCCTATGTCAGCGTGGCCTCCCAGTATGGTTTTGGGAGGTCTAACCACGATAAAAACCATTGTCTGTGATGGTATTAAAAGAGAATTTACGCGGCGAAAGCCTAGACTCGCCTCCGACCGAGCTATCTCACTTATCCAATTTTGCCCCCGTCCAATTTCGCCCCACTCTCCCCTATGTTATTTCTGATCAAGGCCAGTAAGCCTTCAAATTGCGATGATGAAAGTTTTCAGTGCTGCCCATACAATGATTTTTTTAGAATTAGGTATGACCCTCACGATACCCTCGTTTGAACTTTCTTTTCGTTCTCAGTAACTTACACAGCTCATGCTACCTTCACCGCACGTATGGATCACTTTTCTAATTTATTTACAACAATAAGCTAAATTATTAGGGTCAGCGTGTATTTACCCAACGACAATTTATCCACAACTATTCATCCAATTATAATTGCAAAAAGTTTCTTCGAAAAACTTCAACTAGGTAGCTGTCTGAATTTCAATTTCAACCAGTTGGTTGAAAACTCAACTAACTGGTTGAATGAATACGTGGCCCGTGAGATGGATACTTAGGCGGTGGTCTACCGACAACATTTTGGCTCAGAAAAATTAATTTTTTCATGTTTTCTTGTAAACTAAGAGAAGTAATTATCAGCAGGTGGCCACGTGAGCTTTTCCGGTTTGAAATCCAGGTTGAGCAACATGTCGGCAAATCTGTATCCGACTCGAGTACTCGAGTCAAGTTACTTGAGTTGAGCACTCGAGTCGGTGACTTTCAGTAGGGCGGATTGGTGACCGCATGAAAATTCGCCGACTCTTTCATTATGTGTATAATACGGGATCCGTGACATTAGTAGATTGTGATTCCCGGTCAACATTTTTGGTCTAGAAAAACCAGTTTCTCCGTGTTTTTCCGTAAAGAAATAGAAATAAACATCAGCGCCGGCCACGCGAGTCTTTTCGGAAGAAAATTCAGGTTAGAAGCAACGTTTTCGTGATTCATTATCTTGATTGGTGACCGTTCGGGTGAGATTGCCACATGGGTATAGATTGTGGGCTTGCTTCGGTAAGCTGGCAGCCCGAGCCCATCAATCGTTCCTCAACCTGGATGTCAAACCAAAGAAGTTAGCGTGGCCACCGCTGATGTGTTTTCTGATTTGTTCCCAAGAGAAGTTAAAGAAATTTACTTTTCTGACTCAAAAATGTCGTCCGTGGACCACTTTTACCCAATCTCAAAGATCCCGTATACATACCCATACCAAAAAGGTTGGAGTATTATTCACGTGATCTACGCGTGGCAGATCTGGATTGGTGGTCATCCATCCGGATAAGATCACTGTTGATTCCGATTGACGTGACTCGGAATTCTATCTCTTGTTTGAAGAAATTCAACCACCTGGTTGAAATGGTGGTTGAAAATTCAACCAATTTTTAACAGTATGTATCATTCATGATATTTGAATGCGTTCGCGTGTGTTTGCGTTGAACTATATCGGTGGATAAGATGTGACAATAATTGGATGAGTATGTGCGGATGAATCCTCGGTAACCAAAATTTTGAAGTTGAATAAAGACGAAATCTCGACGATTATTGAGTCAAAATTAACTTTATCTTGTATGTATAATTATATAGCCTCAGTTAGTCAGAATAATATAAGGTCATGCAAATTAAATTTTCAGTATCCGATGGAACCATGATGTGCACGAGACCCAATTCATCAGGAAACCTCAGAAACATTTCAACAGGGTAGAGAATCATCTTCACACTCTTCATCGGGTTTCGCAAGTGGTACCAAATCAGCGCCTCTTTCTAGTTGGTCTAATCTCGACATTGAATGCTCAGACAATTCGGAACAAGCTGATCCCGGTCGAGATCGTCCGTTTGGCTCATCAACGCTGATCTGGATTCTCGGTATTGTCGTTGCCAAAACTCCAGATTCAAGACAGGAAATCGATGGCTGAACAATATTTGGGTAGTCGACCTGTGTAGCTGGATCTGATCTCCAACCGACTCTGCGATCAATGTTGGCTGCTACACTTTGCTCCAGTGAATCTGCATCGATGATTGGTAGAGAATCCGGAAGCTGTTTTGAGCCACCGTTATTCAAAACTTCGCGAGAATTGATGCAGATTTCTGGTGAGCCCGTCGCCATCACTGCTCCAGTCAGATCTCATGCAAAAATGCATCAAATTGCATATAAATTCAATGACGAAGCGATTGATTTTGCTAGAGTTCAAAATTCTTAGTATTAGTCTCGGCGTTTGGGGGGGGGGGGAGGGGGGTGCGTAAAAATTCGTGTTTGAGAAGGTTTGGAGGTACATTCTTATGTATTTTGAGGTGCTCTCGAGCACCAGCCCGAAAACCCAGGCGTTTTTTGTTATCAACAATTTTTAGTGCAAAATCATGGCATGGTTTTTGCAAAAAACTCGGAAAATATGCACTTTTACGGAAATTTTGTTAAGGGTAAAGTTATAAAACGCCAAATATATTACAAAAAAGGTTCTCCACAAATTTCCCGGAAAACCCAAGCCTGGGGCGGGAAATGCGCGAAACCCGTTCCGCGCGTTTGGGCTCGAACATGGGCTTTTATGGGGCAGCCGATGCAGCGCTACTAAACTCGCTGCCAATTTGACGGTTGTGAATTTAGGGCTAGGCGACTTAAAGCATCTTGAAGAGAATAAAATTCCCCTCAAAATGGTACAGTTCGTATCTCGCTAAAAACGAAGCCCTTTGAGCATGGCTCAAAAGAAAGAGAAATAAGTGTAGAAACAGTATTCTCGCAGCAGAAGTGCCGGCACGCGGCGCTCAGAATCTGCATTTTTCCTGTTTTTCTTGCTTTACACTGGAAAAGCTTCGCAGTCAGCGAGATGAGACCTGTACCAATTCAGAGGGAATTTCATCTTCTTCAAGATGCACTTGGACGCCTAGCCCTAAATTGACAACTGTCAGATTGGCAGCGAGTTTAGTAGTGCTGCGTCAGCTGCTCCATATAAGCCCATGCTTGAAACGGTTTTTGCGCATTACCCGCCCGAGGCCTGGGTTTTCCGGGAAATTTGTAAGGACCTTTTTTGTACGAAATTTTACGTTCTACAACTTTGACCTGAATAAATTTTCCGGGAAAATGCATATTTTCCGAGTTTTTTGCAAATAACCATAATTTCGCTTTAAAGATTGTCAATAACAAAAAACGCCGGGCTTTTCGGGCTGGCGACCTCGTGCATTCGATTCAGTGCCTCAAAATCCGTAACAGCATACCTCCAAACCCTCTGGAACGCGAAGAGACCCTCCCCCCTCGCCCGGGATATATCCACTATTTGAAAATTTTCTCGATCCTTGCAAGGCTCAACCGAACATTCAATATAAATCCTCACAAATGTATCGAAATTCCACTATTTTCTCAATCATGATGATTCATAAATCTTTTCGAAGATTGAATGAATGAATTTTTCATCGCAAACGGAAATAATCCAGGTCTTGGTGAGATCTTACCCAATGCATCATTTCCTAAAGTGACGTCGACCGATTTAATCGTAGCATTCGGTAAAATTTTCTTCCATCTCGAAAAAGGTGTATCATTGCTATCCAATCTTTTCTCAGCTATTCTGAACATTTTGCGCCTTTCCTCAGTTCTTTCTTTTCTCAACTGAAACTACAATATATACAAAAACAACGTGAGTTTGGAACCTTCAATACTGCAAGAAATTCCAGAATATGTTTTTTACCTTCAGATCATTGTTAGATTCTCGTAGAGAATTGGTCAAAGAAACCATGTAGTAGATGATTAATGTCATAAGCACAAGGAGGGGGATAACGATACCAGGAGATGCAATATAATCCAAAATTCTGCAAAGGACCACGTAACAATGAAATATTGGGATACATTCGGAACAATTCTAGAAGTATCCGGGGTCACTAATGGATGAGTAAAAAATCACAAGACTCACTTATAATCGAGAATGTAACTGGGTAGAGCTCTTCTGAGACTAGAAGTGGCCAAATAATAAATTCTCGTATTGCCAGAGAAAGGTCCACAATGCCAAGATGGTTCAACCCATACTATTGCGTAGCCGACTGGCAGTACGCATAAGAATAACATTGTCAATAGTAATGCCAAATAGAAGTTATTGGACCTGACCAAAAATATGATAATTATTTTAGTCAGTAAAATGATTTCAATCAAGTTCCTAGTTGTTTTTTTTTTTTTTTTTTTTTTTCTTAAACGAAGAATGGGTCACCGATTGTTACATACCTTGAAGCCCTGAAAACTACATCATGAGGTACATTACAAGTGAGGACAGTCCAGGAACGAAGATACATCAGAATTACAAGTTTGACAACATTGAGAACTATCAAACCAGGACTGAAAAAAATACCCATCCACACCATACCTACGAATGTTATTCTTCGTATTGAATATAGATTCATTCTACAATCTAGATCGGGTTCAAGTTTAGCTTTACCTTGATTATTGACCAAATGAAGGATATTTTCGGCTATTTTAAAATCGCCATATTGAGGAAATTGTTTTTCAAGATCCCAACACCAGCAGCTATTCATATATCGAACAAATAATGCTCGAAAAAAATCGATTCCCATAATCGATAGTATCGTCAAAACTAGATCCATCATCGTTAGTTTCGCCAATTCCTGACCAAACATCGTTTCCCAGCACAAACCGCGGAGCATACGACGTGTTTTCATATCCAAAGACTTCGTCGACACTGTAAAGATTGTCAATTAACCACACCGGAATCTGATTACTGAAATAGGTTCAGCTGCAACATATTAACAAGCAAACCGAGCAAAAATCGTAGACAATTTGTGTGCCAGTAGTAAAAGACAGTTATGGTCAGACAAGACTCGCACATGTTCATAAATTCTATGGAAAAAAATTTCCACAAACCTGAATAATGATCGAACGTCAAAGTTCTATTTTCACATACGCGCTCATAACATCGAACAATCTTTTTTGACTCCTCGCAAGAAGATGGGAGTTTGTCAATGAGGAGTTCATGATTGAGATCATTCATCTGATCATCTGGTGGTTTTTTGGTCGCATTGAGAACTAAATTAACGCTTGGTGTAACCTCAGTCGTTGAGATAGCCCCTTCCGTTATGTGAGATATACTTGATGATGTAGCATCATGATAAATCACACCTTCCGACTTGTTTTCTGAACTAGAGTAGCCGAAATCATCATAATTAACGTGCGGATAATCATCATCAGCTGTGATAATTCTCTCGTCACCACTGGCTACATCTTCATCCGTTTTCTCAATAAAATTCTGTTCTATCAAAGGATTCTGCATTTCTTCACAATCTGTATTGATGATACTGTCTGTTTTATTAGAATCTGTTTGATTCGTGTTGGTTGAATCATTGTATGGGGGCAATTCAATCTCGATTTCTGCAGAATTATTGAGAGTCCAGTTTTCAAAGAAATAATTCATATCAAAACTTGATAATGGGAAATTCTGTTTCGTTGAGCTTAAAGATTCCTCATTGGCTGATACTGTGTTTGGTATTGTGTAGTGTGGTATCTTAGTGCTGGAAATAATAGAAATAATTCACTCTATTACGCCTATCAGGACTAACTTTATATTGCTCACACGAATCTCGAGTGATGATCGGTCTATATTTGGAACCGACTGATTTAAAATGATTGAAAATTCTATCCCGCGAGAAAAAATCTCAACTCTCTGCAATTTTATCTTGACCATCAGCAAATCTCATCACTGAATTATAATGTAATATTGTGGTTCTCAATCATGAAAACTTGATTATTTCGACTATTAGGTACATGCACAAATTCATCCAGGAATTTACATAACTCTGAAAATTATATCAATATTAGATTACAATCTTGCGTTTAATAATAGTATATTAAGCAACAAGGGTGCCAACAGATATTTGCGCACGAGTCCCCGCAACGAGTGTGCAAATGGTCCGTTTGCACACGGTTTCATCGTTTGCGCCGTGCGCAAATGAGTTATTTGCGCACTGTAGTGTGCAAATAACTCATTTGCGCACGGCGCAAACGATGAAATCGTGTGCAAACGGACCATTTGCACACGAGTGCGGGGACGAGAGCGCAAATGTCGGCACCCGAGTTGCTTACGATATTTTTTGTTATTGCTGTGAGCAAAAATGTAACTCGCCCAAAACCCTAGAAAAAAGTCGCGGATTTTTTCGCTCTGGGGTGAAGGAATTCTCTTAATTTCTGTTCTCTTTAGTTATATTGAGTATTACGAGAAATTGATCCGTAGATCCATTAAATCGTATACTTCATGTATTATTTTGAACGGGACAGAGCTTATCGTCATCACGTTGAAACACCCATATTTTGAATATAATTATGGTTTCACAATGTCTAGTATTATCCAAAGTAAATTGAATATCCACAATATGTCGGCTAATCACTCCTTTGACCGGAGATGATGTTAGGGCGTGGAGAAGGGCGCAGTGCGGGGTCCAGGGGCGGCAGCCGCTGGTGGGGGTGCAGGGGGCGAAGCCCCCGCCGGGGGGTTCGGGGGGCGGAGCCCCCCGACTGAAAAAAAATTTTGAAAAATATATAAGAAAAAAGTCTTTTGCCCACCCCCTTGACTGGAAAAAATTTTTTTAATTCATCAGGAAAAACAACTTTTGCAGAAGCAGTTTTTACTTTACTTGCTTGTACTACTTGCATTTAGGCATGATTTTCAACATATCCAGATTCTTGTTATTTTTCTACATATTTACAGCCATAAATCTACAAATCTCACTCTAGTCAAATATATCTATTGAGTATAGGATGATCAACCATCAATCCAAATTTGGTAAGCAAACTGTGCGTAAACGTCCCATTTGCACACTGTTTCATCGTTTACGCAGTGCGCAAATGGATATTTGCGCACTACCGTGTGCAAATGAGTCATTTGCGCACTGTGCAAATGAGAATCCGTGCCCAAATGGGCCATTTGCACACGCACACTTGCGTCTAAACGGCCATTTTTGCGCACAGAATAACAAAAAATTAGTCACGATAATGAAGAAGGTGAACCTTGTTGCCTATAGCATCAAGAGAAGTCATACAGAAAATTAGTTCATCCGAACAGTAAATACCCAAAATTATCCGAAGCAAGCTAATGACGTGTAGAGATCTATTAGAATTCTCCCGTGGAACGCACTGTTCCACAAATTCTACATACCTGATCAGTTCTACAGACTTGTCAGGTTTCCGAGTACTTGGGACAGAAAAATTGGCGCTAAGTACAAGGCTCATTGCTGCAAGAGTAGATACCGCGTAAAATCCATTCGATTCACATGGCACAGGCCTCTCAAAACAATCCAAAGTGCTGCCAGGGCTTTTTGGTTTTAGACTCTGCAATTTTTCTCCCTAAATTTTAAGACATTTATGGAAATTATGCATAGTTCATTATTCGCAATCATTATCAAACCAGTAAAAATGAGATGAGAAAGACTTACTGATGAATTGATCTTCTTGAACAGAGCATAGATCAATGAGTACATGTTCAGCAAATTCAGGATCATTATCCTGGGAATTAAGAATGTTAGAATAAATAAGAAATTCTGAAGTATTCGGAATACCTGAACCATGGATCAATTTATCACCCTTATGGGCCCAGAATCATTCAAAGTTCACAGATTTATGCGATATACAAACATTTGTCAGGTATGATATATTTTTCTGTAGAAAGAAACCCTCCGAACAGTTTCTAATCGAACTCACAACAGAGGCATACCATTTTCATTTTGAATAATTCGGACAACTTTGAGCTATTTTGAAATGAATAGACAACTTGAAATGAATGCCGGTACTTGAGGTAAGAGTACTCCTACATTCAAAACTCGTCGGAAAGATTGACATCCAATACCTTTGGCAATAATTCTACTTCCTTGGCATCAATTTTAATCAAATGGGTTCGGGAGATCAATCTACTGATTGCGGCTAACCGCGTCATCCATACCAAAAACTCATACAAAAAAATGACATAAATACCGTCCAAGCTGTAATCGTAGCTGTTTGCGTGGATGGTAACTCTCAATTATTCCAAGAATTTCAAAGGCAATGGGGAACGTATAGGTAATAAGGGTGAGTACGACGGTGATTTCATTCTGGCGCCACCAACTGCTGTCAGATTCGCGAACATTTTCGCTGCGTTCGACGATCTCCACAACTGCGTAAGCAGATACCACCAACATCGCCATTACCAATAGATTCACCATTATCCGGATGCTTATTATTTTCCAGCTGAATGAGAAAAAACTTACGATTTAAAAAAATTTGATAGATGTGCAAAGTTGTGTGAATGTACGAAATTGTGTCTCACTTCCGCTCGTCACGGTGCTTTTCAGATTCTTCGAGAAGGGCCTCTTTGAGACCAAGTACAATACTGCCGATACGATTTTGTGCGGTTTCAGCGTTACCGATCATAAAATCCCAACCGGTGAACAGTTTCCATGAGAATACGCACTCGTCTTCTTTCTCTGACAGCTTACTCATTCGTGAATTTTTGGCCATTCTGAAAAATATTGGTGTCATGTCGTTGGTAAAATTGTGATACCAGCTTCTGATGACAAATATTTAACATTATGCGAAGTATGATGAATGAGATTTCAGTGTCTTTTCGAGGCATATGTGCATTTGGTACTAAGTATGCTCACTGTAGAGAATTTCACGTGCAACTACAAGCCCTTGGCAAAATTACTTGCTGAATCACAGTTCACTGGATTTTATTCATGTAACATTTCCAACATTTTGCAAACGTGTATTTGAGAGGAACCGAAAATATTAGACAACTTTTGATAAGAATAACATCCAGTTCAATGTTGTTTACAGAAATTCTGTGATTATCCTGTTTTAAAATGAGAAAATTCCATCGGAGATCCATATTTTCACAAAAATTTTTACTCCCTCGGGAACGGCCCTCGGAAAGTTCACAAGTTGTATGGGAACTTCAAAACAGACCCAGTTCTTTCACAGTGAGGTATCTCTTGATTAGATATCTGTGACCCGTACTTTGTATAAATAACAAAAATGCACTGTGAATGTCCGAAGCTAACATATTTCTGCACGCTTAAACGAATGAATAAATGCTTTTTCTTTTAGATAATAATTTAATGAGATAATAAATGAGATTATTTGGTGCATGAGGGGGGGGGGCGGGGGGTTGCAGCAATGGCAAACAATTCACACGTATTAGTTTCAAAGCTAGGCTAACAAGTTGTGGAGAAGTGAAACGATAGAAACTGCTTCCAAATTGAACTTACTTGCGCAATATGGCGACGAAACTGTACGTGTAGACTATTAAGTTGACAACAAAATAAGCGAGTGGCAAATTGTATGAAGCGTAAGTATGCCGATTGGAATACCAGCCATAGAAGAAAGGCGAATACTTGAGACTTCCTTCAAATTCCCACAAAGTCAAGAGATGATTGGCCCGTAATTTTTCTTCAGGTAGCATAATTTTGCGCTCTCCGGCTATGGTTGCTTTTTGAAGAGTCGCCAGTAACTACGAATAAAAGTAATCGATAGATCAAAATATTGCATTTCTCATTAAAAGGCGTGATCATCGTACCGTTTAAAGAATATCTACACGAATATTACAATTTTATTGATGGACAGAAAAAAACGCTAGATAATACGTCTCTGTGTGCTAATCTCAATCAAAGTATTTCATAAAGTATTTCGTCGAAGGGAAAAGAAATTGTAATAATCGAAGGCTTCTATAGTAATTATACCATTGGGGGATTTTCGGGGCAAATGATACGGTGTTTTCCGAGAGGAGCAGGCTCTAATACCGCTCAGTAGAATAATTAGTTTCAAAATTCTTGGTAGAGGCGTGGTCACGCAAACAAGCAATTAAAATCTTACCTCAGGTATGACGACGAAAGTGACGAGTATTGCAGATAATACAATATTGAACCAAAACAGCCATCTCAGAAATATAAAGTACGATGCAACTGCTGAACCAAATTGGGACTCAATCTGTTTGATGCGATGTTCCCATGGTACTAAGACTGTTTTGAAATTGATGAGTTCTCGTTTGAAGTGTTGCCATCTCTGAAAAATGAGGGTGAAAATATGCCACCTCGGTTGATCACAGTATATCACGCAGTTGTTGATTTGTAGAAAGATACTTATTCATGCGTCAACTTAATTTGGTGGTAATATGACAGTAAAAAGTCGACACCTATCTAGGTACAATCTTTCCAAACTCTCAGCCAGCTCATACAAGATGTTGAGCACCAATAAGAAAAATTTGATTCGAAACTGCTGTCATCTTGAGTTCCTACAAAAGCAGTCAACGTTTACTTTTTTTTTTTTTTTCTTTTTTTTCCGAATACTCTGTTTGTGATGCACAAGAATTGAGCATCTGTTTGATGAATTATTTTCAACCAACTACGTAAGTCTCATATGGGATACTTTTAGATAATGTTGAACCACCAATTTCATTCTCACAATAAACATTCTATAAATGTCAAAAAGATGTTGAAACCTTGGATACGAGTATTGAAGCTCTTGCAAGAACGTCCCGAGTACTCCTGGCATGTGCAAGCCTCTGCTGAAGCGCTCCCTCGTGTTTTCGAACGTAAGCTTTAGCCTGTCGTACGAGTCTGAGTTTTCGTCGCAGAGGCCAAGGCTGCTGTTTCACACCGCTCAAAACTTCCTTGTGCAAACGAAGACGCTCAAACATTTGTTCTTCCATCAAACTCGGAGGTGTTCCAACAGTTCCCGATGCTGATGTTGTCACTGTAGTACTAATATTACTGACGGGAATTGACGTTGCGACAGGAATGGAAGATGAGATCGGACCAGAATTTGAATCCTCTTGTACCGATACCGCCCCGCTACTGCAAACAATTTATTCACTCTCTGTAAAATTCAACCAGTGAAATTCACTGGAAACCAGACAATTTTTACTGGTCATCCAGCCCAGAGCCATTTAATGAACGGATCTGGACTGGTTGTTCAGTGAGTTATACCGATTGATTTGTACAGAGCTTGTTTACTGACGACGAGATGAAATTCAGAGGAATAAGGGATTTTTTGGTCAGATTCACTATTCTATATCAGAGTTCATCAACCCGAGCACTGTTTGCTATCATTCAGGACAAAGAATTTTTACATCATCCTAACCTAAAACTGCCGCTTTCAAACATTCAAACGCGGTTATAGGGTTCTCACAATGAAAAGTCATGATTGCTCTTTGTTCGTAGGCTCATTTTGGGATTGGGGGACTTATTCCCCTCGCTTCGCTCGGGAAATGAACTGTCTTAGCACCTGCAATGAGCGTACACGCCTAATTTCGAGGGAACGCCTATACCAGCCATGAGCATCACAAAGATGCGCCATTGGCACCACTCTTATCTCCTTGTTCCACTAATAGCTTATCAATGTTCGCCCCAAATGTTTTACTTCATGTAGTATCAGCCTCACAAACCATCTTACAGAGTCTATTTCATTGATCTCCACCGTTTCGAATTTCACCATCATCAATACTGATGATGCTCTCAATCCAAAACTAATTATATTTCATGAAACATTTCATTTCCCAGCAAAACTCAAACAGTAGATGACATTAAGCTGGACTCGACATTTTGAGCGCCTTTTGCATTCGAGTGGAAGTTAAATGTTCACAAAGATGCAATAAAATACATGTGTTCGCAGTCGCGTATCGGGAGGTATTTTACATGATAAAATGTGAGTAGGAGGAGGAAATCCGCGCGAAAGGACACTTTGATACCAAAAATTAAAAAGTGATTCCCATTTCTTCCATCGCCGTCAAAATTATAAGCTCGTAAATTCGAACGAAAAATTCCAACAGACCACTTGATATGATCATTTGTCTTAACAGGAGTGAGGGATCAATCAGTGGAGCAAAATTTTCTCAAACTCACTCGGCAGAGCTTGTAGTGAAGACGGAAGATCTCCTTCGAGGCTCGGACGTTGAGGATGCCGCGGCGGCAGCTGCGACGATGGCCACATCGCTACTAAATGGTGAAGAGGGACGTCTCCTTCGACGACTGTGACGCCGTGAAGAGTTTCGCCTTTGAATTATAGCACAAGCCGATGCCGAATAGTCATCCTCTTCACTCTCTCCTATATATCAAATTGGTCCAAAAACCAATTTTTCACATTACATATTCGATTGGAATATCTTTATCAACATACATTCATAAGAATTATAGTTATGTGGATTAGTCTGATCATAGTTCTAGATAGTTAATACTTCTTGCATTTACTAGGAAGATTTGTGAGCTGTCAACTATAAATAGAAATGAAAACCTCTGGAATAATGGAAAAATCGAAAGGGTATCTATGGAATTTTAGAGAGCCGTAATAGGACATAAAAATACAGTAATGTGATCGGAACAACTGGAATTCAACGAAATAGAGTTCAAGCTGACGATCTATCTGAGCAGAATGATTCGAAAGTGGTTGTATGTACTAGAGCACAAAAACTGTTTAAATTGAGATGCGATTTGAGAAGGACCGATTAAGGAGGCTCGAGCGCGTAGGAGCGTACCAAGCGCGGGGCCCCGTGCGCCTTTTCCCCTTCCGCCGCGTCATTGGCGCTGTATATAGGTATACTCACAACGCAAGCGCTGAAGTAATATGCGATGAAACAAATAATTACGGCATTCCAACGATTGGATCCAAAGATATCTAAAAATGAACAAAATGAAGAGATTCCTGTAATCAAGTCCGCAAATGATCTCTATGTAGCGAGGGCTGATAATTTTCAGTAGTACAAGTCAACGAGAGTGCACCCGTTTCAGTTCTGGATCCCTGACTCACTTGGCACTACTGAATCCTCGACTGAATCTAGTTGTTCAAAAAATATTTCCATCACGGATCACGGAATTCAACACGACATACAACCTGGTGAATTAGCGTACAGATCTATGCTCCGATGATTGACATGTAATTCCCGATCTTGAAATGGACAGAAAAGATTTTTCATCATCCTAACCTAAAAATGCTACTTTCAAACGTGGTTTAGGGTTCTCATGATGAAAAATCATAATTCCGTCCCGTGCTCGCAGGCTCACTTTGGGCGCGGAGGATTTTTTTACGCGCCTAAATGTGTGAGCGTTTGCAAAGTCGAGACTCGGATTATCTAGATTATTTCGTCAAGCTCTTTAAAATGGCTCGTGACGTGGTCAGGCATGACAAGAATTCGCTTTGGATTCGGCCTAATATGACATTATACTGGTACAGACTGAATAGTATCCAATTCTGGGTTCCGTGATCAACTGATACAGTATTTGTTGGACTGTATTGGATCATGCCAAGAGAATCGGACAGCCAAATTTGAGAATCCTATTTCTTTACGTAGTTTAAGTTCAAACGTAAATATTGGTTGGGTAAAATTCCTAAGCTACTCATTGCAAACTCAAATTGGATTATCATGATACATTTTAGAACCGAAAAATTCTAAAGAGTAAGTTGTGCGTCATTTTTCCTCAGTCGCCCATGAGTAGGGTAGTACAGTAAGTCCCATATCGTTTTTCATTCCCATTTTTATTTTATTGTAAAGATCGTGAGTTTGAGCTCAATTTGATTGGATTCCAGTTATGTCTTTCTCACTTCTCTCTCGTTTCACATCCGTTTCCCTGCCGTATTTTTGTTGCTACAAAGCTAGCTTCTTAATTTTCCGATTTTTGTAAATGGGTATCAAATTCCAGAGTCTAAACGATGCAGAAACTTTGAAAAGTGAGAAGTCATCGGAAAATTGGCGAAAAAGTTAATAAAGAATTAACGTCAAAATTCACAATATGTTACTTGTCAGCCTTATATTTGTATTCATAAACTTTCTCATCTAACGAGACGGGAGCTATTTCATAGGTTCGACAACTTCACGATACATGCTTGTAAATCAGCCAGATCGAGATAATTTTGATAATTATATTGAGGAAGGTGAAATTGACTTACCCAGTCTTGTGGACAGCCTCTGCATGTCGTTAGAAACGACGTGATTAATTGGATTAATGCTGCGCGAACGGCGAGATAATTGCTGTTGATTGAAATCGAAGCAACTGCTAACAGTTGATTGCACCTGCAACTGCTCACTCAATGCAAATGTCACGGAAAGGCGATCAACCGATGGTTGCGGCGATGAAGGTTCCACCTGTAATATCGAAGTAATTAGTACCTAGGATTTCATACTTGAGGTCTAGTCCTCGGTGGAAATCTGGTAATTTTTTCTGGCCATTCATGGAATAAATAGGGTCTCTAGTAGTAATGCGACAACAGTGCGACATGACTAGTTTTTGGGCTAAAAAATGTCCACCATGTCTACGAGGGTTCCTATGGAGTTCTACCGTGGACGATTTTTTCATCAGGTGGACTATTGATGTGGAGATTTTACGATTTTTTGAGATCATCGCTCGATTTTTCTTTCTTAAAAAGTTCACTGTGGCAGGGTCCATCGGTGGGCCCCGCCACACCTGGAGGAAGTTCATCGATTCCAGACTCCGCACCGAACGTATTAAAAGAACTTGCTCATAAAGTCCTTGAGTAAGGGGAACAGAAGATGAGAGTGAGAAACCTTCGAAAAGTTCGGTGAACAATAGAGTTTGATAATGAGATTGAAAGACAATAAATATTCTTTTTGCAACTTTCCGATGTTCGGGTGCCGACAATGTTGAATGAAACAAAAATCGCGTCTCGTTCATGAGGATCCCCGATTTCGAACGGTCATTTCGACCTTCTTCTGCAGCCTCGTCTGCGGCTCAGGCCGGAAACCAACTGCTCAGAAACGAGATACAACCTCATGAACTCGGTGTAAAACGTACTATGTACCCTAGTAAAAATAAGTGTCTCATGATCATATATGAACATGTTCCCGACCGGACTCTGGGCATACATGACCACCTATGACCATGAGGCCGGAGTCATAGGTCGTCATCGGTTTCCATACTTGATCCTAGGAATTCATGTTGGAAATGAAGCCTTTGATTACCAACTCGAAATGTTTCTGAATCCGAAGCTTCGAAATAAGCGCGCTTGGGACTCCAACTGCTAGGCCTCCATCCGATATTGAAAATGTCATGTACAACCACTTGATTACAATACCCTACGGCCATTTACGAGTTGGTTTTGTGTACCTATGACTAACCATGGAGACATAACATTTTCTGAGGTCATAGATGGTCATAGATGACCATAGTTCGGCTGGGAACATGTTCATATATGATCATGAGGCACTTATTTTTACTAGGGTATGTAAAGACATTCCAATTGAGGGGAAAAAACCCAAAGGAAACACAAAGACCCAAGTCCTGCGTGAAAGTTGAATGAGATGCGGTCACCGTGCACCATGAACACCGCAACCAAGGAGCTTGAAAACACATCTCGCGAGAGAATTTTGATGATTCGAAGTTTAAAACGAGTTGTCGAATCATGATTATGGTCTAATTTGTATTCGACAGTTAATCGTTTAAGCCAAATCGCAAGAGAATCGGATAAAAATGTGAACAGCTTGACCGCGGGAACCTCCTAACCTATATATCATGCACGATTTCATTCCTATTTTCCTCCGGTTCTCTTGCGATTTAGGCTAGATGACGAATGAACGAACTTCATTTCAACTTAGATGTTAACAATAGTATTTGCGCACTCGTCGTCTAGCCCAAATCGCAAAGGAACCGCAAAAAATGGGAATGACTTTCAGCTAATTGCTCGGTGACCGCATTGGCTTAAATGCAGACTGCACCGATCAAACGAGAACTTGAGAGTTGGATACATTCCTGGCTGACCAAACGTCGAGAAAACTACTGCTGCATACAGTTTTAAATAAGTCCATTTAATTTGACTCGTTGTTGGATCTCGTCATGCCATCTCCCAAGTGTTACATAATCCATTATAGTATTAGCAAGATCCGCGGTTATTGGAGTTTTCAATTCAAGATGTCCGCCGACTCAAGCGCCAATTTCCTCGTGTGAAAGTAGTACGAGGGGTCGATGTGCGAAGCTCTTATACTCCTAGTATATATATATATATATATATATATATATATATATATATGAGTCATTCTTTTTAATATCGCCAGGTTTTGTGGCGGGGGGTCAGGGATTTTTCTGTAACTTTAGGTACATGTTGTATATGATAGAAGAAGATGAAAAGCACAGTTTTTAGGTCCCGAAAGTCATCCGCGCGAGTTTGGCGCCCTATTTTCGTTTTCAAAATTAGTGAAAAATTCAATTTTTCAACTTTTTGATTGATTTCTCACCAGTATAGAACCCGGTAAAAAAATTATCCAAGACACATGTTTCGACGTAAAATGAGCTGAATTTTACGGAAAAAATACTCTTAGATCCGTCAAAGGTAAACATAACCTCAAAAAAGTGGTTTTTTTCAGAAAAACACAATTTTCAAGTCTTAGGCCCTATTTCATCTCAATTTTGACATTTTTATCCAATTCCTCGTCAAATTTTACGTCGAAAACCGTTTCCATAAAATTGGGCTGAAGATGGGTTTGGCCACCATAATAACAACTTTACTAGCAGGGTCGTAAAAATAGCGCTAAATTGTTCGTTTCGGGAGGGACACTTATAACACTGGACAACAAAATGTTGGTTCATAAGTAGCGCATTGATCAAACAAAGACTTTTTCGTGTATTTTTCGACGCAGAAACCGAATCCGAAACCAGTTTTGCACCTAGACATTAGGAATTATTTTAAATCGCGAAATACTGAGCTTCTAAAAACTGCGTTTTCAGCGTTTTTTGATGATTCTGTAGATACATGATTTTGATGGTGCAACCTTGCAGCGGGCTTTGAGCGTACCCAGACTATGATTTCTGACGTATTTCGAGCTGCTGAACACGATGGCAGTGGTTTTAGAGGGCTAGCATGCGTTCGGAACGAAGGACAAGGTGATTTTTTGAGTTGCTATCAGGAGAGTTTGGACAATTTCGCAATCAATCTCAAAGTGCTCACGAAATTGATCAGAAACACCCTTTTGGATCTCACGAGGGCGCATTCTTCTCGTATTTGTACACGCAGTGAGGGAAAAATATTCGTAATCGCCCAGAAATAGATGAGTAGAATATACGCGTGTTATTCCGAAAAGAAACTTTTGATCTATTTCGAGATCTATTCCTCGAGTGAGTTCAAGCCTCCTCGTATTGGATCAAAGCTCGAGTATTTGTACGTAGAAGTCACTCAAACTATTAAAACAATGTCATTTTGTTGCTAGGATACGGTATCAGAAGTCCCGGAGACCTAAACTCGGTTTAGGTCACGGAACGTACCTTGACATACCATGAATATGTAATCAACCTAGTTACATCGTTTTTCACCTTAAGCTAATGTGGGCACTCCAATGATTCTATTCTGGAGGCGAGTGAATAAGAATATTCAGCGTCAGATGTACCATCTTGGGCTGGTTGCAAACGGCTACCTATATGTTCTCAGAAGCACATGAGACTAGGAAACTGCTTTGACTCATTACGAGAAAACTTGAGCTTACCTCAGGAATAGATCAAAAGTTTCTTTCCGGAATAACACACGTATATTCTACTCATCTATTTCTAGGCGATTACAAATATTTTTCCCTCACTGCGTGTACAAATACGAAAAGAATGCGCACTCGTGAGATCCAAAAGGGTGTTTCTGATCAATTTCGTGAGCACTTTGAGATTGATTGCGAAATTGTCCAAACTCTCCTGATAGCAACTCAAAAAATCACCTTGTCTTTCGTTCCAAACGCATGCTAGCCCTCTAAAACCACTGCCATCGTGTTCAGCAGCTCGAAATACGTCAGAAATCATAGTCTGGGTACGCTCAAAGCCCGCTGCAAGGTTGCACCATCAAAATCATGTATCTGTAAAATCATCAAAAAACGCTAAAAACGCAGTTTTTTAGAAGCTCAGTATTTCGCGATTAAAAAAAATTCCTGATGTCTAGGTGCAAAACTGGTTTCGGATTCGGTTTCTGCGTCGAAAAATACACGAAAAAGTCATTGCTTGATCAATGCGCTACGTATGAACCAACATTTTGTTGTCCAGTGTTATAAGTGTCCCTCCCGAAACGAACAATTTAGCGCTATCTTTACGACCCTGCTACTAAAGTTGTTATTATGGTGGCCAAACCCATCCTCAGCCCAATTTTATGGAAACGGTTTTTGACGTAAAATTTGACGAGGAATTCGATAAAAATGTAAAAATTGAGATGAAATAGGGCCTAAGACTTGAAAATTGTGTTTTTCTGAAAAAAACCACTTTTTTGAGGTTATGTTTACCTTTGACGGATCTAAGAGTATTTTTTTCGTAAAATTCAGCTCATTTTACGTCGAAATATGTGTCTTGGATAATTTTTTTACCGGGTTCTATACTGGTGAGAAATCAATCAAAAAGTTGAAAAATCGAATTTTTCACTAATTTTGAAAACGAAAATAGGGCGCCAAACTCGCGCGGATGACTTTCGGGACCTAAAAACTGTGCTTTTCATCTTCTTCTATCATATACAACATGTACCTAAAGTTACAGAAAAATCCCTGACCCCCCGCTACAAAACCTGGCGATATTAAAAAGAATGACTCATATATAGCATCAACATCGATAGGTATACTTATGCATTAGGGGTATAAGAGCTTCGACACATGATCCGCTAGGTGCGCTACGGTCGTGGGACATCTCGAATTGAAAAGATCCGAAAATAATTATAGAAACCAAATCTAAAATTAGAACGATTGAAAATTTCAACAGTTTTGGTACTAACTTTTATCAAAATCTCTTGCACTCCCTGTCTTATGTATAATAACCCAAAATTCACTCGGACCTGGATAGATGCGAAGAATAATATGAGATATCCGCCGTGTGTTTAGCTAACAAGGTGAGTCCAAGGGGTTCGGTAGCTGAATCTGGCTGAAACTCTGGGAATCATCTCCTTTTGGCATCAAAAGATGATACCCAAAGCCGCAGAGTCTAACGCTCAAGCGTTTCCGAGCTACAGGCCACAACCCATGCATTACAGTATATCCATGTATACCATTTTTCCACATATATAGATATATTGTAATGCATGGGTTGTGGCCTGTAGCTCAAAAACGACTGAGCGTTAGAGTCTGTGGCTTTGGGTATCATCTTTTGGTGCCAAAAGGAGATGATTCCTAGAGTTTCGGCCAGGTCCAGCTCCCGAACCTCTTGTACTCTCCTTGTAAGTGCTGGGGAAAAATTACGTCGGATATATTGTACCGTAAATTGGGGTGAAAATGAACATTGAGGTGACTTTGTAACACTTTTGTTTTTGCGTTCACTCTTGACTGGCTCACTCTGAATGATTTTGTAGGTACTCATTGTGTTGGTTGATTCAAAACCTTCCAATTGAGAGCTTGCACGATGCTTTAAAATGACCTGATCGAGAGTGAATCCAAGAATGAAAGTAGCACAAATTCACCCCGTTATGACCCCCTTTCACCCCGTTTACGGTAGTAAACGGTACTAATAGTACATTATTGCCCTGGCAGCGTACGCCCAGTTCGGGCGCTAGGACAGTTTATTTCCCTCGCTTTGCTCGGGAAATAAGTCCTCCACGCCCGAAATGGGCCTGCGAGCACAGGGCAATAATGATTTTTCATCATGAGAAACCTAAAACAATCTTTGAATGCGGCATTTTTAGGTTAGAATGATGAAAATACGTTTTACGATACTAAATTCTCATGAGACTGCACTGAGAATAAAGTATTGCTGTCCGGATGACTGTATATTTTACGTAGTATTGCCATCAGACTAACACTGGATTGTCAACACAGCATTATGACTTATTATTGCAGCAATGTAGTATAAATAGCCTCAAAAAATTTTCATTTGACCCCACTACCGGTACCGGTTCGGGCAAAAATTGAATGGCTACGCTCTCATGTCCAAATAGTCGTATGTAACTGGAACCCCACCAAGAATCCAGGCATTCAAAATGCATGGCTTATGATTATTTTTTTTTTCTGGTAGTAATATCAAATCACCAAACCGTTTTAATGCTTTAATGAAATAACAAAATCGGTATTGTTCTGCTGGCAATACTATTTTGACCATAAGGCAATATGCTTGGCCGTACGACCTAGAATTTTTTCTCATTGTCAATATAGTACACTGTAAATCTTCCTGCTCAATTTGGAAAATTTTCAATGTTCACGCTACTCAAAATTCAGATTTCAACCACTCAGTTACTCAAATAGATACGCCTAACAGAAGACCTACAATTTATCGTAATTTGATGGACTCAACAATCACACCTTGCATGTTTTGTCTTGATTTGATCCAACGCTCGAGATTATAGCGGGATTTCTACTTGTATACCGAGTAAAGAATACCTCCCTAACGTACAACTATAAGGTTCAAATTTCACGTCTCTGCCGCAGCAGAATGAGTTAATCACAGTGTAAGAGCACACATTCGTAGCAAAGTCATGATCGTTACTGTTTGCGAACAATGCCGAAGTAAAATATGATGAGTTCTGACATCATGCCCTACCCATATTCTGACATTCATAGCTTGAAAAATTTACGCACAAAACAGCAGTTGTTCACGAAAGCTTATTTACACGTGAATACTTCCACTCTTGGGAATGGATGTGGTAATGAATCGTATTTCCGAAACAAATTTTACAAAAGCAAACTTCTTGAAAAATTACTGGAAAATTGACTGGATACCTATAGGTAGCTTGGGGATTATTAGTATTGGTACGAGGGAGAGGGTGATTGCTTCATTTCGGTCGAAACGGAATTTTGATCCTCGGGCATCGTACTAAATCACCACGTGTTCAATTTTTGGTGACAATTTTGTTCAACCTATCGTCCTTTCCCGAGCACCGTGTGGATAAGGTCCTCGACTTCAACGCAGAAAGCTGGGGTTCGAATCTCGGCCGTCACCTATGTGAATTTTCATAAGTGCTTTTCGGTGGTTTCGGTGGTTCGGAACGGCCCGGCAGAATAAACTCGAAAAGAGGTTAAAAAGGCATTAATAAAGAAAAAAGTTCATCCAGAATTATTTCAGAATTCATCAAATTACTTGCGATGCTCTGTTACGCAGAGTTTGAAAAATAGTACTTTCCTGTGATATCAAACATTTTGGACGAATTTGTATTGGGCCAGTCCTCGTCAATCTCATTATACCATTCACAAATCGATTTGAATTTACTTCAGCATAATAGGGTGAAAACCGATGTGAACAATTTTGCGAATAAAAACGATAACTGACGTGTTATTAGTCACGAATTCAAGACAATAATTCGAATAATATTGATATCAAGGGTAATATAGCTTCAACAAATGGCTCACCTGTACGCTGCAGATATTAGCAGCGAGTCTCGATGACAGAGGTGCGAGAGTAACCAAATTATGAGTCCGAGAAAATGCACTACGAGATTGACCAATATTTATGGCCAAATCGCCGACAGAGACGCGCCGTTGCTGTGGTCGTTGAAAGTGGCCACCGGATAGTGGTCCCGGAGGAGATTCCGTCGGTAGACCACGCACGAGATCGTCCATGCTTTGTTAGGAGGCTTCACTTCCTCTCCTCTTTCGATAATTTTTTATATTCTCGAGGGAACTGGTGCAATATGGAATGGATCTCACTCAAATTTATCCTTTCAGTAGACCTTGATCTGTATACAAAAATTGTTCAAAAACTTGCAAAACTTTAGATTTATCGAGTGGTTTCTTTCCAAGATTTTTGAAAAAAAAATCAATACAGATATCTGATCTCTCCTAGTAGTTAATACTTTGATCGTGCGAAATATGAGTTTGAAAGAAATTCGAGAATAATCACTGAAACGACGAGAGACAATCTAATCGCACATCGTACATGGTTACGAAACTACTAATTTTTCAGTCAAACAAGAACTAGGAATCAAATTCTTCATCGTTATTTAAAACTACGCAATAAGCGATACCATTGGTTGCACTCAAACAACTCAAATCCTGAAGCCATTGAGCTTGGACAAATCTACGAACTCACAATTAGTCCCTACTAATCTTGATCCAACATCTTTAGCATTCAATATTTCAATGATTTTCCAAGTGACAAACTATGCTAAGTATCAAATTTGCATCAAAATTCGTCTCGAACGATCAAATTTCACGCTCATAGATACATACTAGTTCTTCAATTTTAAGTAACCACCAACGTACCACTACCATACTTATCACCCTCAAAAAAATTCCTGATCGGAAATTTCCTAGTACGAGTTTAATTTACTACCCTACAGAGAATTACAGACGTCAAAGCCCTACGCACGACTGACACGGTCCAAGCAAAACCATACCACGCGAACATGTGCAAAATGTCGTAAAAAAAATACCAAGAAGCAGAAAGAAGTATAACAACGTAGAGGGTAAGAAAAACGGGTGAACAAGGGAAAATGGATGAAAAAGTGGTGCCAGTATGCGTGTCTCGAGTTAAGCCAAGCCACTCCTATTCCCAGCATAGCATCAGCTATCATTGACTGTTCAACTCATGTACATATATATATTGCAAAAGATTCGAAGAACGTGGGTTGGACAGCCATCCCATGAGCTATTATGCACATAGAGAGAGAGAGAAAAAAAGTACTGGACACAATGTACCTAAGCCACGAGCAAACAGAATTAATTAGAACCTCGCATTCCACGAGACTAAAGGGATCAACGTGGAGTCTCACCCGCCCCCCCCCCTCCCATCTCATTCATTCATTTTTCTCGTTATATCATCGGCCTCGACTCGACAGCCCACGTGTACATATATTTTTACGAGTGAATTAGCCCACATCCTCTTTCATATTTTACCCCGCCATTTAGCTACACGTTAGAAAGGCTGATGACCACCTCATAATACAAGTCAGACACGCATAGTCATTCAATTCTAGTTTGACTCTGATAGATGAGTGATGAGAGACATTTATATTTTGCTACTCTGTCGTATTTTGCTAAGTGATTTGCTTTCGGGAAATTCGAGAGCTTTTTCTATCGTGACGAGCCTTTTGTTGGTGGGACACGTGTTCTGGATCGCAGTGACATGAAAAATTTGGTTTAATAGAGTATTCTGGGTACATGATATGGGGTAAAGGAATAGTATTTTTCGATTCGAGGGTGGGAAGTTTGGTTTTGCTTTTTGAGTGATTGTTTTCGGCCCGAGCCCTGGCGATTGTCGAAATTAGCACGAGTAAAGCAAAAAAACTTCACGCCCGAGTATCGAAATACGTTTTTCGATCGACTGGGCGTAAAGTGAACATAAACTACCGTGCGTAAAGCAGTGCTTTACACACAGTCGATCGAAAAATCATATTTTTACGGATGAGACATAATCGAGAACTTCAATGATTTAATTTATAGAATTTATTGATGCTTGATTCTTTCCAATACTGCCCTTGAACTTGATCAGAGCACAAATAATGACAAATCCTCATAACGAATGTGAGGGATGTGTTCCTTTCTTTTGTGGGGTAGATATAAAATTCTATTTTCTTATATTTCACTATCCATATGAGTCCGTCCACAGAACTTTTAATATATTTGGGCTGCTGGAGGACGAAATTTTCTTTCTTGTGGCACGGGTCTGGAATCAATTTTGCTGGTTACTAGGACCTCTAAAATAGGTACAAAAAAGTACGTGCCCACTCCCAGGTCCGAATGCTCGTATCGTGGTGGCGTCGTTGGTGCTGTTGGTGGATCGGTGGGTTAGTGGGTCCGGTGGGTCGGTGGGTCGGCGGGTCGGTGGGTCCGTGTTGGTATTGTTGGTGTTGCTCGTGTTGCTGGTGATAGGAATCTTATATTATTAATGGATAACTTCGATATCGAGATTCGAGGCGTTCCGATCGAGATTTCGCGCGCGTTTTACGAGTCGTCTCAATGTGTGTTGCTGTGGATGATTGACATTGGATTATTTGAATGTATCTATACGTAGATCAATATAATTGAAAATATCCTATTATGCGATCTACATAGCCGAACTATTATGTCTGTTGATTATTTCCAATTTATCGAAAGAAAAGTATTCAGCCATCTGAACTCATGCACTGTTCTGTCTGCTTTGTTGTCAACATTCAGCAGGTGATCGTCGCGCTTGCGCATCATATCGGGTTTTATTACACCTGCATGTGTTAATCGCGGATCGCGCGCCAAATGAGTGATAAGAAAGTAGATTGCTGCTTGACCGACAACAGGAATATCGGATATCCCGTGTAATAATAAGGTTAATGGTAATCTTTTGAAGACTTATTCTCTGATATTTCATCTTCCTTTATGCAACGATCGAAAAGATCTCAGGAACGCGTATCTAAATTCTCAAAATGATTCATACAAACTTCAAAGTTGCATCTATACTGTTCTTTGATTGGGGTAGATTAATTAAAATTTTTTCGTGAATGATGAATGTTTCAACTTAATTCTTAAATTGCATGTATAAAATTTTGTGATTGAGGTAGATCAACCAAAATTCTCTTTGTGAATGTTGATTGACTTTACATTATTTTTAAAGAAGTTTTCGATTTGTGAATATAATTCTTCAAGTTCTAATGCGTAAAACATCTCTTCAGTTGGTGGATGGTACTGAATTGGACCGAATGAATTGAGGAATTTTTTATTCGTGAATAGTGTATTTTTCGAATTGTACGAGGTTCAATGACGTTCTCACTTCTGAATGATGATCAATTGAATTTCAAATAATCGATCGGAAATTTTTTATTTGTGGGCTAAAAAGATTTCTGCAGAAGCATTTAAGAAATTCTCGCTTTACTAAGGCTGATTGGCTGATCTTTGTACATATCCTCGAAAAGTGTTTCCTCCTTCTCTCTTATAGCCGACTCAGAGGAGAAGAGGGAGAAGAAGGAGAAGGAGGGAAATACTTTTCCATCCGAAAATTAGTAAGAGCCTCTGAAAATCTCAATCGAATTGGAAACCCACATATTTTACGTGAAAATGGAAACTTTCATGCACAAGCGTTGCATAGATTTTGTTACCAGCTGCCACGTCCCACGCCTTGCGCACAATCTCCATTCCTCATTCCCTCTCCTACGCCATACCCTCGGGTGGCCCATATGCTTGAGCAGTTCGTCACGCCACCGCCAGGTGGCGTCCATCCTCGCCCGCTATCAAAACAGGACACCGTGTTTTCAAAATCGGTGCCTCAACCGACTTCCTCGACCCCGCAAGGGAGATCTTCGGATCTTGGGAGAGTAACGACTCCCCGGCCCCAGTTCCGCAAGGAGGATCCTTAGTTGATCCTGGGAGACAGACGCACTCCCCGGCCCCAGTCCTCCGGCAAGGGAGATCTTAGTATCTCGGGAGCACACGACAACTCCCCCGCCCCCAGTCTTCAGCCCCAGCACCCATGTGTGTGCTTTTACCACCTCGTCCGCCTCAGTGCGTATGAGCCCTGAGTGGCATCTTGGACCACTTCAGGGCTCCCGCTTCTTCGCAAGCCTCTCTGTATCTTTCATCTTTTCTCTACTCTCTGTTTCTTCCTTCTTTCTTCTGGGATTATAACCTTCGGGTTGGTGGCGCCCTCCGGGGAGGGGTTTTAGTCGGTAGGTACCCGAGTCTTCTCGGGTGAATCCGACACTACCCACACTCTTGTGGGTGTCTATGAAGATTTCCCCTTCCCGGCCTACCAAGAAAAAAAAAAAAAAAAAAAAAAAAAAAAAGACTTCCTCGACGGCCCCTCCGGATGGACTTCTACAGCACTGACGTGCTCGGGAGACCACCGGACGGGTACCCACACCCAGGTCCACTTCTACAGCGCTGACGCGCTCGGGAGTGTTCAGACCTAGTGGCAGTCCACATCAGTGTTCCTATCTCGTCCCGACTTTCCCGAGGCGGCGGCGGCGGCACGAGCGTGCGCAGTTATACGGCGCGGCTATTGGATCTCTATAAGCGCGCTCTTTTAAAGACGCGTCGCCTTTACGGCGGCCCACGGGTTTTGTTACCGATAATTGTAGACGTTGAAAACGAATAAACAGCATGTGCAAATGATCATTATTTACGTATTTTTTCACGTAGAATCCGATTAGAAGAACGGTTTTTTCATAAATATGATATAATGTCGAAATTTTACGATTTGTCGCAAAGAATACGGAACAAATTGGTCTCGTTAAAAAGTTTATAACTAGAGATGGCTTGATATCATTGCCCAGATTATTATTCGTAGACGAAAAAGCGTCATGAAAATATTCGTAACAATTCATTTCCGAAAACAAACGTCACTGTGTACATTCGGGAGGATGACTGGTTGTCATAATTCCCTATGATTAATTTTTTTATGACATTCCGTAGAATATGAGAGTAATGATCATAATTGCTTATATGTAAGCGATGAAAAAACCAAAGCCCCCGACGGGGGCTGACTGACATGTGCTACATTTGCTCCGTGTAGAGCAACTGTCTCGTTAGCCGAGCGGTAGGAGCTCCGTCTTCTACCCGGTAGGTTCGGGTTCGATTCCCACGCAATCCTTTTTTTTTTTTTTTTTTTTTCCTATAACTTTCCACTTTGCAAACTTGTTGTTAATGTTATTGATAAGACGTCCATGCAGTAAAAACGAATGAAATATTCAATTTCGAAAAGTTATGCAGAGTTGAAGGGGACAAAACGGTTTTTTTTCCCGCCCGACTCGGAATTCAACCCCAAAATTTTGATCTTGCCTTAAGGATAAAATTTTTTATAAACTTTCCACTTTGCAAACTTGTTGTTAATGTTATTGATAAGACGTCCATGCAGTAAAAACGAATGAAATATTCAATTTCGAAAAGTTATGCAGAGTTGAAGGGGATAAAACGGAATTTCTTTTCCGTCCGACTCGGAATTCAACCCTAAATTTTTGATCCTGGCTCAAGGATAAAATTTTTTATAAACATTCAACTTTGCAAACTTGTTAATCATGTCATTAATAAGACGTACATGCAGTAAAGTCTAATAAATTATTGAATTTCAAAAATTTATACATAGATTATCGTGATGAAACTAAGTTTTTTTTCCGTCCGACTCGGAATTCAACCCTAAATTTTTGATCCTGGCTCAAGGATAAAATTTTTTATAAACATTCAACTTTGCAAACTTGTTAAGGGGGTTCGATAGTTACTGACTTTTTCGGCCAGGCAAATGGGATTGATAAAATTTGTAGATTGAGAGCCCCTGAATCGATTATCGTTGAGAAAAATATGGGTTGACGATGACATTTTCGAGAGAAACTTATTTAAAAATTGGATGTTTAACCCACGTCTTACGGGCGTATCAAATTTTCCGACAGGAAGTGACGCGATATCTTTCTGTATTTATCGGCCACAATGATGAAAAACTAGGTGTAGGAAACTGTGATTCCATACTTTCTTATAAATCGATAAAAATAAGGGGTTGACGGACATTTTGAAGAGAAATTTTGAATACAAACTGATGACGCGGAGGTTATACATGTAATTCCCGTGCTCGTTGCAGCGAGGTTACGGTAGTCAAGCGATGCACCAGAAATTATAAATTATGATTTCACAGACTCTATCATTGGGAAAATTAGTTCTAGCCTCATCTAAATTCATATTTTGAATTTACAGATAGAAATTAAAGCAGTCAGGAATGCGAATATGGATTTTTGGGTTTATTGCTATTATCGGTTTTCACCTTGACTCACGAGTCGCTATCGAACCCCCTTAATCATGTCATTAATAAGACGTACATGCAGTAAAGTCTAATAAATTAATGAATTTCAAAAATTTATGCAGAGTTGAAGGGGACAAAACGGTTTTTTTTCCCGCCCGACTCGGAATTCAACCCCAAAATTTTGATCTTGCCTTAAGGATAAAATTTTTTATAAACTTTCCACTTTGCAAACTTGTTGTTAATGTCATTCATGAGACGTACATGCAGTAAAATCGAAAAAAATATTGCATTTCAAAAATGTATGCAGAGTTGAAGGGGACAAAACGGTTTTTTTCCCGCCCGACTCGGAATTCTACCCCAAAATTTTTGATCCTGGCTCAAGGATAGAATTTTTTATAATCTTTCCACTCTGCAAACTTTTTAATAATGTTATTGATAAGACGTACATGCAGTAAAGTCTAATAAATTATTGCATTTCAAAAAATTATGCATAGATTATCGTGATGAAACAAACTTTTTTCTCCGTCCGACTCAAAATTCAACCCTAAATTTTTGATTCTGGCTCAAGGATAAAATTTTTTATAAACTTTCCACTTTGCAAACTTGTTGTTCATGTTATTGATAAGACGTACATGCAGTAGAATCAAAAAAAATATTGAATTTCAAAAATTTATGCGGAGTTGAAGGGGACAAAACGGTTTATTTTTCCGTCCGACTCGGAATTCAACCCCAAAATTTTGATTCTGGCTCAGGGATATTCCACTTTGCAAACTTGTTGTTAATGTTTTTGAAAAGACGTACACGCAGTAAGGTCGAATAAAATATTGAAATTCGAAAGTTTATGCAGAGTTGATCGGGATGCAACGAAAATTCTTATTCGATCAACTCGCAATCCGACCCATATGTTCGATCGTGGCTTCAGGATATAATTTTGTATCAACTCTCCTTTTTGCATATGAGTCCCGTGTGAAGGTAAGAAGACGTCCATGTAGTCAAACTAATAAGTTAATGGAATTCGAAGAATGATGCAGATTGGAACTATTATAACCATCACACAATCCAACTAAAATTTTCCCCCCCGGTTTCGGTATACATTCCTCAATGATTTTGAGGAAAGCTCCCCCACATTTGCTCATGTTCCATGTCCCGTGGGTGTACTGTGAAGTATTATGGATGAATTCAGCAGATTTCCACACAACCCTTGAGGTACTGCTTCTAGGTTCCTCACCATCCACCATTTTGTAATGAACCCGAGTACATTATACTTGAAATAAAGTCTGGTAAAATGAAACTGCTGTTCTCTGTAGTGTACCGTAGACCCCTAGCTTCTGGACTTGACGACTTTTTCGAAGTAATTTCGAACTATTTGCCTTCATATTCTCATGTAATCATCACGGGAGATTTTAATATAAACATGGCTGTAAACTCCGCCACGTCCAGGGCATTTAATAGTTTGATTGAAACTCACCTGCTCAATCTGGTCAGTACCAACCCCACCCATCATGTATTCTATAGTACAGATCAAAGTTCACACCATTCCTGTCTCGATCTATTCATTGTGAAGAATCTCTCAGCCATGCTCAAATACCAACAGTCATCAGCTCCTTTCGCAGGAGGACACGACTTTATTGTGATTGAATATTCCATTGCAGTTGATCCCCCTCTCTCTAGAAAATTCGTCTCGAGGTGTTTAGCCAATCTCGAATTAGACGTTCTTCATAACACCATTGTAGGAAATATTGATCCGGACATTTTCCCTCTTAATACTTCTGCTTGCTCTCCAGACCCCTCTGATACGTGCGGCTATCACAGTGTAAATTCTGTAAATACTTTCAACTCTGTAAATACTGTAAATACTGTAAATATTCCCTCTAGAAGTAACTTGATAGATCTTAGTGACCCTGTTTTTTCCGATTTTTCGGCTACCGATATCGACTCAAAAACTTTCCACCTCCGCAATGCTACTTTATCGGCGTTTGACCAGCTGGCACCCTTAAAAACTCTAACGGCATCCTCTACTAGAAACAAACCCTGGGTGACAGCCGATATCAAACGCCAAATGCAGCAGCGTGACAAACTATACGCCAGAGCTCAACGTTCTCAATCAATTGCAGATTACGAGAGATTCAAAACGCTACGTCGCGATATAAAAAATCAACTGGACTCAAATAAAAACAAAGTCATCTCAGATCGTCTACATACTGCCCCTAACCCGAAACTGAAATGGCAAGAACTTCGCAAGCTTGGACTGTCAAATCGGCGCCTTCCCTCTCCGTTGACGGTTTTTTCAGCTAGCTCGCTGAATTCACACTTTGCCTCGGTTGCTTCTAAAGCTCCCCCACTTGCAGACGCTGATATCCAGAGTGCGTGCAATACACCACTGCCATCTGAGATCCCTTCCTTCGACTTTGCTCCAGTCTCCATCGAAGACGTCATTCGTGTGCAACGCTCCAGTAACTCGCATGGTATCGGCGAAGATGGACTCTCCTCCGGGATGCTTGGTGCAGCCTTCCCTGCTGTCGCCCCTTACTATACTCAACTGTTCAATGAGTCCCTTGCAACAGGTCACTTTCCTACGTCATGGAAGCGAGCTTCGGTCATCCCTTTGTCGAAAAAACCCGCTATCACTAGTATGTCCGAAACTAGGCCCATCGCACAGCTTTCGGAACCTTCTAAATTGCTTGAGCGTCTCGTGTATGATCAACTCCTTACCCACCTTTCAGTTAACAATCTGCTCGACCAACGACAGAATGGCTTTCGACCTGGGCACTCCACTCAAACCGCACTTCACGGAATCCTAGAAAATACGCGAGCAGCAATCGAGCAAAAGATGCTCACTGTACTAATCTCGTTCGATTTCTCTAAAGCTTTCGATACGATATCCCACGCGAAGCTGCTCCACAAGCTCCGCAGCATCGGATGCTGCGATAGGGTTATTCGCTGGATCGCAAGTTACTTGCGTGACCGCTCTCAAGCCGTGCGCGGTGATGATGGACATCACTCTAACTGGCTCCCGCTCTCAACTGGCGTTCCACAGGGTAGTTGTCTTGGTCCGCTTCTATTCATAATCTACATCAACGACCTCCCTAAGGTCCTGAGAAATTCTCAACACGTTATCTACGCTGATGACACCCAAATTTATCTTCACTGCCCTCCGAAAGATATAGAATCCTGCATAAAACTAATCAACGACGACGCCAACGCCATTGTAAAGTGGGCCTCTGACAATGACCTCAAACTCAATCCTGACAAAACTACGATCATGATCCTCGGTAGTAAAAAGAATCTTTCGACCGTAGACTTAGGCACACTTACCCGTATTGAAATATCTGGGAAACCCATCCCCTACTCCTTGTCTATAAGGAACCTTGGCGTTCACATCTCGCCAGAATTAGACTGGGACATGCAAGTCAATTCCATTGCCCGCTGCGTTCACGCTGCCCTTCGCACTCTCAGAGTCTATCGGCACGCGCTCACCCGCTCACTCAAGCAGAACCTCATTCAAAGTCTGGCCCTTCCATACCTTGACTATGCCTCCACTGTATACTACCATCTTAAAGAGGGCCAAAAACAGAAATTGCAGCGGCTCCAGAACTCTTGTATTCAATTCATCTTCGGCACAATACCTTGGAGAGACCACGTAAGCCCTTTCCGGCTTTCGCTTGGCTGGCTTTCTGCCAAAAGGCGCAGACGCTATTTGGTTGGCACCATGGCTTTCAAAATCCTATCCACTCGCGAACCCGAACATCTATTCTCCCTGTTTCAGCTTAAACCCGAGGACCAAGCTTACACATTACGATCAACTGATCTGCTCACCTACTCCACGCCTCGTACCGAAGCTCGAAACAAATCATTCACCATCGTAGCCTCCAAGTTGCTTAACAAGCTCTCCCCAATAGATCTCAGTCCTAGTTCGTTCGACCTCTTCAAAAATAGACTATTTGAATATTTATTCAACAAAGACAAAATCGAATGGACCGATAAATCACGTAGCTTTAATGTACCCTTGGTACCCCCACTCTTAGCAGGGACCCTTGAATTAGAATTATAGCTATGAACTATAATTATAATCATAAGTATTTTCATTAGTTTGTTCCATTATTTCCCTTTGGCCTACATCGCTGCACGTGCTTTTGCTGAAACTTTTTCACTTTTTCATTCTTTTAAACAATGTATCCAAGTCACCTTAGATCTCAAGCTAAATGCGCCACAATACAAATACCTAATGAAATTCGTCTTATTTTATTACTTATTGTAACTCACAACTGTAATTTCTTTCAGAGTCTGACGGGGTCCTACCCCACGACTCCAATAAATTGATATCTATCTATCTATCCATCCAGATCCTCCAAACTTCTGCTATTGTCGAGTTTGAAGTTAATCCTGAATGCGAGTTTACCTTGTGCGTTGGAACTTTTTTCTCATATCTTTATAATAATCATTGTTCGATTGAGGTACCTTATCTGTGATCTAATAATAAATTGCCTCGTACAAATGACATGCATACCTCAATCTTACGAAAAGAGCGTGCCTCAATCCCAAAATAATATTATAAAGATATGAACGCGGGTTCCGTCGCCAGTAGCCCTACATCCGCGCACTGCCGGACAAAGAAGGAAGGTAGGGAATGATTTGAAAGTGATGAAGGATATACAGTTTTGATGTCGTTCTACAATGAAGCTGAATGTACTTTGCCCATAGCTGATTCACGTTGAAATCTTTGATTGTTGAATCTCGAATAAACGCTGGATCCTCTAAGGATTTGAATCGCGCAGCTGTGCTCAAATTTTGGCTCATTGCCCTTACATTTTCCGGTTCCGAAAATCTTCATAGGAAAAAGCTACTGAAAAAGATTGACTTGATTCACTTGAGCTGTTTACAAATTGGTAGGGACGGCTTCGACCGATGACGAAATACTGTAAGATCAATGGAATATTCCCCAACACAAAATTCGAATTATCAATTAGACACCGTAATATGCGTACACGTTCAGCTATCGAGGCGCTACGGAACTCCAGAGAAATACATAAGGAAGTAATTGAGGGGGTGGGTGGAAGAAGGGCCTAATTACAAAACGGCCATTTCGAGAAAAACGATAAAAACTAACTGTATCATGCCCGTGGCATGATTCGATGCGCATACCTGGCTTATTTCAAAGGTTTTGGCATCCCCAAAACAACCGCACAGGAATTGGAAGGTAGTTGTCGATTTTGAGAGGTATACAGCCATTCGAAAAAATGTAATTAGGCCCTTTTTCCCAATACTGGGTCAATTTTTGGGATAGTTGGTCCACTAAAAGTTAGATAACGTTGCGAAATCGAGTTCAATGGCCTCCAAATTTCATCGGCATATCTATGGGTGTGTCACACAAGATATCCAATTGCGATTCAACGTCTTAATGCATTTTCATCGATTCTGCACGTGAAAGATGGTTCCATTGAGTGTGTGAAACTGGGGTCACCCAATATTCACTTAGCAAGTATGAAGATACTTTTTTTGAAGTCCAAAGAACATGATTTGATAGCCAGAATTGGTAGAAAAGAGATATGGAAATCATAAGAATTTTTTTAAAATTTTTTCGTAAAAAATTAGGCCCTTTTTACCAATACCCCAGTACTTAGGCCCTTTATCCCGATATCGATAGTGGAGTTAGGCCCTTTTGAACGAGTTTTTCCGGTGACTTAGGCCCTTTTTACCAATATTGTTGCACTTAGGCCCGTTTTATCAATAATGTTGCACTTAGGCCCTTTTTACCAATACTGTTGCACTTAGGCCCTTTTTGCCAGTACTTCTACGTTTAGGCTCTTTTTAACAATACCCTTGCACTTGGGCCCTTTTTTCGAACAAAATTTTCCTGTTGTTTGGGCTCTTTTAGAAAATCTTCGAGGTCTTGGTGACTTTGTGGGTACCTCTCTCTGCAGTGATAAGACCCTTTTACGTAGTCACATTCGTGCTAAGATTCGATTCCTAAACAAAACTCTCTTCCGGAGTCTCATTGTTATAATCTTTTGAGGGGAATTCGGAGGTGTCTAGTTTCCCCAGTCAAACAACGATAAGATGAGAAATCCAATCTGTCGGAGTTATGATTTTCCAAAAATAGCTATGTATGAAGAAATCGTGCCCGTGAAATACACTTACGCTGACAAGGGGAGTCCGGAGGGTCCGGGTCACCAAATCTCACCAAACTTTTTCCACAGGCTCGTACCACCTAGAACATGGAGAATCCAGAGTAACTCCATCAAATGGGCTTTCATTTCAGAGCTACAAGCAAAAACGCTAGCATTGCCAGTATACCCATATATATATATCACTTCTTGACATGGGCCTATATGGGCAATTATTACGTTTTTGCTTGTAGCTCTGGACAGAAGGCCCATTTGAGGGAGTCACTCTGGATTCTCCATTTTCTAGGTGGTACGAGACTGTGAAAAAAGTTTAGTGAGGTATGATGACCCGGACCCTCCGGACTCCCGTTGCGAGTCTGATTTTCGGGCGCCACAGTGAATGAGGCCCAATCAATTTCTTACTTTATCTCGTTTCTTGAGCCTACTTTAGCCTATCTTACTCCATTTGAGCCTACCAGATAGTCCTGAAGATTGGGTACAAACCTGACCACGGATTTGGTTTCTACATCAAAAAATACACGAATAACACATGTTCACGTCTTGGGAACGATCCGACTCAAAATTCGCATTCTTGGCGTCCATCGGAGGGGTTACGGGTTCACGGACTCGATACCTTGGAGTGTTTCATTTTTTGGACTAGATTTTGTGATCTAACGCGTCAAACCGACTTCTTCAAGTGACCATTCTGAAGTGAGTTACACCGGCAACCAATTAAAATCACTTTTAGAGACATCAGAGGACGCGCATGCACAAGAGATGCAAATAATGAATTGGAGTTTGTTTGATAGATAATTTCTTGCATTTTTGACCACTGTCCACCACAAACACTGTCAGTTTTTGGAACGGTTTTCGCTGTGTAATGACCCGGTAAACACGATGAAGTGGTTAAGTAACGTCTTGATTACAGGTAACATGGTTAGAAATCAATTCTCACTGAGAAAAGAGTTTTGGTCGTACAGCCTTGCGTTTTGCCGTGCGATCAAAAAGTGGTATAGTCAGGAGAGCAATACCGATTTTGTCATCACCCCAATCCATCAGATCGGTTTGGCAGTCTGGTGTTACTACCAGAATAAATAAACGTGGCCCACATATTTTAAATGCTCTGATACTTGATGGATTCACAGTCACATTACGGCTATTTTGCCACAAAAGCTACCAATTTTTTGCACAGAATGGTGCCGGTAAAGAGACAAATATAATCGAAAGATTTATAGGTTATCCGCGTGCAATAACAAAATCATTTTGCTGTGGTGACAATCCAGTATTGGTCTGACGGCAATACCACGTAACAATACAGTCGTATTGTACTGACGGCAATATGTTTTTCTAAGTGCTTATCTTTTATGAATTTTCTTAGAGGCCTCAATCACAGGTTGTCGATATAAGAATACTGCTCTCCTATTTGTCCGAGTTCCGAAGATATGTTGAAAAAAATCAGGTTGTTTCATTGAAATCCATCGGAACACGATTCTACTCATGGAACGCCGATTTTCAACTTTTTTGGAGGATTACTTAAAACACCGTACGACACAGAGATGACCTTGGGACGTTAGGAAGCTCTTTCCCCACTCAAAGCTTATGAAATAGTGAGGTCATGCTTTCCTCTTCAAAATGATTGACGAACCATTCGTGTCCAATGGTGCAGCATCGTAGTTAGGCGATTCGTTCTTACCCATCAAAACTGTACAACTAGCTGTCCAAGGAGTCTAGCTGGGTTCAACTGCCTTCAGATAATAGACAGAGGATCTAACTCTCATCATACAACCGATAAAAGGGCGTAACTCCCATCATATAATCGACAAAAGGGCCTAAGTGCACTTAGGCCGTTTTATCGAATATGTAAAAGGGCCTAAGTGCACTTAGGCCCTTTTTCTGATCTATGGGGTTTTCGAAGTTTATGGAAAAACAACTTTCATGGGGTGATAGATCATGGTTCAAGGGTTAAAAAAAACCGCAGGCCGGAAAAAGGGCCTAAGTGCACTTAGGCCCTTCTTCCACCCACCCCCTCAATTGTAGGATTTGGATGGAAAAATACTGCGGTCAGCATTAAGTCAGGGTCAAAGTATCCGAAATATGGAGAACGTCGAAAGTATGTCAAACTCAAGTACATCAAATTCGCGATAAAAATTAAGGTTGAATCTTGTTCAATTGACGGTCCAAAAAAAATCTATCGTGCACATATTAAATTGATGTCAACGTTACAGCTATTGCTTGCGACATTTACAACTTTCCAAGCTTCGATAGAATTTGAAAAGCAACCGACATACCCCGCCAAACAGTGAATGTTGACTCAAAGTTTCTGCAACGTTTCAATTGCAACTTTGGAACGTACCGTAAATATTCGGGAACCCCGTACGTGGACGTTTGAGCAACGTAAAATGTCTACGAGATGTCTGTTGTCTCAACGTTTCTGGAAGTTGCGAATATAAATGAATAAATAAATGGACAATTCTTTCATAAATTGTTATTTGGCCCTTGTTGCATTCAAGCCTAATCTGTCCGCCTTTCTTGTAGTAAGCGGACATGTTTCTGATTGAGTGCGATCGATGGAATTGAATGGAGATGGAGTTGATAGCTCTCGGGAAAGAGAATTCCGGAAACAATTCATTTATTCATTTAACAAAAAATATTCTAAGTATTGGTTGCATAAGAAACATATCGGAAACCATTGTGCAACCTTTGAAAAACCTTGAAACGTCCCAGAAACGTGCTGGAAACGTTGAGACAACTGGCATCTCGTAGACATTTTACGTTGCTAGAACGTTTCACTGACGGGGTTTCCGACTATTTACGGAACGTTCCATAGTTGCAATTGCAACATTTCAGATACGTTGAGGCAAAATTCACTGTAAGTGGGACAGTGCTCTCCGAAACGAATATGAAAGCTGAAAAAATGAATCTGATATGAGTGTCGATCAGCTCAATTTCATAAAGATTACCTTGACTGGAATAAGGGTTGTTGACTGATCACGGTCTTAATCAATACTTGAGTCGTGCATGTTATCACACGGCAATCGTTGCAATGCACTAATAAAGGAATCAAGACTAATCAACAGCGAACAAATATTAATTCAAAAAAGAAACGAATTTCTTATCGTAATTAGTAGATTGAGATCAAAGAAAACGCATCCTACTTGGATCTTTGCCGATTATTTCAAAACGGACATGGTTGAGATGGTTCCAAAATCTATAGATTGAACAGCACTTTTACTATGTGCATTTGAGCCATGAAACGAAATATTTCTAGTTATGTGCTAGTCAAAACACCAATGCATACATCTTAAAATCGTTCGTTTCATCGTAGGGTTGAGATTACAAATATCGGACCAGCTTGTGCAGCGCAAAAGTCCGCAAGCGATGTCCACTATAGGTTATATTACAGATATATCATTCGGCTAGGCATCAACGGAAGAACGAAGCATTTTGCACAGATCGCACCATTGCAGACATTTTCAAAGGCTTCCTATCGACGATATGAAAATCCACAATGTCTGCCCTCCCTCCAATCGTGGGGATCATACTATTGAATTTCACTGTAAGATGATGACAATTTCTACGCAAAATATACAACACCACAACATAGTACGCAAAGGGTAGTTGCGTTTGGGGTTAATTATGACATAAAAGCGGAAGCCTTCGAACAAAATGAAATCCAAAGAATGTCTCTATCGAAAGTGAAGGGTGCTTGATGACTATCTGGGACAGAGGTGCACCTCACAGTCCACAATTACGGGAGATCTATCAGTTTTCCTAATGAAGAAGATTAGAGAAACTTTCATCGCACCTTGAATGTCCTACTACACTGACGGTAAGAAGTGACATTCATATCTACAGCTAAGTCATCAACTGCAATATCTCACAGTCGGTACAGTTTCACTCGCACATTGAAAGTGCTGGTGATACCATGACTAGTACACAAGACAGCGAAGTAACCAACTACAATATCATATTATCGGTACGCCTGAATTCGCACCGCTTAGATTTACTACTCATACGATAATGACTCATTGGTGCTCTCAACAGTACCTAAGTTATAAAAAATATTTTATCAATATGAGTATTCCTAGTGAATATCGCAGCCACTCATGAGTAATTGTTCATTCGACTATTATAGTATAGAATGATTCAATCGTCACTATGGAACCTGGTATACATATCTTTATTGAATAAAGCAAAATGTTCAGCATTTGGCACAAAATGTATTGCATCTTTTTCAGGATAAGCGTGCACGTATGAACGGAGGAAACATCGAGCGTTGAGTAATTTGATTCCAGTCTGGTTGCCCAAAGGATCTCTTACTTCGTTCACGTCAGAAAATGAGCGCTCAGGCTCAACATTTGAATGAGGTATACAAGAAATTGCTGCCGACAATTCTATCAGTTTTGGATATTGCACTACATCATTTTCCTTCAGGTTCATGATTATCTTCCAGAAATCTTCAGCATCCAAATCTGAGTATTCAACGATTTGATCTCGAGTAAAACTTTGGGGGAGTCGTTCCCATTCTAGTCGTGTAGCTTCAGCGTCCAAAAAGGTCATGTGATTTTCGCAAACATATCGAATATTATCGAAACTGCGGTCCTCTCCCAAAGCCACACGAGGCTCCATGAAAATTAGTCTTTCAAATAAATTTCGATGAATAAACAACCTCTTCCTCATTTCTGTAATCGCTGTGACGTAGAACTGTTCTGCGTATTCTAAGACCCATCTCTTATCATCATCAGACATTCTTTCCATAACTCGATCACATTTTTCACCAACGATAATTTGAGAGAGTTCCCTTCGACTTTCAGCGATGCAAAAGACGTCAGAGGTAATTTCAGGTAAAGCCACGGGATTGATATAATTTGAACCTACATCATGCACGAAAGTCTCAGTATCCCGCCACAATTTATGAGCAAGAAGCTTTTTTGATTGGTACTTGGCATTGAAAGCGTTGAAAAAATTAAGGTTGTACACTAAGAATCCAGCGAGTGCTTGTAGTCTCTTATCATTCAACAAGTCTCTTATCCTCGCCCTCTCTGGATCTCCACTGTGTTCAAAAGCCTCTAAAGTGAAATATCCTAGAAGAGCTTGCCAGTACGTGTATAATAGGTCATAACACTTATATGATTCTAGCCACCTAGTGCCTGAGTAAGACATGACTTTTTTCACCTCTATATTAAGCTCCACTATGAACGGTCTAAGTTCTTCTTCGCGTTTGCCACTTTTCTTAAACCACGAACACATTCTTCGCATTAGAAAGTCTAAATCTTCATGGAGTTGCTCCCCGCTTTTTTTCGCGATCAAAGCTAGAGAGTGGCAAATACAGCTAAGAACTGTCAGATGCCCGACATACTGTTTCATGATAACCCCAAACCCGTTAAGAAGGCCTTGAAAAAGAGATGCATTGTCGGCCATCATAAACGTGGCTTTTCGAATGTTAATTCCTTTTTTCCTCATATCATCGGAGTAAGCTTCATAGATTAGATCGGCTGTTCCCTTCGTGGGATCTATTTTAATGATACTCAATAAATGTATCTTGATCTCTCCAGTTACTGGATGACGATATTGCACAGTTACACACAATAGCTTGATGTTCCCGGTACCTGTGCTTTCATCAATCCCGAATGAATATGGAACAATATCCAAGATATCCGCGACACCTGAAAAAGCTTGGGTATATAGAACACCATAGATGAGTGCACTACATTTATCCTCTCTCATGCGCATTCTAGATAAAGGGTGAGAAGGATCATCAGCGACAAATCTCTGTATCACCGGAAGCAAATCATTTATGAAATGAATACTGACTCTATGATCGGCAAAAAGTACAGCTAAGATCATCTCAAACTCCTTAACTCTGTCTTTGTTAGATCGGCCCTCTAATACATTTTCTACTACTGTGCCCGCCATTCTAGCAGCTCGTAATGCATCTTGATGCCCTGTTCTTGCATGATGAGCTGCGATACACGATCTCTGATAAAATTTGTTTGATTTGCGATTGCATACTCGACAAATGAAACGTTGCCTATCATTCGGATCTGCCTCTAGCCACTCTATGAGATCTGGCTGAACCAACCACTCATCATTCCACGGAGAACGTGTTTTCTGCCTCGCAGGCCCCTCGTTATCGTCCCCTTGCGCGCTTCTTTTATAAGTTGCCGTATCATAAGGAATCTGCCCATTACCTGCCTCGCATAATACTTCAGCGTCTTCAGTAAAACGCACTTCATAATCTAGCACGTCATGTTCCAGGTGATCAGATTGATACTCGACAGTGGATGTTTTGAACACAGGATAATCATCTATATAATCGATTTTTACTCCGTAATAAGCGCAAAGACTATCCAAAATAATTTCAAAATCATGCAATGGCTGCCTATGCCATGGATTTTCAATCATATTTGCCGAAATTTGACCTCTCTCCATAGAAAGATCCATCAGATTATATGACTCGCAGAGAGGCCATGAGCAGAAATGCACGATTTATCATGAAATTTGTACGATCTATTGCAAACACGACAGAAAAAACGATGACTATCTCCAGAATCTTTCGCTAGCCACGAGACAGAACCAGGATCCTGAAGCCAGCTTTCCTGCCATGGAGTATGCGACCCTATGCCAGACTTTGCCAAATCATAGAGCCAAAAAAGGGAAAAAGCAATCGCGAAACCTAAGAAAAGAAAGGTCACCTCGCGCAAGGTTAGCGATGGTGAGAAGAGAGATTGGGGCTCAATCGTGTTGTTGGCATAAATATGATCAACATAGATAACAGGCATGTCATATATGGAATTGAGCACGAATGATGATAAGAAAGTTGACGGGTAGAAACTTATTGAGCTTGAAATTCTACAACGAGTGACCAATTTATCAGGGATTGCGATACTTTGGTACTTGCTATGTACTCACTCACGACGAAACGAGACCTGATGGATGCTGTGACTGCTGTGATGAGTTAAGTTGCTGTACCTTTACTCATACAAAGTACCCACGAAGTGCGATTTCAGTGATTAGATTGTCCGTTGTACCAAAAACAAGGATAATCTTCTCTCGATCCGTCGATGGCAGGTATACGTCAGGCGGTCGGACAAAACACCTCGGCCTATACAATCAATATGCTGCACACTCGATAAAAAATATCCGATTCGGACTTACGATAAACAAATCCGTTCAGATCAGAGGTACTCGTTTTTAATCAATTATCTCTGGTGAAAATCAGTACTGGTGGAAATCGCAGTGATCAAAGACGACTACTGCAAAAGCTTCTGCAAGGCGACGAGATATAGAAACACCCGCGTTTATGCGCACTGCATGCGCAGAGATATCGGTTTGGAGCTTTTATTTATGTTTGTTTCCGACGCGGCATGGCTTCAGAATGAGAAGTAAGTTCGATTTTCACGATAAAATATCGATAAACGTGGAATACTTTACATGGGGGTACCACCTCCCCTGAAAAATAGACTTCGGTCACCTTTTTCTTAAACCAAATTGTCATGAAATTTTCATTATGATTGTGAATTCTCGTGGTATAAATCGTCCCCAAGACCATGTTTTATGCCCTTCAACTCTGCATAACTTTTCGAAATTGAATATTTTATTCGACTTTACTGCACGGACGTCTTAACAATAACATTAACAACAAGTTTGCAAAGTGGAAAGTTTATAAAAAATTTTATCCTTAAGCCAAGATCAAAATTTTGGGGTTGGATTGCGAGTCGGACGGAAAAAAAAATCCGTTTTATCCCCTTCAACTCTGCATAACTTTTCGAAATTGAATATTTTATTCGTTTTTACTGCATGGACGTCTTATCAATAACATTAACAACAAGTTTGCGAAGTGGAAAGTTTATAAAAAATTTTATCCTTAAGCCAAGATCAAAATTTTGGGGTTGTATTCCGAGTCGGACGGAAAGAAAATTCCGTTTTATCCCCTTCAACTCTGCATAACTTTTCGAAATTGAATATTTTATTCGTTTTTACTGCATGGACGTCTTATCAATAACATTAACAACAAGTTTGCAAAGTGAAAAGTTTATAAAAAATTTTATCCTTAAGCCAAGATCAAAATTTTGGGGTTGGATTGCGAGTCGGACGGAAAAAAATTCCGTTTTATCCCCTTCAACTCTGCATAATTTTTCGAAATTGAATATTTTATTCGACTTTACTGCACGGACGTCTTAAGAATAACATTAACAACAAGTTTGCAAAGTGGAAAGTTTATAAAAAATTTTATCCTTAAGGCAAGATCAAAATTTTGGGGTTGAATTCCGAGTCGGGCGGGAAAAAAAACCGTTTTGTCCCCTTCAACTCTGCATAACTTTTCGAAATTGAATATTTCATTCGTTTTTACTGCATGGACGTCTTATCAATAACATTAACAACAAGTTTGCAAAGTGGGAAGTTTATAAAAAATTTTATCCTTAAGCCAAGATCAAAATTTTGGGGTTGGATTGCGAGTCGGGCGGGAAAAAAAACCGTTTTGTCCCCTTCAACTCTGCATAAATTTTTGAAATTCATTAATTTATTAGACTTTACTGCATGTACGTCTTATTAATGACATGATTAACAAGTTTGCAAAGTTGAATGTTTATAAAAAATTTTATCCTTGAGCCAGGATCAAAAATTTAGGGTTGAATTCCGAGTCGGACGGAAAAAAAACTTAGTTTCATCACGATAATCTATGTATAAATTTTTGAAATTCAATAATTTATTAGACTTTACTGCATGTACGTCTCATTAATGACATGATTAACAAGTTTGCAAAGTTGAATGTTTATAAAAAATTTTATCCTTAGCCAGGATCAAAAATTTAGGGTCGAATTCCGAGTCGGACGGAAAAAAAACTTAGTTTCATCACGATAATCTATGCATAATTTTTTGAAATTCGATAATTTATTAGACTTTACTGCATGTACGTCTTATTAATAACATGATTAACAAGTTTGCAGAGTGGAAAGTTTATAAAAAATTTTATCCTTGAGCCAGAATCAAAAATTTAGGGTTGAATTTCGAGTCGGACGGAAAAAAAAATCCGGTCTATCCCCTTCAACTCTGCATAACTTTTCGAAATTGAATATTTCATTCGTTTTTACTGCATGGACGTCTTATCAATAACATTAACAACAAGTTTGCAAAGTGGAAAGTTTATAAAAAATTTTATCCTTAAGCCAAGATCGAAAATTTGGGGTTGGATTCCGAGTCGGACGGAAAAAAAATTCCGTTTTATCCCCTTCAACTCTGCATAACTTTTCGAAATTGACTATTTTATTCGACTTTACTGCATGGGCGTCTTAACAATAACATTAACAACAAGTTTGCAAAGTGGAAAGTTTATAAAAAATTTTATCCTTAAGCCAAGATCAAAATTTTGGGGTTGGATTGCGAGTCGGACGGGGAAAAAAATCCGTTTTATCCCCTTCAACTCTGCATAACTTTTCGAAATTGAATATTTTATTCATTTCTACTGCATGGACGTCTTATCAATAACATTAACAACAAGTTTGCAAAGTGGAAAGTTTATAAAAAATTTTATCCTTAAGGCAAGATCAAAATTTTGGGGTTGAATTCCGAGTCGGGCGGGAAAAAAAACCGTTTTGTGCCCTTCAACTCTGCATAAATTTTTGAAATTCATTAATTTATTAGACTTTACTGCATGTACGTCTTATTAATGACATGATTAACAAGTTTGCAAAGTTGAATGTTTATAAAAAATTTTATCCTTGAGCCAGGATCAAAAATTTAGGGTTGAATTCCGAGTTGGACGGAAAAAAAACTTAGTTTCATCACGATAATCTATGTATAAATTTTTGAAATTCAATAATTTATTAGACTTTACTGCATGTACGTCTTATTAATGACATGATTAACAAGTTTGCAAAGTTGAATGTTTATAAAAAATTTTATCCTTAGCCAGGATCAAAAATTTAGGGTTGAATTCCGAGTCGGACGGAAAAAAAACTTAGTTTCATCACGATAATCTATGCATAATTTTTTGAAATTCGATAATTTATTAGACTTTACTGCATGTACGTCTTATTAATAACATGATTAACAAGTTTGCAGAGTGGAAAGTTTATAAAAAATTTTATCCTTGAGCCAGAATCAAAAATTTAGGGTTGAATTTCGAGTCGGACGGAAAAAAAAATCCGGTCTATCCCCTTCAACTCTGCATAACTTTTTGAAATTCAATATTTTATTCGACTTTACTGCATGTACGTCTTATGAATGACATTAACAACAAGTTTGCAAAGTGTAAAGTTTATAAAAAATTGTATCCTTAAGCCAAGATCAAAATTTTGGGGTTGGATTCCGAGTCGGACGGAAAAAAAATTCCGTTTTATCCCCTTCAACTCTGCATAACTTTTCGGAATTGAATATTTTATTCGTTTTTACTGCATGGACGTCTTATCAATAACATTAACAACAAGTTTGCAAAGTGGAAAGTTTATAAAAAATTTTATCCTTAAGCCAAGATCGAAAATTTGGGGTAGGATTCCGAGTCGGACGGAAAAAAAATTCCGTTTTATCCCCTTCAACTCTGCATAATTTTTCGAAATTGAATATTTTATTCGACTTTACTGCACGGACGTCTTAACAATAATATCAACAACAAGTTTGCAAAGTGGAAAGTTTATAAAAAATTTTATCCTTAAGCCAAGATCAAAATTTTGGGGTTGGATTCCGAGTCGGACGGAAAAAAAATTCCATTTTATCCCCTTCAACTCTGCATAACTTTTCGAAATTGAATATTTCATTCGTTTTTACTGCATGGACGTCTTATCAATAACATTAACAACAAGTTTGAAAAGTGGAAAGTTATAGGAAAAAAAAAAAAAAAAAAAAAGGATTGCGTGGGAATCGAACCCGAACCTACCGGGTAGAAGACGGAGCTCCTACCGCTCGGCTAACGAGACAGTTGCTCTACACGGAGCAAATGTAGCACATGTCAGTCAGCCCCCGTCGGGGGCTTTGGTTTTTTCATCGCTTACATATAAGCAATTATGATCATTACTCTCATATTCTACGGAATGTCATAAAAAAATTAATCATAGGGAATTATGACAACCAGTCATCCTCCCGAATGTACACAGTGACGTTTGTTTTCGGAAATGAATTGTTACGAATATTTTCATGACGCTTTTTCGTCTACGAATAATAATCTGGGCAATGATATCAAGCCATCTCTAGTTATAAACTTTTTAACGAGACCAATTTGTTCCGTATTCTTTGCGACAAATCGTAAAATTTCGACATTATATCATATTTATGAAAAAACCGTTCTTCTAATCGGATTCTACGTGAAAAAATACGTAAATAATGATCATTTGCACATGCTGTTTATTCGTTTTCAACGTCTACAATTATCGGTAACAAAACCCGTGGGCCGCCGTAAAGGCGACGCGTCTTTAAAAGAGCGCGCTTATAGAGATCCAATAGCCGCGCCGTATAACTGCGCACGCTCGTGCCGCCGCCGCCGCCTCGGGAAAGTCGGGACGAGATAGGAACACTGGTCCACATCTGTCCCTCGGGCTGATGTTTGATGCTTCTTCGGCACTAACGCGCCCGGGAGCTCTTACGTCGCTCGGGCGGACTTCTTCACGACGGAGACCACCCTCGACCCAGGACTACACGGAACCGGAAGCTCGAGGCGAGTTCTACGGACCCAGCACGACCATGGACGACGCCATCTACTAGCCGGCCCCCAAGGATCGGAGTCTCAACCCAAGGAGACGGGATCCGCCAGTCACACACTCTCCACGACGCGCTCGCTGGAGCAGACGATGCTGGCCGCAATGGCGCGCTTCCGACACTTGAGCTTCGATGAGAGTTGCAGGAGCAACTTCCAAGCTGATCGGCCCGTTCCTGATCAGCTTCCTGGAACATCGCCAAGATCGACGGACCTCCGGAACCACCAAACTGCGACATCAGCCCTTTTCAGGGCTAACCTCCAAACCCCAATCGGCCCTTTTCAGGGCCACCAACCTTCTAACGTATGAACCCACTGTTGTGGCCCACGAAGTTGCCCCGTGGCGGATCGTCATCCCGGTAACAAGTGGCACCCAACGTGGGGCTAGCATACTGCGTCGATACGTAGGCGGATTCACCAGCTCTTCCGACTAGCTTCAGTCTCATCTGACCCAGTCATACTCAACCTGTCGGCCAACATGGGATCCGCGCACTTCTGAGAGTGCTTAAACACTCAGTGGCGCCCACATCTCCACCTACAGATTATAGGCAGTACAGCACCGCCCACGCCAACCTCTACGCCTTGCCTCGGAGTTGTAAACTCCGCATCATCCGCTTGCCATCGAGCTCGTCCCGCTGTCCAGGAGGACAAGACTATCGAGACTCCGGCTCTTTGGATTCATTCTGCTGCGTAGCTGCTGCTCCAGCAAGCATAAGTGGTCGAGTGACCGCTCCAACGCCATCATCACCGATCCAGAGATGCGCACGCTCTGAATCATCCACCTGCTGTCGAGATGTCCATTCTCACAGTACTACCTCACTCCTCACTGCGCGGCCGATGCCCCAGCAATCCAGTTGTCGAGCGATCGCTCCAACGTCCATGACTTCATCTCGGAGTTGCACACTCTGCATCCCTCCAGCTGCCATTGATCTGTTCTCGCTGTCCAGAAGGGCAGAGCTTCGAGAATCTGGCACTCAAGGGACCACCTTGCTGCGCAGCTAGTGCCCCACCATTATCCACTACGGAAGAGCCTATTAGCCGCGGCGCGGCAGGCGCGCGAAGCGAGGCACAGTCGGCACACTAGGCACATGTTGCGAGGCGCGGCACAGATTGTATCATATGGTCAGGTTAAGATTCCGTAATTCGGAAACTTGACAAAATCATATCAAATTTTTTACGTAATACGACGCGACATGTGCTGTGCAGACCACTAATAGCGAGATCAGGGCTATTGCCAATAATGAAAATTCGAATTTGAACAGTTTTGGAAGAGCTTTGGTCACAATGAATGTATGATGGGCTGAGATTCATGACAAACTAGCCATTACTAATGCAATGAAGGAATCAGGTGCAAAATGTCAGGGTAAGAATTAAAGCTCTAAGTGTCAGCTTTACTGCTTGACATCCCTAATTTTCTTTTCTTTCAGCACTTGTACATAATCCCTCTAAAACAGACTCGTTGATGGGATCTGGGTTCTCTCCTCGTTGGAAGTGAAGTTTAGATGGAATGCTGGAGGATATAGTTCTTCTTAGTCCTTCTGATGCTCGGTATACTTCCTGAAGGCACTCCTCTGATTTGAGATGTCACCGGTACCAGATATATGAATTAGGAAGTATTGAACGAAACCAGATTTTTCCATCTTGATTTTACTCAGGATGTGATAAAATCTTTATAAGTTGACTTTGTGGACTGTTTCAATTGATTACATTGATCAGAGGACATTCTTCCCTCACATTTTGATAAGAGTCCATTCATTCTTTCAATTTCCACTCAGTCAATACTCCAAGGATGTATGAATTGAGAGCGAGCCCATCATTACATGATTCTGGTTTCATTTTATGTCAAGAACGAGGTCAGTTGAACTTTTCTTTTGATGAGATTATAACATTTGTGTTAGATGAATTTGCCATTTGAACGTCTATTATTCTCATATTTCTCAGGTATCTCTGGAAAAACCTTGAGGAATCCTGGAAATCTGAGGGATAAATCTTTGTGGTTATAGATGAATTCGTGGTGATCTTCTCCAATGGAGATTTTTCAGTGATTGAGACATGCATATCCTACTTCATAGCTCATGTCAGCAGCTGAATCCAGTATGCTTTTTACTATGCTCAGTGCTGAGTTGTGATTTTAACTGATTGGTGTAGAAGTCAGGGTTACTCTGTGTGTCTAATTATTTCATCCGAGCAATGTGTCAAGAAATGATTCTGCTCTTACTTTGATTATTGGAATTTCTCATAATCTCAGTGGATATATCACTTTCTTGAATCCAACGATGAACAGAGTTATGTTTTCAGTGGGAAAGCTCTGTCTTACAATGAATAAGATTGTGAGACAAGTGTGTCATAGTTTTCCGGATTCAGCTGCTGACATGAGCTATGAAGTAGGATATGTATGTCTCAATCACTGAAAAATCTCCACTGGAGAAGATCACCACAAATTCATCTATAACCACAAAGATTTATCCCTCAGATTTCCAGGATTCCTCAAGGTTTTTCCAGAGATACCTGAGAAATATGAGAATAATAGACGTTCAAATGGCAAATTCATCTAACACAAATGTTATAATCTCATCAAAAGAAAAGTTCAACTGACCTCGTTCTTGACATAAAATGAAACCAGAATCATGTAATGATGGGCTCGCTCTCAATTCATACATCCTTGGAGTATTGACTGAGTGGAAATTGAAAGAATGAATGGACTCTTATCAAAATGTGAGGGAAGAATGTCCTCTGATCAATGTAATCAATTGAAACAGTCCACAAAGTCAACTTATAAAGATTTTATCACATCCTGAGTAAAATCAAGATGGAAAAATCTGGTTTCGTTCAATACTTCCTAATTCATATATCTGGTACCGGTGACATCTCAAATCAGAGGAGTGCCTTCAGGAAGTATACCGAGCATCAGAAGGACTAAGAAGAACTATATCCTCCAGCATTCCATCTAAACTTCACTTCCAACGAGGAGAGAACCCAGATCCCATCAACGAGTCTGTTTTAGAGGGATTATGTACAAGTGCTGAAAGAAAAGAAAATTAGGGATGTCAAGCAGTAAAGCTGACACTTAGAGCTTTAATTCTTACCCTGACATTTTGCACCTGATTCCTTCATTGCATTAGTAATGGCTAGTTTGTCATAAATCTCAGCCCATCATACATTCATTGTGACCAAAGCTCTTCCAAAACTGTTCAAATTCGAATTTTCATTATTGGCAATAGCCCAGATCTCGCTATTAGTGGTCTGCACAGCACATGTCGCGTCGTATTACGTAAAAAATTTGATATGATTTTGTCAAGTTTCCGAATTACGGAATCTTAACCTGACCATATGATACAATCTGTGCCGCGCCTCGCAACATGTGCCTAGTGTGCCGACTGTGCCTCGCTTCGCGCGCCTGCCGCGCCGCGCGTGCTTCGCCGTGGCTAATAGGCTCTTCCGTAATCCACTCGTCGAGCGACCGCTCCAACCTCCTCCACTTCCTAACAGATCATACGCAAGGCTCTTCCAAATCCGGGCATGTTACCAGCTGCCACGTCCCACGCCTTGCGCACAATCTCCATTCCTCATTCCCTCTCCTACGCCATACCCTCGGGTGGCCCATATGCTTGAGCAGTTCGTCACGCCACCGCCAGGTGGCGTCCATCCTCGCCCGCTATCAAAACAGGACACCGTGTTTTCAAAATCGGTGCCTCAACCGACTTCCTCGATCCCCGCAAGGGAGATCTTCGGATCTTGGGAGAGTAACGACTCCCCGGCCCCAGTTCCGCAAGGAGGATCCTTAGTTGATCCTGGGAGACAGACGCACTCCCCGGCCCCAGTCCTCCGGCAAGGGAGATCTTAGTATCTCGGGAGCACACGACAACTCCCCCGCCCCCAGTCTTCAGCCCCAGCACCCATGTGTGTGCTATCACCACCTCGTCCGCCTCAGTGCGTATGAGCCCTGAGTGGCATCTTGGACCACTTCAGGGCTCCCGCTTCTTCGCAAGCCTCCCTGTATCTTTCATCTTTTCTCTACTCTCTGTTCCTTCCTTCCTTCTTCTGGGACTATAACCTTCGGGTTGGCGCCCTCCGGGGAGGGGTTTTAGTCGGTAGGTACCCGAGTATCCTCGGGTGAATCCGACACTACCCACACTCTCGTGGGTGTCTATGAAGATTTCCCCTTCCCGGCCTACCAAGAAAGAAAAAAAAAAAAAAAAAAAAAAGACTTCCTCGACGGCCCCTCCGGATGGACTTCTACAGCACTGACGTGCTCGGGAGCTCTTACGTCGCTCGGGCGGACTTCTTCACGACGGAGACCACCCTCGACCCAGGACTACACGGAACCGGAAGCTCGAGGCGAGTTCTACGGACCCAGCACGACCATGGACGACGCCATCTACTAGCCGGCCCCCAAGGATCGGAGTCTCAACCCAAGGAGACGGGATCCGCCAGTCACACACTCTCCACGACGCGCTCGCTGGAGCAGACGATGCTGGCCGCAATGGCGCGCTTCCCACACTTGAGCTTCGATGAGAGTTGCAGGAGCAACTTCCAAGCTGATCGGCCCGTTCCTGATCAGCTTCCTGGAACATCGCCAAGATCGACGGACCTCCGGAACCACCAAACTGCGACATCAGCCCTTTTCAGGGCTAACCTCCAAACCCCAATCGGCCCTTTTCAGGGCCACCAACCTTCTAACGTATGAACCCACTGTTGTGGCCCACGAAGTTGCCCCGTGGCGGATCGTCATCCCGGTAACAATTTGGATCATTGATTTTGGAGTTGAGCTCAATTTTCCAGTTCTCAAAATGATCTTCATTCCTTGATGTTCAACCTCAATAATATTTCGTAAAAACTGTATAGTTCTTTGATCCCACACCATATGTGTGGTTGAACCATGCGCGCGCAGCGCGCGCACTTCGTAGATCGAATAATTTCTTGAGAATATTCGAAGAATCCCTCAAACAGTCGTGAATTTTCGAATCAGCAATTCATAAATTTGGATTTCGAGGCATGTTAGATAGATAAACATGGATGAACAACTTCTTCGTTCCATATTTTGATACTATATTATTATATTTGCTTCTTCCTGGTACCATGTATACCTGCATAATTTTTTTTAACACATTAGCTTTTGTTATAATTTCCATAATTTTGAGTCATCGTAACCATCCGCGCGCAACGCGCGCGTTTTAGAGTTCTAGTGCTTCAAAAATAATTCAGCACACCATATTGGGTTACAATTATGATTTCTTTATTTATTACATACACGTTTCACGAGCGAATTGATTCCCGATTGTTAGTAGAAATCATAAATTGTTGTGATGCTGTGGAGAATACATAATACATCAAATTCAACACTACACATGTTGAAAAAAGATAGAAACAAAGGAATTCGACTTGAATTGGTTCAAGAGCTATACGAAATTCTAAGTTAATCACAAAATATTTCTGGATATACAATATTCGTGGTATAAACCTGAGCTCCTGCGAAAGGCGTTTTAGATGAATTTTCTGAAAGTATTTGTTCTTTGCTCTCCTTAGCACTATTTTTCATAACAATTTTCAAATTTTTCTTTCGATGTGACTCTTGATAGAGCAACGTAGAGTTGCTCATGTGCAAATACTGGTGCCGGGAAATATATCCCAACGCTTTCAAATGATTGTCCTTGAGACTTATTTATAGTAATTGCAAATCCGATTCTGAAAGGGAATTTTCGACATACCATAGAGAACGAGATTTCATTCTTTGGGGATTTGACGTTGATTATTGGAATGGATACCGTATCGTTTTTATTTTTCCCCTTAATGATTTTTGCAAAAATCACGTAGATTTAGGTTAGTGTAGGTCGGTCTAATCCGGTGTAGTTCGATCTGGTTTGTTCTTGTTTGGTTTAATTCACTCTAAATGAGCCTCATTCGGTCCAATTTCAGTGTAGTTAAGTCTAAATCGGTCTAATTCAATCTAACCTGGTTCCAATCAAGGCTGGCTCCGTTTAGCTCGGTCCAATACATCGTAGTTCGATCTAGTTTGATCTAAATTGAGCTAATTTGGACCAACTTGGTCTAATTCGGTATACTTCGCTCTAGCTCGGTCGAAGTAGGTCGAGTTCGGTCAAATGAGGTCTAAGTCGTCTAGTTCAGTCTAGTTTGGTCTAGAATGGCCTAATTCGGCCTAACTCGATGCAAGTTAGTCTAGATCAGTCCAATTCGATCTAACTCGGTCTAGTTTGGTCTAATTGAGTCCAGCTCGGTCTTGCTCGGTCTAGTTCGGGGTAATTAGGTCTCATTCGGTCTAGTTCCGTCGAATTAGGTTTAGTTCAGTCTAATTTGGTTTGGTTGAGTCTGGTACCGTCTGATACGGTCCGGCTCTATCGATTCCGGTCTGGTCTGGTCTAGTTCGTGCGTACTTGTGGTGGTGGAATGCGTGATATGTCACACAGAGCAAATGTATAATGCATTCGCTGAAACATACAGGTTTCGTTGCCACAGCGCACGATTAGCCCGACTTGGGCCAGAGATGCCTTTGATTTCGGACGATTCATTCACCTTATCTCGTTTCGCCGTCTTAGTGCGTGGTCTGACCGGGATGAACATTCTAGAACACCACGGTCTATTTGATTCCAAACGAAGTTGTATTCCATTGAATTTCGGGAGAATTTTCTCAATTAAGCTCACACTCTGAGAATGAAACTCCAGTCTCTAAGGGGGATTCAAGTGAAAACAGTGGTTCATTGGCGGGTTTTCCAGCGAAGTCTTTGACCATATATCTGAACATCTTTGATAAGGAAGAATCTTCAACTGTGATTGGATTCTTCGCAGTTCTTCCAGGCTAATTTTCGAATTTACCTGCGGAACTGATGTTTGTGAATTAGAATTTTATTAGTCGTCTCATCGACTTCTCGTCACCCTCGATGAGAGTCGATGGCATAGGCTGATTCATGATAGAGTATCGAACCCGATCATTTATGTCAATAACGCTGGGTTGGAAGGGAGGGCAGAAAGTTGGAGGATGCTGAATTTTCGGTCTATGTCGAGCAATTGAGGGTGTGGTCGGCCTTTTTTCGGTTGAGGTGAAGGAGAAGGGGTCCAGGAACAGCTCCGCTCGACACGGTCAGTGGATGACTTTCCCGCTAGTCTCCCGCTCCAACTTAATGAATTTTGGTCGAGGAGTGGGGTTAAGGTGGGGACTATATAAGGGAGAGCGCTCCCGCTTCTTCGCAAGCCTCCCTGCATCTTTCATCTTTTCTCTACTCTCTGTTCCTTCCTTCCTTCTTCTGGGACTATAACCTTCGGGTTGGCGCCCTCCGGGGAGGGGTTTTAGTCGGTAGGTACCCGAGTCTTCTCGGGTGAATCCGACACTACCCACACTCTTGTGGGTGTCTATGAAGATTTCCCCTTCCCGGCCTACAAAAAATAAAAAAAAGAAAGAAAAGAGCCGGCCAGCAGCCAGTCTGCGCCGAGCGACCGACCAGTGAGGTCGTCGCCCTCGGTGCTGAAGAGAGGGACGGACGGATGTGTTGGCTGTTGGGCATGTGGGTGGGTGAGATTGTTGATGGATGCGTGAGTGGGTGGGTGAGTGAGTGCATGGGTGGATAAGTGCGTGGGTGGGTGGTTGCGTGGGTGTGTATAGGGAGAACACTACGTAACGGGTGAGTCCCGAGGGAGGTTTTTCATATGACTCCAGGCGATCTTTCCCTCCCACATCAAAAAGAAAAGAAGCGGGCCGACGGTGGTACGTCATCAGTCTAGTCCGTGGCTGGACTGGTGGCGTGGTCAGGAAACCCACCGGGGGACTTCGGTGACTCCAGGGGGAAAGGCTCTCTTGGTGGCGGGGTGGACTGGATCTCTCGTTCCTGCGCAGGGGTGGCGCGGTCCGTCGAGTCGGATCTTCGGTCACGGGTCGCCTCTGAACGTGAGGAATTTAGTCAAGGTCGGTTCCAGGCGTTGCGCTTGCGTTGTAATCCGTCTACAGGGCTTGTCTTGTCTCCAAACGAACGGCGACGACTCGGGGCAGTTGGTTCGGAGCGGCGGATCTCACCACGTCTTCGCAGGTTCGTGACTTCCAGTTCGTCCCAAAGCCAAGGGAGAACCCACCTGGAACTTGCCGGATTCTCCGCTCGGAGGTGAGCCTGAGGAGGTTGAAGGCTGGTGATCCTCACGAGCACGGGTGAGGTATATAGGGCTCCTGTCGCGGACAGGTGCGATCTCCTCAACCGTTACCAAAAAATAAAAGAAACGCGCCCAGAACGGTACCTCTCGGGTGGTGTGGAAAGCCGTTCATTGCATACGAGAGTTCAACGATACGCGATCAAACATCGCGTAGTCTCGTAACTTTGGCACGACGAAATCCCAGTAACGGCAATGATCCTTGTATGGCATGGATTCGATAGATAGAATGGACGGATGGCTGGATTTGATGGATGGGATGGATGAATTCTATGCACGAGATGGATGGATGTGATGGATGGACGGATGAGATAGAGGGATTGGATGGAGGAACGGGATGGATGAGATCGATAGATGGGATGCGTGGGATATATTGGATGGACGGATAGATGGGATAGTTGGATGTATACACGCGATAGATAAGATGGGTGGATAGGTGGATGGATGGGATTGATGGGATGGACGGGATGGATGGCATGGATCGATGGCAAGGGTGGGATGGATGGCATGGGTGTGATGTGAGTTATGAATGGATGGCATGGATGGATGAATCGATGGATAGGATAGATGGATAGGATGGGATGGATTGATGGATAGCATAGATGGATTGCATGAATAGCATGGGTCATGTATGGATGGGATGGACGGATGGGATGGATGGATGGAATGCTGAATAGATGAACGGATGGATGGATGAGATGGATAGATGAATGGAGGAGATGGTTTGGGTCGATGGATGCATGAATGGAATGCTTATAGGATAGATGAATGGATGGATGGATGGGATTGATGGATGTGATGGATGGATGAGACGTAAGGATGGATGGATGGGATCAGACGAAATCCCAGTATTGGCAAAAGGCCAGCACGGGGTCTCTTTTGCCAATCTACCCCAGAATTCTTCCACAGTCTCGTACCAGATTGAACATGATTAATCGAACTTATCTTTGTAAATGGGCCTCCTCATCAGAGATGCAGCTGAAATAATTGAGACATTTCAAAATACAAATGTAAAATATAAGATGAACATACATCATCACACATCAAATCGCTCACAACAATACTTTTTATTCCAGAAAGTTGTGATAAATTGAATCAATCCCGTTCTATCATCAGCACGTCACGACACTAATCGTATACTAATGGAACATCTGTTCCAGAGGCTGGTCTCTTGTCCCAAAACAGCGGAGACATATCCAATGGCTTATGCCGTGGTGGTTTCTCGTTGTTAATGTTACAATGAACATGTGTGCACAGGAGTTTCGGTATTGGACTTGATTCCGCTGAGTTTTCCCGGATTTTTTTTTTTTTGTAACGCAATCTATTCATCAATTAGATAGAATGATTATCAGCAGACTACTGACTTTGGATTCGACAATTTCCAACGGATCTTAGCTCATTTGGAAGCTTATTTAAAGATCTACAAACAAAGCTCAAACACGTTGGAAATTATCAAACCCCACTCGAGCTATCTTCCATTTACGCGAGAGGAACTAATTAGGCTGATACGAAAAACGTGGGTTCTTCCAAAGACAGCCTTTGATCTGTCTCATATTTATTCCGATACACTGTAAAACTCTTGGCATTGAGAATATAGAATAAGATGATCGGATCAAATCCATTACTTCTTATGCTTGGAATAATTTGAAGAACGTCAATGAACCACAGCCCAAGATCAGGTTCAGCAATGCTGAAGCTCGCTAGTGCCATGATCAAACATCGTTCTCTGGGTGGAACAGATATTGAAGTACAAGTTCTCTCCGGAGGCTCATAACATTGAATTTGATGATTTTATTGATCCTACAGATCATCCTCACGGATATTCTTCATGTCAGAGGAAAATTTTTGGGCCGCAACGGTGGGGCCTTCATAAATTCATAGGAATACTGTATATAGATGCCAAATCGACGATTTACAAAAGGTTTGGCTTCCGAAAGTGCTAAAACGTACATTTGAGCTCTTACGCAATTTAGACCAGAATCGCGATTCCGCCTTCGCAGTGAACAAGTTAAATCAGTAAACCGTCTCCCCGGGATGAGAATAGCAAATCCCCAAACCGATTCCATACTTGATTGTACATGAAAATGGAATCCACGGAACTATGTGTATATATCGACCGCTCATACGATGAGTAAGACCGAGCCGCTTATGAACGACGGAGATTAGCACATTTTTTCCTCCTCAACGATGAAGACTAACACTTTTCCTCATCAACGACGCAGAGTAACCCTTTTCCTCATGAATGACGAAGAATGCCACCCGGGGATCAGATCCGAGTCATAAGGCTCTATGAATGGATGAATGGACGACTGTGTACATTACATGGATGGATTGGATGGATTTATGAATAATTGCACATGAAAATGGAATCCACGGATTCCATGTGTATATGAGCCATTTCGGAGCTTTTCGACGAATGCCTGCACCAGGTGGGTCTGGAAAACATCCATGAAAAGTTTTCTCCGTTAGATATTAATATAGTACAAAAAAATATCTTTTGGATTTTTTCTAAGACCCCTGTGGGCCCTGGGGTCTATGAAAGGTTCTTTTTAGGCCCTTCTTTAGCATATTTCCAGAAAATCAAAACTCCGACTAGACTCAACACTTTTGGACGTACCGGGCCCATTTTCTTCCTTAAGACTGGTATTTTCGAGAAAGGAATTGTTCAAGATCGATACTTGAGCCTAGCAACTTCTAGGATCTATTTGCTGAGAGCACATTTTAGAGATTTTTGGGCTTGCTTCAAAGTGATGTAGCTCCCACTAAACATGTGATAATCGATTTTCACAAAAAGTCATTTTGAAGGTCTTGAGAAAACCCACAATTCGACTACTGGTAAGAGTCGATTACTGTACTTTCTATGGGACTTACAGTTGTTACATGCTGAGCAAATTTGTAAAAATGCCAAACTTTCAGCTCAATTTGAAAAAATCGTTAAATTTTATTCGACCCCTAACTTGTGCAAATACGATTTTTCGATACAAATACTAATGATAAGGTCAATAATCTTAGTGGGCCATCGTCGATTTTATTCAGCCAATTCTAAACACCCTTTTTTGACTTTCTGCTCAAAATGACCTCACAGGTATGGCTCGCATATGCTTCCATCTGGAGTAATGTGCACCAATCTGTGTGGAATTACTCTCCAATGTACCCCCAAATATGTGTAAAATCTTCCGGACGCGAGCCTTGATCGAGATGCCAGCAGGAAGTTCTATTCTACGAGTTGAAGATGAGCATTATTTCGTCCATTTGAACGCACGCGTGTGTGAGTGGGATTTCACTCGTTCTAGCTCAGTAATGAGATGAGCGGTTAAAATAGGGATACGAACATGTTTTTTCGACTGAATTTGACCATATGAAGTCGATTTCGTGGCCAAGTAGGCTCTTTTTTATCGTTTGAAGCCACTCTATCGAAAAGCATGTAACTAAAGTGTTTTCTAATCTGAGAGCAAGTATCAATATTTTGGAGCCAAACTGACCCCGAAACTAACGTTGATGCCTCTCTCGGGGCCCGACTTATGGGATAGGATATCAATAAATTCTTCAAAATTGAATGCAAACCACGGAAAAACGTTTTGTATTGTACTTATTGTTACTATTGTTCCTCCAGATGTAGAAAAAAGGCAATACAACTGGTTTAATTGATTCAAAATGAAGTTTCAATATGCGTGCCTTTGTCGTGTGTATCGAAGGTAGTGGAACCCACAGTCATGTTAACGCAGAGTAGTTTCCTTTGCAAAAGAAGGTCTCTAATGCATGAAGGTGGCCCAAAAAGTATACTGCGTATCATAGATGACTATAAACTTGATATTGGAAGTATTTTCAAGTTCACATTATCATCCAAATGTATACAATCACGGATTATAAAAGTCGGTCTGAATGACAGACAGCGCGCCTAGTAACGTTAGTCCGTTATAAGGCTAGATCGGGAAATAATGTAAGGAGACTCACCAGGGGAGTTCGGAGGGTCCGGGCCACCAAATCTCCCCAAACTCTTTCCACAGCCTCGTACCAGATAGAATATGAAGAATCCAGAGTAACTCCGTCAAATAGACTTCTTATTCAGAGCTACAAGCAAAAACGTCAGCATTGCCAGTATATTTGTCTAGGTATATCACTTTTTAATATGGGCCTATATGGGCAATGCTAATGTCATAGGCTGTAACTTCAGTCAGAGGGCCCATTTGACGGACTTACTGTGGGTTTTTCATATTCAAGGTAGTAAGAGACTGTTAAAAAAGTTTGGTGAGATTTGGAGACCCGGACCCTCCGGACCCCCGATTGTCAGCCTATAAACGGACATATTTTACGAATTTTTTAACACACTGACAGATCTACAATAGTGTTTGAGACAGGTCTCTCTTGGTCTCACTGACGAGCCCAAGAGAGGAACCAGGGCAAAACATATACTTAATATCACACATCTTTTCACAGTTTAAATAATTCAGTATGATGCAGAGACAAGGATGAAAACTATCATCAGCTCTGCATTTGAGACTAATAATGATATTGAAGTGGGGTTCTTGATATGTTCCCGATGGCTCTGTGGCTCTATAGGGGATGTATGTTCCCCAGACAATCAGAGTGACGGAAGCTCTGTCAAGAAATCTTGCTTCGATAAGGAATGCCTCGCAATTCGGCCGTTCCTCCCATCATACATTGACAGATCTATTTATCCAAACCTGAAATATTTACATTGTACCGTATATGCACTGGATCGCAGTGACAAGAAGAATTTGGTATAGTAGAGTATTCTGGGTACATGATATGGGCTGAGGTAAATCATATTTTTACGGATGAGACATAATCGAGAACTTCAATGATCTATGTTATAGAATTTATTGATGCATGATTCCTTCCAATACTGCCCTTGAATTTGATCAGAGCACGAATAATGACAGATCCTTAAAACGAATTAGGGTGATGTGTTCTTTCCTTTTGTGGCGTAGATATAAAATCCTATTTATTTTTCTGTGACTAAATACTGTAATGCAATGATCGATATCGAACACTTGTCGCTTTTGCGTAAATTTACTTCGATCTCGCGCTATACTTTGTCGGATTAATAATTTTGGCAATGTCTCGGCACTGAATTCTATTGATAAAAATGTACGATTGATTTTTGTACACATTTTGCTGATTGCTGAGGAACGATACAAATAAGCATTCCATAGGTTGCAAATCATACTTTGATATCTATAGCATATGCACATTCAACAGTATCAATTATCTAGTTAAAAATGTTGGCAGAGAAGCCATTTTATATCATCTATTTTGGCAACAACTTTCTATAGATGTTCTCTATTCACTTTTGGAATTCAACGCATTCGTCATAAGTATTATCTATTTCTCTACATGAAGTTAAGGCTCGTTATTTTCGAATTGACCTACTCATGCTCTCATCTTGGAAGATATCGTAAAATGCAAGTTAACTTTTTTTTCAAACTAGACGTTAAAATTCAATGGTCTATATTCATTTTACATCATGGATACCTGAAAAAATTATCATTCAATAGGTACATTGACCAATAGCTGAGCGAATAATGCTGAGCAACAACCTTTTGAGGTCAAAAAACTCATTTCTTGTGTATTTAATAAGAATAGTGTGTGCAAACGCAAAACAGGATGCTGAGTCGATTTCTACGTCAAAAAATACACAAAGGAGTTGTAGTCTGGTCAACGTGTTTTTTTTTTACCCCGAAATTTCGTCACTCTATATAATCAGAGTTTGCACAATTTATTTCTCAAAAATTTTCAACGATCAATGAGATTTTGAGAAAGTGCAAATCCGCTGACTCAATCATATGAAATTTATTTAAAGTTATACAGGGCACTCTAGGGCATCTCAAACATCTTTTGAGAGAATATTTCGCTTGTTATCGTGTCTACAAGTTTATAATATATGTACACAAGGAAAAAGTTGTATAACTCGTATCGATTAATTCATTTTGCAGACTGCATAACATTTTTTTCAAAATCCGGAGGGTCATTCGAGCACGCGTGATGTTGGTTGTCATTTTTTTCAAATACTCAACTTTTCCAGCACAAAGTCTAATGTTACATGCGTGCTGATTGTACAGAAAGATATTAGTATTTGGATAATCTCGGACTGGAACGATGTATCAAAATGGAACGATGGAACTCAGTATCAAATTCTCCAAGAATACCGTTCGAATTAGGAAATTTTGACTATTGAGTTTCACCCCGAAAAGTTGAAAGAAAAACATAACTTGGTGAATTTTTCCTCATCTTTCAAATGCTTTTTGGAAAATTCCCGTAGGCTCAATGCCACGTAAGTAATCGCTGGTTAAGTTAAGTTCCCCATGCTCCATTTTTCTTGCAAAGTACTCTACACTCTCGCCATCAAATAGCAATCGACTTACAATCAATTTATCAAGTAATAAGTACAATTTTCGATGATTAAGAGTCTATCCACTGCTCAAGGGATGAAATTTTTCTCGTTTCAATGGAAACTTTGTAACTAATCAGCAAGTCTCGATAACATATCCTACTGGACTGAATCACAAACAAACAGGGATCTCTTGTAAGATCACAGTTACTTTTCACAATAACGACGTCCTCACAAAGTTAACTACTTCACTTCTGATCACTGACTGTTGCGTCTCTTGGGTGCCGTCGTTTCTTCAAAAATTATTTGTTCAGGCACGGAATCGAGGCTCTCTTGTCGCTGCGTAATTTCCTCATCTTCGTAACTATTTTCAGTATGTAAGCTCACAGATGGAGGATAATCCACCAACGGTTGTTCCAAACTCGAATTCAATCTCAGAGTTCGCAAAAAGTCATTAGCTAATGCCAAATTTTCCCTTTCAACTTTTTCCTGTCGTTGCAGTCTTGGTAATCGTTCAAGCTTCGGTTTTGTTTGCATTATTTTATTAATAGTTTTATTGTTGCAAGGAAGTGGCTTGATGAAGGTAGCTTCAAACGAAGAATTATTCAGGACGGCATCTTCAGGACGCTCGAGTGAGCGAGAACGAATTTGTAAATTAGGTGGATGTAGCCGAGTGGTACTATTTTTTATCAAGCTTGGGGTCAATCCTGTTGCTGCCGATGTTGGCGTTGCTCCAGGTTGTTTCTGGAATAATTCAGATACGATTTATTGAGTGATCTTGGTTACTTTGTAATTGAGAACACATAGACATCAGGAAGGAAAGGAGACTGATGATCGGTTTTTGAATGTGACTTCAATCAAAAAATCTCATTGCTTGAACTCAGAAATATTATTGGCTATCCATAAATTCCACGTGGAGTCGTATATCATGGAATACGTGGGCTATTTGCAACCGAAACAGTGGAAATCTATTTTAAAACCATCTGAATAATCAAGTTTGTATTTTCAAAGCCATTTCTAGGAGTGATAAGACATCGAAATAGATTAGCTGATAAATTGCATGAGGTAATAATTCATTTGAACTATCCCAGAATAAACGAAACAGCGGTCAAAATTCTAAATTTATTTGTCGAAAATCCGAAATGAAGTGATGATGGTACCATTTTGCTTCAAATCTGCGTCTACGTGTTCTTAGATCCAAAATTATTTAGACTTGAGTATCTCACCGGTCTTCCAGTTGGTGGTAACCTGGAAGTGGGTGAGCCAACGTGATTGGTTGACGGACCAGGTAATATTGAAGAAAATGATGATAGCGGCACTGAGCTGCCGGATCGTTGCTGGGACCACAATTGTTGTTGCTGCTGTTGTTGTGGTTCTTGTTGTTGTTGAGCCTCGCAAAAATTTGCATATGCTATGGCAGCCTGAAGTCGTGAATCGTAATAGCTCATATATGGGACTGCCGGGTAGCCAAAATAAGGCCCAAGGCACGTTTGATGCTGCAACTGAACAAATTTTCGTACTCATACATAAAATAGTGTACACATTTTTTCCCTGAAAAACTGGTGAACTTGTGAGAATAAGAAATCATCGATTTGCTTCTGACGATGCGCGTAGATTTTGAACAGTACCAATGAATAGTGTTTCAGCTATAGACAAAGATACTGGAAATTTTTATCTGTTACGAGAATTTAAATATAAATTCACGCTTTTCATAATTTGAGGTTCGTGAACTACAGTAAAAAAAAACGTATACTACTAGCGTGCACTTCTAAAGCTATATTCCAAAATTCTGAGTACTCTAAATAACAAAATTTTTTGACAAATTCAAAGCTGCAGCTAGTAGCGTATCTCAATAGATCTAAATATTAGGATAGCTTCAACTCCAAAGAAATTCAAGAACGAAACTTTTTCCAAATGACTGAGTCAAACGCGTAGGGTAAAAATAATCCCAATGAAGGCCCAATTTCTTTAAAACGAGGCATTCACTTTTATCTAGTGTATGAGCATTCTTTCAAATCGATTAATGTTTTACAAAAGTTGCTAAAATAATCTAAAATATTGTAATATATTAGACTTTATTACCTAACACTTGTTGATGGCGAAAACTCCAAAATCTCGTGGAAAGACCTGTTAGGCAAAATCATCACACCAGCTGATTTAGTATGTCAATCGTTATTTTCGAAGGCCACAGGCAACTCATTTCAAAATTATGGGTCACTTTTTCAATGCAGATATGATTTCGAGCTTTCAAAATATTTTACGTAGAAAATGGGAAAATTTTCATGCATTGATCGCTGCTCAATCGTCTAGCCTTACATGTGAATCAAAAAACAGCAACTCATGCGAGCTATTTTTATTATTTTGAATGCAATGGTGAGAGAGAATGCATGCATTAACCAAGGCAAACAACTCACTTTCATGAATTATTTTATTAAAAATTGATGAAAAACGTATAAACAACATACATGTTCGCAGTTAAAATGCGAGATAAGTACAAAATCGTTCTAGATTTTTCACGACCAGTATTGTAAAAAGGCTTCCATATCAAAAACTAAATTTAATTCGTACAAAGAATCTAAATCTAAGTGAATGAGCGAGGAAAGAATGTCGTTCCTCGCTCTGTTTCTCAAAATTGATATTTAATCCAATTATTCATCAATGATAAGTATTCGGTCAGTGCTGAATAAATGTCCATTGAGTCCTACATTATGAGATGACTAATGAAACGCAGAATGATCAATGACGATTATTTGATGAAAATTTTCTTAAAGTTTTCTACTCATGAGACCAATCAAATTAAAAGTCAATTGCATCCAAAATCAATAATTATACTACATTAAAACTATAGCAACTATTCGTGACTATAACATATCAATGAAGACATGATGAAATCATTTTTGTCTCATCGAGTGTGTGAATAATGAAACTTATTCATACATCGAATTCATAAATTTTAAGTATCGAACTCTAAGATCCTGTAAGAATTGTATAAAATTTCCATATCAAGAATTGACTGTACAAGACATAATAATTTGGAGATATCAGGATACATTCAAGTGGCAATAATATCATTTCTCTATCGACTTATTCTCCACATGTAAGAGACGCTGTTTTGAATCTGAATATTTGTGAAAGGTAAAAATCTTTGAAACCCTCAAATTGGGAAAAGTCAAAATTGAAGGTGAAGTATTCTTCAGTTACAAGTCTGATTACAACCGCACAATAGTTTGAAAAAGCGCTTTTACTCTTACAACTAATATAGTGTGGTGGAACAAAATTTTTTATTTTCATAACCACAATGAAAATTCAACTCTTGGCGATTTCCGGACACAAAGATAGAAAACCTTACAATTCACGAAACAACATGAATTCAACATTTCACTGCAAGATTTGTTTTTCAAAATCCATGAAATGTCGATTTTCAGTAATGGTCGCAGAGTAAATAGGTGTTATAATTTATAATTTGCCCTAGTCACACTTGTGAAGAACCATAACGCATCTCAATTCTTCGACTTGGATTCAATCCAAATTTTCTTACAAATGAGTTTGAAAAACTTTACGATACTCGTCACGAATACTTAAAAATACGATACAATCTTAGTAGCATACATCAGACAAATGTTCATTGCATTACAGACCAAGTATAAAAAAGATTAAAATTACATAAGCACTCATAAATCACAATCATCGCAAGAACAATTCTAAACTACAGCAAAAGACTACCTCTAATCTCAACACTCACTCTTCTCATAATGTATAAAAAAAAAACATGAAAATGAATCTCACAATCAGGTAGTCGCTTAGAAATAACTCACAATTCTAGAGCTCCAAAAAATTGCAATCGAATTTATGCACCAAACGAAAAAAAAAAAAAAAAAACTACCGAGTACTAATCGTCAACTGGTTAGAATAACACTGGGTCATAGCCTACAGAATAAAAAACCATTCCATGTCCCGAATTCGCAACGTCATCTTGCTCACGAACTATTATAAATTATCTAGCAGTAGTAGCATATGCGTGCACACACACGTGGATGATTTTTGTGTAAAATTCCATGCAAGAGCAATGAGCAAAGGGCATATGAATCTACAAAAAATCCTTGACAGCAGGAGTTGTATGACAGCTTCGTCAGGGAATTCGGTATAGGGTTACCTGTCCTAATCCTGAATTCATAACGTGTTCACTGCTAGGGCTTGTAAGATTTACTCCAGATAATTGTAACATTGGACCACCAGGACATGGTATACCACTGACTCGTTCTTGTTCTCGAAGATGACCAACTAGAGCGCCGATGTGCTCTAAAAGCTCTTTATTCTGCACCAGCAACTGGTGCGTCCGAGCCTGAAACGTGAAATACAAATTTTGAGAAATTGGTACTTATTGGGTGGTTGTAAATAGAGTTCAGGGCGTTTTTCATTTACATCACTCTTGTGTACTCACAGAGAGGTACTTTCTTTTAAAAATGTTCAAATGGGTAACGTGATAGGGGCGACTTTGAGAGCCTAGGATTTTCCCACAAAATTCGAGATGAATCTTGAGGTCGGGACAGAATCCACTTCTAAAGATCCTTTACTCACTACCAGCTAATTTATCACTCGAGTATATCTGACAGCGAATCTAGATAGTCTGATTTGCTCTATGAGGATGATCAATTTACGAATGATTTCGGACCAAAACGATACAACTCAAACACTGATTTCTTATCAAGTCGCTATTTTGGTAGCTATTACTTCTACCGTTGATCAATTTTTCAAAAATTACTCTTGGCACTGTTCAAATTTTCTGCTATTTTGTTTAGTGTCGCTAGAATTTTTCCATAAATTATTATTGGATACACTTACGCCACCAATCAGAAGTTCAAACTCATCCACAACTTCTCTTTCTATTTTCATAAATTAAGACTTCGATTGATCGAAGAGGACTCTCATATCTAGGCTAATTTTGGGAGTTTGTTATTTTCATGCGCACGGATCTAAATCTTCCCAATCTCAGCTCATAAACTTGATGGAAAAAGCGAGAAAGTTTTGTTATAGGCCCCAAAAAGTAGATTTTTTATCATACTTGGAATAGAATGATATTTATGTCAAAAAACTCTAATCAGAAAAAATGTCATTGCTTGGATCAGGAGTGGCGTAGAGAGACAAAAAAAGCTCATTTCAAATCTCCAGATTTGACATCCAAATTTCTCCAATTTCATTTCACAACATTTATTTACTGTACCTCCGATTTGCGAAAGTAGAAAGATTCCTTTAAAAAACATCAAAACTCACACTTTTTCAATTGTAGCATTTAAAATATCAGCATTTGCACAATTTTGGAAATTCTAAGATTGGATTGTGCTTTCCTGGTGGCATCAAGTCTGTCTTACATAAAGTACAGGTACTATTACATATTCGCGGAAAGGGAAATGATCCTCTATCCTCGATATTTTCATAAGAGTAGTGCTTCGGTATCCGCGGATTTCCATACTCGCGGTAAATTTTTTCAGAACATATCCTCACGAATGCGGAAGGTTTCGCTTATATTTTCAAATCGAAAATCTATGAAATATGAAATAACTATCAAATTTCATATGTTTCGAATTCTAATCAAACTTATTTTCTAAGCAAACAAAATGTGTTGAGAAATATGTCTATCAGACTATTTTCTACAAATACTAATCCTCTCTTGACTTGTTTTTACAATTACAATATACTTACCAAAATAAAAATTGCAAATATGTTTGGATAGAATTTGATTTGAAAAGCCAACGAAGGAATTCGGATAGTGGAATCGAGGAGGAAACAGAGCATAAATTGTCATTCAAATTCGCATCGCTGCATATGCATGCGTATATATATATGAACGCGTGAATCCTCAAACTACTCTTGCCGCACATTTGCGCTCGATAAATCCGACATACCTATTATACTTGTATAGCTGTGATGATGGTGAGCGTAAGCCAAAACTCTACTGAGCAATCGATTATAAACCCGACGCCGAGAGGTGTAATATTACGACTCTTGCAACGCATATATTAGCTCTTACTCTGTCGCATCAAGAAAGTCAGATAGTAGGGAATGGCACCGTAATGCAGTTCAACATAATTTGTGATGCAGAATTAAATCGTTTGCATTTGAGTTTTTTCAAGTTTCTTATCTAGAATTTCAGCTCGAGTGGGCAATTTGTGGAATGGCAAAAAAGTATGTCGACTCGTACATTTATTCGGTAACTTATACTTCTTTTCAGTCTGAGTGAGTATATAAATTTTCGATGCCACGACTAGACGTGAAAATCATGTTTCACCGGAGCCGCCAAGTCAACACACGAAAACAGTTTGTTAATCGGTTTCAAGCTGCCGGGAAACTTTATAATTGGTTTATGGTGTCAAATAGCAAGATTAATTGTCTCACGAAACTTTTGAGGGCAGTCTACGAATAGTTTACGAGAACCGCACTGTCAATTTCGTGTCAAATAATGAGCTATTGGTTGAGAAAATCACAAAAACAGCAAATTCATCGGAATAATCTCGAAAATGGATCGATAATGAGTTCATGAGAGATGAGGGAAAAATTTGACTGAAATCTTAAAATTGATCGATCATAAGCCTGGCTGTTTGTGAGGCAATTTCGCAATACTTTCGAAGTAATTTGATAGATAACAGAAAACTTTCATTTTTTGCAGATCTTACAATCCAATATATATCCCAAGTAAGCTATAAATTGCGGTACAAAATTCGAGCAAAAATCATTCAAAACCGATGAGTATAAAATAAAAGTGTAGGTACCTGAGCCTCGACACGCGCAGCAGTTTCAGCAGCAAGTTGTTCCTGTAAAAGTCGTGCGTGAGACGTAGCTGCCCTTGTCTGCTGTGCCTGCTGCTCCAATCGCTCCCGCAGAAGTTGAATTTCGTGCCTCAAAGCTGTCAGTTCTGCACTCACTAATTGCTCTGGTGTCGGATAATTCGATCCCTTACCCTGATAAAAATGCAAAAAAACATCCAATCATTAGAATTACATGTATATTTGGATACAACTGCGTACTCTTTGGTTTTCAATTTCTTCGATTGTAGGACTCATAGTTAGGATTATCCATGCTGTGTATTTAAAAGTTTAGTTTCCCCGTGAGGTTGACAAATTATGCTGACAACGTCGAAAATTATATCGATTAATTTGCATCACATTGAGTAAATCATTTGCTCAAAACCAGCCCTCCATAATCGATTCCAAGAATCCTTACTATTATTGTTGAAATCAGAGGACGAGTTAAGATTTTATTCAATTTGTCATAGGTAGTAGATTGAATTCCTTGAATATTTTGAACAGATTAGATGCGATTCTTAGTGTCTATGCATTAGAGATTGTGGTCATTTCATTGGAGTAAGATTGGAAATATCGAGATGAAAAGTAGGCAAAGTTGAAATTTGAAGCACCCTCATATGAAATCAAACAAAATGCGCGATTAAGTTCTTCCTAACGGTCCACAAAAAGTTTTCAATATTTCTGAGTAAGTCTTTGAAATTCCCAATTCTGTTTCTCAAATATAAATTGGACAATCTATTTATACATTTAACTTGAATATAATATTAAAAAATCCAAAAAATGCATGGTTACGCAATGATTGCTAAAATTTTGGGAGACAAGCCAAAGCAGGTGGGTCATAGGTCACGGGTGTTAGTTTGAAACTCGGGTATGAGTACACAAGTACAACTTGAAATTCTCTTTGTACCACGGCCCGTTGTTTGTGCCTATCTCTTGTCAGGAGTTTGGATAGACGTGCAAGAGAATACACGCGATTATTCAACTGTACGGAGCCATGGTTCATCTGTAGAAGTGTGCGGAGGCGTGCTCTATATAATGTATGCGCGATCAAAGCAATGCTAATATTCGCGAACGAGACGTCTTCGCGGAAGCGAATATAGTGATGCCCCGAAGCCTGTGTTGCTTTAGTATTAGTTCATTTTACAAAAAGTATGACGCCTTTTGCCTTGTTGAACTTGTCTCGAGGATTTTGACATGAAAAATAATTTTGACAACACTGGTAATTGGAGTTGCTCTAAAGCATATACAAATGTATATTCTCTGAAGACAGGTGGATTATACGAAACGAGAATAGATTGATTTGAGAGCAAAGGTAAACTCGGGAGCAGTCTGAACTGTCCACCAATGCAGCCAACTGAAAGGCCTCTTTCCTATGCTAATAGCATGGCAGACTGACAATAAGTTTGTCTACACAGTGTGGACAGTTCAGACTGCTCCCGAGTGTACAATACCGTGTAATAATTCTCGCACTTTGCGAAGAAATTTCTTTCCACTCCAAGCGTCGATAAGTCCGACCCAGATGAATTCAAAGAAATTATAAGAAAAAATAATTCTGAAGTAGAATAAAAGCCAACTTAGGGACATTTTTTATCCTCTTTTCGAACATTCCTGATGACAAAAGCAGCCGATAAAATCTCAAGAAATTCTAAATATCTATGTATCGAGTGTCATTCAAACGCAGTTGGGAATAAAGCAATTTGACTTTGCAAAGAGCGTCATAAGGATCGAGAAAAACGCCTTCTTTCAATGATTCCTTCATTACTTAATTCTTACGTCGTACGAGCAACAATGTCGAAGCTCTGAATGTATCCAGATTCTCGGATCTTCAATGAATAAACGCCGAAAACCTGTGAAAAACTCCAATTTTGGCTACTCCGAGAGCTCCGACACTTTTAATCGCACGCAAAGCCGACCTTAAAAAAAGGGGCGAACCTGTCCGGCGCGGCCAGGGACACCAGGTGAAGGGGGGCGCCGCAAGCCTGCAGAGATGCTTGGACCAGAAATTCTGCGGGGAAGGAACGAAATCCATCAAACCTAGGAAGACATCCAACCTCGCGAATAACCGGATGCTCTGACCAAAAATTCTGTTACGGACCCAATTCCGAACGCGACATGGTGTCGCGTGAGGTTCAGTTTGATACCACAAGCCACCATGTTTAAACGAAGGGGCACTGCGATCTTCAATATTAGCACCCCTCGCTTACACATGGTGGCCTCAATTCCAACTAAACCTCACGCGACACCGTGACGCGTTCGGAATGAGGTGCCAGGGGAAATGAAGTCCGAAAACCTAGAAAGGCGATCAAACCCGCAAATGCCAGAACGCTTGAACCAGATATTTTGCGGGGAAAGAAAGAATCCCAAAACTTAGAAAGACATCCAAACCAGCGAATGGCCGCATGCTCGGACCAAAAATTCTGTCGGGGGATCAATGAAGCCCCAAAATCTAGGAAGATAATAAAACCCGCAAATTTCCGAATTCTCGGACCAGAAATCCTGCCGTGGCGTGCAACAATCCGCAATTTCGAGAAAGCAATGAAAACCGCAAGTGCCCGGATGCTCAGAACAGACTTTCAATGAGGTAAAAATGAATCTTGATTCCTAGAAATCGTGCCGCAAATCTGAAAATGTCCGGATGCTCAAATCAGATTTATTCAGCCGGCACCGTGCATTTACTTGCTCGATGGCGTTCCCAGGTCTTATGGGATTCGTTGTTTCCCCGCAGAATATCTGGTCCCTACATCCAGACATTTGCGGGTTTGATTACCCTGCAATGTTTTGGGATTCATGCTTCTCCGACATAATATCTAGTCTAGACGCTGAACAACACATTAGTGCTCAAAAGCGTCATTAAACAACCAAATAAAAAAAAAAAAAATATCTGGCCTGGGTTATTTGCGGGTTTGATTGCTCTCCTGGGAATTCGGATTGATGTATGCCTCGACAGAATACCTGGTCCGAGCCACCGGGCATTGGCAGGTTTGATTGCCCCTCTAAGTTTTAGGGTTTCTTCTCTCCTCGTAGATTATCTGGTTCCATCATCCGGTGAGCCTCTCGCCGAAACGGCGTGAGCTTTCTGTTTATTTCGCTCACGCTGACATGAACATATTTTTTTTCCAACATATCAATTTATTCATTGATTCAATTCGAGTGCAGATTATTTGAGTACCAGCCTGCGATCACTAAACCCCCAAGCACGTAATCTCTTCCATCCTAAGAGTGAATGTGTGATGTCAAGTTTCATGATACGGCTGATCCCGAACCAATGATTTCTCATGAGACAACCAAATTTGAGTGCAACTCGTAATGGAAATTTCGATCGTCATTTGAATCGTAATGATAATTGTGATTAAGGTAGATATTATTCACCGAGAAAAAATTAAGTATGTACGACTAATACCGAGGAAAATAATTCGCCCGGATCCAGGATCGAACTGAGAACTTTCTTATTGCCGGGAAGACTATCTACCATTTGAGCAATCCACATTTTTTTCTCGATAGGTGGCGGGTTTTTACCCTCGACAATAATCTCATATTCCTCGATTTATAAAATCAACCTTCATTAAAATCATCACCACGATTAAACTTTTCATTTCGCGGTGCACTGAAATTCAGATATCTTGTGGATAGCATTGGTTTGGGATTGGATGTATAAAGAATCTTGTCATCGTCAAATCAGCCGAACAAATCAGCACAAAAATAACATCTGAATTTAGAGTAATAAAAGTCTAACTTGCTTGGTTCTGGGGGGGGGGGGGGGCTGTGCTGGTCTTCGCCCAGGGCGCCATGCAAGTTAAGGCCGGCTCTGTTCGCACGACGTGAGATATTTATCAGGGAATCTTTTAAGAATGGTATTCTTCCGCTTTTCAAGATGATTTTTGCAAAATTGATTCATCGTCAATTGCGTCTGAATGACACTTGATAAAATGAAAAAAGTTATTTTTAGAAATTCTTGAGATTTCATTGGCTGCTTGAGTCACTAGGAAGTGTCGGGAAAATGATCAAAATTCACTTAATGATAGAGCACCCTGATTTTTCTGTGGAAGTGTATAGTATTTCTAAATCAATGAAAACAAAGAATCAGGAGCAAAAATCAGTGGAGAACGAGAATTTTACCCTCAACAAAATTCATTTAAAAATTTTTTTAGAATTACTCGCTGTATTGGGAGATGAAAACAGAAAAATGAGGGATGCGTGTATCTCATCTTTATCAGCTGAAAAGCAAAATTGACACCACATTCCCCTGAAATTAAGCATGAACAATTAATACTGGAATAATAAGTTCATTTATCAGTTAAATTTTATCTCAGGAACAAATACCCATATTCTGCCCACTCAACTCATGTCATAATCTTGAATAAAAATCATAGAGCAAAAGTTGAAATAAACTTTCCGAATTCTAATTATTTTCTGCGACTGAGAAGCCAGGAAGTATAATCTCTAAAAAATCCAAGACTGACTCATCGTCTCCTTCTCAGAGCACTCGAGAAAGAATGGACTGCGAGAATCGAATCTAGCTACAAGGAAGAATCGAATATTGGCACGATTGAATAAATACTCACGATGGTGAATTTTTTCCGCGTGTGGCATAGCGGGGGATATCGTTAAGCCAGCCACAAATGTTTTCTGAGAAAGAAGCCCCAGCAATCTAAAACGTCGCGACGCTTGTCAACCGCATCGATGACTTTCGCACGACTTTTTCATGTGTACGGTATAATAGCATAATCCCGTAGGTATTACTTACTTCCACCTACAGATGCGTATGTGTTCAAATAACGCGAATTCAAAGAAAGAAAAAAGTTAGGTATATCCGTAACAAAAGATTCAATGTTAGAATAGATTTTTCGTATCTTCATGCAAATCCATGTCTACATCTGCTTCATATCAATCATGATGAACAATTCTTTATGATTAGTTGAATGGATTTTCTTGACTTTTTTCATGAAAACCTTGAAAACGGTTATAAATTAGGAAACCGAATACAGTTTAAATTCGAGGGCAGTTTTCGTAGTGAAATCGCACTCTACATCATGGAATGTCGTGCGACAAGTGTCGGAACTACTCCAGATTTTCTTGCGAAACACAATTCGTATCCCGATAGCCCGTATGTAAACTAATCAATTCCAGGTGTGAACGCGTGGGCGTACAATGCAAATACGTGGATATATGATGGGGGATATAGTGCTATTGATGCTACTCCACTGTATTATTACAATATGAACTCACCAGAGGCGATTGTCGAGTGGGCGAAGCTGGACACGTGCTCGTTGGTGGGCAAGGCTGATCCAATATCGAATCTTCCGCATCACCGAGCAGCGATATGTCTGAAAAAAAAAAAAACATTAGACCGCACTGAAAATCTGATTTTCATTCATATTCATAAGAAGTAGATCGATATCGCAGTGGTATCTCTATGGTAAGTGATTTGTATCTATTGGTCGGCAGTGACTTGGTCGATACTATTTATTTTGTGCTTGGAACACTCGTGGGTGACTTTGGCAAGAGGATTCTATTATTAGTTCTTAGAGGAATCGAAGAACTACGAAGAGGTTGTATCCAAGCTCATGATCTTAGGCAAGTGATGTCTTCGTTGATATTTTTTGTGGAAAGTCAAACTTTGGTCAGTGAGTTCACTATTCTATAAGTTCAACTTAGATAGAAGAAAATTTTCATAAAATGTATAAGTATAGTATCTCAATCTAGCAAAAATACGAATAGTTTATCCGTAAGATGTCAAAATGGCTCAACAATTCCATATATTGTTTTTCTTCTTTTCCAAAATATATTCAATCTCTTTTCGAAATTATTCAGTGGTTCCCAAGACTTTAGGCGAGTTCTAAACCACCGAATCTACCGAAAAATTCCCTCATGCAAATTCAGAATGGTCCCGAACGAGAATCGGGACTGAGCCTTCTGCATGAAGTTCGAGAACTCCGTTGAATACATTTTCTTCCATTAACGCATTTTCAACCTCTTTCCGAACTTATTATGGCCCGTTCTACATAGGATGCGCTCACCGCGTGAGCGTACGCGCATACGCTTGCGCTTGGAGCATTTGATGCAGAGAATATCATGGAGCAGCCTTAGCAGTCGTATTTTACTTGGAATTTCGACAACTGAAGAGTTATTGATGATTGTTGGGCCCCAAGTGACATTATCAAGCCAAAAATTTTAATTCGTTCATCTTTTCGCTTAAACAAATAGAGAAAAACATCAGCGGTGGACGCGCGAGCCTTTTCGGAAGGAAATCCAGGTTGAGCAACGTTTTCGCGATTTGGTATCCGGATTGGTGACCACCCGTTTTAGCTTACGAAGACTGAAACCTTGTTTGGGATCAGAAACTTGGCAAGAGCAAGATGAGCGGTCACCAATCAGGATACTGAATCGTGGAAACGTTGCTCAACCTGTATTTCCTCCCGAAGAGGCTCGCTTGGCACTACTGATGTTTTTCTGTATTTGTTTATGGTGAAACATGAAGAAACGGGATTTTATCCGCTCGATAATGTCACTTGGGGCTCACCAATCATCAACCAACTCTTCACTTGTGAAAATTCTGACTAAAAAGGACTGAGACTCGGCTGCTTCATGAAATTTTCTGCATCAAATGCTTCAAGCGCAACCGTATGCGCGTACGCTCACACGATGAGCGCATCCTATGTAGAACGGGCCTATGCGAAGCCTCCAGTTTAAAGTGGGTTCCGAACCACCTAAGCCACCGAAAAGCACTTATGAAAATTCACATTGGTGCCGGCCAAGATTCGAACCCCAGCCTTCTGCGTTGAAGACAAGGACCGCACTGCGGTGGCTTCCAAAATTGAATACTTAGACTGGCCAGCTATGTCCTCCACTTAACAAATTGGAGCATACAGGAATAAAAAATGATGTGATTGTTCACAATGTTACCTATAAAAATCATAATTCGTCGGAATTTTTCCTCTAGCCCCTCTCTTTTTCCTCAAACCACCTTTGGGAAAATGAACTTCCAAAATATTATCATATAATTGTGTGCTTTCTAGGGTCTTTTCAAGGAATGGATTGAGAAATTTTTAGGGGTGGCTCTCAAGCAGTAGATTGCTCCCAGAATGAGCAGGGAATTTCCAGTAAAAGATAATTCTATTAGCTTGTGGTATGCACTACGCAAATCTCTATCATTGCTGAGTATAGAAGAGTCAAGATTGAAGATGTGGCTATAAATTCACTGTCAAAAACCCCTCTACTCCCTGGAGAAGGAAAAAATGACTTCGACTTTTTGGCGAGAATGTTGATAATCCTTCAACGATTCAGAATCCTTACAATCACTACTCTATCGGCGGCAGACTCGTTAATAATCGAGGAAAAGTGAAATTTAAATGGAGAAATGTTGTACTCAGAGTACATCTTTATTGAGGGAATATTTTTGAAAATGGCTGTAGCAACGAAATATTCCTCAATCTAACGCTTCGGGAATGCATTTTTTCAGTTTTCTTTGATATTTTTTCTTCTTGGTCCAATAACCCCAGTTTTCTGTATGGATCCGATGAGCCTCTTTCCTTTCAAACTTCAAGATTTCTAATTCATCTTCTATATTCTATAGAACAATCATCATAAGGTCTTGGAGAGTAGTTTTGTACAAAAGAGTCAGTCTGTACTAAAAATCGAGAACCTCAAAAATGTTTTACCCACAAAAAAAGGAACCCTATAACAGAAATGTTGCATCCAAGTGGCTGTAATCACATAACGTACATCACCTTCCTCATCTCTAAAATTTCATTCATTCACGAATCCTGGATCTCTACAACCTCAAAAAATACAGCAACAATCTCAAGATCAATGTCGATCTCGCATTATTGCGAGCACACACTATGAAAAAGGATCAACTCAATCATCATCAGCGGTGCAACAATTTTGCTTTCTCTCCAAACCTCACTGCGAGGGGCATCTCCCGGACTTGGCGTACTGAGAACTATAAGCAACTGCCGGCAACTGCGGGCAACTGCGAAGCGCCGCAGTTGTCGGCAGTTGCCGACAGTTGCCAATAGTTGCTCGCATTTGCGCTGCAGCGGTGGTACCTATATATACGGCGCCGTATATATATGTATGAGTCCCAGCGCAGGTATATATAAGTCCCAAGGAACGGTCGACAATCAATTGATTCTACGGCAATATCATTGCGGAAGATCACGCCTTGGACAAAATCGATTAGTCTATTACATGATAATGACTTTTGGATTGGATACTTTTCACGCGCCCGAAAATGCAGTGCTTGAAGTCACATCACACGTATACCTTTTGTCACAATGCCATGAAAATTTAAAGTCGATGATAGAGTATAAAATGTCACGATGCACTCGATCGATTGAAAGTACTGTAATATCCCACGTATTTGCATCACTAGGAACTCGACCAAGGATAATTACGTGTTTTCAACAGGTGCATCAGTGGCTCGTCACGCACCTTCACTCAGGCAGATGTGATTTACTCCAGGCTCACTCACGTGCACATGCGTATCGTGATACTGAACGAATATGTTGCTCAACTCCTCAGTCATATCGAGGATTTGGGGAATTGATTCTCGGGGATCAACCATCGCGTGCTCGATGCTCGGACCACAGATTCCGTATGAAGCTACTCCGAAACCAAGGGGAACAGTTCAACCCGCAAGTAACCGGGTGTTCTGATTCAAAATCCTACCGATGAGGAAAATCAACTTCGGAAGCTAGGGATTCAATCAAATCCGCAGATGGATGGATGCTCGAATTTAAAATTCTGTCGGCAGAAAATTCAAACCTAAAACCTAAGAAGGCAATCACACCCGCAAATAACCGGATGCTCGGACCGGAAATTCTGTCGAGGGAACGATCAAACCCAAAACCTAGGAAGGCAATCAAACCCGCAAATAACCGGATACTCGGACCACAAATTCTGTCGAGGGAACGATCAAACCCAAAACCTAGGAAGGCAATCAAACCCGCAAATGACCGGATGCTCGGACCACAAATTCTGTCGAGGGAACGATCAAAGCCAAAACCTAGGAAGGCAATCAAACCCGCAAATAACCGGATGCTCGGACCGGAAATTCTGTCGGCAGAAAATTCAAACCTAAAACCTAAGAAGGCAATCACACCCGCAAATAACCGGATGCTCGGGCCGGAAATTCTGTCGAGGGAACGATCAAACCCAAAACCTAGGAAGGCAATCAAACCCGCAAATAACCGGATACTCGGACCACAAATTCTGTCGAGGGAAAAATCACACCCAAAAGCTAGGGGAGCAATCAAACCCGCAAGTGAACGGGTGCTCGGACCGGAAATTCTGTCGAGGGAACGATCAAACCCAAAACCTAGGAAGGCAATCAAACCCGCAAATAACCGGATGCTCGGACCAGAGATTCTGTCGAGGGAACGGTCAAAGCCAAAACCTAGGAAGGCAATCAAACCCGCAAATGACCGGGTGCTCGGACCAGAAATTCTGTCGAGGGAAAAATCAAACTCAAAACCTAGGCTGGAATTCATAGTCGTTTTTCGGAGCAAACTTTTGCTCGGTCGGTAAGAGCCAATTTCCTACCTTTGCTGGAGGGGCGCTATCATCAGATGACCCAGATGGCAACACAGTTTTCCGAGAATTGTCGAGAAGTGTCCAAAAAAACTTTTGCAAAGCTCTAGTGAGAGTTTCCGGGAAATTCCCAGGAAACCGTCAAATTTCCAGCTCGGTTTAATTCTGCAAAGGTAACCATTAACATCCTGGGGGACTCTTAATTGGTTATCGTCATAAAGCTCTCAGAGATACTCCCCGGGAATTCCCTGATAGCTCCACGATAGCTTCGCAAAAGCTCCGCTGTGGCGCTGGCTCTCGATCAGCTCCCCGAAAGCTCTCCTGGATTTGGATATATATCGAAACTCTTCTCCGCAAAATGACGAGAGATATAAATATTGCGTAAATAAACCTCAGCGCCTAAACAAATTAGACGGGGAGGATATACAATTTCTAAACGAGAACTTGTACTTAATGTGATGGTGATTGATGTGAAAGATTTGTCCCAAGTGTTCTATCAAAGTGTGCGTGAATTTGATTCTATATGATATGTGAGAAAAGCACATGCATTTCTTATCATAACCGTTGCAACATAATTTTGTCGTGGACTATATTTTCTTCACACGCGTGTAGTTTCCGTCGTCTTCGGCTTCTGACTTTTATGATTCTATCATTAAAGAGCGGATGACAGCTGATTATTCAAAATTTTTAGTCTGCTTGATGTTTACATTTTTGAGAGACCAGTTTGAAGTTTGAACGCTCAGCGTTTCAACCAAGATCGCGACTCGAAAATTTCTGCGAGTTAGGATCAGAGAAGGAACTCGTAGGAAAACTGATAAATCATCATTTGCAAGAACTCGGTTTGGATTCTGCGCCTCCACAGTCTCAGATAAGTAATTTATCCCAATTATGATAGTTTCAGGATAATTTTGATTGTGTTTACTATGTGACATAACCTCCAATATTTGTTGAAGGACACAAATTTAAATGAGCTTGGAAAAAGATTAAGCCTGAAAAATATCCATTATTTCTTCGAGCTCTCTGATTCTTTGTGGGTTATTACTTTTCTGACGCAGGCTTATGGCGAGGCTTAGTCGGGGTCTTTCAAGGAAGATGGGGTGCAGCACACGTCGCGCGAAAAGAGAGCGGTCGAGAGTGGATGCTGAATAATGATGCGTCTTGCGTTCAAAAATTCCGATGATTTGAAGAGCAGCTACTAGCAAACTGTTCCAAGACAATCCGAAGATGAATTTCTATGCAGAAATGAAAGATAGTGGTGGCCATCTGCTGGACTTGAATCTGTGAACATGAAAATCGTCTAGCAGAGTTCTGCGTGACAAAACCCAGAGATTTTCACAGATCTGACTCTCAAAATCGAGTTCAAACATTTTCATGCCCGCGTACCATTTCATGACAGCTGTGTATTGAAAACCGGTAAATTTTAGTTTCATCCACATACAATTTATAGAAGTTATATGTGAAATTACGATCCCTTGTCCAATTTTGTGATCGTATGAGAACTACCAATCGATACGTCATAAAAAAATTAGCCCGGAGTGTTCGCCCTTAACTCAGGTATGCTCTAACCTTACTGTAGGATCTGTATCAAACCTCAATCTTGCGTTTGCAAATGGATGATAAATTATTATTCGTAATTCTCAAAGCTCTCTCTGATGCTTGTATCGCTCATCATGGATGCTGGTTCAAGCAGCCGAAAAAACCACTTGAAATCATGTACACAATCATATCTGAAAAAGCTATGCGGAAGCCATCTATCGGAGCTTTAGCAGAAACTATTCGGGAGCTTCAATAGAGTTCCCCGGGAATATTGCCAGAACTATCCGGGATTGTTTGGAAGCTTTTCAGAAAGCTTGTGCGGGAACTAACCAAGCTGGAAATTTGACGATTTCCGGGGAACTCCCCAAAAGCTATGTGGTATTTCCTGTAAAACTCCCGCGGAAGTCCCCAATAATAACCTTGCCTGCTGGGTGAATAAGCTGGTAATAGCAGACGACAGAACGTGGAAATCCAAACAAGCGATTAGACAACAGGGGAATGTTATTAGTTTTCATGAGGTTTCCCTCGATTTTCAGACTTTGCGCTGTCGGTTATGTTACTTTGTCGAACGAAAACCGTGAATCTCACATTTTGTTGGATCTGCTAAGCTTGCATGAGAGAGTTTGAAGAATAAATTCTCTTCTATCTCTCCTACTAAAATCAAAATAGCCGTGATATATCATTCTATTTATTTTCATCAAAATTGATGAAAATCTCTGAATTTCTTGATGCAAATAATTTTGGTCTAGAATCGATAATTAATTGGGGTCAAAAACCGTAAGCTACACATTGCTTGGAAATGGAGTGTGCTCTTACTGCTCAGGGAATGTTTGTCTTAGCCATATGAAAAATGAACTCTGAAGAGCTTTGTGGAAAAAGTCTTCGAGGCAAAGTTCATGAGGCGAATCAAAAAGTCTTCAAACTCTTGGTAAATTTCATTTATCAAGAGTTTGAAGTAAAATCAGATGCGGTTATATGCGTGAGTGATCACCTCCCTAGTTTCAGGGTTTGATTTTTTCAATCACAGAATCTTCGGTCAGAGCACCCGGTCATTGCGGGTTTGATTACCCCCCTAGCTTTTGGGTCGATTTTTCCCTCGACAGAATTTCCGGTCCGACCACCCGGTCATTTGCAGGTTTGATTGCCCTCTAGCTTTTGGGTTTGATTTTTCCCTCGACAGAATTTCCGGTCCGAGCACCCGGTTATTTGTGGGTGTGATTGCCTTCCTATGTTTTGGGTTTGATCGTTCCCTCGACAGAATTTGTGGTCCGAGTATCCGGTTATTTGCGGGTTTGATTGCCTTCCTAGGTTTTGGGTTTAATCGTTCCCTCGACAGAATTTCCGGTCCGAGCATCCGGTTATTTGCGGGTGTGATTGCCTTCTTAGGTTTTAGGTTTGAATTTTCTGCCGACAGAATTTTAAATTCGAGCATCCATCCATCTGCGGATTTGATTGAATCCCTAGCTTCCGAAGGTTTTAGGTTTGAATTTTCTGCCGACAGAATTTCCGGTCCGAGCATCCGGTTATTTGCGGGTTTGATTGCCTTCCTAGGTTTTGGCTTTGATCGTTCCCTCGACAGAATTTGTGGTCCGAGCATCCGGTCATTTGCGGGTTTGATTGCCTTCCTATGTTTTGGGTTTGATCGTTCCCTCGACAGAATTTGTGGTCCGAGTATCCGGTTATTTGCGGGTTTGATTGCCTTCCTAGGTTTTGGGTTTGATCGTTCCCTCGACAGAATTTCCGGTCCGAGCATCCGGTTATTTGCGGGTGTGATTGCCTTCTTAGGTTTTAGGTTTGAATTTTCTGCCGACAGAATTTTAAATTCGAGCATCCATCCATCTGCGGATTTGATTGAATCCCTAGCTTCCGAAGGTTTTAGGTTTGAATTTTCTGCCGACAGAATTTCCGGTCCGAGCATCCGGTTATTTGCGGGTTTGATTGCCTTCCTAGGTTTTGGCTTTGATCGTTCCCTCGACAGAATTTGTGGTCCGAGCATCCGGTCATTTGCGGGTTTGATTGCCTTCCTATGTTTTGGGTTTGATCGTTCCCTCGACAGAATTTGTGGTCCGAGTATCCGGTTATTTGCGGGTTTGATTGCCTTCCTAGGTTTTGGGTTTGATCGTTCCCTCGACAGAATTTCCGGTCCGAGCATCCGGTTATTTGCGGGTGTGATTGCCTTCTTAGGTTTTAGGTTTGAATTTTCTGCCGACAGAATTTTAAATTCGAGCATCCATCCATCTGCGGATTTGATTGAATCCCTAGCTTCCGAAGTTGATTTTCCTCATCGGTAGGATTTTGAATCAGAACACCCGGTTACTTGCGGGTTGAACTGTTCCCCTTGGTTTCGGAGTAGCTTCATACGGAATCTGTGGTCCGAGCATCGAGCACGCGATGGTTGATCCCCGAGAATCAATTCCCCAAATCCTCGATATGACTGAGGAGTTGAGCAACATATTCGTTCAGTATCACGATACGCATGTGCACGTGAGTGAGCCTGGAGTAAATCACATCTGCCTGAGTGAAGGTGCGTGACGAGCCACTGATGCACCTGTTGAAAACACGTAATTATCCTTGGTCGAGTTCCTAGTGATGCAAATACGTGGGATATTACAGTACTTTCAATCGATCGAGTGCATCGTGACATTTTATACTCTATCATCGACTTTAAATTTTCATGGCATTGTGACAAAAGGTATACGTGTGATGTGACTTCAAGCACTGCATTTTCGGGCGCGTGAAAAGTATCCAATCCAAAAGTCATTATCATGTAATAGACTAATCGATTTTGTCCAAGGCGTGATCTTCCGCAATGATATTGCCGTAGAATCAATTGATTGTCGACCGTTCCTTGGGACTTATATATACCTGCGCTGGGACTCATACATATATATACGGCGCCGTATATATAGGTACCACCGCTGCAGCGCAAATGCGAGCAACTATTGGCAACTGTCGGCAACTGCCGACAACTGCGGCGCTTCGCAGTTGCCCGCAGTTGCCGGCAGTTGCCTATAGTTCTCAGTACGCCAAGTCCGGGAGATGCCCCTCGCCTCACTGTGACCCCCCCTTACACACACACACGCCCACACCTCCAGAAAACAATATGATCGCTAAGCTGCTCTACGTATGCTATGTGATGGGCAGTCAGACACCATAGACACATCGTCAAAGAGTGCGGGAGAAAATCATGTTAAATTCATCGCAAGCGCTTTTCAAATTCAGCCTGAAGCATACGTGTATCCGCATACCATGAATCACAAATATACGTTAAATCACTCGAATAATAACACATGTGGAACACTTTCACACACATAAATATAGTATGAAACAGAAGCGGGCCAGATTGGTATCCAACTCGTCTAATTTAGACATTTTCTTCCAGCCTCCCGTATAAGTAGACAATCAAAAAACAATATTTCCATTCCGAGTTCGATAACTCATGGTACATACTTTCTCGCAATAGAAAATTTTCTCTTTGAGGGTAAAGAATTTCATATAAAGGCATTTTCACACCCAAACCCATATTTGGCTAACACATTTTGATGTACCCTCTTATGGTAATCGAAAATCGAGCCAATCTAGTCCGAATCACGATGAATCTGTCAAACCTTCTCTATGTGCATATTGGCAGAATCTTCTCATCTAATCGTAATATTCAAATTCGCCACCGAGACTGGGTTATATATATGTATAGAGCTAGAGACAGGACTCTGGTGCGGTTAGAAGGAGGAGATTGAAGAATGGGGGGGGGTACTTCCTGTGAATCAATGAATTATTTATGACATCAGTGTGCAAGAACCGAGTATCTATAAGCTATGGTCGACTCTCGGGTGGGATCACAATAGATTCGTATCTTATTTGAACGCAAGGACAATTTGCATTGATGTGTGAAAGATTGCTGAATTCATATGTATCAACTTTGACGTAGATATAGGAGTATTAGTTCCGCCGGAATTTCAATATTTGGGAGATGAAACTGAGCCGACCCCAAATCTTTCTTCCAAAGGTTCTTATATGTATTTTTTGACTTTTCCAAATCAATAGAGTTTTTAGTATGATTTTACTCACGCAAGAGTACAAATATTTCCACTCACCGATAGCATCAAGGATTCGTACAGAGTAGCACACGTTATTTCAAAGTTTTTACAGAATTATTCATATCCTTGCCGATCTAAAGATGTGTATGGATGTGTAAGCTTTGTCGAATGCGATATGGAGAAGCGCAAAAAGAGTCGTAAGGATGAGTTTTATGGACTGATGTGCCTTCGAACACGAGATATGATGGCTGTGGATGAAATGTACTGCATTTGAGAGCTGAGTGGGATACATTTCGCATCCACGTGGAACAAAATTTATCGCTTGAACTTATAAGTCCTGTTTATGAGAATGTTTAAAACTTTTGAACATTGAGAATGTAGAGAAAAGTTTGAAATGACTGATGGACGACCAGCAAATTTTTATCAAACGAATGAAAAATAGGCAAGATCGACATACATTTTGAGAAAATTTAACAGTGTTCTGTATTTTATTCATTCGTATCAAATGGACAGATTCGTTTGAAAAACAAAAAAAATATGAATCAAATGTCGTCCTACCCCCCAATGGATATCAATACGTTATATACCTTCCATGTTGAAAAACTTTGAATACCTTGCTACGTCGTAATTGAGACTTTCATGGTGGGAAATAGAAGCACATCATGCCCCGATTATACCAACAGGGTCATTCCGGTGACGGTGCACTTCTAGACCTTATCTTGTTGCATTAGCATGTATTTGCGTACGTGCCTTTGAAAATGCAATTGTTCCCGTTTGCATTGATTAGGGCATGGGTGGCAGGTACTCGTCAATCGATTCTCACTGATGAAATTCTTATGAAAGCCATCACATGTTTCTGTCGGTGTAAATCCTAATTTTTTGTTCAAAGTGAGGTATGGCACATTTATCTTCCATGAGTGAGTAAATCGTTTTTCATGAACATTTTACAATAAGATGACCCAAGAAACAAATCCAACAACAAACCAACTTCATAGGGATGAAAGTCAAGATGATGAACAAACAGTATCTAAAATCATAATAATTAAACGACCAGACAAAATTTGTCCGTTCAGATCCCGTGTACCGGGTTGCCTAGGTGGGAGAGGTAGAGTATCATGGGCCTACGTACGCGTCATGGATGCGTGGATGGGTTGGTGAGTGGGTAAATCAGTAGTTTGGTGGATGGTCTCGTCTGATCTGGTTTGGTTCAGTACGGCTCTAATACGGTACTAGTACCGCTAGAACTGCACTAAGTACTGTTAGGACTGTTAGTACCCCACTAGTACCGCTAGGACCTCTCATACCGCACTAGTACCGTACTATTATCCAAGTTCGGTCTAGTTTGGACAAGTACGGTTCAGATACATTACTAGTACCGGTATAAACGCACTAGAACTGTTAGGATCGCAAGTACCGCAATAATACCGCACTAGTACCGCACTAGTACCGCTAGGATCGTCAAAGAATCTTAGACCGCACTAGTACCAAACTACTACCGTACTACTACGATCTAAGTGCGGTCTAGTTCGGACTAGTACGGTTCTGATACGGAAGTAGTACCGCTAGGACCGCACCAAGACCGCACTAAGTGCTGTTAGGACCTCTAGTACCGCACTAGTGCCACTAGGATGCTAGGGCCACTGAGATCGCACTAGTACCGTTCTAATACCACACTAGGATAACCGTACTAGTGCCGTGCTAGAATTACTGTATCAGTCTGATATATGATCTAAGGGTGGTCTAGTTCGATCTAAAACAGTTCTAACAACGCACTACTGTCAGGGACGCTAGTACCGCACAAGTACCACGCTAGTACCGTACTGGTACGGTACTAGGATTACACTGTTAATATCGTACTAGAATTACCGTACTAGTATGATCTAAGTGCGGTTTCGTTCGGTTTAGTCCGGTCTAATAGTTCTAGTTTGATCTAATTCGGTCTAATTCATTCTAGTTTAGTCTAGTTCGGCCTAGTTCGGTCTAGTTTGGTCTAATTCGGTCTAATCTGGCTAAAATATATTACGTAACCGTGTCGGTTATAGGTGGGACCAACTGATCAATTTACTTATTGCAAACATGCTATCTTTCCGAAATTAATCTGTAACCTCGTCTCAATATCAGTAATCGATCATTACCCATCATTCTATGAATATCATTCTTGAGCTGCAAAAGCATTTTGGAAGATTCTATATCAAGAACATTCACAAGGCGATTGAGCAACCGTGAGACAGGCAGTAACGCTAGTCATGAATATAATCTATCCCGAGAATTTGTTTGCGTTTCATATAGACTACTCATTGCAACATTTTTCATCCTAAAAAAGACTCATCACAAAAATGCAAAGCTTCATCATCTGGTAATGATTAATTTCCATCAAAAACTATCGTGGATCTATCTACCTAACATCTAATTCATAATTTTGCACGTCCATCAAACTCATCCAAACATTATGAGAGATGCTCACAATCCATATAAGGCATTACCATACATATCATATCCAGACAGACAATTTACAATCTCAACAATACGTAGCTCGAGGCGCCAAACATCAATCGTAAATAAGAATAGTTATTCATCCGGCATCCGATTGCAAATCATATTCAAGACAGTGGAGTAGAATATGAACGAGCTCAAGTGCACTCGACTGCCATGGCGCTACACACATTCACTCTATCCACTGAGTATGAAAGCACTCGAGTATGAAGCTAACACACAGATGCCAACGATTTTCAAGTCCAACATCGTATCATCTCGGATGTGGAAAAGCGGAACTCTTGCACACCATTATACCGGAGGTGATTTACGTTGCAGTTTTGCCTGCAAGATCAACTCGATGTAGATTACGAGAAAACAAAAGAGAGAACGAGGTTTTGAGTGTGTAAGTGTGACGCAAATTCCTCTTGCTCATTTGTGTTAACGGATTTTTCCTGTTTCTCGTGTGTACTTTGTTGAATGAGTCGAAACTAGAGCAGTTGGAGAAATTTGGTAAAGTTCTTTGTAAAATTGATTTTTGTAATTTTATTACGCAGTAAGACATGGAGATCATTATATTTTTTGTTGAATCAAAGAGATAAGCAATGGTTTGAAAACTTTTTAGATTGACCGACTCACTTTCGATCAAGTCACGTAAATCTCAAAGGCTCCATTCCTTGCGCGATCGATAAATAATAGGGTGGGCCGAAAAAGGGCTTTTTTCGAAAATCGATACGCCCTAGCGTGGAAATGTTGTGTTTGTACATATAGATGTGAAAAAATTTTTGCTGGACGCTGAGAAATGAGAGTTTAGGTCTCAGCAAGAGCCATCAAGCTTTCATCAAAATTAACGCAGGTTTAAATGGGAATGCGCTTAATCCGGCACTTTTTTCTTCCTAACTTTGCTCGCATTTCTGGCGCATCCAAGCATTTTTCGACGTATTTCAGCTCATTTCAAAGCTTGTTTCAAAACCTACAAAATGAGCTAGAGTACGTCCAATTTCGACAAACCCGAGCCAATCTATCTCAATTTTTCTAAAAAGTTATTAGTTTTGAAAAATCCGAAAATAAGCGACTTCCCCCTCCCGCCTCACTCCTTTCAAAACTCGAAATGGAAAAGTTGAGATAGATTGGCTCGGGTTAGTCGAAATTGGACGTACTTCAGCTCATTTTGTAGATTTTTGAACGAGCTTTGAAATGAGCTATGGTACGTTGAAAAATGTTCAGATGCACCAGAAATACAAGCAAAATTTGAAGGGAGAATCGTCCTATTTTTGGGATTTTTAATTATGATCACTTTTTGGAAAAATTGAGATAGATTGGCTCGGGTTTGTCGAAATTGGACGTACTCTAGCTCATTTTGTAGGTTTTGAAACAAGCTTTGAAATGAGCTGAAATACGTCGAAAAATGCTTGGATGCGCCAGAAATGCGAGCAAAGTTAGGAAGAAAAAAGTGACGAATTAGGCACATTCCCATTTAAACCTGCATTAATTTTGATAAAAGCTTGATGGCTCTTGCTGGGACCTAAAATCTCAATTTTCAGCGTCCAGCAAATTTTTTTCACATCTATATGTACAAACACAACATTTCCACGCTAAGGCGTATCGATTTTCAAAAAAAGCCCTTTTTCGGCCCACCCTAATAATTAATCTCAAAACATTATCTCGATTTGGAAAGGAAATGAGTGCCTTGAATCTGAACTATCCTGATATTTTTGATGCGATGACAGTTCGCATAAATGTTGTTTGGATTACAAAAGTATCAAATTTGAAAATATTTGAATCGGTTCCCATCACTACGTAAATGTTGAACGAGTTGAAGATTGTGTTGTGACATGAGTGCATACCCAATTGATGAATTTTAGTTGCTAGAAATACACATGAAATTTTCTGGAAATTTCGTAGCCACCCTTGGTCAAATACCTAATGATTAGAATCTGTTTGAAAAACAGTAGATGGTTGAGTACATTCTCAAAAAATGATGTCATCATGAAAAAATTTTATAACCGATTATATCAATTCGTTGAATTTTTATCATCGGGGTTCCAGAAGAGCCAACGTCTCTAACTCTCTATTCTGATGTTCAGGGGTTCACGGTATATCCCAATCCGAAAAGTATGCAAATTTCATCCAAACTTGATCAGATCAAAAATCAAATTTTACTCTACCTATCGCATCATTATCACCACGCCATCCCTCTCTGCCATTCATTCAATCGGGTAAAAATTAAACGCAAAATACACGACAATACCCACGTAGACAACTTTGAGCATGCACTGCATGACTACATCACTATCAACAATATGAGCACGTACTGAAGAGAAGACTCTATGGTAGTCAGGCGATGGCAAAGAATACGTCTGACCTGATGAATTTTCGTGATAAAATAGGCACATCGAGTAAAACCATTTTCTATAGCGAATGCATAATGAATCGGGAAAGTCAAGAGAGCTCACAATTCCAATGATCGGAACGAGATTTGAAAAGAAGCTCATGCTCGCCCCCAGGCAGCCTTAGGTATTATCAGCTCTATGCCAAAGAGCCTACTTATATTCTAGCTCTTCACAATGTATAATACCCACTTTTATGTTCTAAGGTGAGCCCTACCACGTGAGCAAACTCTAAAATAAAACGGCACATTTGCGCAACGGGAAAAGCTCCACACTGAGTTTAGCGGTTCACTACTACTACACCAGAGCTATAACAAGAAAATTCAAACAAAGTCTGGATATTGTCTGCTGAGTAGAAGCGATGAGATGGGCGCGTTTGGTTTGATATTCGGTGCTAAAAGGGTTTCTTGAGTGCGGATTTTATAAAACAGGAGGATAATGGAGAAAAAAGGGTTGGTGTTGTTGTTAAAGAAGAACAAAAATTCCATGGATGAGTAGGTGATATTGCAGCGTGCTGCGTGGTTTATATCGTAAAGTTGAGATATAATTTGGGAATGAAAATGTGTGTAGGAAATTATTGTGGACTCAATCCTTCGACTCAAAATGACTTCTCAGGTATGATTCTCAATATTTTTTGGCTATTCACGGAGAAAGCGGATGAAAAATCTGAAAAGATCGACAACATTCTCTGAACTTGGAAGAGTATAATAAGTGCACCGATATTAGTTTTCCTACGGTGCTCGACTTTTACGGAGAAAACATAAGAACTGGAAGCTGATTATCTCTTATATTGTGGGACATTTTCGTAATTCTTATCGAATACTTACTACAGCTATTGGTAGATATTTCATATATTCGAGTCAATCCACAAGCGAAGGGGTAAGAAGAATCTTTGAAATGACCGTTTAAAGATTTGAGCAAGGAATAATTTTTACTAGATTTAAAATTGCCTTAAAGTAGAATGAGGTTAGCAATCATAAAGCTTACAATCCACAATACTGCAAGTCGATCAAAAATGTCTATATCAAGATCTGGCCCAAGTGAGTGAAATTCGTCATACACAGTGTCTAATAAGAAGAAAACCGACCCTACCTGAATAGAATCAACCTGTATTACTGTACATGGATGTCAATTAAATAATTTTGCGCTATTATACGATCACGTGCTAGTTGATCATATTTTCACCATATCGCAAAAATAAAAACACTATATTGAAAAATGTGATGTAGAGAGCTTCTGTGACAAGAATCGAGGTCACGAAATCCAACGAGGATCAAGCATAAATATTTTCCAATAGCTATACAGTAGTGCTACTCGTGTGTTTTGTTGAATCGGACGCAAAGTACCACTGGATACATAAGCTGCTTCCAGCTCAACAAAGACCCATTAAAAGCAACGAGCTTCAAACACCATCTGCTGCAACAAGCACGACCACGATGTATTCCTATGTTTTCTTGAAATTCATGACCCAAATCTATGGTTATCTAGGATATAGACTTTCTGCAATAATATGGACCTGATTGACGACGAATATGATAATAAATTTTTTTCATATAGCAGCCAACGTCGTCAACTTAATGATAAGCAAAACTTTCTAATTTTCACTGTGAATTGTAGTGGTTGCGTTTTATAATTGTGGCTAGAAAATTGGCTCCGTTGATTCATAAATTATGATTAAAGATTGTTCGATGATTAGACAACTCTCCCAGGAAAGTGTCTTCTAATCATGTACAAAAATATTCAGGGACTGCACAGAAGAATTTAGATCGTGTTTTGAAAATGACTAAAATTTTCCCAAAAAGGAAAATTTTTTCTTGTGACCAGCCAAGATTAATATTTTTAGCGATGAGGTTTAATGGAAAAATGAAACAGCTAAGATTTTTTCCATTTGGGAAAGAAAAAGAAAAAAGAGGCCAAGATTGATGTCAAAAATTCATCCTATTGTATGAAATCTCATACAACTATTGAAAAATTCCAAGAAAATCTTCACGATTTTCAAGAATGAAAACTTCTTCAGATTTTTAATTTCCTAAGGATGCTTACCGACTTCCAACTTAAATATTCAGATTCAAGGTAGCCTCTACGAACAAGAAAATACTGAATATAAACGCCCCAATTCCTCAACAAAATTGATACCTACACATGAAAGGCTACGGATGAGAATCTGCAAAAAATTCAATCAAATCGTAAACGGAAATATCAATATTTCGTCTCCCGTAATAACTATACACGTATGCCAAGCACAAAAAAGAATAGAAAAACGCTTTTCTCTATACACACAATACTTCGACCACTTTTTTCAAGCATATCACAGAGAATCGTCGATGAAATCGATTCCCGAACCCGTATAAAAATCAGAATGTGATATTTCGGCGTATAGATAGAGGCGAGAATTCAATTTCAAGCGGCACTTTTTCACGTCGTCACTCCTCGCCATCACCAAGCCACAACGACAACGTTCAGATAAAATTGGCAAAAAAATCCGCTCACACAGCGGATATTGACACACAGACGCGTCGTTATAACGTAAAACCATCTTTCCTTGAAAAAAGATGAACGATCCGCACTTTTGCCATTATCGTAGTCTACATCCTTGAAATGTCGATAATAAGATCTTTCTCAGCATAAACGTTCAAACGAAAAAAAAAGTGTCTATAACAAGGAGATCAACCACCCACCGACTCATCCCTTTTTATCCAAACACGATGTCATCTTCGCCGTCGTCGGTGGATTGGTAAAAGCTGTCGAATCAGAGTGCACTTTGCAAGAAACGTATTCTCTGTGTGACATTTTCGACAACACCACCTTTAAAGTATAACGCCAAAAGCATCCCTTATCTATCCTAGCAAAAAGGGTATCACACAAAAAAGTCTTTGGCTCATCCGTTATTTGAGCACCAGCTCTGACGCTATCCATACATTGAGATTGATCCTACCTACTAAAAGTGGGTAAAATGGTTGGTAAAAAAAAAAAGAAGATAGATATGAGATATATAGGGTGAAACTGACCTTTTCGTAGAGACGAAGGTGAAGACTGTTGAGGTTGTGGTATGCTGCCAAATTCATCAAACTCATCAACGGAAGGTTGATTATCTAATGAGGTATCAACAAGTCGATCTTTTTCGTGGTGATGCTGTGGTTGTGCTTGCTGTTGCTGTTGATGATCGTCTTGATTGCCATTGCCGCAAGTTGGGGGGCCGTTTATGCTGAGTTTATGGCACACTTCGAAGGCTTGACCCACTGTTCGTACGACTCGCATAGCTTGGCTCTGAAAAGTCAATGAATTCTTGAGTGTAAAAGTCAATTTAAGGATTGCACCGTTATCAAAACAATCAACTGATGATTTTCATGGACTTTTGGTATTTAATTTGTCAATTGTCATTTTTCACCAGCCAAGCAAATTACGATGTATTCGTATGAGATATTTCGACAGTGGTGAGTTGAACAACTGATCTTCTCAGTAAAATCCTCCGTACAACTCCATCAAAAACACAATTTTCAAGATTTCCTTATTAATCAGGAAGTATCCACGAATGAAATTACAATGAACACTAAGATGCATCTCACCTCAATACATAGGTGAACCTTGACAGGTAGTATGTAAACTTACATTGAATTTTTTCTCCAGGTAATTTTTTTCTCTAAGTTCCATGAACGTGATTGAGCTATTGTACATGCTTAATCTGCTCACTTTGTAACTTACTTTCCAACCTCGGAAGAATTTTCTGGCACAAAGTAGAAGTAGTTACAAAATTACAAAAACAACAGGATTACGAAATAAAAAATTTTTCGTTTTTTTTTGTTTATTCTTGTCAAGGAATTGAACATGTTATAGAGGCCTTATGTTTTTCTGGCGTTGGACAAGAATTCTTCAGAATTTTCACAGATGTTCAAAATTTTCTACTCTAATTCCTATTCAAAAGTCCCAAATCAACAAGTTAGCTTCGAAAAAAATAGCTCATATTTCGTGGTAACAATTCAGATTCAATCTTGAATCTCAAATTTTAGCGTGATTCTCTCGGTCAGCAACAATGATCTGTGGAGTAATGCCGACATTGCGCACAAAAATCGGGCAAATTTTTGGTTATCGAGGTTGCCTAATAACATCCTTTCATTTCTGAGACGATTCTCATTTTTGTCAACAATCTGATTGAACTTTTTGTTCATGCGTATCATAGTCAGATGATATGTTCAGTCAGTGATTTGTGGAAGTAGGTATGTATAAGGAATCATACCCTCCTGATTATATTTTTTTGCCACAATGTATATAATAACATTTCAAGTCCACATCTTGATCCACTTTAATTACAATTTAGGATTTTGGTATAATTTACCGTCAACTCTCAGGTTTTGAACGGCCAAAGTATAAAATTTGAGATCAACTCATCAAAACTTCAAAACGATAGATATTCGAGAAAAAGTACTTCTCGAAAAATAAACCGAAATCTCTACAAATAGCCAAACCACCAATTTTATCAGACGTCAACATATTACGTCCCATTGTCATTTGGAATTCTGACCTCACACTCTGGGAAAAAGAAGCCAAACTGTATAAAAGTAAGTTAGTTTCAAAGCAAACTTTCGCCTCCAGAGAGGAAGAGTGGTCTGCCTTGTTCTCCTACTTTCAAGAAAACTTTAGCGCACACCCAGCACTCTTGAACACACGTCAAAATGAGAAAATCGAGCGAAAATTACGGCGTTACGTTATACATGTCACCATACACATTCTCAGATCTCCACTCGGAGCATGAAGGAAAAAAAAGCTCCATTACACAAAGCTTCAACAAACTGCAAAGCTCGTTTCCACGCCATAAACCGTAAATTGCAACGACCAATCTCAAATGGGATCAGAGCCGTTGTTACAGAACATCGCAAAAATGGCCCAAGCACTTTTCAACTCGGCAACGCCCAAAGAATTTTTTTCTCAATTTTCACCCTTTTATATCTTGCAAGCTCTTCCCAAACCAGACTCCATCCCCTTCACAATGTAAAGTATCTATATTAGAGTAAGAAATAGATGCCAGAAGCGGCCAGTATTTATGCAAAACTCAACCTTAGTGTATAACAAAACCACACGCGGTAAATTCAAATTTTCTTCTCTGTATCCTAGAATCCAACAAAAGCGAGACTATACGGTCTTCAAAAAATTCTCAACTATCTTGGCGCTTATGCCAACAAGTGAACATCAGGGTAAGTAACAAAGGGCTGACTGTCAAAAGTGGCGCCTGACTTTGTAGATATATATATATATATATATATATATACGCTTAGGAAGTGAAAAGTTGGCGCACGAGAAAATAGGCAAACAATAGGTATATCACATAAAGGGCGTACAGAGACAGTGCGAAATGTAAATTTTGTTGGGGCACGTGAGAAAGGAAAAGGGAAGTCTCGGAGTTTTCTGAGCCTTTGGGATTTTGTTGTCTATAGGTTGGCACATATAAGCAAAGAACTTTGACTGTGACTTGCAAAATTTTCTTTTATACGAGTTTGGATAGAAGCTCTGTTGGCTCGACTGGTGGGTAATGCTTGGACTTGACGGAGGGATTATTTTGTAAGGGAGAGCTGGAAGATTGACGAAAATTGAGAATGATTGCTTGTGGGTGGCGCAAGATGTGCTGACGGGAATGTAATAGATGCGGAGAATGAGGATAAATTGTAAGGTAGGATACATTTTTTTCCTTGATGATGATATGGGATGAGATTTTTCGTAGATGAAGGTTATTTGTATGTCATTTCGATTTGAGTTTAGGAAGAAGGCTGTGATGGGAATATTTTAAATGAGTCTAATGTAGGTCAGGAGAGGGTGAAATCTGAATATGCAAGAGATTTTACGTTCCCGATTCCATTGAATTGAAATTATTATTTCATTTTCATTGCAAAAACGTAGAGAAAAGAAAATTTTTCTTACATCGATTCAAATCAGTGAAAATAAATTGTATTCCCTTATCAACCCTGGGAAGTCATGTTATTGGGAAAACTAAACTCTTTTGAATAAATTCTCCGAAAATTTAGAAAAAAAGAAATCAAGTGCTCAAGGTGCACTAGTGGGATTGAAATGTTACAGCAGTTCAATTTCCAAATACAATCAAATCGATGCATCCAAGCGTAGCTATCAAATAAGATTTGAGAAAATATAATGATAGGAACGCTTTGATATGTTTTTGATTACCTATATATTTTTGTTCATTTCGATTCTGTGAAAGAATCTTACAATAAGAACGCCTTGGGCAAAATTGATACTCCATGGCAGAAACGTAGTACATGAGATTGTTTCAAATGCAGGAACGTGCAACATTCAAATCTGTTATTAATAAGTAGGCAGAATGGTGACAAAATATTTATACAGTAAGTACGCAGACAAAATGAGCTCAAAAGACTTTGTATACTTGTGCGCATGATGAGAATCAAACATTCAAATAATGTTCGACACTGGATCATTTTTGTGGAAGATTTATCATTTCTACTGGAATGTTGAACATTACTTACTATTTTGTTTAATGAAATTAGATGAATGAATAAAGTTTAAATTCAGAATTTGACTTAGACATCAACAAATATTCAATTTTGGTAATCTCACTGGTGAAAAACCGATCTTTTGAAAATGCTTATTCTGGTCAAACAATTTCCGATGCTGAATAAACACCTCGGTAATGAACATTTTTTCATGATGATTACAAAAGAACTCCCAATAAATACAAGGTATAGGTTACTACTACTACATTATACCGGCTCATTAACGAACGATGACAGAAGCCAACATCAAGCATTAATAAAATATTAGCATCTATGATGATCATCGATAACAGTAATTTTGATCTAAAGCTCCTCGACTGATATTTTTGTAACCGAAAGAATTCATCTAGATGACCGAAATTACTATTCAAGCGATATTTGAAATGCATACAATAAAATGATCACACCATCAATAAAAAAATTTCCAAAGAATGCAATCATTCATCTTTAGCAGCACTGCAACCACCCAAAACTTATCAAAAAATCAAAGTCTCAGTAATGAAAATCTCCACTCAAAGAAACCAAAATACGCACTCAACGATCAAAAGCACGCAAACACCCAAACTACCTCAAGCTCTTCAATATCAGCAATCGAACGAGGCCTTCCACGACTTCCACCACCACCACCACTTTGACCAACCCCATCTCTTTTCATTCTAGGAACTTCTTCAACAACGGCAACAGTCTTAATTTCACGTGATCCACTTGGTTGCAAGCTCTTAGATCGTCTAGATCCTAATGTTGCAGCTCTCATTAAGTTCACTCTACGTAATCCTAAAAATCCCATTATTTCAGGCTCCTTAAATGTAAATTTTTTTCTTCCCTTGGGTGTCTGTACAGTTGGTACTCCTGAAACTTGCTGCTGTTGTTGCTGTTGCTGCGCCAACTTTGAATTATCCTGTTGGTCGTTGAGTACCCTTAAGGGACTTGGACTTTCATTGCGTTCACGACGTTTTCGAGACAGCATATCTTCTTCAAGAAATTGAATCAAAATTCAAGATTGATTATATTATATCTGAATCTGGATCTGGATTGTTCTTAGTATGAGTCATCGATCAGGAATTGTTGGTGCCAGACCATTTCACATATAAAAGACAGATTGAGTGGGTAGATTCCCAAGTAAAAAGCTCTGTGAGAGCTTTTTTCGACGAAGATATGTGTAGTTCCGAAAGGTTGAATTCACTATATATAGAGTCCAGTACTGCATCAGAGTCTTGAGATAGCCTCAAGGTAGGTATGTACCTATCTATATCCAGATTGAGAATTTTTTTTTTTTTTTTTTCGTTGGTCAAGAAGAGGAGGTTGAGAGACGTACGAGGTGGGCGGTGATTGAGAGATAAAGTAGAGAAAGGATCTGGAAAATCGATTCTATTGAATGCAGCAGATAGTGAAATCTATCCTCGTGAGATATCCACTGGGCGCCATTGACTAAGAGATTCGAAGAAGGACGAGATTTTCTTTTTTCTAAAGCTTTGATGCTGGTATACTTGGGATCTCCTGTTACAGATTTAATCCAAGATTTTGTGTAAGTAATGCGAATAAGTGCAATAGGAGATAATCTGCATGCGATATATAGACTCTTATTGCTTTGAAGGTGGCTTTCATTGGAAAGATATTGGAGATTGGTTGATATATTGGTGTATCTTTTACGTCGCAGTGCTTGGTGAATGAGATTAGGGAAATTGAGAAGTTTGAGGTGAATTTCCTCAAGTTATTTAATCCTTATTTTGAACTGTCGTGAATGATTTTAAAGAGACTCAGCTCGGTGACCGTTAGTAGGATGTTTAACCTAAAAGCGAGCCTCAAAGTTGATGGAATTTTCGATGAAAGAGTTCTTCGAGAAAGTGACAATTTAGATTTTGACTGACCACGAGAGTGTTCCAGATCCGGGTCACTAATTTGGCTAAAATTGTGGAAATAGTCTTTTTTCGGTGCCAAAAGATGATATTCAAAATTATAGACCCTGATGCTCAAGTGCGGCCGAGCTACAGTCCCAAACATTGGCATTATCCATACAGGCCGTATGGATAATGCCAATGTTTGGGACTGTAGCTCAGCCGCACTTGAGCGTTAGGGTCTATAATTTTGGATATCATCTATTGGCACCGAAAAAAGACTATTTTCAAAGTTTCAGCCGAATCCGTCACCCGGATCTGAAACACTCTCCTGGTGAAACTTGGTTCATTTTCTCTTGTAAACATTTCTTGTGCCCTATGATTATAGTCAGATCTGAAGCCACCAAACAGACAACTGATTCCTGGATTTTGAAAGAACATTCTTGACCTAAAAAAAATTGTATAGGAATGGTGAAAGACATCGTAATCGAAAGCCCAAAATTGTACGACTTTTATTTTCTCCTCAAGAATGAAGCTCTATCGGAGGGCAATTGGAGAACAAATTCATCATGATTTGAGAGTGATGGTGTTCAAACATTCTCTAGGTCCTTTCTTGGATTTTTTCAAATGCATCTTTCGAAAGTTGTGACGATGACACACAGTGATTGAACAAGAATATACCCCCCATTTAATTTTTCTCCAACGCAATTTTGATTGGGCAACAAAACGTTTCTGTACGGTTTTCGGATATTGCAAATAAATTTAATCATGAAGTCGGCGATTTGATAAAAATTCTTAGAAAAAAGTTGGAAACACTATTTCTGAAAATTGTGGAAATTTCTTGTCCGAGTGTTGCTAGATCGAAAGCTCGTCGAATTTTATAAAGTCTATTTATATAGACAAATTTAGTCGACAATAGGGCAAAATGTAGAGGACGTCATTACCTACTAACATGTCGATCTAGTGGGTTGCTGGAGTGGATTTTTGCGACATGAATATTTTATTTATATGGGTGATTCCGCCGAAAGTGTGATTTTTTGAGGCCAAAATCGTCGCAGGGAGTGATTTGGGTCAAAAAATTAATTCAACCTCAGACGAGTTCCGGTGTCTCATAGCAGTTGATTTACACTTGTTTAGGCACAAAAAGGAAGTATTTAGAGCTGCATATCTCAAAAGTGAAATCAGACGAAGATATGTGCAGTTTAAGGGGTCGTAGAGGGGGACGGAACTGACATTTCATTTTAGAAATATTCCCACGGCTCGCCAACTAATCGTAGACTCTTTTCCGCATATATTTGATCTAATGCAACCAAATACTTTGAAAAAATGTGTTTCGCAAAGCGATATAGCGCGTTGGGGAGGAGCACAACATGGGGACGGGAAGGACAGAAAATTTTGTGCGCCATTTGGAAAACACGTTTATGTGGTGCACTCGGCCGCGGATTCGATTTTTCGGCTACTGTTGCACATGGATGAGGTGTATTTGGATTTCTAGAAATCAACTTCATCGGTTAGAAAGGCTCAATGGACGATCGGGGACTTCGCCGACCTAATTAGTGCTGTGCAAGCAGTTTCGGTGCAAATCCGTTTTCAAAATGTCGGATGGCCGTGTTCGGGCTGAGGGCTCAATTTGGATTCGCAAAGTGGTGGAATATGTTATTTGAAGTATTACAAATTGAAGTGCATAGCTACATATAGGGATTTTTGACTCCGCATATGCGTCGTGATGAATTCAAAAGTCCAAGTTGGGTTTACTACAGGGGACGGAATGGACATTTGGACCCTTTATCAGGCACTACAAATTATGGGGACGTCAGAATCGTCTCCAAAACTATTAACATAGTTGCGCACCAATATAATACACCCCAAAAAATTGTTATAACGCATATTCAAACCCTTAGAGACTTGGGGGAACTTGGAACACGGAAAATCACACTTTCGGCGGAATCACTGATACATGGGTATCTGTCATAACTTGAGTATTTCAAGGCCAAAAACGTCGAAAATGGAATTTACTTTGCGAACAATATCGTATGGATAAGATAATTTCAAGAATAAAGTATTACAAGAAAGAATCTTCAATAAGATCCATGATTTTTTTCTCTACGGACAAATATACGAATTCAGCTAAAAACACCGGTTCTATCTATCCACAACAAAATTCGATCGACCTCTCATATAACTCTCAATCGTCCCACTTTAGCCACTTCCTTGAATTCGATTCAAACTCTGTTCGCAGGATTATACAGTAAATCAGTCTAGTCAAGTGTTCCACCCCCGGGGGACTATCGAAAATCAATTAATACACGTCAAATGGGAAACACCTCCGAAACAGAGTGATGTATTATAGGAGTGCTACATATATTGATGCCGAAGTTGCAATAGCTGCAATCGAGCGAGAAACTAGTGATGCAAACGTGACCAACTTGCTTTGAATTTTCGATACCACTATACTACATCAAACATGAAAACACAAGCATGCTCACTGTACCATTCGCGTGAATTTATATTTTATTTATGCTCGCTAGAAACCAGAATCAACTGCGAGAACCAAAATTCATAATGAATGAAGCCCAACTTGCGATGTATGCAGGCACATTCGATCTGATTAAACAATGAGCTTTGAGTCTCGGTATCAGAATGAACAAGAACAACACGTCCGAGCCATTTACCTTTAAACTATTTCAACAATACATTTACATCTCTGGAACGTTTTTGCAACGGAAACTTGTGGCGGGAAACTTGCAAAATTTGAAATACGATCATTTTCCATGAGCTTTTTCAGACCTGCAAACTCTATGTATAACCCACTCGTACGTTGGAAACTAATAATTTCTGAAATATAATTCGGTCACGATTTCATAACGAGCCAACTTTCAACGAGAGTCAAGTATGTACCAAAAGACCCACCGAACTGTCACACCGATTCAAAATTACACATATACTACTATACTCTGAATTCAACCCTTGGATAACTTTTACTTTTTGTGTGACATACCCTCGTCTCTTGTAATAAAAGCTGAAAGCATTCGAAAGCTCTGGCAAAAAATTCCATTCTACTTTCATATATATATATCTTTTGAAAATCATAAGGGACAGTTTCCTCTCTTTTACTCTCTTTCAATCCAATGCATTATCAAATTTGAGAGACAGACAAAAAAGCTTCGAGTAGACTTTTTACATTATAGATATATAATAGAGAAGATAGGGGAAGAAAACTATGACGGCTGGAGGGCGATTAATTGTGTCGAGAGGACAATTTACTCGTGACGTTTAGTATAGTATAAGGTACGGACGAGGTAATAAACGACGAGCAGTTCGTCTCGCATCTCTGGGCTGCATGTAGCTGTCCCTCGAGACATACGGCAGAACGATCAATCCTAACTTTTACGATGGTCTAACTGCGTTGGACTTCGCTCTCTTCCGCTTTCGAAGTGGTGAAAATTTGTGGAAGAAAATTAATCTTATTGGATATTGTCAACCTTGAGTTACTGAAGAATCTAGGCACGAATCGTTTTTTTTCCGGACAATTCCTGTAGATTTCAATGATACGAAAAATGTTCAGCTTTTCCATGGGAAAGTTGTTTTTGTCACGCAATTCAGATCCTGTTGCGATATAGAAACCATCATATTATATTCTGTGGTCGTATGAACTAATCGAATTGTGAATGTAACTTTTTTCTTTTAGGAGGGTTGGAAAGCTTTAATATCTTCCAGAGAATAATACCGAATAAAACAAAGTAAATCAATGCTAAAACTCATGGCCGAAATTGTAATAATGTTCTAGGATGATTCAACCCACGACCTTCAAAAATCAATCCCCAGTTACCTATACAGAGATTTATTTACAGTCCGACTGAAGAGGGGGGGGGGTCAAATGCTGGACTCCACAATCATTTCGTCTTTTTTCAGTTTCCTCGTGGAAAATACTACATGATCGACTTCAATCACTTCAAAATTGGTATAGATTTTGTCTCCCAGGGTTGAAATACACTCATCTTCCTTCGAAATTTCACATGAAATCATCTCTGAATCGTTTTATTATATTAGGTTTATGAAAAGTTCTTACAACTTGAAACCATATCAACGGTTTCTCAGGTCACTTTCAAAATAGTTCTTACACCACGGACAGACTTCTCATGAATTAGTGGAACTCGATTTGGAAGAATAATATGGTTCAAAATTGAATATTTTGATTTTCAAATGAGACGGATGTTCTGATATTTTACAATAGACTCTTCTTGCAATCTTAATTTTCTTCGACATTTAAAGGATGATGCTGGAAAATGTCATGACATACAGATCTCAGATCCTCAAAATATGAATTCCAACAAAAGTTATGTGCTGTTGAAATTTCACATGGGTTAAAAATGTGTATACGTCTTGGATAGCTAAGAGCAAAAAAAATCAAAAACTCGAATCGTCAAGAATTTTGAGAATGAGAAAAATACCATCCTTCTGAGATTTAAAAAAATCCTTGCGGGTAACTTGGCTCATATAATTCTGCAGAAATTTAGCTTGAAATAGCAGAATAACAAAAAACTGTCATCACTAAAAATCTCATCTGCTGATATTGGCTCATCATCAAAGAAGATATTCTCCGCGAACTTCTAAAAATTTCCAGTTAATAACAAATAAACTCAGAAAGAGCGACAAAGATAACAGATCCCGTACTCGAACGATCTATTTCCAAAGAGTGGCAGCTGCTCTGAAACGCAGTGTTGAATCTCCATAGAGAAGATCCGTGTGATACTATATAGAAGCAGAAGAGGATCGCGGTCAAGTAAGAAAGAAAGAAGAAAAGACAAGTTGTCGCAGTCGAGACACGCGGACATCGAGTCTGTGTTTTTTTTTCTACATCACTCTTCCACAGCATGCGAGTTCCTTCAATCTTGCACTTTTTTTTCTTATTTCTGCAGAAAAAGTTGGCAGAGTTGTATATATAGCAGTTGGAGTTCTACGAACAAATTCTGGAGAAGTAGAAGTGTATGTATAGGTTGCGGTATTTAGATAAGAGAATTGTCGAAGGGTAAGTATAAGTTTGGAGAAGAGATTTTACTCGGTTGAATTGAACAGGTGGGAAAACTTTTGAACAGAGATTTGATTCGACAATATTGGGCTTTGAATTACGATGAGATTGAATTGAATTTTTCAGCTGGGACGGCCTGCGAAAGAAAAACGAAAAAAAAGTGAGCGAAATTTCGTGATTATTTGTAGGAATGGTGCAAACATTTGCATATTCTGTCCTGAATTTTCTCGCAGGATAATTCTTCTGATCGGCAAATTTGTGTATTTTTTTTTCATCAGAATGTACATCAGGTTTGTGAACAAAAAGAATAAATGAACGGAAATGTGTAGTTCGATTTTTGACAATTTTTTTCCATGTTAGATTCCGGTTGAGCCCCTTCGCTGAGATTCAAAATTCTTTTGCGAGAAATAAAAACCATAATATGAGGATGACTAATATAAATCTCGGCGGAAAAGGACGAGATGGGTCAGTGAAATTCTAAAAATCGTAGCTAAATTTTGGTGGCCATGGTAATTTTTTGATTTTCAAAATTAGGGTAATTTGACAGCTTGTGAGTTGATCTCTTAGTGGTAACTAACGTAATCGATGAAGAAATTTGATGAAGAAAACTGAATAACTATAATCAAATTCACCTAGGAAACTTCCAAAATTTCGATAACGATAATTCATCGAAATAAGAAAAAAAACACCAAAATCACGCTAATTTTATGAGCAATATGAAATTTTGTTGACTTTGAGAACGAAATGGAAAAAGAAGTATTGGTTATAAGCTTGTGTCGTGTGTAATACCGAATGAATGTCAAAAGGACAACTTTACTCGAATTTTTGTGAAAATAGTTCGAGGGATGTCTTTTTAAATGCTAACATGCCTGTACACCGGTTGACACTTGACACAAAAGACTCGATGCACTCACACAAAAGCGGGCCCACTATTCTTTTCGAATAACTCCAAAGATATCCAAGTTTCCCAGATTTTTGATTTCCGGTGGTGATTAATGATGACAATATATATATATATATTTTTTTTTTCTTTTTTTTTTATGATCAATTTCGATCATGACGCTATCAAATTCTGGATTTTTACGAAATACTTGGATTTTGAGACACCATCGTTACCATGTCCCTCATTAACCTCAATCACCAGCAAAACTCGTCAACGAGTCTCAAAACAATGGATCACCATCATAAAACCTCGTTGGTATTATCAGATTGTCTTAGATCAACCAATTTCCAAATATCCCACATAGGAAATTACGCTACCTATTATAGTTTATCGAAGTAAACTGCCTTAATTTTCAGTCCACCGTCCCTTCTCCATCACCGCTTCCTTGTAAAATTTTAAACAAACCATCGGAAATCTTCAAGTTTTTTTAATCACGTATCGGCTTCGCTCAATTTACTACAAAATTTCCAAATATTTTCCCAACCTCTCACGATTACAAAAAATCCCTCCTATTTCAATACAATTCCCCACTACTCTTCCATCACATCCCACTAAACACTGCACTTGAATTTCACAAACAATCAAAGTGGCACAGACAGTTTACACACAAGTCATTGAAAAGTTCAGCCAACTGTCTATACAACACACTGTACGTATCTGCACATCGAAGTAAAAAAAAAGCTTTCGTAGCGAAGCCGGACACATCCGCTAAGACACTGAGATGATTCGTATATAATACCTTACGACTCTCTCAAGAAGCTTGCAAGCTCTACAGATTTTGCGCGCTATGTAAACTCTCGTCCCGCTATATTTATTTATAGAGAGAAACGTGTGTGTATATATATCGTATGACCCATTTAAGGTGGACACACCTTGGCATTTTTTTTCTTTGCCAGGTACAAATTAAATCGAAGTTGATTCTTACATGGTTCGACCTTGTGCCTTGGATGGTGAAGTGAACAAATTGAGAAAATGGAAAATTCGATGCGAACGGGAAAATTTTTTTTGAAATATTCAAGAAAAATAACTTTGCGATACGGCATCGTGTAGCTCATCAAATTTTGAGTCCGAAATGACTTGTTCGATAATTTTTTTATTACTCAATTGTCCAGGAAAACTCATGGAAAAGAGCTGATTTTGAATTTGCCACCACAATTGTCGCAGAGGTTAGACGCTTCACCCGTTCAGCAATGTTATTGTTTTGGTGTAATGCCACGTGCTCTTGTTATTGTTTTGGTGTTTAACCTATGATCACTTGTAGGTTATCCAACCACGGCGTTCACGATGAAAACTCGAGATTGAGTGGCAATGATGATCGACTTTATACCGCCGCAAAATATTAGATGCATTGAACATGTACTCTTGCCATTTCAAGTACAAGAGTCCAACAATGCGTGAAAAACTGTATAGTAGTCATGCGATCAAAACTCTCTAATGTAGATCGAAATTTGAACAATGCCGTATCCAAACCTGTTAGATTATAGTAATGCCTAGCAGATTCAGGCGGTGGCTCTCAATTTGAGAAGTTTTATCGCCCGAATTCTGACTACAAAGTTTGAGAAGTAAAAAAAATCCGAAAAATCGTGGCTTTGAGTGCTTTCCCACGAGATCAGAATTTTGTAAAGTGGGTGGGTTTTTTGAAAATTACAAACGCGAACCAACTAGAGAATGGTGATGCCAAGCGGGTTTGAATACTGCTTTAGACTTCTGAACATTTTCTCAACGAGAATCTGAACACTAAGCCTGAACGTCCGTCAAAAGTAAGTTTGCATCATATTTAGACAGATAATAGGCACAAGTTAGGACAGTATCTCATAATACAGGCGTGAATATAAATACGTGAAAAATTGTGGTCTCAACTGTTCAGTTATGATATCGAAGTTCTTGAAAGTGGGTGAGTTTTCGGGAAATTTCAAGCACGAACCTCTCAGAAATTGGTAATACCAAGCAGATTCGAGTATTGCTCTTCAAGTTTAGAAGTCCTGTCGGCTAAAATTTGACTACAAAGTTCGGAAAAGTTTGCATCAATGGTAGATCATAAACATGAATTCAACTGGTATCCAGTATCTGAGGAGTAGGAAAATATTGAAAATGACAAAAATTGTGGATTTGACTTCCTACACATGATATCAAAATTTTCAAAAGTGAGTGAGTTTTTCTTAAAATTTCAAACTTGAATATGGTTGATATTACGATCTCCAGTAGGTTCACGTGTGGAATTCTTCAAAAACCCTTTTGAAAATCATAATCCCATAGCTAGGCGGTCAGAGTCACAATTTTCAAATAATTTCCTTATGAAATGCAAAAATCGAATCTGCTTGGTATCACCATTCTTTAGTAGGTTCACGTTTGCAATTTTCGAAAATTCCACCCACTTAATAGAAATCTGATCTCGTGGGGAAGCACTCAAAGCCACGATTTTTCGGATTTTTTTACTTCTCAAACATTGTAGTCAGAATTTGGGCGATAAAATGTCTGAAATTGAGAGCCACCACCTGAATCTGCTCGGCATTACTATTATCTAACAGGTTTGAATGCGGCATTGTTCAAATTTCGATCTACATTAGAGAGTTTTGATCGCATGACTACTATACAGTTTTTCACGCATTGTTGGACTCTTGTACTTGAAATGGCAAGAGTACATGTTCAATGCATCTAATATTTTGCGGCGGTATAAAGCCGATCATCATTGCCACTCAATCTCGAGTTTTCATCGTGAACGCCGTGGTTGGATAACCTACAAGTGATCTAGGTTAAACACCAAAACAATAACAAGAGCACGTGGCATTACACCAAATCTATAGGTTTATTCGATTTTGCTGGTTCGGACCGGTCGGAGCGCTCCGAACTCTCGGACCTCTCTGTCTTACTCATTGCATTAGAAAGAGAGGTCCGAGAGTCGGAGCGCTCCGACCAGCATAATCGAATAAATCTAATAACATCGCTGAATGGGTGAAGCGTCTAACCTCTGCGACAATTGTGGTGGCAAATTCAAAATCAGCTCTTTTCCATGAGTTTTCCTGGACAATTGAGTAATAAAAAAATTATCGAACAAGTCATTTCGGACTCAAAATTTGATGAGCTACACGATGCCTTATCGCAAAGTTATTTTTCTTGAATATTTCGAAAAAAATTTTCCCGTTCGCATCGAATTTTCCATTTTCTCAATTTGTTCACTTCACCATCCAAGGCACAAGGTCGAACCATGTAAGAATCAACTTCGATTTAATTTGTACCTCGCAAAGAAAAAAAATGCCAAGGTGTGTCCACCTTAAATGGGTCATACGATATATATATAATGGGCCACCACAGACGGGGCTCAAATATTATACAACCAAATGGAATGTATTTTGCAAGAGAGGACGATTTTCTTAGAGAGAGGCTGATAAGTAGGTATTATGGTTATGTATGTGTGTGTGTGGGTGAGAGCTTGCGGCTCTAAAGATTCTCATTTTTTGTAAGATTCGCGGTTTGACTTAGATTTATGCGGAAAATAGGTCGTCAAAGAAGTTAAGATGAGTAACTTTGCATAGATATAGATGAAGATTTTTAGACGTTTCGATGATTTTTTGGGATTGCACATTGCCTTAGATATTGCTTACAAAGCTGCAGCAGGTGTTTTGAAAGTAGTTTGTGAATTTTTACTCGCAGTTGAGAAGCGCACGTGGGTATTACCCGTGAAAAAGTAAAAATATGACAAGGAGAATTTTATCCTTGGGATCTACTGGGAATTCCGGCCTTATCATCAAGATTTTGCGTCGGAACACAGAAGACTTTTTATACAATAGGCAAAAGGATACTCGATAATGAAGTGAAGAGATCGCAGAAATCTGAGGTCTGTTGCAAATGAAAGATCGGATTATGAATCAACCATGAGGAACACTAGATTTCAAGGTCGCAAATTCTCTGTACATTCTTAGATGATTTTTTTCATATAGGGTGTCCCAAAAGTCACCTGCCCCCCCCCTCCTTAAAACTCGAATATGGCTCCGGGTACCAGAAAACCCTGAACCCCATGTCTCCTACAATCGAGGAGAAAACTTATTATGGACTCAGATTTACCTCGACTGTAACCTCATGATGATTTAAATTTCTGGACGTTGAAGGGAATTTTTCAAATGGGAACCCCTATTTTCGAATCCGGGTTCTGATTCATCCAACCATGAGGTTTGCCAAATTTTTTTATGATCCCTAGGGGTTATTTGGGGGTCGAAATTATCTGGACAGTGGTTCAACGTACCAGAGCGAGAGTTATATCATTTTGATCATTGACTTGTAAGCTTGAGTGTAAACTTGACTTTCATTGGGGGTCAACTCGATATTCTATATGGTCATCACTCCTGAAAATAGCACGAATTTTTATCCAAGTTTCTGCCGATGCCATAGATGACTCTAAGGGTGCGTCCACAAATATGCATATGCATGCATACGCAGTGCACACTGCACATGTGCACATGTGTAGCTCATCAAAATTTCGCCAAAACTAGTCAAAACTCGTCGAGCTCTACTCCAGATCAGAGAAAGATACAAACCGGTTCGAATCCGAAATTCTCTGATGTGAACCATTCAATCTTTGCTCAAGTGCGATGCGCTGCACATATACACGTGTGCAGTGCATATGTGCAATGCATATGCATATTTATGGACGCACTCTTAAAGGTCATTTCACGGTCACAAGTTCCTGAATAGTAGTTCAACGTGTCATTCAAGGTGTCATTTCTAAGCGAATAGTTTGAGATTATTTTCGAAAAATTCTAATGCTCCATTTGACCCACGATCTGTGACGTGAGCATAACCTTGACCCTCCTTAGGGGTCAACTCGATTCTCAGTATGAAATAATATTATATGCCTATTTGTACTCTGGATCCTCATGAAAATACGAATTTAGAGTCTAGATGACATTCTGCTAATCTCGGGGATGACTCTTGGAGATCATTCTGAGATCACAACTCTCTGAATGGCGGCCTAACGTGCCAGATCTGAGGCAATACTTTGGATCAGGGGGTTATTTAAAAAAAATTTCAGTCTCCGTTCAACCCACTTGTGACCTTGAGCATAACCTAGATTATAACCTGAATAGAGAATCATATGGACTGGAAATTCGGCTTATTTTCGGAATCCAGGGCCCGTATTCTAAATTTTGCGGTAAAATTTTCCACCAAAATTTACCGCGAAATTTGCCGGATTCGGTGGCGCTCTGTCGGTAACCTGTAAAATTTGCCGCTATTGCTGCAGTTTACCGGCGCGATTTGCCGTATATATTTGAGTTGCCGATAGCGTTTGCCGTGAAAAATACTGCAAACCGTGCCGACAAACTGCAGCAATATCGGCAAATTTTACAGGTTACCGACAAAACGCGACCGAGTCCGGTAAATTTGCCGGGAAATTTTTCCGCAAAATTTAGAATACGGCCCCAGAGTACAAATATTGATTACCATACCCATAACTAAGTTGGCTCCTGACGAAAGTCAAGGTACTGGTAAAGGTCACACGTCAAAGGTCAAAATAAGTCTGAGAAACTTTCCTAAGAGGAACCTCCCTAAGCTAGACTACTGCTCTCGCTCTAGTACGTTAAACCACTTACCAGATAGCCATGACCCCCAAATGACCTCTGGGGCCTCCAGACTGGAGTTCTTATGAAAAATTATCAAAGAGTCTCCTTTGGGTGTAAAATTTTATGTTCTTTTGAATCCGGAATCAAGAACAGAAGTTCCCATCTGTAAAATTCAATTTGACCTCCAAAAACCACCAAGGTTACATTCGAAGTCAAATCAGAGTCTATTGAAAGCATCTTTCTAGATTTCAAATGACCCGTGTTTCGGGGTTTCTTTGATTTTTGAAGGAGGGGGTTGACTTTCTTGTATGTATTCTCCATCAGAATCCCTGATAATTCCAAACTAGTTTTTCATGAACTTTCACGTTGATATTGTTTTACACTCCGGTATTCCCTTCAAATTTTGACAACATTTTCTCATTAAAAATTTACAAGTGCCATCAGAACAATTCGGTACCATGATTTCATTTCATAGTAACGAAGTCATGGATTCAAGATTTTCATTCAGATTGAAAATGAAACGTGAGTCAGGGCAGATCAGAGTTCTCACTATTGATGACATCTACATACATGAAGAATATCTTATCTGTTCTGGAACTTTCACTTAATTTTTCTATTTTGAAACCAATCCCATCAACAGATTCATTGTGATGCTTTAAATCATGATACCCTTAGACACGCCGAAACCAGAAATACCTGAAATCCTTGTAATTTCGTACGACGAATCAATTCAATTTCAGAGTGAACCATTGTCAATGAAACAATCAACTTGAAAGTCGTCACTTTTATATAATGGCGTGGATTGAAACATAGGACATCAATCAGTTAAAAGCCCTTTGTGAAGAAGGGAAGTTGAGTGGAGAGCTGTGAAATTGTTGTGTATCGTCGAACTGACAACCACTGGCTTACCCATTCTCGCGCGGTATATATAGAGTACACAAAACAAATGCACTCCCATTCATCACTTTTTCGTAACAATTCAGCTCGAGAGAATCTGGATATATATTTCAATATAAAGATGTATCATCAATCAATTTCGTGGAGATTCTTTCCAATAAAACATTTTCATAGTTTCCGCTTCCGATTGATCGACTCTACCATTCATCTAAAAATCTTGATATTTATCAATGACAAATTGCTGACTCACCTTTTTACTAGATTTGAAGACATTACACCTAAATGAATTGTTACTGCCATCCCTTGCGATATAACTAAATATCTTTAGGTCGTGACTGTCGTGTGAAACGTAAAATATCCTGTAGATTGGATGATGCATGATGACGAGCTTGCTTTCGTCCACCCAGCTTTGTTTTTTCTGTAGAATTGGAAACTGAAAAATTTTGAAAATTGAATAAAGAATTTAAACTAGCTGAATTTTGTTCAGAAAATGGGTATAAAATATTCAAAGAGCAATTGGCAAACATGGTGTACAAGGAACAATCAATGATACGTAGTAGTGCAATTCGCATTGACGATCTGGAACGAGTTTGGTCACGTGACTCGATTCGCAAGATTTTTTATTCCATGTGGGCGACTATATTTGTGGAAAATTAGGATTATTTGAGCTTATGGTGGCTTTGACTTTACTGCATTACAACTATTTCATCGAAAGAAAAAAAAGTCTGGCATCCCCAATATTTTAAATTCTTTAAGATAAGAAATATTTTTCATCTTGATTGTGTTCAATTTGAGGTGTAAACTACCTCTTTTTTCAAGAAGCTGTAATATCTACGTGACAAATAGGAAGAAATGACAAAATTTCTAATCAGTTGCTAAAACTGTGTGAACTCAATTTTTATTTTTGGTTCGAATCTGTGGTAAAGTGAAACAGATACTCGATTTTGGAAACAATTGGAAAGTTGAGGTAAAATTGCGCGGCACATACATTGTGAATATACATTTTTTCAAAATTTTTTCATCCAATTGGATACCACCAAAGCACTACAAAGGCTTTATCGCATGTTTGAGATCATGAAAGTTAGACTGATTGCTACAAAAGTTCCCACAACTTAGACAAAAAATTCTTGAACGTGTTGTGCGACTCAACAGACTCTAATTTGGAGCTTGTCTCGGAAAATTACCAACGAATGATCGCTACGCTTTCAATTCCAACAAGTATTTCCAAGTCTGATATTGATGAAAATTATGAACCGAATAATCCATTTACAAGAACATAGTTTAAAACGTTTGCTGCAAAGATAAAAATCGCAATTCCACCGCTTTGGGTGTAAGGACCCACGGCTCGCGCAATGTGAAATCCCATAATACAAAAATCTTTAGCACACAGAAAAGGATGGAGTAGACCCACCGATGGCTGCCAACGCAGCAAACGTGTCAAAATGAAAGCTTTTGCAAGAAAGTCGAATAATCGCCCGATCAGGTGCAATTTTGTGATGCACTTGTATGATTGAAAAAAAAAAAAAAAAAAAATCGAGAAATTCGAGATACGAAAACTCGAAGAAATACCCTCTCAAGGATTTACCACTCGCAATATCTAATCGATGCAAACCAGTGCACATAATCTTTTTTTCAGAACAGTATTCCAAAAAAGTGAAGAAAAAAATAAGTAAGACACATTTATATCTATATCTGTAGACAAAATTCCTACAAATATGCATAAGCTCATCCGATGTACCTTCTTCTTTCTAAGTGTGACCTTGAGACCATCCACTGATACCTCGAGCGACACCTTCTTCTTCTTGATCCCCTTGGCCTTGAACTCATACTGCGAAACAAAAAGACATATCCGATCATCACTACGATTAAACACAAGACATAATACAGCAAGCAATAGACCACAAGCAAAAAAGGTATACAGATGTACATAGCAATATATATATATATATATATCAGGTATATATAATCTATTTATAAAATGATTTTTAAGTTCAAGGGCTCATCCATTGCATAGAGGTATGAGACCACGTGAAACTAATAACCGGCAACCACTAACACTTTATATTATACCTATACATATTAGAAGAGATTCATGAGATAGACGACGTTCTGAATATACACATCGCAAGATATGAGGAGTTTGCCTATATAATTTGTGATACAAGATCGTTTCGGCAATAGCATTACGAAAACCCGTTTTTGCAAAAGCTATATAATACAAGCAAGTGAACCTCGTACTTGTAGATATAGGTAGATATAGATATACTTAAGAGAGAGCTTGTATGAATTATCGGATTTGAATGCAGGTGCAGGTATCACAGATGCGATATATACCTTATACTGTAAGTAATACGAAAGTGAGAGGGTTAAAAAGGTACAAGAGTGTAATAATGAAAAAAAAAAAAAAAAAAGTTGGTAAAAAGCGTGTACGTAGCAATTTGTATGTGTACTTACGCGAATTCTGCGCATCGCCGCCACGATCTCCATTCTGCTTGTGGGCCTCGGCACTTCCAAAGAGCCAATGAACTGTAATGGAAACGAAAAAAATGGCCATTGAGATAGAGAAGGTTCATTATGTCGATGCATTCTTGTATAGTTGTATGCTCGGTTGTATGCTTGTATTTGTGTACATGTAAAGGGGTATTACTTTGAGAGGAAAATGTGAATGAACTCCCTGATGTGGATAAGGCTCATTCACATTTTTGTACCTCTCTAATGAATTACATATGCATGAAAAAAAAAATAGGTATCATGACAATTGAAGTTGTTTTTTTTTTGTTATTGGTGATACAGATGAGTCCCTCGTTTTACACGGATTCATTTTACACAGATTTAGTTTTACGCGGAAGAAGTATCATTTTATGCGGACTCATTTCCCGGGCTGAAAAAATTTTCTTTGAAATTTTGAAAATTCCAACATATACAATCCCGATGGATCTTGTTGCTTCCCCGTACATCGCTTCGATTCTAGTCAGATCAGTCTCAACCGAATCATGGCTACTTTGAGCCAAAAATCGATTGAACTGACAAGTACCTCACATAAAAGTAATAGTTTCCGCCTTCATGCGAATTTCACTATATCGATAATTTCGGACCGTTCTGACCATTCTTCACTATAAAAAATTTCTTGCAAATGAACTTCAATCATCAGTTGGATGGAAATTCCAATGACTCATAGTTGAATCGAGGTTGCATATACTGGTTCGAAAATCTACTAATTGCTCATAGTGTTTGTACGAACTTTACTGATTTTTATAAAAATATGTCAATTTTGAAGCTGAACACCACTGTTTGCGACTCTGTACATCACAAATTTTTTTAGCTAAATAGACCTGCAAACGGTTTGAAACGGTTAAAAAAAACACCGATTTTCAGGATAAAGGAATGTAACCCCCTCCCCCCCCCCCACTTTCCCATAAGATCAAGATACGCGGAGCTCCGTGAAGTTGGCCCGCCACTTTGAGATTAATATACCGAAAAATCAAGCAAAAAATCCTCTATCCAATGGTACAACTCTTTTAATTTGAGTAATTTGAGTATTTGAGGAATTAATTTTCAAAGTCTGAAAAATTATCCCCCACCAAAATATAAAAAATGCTCATCACTCCTCAAATATACACATTAGGGAAAGCTACGTAGGCTTAATTTAAAGCTCTTAATTTGAGTATTTCGATTCCAGCATCCAAATCTATCATTATTGACGCAAAATTGTTTAAATAGACAGGGAGAAGTTCCCATGTATAAGGCATAGACAGGCGCCAACATGGGAAGTATGCACACTCCCCACTTTGCTGCCCCTCCCGCCACAGTCGGGGCCACCTATACCTCATACATGGGACTTCTCCCTGTCTGTTTAAATAATTTTGCGTCAATAATGATAGATTTGGATGCTGGAATCGAAATACTCAAATTAAGAGCTTTAAATTAAGCCTACGTAGCTTTCCCTAATGTGTATATTTGAGGAGTGATGAGCATTTTTTATATTTTGGTGGGGGATAATTTTTCAGACTTTGAAAATTAATTCCTCAAATACTCAAATTACTCAAATTAAAAGAGTTGTACCATTGGATAGAGGATTTTTTGCTTGATTTTTCGGTATATTAATCTCAAAGTGGCGGGCCAACTTCACATAGCTGATACGCGGCACTTTTTCGGGAATCTATAACCCCCATGTAAAATGAGGGCCTCCTATCTTCCCAGCAGTCTTTCAAGAGTGAGAATACCAAAAACCATCAAAATAATAGCTCGTGACAACTCATTTTCTCGCAAAAAATCGTCAAATTAGTCGGCGAAAAAATTCGTCTTGAGTTGGATCACATCAATCCAATTTTCAACTAATGCATTAAATTCAGTGAAAGTGCATCTTATGCCAGATGAAAATCCAGAATATAATCAAAATTACGGAGTAATCAGAATGAATGGCAGCAGGCAATGTAATTACTTGACGAGCTTGAGCAGATCTCGTTGATTTTAAACTCTAATTGCACGAAAAGGGATGAACTCTGGAGATATAATAGACGTTAGTACTATTCTCTCCTTCAATCTCAAAGTGTATAATTTCACTCGAGTTGAGTAGAGAAAATTCTTTCATTACGTATCCGCTGGTATACAATTATCTCTAATTACACTAAAAAGGATAGAAAAGCTAGTGCACCCTCGTCTACCATACCCATATTTAAACATGCTCTGAATGCCCTACAATATATACTTCGACGGAAGAACTCAAAATTGCAGAATCTGACTTGAATTGATTGATGGTTCAATTCTATTGGCGCGTGCAAGAATAGATACACATAAGGTGGTTTCCTTTTCTTTGACGTATTTCAAGCGTGGCATATGATTCTTTTTCTTTCGTTTATCCTCAGGATCAAGCCAGGATCAATGTCTCACGTGAATGAAATTTCTGCGTTTTTTTGGATTGCAAGTTCTTCCGAAATTCTGCGAATTAACCGTGGTGGTTATGAAAATTTCGAGAAAGGAGATTACATGTACACTCATCGCCGAACAAAAAATTTTGCCGAATCTCAAAAAGAGATTTGCCGTAATGTGTCCTCAAAACCAATTCAGACCAAATTAGGGTGTCATAATAGATCCCGCTTTGCGGGTACACTGGAAAATATTTATTGTGGTCTAAGAATGTTATAAGGGTCAAACGGATCACGGATTGGCTGAAACTCTAGAAATTGTCTTCTTTTAGCGCCAAAAGATGAAATCCAAAATTATAGACCCTAACGCTCAAGCATTTTCGAGCTACAGCCGAGGACATTAGCATTGCAGGTATAACTATATGTATAATTTTTAACATTGGCCTATATGGCCAATGCTGATGTTTTTGGCTGTAGCTCGGAAACGCTTGAGCGTGAGGGTCTATAATTTTGGGTTACATCTTTTGGCACTAAAAGAAGACTATTCCCAAAGTTTCAGCCGAATCCGTAATCCGGATGTGATGACCTCTCCTGGTGAGTAAAGAAAATTTAAATTAGGAAACTTGAACACTTTCGTCTTTTGCCTCTAGTGAGTGCGCAAAATTAAACATCGGAATAAATCTTGTGAAATTTAAATTTTCGAAGGCTCAAGTAACTTTCTTAATTTTCTGAGAATTTTTTTCAAATTTATATCAAAGTTATCGACAACTTATTGTTACCCTGCTGGGACCTGGGGTCCGTGTTCTAAATTTTGCCTGCATAGGTATGGCGCTCTGCCGGTAACCCGTAAAACTTGCCGCTGTGCTGCAGTTTGCCCGGCGCCGTTTGGCTTATTCATTTGTCTAATTGTTGCCATGAAAAAAAGGAAACCTCGACGGTAAACTGTAAAGCAACAGCGGCAAATTTTACAGGTTACCGTCAGAGCGCCCCCTATGCCGGTAAACTTTACCGCAAAATTCAGAATACGGTCGTGGTGCGTTCATAACTATGGATATCCGTGCTGAAAAAACGAGGTCATAATATTTACAGTAAAAGTAATCTACTAATAGGTGCAAACATATTGCAAAACATCGCAAGAGGCATTTTTCTCTAGCAAAATTAAAAGAAAATCTAGACAGATGAGAATAATCTGTACTTTGCAAATTGTGGAATAAACATCATGATAAGAACAAAAAGTCAGTACCTATTTCCCAAAATATGAGCTTCGTCTTTAACGTCAATGGAAAGCCAAGATAATCGTTACGATTAGAACTAGAAAATTTTATCTCCACGCCCAAAAAATTTGGGGAATCAAGGCAAAATCACTCATGTGAATCAAAATTCGGAACAATACTATGCAGCAGAAACAGAATCAAAAGTCAACCGGACGAGAATCTGCTGCTGCTGCGGTGTAGGCTCGAATTGTACGAAGGTAAGGAATCGAGGAAAGGCGAAACCAGAGGCGAAATTACATGCGAAACAATGGGCAGACGGGAGGAATTAAAGAGAGAACCCATAAGTTGTATCTAATGTAGAATAAAGCATGGGTAGCGACCCAGCCGGTGCACAGAAAACAAGCCGCCTTTGGCAAAAAGTCGGTCTGCAAAAGTTGGCCTACGCCACGAAGAACGTATACCATAATAAATTAAAATAGTCGTTTGCAAAAGGATATGAAGCCGAGATGCAGAATGCGTTGACGTCCGTCTTACAGACCACGTTATCATTTATTCATTTAGCTTTTTACCACGCAGTGATGATGAGAATTTAATAACTTTGTGATGCGGTGCAGTGCGCCAGTTGCAACGATAAAACTACGTTATTACCATGGAGTTCTGAATACTTGGCCCCAAATGGATATTAGTCAAATACGGTTTCAGCTTCAGTACTAATGCTTATTTGAAATAATGAAACGAGACGGCTGGAACAATTGTAGGCGAATTACGAAAATTGAAAGGATTTTGGGTGGGAAAGAACGAAGATAAAAATCCAATTCTACAATTCCTTATCATGCACGCAGAACGCATAATAGTACAGGAGTCCCTCGGTTTACGTGGATTTTGGTTTACGCAATTGGTTCATTTTCTCTTATTTATACGCGGAGAAAGTCTCATTCCACGCGGATTTAATCCCCAAAAGTACAAATTATTCTTTCAGAAAATTTAATTGACGATCCAGGTGAATTTATGCCAATTCCTCATGAATTCCTCTACTAACAGTTGTGGTCGCATTACGTCTGCATGGAGTCGGAAATAAAATAGAACGTAGTGACAATAAAACCGAGAAAAATTGAAAGGGGTGAAACTTGAGTTGTGTCTGCATAAAAATTCTCTCAGCATGTTCCACCGTACTAGCATACAAATAATTTTGATTAGCCTAAATTCGTGGTTATCGGTGAAAATTTTTGTAGTGAAAAAATTCCACGTTGAAAAGAAATATGGCTCCAACAAAATCAAGGACTCCGAAGTTTTTATCATCAAAACGGTTCCATACGGGGTAACCCAAATTATACGTTAAAAGCCGGGTATTATATTAAGCAAATGATGCATTATTTGTGCACAATCTACATTGATCTTTATATCAATTCATCATTTCCTAATAAGCATCTTTTTCTTTCGAATTCCTGCCGAATAAAGTACTATGATAAGACATAGAATGATTCTTTATAACGTTCTTCAAAAAGTTCACTGGGATAAATTTTCCAACAAACCACATGAACAATTTTTGCAATAAAATTCATTTCCGCGACATTTTTTACTCGATATTTCGAACGCATGAATCACTCTTAAACCAGAATCATATTAATCGAGTAAATTGAAATTTCTTAATCACAAAATTGATTCGGATGAAACGATAGCTCGCCCTGCGTGATATTGTACCTGTAGCAAAAAAATGGTATTTGATACATTTGATACAAAAGCACCAATATGGAATTCGTCAATGATTCTGATTCCGGGAAAATGTTTCATGCATGAAGTAGAACAAAATTGGAGTTTGTTGCGCAAAAAGAGGATTGGGTGGCTTCTGTGACAATATATACAGAGAAATATAGATGGGATGATATAACGACCGCGAAAGCTCAAGGGAATGTATTTGTTGTATATGTACGTGTTTCATTGTAGTGGATCGAGTTTTCTCAACAAACAAACTGCTCTAAAGCCATCCCATTCTAGCTACCTGATATTACATCTACACAACACTATAAATTGTCAGAATTGAGTATCGCTGATATTGTTTTGTAACAAAAGCTTCATTTTTGTTGCAGCAAAGATATCAAATGGATATGTCAACTTTGTGAGCGTAAATAATATTGAGCTTCGAATTGAGTGATAAAGTATTCTATCAAAATGAAAATCCGTAATTCGTGATAAGCTAAAGTAAAATTATAATAAAACCAGTAAGGCCGATGTACCTGAAAAACTTTTGTATGGCCCGATCGAGTTTCTAAAATTCCATTAAACTTGGTGACATTCTCGACAACAGAGTTTTTACTTGACGCGTCATCGCATAAGAGAATTTTTCTACGCTTTTCCAACTTGGAAATTCGAGCCTATACCGATCCACTGTCCGACTTCTGGCGCAAGCTTTCATCCGCAGATTCTCTCACGAAACTTGCATAAAATAGGTAACGTAATACTATAATACTCTAATTTCGCCATTACCATCTGTCTCACCTCATACTATCTCGTAAATTAATTCATTCTACGCGATCAGCATTATTCATAGAGTCGCATTCCCGTACCTGAACTTCTTCTATAGATGTGACGAATGAAAAAAACTTGTGGACAAGTTATAAACCAAGCGTGAATATGGTTTTCACAAAATTACTCACGAAATATTATTTATACTTGACGATTAAAAAATAATGCGGTGAGGGATGTTTCAAACAAAATCATACGGTAACAAATTTCTTCTCCAGTGGTGGAAAAAATTTTTTTTTATCGGGATTGTCTGCTTGTCATACATGAATTCGCGTATGAGTAATTCCACGCGAAACAGACCTACGAAAAGGGGTCATATCTCAGATTATTTTCTTGGCCATTCCATTCGATTCTATGGTACAAAACATGAGCGTTTCACCACCCATGGGACACCATAAAAATTTTCCAGGTATGTGGGGCACATACTAATTTATCCTCTTCAATCATCTACAACGACAAAAATGGGGTTTTTTCAATAAAATTCATATTTCTCGAACCCGTTAGAAGATACAGAAATGTGGTTTGCGGCATCCGAAAGGTCTTAAAAAAATCCATCGAAATCGATCTTGTAGAATCAATTTTGTGGTTATGGGCGGCTTCAATGAGCAAGAGAATAAAAAATACAAAAATATCAATTCCTCAAAAAGCCATCTTTTTTCATCCTTGAAAATTTGATATTTGATGTGAAATGTTGTGCACTTTTATAAAAAAGTAGTCCCGAACATTTTTCTTGGCGTCATGAATCCAAATTCCTGCGCATGCGCAGAAAACAGACGATTTTCAACCGCCTAGAAAATAGATTTGCAGAAAATAGCAAAAACAGGCATTAGGACGCAAAAAAACGTTGGGGACTACTTTTTTTATGAAAAAGCCCAACATTTTACAGCAAATATCAAATTTTCAAGGAATAAAAAAAGGTGGCTTCTTGAAAAATTGATATTTTTGTATTTTTCATTCTCTTGACCACTGAAACCGCTCATGACCTCAAAATCCGAGAATCAATTTTCCAAGATTGATTTCGATACGTTTTTTCAAGATCTTTTGAATGCCGCAAACCTCATCTCTGTATCTCTAAACGGATTCGAGAAATATGAATTTTATTGAAAAAAAAAAACAAATTTTGTTGTTGGAGATGATTGAAAAGGATGAATTAATATGTGCCCCACATACCTGGATATTTTTCATGGCGTTCCATGGCTGGTGAAAAGTTCATGTTCCGTACCATAGAATCGAATTGGAAAACCAAGAAAATAATCTGAGACATGGACCATTTTTTTAGGTCTGTTTCGCGTGGAATCACTTATATGTGAAACAAGGCTACCCGTATTGAAGGCTACTCTCTACACACTCAGCCCAAAAAACTTGGTGCGTGAAATAAAAACTTTGTTACCCAAACCGAAATAGTTTATTACGCGTATAATGCAGGAAAACTTTGTTCTGCACAAGAAGTTTAAGACTTTTCTTCAAATACCGAGTAAGGTTTCTTTTGGCTCAAAATAAGTTCGAGGATCAAAATTAATAAGAGAATCCAACAATTTTATCTGACGATCAATGCATAATTTTTTTTTCTTGATCATGTAAAGGACAAACTGAATAAATTTTCCGCACACCATCATTAAATTTTGTATGACATACAATTTTGATAATCGTATCTCACCTTTGCATTGAAAACGATGCCCCTGTGAAAGGCCTCCTCGCTATGAAGGGGTATCCTTGTGTCGTATTCGTCATTGTGCACGAGATTGTATTGCTTCTTCGAGGGCATTCTTCTCTTCGTCGGAGGCTCTCGCCCTGGACGACCTCATCCGGGGCTGTAGACTTCTCCAGCTCCTCCTGCAACCGAGAAATTGAGCCCTACAATTAATATCACATCTCTAAATCGATAAACTTACGTATTTTATATAATTTTCATTGGTCATTCTAAATCGATTACACTGTACATACGACAGAATTTTACGTTCGGGAGGATTTTTCCAGAAAAATGATGACAACAAAAAATGTGTATTCTCCAAAGGTCCTTCAGAATTCTTCATTCACTCCCCCTCATGTTGAGGTTTTACTACCCAAAAATTCAGAAAATACCATTTTTTATTGATTGAGGCTTCATCGATGGTGTTATAGGCTTGTGAATCCAATGAACATGTGAGGATTGATTGAGAATAAAAAGCTTTTGCTCCTAGCAATTTCCCCTCCAACCTCTTAGTTTGACAAAAATCGCTATCCAAGCTCGAAAGCCACGGAAATTCTGAAAATAACTCGATTTTTGAGCACCTAGCCCATCATCCCCCCTTACTATATTGCATAGGAAAGTTGTATTTTTCAATGTACAACGACGTTCCATTGGAATTATCCAGGGTGAGGCTCAAATATTCGAGCCGTAAACGGAAAAGTTGCGTTTCCAGGAGGCTATGTGCCCTTACGAGATTCTGAGGTCATTTTCGATGGAAACGAAGAACGGGCATATTCTGAGCTCAAAAAGGCTATTTTTCAGAACTTTCTGTGCGAAATCATTTGGAGCAGATTTCGATCTAATAAATGAATAAGGTCTTTCCATGAAGCCATTACTAATACTGAATTGGAACAGTGAAGATAATTTAAGCCCTCGTACTAATGCATTGGGCCTTTGAGGGGATGTGTTTTGAAAATTTCAACCAAGCTTTATTTGGTCAAAATTATAACGACAACCTTCGCGGGTACATTACTACAAAATTCTGTATTTTGTGTGTGCGTTATCGAGCATCGGAAGTACTGTTTCAATTCATTAATATTGCAGTTACCCATACCCATCATATGAGAAAATGTTTAGCTCTAAAAAAATAAGTGCCGGGTCAGACAAGAAGAAATTGTCGAAAACAATTTTACTGTGACGAATCGGCAGAATTCGCCGAGTTTTGTCTCAGATTTTATTGAGCAATCCTTCCAGCGGAGACACGAGGCATTACAGATCGAAACAAAATCTTCTAATCTTCTCTTTCCTTATTCCATTATAAATGAATATTATCCAATTTTTCAAGTATGATCAGACTGACCGATTGTACATCGAAATTCAAAATTACTGTTTCTGTATAATTTGGCACAGCTTGGTCCAACAAAAGAAAATATTACAAACCATTGCGAAGATTGAGCTTGTGTACATGATGCATCGAACGAACAATATACGTTTGCAAACGCGGCCACCGCGTATCCATTCTTTTTGTGCAGTTGCGCAAAAATAGAGAAAAATCGACACAAAGAAGCCGCAGAGCGAATGAAGAGGCAAAGATACATACTGAGAAGCCGCATTCAAACCCCCTCCGTACAACATACGTGACGTCTATACTATTCTGGAGTTATATTCACCCCTTGATCGAGATTCATCGTCTTTTCTCTCTCTCTCTCTCTCTCTCTCTCTCTCTCTCTCTCTCTCTGACACTCTGAGCTTCTTTCATTTCTTCCTCTCGTGATATTCCTCCGTCTATATATCGTCATTATCGTCGTAGTCGTCGTTGGTGGCAAAAGGGGAAAAAAAAGTAGGTATATATTCACACGAAGGCAAGATGCTGCAGTGGCGAAGAAAAAAATAGTTCGAACCACCATCAAAAAAAAAAAAAAAAAAAAAAAAGGAAAAAATGAAGCAGAAAGGAAGAAAAGATCTTATCAGTCTATCTCAGTGGCTCTTTAATACGGATAAGTGCCTATATTCAATTTGAAATTACTTTGGAGGGCAATTCATGAACGAATGAGAAATGAAGAAAATTAGAAAGAGCACTTAATGTTCAAGTCAAATCGGATGAAAGAAGAAAGTTTTCCCCGGTTTTATATACTATAGTGGACGCCGACAAGGTTGGTTGAAATTCTGCGTTAACGGCGAGTTGCCAAACTATAATACGAACTTTTCTCAAACTGTGTCTTGTAGACTTCGGATATAACTACTGTGAACTCGAGTGGAGATGAAATTGATGTTACATTTGGAGTGGCCGTGTTTTGTGCAGTTGGATTAATTGAATTCGGGCAGAGTCGTTCGATTTTCTAAATTGAAGTGGGCAAGCAATTCCATTTCAAAGTGAATGGTAAAAATTTGTTGAAATTTTGCAAGTTCCTGGAGGCTTAGAGCCACTCCAAAAATACCTCTTGATAACAGGAAATTCAGTTGATGAAAAAGAATTGAGGCAGAATTTTCTGCACTCCCAAATACAAATACCACTGATTAGTACTCACAAGGGGAGGATCAGGCCTTTGGATCACCAATCCTTTCCAAAATTTTTCTACAGTTTTGTGTCACCTAGAATAATCGAAAAATTGCACATGACGACGAAAAACTTTCAAAACCTCCAGGATTACTGGCGTGTGGAGTGTAGATTCAGGAAAAATTCGTATTTTCAGAACGACACATTTTTGCAGCTCATCGAACAAACAAAGTCCTTGTTTATCGGTTCAACTCCATATTCTGCCGGTATCCAACCAAAGAGCTCTTTTAGTCGACAATTTTATTGATCAACTTGCTGATGAGAATCATTTGAATCATGAAAAACTCAAGCTATCCATTAATCTATCGAATCATATGAGTCTACGTGAATTATTATTGGACTGTTCAAGAGTATGGAAAAATTTTGCAAAATTAAGCCCTTATGACATAGTTGATTATCAAGGATTTTCTGTTCAACCACAATTGAATATTTCTCCCAAAAAAGCGATTATTCGTTTCAAAAATAATTTGAGAATATATTATATGACCAAGTAGTAACAGGTCCATTTTGATTAATCTCATCATTAATCTTGTGAGTCCTGATAAGATGAAATAGGTATATGAGTAGTTTCGTGGAAACTTTGAAATAATGTGTGACTGCTTGTACCAACCCTTACGAAAAAGTTCTTACATGTCCATGTTCAACGTATTTTTGTGTTTTTATTTTTTGGCGCAATAATTAGTTTTTCGTTCCAAGATCCAGCGAAAAAATTCTCATCAAAATGGGGGTCGAAATTTCGGTTTCATGTCATGTCGCTTTTCTTTTTTTTTTTCGTCATTTATGACTGTGAAGTGTGGCGTGGGGCTCGTTTGGGATTCGTGCGGGGATATTCATCAAATTTTATGGTATTGAGTACCAAATTCTCCTTCTACAGAGCCGAAAGACCACTTTTTGTGTGAATGGCGAGCACGTACACTCGCCGGACAAAATATTTGAACAAATCTGGAAAACCTTTCTGTCCCTAAGCTGCTATTTCAATCCAAATCAGACCGTTTGTGGCGTCTTTGTGATCGTAATTGTACCCCTAACCCATCGGAATTGAAACCCAATCTCAAGATTTCAAACAGCAGCTTAGGGATAACAAAGCTTTTTCAGATTTGTTCAGATATAATGTCCGGTGAATGTATTTTTTGTCACCCAATTTCGAGTAAAATTTTACTCACTCAGTTTTCCTCGATAAAAGTAAATTTGCCTCGTTCTAAGCTTTTTTCCACCAGTTCATTCTTGGAGAAAATCGTCGGACACAAATTTTCCAAGACCAAAAGTATCGAAAAAAATTTATCTTAGCGCCCAGGGTAGTGAGATTTGGGGATGGCACATTTTCGACCCTCAAATATCAACATTTCAACGGAACTACTCATATAGAACGTCTCTATGACATTTTCTTCTCATTCACAATATTGGGCAAAGATATATGATATCGACACTAACGATATCAAAACACTGGGTATCGTTTTCTCGCGGGATAATTAATTCATCGGTATAATTGACTCGAAACGCGCACATACCGCAACGGTATCAATTCCCGAAGCTGATTTAATGAAAGCGACCCCAAATTTAATCACGCCACTCACCACGTCGTTATTCCATCAGAACATCATAAAAAATTGATTCAACCCTCTCTCCTCAAGTTTTCTCATAACAGATCGATAAAATGTCATCAGAAAATAACAATAAACGAACTCTCCAAACTCAACTTGAACAATAATGTATTATGAACCAAGTTTAGTCTTCACTACTTCCAACAAAAGTCATTAATCAAAAAATTCATTATACTTTGAAAAGGCCAATAATACAAGCGAAACTCAGGTCAGAAGCGCAGTTCAACGTCAAAATACCTATCTAAGGCACTTTCGCACAAAACTGCAATCTCGGGATCACAGCATCCGCTATCAAGTATATTGTGAAAGTTTAGATGACCCTGGGGTTATAATACATCTATACTGTAGATCATACCTATAACATGATGTGCTTGCGCGCGCAAGGCTCGATTGCACTTATTAAAAAGCCCTATACCTATGTATATAATATGGATATAAGTATATAAAGTATATGAGCCGGCTCTTGATCGGCCTCTGACGCCCACGTGCCACCACATCACCTACACCGATGCATATTACTTCTATATAGGCCTATAAGTATACTCCAGAAAGCCTAACTTGTGTTTATCAGCACTCGTGGATCTGTCCATGATCAGCATTTTCCACGAATACCTAGAACGTCCGCAAGCACGTGGCTCTAGATGCAAACACGGAATCTATATCCCTATTATATGAATGTAATAATGTCACAAAGGAAGTGATAGGGTAAAGTAACGTGTCGATATTCAAGGCGATGCGGTCACCGTGCACGCTGAACTTTGTTCACAGAACTCTCAAAATTTTTTCCATTATGGCCTAAACGGCGAGTTATCCAGGCTTTATTATCATCTAACTTGGCCTGGATAACTCTTCGTTTGGCCCAAATCGGACTAGATTTTGAGAGTTTTGTGAACGAAAATGTGCCAATTTGTAGGTTAGAAAGTACCCGCGGGCGAGTTATTCTCGTTTATTAGTGATAGTCTTGTGATTGGTGACAAATAATGAGTTGTCCACCACAACTCAGGTGATGATACGTAATGGACAAATCGTCTCCGACTTCGTTTCGTGGAAATTTTTTGATTTACATCCAAATAAGATATAATTTCCGGGTTGCACGGTGACCGCATCGCCTTAAGTAATACTCGGAGTGTGCATATAGAAATTGGAAGGGTTCTTCAATAAATGGATGATTCCGCTGAAAGTGTGATTTTCCGTATTCCAAGTTTTTAAGGGTTGGGATGTGCATTATAGCAATTTTTGGCGTATATTCTATCGGTGTGCGACTATGTTGATAGTTTTTGAGATGATCCTAACGTCCCCTCGTTTTGTAGAGCTTCGTAAATGGTCGAATTGTCCTTCTCATCCTTTGTAGGCAGCCCACCTTTGACTTTTGATTTCACCACCACACATATGCAGAGTCAAAAATCGTAATGTGTAGCTTTGCACTTCAATTTGTAATAGTTCAAACAACATAATCCACCACTTTGCAAGTCGAAAGTGAACCCTCAGCTCGTGCAAGGCTATCCGACATTTTGAAAACGGATTTGCACCGGAACTGCTTGCACAGCACTCATAAGGTCGGCAAAGTCCCCGATCGTCTATTGAGCCTTCCCAACCAATGAGGTTGACTTCTAGACACCCGAATACACCTAATCTATGTGCAACAGTAAACAAAAACTCGAATCCGCACCCAGGCCCACCACATAAATGTGTTTCCAAAGTGGCGTACAAAATTTTTTGTCCTTTCCGTCCTCATGTTGTGCTCTTCCCTCAGGTGCTGTATCGATTTGTGGAAAACATTTTCTTGGAGTATTTGGTTGCATTAAAGCAAATCTATGCGGAAAAGAGTCTACGATCGGTTGCCGCACCGTGGGAATATTCTTCGAGGCGGAACGTCCATTCCGTCCCTGTCAGGTGCGGTTCCAAGGAGGGGGGGGGCGGTGGGAATATTGATTTTCATATACAGGGTCCCTGCCTTTCGGCTCAACCCCGGTTGCCCCCATGGGCGCGGGGCAGGGATACGCCCTGCCAGCGCGTCGGTTTGAAGGATGGCCAACACTGAGCCAGGCTCGGTGATGACTCAGTCCTCCTCCCCGACTGCAGAATTTTGGGCTCAGCACCCAGCACAAGGCCGAAACCCACCCCTCGGTGTGGGGTTTGGGGCTCTTCTAAGATTCCTTGGAACCCAGGGAGCCCCTCGGGTTGATGGATAAGTTGTCAAGGCTCGCATTGTTATCGCCCGAGGGCGATTCCAATACGAGTCCCTAGACTCACCCATTCCCGTGGTGCCTGATGGAGATGTGCGGTCTCCACGCTCCGGCGGGCGCTGACTGGAGCCGGGAGGTTGTCAGACTTCAGGGTTGAGGCACCAAAGTGCCCCAACCCCCTTTTGCGGGTACGGGGGCGGTATGGACGATCGGATCGCCACCCCCCCCCCCCCCCCCAAGAGAGATTTTGTAAGAGAGAGATAGGAAAATGCGCGCGCGATTTCGATTTTTGTATTGACCACCCCCCCCCCCCCAAGTCGAAGTTGCGCCCTCCCTAAAGTTGGTCCCTGGTCCCTGTCAATACCGTCCCCCTCTACGACCCCTTAAACTGCAGAACTTCACACATTTTTCGTCTGACTCCACTTTTGAGATACGTAGCTCTAGGTACTTCCCTTTTGTGCCCAAACATGTGGAAATCAAGTGCTACAAGTCACCAAAACTCGTCTCGGAACTGGAATAACTGTTTGACCCAAATCACTCCCCGTGACGATTTTGGCCCCAAAAAATCTCACTTTCGGCGGAATCGTCCATATATTTGTGTGCATATATCTGTATGCGTATAAGTATCGTGTGCGGTGGCAAAAAATTTTTTGCTGTCTCGGCGCTCTTTATCCGCTCTTCACGATGAGAGCTTGCACTTGAATCCGCACAGCACCGACTCCAGAGACGATACAGAGACAGAGACATAGAGTGAGGGCAAGTGCACGCGGTAGATTACCCGTGAATGGGAAATTTATCGCGACGCTTGTATGGATCGTATATAGTACAGTTTGGTTATGTATCTGTACTGGCGCGAGTACGTCTTTATGGATGTGAATGACGATCGCGTTCGAGATCGCGTTGAATCGAGGAATGTTGAGGGTGTGATATAGAAGGGGTATATGAGCTATGTGTCAGGTCAGTAGAGCTTTTGTATTGAATGGGATAAGTTAAGTGTGACCGGAATTGTACATACGGTGGTGTGAGTACGGATTTCTCGACCGGGATTTATAACTCGAGATTCTCAAATGTACGCAAGATTATTATCTACAAATCATATTTAATGGAACGTTTGTTGTTTTTAATGATTTAATTATCATCGAGCTGGTACATCTCTCATTTCTTCATCCGTTTCCTGTCTTCTTTCCTTGAGTATTCTGTAATTAATAGGTTTGGATTAACGGATCAAATTGAATTTTATATAGGTATGTCAGTAAAACTTGAATGCGATTGAGCTTGAGCTAAATTCAAAAGATATCGGTTGAAGATTCTGTAATATGAAATTTGGTCATCAAAAAACTCATTCATTTCCTCATGATTAAGATTAAAATATTCATGAAATTTTTTAGAATCATGCATGATAACCAATGAGAAAAGCTACTCGCTCCGTGAAGCAACCCCGCCATCGAACCTACTTTCACCTTCACCTCATTAAAAGAAATAATTTATCCTATTCGTCATATTCACTTGAATCATTGTAGAAGCAAGATTGCTAGACCAAAGGTGGGTAGTATATCCGATTAAGGCGATGCGGTCACCGTGCACCGTGCACGCTAAAAGTTATTCGCACTTTTATCAAATTTGCTTGCGATTTGGGTGAAACGATGAGAAGACCCGCGTTTATTATCATCTAACTTGAGTTCGTCTTCTCGTCTTTTGGCTCAAATCGCAAGAGAACTGGAGAAAAGTGGGAACAACTTGAGCGCAGGCACCTCCTAACCTATAATACAGGCACTTTGTAATTCTCACTTTTATCCGATTCTTTTGCGATTTGAGCTAAACGGCGAGAAGGCGAATTCAAGTTAGATGATAATAAGCATTCGTCTTCTCGTCGTTTTATCTAAATCGCGGGAATATCGGAAAAAAGTGGGAATAACTTTCAGCATGCACGGTGACCGCATCGCCTTAACCTTGCAAGAATAAAATATCAATTCGATTATTGTTGCTCTCAATCTATTATATCAGCTTTAAGTCAAGGTGTTCAATGATCTCTTCCACATCTAATGAATTTCACCCTCATCGATCCTCGATGAATTTACTCAATTGGATGAAGAAAAAAAATTTATTTATTAACTGAATTTTCTCAAAGAAAAATCTCCCCATTTAACACGTTCGCTGCGGTGGCGAAAATCGCAGTTCCTTCTTTGTGTGCGGCGGGACCCACGGGTGGGTCCCACGCAATGTTAAATCCCATAAGACGAAAATCTGCCGCACACATAAGAAGCACTCGCGGGACCCACCGGTGGATCCCGCCGCAGCGAAAGTGTTAAAGATTTCTCAAACACTGCCAAATTATGCATAAAACAAGTTTGATACCCATAACCGTAGTGTGCAACTCATTATTTTCAACAGTTTATGAGCGTAATATCGATGTTACTAAAATCACTGCATGAATTTTTAAAAGCTCCTGGAATTGTACAACTTGTTTCCTGCATATACTCGATAGACAAGTACGTCAGATGTGGTAATAAAAAGGGGAAGTAGAAGACAAAGGAAACGTGAGTCTTACAAAAAGGGAAACGAGAAAAAAAAAAGTACTTACGCACGCGGCAAAAGAGACACACCCATTGAGACCAAAAGGGAGTTGGTAAATAGTCGGTGTTATAAATGAGGGGACGCTCATCGAAGATAATGCGGGAACGCAAACCAATTGCTTTTGCGTAATGGAGCAAAGTTACTATCTACTCAAATTATTCATGCTGATTCGCGTCACTTTTATAGGGTAGAATTATTACGTCTATCAAAAGTTCTGAACGGAATTGTTGATCCACTGTGAGAGCTATGAAATAATTAATTATGGTCAAATTTTCATGACAGAATAAAATATAGGAAAAAATATTGTTTTATTCGCCCGAAGGCAAAAAGTTCTGATCAGTCTTACAAGAAATTTGTACATAAATTTGCATACAATCATTCCATTCTGGTCAATCACATGATCATCACATTAGTGACTAGTCTCAATTATATCAATTGAATCACAAGAAAGTAAAAATTGTACACGCAAATGAACAAGGGCACTCTAAAAGCTCAGATCACAGTGTAAGTGACAGTCATGTCACCAGGAGTCAGTCTCAAAAAAATTTCCAGACTATGAAGTAGCAGCCCTCAAAGATTGAAAAATTGCCCAAGGTCCACATTTATTATCGTAGGGGGAAGTGTCATCAAATATAATCCCTCACTGACTCCTTCGAACAAACTTTCTTTTACTTGACAGAGTCCATTAGGGAAGGAATTCCAAAAGAGAGCGCATTTACTTTGGAAGGATTTGAGTCCATGTTCAAGGCGCGTGTTTATTCGCTTTTATTTAAATTCTGAGTTCCTAAGCTCCTGCTTCATCCCGCAACGGGAGTTTGCATTGATATACCCAATGGTGAACATCACAGCAAGGTAGACAAATTCTTTCAAAATGACACGATATAAATCCATAAAATATCTACACAAAGATGCATGTTATATCGTTGTCACAGAGACTCGTCGGGTTGAAACTACTCTCGAGAACTCAAGAAAAAAAAAAAGAAGAAAAAAACGATGCAAAAAGCACTGAGACGAAGTTTTGAGAGCTTCTAGGAGATTGCAGAAAGTTGTAGCAAAAGATGTGGCAAAAAGTGCAAACGTTCCGGCCATGCTTAACAACCTTGAATGAAATGAATTTGAAAGCAAAAAAGATGTCCGCATTCGGAGGCCATCCTTTACCTAATTTTCATTTATGACGAAAATACATCCTAAAATGCACCACAGGTTTTATTCTATACGGTTAGGACATTCTTGTCGAGCTTAAACCTCGGCTTGTACAATCATCATTGTATCCTAGAAACCACAATTAAAATCCATATTGTCACAGATATATTAGAAAAATCGACTATACTCGCAACCATAAGTGAAAATTGTCGATTTGGGGTTGGCAGTTGTATATTTTCTCAATAATAAATGAGCGGCTGAAATCTGCATTGATTCTGAAGAGAATACAGTGGAACCTCTCATTTTCGACACCTCTCTTAGAGGGATACCTGCTTATTGCGGATGGTTTTCTGGTGACCAGCCAGGTTCCTATCTTCTCCCATATATTTTGCAACCTCTTCAAGAGGAACACTCTCTATGCCCGTACACGAACACCGGAATACCAATGGTTTTGATTTTTGCACTTGTAGAAGCATCTTTCTGATCGGACAGGGAATCGATTGAATTCTCTTTTATGATGATGAAACTTCCTGGACATCGGTTTCACCGTACATCGATTTCTGCTTTTATAGATGCCTTTTACCATGTTTGGAGATCTACTTCCACCGCCAGAAAGTCAAGAGACTATTTTTTTGATTTTCAATATTCTATTGACAGTCAAGGGGTAGTTTTTGAAGAAAGCGATAGAGATAAGATTCTTCTTAGTGATGAAGCTCTGAAAACTCTGCGCGAATGCCGGAGATTTTTCCTTAAAGAAGCATGACGTGAAATCAACAAATTATCTAAGGATCGATAAGAGGTCGTGGGATCGAAACCCACCTCTGGTGGATTTTTTTCATCTCTGAGTTTTCTCTTAAAAAATGCTCCAAGTAGTGGACGTGAAATAACGTTCCTTAGAGCGCCGAAAATTTGATGTCTTTAATCGAATTTTCGAGAGGGCTGTTATAATACAGCTTGAATATCATTGTCAGTTCTTACCTGGCAATAATAGATCGATTTGGCTCGTATAACCGATAAATTCATTCTAGTGATATTGTATTACAAAAATAAGTGTTTTAAAAAAAAATTCCTGACGTCAAACCAGTGTCTTTACGGCTGTTGGTAAAATTTTCCCCTCAAAGTATGTTACAGAACGAAAAAATGCGAGGGCGGATGTCTCTTTTGGTCCATTCTAGACTGTTTCATGATTTTTCGAAGATTTATTGCAAAATTGGGCTTTTTTCTAAATAGCAGGTCGACTGATAAGCTCACACGGCTTCGAAGTTGCAATAGAGCGCCCTGAAAACCCCGGGATCGTGCTCAGCGGGTCAAAATACGTAGGTAAACACATTTTCATATGCATTTCGTTCCATCTGTACTCCTTGGCTAAGAGACCTTCAGTTTACAAAATTAACGAAAAACGTGAAAAAACGCTGTTTTTCAGAGAATCAGTTTTTTTCAATAAAAAAAAATCCTGACGTGTATGCGCAAATCTGAGGTCGGATTCGATTTCAGCGTCAAAAAATACACAAGAAAATCATTGTCCGGTCCATGCATTATTTCAGACCAAAAATCTTGTTGTGCAATGTAATATGACTTTGAAATGTCCAACTCATCCAAGAGAGAAGTCTAATAAATCAAGCGCATCTCTGCTCATCAACATGCAGTAGACAAGCTTCCCAAAGCTATATATACCCTTAACACACACACACACACACACACACACTGTCAGCATCAGCACAGCTGATTTCACACGATACAAAGTCCCTATATTGGCTAGCCCAACCTCATCTCCCGCATTCAAACTGATCGAATATTCCATCAGCGTTACGGGTAAACCGTCGTCTAAATTCAATAAATTCGATAACTTGATTTCAAGATTCATCCATGCCTCCGATATACACAGCACGTGTCGAGAAAGCATCAAGGCCAGTATATAGAAGGCATATTATTAAAATTATCGTTTAATGTATCCTCAACGATGACCATCTATAAATATGTTTATGTTCCATGGTCAACCGACTGATAATAGACTGGAAGTAATGAAAGACACCTGAAAACCAGGGAATATAAGTCTGGGTAGTCTTGTCTCGCATGTAGATGCAATGGAAAGAAACTATCGTCATCGTCGCAAGTGACATCTGCAATACGTTTTGAATTGGACAAGACTCATCTGAGTTCTCTCTTATTTGGTTTTCAAATGCAAAAAGATGAATAACCTGAGAGCGGATGGTGTCTAGCGTTACTATGCAAGGAAGAGGACATGAAAAGGAAAAGATAAACAGTTGAAGACACGCCTGAAATTTCTTCATATACGCCTACTTATATCTATACATCCATGCATTCATATATACAGTAGTCCCATAGACTGAAAGCAGGTTTTTTTCTTTGAGAAAACTAGTAGTGAGACACGTTTGTCGACCATTCCCTCCTCTTGCTCACTCGAAGCGGAAGATGACAACCGATCCGAGTCAAGCGTCATCCAGTGATCGAATAAGTATGAGGTACACAGGTGAGTGTATATAAGCCAGTCAGGGGTGAGGTCAGAAGACTTCATGGGATCGCAAGTATTTTTCTTCGCTTTTTTTCACAGATTGCAACGTATACGCAACTCGTTGATCTTATCATAACTGTCAACTGAGAGCAAATCATATATTCAATGTGACTTTGTCAGGAATGAGTAATTGATTATGGCCTTGGGGGAAGCCATGGCTCAGTCATTTATATCACTAACATTTTTTCCAAAACGAAAGTTGGAATAACATGTTAGCAGAATCTGGCCTTATTCCTCCATAAAGAACACGATCTAGATATACAAAAATCATTTCACAAAACCTTTCTGGCATCAAACTGTCCATGAACCATGACAAAGATGGCTACAATTGAATAAAACTAATAGACATGAACTATTCTGACCTCTGACCACGATCATTTCGAAAAATTGTTGGCTAAAATTGTAAGCGGGTAGGAATCATGAAGAAGTTATGATAAATTCCAGATTCTTCAAGCTCATTCAATATTTTTCGGCTCAATTTTTCGTTCTCAGCAAACTAAGTGTGACAGTATTATCACACTTTTCATATCGATGGGCATTTTCGCTCATCAACCTGATGATACAAATACTTCAAATCATCCAGCAACTACATCGATTCAGAAGTACTTCTAAAGTACTCGAGAAGTACTTTTCAAATACTTCCCAAGTATTTCTTAAGTACTACTCAAATACTTCTTAAATACCTCTCAAGTACTTCTCGAGTACTTCTTGAGTAATGATGAAGAACATCATAACTACACAATATCCAATGACTCATCAAATTAGCTCACTTTCCTCAACCATCATCATGATTTAATTGAATTAGACTTTGAAGTTTGAACTCATAATAGTCCACACTCTGTTTCATATGAAAAATCTTGTACATGTGTTACAGAATAGTAACAATGCTTATCCCAGCTATCTATCTCTAACCAATATAATTATTGTAGATGCATCACTAGCAGATATAACCCAAGGTCAAGTCCCGATAAGCCTTCTTCATCAACACGTAGCTCACAAAGCGGACACATGGTTCTTCGGGCATTTGATCAAGATTCCTTATGACGATAATACGGGATGACAACAAATACATCCACATCAGAGATGACCAGAACCAGTATAGACCGTACGGTACATCGTGTCCTACAAATACCAGCTACATGTAGGATACACGATAGTGCACTAGTCCACTAGGTTATGTTCTCCACACCCATCATAGTCAAGCTCGTATCAATCCTATACTTTGGCGTAAAGCGTTCCAATCTCACGGTAAGCAATCTGCTTATACAGCTATTATGATGCTCATGTTCAGTTGCATCGCTGCTTCATATCTATACCCGACCCACATCCTGGATTATTCCCCATCAACAGAGCTCGACTTGCCCATCATAATCATCATCGATGCTGCGGGCGTCTCATCACTTCTATCAACGTTCTATGCATAATCTCTGTCCATACTTTGAAAAGAGATAGGTTATAATGAATGTATGATACACCTCACCCGTGGTCTCACCTGTGCACACACAAGATTCTCAAGAAAAGAAGAATATATGCACCAGCCTAGCATAACTATAAATTATTCTTCTTTCTTCACTGTACAGTGTGGTCTCAACACCGTGGGCACTTATGACACGTGTGCAGCTGATATGCACCAATGAAGAATATACGACATATTTATATGGAACGTGTGTGTAATGTGTACGTATGTATGTGTGTTGATATAATAAACCAAGAGCTCGAGTTAATACATCAAGAGGCCCGCAGACGAAGCATCACACACGAGTACTTATGTACACCTCATGTACACTCAGCACCTGCATGCATGCTGCACCATCAGACCATAACCTTGAACCTCAACCACCGCGCCACGGTCAGTGCCTTGATTATTTTTGCACTCTTGTCTGAATATAGACTCTCTCTCACTCTCTCCTTCGCCTTCGTTCTCATCAATATACTCCCTTCCTATATATACCTTTCGATTATATCGCTCGAATCGATCGGTTCTATCATGCACGCGCCTGCACATCACGAAGGTATTTCAGAGTATCTTCCACGTGTGTTTTGTCTTCTCTGGCCCAAAGGAATGTACATACTTCATACGAGGTATTTATCGTTTGGTAAGTATATGTACGAGTTACGATAGGAGCTTCATATATATGGGCGGGGTCAATGTCCGGGGTACACTCCTACAATTCTACATTATGTACCTACTCAGATGCCCCGCTATAATTGGGTTTAGTACGGCGTAGGTAATGTAACACAGGCCTATGTGATGATGGTGCAAGGATTCTTTCACCGCATCGACGCTCTATACAGCTGTTATCTATCCGGCATATCTCTTTGGCCCCATAGTGGCTCTTTATGTAGGTATTGTTTACTATGATTCGGTTGAGGTTAGGTCCGTGGGCCAGTTGTATGGAACGCTATTATGTGGATGTATGTACCAGAGAGGATAGCAGCGCTATCCATTTTCTTTTGGAGTCGAAGCGAGATTTATTGGCTCCCATACCTTGTGGAATTACTCACTCTTGGGAAATTGAATCCGCTTCGTTCTCTGGAATACTGTGTAGAATCAGTATAAGAATATAGGTTATTGGTATTGGTTTTGCGTCATTGATAGAGAAGACTATCTGGAATGGAATTTTAACATCTTTCAAAGGAATGGTTGACTGAGTTACTGGATTACCCTGTTTTTTTTTTTTTTTTTTTTTTTGCTTTAGACGAATTTTCTTTAGTGGGTATTCTGTATAAAGGTTCAGTTTGCCGAGACGCGAGCACTATTGAGAAATGCGGAAGTTCGAAATTGCCGTGGTAAAGTCTAGATCGTTGATTTTCACCATCAGCAGTGTTGTATTCTGTGGTGCCTTTCTTTCTTCTTTAGACTTTAGAGAATCCTTTTGAGAACTCAGGTGCGGCCAATGTTTCCGTTTCGAGAGCTAAATATACGTCAGAGTGCCCAATTACTTCTCGCAGTTTCCTTGATATGTATACATAAAGAGGCAGCAAGGCCTATACCGAGGAAGAAAGAGAGAGAGAGAGAGCGTTTATTCAACGAGCGTCGCGATAGTTGTCGTCGTTTGCGAGTCTAATTGGATACTTTGGGAGCTTGTTCTACATTCAAACGCTTTGAGCCTTGTTTCGACAAGAGACTCAACGCTAATCTCTGATAGATGTAGAATTGCGTTGATCGTTTGCTCATCGTATTGAAGTTCTTTTGATTTAGTGCTTAGCAAAATTAAGTCCTTTTTGTCGAACTTCTCATTAAATTTTTAAATCTCCTAGGTTTGGTTCAACTTTTTAGTCAAATTTTCTTGAGTTCCTACGATGAATGAAAGTTCAGAATATCCATCAAGAATATCCGGGATAAATAAAGGTGAACCAGAATCTTCTAATTTAGGTAAAAAAATCTCCTGGATTAGACCATGAAAAAGCGCATGATGAGATTCAAATCGTGCAATATCCATTCAAGAAACCTCTGTTGCACCACATCTTGAATGAGGAATTGGATATTGCTTTTCCATAAGTGCTATTTACAACAAGTTTCCGAGGGTCAAACATACTTCTATTTTTGCAATCTGGTCACTTTCCTAATCAATGGTATTCTATCAACCAACTGCCCAGTCTGATATGGCTAAGAAAAATATCTATTTCACTTTTCTAATTCTTCACATACTCAGGATCAGACTTCACAATCTTCCCCTTCTCAATACTCCATACATTATCATTGAAATGAGAAAAAATTCTCTCAAATGCTCACAAATGTAGTCAAAAAGAACAACGAGATGTTGTTAGACATCACACTCTCAAAAAGATCGGACTGAGCATCATGGAGATCAATGCCATGAAATCGCCTGACTGAAATGAATATTATCCATCTGAAAGAAATGAACAAATGCAATTCAAGAACTTGATGAATTTTTGTACTCTTTAGCAACAAAAATATACACTGTTTCATATACAATATTCAACAGTAGGCTGATATTACAATAGGTTCATGAACAAGTGTAAAAAGGCTTATCATAAAATCGTCGTGTTCAATAAGAAGGAATAGGTTAGCAGCGAATCGTAGAGTACGAGAGAGACAAATAATAATGAGAGAAGCGCGTGACGAAGAGAGTCCTAATCTCGGAGGCTTTTCCGCTCATTTCCTTTCGAGACGACTCCTCTCCTAAAATCAAACTCAACCACTCCCCAGGAGGAAATTGACAAGCAATTTCATTTCAACTCAGACTGGAAGTGATTATATTTCGATTATACATATGAGTTTTGTAACTAAGTGAAAACGTTACAATGAAAGATATAATTCAGTGAACGATAAAAATGTCTATTATGATGTCTGTAACGAGATCTGTAGGGTTGGTTTGATCATCCTTACACAGAAGAAATCGATACATAAGATATTTTTTATGTAAACTCGATGAATCCTCTATTCATCCAACTGTCATCAAAAAAGCATGAATGCACTCTTCTCAAGAATGGAAATGATTAATTTTGAATCGTCTGTCAGCGTTAAAAATTGTTTATCTTGAAATTTGAGAAATAAAATTCTAGGATATTAAAATGTCGAAGTACGTAGTTGACGTCCAATACACATCGTTAGTGATTGATAAACGACAATATTGTTTCAATAAGCAAAAAAATCTTGAGGAAGAGTTCCTACATCTAATAGAAAACATCACTGATGTGTCAGTTCCGGTTATAATTAACCGGCGACTCTAAAGAACATCCTTATGGAAGAATTTCTGAAAGCAATCCGTCTTGTGCCGCAATTATCATGTAGAACGGTCTCCTTTTTATGATGATTTCTTTTCATGGAACTTGTTTCTGCGGTACCACACAATCTTTCGTGCTCGCGCCAATCATCTATGGTATTGATACAATAGACTGACCAGACCATCAGTGTGCCGACAAAACTGACGTCACAGCACAATAGACTGACCAGACCATCAGTGTGCCGACAAAACTGACGTCACAGCAGTTCATGAACTACTAATACAGATTACGAATAGGACGCTTTTCTCTTGAAACATTTATATTTGATGCTTCAGGTTATAATACACACGAAGAACTTAACCTCCAAAGCAGATCATTTTTATAGCAAGCAATATTTTTCTAATTATCTTCTAAATATCATACAGCAACAGAAGAAATCCCAAGAAAAATACTTCACACTATACCACCAGATGAATCAATTCACATTGAGTATAATTGCTACCTGCTTTTACACAAAGCAATAATTGCAGTGCTGCCAACTAGTATGTTCACATCAATGCATTTGAGAGTTAACATTACTGCTCATTGCTCTTGCGATGTGTATAATAAATTGCTCGCAACATTAATATGCATGCTGTAAACTAAATACAGTACGTATGCCATTTGCTTCTTTGAAGATGCCAATATCATTACAGTACATATATATTTCAATGATGTGCCCTATTCAACAAGCGTAACCAAAGGTGCATCACACAAAGTTCATCACGTGATTTAGAAGCTCGATAATGAGTGAGCTGGTGCATCATCATCGTCACGCACGAGTACTATGTGTATCCTATATATATGGGCCATTTCGGAGCATTTCGACGAATGCCTGCACCAGGGGGGTCTGGAAAAAATCCGCAAAAATTTTTTTCTGTTAGTACTATGTTAATATAGTACAAAAAAATTTTTTTTGAATTTTTTCGAAGGCCCCCGTGGGCCCTAGGGCCCATAAAAGGCCTATTTTTGGCCCCTTTTTAGCCTATCTTGGGAGAATCATAGCTCCGACCTGGTTCAATTTTTTTCAACGTACTTGGGCGCATTTTCTTCGTCAAGACTAGTACTTTCAAGAAAAAAATTGTCCGCGACCAAAAATTCAGCCTAGCAACTTCTGCAAGCTATTTACTAAAGGCAGATTTTAGCGATTTTTAGGCCTTCTTCCAAGTGATCTAGCTCCTACTAGACATGTGATAATCGACTTTTGCAGGTAGTCATTTTAAAGGTCTTGAAAAAACCTACAATTTGACTACCTGCAAAAGTCGATTATCGTACTTTTTATAGGAGCTATAGCCGATACAAGTTGAGCAGTTTTGTAAAAACACCAAACTTTAAGCTCAATTTAAAAAAATCACTTTTTTTTTTTCGAGGTCTAACCTATGAGAAAATGTTCCTAAAAGCCCCAACTACCAACCCCAAAAATAATCTGAGTGGGATATTCAATTCTCGATTTTATTCAGCCAATTTAAAACACCTTTTTTTGACTTTTTGCTTAAAATGCCAACACAGGCATGGCTCGCATATGCTTCCATCTGAGTTTTTGTGCACCAATCTGGGTGGAATTACTCCCCAAAGTACACCCAAATATGTGTGAGAACTTCCGAAGGCGAGCCTCAAGCCAGAAGCGAGCTGGAGGTTCAATCCATCAGGTCCAAAATGGGCATTATTTCGTCTAATTTCGGGCAGGCGAGCGAGGGCTCGATTCCTCGTGTTTCTGCTCACAAACGAGACAAGTGGCTAAAATGGGGATTCAAACATGTTATTCCGACTCAAAATGACCATCTAAACACGATGCTGGGGTCGATTTAGCCCTAAATCATCGTCATTTTGCAGTAGAGGCGCAAAACCTGTGATTACGGAGTTTAACGCCGTTTGAGGATTGGATGATATCCTAGGCACGAATTGACCCCGGCATCGTGTTCAGATGGTCATTTTGAGTCGGAATAACATGTTTGAATCCCCATTTTAGCCACTTGTCTCGTTTGTGAGCAGAAACACGGGGAATCGAGCCCTCGCTCGCCTGCCCGAAATTAGACGAAATAATGCCCATTTTGGACCTGATGGATTGAACCTCCAGCTCGCTTCTGGCTTGAGGCTCGCCTTCGGAAGTTCTCACACATATTTGGGGGTACTTTGGGGAGTAATTCCACCCAGATTGGTGCACAAAAACTCAAATGGAAGCATATGCGAGCCATGCCTGTGTTGGCATTTTAAGCAAAAAGTCAAAAAAAGGTGTTTTAAATTGGCTGAATAAAATCGAGAATTGAATATCCCACTCAGATTATTTTTGGGGTTGGTAGTTGGGGCTTTTAGGAACATTTTCTCATAGGTTAGACCTCGAAAAAAAAAAAGTGATTTTTTTAAATTGAGCTTAAAGTTTGGTGTTTTTACAAAACTGCTCAACTTGTATCGGCTATAGCTCCTATAAAAAGTCGATTATCACATGTCTAGTAGGAGCTAGATCACTTGGAAGAAGGCCTAAAAATCGCTAAAATCTGCCTTTAGTAAATAGCTTGCAGAAGTTGCTAGGCTGAATTTTTGGTCGCGGACAATTTTTTTCTTGAAAGTACTAGTCTTGACAAAGAAAATGCGCCCAAGTACGTTGAAAAAAATTGAACCAGGTCGGAGCTATGATTCTCCCAAGATAGGCTAAAAAGGGGCCAAAAATAGGCCTTTTATGGGCCCTAGGGCCCACGGGGGCCTTCGAAAAAATTCAAAAAAAATTTTTTTGTACTATATTAACATAGTACTAACAGAAAAAAATTTTTGCGGATTTTTTCCAGACCCCCCTGGTGCAGGCATTTGTCGAAATGCTCCGAAATGGCCCATATACTCTCAAATAGAACACTCTTACAGACTATGTGTTTGCTCTTATAAGGAGATCATTAACTATCTCATAGTAGTGAAAGAGAAAATTTCAAGGTTAGAGTATAGGTTATGTTCTCATGAGGTGTGCTGCGGGAGATATAATAGGAGAAGTGATGTGAAGGATAGAAAAGAAGGCCTGCTTACTGATACTTAATACGTGCGCAAAATTGGACTTTCTGTATATAGAAGAGCTTCGGTGCGTGACTTGGTGCGTGTGTCTGATTGAGTGTCTGGTTCAATATTGCGTTTTGAGTGGATACGTAGGGAGCAGTTGGAAAGTAGATATACTGGGTTAAGTAAACTTGAAAGAATCTGCTTGCAAGAGTAAGCATGGTTTTTGCACTTTTTGATGGGGTTGCTTTTTTGTATTTTCGAGAATTGAGTTTCAGTGTAATGATACTGAACATAACAATCGTTAATACCAAGCATTAGTGTGGAAGAATATTAAAGGACAGAAAGCCAAAGTTTTGTGTGAATGATTCCATAGACATTTCTACGATTTTTAGAGATAGAAAATATTTCATGGTCTTAACTCTGTGGTTTCTGAGATAATGCAATATCTCCAAGCATGGTCATTCTAATAACGAATGACGAGAATGGAAATTTTGAAAAAGGTCATAAATTCAAAACTTGTACAAATTTAAAAACCATAATATGCAAGCATTCTATCAATGAATATGAACGAAAAATGCTAAATTAAACAATGAAAGAAAAACACTGTATACCCAATTATGTGAATCATATCCACAGATCTTTCGATAGTCATGGAGGATACAGGTAACTGATATCTGAATAGAATTGAAATAGTTATTATACGAGTCTTTGGAAAAAATGCTGGATGGAATTTCCTTATTGAATCGCAAAACTCATCCATTTGGCATATCTCAGTAAATGCATAATTGTATACCTATCCCTCGATATCCATCTCTCTTGCAAAAAAAATGACTCATGCATTGTGCATTCGGACTCGTCATCTCAATTACCACCTTGATCGTGACTCTCGATCTCAAGTTTAACGTGGTATTAATAGAATCAATATAACGCATGTCAGATGGTTCGTGCGGTCAAGATACGAGACATGTAATCATAATAGATGTAATGCACATTCGTGCATTTGGGCAATTCAATTTTTTAATAACTTCTCAGATAGAAATAAACATGGAACAAAAATCAATAGGGTATTAGAAAACTGAAATCGATATGCGTAAAATAATGTCTATTGGAGCAAGAATCAATAATTGACCTCAGATGGAGAGAATGAATGATGCCTATACTTATTGCAATGTACGACAAATAGTAGAAAAATAAATGGAAACATGTGCACGTGGGATCAGGAAATAGCCTAACCAGGTGCAGTAGAGCTGAATCGTGAGATGAAAAAAAAAAAACACTACGATATGGGAGTGCAAGGCTCGTTGCTATAATCTCGCTGCTCACGCTCAGGAGATTTCAGTCCAATGATACAAGATAATAACCTTGCCGCGCTGTTTCAATTTCACGAATTGTGGTTTCTTAGGGACCTCCCAGGGTTACACAGGGTACTCTCGAAATATACGAGGTTTATTTAAGTCAAAAGGCACGTTGGAAGAATCTTGCAATCATTTACATTCACATGGTCCACAATTTCCTCTCTTATTGTAACCTTCGCTTCCAAACAAGATTGAATTTATGTAATTAATCAAGTTACAAGAAGAAAAACAAATGATCATCTGAATTATTTTATCCTAATTCGAAAATTCCAGATCATTGTGTAGCTGCTTGATGAGAATTCGGATTTAGAATCATATCCTATCTTAAGAAAGTAACCTTGGTATATATAGAAAAGCCACCAATCAGATTTTGATCAAACTTAGCAGAGAGATGTATTTCGATGTCAACTGAACACAGTAGATATTTCACGAGCCTCGGTTACTCCTGAGTTAAACAATCAGCGTTAACATTTTTAGAGGTTAAGCACGGTATCTTATAGAGCATCGCGTTGACTGTTAATTTATAAAAGACTGACCGATCAGTTTTTGTCCTGATTACGCTCACTTGTAAATAATCACACAGAGAAGATGCTCGAACTTTTTTTCAAACTCGCGTTGGCTTCCATAGAAATTCTGATCAATTTTCAGCGTGAAGTCACGAATAAGTCACAAATAAGACAAATTCGCTGATGATCAGGAGTCGATGTTTCATAGTTCATGTGTCGAATGCTTATGCAAATTTATAAGTGGGTCTATTGGGATCTTTTGTTTTTCATGTTTTGTTTTGTCATATGTTTTGTTTGTCTTATGTGTTAATCAACATGGCAAATTCGTGATGTTTAACAATAGTCGACACATTTGACTACCACGGTACCGAGGTTACTCCCTTGATGTACACTCGGGAGCAACCTGAACTGTCCACACTTTGCTATTAGCCCTGAAGTGAAAACAGATCAGGTTGCTCCCTAGTCTACGTGAGTTGAAACTTTGATAACTGGAAGCAGAAAATGTACCAACGCCAAATTTCACTGGCAGAAAAATTCAGCAAAAGTAGATTTTCGCGAAAAAATACTCCCCCAAGTATGACAATCAATTTTTTTTCTATACTTTGCGGCATGGAAAATGTTTGCCTGACTATAAAAAATAACTGATGCGGGACGGCTTGGAATGAGTCAAATTCACTTCCATTGAGGAAAACTGAGTGAGTACATTTTTAGTCGAAATTGGGTGACAAAATGTACGTGCTCGCCATCCACACAAAAAGTGATCTTTCGGTTCTTGTAGCAGTAGAATTTGGTGCTTAATACCGTTAGATTTGATAAGTTTGCCGAAACCCAAACGAGCCCCCGCCCACCCCGTGGCGCTCCACACTCGTGAATGCCAGAAAAAAAGGGAAAACCACATATCGCACGGAACTAAAATTTCGACCCCTATTTCGATGATAAATTTTTTAGGCAATCCTGGATCGCAAGACTAACGATTGCGCCAAAAAAGCACCAACAAACACGTCGAATATGGCCTGTACGATTTTTTTCCCAAGCCTTTTAAGGGAAAGTACATGCAGGTACACATTATTTCGAAGTTTCCATAGAACTAATCATATACATCATGATCACCATGATTGCAGCATTTCAATAAGTAAAAAGTAAATATTAAACAAGAATCTGTCGTCACTGGAAAAAATCCTGGCAAATAATTCAACAAGTTTGTATTAAAATGTTTGCATGAGCTCGAATATTAGAAGTTGGTCTTCGACAAAATTCAAGACGGTTGTCTTGGAAATTCAATAATCCTGAAAGTCTTCAACATGCTTCGTTTACTTATAATTATTAAAAAATCGTTATTGAAGTCATAAACCTTCGTATTGGCTGTAGTCCCGGACAATATTCAAAAAGATTATATCGAACACTCAGTAAATTTCGTCTTAAATCCTTATTCAATACGAATTCTATTGAGAATTCAATACCATCGTATTGGAAAACGTTCTGGATTTCAATTTTTCTTTGCAGTGTAGATCCGTTTTCCATTTTTTAAGACACAGAGTCGATCTATACTATCGTCATGAAATTCCTCAATATATCTTTGTAAACTGGCAATAATGGCAAATTATGGAGTACTCTCATCACAGGAATACTTCTTTCCAAAATTGGATTTACGGAATACAATTCATCAACTGAATGATTCGATCGAGTAGCACAGCAAGGCAACTTAATGACTTATTCAGGATGATGCAGTTCGTGATCCAGCGTAATCCGCAAACTAGTTATCTCAATGACCTCACTGGATATACTCGGCGCGCTGTCTCATTTGATGCTGTTTGAGTTTACCAATGAGTAAATTGCCGTGGTCTTTCCGACAATTTACTCGTGCAACAAAGGAAACCCCCTTTAAACAGCCGAGGATCAGATCCAGAAAAAAGCTTCCACATCAAAATTACTGTCACGATCAAGAACAAAGTGAAAAAAAATCACAAATCCTACATACATAAAGCCATCTTTTTTAAATCACCATGATAAGTGTACATGATAAAACATTTTTTGACAAATAGAAATTTGCGCATCGTCCGTTGTCTTCCTGAAGAAGTATCCCATAATTGATAATTTTTTTTTAGACCACATCTACGTTTATTTGCAAACCATGAGGGAAATTCGAGTGATCAGGATTGTATTGCAGCAAAAGCTTGAAGAAGCCCAAGATAATCCTACGAGATTCGATTAAGAAAAGAGCAGCTTGCATAGAGAAGCAATAGTCTTTCTATACTATGGCCTGGCACGCGAGGGCATTACAAAGTATAGCATATAGCCGCAGTAATCGGTCAAAGCTCCAGAGAACCCAGTCCAAGCTCAAAGCGCTAATTCAGTTTCCAAGCCAATGGAGCAAAAATATTTCTACCCGTGCCAACTTCTCTACATTTCTACATGCACAATTCACCACACAGTTCTCCAATGGTTTTCATCGCCTGCAAAGGTATATGTATATCTATATGTTAACATTCAGTAGAACTGAGCTGCGCTTTTGTGAATCATTGTAATTCAATTTTAATCGTTTCGCTGAATTTCCGCTAGCCATTTCAAGTAGGAGTTGAGAGCCAAGCTTCGTTAACGAGGACTGAAGCAAACTTTTGGATAACAAGCTCTCGCGGATGAGTTGGCACTTTGAATGGAAATAAAATTGTTTTGAACAGAATGTTTATTGATTGGATTTCTAAAGGAATCATTTGAAATGCATCACCGAAGGTATATCAATTGAATTGTGGATAGAGGAAAAATATGCAACAATTTTAGGTTCCGCAGGTCTTTTTAGGGTCATATTTGGGATTTTCTTTGAAAAAGAATGAGACGGATCGGGATTCAAGATGATTGATCAGAATCAGAATCTGATGAATATTTTCATGATTCTTTAAAAAAAAATGACATCGTAATCGTGCAGCCAGCATGAAAGGCCTCATTCGCGATCTGGTGCACCTAGGATTTGGATCTGAAGTTGAGTTTGAGTTAAAAATACCAATCAAAAGTTGATGGGCTCGTCTTCTTTGTTTTTTGATCAAAATCTCAACGAAATAATTTGAAAAACTGGAAATTCTCCATAGCAAAAATATGCATACAACCAGTATGATAGTCAACAGATTTTTTGAATTCCATCAACAGTGAGCCACGGAAATAGAGAAAATTAATCCAAGCCGAACAGAGTCACGGGCATTCAGACTATATATTCTTTGACCAAAGGGGAAGAGTAATGATTAGGCTCAACTATGATACATGCTTTATAAAAATCAATGTGAAACTGTGAAAGAAAACTCTTCAATGAAAAATCATTGATCAGAACGTCGAATTTTGAAGAGATCTCTAGATTCTTTGAGCCTACCAGTCTAAGTACTGAATGGAATAACTATTTTTCGAGAATGTGAGTCTTAGAAGTAAAATGCAATCACTGAAATTCTTTAGACATTCCTACTTTCGACCGCATTAATTCAACTGAAGCTCTCAGTAGACTGCAATCTTTCGTCAATTCTAACTTACTACTAAAATTGATAAGAAAGTCAGAAAGTCAAAGAGTATACTGAGCTTCAAGTATATATGTTCCTGATCTTGTTCCAATATCATTCGAAAAATTGCGAATCTTTTCGATCATCAAAAAGCAGCAAAATTGTCATTGAACAAAATAAGTTGGTCTGAGTATGCAGTAGATATCCATTACAGATATCTTAGGCGAAATGATGATAGATATTTTCAATGATGAATATTAATACTAAACTTGAAATCAAAGCCATCGATGGAGATGGTTATTACTTTAGAGTAGCTGCCTCATGCGTCAATCTTGAATATGTAATGGGATCCATAGAATATGAACGGGGGGGGGCCTCCCTTACGGGAAGTCAACTCTCTCAATCTGTAAATCAATATCGGTCGCGGTGATTAGTTTCAAAAGTGACTGCACTCAAGCCGAACATGAATATGTAATTGGGTGTTCCTGATGTAGTTATCTATTGAGGGAATTTTAAGATTTTGAAGGAAAACGATCCTTTCTAAGAAAATTGTAGAAAACCCCCATAGGGTATTCTGTTTCCGTTGGAATTCTGATTGAACCTGCACTTTTCTACAATTGTGATTCATAAACGAATGAATAAATGATAGCTGTCTGCACCAGATGACGAGATCTCCAACACGTAAATCAAGATTCTGGCACGATCCAGAATATTTCTTTGAATGATGCGGCAATCCGAATGCTTCCCCTGAAGTAGATAATAACTCAGAATGTGACCAAAAGCTTTATAACCTGGTCCCAAAGTTGGTCCTGCAATCATAGAATTGAAATATTTGCCAGATGTGGGGTCCATACTGTAATACCCTCAGGGGTGAACGACTCCATACTTTGGTAATGCATCTTCAGCTTACAGAGAAAGAGGGAGAAAGATCGGGCACAAACGTGAGACGTAATTATGCCGGCGGGAGCGGCCATTGAAGCAAAACTGATGCTGCTCTTCTCTTGCTTTTTTGCGATATCTGTGAGTCCACGATACACAACCGATATACCTATATATGGTAAATCGTGTCTCGTCTCTGAGGCAAACCACGCGCGTGCAATGTGGGGCTTGTATATTGGCTTCTGAGAAGCGATGCCCAGCGAAACAGACTTCTCGATTCCCCCGTGTTGAGATGTTCCTCTCCCCATATCACCTATATAGAGTCTACCCTTTTCTTCCTCCAAACCAAACTGGACTCCTATCCTCTTTCTTTGCTCCTCTACCTTCTACAGTCTTCTCGGCATGAATTAGGTATTATTAAGGAGGGCTTACCTTGCCCGAAGGTTGCCATGATGCATAGAAAGTACAAAAATTGATCTGCCTTGATATTTGTGAACTCTTTTATCGATTCGATTCGCAAGAGAATTTGTGCAGATATACTCGATGATATACTAGAATTATTCTTCTATGATTTGGATTCAGCAAAATTTGGATGAAAGCAAGAATCATAAAATTAAAATGTTTAGGCTGGTTTCGTTCGGAATCGACTCACATACGATGAATTTTCACAGTGAGGTGTCACAATCACATACAGAAATGCACATTGATATGTAGCCATAAAAACAATAAATGATACATGTTTAGAATGTGACGGAGAATACCATTCAAAAACTCTATGGGCAAATGCAAAGCTAAGCATCTTGGCGAGCTTATCGGCTTTTCCCATGAAAATTCTAGTAATTTGGTAGCTTCTTTCAGAATCACGCCAAACTGACAAGCTTCCATTTTCAAATGAAATTTCTAACAAAACTCAATATTCCAACAGTCTTCACAGTGAGTTAGGTCGCACACTTTTAATGGTTTCTTTCCATATATTGCATGATGGTTTGATATATCTGATATTATATTTGATATAATTGCATTGATCATGGATACTGGAACATAACGTGGGAATCGAAACCTTCTCTAAAGTCATCATTTTCTTGCTCTATGCTAGTGACAATTTTGAAAATCCCTCTCAGATTCTTTACAGTACTGACAAAGATTTCAAAGTGAATTTCTACATTACTTCCAAGGAGACAGGAAAACTTGAATTCTTCTATAAGATTTTTTCATCGAGATAATCAAGGAACTTGACATATTTCAAGTTAACCGAATGAGCAAAGATACGCCATAGTCAATTTTAATGGATTTGAAACAATTTACTTTAATTGGCCTTGAAGATGGAATAATTTTTGGAATTTTGTCAAATTATTCCATAATTGAGGATTCTTTCTGTCCGGGCTTTAGTCTCCGCAATAGATCTCTGATGTCATCACGATGTTCCATCTAGTGTACATTTTTATGAACATTATGAAGAAGTCCAATAACGCTCTAATGTTTTTTTGTAGTGAGGTAACGGCGAGAAACTTGTGATATCAATTCCAATCAGAAAAAATTAGTCAATTGACCACTTCTTCCTGTGATGACGTGAGTAACCCGGTTGTGAATAGTTGTGATCGCAATTGTCGTAGTAATAAAATTGACATAATTTTTCATCCAAGTCTGGAAAAACTGTGATGATGGTTCGCGATGTTCACTCAAAAATTAGATACTGTGATGGACACTCTTTACGACTAATTTTCTTACACTAAAAAACATGCAATGAAGCCTTTCGATGCCTACTCCGAGATCCAATGTTAGGATTTAATTTCATATTAGTTCAGGGGAACCTGTGGCGTCTCGCAGGTATTGCCGTGAAAGTAGGTTGTGGGGACATTTTGTCATAGCAAACGATCAGGTTATTGAAACAAATGATGCGATGGAGTGTCCATCACACTATCTGATTCTTGAGTGAACATCACGAGAGGCCATGACAGGTTTTCCAGACTAGAAGTCATAACAGTTTTCCATCTCACCATGCGTCTCGGTCTCAATAACCTGATCTTCTGACACAACAAAATATCTTCACAACTTACTTTCACGACAATACCTGCGAGACGGCACAGGTTTTCCTTAACTAAGGTGAAAATTCATTACAATATTGGATCGCGAAGTAGACATCACGAGTCTTTATCACAGGTATTCCAATGTAAAACGATGAATTGTGTGACAAGTAACCATCCCAACATCTGATTCCTGATTTAGCAACACGAGATGACATCACAGTTTTTCCAGTCTTTGTGGAAAACTCATGACTATTTCCCAGCACAACATTTATTGCGGTCACAACTATCCACAATGGGTTCTCTTCGTCATCAAGGGAGGAAGTGATCAATTTAACTCAATCTCCTTATCGAAATTGACATCACGAATTTCTCGCCATGACTTAGCCACTACACAAAAACAATACAGCGTTATTGGACTTCATCACAATGTTCATGACAATATTCATGATCGTGGTGAACATTCTGATGTTCATCACAAGATTTTTTTCAATGAGGGGCGACGCAACCGAATAACTATTTGCCATGGATATTTCAACACATTTCTCTTTTCTGTGATCGTAACAATCAAGTTACGATTGTACTCAGCTACAGACTAGATCCAGATTAGACAAAAGTCAACGCAGCAAACCCAGTTTGGACAAAACATTTAGAAAATTCAGCCGTTTATTTTGAATGGTGATTTTAATAAACGAAGCTAAAAGCTCTGTAGTTTCGTCAACAAGTACATGGTAACTTTCTTCACGATTTTGGGGTTTCAGAGAATCAACTGAAAATCTAGAAAAACAGTTATCCCACGAAAATTAAGTAGCCACTAAAATGCGTTTCATGCCATGAATAATAATGTAATGTTTGGTCGAATATTGAATGTCTCGTTTGATGAGATTTTATCTGTTTTGATAGAGGAAGCTCAAAACACTTGGGAAAAACACGAGTCAGAATTGACAAATACAGCAAATATTTACAAATCCTTCAATGATTGAGGGGGAAAATTATATCATTGCCCAAATCAATGAAAGCAGTTGAAATAATCAAACTATTACAAATTTCACGCATTTCTTGCATAAATTCATAAACGTGAATATCAAGATTCATCTCCAGACTGCGACTCGTCAGTGATACGGGAATAGCCATCTAAGCTCACGACGTCTATATTATGCGAAGGTCAGGAATCACTAGCACACCTTTCTCCTCCTCCCAGACTTGTACCGACTCCTCGTTTGCTTTACCATCATGTAGCCATATAATATCCGACATTCTGATGGAGTCTGGACCCACAACGATCATAAGGAGCGCCACACCACACCATTACAACACTGTGACTTTGTAGCGTATATAGCCTATAAGTCGCTGACACAGCCACAAAGTATACGAAAGTGCTTAGAATTTTGCAATCGCAATTCTGCGAAAAGCAACAACATCGTATTCAGGTAATACACGGGGTGACGTATAACCAAGAAGACAAGACAACGGGTTTGAAAATTCATTCAAGCGGCTTCGTTTGCGCACGTGTAGGGAGATGGCTTTGCATAAGTCTTAACTGTACGGAGCATGAATCATGATTGGAATGTTTTTGAATGGCCAGTTTCGTGGTCAAGGACATATCCGCCTCATTTTCTCACAACTGTTTCGAATTTGGAACTTATCTTACTTTAATGGGGTATATGGGAACTACTCCCAAGATGCTTCCATCAAAACATACAGAAAGGCTGTAGTTCAAAACTTAAATTGTAGCACCGTTCGTAAAGTATTATGATAACTTTATTTCTTCGAGTCTGTGGTAAGGATCCGCAATGCGATCCCTCATGAATTATTGGTGCTCTGTGAAGTTCAAGAGAAATACCCACGTAGTAAGATTCCAAAGTTGTAACGCAGACTCCACACTGAGGCCACACATGAAAACTTACAAACTACCACTCACCAAAGTTTTCCAAAGGAATTCATGGGTTTTTTCGTTGCTACAAGCATGGAATCCGAAGTGCATCCTTGGAATCTTACGACATGGGTTGTCCTATAAACTTTTCAAAGATTCTTCAAGAAATCCACGATACGTGTTTATTTATATCCTGTCTGATTGACATGAACCTCGACATGGACAAAGAAACACCCCGTGCGTGAGAGGGGCCTACCAGATGCACGACTCCTTGAAAACTATGACAAAGGATAACAAAGATCATGCAATGGCTCACCGTGTACTATTCAGCTGTGGCTCACGATGAACCCTATAATTTCACTGATCCAGCAGTCCAAATCTTCCTACATCAGGTGTATTGGTCCATGGAATGATCATTTTGGGATACCTTGGACTCGGTACACAAAATCCAAATATCAAATTGCAGCAATAGTAATGTTGACATAGAGTAAAAACAGCAACAATGCAGCAAACGAAGAGAAGGTATCGATGAAGGTATTAGAATTTACATCTGATGTAAAGGATGGCTTTATTCATGCATGCTAGTGGCAGTAAATGCACCGGCTGATGCAGATATCCTTTCACATGGCGCTCCCGCATCAAACACACCACGCACCCTATTCATGAATGCAGCAGGTGGGTACAACAGCCAGAGAGCTATTTCCAAGGCCACGATTTATACCCAATAATTCACACAGGTATCGAAGAATCCAACACACCAGAAACACTTGCACAAACACCTGATACACCACACAATTCTCAAATTTTGGTATGATACACACACAACCAAGAAGTTAATTTTTCAAGATTTTCTTCTAAACTTCTTGGTCACAAATTATTCCACTAAACACTTGAACCTCTCGAATAAGAGACGCGCATACCTCGTGGCGTGGGCAACCGATGATGAAGAGATACACGACGTTCGTAGCCCGGCGGTGGACGCGCGTCGAATGAAATGTTGTTGGATGGTATGTTGCAGGCGGCGCCTCCATCAAAGCACCACAGCACCGGATCCCGCGCGCGCAGCTGTACAGCTCAGTCCTTTGCGCAGTTGCGAAGGAAAGGGGAGTGGGAATTGTTGGTTATAGGTGGGAGGAAAGGATCAGCTCCTTTCTTCGCGAGGATAATATGTCCTATATGAACGTATAAATGCATTCAAAAGTATATGATCCTTGGTTTCATCTGATCTGAGGTCTAGTGTAATATTTATCATGTTGGCATCACAATGTGTGACCGAATGTCCTTTCTTGGACTAATTGTGGTCTGGACATTGTTTGTGAGTGAGATACGATATATCAAAATCCAATTTTTTGATTCTAAGACCCCTTGGGGCAATCATATGGAGCAGGAGTCGAATGACCTCAAACCCTTACACATTATAGATACATAGGGATCAACCCTCATAAACAGAGTTTCCGTCCACACTACTCGTGGCTTGCGCGCGTACATGTCAAAATGTTTAAACATGCACTATTGAGTGAAAAAATACGTCTTAAGGTAAATATACGAAACATGTCCCCTGTACCCAACATGCCCCCATATGTCGAGCTCAGGAATGGCAAGAGGAATGGGCACTCGTTGACCTCACCACAAAGAATTTTCAGGTTTATTATTTTATAGAATATGAGAAAATAAGTGGCTTAAACTGGCTCAAAATGATTTCTTGATTCCTACGTGTCCCGGAGAATTTGAAGTGAGTTTTTTATTCTCTTGTTTCTGCACATTTGAGAATACTCCATTTTATGGCAATCCTATGAATAAAATACGGAGACCGTTTGGGAAAAATGATGATCAACATAGGAGTGTACCCAACATGTCCCCATATGATTATCTCGGAAAGGGTTGCAGTATGGCATTTTTCACCCATCAGAACGTGTTCAACGCGTCAAAATAATTGGTAATAGTGATTTGGATAGATTGAAAAGCATTAGATGAGGCTGCACGGGAATGGAAACGATTATATGCATGGTCCATCACCGATATCCATTGTTTTAAAGGTTGGGAGTATGTTGGGTACACCCTCTCGCGAACTCGCAAAAAATCACTTTCTGGGAAAAATTTTAAGATATCCCAACTCTGGTAGGTCAAAATTTGACTCACCTCAGCTCTCTTTTAAGGTCGTGAAACAAGCTTTAAAATGAGACAGAGTGCGTTGGAAATATTTAAGTAAACAAAACTATTGGCTAAATGGCTTCAGGGTGTCTATCAGAATCTTTGCAAGGCAAAGAAGGACTTTCTAAGGACTTTTGAAGGACCGAAACCGGACAATGTAAGGACTTGGTTTTGTGAGCTACATGCTCATCGAGCACCCAAATACCATTCTTAAATCAACTAATAACTATAATTTTTTATGTAATAACTAAATTTGTAAGTGTCCTCACAATAGTTGAAAAATGAAAGATCCTGAGATTTCATCCTCAGAGTATCTTTTTGCTGTGACGATGAATTTTTTAAATACAGCAATTACTGTCCAAGTTATACCGAGTTTTTTTTAAACCTCTGTCAATGCTCACGATGGGATCGGGTACAGATCGGTATGCAACTAGCGACTCTTCGTCGAGGGTTTTACCAAAAAACTCATTGTATCCTAAACTTGAAAAGTTCTTTTGGGCCACTGCATTGCTATGAGAGAAGATTTTGCTCATATAATTGCTGAGCTAGTGCGTGCGATCTATTTTTTTATGTAAGGTAAGTGTACCCAACTTGCCTCTGTACCCAACTTGCCCCCATATGCCGATCTCGGGAATTGGCACACCTAGGCCTCCCGGCAAATTTTTTTTACGTTTGTTATGTTGAAATATGAGAAAGTAAGTAGTTTGCATCGACCCCGAATCATTTCTGCATTCTCCAAAAAATCTAAAGTGATTTTTCTATTTTTCGTGATTGCTTAGCTAAGAAAGCACCGAGGGAATCGCCTTCAGTAAAACTAGTGCCAAATTTTTTGAGTTCAACCAATCTTAACGTACCTTAGCGCATTCGATTCCTTGTTTCAAGACCTTCAAAATCCATTCTTTAAAACTGCAAAATTTGGATATGGAGCTGTTTTATGTGCAAAACACGGAGACGATTTGTAAACAAGGATGCCAACATCGGAGTGTACCTAACATGCCCTCATATGTTTATCTCGAAAGGGCGTGCAGAACGACTTTTTTTACCACTCAGAACGTGTTTAGCACGTCAAAATGGGTCAGAAATAGTGTTTCGAATCACCGAAAAGCTTCAAATGTGCGTGCGCGGCGATAAAAACACTTTATCGACGATTTCCGTCATCTATTTCGTTAGAATTGAGACAGTTCGGCTTCAATTGATCAAAATTGGACGTAGTTTAGTGCATTTTGAAGGTCTTTAAACAAGCTTCAAAATGATCTAAAGCACGTTGAAAATCGTTGAAGTAAACGAAAGTTATTAAGAAAAAGGCTTAATGGGGGCAAGTTGGGTACACACTTTTGTAAGCTTTCAAAAATCACCTTTTGGGAGAATTAAAACAGTTTTGCTCCAGTTGGTTCAAATTGAATGTACCTTGACTTATCTTGAAGGTCTTAAGACAAGCTTTAAAATGAGCTAAGGTACGTTGGAAAATATGGAGATGGGCCAAAGTTATTAAGAAAATGGCTTAATGGGGGCAAGTTGGGTACACTTACCTTATATAATCGAACTCGCGAGCAAATCGAGTAAGATGTATGAAAACGCTCATTCTGCGTATTGAATTCTTTCAATCCCTCATGAACCACTCCCCCCGCAAGACCTTTCTCGAAATTTCCACCAAGATGGTCGGGACCAATTTCTAAATTTCTACACTCGTTCAGAAAAATCTCTAGTAGTATATGGAAAATCCACGAGCGTGCTGGCACTGATGACATCTTTTTTTCTTATTTCTCAATTACTTTGAGAAGTTATTCTGCAAGACATTCTATTGCTTGCTTCCGAATTCCAAATTAGTAAGGACCTAGCCATGCAAATAAGGACTTTCTAAGGACATAAGGACTTTTCAAATCAAATAAGGACATTCTAAGGACTAGAAGGACTGGAAGGACCGGTAGACACCCTGGGCTTGAGGGGGGAGGGGAGCATTTTGGGCGCACTCGCCTTAGTTTTATCACATTCAATTCCTTTTCTGTGTAAATTTGAGCGGTCTAGAGTATTTTTACTCTCATACATTTTGAAGAGGAATCATAATACCTCTGTGCCGATCATGTATGTCGTTGCATTATTTTCGAGGAAAAAGACCCCAATCAAGGGTTAATCCTTAAGTCTAGAATGTGTTGGATGTTGACGTCCCTCGATTTCTACTCTATAGAAAATCATGAACCATATATGGTTTCTTCGAAAAGTCTTGGAATCACAAAAAATTGGATTTTTCATGTCGTACCTTACTCACTCACCCATTGAGTGAACGGTGTGTACACTGTCTACTTTTTGTGGGAGAGTGACCCCTTCAGTCTTCCGTAAATATGTGTAAAAACTTTCGGAGGCGAGCCTTGAGCCTGAATGTGATCTGGAGGTTCTGGTAAAAATGGGTATTAGATCTATTTTTGTTCAGGCGAACGTGAGGGGGATTTAACTCATTCTTGTTCACGGATGAGATGAGTGGCTGCAATAGGAATGCAAAAAGTAATATGCACCTCGTGCGACAATTGCGGCACTAGGGTACACAATCTACTATTGAATCCCTATTTCAGCTGCTCATCTCATTTGTGAGCCAGATTGAATTAAATCCCCCTCACGCTCACCTGTGCCCAAATAAACGAAATAATGTCCATTTCCAACCCGAAAATAGAACCTCCAGCTCACATCTAACTCGAGGCTCGCCCCTGGGAGTTATTTTATACTGAGAGGTACTGTAAGTATCGGATTTAATAAGATAGAATTAAATACGGACGACAAATAATATTATACGCACCGATCGTGCGTATAATATTATTTTTATCAACACTGAAACACCGGTCCGGTGATACCCTTGGCAATCTACTTACGATTTGCAGTCCATCCGCATCTAGCTTCTACCTCCATGAAATTGAGATAACCGAGGATTATTGTACCATGCACTAATTATAGTGGTGCAACCTACTTCTATCTACCACACTTTTGATGATTGAAAGCAATGGAGAGCAGATATAAAATCTATATAAGAGCTGAATGCGATACATGCGAAAATATCGTCTAAAATAAGCGATAAGATATTGTATGCGTGTTTTTGCTATTGTAAGCTCAAAACTTGATGGATTTTGATGAGGCAAAGCTTATTTCCTTAGGTAATTGTCCTTTCTAAGTGATTGAATGATTATTGGATCGAAATAAATCGGTTTGATGGCCTATTCAATGAATTACGCTCATAAAATATATATTTTTATATCTCAATGTTGCAATAGATCGACGCCCCTAACTTTCGATCTATGTGGTAGTAGGAATCTCATAGCAATGCAAATTATCACAGAAAAAGTGTTTCTATGTGTAGAAAAAATCATCTGAGCGATAATTTGCAATTTTATCAAAAAAATCATATATTGAAATATTCGGAAAATTTTCGATTCTCATAAAATGTATATTCATATATATTCTGGGATTATGGGTGCATAGACATAATAAAAGGTTAGATATGGAGGTAAAAATGGCAAAGCCGGATATTATCAGTTCTGTAATCATAATACTTGATTTTTACTTGAAAATTATTGAAAATTGCTTCTAAACAACTCAAATCCCACAGTGCGAGACTGCGTACATATGATTTTGCTGAGAAGGAGCAATATTCCGTTTTCTTGGATACTGCTTGGCTATTTTAGTGGTACGGTTGAAATCGCCTTGCATTACCTCTATTGATCTGTATATTCTGTGAATTCCAAAAGTAAAGGAAAGATTATCTATGGGCTGTATTGATGGAATATCAGTCCCTTGCTGTTTGAAATGGATTGACTCTATAATTTATTTATATTGACTTAAAATCTAGAATTTGGAATTTACTTTGAAAATTGTTACCACGATGCAACCCTGATTGAACTTGGATTGCTAAAAGATTTGTGCACCTGAGCCCTTTTGGTAGCGCTGCCGGTCACCTTGGTAATGGCTTTTCTGAGAAGGAAAGGCTGGCTGAAAATTCTCTTGTACTGAAAAAAAAGACTTTATCGAGACCTTTATCTTGGCTCGTCAAATTGACTTGGCGCACAGAATTTACAGCCTGGCTCGTGTTCAACTTTGGGCGGCGGGCCAGGTGCATTCCCACCCTCGCGAGTTGATACCCATTATCTTGCCCAGACTTCACTATCCAGCGTGGACACGCGTAAGTCTGGGCCGCGGCACTTATCACATATTCACCCCGGGAACCAGGGTGAATTTCCACTTACACTTTTCTTTGGCACATTTTTCACTTTACTTACATTTTGAGTTAATTATCCAATTCGTGAATAATTGGTGAAATGGAGGTGTTCGTGAAGACGCGAGAACCTGGTGCGGCAAAAGTAGCTCAGGGCAGCTTGGCTGCTTGGTGACCCTCTAGTATGGCTGCTCTGCGGTAATATATATATGTGATCCTCTGGACCTCCCAGTGTAGCTCGGCCGGATGGCAAATTGGAGCTGGCTTGGTGTGAACGATAACTTCAGAAGGAGTCCCACTTGACCCATATATTTCGGCGGCTTAAGAACTGAGCGGCTTGTCATAAAAGCGATATACACATGTAAATAATTAGTATTGCTCATGCGTGACTCTAACTCAAGGAAGATTTGTGCCTGCGTGTGAAATGTATGAATGTATGCGGGAAAAGCTCCAAAGAAGGGGCATCGACAGACTATAGCAATCCTCTACATTGCGACGAGAAACCCCATGCGTGCGATAAGCAAAAATAAAATTATAAAATGCAGCATAGTCAAGCTAACGATTAGTTACACCAATGTTTTATGAGATTAGTAATTGATGAGGTGATATATGATGTGTGGCTTTACTTACATGGTTGATCTGCACCAATGCTCTGGAGGGCGAGTAACTTTCCTTACGAATAAAAGATTTTGATTTTAGCGGGAATTCATACCTTACAGTACTTTGGGGAGTAATTCCATGCAGATTCGTGCACATTTGTTCAGAGAGAAACATATGCGAGCCATAGCTGTGAGATCATTTTCAGCAAAAAGTCCAAATAGGGTGTCTCCAGATTATTGTTTTAATTGGTAGTATTTGTATTTTTTCACATTCGATCAGGTTTGAGATCGATGGAAAAGAAACAATCCTTCATGTTGAGCTCAAAGTTTGGCATTTTTACGAGACTGATGCTCGAGTTGTAACGACTGTCGCTCCTATGAAAATTCCGATGATCGACTTTCATCAGTGGTTAAATTATAAGTTTTCCCAAGACCTTCAAAATTACTACTGGTAAAGATAGATTATCATTCTTTTAGTAGGAGCTAGATTACTTCAAATCAGACCCAAGAATTGATGAAATGTGCTCTCAGTAAATAGCTCCTGGAACTTGCTAGGCTCAATTATCGGCCTTGAACAATTCTTTCCTCGAAGGCACGAGCCTTACCAGAAAATGCATTCATGAACGACCAAAAAATTTGAGTGCAGTCGGAGCTTTAATCTTCTGAAAATAGGTCATGAGGGGGCCTAAAATGAATTTTTCAAGGGCTCTAGGGTCCACGGAGGCCTTCGAAAACATTGAAATAAAATTTGTTCAATGCTAATGTAGTATATTGATAGGAAAATTTTTTGAGAGTATTCCCAGATCCCCCTGGTGCAAGAATTCAGTGAAATGCTCTAAAATGGCCCATATACACTATGTAAAAATTCTTGGAGATTTGGAGAGGTCGCTAGAAGTTCCTTGAAGCTCTTCATTGGAATCCCTAGAAGAGGAGAAATTCCTGGAGGAATATCTCGATCGTTCATTCAGAATTTGAGAGAGAAATCTCCATTCATTTTATGACTTAACGTCGTGGGTTGATGCCCTCATCGGCTACAGAAAAAATTCCTAGTAGTTTGATCTTTGAGAAACGTTGTCTAAAGAGAAAGTCTTTCTATGATAATCAAGTTTTGATAATGAACAATTGCATCCAAAATTTTAATTCTAAAGTTCTATGTGAATTTCGATACAATTCGGGAGCATAAAAAAGTTCTTGATGGGAAACCCAAAAAAATTCCAAAGAAATAGTATATTATGACACTGCACGTAGATGGGTAGTTTTGTACGAAGGACTGTTTATGGCACGAGCGAAGCGAGTGCTATAAGTCCTCCGCAACAAAAATACCCATCTGCACGCAGTCTCATAAGATAATTTATGGCACGAGAATCCAAAAATCATGTTCAAAGTTGCGATTTTTAGGTTAGAGTGCTATAAATCATATTTTATGATGCAAAAAAATGTGTCTCATCAATTTTTGTTCCTGGAGCTCAGAATCTCATTTTAATCACCTTTCTCAAGCAAACCGCACAAGGCTAAAACTCCTCCTCTTTGATTAAAAATCACATATTCGCTCCAAACGTTTTTTCTCATGGCAAATGAGGGTGTGAAATGATCACTCTTTCGTTCTTTAGATGGTAACTAGAGTTTTTTAATAATACCAATGATTTGACCTTAATTATATGAGCGAGCCAAGTTTACGTGAATTTGGGAGGCTTGTCAAATAGACTAGAAATATCGGATTGTAACCTACGGTGTTGCATTTTCATGGTAATTGATCCAACTTTTCAATGAGGTATTGATCAAAGCTCCAAAACCGGTCCCTTCCACTCTGTGTATGAAAGTTTAGCCCAATCGATTCATGAATATAGGTATTGGACACACTTGTCGGGTTGCCGTCAAACAGGCGTTTTTTCTTTCAAGACGGCCGCCTTGGGGTATAGATTTAGCACTGAGTGCATAGGGCCGTGTTCATTGTATTGAGTTTCTACCTATCCCCGGTCATCAAATGCCCACCGGACGCAATAATGAGTAGACCAGATTCAAGCATAAATGCCCTATGCCAGACTGAATGAGTTTAGCCGTGAATAATACAAAAGCCCTAACCCTACCAATGCTAAATCTAGATCCAATCGTAGCCATCTTACGCCTGTATGCAGGCAACCCGCCAACCATATCCAATCCCTATAGTGGGCCAAAAGTTTTTTCTATTGCCCAAAAGATCCCAAGAAAAAAATGATGCTTTCAACATTCTCCATACTAGATCAGTCATGAACAATCATTTGAGCGACCGCTAGGGTATAATGAGATTCAAATTCTAGTTTTTTTGTGAGCGGAATATTAACGAGTCGTGAGAATTACCGATATACCCTATCCACCAAGTATTGTAAACAATTCAGCCACGCAGAACTATTGGTAGATTTTCGGGAGTAATCTTCTTTACCACGCAAGTTGAGTTCGGAGATTATACAATACTTGCAAAGGGAATGTATGTAACCTTGGACGACGAAATTATTTCATTCTTTCCACGATTGTAACTAAAAATGAATGTTAATGCCAAGATATGAGTTCGAAATTTCGGTGGAAAATTGTGCAAGTCCAGCATTGACCATAGACCATGTGAGCGTCAAAGGTATAAGTTGATAAATACAGTCCTCAACTTTTTCTACATTAGTTCTCCTTCAAAATTCACGAAGGAATTCATAAAAATATCTAAGTAGTTGCTTTTCACGCGAAGAACTTGAATTAAGGCTTGAAGTCAAGTTCATAAAATAAGATGTAGGGTGCACTAATTCTCTATTAGTGATGGATACAAAAACATGCTTTCTCGACTGACACACGGAATTAACGTTTTCTATCGAGCGAGGACGGATGAAATAAATTTCTTCTTCGCACTCAAGTGGCCTGTGAACTTGGTTCTCTCTCCACTGCCGAGTGGTGGAATAAAAAATTCGATTTCCGCGTGTCAATCGATAAAAACCCTTACGTAGCTCGTATGGGAAACGCTTTTCTTAAGAAACCTCGTACTGGACATCAATGAAGCACTCGTTCAGTGAAGGAAAAGCCTTTTCCCCAACTCAGTATATAATAAATATGCATGGAATTATAGAAGAATCATTGGAACATTGATCATTGAAATAGATTATGTTATATGCTTCTGATGCCCACGAAATTGACCACAGGTGAACACCAGGTGCTACTCGTACAGAGCTACTGATTTTTGCCCGATGTATCTGACCATCCTCATTGATATATTTCTTCACGGCTATGCTCTCCCTTCTTTACGAATGAAAGCTTCACTCGTGCCTTCAACTTTTAAGATAAATAACATAGAAGTATATTTCTAAAAAGTTTTGTGAAAGTACAAAAAAATCATCGAGCTTACAAATAATCGATGAACTATTTTCGACGATTAATAATGACAACTGTTCTCCAAATTTTTTCTTACCATCATCAAATGACCGAAGACTTGCCCATTTGATCCCATGAAAACGCATCTTATGATAATGGCATACTTGATGGTGCATTCTATGACCTCAATCCAAAAATACTGTACACCCAGGAGTATAAATGCCTAAAAACCTAGGCTCAAACTTGCATTAAAGCTCAAACTTTTTCTGCTGGCTCTAAATTAAACGGATTTTGTCTAGGCGAGGCATAAACTTCCTATCTATATATTTATACATCATTATACCATGAGATGAACCCACGCTGTATAATGTTATAAACTTTATACAGTAGAGAGCTGCTCGTTTACGTACAGAGGATTCAATTTGTGGGCGCGGATTAGATCTACAGTGGCCCATTGTTGTCGGAGAGGGTCACGATGCATTCGGAAGGCTTAAACCGCGTGTAACGAGCTGCACAAGCACAGAGTAGGGCGTATAGATCGCGTACATTCAACTATTATCAACGTTCATTCTGATATATCAGTATGTATCTGAGAGACTAGACCTAAACGGTTACATTGTGCAAGTGCAAAACTTGCGAGACGGTTTAGAGTAAGAGGGTACCACGCTTGCCAAACGGCATCTTGGCAAAGACAAACACTGGCAATATATAAACATGTATCAAGATATCCGCGTGGTCGGCTAGGTTTAGATAATATGCATTTTCATAATATGGATTTGTTGATACGAGGTTGTGTGGTGAACAGGGATCGAAAATTGTTGGATAAAACTTGAATATATGGATGACATCTACGCGCTCAAAATTTCAGAAAATTTCAGAGAAAATCATGTATGAAGATGAATGCACCCAACTTGCCCCCATAGAGCCATTTTCTCAATAAGTCTAGTCTACCTCGATATTTTTCAACGAACTTCAATTCATTTTTGAGCTGGTCTCAAGATCTTTAAAATGAGCCAAAGTATACGTCTAGTTCTCAAGCTGTCCTCATTTTTCCACAAAGCAATTTTCGACTTTTCACAGAAGGATGTACCCAACTTGCCCCCGTCATTTAATAAAACGATGTGAATCAGTGATAAAATGCATGCAATCGTTTTTATCCCCGTACAACCATGTTTGGAGCCTTTCATTGGTCCGGAACGCTATATCTGACTTATTTTGACGTGAGGAGATCCATAAATTACGTAAGGGCTTTATCCGACATTTGCGGAACCCCCTACCCCAAAATAAGGTACCGTAAGATTTTAGGAACCTGATGAGCCCCCTCCCCACAATCTTGCGTAAGTTTTCACTCGCTAAAAAGTTTTAAAAGAAGTTAGCATTCCATATTTTCTATATTTATTGCGATTCAGATAAGATGATCATTGTATATTATTATACATTAGCGTAACACTTATTTCCCGATGCTCCTGGATCCCTGATGCACATGCAGATATTTGAATTTCATGATGCAACAAGACCCGAGGAATTATTTTGAATTTTCAAAGATAACCTGAATGCTGACCTTTTCGACCTACTGTGTTGATTTTATAATGCCATTTCATGTCGGCGAGGTTTGAATCGAATTTTTTTTCTTTATTTATTCAGGAATTTCGTCAGGAACACGATGGAATGTTCAGAATTCCAATCTGAGGTTCATATCATATCTAAAAAGTGGGTTGAGTACTAACCTCTTGATGCACGTACCTACTTCGTATGCCTTGTGACCCTCGTTTTCTACTAGATTCTATAGTGGGGACCGTGAAAATTATTTTGAGCCCAAACACGATATGATAAACTCATGCCATATGAGAATTGTGGCAGCATAAAGTTTTCAAGGTCAAACACGAATGTGGCACTAGCAACGAGAATTTCATGATGAACTTCATGAAAAATCATCAATTCAGAAAAAATAACATGACGCGACAAGCATCCTTATCCTATTATCAAAATTCAGTAAGTTATAACAGTCAAAAGATGAATCATTTCTAAGTGCATGATCAAGTGAGATGGTTCATCATAATCATTAGCTTTTATGGATGACTAATGAGGAGACTATGTTCACCGAAATCATAGAACTTCCACCACTTTGGGCCAAGGAAGATGATACATAAGGTATTTTTCCTCCAAAAATAAAGAGAGTTAGAGGAACCCGAATGAAAGATGTGTCCACATATGTGGACCGATGCGGGAAGAGGTTGAATAATTTTTTTCTCAAAAACTGCTCGCTGGCGACCGGCGAGATTTCATCAGTTTTGTCAAAGAGGTTAAAATACACACCGTAGAATTCTTTCCGGCCAGATCGGTTGCTAGGAAGGCCTGGAAATGGGGCTCAGACTGAGAGCGATATTCACTTCTATGTCGAGTCTTTGGAGGTTATGGGTCGGACACCGATAAATACTTCCGGGAAATGTTTGTCGGTTGGGAAGATACGCGCATATGATTTTCGACCCAATCCATCGCTGGGAAATCCATTGCTGGGAACACCCAAGACCGAGGCGATGGGAGGGCCAAAATGGGCTTATGGGTTATGGGTCATGGGTTATGGTCGTGAGAACGGTGAATACTTTTGATATGAGTTACTTGGATGGACAGACATGGCCAAGATTTTGTTTCGTTTGTATTGGTTGCTGGGGAGACATACAAATGGCACTCAGAGTCTCCAGACTTGATGCTTTGATCCCTAATTTATAGGTTATGGCTAGGAGACCACTGAATCATTCTGTACAGTGTTGCTCTACCCTGAATGCATATTTTCGATTGTTTTTTGACAAGGTCGGTTAAATTGGGAAGACCTAGAAATAAGGCTTAGACTAAGAGTGATATTCACTGCTACGTCGATTTTTCGGAGGTTATGGGCCGGGGACTGATAAATTCGTCTGGATTATATTCTTCTGTTGAGAATATTTGCACATGATTTCTTCCAACCCGATCGATTGCTGGGAACACTCACTATGAGGCAATGGGAGGGCCAAAATCGGGGTTTTCTATGATTTTGTGGCAGTAAATATCGCTCTCAGTCTGAGCCCTATTTCTAGGTTTTCCCAGCAACCACTCTTGTCAAAATTTAATCGAAAATATGTATTTAGGATAGCAACACAATACAGAATGATTCAGTGTTCTCCTAGCCATGACCTACGAGTATGAGAGAAAAGTACAAGTCGACGGACTCAAGGTGCCATTTGTATGTCTCCTCAGCAACCGATTCGAAAACAGGAGTATTTACCGTTTCCTCGGCCATAACCTCCAAAAAATCGGATATAAACCCCATTGCGATCCTCCCATTGCCTTGGTTTTGGGTGTGCCCAGCGATCGATTGGGTCGAAAAGTTATGTAATCGTGGCTTTTCAATCGGAGAATATATCCCGGGAGTATTCATCGGTGTCTAACCCATGACCTCCGAAGAATCGACATAGAAGTGAATATCGCTCTCAGCCTGAGCCCCATTTCCAGGTCTTTTCAGCAACTGATCTGGTCGAAAAAAAATCTGGAGCACGTTTTCCTATCCATAGCTACTCATTCCAAAAGTATGAACCGGTCCGTCGGCCATGACCTTCAAAAAATCGGAGAAAGACCCCATTTTGTCATTCCCATTGCCTCTTTTTTGGGTGTTCCCAGCAATCGATCGGGTTGGAAGAGATCATGTGCATATACTTATACCCGACGGGAGAATTTAATCTGGATGAATTTATCGGTCTACGGCCCATAACCTTCGAATAATCGACGTAGCAGCAAATATTGCTCTCAGTCTAAGCCCTATTTCTAGGTCCTCCCAGCAACCAAACTTGTCAAAAAACATTCGAAAATATGTATTCAGGATAGAGCAAAAGAATACAGAATGATTCAGTGGTCTCCTAGCCATAACCTATAAATTTGTGAGGAAAGCCTCAAGTCTGGAAGCTCAAAGTGCCATTTGGTATATCTTCCCAGCAACCAATACAAACGAAACAAAATCTTATGGCCATGTCTGTCCATCCAAGCAACTCATATCAAAAGTATTTACCGGTCTCACGGCCATAACCTTCAAAAAATTGGACAAAAACCCCATACTGGCCCTCCCATTGTCTCGGTCTTGGGTGTTCCCAGCAATGGATCGGGTCGAAAATCATATACGCGTATCTTCCCAACCGACAAACATTTCCCGGAAGTATTTATCGGTGTCCGACCCATAACCTTCAAAGAATCGACATAGAAGTGAATATCGCTCTCAGTCTGAGCCCCATTCCCAGGCCTTCCTAGCAACCGATCTGGCCGGAAAGAATTCTACGGTGTGTATTTTAACCTCTTTGACAGACCGCCGGTCACCAGCGAGCAGTTTTTGAGAAAAAACAAATCATTTGATACATAAACCGCTTTTTAGACATAAAGTGAACCTCAGTCTGGAATCCTAAACAATTTATCGTGTTCGTGAGGAGATATCTGAACAAATAAAGCAAAAAAAATTCGACCCATGATCGATCAAAACTTCAGCAATATGCCATTTTGTCTTTTTCTTGGCGAATTTGATGCAGTTGTCATCAGCATCTCCTGCCTAAGGCCGAGTCTACATAGACGCGCTCACTCGGGGCGCGCGCGCTCTCTCCGCTTGCACTCTCCACCCAAACACCGGAGTACTCGCCGAAGTAGGTACGAAAAATCGGATTTGAAAATCATTTGACGGGTGTTCTCTCTCAATCGGAGTATCTGCGCGAGTTATGGGAGATGAAACCGGCCAGTCTATTGAGTCAATCGCTCAAAAAATTAATTCACGTCGAATAGATATCGAAAAATGAGAGGCGTGGTTGTGTCTCATATAAGCATTCTCCAACTTTTCATCAGGTCTCCAACTTGGCAAACCAACCAGCAATATTTAGCATCATCTGGGTTATACATTGATACTCATTCCAGAAGCTGAATGATGAGCTAAATTGTATGAAATCTCTATTAAGAACACCCAAGATTTCCCAAATTTGCGGAGGAGTGACTCTTGTAACACATATTTGATCTTTGGTGTACGTGGAATAGCTCGATTCTTCTTAACCGGAATCCCGCACACCTTTGCTTATTTCACATTTTCTGGTGAAGGTCTCAACGCAAATTCAAAATAATGTTGATTATTGTTGAATAAGCTGCGAGTTAGATGCCTGAGAAGTTGGGGGTGGTGATATTAGGCACATCGATCGACATCCAAGTCTCTCACTCTTCGAACTCTAGTAGATGCAAATCAACTTTTTGTTCGATTTATGCGATTAACTGTCCGTTATTTATCTCACGAACCCGTGCTGATACTCCGATCAAGAGGGGACACTCGTCAAAAGATTTTCAAATCCTATTTTCGGTACCTACTCTGGGGTTCGGGTGGAAAGTGCAAGCGGAGAGAGAGCGCGCGCCCCGAGTGAGCGCATCTATGTAGACTCGGCTTAAGCGCGTTCTTCCAAGTCTCTGAATGTGCTTCCAGTGAATAGCCCGTGTAATTCGCTTTAAAAGAAGTCAATTCGATGTATCAGGGCGTGAAACATGTGGCTGTTTTAAGCGACAAAAAGTTCAAGGTACCAATTTCGTGAACGTGAAGTTTCTTGAGACCTCCAAAAATACGATTTTTGAGACTGAATGTTCCAAGGAAGATAATATGTGTTCTTTGCGGATTTTTCAACGTAGGAACCGAATCCATTGTCAGTTTTCCCCCAAACCTTCACGATTTCTCGCTGGACTCAAAAATTCCATTCACAGAATCTATCTCACGGAATTGGTACCTTGGATTTTTACATTTTTTGAATCAGCTATGTTTTTCGTCTTAATACATCAAATTGACTCGCTCGAGTGGTCATTTTGAACGAAGTTACACTAGCTATTTGTTCAAAATACATTCAGGAACGTACAAGGATGCATATACCGTGCGATATGCTAATGAATGCATCAAAATCGGCCGAAGAAGTTAAAATGGACACTGAAATCAGAACAAAATTCCAACATGAGCAACGAATAGCCTATCTCTAAAAATTTGGAAAAAAATTGGATCGGGTCATGCAAGAAGGGACCTTTAGTACATCGAAATTGTAAATATTGAAAGTCCTTTTTGGAATCGCTAAATTCAATTTCTCTGATCCTCTTTGACTTGATTAGAGACAGCAAGGAGAGCGATAAGGTTCACTTGTATTCGACTCTCTCTTTGTGCTGTTTCCCGTGCCAAATCGGAGGATGTTTGGCCCCCGATGGAATCTGTTTTTTGCTGACCGACCTTGAGTAAAATAAGGCTGACCCGATACCTACCCCACGTATTTGTGAGTAAGTTTTAAGTTGGGCCCCCCAATCCGAAGGCCCTTGCGTAATTTAGGGTCTGACTTGCGGACATTACGCTTTTCGATCGTCTGGGCGTAAAGCACTGACAATGAGTGCTCTACACACAGTTTTTTTCGTTCACTTTACGCCCAGTCGATTGAAATAGTATATGTTATACAGAGGTGTAAGTAGTATCTTTTGATACAAGGGTATAAACACTTTTTTCCGCGTCCGAGTGATGAGTTTCATCACGAGGATGCGAAATATAAGTTTCACACTCGTGTACCGAATGATGTTTTTTGACAGACTGTGAGAGAAAGTGGAAAATCAGTGCGAAATAGATACTTACTGTCATGCACAGTGCACGAGGAGATCGAAAAAAGATGAACTCATTAATTTCAAAGACTCACTGAACTCTCACGCCAAATTCCAAAATTGCGTGTGAAACTGACTACTTATAATATAATCTCATACAAATCCATGTACTAGTAGCAGAAGCACTCATGTTTCAGATGAGAGTTGTTTCATAGAATATCCTGAGGTTTCCTGTATGATCATGAAAACGTTTGAGAGTTTTTCAATAATCCTGAGAACGATTCGGTAACAACTTGATCACTCTAGCCACAAAACGTCCAGTGAGTAGTTGCCCATTGCTCGTAAGATCGTTTCACCAAATAAAAGAACGAAGTAGCACTGAGGGGTTGCAGACAAAGTAGTCAAAAATCATTATAAAAGCGCTGACACATCAACAAACATTTTACGAACATGTCTTGTAATATTAATGAAAAACATACATTCCCAAAATATCAGCGATTTCTTGTCCCAAAGCCCAGAATGAGAGTTTTAAATTCTCGCGCTCTGCACATGTAGAATAGTAGGGTCACTAGAAGGGGGTCTCGACACGGTCCTCCCACTCCCGGGTAAATCGCCGCCATATGCAGACAAACTAATACTTTTTGTACACCTATATCTACCGGATTTGTCTGAATATGGCGGACCGTGTCGAGACCCCCTCCTAGGGACCCTATAGAATAGCAGAAGGAAATTGAGAGGTCGAGAGCGAGGTTGGGTTAGTCATGGTTTGTTGTTTTGGACGGCCACGAGCACGAGTCTGACAATAGTTATTATATTCAAAGACAGATCTTATCTACTGATCTGGGAATCAGTGATTCAAAGAATTGTCTATTTTTGAAGAAGTCAATGACTTGAACACGGAACAGCTCCACAGTACTTTCAAACCTAAGTAAAAGTGGATGCTGGATTCCACCACAGTAAAGCTATCACCGCCTTCCCATCAATAGTCATATAAAACTAAGGTAAAGTTTATTTCAATTACCAATTGATCAATGAGAATTCGTTTCGAGATGACACCGTGTCAACCTGGTAAGAAATTGACAGCTATAGTGGGCACCGTGAGTTGAGTTTTGAGGTCCATGAATTACGGGTGGTTCTAATACCTGAGCGAAATATTTCATAGTATGATACCATTGCTTCATAAACGAATACTATTATATAAGTTGCGTCCTATAGTTCTAGTTTCAGAATTGTAATGAGAAAATCTAAATTCTGAGATCAGGAAGTAAAATGTCAACCTGGTTGGTGTATGGGCTTTGAAATCTTTGAATCCAGCCACCGTTTCCGCAAAGTGCTGACCTCTATCAGAGGTTGCAACAAGTTTAGTACAATTAAATACTATAAGGTAGACAAAATTTCAGACCCCTGACCTCATAGCTTTCATAATCTTTCTCCAAGTTGACAATGACAGACTTTTCCAAATTCGCCTCACTTTTTGGGACACTTCTGGACAAATATACAAAAAACACAAAAGCCCAAATTCACACTACAAGATAAGAGATTTAAAGGCAGATCTGCTTGAAGGTCTGGCAGCTCGCCTAGCCCCATGCTTAGGCTGGAATTCATAGTCGTTAATCCGAGATCAGGATCGGCGGATTTAGGGCGCTGCGATCGCCATGCCGAGGCGTTTTACATCTGGGCACAGCGATCGCAGCGCTCTTAATCCGCCGATCCTGATCTCGGATTAACGACTATGAATCCGAGCCTAAGTCCCCAAGTATTGGTAAATAGTTCCTTTGCACCATCTGTCCTAATTTGCCCCAGTCCCTCCTATTGGGTCCGTGAATGAAGCTGGAGGGACGATTCTTTCATAGCTGTCAACTGAAGCGCATCTTGTGTCTAAGGTTTTGTTATTGTAAGGGATGTCTACGGGGGAAATCCGGGAAAAGTCGGGAATTCATCGGGAATCCGTTGCAGTTGAGGAAACATCGGGAATTTCGGAGGTGCACCTTGTGCTCCTTCCCAAGTTATGAATACATACCCCAATGAATGGTAAAATTCAGCTACCCGTCATAAGATTGATTAAATCATGACATGAAGATCCCTTATGTTTGCTTGCATCTCACGCGATGCCCCTTTACAATTTTTCAGATGTCCAATCCTCACAAAATTCGTCAAATTTCGGGTAGAAAAAATAGACAATGGGATCCCGCAAACATGACTAAGGCAATCATAGCAGTTCGCAACAAGGAGATGGGCTACTTAACTGCCTCGAAAAAATTTCATGTACCACGAGTGACTCTGAGACGCTTGGCGAATGAAAAATATGGCACTCCAGAAGAGGCTGCTAATCGCAAAACTGGCAGACGACCTTTTTTGAGTAAGGTTTTGGAGGATAAACTCGTCGAGCATTGTCTAGCAATGAGGTCAAAATCGTCTAATTTTACAAGGACAAATCTAAGAGAAATGGCGTTGAAGCTGGCAGACGAAAATCGCATTGTTCATCCGTTTAATAGTAAAATGGTAGGAAAAAAGTGGCTTCATTTGTTTCTCAATCGACATCCTGAAATCAAAATTGTTAGACAGAAGAATCAAGCATCGTTGAAGCACGAAAAAGATTTAGATGAGAATAGCGAAGATGATTCCCTTGAGGCTATAAATTTCGTCTCAGTTGAACACTATTCTTCTGCGGATGATGACTGCGCCGTTGACTGTAACGAAACACACTCAGAATTCGAATGCAAAATCCAAAATCTTGACGGTAAGACGTTATTAGCAACGAGTACAAGCTTTACAACTTTATGTATATTGATCATCTGCTCCTCGTTTACTATTTGGAAATGTTCGTATTCTAATTTTACTCTTCTACTCTTGTTCTGATCTTATTCTGGCGAACTTGAGAAGTTTTGACGAGAATAAAGTGCAAAAAATATTTGAAGAATGAATTGGGGCTTATCGTTAAGCGTCTTTTCTTCATATCACGTAATCACTCATAACTCTCCAATTTTTTCGAAATCATCTCAAATTTGAGGGTATTCCAAATTTTGAATGATGTCTGCATATGTTAAATCTCGTGTTAAATTTAAACAGACGTAGCTCAAACTTTTCGCAAAATAAACTTGCAGTTGTTTGTGGGCATACCCCTTTTGCCTCCTGACTTTTATTGTCCTTATCAACGTTTGCTGACTTCAGATTTTTTCAAATATTCTTAGCTAACTTCAAATTCATTCAATTCTGATGAATAAGCTCCCTATATTCTGTGATCAGACGAATAACAGTCGATTTATGGAGAGTCAAATACATTTTTTTAAAAGAAATATAGTCTAATTTGGCAAAAACTATCACCTTCAATTGCCCAAAATAATGTATAAGCCGTTTTCTAGTTTTGCACTGGGACTAGTTCGAAATATTGATTTTTCCAATCGTAATAAACATGGGAAAACTTTGAAGAGGGAAAATCAAGTTCATCACAATATAGGCACTTTAGTAAAAACTCTATCTGAAAACACTGTTCTCATTCTTATATATATATATTTTTTCTTATATCTAAAATAGTTCTAGATGTCAAATCTGAAGAGGAGATTGATCGAAAGCATTGCAGCTCATCAAAAAGATGCTCGGATAATCGAGGGACATGTCAGCCAGATATTGGCAATAGTTTTCAAACAAATACAAAATCTCAAGAGGCAAATGTAGAGATCGAAAAGGACCTGCCTAGCTCGAATGGACTACTCGAAAGCATTTCCAACGAATCCCGTGACTACCTCAAATTTGATATAGGTAAGAATTGTCTGTCAAAAAATTGCCTGATATTTACTTGATGTGTTACTAATATTGAATTCTTAAACTTGCCCTTCGATAGACGAACAAAATCAACTAACTCATTTGCCCGATGATTTAAAATTTGACGAGGAATTGTCTCGAATAGAGTCTGAAGGTGCAAAGCAGATGCCTAGATTGCGAATCGGTAATGATCTTGAAGGAAATAATGAGCCGAATAACCAGGTATTAATACAGAACCCGAACAATGCCGACCGAGGAAACTTGGTACCTTGTAAGTATATCATACGTTATCCATCAACATCATCCAAAGCCAGCGATTGAATGTATTGAGGCCAGATTTTAAAAACTGCCATTTCCTCTTGTAATATATTACGGAAAATCGGTGATACCAAAAAATGATTTCAATCCGTAGGTATCAATTTGGGACGAGTCAAAATTATCAAAGAAGAAGTACTGCAAGATCCAATCATGAATAATTCAAATAACACTGCACTAACAAGTAAAAATCCACACAAAATTGTATCAAATAATACAGAAAATGCTGTGTGTAGACAATCGGCTAATCGATCAAGTCTCGCTACTCCAGCTCACATAATAATGAATATTGCAAATGTTGAAAGTCTAGATGTTAGACGTTCGGATTTTGGAGAAATTTGTTTTGCCCGATCCTCGTTATGCGATGGACAAAAAGTTATCGTAGTCGCAATATATATCACACCAAATACACCCATTGAGGATTCAGTCGATTTCATTCACGATGCCTTACTGTTGTATACAATAGCCGGTGCTCAAGCTCGTAGAAAAGATACACATTTAATACCAATGATACTTGGAGGTGAATTCGACGTCGATTTTAATTCGGATGTTGCGCTGCCTCTACTCGATTTTTTCAAATCAAATTTGAATCTCACGGTAAACAAGGTACGATCTCTCAACTCGAAAAATTCTGATACGATAATTGATACTATTTTTTCGCGACATTTGAAGAATTTGCCAAGGTCAGTCTATGTTGCTTATCTCATTGACCGAAAAATTATTCATGAATAAAAACATGATGGATCGATTGGCAACCATTTTTAGGCTAATCATTGTTGAACTGAACTATTTTTGTATTTTCAAGTAATCGTCATTATAGATGCTAATTTATTGTACATACATAGATAAGTATCACAGTAAGTAAGGCTTTGTGTACAACTTACACTGCTGATCAAAAATTTCACGACACCCTAAATTTTTTACCAATTTTGTAAATGGAACTACGAGGCTCTGCTTGACCAAAAAGGACTTTACCCGGGCTCATTTTGAAGGTCTTTTTACGTACTTTAAGATGACATTGTTCATTTTCATCAGTACGAATGTGGATGTGCGCATTTCGATGATTTTTGGCAGAATCTCCTGGATACGGTAGCTCAAAGGTACAGGAATATTCCGTACGGATCTCAAGAGACCTGAAAGTAAAAGTCTGGAGCCTTAAAATCCATTTTTCAACATCCTTCTACGTTACTTCTACTCCGAGCTATGATATTTTCTATGAAGAAAGATATCTCGCAAAAACTAATACTCAAATTCGAAGAAGACAGACAATTGCATTTTAAGGGGAATATAATCTCTGATCCTCGTATCTATCTTCTAAGTCGTGATTAGGAGAACGAGAAACCTGTTGAACAAGTGGATTTCTTCGACATTTTGTAATAAGGGTGCTATTTTTTTTTTTTTTTTGGGCAAACTCTCTTCAGAGAAAATATCATAGCTCGGAGTAGAAGTAACGTAGAAGGGTGTTGGAAAATGGAAATTAAAGCTCTTCGTACTTTCAGGTCTCTTGATATCCGTTCCCGAATATTCCTGTACCTTTAAACTGCCGGAACCAGGAGATTCTTCCAAATATCATCGAAATTCGCACTTTTTCAAGCTCAAATATGGAAGATCCAGATTCGTAATAATAGAAATGAATAATGCCTTTTTCAAGTACATGGAAAAACCTTCCAAATGAGCCTTGATAAAGTCCTTCTTGGTCAAGTAGAGCCTCATAAATCTACTTACAAAATCGGAAGAAAAGAAATTTCGGGTGTCCTGAAACTTTTGACCGACCGTGTATGTATACCTATGTTCAAAACTACCTATAGATTTGATGTTGAAGATATTAAAGCGTTATTACGATGATTTAAGTCGAATGTAAAGATATTGGAGAGTCCACGACATGACGAAATTGATCAATTTGTACAGAAAACTATAAAATTATTGAACTTCGGGTTGAAAAATTCTTCGATTTCTCAATAATGTAACAGATTTGAGAATTTCAAGGATCTTTATCTGTCAAAGATTTTTCATGAATAATGAAGAAGTTCAAGTGAATTCTCTCTTACATTCGCGCCCTCACGTTTTGTATCCATGTTACACATTTTTTGTCCAACATTCCAATAAATCTGCTCGTTAATGAAGGTATTCAATTACAAAAGATATCTCCTAATTCTTTTCCCTTGACTGGCATCATGAACGAGTATTTGTCATATTGGGACGTTATCCAAATAGCCATTATGATATACCTTGCTCGATGATTTAATGCGATCGATGTATTTTTATTAAATACTAATATGTGCAAATTTTATATATATGCTTGCAGTTGATTCCTATAGGATTGCTAACATGAAGAAGAATAACTACAATCTTTGTATTCAAAATTCGAATCACTAAATGAAAAATCGTGTCGAAAAAAATTCTGATAATACTTTAAACATTCCTACTTCTCTCAAAGATATTTAGTCATCTGAGTCGGATCAAAGCGCGGCTCGCGAGACCTCTCAAAATGCAGACTTTTCCAAGCTGTCTGATATCTGCAGAACTTTGAAGTCTAATCACCTCATCAATCATTTGCAAGCTCGCAAGCTCTCGCCAGTTCAATGGTTGGTAAGGTCACGCCGCTAAATTACCGATGCCGGTGAACTAACCCAACCTAGAGCTCTTTCTTTACTGCTTATTCTTCGAAGTTGTCTGCTACAACCTGCAGCATGACTCAACCGCAGAAGTTTTGTGAAAATGTGTGAATTACTCGGGAAATATGCGATTTCAACAGTATCCTGTTCATTTAACATCATTACTAAGGTATCGAGTCTCTTAATTACATCATTTTGGATTGAACTAAAATAAAGATATGAATATAACATCATGTAAATGTAACAATCCAATCCTTGTGCACATGCATCCTAATGGATTTTCTCTCTTAAGAAACATCTTTTTTATCTCAATTTAGTCACAAATTACCGTAGAACTTAGAGATCTCTTTTCTGTGCAACTTTCTCTACTCAGTAATGTCTAGTCTTGCATCGCTCAGATGATTTAGTTGTACTAAAGCCTCATTCCAAAATATTTATCCCCACATATTCCCACATTGTAAAATTCAAACTGATATCATAAATTATCCCCACTGTGCAAATGAATGATTCTCTACAGATTTATTCCTTCATCATGTACAAACTAACACAAAAGGGAAAACTGCAACTGTGTTTTGTATTTTTTTACCCGCATGGTGTGAAAAATATATCAGAAAAATGCTCCAGTGTGTTCAAATTTGTTCAATTGAGTAGCAAATATTTTGTTACTTGTTATTCAAATATGCATCATGAATTAATCAATGACATTGACAGGGTACGCTATGAGTTTTAGAAGCACATCAGTACAATGTGATCGATCACATATACTCCCTGCAGTATTAGTGAAAACAGCAAGATTATTTGTTTTTCTCATTTGCCAACAGTGGTTCATTCATTTGTGGGGTGTATAATTCAATGGACTGATGATTATATTTCATATTCTAGATATGAGCGAATTGTTTATTTTATTCCAAATAACTTGTAGACTGAGATAATGATTCATTGTATCACTGAATCTTTACCAAACCTGAAAAAATATTCTCTTTGTACGCAACTTCAAATTCACCCAGTCCTGTGCCACCAATCAAAAATAATTCCAATTATCATATCATGCAATGTGACAGTCCTTAATATGTTAATCACCATCCAAGTAAGATAGAGCAAATTGACTCAATAATAGCATTAGCTATTATGATGTCAATGTGCCAAAGTTTATAATGAATAGTAAATTGAATTTTTGAAAAAAAAAAAAAAAATGATGGAATGAGTGCATGACTATGAATTTTTCTCAAATTCCTTTGCAATGGACTTTTTCAGAATTTCTTACACACTTATCTTATAAAAATCTACATGAATAATAAATTTTCCAGCTCGACACCGGTCACGATCTCCAATTCGATGGAAGATACGCAGAAAAGATGACGTCAACACAAGCGCAAGTCCGAAGAAAGGACTGGCGACTGAAATAATTTCTCTCGTGAGGTCCATCGCAACCGCTGAGCGTACGTAAGCTCGCCAGCCAAGCATTGCGGAGAGAAAATGCTTATTCCGTTACGAGGCGTCGGCGCATCGGCACGCGTATAAACCAAATACTTTCGAAATGATGAACACCGTTACATGCGTGGCTCCCGTCAATATAGCTGTCATCAAATATTGTGAGTTATCGTTATTTTAATTTCAATGTAATTGGATTCGTTCTAGGAAATTTTTAGCTCTGATACAAGCTCAGTCAATCGTGAAAGATTATCCTCGAATATTTAGGATTGCACTTTTAGAAAAGATAATCTGATTCTATATTTTAGTTAGTTGGAATGTGCATGAGTTCTCTCAAAAATATGCTTCTTAAAAAGTTTTCATGGATCAACTAGTTTATAGAATCTCTTATAGCATGAATTAATCACTCATATTTCCCACAGGGGGGAAACGTGATGAAAACTTGATCCTTCCTGTGAATGACTCTATCAGTGCAACTTTGGATATGGACCACGTAAGTTCGCGATATTGAGTAAAAATATTGATGCCGAGTCGATTTTAGCTCGTAATATTAATATTTTAGAAAATATTCATTTCAGCTTTGTGCCAAGACAACCGTGACCGCTAGTCCGGATTTCAAGGAGAACAGAATTTGGCTGAATGGAAAGTGAGTTGATTCATCTTACATGCTGAGGATTGTTTTGAGCTATTATATCCTAAATCAATCGGAATCTTTCATTTTACAGAGAAGAGTCAATGCAAAATCCGCGTCTACAAAACTGCTTGAGAGAAAGTAAGATTCATACGCAGATATCACTTATGATATCACGATCCCTCGCTCACCAATTTCATTTTGAATTTTCAGTTAGAAAAAGAGCTCAAGTTTCGAACGGAATGGAGAATTGGAAGATCCACATAAGATCTGAAAACAACTTTCCTACTGCTGCCGGCTTAGCTTCAAGTGCTGCTGGGTATGCTTGCCTTGCCACAACATTAGCAAAGCTCTATAAAGTAGAGGTAATTTATTTTCTATGAGAAATAGTTTTGTAAACATAGATATTACAAATCTGGCGGATAGATTGAATGTAAGAAAAATGTCAAATACTTTTTTCTTACTTTTACTACTTTAACAGGGAGACATCAGTGGAATAGCAAGAGCTGGGTCTGGATCAGCCTGTCGCAGTATTTATGGTGGATTTGTCAGATGGTACTCTGGTAGTGATCCCACAGGCATTGATAGTATTGCTAGACCTATTGCTCCTGCTACCCATTGGTCAGAAATAAGAATTTTAATTTTGGTGGTGAGTGATTCCAAAAAAAAGGTATCTAGCGCTGAAGGGATGAAAAGAACCTTGGAAACCTCAGAGTTCTTGAAGCATAAGGTTGATAAAATCATCCCAACCAGAATAAATGAGATGCAGAAGGCCGTATTAAACAGCGATTTCACCACTTTTGCCGAACTTACAATGAAAGATTCTAATGAAATGCATGCAGCTTGCCTAGCTGCATACCCTCCATGTGTGTATATGAATGATATATCACACAGCATTGTTGATCTAGTCCATAAGTACAATGATGCAACAGGAACTATCAAAGTATGTATTCTTACCTTGGAAATCAAGATCAATAGATTATATTCCCATATAAATCCCTCATCACTGATTTCAGGCAGCTTACACATTTGATGCTGGTCCCAATGCAACCATATTTTTGAAGGAGAGAGATGTTTCAGAGTTTGTAGGAATACTGAATAACTTCTTCCCCATGTCAGACCTTTACCTCAATGGGTATCTCAAAGGAATCCCCATCAAGGCTGCATTGCCTTCAAGTGTAAGTATTTCAATCGAATTGAAGCTCAGATATGGAGTCTATTGACAAAATCAGACTTTTTACTTTCAGGACCTCTTAGGAAAGATATGCCTCACTAAACAAGAACCTGGAAGACTGAAGTATGTCATTTGTACAAAAGTAGGCGATGGACCAAAACAGCTTCCAGATTCAGAGGCTTTGAGTTCGATAAACTAGTTATGAATATAACTTAGCTGAATTTTATATAAATATTTTTTACACTATGTGAGGAAGTGATAAAATTTTATAATGGTTGCTGCTGTGTTATTTGTCATTCTCCAGTTGTGGGAAATAAAATTTTTACCATGGTCGTACTCCATAACTACACTACCACTCTTGATGTGTACACACAAGATTATGACGTTTCCATAAATTAAGATATTCAAAGATAAACAGTCACCTGGTACTCCAGCAAAACCCTAAAAACAGTTCCGGTCGGCATTACGGTAGTAACTACTAGAGGGTCACTACGGTAGTATAATCTCCAATGTTGTCAAAGCCATTTCTGAAATTTATTCATCGTTTCGCATGTTATCATTGTTTAATATGCACCAGGAAATGTAAATTTATGGAGTAATTGATAGACTGAGGAAATGCGTGCACAATTTGGATAGAAGCGTATTTTCCAATATCAATGGACTGGAGAAACTTGCAAACCGCGCGATAAACTGTCAAAAGCAGACGAACACGCGCAGGTTTGGTTAGGTCGAGCAAGCATGCCGCTGCCGCACCTAATTGTTTTTGTTGTCAATGTAGCAGACGAAATCTGATCATATTTTGATGAGCTTTAAGCTTTACCCATCAAGTATCACAATTTTTTCTTCTCCAGTTATCATAATTGCCAATGAAGAACCCTCAGCATTGAATCTTAATCAAAAACATTAAGAACTCCACAGAATGCTTGCGAAGTTGAGTCTTCAAAAGTACAGATGCTCATTTGATTTTGATTTGCAAAGCAGATTTTCACATCTTGTAAGCTGCTTTTAAAAGGTAATTAATCAACGTTTACCCTTATCCCTTTAGTTCTGAATGACGCACTCCTGTTTTGATCTTCATGATCTGTAGCAAAACGAAACTGATCTTGTTACTAGCAAAGCATTGTGCTAATGCATTGCACTCCTAAACCCTATCTGTCAGAAGTAAATTTACAGCTAATATAACCATTAGCTCAGCAATAACCCTCCAAATTATATGTGAGGTCCAATCTCAATTATCTCTTGCGGGAATACCACCTGATAAGAGATTTATTGACTTGGTGATAAATGAATTGTTATTGATTTCCTGATGAGAAGAACTGATTTTGCATGAGTTTCTCTCCCATAAATCTTTGTTACGTATCAACTGAGTAAGAAGTATTTTGATGCACACCACAATTATATAAAAGGTTGCTGCAAGACACTCTTCCTTCCCTGATTGTCACACTTTCTCACAGTTGAGGTCGTAAGATTAGAATCAACAAGCCCCATATAAGGCAAGACTATAGTTGCAAATTCAAGCTCTTCATCCTGTTCTCACATGTTAACCAATCAGTTTTTAAGATATAATAGTTATTCAAATCCTTGATTTATGGAAAACCTTGTATTCACCCAATCCTCTCACATTATGACTTTCATTCTTAGAATTGGACTCTGGAATTACTGGTCAAAATCCAAATCTTGACAAAAATGAGGAAAAAACTAAGTAAATTTACATCATTCCCTCTTGGATTAGAAACTATTCAAACTAATGCTATAGATATAAGCAGATATATGAGAGATTCTACAGAACTTTTGACATTGTGCGTACTGCACGCTGTCTCTGAATCTTCAGATGTTTGTCAAGTTGTCAAAGCTGAGTTTGATAGGTTCCGGGGCCTCTTATTGTTCTGTACTCAATTCATTGTTCTGTCAAAGGAAACTGGCTATAAGCATGGCCCGCAACGCTCATTTCCTGGGTATCTCTCAGCGTACTCTCGCCATTTTCCAAATTAAATTCAGCAACCATCTAGACACCTTATATTTTGAAAAAGCATTGGTTTTAGTTGCGTGCCTTTAATGTGGTAGTCATGAATGAACGTCGAAGTCGCTCAACCGAGTTTTCACAAAAAATTGAGATCTCCCGTACTCACAGCTTATAAAAAAAAATAACATTTGATAGGTAGATGATCAACACGGATTTTGATAGCTTCAAACAACATTAATAATATCCCGTTTTGTTTGGATGCGTGCGACCAACTGCGTTAGAATGACTGGGTAATTTCATGCGCCCACTCGACTGAAAAAGGTCAAATTTTCATGGCATGGAAAAGGGAAGGGGGGCACGCCCCTGAAATGTTTTGCCCATTTTTCTTCACCTTATTTCAAACAATATCCCACAGTTTTTAGATCCTGACATCGAATTTCATTCGAATGAGAAGCATTACAAAAATTTTATCGATGAAAACATATGTGACCGAGATCGAGTGGGCGCCTCTATGACATTGCAATCGTTCATATAAAACTCGAAAACAGCTATAATGTACTGAGGGACCCATTCCGCCCCCATAAGTGTCACTATAGACTAGATTTAGGAATTTTGTAGTGAATTCTGCGAAAACACGGATGGGGTCGTCAAAACGCAAATAGGTGGAACTCGAGTACGGCCACATGTCCAACATGGTCAGAAAACAGGAAACTAGTGAAAAACAGTGTGTATCTGTGTTTAAAGTAGCTTTTGCGTGTTCTGAGTGCGTAGATTAGGATTCAATCAGGCGCGCTCAATGGACCTCAGACGGCTAATCATGGTCATTATTAATTACAGAAATAACATCCTACAAAATCAGTGTGCACGTATTTTTCCACACATTTAGGAAACCAGCAAAATTGGTTCCAGACGCTTGCCATGAGAAAAAAATTTCATTTTTCTGCAACCCAAATGTTAAAAGTTCTGTAGAACCTCTCATATGAGTAGATCCATTAAAACTTTGAAACGACACATACCACCTTGTACAAATTCTCAAGACGCTTGGAAAAAAATCATGCCCGTCTTTTTCGACGTTTTTTTGGCACAATCATTTGTTTTTGATCCAGGGTTATCCAAAACATTGTTATCAACAATAGAGGTCAAAATGTAAGATCTGTGTCATGTGGCTTTTTCTCGTGAAACGCGGCGGTGCACTGAGAATAAAATATTGCCGTCTGAACAATACAACTGTATCGTTACGTGGTATTGCTGTCAGACCAATACTGGATTGTCGCCGCAGCAAAATGATTTTGTTATTGAACCAATCTGGCACGAATAACCTAAAAAATCGTTGGATTATATTTGTCCCTTTGCGGTGCTATCCCGTGCAAAAAATTGGTAGCTTTTGTATCAAAAGAACCTTAGTATGACTATTAATCCATTAAGTATCGGGGCATTCGAAATAAACGCGTTATAAGGTAAGTGTACCCAACTTGCCTCTGTACCCAACTTGCCCCCATATGCCGATCTCAGGAATGGGCGCTCGTTGACCTTCCCGCAATTTTTTTTTACGTTTGTTATGTTAAAATATGAGAAAATACGTAGTTTTCAACGACCCCGGATCATTTCTGCGTTCTCCAGAAAATATAAAGTGAGTTTTCCATTTTTCGTGTTTGCACGGCTAAGAAATCACCGAGGAAATCGCGTTTGCTAAAACCGGTGTAAATTTATTTTAATTCGAATAATCTCAATGTACCTTAGCGCATTCGATTCCTTGTTTCAAGACCTTCAAAATCCATTTTCCGAAATTGCAAAATTTGAATGAGGAGCTGTTTTATGTGCAAAACACGGAGACGATTTGTAAACAAGGATGCCAACATCGAAGTGTACCTAACATGCCTCCATATGGTTATCTCGGAAAGGCGTACAGTATGGTTTTTTTTACCACTCAGAACATGTTTATCACGTCAAAACATGTCGGAAACGATGTCTTGGGCCAGCTAAAAGCTACAAATGTCGCTGCACGGTGATCAACACGGATCAAAGCGATTCTATTCACTTCATCGCCGATTTACATTGTTTTAAATGATGGGGACAAGTTGGGTACACACTTTTGTAAACTCTCAAAAATCACCTTTTGGGAGAATTCAAACAGTTCGGCTCCACTTCATCCAAATTGGACGTATCTTAGCTCATTTCAAAGGTCTTGAGACAAGCTTCAAAATGAGTTAAAGTACGTTGGAAAATATTGAGATTAGCCAGAATTATTAAGAAAATGGCTTAATGGAGGCAAGTTGGGTACACTGACCTTATTTAACCATTCTGGCTCTAATACCAGATCACCAAACCGTTCTGGTAGATTGATGCGATATCAAAATCGGTATAGTTCTGCAGCAAATACCATTTTGGTCGTACGACAATACGCATGGCCGTACGACCAAAATTTTTTTCTCAGTGTGGGGCTCGTTGGGCATTTGGGCGGGCAAATACATCAAGTCTTGCATCAAGTGTCTTTTTGTATACGCATAGTGAGCATGTAAGCACATTTTGTGGCGCAATTTGGCCTAACATTCTACTCATTCTGTTTTTCTCTGTAAAAATGAATTCGCGTCCTTCCAGGCGTTTCTGCACCAATTTCTCCTTCAAGTTTTATGTGGAGTGCATTGCAGTGCATCTTTTCCATGCCCCATAATATCAGAAAAAGGTGGTTTGCACACTTTGCAAAACACCTTTTCGCGAAACTCTGTCTTTGCTCAATTTTTTTTGTCAGTTCCGTGTCATACTAGTGCGACCCTCAGACGCGAGGTTACAGAGATCCCTTGTCAGCTTTTTTCAATGCCCGGAAACCAAATCAGAATCCCAAAACCTCAAGACTTGAGCTCAAGCCCTCTGTCCGCGAGATCAATTTTATTGCCAAATGTCATGTTACCGCGGTATCCGTGTTATCCTCATGGTGCCGATGAGTAGGAACCTTTTTTATTCGCACGTGAGTCAATTCACACTCTCCATGTTTCAAAAAGTATTGAAAAATATATCTTAGAGACTTCAGAAATGAATTCTGGGGTTGGCACAGTCTCGGCGACCATCAAATATCGATATCTCCACGAAACTGTTCATTACCTTTTATCTCAAAGGTAACTACTCACATATTTTCAGAGAATATACGGCTCTCGTAGCTGCTAGATCTAGTCCAAAAAACACTATCAAAATCTCCCAAATTTCCCTATGGGTATGAATAAATGGAGAAATGATATGTTTTGTCTACGAAACTAAAAGTCTTCAATGTTAAAAAACTTTATCGTGTATATGTCGCAGGCTCTTGGTGAAATCAGCCTTTTCATTAAAATCCTAGGCTCTTCATGAAGAGCCGGCCGATCGTATCAGCGCTCATCCCTTTCACTTCCTTACACCATCGGCCTAGCCTTTTCGTGAAAAGGCTGACTCGTCCAGCCTTTTCGTGAAAAGGCCAAGTCGGGTTAGGCTCTTGGTGTACAGCTGAGCGGAACCGCTATTGCCGTCGAGCAAAGTCAACGTCGCGGTCCAAGCTGTCGTATCAACTTATCTTTTGGAATTATATGCAGTTGATGATAGGTCGATATTGGTGATATGTTTACAATTATATTCAATAATTGAGAAATCGATGATATATTCAATTGATCATTGATTTTCATATTAATATCCCCTATCTATGATGAATACTTTGATATGAATTAATTAACTGAGGAATAAATAATATTCTTCGACTGTACATGAATAAATTTTTGTTTCACATGCCCTTACGAGGAAATAATTACCGGTTATACCACCCGGTCCCATACCCGCGGGGACATCCCTGTGGGTTTCCTCGCGGGATTTGGACCCAGCAAAATCCCCGTGGAACACTCATGGGGACTCAACGCCTTAATTTGCACATTGAACGGTGACGATTGAACTTGGGCAATTTTTGTTTAGGAAACAAAATTATTCATGAAAATTGAAAAAATCAGGAACAAATAGAAGAGCAGGCGCGGCGTTGTTGAGAGCCTGCTCTTCTATTTGTTCCTGATTTTTTCAATTTTCATGAATAATTTTGTTTCCTAAACAAAAATTGCCCAAGTTCAAGATAGGGGATATTAATATGAAAATCAATGATCAATTGAATATATCATCGATTTCTCAATTATTGAATATAATTGTAAACATATCACCAATATCGACTTATCATCAACTGCATATAATTCCAAAAGATAAGTTGATACGACAGCTTGGACCGCGATGTTGACTTTGCTCGACGGCAATAGCGGTTCCGCTCAGCTGTACACCAAGAGCCTAACCCGACTTGGCCTTTTCACGAGAAGGCTGGACGAGTCAGCCTTTTCACGAAAAGGCTAGGCCGATGGTGTAAGGAAGTGAAAGGGATGAGCGCTGACACGATTGGCCGGCTCTTCATGAAGAGCCTAGGATTTTCATGAAAAGGCTGATTTCACCAAGAGCCTGCGACATATACACTCTTCCGAATCTTTCGAACGTTTTTAGAAAAAATCATCACGATATATTGATACATACTCATGTCCAGTTACAACGAATTCCCAGTGAAGAGTCTGAGTTACTGGGCAGGTCATTGAACTTGAAAATTGAATGAGAATACCCCGTGTCACAATAATTGGTGACCGCGCAATCTGACGTGCAAGGGCGTCAGAATATTTTGACCATTACTTTAATGTTGATAGAAGATACAGAAATATACTCACAGAAATACTCTCTCTCTCTCTGTTGCTTGTGTAATTTTTATTTTTATTGACTGTGTTTTGATCCCAAACGCATTCTTGTGACAAAACTGTATTTAAATTTCTTCTCGGACACGATATGAATATGAGTGATGTTGGGTACCAAGAGCTCCACATTGCTTATTCATTTATGATTTCGGGGGTTTGGAACATAGTAAAATTTTCTTCAAATATCAATTGATTTTATTATATTTGAGCCCCTATAGGTCATTATTTCTTCTTCAATTCGAGTGTATTTTATATAATTGAAGTCGTAAGTACAGTAGAACCTGTCTAAGTTGGACAGTTTGGTTCCGAAGAAAAGTGTCCAATATAGCGAGGTGTCCAACATACACGGACATGCCAAAAAATCGACTCATCGTAGCGTCAAGTCACTCAATGAATGAATCTAAACATCCATAATATAAACACTCATTCACTGACAAATCAATGGATGACTCATACTTGAGGATCAAAGTTATATTTTTCGAATATCTGTTTGAAAGAATTGAACAATGCAATTCCCAATCATGTCGTCAGTTAACCGTTCGTAATTTCAAATATTCAATAAATGAATCAAAATATCCGTAATATGTACACATAATTCATTGATAAATCGATAGATAGCTGATTCATACTTGAGAATTCTAGATATCATATTCGAACACCTGTAAAGAAAAATGAACATGTCGTTTTGTTCCACCGTTCCCCTATAGAATCTTTTTGATAGATGTTATTTGAAAATTCTGGAAGCCTGCTTCCTTAAAGCATTTCAAAATTGTCGTTTTAGAGACAGTTAACTACAAGCGTGGATTTTCACATTTTTTACACCATGTATGTGCGTACATCATATTTTGAAATGGTCAGTAGGCAACACAGGCTTATTCTGATAACGTGAGATGATGAACGTCCAAGTATGTGTCATAAAGTTTGAAATGCCCAACTTTGGAGGTTTTTCATACATTGAAATACTATTTCTGGATTCCTAGTGAGGGGTAAAACTTAGCGAGGTGTCCAACATATAGAGTGTCCAACATCCAGGGAAAAATTCCCATTTGAGCCAATGTAATTTTTTTCGGTTCCGATGAAAGGCGTACAACTTAATGAGGTGTCCAACATAGGGAGTGTCCAACTTTACAGGTTCTACTGTAGACCGATTCACCAATCTTTTCCCCACTGTCGCTGGACAAATCCCACCATTCGTGAAAAATTGTCATGGGACATTAGTACAGTGCATCCAAAAATGAAGAAAGAAAATAGGGGAATGTCGTTCTCATTAACAGAAAAAGTTTTAATTTGGGAAAACATTATACGGTCAGAAAAAAGCGAAAATCAAATATTCATTCCTTTCAGGAAAAGTGAGCTCAATTCGAAATTCAACCGAGTTTGCTTTTTTCAAACATCGGACGTTTTCTGAATCGAATTTGATACTAATGTAAATCGCTCATAACCGAATCAATCGTCATTGCTACATTTTACACACCGGTGACGGATGATTTTCATCATAATAGCTTTATATCAATTATTTTTACAATTTGATCGCGTGACTGCAAACTCGACATACTTCCATTTGTCTCTTGTTTTCTCCGTCCCGGAAAAATTGCGTATGTATTAATTATAAGTATTATTTCCTGCGTTTCAGATGATGTCGACTAAATTTGCATCTTTTTTCTACGGGATAGTGATAGCATCACTAACTTGGGCATTCAGTTTGTATCTCTATTGGAAACTTACTCAGAATGACAGCAACATCAATCCAACTATGCTTGCTTTAAGTGAACCCAAGACCCCCAAAGAGTCATACTTTAATCAGAAACAGCATCATCCCCAATCTGATGATGACAAATCTCATCTTTCAAAAGAAAATTTGATCGACAACAAAGATGTCAAAAATGACCTCAAGTTCAAAAATAGTTATAAAAATAGTGAAAAACTACTGCAACAACTGAAACCTGTTCCATTGAAGCCAGCTCACCCAGTTGGACAAGGTATATATTTCTTGAGTTACCTTTTCTCTGTCAAAACTTTTACCAAACAATCGTTCTACTTGTTGCAGGCCTTGATGAAGTGGGGCTGGTACATAATGCAGAAGAGCAAAGAAAACGAGAAGATGGTTACATAAATTTTGCATTTAATGTCCTTGTATCTGATAATCTCAGCTTGCACAGAAAAATTCCAGATACAAGACATAATTTGTGCCAAAACAAAACATACAGCAATAATCTTCCTAACGCAAGCATCATAATATGTTTTTACAATGAGCATTATAATACGCTTTTGAGAACTCTACATTCTATCGTAGACAGAACTCCAGATAATCTCTTACACGAAATTATTCTAGTCAACGATTTTAGCGATAGTGAAAGTCTTCACAATGAAGTTGATGACTACGTCAAAAAAAATTTCAAGAAAATCAAGTACTTCAGAACTGAGAAACGAGAGGGTCTCATGAGAGCAAGAATATTTGGAGCAAAACATGCGACAGGGAAAGTTCTCATCTTTCTTGATAGTCATATTGAGGTTAATGAAATGTGGATAGAGCCACTCCTATCAAGAATTTCGTACTCAAAAAATATAGTCCCGATGCCCGTGATAGATATTATCAATGCCGATACTTTCCAATACGTATCGAGTCCTCTAGTGAGGGGAGGCTTTAATTGGGGATTACATTTTAAATGGGACAGCTTGCCAAAAGGCTCCTTGGAAAATGAACAAGATTTTGTCAATCCAATAAAGTAAGTAAATTTTTCTTCACCTACAAACTAAGGATGTACTAGAAATCGATCCTCGAATTCCGTTTCATTTCGTTATTTGTGATTCCCACTTAAATTCTTTATTGAATCTTAATATGACCGTGGCCGTCTCGGTTGATCCAATGGTTCTTCTCTGCTACAAATCACAAGAAGCTCTGAAAAATTTGGATAGTATATCGTTTGTGTATTATTTGGTGGCTCAATTATCTATAGCAAGCAGTACTCACTCAAAATCCATGAAAATTCTCAACCCGAGTTATGATATTTTCACAATAATTTCGAGTTACTCTTCTATATTATTGCATTATGACATCTGATCGATTTGTACAGTGATATTATATAAAATTTATGAATCCAACAGGTCCCCAACAATGGCCGGTGGCTTATTTGCCATAGATCGTAAATATTTTTTTGAATTGGGTGAATATGATGACGGAATGGATGTATGGGGAGGTGAAAACTTGGAAATTTCCTTCAGAGTAAGTCCTTACCATCGCCGCATCGTGAATACATTTTTACTTGAACCCAATTCTAAGAGCTACTTTGTCCATGATTTTAGATTTGGATGTGTGGAGGTAGCATAGAGTTGATACCATGTTCTAGAGTTGGTCACGTATTCAGACGAAGACGGCCATATGGAGGAAATGATCAAGATACAATGCTAAGAAACTCGTTGAGAGTTGCTCACGTTTGGATGGACGATTACAAAAAATATTTCCTTCAAAATGTCAAAAAAATAGATTATGGTGATATATCTGAAAGACAACAGCTTCGCAAGAAATTAAATTGCAAAAGTTTTGATTGGTATCTGAAGAATATTTATCCAGAATTGACTCTACCTGATGATAATCCTCAATTACTGAAGGATAAATGGAATAAAGTTGATCAGAATATGAATCAACCTTGGCATGCTAGGAAAAGAAATTATACAGATGAATACCAAATAAGATTAAACAATACTAATTTATGCATTCAAAGTGAGAGTGACATAAAAACTAAGGGGGCTAGATTAATTCTTGCCCCTTGTTTACGGATTAAAACACAGGTAAACAAACATACGCAGCCAATGTCTCCCTGAAAATACATCATTTTTACGAGATTATTACCTTTGCAGATGTGGTATGAAACGAATAAACACGAGTTGGTTCTTGGACAAATGCTCTGCTTAGAAGGCAGTGAAAAGATGCCTAGACTTGGAAAATGTCATGAAATGGGTGGAAATCAAGAATGGAAAATAAGTGGTTCAGTAAGTTTCTTTATACTTTATTAGGAAAATATTTATTCACATCAAATTGATATTTCTTTATTTCGTTGCAGCGTGCGATTCCTATCTACAATTTAGCTACAGGTACGTGTTTGGGAGTGGTAGGTCCAATAAAGAACAAACATTTGATAATGGATTTCTGCAACAAGGTAGATAAATCTACTTTGATATGGGAACTTGTGAGATCCAAGTTATTATCCAAAAAGTCTTTATAATTTACTAACCATTAGCCGAAGTTTTTTGGCTTATATATGACTGAGTAATTTCTTGCAACAACACTCTTCCTGACAGTCTTGTAAATACTGATCGTGAACAAGGATAATGAATGATTTTTTTCTGTGATAATATGAATTAATATTTTCTGCTGTTTCCCCCAGCGAGCTCTCCGGCGTAGAATATTCTCACGCAATATTTATAAAAAGCAAGATTTATACGTTGGCATGATTTTCAGATGCATCAAAACTTGCCAACTTTGTAAAGTTTAGCGATTTTGTAAAATCGTCCACAATCTCCATGACATTATTTTCTTATTCATATTATATTATCCCTTTAGTTTGTAAATGGATCTATGACATTGCTTGAATAGCCGTTTGCGTGAAACATTCACCAAGTATCGAATATACACAATCGACTTGTTTAATTTCATTGCGAGACGAATCCGCAAATACTATTGTTACTATCATGGTGTAAATATATTATATCGTTGAGATGTTTTCCATGTTTGAGTGTAAGTAAATATTTGCATTTCAACAATTGATATGTGCGATCAGTAAACATATTTTTTTACGGATTTTTCTGTGAAGTATTATCTTTACATCAACATTAGTGAAATTGGTGAAATATACCTGAATTATTATGATCATTGATTGTGTGTATTGAATTTAGATCCGCCCCACTCATTGTCATTCAATCACAGCTGACATGAGCAGACATGAGTTATGTTCTGAATATCTAAGTAAGTTATCTGTTTCATAAGGCGAGGATTCTAGAACATCTCAACTTGGATAAAATTCATAGAGAGTGAGTGAGTAATAGAGAGTGCAGGTTGTTTTACAGAGAAAAAATGCAGAACGTCGGTCATTGTCTATCTCCGTATGCGCACTCGGTGCACGAGATATAGGTGATAAATTATGTATTGTAATTAACTCGAGCACATCTGATTCCTCTAACTGGGCGAGTAATAAAGAATTTAGTCTATCTCTAAACTTATATACGATATCTCGATTTCCTTGTCTTGTTCTCTACTAGATACTCAAACTTTTGTGAATCTTGTTTCAGTGATTCCAGAAACATTTTGAGGATGCCTAGTATCTTGTTACGAGAAAACTTTAAAGTACTTGGGATATTTCAGCGTTGGCAAGTCATTCTTAACTTTTAGGCTGCCGGCCTGGCTCCTATATTAATCGACGAGACAAATGTTAATGTGTGACCCTTCATTTCTCGGCTCTGAGCCCATCTTTCTAAATATTCCTCCTTTTATTGACAGAAGTCATTCGAGGATTTTTTTCTTATTTTGAAACAGTATAGGGGAGAGTGGGGCAAAATTGGATAAGTGAGATAGCTCGGTCGGAGGCGAATTTAGGCTTTCGCCGCGTAAACTCTCTTTTAATACCATCACAGACAATGGTTTTTATCCCGGTTAGACCTCCCAAAACGATAGTGGGAATCTACGCTGACATAGGGGTGCTTTTTCAGGGCCTCACGTGGTTCATTTTGAAAATGCAAGATTACACGTTGCTTCTGCATAAGTGGACGAGCTTAATCGCCGTTGGTGGTCAAAAACTAGGTCACAAAACGAACATTTTGAGCCGTCGTGGGCCAAAATTGGTTCACTTGGGCCCAAATGATCTTAATTCTTCGAAAAAAACGCCTGGGGGCATTTTTGGACGAATTGGTGGGGGCGAAATTGGACAATGCTAAATCCCATTTAAAATCGGTTGACCGATCGCGTGCCCGTGTTTTTCGAGGATTATTGCTCGTATCGAGGTTCGTATGCATTTGTGGGAGTCTTTTCAAGTGCGAGAAGTTGAGGGTGAGTTAGGTGATTGAAAATGGGTGAGAAAATGAAGTTACGATGTCCAATGGCCGCCTTAGGAGTCAGTTTAGAGGTCAGAAGTCACTTTCAACGTGTTCCAAGATAGTCCTCGATTTTCGCATTTTCACTGTCGCATTCGGTGACATTGCCTTAAATGGTAGACACTATCATATGGATCGTCGACTCAGGGCGAGAAAGGGTACAATGTACCCCCAATATGAAGAAAAAAGAAAGAAAGTCGACTTTTAGAAGCCGCGAGTCGATTACTGATTGCTGAAGACGGTAGTGCACCAATAAAGCGCCTATTTCAATAATGCTGAAGAATGACACAAAAATGGCCCGCTTGTTGAGACTCTGGGAGGATGTAAAAGTCTCGGGCGGGTTTCCCTCTTGGTTCTGGGTTATTACCACGTGTTTTGATGAGCAAATGCGCCTCTAATATGGAATAACGCCGTATAGCTCAATTTTGGAAGGCTGTCCAAATTTGCCCCCAAAAATTGTCAAAAGTGCCCCTAAGCTCGGGGCGAATTTGGACAGATTTTTGTTTTTCAACTTCAAGAAAAAGTATGAACGCTGAGACCTAGGGGTCTGAAAATTTTTTTACAATCTATTCAATAGTTGAACTTCAAAGTCCCATAGCGCGCCTAGCCCCAAGTACCGTCAGATAGCCCCACTGCAAAATCTGTCCAATTTTTCCCCACTCTCCCCTAGATACGCAAAGATAGTTAGATGAAAATTTACGAGAGCTCAAAACTTAATTTCAGAAATACATAGAGTGATACGCGTGAGGTCACAATCAGTGCCTCCGTGCCTTCGTTCACGCACAGAAGAGCAAAGGCCGTAGATGAATTTCCTTTAAAAGAGACACATGAAAAATAATGATGTCTCGGATCGCTTTCTTGGGATTTTTATTCAATTCAATTGTCTATAATATTATACTCTCCATTTACTAGGGGGGGGGGGGGGGGGGGGTCGAAAATATTTCCGGTGAGACTAGAATCAAATATTTCAAAACTACTTTTATACGTCCATACGTAGAAACAGCGTGTTTCTGCGTACAGACGTATAAAACTGCATACGCGTCTCGTGCGGAAACATTTTTCCTTCGGGAAAACCAAGCTGGACGGTGCCATCGCCCACGTCCAGCTTGGTTTCCCGAAGGAAAAAATGTTTCCAGCACTCGACGCGTGATGTACTATGATGTCAATTTACTCGATTCATCGAGAATGGACTTACATAGACTACGCTTTTAAGTATACTTACACTTATGCTACTGTTGTCGAGCTACAAAATGAGCTCGCTCGCGTCGCAATCGCATCGTGCAAACCCTTGGAAACCCAATTACTACCCTTAGATTCGTATGTCTGACGCGATCCGTCTGTTACTACTGAACGCCATATTCTCCCTCTCTCGTCGGAACTTTGCCCCGCGCTGATATCCTGATGGATTCCTGGGCTCCGCCCCATCGATATTTACAAACTGGTCCCAAGAAAACCGAGAACCGATCGTGCATTCGTTGAATACAAGGGAGATTGTCGTAATATGAATGGGGATGGTTTTTCAAGATCACACACGTTCCGAGAGATACATCTCCTTGGCAACTCAGCGCTGATATTTTAAGAACACGTACTGAACATGCCACTGTTGTCGAGCAACAAAATGAGCTCACCCCGTCGCACAGCGAGAAATCAAAACAAAGTCTTGGTCGCTAGCAGCCATCTAAAAAAGCATAGGCGCTAATGACAAGAATTCGCCTCGATTCCTCGCTGTGCGTCGCAAAATCGCATCGTGCAAACTCTTGGTATCCCACCTACTATCCCTAGGTTCATGTGTGTAAGACTGAACTTGTATGTTACTACTAAAAATCGTTTTCCGGACATCACTCTCACTCCAATGTCGGCGCTGGTCTGCGAGTGGGTCATGATACCGCGGCTGGATGATATCTACAAATGACACAAAAGAATCCAGATCCGATCGTGCAAGTCTTAGTTCTACAGATAGATAGCTCCGGGATCTGTTGTTCCTTTCAAAAGTGATTCAAAAGTTCCTTTCAAACATGTACCACATCCTTGTCTTTCGTTGAGCTGGTAATAAGTCATCTGCCCACGAAGTTACTCATCAAGACAAATCGATCGAGCCCTCATTCGTCATGATCGGATCGTGCATTCGTTCAGTTTCAACGTATTTCCAATTGCTAGGTTCGTTCTACGAAAAAACTACCCCCTAAGCATTTCCTCGATTTTAAAAAGTTCCCCATTAGTGACATTCCCCAAAACAGGCCCTCGACATTGCTAGCGGCTTGCGCTACATAATGCGAAAAGAATTACAGGTTACCGCTCATGCATGGGCCATTTCCCCATAAGTTCAAAGAGTGCATCCTCCTTCCCTCAGCTTCCGACAGGGACTACTTTGAAATTTGTATTTTGTAAAACCACTCGCATGCGCAGAGATAACACTGTTCTCTGTTCTCTGATCGATTAGAGATGAAAAGTCAGAAAATTGAACAAAAAATGGGACAAAGCAGCCAAACAACAACCTCCGACTAGTTTCATCGCAAGGTTCGTGCAATTCAGCATAAGAAATCATATTTTGGAAAAGTAAAAAAATTGCTTTCTAAGATAATCAAGATATCCCGATTCTCCCTGATTTTACCTGACCAAGTCCTGAAATGGCTGAACGAAAATTGTCAGGGTTGTTTTAGCTAGGTTTTTTCGAGATGATTCGAATAGCGTAAGCTGCGTTGGATTAATTTTAAATAAACTCGAGATATATGCAATTTATCAAAAAAATATCAAGATTTTCATGATTCGGTGGAATCTTGAAACAAAACAGACATAGCACCGCATAGGTCTCACCGGAAATATTTTCGATCCCCTCCCCCTTCCCAGCGAATGGAAAGTATATATTATAGACCATAGAATCAAATAAAAATGCCAAGAAAGCGATCCTAAACATCACTTTTTTAAATGTGTCTTTTTCAAATGGAATCCATCAAAAGTTAGATATCTTTTCATATTAGGATTGATGCCGGGGAAATCTGCCACCACTGTAGGTAGACGAGTTATATCTTTCACACTTAGTAATCTTCTGACCACCATATTAAAAAAAAATTACAAGAACTGATTCTTTGTCAAGTTGCCACATCACAAATTTATTAGAGGGTTTCTCTTTCATTTCGATAGCGCTGCGGGCCCTATGTCCTTTCACAGAATTATTTCACTATTTCCCTTATTGAGAGGAGAGAATTCAGTAGCATAAAGCACACGGATGCCTATGTGACTAGTGAGAAAATATAGGCCATCAAAATGAACACTTTTCGTATGCTAAAAGATGCACTGGTACTTAGCTATAGCAAAATAAGGCTCATATTTCCGCAAAAGCCTCGAATTATTCGGATTGCTAAGTCATCCCAGTCAATTGTAACGATTTTTACTACAGTAGTTCTTACACATCCTTTCGCCTACGAAAAACTAGGTGCTTATTACTATTCTTCCCTTGTCCACACATGATCCTTCTCGATGTAGGGTATCTCGTGGATGAATTTGAGTTCAGATTCATCCAGAATCGTCGTCTACCAAATTCAATCGACCCCAGTAACAGTTTTTAAAGCAGTGAAATAAGTCAATGACAATTTCATTAGCTGAAAGAGATAATAGGATTGGCAATAGATTTTTTTTACATCATCAAATCAAAACTGTTACACGAATGTGTTTTGGGTACAATAACTGTGCAATTATACTGCCACGAAGAAACGTTGAAGTAATTGTATGGAGGAGTGATAATTTTGATAATCTCTATTTTCATTTTACTGGAGGTCATTGGCTCAATGTTCCATTTGAATATATTGCCTTTCTTCGCTTTCTCGTGATTTTGATTCCATGGAATTGATATTCGCGGAGGCCATGTTTCAGCGATAAGCCAGAATTCTCATGGTTCTGTTGGAATTAAACCAACGCAAATTCGGACATGAGTAGTTCCATGTTTCGGTGCTCATTCTATAATTGAGTATTTCCGATTTTGAGTACATGAAAAATTCGCAAAAAAAAAGAAGAATTCAGCATTCAAATTAATTGTGAAACAGGAAAAAACTCTTGAGATGTTATTGACGTTTCTACTATTTTTGTACATTTGTCTCCAAAATGAGTGAGCATTAATAAGCAAAAAGAAATACAAAACTGGTACATATATTAGAGCACAAATATCTTAGAGCACTCAGTGAATTCAAAGTCTCTTGAGTATTATGAGCAGAAATCGTATTTCTTCCAATCCCTAAACCTTCTTGAATTACAAAAATAGGAAAAATTGGAGAATTAAAATTCGCTTAATATACAAGTTGAATATTTGGTCTTGTCGATCTTGAAGGACGGTGGGGAACTAAATAAATTCCCAAAATTTCATGATGGAAATTTTATTGTAACGTTTCGTCCACTAGGTTTTGAGGACCTCATCAGGCTTCAGGTTTGTTATTCTTTAGATCGTCATGATATCTTTTGAACGATCTTGTAATAGAGCACAGACATAACGTCTAGTTCCTGTCAATACAAGTAAATAGAGTGAGTCAGTTTGGACGTTATGTCTGTGCTCTATTACAAAATCGTTCAAAAAATATCATGACGATCTAAAGAATAACAAACCTGAAGCCTGATGAGGTCCACAAAACCTAGTGGACGAAACGTTGCAATAAAATTTCCATCATGAAATTTTGGGAATTTATTTAGTTCCCCACCGTCCTTCAAGATCGACAAGACCAAATATTCAACTTGTATATTAACCATCAAGGACGAAAAAATCTACCAAAATCACTAATGTATTATTCTTCGCTCTATACCTATTGAGACGGATGTGTTAGTATTCGCGCTGCTGAGAAAAATGTGTTAAATTCCGTGGCGTTAAGACAAATTAGTTTTTTTTCTTTTCATTTGATTATTTAATGACACTTTTGAATACTCATGTGCTATTCAGCGTCCAGACAAATTAGTTATGTTACTGTGTTTCGTGGGCTTAAGACGAAAAAGTTGGCCTCTGTCACTTTGAACAAGAACGTGTGCGAGTGTGTTAGTCTTCATACCGTGAAGGAGTAAGTGTTAGTTTTCGTGGACTCAAGGAGAAATCATTAATCTTCGTGCCATCAACAAAAAAACGTTGATCTTCGTAAGCCACAAGTGACGAGGTGTTACTCTTCGTAAGAGGCGTCGATATATAACATGTATCAGAATTAGTGTACATACCAGTATCGGGGTGTTCGCTGAGTTCGTTGTCAAAACATTTTGTAATCGTTGCCTATTTTTGTACCTTGAATCGAAAATATGAATTTGAACATTACATTTGTCATGTTTGAAGCATCTTCACGAGCGTAATGATTTCCTGCAGACCATGACACTATTGGTTTTTGTTTTTTGTGTAATAATTAGCAGACGATTTTCTCGCCAAGGTTGAGATGTGCGTGCTCTGGATTACATGAATGATTCATTTCTCAATTGCAATGGATTATCAATTTAATGTGATTATTTCCCACACTTTAGTCCGGTCTGTGGAAAATTTTCATTGTTCCTGTCCTCGCGTGCGTGAAGATCAATGGCTCGCGTACGCGAAGACCACTCGCGTGCGCGAAGACTATATATTTGCTCGCGTACGCGAAGGACATTTGCTAGCGTACGCGGAGACAATTTGATCGCGCCCGCGGAATTTCTGAAAGTTTCTTTCGCGTTTTCGCATGGAAAACGCTGAGTTTTAAACATTTTGTGCTCACGAGGGTTATAAAACGAGGGTATGCAAGGAATTCATGGAGTGCAAAACCAGCTCATTTTCAATAAATTTGTGAAACGATTCGAAATGCGGGCTGCGACGTTTTTCGGCTGTCATGTATTTCCGATTTATGCGCTTCAGACCCACGGAAAATTTGAACTCTAGCGTAGACGAAAACTCGAAACAAGCTTCGAGAAACGCGAGCGTGAGAGAATTAATATCCATGCACAATAAAAAATTTGCCCACATCGCACTACAAAATGGAATACGATCACTCTAAATAAATGTCAATCGATACAAACTATACGAAATGGCTTGATAGATTCATGAAGGCATAGCAGGCACATTCTAACCTTGATGAGAGAACTGCTGTAATCATTACACAACAAACACAGCAAAAAATCATTATGCATGTGAAGTTGCTCCAAACATTACAGATGTAACGTTTGAAGTCACATTTTTGATCCAAAGTTACAAAAATAGTCAATCTTTACAAAAAATTTCGACAACGCCTCCCAAAAGTACAAAATTCAGCGAACACCCTGGTACTGGCATGTACACTACTTCTGGTACAAGTTGTATACTAGTGGTGAAATGAAGAACTATGCGACTTTTAACCCGCGTAGAAATAATTTTGTTTGAGAAATGTTTGGGAAATGTTTTCCCCTCACAAGCATTGGGCCAAACTTAAAAAATGAGCCATCCCCAAACTTGGTGATTACGACCCAAGTTTGGCATGCAAACTTCTCAGGAGCTTTGCGTAAGTTTGGGAAAACTTTGGGAAATGAATGCTTCCTGGCATGTTTCGCAAATTGTTACCTACCCAAACTTTACAGATATGAAATCCTAGTTGCGAGTTTCGTTTGGGAAAACGTTTGCATGACTTTGGCACTACTTTGAGAAGCTATGGCAGAACTTTAATGAAGCGCATTAATCGAGGGTTCGTAGAGGTCTTCTCGAAAGCAGTTATTCCTTTGAATTATATGGATGAAGCGAAAACATTTTGAGAAGTTATCTGTAAACTTATCAATAGTCTAGTTTGCGTTTTCTTGAAAATACCTCGCATATATACACGTTTTTATCATACTTTAGCTCAAGTCTAAATCAAGGCACGCGCTGTATTAATTTGGAAAAAAAGAGAAAACTTTCTAGAACCTCTTAGACGAAGAAGATTAGAATCAAGAGTCGCGGAAAAAATTCAAATGTGTAGAGAGGCTGGAAGTTACCCCGGAGGTCATCATACGGCTCTGCTAGTTACAGTCGGCGACAAACACATCGTACCGATACGAATTTACTTATCTGATATCGAGTGCTTCTGACGATGAGTACTCTAATCCATACACCATGTCTAAATAATCCTTCTTTGAAGCTTTGGTGGACGCAATTGTTACAGACACTTCTGTCTCTAAGAATAACTCAGAAGATTCACTCAAATAAACGTATTTATTCAACTAAGTACAGGATCGTTCACGAGTTACCGGCATTCAGCAATTCAATCAGATACAATAATATTGTTAACGACACCTTGCCACTAAATACTATTCGGTACACTTGCCACTAGGTTTAAAACGGCCTTCGCCAAACAACCCGGCTCCAGGAGCCCTCGATACCCGTTCACCAGGTCACGGCCTTCGCCCGCCGCCCGTACTTGATCGTGGCCCGCCAAGTTCTCTCGAGCCTCCCTCGCGCGCACGCACTCATCCATCCGGTGGCACCGCCACTCCATACGCACATACACATACATGTCGCCCTATACGCATACATATACTCGTGGACATACTCTCTCTAACATTCGGCCATCCTACGCGAGCTTGGTCCTCCAAGCTTCCAGATAGAAGGTGTAAAAATGTAATCGGATACAAAATCATCAAGCTTGCTCGGTTTCTTGCGCCGTCTCAAACTTCTACGTACATCAGTAACATTGCTCGTCGAAACGGCATTCTGTGCTTGTTCAGCATTATCATTCGCACTTTCATCATCTCCACTCATAACAGAATCATTTTGCACAACAATTTCATCCTCAGATTCAGACTCAGACTCACTATTATCCCCATCTCCTCCCGCCTCACTCCACTTTTTCCAAAAGTATAACTTGGCGAGTATGGCCATCCTTTCCCCCTATCACTTCATCTGGGATCAAAAATTGAATTTCAACTCTTGAGGGTCATGAAATCAGGGGAAACATGTCGAGTAACTATTTAGCAAAATTTAGCAAAACTTAAACATGAAACAAACGGGTAGAAAATGAAAAATATTAATTTCAACTCTTGAGAGTCGTGAGATCAAGGAAAGTATGTCGAGTAATTGTTTTGCAAAATCTGAACGTGAAACGCATGGAAAAGGATTGATTACATTACGATTTGACTTTCTCGGTAATTTTGACTCAACTTGAGTTTCTCACCATCTCCTTCGTCTATGAAATATAATGAAAATAATTCATTAGGGCCATTGAGGAGAAAAGGAAACCAGAAAATTCAATCTAGCATTGATCGCTTTAGTTTAAAATTCAGTAGAGATGGTGAGTAACTCAAGTTGAGTCAAAATTACCGAGAAAGTCAAATCGTAATGTAATCAATCCTTTTCCATGCGTTTCACGTTCAGATTTTGCAAAACAATTACTCGACATACTTTCCTTGATCTCACGACTCTCAAGAGTTGAAATTAATATTTTTTCATTTTCTACCCATTTGTTTCATGTTTAAGTTTTGCTAAATTTTGCTAAATAGTTACTCGACATGTTTCCCCTGATTTCATGACCCTCAAGAGTTGAAATTCAATTTTTGATCCCAGATGAAGTGATAGGGGGAAAGGGTGGCCATACTCGCCAAGTTATACTTTTGGAAAAAGTGGAGTGAGGCGGGTGGAGATTTCAGCACTTGGCTATGGTAATGACTCAATATTCTGAGATTAAAAAACATGCTGTAAATAGTAGCATGTAGGAAAATAAAAAAAATTCTATTTATCTCATCCATGAAAATCATTCTCCTAATTAACACTAGTGTGCTTCATTCCAAGATGAACATTTTTTGATCATGAACAAAGAAAAATCTGGAGAAGGACAATTTTGTATTTTTGATAGCAAGACTCTTGAAATTAGTTCATGGAATTGACTTGAGTTGATGCGAAGACTCCTAACCCACTTGTGATGGTGCTTGCAAGAGAAAGTTTTTGGATCACGAGGAACTTCTAGATTGTGAAAATTTCCCTAATGATGAAGCACATCCACTCTTCATCAAGAGAGCATACTAAATACCAAAGTGAATAACTAATAAGTAATTGATAAATGAAACATAAAATTATGACACTACATCTGTTGTTCAACATTTTCCAAGGACCAAAAACTGAGACAAATTCCATGTAGCACATTGGTCATTCATAACACATCAAGAAGTTAGAGCAATTCGTGCGAGTTCATTCTGAGGGAAATGAAGGTTCAGTAGCATTATGTGATATGTGTTTCAATGATCCTCAACATACTTCCAGATAGATGATGTACGGATCCAGTTTGTTTAGTGATTGACAACTCAAGTAATAATTTTTTAAATTTGAACTTACCACTTCCCACCAAGAGCGTAAAAGTGCCTTTCTTTCTTCATAATACTCTTGATGAAACAGGTGAACCCTGTACAACTTTCTTATCCTATTCAGAATTTAGTGCCAAGAAAGTAAAATCCATATACCATATGAGAGTAAGCGTCTAGCGGAGACCTTTGGGTTAGAGTATTACGCAATGGACATATGATATTCAAAAGTAATAACCAGAGCAACACCAAATATCAGTGCTTATATATCACAACAACTGTTCTTGGACAGTCGTCAATTGACTGACATGTCTTACAACATCTAAATGTGAGAGATGATCCCTCTTGATGTGTTGAACATTGACAGGTCTACGAAAAGCAACGCGAAGGATATTCTATTGGTCACACTCTTCTTCAACTAGAGTGGTTTATCAAATTTTCTTTGAGATGCACAATTTTTCAGAGTTGGGTCTCTCTGAAGTATTGAGGAAACTGAAAGTGAATAAACGGCTGAAATGTAGATTGATACTGGCACTCATTTTTTCTCACGATCAAATCCTACATTCTCCAAATATTGTTGAAGATCGACTCTTGACACTGTACAACAGCGAGGATGACACACATTTTGGACTATTATTCTTATATCACTCCGGATAAGGAAACCCACAACAATATTAGGCTGCTCTTATTCCTCCAACAATGAGAGCTGATTTCTAAAAGCTCGCTGCAGGCGGTGCTACGATTGGCTTTCAATCTTTGCTATTATCTCTACATAATATAATCAAAATAGTCAAAAAAGTTACATGTTACTGCAACAACATGTTACTGCTGGAGCGGAATAACGCCGTCTGCTACACATGCGGCTGCATCAAAACATCGCTCGTGTTCTCGCGGTCGATCGCCCCGCGTGGTCGACCCAACAATCGATTGTGTTCGACTTCGAGTGTCTTGACGCGTCTGAAATCTTGACGCGAAAAAATTGGGAAGGGTCGAAATTAGTGAGTAAGATATTTTGGCACTAAACGCTGTCAGCGGCAAAATGACTCGCCAATATCCTTGTTGAGGACCGAAATAACGGGTTCAGAGGGAATGAGACCCCCCTGAACCCAGAAAAGCATGAAATAAGTAAGTTCGAAAAAATGTGTGAGGTTCAAACGGCCCAACTCAGCGTATATAAGGCACGGCAGCCTTGCGCGCGCTCTCTCTCTTTCTCACATGTTCTTCTCTTTCATATACTCGCCAGCAAGGCGCTGCCGCGCCTTTTGATCCTCAATAGAACATCCACGCCAAATTCTCAGCTGACTTACATGCGCTGTTGTCCCCTGTTTTGAATCAACTTTCTTACTCAGACTCTGAACTCTATACGTATCACATGGAAGAACTTGAGTGATCACAAGTGAACCCTTATTCTTTGGTTGCAACTTCGTCGATTCACCGGTTGCTACACGATTTGCCTTCATGATAACTATGTCACCCACTGAAAATTTAACATTTTTAACCCTTGACTTATCGTAACGTTCCTTTGAATTATGCTGTTCGACCTCAATTTTCTCTCGAATCTCGTCTCAAGTTCACCAGGAATCTTATACTGTTCCGAATCTACCGTCAGATCTCTAGCTAGCCCATCTTTGAAACGCGGAATGTACCCGTATAACATCTCGAATGGAGTTCGGCCCGTCGTCTTGTTTACGGAAGTATTCAGGTCCCGTTCAATTTTCCCGAGGTTCTTATCCCAATCGAGACCATCAAAATCTATCAAATTAGAATTTAACGCTGGAAGTATCGTTTGGTTCAATCGTTCAACAAGCCCGTTCGCCTGTGGATGACGACTTGAATTGAGCGTTTTCATTGCAGAATTTCACAAAAACTTCTGATGCATACGCGACTCCCCGGTCAGGTATAAAACGCACAGGTGCTCCGAATCTATCTACGACTTTCTGCATGTGACGGACGGTCGTCTTCGCTTTCACATCTTTTACTGCGAAAAGTAGAGCAAATCTAGTCAAGTTACGAATGGCAGCTAATATGTACTTATTCCCAAGTTTTGACGTAACAAATGGACCAAGATGATCCACGTTCATAACTTTAAACGGCCTTTTGCCCGGAGGAATGGGGTGCAGTTCCCCAGCTTGCTTACCCGCCTTATGCTTGGCCAACTCTGAGTTGTTGGAGACACTTCTGTCTCTAAGAATAACTCAGAAGATTCACTCAAATAAACGTATTTATTCAACTAAGTACAGGATCGTTCACGAGCTACCGGCATTCAGCAATTCAATCAGATACAATAATATTGTTAACGGCACCTTGCCACTAAATACTATTCGGTACACTTGCCACTAAACTAGGTTTACAACGGCCTTCGCCAAACAACCCGGCTCCAGGAGCCCTCGATACCCGTTCACCAGGTCACGGCCTTCGCCCGCCGCCCGTACTTGATCGCAGCCCGCCAAGTTCTCTGGAGCCTCCCTCGCGCGCACGCATTCGTCCATCCGGTGGCGCCGCCACTCCATACGCACATACACATACATGTCGCCCTATCCGCATACATATACTCGTGGACATACTCTCTAACACAATTTCATCACATCAAAGCCTTGGCGTTTGTTAGCAGCAGACTCTTCTGCATTCGCAGACCAGTCTGTTTGTTTGTTGGTTGTCAACATAGAAAATCGATCGTAACTAAGGAGATCGACAAATATCCACACTGATGCCATTTTTGCGTTTGAAAATAATTCAACCATCCTAGACTTCAACGAGTACTTACGAAGAACCCATCAAAGCTCCAGAGGATGATCGCTTGTGCATTAATGAAAGAGAAGCACTCACTGTCAACGGCAATAGGTATCAGATAAGTATATTCGTGTCGAGATGATGTGTGCCGCAACTGTGCCAGAGTACGCAGAACCGTGTGATAACCTTCAAACACTTTCCCGATTTGAATATTTTGATTCTAATCTTCTTCGCACAAATGGTTCTAAATTTCTTCCGGAAGTGCGCAAGATTCCTTGTGGCTAATTATTTTTTCAGGTTAATGAAGCACGTGCTTTGATTTAAACGTTGGCTATAAAGTAATGATAGAAACGTGTACAAAACATTCTCAAAAACGCAAAGTAGACTATCTAAGAGCTTGCAGACAGCTCCTCAAAACGCTTGCACTTTTTCCATATAATTTCAAAGTACCACTGCTTTCGAAAAGACTTCTGCGAGCCCTGCCATAGCTTCTCAAAATAGCGCTGAAGTTATGCGAACGTTTTCCTAAACGAAATTCGTAACTAGTTTTTCATATCTGTAAAGTTTGGGTAGGCAACAATTTGCCAAACATGCCGGAAAGCATTCATTTCCCAAAGTTTTCCCAAACTTACGCAAAGCTTCTGAGAAGTTGCGAGAAGTTTGCATGCCAAACTTGGGTCGTAATCACCAAGTTTGGGGATGTCTCATTTTTTAAGTTTGGCCCAATGCTTGCGACGGGAAAACATTTCCCAAACATTTCCCAAACAAAATTATTTCTACGCGGGTTAGCCTTGACGGGACAATGAACGGCAAGTGAATGTGTTAGTCTTCGGCCCGCTAAAAGGAGAATGTGTTTCTTTTCGTAAGCCTTAAGACGAAATACTTAGTCACCGTACCACTCCGTACTTTCGAGGAGTGAGTGTTACTGTTCGTGCCGTTGAGGCGTAAGTGTTGATCTTCGTGGCGTTGAGGAATAAGTGTTAGTTTTCATGGGCTTAACGCGTAAACCTTAATCTTCGCCGCAGTAACAGAATGTGTTAGTTTTCGTATTAGTCGTTAGCGGATGTGTTATTCTTCGTAAAAGGCATCGATATGATTCGGTGTATTACATATAACGAGGCTAAATCACAGACGACTTCTAGTCAATCGTAATGAGTTACAAATCATGGAATATGAAAAATGTGACTCACTTGACCGAATGAAGTCATCGAAAGCACTGCTACTTTACCTGACGTAAGTTTAAGACGACACTGCGATTGAAACATTACAATTAGTAGGTGCTTACGCTTCCTTGGACTTAGCAGATACCAATCACCAACAGAACTGATAATGATTGGAGGAAATGTATCAATAACGTTCAATTATAATTTGCAAATGGCAATGAGAGAATCATGTTCAATCCTCACATAGAATCAAAGACTTCATCTCCATGGTCAATAATTTTCTGCCCAAATCGATTGAAACAATACAACAGACCATTGAAAACCAAACCCACCAAAGCTACAACAATATATCTGAACAAGGGAGCATCTACAACAGCCATCTACGTAGAAAATATTTTAAAAATTACTGATTTCTTGAATATAAATTTCAATGATAGAAATTATTGCTCACGTAGTAATAAATTACGGACAACAGTACCACTGATGGAATTTGCATCATCATGACCATAACAGAGAAACCTTCCTCCAAAAGATTCCGCGCTCTGAAATAAATATCATCGTATAGAAACTATAAATTTTGATTTGAAATATTCCGCAGTAGGGCATGAATATTTCCGCCGAAATATACATCGTCAGGATTTAAGTTACCGAATACATTGGTAATGCAGCTCGACAGTTTCATTCAATATTTTATCAAATCTATCATGATCTGCTTGAATATTTTTATCATCATCTTTGCACTTAGAGACAGCCTTCAGTCTGAAACTAGAAGATTTTTTTGTGATAATGTTGAATCTTTACCGATTATCAATATAAGTGTGGTAGATGCAATCACGAGGAATGTCTCCTTACAATAAACGCGCTTATTTTTCGAAAAACTTGCATAGCTCATATCGACGAAATAAATACAACAACTTCATATACTGACCTCACAATTGACAAAAATCCACATAACTGTTGTGCCGCACTGATAAATAAGCTGATAATGCCTCCCAACATGATATATGTTACGAAGGCATGAGTACTAGCGTGAGCTGAAGATATCATGAAATGATCCGCTTGGTTGAACGGATATGACATTAGGATTAGAATCATAGGTTCTGTACCGTTCTCTGGTGGAGCTATCTTTTCCACCAAGACAGAGACAATGCTTAAAAGTATGCTAAAACCGGGCACAAAAAGAAAACAACCTGGAACAAGAATCATTTCATTTGGAAACCCCACAATAACTCGATGGAATACTGAAATTCAGAACTGATTGTTGGTCGAGTTGGGTACGAATTATTTTTATATAATCTAAAAGATTTTGACTGACCGTCCTCTCAAGCTAACAGAAACTCAAATCATAAATTTAATAATCTATCATTTATCGAGTCTCTCTTGGTTCGAGAAAACGGTCAATCAAAATCTTGTACGATGGAATTACTTTTAATACATTATAATGATGATTGGATATAACTTTTGTACATCTTATAATTTATGTCTAAAATAATTTTGCTCGAAACGTAGTTGAGTGAAGCTGTCCAATAAGAAGTCTATGTAAATAAACAGATTGAACAGATTCTTTGACCCACACTGGAAAAATTTTGGCCAACTGGTTGATACCTGCACCTCACCTTGTTATCCGGAAAATCCAACCATGCATTGAATTCTTTATTCAACCACTGGTTCTCAAAATATAATCTCAGATGAAGATCCCAGGAGCCCTAGTAAAAATAAGTGCTTCATGATCATATATGAACATGTTCCCAGCCGAATTGTGGTCACCTATGACCATCTATGACCTCAGAAAATATTATGTCTCCATGGTTAGTCATAGGTACACAAAGCCAAACTCGTTCGAGTTGGCAGTGAAGTGCTTCATTTCCAACATGAATTCCTAGGATCAAGTATGGAGACCAATGACGACCTATGACTCCGGCCTCATGGTCATAGGTGGTCATGTATGACCACAGTCCGGTCGGGAACATGTTCATATATGATCATGAGGCACTTATTTTTACTAGGGAGTTTATGATCCCATGAAAAAAATATTGTGATTTTTTAAAAGAAAAAAATTACTTTAAAAAAGTTATGTTTGATTCCCAAATTATTATTTCGAGAATTCCATGAATGTGACCTCTTAATCACGCTAAACTCTAGTTGTGACAAGAACTTTGATATAACAAGCCTGCAAAGTTCCCAAATTTGATGGTTGGTTACTATCCTGAATGAATGTACTCGACTTCTCTTATAACAAGGATTTTTCCCCAACTGACTCAGATGATGCACGCTACTAAAAAATTTCATCTTTGCAAAATTAGAAGACTCCGCCATTTTCGGGTCCCTTTTCGGTATAACAGGTTTTGATAAGTCTATCTCTTTCGCAACTTCAATCTTTCCCCCTGTACATAATGTAAATACTGCTCTTAGTTATAATGATGATGCTAACACATCCCCACGACTTATGGATTAGAGTCCACCCCTGTATCACAATCTTATAAAAGGTCACATAGAATGCGTTGTACACTCGATGTCCAAAGCTACACTTGAGGCGTTTGATCAGCAGTTTCACTTGTTGGCAACTCTACAGTCACCTTTTCCAAAGAACCCTGGGTGACGACCGCAAGGAGAGCTGGGTCACTTGATGGCCCAACTCTGAGGTCTGACAGTCCCCCGGCCCCAGTCAACTCCGGCCAGAGGATGGAGTCCATACAGCTCCATCTGGCGGCCATGAGCACCGGGTAAGTCTTCTCCGACTCCCTTGGTGCTCGGAGGGCTCCCTAAGCTCCTGCGAAGCCTAGATGAGCACCATTCAATCCCCCACCGAGGGATGGGTTCGGCCATGTACTGGAGGCTGATTCCAAAATTCGGTAGTTGGTTGGAAAGCTGTGTTGTTCAGGAGTAGCTCCCTACTCGAGAACGGACTATTCCCACACCAACGCGATGGCAGGGCGTATCCCTGCCCATGGTGGAAGAGACATATGGTGTGCTCACTTGGTGAACGCGTTTTCGTCCCGGTCTGCGCAGGGCCCACCGGCAGCCATCTTGGCGTACGAATTTCAAATTGCGACGGATTCCTTGTTAGTTGTCACAATTTAAAAAGTCTAAAATCGCGATTCACGGCCACGAGCAAATGTAAGTCTTCCTGGTTGAGGCTCGGTCATCAACAGAGTCACTCGCCTTCATGCAAACATCTAAGACATCTTATTATTATACAATGATCAAAAATCTTGGAACTTGGCGTGCGGACGATTGAATTGGCAATCAATAATAACAGTGCTACCAAATACTTCTAGATTGTGTGTGGAGTGGGATGGCGTAACATTCTTCATCATAGTGGGAAAAATCACAAGTCACAACAACTCCCATAACCCGAGCAAAACTTGGGGGGCCGATGAATCAGTACAGCTATTGAACCCAAATATTGGTAGTACAGCATAGCTCCGTGGATAACCTTTTGCCTCACGATAAAGAGGTCGTGGGTTCAAACCCCACGTTGGCCCAATTTTTTTTTTCTACTATACTGTTTGATGCATCACTTCCAACTTTTTCAAACAAATCACTGTATATTTCCTCAATTTTTCAGCATTTGTCTCGTATCTATCTCAGCATGAATTATAATATGTCTATGAATATCTCTTCTCTCAAAATATTTTGAGTCTTCCGAAATAGTTCTATAAATATAATCATGAAACAATATTCCTAATGTTTGTAAAATTCTGTAATACTCGTTCCGCTTTAAAGTTTTGAGCTCGGATAGCAAGCATATTTGAGAAATTTCTATGCACTCTTAATGGGAATTTGAGGCAAGATGGATGATTCCTTATTAAGAAATCCCAATATTAATAGAAATATTCCAAGAATGGCTGAAATACATTCGAGAAAAATTCTCAAAGATATGAAAATGTTGACAAAGTAATTTAAAAAAATGTTAAAGAGTGAAGTATTGAAGTAATCCTTGCTAGAAAAAATTCTTAATCAAGGGAGGTTTTTGTATTTTTTGAAGAAATTTGCGACCTCTTAAGTTTAACGCTGGAGGCACTGTGTATAGGTATAACTCATGAAACAAATTGAACTCGGTTCGAACCATGTGAGCTATTAAACGCGGTCGAATTTCCCGCTATGTTGTGATTGGCCGGAAGGTCAAGATGGCGTACGATTGGGCCGGGAATCCCGTTGGCTAAGCACACCATATGTCTCTTCCACCATGTCCCTGCCCTGTGCCCAGGGGGGGGGGGGGCAGCCGGGATAGAGCCAATAGGCAGGGGCCCGGGATATAAATCTCAATATTCGCAGAACCCTGGGTGAATAGAATTTACAACTTACTAGGTCGTTCAAATGGCTCAAGATTTTCAATACTTCATTTTCAATACTTTCTTAATACTTCCTCTTACTTGCTCCCACCATTCTCCTCTTGTTCCGGTCTGTCGTCGTTTTTTTCCTGCCTTCACACATGCACATAGCGATGCATGATCATATGTGAATTCCCCCTGTTCATGCCCTCTTATCCTAATACCATTGAATATTATCTAGGGCTCCCACGAGACGAGACAAGCCGAGAGTCGGGGCACTCTCGAACTCGTCTCGGACAGCATTTTCGCGGCCTCTATCTCATCTCGATCTGCTTTGTTGTGGTCTCGTCTCTATTCTGCCGAGGCTCTCGGCGAAACTCTCATTAATGATTATTGGAAACTAAAGATAACCGACCACGGAGTGGATTTATCTCTGTTGAGAATCAGCATGTCTGCTGGTTATATTAGCTTGCATAGGCGAATTCGTGATAAATATGATTCAAAATTACGAGAGAATACAGTCACGATTGATCATATCGATCGAGGAATGAATTCATTCAACCGTTCATGCAGCATATTTTCCAACTCATAGTGTGTAAACTATATAGAGAAACATGTATATATGTCGCAGGCTCTTGGTGAAATCAGCCTTTTCGTGAAAATCCTAGGCTCTTCATGAAGAGCCGGCCGATCGTGTCAGCGCTGATCCCTTTCACTTTGTTACACGATCGGCCTAGCCTTTTCGTGAAAAGGCTGACTCGTCCAGCCTTTTTATGAAAAGGCCAAGTCGGGCTAGGCCCTTGGTGTACAGATGGGCAGAGTCATCAGTACCGCTGTCGAACAAAGTCAGTATCGCAGTCAAAGCTGTCATATTAATTGCACTTCTCACAATCATATTAAATTGAATAACCTTATGAAAATTGATCGATGGAATCGGCTTGCTCAGATAGGACTTCCAAAGGTTAGCCCATTAAAACTGAAATGAAAATGTATATTGTTGCTCGGTGTGTGTGAAAAAACTGACTCTGATCTCATTTAGTACAAAGCTACATCAATCGAAGATTACGAAGACTATCAAATATCTAATAGTCAATCAATTCACGTGAAAATTTTCTTCATCTAAAAATCATTCTATGATTTGAAAAAATTCAATTCTAACTATGGGCGCCACACTCGAGCCTACTTTGTGCTGATACGAATTGACATAATTGATCAACTATTAGATATTTGGTACGCTTCGTAGTCTTCGATTGATGTAGCTTTGTACTAAATGAGATCAGAGTCAGTTTTTTCACAAACACCGAGCAACAATATACATCTTCATTACAGTTTTAATGGGCTAACCTTTGGAAGTCCTATCCGAGCAAGCCGATTCCATCGATCAATTTTCATAAGATTATTCAATTTAATATGATTGTGAGAAGTGGAATTAATTCGACAGCTTTGACTGCGATACTGACTTTGTTCGACAGCGGTTCTGATGACTCTGCCCATCTGTACACCAAGGGCCTAGCCCGACTTGGCCTTTTCATGAAAAGGCTGGACGAGTCAGCCTTTTCACGAAAAGGCTAGGCCGATCGTGTAACAAAGTGAAAGGGATCAGCGCTGACACGATCGGCCGGCTCTTCATGAAGAGCCTAGGATTTTCACGAAAAGGCTGATTTCGCCAAGAGCCTGCGACATATACACGTACGTGAATATAGATGTTTCTCTACGGTCTGCTTGCCATTTGAACAGCCTCGCTTGGCCATTACCTTTAGTACTTACTGCTCATATAAGCCTTTAAAAACGGTCCATAGTAGCTACCCGAAAGCCAAAATGAATGGGATAAAACGCACACGTGCCGATGACAACAATGACGCGAGTACTTCTGAAGGATATGAAATCAAGCGAAAATGATTCATGACTACTTTGGTATTCATTTCTTCGTAGATTTGATTCAATTGAACATTCGATATGTCATACTCTCCCCAACATAATTCCTCCAAAAACGAATGCAGGAATTTAATTAATAGTACCGAAACCGCCGAGACTCCCGCGAGACTTGTGGGTAGAGTCAAGACGAAAGACGAGACTCTCTGATGACTGCCTCAGTCTTGCCAAAAGAAAAGAGCTCTGAGTCCCGGTCTCGATATTCGAGACGAGATGAGATCAAGACCTAGACTAGTCTTAATCTCATGGAAGCTCTACTATTATCCATCCCTTCCTACCTACCAATTTCAATGATTCTGAATAGATTAATGATCTTCGCTGAAAAAATTCCAGACTAACCCGTCGCGTTTCACAAGATTACGATATGGTATAGATACTCTACCTGCAACTCTGAGTCCATACATTCAACCTGATTCACAATACGTGCGAAAAATTTCCAACTCTCTTCGATCTACAATGCTTTTCCGTACTTCTAACAGATGCAAAATCAACTGGCCTCGCTGTAATGAAATTGAAAAGACTTTATTCATGAGTTCACGCAGTACTGAAATGGGAATTGGTGAAGCAATGAGCTATTGAAATAACTATGGATCTTGATATACAGTATGTCTCGAAATTGTTGTACATACATACCGTAACTCGGATATGGATCGCATTTTGTCATTTTCGGAGGGTGTTTCCAGAACTTTAGGTAATAGTTTCTATTTTTTGTATTTTCAGATTCAAAATGCCTCGGAAATCATTACATCCGTAATGTTCTAGAAGGGGGTGACAACTTTGCACGCGTTTGATTTGATACTAAACATTACACAACGAACAAGCATCTATTGTGTAATGATTGGTGAAGGTCATCGAGGGTAAGGTACGGTTTTTTTTTGTTTTTCCGTGAAGAGTAATTGGTCTATTACTAATTTTGCGCCGATAACGGTAACAAGAGTGATAAGTAGTGCGCGAGTGGTCATTTTTTTAGGGCATGGGTGGGCATTGAGACAACCGCAAGGGGGAAATAGCTAATATTCCATACTGTAGCTACTTGGCTTATAGCTGCACGTACTGGCTCGTACCTGTCAATACTCGCAGTAGTAATTGCTGCTACCTACACAGTACGGAATGAGTATGTGATGGATTTTGGAAAGGCGCTCCAAAGGCACGCAACGGCAGTTGCCAGTATGTGACGGGTACTGAACAAGTACGTGACGGATTCTGGAGCCCTCGCTCAGCGAGCTGCGTGACAGTAAATGCGTGTATGAGCCAAGTACGTTACGAGTACGTGACCGACTCTGAGAGCGGGTCGTGGGGTACCATGAGGCAGTAGTTGTCAGCCCGTAACAGGTACGGGACGAGTATGTGTCGGACTCCGTGAGCGCAGCTGGTCCGATTCAACGTACTTTGAATGACGGTGTGTCCTGCTACGTAATTAGCACGTAGTGAATATGTGATGACACCAACGTACGCAGGGAATCAGTGAAGTGCTGTAATGGCTGGCATATTTGAAGGGTCGATACAATGCAAATTAGCCATGCATACCACGAGTTAGCTGACTAACGTGCCATCTATTCATGTAATGAATTCACAGACAATTGAAGATGAAATGTGGGATAGAGTCTTAAAAACAATTCACATTCAATCAGAATACTCTCCAATCACTCTACCCTTTTCGGAATTCAGTCGTCCTTTCATCGAAACGATTGTATTCAATTTGAGAAATGGCATTTGAGGACTGATCATAGTTCCATAACGTACCTAGATAGTGAGATCAAATGTAATGTGAGATTACACTCCAGGATGAGAGCATTAAGGTTGTCATCGATGGCCGAAGGAGTTGGTTTTTTGAACTCTATGGGTGGGCAATTTTCCTTCGTGATGTGAACCAAATACGTTTTTCCACCGACGAGTAATTGGGTGGTCGAATCGTGATCGATGATTTCCTAATGGAAATGGCATCAAATTGGAATGAATGAATGAATGAATGAATGAATGAATGAATGGATGCTGAAGCTGAAAGGAAAGTTGGCTATGCAATGCTGTTCCGCAGATTTGATATCATAACTCTTCAACCATATTCTACAAAGTCTATTTTGGTTAATCCTTGGGGAAGGCTAGAATGTTCGCGAATCCACGTTGCGTTGTTATACATGCATCTGAAAGCAATTCACCCACAAAGAGAGTCTCAAATTACTCTCGTCTGTATCTGATGTTATGCACATGGGTGTTTTGGCAAAACTTATGAGATAATTATCGAATGAATCATTGCGGGTACCTCTGTATACATCCTCGCTGTCTCAAATTACGAACTTCTGAATGATATTCCGATCAACATCAAATCTTGTTTGACGTTTGAAATGTTCCACTAGCCATTGTAATAAGTTTTATGCTCAGAAATTCAAATTTATAGTAGGAGTAGGTGGGTCCTTGACTTCTTGATTTCTTCTTGATTTCTGACGCTTGAGTGGACCGCGAATTTGGTTTGTACGTGCAGAAATGATGGTTGGCACGATGATCACGACCACGGGGACACCCTCCCCTTCATTCGATCAGTTTGAAAAATAACCTAACGTAGAGGAAAAAACGTGTAAACTCCAGTTCTGATCGGTCTTGGAGGACTTTGTCCTCCATATTCGAAAACACGAGGACGATCAACAAAAGTCATACATAGGAGAAAGAAACCTACTCATTTGGGAATCTTCAGGGCTCTTTATCCATCAGAAAACCTCATTCAGAAAACCGCAAGGAAGTCTTCTCTTTAGCACGCGCAAAATGGCGAAAACTGTGAACTCAAGCGTAACGGTTTGAAAAATTCTCCATTTTTCAACCCACCTTAATGTATATGGATGAATCCACCTAGAATCGATATCTTCAGTGTCGATTAAAGGTGACATTGTTTAGCCATCACTTTCGCTATGGGCAAGCGTGCCCCATCAATTGGCAAGACAAATCCTTGACTGGTTGCTCCGATATTGTGGTGAATATATCGCGTAGGACTTACATGAAATTATTAAGTTTTCTTCAAGTATATTAAATCGCTGCACTCGTTACATTTGCGAATCTGGGAGTTGAAAATAGAATGAACTACTTTGTAAATCTAAAAAAAACACAACTCCGCGTGTCCAACAGCGAACTAGAGAGTTGGTTGTCGTATGAGTCTCTTTACCCTCGATTATCCTGCTTCCAGCGGAATGAAGATCTCAAGTCACTCGACATCAGCGGTCCCATTTTCGTCTATACTCCTTCCATACTAAGTTCACCATATCTTCTCATGGGTTTAGTTTACAACAGGAGTTTCTCAATGAAGACTCTGATTTTGATAATTAAAAGAAGAGTATACAGGAGTATAGACATTTTGAAGATTTCTCCATTTTAAGTGATTGTAGAGCTCATATTACATATATTTTGAGAATATTTATAAATGTATCTCGTAATGGTGGTGAATTGGCCATTTTCACAGTTAATATATCCAAAATGTTGAAAATAACCTCAAAAAAGCACTGGATACATCTAAATACGAAAAGTAATGGTTGACGCATACTCTATTGATGAACATACCTGGGCTTTACTTTATTCGGAGGGTCGAAAAGCTACTTCTTGATACACTGTGCGTACAAGTGTACTTTGCGTACACTTTGCTGACTCTAACTCACAGTTCATCAAATAGTATATTTCCGTACTGAGCGCGGTAGCCCATTTTGGGCACCAGGACAGTTTGTCTGTCGAGCGAAGCGAGACAGACACGTCCACCAGTACCCAAAATGGGCTTGCAAGCGAGGTGCGGATATATTTTTTCATTACGAGAACCCTAAAATCCTATTCAAACGCGGCATTTTTAGGTTAGAGTAATGAAAAAGTATAGTTCGATACAGGGTGTAAAATCTATTTTTCGCGTCATCGTGATCATTCCGATCCTCACTTGGAGCTCGGGCCGGAACCTTATCACTCGAACGCGAAGGATGTTTTCACACCCTTGTATCGAAATGTACTATTTCGCTTTGAGATAATGGTGAAACTCACCTTTAGACGTGGCTTTTTGTAAATGCCATTAACTTACAGTAAATCTGTAAAACTATTAATGAATATTTTCTCAGAATTTCTCATTAATATGAGCCCCAAAGTCACTGAGGACACCAAAAAAAAGACATTCTTACTCTCAGATTGCCGTAGTGTCTTGCTGTTGCATCTTAGACTACCGGTCAGAAGTCTGAGGACACCTGGGAATCAAGCTGATGATTTTCAGAGTTGGATATCTCAGAACCTATTGGTCGTAGAGAGCTCTGCGTGGTTGCATTATGTAACTCATATCAAGCACTATCGAATCTATTTTCTGTATTTTCCATCCCGCGTATTATACCAGAGACAAGCGAGGCAGAAAAAAGAGTTTTTTCGCAATTTTCCAAGCGAGGTACGAACGCCTGCCGAATTCGGAGAAATTGTTAGATCGCTGTGAGACCAATGACATCTTCAAGCCTGTGAGAAGACCTTTGAAATCTGTTTTTGAACGTTTCTCAAAGTGGTTGTTGTCCCAAGACCCAAGTGATTTAGTGAGGGAGTTTTTCTCTCAAAAAAACCATCAATAATCCAAAAATGATGAGAAACAGCCCATTTTGGGACAGTTGACCCTCATTTCTGCAAGAATTCGACTCAACATCGAGAGAGCCATCGAAAGTGAAGGCTATTGACCTTTGACTGGGCCAAGTCTCATCATTTTTGGATTAACCGTGTAACTTTTTGAGAGAAAAACACTCGCAGACAATCTCTCATATCTCAATGCCAGAACCACTTTGAAAGGCGTTCAAAAACGGATTTTCAAGGTTTTTTTATGGACTTGAAGATGTCATCGGTCTCATAGCGATCCAACAATCTCTCCAAAATCGTCAGGCGTTTGTACCTTGCCTGAAAAATTGTGGAGGAAGTCATTTTTCTGACTCGTGTGTCTCCGGTATAATACGCGGGACGGAAAATACTGAAAATAGACTTGAAAGTGCCCGATATAAGCTACAAAGGCGAGCACAGCTACCAGTGTCTCCTTCAATAACCACACATTGAGCTATCAGTAACAAACGAGCGGCAAAAAATCACCTCGCAATTGATTGTAGCATCTCACTCTTTTATTTCAAGGTAAATTTCGCTCAGAGACCGAGTAGGATGAGAATTACTTTGAGACATCCTCTCTTCTCTGAATGAATCGCAAGTTTACTCGGAATCTGAATGAAAACTCTGGCTGGAAAATTTTGAGAGGCTGTACTGATTTGCGTTGTATCAATCCTCTAAAGATGCCAGTTGTCACAGTACTTTACTGATTCCCTGCGTACGTTGGTGTCATCACATATTCACTACGTGATAATTACGTAGCAGGACACACCGTCGTTCAAAGTACGTTGAATCGCACCAGCTGCGCTCACGGAGTCCGTCATACGCAAGCGCCTACGGGCCACACGATCTGCATGCTAGAAAACGACCGATTTGCGCCCCCCGCACACCCGCTTCGAATGACACTCATGCAAACCCACATAGCATGATAGGCATGTATTGCACTGCATAATACACATGTATTGCACTGCATGATATGCATCTAATGCACTTACCGTCATGCACGCATCGCATGTTATGTATGACCTCTGTCACGTACATGTCATGACACAATTTCACTAATTAAACAGAGAAATTGAATGTTCAAATAGTGGAATTATACGTACGTCAACCTGTACCGCGACCAAAATGTGACAATTGTTTTGGGTAGGACTCTAACTGTTCTAATTGTATAGAAAATTTCAGAATTTGCCTATTTTGCCTTTTCGAGAAAATCGACTTTGAAGTCGCTAAAATATGCCCGTCTTCCAGAGGCCACAGCTCTTCGAATATTGAGCCTAGATCAACGTACCTGGGCTCAGATTGAAGCTCTGAACTTGCCAAAATTGTTTTAGGTATTAAATCTCCAGAAAGATTATCGCGAAGGATGATACCGTCGATTATAAGTTCCACGTGGTCACAGTATACCTATATATATATGGTGAGATGGCGGACGGGTGGCGCCAGCGCGGGAAGACAAGTCTCACGATAATCTCGATGCATGCATAGGTTTCTAGCACCCGCTTTACGTCTGCAAGGGGTTATATCTGCTCTGCTGGCCTCGTAGAAGGTTCCAATCAATTCCAATGCAGATATTCCCCAAGTCATCCCGTCGAACGTCGATCCGGGCGATCCCAGCCCGCAAAAGCAGTGTTGTCGTCTGCTCGAGATCAGTTGCCCCCGCGCCGTCTTGCCGCATATATAGGTATGCTGTGACCACGTGTAACTTATAATCGACGATATCATCCTTCGCGATAATCTTTCTGAAGATTTAATACCTAAAACAATTTTGGCAAATTCAGAGCTTCAATTTGAGCCCAGGTCCGTTGATCTAGGCTAAATATTCGAAGAGCTGTCGCCTCTGGAAGTCGGGCATATTTTGACGACTTAAAAGTCGATTTTCTCGAAAAGGCAAAATAGGCAAATTCTGAAATTTTCTATACAATTAGAACAGTTAGAGTCCTACCCAAAACAATTGTCACATTTTGGTCGCGGTACAGGTTGACGTACGTTGGAATTATGCGATGGCGTTCACTTCGCGAACGTCATGCATAGCATCCGGTGCAATCATGACGTAAAGTGCAATAGATGCATATCATGCAGCGTAAAACATGCTTATGATCGAGTATAATACTTGGTATGATACATGTACATCATGCAGTGCAATACGTACTTATAATGCTACGTGCGTTTGCAGAGAGCGCGAGTCAATCGTGGGCTAGGATGCGTGCCATTCGGAGCGGGTGTGCGGGGGGCGCGAGTCGGTCGTTTCATAGCATGCGGAACGTGTGGCCCGTAGGCGCTTCCGTACCGTCACATACTCGTCCCGTACCTGTTACGGGCTGACAACTACTGCCTCATGGTACCCCACGACCCGCTCTCAGAGTCGGTCACGTACTCATAACGTACTTGGCTCATACACGCATTTACTGTCACGCGGCTCGCTGAGCGAGGGCTCCAGAATCCGTCACGTACTTGTTCAGTACCCGTCACATACTGGCAACTGCCGTTGCGTGCCTTTGGAGCGCCTTTCCAAAATCCATCACATACTCATTCCATACTGTGTCGGTAGCAGCAATTACTACTGCGAGTATTGACAGGTACGAGCCAGTACGTGCAGCTATAAGCCAAGTAGCTACAATATGGAATATTAGCTATTTCTCCCTTGGTCAACCGTGGGTTAGGCCGCGGAGCACAAGATGAACATCATCACTACTGTCTGCCTTCGTGGTCCACGTATTGCTGACGACCTCCCCTAGAAAAGAGCTTCTGCCTTCTACTGTGACATTACCGCAAGGGGGACCTCATGTCCCGGGGTGTGACGACCCTCCGGCCCCAGTTACTGGGACACCGTACCTGGGCTTAGGCCCGAAGCCGGTAGGGAGAAGACTGGCCCCGAGACTGGTGCTCGGCGCTTTGACTTCTCCCGAAAACCGCAAGGGGGGTTGGGGCATGGCGCCTCATCCCTGGAGTCTGACGAGCTCCCGGCCCCAGTCATCGCCCGCCGGAGCGAGGAGACTGCACATCTCCATCCGGCACCACGGGAGTGGGTGAGTCTAGGGACTCGAATTGGAATCGCCCTCGGGCGATACTCATGCGAGCCCGAAAGACTCATCCATCATCCCGAGGAACTCCCTGGGCTCTCAGGAAGTCTAGAAGAGTCCCAAAACCCCCTCACCGAGGGGTGGGTCTCGGCCTTGTGCTGGGGGCCGAGCCCGAAATTCGGTAGTCAGGGAGGAGGACTGACAAGGGGAGTCCGGAGTCTCCGGGTCCTGAAATCTCACCAAAATTTTTTCACAGTTTCGTACCACCTAGAATATGAATAATCCAAAGCAACTCCGTCAAATGGGCCTCCTGTTCAAAGTTACAGCCCATGACATCAGCATTGCCCATATAGGCCCATGTTAAGAAGTGATATATATAGATATACTAGCAATGTTGACGTTTCTGGCTGTAGCTCAGAACAGATGGCCCATTTGACGGAGTTACTCTGGATATTTCATATTCTAGGTGGTACGAAACTGTGAAAAAATTTTGGTGAGATTTCAGGACCCGGAGACTCCGGACTCCCCTTGTGAGTCATCACCGAGCCTGGCTCGGTGTTGGCCATCCTCCAAACCGACGCGCTGGCAGGGTGTGTCCCTGCCCCGCGCCCATGGGGGCAACCGGGGTTGAGCCGAAAGGCAGGGACCCGGTATATAAAAGACAATATTCCGTCTACTGCGATATCACCCGCAAGGGGGGGTTGGGACACCTTAGTGTTTCATCCCTGGAGTCTGACAAGCTCCTGGCCCCAGTCAGCACCCTCCGGGACGTGCAGGCCGCACATCTACATCCGGCGTCCGGGAATGGGTGATTCTAGGGACTCGCATCAGAATCGTCCTCGGACGACAACAATGCGAGCCTGGACGATACATCCAGCAGACCGAGGGGCTCCCTGGGCTCCAACGAAGACTAGAAGAGTCCCAAACCCTCCAACGAGGGGTAGGTTTTGACCTCGTGCTAAGCTTTGAAACCCGATTTTGGGTACGCTAAAGTTGTCATTGCGAGGGCTACAATCCATGATTGAAATTAATCCGCATACGGTAATTTTCTTGAAGCAGTGTACTTTGAAATGTAGCGCGCGCGAAAAATAACTTTAGTGTGCCCAAAATTTGAGTTTGGAGTTTAGCGCACGCGATAAAGATTCAAAGGGCACGCGAAAATTGCACTTCTGAAAGCGGCACAAGCACTTGCGTACAACTGAGCAGGTGCCCCCACGAAAATGATGACTGGCGTGCTAAAGTGATTCTGAGAATTATTTCACAGCGTAACATCATGGCGTCGTGACGATGACACAGAACATGGCCCAAGCTTCCTCCTAGGAGGTCGCCTGCAACACGTGGTTGCACGTGGAGTAAGACAGCAGATGGTGTTGATGATGGGCATCTTGCACTCCGGCCTAACTCACAGAGGGCGGACCATGGGGCCCGCGGGTCGCTAATCATACCCAAAATCTTTTCACAGTTTGGTACCATCTAGAATATGAAGAATCCAGAGTAACTCCGTCAAATGGGTCTCCTGTCCAAATATACAGGCACTGAGATTAACATTGCTTTTTATAGGCCCTTTTAATATAAATATATATGTATATATGTATACATGTATATATGTATGTATAATGTTAATGTATTTATAATGCTGGTATTGCTGACGTTTCTGCTTGTAACTCTGTACAGGAGACCCATTTGACGGAGTTACTCTGGATTCTTCATATTCTAGGTGACACAAAACTGTGAAAACATTTTGGGGATGATTGGTGACCCGGACCCCGTGGTTCCCTCTAGTTGAGCCGATTTTCCCACAAAAATCACCAATAGCGCACTTGTGCTCACTCTCGTCACCGTCATCACCGCAAAATTAGTGATAAATTTATTACACTCCACAGGAAAACGATAACCATCGTACCTTAAGAGTGCTCCACAACTGTTTTCAGCGCCATCTAGCGGTCAAAACGGTTTATTGTGAATAATTGGTTGAACGAACAACTTTGAGTGGATTGCGATGCAGACCCATGTGCGGGTGACTCATCTGCCAATGTTACAAGAAGTTCCATTGAGATTGGTGCAAAATTGAGCAAACATAGTTGCAGCAAAAATTTCTGACGATTTTCAAAACTAGTAAAACTTTTGCTGCAACTATTCTCGCTCAATTTTGCACCAATCTCAATGAAACTTTTTCTTAAATTTGCGGATGAATCTCCCGCACGTGGGTCTGCATTTCTAATAAACCAGTTTGAGCGCGAGATGGCGCCACCGCTATTCCAAAAAAGCTGAGGAGCACTCTTCTTCTTTTTTGAATTATCATAGCTCGTTCCACGGCAATAAAACCATCACATGTGATATATCCCCAGGTGCGGAAGGATCTCAGCTTCCTTTCTATCTACTCAGATTTTGGAAATAATTTGAATCCAGGACGTATAATTGCGGGAAAAATACTTCCGTTTTGAAGCTTCCAAAATGGTCACTCGTGGCGCTGAAAACAGCTGGGGAGCACCCTTAAGGGCAGTCCGTAGTCCCCGCAGGACCGCAACTAGACACGCACCGGAGTACATGCAGGTTTTCCAACAATATCTAATTTTTGAATAATTGCAAACACTTTTCGGATTAAATCATTGAGCCAGCGCGCTTCTCAATAAAATTTCCAATCATTTGAGCTTTGTTGCGTCTCAGAACTCGTGGTATATTTTGCGAGATTTGGATAATGGCAGTCGTGCATGACAGCGTGGTTCCTATGATGAGGCAGCACAGCTCAAGATTGCAGATTTCTAAATTCTGCAAAATATATCGCGATTTTTGAGACGCAACAAGGCTCAAATGATTAGAAATTTTATTGGGAAGCGCGCTGACTCAATGATTTGGTCCAAAAAGTGTTTGCAACTATTTAAAAATTAAATATTGTTTGAATTACGCTATGCAAATCACCATGGCGTCATCTATGGAGTAGTAAGCAAGTGTAAGCACTACGGACTGGCCTTAACCTCGATGGCATTAACTAATCATTACAGAACGAACGCGTGTCTGTTATTTAATGTTTAGGTTGGCACCCCTCTTGGAAGCATTACGAATGTCATGATTTAAGAGGCATTTTTGAATCTAAAGTTACAAAAAATATAAACTATTACAAACAATTCTGAAAACACCGTCCGAAATTACAAAATGCTTTCCCCGTCCCAATTGCGATCTGTACACCAATTCCAACACACACCGTCAAATTGGATGTCTTCAGTATAGTGGGTGCAACTTTGGTACACCCCTAAAAAATGACTTTCAGAGCTGCGTTCGGCAAGGTAAACGATTCTATCGCTCTGAAACCTATTCTCCCCTCTTGGCACACGCATAAACAATGTGTTGAGCCACCGTAGATCCCGCGTGGATGATTGTGGTCGTTTATTGAAGCTTTTTGCGAAAAGGCTGATTAAGCAGCGATACGCGAGTCTCTCTCATGTTCTCAGAGGTTCATAGTGTGCGAATGTAGATTGCGCAATTTATACCATGGCGCATTTCAAAGCAACTTGATGCATCATAACACATAATATCCGAAATGACAATGTAACCAGTTGGAAATTTCAATAGATATGAATGAGTTATTTGTTACCGATTATAACAGTGTTCGTGGCTCAGGTGCTAGGGTGGTGGGCTGATAATCCAAAGGTCCTGGGATCTAATTCCCCTCACGCTATTTTTTTCCAGTTTTTTCTACTTTTTTTGGTTCTAACTTTGAAAATCAATCTTTTTCTCGCTCTTAGGATGACAACGCGCGTTTTAAACAATATATTTTACTCATTAATTGCAAAACGTGAAAATAAAATTGTATCGTGAACATTAGAATGCATTCGAATGCATCGTAATATATCTTCGTGCAAAATCATAACCCATGCATTACGATGCATCATGATGCATTCTGAAGTATATGCCTCATGATGCATTACGATGCATTGGGAATTTTTCCCCGGGTAATCAAGTATTATACATTTTTGGCTTATTTTTTTTGCAAAATCTTGAAACCTGTTATGGCACGTTTCAATGTGCTTGGCTACACATTCCAAGGATTTTCAATGAACGTAACAGTCCATTTTTTCCAAGGTTTGACTGCACGAAATTCCAGTCTGTGATGATCATACTTCAATCAAAACAATACTTTCTCACCAAGAGACAACTCTTGCCCAGAAAAATTTTTTCATACCGTTGAAAGTTTGATCCAGGAACAAAGATGTACTCCTTCATAACAAACCATAAGACAAAGAAGCATTATATTTGACATTGTGATATCGAAACCCACGTCCCAATGCAGGATCAGGAAAATCAGCTGGAATAATTTGAAATATCTGAGTTGACTATTTTCTGCAAGCTATTTTGATGTATGGAAATAGCGCGCCACATTCTCAACGAAATTCAAGGACAACTTTCCTCTAAAATTGAATCAAATAGATCGTTATGGGTGTTGGTGAGTTGTTGTATGGCACAAACGGCATCGAGAGCGGCATTCTCTAAGAAAACTCTAACCATTTTATATATTATTATTTTCTACAACCCAAACTTCCGATAGGTGAAAATCATTCTTCGTCTTGACACGTCATGTATTCGATAAATAAATCGTGTACAATTATAAGAGAATGTATCAGCTAAGTGAGGACTTCAATTTGGTTTATCGACATTGAGAAAAATCTTTCAAATTCCTCGATTTTTACTGAAAATTTCGGGTCTCCATCGCGTCTTCGATGGAAGAGTGGACAATTTTCTTCCTGATTCGATCCGATATTTTGTTAGGGTTAGTTATCATGTCATTGCTATTCTTTTATGACGTTGAGTTACACTATAACCCATCTCGTAAATACCAGCATCTGATGAGCATTCCAGATATAATTTAATTCAAGTCATCTTACCACAGGTAACGTGAATGACAGATTCACGATCAAAAGACTCAGATTGCCCAATATTTTTTTTGAATTTGATTGCCCTGGCCAAAGTCCCGTGACGCTTAAGAGAATCTCACAGTGTCTGTAATCACGATGCTCCAACAAATCCATTCTGATGTTGTCTGAAAAAACACGAACGTTCTCTAGATACTCATATGTTTACGAATGCCAAGGGCGAGGCGAAGGAATAAAGTGACCGAGATACACTTTTCAATCGAGATAGTCTAATAACTGGTTCAAAATTGAAAGTCTTTTGGAAGGCATGGATTATTCTCGATTATTATACTGAAGCTATTGTATTGAGACAAGATATCGACTCAAATGTAATTTTTTCGGATAACATTTGCTTCTGCAGAATTTCAGAAAACGATTTTTGTTTCGTTCCTAGATCATAGTAGTTTTCATAATCGTATCTACCTACCGGATCCCAAAATTTTTTGAAATTCCTCAATACTCATTTTTCCTACCTGGTATATTGCTCTTGTCAATAATGCAATCACGTTTCGTATAGTACTGAACAACACACTACATAATAAGTCGCTTCCAATGGGTGATGTTATGAGATTATTCGAAGAAAACCTTTGTCTAACGGATATTCTGAAAAGTAGCTCAAGATACTCCCAGGCTTTCATGCGCGATGGTCACCGAGACCGCAAACAAGTAGACTTTTTAATAAAGCATAGAGTTTGGATATGGGGTGGGAGAGTAAAATCGCTAACCACGACCTTTCTACCATCTACTTCCGTTAAATATTTTCGCAAGCACGAATATTTTCAATTATACAAAGACATCTCATGTACGCTGTATAGTATCGGTGTAAAGCATGGTGGTGTTGTAAAGGAAATTTGTCTAGCTAAGGTAATGGTAATTTAAATTATCTGTGCTCAGACTGTACTCGCTGTATAAGAACATCCCCCAAACAAATCTTGAACTTCGCTATTATCGTCACTTGTATAGATTATGCTCCTAATGTGAAAATTTCCATGACGAAGTTCGTGATTTTTAAATTAGAACAAATTATTATTTCACATGGCATTGCAATACAATACAGAAGTGAGATCCGAATCATTTTGAGGTCGTATTGTGATAAGTTTATGTTAACCCAGCAACGGCTCGACATTTTGACAGCCTCATGTTTCTGCCTTGAAAGTGAGTGTGCTTTATCTGTAATTGTGTCCATTATTGAGAGAGTACGCAGGAACCACCCATATACACATCGGTTAACATTTTTCAAGAAGCTTCTACGATTCTTCGTTTTTGAACTATCATTGAAAGCCACTAGGTAATATGGAAAATAATCGATTTTGTTAATTGGTTTTGGTCTTGCAAGACCGTTGTATTTCAAAAAATCCGCCATCCGTCTAACTTCTGAAGGATCACAAAATGATAGAGCCGAATTGTTACCGAATTAGGATGACTCGTCTGATTTGGAATTTGGTTCTACCATATTATCAACTGTGATAAATTTCCTGACCAAGCCCGATAAAAGAAGATAATGAAAATCTATACAATATCTATAACGACTGCAAGCGAGTGAATTGGAAAAACGATCTAGTACAATTAAAGCCGCAAACTTTTTAATCTCCTATTAGTTTATATCAATGTTTTGAGCCAGCAAAACGCTCCATATGCGTAACATATAAAAGTTCTTCGAGTCCAAGAGACAAAGATTTTTCCCAAGACATAAAGTGGTCGTATTATCCTGGAAATTGTAAGCAAATTAAAAAATAAGTACATGTAAAGCATACATCTGGCAAAGTATCATTAAATAGATTCACCTCGTATAGAATCAGTCACTCTTTCTTCGATATGCTTTGGGGGTTAGGAACTATTAAATAACGTGGTTCCACTTTTTTATTTAAAAAATCATTACAAAATCATTCTTCTTGCCGTGAGAATACTCATCTTTCTCACAACCTCTTATGATCAAAATCCTAAGAAGTTATTCAAGCCTCTGCCGATATGTGAAATTGACGCTGAACAGGATATCCAGCTGCTCGGTGATGTACAATCAGATAGTTCTACCCCGTATCATGAAGAAGTTATCAACAATTCAAAAGTTTCGATCCCACCATATCATCACCATCAGACTTTGTACCTTCATACCGATCGGCTCTCATTGCCATCCATAAGACGTCTCAACTCCTCAACGCGTCCGTCCAGTTTATCCATAGCTCTTCTCAACCTGGCTAGTTCAGATCTTGCCTGGTAGAGTTCCTCTTCCAGTTTAATCCTTCCGTTATCCATCCTACTTTTCTTTCCACTGTCATCATTAATAACCCCGTAGCCATTTGCTTCAGCCGAATACTTCTGTGCCGCCCTCCTAGACCTTCTTGTCCTTGTCGTCGACGTTGTTGTATCATCTTGTTCAGGCCTAAGCTCTGCGCACTCGTCACAGCATTCAGACCATTTCCTTAAGTCAATCTCTGGTACATCCTCGCACGACACGAATTGATTCTCACCCTCATCACCAGGTAACATGAACACGTTCTTCTGTATCTTGGTAATATTATCCGCATTGTCACAAATGACCTTAGCCAAACTAGTCATCCTCAACTGTTCCAATTGTTCAGGTTTAAAGATTCCTGGATTTTCGAACCAAAACCTGTCACCATCCCTCATCCTCTGGAACTGTTCGCTCAGAAGACATTTGAACAGTGGACCAACCTTTGAGTCAGGCATCTGGTCTTCTAGGATACCACCAACCCAGACATCAATGTTCCCTGGATGACCATATAGTTCCTTAAGCTTACTTCTGACCTTGGGATCTCTTATTTCTGACTCGAGTTCATCGAAGCTGTTTACAGTTGACATGTTGCAGTAATGGCGCCAGTCAAGGTAGGCAGGAATGGCATGGTCTCTACCTCTTTGAATGTTCATCGCAGCGAGATCAAGAGCAACCGCGTGTGCCGTGCGGAACAGCTGCTCGGTCAGCTCGGTGTTGACACTTTGTTCTGGTCTCTTGAGTTTGGCTGGTGTTGCGAACATACCGCGAAGGATAGGGTCAGTTCCACCCTCGTCAACTAATCTCCATGGTGCGAAGAAGGCATCACGAAGGTGTAATGGTCCTTGGGGTATTGGAAGCAAATCAGCGCCTAGACGTTCCAATTTGGGTTGAATCAGGGAGTGGCCAAAGCGTAGAGCTGCTGTTGCAAAGACGTTTGATATACTAGCATCAAGGTTAGCGTCATAGCCACGATATGGTCCAAAAAGTTCATTTGAACCTGCTCCCAGGATGCGAGGTATCCAGTCCCTGTACGTGATCACTTGCATCTGTGAATGAAGCAAAGTTAAATTTGTGAGGATCGCAGATCTAAGTTGAGATATCAGCTCGTCAAATATCAAAACTAAAGAGTACATACACTCGGGAGGAAGGTGATTTTTAGTGCATCGAGATCGACTGTCTCACTCGCACTCATAGTCTATGGTACCCTAAAGTAGATAACGATGCACGGCAGTTCACCTTCCTTCCGAGTGCACTCACACTGAAGGTTCTAAGTTAGTTAACCCTCGGTTGGCACACGTGGGTCTATTCGACCCAAGGCCTCTTTTATGAGATCGCCACGCTCGTAACTCGAAGTTCCCCGGGCTCAGGGTGACATTTGTTGGTAGTCAAGATGTGCCACTTACCGACCGTACATATAGCAACAGGTCTGGCGCGCGCGTTTTCTCACCACAGCCAAGCAAAGTTGACGCTGGGTCTAAAGTACCCGGGTATGCCAGCTATGCGCGCGTCGTGTATTTTTCACTCGAGTTTGTTTCATGGATCGGAATTAACTACATATAATTTTTGGTTACGTACGTTGTTTTCTCATCCGACTTCGCGTCCATACGGCTCAATATCGTATACTCGATAGCCATGCACGAGAAGAACGACAAACTGCGAAAAACGATTTTTTTTTTATAACAAATTATTGCAAAAAATTGCAAACAAAAGGCCTTCCACTGAAAATATTCTAGGGGACGCAATTTTCAATGGAATGAGCTGAAATTTTAACTGAGTTATCTCAAAATCAAGTAGATATGAGAAAAAATTAGTTCAGTGGGCGATCTTACAAGGGAGGTCTTTATTCCGGCAAATTAGGTGAGAATACAAGTTCTCAATTCATGCGTAGAAATATGTCAGAATAAATACTTTTTTTCAAGATCCACGCTTGCGCTATTTTCTCCTTGGATTGACCTCATCTCAAGATGAGTCAGTTGAATTTTCAGCTCATTTAGATGAAAATTGCGCCGTCTACAAATTTTTAGTGAAAAAGGTGAATTTTTGCATTTTTCTGGACAACTGGATTTTTTGGAATTTTTTATTCGGCCTTGGAGATTATCTGAATACACTGGCCCATCAAAAACATATCAAAGAAGCTACAAAAAAATTTCCAAGTCAAGAGAGTCAATATAATAGCTACAGCATCAATTTTTCGTCGTGGGTCGAATCAACCCAGGTTGGCCAGCTATGTTATTTGGCGGAGGTGTGCCAGCTAAGGGTTAATACAGATGCTAGAGTTATAGAACCCATATTAGTTCAAATGTTCAACTTCGAAGTTAGTTCATGGACATCCTTGATGGACACGATGCACCAGCATTTGGATAGATCAACCTAACCAGACTCTCGTTGGGTTGATGGACACAATAATATTCGATATTCTGTCCCCGCACGTATCAGAAATTGATCCTATTAGGTGCATTTTTACTGGCTCACTGTAGAATTCCACGAAAAATAAGTAAAATTTGGTTAAAAATCAGCAAAATTCTCTGATTGGGATCAATTTTTATTGATTCACGCGGAGAGAATAGTTTCTCCTAAAGTACTGTTCATTCTTTCCTTTGTCTAACTAATCGAACTAAATTTGTACCCGTGGACAAACTCTAAATTGAAAGTTTAGATAATTAATAAAATGAAGGACGGAAGCAGTCCGTGGACTGACTCAATACGGTGACCACTCAATAATCTTCGATTAAACATTGCAGAGCCTAAGTCAGTGCTCCAACTTTTGAGGCCATGCGTAGGCTAATAAGGAGAGGTCCAACCTTGCGGAACACGGATCTTGATGAAACTCTGGGAGTCATCTTGCTTTGGTGAGAAATTAAGGTATCTTCAAGGATTAAGTCCCATGAGCCTCCTATCCTGAGATACAGCTACAGAGATTAGCATTGTTAGTATATCTATACATACGACTTTTCAACATGGGCCTATATTGGCAATGCTAATCTCCATAGCTGTATCTGAGAATAGGAGGCTCATAGGATTGAACTCTTGGAGATACCTTCATTTCTCACCAAAACGAGATGATTCCCAGAGTTTTATCAAGATCCGTGTTCCGCAAGGTTGGACCTCTCCTTGTAAGTCCTTGAACTGGTTAAGTTCACGCTGAATTTCAAAGACAAATGGATACGATCGAATGTTAACAGTTTAGGCTGGAGCTGGGCCATATGGGTCACGAAACGGGCACTGGACCCAAGCCACCAAAGAATGAAGCGTAAACTCCGTTATTCCCAAATTAATGTTCAAGACCATTAGATATACAATAAATTACAGAGGAATTTTTGTAACTCACGCAAAAAACCATTATCAGATGCTTTAAAATCATGGAACCTTACCTGTGCACCTACTATCTTCCTAGTTTCCTGATAGATCTTTTCACCTTGCCAATGCGGATTAATGAGTCTCAGCCTACGAGCGATCCTATTGTGTTCCCTCATCCAGATAGTATGCATTGCCGTCAATCCAATCTGTTCGTTGACTCTGAAATCACCAGCCAAGAAACAATTGATTGTGCTCTCGGTGACGTTGCGCCGGCAGTCGATGAACTCGCCATTGGCGTAAGGCAACAGTGGTTTGTGCCCTGGAAAACTCGGACCTTCTCGCAAAAGTCCAAGATCATTGCTGAGATCGCGTAACTGCCTTGCCGTTGTTTCATCGTAACCGTATACCTGTGACGCATCCATATAGCTCGTCAATTGATTCAACTGTTCACGTGGAGTGAGTTTACCTAGCAGGATACTTGTCATACCCGATCCTGGAATTTTTCAAGTTACATTAAGAATCTCATGTATCAAACTACACCTTGGGAAAGTTACAGTCAGTGACTTGGAGCAAATTCTGCATTCAAAATTAATCTTTCGTAAAATCAGAGACAGATTGAGTTTTAATCCATTCACACGATTAAAATGATCGTATTTAATGTTCTTTCAATGAAATAAGAAACTCTCTCGCAAGCATTCTTAGGAACTCTCTTCAAAGTTCTATGATCAGTTAAAACGTAAATTGAATTCGAAATTTTCGTGATGAGCTATTGCCTCGAGCAAGAAAACAGAACATAACAACTGCGAAGATCAAAAGTTATATGTACCACAGACAGCGCTGGTCCTAAAGAAATCAATGCAACGTCTATTTTTGATTCTGGGATCGCCTGGTGGGACCTCCATAGGAAAACAAGGTGCTGCGTTGTCACAAGACTTTTTGCAATCGATTCCACCCCAGGACTCGCTCGACACTGCAGGCAGGGCGTGGTCCAGGTCATGATCAATCCATTGACCCCACTGCATTACCATGTGGGTAATACTATCGTCCGGACTGACGTCATCCGTAGCAATTAGGCTGGTTGATACAAGACGAGCTGCAGGTTTGGGATAGCCATGGTACAATTTATTCTTATCCCAGCCTACAGGTTGTGAGAATCCGTTTTCGTATATGGGTCGTAGGATTCGACGAAAACCGGTATAGGATGAGCCCCATGTTGGATGCTCTAGATTGTTGCAGCGACCGTCCATAGTTCGATAGCGATTGTGATAACAAAGATTCAAACACTCATCGTTGCGACGGTGAGAGGTGCAACCTGACAAGCGCTCTAGCTCGGCCACCTACGGCATAATTTCAAAAATGACAAATTAATGGGATGGGTACCAAGGGCAAGCTTCACTCTAAGTTCGAAATGAAAGTTGTTTAAGGATTCAAGAAGTCAAGAAAGAGCTGTATTTGACTAACACTCACAAATCATTGGAATCAGTCATTCCACAGACCATGAATAGCACTCTAGAGAAAGTCAATTACAAATAATCTTGTCTTTTACTAAGAATTTTTCACAAGCAAATTTCACAGAATATATATCAGAGCAAAAGATGGTTAGTCCAAATAACTCTTCGACTGTAACGACACTCAATTATATCTCAGACTGTCAACTCTGCAGGTTATTCGAGACATTTTGAATCTCATTGTAAAAAATTGTATTCAGTGATATCAAGGCTAATTTCTGGGAGATGTTATACAGGGAGGATTTCAAAAAATGAGTATTTTCTCGTGTCATTCATTGGCAATCATCAGTCTAGGTCAGAACAGTGAAAATCAAAGCAATCAAAGAAAAATGTCTATCAAGATATGTAGTATCTAGCGGTAACATTTGTTTAAACCATGACAACTATACACGAAGAAATTTAAGAAATCTCACACCTATATGGCATTGACGATAGCTAAGGTCAACGTCAAAGTCATTCTAGAAGTTTGTACGCGAGCTTCGTATGTAAATCGCACTACAATGTTCTATACTGCAAAGATACTAGATCATTTGAATTATTAGATCCTTCAGTTCACATTCTTGATGAATTTGGAAAATTGATTTGATACCAGAGACACTATATTATTAAGATGTTTGCATTTTACCCTAAGCACGAGTTAGATCCCTCGACTGATGAAGCTCGATGAGAAAAACATCATGCAACATTACTGATGTCAAACCATTCAGCTCACCTGTTCAGAACTGAGAATCTCTTCATACTGGAATTCCTCGGTCGTATTAGCGTAGATTCCCGAAGCAATCATTCTGCGTACGTGAGTTAGGGCGCGTTCAAAAAGCTCAGCTGGCCTTGCAGCTCTACGACCAAGTGCGTCAGGAAACCGTGATAGACGAAAAGGGTCCCTCCTAGTACCGTCACCCGTACCAAATAGGGTTGCCAATGTGTTATTGATAGCTCTATCTATTTCCTGGCTGGCTTCCTTAAAAGCTCGTAAGACCAGGCCATCTGAGCTAATCGGCACTGCACCGGTGGCAACTGGAGATGAATCGCGTACCCTTACTAGCGCTGCGGATGAAGCTCGTCCGTGCTCATTTGTGGCTGAGCACTCGTACCTTTGCAATGAGGACATCATAGTATATTAGGTGACGAGTGTGCAGCGCGAGTCGCAAACGACATTTTCTAGCTATGCTCCGTCGGAAGCGCGACTTTAGACGAGTCGAAAATCGCGCTTCCGACGTAGACAGCTAAAAAATCATTTTTTAAGTATCGAAAATCATTTTTTAAGTATCTGTCTTTGATTTTCCATGCAGCTAAGTTATGCAGCACCATTTCATCCCGCACTGAGAAATTTTGCGATAGAACAGTCGATAGAACAACTTCGTTATGGATTAGTTTCGTTCAATGGATGCAGAAACGAGACTCCCACATGAATATTTTTGAATGATAAGATGACGAAGATGAGGTTGGACTATATCTGGATCAGCCTCGAGATGAAATCCAACTAGAGTATCTAATCTTGATGAGATGATTGAGTTGACGGATGTACTCGGGCCAGTTGACTAACAATTTAGATGAATAATTAATTTTCGATCTTACACTCAACTTTAATCACTTTCATAATGGATACGGCGAATACTCTAAAAAGTTAAAATGGCCAATTTTTGGAACAGTATCAAGTGGAAATCCGAAATCGACCAGAAATTCGGCTCAAGCAACTGATCCATATTAGCTCAAAATATTAAGTCCACGACTCACCTGCCGATGTCTCGTAAATTGACATTGTACAAGTATAGGCTGCCATGTTTTGAAATTTTGGTTCTAGCCGGATCTACAGCGCTACCATCCTTCTTCCAACTTATGGTAGGTTTAGGTTCACCCTCAGCCCGACAAGTCAACTCAGCCGTCACTCCAGGCTCGAGTTCCAACGGTTGAGGTTCGTAAATTAGCCTCGGCGGTTCACCTTGTGGTAGTTCAGAAACGATGAGATCAGCACTACTCTCCGCGAAACCATGCTCATTCCTGGCGACGCAGACGTATCGACCCGAGTCTCCGGTCGTGGATACTTGAATTTTCAGCTTGCTACTTCCGTCTGGTGTTTCCTGATCTGTGATCTGAATTCGAAAGTCGTCACCACGGAGACGAGAACCATTGCGCCACCACTCGATGGTTGGTTCGGGATCAGCTTCGGCTTGACACAGCATTTCCACATCCTGGCCCGCGCCTACCTGTGCAATATAGTTAAATGTTCATGAGAGTGGTGTCCGCTTTCATCCTTGAAGGAAATCTTCGTTGGGTTAGATCACAAGGAATATGTGTAGGAATTTTTGTTTTTCATTCCACTGAACGTGGTCCAGGCTCTCTTCAACAACCAATGATATTTCGAGTCTAATCCATGCTTCGGATCGGGAATTCAACACCATGAAAGAAAACCAACACCATCCTGTGTTAGTTCTTCTTGATTTTGTGAGTGTATGGCGAAAAAATTTTTCTGGGATTTACCCGGATATTGCCTCACGAACACAAATATTCACATGAGAAAGTCCGTTCTAGGAAATTCGGCCATCTACCTCCCTGCCCCCACCATACCTATGCTACCGCCGCAATTTTATCTGTTACCCTTTGTTACATTTTTAAATATCATAGTACATCATGTTGACGTAAAATTTCAAGAAGAACATTATGAAAGTATCAGATCGCAACTAAGAAGTATCTCACTTGATAGTAACGGTATTTTGATTCCCATTCCCGAACATCGGATGGAGATGTGCGGTCTCGACGCTCCGCCTGAGAAACCGATGAAGTTGTCCTGAGTATAAGATATTAACTATTAGTATACGTATACTAGAATTCGCTGGGACTATACTCATATTCTCCCTGAGTGTCGATACACTGATAGTTAGTATACGTCTGATCACTGCAATTCCTCTCTCTGTCCGATTTAGTTTGCTGGATTTCTATCGAATATCATTGTTGTTGATGATATTTTCCCGATATCTGGTCCCATTTCGGCTATATGATAAAACAATTCGGATTTGTCGCGAAAGAAAAATAAATAATTGAGATATATGCTTCAAGTAGAATTCATAAAATTCATTGTATTGAATAATTATGCGTTAATTGGACCCTTGAATGCTCAAGTAATCTTCAAACTGATTTTTTTTCTGATTGGAACTGAATTGAGACTCCGATAAACTCCTTCTATTATTCATTTTGTAACAATGCTGACAAAAGTCAGCACATATCCTCGAATAAGAGGAGTGAACTTTAATAGGTTAGTTACCGGTGAGCTCCGAATAATCCGAGTCACAAATCTTATTTATGATACAAAAAATATCTCTTCAAGGAATTACAATTGATCCTATTTTGACTCAAAACTTGCGCAAAGACAAGTCTGAATAACATAAAAAGTGAATTCATAATAGGTATGTTGAGACAGCAGCAGTGAGCAGCAGCCGATGTTTACTTTGCGATCTTCGCGGAACGTGATGATAGCGCCACCTCGACTCTATGTATATTCTTCCGGAGTATCATATACTAACTATTAGTATATCGAGACTAGAGAGAGCTTGATGGTAAAGTCCCATCTACTATCCCGAATACTCAAGCATACTGTATCGGAATGTAATAGTTACTGTATCGCGTATACTTGATACAACTTTCAAAATATACTACTGGCTACTATATCGGTCTCTCAGTGCGGCGGATGCTGACTGGGGCCGGGAGCTCGTCAGACTCCAGGGATGAAGCATCACGTGCCCGAACCCCTCTTGCGGGTAAATTTTTTCATATTAGGTTGTAATGGTCCGGAGCTCTAGTGCGGTGGCGGCACGATCTGTAACGTGAGTTCACGCACACACTCTCTTGTCCGTGAGCTCACCGATGATTTTGGGGCACGACCATGTGTGAGTGAGACTCACACATGTTTGCATCTGCTTGGCGTCTGTGAGCTCACAGACGAGACACGGTTGGCCTGAACTGACTTTAACCCAAAGGTGCGTGCCCCTCGAAATGATTTTTCTCACTTCAAGTACATAGAAAATGGAAATTTTTCCTGCACGAATGAAAATCTTTGGTCGAGTCGTTTTTCAAAAAAGTCAAGTTAACTGGTTTTCATTGGAATTTCCGTACTAATCTATCCATACTCGATAAAAATGCAATTGTCTCCCTCACAATTATCCCTAATTACATTGGAACACGCTAAAATACATCAAAAAGATAGTTTTCAGAAACGATTTTATAGTAAAGGCGAATATCCATGTGTAGCGCTCATCGTATACGACACATATCGAACGTTCACGTCGAATTTGTTAACACAAACACGGGAGTCTAATTTGTTATTATCTATACCTGTGATAAGTATATCTACGAGCTTTAAATGTACACTTGGGAGCTCCCCCCCCCCCCGATACTCTCCCTATGATCGTGGCGTGGGGGAATTTCCCCGCTCGGCGCTCGAATTATTCTCGGAATGCCAATTTTCTGAAAATCAATCGATAAGAATTTTGCGGGACGAAATTCTTTCACTCACGTCATTCAGTTAGCTGTGGAGCACTCAAATGGAATCTACAATATGTCGAAAGACCACGCATTGACACACGATGAGAATCGTCTTAAAATTTGCGTTCTCTGTTTGCGTAAACAGAAAGTTATGTATCCTCTAAAACTATAGGAACCTTTCGAAAGAGCTATTTAAAGTTGGAGATTCCAGTTACCCCGAAAGTTCACGCAGTATTCTTCCACATTGAACAGTTTCGTGAGATGAAGAAGATGGGCCTCGGATTCTATAGTGAGCAATCCATGGAATCGGCACATTTCGACTTCGACTTAACATGGGAAAATTACAAGTGTGCGAAATCGAATCCTCAGTATAAAGAGAAACCTGTTAGATCTATGTGTGTGTACAACAGTATGCACATTTGAATTGTGATTTATTGATAATAAAATTGTTCCACTTTGAAGAGGGTTCTTTGTTATGAAATTTCGAGCATTGATTATTGTTGATCCATACTTCCTAGAAAATAGTGATCCACGCAAACATGTATCAGAGGTCGATGGGACAGCTCTTCCTTGATTATCCTCGAAATAATGGCGAAATCAAGGTTCAAGACATTTTAATCTGATGGATTTCTCGATTATAGCTCCGCCGACTATTCTGATTCTAGCGGGAAATAACTTACATTGATCACGTACTTGAAGATAAAAGGAGAAATTCGGAGGAACAAGGACCTTTGAACAAGAGTCCGTGCGACATTATTGCTCGTCTCTCGGCATCGTGGGACCATGGATATTCGCCTTTACTATAAAATCGTTTCTGAAAACTATCTTTTTGATGTATTTTAGCATGTTCCAATGTAATTAGGGATAATTGTGAGGGAGACAATTGCATTTTTATCGAGTATGGATAGATTAGTACGGAAATTCCAATGAAAACCAGTTAACTTGACTTTTTTGAAAAACGACTCGACCAAAGATTTTCATTCGTGCAGGCAGAGTTTCATTTGTATGTACTTGAAGTGAGAAAAATCAATTCTGAGGGGCACGCACCTTTGGGTTAAAGTCAGTTCAGGCCAACCGTGTCTCGTCTGTGAGCTCACAGACGCCAAGCAGATGCAAACATGTGTGAGTCTCACTCACACATGGTCGTGCCCCAAAATCATCGGTGAACTCACGGACAAGAGAGTGTGTGCGTGAACTCACGCTACAGACCGTGGCGCCACCGCACTAGAGTTTCGGACCATTACAACCTAATAGACTTTCTCACGGGAAAATCCATGTTCCCGAGACACCATAAGGGCATCTCCAAATGTCTCGAGAAAGTTTATTTTGTCAAATCTCGCCAAATCAGGAAAATTGAAACTCAAGGACATATTAAAATCAAAACTTGGTAAATAAGTGTCATCCTACTAGTCTACAGTGATGATATTGTCTCATGTTGCAGCTGAGAAAAGTTCGGATATGGAGGGTCCCAATTCTTCGGATATCCTCTTTTGGGGTCCAAAGGAAACTATTTCTACAGAATCAGCCAGATTAATGATCTGGGTGTGAAACACGCGCCTTGTAAGAAAAGAATTTTCCTGACCGTCAATCATCACCAGGTAGTCTTTGACCGTATTCCCTCACACAAGATAAATGCAGAAATTTGTATACCTACTTCGTGATTGATTAGGATTGATAAACTATTATCCAAAATTTCCATAAGAATAAAAATCTTGAATGAAGCTGTTCTCGGAAAATACCTTGAAAATTCAAAAAATTACAAGACAACAATAGTAGATTATGTACCCTAGTGCTACAATCGCGGATTTTCATGACGAGTGCTGCAACCTTCGTTTTCAGCACGAGTTATGGAAAGCCGCGATTGTGGCACGAGATGCATATAATTTTTTATAGTCGCCCGCAATATGCTAGATTGTAGCTGGGCGACTATAAAAACCCATGCTCATTCCATCCACGGCCGCATTAGATATCAAAGTAAATTTTAATACCCCTCCGTATTCTAGAACCCAGTCAATAGATAGCTCAATGAGTTACAAAATATGGTAGCTCACCGTCTGTGACAGAGGCGTAACGGTAAACCTCGGCGTAGGGGATGTAACAACAAGTGTCCTAGCACTGCGCGATTTTGCCGATCCCATATCATTATGAGCAACGCACTCATAATGTCCGGCATCGTGTGAATTCACGCCACTTATCACGAGGCTATTGTCGCCACTCATAACGTAGTGTTCACCATCCATGGGCACTTCGTTTGAGTCACGCATCCATTTGACCTTAGGCATTGGATCACCGGTGACGCGGCACCTGAACGTCGCCCGTTCCCCGAGACGTACTTCCACATCTTCCGGTCCGTCTGTGATCACGGGACCGCCTGTCGATAAACAGAAATAATTTTGACTAGAAGCTCTAACGGTAGCACACAAAAAAACATCTGCGGATCGTACGGATATACAGATTTTGCAGATTTTGTAGACAAAGAAAATCTTTCGAAAAATTTTTTTCATTGATAAGTGATTGAGCACTTGAATTCTCAGTCGGGCAATCATAATATGGTACCTGCGCCAACAGGAAGTTGATTACTTATACTCCATCTAATTTTGAAATATCTTTATCCAGCAACCTGTGTCGCAATGTTTTGATGAAGATCTGTGTTTATAAAAACTATTCAACAAATTAATCAACATTTTTTGCTTTTGATACAAATTTTTAATTATCTACGTAAGATCATTATCTCTATCAATATCTAAGCCTATAGCTGACCCTACAAGAAATTCACGATTTAACGAGTGAAAATATGAAGAACCTTAAATTACCTTGTCCTTTCTCAAATATACTCACTGCAGTGCAGATCACGATGATTCATCGATCGATCGATCTTCTTTCCACGCATATTCTCCGGCCGATGACAAGTGGCACTAGGCATATTTTGATCGTCAACGACAAGATTGATCAACCAGGCGATGCTGCAGTCACATACAATTGAATTCCCATCGATCCTAAGTTTAGTTTGAGTTCCAAGAGCCCGAAAAGCTTCCTCGGGCACTTTTTCAAGTTTGTTATTATGTAAGTACAGCTTCTCCAACTTCGGAAGATTTTTGAATGCTCCATCTTCGAGCTGGCTCAGTCGGTTCGCGTGAAGGTAAAGTTGTTCCAGACTTGGAAGATTTGAAAATGCTCCAGATTCAATCTTTTCCAGGCTGTTTTTATAGAGATAGATATATCGTAAAGAAGGCAAGGACGAAAAGGTGTCCGGAGGTAATGTACGGATACGGTTGTCGTTGAGCAGAAGAGTATGCAAACGAGGAAGATTGGCAAAATCACTGGGATGGAGTTCCGAGATGCTGTTGAAGCGTAGGTCACTAGAGGGAAAAATAAAATTCCAACTTTAGTCACGTTTCACATATGAAGATGAAGGTTTAAATATGCAAAATTAGAATGGCTTGATTCTTCTTTCAGCTACAGACCAATGGCTACCATCGGTGAATATCTATCGACGACAATCTAAAAATATCCATAAAAAGCCGTATGAAAGCCCTCATTGCAGACCCAGCTCCTAGTGACTCTCTAAGATCTTGTTTCTGATCAATTGGTCTTGATGCCCATCCTGGTCGAAGCGTTAGTATGCAGTTCGTATTCGTTTATTCATGTTTTACATTTAAGTAGGCGAAAAATTCTTAGGCTGCAGTGAAAGATGGTTCACATCTCAAATGCTGTGGAATTCGGATATGTTCCCTTCATTTTTCAAGAGTATCGCAAAAAGATTGTTATTCACTTCGGATCCTCACGAATTAGTATGTGTAAAAGGACGAACCTCTCGATATTGTATTACTTGGGTATAGTTTGTCATCAGTCCGTCATTCTTCTGAAGAATGAGTGGACAGATAATCAACAGTTTGTTATGAATGATTCTACCGTGTGAATACGAATTCCTCATCCGTCATTGTAACACGCGTACATCTATTTCACGGTATAGCTAATGAAAACCATTTTGAAAAAAAAAAATACGCTGCTAAAAGAGATTAGCAGAATGCTTTCTCAAATCAAATTTATGAAATCAACACTTCATCTATCGATTATCTGAAATTCGAAATATTATAATTTTTCATTATATAATGCAAATAATTTCATACGTTTATTCAAATTTTATCGTAGAATCCATTCACATATACTTCTCTATTTTATCCTCAAATAATATCAAATATGAATATATTAATTACCCTGAAATAATACCCGAAAAAAATTTTTTGAAAAAAAGTTCGAGGAAAAACGGAATAATATGGCTTTATAGGTAACTCGAAAACTCAAAAACGCTTTGATAGATTATTCTTAAACTCTGTGGGTGGATACAAAGACTCTTACGCTGAGGCCAGTGAATTTTGAGCATCATTTGATGAGTATTTTTTGACTTATAAACTTTTTTATGACAAATTTCCAATTTTTACTGAAGAAGCATATTTTAGCAATGATTTGGAATTCCTAGTGCTATTTAAAAAAATTTTGAGAGAAGTAATTTTTGATGTTTTTTGAGGTGCTATATAAGTCGATTAATTGATACGGAATTTTGTTAAATCGTCATTATCATGGTCTTAGAGACCAGTGTAAGAAGGAGTACAGGGAAGCTAGAATAAAGTGGGAAGAAATCAAAATTGTGTATTAACCAATCGATTCAACACTTCAAAAAACCTTTATATTGAAGGACTTATATTTTTCAAAGGAGAAGCAAAATTTATAGATAGTTTTTGAGATGGGGGAAAATGAGAAATTTTCAGAAAAAATTTTCTAATTCGGGGGATAACGGTCAGGGGATGCCAAAATTGTAGCGTTCCCAACTACGGATGCTACCAAATATGTGTGCAAAATTTGAAGGGGATTGGTGAAAACATTGAGGAGTTGTGCTGAGACATAGAAAACAAAATACACACACACACGGTCAGAGGGCTCGGAAGATGGGGTGATAGTAATTTTCCAAGGCGTTATCAAGAAAAACTGTGACCTACAATCGATAGATCTGGCGAAAAGGAAGAGAACAGTACAATTTCCATGTATCCAAGGCTTTATTGGGGGAGAAAGAAAGTTTTTGAAAAAAAAAATTCGAGGAAAAATCTACTACCATCAAATGAAAGCTTTCTCTTTTGAGAAAGCAATAGTAGACCGTCGTCAAGATTGCTGCCGACTGATCAGTTGGACAGATTTAGAAGAAAATAGAATTGTTTCGCTCTGGGAGGCACAAAATTTCCTTCTGCATGAAGAAGATAAGCGACACTGAACTAATTTGCAATAGTATTGAGATTGTATGTGTTCTCAAATGAATAACAAGGCTCTCCAAACACTTTCAGTTACCACGCGTCCAAACTATTTGATTATTTTCAATGATCGTTTAGAATGAGTATTTTGGTCTGCAAGCTTAATCCGTCTGGAAATAGCGTCACATGTTTATTGGGAGATATTCTGGGCTTTGCTAGAAAACTAAATGGCATCATATTACTCAAAGTTGGGGCCATTTTATTGAATTATTAGGTTGAATTTCATCGAAATCCTGCGAACATTTTTTGCCGACGAACCCATCGGTTTCATCAAATTTCCCAAAGTATAGCTTCCTAGAATCGCAAATCCAAACATTCAATTCTGAAATTTTCTATTTCAAAAATCTAAGAACCAGGAAAGACAAAACTAGGATTTTTTTGAGCATTTGCACCATTATCCCGTAAAATATTGCCAATTGTTGTTACACTGCTGGCGTAACCACTTATTTTATGGAGCCAGTTTTGTACATGGCGAATGGACGTGACACTGTATATTTAGATCAATGAGTCTGCAAACTGATGAAGTACAGCTCTCCAGATCATTTCTCTCCATCTGTTTATCGTCGTTCGGGGATTCGAGCTTCACTTGCGGTGCGCACATGCCTAAGAATTTCAAAGGAGAGAAAGAGATACTCAATCTTGCGGTTCGATACACACTACCGGTCAAAAAATTGTGCACGCCTAAAAAAAAATTTCGATTATGCTCTCTCGACTTCTCGGATCTCCTTGGTCGAAATTAACTCTACTTGGGCTCATTTTGTAGCTTTTTTTCAAGCACTTTAAGAGCTATTTGGTATTTTTTCTGCGGAGCTCAATAGATTCTTCCAAAATCAATCTGAAACCTTGTAGAATTTCACAAAAATCGGGTCATTACGCAAACCTCTGCAAGTCTGGCGGAAACTGATAAATTTAGATGATTCAAAAAGCATCTAAAAGTAGAAGTTCAGAGCTTCAAAATCCATTTTTGAAAGTTACTCTAACTTGTTTCTGGTCCGAGCTGTGACTGTTTTTGTAAGGGATGATCTTTCTCGAAGAAGAGTCCCAAAAACACGAAAAGAGAAGAAATCGGGCTCACGGTGGTATTCCTCTGAGTTTTTCCAAGTCCATGTTGTTGCTGAGAGGAACCAAGATCAGTGCTTATACCTGAGAAAAAATGAGTCCATTCATAATTTCTCAATCACTGGTCCTTTTTTCGAGAAAAATCACCCTCTACAAAAAAAGTCACAGCTCGAACCAGAAACAAGCTAGAATAAGTTCCAAAAACGGATTTTGAAGCTCTTTACTTCTACTTTCAGATGCTTTTTGAATCATCTAAATTCATCGATTTCCGCCAGACTTGCGGAGGTTTGCATAATGACCCAATTTTTGTGAAATTCTACAAGGTTTCAGACTGATTTTACAAGAATCTATTGAGCTGCGCAGAAAAAATACCAAATAGCTCTTAAAGTGCTTGAAAAAAAGCTACAAAATGAGCCCCAAGGAGATCTGAGAAGTCGAGAGAGCAAAATCAAAATTTTTTTTTTAGGTGTGCACAAACTTTTGACCGGTAGTGTAATTTTTTTCTCGAGTATATGGGCATTATCGCGAAAACTAACACATTTTGAATCCAAAAGTTCAGAAGTTGAAAATTGATGCCCTGCATGTCTATCCCAATTTTTTACATTCCTTCTCGCATACTGAATGACAATATGTTATAAAACCTATGCAAAAAGTTTTTTAGAACGAGTTAGAACGGTATATGTGGGTATCACATGTATAAGACATTGGGAAAATAGTATATGGACCTGACATTTCCGGTTTTTGACGTTTTATTGTCTAGCGAGGAATCCTCACGTGATGAGACTATATGACCCTGAAATTCGTGTTTAGATAGTTAATTTGAGTCGGAAACACTTGCTCTGAAGCCGATAATTTCTTTTCCCCGTCTTTTTCGGGCCATTGAGTATCTCATGAAACGGATTTTGAGTACATGGGCCTGACATTTCGCCTTTAAAATCGATCGCAAAAATCGAGGAGTTGCCATAGAAACTTTTCCGTGTAGATTTCATCTAATACCAACATATTTTAGTGGTAAAAATTGTTCCCGCCCAGATAAATTGACTTTGAGTAGGGTAACGTGGTATACATGGACCTGACACAACTTAATTACATGGCTGATTTTCGGTTACAAATGTACTTGCAGCACTGAGAACTTTGTATCAGGGCTTTTTCTCGCAATGATATTCGATTGTTTGACAGGTTTTCTTGAAATTTTGTCCGCGACAAAGCGACCTAGAGTGAATTTTCGCATGCCCTGTCTGCCTTTTAAAAAAATTTCTCATTTTCAGTGAAAATCCCATTACAAGAAAAAGGCACATGGCTCGGGGAATAAACTAAGCGTTCTGGACATAAAACCTATGGAAAATAGTTGATTCAATATTGTATACTAAGGGAAAAATTCGAGAAGACCCATTATATTGATCACCTTGACGCTAGTACTGAGAGTGTGCTTATAGGCCTGATATTTGGACCCTTAATCTTTAAAAATAAAAACGATCACTTGACGGATCGATCTGAAACTTTAGGACCAAGTGTATTTCAATAGAATACGCACTGGAGTGATTCGGAGCTCACTAATCGAAATGGGAAGCCATTACAAATACTGGGTAAGTTTTCGCGATAATGCTCATATATGTTGGAAACCTTTTTATGCATGGGAGTATATGATGTGATATAGTTTGAGATTGCATCGAAGTACTCTTGAGGTTTTTGTTTAAATAAGCCCTGTGTCTACGTGTGGTCTTTCACACTCATCATCGCATAAATATTGTCACACTGTAATTTGTGTTTGCGATTTACTTGAGGTTGAGCATGCAAAAGACTCGTTTATTGATGTTCAAAGAAATTAATTATCTTTGACCTATGATTCATCTAATCATATCGATTGGAATTCAGGTAAAATGAACGATTGAAAATGTAAATTTTGCCAAAATTGCACTGATGTAAATATAATGTAAAAAAATGCCCGTTCTTGACCAGATAGGAGTGAAATTCACAGAGAGACTTGGAAAATTACCCGCTACACTACCCTTGACCCAATTTACCTGATCCCAAAAAATTTGAACGAGACCACTGGCTTAAGCATGATGGCGGAACCCAAAAATTAATTGATCCGAACTAATGGGTTTATCTTTAGCATATTATACAATACTGACCGATTTTCAATTGAATTTTTAGAATGAAACATTGATCAGCTTATATGAGATCCAGAAAGCTTTTTCCTTTGCAATTATCTTTGTGGAAAGATTTTTAAATGAATTACCTGTGTAAGTTTCACCAAGCAAAGTCTGAACTTCTCTTTACAAATTGAATAAATCATTCCAACATCCATTAAATATCAACTCGCTGTACTGCAAAAGCAAGAAACTGTTCTGTCTCTGCATGCACCTGACACTCAGTTTTGCCAACGTCAAAGCTCATTCGACATTTTTTTGCATACTCTTCAAATAAACCATGGTATGAATGAATAGTCACGAATACAGAGCGTCAGATAATCAAATTATAGTTCAAATTATATATTTCAATTTGTTCAATCTTAGACAGCACCTGTCAAGGTGTTCTACGCCTGTTTTAAAAAAAATTGTGATTATCTGCAGTGATCGATGTTCTTTTCTGTATAATATTAGTCAACTAAATGTATCAACAGATGTGATTGTGGCAATTTTTCTCATTTTCAGCAAGTACTCTTGTCAAGGTGCCTCGTCAACAGTAGCAAACACATCTAAATCCCACTGCTTCAAGTTGAGTGTCTTGTCATATTCATTTATTCACTTTAAATCTATGAACTCCCTCTCTTTTTCTGTTATTGGATGAGGCAAGTTTTTCAAATTAGTTTCACATCGGTTTCACTCTCATCGCGAATCCAACGCACATACATAATTGCGAGTTATTTTTTCTATTTTTATCAATGTCAATCGATCCCTTTCGATATGTTCACAAGCGAGTCACTTCGAAGTTGTAAATCTCATCGAGCTCAAATGCTCATCGACAATCGTCTATGAACACTATTCTCGACATGCAAAAAGTAAGCTATCAAATGTAGATATTATCGAAAATAGACGCTGAATAGCGCATTAGTGCTCAAAAGCGTCATCAAATAATCGAATGAAAAAAATATATATATATATATTGTCAAAAAAAATGGACTCTCAATTTCAAAGTAAATTATATAAAACTGCAGTATGGGTTCAATTTCAAAAAATGGCCAAGATCCTCTATTATTCGTAAAAAATCCTAACCAATAGATTACACTTCTACGTGTCCTTGCAGAGTAGAATCGACACAATTGACCATGCATGATGAAAATCTTCTTGCAACACACAAAGCATCTGGTCAATCGCTCAGTTATACAAAGATCTCGGATTAATAGGATCGATGGCTCCAACCATTCGTTTCAATTGAAATTTTTTGATCAAGATTCTTTCGGACGAAGCGCTTGCTAATATTATGAAAGGCTAATACATTGCTCAGGAGAATCGAGAGAGCCCACGAGGCGTCCCAAGAATTTCGCAATATTCAACGCAATCTAGTTCCATTGAATAATGGGATGTTTTATGCGTGGAACTCGTTCGGCTGATTTTGATAAATGGTCTATGATCTTATCGTTCAGCACTAGAAACACTGAAATACCATCACCGTGCATACAAAATTTTCATTTAAATGTGATTGAAGTGTTGAACCAAATTTGTCACTCTCAAAATTCATGCTGTGCTAGACAAAATTCTCTAAATTTTTGGAACTCATTTTTCAAACTGGAGTAACAATCGGTGGACTTCTACCAAGCGCCCTAAGGATCTATTCAAAATACAAAAACAAACTATTGATAATAAAATATACATCTCCAAGATAAGCCTGATCGATCATCGAAGATAAACGATGAAAATACCTATTGATAGTTGAAATCACTGAATAACATTTCAAGATTTCATTCAAAAATGTATTGACAATCATCAAATCATTATCAACAGTTATTATAATGAATAAATACCTCATAGAAATTTTTATTTTACATCAATCCTACAAATTAGTAGAAATAAAAGCCACTTATCAAAAGTCTGAGCCCCGAATTGAGCTTGCAGCTGACCACAGAGTTTTTCCTTTTATCAAACTAAATTCTCGAAATCAAGCCATCACAACGATCAACTAAACTCATGCCGGAAAATCACCAACTTCAGTTCACGTTGAAATCCCCGAAAGAAGTGTTTAAAAACCACGAGGCAAACTCACAGAACACTGGTATAAGGAGGAAGCTTCCCAGGTACCGTAGTAAGCTTCTGGAACAGGCATCGCACAGTCCGAGGCTCTGAACAAACGCACTTTGGAGGGCAATCTACATCTTTTTCTGGCATATCTTGAGCCCATACAATTTTCACAACAACCACGAACACCATCCACGTCACGACCGTTAAGAGAGCCCTCATGTCTTTCATCAGGCAATTTATTCCAAGCAGCGCATGGATCCGTACGCGATCGGATCACCGGCAAGACTGCTCTCAACCGCATGCAACCATATAAATCGTCCAGATCTCCAACACTCGCTTATTTTCTGATTCACTATATTCTGCTCTTTCGCGAGAGAGTCTGTTTTAAAGCTTCGAGTTAAAAGTCTGAAGTCTGAGAAGAAGACGCAAGAGAGCTGCCTAGCTGATGCAGCTGCCGCGTAGGAGGAGAGGCTATTCGATTTGCGCCGAGTTTTATTTTTTGCCATGGCACACGACGTATAAAAATACTTACATGCATATTTGAGAAGTATTCATGTGATTGAAGAGTTGCACTCCAAGTGATCTTGGTTCCTTAGCTCCTCGTTCGCCGACATCATGTTCGAGCCTCGCGCGTCTTTCTGACGAACACGCAATTTACTTATTGGATCAGGAGTCGATTTAGAAAAAAGATTACATTCGTCAAGCTTTTGGAAATCCGTCGCGTTGCTCCGCTTCGTTGCTCAGCCTCTAAAAGGGGGTTTGATAGCGACTCGCGAGTCAAGGTGAAAACTAATAGTAGCAATAAGCCCAAAAATCCATATTCGCGTTCCTGAATGCTTTGATTTCTATCTGTAAATTCAAAATATTAATTTGGATGAGGCCAGGAATCATTTCACAGTGATGCCTCCTGTCCAGAGCTACAAGCAAAAACGTTAGCATTACCAGTGTATATCGTATGACCAATCTAAAGGTCGACACCCCTTTGGCATTTCTTATATTTGCAAGGTGCAAATTGGTTTGAAGTTCATTTTTACATGGTTCGACATTTTGCCTTGGATGATGAAGTGAACAAATCGAGGAAATGGAGAATTCGATGCGAACGAGAAAATTTTTTTCAAAATATTCAAGAAAAATAATATTACGATACGGCTCCGTGTAGCTCATCAAATTTGGAGCCCAGAATGACTTGTCCAATACTTTTTCTATCGCTCAATTTTCCAGAAAAAATGATGAAAAATTGCTAATTTTGAATTTGGCACCACAAATGTTGTGGAGGTTAGTTGCACCACGTGTTAGGTAACGGGAACAAATGTGTTTTTTGGTTGATTATTACCATTGGAACGACGATGTCTTGTAAGATTTTGGATTGTATTTATGCCAAGCGTCTTATAGACAAGCTGGTGAGGTTTAATAGCAGAGCTACAAAACAATAATGTTATTTTTTTTGTGTGATGCCACGTGCTCTTGTTATTGTTTTGTGCTTAACCTATGACAACGAATGTTCACGAATGTTGTTTTGTAGAAGGCATCCATCACAATGGAAACTCGTGATCGAGTGGGAATTTCAATCGGCTAAACTTAGAAAGATATTAGAAGCATCGAGCATGTACATACTCCTGTGCGTTTTAATACAAGAGTCCAACAATGAGTAGAAAACTGCGCAGTAGTCATGCGATCAAAATTCTCCAATATAGTTCGAAATTTGAACAATCCCGCTTTTGAACCACTTGGGCAATAGTAGTGCACTGTAAAAGAAAGTTCTTGCAAAATCGCTAACTTGAACGTAGGTTACCAGGGCACCTACGTTCAAAGCAGTAATTTCACCAAAGATTAGCGTTAAATTTTTTGCGAATTTACCTCCAGAGGAAGCTCGTTTCATGTGGCCAAATTGTATCATTTTTTAGCGATTTTGTCATGAATGCGATTGAAAATTTATGAGATTGAAAAAATTCAGAAAAAAATAAAGAGAAGCCCGTGAGCATATATTTCATAGTTCACGGCAATTGAGAAACTCAATCGACTATTTTTCATAATAACACGGGTATAGTTTTTCTGCAGAGACGTGGAATCGATGAGGGGCGAGACCAGGGGCGCCCCGGCACATTTTCCACCCTCGAACCGTGACTTTTCTTGTAGTTTTCTACTAAACACAAAGTGAGTCTCCCAATCTCACTTCATTTAGAAACTGAGTCATTTTGCATTAATTATTAAAGATTTTCAAATATTGGGAATGCAAGTGGTCTCGTATGCGTCAGAAATCCAACTGCACCCCGTTGCGAATAGTTTAAAAAAACTGAGTCATCTTCCTTTTTGCGAAATTCGCTGTAATTTATTTTTTAAGGCCAGTCCGAAGTCCCCGCAGAATCGCAACTAGACACGCACCGGCGTACTTTCAGGTTGCGTTTACATGCAATGATTGTCTCGCCTCTTCCTTCTTATTACTCAACAACATAACATTTCCAGCCAAAATCAGATAGCATTCCGCCTGCGTATTGAAAGATCCAATCGAATGAGCCCTTCCATGTTCGAAAATTCTGAATCTAGCTCGCAAAAACCTGGAAGGAGTGCGAGCATCGAGCAGTATAACGCCCGGCGGATCGAAAAATTACGATTGTCTCGAGATATAGAATGAAATTTCCAGGCGTGAAACAACTCATTCGGCTGAGATTGTTATAGTGTTTCACTTGCATTATTCCTTTCGAATCGGAAATGTGAGGTTGGAATACTATAAGTCAAAAAATTGATTCATAATCTCTGATCGCATGTGTAAGGCGATCAAAGCGCCATTTATTGAGCGAAAAATATGTGTTCCGCTCCGGACTGGCCTTAACAATGATTATTAAAAAAGCACCCAGGTCACCTGTTGGACCGGACTCTAAGTTGTAGGACACTGGCTGTCACCTGACCCCCACCACGCTTCAAAGCGGCAAATCGGGCAAATACGGAGCAGCCTAAATTACCAGTGTCCTACAACTTAGAGTCCGGCTCAGCAGGTGACCTGGGTGCTTTTATAATAATCATTGTTTAAAAATAAATTACAGCGAATTTCGAAAAACGGAAAGTGACTCAGTTTTTTTCGAAGCTAACTCAGTTTTTTAAAACTATTTAAACGGGGTGCGTTGATTTCTGACGCATACGAGACCACTCCCATTCCCAATATTTAGACATTTTCAATAATTAATGCAAAATGACTCAGTTTCTGAATGAAGTGAAATTGGGAAACTAAGTTTGTGTTTAGTAGAAAACTACAAGAAAAGTCATGGTTGGTGGGTGGAAAATGTGCCGGGGCACCCATGGTAGGGGCGAGGACTTAAATACAACTTTCTGACTCCCTCAGCCTATAGGCTATAGTGCGAGAGCTAGGTCTGAGCGATGGTCAACTTGCCCGATGGCCTGTTTCGGCTGTGCTCTGATGTGCAAGTACGCGCGAACCTCCGCGGAGAATGCCACCCTCGAGCACGTCTGCTCGAGGGGTCTCTACGACTTGATCGCTGATGATCCTGACCCTGTAACATATGAGATCCGGCTAATTTCTCAGCTTTTCTGCCCATTGGTTAGCGGCCTCGGCAGGGCCCAAATACTCGCACTGGCCTTGGTGTAACCTCGCGCGAGCTTGAGCCCGGTCACCCGGGATGTATTAAGGTAAGTGTGCCTAATTTGCCCCCACTACTTTTGTTTTACTCGCCATTTCAACTCATCTCTATATTTTTCAACGTAGTTTAGCTCATTTTGGAGCTTGTTTCAAGACCTTGAAAATGAGCTAAGGTACGTTTAATTTGAACAAATTAGAGCCGAGATATCTTGATTTTCGCGAAAGAAGATTTTTTGCGAGTTTTTGTCAGTGTGTTCCTAATTTGCCCCCACAGGGAAAAGAGGCCTATTTTCATGGGATTATACGGGTTTTTCGTGAAAGCGGGATATCTCGGCTCCCAGACCTCCAAATGAGACGTACTTTGGCTCATTTTGTAGCTTTTTTTACTGCCCTCAAAACTTTTTGAGGTAAATTGGTGCATCTTAATGGACCGAGGAATGAGTTTGGAAAAAGACTATAGGGGCAAATTAGGAACACTGCACTTTTTCTAGTGATATGGGCGTAGAATCGGCTAAAAATTGAATTTTGCAATTCTGCAAAAAGCATTCTCAAGTTGGGACAAAGACAAAGAAAATGAGTTAAGGCACGTTAGAATTGATTCCATCAATTTTGTTTGGCATAACTTTTAGTGAATAACAAAAAAGAAGTCGGAAGTAGCGAAATCAGTTCTGTTCTAAGAAAGGCGCGGGTCATCTAGGATCGGTCCAAAACATTCATTTTCTCATATTTTAACGTAACAAACATGAAAAAAATGCGGGGCAAGGTCTGCGGGTTCGTACATGTGAGAACTTGAATGGGGGCAAATTAGGGAATGGGGGCAAATTAGGCACAGATACCTTAGTTCCTCATAAAAAATCGCCAGAGGTATCGATGCCGAGTGCGAACTTTGAGGGCCGACGTATTTGAGGTTCGGATAAAATTGAGTATACGTTACACTGCACGGAATAATTCTACTGGGATGAATATTTTTGCGTTAGACTTTCTATCGGAAAACACCGAGACAAGGTTGTGACTTCGCACACGTCACTCGGGATATATGTCCTCGCCACCTCAAAACGGCCTTGTCTCTCACTCAAACTACGCGTTTGGAGAACTTGTTATTTACGAACAGTAAGCATGACCTCAAGTCGAGGCCGCGTATCCACTTTCCCCGCGGGTTATCAGCTTCAATAAATTCGCCACCCGAAGCGCTGTACTTTTACCAATGATTAGCGATTTCACGCACCTCAATTTCATCGAATTTACCAGGTACAGACTAGGTTACCTGGGCACCTGCCTTCAGACTGATCATTTCGTTAATTATTGGCGAATTCATGGAATGTTGGTATTTTATTAAGACAACTGCTAGAGAAAAGTTGAGAAGACTGGTAAAATCGCAGAATTTTTTTTTTCACAGTGTGCGTAACAGATTCAGGTGGCGAATATCAATTTCAGACACTTTATCGCCCGAGCTCTAACCACAAAGTTTGCTCTCTCCGCCGGAATCAGTAAAAGTCGCTCCCAACCACTGGTTTTCAGTGCATATGCACTGATTCGCAGTGAATTTCACTGCGAATCAGTAAGTTGGGAGCGATTCTCACTGATTCCGGCGGAGAGAGTGGGAAAAATTTGTACCATGGATGAGAACAATTTATCGTCACGAGTTATTAGAACAGAATATCGTAGCAGGGGAAATAGAAAAAATTTGAAAAATTATCGCTCTGACTGCTCCTCCATGAGATCAAAATCCCATAAAGTAGGTGAGAATTTCGAAAATTTCAAATGTGAACTTACCAGAGAATGGTAATGCCAAGCAGGTTTGAATACTGCCTTCTATTTCTGAACAGTTTTTCAACGAGAATTTGAACACGAAATTTGATGAAGTTTGCATCGTAGGTAGACAGGTAAGAGGCACGAGTTAGAACAGATCTCATGATAGAGACTCGGATGAATACACGAAAAATTGTGGCTTCGACCGTCCAGTTAAGAGATCAAAGTTCTTAGAAGTAGTCAAGGTTTTGGCGAATTCCAAACGCGAATCTCTCAGGTATTGGTGATAGCAAGCAGATTCGAGTTTTACTGTTCTCTGTCTACTAAAATTTAACTAAAACTTTGCGGGGCGTCAAAGTGGATTATAAACACGACTTGAAGCGGTATCCAGAAATTGGGGAGTAGAAAAATGATTGAAAAAAATTGTGGCTTCTTGTGCTTACCTATGAGATCCAAATCCTAAGGAAATGGGTGGGTTTCGTGTGAATTTCAAACGTGAACTCAGTAGAGAATGGTGATATGAAGCAGATTCGAGTTCTGCATTTTGATCATAAGAGTTCTGTCAGTTAAAATTTGACCACAAAGTTTGAGGAATGATCTCTTCATCGTCTAAGGTACAAAATTTTCCCAAATTTTGCAGTCAGAATTTGGGTGATAAGGTATCTAAAATTGATAACCACCAACTGGATCTGTTAGGCACTACTATTGTCAAAGAGGTTCGAATGCGGGATTGTTCAAATTTCGAACTATATTGGAGAATTTTGATCGCATGACTGCTACACAGTTTTCTACGCATTTTTCGACTCTTGCACCAAAATGTACACGAGTACATGCTCGATGCTTTTAGTGACCTTTGAAGTTTAGCCGATTGAAATTCCCACTTGATCACGACTTTCTATTGTCGACGCCGTGGCTGAATAACCTACAGAACGACATCCGTGATCATAGGTCAAACACAAAACAATAACAAGAGCACGTGGCATTACACCAAAACAATAACATTGCCTAACACGTGGTGCAACTAACCTCTACAATAATTGTGGTGCCAAATTGAAATTAGCAATTTGCCATCAGTTTTCCTGGAAAATCGATCGATAAAAAAATTATCGGACAAGTCATTCAGGACTCCAAATTTAATGAGCTCCGTAGTGCCGTGTCGCAATATCATTTTTCTTGGATAATTTGAAGAAAGTTATCCCGTTTGCATCGAATATTCCATTTTCCCGATTTGTTCACTTCGCCATCCAAGGCAAAAGGTGAGTCCGGAGTCCCCGCAGAACCGCAACCAGACATGCACCGGCGTACTTTCAGTTTGCGACTACACGCAATGATTCAGAGCGGAATTATTATTTACACGCTTGGAATTGGATGAGTTGGCCAGATACACGGTCTGATAGTTCACGGAGCTACACGAAAATTTGTGTCAATATGTTTAGTAGGAAACGAGAAAACCTAGAACTAGTAATGGGGTCTGAACACGAAGGTGTCTCACCAATTCATGTTCATCATCTATCGAAAAATCATTTTCGGCCAAAATGAGATGGCATCTCGCCTGTGTATTGAAATTTCTAATCGAATGAGCTCTCCCACGTCGAAAAATTCTAAATCCCCATCGAAAAAACCTGGAAGAGGTGCGAGCATTGAGCATTATAACCTCACTCGGTGTGATAAAGAATTATGACTTTCTTCGGATATAATACATATTTTCTGTCGTCAAACATCTCCTGCATCCGATTGGAAATTTTATGACGCATCACTTGCGTTGTCACTGTTGGGCTAGAAATGAGAGGTTGAGATGCAATAAGGAAAACTGGCTACACATATTTTCCGATCCCATGCGATGCGGTCGACGCGCGATCTATTGAGCGAAAATTCCGTAAGTCTCTCCGCCTGGCCTTAAACCATGTGAGAATCAACTTCGATCCAATTTGTACCTTGCGAAGATAAGAAATGCCAAGGAGTGTCCACCTTAGATTGGTCTTACGATATACAACATGTTTCAGAATTCGTGTACACCCCGGAAATATTGGGTAGCGGTGAGTTTGTTATTTCAATTGGTGAGATCGAGAGAGTTTGTTATAATTTCCTGAGTTAGTAAATGTCGTGTGAAAAAACGTATAACTGATCATTTCGTTAATTATTGGTGAATTCATGGAATGTTGGTATTTTATTAAGATAACTGCTAGAGAAAAGTTTAGAAGACTGGTGAAATCGCAGAATTTTTTTTTTGCAACTGTGTGCGCAAAGTTGTAAAAAAATGAGACTTCTCTTCATTATTTATAGTGCGAGAAGTAATGCATGAATGACTTCTCGCACAGTTTTACATTTACGCACTGGTGGAGTGTGCGTGAATGTAACTTCTCGCTCTAATGCATTTTCATTCACGCACAGTTCCAGAATATGATGTCACGTCATCCCTCTGAATTTGGGTTTTCTTGAAAACTTCCGCGAGCGTGCGTAAATATGTACTTCTAGGTGTGCGAGAAGTTTCAAAGTGTGCGTGAATATTAACTTCTCGCACTCGTTTGGCAACTTGTGCGGAAATTGACCGTCTCGCACTTGTTGCGTAATATACTATTTTAGCGTTATGTCAGTAACGCTTGGTGTGTGCTGCTTAACGGCTAGCATTACACCAAAGCGTTACATTATGTATTCTGCTTGGTTATGGTTGGGAGGGGTGTGTTTGTCAGCTGCTCTAATGTTAATTATGAACGATGATTTTTTTCGCGAACTGTTGGCGTCGGGAAATCACAAATTGATTCGGTCTTTGCGAGAAGATTTTTGCGAGGCGCCCTTCCAAATATTTTCGCGTGCGCGGAGGCCTTGCGAAGCGTCACCCTGAACATTTTTGCGTACGCGAAGCGGATATGATTTCGCGTGCGTGAATAATTTCCGGTTCGCGTGCGCGAAGGCTTTTAGGCGGCGCCTTTCCGAGAAATTCTGGGTACACGGAGAATGGAGCCTCTGCGTACGCGTAGGATCTCTGATACCGCGTGCGGGACAACGGCACTGAATTAGCTCTCACTTTAATACAAAGTACGAGGGCACCTTCCGCGACTCCCACAACATAGAAACACAAACTCAACCGCGCAAAACACTGCGTCGTTGCCTCTGCAAGAGCGCTCTTGAAATTATGCAATGCCGCTGCCACCGCCAAAGATCTCCGGTAGTCTAACCCGCCGAAGACACAGCTCCCATAAGAACGCCCCGACACGCACAGCACACCGAATTAATTTTGTAATTTTCCGAAGCCAACAGCTTGCGCGAAAAAATCAGGGTTCTCAATCAACATTAGAGCAGCTGACAAACATACACCTTTTCGAGCCATAACCGAGCAGAATACACAAAGTAACGCTTTGGTATAATGCTAACCGTCAAGCATTACACACCAAGCGTTACTGACATAAAATACGTTTTTCCACACGACAGTTACAAACTCAGGAAATTATGACGAACTCTCTCGATCTCACCAATCGAAATAACAAACTCACCGCAACCCAATTTTTCCGGGTGTATGCACGAATTCTGAAACATATTGTATATTACAGTAAATGTCCGAAATCAGTTAAGGCCGGGCATTGACTAGTAAATCCTAGGATTGACTGGGGGGACTAGCGAATGTTGCCGTGAGGGCAGCATTTTAGAAATTTACTAGATAATCTTAGGATTGACTAACAAGCCTCCGGGTGCAGTATGCACGAATTCTGAAACATATTGTATATTACAGTAAATGTCCGAAACGTTTTTGGAAAAATGTAACATGTACGTGCGTGAACTTGATCTTTTGAAAACTTCGCGCCGATAAAGAAGAAGTAAAAACTGAAAGACCTTCAGAAGACCTCAATAACAATACAAGATAGTTACGGAGGATCCAAAACAAGATGATAGAACCTTGAGAGGCATGAAATATCGATACAGATACATGAAATTCAATATGCGTTGTCGATGGGTCCTACAGGACCCACCGGAATATACAGAGTTGATCAAGCAGCTGTTCACGAGGAGCCGGTTCGATGTCTGCAAGAAGAAATTCGTCGATCTCGACGAAATTTACCAGACGCAAACGATGAGCTTACGAGCAGCAGCTTCGAAAATTTCGATCACAGGTGGCCAGGGGATGACCAATAGCAAGACTAAATGTTGATCAAATAGATGTTTTTGTGAAACAAAAAAATACTGTGCAAATCGCGATGCGATAATAGCCAGAGTTGCTGTAAAAAGTAGCCTTTATGTTAATAGCCTAGATTTTCGAAAATATGCGACTTTACTTGAGTTATACAACCTGCTGCAACTTTTATATCATAGTAATGTTTAAACATTGATAAGACTAGCATGATATTACCAATGTGATAAAAATGTGACCTCCGTTTAATATGAACGTAAGATGCTCACTATATCTTGGACTCACTCCGATCATTATATTTTCCGGACATTTACGAGGGTTAGTGAGTCAATCCTAGGATTGACTAGTAAATGTCCGGAATCCTTCGTCACAGAACAACATTGACTGGCTACTTCAGTCACTCATGACATTTACTAGTAAATGTCCGGCATTGGCTGATGAGCCCAGTCAACAGCATTAACTAGTCAATCATAGGATTGACTGGTTTCGGACATTTACACATATATATATATATATATATATATATATATAATTATATGGGCAAATTTCAGAATTCGGGCCACTTTCATGGAAAAATTTGGAAATTTTCAATATGGCAGGACATACCCGGCAAATTTTATTGGGTGAAGTAGTACTCAAACAATGATAAAATAGTCGCGTAACTCATTTCGTAGCTTCGCTGCGCACTTGCGGTCGAATAACGAATAATCCTATGCATTTAAATGGGGGCCTCGTGTTACAATAAGGGTCGTCAAAAGGTGTCTGGAAGGTCTGGTGACTCCAGACATAGGCTCGGAGAGGATATGGAATTCCATACATAGGAATGAGCTTGCGAGCTGTATTGTATCATCGAAGCTCTTCTCACTTTTTCACGGTAACGCGAGAGATGAGCGCGACTCTTCTGTTTGAATAACGAGCTCCTCGAACAGTGGGTGCACGCGCGGCGCCACCGTAGCTACTGTTGCCAACTTGAATGATTCCTTGTGCTTTAGCCCTCTCTCTTGCTCCAATGTTATTGTGGTGTGCAGTTGAGGTTAGGATGCCTCTGAAGAAGTAAATATGGTTTGTGATCATGCTGTGTGTTTGATTGCGAGCTTTCGAGCAATTTGAAAATAAGTGAAGACTTGCAGTGTCAGTACGGGCGGAAGATCTTAGACATTTCCAGATCTTTATCGTAGAATGTCTGCTCATATGTGAGTCGAAAGTAGTTATGGATAAATTCATTGTGAAGTCACGAAAGCGGTCTCACGCCGAAAGTGAGGCAGACGAGACGCCTTGCCAGTCACTTGACAGCAATGATATCTCGGTTGACGACAGTATCCAAAAAATTCCTGCAGAATCCTCAGAGTGTTCTGAGAAAAATATATCATCTCGAAAATCATCATCCGGTATTGGTCAAGCCCCTGCTTCTGCATTTGCATGCGTAGAGCTCGATCGAGAAGTTGAAATTCTCACGTTGCCGCGTAACATGTTACCATCGATCACTCGAAAATTTTTTCTTATATCCGGCAGATGTTCCCAAACAGTTTTCCAATTGGCAAAAATTGTACAAATGGCTCGAATATGATGTATATAAGAAGCAGCTGTGTGTTCACTGTGCACAGAAGCTATTAAAAAGAAGTTACCTCTTCCGACCACGCATAACTGTAAGAAATCGCAAACCGCATTTGTTGACAAAGAATTCGGCACTTGGAAGAATGCAACAGTTTCTTTCAAGAGTCATGAAGATGGAGAGTTACACGAAAACGCGAAAAAACTCCTCGATCATGCGACAAAAGAGCCCATATCGGCGAAACTCTGTAGCATGAAGAAGAAGGAGATGATCGATAATACAACTAGTCTCTGTGCTTTGTTTACCAGTGTCCAGTACTTAGTACGACAAGGCTAGCTGTACGAGGGCATAATGAAATGGAATCACATTTTTATCAACTATTGATTTTACGTAGTGGAGAAATACCAGAACTGAGAGCATGGTTGCAACGTGATGGTACAAAATACTTGTCTGGCACTATAGTCAATGAGATCATCGGACTCTTTGCCGCCGAAATAAGGAAGATTGCCATACAAGAAATAAATAAAGACAATGAAGAATTCGCCGCCATGATGGATGAATCGCCTGATATTTCAAACAAATAGCAGGTTTCAATATGCATTCGTACAGCCGACTCATCATTTTCAGTTGGCGAGTACTTTATGGGATTTTACGGAACGCCAGATACAAAATCGAAGACATTGTTCAATATTCTTCAAGATTTTTGCATCCGGAATGGTTTCAAGATGGCTAAAATGAGAGGCCAGTGCTACGACGGTGCAAAAAACATGAGTGGTGAAGTTGGTGGCTTACAAACACTCGTCAGAGGAATTGAGCCTCGAGCGCTATACGTTCATTGCTCAGCACACTGTCTGAATTTAGTGGTGCAAGATTCATTGGAGAATATTGTAGTCGTAAGAAATGTTATCGGTTCGGTGAAAGACATGATTTGTTTCATAAATGACTCTCCTAAACGAGAGAGAGAGAATTCGAAAACTTGAAAAGTGACTCTCAGAGTTCCAATCTGATACCATGTTGCCCAACTCGGTAAGTTGCGGATGATGAGTTACATCTTACATCCTTTTGCGAACATGTTTGAGAATACATAAAAGGATGCAGGATTACCGTTTGCTTACTGAGAATGATTGTACTCACAGGTGGGGCTTGTGAATCAAATCAGTTAAGTCATTATATGAGCATGATAATTATACCACATGTATGACGTTCTTTGAAGGAGAAATCTATCGATCGAGAATTGGATTCCACTGTAACTTCCAAAGCCTTCGGATTCTACAAAACCATGATGACATTTGAATTTTACTTCATTATTTCAATGGTAATAGAAGTTTTCGAGGTCGTTGAAGTGTTGAACGTGGAACTCCAAAAAAAAGATCTGTGTGTGAATGAATCGCATGCACTTGTTAGAGGAGTGCTGCTCAAGATCAAATGTATGGGAAATGATAAAATATTTGACAACATTTGGGACGATGCTTTGAAAAATGCAAGTTCACCTGGAGTCGAAGAACCTCGTTTGAAACGGCCCAAGAATGCTCCAAAGAGATTCGAGTCAAATCCAAATAACGATGGTTACGTATTTCAAGATGTGAAAGACTTTCATAGAAAATTATATTTTGAAATTGTGGACCAGACAATTATGTCACTCAGTAATAGATTCCAGAGTACAACGATGGATCTCCTCAATTCTTTTGAAGACTTCATCACTGGACACGGTGACGTAGATGTAGAGGTGATAACGAACTTCTATAATACCACCATTGATGCAGATGGTAATCGCTGTGAGAGCAAAGAGCTTGATAGAAGGGAACTAGTACTTGAACGAAATATTCTTCTCAACAAAATTCGCAACGATGTACCTTTCAGAGAAAAGCTCAAAGCCCTTCAAAGAGAACGACAGGAGAAGAGAAGGCAGACATCAACTTCCAGAAAGGATTCGATGAGTGAACGGCGGTACCATCGGCTCGATGAAATCAACCAAATTAGCAATCGCATCAAGAAAGATCGATTGACACTGAAGGACGTGGTAACGTATTTGTAAAAATACTGAGCTGCGCACAGTCCTGAGCAAATCCACGAAGCTCATCAGATTAGTTCTAGTCGTACCAGGTTCATCTTGTACTAATGAAAGATCCTTCTCACTTTTGAGACGCCTCAAATCGTATCTAAGAGCGACAATGTCAGAGCCCCGATTGAATGACTTGGCCTTCTGTCACATCTATAAATATCTACTGGATAGATTATGCATAAAAGAATTAGTGAACATGTTTATCCTCAAATGTGAACGTAGAACAAGGCTATTCGCTCTAATGGAATGAAAATTATAAAAGTTATGCGCAAAAGCATCCAAAAAAGGACGACATTCCGTTGCCCCAGCCCCATCACCCTGTCACAACTATCACAAGACCAAAATTCCCGTTCCCATGTCGAAAATCGTCCAGCGAAGGCGAGGACCTTTTTTTTCGCTTTTCCGTATAAGCCTTCCGAGCTTACCAGACATAGGTGGGAGGGGTTCTGACGCCACTCTCATGAGAATACTTTCTCGCAGAAATGAGGTGACCTTGGTATCAGAAAAGTGAGGAAAAGACATGATCAACATTATACGACTCTTCCCAATGGCCTCTGTTACGAAATAAAGAAACTCTACACTCACCAAAATGCACGTTTCCGTCGATTCTCAATTTGTATGAGCCTCGCATTCCTCTCGGGGTAGGTCTTCAATTGGGGCAGTTTGTGTATACGTTTCTGTTATCCTAGAGATCAAATTACACGTGGTTCCAGGTGCAACGGGGTCCACATTTCCATGTCCCATAAGAAAAAGACATTTTCAAGGCTAAATTACGCAGAAGCAATTTTTCTTAAAAACGTGACAACAGCCACCAGGATTTGATGACATCGATGGGACTTGGCTGGATTCATGGGTTTCTTCGTGTTGAATCAGAACCCCTCTCCAGAATTTCATTATTTTTATCGCCCCGATGACAGGATTGTAAGCAAGAGCGATTCTCCAAAATGACAAAAATTTTGTGACACACCAACAACCTCCATCAGGTCTCGCATCTCGGCGAGGACGGACGTGAGGCAAAGATAATTCAATTCTTCAAAGCATAATCAATCACCCATCCAATTTCCAGGATGGTTGATCAATCGCCCTTGGACCTACAAGCTAAGGCGTGCACCCGAAAATGATTGTGACAGCCGAAAAATCGAGCTTTCTCGCACAGAGTATCTTATACCGTTGGTCCAAAGCAAAATTCGGACCTCAGAAGCATTCGAAAGTCTTGAGGACGATCAAAATTCCGAAAATCTCCAGTGGGAGACCTCACTTGTCAAAAAGCATGTCTCCTAAGACGGAAGATAGTTCGTAATCATAAAGCCGCCCGAATCCTGAGATTCGCCCATATATCACTCTTTAACGTGAGCTTATACACGAGCAATGTTAATCTCAGTGGCTGTATCTTTGGACAGGAGACTCATTTAATGGAGTTACTTTGGATTCTTTATGTTTCCAGTAGTACCAAACTGTAAAAAAATCTTGGGGGAGATAGACGACCCGGACCCCGTTGTCTCCCCTTGCCAGTATAACTCGCAATTCATAGACAACTTCGAACCTCAGCAAATCACCTGCCCCACGCATGATAGCTCATTTACTCGTCAGAACGATGGGAACTTGGAACAGAATCTTCGATTTTTCAAACTAAAACCACGAAGTTTACACTTCGACGATAGAATCAGTCGTTCTATATGTCTTTCCCAAAGAAATTATCATCCGTGGGGACATGTCAATGACGGAAATCATGTTTTTTCAAGCCATGAAAAACTCCCCAGTAGCCAAGTATAATCCTTCGGAAAATCGCTTGCCAAAACATGCAATTGACGCGCTCATAAAGAACGACCCATATGAGTCTAACCAAGTCAACTCAATATCTTGAGCCGTCGTTGCTCTTCTAAGTCTTCTCTCCGTCGGAATCAGTGAAAGTCGCTCCCAATCCACTGATTTCCAGTGAAATTCACTGAAAATGCAGTGCAGTGCATATAAACTGCGTATCACTGACTGGGAGCGATTTTTGCTGATTGCGGCGGAAAGAGTACCTGTTTTAATTGCTTGTGCGATGTAGGGGAGGGAGGGCGGACGGGAAATTTCACGAAAAAACGGTACATCGGCAATAGGTGGGCCTTATGATTCATTGCAAGTCAAAGTTTTCGATTCAATTGGTCAAATTATGAGCATCTGCAGCCGTGAAAATAAAGGGAAAGATATTCCCAGATCCGGATTTGCGTTATCTCAAAAATGTTTGCAAAATACAGATTTACGTTATCAAAAATTGATTCGAGTGTTTCGAAGTTTGGCGATGTTCATTAGAATGCGTTAGTAACAGGACTCCACTTAAAGAGCGTTTTCTTAGCTTTTGAAAGTCTTGGTTTTTCCTTGAGGGCCAACACACACATGGCTACGATGAATGGGGTCACCAAACATCATCGTTACTCGTTGCATGCACAACAGTTTTTCCCATCGACCTGTTTATAACTTGCCCATTAATGCAAATTATTTCGTGAAAAGATAATGGAATAAAGAAAGAGCTCTTGTTGTTTGGTCAAGGTGAATTCACACATACAACCCTCCCCTCTTACAGAATTTTATTAATCCATTTCAAGAGAATCAACACTCAAACGGAACAATCTCAAGGGAAAGATGCGGATGTTCGACATGGAATGGTTTGCAGTTTTGAGCACTAAATAGTGAAGAGAATCGTTGAGCGGAACTAACAAGCATAGTGCACAAAAAAGTTTTCCACCCCTGACTGCACAATTCTCGTTTTACAAGAGATTAAAGCAACAATTTTTCATTGCACGGTGAGTGGGTGAAAACTAAACCCTGGAATCCATTTAATCGTCACAAAAAAAACACTGGAACGTCGATTATGCTGAAACGATCCGATAATAAGCTCAAAACAAGTCAAATATCTCCGATGACTTCGAAAAATGGGTGATATGAAGATTTCCTAGTTGGATCTTAACGTCTAAAAAGCGTATACTTTTCCCTAACGCTCGACTTTGATGCAAAATACTATATTGTTGGTATGCGATTCTTTCATTATACTTACGCTTCAGTTTAATGGTAATGAGACATTTGCTGGCATAATTTTCAGAGCACTGGCACAATGGAGATTCCGAGAGAATATAATCATTGCAAGTTTCTTCTGGGTACTATAGCACTGTGGCCCGATCAAAATAGGGCCAGAAGATTCGCTATTTACATTCTTTATTACGTTTATAACATATCATATTTCATTCCTGCGGTAAGTTAGAACTAATTCAGGTTACGAGCACTTGAAATAAAATATGAGTGGTGCCGCTTACACAGAAAGCGTAATGGTGTGACTGAAATTTCATTTCCATGATCCATTTTGACATATGGTCAGCATGTGCGGGCACATGTATAAAAAAATGCACATTACTCGTAGATTTTTGGGTGACACCACTCTCTAATGCGAAGAGTCAATCTTGAACACTGGCATACATTATTCCAAATACTTCATGAGTGAGTGGAATTTCAGTCATGCAATATAGTGTACGGTTTTTATAGGCAAAATTCTTCGCATTTAATGAATAAACGTATCGTTTTTTCGAGACACTTATAATCGCCGCACTCAGGCGACGATCACAGTTTGACAAATGTCAAATAAACTGTGAGCTTCGAGGCTCCACTTTCATGGTGGCTGCATCACGAAGAAATTTTTTTTGGATTTTTAAATTTTTTATCGAAAGATCAAAATTGAAAAATCCAAAAAAAAATCCCTTCGTGATGCAGCCACTGTGAAAGTGAAGCCTCGAAGGTCGTAGTTTGACGTTTGTCAAACTGTGATCGCCGCCTGAGCACGGCGATTATAAGTGGCTCGAAAGAATGATAAATTCATTCATTAAATATTTTTTATCCAATCGAGCGATAGAGTCGAAATCTCGATGAGATCTACCTTATTGGTATAGTTTGCAAAATTCTTTCCAGTTTGCATACTGTGTAGTCCATTGGGATAAAGGGATAGGTGAAACGATATCAAACATTATGCTGATCACGCTGCAAATTGCCTATTTTATTGGATATTCAATTTTATTCACCAGAACACATACGGTATGACACAGAAATACATATTGAATCGCTGCATCTCTCGTAGCTGTAAAATATACATGTCTATTGTTGCTTTTATACAGATCAAGTTATTAGTGGATCACCTGAAAGACGTTATTCATGCCATAACTAAAGAGGAAGAGAGTAGAATTATGAAGAATTACGCTGACTTTTCCCACAAACTGAGCATAATCTTCGCAGGTAAAGTAAAGCAAGCCGAGTTTCGAGTAATCGTAATTCTAGCGTAGCATTGATTAAAGTTAATTAATTCATTTTCAATTAATTCTCATGTTCCTGAAGTGTTCACAATCTCTCCCCTGCCATCAACATCAGAATACATGAAAAGATTTTTTGAAAATTACTATCCTATTAACTATCCAATGAATTAATGACTTTTGTGAGCCTTGGTGTGATGTATGGCAGTGCCATTGTTGATAATTTGAAAATAGAACATTGCGTGGGTGTAAAAACTTTTTTTCCATCTTCTGTGCGGGAAATAACTTTTTCGCACGGTTTTTTTCATTTTGTTTCCCGCACAGCTAAGGGAAATAGTATATTTCGATACAAGGGCGGGAATGTTGGTTTCCGCACGAGTGATATTTCTCGACCCGAGCCGAAAGCGAGGGTCGGAACTATCATCACGAGAATACGGGAACCACCCGTCCGAGTGTGGAATACTATTTTTCCATCAGCTGTGTGGCGAACAAAATAGAAAAAACTGTGCGGAAAAGTTATTCTCCTCACAGGAGATGAAAAAACAGGTTTTATCCCCGTGTATCGGATACTATTTTTCATTACTCTAACCTAAAAATGTCGCGTTTAAATAGGATTTTAGGGTTCTCGTAATGAAAAAAAATATATCCGCACCTCGCTTGCAAGCCCATTTTGGGCACTGGAGAACATGTCTGTCTCGCTTCGCTCGACAGACAAACTGTCCTAGTGCCCAAAATGGACTACCGCGCTCAGTACGGAAATATACTATTTTGACAAACTGTGAGAGAAAGTGAAAAATCAGTGCGGAAAAGTTATACTTGCTCGCACAGTGTGTCAAAATAGTAGATTTCGCACCGAGTTCATAAGGTCGAAGCTCGCTTCCGAGCTACAGATTTTCGGTCCGAGCCGCAGGTGAGGATCGAAATGATGGTTCGGAAGCGGAATAGTTCAATGACGAGGCGCGAACACCACTTTATGCAATTTTTTCAGCACACAATTATTGGGAAATCGCATAAGAGATATTTGAGTCACTTAGTCGCAGCAGATATCGATTGAACATGCCCATCCCGTAAAAAATGCGCTCTCGGCTTATTCTGGTGAAACTTTGTCACTTCTGATACGCTCAAGCATTAAATGAATACATAATTTGTAACGTGCGAAAGACAACAATTAACACGAAAATATAATTGTACAAAAAACTCTGATACCCCGTACGAAGATAAACACTTGTCAATGTATAAGCCATGTGAGTAATTCCACGCGAAACAGACCTACGAAAAAGGGTCATGTCTCAGATTGTTTCCTTGGCTTTTCCATTCGATTCTATGGTACAAAACATAAACTTTTCACCACCCATGGGACCCTATAAAAATTTTCAAGGTATGTGAGGCACATCTTGATACATCGTCGGCCCCTGCGAAGACTAGTACATTTTAGAGCTCCTACGAAAACTAGTACGTTTTTGGTGAAGACTAGCACGTTTTGCCGTCTCACACGAAAAGTAGTACATTTTGGCTCAACCACGAAAACTAACACGTTTGGCATATACTAGTACATTTTAAAACTCACACGAAAACTAGCACATTCTCAAAAAGTATTACATTTCGAAATTTCACACGAAGACTAGCACGTTTCAAAAATCCGTACACGAAGACTAGTACATATCAAAATTTGAGGCGAAAACTATCACATTTATTTTTTCAGACGAAGACTAACACTTTTATTGTAACAAAAACATCATTCACGAGGATGAGCAGTTTGAGATGTGGGTGGTTGGTGTACAAACCCATACCACCTAATTAAACTGTGAAAAAATTTTCCGAAAAACTTCAACCAGCTGGTTGAATGGAAAACTCAACCAGTTTGGTTGAATATTCAACCAATGTGGATTATCACAATATGTCCGTGCGGTCCCTGCATATCAGGTTGCCCACGTGTAAGGGTAGAATATGGTGGATGGTCCCATGGGTGGATAAGCATGGATGGGGGAGGTAGGACTGATGAATGATGGATGGGCTCGATGAATGGATCGGAGAATGGATGGTGGGTGGGTGGATGGATAGAGTAATAGGTCCATCCATCCATCCATCATCCATCGGTGCATCATGCATCTATCATCCATCTAATTACCGATCTACCTTTCATCCTTCTTCTCCACTCATCCAACCATAACCCATCTATCCGTCCGTCTATTCACTCATCCATCCACCCATCACCCATCCATCCACCCATCTGTCTATCCATCTATCCATCCACCCATCACGGGATGTAATTGCATGGATGAAAGTTCAGCCAGTTGGTTAAATGAAAAGTTCAACCAGCTGGTTGAAATGTTGGTTGAAACTTCAACCAATTTCTTAAAGTGTAGGGCTAGGTGATATGGGTCTGTATTTTATATCTGTGCCATTAATTCATATTCATCAGTTTATATCGACGCTTTTGCATTTTCGTTCCATTCGTCATCATTCCGTGACTGTAATCCCCAGTTTTATACACCTCGAAATGTACATCACGGTACCCCATGCCAAACTCCTCACAAAACTCAGAAAGATTGGATGCTCCGATAGAGTGATAAGATGGTTTGCCAGTTATCTTAGAGGTAGGACACAAGCAGTGCGTATGGAGAACGGTCAACATTCTGATTGGAAATCAGTTGCTGCGGGTGTGCCTCAGGGTAGCTGCCTTGGTCCCTTGCTCTTTGTCATCCACATCAATGATCTTGCTGATTGTCTGAGCCCGGAGGTCAAAAGAGTAATATACGCAGATGACACCCAAATCTACCACCACTGCCACACAGCTACCTGCGTGTATTGCACTCCTCAATCGGAATGCTAGTGCTGTCGTCCGGTGGGCTGCTGAGAATGGTCTCAAGTTAAACTCGAAGAAAACCACTGTCATCATTCTTGGAAGTGAACCTAATCTGAAGCTTGTCAAAATCGATGAACTTCCTAAAATTGTTGTGTCGGGATCGGAGATACCGTACTCGGCTTCCATCAAGAGTCTTGGGGTTCACATATCTTCGAAGTTGGACTGGTCTGCTCAAGTCAACGGCATGATTCGGCGCGTACACGGGGCGTTATATGCACTACGATGGTACCGAGGAGCCCTGTCTCGCTCGCTGCGAATGAAACTTGTGCAGAGTCTTGCACTACCACATCTTGATTATGCTGCTCCAGTGATTCATCACATGCAACAATTTCTTGATGTTAAACTTCAACGCCTCATGAACAGTTGCATTCGATTTATCTATGGCAATATCCCATGGCGATCACATGTCTCACCATACCGTATTTCTCTTGGCTGGCTGTCTACCAAACGCAGGCGTCTCTACTTGATTGGTTGCCTTGCCTTCAAAATTCTCTGTACAGGTGAACCCTCTCCCCTGCACTCTCTATTCAAACTCAAATACAGTGATGCACCCCCTCCCTATCCGAGAAGGTATCCAGCTGAAACCCTAGAGTATTAAACACCACGTACTGAAACATGGAGGCATTCTTTCATCATCTCAGCCTCAGAGCTAATCAACTCTTTGCCTCAATTTACTCTCAGTCTTGTCTCACTCTCTGAATTCAAAACGATTCTCTTTGAGCATCTAATGCTTGAGGACAAATCAGACTGGCTGAGTAAGGCTAACGCTTTAGGCATTCCCCCTATTCCCACTGCTTCAAGCAATTCGCTCTCCATCTGAATTGTACGTCATTCTTACTTATGTACATATGTATCTTTTTTTTCTATCATGATATTGCACTGCGCGCGCCACAACTACCAATGGCCTGTTTCACTTCTTTCACTTTCCGCACTTGCTAATATCAACATACCTTTATGTACTTCCCCGTATGAACAATCGCTTATAATAATATGTGTCCAAATGTAATATTCCTGAAGAGTCTCATGAGGTTATACCTCCAGACTCCAATAAAGTTCATTTCAAATCAAATCAAATCAGATCATACGAATTTTCTAGGGTGTTTCCTATTGGCGTGCAACTAGGGGAGAGTAGGGCAAAATTGAACGGATTTTGCGGTGCGCTATCTGACGATACTTGCGCTAGGTGCGCTAAGAGACTTTGAAGTTCAACTATTGAATATATTGTAAAAAAATTTTAGACCCCTAGGTCTCAGCGTTCATACTTTTCCTTGAAGTTGAGAAAAAAATTTATCCCAATTCGCCCCGCGCTTGGGGGCACTTTTGACAAGTTTTGGGGGCAAATTTGCACAGCCTTTTAAAATTGAGGTGGACGGCAATATTCTCCGCCTATTCGAGTTGCTTTCATGCACCGAAACGTATGGTAATAACCCAAAATCAAGAGGCAACCCCACCCGTGACCTTTACATCCTCCCATAGCCTCAACAAGCGGGCCATTTTGCTTTCTCTGAGAGAAAGCCTTGTAATGGTGCGGAGTTTTTCGCTAAAAATTTTTTCGTTTTCTTCAATTTTCACCGTTTCATATTTCTTTCCGGCAAATGAGAGTCATTTTATCTTATCCTGATCGACGGTATCTATCGATTAGTACCCCCACACATTACCGCAAACACATTCAACATCTACTACAAATTATTTTAAACTGCCATGTGCATATGTCCGTATGTGTGTTAGTGTGTCCGTTGTCTTTCGCTTACCATACAACCACTCGTAACCCCTTTGACCGACCTTCATGAAATTTTGAGGGTTTATTTCAAACTAGCTCATAATTATCTCCACTGAATTTGAGCCTTATTGACTGATTAGTTGGACTTCCACATAAATTATTCCTCCAAAAATTCAACATGGTTTAATCATCAGCCTCCGTGCACTTGGAGAATCTAGAGTCTCTTTCCGTATCATTTGATGCCATTTTTAGGTTATTGGTTGATACGGAATTTTAATTCACCCCCCTATAATCCAAATGTCGATTTTTCTATTTACCTCCTCTATGGCATTCGAAAACTCTTTGGCGTTTCCACCGATCGTCTTGAAATTTTGAAGGACCATTGAACATTAGTGCGCGGTGAGCCCAGTCTATTTTGAGCTCATTCCATCGATTAGTTCGTCACCCTCAGTACTTTTTATGAGAAAAATCCTATTTATCCTCTCAATTTTATCACATTTCTTACCATAAATCTTCAGCCATCCACTCAATAACCACCAAATTCTAACAACTTCTTCCTCTTACTTCATCAAACATCCCCGTGCTTCAAGTTTCATACTCACTCCGATGCTCATCCCACTCATCCTATACTCAACATCTCATTTTTCATATTACTTTCGAAACAAGATATCATCAAAAATTTTCTCAAATATAGATATAGCAAATGTATCTCTATCATCCATCACCACTTTTCAAGCGATTGGTTGATACCAAATTTTAACTTACCCCCCTAATTTCCAAATATCGATTTTTCTATTAAATTTTTGTGCAACAATGAAATAATAAATTGACTTGAAAAAAACTGTAGAGGATGAATATCTAAGATTTTCGAGGAAAAGATAGATTTAATTTAAAGAAATGTAATCGAAATATGAGCCAAGGAATAGTTGATGATGATCTTCTATCCGCGAGGGTGTCAAACTAATGGGCAAAAAATAAACAAGACTCAAAACAGAAAAACGTTGAAGAACTATTGAAAATATCACATAATTGTCGGAACCGTTGAAAAGTTTTCGAACCACATGAGGAAGAAAAGAAAGTGGATTATTCAATTGTTAGTTACCATCAAGAAAGAGAAAATTCAGGTAATAATGCTTTGAGAAAGCATTCTGCTAATAACATTCAGCAGCGTATTTCAACATGATTCAAATAGGCACTTTACTGCTGCACGACCGTCTTCAGCAATCAGTAACCGACTCACGGCTTCTAAGAGTCAACTTTCCTTCTTTTTTCTTCAAATTGGAGGTACCCATATTTGCCCTAAGTCAACCATCCAAATAGAACAGTGCGACAATCAACCGGATATCAGCGAATGCACATGTGAAAATGCGAAAATCGAGCACTATCTTGGAACCCGTTGAAAACGACTTCTGACCTCTAAACTGACTCCTAAGATGGCCATTGGACATCGTAACTTCATTTTATTACTCATTTCCTATAACCTAACTCACCCTCAACCTCCCGCGCTTCGAAAAATTCGCCCAAACGCATACGCGCCTCGACACGCACAATTATCCTCGAAAAACACGGACAGGCGATCGGTCAACCGATTTTAGATGGGATTTAGCATTGTCCAAATTCGACCCCACCAATTCGTCTAAAAACGCCCCAGTCGTTTTTTTCGCAGAATTGTGATCATTTGGGCCTATGAACCGATTTTGGCCCATGACGGCTTGAAATCTTCGTTTTGTAATGTAGTTTTTGACCCCCAAATGGCGAATAAACTCGTCCACTTTCGCAGAAGTAGCGTGAATCTTTGCGTTCGGAAAATAAACCGCGTGAGGCCCTCGAAAAGCACTCTCCCAGTATCGTTTTGGGAAGTTTAACTGCGATAAAAACCATTGTCTGTGATGGTATTAAAAACGAATTTACGCGGCGAAAGCTTAGACTCGGCACCGACCGAGCTATCTCACTTATCCAATTTTTCCCCCGTCCAAATTCGCCCCACTCTCCCCTATGTTCAAAGTTTTTGAGACGATCCCAATGACCCCGTGATTTAAAAAAAACTACACTTTTGGGGGAATCACCTATGTATAAGGACGATTTTTGCAACTCGTGATTTTTATCATTACTCTAAAAGTGCTAGTCTTCGTCTCAAATTCTCAAATGTATTACTCATCGAGTGAAACGACAAATGTGCTAGTATTCGTGCAGAAATTTGAAAAAGTCCACATTTCAAATTTGGGACGAAAACGAGCACATTTGAATGTGCTAGTCTTCGTGTGAAATCTGAAATGTGCTAGTATACGCCAAACGTGTTAGTTTTCGTGGTTGCCGAAATGGATTACCTTTCGTGGGAGACGGCAAAACGTGCTAGTCTTCACGAAAAACGTATTACTTTTCGTAGGGGCTCTAAAATGTACTAGTCTTTGAAGGGGCCGACGATATCCTTTTCAATAATCTCCAACAATAAAATTTAGATCTTTTTTTCAATAAAATTCATATTTCTCGAATCCGTTGAGAGATGCGATAAATTAATATCTTCGTATTTTTCATTCTCTTGCTCACTGAAGTCGATCATAACCTCAAAATCAGTTCTACAAGACTAATTTCGGAAGGTTTTTTGAAGACCTCTTAAAGCCGCAAACTGCATTCCCGTATCTTCAAACATATTTGAGAAATATGGATTTTATTGAAAAACAGACCTAAATTTTCGTGTTAGAGGTGATTGAAAAGGATAAATTAAAATGTGCCCCACATACCTGGAAAATTTTTATGGGGTCCCATGGGTGGTGAAAAGTTCATGTTTTGTCCCATAAAATCGAATGAAAAAGCCAAGAAAACAATCTGAGACATGGCCCTTTTTCGTAGGTCTGTTTCGCGTGGAGTTACTCATATTATATATATGCCTATAAATTCGGAAGTGTTTTTCTTCGTAGGAGGTATCGACTTATGAAATGTAAAGAATTAATGCATTGCACAAAATTTGTGATCAAGTAAATCTATCATCAGGTAGTTTCAAATCTCAAATTTGTGGTGTCTATTCTTGGGCGAATAGAAACGTTAAGTAAGGAATAAGTCTATTAATATTTTCTGTTTCAGTGTCTTTCCTTTCAATTCCTGTATTCACATTCTTGTTGCCGGTAGAATCTTTGCTCCTGAACATAATCTTACAGACGGATAACTCCTCAAGAATAAAACTCATAATTGTACCCGCAGAGTATTTTTACTTCAGTCAAGAAGAGTTTTACGTCTCAAGTAATACTCATATGACCGTATTCACGGCGATAAATGTCACAATGTTGACTGGCTTTGGTACATTGTTTATTATAGCGGTGGAGCAATCTTGTGGACTGTTAGCTGTGACAAGGTAACCTTCCGTCTCAGCAGTCTATTCTACACTACCTTGAATTAATATTCTACCTACATTACTTACATGCATGCAAAAGCATGTGCTTATGTTTTCCGTCAATTTTGTCAAGTCAGTCGTTTAGATCACGTTGCTTACATTCCCAAATGTATCTATCTGTCTATCTGTTCGTCATAGGGAGAGTAGAGAAGATTTTGTCTACCCTCCCTAGTTCGTCATCTTCGATCGCTTCGTTTTCTACGCGAAGTGAGTATGGCACTTGCTCTGATATTCATAATCGTTCCTAAACCGAGGGTTAGAGTTTGATCCGCGGTCTAGCTAGGGAGGGTAGAGAGAAGGAGAGTAAACTTCGGGCTTTCGCCGTTGCCAAAACTAGTTACTATCGGGATACAGCTACACTTCCAGAGTTGGCCACTAGAGGCTCTGGGATGTTCTGGGGTAGATCGACGCTGGCTCATAGCTTCTGAAAGGAGTTCCTTCCTACTAGGCGCTGTAGTCGTCGTGGACAGATTATGAGTCAAAGTCTTTGGTGTTCTACTGCGCTGGTATGATGCAGAGGCTATGTTCATTTATTGACCGCACTGATAACAGCGCCTGAACCGTAGATCAAACTGTAACCCTCGGTTTAGAAACGACTATGAATACCAGAGTAAATCCTTAGAGTCGCCAACGCCGATACTGGAGTAAGCTCTATAGGTTCAGCTCACGCAGTTTCAGCTTACTCGGCTCACGGGGGTTGGTCGGTCCATTTCTGTCAAGTCAGTCTTTTACGTCACGTTAATAGAATTCTAAAATGTATATATAACTCGCCCAGCGGGCGAGGTTATCATTGGGAACTTCCGCGGCAGTTTTTATAGAAAATACCACTTAGCTTTCCGGGAGTTCCCCGGAAATCATCAAATTTTCAGCTTGATTCTTTCAAACACTCCCGCATAGTACTGGCAATTTTTCCGGGGAACTTTACTGAAGCTCCCCAATAGTTTTTGCTAAAGATCCCACAGATGGCTTCCGCGTAGTTTTCTCAGATACAATTAATGTGTACATTAGTGTATGTTCCACATATAATCAGAGTGACGGAAGCTCTGTCAAGAAATCCTGCTTCGATAAGCAGTGCCTCGCAATTCGGCCATTCCTCCCTGCATATATTGAAGTATAGCGAGGGTATAATTTCATCATGAAGAAAATATAGTCAGTGACAAAATTGAATAGCAACGGTTATGATGAGAAATGCATATGCTTCTTCGGATATAATTGGAATCAAATTCACGTGTACTGTGATAAAACACTTGGAGCAAATCTATCACATAATTTGCCACCACATTAACTAGCATTCCTCATCTAAAAATGGTATACAATTTGTGTGGGCGTTGAGGTTTATTGCTTTCTCTAAAGAGAAAGCTTTGTTTGCGCCCCAACGAAAACTTGATCAAATTTTTCATTAAAACCAACATAATATCCTTCAACAGAATTCCTTTTATCTAAAAGAGCCTTAGACCATTCTCTTCCTGTGCCAAAATCTATCAACTGTACGTAACACTTTTCCTCCTAAAGGCCTCCGAAATCTGTTCTATCTTTTGTTCCCAGATATTCAAAAATCGATGATTTTCACGGTGTCCTATGAGTACTGAGAGAATCAACAAAAATTATTTCCAAATTTGTAAGAATTATTACCAAATTTTTCTCAGTGTATGTCATTCGAAATTTTGTAAGCGCTTCGATAGATCCCTCTGAAATTCTGAGGCATTGTTCAACTTCCTTGAGTGATTGGCTTAGACCATCTTGAGCAGTATGTACAAATTCATTTTGACCGCAAATTTTCTTGAAATTGAGTATTATTTTCAACTTTCCCTTTGCCCTGCAGATTTTGAGAACCACCCGACTCATTTTTATGGGTTTTTCAGGAATTGTTCCGAACCAAACAGCGATGGTCTGACTTGATTTAGTCCTCCTATGATGATCAATATTCTCTTTCAATCACCAACCTCAACATCCGTGATTCAACAACGTTTCAAATACAAATTTGTCCAAACCGTCTATCGCCTTATATCAGCTATGTAAAGCTACTTTGATACTACCCAAATTTTTCCTTAGCATTCCGAAGAGATTGCTCGATACAGAATTTTGATTGAATTTCCACTTTTGGCTGAAAATTTCTCCGTTAACTGAAAGTTTGTCACTGAAAGATCCATGAAAGCTTTCATGGATTCATTTGAAGTTCTGAGTCATTATCACAAGTCTTTAGTTCATGTTCCCACCCTTTTTTGCCCATTACCCGTCAGTCCATTCCCAACATAGGAATATTTTATCTAATGGAGAATGTTAATAGAGATGAATCAATCCATTAATTAGTTCATCTTAACATGATTGTGCAGAAAAATTTTCATGATTTTCAATGTTGAAACAATCAGTGTTACTACCGAAAGAGCCTTGGAAGCTATGAGAACAGAGTTGATCACAGACTCGGTTTCTGCATGGAAAAATATGTGGAAACCCCATGGGCACTTTTTTGGAACATTCCTAATAGAAATTCGTGTTTTTCGGATCCGTTGCAAGGGTTCACGGATTTGCTACACCTTAGATTTCCTACTTCTTCAATCGGTGATATCTCGAGTTCTACTACGCGAAGAACCAACTTTTGACTTTCTTAAGTCCGCATGTGCGAGATATGCTAATTACTGAATCAAAATATACTTTCAAAACTGGTTTTCGCATTTTTAACCATATTTCACCCGCTAAGAAAGTTTTTAAAAACCTAGATCTGTTCCAAAACGATCTGCCAAATACGTTGAAATAGTTTTCAAACGTCGTTTTTTGCTCCGATTCATATGAGGAAATATTGATTTTAGTTTTTCAAGAATCATTTCAGATTCTGGATTAAGGGATTTCGGTATGAAATCATTCGTCTCAAGCATGTCTCAAGGCGATGCGGTCACCGTGCACCACGCACGAAGAAGATTATTCGCACTGTTCTCCGATGGTCTTGCGATTTGGACTAAACGAGGAGAAGACGAAAACTTATCATCATCTAACTTAAGTTTGTCTTCTCGTCGTTTAGCTCAAATCGCAAGAGAATTGGATAAAAGTACGAATAACTTGAGCGCAGGCACCTCCTAACCCGAGTCCTAACCTGTAATATAGGCACTTTGTAATTCTCACTTTTATCCGATTCTTTTGAGATTTGAGCTAAACGACGAGAAGACGAACTCAAATTAGATGATAATAAGGATTCATCTTCTCGTCGTTTAGCTGAAATCGCAAGAGAATTTGATAAAAGTGCGAATAACTTTCAGCGTGCACGGTGACCGCATCGCCTTAAAATTGTTCACACTTCACAGACATATCTCGAAGAATTTTCAGATCGTTTCATTGTAATGCGTCAACATGAGACTCCATTGAAGAAATATCGATTTCTTAGCGGGTTTGAGAGGGTTTCATAAAGGTACCATACGAAACACGAGACACTCCAGAGCCAGCTGTTCAAGACCTAAAATAATCCCCATTCCTCATACTCTGGTATTAGAAACAGAGCAGAATTGATCACCAGGTCGTCACTAACAAGATCCCTTCAGCGTGCTCAACCGTTCAGTGTGCCTAACCATTTAGTCCCCGTGGGAAGTAAAATATAAAAAGAAGCCAAACCTGAAAAAATACGATGAATTTCTTTGAGTACTTTTTACATTTTCCTAATCTTTGTAAGCATTCAATTCCGACGATCATTGAGGATGTATAATTTGGTGATAACAGTAAAACCGCTTGTAATAACAACAAAATTACTTTCAGCTGCCGATTGAAGAACATAGTCACGCATCAAAATATCGAACAAAACTGCCAGAAACTTTCTGCAAATCATACCCGCGAAGCCATGAAAAATGTGGTTCTTCTTCACAGTCAGAGTATCAGGTACTCGGTTACTGTCTCAAACGAGATACTGTCTATACACTAATCACGGTTTAAAAGATCATCTTCTCAACAATGAATGAAAAATACATTGCAGGGCATGCGATTTGTTAGAAGAAACTTTCTCTTTGGGAATAGGAGTATTCCAGTCCCTTTGTGTGGCAATACTATCATCTTGTTTATTTTACGTGAGTTCCCTATTATCTACTCCAATAGTGTACAACTTGACTCGTCCTAATTAAATTTTATCATCCATTATCAGAATAACTGAATTTGCGCTTTTCAGATAACCAGAGCTCACGGTCAATTGATCAGAAACGCAATAGTTTCCTTACTGATTCCTGCATTTATCAACTTCATGTTTGTTTTCAATTGGTTTGGCCAAAGGATTATGGATCACAGTGCAGATGTATTCAGTGCCGCGTAAGTATTAAACAGTAAAGTACTACTGTATGACGATTATATTTAGTGCTGTTTTCTATCAGCTTTTGATCGATGAAAAGGACTAGCAGCTTTATATAGGTAATACTTGTGAGTTCATCATTGGGAACTAACATCCGTGTTATTTTAGATGTCAGAAAAAAGCAATACGGCCGAATCCTAAATCTCTTCCATAAGAATAACAGAGGAGAGATAAGAGCGCTTATCGAATGTTACTTCCCAATTGAGTAGTTCCGCGCGAAACAGACCCATGGAAAAGGTTCATGTCTCAGATATTTTTCTCAACTTCTTCATTTGATTCTGTAATATAAAATATGAACTTTTCACCACTTATAGAGCCCCATAAAAAATTTCCAGGTATCTCCGAAAGGCATCACTTTACACTGAGAAAAAAAATTGAGCGATTTTGAAGAAAATTTTTCTGATTTGAATAAATATACTTTCATATCCTCCTAGGCAAACATCTATTCAAAATGAATGAACGCATTTCTTCAGAATGAATAAATATTCATCAAATCATGAATAATATTTGATGAAATCTGATGATGATTTTATCATAAGTAACGCATTTGAACGATTTGCGATGCTCAAATGAATAAATGATATTCGAAATGAATAAATATTCCTTTAGAACGATGAAGTAAAATTCATTTCAAAGAAATATTCATTCATATGAAATATCATAGATAACCAAAAGCAAAATCTATTTCACATGGTTTGTTAGCCAACCATGGAAAGATTATTCAAATCAGATAAATATTTATTCAAATTGCTCCCTTGAGTTGGGGGATCAATAATTATCACTCTCATTAACAATTATTACTAATTCCATTCTTATGTAGTTAAGATACTCGCTACTTATATCTAAGACAACAATGCACTTCATTATCATTACTTAAATGTATCGCTCGCACTGATATTGCATGTATATGTTATGCGACTTTCCGAGCCTTATATATCAATCGAGAACCTATTTGGTCACTTGCGAGAAAGGGTTTCATGCCTCCTTATTTGCTGAAAAATTGAAATTAGAGCTTGAATTTCTATTACGAATTGACTAATCGAGTTCCGACATTAAAATGGCGAGAAGATCTGTCGATTATCGTGAGAAATTTTTTGTTGGGACGATAATAAAGCTCGAAGAAATTCATTTCAGGAGATATAAAATGTGATGCGCCACCTAGTGGCAAGGTACCCTTTTGCATCATTCCCAACAAAAAAGTTTCGGTATTTTTTCAATAAAATGCATATTTCTCGAATTTGATTAGAAATACAGAAGTGCGGTTCGCGCGAGCATTCAAAAAGTCTTGAAAAAATCTATCGAAGTCAGTCTTGTAGAGATGATTTTGAAGTCATGGGTGGTTTTATCGGAAAAAAGAGTAAAAAACGTATAAAATTCAATATCTCAAAAACCCAACTTTTTAGAACCTTGAAAATTCGATACTTCTTCTTAAATTTAATGCTCTTCAAGGGAAAGCTGGTCCCAAATTCCTCTTTTGCATTCTGACGCCTATTTTTGCTATTTTTCACAAATTTATTTTTCAGGCTATTGGAAATTGTTCATTTCCTGCTCACGCGCAGGAATTTGGATCTCTGAAACCAATTTCATTAGAACGCCAAGAAAATTTCCTTCAAAATGACCATGCGAATTTGTGGTTACTCATCATATAGCCATCATTCGTTCGTGATGACTGGTCAGCTCCAAACGCGGGCGTTGCGTCGATTTTTCAGACGCGCGGACGCGCCAGCTCAGCTCGGGCAGCGCCCGAGAATCTCAGTGGCCGCGTCTACATGATGCGCCGGCGCTCGCGCCGGGGCTTGCGCCGGCGCTTGCGCCAGCGCAAGGTTTCACGGGAGGATCGGTAAAACAGATTTTCAATTGGAATCTAAATTTTTCTTATTCGAATTGAAATCGAAAAGAAATGAAGAGTTTATTTTCGCAAACTTGAAATAAAATGAGAGATGAAACATAATATTTTAGTAAACTTGAATTAAAACTGAAAAAGAGAAGGAGTGTAATTTTGCAGGTTTGGGTTTTCCAAATTAGAACTGAAACTTGCTATTTGAAAAATAGAATTCTGCAAAGTCGAGATCGGAATTTCACTTTTAAGTGAATTTTGAGGGTATGCACTTGTTGGTTAGCCGTTTCAATTTTGAGATGATTGATGACGAGGTTGAACAGACCATTGATATATCTGAGATGCGTATGTGTGTGGGTGTGTCGAACATCAGCATAGCTTTCTCGCAGTTAAGTAGCAGACGACGCCGCGTGTTGAACGACAACAAAACTGATGCCATGGCTCTGACGTGGAAAAATTGCAGTTTGTTATGCAATTTTTGTGGACATTTATGTATTTCAGGATGCTGCTCCTGCATTTATTTTTCTCATCAAAGAAGTGATGAATTGACAGTTTAGTGTAATCAATGTTTGTATTCAAGTTCAAAATTGAACGCAGGTGCTAATAATTCTATTTAGTTGCTAAGAAAATTGCATGAGCACCTAAATCTTCAACCGGTGACTCAGTTGGATATTATACTGGATCTGCTTTGCTCACATCACATTACTCTCCAGAGCATAAAAACTTGACTCAAAACTATGGTGTTTTTCATCACTCCACAGATATGGTATGAATGACTGGTCAAAGATTGTGGTGCTCTATTTCCTCAACAAGCAGATAATACTATTGTGATCTGCATTCAATTTAAAACTTGAATACAAACAATGATAGAAAAATAAACTGTCATGGAACTTGTCGTTATTCAACCTTTGTGTAGATAACTTCCAAGCGCCAAGCTTCAAAGATAGTTTATTTCCCAACTGATGTTTGAATTCAAGTTCTGATCTAGCTGGATGAACTTTGTAATAGTTCCAACTACTTGTTAAGAGAGTAGTGTACCCTAATCTTCAACCAGTGATTCAGTTGGGATCTGATTCTGTTTTGCTGATATCTGATTACTATCAGAGCATCAAAAAATATGACCCTCCGATTATGGTTTTCATCATCACTCCATACATAAACTGGATTAGCGGTTAAAGATTAAGGTGCACTATCTTCTTAATAAGTAGTTGAAACTGTCATAAACTGCACTGATTTGCAAACTTAGATAAATACAGTGGTTGAAGATAAAACTGTCATGGAGCTTGTCGTTATCCAATCTTTACGTACAGAACTCCCAACCTTCAAGATAGTTTATTTTCCAACCAATGTTTGTATTCAAGGTCTGATGAACTGAAGTTAGCTTGTAATAGTTTCAACTGCTTGTTAAGAATAGAATGCACCTCAATCTCTGACCAGTTATTCAGTTTATTTGGGAAGTGATGGAAAACATCACTTCCCAGTCGAGATCCATCCTTCGAGGTCCATCCTTTCGAATGCTCAAAAAGTGGGATGTGAGCGAGGCAGATCCAGGTTTCATCTGAGTCACTGGTTTAAGATTTGGGTGCACAGTTTTCTTGATAAGTAAATGGCAGTATCGAGAATTCACTCAATTCAGAACATGAAAACAAACACTGATTGAAGAACAAACATCAAGAAAACTGTGCACCCAAATCTTGAACCAGTGACTCAGATGAAACCTGGATCTGCCTCGCTCACATCCTCCTTTTTCAGCATTCGAAAGGATGGACCTCGAAGGATGGATCTCGACTGGGAAGTGATGTTTTCCATCACTTCCCAAATAAACTGAATAACTGGTCAGAGATTGAGGTGCATTCTATTCTTAACAAGCAGTTGAAACTATTACAAGCTAACTTCAGTTCATCAGACCTTGAATACAAACATTGGTTGGAAAATAAACTATCTTGAAGGTTGGGAGTTCTGTACGTAAAGATTGGATAACGACAAGCTCCATGACAGTTTTATCTTCAACCACTGTATTTATCTAAGTTTGCAAATCAGTGCAGTTTATGACAGTTTCAACTACTTATTAAGAAGATAGTGCACCTTAATCTTTAACCGCTAATCCAGTTTATGTATGGAGTGATGATGAAAACCATAATCGGAGGGTCATATTTTTTGATGCTCTGATAGTAATCAGATATCAGCAAAACAGAATCAGATCCCAACTGAATCACTGGTTGAAGATTAGGGTACACTACTCTCTTAACAAGTAGTTGGAACTATTACAAAGTTCATCCAGCTAGATCAGAACTTGAATTCAAACATCAGTTGGGAAATAAACTATCTTTGAAGCTTGGCGCTTGGAAGTTATCTACACAAAGGTTGAATAACGACAAGTTCCATGACAGTTTATTTTTCTATCATTGTTTGTATTCAAGTTTTAAATTGAATGCAGATCACAATAGTATTATCTGCTTGTTGAGGAAATAGAGCACCACAATCTTTGACCAGTCATTCATACCATATCTGTGGAGTGATGAAAAACACCATAGTTTTGAGTCAAGTTTTTATGCTCTGGAGAGTAATGTGATGTGAGCAAAGCAGATCCAGTATAATATCCAACTGAGTCACCGGTTGAAGATTTAGGTGCTCATGCAATTTTCTTAGCAACTAAATAGAATTATTAGCACCTGCGTTCAATTTTGAACTTGAATACAAACATTGATTACACTAAACTGTCAATTCATCACTTCTTTGATGAGAAAAATAAATGCAGGAGCAGCATCCTGAAATACATAAATGTCCACAAAAATTGCATAACAAACTGCAATTTTTCCACGTCAGAGCCATGGCATCAGTTTTGTTGTCGTTCAACACGCGGCGTCGTCTGCTACTTAACTGCGAGAAAGCTATGCTGATGTTCGACACACCCACACACATACGCATCTCAGATATATCAATGGTCTGCTCAACCTCGTCATCAATCATCTCAAAATTGAAACGGCTAACCAACAAGTGCATATACCCTCAAAATTCACTTAAAAGTGAAATTCCGATCTCGACTTTGCAGAATTCTATTTTTCAAATAGCAAGTTTCAGTTCTAATTTGGAAAACCCAAACCTGCAAAATTACACTCCTTCTCTTTTTCAGTTTTAATTTAAGTTTACTAAAATATTATGTTTCATCTCTCATTTTATTTCAAGTTTGCGAAAATAAACTCTTCATTTCTTTTCGATTTCAATTCGAATAAGAAAAATTTAGATTCCAATTGAAAATCTGTTTTACCGATCCTCCCGTGAAACCTTGCGCTAGCGCAAGCGCCGGCGCAAGCCCCGGCGCGAGCGCCGGCGCATCATGTAGACGCGGCCAGTTTGTTTACGTTTACGATCTCTCTCTTTCGACGCGGGCGCCCCGACTGTAGCGGCGCGCTCTTCTTTGCGTGTAGCAAAGTTAATTCCATGCATTTGGGCCAGATTTACAGCGTTCAAAAGACCACTGAATCTCGATAATCTCCAAGAGGTATGTCGGAGGAACTCCGGGTACTAGTGACTGTGGTTAGGGTGATGACAGATAAAGCGCTACGCCACGATTTTGCACCAGGCCACGACGCGCTATCGCACGCTACGGGTCCAAAATTCACTCCAGCAAACGCAACCCTCGGTGGATTGGATTTAATGTTACGGTAGCAGTCATGGATTATGAAAATGAATGAAATCCATCGATGGTCGGGTTCACTGGGATGAATTTTTGGGTCGTGGCGTGCGATAGCGCGTCGTGGCGTGGCGCAAAATCGCATCACCCTAAGGGTGATTACTACGGAAACGTCTAACCGCCCGCAACATCGCAACCCCGCAACCCGCATATCGCAAAGCCGCAGCGGGGATGCGAAAATGCGGGGTTTTATATTTTTGATGAAATTGAGCTCCTGATCGTCCCAGCAGTGCCGACCAGGTCGCCGACGATTATCCGTACACCAAGAGGTCGCTACTCGTGCGTAAGTTCCTTGAATTCGCTGAAATACATGAACAATTAATTGTTCACCCCATGGAACCTACGTCATTCAACTACCTAGGAAAAATCTGAAAAAATTACACATGCAGATTGCAGATCATGACTGCATCACAGCACACGCGGAGCAGACGACAACAAAACTACTTGATGATGTCAGATGAGCTGCCCAGTGCCCAAAGCTGTTGATTACACACCAGCGTCTTGATGTGCTATGGCCTGGGATATAGGTTATGGTTGCAGAATGTGTGCGCGATGACGACGGAGCGCCAGGTTGTGGACGAGCGCCACGATGTCGTGGTGAGTGGACCCGGGTATAACCATCCGCTGGGAGCCACGAGCATCAACCATGTAGTGGAAAAAAAGGAAATAAGTGAGATTAGGGTGCATTCGACCGCGTTCGGCTAATGCTGCTCAGCTGGTCTTCTGCTCGATAGTCCTTGAGCCTTGTGTATGCGTGTTGTGTGATGAGTAGTCGAGGTTAAGAGGAGTAATTTGTTTGTTTACAGAATACGGCAATTACACTGTACAACAAAATTTTGTGTCATGAATAATGCATTGACGGGACAAAGATTTTTTTGTGTATTTTATGACGTGAAAATCGAATCCGTAGTCAGGTGCGCTCCTACACGTCAGGATTTTTTTCAAATGGTAGGAAACTAATTTTCGAAAAAACGGTATTTTTGGGTTTTTTGCTAATATTCTAAATTGATGGTTTTCGGTGGTGCATTCTTGTAGTGGGCCAGAAGCGTACTGTAACTATGATTCCCTACGAATTTTGAACTGCTGAACACGGTGTCAGTATTTCCAAATGCCTAGAATGCGTTGGAAACGAGTGACACGTTCATTTCTCGAGTTGCTATCAGCTAAATTCAACCAATTTTGTAATAAATCTCGAAATGCTCACAGATTTGACTAGAAACATCCTTTTTGTGCTCACGGGGACGCATTTTGTTTTTGTACATTCTAAGAGAGGAAATTATTTGCAAGAGCCCAAAAGGAGATGGGCTGAATCAAACTTGGAGTTTCCTGGTCCAAGTTATTTCTAAAACTATACAAATGGTACGCTTCAATAAATTCAAGATGGTATACCTAAGGTTGAATTCCTTCATTTGATCGCCGTCGAATTAGAACCATTGGAGCGCTCACATAAGATTCTGAACGCAGGTAATCGAATTTCAATGGTATTCCCAGGATTCCTTGATATTTTCAATGTATATGTCTCCAGTTCTGCTGATATTGAATCAAGATGATAAATGAGACGATTCTAGTAGGTAGAGGGGCTCGCAGACATGAATACTTGATATTGGACTTATTAAGAGTGAGCTTCAGTTTATCCGCAAAAAATGCTAAAAACGCCTTCCCGGAATAAGACATGCTTACTCGGCCCATCTCCTTTTGGGCTCTTGCAAATAATTTCCTCTCATAGAATGTACAAAAACAAAATGCGCCCTCGTGAGCACAAGAAGGATGTTTCTGGTCAAATCTGTGAGCATTTCGAGATTTATTACAAAATTAGTTGAATTTAGCTGATAGTAACTCGAGAAATGAACGTGTCACTCGTTTCCAACGCATTCTAGGCATTTGGAAATACTGACACCGTGTTCAGCAGTTTAAAATTCGTAGGGAATCATAGTTACAGTACGCTTCTGGCCCACTACAAGAATGCACCACCAAAAACCATCAATTTAGAATATTAGCAAAAAACCCAAAAATACCGTTTTTTCGAAAATTAGTTCCCTGCCATTTGAAAAAAATCCTGACGTGTAGGAGCGCACCTGACTACGGATTTGATTTTCACGTCAAAAAATACACAAAAAAATCTTTGTCCCGTCAATGCATTATTCACGACACAAAATTTTGTTGTACAGTGTAATTGCCGTATTCTGTAAACAAACAAATTATTCCTCTTAACCTCGACTACTCATCACACAACACGCATACACAAGGCTCAAGGACTATCGAGCAGAAGACCAGCTGAGCAGCATTAGCCAAACGCGGTCGAATGCACCCTAATCTCACTATTTCCTTTTTTTCCACTACATAGTTAATGCTCGTGGCTCCCAGCGGATGATTATACCCGGGTCCACTCACCACGACATCGTGGCGCTCGTCCACAACCTGGTGCTCCGTCGTCATCGCGCACACATTCTGCAACCATAACCTATATCCCAGGCCAGCACATCCAAACGCTGGTGTGTAACCAACAGCTCTGGGCACTGGGCAGCTCATCTGACATCATCAAGTACTTAGCTTTGTTGTCGTCTGCTCCGCGTGTGCTGTGATGCAGTCATGATCTGCAATCTGCATGTGTAATTGTTCATGTATTTCAGCGAATTCAAGGAACTTATGCACGAGTAGCGACCTCTTGGTGCACGGATAATCGTCGGCGACCTGGTCGGCACTGCTGGGACACTCAGGAGCTCAATTTCATCAAAAATATAAAACCCCGCATTTTCGCATCCCCGCTGCGGCTTTGCGATATGCGGGTTGCGGGGTTGCGATGTTGCGGGCGGTTAGACGTTTCCGTAGATTACAGATAAAGCGCTACGCCATGATTTTGCGCCACGCTACGACGCGCTATCGCACGCCACGACCCAAAAATTCATTCCAGCGAACCCGACCATCGATGGACTCGATTTATTGTTACAGTATCATTCGTTGATTACGAGAATGAATCAAATCCATCGATGGTCGGGTTCGCTGGAATAAATTTTTGGGTCGTGGCGTGCGATAGCGCGTCGTGGCGTGGCGCAAAATCGTAGCGTAGCGCTTTATCTGTCATCACCCTTAGGAAGGGAAGTTTGCGCCTACCCCTCTCCAATGGCGTCCGCCGATTTGCTGTACTCGAGCTGAGGGTTCATTTTTTATACGTTAGGGCTACGTTTTAAATGCATTAAATTGACTTCACCAAGTAGTTATTATGAAGGAAATTTTTTTGGCTTTCTAATGGAATTGGTTTCAAGAATCAGAATGTCTGCGCATGCGCAGAAAAACGCAGAAAAAAGCCTGAAAATGGATTTGTGAAAAATAGCAAGAATAGGCCTTAGAACGCGAAAAAGGGATTTGGGACTATATTTTTTTGAAAGAACATGAAATTTCATATGAAATATCAAATTATCAAGGTTCTACAAAGTTGGCTTTTTGAGAAATTGATATTTTTGTATTTCTCATTCGCTTGCCCACTGAAGCCGACCATAACCTCAAAATCAATTTTACAAGACTGATTTCGATCGGTTTTTCAAGACCTCCTGAATGCCGCAACCCGCGTCTCTAATCGGATTTGAGAAATATGCATTTTATTGAAATAAATACGCAAACTTTTTCGTAGGAGATAATGCAAAAGGATGAAGTAATGCACGTCGGAGATACCTGGAAAATCTTTTTGGAGCTCCGTAGGTGGTGGTAGGTGGTGAAGAGTTCATATTTTGTATCATACAATCGAATAAAGAAGTTAAGAGAAGAATCTGAGACATGGCATTTAGTCCGGGAGCTGGATAGGCTCCCGCATGCACCAAGAGTTGCCACCATGAAACAAACGTTTTTCAACGTATTTTTTTGCGTAGAATCCAAATCCGTTGGAAATTTTTCGATAAGTGGTGGAGATCACCCTCAAAAATTCAAATTTCAACCTAAACTGCTTTTTTCGCGCGTGCAAGGAGAACAAGCTACCAAACTACTTGGATAACCTCGAACACATGAGAGTATGAGTACAGAAACGTCTAAATGTCATTTTTCAATACTTTGCATCGGATATGCAGGGTGTCGAAAGCCCACCGGGGTCGTTTTGTGTATATGAGGAGTCCAAACTGATTCACAGCAGCTGCATAGTTTAGCTTGGTATATTTATGCACCTAAATCATCGATGCAACTCATTTCCACTTTACATTGCGCAATGCAGAAAAACACGAGGAGGTCATTATTAGTCCGGAAGCTGCTTTGGCTCCCTCGCACACTAGGGGCTGCATATACAAAACGAATTTATTTGATTAATTTTCTCCTACTGGGAACCCGAAAATGTGGGTATTTTTCTGTATGTGGTTGCAATCGCCTGCATAAACTCAATTTCCCTCAAAAACCATGGTTTTCATACCCTGGCTAATTTCAGTGATACTCTAATAATCAAACTATCCGCCGGGGCAAAACTAGAAGTATGTACGTCATTGTCACTTTTGAGCCCTGAGGAACCAAATAAAAATATAGGATCTCGAGGCGCTGAGATGGCGTCCCACTTATTACAAATGAGTTTCAGTGACTATCACTAACGCAGTTGAGTTTGACAGCTTTCAATTTGTTTTGATCCTCAAAATATACATCCGAAGATTCCCATCCTTCGAATTAGAACTCGAAAATCTTATGAAATCCAATATTTGTATTTGAGGCGAGTCTCGCGGCAAAACTGGGGTTACATCTCTCGATGGTTTTTACACCAATTGAGACGGGGGTGATGTCAAATGACTCGGAACTGCTTCAGGAATGTGCCTCTAGTACAACCTGTGAGGATAGACGTCTCTCACTCTTGAGGAGGAATCGATGCATCGCGAGATATTCCGATTCTGATTCGCAGAGAGCGTGATCTTGCACCTTACATCGAGTTCTGAGGAGAATAGAGACGTCTATCCTCACTGATCGTACCACGCAACCAACCCCGCCTCAATAATTGATGGAGAAACTATATTGCGAAAATTGTAACCCCGTTTCCGCGAGACTCCGACATGTCTTTAAGGATTATTTCTCATCCTCAAATGTAGTCCACAAAATATCACAACGGGAAACTGTACTGCGAAATATGTGTGTGATGTGCCATCTTCAGTCCATTGGCCATTAGGAAAACGGAAGCGAGTTTGTCCTTCCACAGCTCAGAAAATTGTTCTATCACCATTTATGCACCATCAAAGCTGAAAATTGTCACTGATCAAGTTGACATCGTGCATGTATAGACCGTTCTTCAGGAGAGCATCAGGTCTGCGGAACACGGATCTTGATGAAACTCTAGGAATCATCTTGTTTTGGTGAAAAATAAATCATACTCCAAGGATTAAGTCCAATGGACCTCCTGTCCCGAGATACAGCTATGCATATTAACATTGTCCATATGGGCCCATGTTGAAATCACACATATATAGATATACTCACAATGCTAATCTTCATGGCTGTATCTCAAGATAGGAGGCACATTGGACTTAACCCTTGGAGATACCTTCGTTTTTCACCAAACCAAGATGATTACCAGAGTATCATCAAGATCCGTGTTCCTCAGACCTGATGCCCTCCTCGTAAGCTAAATTATAACTACTGTACATCAGTTTGGGCCCGTCAAATACACAAAACGACCCCGGTGGGGTTTCGACACCCTGCATATCCGATGAAAAGTATTGGAAATGGACATTGAGACGTTTCTTTACTCATACCCCTACGTTTTCAAGGTCATCCAAGTAGTTTGGTGGGTTGTTCCCCTTGCACGCGCGAAAAAAGCAGCTTTTAGGTTAAAAATTGAATTTTGAGGGTGATCTCCACCACTTAACGAAAAATTCCCAACGGATTCGGATTCTACGCAAAAAATACGTTGAAAACCATTTGTTTCATGGTGACAGCCCTTAGTGGATACGGGAGCCTACCCAGCTCACGGACTAACTTTTTTGTAGGTCTGTTTCGTGTGGAACTACACTACCAGGCAGAAGTCTCAATACACCTGGAAATGAAACTGATGATCTTCAGAGCTGGATTCTCAGAACCTATTGGTCGTAGAGAGTTCTGCGTGGTCGCATTTTGTAGCTCATGTCAAGCTCTTTCGCGTACACTTTTGTATCTTTCACCCCACGTATCATGTCAGAAAGATCACTTTTTTCGCAATTTTCCAGCCAAGGTACGAATGCCTGCCGATTTTGGAAAGATTGTCGGATCGCTATGAGACCAATGACATCTCCAAGCCTATAAAAAGACCTTCAAAATCCGTTTTTGAACGCCTCTGAAAGTGATCCTGGTTTTGAGATCTAACTGATTCAGTGAGGGTGTTTTTCTCTCGAAAAATCCCTTGATAATGCAAACTGATGAGAAACACCCCACTTTGGGGCATCTGACCTTCATTTCTGCAAGAGTTTGACTCAATATCGGGAAAGCCATCAAAAATGAAGGCTACCGACCTTAAACTGGGCTGTTCCTCATCATTTTTGGATTATCGCGTGAGTTTCTGAAAATAAAAACCCTCACTGAATCAGTTAGATCTCGAAAACAGAACTACTTTGAGAGACGTCCAAAAACGAATTTTCAAGGTTTTCCATGGGCTTGAAGATGTCATTGGTCTCATAGCAATCCAACAACCTCTCCAAAATTTGCAGGCGTTCGTACCTTGTCTGGGAAATCGCGAAACAGTCATTTTTCTGACTCGTGTGTCTTTGGCATAATATGCGGGACGAGAAATACAGGAAATAGATTTGAAAGTGCTCGATATGAGCTACAAAATGTGACCTCGCAGAGCTCTTTACGACTAATAGGTTCTGAGATATCCAGCTCTGATGAAGATCAGCAGTTTGATTTCCAGGTGTATTGAGACTTTTGACAGGTAGTGTACTCTATTACTTTTTATTTATCTACGAGCAAACCAAAGGATATCGCATGTAACTTTAATGCCCTAATCGTTTACAATGATGTATAGCTGTTCGAATATCAATATCTCACATTCAGAAACTACCTCAATGTTTTTCTAATAAATCTGAAATCAGTAGACTTTCAATAGGTGATTTTCTAATATTACTAATTTTCATAGCATAGCAAAGATTTGTACGAGATATTCAACACTCGACTGACTTGACAATTCAGCTTAAAAAAGCATTTTTTCTAAAGAATTGTCAAGTATTTTCCGATTACTGTGCCACAAAATCCTACGTATCTTGTTGAGCGAAAGCTCAAGTGCTCTAACGAGATAGCTCGAAAGATCGATCGATCTTAAATCTCTCGAGGTCATGCTAAATTTAATATGAGTATCTTTGAGTTTAGGTGCAGTTTTGATTGGCATGATTTACCCCAAAAAGATCGGAAATATCTTCCAATCATCATGTGCCAGTCGATAAAACCGCATTATTTGACTGGAGGAAAAGTTGTAACACTTTCCTTGCAGACATTCACAAGGGTAAGAATCGTTAAATCTAGATTTTGATGATCATAATAATAACGCGCTGACTTTGAGACCGATTTCTCATCCTTGAAAAAATACTCTCTGATACGATATGGAAGAATAAAAAGTTGTAAAATGACGAGAAATTTCCAAATTACATGCAGCAGAACCCCGAATAACGGACAACCTGAAATAGCGCATACCTCGTAATAGCGGACATTTTTTGGAGCTCGATTTGATTTCCATTGTTTCTTACGGGACCAAACCTTCGGAATAGCGTACAAAGCAATAGCGGATACCTCGCAATAGCTGACAATTTTTAACGATTAAATCGTCTTCTTGCGGGTAATTTCACCTCGCAATAACGAAAATATCAGATTTTCTTCCTCAATAATAAGTCTGAAAACGCTACTCAATGTAAGCAAACAAAATTATGGCTGATTATTGTTCGACGAGATAACGATTCATTTGTTTTTATTTTGGACGACTCTGAAAAAAGGTTATGATGATTTAAATTTACTCCGTAATGCAATGGAATGTCCAAACTCATTTTTCTGTCGATAATAGGTATGTGAATGATGATGAACAACGTTCCTGAGAAACCTTGCACAGCGGACACTTTGTGTTGTGCAAGAAAGTGTCGCTATTCGGGGTTCTATATACTGTAAACAATTTGAACTTTCGATTTTTTCCAAAATTGGAGTGTACAGAGACTCAATTATTGCGGGAATGCATTCTTAGTATTAGCAGAGATTTTTCGGATTTCTCAGACTTATGGTGTATCCAAATTCCGTTATCACAAATATAGATTTTATCGCCTCCCTCACGGAAAAATCGTGTTTCCATCGGCCTACGCAGACAGATAAACGCTGTTTCCGTACTCAGGCAATAAAGGCATTTCCTCCGTTTCCAGCAAGAAAATAGTATATGCATGGCACCTCGTTCGGAAATGCGTCTTTGCCGCAACTCGGTACATAATATACTATTCCGCAACTTGGTACATGATATGCGTTTCGGGCACGTTCCCTTTTTTTCGTACTCCAATTCTACTCAGATAATTATCAGCAACTGAAGATATCGCGTACATATCGATATCTTCTTTTTCCATTTATCATCAATGGCATAAGGATTTCGCTATTTCTAAGAGGAATGGAATACCCGTATTACGTTTAATTTCATCATTCGCAATTAATATTCACTCATGAAATTCATGAAATTTTGGACATTTGTTATTAAGTGCCGTTCATTCTCGAGATCTCGAGATCCGTAAAGCTTGTTTCATTTCCATTTCGTTGCTTATAACAAAATTGAAATGAGAGAACATTATCAACGAGGAGAACCCGAAGAGTTCGTTTATTTCAGAACACCAACCCTGCTCAAACTTTTCATACAGCTTTATGATTCCTCAAATATTAAGAATTTAGATCAATCCTGTAAGATGAGCCTCCTTATCAAAATACGGTCAAAAAATTCCATTTTGCTAGTGTCCATATCTTCTATTACGGTGGTCCAAAGAATGAATTTGTCGAAAAAATTTTATATGCCTGGGGTCGCGGAAGTTGTAATCTTACCCGTTAGTTATGAAGAACTTTTTTCGCAGGACGTTGAGGAATGTGATCCCTGTCTAATTGCGGTAAAATCGTTCAAGATTTTATTATAATTTACACAAGATTGAATTGAAGATTGCTTAATTTGCCCCTTTTTCAAGCATTTTTCGCACATAATTGTGACATATGGGCGTTTCTCTGGAACTCTTAAGAACTCTTAAGAATAATTATTACACCTGCTGGAATATAGCTATGGGTGATGATATACGAGAACGATCGAATGTATCGGTACCAATCAAAGTAAAAATATCATCATTCAAGCCAGAATGAATTACCTTTAGCTTCTATATGATTAAGATCAAGTTGATTGTTGATTCGTTCTATAGCTAACTCGAAGAGAAGAGAACTATGGAAAGTCGTGTGGAAAGATCTAGTACTCTCGTTCAGTCTTACGTATATTTTAGTGATGCTGCGCAACCTCTCGCATCAATTTCAACTGTATTTGGTAGATAAAATATTAAAGTAGAATGGCCCAGCAGCGCGGTAAGCTCATGCCACGACACTGGCCGCAATTTACGAAATCTTCATGTGAAGTAGATATGATTACAGAAATTTTAAGACAAGCCACGTTGGGTCTAAAATACGACCGTCTAAATGTCAATTAGAAAAATCGTGACTCACGAAAAAAGTTCAGTTTTTCTCATCCCACATTGGCGGATCGAGCTCTATGTTGGAAAAACCAATTGTGATCAGATGGGTTTGTCTAATGAAGCTACGAAAAATCCAAGGCATTCGTTGGAATGGCGATTCTTGCCAAATGATTGCTTAAGAAATTCTGGAAAATGGAGAAAAAGTGGCGAAGAGCTGGGATTGTTAACGTGATTTACGCGACGCCACGAACCGTATACGAGTTACAAAAATAAATCTGCAACTCATCTTAACACTACACAAATATGTGGGCAAAAGTCCACCAGGTGTGCGTTGAGCTCTTTTAATCTTTTGATTTCCAACGATTGTCAATGAAGCGTAAGAGTTCCAAAGAAACGCCCATATCTTTTTCTTCAACAATTTTCAACACACCTTGGCTCATTGTGAGGTTTGTTTCAATACCTCTTAAATGAGCTGAAATACCTTCAATTCAGTTGAGCCAGAGCTAATCCATTTCAGATTTGATTATGAAAAGAGACTCTGAATGAAGAATAATAAAATGAGGGAACTTTGACAATGGGTTGATTGCTAATATAAGTAATCATATCTTTACAAAGCAGCAGATGCTGTACATATACTATATTTTGTACAAATTCTACTTGTATTTGGATTTATAAAGGAGGATACCCATGTCAAACGTATTTATGACCTGAGCGGGAAACGGATGAAACTTGATTCCCGATAAAGAGCGAGGATTGAGCCCTCTCCGATATCGGAAAGGGGGTGAAACAATCCTTTAAAATACCCTGTCTGACCAAACCAACATCTTACTAAAAAAGGTTGATAAAGTGTAGTAAAATTAATGAGAAGCCATTAAAAGGGTCTCCAGAGGCTGCAGAGACGATGCTGTTCAATTTGACCGGTGAGAAATACGTAGGGGTAAATATTTTTCCCAGCTTTTGATGATTTTTCGTGTTGTTTAGATGTTGAAAACGAGCCATCCCTAGTATTTAATCGAGGGTGGAATCTCTCCGAACGTTATTTCCCAGATGAGATATATGCTGACACATTAAAAGTGTACTTAAAAGTCTGTGCAACGCAGACTTAAATGTGTACTTTGCACAGACTTTATTGAGTTTCACTCACAGTTTATCAAAAAGCATGGTTCGATACACGGGAGTAAAACTTATTTAATATTATACTTCAAGAGGAGAGAACGCCGCTTTCGAGCCATTCTCGCTACGCAAGAACGACTCGAAAAGGAGTTTCCTCAGTTTCCAGCAGCAAAACACCATTTTCGCAACGAAGTACCTCGTTTTGGAAGGATTTCTATTTCGCATCCTCGTGATAATTCTGACCCTCTCGCATGCGTCTCAGGACGGAAATTCAGTACCACTCGGGTGCGAAAAAGTTTTTGCACATTCGTATCGAAACACACTAATTCGCAACTCTGTGCGCAAAGCTGTAAGAAAATGGGAATTCTCTACATTATTTACAACACGAGAAGAAATGCGAAAAAGCTCGGTTGTAATAACTTTTTGCACATTTTCCCATTCCCGCAGTGGCTGGGCGCGCGTGACCGTAAACTACGATGTGCAACCTTTACGACCTTGCTATGTAAATTGTAATTCCTCGCAATGATTACGATGCGCGAATTTCTGTTACGCGCAATTTTAAAGTATGACGCCACGCGATCCCTGAAAACTTGGTCTCCCTCCGAAATTTTGTCTTAGAGATAATTTTTCTGTATGGTGGTACATTTTTTGCGAGAATTAATATTCGCGCACTCGTTCGGCAATTTGAGCGGAAATCTTTCTTCCTCCATTTGTTGTGTAACGTACGATTTGTTAAATCTGAGGTGGATTACCTAGTTTAGGCTCACTAGATTAACTCTGGCTCGATGGTATTGAAAGTATTTCGGCTCATTCTAAGGGTTTCGAAACGAATTTCAAAATAAGCCAAAGTACATTAAAAAAATGTCGAGAGATACGCCAGATTCATGTGCGAAACAATGAAGGAATGAAAAGAGGCATATTTTCAGCGCCTTCGGAAAGAATTTATAAAGATTATTATCTACCAGCAACGACACAACTTCTGCGACCGCAGACATATAAAATTTCTAACAATTTCATTTTTTGAACGGGTACTGTACAATATATTAACAATACTGACGTTTTTGATCTAAACAATTTTAAATTAGATGTTACTGCTTTGAGGAAGAAAAACTTAGCCGTGAAGGGTCTTCAGAGAAAGAGTATCCTTACTACCTCCCAAAAAACTGTCTAAAACCCGTTTTCCATCAAATCATCAATCATAAACACGAATGTGCGATCACAGTTAAATTTATTGAAAAATGGGCATCTGATTTATTAACATCGTGATATTGCTTTACAGCTCATGAAATTATGTGTGAGTTACTATACAGTCCTCAAAACTGTGACAATATCGGACTCTGAAGAATCGTAGGCTGTGATTGGGCCCAAAAAGATGCATCCTGATTCACCATCCCACTCAATGCAGCCTAGCAGGAATTAATGTGGAAAAATGTTTCACGAAATGAATATTTTTTTCTACATTGGCCACTTATTGCAGGACTTCTCATTCTTTGGAAGATTCCGATTAGTGATAGAATACTTTCAGAGTTCTCTTTAAAACTCTAACCAAATAGATTAGAGCAGTGGAAAGATAATGAAGTCGTTGTCCTTGTAATAAAACCTTCATTGTGATACGAAAACGTTGAATTCATTAATAATCGACGTGAAACAGATGGTGCCTGAAGAAAAATAAAGCGTCATCGAGAAATATATTTATTGACTTGTTTCTATACACGTGTGTTCCTTAAAACGCAAACGATGTCAAAATTAATGTCCAGAGTTATCATTCCTAAATCATATACATGATGACAATTTCATAAGATATGTGGAATATTTTCAAGTAATATTTTCGGCCACGGGTATTCCCAATTATTTCCACAGCTTTTCATCAATGGGTACTGTTTAAAAAAAAGGAAGGCCATGAACGAAGGTAACAGATTCATTTTCCAATTTATGAAGATACCTTATTTCATTCAAATCTATTGAATAAGATTGTGTAAATTCTAAAACATGCCTCTATCAAGAAGAAATGGAAACGTTGAGGAGAAATGAAACAAATACTAACACTCTATCTCAGCCATAGAGAAATGTTCAAAACAGAAACTATCGTTTCATCAATACTGAGAAAGCTATGGTCTTTTTAAAAGAAAACTCAACGTCACTATCAAATAATGAACACTTGCCATTAGCAACAATCTTTTCTTCAACAAAATTGTCAAATGTCATTTTACTCGCAGTGATTTCATATCCTTCATTTGTGATAATTGCAATAAATTTAAAAAAGGGTCTCATTGCATATTTTCAATCATCCAAGTGAACTAATGGTCACTATAATGTTTAATCTGAGAGAAAAACTCTCATCGTAAACCTACTCAAGTCCATGTGAAAAATGATTACAAAAATTTGTATCAACTAAAAATACGATTTATACAGACTGAGGCTGATCAAACTCAAAAAATCGTCCAAAGCACCAACCACACTCTACGCCCATAATTCTAAGCACACTATAAGTATAAGCTGGGCGTACAGGGTCAAAATCAACTCGTTCATAAATTGGGCACCTTTGAACAACTGAATAACAGTGTGTAAGTAGACGAGTACCATCAATCACCTTGATAGTGCCCGATTGTTCAACACACAACGAGACACCATCGCTTTCACAATGGTAAAAAAAACAACGAAATCGAGTCTATTGTGCAATACGCGACAGAAACTGTACTTGCGTAATTTACCAGTCGGTGTCTCGATTCGCTACAAAATTCACTTCTTCAATCATAAGAGTTCATGTAAAAGATGCACATATTAAAACAGATATTGCCTGCAGACATCCGCTCCGCACTTACACCTGGCCCTGCCTTCAAGTTTCTTCTTTCTTTTCTCGTCCTCGGCTGCAGCTTCAGCATCTTTGACTTCAGCGCCATCTGTATCCATAGCATTTTCCTCTTCAGGCTTATCAAGTCTCTGTCTATTCGATTCTTCTTTAGTTGTGGTACTCTGACGCATGTAGTCAAAAGTCAACTCTTCATTCTGTTTGATATCCCTAGTAGCAAACAGAGCAAGCTTCGGCAAATTTGGATCTAGGCAGTTAATCCAGACAGCATAAACAGCAAGGTTAGGATCGCACGAGTGATTGATGAAGTGCGAGATGTTACCATACTGGGCAGCATCTACCGTGTAAGGGCATTGTTCCTCCGTTTCGTTGTAGTCCAGATCAAAAAGATACGTTCGACCTGCTGCATCGTACTCCTTACCCCTACGTTCAGCTTCCTCGTTCGTTATGACCTCGCCAACATATTGGATGACAAAGGTACCTTTCTTGATGACCCTGAGTGTCTTAACACCCCAGCCACGGCCATTATCTGTCCTGAAGACGCACAATTTCATCTCGGAGCCTCTTTGAACTACACGATTTTGACAGTCAGAAGGGCACACACAGCGTTTGTTACACTCGTAAATTGGAGTACCTGGTGGTACACGAATCCTGTAAGCCGATGTGTAGGGAAATCCTCCTTCACACATGGCATAGCAGCACTTGGTCTTGGAGTCACAGGTGGTACACTCGCAGCCTATTGGCGGTTCATCGGGTATTATGACTCCTGTTCCAGGCAGATAGTCGTCGATGTAGAAAAACTCTTGCGGTGCACGCTCCAGGTCGACAGTGTTTTCAACTTTAATTGAAGGTTTACCCTTGGTGATGCTATTCATCTCTCGTTCCCAGTCTTGCAGAGACTGCATCTGCTCGTTGCGCGACTCGTTCAAGTTCATGCAGCAAATGCATCGCTTGATCTTTTCGAGGAGCTTGGGACATTTGGAAGCTCCGAGTTTGAGATATGTCTCGATCCTATCGTAGACTTTATCAACATCCTCGAGGCTAGATCCGATACTCTTACCTCGGCTGCGCAACTCGTGTAACTGAATCTCAAGGTCACCCTGATCCGGGTAATAGTTTGCACTGGCCTGAAATCTCTCGATTAGCTGACGTCGCCGCTCCTCGAACTCTTTGAGCAGTTCATCGCAACCGTTGAGATTTCGAATAGGTTCCCACGTGTTAAACTCGGACGACCAGTTCTTCCACTTGACCAGATAATACGTGCAGCCGTTTTCAAATTTCTTCTTGATAACGCGTTCCACCTCATACTCATTACGTTTGTGCAGATACTTGTCATAGTCCGGATGATACTTGACATCATCGAGGTGAATCCGGACTTCCTTCCATTCAATACTGTCAATCAGCTCTTGTGTCGTCATTTTTGGCGTAGGGCTTTCAGCTGCAGCGCCCTCTAGCGAGCCATTGAACACAGGAGTCATGTGCTGATCTCCATCGTCGTCATCATCAGTGACTCGGATTATGGATGAGTTGTCATCGCTGGTACTGCTGACCTTGTTCGTCATCGTTGAGGATGTACAACTCATGGAATCATCATCTTGGCTAGTGGTAACTGTCGTCACAGGCGTTGGTATAGAGGGCACTATTGTCGTTGGAATGGTTTCATTTGGAATTTTTTCTTCGGTTCGATTGACAACGACTGGCTCATCTGACGGTGAAGGCGAAGGTGAAGTTATGGATCCAAAACCGTTTGTTAGATGAGGCTCTGGATGTCCGTTTGGAAGGTGGTTGTTGTGGTTTGTGGCTGCGGGTACAGCCAGGTCGTCGCGAAGACCATTGACTGGATGTAGCTGAGGCATGAAGGCGCCACCGCTCCTTTTGCGTGACCATTCCGATGAATCGATATCGATTTTTGGCTGCTTAGCCGATGGGCTGCTCGATGGCGAGATACTCCTTTTATCGCACATTGAAAAGTCGGTTTTGAGCAGCTGATGTCAGCTTGCTCGTGAAAATTGAATCTGATGTCTTGTGTAATCTCGGTGGCAGTTAATCCCTGCTGCATGAAGTTCTGTAACCAAAGAGCAAGGAAATTTTTATTATTGGAACTTCAATTACTCATCTGATTTGTTCTCTAAATGGCAGTGACAAAGATGAACGAATCTCAAGTTATAGATCAAAGTTTTATTCTTGTGAAATTGTTATATCAACTCGAAGCAAATTGTCAGAAACTACTGGGTTATGGAAAAAAGGCTTGCCCGGATCAAACCGCAAAAAATTGAGGTATCAGTGAGGTGAACCGGTATTCTTTTGATCAATTCAACAACATGCACTGCATCATAGGTGATAGATCTGTTCTGATAACAGAAGATTGGCAGACAAAATATTGTATATCTCTTACTTTTGAACTCATCAAAGGAAAACCAATCGCACTTTTCTTATACGTGGCTAGTAGTCACAATCTTTACAATTACCATTGAAATGAACATAATAATTATTCAAACACTGAAATGGGACTCAGAATAAAACTATTCTCGTGTCAAATTCTTCCGAAAGCAACTCTAGCAGACGAATTAATCTGGAATTTTGTTATAAACAGTAGGGAATCATGAACAGAAAGAATGGGTTATTGGTACTACATCATATATCATGATATAAGGATTAGAAGTATGTGTTTGGTGCAGTGAATAGGAGTAAATTTTTATTCGAGCATTTGAAGTCATAGGCATTGAAAATATATAACTCAATAAAAATGGCAAAGAATGGACCTTGCAAATCTAGTGAAGATCGATCTTCACTAACAATAACAATTCTTGTGAATTCACTTGACAGACATATAAATGAGATCGAAAATGTCAAGACACTGATCGTCTGTTGTGATGAAAAAGTCGATATCAAACCACGATAACAAGAATTTGAATGTTTGACGACTAAAAAAGTTCTCTTTTGCATTGTGTCAATTTGACGAAGTAAACTACGAAATCATTTTAGTTTGCCGTTGAAAATCAATGGAAATTCACTAAAGTTCCAGGATGATTTGAATAGTATAACATGATTTGGTACCTTTTCACATTGACAAGAAGATTCGATGAGTGGTCATTTAACAAAGTCTCTGACCAATACACATTTAGCTTTGTTTTCCCTGAGGCACACGTTCATCACACAATTTTATAAAACTCCCGCGGTAATTGCCGGACCAAATCAACTCAACTTGAAGGAATATCAAAATTCCTCTTTTGATCTTTTTGTACTTATACGATTTGAAATAAAATCAACCCAAGTGGGATTATTGCAAATGAAATGGCGTCGCATCCAGACTGACGAACTAATGAGCTCGACCCAAAGACCTTGTGTACGTATGATCAGCTGTCATTTGTTTGTGGTCTATACGCCTTCGACAATACCCTATATTTTGAAACAGTCGCGATTGATATAAGTCCGAGCGATATCAAACATTTGATGCACCGACTTCGGACTCAACAATTCCCAAATTCAAAGGTCAACCATAAAATTATATTAGAGACATTGATTCGGTTCATCATGTCTCAAAAAAACTAAGGACGAAAAGAGTGTATGGTCAAACTCGACAAGGAATATTGATCGTTTACCGTAGCACAAGAGCAAAGGATAATGTTGAAAGGTGATTCAATCATCATTATAATGACATGATAAGTCCACTGTATCGATATGTCAAAGCGGAATGCGAAAGTGATTTTTCAGCGTCGAAATTTATGAAATAAAACAATTGCGAATTCAAAAGACGTGACCCGGAAATACGTTACTCCACTAAAGAAAAGTCTAATCATTTCATCCCTCCCTTCTAGTCAACTCCTCTACTTTTCGCACAAACTTCGCAGAGTATTTCTCTCATATTTTTAGGGAAATTACTAAAGAAGATAGCCTGGAAAGGTGAAACATCTGCCATTTTGAATTGGAATCAGCAATCAAAAGAATGAAAGAATCAGTAGAATCAAAAGGTAGGCTCTGAAATCTAACAATGCAATTTTTCCGAGAGAAACATATTTTTCACAATCAAATGAAAATTTAATCATAATTTTATGCAGTAAAAAATAGTTTGACATTCTTTTTCTGATCTAAACCTGCACAAATTTTGCATTTTAGTCAATTTTCAAATGTATGAATACAACCCATTTTGTTTATATCGTCGTTGATGAAAAAACATATTCAAAAATCTGGCCTCAAGAAACTGCGAGGTGCCGCGGTAGTATCTACAAGTTTCGTGGTTGGAATGTCACCAATTTCAATAATAAATGGAAAACATCAATTTCAAACGATAGGAGGAAAATGTGTGGAACACGTAACGCATTACAATGCAAATATTCGAGATACTCCAAATAGATGAAAAATAATTGGCAGATTTCTGGAAATTCGCTCTAAAATGAGATAGCTTTCATAGTAGCATGTATTACAGACAATATATACGGGAAAATGACGGAACTGGTGCTAAAGAATCGCCAATACATAGTTTGAGGGGGAAACATGGCAAGATATTGTAACATGGGGTCAGTATAACGCATTTTGTTCAATTTTTTAAAACAAATTTATTGAAATCGATCAGATAACCCAATGGTTAATTCTACACGGACTTATACTACGGTCTTAGTGATTTTTTTAAGCCTTAATGAATGTCTAGAGATATACAACATAGACTCTTCGTGAGAGTACCTCGGGTACCTATACACACAAAACCATTTCTTCTACTTTTGTACAATCGTAATAGCGGTTTATAATGTGGATTCAATGCAAATATTTACAATGCGCCATAAGAACAGCTCAACACAAAATTATTTTGGTACAATAAAGTGGTTGTATGCATTCGATTCATGCATTATCGTTTTTTATAACTAAAAAAATATCCGAAATCTAACCAACGATAGAATATCCGAAAATGAAACTATTTTGTCTCGTCAGGATACTAGTATCATTTTGGGGAACTTTGAAACGAAGCAATGTTTCACTCGATCTCGGTGAGAATAAGAATCATCTCAGCGATAAAAGTTCATTGAGTGAGTTTACTGAGTTATACATGGCTATTGATCCTTGCCAACATTTCTCACACAAAATTTCTCAAATAAATCTATCCTTGCTGAATGGGAATGGATAGCTTTTATATACAGAGTGATTATGCATAATTTACACCCGTAACTAAGTTGAAAAACGACTAGGTTGCTCTTCATATTAAACTTCGTTTGTTTTCATTTTGCAAGTGAAACATTTTAAACACCGATACTATCCATCTCAAATTTGCGAAGATCCTCAAAAAATAAAACGAACGATCAGTTCTGAACTGTCGATTCTGCACTAAGTGGAATTATTTGGATGTAAGAGAATTGTTTTATAGTCGGCTATCTGAAGATGGGAGAATTCAATTTTACGAGGTTGCGTCTAGAAAATAAGAGTATACTAGAACTGAAGTACTTCAAAAGAGTATAAAATCAAAATTTGAAGAGATGTCATTTCTTACAAGGATACAATGAAAGAAAAAGAAAAGATTGCATAGCTCATTCACGCCATAAATTCACATCATCACTGTCATTGCCTTCAGAACTTGCTCAACTCATTAAAACACGACGAACATCCCGGTGTCGGAAGAATAAGCTACCATCCTGCCATAGATGGTACTAGCTTGAAAGAATATTAGATACCCCTATTTTGCCTCTATACATCGTGATGAATTAACCAGTGACTTCTTCTATCTCAGATGGTGTTATATCATTGACAGCTTCTACATTAGGATGTACTCAAGCAATCTTCATATATATCGTTCGATCTCTCATTTTTCGACTCCTAAGATCACGAAGAGCACGTTGAGCTTCAGCTGGTGACTCAAAAGCAACTCTTGCATCTCCAGTTGGCATACCATTGTCATTGTACCTCCTGATTACGTGTTCTCGCGAAACATTAAAATCTCTAAAGAATTCAATAATTTCTTCCATATTTGCTTTGAAAGGTACATTTTCCAACGATATAACACATCCAGGTTTTCCAAAACCTTCTACATGTGGTGGAGGAGGAGCTGCCATTGGTGGACCCATGCCACGTCCCATCATATGCCTTGGTGGCATACCCATCATTGGTGGTCCAGGTGGTCCTCTCATAGGTGGTCCAGGTGGTCCAAATGGATGATTATTAAGTCCTCCAAATCTTGGATGATGCATTGGTGGAAATCTTGGTCTTGGTTCTTGCATGTGTGGAGGAAAATGTTGTTGCGGATGATTCATCATTCTATTGTGTTCAACCAGGCCCAAGGTTTCCAACATTTTGTTCCTATTGACAAGTTCGATGGTCGGTACATTTTTACCAAGTGGTATTCCATTCTTTCCCGTTGCACGTACGGCCTCTTCGCAAGAATCAAATTCACAGAAACATTCACCAGCAGGCTTTCCACCTTGATTGAGTAACATATGTATTCGAAGAGGTACCAATCCAACATCGGAAAAGTAATCGAGTATGTCACGATCTATAGTCTGATAAGGTAATCCACGCATGATTACACAATCAAACGATGGATTGCCACCGTCCATTGACATTCCACTGTCCATTGGCATTATTTGGTGTCGGCTGTTTTTAACTTGTTCGAATTTTTCTTCGGGAATAGATGTTACCATAACTGGTTTGTTGCCCATTTTTAAAGGTTTTGACAGAGCTGATTTGGCATCATCTATTCTTGCAAATTGAACATAGGCATAATACTGAATACCTTTCATTTCTTTTTCACTGGTTATGAACAGATCGTTAATTTTCCAATCGTGAAATAGTTTGGCAATATCCATTTCTTTCACGTAAGGTGGTAGCTCGGATACGAGTACACAACTCGAAGGCGTTGGGCTTATATCCATTTCAACATTATCGATATTGTCTTGTCTGGATTTATCTGGAAGTCCAAAAGAGTCACTCGTCTTTTCAAATATCGTCTCGTCTAAATGCAAAACTTCCACTTCAGATCCACGAACGAATTTCTGTCCTTTCAGTGCTTGATCTTTACTATCTGCGGTATTAAATTTGACATAAGCTATACCTACACGATTTCCATGTGTATCCGTGATAAGTTTGATACCATCGGCTTTTATAAATATACCAGTGAACGCATGTCGAACATCTGTGTAGGTAGCGCTGAGTGGCATATTTCTGACTTCTACACAGAAACCAGTTTGTGGTTTTTCTTTAGAGAAACGAGATACTCTAGGTCCCCTCTCTCTCTTGTCTCTATCCTCTCTAGTGTCTCTGTCTCTATCTCTGTGGTCTCTGGAATCTCTGTCTCTATTGTCTCTAGAGTCTCTGTCCCTATTATGATCCCTAGAATCTCTATCTCTCAAACCCAAATCTCTACTATCTCGGTCTCTGAGATCCCTGTCTCTGAGATCGATTCTAGAAGGACCTTGTCGATCGTCAAATGGTCTCTGAGCTGCTGAAAAAGCATTTGGATTTCTTCGACTATCCAACTCTTGCATTTTGTTAAGAAAAGGATTATTCATGGGAGGTTTCATTCCAGGTCTAAAAGCACCCATATCACCAGGTATAGGATTAACTGGTGGTAAACCACCAAATCCAGGTTCTTGGGGGAATCCTGGACCTGGCCTTGGTGGAAACCTTCCATTGTCCATTCTTTCCATCCTATCCATCCTGTGCATTCGATCCATTTTATCCATTGGATCCATTCTATCGTTCCAAGGTTCTCTGTTTCGATTCATCGCATTCGGATCTCCTGGGAGTGGACCATTCATGCGTGGTGGAACATTATGACCCATAGGTAACTGACCCGGTATCATACCACCAACACCATTAAGGCCAACCATGCCAAATTGATTTTGAGGAAGTATAGGATTTTGACCAAGACCAAACGGTGGTCTTCGATGTTCAACATCTTGCATACCGACACCTCCGAGTGGATTCAACATACCCGGTGCCATGGCATTCTGATTTGGAATCATTGGTCCTTGAGATAAAGGATCCCATGATCCATTATCACTGATACCAGGTTTCTTGGCTCCAGGTCCAGGTCCTTGATTATCTTTGGTGAATTGTCCTACACAAACGACATCGTTACCAGGATCATCTTCAGAGTTATCCTTTCGCCTCTCATTTCCACGTCTAGAATCTCGATCTCGAGAACGCGTTCGATCACGAGATCGCGATCTATCTCGACGACGTCTTCGATCTTTTCGATCCCGGTCACGATCGCGTGAGCGACTTCTGTCTCTACGGCCACCTTTTTTATCACGCGTACGATCTCTGTCACGTCGGTCTCTGTCACGATCTCTGTCTCTATCACGTGATCTCGATCTGTCTCGTGATCGTGATCTGTCACTTCTGCGATCCTTTCGATCTTTGTCATTATCGTGTCGATTGTTATTACCAGTGCTTGCTTCATTTGTATTCTTGCTTATGTTGGGTGGATTAGGAGCAACTGCCACAGGAGCAGCTGTTTGCATGAATGCATTTTGAAGATTCAGAGTCTGCTGACGAGCTGTTTCAATAACTTTCTGCATCTCCGTGCGTGAGCTTAGCAGAAGTTTGATCTTCATTTCCTTGACTTTTCCGCCATCTTGCATCATAGCCTGTCGAGCATCTTCATCCGTGCTGCAATAGAATTTTTCAAATGAAAAATTCAATCGTTTTTTTTTTTTTTTAAACAGATTTACTTTTGGTTGACCCCTTGAGCGATGAATATTTCATTTTTCACTAGTATCAAAAATGAGAAAATTTTAAAAGAAAGTGAATTTTTAAAACAAGAAATGCGTGATCATGAATGAATTCTCCAGGAAACTACGAAATTCAAGATGGCGGATTCAATTTGGCAGCATAAACCTGTGGGCAGCTTATTGAATAATTTCTTTATTTGATTTATTCAATAAGCTGACAGCTAATCCACAAACATAAATCAAGATACTCAATCCAACAATGGTGTCCTGCTTTATTGCAAAGTGCCAATTCGAAGAACGTTAAGCACTTTGGTCGCAGATTTCACGTGTGACACACCTACTTCCACTTATAGATTTCAATTCACCAATTTTCTTTTTCACCATCTTCATAGTCGAAACTTCTACGGTAACACCAAGTTTGTTTTCTTCTTTCCGTTTATTGACTGCTACTTTCACTTGAGAGAACCACTATACGAGATCCGATAAAATGATCTTCTATAAAAATAATCAAGTTGATTAAGTAAATGTGCTCAGCACCTGAATTTAGAGATAATTTTACCGAAACAGGTAAAATTAATACCATGATGGAAGTTGGAGATGTCATTCGAGTTTTTCGCAACAATTTTACTAAACGAGATTCAAATAACGATGAATCAAGAGTAGCACGAATAGTCAAAGATGAGAAGAGAGTTGCTCAAACAAACCCTACACAGTACTTATAAAAGAGTACAGTAGATAGTGGACAATTTCATCAAAATTGATATTTTATAGAATAAATGACCCTTTTTCATCCGAGGTAATAGTTTATTGATGCCAAACTAAAGCAAGAGTGTCACGAGATATTGGTCCGCCATTATGAATCTGCCATTTTGAATTCAGTGATGATTGAACCAAGGTTTTCAATCTTTAATCGTATCGTTCATTTCATGTCATCATAGTGTATCACAATCAAACAAATGTGACACTATATCATTCTGCATGAGACTTGAGTGCGAACTAGAAGAATTGTCAAGGCGATTTTTGAGAAGAAAAAAAATGACTGGGATTCAGGGAGAAACTTTTTTTGATATTTATAGAGTTAACACAAAGGGTTACAATACTTGGAGAGTGAGTTATGAAATTACAAAGTCGAATTTTCGTTTCGGGAATATTCGTTCATTTCATTTTCAAGAGGCCAACGTCAAGAATTATTCAAAATAATATCATCATCTGCAATTTTTACATCGAAGCATATAGTCAAAATGACTAGCTAATCCACTAGAGAATCTAATACACTCGAGTGTGGTTACCCAGTAAATGAGGATTCTAGACCCGGTAATGTATGAACTCATAAAATGATTAATTCGTTTGCAATTCGTGCCGTACTTCCAGAAAAAATGAATAAGTCAACTGGCTGCCGAAGAAGTTATGAAAAATTGTCCAAAAATTTTTTTGCAAAACAATATGCTAGGATCAAAAATTCTAATACAAGATGACATCCTTTCACTGGAGATACGTGCTTCCATCGAGTATACCGTGTTTTCCCTAAAGTGGACAGGGGCTAATAAATATTTTTCGCTCGCAAAAATGAGTTTGAGTTTTACAAGAAACATGAAAAATATGAGTTGGACAGGAAGAAATCGCCTGATTCTGACCATGATTGCAAAAATGAGCAGAAATATTACTCAAGACATTCAAATGAATGGTTTGTAACTCTTTGGTGCCGAAATCATAGGATTTATTTTCAAGATCTCACTTTCATGTAGGTCTTACTGTAGGGAAAACACAATATTAATTGATGAGAATAAAATGGCAAATCTCACCTGAAAGCAATGAAAGCATCGCCTAGTTCACCGCCTACGATGTGGACACCACCTTCTGGAATACTTAGGCCACGGAAGAATTGACGAATGTCCAATGCATTGGCGGACCAAGCCAAATTCTGCAGCCTTATGATCACACTCATTTTGAATATTACCTTGATTGATCTGTAATCCAAAATGAACGAAATCAAATGTGTTATCAACCCACTTAGGGCCAGATCAAGGGGACGCTTGAGATGATTAACCACTACTCTAAACAACAATCGTAGCCTCAGAGTTGAACCAAGTAAGTAGATCTTGGTTGTAAATTCTTGATAAAAATTTCGATACGCAAAATCAATAACATTATTTTGTTGTTATAAGACAAGTGTTTGATTCAGATGACCTCAACCCTCTCCAACCAAGCGACTTGTAGATGACACGAGCTTTTCATTACGCCTCTACTATTAATTATTCCAACTCTCATCAATGATGGATTAAATTAAGATAAATCTAATACAGTAAAATCTGTCTCAATTGGGCACCTCCAGTTCCAAAAATAAAATAAAAACGCCCAATATAGACAGGTGTCCAATATACAGAGGGCTTTAAACATGTGCATGTGTAAATATATTTTTTGAAGCCGAACGGAAATACTTTCAATAAAATTCATCCAGAAGTTTCACCTTTGCTTTATAGCTTCCATACCTAATCAACTCGATAAGAGTGTACCTGAATAGTTCATCTTCACACTCAAATACACTTGGCACTTAGACCTACATTCCACCAGAAATAATCAAAGCCACTGCAATTCCGAATCATTTGAAAGCGAAAGAATTCTTCACATTGCCTCCAAGATCATTTCTCATCAGTTCGAAAAACTTTCAAGGGACCCGTTGGCTCGTCGCACTAATGCAGTAATGAGTATTCATACCATCAGTAACGATGGTATGGTCAAAGTATAGTCAAAATGCCAACAATTTAACCACTGATAAAAGCCGATTATCGTACTTTTTACAGGGACTATAGCCGATTTCATTTTCATTTCACTACAAAATAGAGAAAGAATTCCTTTTCCCGAAAATAACGATAATCATCAGATCATGCTGCAACCCCGCAGATATTGAGATTTGGAACCCAACTATTGTGAACACTTTTCTTTTTTTTTATGCTTCTTCAAAATACAAATACTTCGAAAAAAAAAGATCAGAAAAAGGGAGAGTGAGATTTCAAATTCATCGCCTTCCAAGATATTATTCAACATCACAAGATGAGCATTAGCACAACTTGTTGCTGCATGTAAAGAATAAAGAATTGAATTCGAGAGGAGTTTCAGTTGCATCCTGCCAATAACAAAATCCTGAGATTAAGAAGCACGAAAACTGACAGAGATTCATAAAAAGGAGTTTTCCATAGATGCAAATATTTTGCTAGATAAACGACTCCCAATATCAATGTGACCGTGATGCGATCATTCGCACAGGTACATCAAGCTATTTAGAGTTTAATCTCCACTTTGCGTACGGTGAGCGCAATTTCGGAGCTGGATCAACGAGAGCAACACAAGACACATCATTCTTCACTGAACTCCTCAAAAGTTTCATACGCATGTACGATAGCGCTGTCCCTGAAATAAGACTGACCGTAACTCTCTTTCGAACAATAAAGTTACGATTTGAAAAAATTCAGGCGTGAGGTAAGAGCGCAATAAGTGGATCACGGTTATTAGTTGTGCGCCTACAATGGAACATTTGAGATGAATTATTTACCGCAAAAGGTCAATCAATCATAAATGTGAAAATTTCAGTGTTTCTTGATACGTACTATGTATTTGAAACTCATGCCCTGCGACACTCGCAGAGGATTTATAAATTAGAAAAAAATAACATGAAAAGTGTAAGCTTATAAACACTCTTAAGAGGTTGTTCAACTCAAGCACCCTTCTCCTTCAACAATGAGTCCAATAGGAATAAAAATCTGTCCTCGACTAGAACGCGTCTTGAATTTTTAACCAACCCTGGAATCGATTTCGTCTGGTCACATGTCATGCATGCCATCCAGAACAACACAAATGAGCCACTAATCATTATCAACCACATCTTACACGGCCCACTGGAATTCCGCGGTATTGCATAGAAATGTTCCATTTCAAAATATGTTTGGGCATGTAATTTTGGGTCATGCAGAATCTATGAGGCGTTCATAGTAACTTCACACTTCGGCAATCGATAATTCAAATGTCTGTTGAGTAAAATTGAGATTACTTTAGTAATTTTATGATATTTTGATTTTCATTGCCCCACGTTTGTCGCCTTTCTTGTTATAAACTTACTCTCGCGATTCGAAAATTCAAGATTTCTCATTGAAAGCAAGAAATCTGTTGGTGTACTCAATAGATTATCCTGGACGCCTAATCGGTCCTACAGGACTCCCCCAAAAAATTATGTTTCCGGCTGTATTGAGGAAGTCAAGGTGCGGGACACCCAAAAAAAATAATAATAATTTCCTTGACCTTAATATCTTGGGCGCTACAGGGTTGAGGATTATGAGAATTAGTCAATATGAGTTGACTTCATGACCGCTTCAGAATCATTACAAAAAGTGGAGCTCAAGCGAATGTATGAAAAAATATTACAAGTATCGAAACGCCGTCAAAGACTGCGAAAAACTAGATTTCTCGTGTTATGAAATTTTCGAGAGCCCCTGTTCGATTTCGAGAAACAAAGTGAGTAAATTTTTGCTCGAATTTATTTCAAGAGACTCATGCGAGATGAACGAAATTCGATGTTCCATTTTTTAGAAGAAGACCATAACCTACACAGATAATGACCAGCATCCTTTGGTGGATGGGAAGTGGTGGATGATTTTCCTACAGTATACCGCTCTCAAGTCGTAAAATTATACTCGGGATCTGATGGAGAGAAAGATATATCGAAGCTAGTAAAATCCTTTGGAAAACGAGTCTCTCAGATGATGGGAGAATTCATTAGCTGTCCTATCGTGTAATTTCAGTTATCAACGAATGAGTTGAATCATCAATGAATTCTTGCAGCTTCAAGAGTTTTCATGCATAAATTCTTCGTGGTTAATTGTGCATCATAATTGTAATCACAATCATTTATCCGTAGCATGAAAATCCTGAAATTAATTGCAAAAAAATGTTGGAGATGTCAGGTTTCCGATAAGATTTCAGATGAAATGTCGAGATCAACGAAGGACTTTGGGATTTAGGCTGATAATCTGTTCTTCTCCTTACTCTATTCATCTTTTCAATTGGGGCCTTGCATTTTTTTTCTGACCCCCTCAAAAAAAGGTTTGGCAAATTCGAGCAAATCGAGACAAGTATTGTGCAATTGGAAAAGAAATTCCATTTTTTTGACCGTGCGCAAATTGTTTGAAAGTCTACGACTATCTCTGTGACGTCACACGGTGCAAGTCGTTCTGAGGTCAAACTATTTGCGCAAGGTGAAAAAAGTTTTTGGTAATCCTTTTTCGAATGGCACAATACTTGTCTTGATTTGCTCGAATTTGCCAAACCTCATTGTTTTCCCTTCCTTTTTGAACATTGTTCAGAATAGTCGCAGTCGATTACTGTATCCCTGTGACGTCACACGGTGCAAGTCGTTTTGACGTTAAACGATTTGGGTAAGATGAAAAAGATTTTCGCGAAATTTTTTTCCAATTGCACATTAGTGAGACTTATTCCGATTTGCTTCAATTTGCCAAACCATTTCTTGAGGGGGTCAAAAAAAATGCAAGACCCCAATTGAATCCCCTACATATAAGTATACTTAATTAATTGCACTATAGCAATCTCTGATCTTTCCTCTTTCCTCGCCACGAAATCTGAATTGACATTTCGATGATTAGCAGTACATACGAAGCATAAGCAATAACGGTACGCATATATCAGAGGCCAGTAGAAAGGATAAACAAGGGTCCTTGATAGTATCATCTACTCCTTATTTCACACGTTCACTACTTTGTCGCCCTCAGGAGACGTTATGGGTTTCCGAAATTTGTGATCGTTTCCTTGTCATGCGTTGAAAAATTCTGAGAAAATTTGGCCGTCCTGAGGGTTAGCGCATAAAGATCGGTGAACAAGGAAGACCTTTTTACGCGAAGGTAAGTAAAACTAGGGGTACCGGGACACCGAAAATGGCGATTTCCACTTTGGGCTATCAAAGATGAACTTATTATGTTCCGATCATGAAATTTTTTTCTCTTACATAAGTATACTATTCACCTTCATGAATCAAGAAGAAAAATGGCCAAAAGTGTGCCAAAATTATCACAAAAGCCAATTTTTTGGAGACCCGATTTGGCCCAATACTGGGACACGATTTGTGGTTTGACCTAGTACTAGGACGGTCAAATGTACCAGTACTGGGACAGGACACGTTGTTCCGGATTGTACATTGGAAATTTCATCAGAGTTACATACAAATATTGAGAATTACCATGGGCTATCACATTTTTGACAATTATTTGTTGTTAGTTTAGTCATTTAGATAAAAACGATCCAGCAATTAACAACAAACGATGTGTCCCAGTACTGGGTTACTCCACTTCTCCACCACTTGGTGAAGCCGGACGCGTCGCGTCCTAGTAATGGGTTAGAATTCAATATATACGATGGTGAACTAGGACACGATTCTTGGCCACACAGTATACCATTTTCTAGTTGATTTTTTTTTCGGTATCTAATCATTGCCACAGCTCGACCAAAATTTGGTACGTGATTGGGATTACTCTTAAGAACACTCAAAGATTTTTTGATACAATATTAGATCACACACCTCTCTATTAACTAGGAGGGAATATAATGTCCCAGAATCGGTCGACTTTGGTATGGTGTCCCGGTACCCCTAGTTTTACCTTAATCCGCCAGTCGTTACTCCCATACTTGAACCACGATCGCTGTTTTTCAATGCATCCATCATCATTTACACTACCGGCAAAAACTTAATGGGATATTCAATTTCTCCATTCTGGTTGATCTAAAACGACGTTGATTCAGCTTATTTTGTACTTGAAATTCTTTTTATGTGGCACAACAGATTTCCATTGGCTAAGTCGAATATTTATGAGAAAAAAAAAGGTCAACTCGAATCTTCGGTAAGATTCAAAAAAATCGAACAAAAATTGGGTCAAAACTCACACCTTTGCAAGTCAGACATGAGTTGATGAATCAAAATGTTTTAAAAAGCATCTGAAAGCAGAAGTCAAGAGCACCAAATCCGTTTTTGAAAGTTGAGATTTTAGGTAATTTCTGGTTTAAGAAATGCCAGTTTTTCCGAGTTTTTCAATTTTCTCTCGAGGAAGAATACCAAAATTTATGAAAAGTGGGATCAGATTTCACTTGTAATATTTCTTTGATTTCTCTGAAGTATCTCCATATTGTTGGTGGAAAAAACCAAGGATAGTGCTTATACCAGTGTAAGAATCAATTATCGAGAGAAACCTTCCGTCAGAAAAACCGCAATTTTCCCCAGACCAGGAACAACCTAGAATAATTTTCAAACACGGATTTCGAAACTCTTGACTTCCATCTCTAGATGCTTTTTGAGTCATTTCGATCCAACCATCAACTCATACCTGACTTGCAGAGATCTGAGTGTTGACCTAATTTTTATGAATTTTTCCAAGGATTAGACTCGACCTCCCAAAAACTTGTTGTGCCGCAGGAAAAAACTCACAATTCCTTAAAGTACTTAGAAAAAGTTACTAAATGATCTCAATTGAACTCGTTATGGATCACTTAAGGCCAGAGAAATCAAAATTTCTAATTGGAATTTTCATTTTCAGGTGTGTACAAACTTTTGACCGGTAGTGTAACCATGGGGTCTTTTCTTGAGAGAAACTTATCTCATTTTATTTCAAAATTGTATAAGTTCAGTCCAGAGTGAACCAAATCACTGATCCAAACTCGAAGGTCGGGCTCATGATTGATTCGATAAGGCAAGCGTAAATGTCGCTTCAAGGCGCTTCAGCCCTTGAAAGCATAATATGATTCCCGGAAACCCCTGAACCATTCATATCAATAAGATTGTCCACCACTCAACTTCCTTGAGAACCTCGTATTAGTTTTCTCGATACCAGACGTAGTTCCAAGTTCATGTGGATGAGCTGAACGGAGTCGATGAGTTTTCTACCATGAAATTGAGATCGTGCAATTAGCTTTGCTTATCATCGCTGTCAAGAAGGTACATGGGATTTACACTGTCGTGATTTTTTTTTTCAAAGTATGGGGACATACCATCATCACGAAAGCAAGAAGAGTTCCGTTCCGGCGCTGTTGAATTCAACTCGCTTCGTTTTCAAAGTCTCAAGTGTCATTATGAATGAATAAATGAGGAATCAATGTATTTTAACTAAATCAAGAGGCATTCTGAGAATATGGCGGTTCCGACCTCTCTGAATTCCTACAATGAGTACAGAGATATTCATTATCCGCGAGGTTTAGTACACATCCGCGGCTCGTTGCCTTGCACCGGCTCCCTGTTATACGCGGGCTTACTTTCGTTATCCGCAGGTCGATGGTCATTACTGCTCGGAAATCGTCTTATTTCCATGCCTTTTGCTTGTGTTCAATGATCAATGTTCAATGATCAATGATCCGTGATCACGTCGAATTAGATATGTATCTCAACCATGAGGTTCACTCTAAAGTGATCTTGTATCTAATCAATCTCAGATTCCCTCGTCCGGACCAACTTACACCATAGAAGTGTTGAAGATCTTGCCTTCGAGCTACCGACAGGAAATCTTTCCCATGATGACAATGAGCAGATGTCCGGGTCAAAAATGATTTGTGAGATGATAGACCTTGAATAGTGGATTAGAGATTCGGCGATGACTCATGACCTCATAACGGCTGCGAATCTCAGTTCCACAGTTCAAGGCAAAAATTTGAGGAAATGTAAAAGACTACGAGAGACCAGCTAAAACTGTCGAAAATGACTGATTTATCCTAGTTTTAGAGCAGATTCTGATAGATTTCTTGGAGGTTTGAGCACTCATTCTATCTTCGCCCTCGGAGATTCGGTGTTCTTGTGCATCAATATTGCAAAGTGCTTTCATAAAAAGTATTTTACTCAATTTAGACATTGATAGATTATCACGTCTCTCATGATACGCAACTCAGTGGAACGTAACCTCTCATTTTTTATAAGATTACGGTCTTTTCATCCGCGGTTTTGTTACTCGCGGTACTTTTCTGGAACCGAACGCCCGCGAATAACGAGGGATACCTGTATATGGTTCACTCTCAAATTTTAGAAGTTCCAAACAGGAGCGCGAAAAATAATCTGCGTATCGGTGTTAGAAAAAGAGCAATAATCGTACTGCCCACTTTTGATGCTCATTCATTATACGATCTTTCACAATCAATGAATTAAAACCATTTAAAAAATAATTCAAAAATCAAAAAACACGATAAAGTGGATGAAGTAAATCTTCTGCAAAGGATAACTTCAAATTCGTCGAAAATCGGGGTTGTTTCAGGCTAATTTTATACTCTTTTCAAAAGTGGACTTGGAGCACTTTGATTCTGAACGGTACCATTCAGGAGAGCCACAAATCCTAAATTAAATCATCTCAAATGGTCCAGATGTCACGGGACGAGTTCGTAGGTGCGTAGCAACGGTCTTCAATACGTCAGTATGTCGAAGATTCATCTCATCGTTTTAGCAAGCCAAAACTTAAACTACGAATATTCGCAAGGTGCTTGATCGACCTACGACATCAAATTCTCCAAGTTCCCAGACTATTCGAAGCATCCTCATTTTGCCAACAGCACCTACTACTTATAATATTTTCAAAGTTTTAGTTTATTCGTCTCTTCTTTAAATCATATCAAGATCATGAAAATAAAACACGGTAGGAACGGCTGCTCAATGCAGGATGTAGCAAAGACATTTCTGATGATTTTGCGGAACAAAATCTCGGAGGCATTTCATTTAAAATCAAATCAGGGTTAACTTTTGAGCGAAACTACTCAAGGCGTTATGAAATTAAAGTAGTATTATCTATTGATTTATTGCATACGTTCCGTAATTTTGTTTTTCACGCGGAAGATTGTTAAAGAATGGATATTTATGCTTGGTTTTGGGGCGATTTATAACCTTCCTTCCTCCGAAGAGCGTGGCATCGTTTACGGATAGCTCCTTTGATTAGTCGATATTATTTCAATTTTCATCAGCTCAAACAGAGCATATCTATTTTGCTTCGTAAACAGTTGAAAAACTTAGAAGTTTGTTAGGATATACACGAAAAATTACATTGGAACATTGATATGGTCGATGTTGGATTAGCAACTAGTAAAGGAATTTTGAAGGCCTGGAGCGGAACAAGTCCATCCCTCCAGCGGAATAAGTAATCCATCAAATTTCCAGACTCGATGAATTATCAAAAACTTCCGGGGTGGTGGTTACCCTGCCAATGAAAGGGATAAGTCATTTTTACATTCACCTCCAAATTGTACGAGACAAACATTTCAAGCGAATGAGGGCCCACTATAAATTAGAAAAAAGTATTTCACCACGTTTCGAATTCATAAACTAAATATCCCACCCCCAGATATAATCTGTGATTGGAAAGAAATCATTAAAAATATCAGATTCCTTCTGAATTGCTGTATTATATTAATAAATATGTCACGGGAAAACTGCCACATTATTTTGAGGACTCATTAAGCCACTCACTCTAGACTTCATTTCCCGGGCTAGAAACAATTTTCTGAAACGAAAAATATTAACACGTTCACTGCGGTGGGTCCCACGGGTGGGGCCCACGCGTCCTTCCCTGTGTGCGATGGGCCCCACCCGTGGGGCCCACTTTTCATTGAGTATCAGCTCACGTCTAACAGCGGAGATGTATCCAATGGCTTGTGCCGTGAGTGTTTTTCGTTGTTCATGTTGTAATGATCAAATGTGCATGACAGTTTCAGTATCGAACTTGATTTCGATGAGTTTTGCATGATTTTCGTTTTTTACACAATTATTCATGAATCACGCAAGAACAAGAGATGAAAAGTGGATTACTCATCCCGAGTTCGATCATTTTCAACGTATTTTAGCTTATTTGAAAGCTCATTTCAAGAGCAACGAACTAAGTCCAAATCCGTTGAGAAGTATTAAACCACATTTGAGAATTTCTTCAATTTACGCGAGGGGAAAAATTAGGGTAATTAGAAAAACGTGGGCTTTTCCAAGCACAGTCTTTGGTCTATCTTATCTGTATACTATCATACACTGTAACTTTCAGAATTCCAACCCGAGAAGAGATTGTTCTACTCAAGTATCTGGTTACAAACGATGCAGATTCTTGACATACGTCAATGAACCGCAGCCCACGATCAAGCCCAGCAATGCATGTTTGTTGCAAATGCGACAGAAATATGGTCACGATCATTATATTGAAGCGCAATTCCTTCTGAAAGGCTTCCAATATCGACTTTAACGATCGGGTTGGTTCCGCTCATCACCCTAATAAATATTCTCAGTGTTATAGAAAAACTTTTGGGCCCCACCGGTGGGGCCCACTCAAATTCATAGAAATACTATAAATAGATGCCAAACTGATAATTTTCCAAAAGGTTTGGCTTCCGTAACTGCTCAAACGCGCATTTGTACTCTCTCGCAATCTAGACCGGAATCGCGATTTCGCCTTCGCAGTGAACGTGTTAATAACTCGACAAATCACAAAAAACGTCAAAATTACAAAATCAAAAATTTCCAAAATTCTCAAAGACCATATGGAGACTTCATTCTCAAGGGAATGTGTTCCTCGGATTGAAACAGATTTTTCAGAATTTTTTCAAATTTTCAAGCATGCGCCAAATAAAATTTACCACGGATATTGGTTTTGGGCCATGTTAACTTATGAGTTAGGGGGTTAATCTTCATTACCGGAATATACGGAAAAGGGGAAAACTTCAAATAACAAAATCATAAAAAGGATACATTTTATGAGGAAAATTCTGTTTCGAATCAAGATACCATCGTGTTCTCGGAGGGGAGTCTAAAATCTTTGATTTCAACAACCAAAATTCAAGGCTTCCAAATTAGAAATTTTGAAGAGCTTGCTGAATAATTCATCACTTTCAAACATTGAAAGTAAAAGATTCATTCATACCTCAGACTCCGCGTAAATTGTGATGAGGTCACAGTCACCCAAATTCTCAAATCTCGTCAAAATCATTTTAGCCAATAATGATTAGCATTTACGCCCAATTCCATCCGAGTTACGCATAAACGTTCGGATGACCATTTACTAATTTTTCTGGAGCGAAGAAAATATGACACTGACCTAAGAAATTTCGAACATGTCCAATGTTTTCCTAACTCCTTCCCGAATTAACTATTCAATTGGAATCATTTTTGTTGGGCCAGATAATCTCCTTTCGAAATTAACAGATGAGAGAACATTCCGAGGTTTGTCGTGGAGCCGAAGATTTGCAAATAGTCGTTCAAGCGCCAATTGTAGCTAGAAGATGATCGATCTTGTCCGTTAGATGTAACTGCGACTCTCCTGCAACGAATATATTTCTTTTCAAGCAGCGCTGAAGCGGCGAAGCTCCTTGCAGCCAGATATCTCCTGAAGACGGAAGATTCACCGGACTCAGGAGCATACGATGACACTTTTTCAATTGTATGGGCGATGTTCGTACGGTATTATTCGCAGCAGGTTTCGTGAATATTTTCGTTGATTACATAAACGCGATAGTCAGTTTTTTTAACACGATTCGAGATATAGATACTTAATCATCCATATGACTTCTATTGGAGAGAAAGAAAAAAACCGGGGATCAAAATCTGTAGTGACGCATAGGTAAGTCTTAGCCTTTGTTTTTCGACTCATTAAAATTGAGTTCAAAATGAAAAATCACGGTCTCAAGTGGTTATCATAAATGTTTCAAAGTGTATTAACTTTATTTAATGTTTACTCAAAAATCGACGAGTCAGCTAGCCACAAAATTTGCATTCAATCAATCAAAACATTCCATTTTACGCAGGTTTTTGATGCTTTAAATATAATTCATTAGATTTAATTAGATCCTGGGGGCAACCCTTGACCAACAGTTTAATTTGGCCTAGAATGGTTCAATTTCGTGGAATCCATGGAAAAGTTACTTCAACTCAAGGATGTAACATTGTTTCCGACATCAGGTACGCGAAAATGGCACGAAGTAAAAGAATCTGTACTGATTGATCAAGAATGAATGCCCAGAGGTCACGATATTTTCACATGGCTGAAACTGTACTATTATCCATCTATTTCTTCATTTAATGAAAATGACCCTAACATCTAGAACAGTACCCTTAAATGAAGAAAAAAAAAGATCTGAAATTGAACCCATAGGAGAAAATTAAAGGGAAGAAATGTGCTCGAAACATTACTGATTGTGAGGATAGAGTTGTTGGCTTACAAGTGTTTGTCATCTCAAGGAATCCTAGATCAGGATGTTTTTGTTGTAAGCTACAACAGAGAGCTTAATTACAACCTCACCTGGTGAAATTGTTTCTAGGAAGTAAATTTAGAATACACGCACCCTCTTCATTTTATCCAAATTCGAAGTAGCAATAACTGTGTAATATTTTAGTCAGAATGCACATGAATAGATTCGTTGCAGATGTATACGACCGTGGTTGCAGAAGTTCAAATACAAGGTTTAGTCTTCATTTTGTACTGAATGAATTGATTCTCAAGAGTCTGTCAAGGATGTTGGATGAACTACGGGTGATTACATGCTGAATCAAATAATTCATGCATGACAATAAATTTGTTCGTTTCAAGATCATTACTCATGAGTTACCTGATTGACTTATGAATAGAAACCGCTTGTAAAATAAAATGAAAATCATTTGAATGTCACTAAGGAGTAAAATAAAAATCGAAAATCGCAGATTCAATATGAATCGAACTTTTCAGCCACCCATCAACATACATTCAGGTATCTTCATAAAACATGAATGACTCAAATTGGATGATGTAAAAAACTCACTTTGCCATCAAGAAGAATTGAGAGGAAAGTGTGGGCTTAAATAATGAACTAAAAGGAAGCTGCAAGGATGCTGGTTGTTCAAGTTCCTCAATGCATCTTCAACATCAATCAACAGAGACAGTAATATGAGCATGTATATGAGTATTATCGCAAAGACTTCGCTTTGGTCCTCAAAATCCAGAAGTTGGAAATTGATGCCACGCATGTCTATGCTGATTTTTTTCATTCAATTTTGTATAAAGAATAATAATTAATCATAAAACTCTAGGAGAAATTGTTTTAGAACGGAAGAACGATATACGTGATTTTCACATGTATACGACATAAGGAAAGAAGTACATGGACTTGACATTTACGATTTTTGACTTTTCATCGTCTAACGAGAGATGCTGACGCGGTGGGACCTAAATGACCTCGAAATTCGTATTTGGGTGCTTGATTTGAGTCGGAAATACATGCTTTGGAGCAGATAATTCCGTTTTTCTGTCTTATTCGTGCGTTTGAGTATCCCAAGGAACGATTTCTGAGTCCATGGAACTGACATTACGCCTTTAAAATAGCTGCCAAAAATGAAGGAGTTGACATAAAAACTTTCCGCACTCTGTGCGGCTTTCATCTATTTCCATCATATACTGATGACAAAAATTATTTGCGTCCGGACAAATTGACTTCTAGTACGGTAACATGGTATACATGGAACTGACAAAGACGAAAATTAGGAAGCTAATTTTCGTCTATAAATGTTTATGCAGCACTCAGAATTTCAGTTCTGCGTTTTTTCTCGCAACGTGACTCGATTGTTTGACACGTTTTCTTCAAATTTTGTCCCTGACAAGGTTCTTCGGAGTGAATGTAGAATGCGCTGACAGCTTTTTGAAAAAACGTCTCATTTTTGGTGAAAATTCCATTACAAGGAAGAGGCACATGGCTCGGGAACTAAACTAAGCCCTCTGGCCGTAATACCTATGAAAAATGGTTGATTCAAGATTGTATTTTGAAAAAAAAAAATCTAAGCCAACCCATCATATTGATTAAGGTAGTTGTACACCAAAATTATTCATCAACAGAATTTCTCAAGATTCTGCAGAGAGATAGTTCTAATATCGAAGAGTACGTGTGCGAAATTCCAGAACGTCTGACCATCACGTTTTAGAGTATCGATCGTCACAATTTGACCAGTTTTGCACATTTTTAACATTGCGCTTATGGGAGCGGGCCCCAAAAACAGCACAAAAATGGGTCCAGCGCAAAACCTGATCAACAGAAAATGGTGGGACTGCGAGAGATCCGAGTTTATGTATCAATGAATCATATGGCCAAGCCTAGAGATGATGGACCACGTCGTTTTTTAGTAATTGTTCATACAAAGCGTAGAATGCAAAAAATGCGACACGTGATTTCGATTTTAGGGTAGATAACTTTGGAAACCATGCCTGGTTCTGTTCAGAAAGGCTTAGATGGTCGTTTTTGTTTGTTGTTTGATGGAAAAAGTACAGTTATTAACAATGATAATAATTTCGAATATTTTGATGTGGGCAAAAAAGTGAGGTTAAGTCTCTCTGACTCACGTAGTTGGTGTACAACTACCTTAACTTGACGCTAGCACTCAGCGTAAAACTCCAATCATTACAGTACATGGAACTGACATTTTGACCGCTAATCTTCAAAAATAAAAGAGATAAGTTGATGGATCGACCTGAAACTCTAGTACTCAAATGTTATAATGTATTTCAATATAATACGTGTAGAAAAATTTGGATGAAGTGGTTTGGAACTCACTTACACGTCTTGTGTAAGTTTCCGCGATAACACTCATATGAAAGTTCTGAGTCGGTGCTGATCAATGACCATCATCTCCCAATCCAAGTCCAGCATTGCAATTGACTTGATGAGAACCAAGCACCACATTATTAGTATCAAATTATCAACGTTTCATAAACTCTAGAAACAAAAAATAAGACTCAATTCAAGACTGCTTTATATATGACTCAGTTGATGCACTTTTAGAAATCTTAACAATAATTGGAGAGTGAACTATTAGGAAATGTCTCTAGAAAATATCAGTCAGTCCCTATGGTCTTGCTGATTGTCCCCATCAAGTTGCGATCAAAGTTTTCCAGGAACATCACCACAACTTGTGGAGATTTTCAACTCTGCCCATCAAAGTAGTGATGATTTGTTACTATCACAAATTCTATGCCTACCTAATACATTAGTTGAGATTTTCACTCTTTTGATTCCCAAAATTGAAATTCATCATAATCAGATGAAGATGTTCCCAAAAACGTTGGGAGTTCGAGTACATAACTCTATAGTGTTACAAATCCGTTGATTTTCCCAGGGTAATATAGAAACCCCAGTAAGGATGACACTTACCCTTACTTGGGATATGTTAACCGATTCAGCAGCAAGTTCACAATCCAAGTAGTCAGAAGCACAAATCTGAACATTGATAGCAAACAAAATATCAACAGATCGCATATTCAGCTCAGGATAATTGAGTGAATTAAAGTCCCTTCTCTGATCAATCCCTACTGAATTGGGCCATGATAGACTTGGGTTTTTTTCCACATATTTGAGTCTCTTCTGAAACCCTTACTCTTCAGTAGATCAAGAAAAACTTGATGGGAGTCATTGGTATTAGGATAGAAAATAAAGTTTTCACGCTTCAATTTTTGTTGAAACATAGAGAATAGACTTACAGCCTTGACTGTCATTGAAAAACGTCATGTAATTAGAAATACGATTTCCAGTAATTGCATGAAATCTACTCATTTGATTCTGTTCTCGAATTGATGACAGAGATAACAAATTATATTATTTGTCACCCCACAACTACTTGTAATGATAATAGAATTTTTAATAAGTATTGAACTAAAGCAGAAATGCTGATACATATAGTTGCTTTTGGATGTTTCCATGTGAAAAAGACAAAGGTAGATGAGGAACCAAAACAGAGGTGAAGATAGGACGAAAAAACGAGTACTACTGCTACTCCAAAAATTTGCTCAAAATACATTCTCATCAGAACTTTTAGACCATGAATTTGTTCAACCAATGCCGCTGCATCAACAGAAAATATGAAAGTGCGCCATGCGCCATGTTTACATAATTGTAGGAAGCAGAAATCAAATGGAAATCAAAGTAGTATCATGCTGCTGTAATAGTATAGACCCACAAGGTTGATTGACCTCGTGGACCTATTCTGTGAGAGCAGTTCCCAGTACCGTTAAGAGCTAATTCTATTGGTTCAATTACTATATGTATGGAAGGCCATTATATGGTTGAGATTGTAAATACAAGGGACTCACATGAGAATAGGGGTTTTTGATGAAAAGATGAGTACTAACGCAGAAAAGGCACTGGAATACAACTCGCTTTGTCTGCTCTCACTGACAATTCTCTTGTATCAGCTGCTAGCTTGAGCAAGTTCCCATGACAGCCAGGAAAAAGTGATGATACAGCCGCGAAGGATAAGCCGATTCCCGCGTTTATAGGATGAGAAAGCTGGAATAAACGGAGTCCGTCGAATCATCCAAATCTCATGGCGATTGTTGATGAATAGGCACCATTACAAGCCCCTATTCCAAGTTCACTTATAATTATGGCGCTTGGTATTCTCTCCTTGAAAACACTTCTTTATCCAATAATCCCTGTCAATTCCCATGTTAATGTTAGCAAACGCATTTCTACAACTTTGGATTCTTCCACAACCTCCAATTCTCATCAACTTACCTCAAGTCAACGGTCAGAGGATGTACTAAAATTCCATATTCTACTTATAGTGTAAGGGGTGAGTTTAGTTACAGAAATCCTGAGTATGATCATATTTTCCACCGCGAGAACGATCTTCAGGGATCATCAAGTTCTTAATTCCATGGATATTGATTTAAAAAGTTGGATTAATTGAATTGTAATGAATAAGCCCTCCCCCCACCCATTTGTTATGGTCATCTCAATCAATACTTTTTTACGTGATTGATCAATCGTTACTTACCACTTACTTAGCAACTCTGAGGCCTTATCAAGATTATGATGAAATAATACATTTCACTGACCACTTCAATTGGGCCGATGTGAGTAATAAGTGTGATATAATAATGGTATAATTATTTAAGACACTAAGCACTTGAAGGAAGTCGGTGATTGTATGTGAGATTACTAGAGTCCTCATCCATCAAGAGCTAATTTTAAATCTGTACTATTCAAGAATTTTACCTTTTGTCATAGAAACTCGTAAACCTTCTTTCTTCTCAAGTGTCACGTGGTTACAATGTACGATGCTACTTAATGAGACCACGCGATTAGATGACCAAGCAGCAAAGCGGAATGACAATGAAATTCCGCTAAGATGAGCAAAACAAAATTTCAACCGCAGCACTTTGTCATGTTTATTTTATTTTTTTTGTTAGATCCCAATGTTGAGTCAGCCAACCTGCCTTTTGCACCTAACACACACTCGAGAAGCCTTATGTTCCTGAAACAAACCATTGGCCTTCACTGTATCTTCTCAAATTACTGCAGACTAATGCGAATGGGTCATCTTATGCATAAATGTATTGTTGTTCAAGTTCAAAATTTTACTAGCGCCATGCACGAAGAGCAGTGGCTAGTGTGTTTGAAAAACATGAACAACTGAAACTTGAATGAAATGATTTGCCTTCAGTTCAAGAGCAGTGTTGGCGTAGTTTACTAGATGACTGTGTTCAGGGTGCATTTTTAACATGGAAGAATCGGTCTGAACATTGCTGTTTAGAGGAGTTTTACACTCTAGAATGCATGTGATGCGCCAACTCTGTTCAAGAGGTTGATGCAAGTAGATTGAGGTTGATAAACAATGATGACATGAATGAATGTTCATACGTTGAATGTACGAATAAGATGAGATGTTAGTTATGAGGACACTTTAATGAGATAAATCCCAACACATGGGGCGTTTTTCCACTTAAATGCAACAAGTTTCAGATCAAACAACTGCTCTTCGACAGCAGTTTGTACAGACATAAAGCAAAAATTCAACAGCAGCATTGCTTTAGGTATGACCATATGTAATGGAATAATACATGCTCTCTGGACAGTAGATATAATAAATTCTTGAATGTATTAATTCTAGCCATGAAATTTAGACCTACACCCAAATAAAACCTTGATGCAAACAATGATCAGTAAAGATTGATTATAAAATGGTACGAAACGCACAGCTGTGCTGACGCCAGGAGCATACGCTCTTTGCACCAGGTGACGCGTCTCAAACGAACTTGGCTTGTACACGATCGATATACATGTAGCTGGTAGGTTGCGCGAGTGATAAAAAACGGTCGGATTAACGAAATCTCCCCAGCTGAAGCACAACGCATTACTATCACTATTACCAAAATAAATAATAAAACATCGAACCCAAAGAGCAGAAACTGTGTCAACGTAGAGTCTAGAAAATTCGCAGATGTAACAACGCAGGATCCATTCTCTTGCACTTTTGATGGCGACATACAAGATAATCTCTAGACGCAGACGCCGTAGTACAAATAACACGAGGGCGTGGAAAAAAGTGTGTGAACGGATTAAAAACACTTACGAAAACTCGTATCCGCAGAAAATTAACAAAACAAACTACAACTATTACGCCGTAAAACGATACGTTTTCGGGAAAAAGGCCACGTCAGAAAGAGAAACTACATGAAACTACGCAATCACCCGTATGCTACATCGAGGACGCCCTGACGCTAATGGCGAATGTATCTCATATAGACATAGGTATAAAAGTACGCTCGAAGTTTACACTTACAAGTTTTAGTCGGACGGTGAGGGTGTACCCCTAACCACAGTAACTTTCCTACGAGGGCTCGTGCACTATTATGTTTATAACGTCCTCGCGACGGTTACGAGGATAACGAGGACTACGACGACAAAAAGAGCTGGTGCAGGACCGTCGCCGTGGCGCGCGTTCAGTCTGCCCGATGGCTGTCGCGCAAGATGGCCGCCATTTGATTGCAGCTGCAGCATCGACGCGACGCTCGACTTTCCTTTCCCTCCACTATACCCCTTCTGTCACGGAGTATGTTTTGCGCATGCGCAAGGACCTGGTTTCCAGAGTTTCCTCTTAAGTTTTCCACGCTTTTTTTCTGATTTTTTAATTTTCCTCCAAGTTCAAGTATCGAGGTATACGAGGAGGTATATCACGGCGAGATGTATAGGAGAATGTCAATGTGCATGAATTTTGTTGATATGCAAATTTACCCAAAAACGCGATCAAAGAGAACGAGTTTACGGTTACAGATGGCAGCACTACGCAGCAAAGCTGGACGAGAAAATTACCCGCCAAATTTCAAATACAGTTATACACACGTAACACATGAGTACTTTGATTCACTTTTGAGCAACCCCATTGACATGGAGTCACTTTTCATCGAAAGCTATTTTCACGCGTGTGGCCCGGACGTTTGTACAGCACTTTTGAACACATAACTGCTTGAAAATTTGTAGTTGATCATTGTAAAATTCTGGAGAATCAGTGTAAAGATAACTGGTTGAATCTATGAAAATTTTTTTTGGAAAATCCAAAGGAATTCTGGCGTCGAACACAAAAACTCATAAGTCAAATTACAGGAGTCGAGTTCAGTATCAAAAATCAACTCGTTTATTGAAAATAAGAGTTCCTACATGTTGAAATCCTTTGGGAGCTACATCAATTTTTTAACTTATTCGCATTCCAGAAATATTCTTCAAGCTATAGTTGAGTAAACCAAAAATTGAACAAAAAGAACACGCCACACGGACGTATCGCACAAACAAAAGGCCCTTGCTATTTTAAAGTAGATTTTTCAATTATTACAAGAGTGTTTTAGATAACGCCAGATAACGATACAGAGATTTGGAAATCCGTTTGAAGAATCATATTAATTCGTTTGGAAGCATGATTAACAGCGTTGCTTGTGACAAAATATTAGAATAATCTCAGAACATCTTACTGACGTGAACTCGTAGGTAGCCTTTGACATCTTGTGAAGATATATTATGGAATCTAATACAGACGCTTTATTGCATTCCACTATATTATTGCGAAAATTCCAGACATAGAGAGGTATTGCTGGTTTTCGAGATACAAAACTATTTCTGAGAAGCGAAAAAAGGATGAGAAACGGCTCACAGTGATTGGATTCGGACAACTTTATCTAGCCAATATCTACTCATGGTATTCAACGGCAATAACGATTTGAATCATTTTTCATTTTCAACTGCGGACTGCCAGAATCTACAGCTCGCGTGGATTATTCCTTCATACATTAGGATTATCCTGTCTATAAAACCCCAAAGAAAAAACGAATGTTTCTGGAAGCACACCCCACAATCGAAGTACCACCCACATCGAGTCTTGTTTATAACAATTGTTATAAACATAAGCACATACGCTTCGACTGAAGATCTTACTATACCCAAGGCTGTTCCAAGCCAAGGCATTTTCAGTGAATCTTTCTACAATAGATACTAATAAACAGCGGACAAGGATCTCGTAAGTTTTAAAAAACCACGTCAATGGATATCATATAGGATCTTGTGAAAGCGTACCATACTCATTTGACTCATTTTTAATGAAATTCTACTGTCAATTCTTTAAGACTCACTGTTTAAAATAAATTTTCACTGCATCATGCGGAGATGGCAGGCTTTTGCGTGTTTTATGGACGAGACCTGAAATGCCACTCACTTTTGTTTCTCTGCATTCCATCAAGATCTAACAATTTTCATAGAAATAGATATGATATTAAGCAACAGGGACGGAAGGGGACCGCATGAATTTCGTCTATAAAAACTCGCGGAATGTTCATGAAACCGTCGTTATCCAAGCTCTGTTTGATTCCATGGTTGTAGACATGTTGACGATAAATTAAATATCTCTGGGGAATCATACGTGAGCGAAGTGCCCAAAAAATGTGGAGGATGGTGCAAGTTGGCTCAAACTGTGGTATCGATACAGCTGGCGAAATACTGATTCTTCCGTCATTGTGAAAGATGCGTTTGATTTGTCGATCAAAGATTAGTTGAATGAACCAGAAATCAACCCTTGGACTCCATACAAGCGAGAGATAGACCTGAAAGTGTGAGGAAAGATGCAAGTTTATCCGTACTTTGTTATCGATGTTTCCGATATTTCATGTAATATTAATTTTATCGGTCATTATCCAAGGCCCGTTCAATTCGTCAATCGATGACGAATTCGATGAACATTATCATCTATGGAAAATCATGCAATGCGAAATGTACTGAAAAGAAAGGGGAGGGTGCAAGTTGGCTCGTACTCTGTCATCAATGGCTTACAGAATACTGATGCTACCATCTTTATGTGAGGTTCATTGAGTTTGCCGACCCGGAATGCGTTGAATGAACCAAGAATCATTCCCATGCAGGTAATCGTGATTAGGAGACTCGTCATTCTGTCTCATCAAAATCGTATCAGAATTTTTATCGTTCCAAGATCACTCTCGAATTCACGTGAAAACTAAAATTTTACTTTATCCAATAAATTTAAAAATAGAAAAACATATGCAAGTTATTGGACAGAAAAAGAAGATCATTTACTCGCAATGAAAAATACAGATCAATACATTCCTATAGGTTTGATTAAACTTGAGAGGACCGGCGATGGTTTCTAGGCCTTGCCATTCCATTGGAATTGTAAATTTTCACAGGCCATATGTTTTTTTTGTCCAGTAAATACGAACAGATCCCGTTTTTGGAATCGAACATCGGTCCATTTGCGGTTTGATGTTATTTAGTGTATTGCCTCCTAATATTTTTTGTATGGTGTCCACGACAATTGCGCCAATTTGTGCAGTTTCTTATCATGTTTTGATAAATTACCTCCGTATTCCACATTTAGCCGTCAAAATTGATCAAAAACTGATGGAAAGAGCTAATTTTTCTCAGGATATCTTTCGTCTATCGATGAAAAACATTCATTTCCAAACAAAAAGTTATAATTTTATTTCGTGGTCATCATCCCTGATGTAATCACAGTCTCTCGAATTACTTAGCTTCATGAAACTGATGAGCCACTACGTCCCACCCAAACGCACAAAATGATGACCTGTGGCGGCGTGTCGTAGTACTGGCGCGTGAGCTTGCAAGCTCTGCACTCACATGCAAAGCGCATATAAAATAAGGTAAGTGTACCCAACTTGCCTCTGTACCCAACTTGCCCCCATATGCCGATCTCGGGGATGGGCACTCCTTGGCCTCCCGGCAATTTTTTTTTACGTTTGTTATGTTGAAATATGAGAAAGTAAATAGTTTGCGTCGGCCCCGAATCATTCCTGCATTCTCCAGAAAATCGAAAGCGATTTTTCCATTTTTTGTGATTGCTTAGCTAAGAAAGCACCGAGGGAATCGCCTTCAGTAAAATCGGTGCCAAATTCTTTGAGTTCAACCAATCTTAACGTACCTTAGCGCATTCGATTCCTTGTTTCAAGACCTTCAAAATCCATTTTCCAAAATTGCAAAATTTGAATATGGAATTGTTCTATGTGCAAAACACGGAGACGATTTGTAAACAAGGATGCCAACATCGGAGTGTACCTAACATGCCCCCATACGTTTATCTCGAAAGGATGTGCAGTACGGCTTTTTCACCATTCAGAACATGTTTATCACATCGCAATAGGTCAGAAAGAGTGTTTCGGGCCAGCTAAAAGCTCCAAATGTGCGTGCACGGCGATAAAAACACTTTATCGCCGATTTCCATCATTTATTTCGGAAGAATTGAGATAGTTCGGCTCCAATTGATCCAAATTGGACGTAGCTTAATGCATTTTGAAGGTCTTCAAGCAAGCTTCAAAATGAGCTAAAGCACGTTGAAAATCGTTGAAGTAAACCAAAGTTATTAAGAAAAAGGCTTAATGGGGGCAAGTTGGGTACACACTTTTGTAAACTCTCAAAAATCACCTTTTAGGAGAATTCAAACAGTTTGACCCCAGTTGGTTCAAATTGAATGTACCTTAACTTATTTTGAAGGTCTTAAGACAAGCTTTAAAATGAGCTAAGGTACGTTGGAAAATATGGAGATGGGCCGAAGTTATTAAGAAAATGGCTTAATGGGGGCAAGTTGGGTACACTGACCTTACATTCATAGATACACAGATAATTCTTGCCACCTCTTACTCTACACAGAATCTCTCGGAGGCTCGTCCTCTCACAAATCTTCCCTCTCACTTCATCCAAACGTACTCGCCTTGCAAGCTTTTAGACGCAAAATCTTAGACTACTACAGATCTAGAATATAGTCAGAGAGGCAAGATCAGGCGTTTGCGTTAAAATTAACCCGGCAGTCGAGTTTGAGTCTCAGCCGACGTCGAAGACGTCGACGTTCGTTGGCCATCGTGATCGGGTTGTCTCATCATCAGTGCAGTTTTTTTTTTTCGTATTCGGCCGTCCTCTGGCCTCAGTCTCAAGAGCACCGGTATCTCATTTTAAACGAACCGCCCGTTTAATATTTTATATCGGTTATAAAGCTTAAAAATATTCCGGTAGTGCAAGTGTGTGATATATAATCTATAATAAAATACCGGCATAGAAAGCTTGCGTGTGAGGATAAAGCATCGGCTGGGCCTTGTGATATCATAGTGCGGCCTGTCCAGCCGAAAGCTCACATCGATGCAGCACATAAGGTGAGCATATTTTTGTTGCAAGCTCTAAAAACTTGCGAAAAAGCAAACGATTTTATTCGATTTGATAATCAACGATATATCGTTATAATCGTGAAAGATGGAACAGCAAGTTTTTATTCAAATCTCGTTGTTAGAGCTTTTTTAAAGCTTCTCTTCATCGGCGATGAAAAGTTATAATTAACTTTAAGAGTGCCGCGGCCACGAAAAAAAAATACATTGCACATCAAGCAATGCCAATTTAACCAAGGAAACGCTCGGTTGCAAGTATCGAGAGACGATTATAAACTTCCTCGCTCTGAAAATATAGAACACACGTGCTATCAAATATTTTTCAAACCCAAGTTTTTTTAATATTTTATAAAAGTCTCAATAAAAATTTGAAAAGCACAGAATTGACCTGGGACGAGTAGTTTTTTAGTAGCTTACGGAATAGCTTTGATTGGAATCATATGTTAACGTCATCGCGCCATCGCGACTTATGAATGTATAAAAAAATGCAAAACAATATGATGATACTTCGATAAATTGGCCTATCGATGAGACAAGAGACGCAATTGATAGATCGAGTTCGAAAAACAAATCTATTGACCACAGGTTAAGTCTTACTCTAGTTCTCATTCTACCAATTGTAACTCATTGCAATGGAAAGACAACCAACTGACGAAAAATATATTTGAGACGAATTTTTTACTTGAAACTCGAACCTGAAGAGAATTTTAGATGATTCTGAGACAAAGTAACAGAAATGAGTGGGAGAAAAGAAGCGAGAAAAAAACATTTAGAGTCACAAGGTGCCTCCGCAAACTTGTGCCAAATCATCTGTAGCAAAAGACACGCGGTACCGCAATTCACAGATATGTATCGTTCACCTCTGATTCTGTGTATTAAGTTTCGTACACAACGTGGCTGAATATTTTTTTCGATCATATGAATCCTATCACACGACCTAGTAATTCGCTTGAAGTTTTTGCGATGATAAATTTTATTTCCGAAATAAAATGATTTACAAATAAGTTCGGTTTCAAGTGATTAAAAATGACCAAATCGCAAAGTAATTGAGAAACGATCCTTCGTACCCGTGAAATCAATCTTATACTCTACGTTAGCTCAATGAACCATGAAAAGTCACTTGGTCTATGATTCTTGAAGATACTTATTATCGCAATACATTCACCCCGGTGTTCACATTCACCCCAGTCTACAATATTTTGTTGAGTTCTACACGAATAACTCAATTGCAACCCTCACATACGATACCAAATCAAAAAAAAGTCAACAGACGTCACAATTGTTATGATTATTGTTTATTCGAGAGACGACTCAATTGTAGATAGAGCCTAATATTATTTCAAGACACGTGCGCGTGGCGCTACACAACCCTGGTTGATGATGATGCGAAATGGCTTGAAATATATCAGAGACATCCGAAATTCGCACCTTTTCTCATCTCACGTCTCGCAAAACTTGGCACCCCAAGATTGTTTAGATATATAATACATGAATATACACAGTTGCTGACCAAGTGGTTGTACAGAGTGTAGAAAATATCGTATGCCAATACAGTAGTTCCAGACTATCAGATCCATTTAAAGCTTCGGTGTCACGATATATAAATTGCGCGTAATCAATATGCCATGAAGGCCATTCATTATCCCAATCATGACTTCAAACCAAACTCTATTCTTTTGATGAATTTCGACTTGTTTCATATGATGAATTTTCTCTTTCCCAATAAATAAAGTGATTTCTACTAATCTGTGATTGATATTCGAAAACTCGATGAAATCTCGATATTAAGAAGAAAAATGTTTCAATTATTACCAGAATAAATAAGGTACCGTGGAAAAACGATTTCGAATTAATGCAAGACAAGAAACAAAATTCTTTCAGTTAATCAGAGACAACGTAAAACTCCACTCTAATAGCAAAGGGTCTGATCACGCACTCAACGACAAAAATTTTTGAAGACCATCAAAATTATCTCTTCTTAATGATTTTGAGCTTCCTCTTCAATCTCGATACGGATCGATTCAATCGAGTTCTGAAAATTTTTTAATCGATGAATCATCAATCAAACGCATCAGCTTTAATACCGCACAAGTACGGCATACAATTAAGCTTGCTGTAATTACTTCATCAAGAGCAGGAAAATCGAAGCGATGCAACGACACACTGCTAATAAGCACAATATATAGCTTAGATCAGTAGCTCGTGCATCTTCCCCCAATGCGCAAACTTCGAAACAGCTGTTTGTCATTTTCTAAGATCAAACGTCAGACTGTTTTGTAAGCTATGTATAGGTATAGAGTGAAGTATAAAATTCAACTGTTTTACTTACACATCGTGAAATTCATTTCGCATTAGTATGCGGCTATTCTTGCAGTACTGAAAAATCTGTGTCTGACTACACGTAGCGATTTCTACTTACTAAATGATGCAGTTGCATGGAGATCCGTCGATATTTTGTTGTTTCAATTTTTATTGAAGGATCAATCTCTACGGAGAAAAAAAATCATTCACTACCCATCATTTTTTCCTCCATAAATAGTCCCATTTTGTTTGAACAAATGATTCTGATTCCTCGATCAAAAAACTAGTTCCAAGACGAAAAATTGAATTTTGTGTGCAATAAACTTTTGGTATTCTATTGTATTGTTTCTCTGAAATTGTTTGTAAATTGGAATTGCAGGGAGGAATCTCCAGATCATGCAACGTGGTACAAAGTAATAAATCAAAGGTAATATATTTGTCAGAAATGGTTTGCTTTGCAAAAATCGAGTTGTCTGAAGATTGAAAAACAAATGTTGAAGATATTCTCAAAAATTGCAGGACGGAAATGAAATATCAGTTGACACTCTCTCAAAATAAAATGCGGTCTTGACATTTTTTTTCTCCAAAATCATAGATGAGGTTATTTCTTATCAGTTGATCTAAGGTATCTGTGCCTAATTTGCCCCCATTCCCTAATTTGCCCCCATTCCCTAATTTGCCCCCATTCAAGTTCTCACATGTACGAACCCGCAGACCTTGCCGCGCATTTTTTTCATGTTTGTTACGTTAAAATATGAGAAAATGAATGTTTTGGACCGATCCTAGATGACCCGCGCCTTTCTTAGAACAGAAGAACTGATTTCGCTACTTCCGACTTCTTTTTTGTTATTCACTAGAAGTTATGCCAAACAAAATTGATGGAATCAATTTTAACGTGCCTTAACTCATTTTCTTTGTCTTTGTCCCAACTTGAGAATGCTTTTTGCAGAATTGCAAAATTCGATTTTTAGCCGATTCTACGCCGATATCACTAGAAAAAGTGCAGTGTTCCTAATTTGCCCCTATAGTCTTTTTCCAAACTCATTCCTCGGTCCATTAAGATGCACCAATTTACCTCAAAAAGTTTTAAGGGCAGTAAAAAAAGCTACAAAATGAGCTAAAGTACGTCTCATTTGGAGGTCTGGGAGCCGAGATATCCCGCTTTCACGAAAAACCCGTATAATCCCATGAAAATAGGCCTCTTTTCCCTGTGGGGGCAAATTAGGAACACACTGACAAAAACTCGCAAAAAATCTTCTTTCGCGAAAATCAAGATATCTCGGCTCTAATTTGTTCAAATTGAACGTACCTTAGCTCATTTTCAAGGTCTTGAAACAAGCTCCAAAATGAGCTAAACTACGTTGAAAAATATAGAGATGAGTTGAAATGGCGAGTAAAACAAAAGTAGTGGGGGCAAATTAGGCACACTTACCTTAATAACTATCAAGTTTTTCAGTGATTCGAGCGCCCCACTTCATTCGTTTTGCTCAAGCTTTTCCAATGTATTATTATTGCAACTAGACAAAAAGAATTTTTAAAACATGCAAAACTTACAAACTTCTGATATTTGCATGTAAGAAAAAGAAACAATCTGTCAAAAAATACCATCAACACATTCTTCTCAGATTTGTTCGTTCCCAAAATAATGCATTTATTCAAAAAATTCCACAGTAGACCTCAGTTTCGTGATTTAAAGATGACTAGAGCGTAGATCGGAATGCTATATAGTCTTTTAGAAAAATTCAAGTCTTTATATTATGCAATGAAGATAAATAATGAACTCAAACTCTGCAGTTATGAGTTACCTCATCAGCACTTTTAATATTTGAGTCTTATGTCGAAAATTTTGAATCATTCCAACTGTTCGACCTTAGAAAATACAGGTATAAAAACAACAGATGATTTGGTAATTATCGTCTCCATAGAAGTAGATTTCGATACACGGAACTACTACAAAAATGCGAAAAACAGCCCGTTCGAAAAGTCGAATACTGCTTTTTGATCAGATATGGGGTAAACAAAGTTAAAGAATTGTGCAAAAAAGCCACATTATCGCACAAACGTTAGTAAAATTTACCTAGCTGATCGTGGAAAGCATTTTTCCGTGACATCATTGCTAGATATTATGTGTTCATAAGATTATTCAAAGTGATGATGAACCTGATCGTTATCTGGTTTCAATTTTTGAGAGGACAAGATATATTTTCCTCATGAAAGTCGAAAAGATGATAATTCATCTTTGTTGAAGCAGTATCAGTACGAAGCAAATCTGGAGTTTCGACTCATCTCACTTCTTTTAACTTGATCCTTTGAATAAAACTCATACCACGATACAAGGAAATCCCTTGATAGCAGGATACACTGATTTATATCAAATTGAAAATAGCAACATTCCTATACTTCGTCAAGACGTTGACCTACAAGCTAATAGTTGAATGAAATGTGTCAGTTGAAAAAAACACGCGATGTAATTTTTTTTCCTCTTTCATTTTGAACGGGTGGTGACGATGAATGAGTAATTACAAAATTATCCTTTTTGAACGGTTAGAATTGAAATATTTGAAATGGAAAGTCCTGAATTGAGATATTGGACATATGTTCAGCATGAACTCCCTCTAATAATTCACATATTATGAAGAAAATTTCCTTGTGATTTCAGGATGGACGAGGACGACTACGGCGAGGGCTTTATAGCCGAATCGCATCCTCTGAGGCCTACACATCTAAATGTTCCACTTGGAGGTATGGGCAATCGAGATTCGAGAGCACCGAGTATCAGCAGCAGTGTTACCGATATGGACGTGCCAATTTATACCAGGGAAACTACTATGCCTCTGGCGTACAAAAAAGTAAGTACCACTATTATATCGTTATGGATTTCTTATTACATTTTATTTTATTTTATTGAGGAAATATAAAGAATTTCAAAATTTGTTGTAAACATTATACTCACCGATTACATACAAATGAATGAATATTTGGAATCGAAATAATACAAAATTAAAAATTACAATGATCAACTGAAGTCCACCACCAGCTCTCAATCCCACGAATATTCTCATGATAAAGTACAAGAAAAAATTAATTCGAATCCTGGAAAAAGTGTGTAAAATACGACCTGACGGCGCTCGAATCTTATCGATTCCTCAAATCAAAATTGAACGTATCAATTCATTCTTCAAAGACGAAAAATGCCGAGCCCCAGATGTATTGATACAATCCAATGCAGCTATCGACTTCCGTAGGCAAATCATTCTGAGGTCATGAATGATCTCATAAAAGGGGAAAAAACAATACTCGGTGGCTATACTCCAATTATTGATAAATGATGAATGGAATGACGTCAATTCCCATGTGAACTTCGGAAGAATTAAAAAGAGATATTGTTATCGTACAGAAATATTATTCAGACGTCAATAATATTGTACAGTACATTCAGAATAATATATCAAAATACATCGAGCTTATTTGCCACTAAGCACGATTTTTTGGAATGCTCTCCCTAATGAAATATAGAGGCATTCCCGAATTATAAAGCAGCCTTGATTATACGCTGCATCCAGATCCGCTGCATTGCATGACGATCTCACCAAAAATGTGCAACGATTTTATCTTATTGACCGCATATATTTCGGAAGTACCTTGCATTCATAAATGTGACGTTAATTATGCGAATGTAAATAATTTTTCCATAGTTTTCATTATCATGTATATACTTTGTTTATCTGATTTTATCAAGGGCAATTTTGCCCGTGTATATTAATAAATGAAAAAAAAATTGTTGATTAAAGAAAATTGTCAAGTATTGCTAGGGAAAATTATGAAGTGGTCAAGTTTGTGGTACCAGAGCAGTTCTTCGCAATATTTTCTAAAAATCATTGAAGAATGTCAGTTGGAGTTGAGGGGTAAGCATACCAAAATACAATTTCTCTCCATGAATGAGAAATATGGGGAAAGTTTTGAAAATGTTCGATCCAATTTACATGAGCCGAAAAATAACTGCTTCGAAAAATAACATCTCAACAAACTTCATCAAAATATACATGTCATGGAATCGAATGTATTTTCGTCAATTGGTGGAAATGCTCTCATAGCAGTGAGTGATAAGCTTCGTTTCTAGCTCTTTGTACAATGCTACTAGTGACGTTATAGAAGTATTTGTGGAATTGAGGGCTGATGGTGGGCCATTTGTGGATTCCAAATGTCCATTGATTCGTAGCAGTAATTAGTGATTTTTCTGTCTACATCGAATTTTTAAATGCATTGTGCAATTTGGTCGTGATGACCTATCATATTTCCTGAATGAAATAAAATAAAAGAAAATTAAATGAAATGAAACAGAGGAACCAACGAAGCAGAGTTGACTTTATAATAAACATTAAAAGATATAAAAGCAATAATTTACGATGGAAAAATTGATCAACCACGATTCAACTAGCGCAATCATAAACAAGACGAGCCCCCGGCTTGAGCACAGAAACATCCAAAGATCAACTGCGAACTCATTTTCAATTCGATTCAACTGAAGATGACAAGTAAAATCATTTGCAAACGAATATTTTTCAGTGTTTCGCATACTGATTTCTAGTTCGATCCCACTCATAAGGTAATCTGTTGGACGAAATACATGAAAATGAAACAATTTAAAATCCTCCAAGTCCATATTGCATGACAAAAAAGTTCACCGTTTAGAGTATGAATGAAATATGGATTTGAGTAATTAACCTTCAAGTGTGTAAAATATATCCTGAGATATATTCAGCAACTCTCGGTTTCAATAAACATTTTCAATGATTTGGCGAGTCAGTTAGATTGAAATTGATGCAACAGTGTAAACGTGATAATTTATTCTCTAAGAAATTTTGGTCGTACAAAGTTTGATGGATTCGTGTATGAAGCGGCACTCTTGAATGAAAGAGTTCAATGTATTCTATGCGAAGATAATAACTAAAATGTTGAAAGTAATCACCACGCGCAGAAAAATGATAATTTCACTATGTACGGCATAATCCGGGATATTTACAGACTCGCATACCGTTCAAAAGTTTCAAAACGACCCAAATCACTCGTAGGTATCAGAACTGTTTCAAGAGAAATATCCTATTTCATGCTTCACAGTACGAATGAGAAGTTCACATAGGCGACAGTCGACTGCAAAATAAAAATGCACCTCGAAAGCTTCATTCTAACTCAATAAAAATAAAAAAAAAACGTGATTCTATGATCGATCAAAATCATTGAATATTCTAGGCTACGCACTACAGAATCTTTCAGACATTGACACCAATAGTCGATTGATTAAGATTGTCATTCCGTTCATCTCGAAAATTACTCGGGATCAATGTACAAAATAAAGTGCGCACAACCAAGATGATGAACATCGACCTTCAAGATAGATTATTCATTTTTTTTTTTTTTTTCTTTACAAAACTCAGCCTGTTACAAATTAATTTTCAATACACGTACACGAGATAGAGAAAATTGGGTCAAAATTAAAACAATTGCGAACTTCATCGTTGAGTTTCGATGAGCATAAGTACAACCAGCAGTTACTGAGGTTCTTATCAAGAAAAAAAACTCCATGAAGAATATATTTCTAACGAATACCTGAAACTTTTGACAGGAGTACATGCTTCGGAGGGGTGAGTTTTCTTTGAGGATACAGTCATTAAATGGCAACTGCTACGTTTAATATGATGTATAATAATTTTATGAAGTTTCGAAAATTCTGATTGGCACAGTCGTCATACATGTCTCTGTGGTGTTCCTATTACTTGTTTACCGGCCAACCCACTAATTGCGTCTATTCAGAGTTCTTGAATATAGCTCACGTTTTTTCACCAGGTAGATAAAAGTTCAGGAGTGACAAGATCAGTTAAAATGTCGAATTGAACTCACTTTGATCCCGTGACTCCTGAACTCTTGTGGTGAAAAAAAGTATGTTGCATCAAAATAACATTCTTGCTTCACGCTAAAAACAGTTTAGTTAAACTAGCAAATTTTTCTGCTCGACTAGCGATTTTCTGCTGCTGTTTCCAGACAGCGAAAATAATTTGCTGCCGTAACTAGACCTCAACCCACTGGGACCCAGCAAAACATGTCATTGTTATTGAATTTGATTTGGAGAATATGAGGCGAAGGATCTCTTATGAATGGCCACATGCAATTGTACCTCAACGGTGACATACCACCGTTGGAAAAAAATGAGTAAACTCACCGTCTAAATCCTAAATTAATTGTCGAGGGTGGGTGATTTGGGTGTAAACAATGACAAGAGGTTATATTCATTTTGGTTGCAAATTAGCCGCATCAACTCAACATAAAGCTCACCCAGCACGCAACTTGTGCTGTTTTACCCATTTCGAGTCGCTGCGACACCAAAATTTTATGCAGCGCAGATGGCGTAGCTGTTGTTGCAAAATAACTTGCTGGCTGAACTCAAAACCGTTTCTAGACTTGCAGAACGTCTTCTAGCGAAATCTGTTTGCTGATTTATCGAGGCAAACTGTGCCTGATTTGGCAGCAGAAATAGCAAGACCAGATAAAAAAATTTTTGTATTAGCGAAGATCCTTACAGCAAATTCTGTTTTGCTGTCGGAGCTCGATCTTTTTTTAGCGTGTTCGATGTAAGAAGTGCCTCGCAATTCAGCCGTTCCTCTCATCATATATTGAAATATAGCGAGGGTATGATTCCATTAATCCACCAAACGACATGAGACCGTATGGGGTAGTTTACCACACGAAGCTTAACATCTGCTTCGTGTCTTCATTACTAGATGTCAGCCTTATTTCATAGTTGTTTTACGAAAATTTCAATGTTCACCTTCTTTGACCTGATGTCAATCCACCCTAATTACAATAGTGTCTCAGACAGGTCTCTCTTAGTCTCACGGACGAGCCCAAGAGAGACACCAGGGCGGATCACACACTTAATATCACATATCATTTTCACAGTCTAAATAATTCAGTACGATGCAGAGACAAGGATGAAAACTATCATCAGCTCTGCATTTGAGACCAATAATGATATTGAAGTTGGGTTCTTGATATCTTCCCGATGGCTCTGTGGTTCTATAAGCGATGTATGTTCCCCAGACAATCAGAGTGACGGAAGCTCTGTCAAGAAATCTTGCTCCGATAAGCAGCGCCTCATCGCAATTCGGCCTTTCCTCCCATCATATATTGAAATAACATTCTGGTATAGGGGAGAGTGGGGTATGACGGTCACTTTTTTCCAACGCGCGTCACTGCGAGAATAAATATTTAGGGTAAGTTCAAAAAGCGTGCACATGAATCTGAGAACCTGTAGATTACATTTCGAGAGTCCAAAAATTTTTACGAAGACGAATAATACGAGTAATTAGAGATTTGCTGAAAGCGCTCGTCATGCCCCCGCGGGGCAAGATGGACCACCGGTGGCGCACAATGGCCATGGGAGATCGACCGAATTTGGCAGCCAGCGTGGAAATTGTTTCGTTTGGAAAAATTCTATTACTCATTTGATTCTCGTGAGATGTTCAGCGGGGAATGGGGGTGATCGAAAATCCGTTTTGGAAACAATTAAGAAATATTTTTTGAAAAGTTCCAGTCATTATAATTATCTATTTTTTTGGAAACAGATGATGCCAAGAATCAACTTGACCCTCAGTTTTCACGAAAATAAAGTGCAGTAAAACGCTTGAGAGAGTAAATGTCCAAATATTCAATATCATTGCTCTAAAGTAAGGGGAATTGAGTGAAAAATGATAATTTTGCCGAGCTTGCTTGCGAAGGTAGACCACTTTCAGTTTTAAAATCCCACTTTGTGTGATCAAGTTAATTATTCTAGATATTCTAAAGTTTCTTTGTGCATCCTATTTCTCGAAAATCTTGATCTCGAAAGGGAAAAATTTCCTCGCAAGAGTAATTCTTGTTGGACGAACCCATGCAAGCGGATCTTGCCATGTTACATCCGGGGAAGGTTAGGTCTGAACGCTCTTTTTCATGTGGCTAAGGGAAAGAGCTCAAATTTCGGTCCAAATCAATGCCAAAGTCCAATAAGACTTCTTAATGCATTTTTTCACCCACTAAATATGGGCATATAATTGACATTTTTAGAGGTCTCGATTTGACGTGAATTTTTGCAGCTATGTAATGAAAAATCGGAGTTTTCTCGTAGTGGTCGATTGAAGGGAGTTAAAAACTATTTAAAAGAATTTTTTGGTATTTTTTTATCTATTTTAGGACGGAATAATCGAGGTGGCCATTCAATCCACTGTGTCCGCCAACGTCGTATTTCACTCTCTCCTACTGTGCACGAAAGTTTATCTTTGCGCAAAGTTTATTAACTTTCACTCGCACTTTATCAATCAAAAAGTATAGTTCGATATGAGGGAGTGGAAGCTATTTTTCACCCTTATATCAAAATGAACTATTTGGTTGCAATGAATCATCTAAAAAAAATGCTCAGATAAAAATAATTGGTAACATAAAACGCAAACCAAATCGAGCCACATAACCGCCGTGCTTGGGCAACGATCACAGTCTGACAAATTTCAAATTGCGATCTTTGATGCTCCACTTCTAAGCCCGAATTTATATTAACCGTTGGTCGTGGTCATGGTTGTGGTTATGACCATGACTTTGCTGGGTACACAATTTACAAGTTAGGCCCGGGAGTAAGGTTTTAGTAAAAATGTGTGAGCTAATAGATAACAAATGACTACAATCGCCCTTTTATTGCGATACCACTGGTCCAATGCACGAATTATAAACGAGAACCGTTCAAGCCCTTTAGTTGAATTATATCAACATACAAAATCATCAACATTTTTCACGCGTCTTGTATGCCCTTGTTTTTGTTATCTTTCCTGGAATTTCTTTTTCTTTCCATTGATTACGGATTGAGCTACACTGTTGTTTCAACCAAAATGTACTACTTGTGAAAGTCGACATGCCTACATCACACGCACTGCAAAACCACTCAATTGACCTTGTTTTTTTCCGACAGAAATTAAAATTGAGTGAATATTTTCTTTCTTACTACTAGTGATGCGTCATAAAATTAGTTACCAAGATCACATGCGACGGTCACTAAAGAATTACGTTTATATTTACTTTTAGAAAACTGTTGTCATTAGAAATAGCATTAAATATTTTTTATATATATTCTTATGTATTTACTATAAAACACCAGACGGGTTCCTACCCCGAGGTGAAATAAAGAACTATCTATCTATCTTAGTTCATAACCTTGCCAATATTGGTAAGGGCACGAGACTCCTCATACATTTTGTGCATATATTGAGTCGTTTTGATCAATGGTATTTCAATATACTAGCAACTGTAGTGATATTTGGAACATTAGCCCGGAAATTTCGACTCAAAACTCACTCTCCGATGTAACTTGTGTGAATCCATAGTGTGAATCGCGTTTACCAAGCAAAGTCGTAGTCATGACCAAACAAAACCAAACCCACGACCAACGACTATAAATTCGGGCCTCGTAGTCCGGTCTCCGGCCGACCTTTTGTTGGTCTGTTGGCCTCCAGCGAGGTGACAATTTGGCTGGATAAGAGCCAAAATTACAAGAAATTACCGCCAAAGGTGGACACTCTACGTGTGGTACAAGCTGAGATATGGATTTTTTAAATAACTAATTTGTAAGCGTTATATGTCCGTTATCCTCCAGTGGCCACCCTATGCTCATTTGGAAGTTCACGAAACGTATATTGAGATGAAAAGAAGGTGGACAGTCCTAGTGTGGTCGGAATTGGGGTATTGAGGGCCTAAAGGTCAAATTTTCGGGTCAAAATGGCGAAAATGACGATTTTTCGCGTATAACTCAGAAACGATGCACCTAATCGAAATTTTACATGAGTACTTTTTTGTTCATCTTGTTAAGATCTTGAAATTTGTATTAGGGTAATTCTTCTCAGAAATGCGTCATTTCTGAGATAATGGCGTTGCGAGTTGTGAAAAGTAGACGCTCAGACCTCCTGATACGTACAACTCAAGAACGACGCACTTGGTCAAAATCTTACATCAGTACTTTTTTGTTTGTCATGTCAAGATCTTGAAATTTGTATTCGGGTAATTTTTCTCAGAAATGCGTCATTCTTGAGATAATGGCGTTGCGAGTTGTCAGGATTAGACGTTGGGATCTCCGGATACGTACAACTCAAGAACGACGCACTTGACCAAAATTCAATATCAGTACTCATTTATTATTCATGTATTTTGATATCTTAAAATCTGTATACCAATCTTTTTCCTCAAAATCGGATAATTTTCGAGGTATGAACATTATCAGTTGGGGCTAGCAGGCGCCTCGAATGTCCTTTGCATCGTGGATATAGAAGCATGGAATCAATGTGGCTGGACCGACAACGGAGAGAGCTTGGATATTGTGTGGTTTGATGGTAATACGTCTCCAGAAAAAGTAATAGATGTCCTTCATGACGACGATGATCGCAATGAAGATGAGGTCAGTGGTGATTCTGATGGTGATTTGAGTGACTTCGATATGTATACTACAGATGAAAGTGACGAGGAACGATGGTAATTTTGTACGATGGAAATGTTTCACTGTTTCAGTTATGTACGGTACAAATTTGACATATGAATGAATATAAGTACGCTCTCAATAGGGACTCATTTTATTTCGAAAAATCAGAGATTTTGAGACTGAAATCTTATAACGTTAACGAAAAAGAACGAACATAGAATAACGTTTTATCGCATCAATCTCCATATGTACACAAGAAATCGTCTGGTACGATTAATACCCGCAACTAATAATGTTCATACCTCAAAAATTATCCGATTTTGAGGAAAAAGATTCGTATACAGATTTAAAGATCTCAAAATACATGAATAGTGAATGAGTCCTGATATTGAATTTTGGTCAAGTGCGTCGTTCTTGAGTTGTACGTATCCGGAGATCCCAACGTCTAATCCTGACAACTCGCAACGCCATTATCTCAAGAATGACGCATTTCTGAGAAAAATTACCCTAATACAAATTTCAAGATCTTAACAAGATAAACAAAAAAGTACTGATGTAAAATTTTGATTGAGTGCATCGTTTCTGAGTTATACGCAAAAAATCGTCATTTTCGCCATTTTGACCCGAAAATTTGACCTTTAGGCCCTCAATACCCCAATTCCGACCACACTAGGACTGTCCACCTTCTTTCCATCTCAATATACGTTTCGTGAGCTTCCAAATGAGCATAGGGTGGCCACTGGAGGATAACGGACATATAACGCTTACAAATTAATTATTTAAAAAATCCATATCTCAGCTTGTACCACACGTAGAGTGTCCACCTTTGGCGGTAATTTCTTGTAATTTTGGCTCTTATCCAGCCAAACTATCACCTCGCTGGAGGCCAACAGACCAACAAAAGGTCGGCCGGAGACCGGACAAGGAATTGAGATCCATACCTTCTCGTTATACTTTGGAAAAGTGAATTCATGATTCACATGTCAGAATTCTCTGAGATATCCTAAAAATTCGGAGAGCATCCATTGAAACGCCAAACGGTATTTTGCAAATGAGAAATGACAGTGTTTATTAAAAATTTTGTTTGCAACAAATTTCTCAAATATCCTTATCCCTTATATACCGTGGTTCATAGCTCGTCGACAATTTTTTTTTGTTTTTTTACATTTAGCCGATCACCGAAATAATCACATCAACAGAACGCATAAAATATGTATAACCTATGGATCGCAATAAAACTAACAGGGGTTTGAAAAAGAGAAAGATCAATGAATCGACGCGGGGCTTCTCTTAGCTATCAGTACAATCAAGACGTTCTCTAAACTCGATGTATAATACGCTGTGCTCAGAGGTCAAAGTCGCGCGCTGAGTTCAAAGGGGCCCGCCATCAGAGCTTTCCGCAAGCTTCGTATTGGTCGACTCGGAGGCTCGTCTCTGACGCGTCTGTCAGGTCGCCTGTATTGTAGGCGCACTTTTCATTATCAATACGGAGGATTACGACGTCCGTCCGTGTGAAAAGTAATTTGAGAAAAAACGATTTCTATTTGGTTTTTTTAGGTGCACAATTCTGCTTTGGTCACGTATCTTGTTTTCGATTGGAAATAGTAAATAGTGGAGAGTTTGTTCATCAAAACTTTTTCATCGTGTAGATTATTTTGCGAGTGTGTCAACTATTGGTGATGAATATTGCGTGATATTTTTCCTTTGTCCGAAATGAAATCCTATAGATTTTATCAATGGGATATGAAATAAATCAAGGGTAAGGCTTCTTTTGGTCAACTAAAATTTTTAAATGCTATGTGTATGAGTGATCAACTAATGATGAAATATAATTGATTCGTAAAAAACGTAAGAAATAGTGCTCAGATAATTTTTGTAATATCGTATGAACATTTCTTCAATTCTGTGTATTTGAAAAATCCAAATCCATTACCTCATCACTAAGAGCGTGAATGAAGAAATCAAAAGATCATGAAAGCTTTCGGCTCGTATCTTGCATCAGGAGGGGCAGCGCATCGCATCAAACGGCTTTACTCCCATTTGAAATATCATGATGCAATCTTTTACCCACTTTTGTATGCAGCTCAATGCCAAAAAAATCTTGAATTTCAAAGGGTGAAAACATATCAGAATGTTCGTAAACATCCTTTGTTTCATTCGTCAATTCAATATCATATATTTTACCACATTTACGTCTAACTATACAAACGATTGCTCTCCTATCGCCGCTCTTTTCTCAATATAATAATTCTTTGATGAATCGTTCTGTCCACGGGTCACCGCGAGCATACTCATAAAAAAAAAAAAAAAAAAATGGAACAAAAAGTACACAATCTACATTAAGAGTTTTTTTATCACAATTTCTGAACAATGTATACAGATTGACGAGCTTGAAGACACGTTAAACATATCGTGTGTCCAATGATCGCAAATTGAAAAAAAAAGAAGGTATAGTTGTATCAATCTCTTGGATAGAGAGAAGATCAGAGATATAGATGATGCGGGATCAATCGACATAATTGATGGTCACGAGGCATTTCTGCTTACGTGATCTTCATCACGTGTTTGCGTCGAACGAGCCTCTCTTTTGCGTTCGTACCCGTTTTGCACACGATATAAGTGTCTACATATGAGTAAATGCGGGCATCTCGCAAAATTATCAGAGTTTATTGGCACGCAAATGAGCAAAATAACACAAAAAAATATCATCTAAAAGTCAAAACGGTTGGGGATAGAATTTTTCACTTCCTGAGGTATATTGACCTTTAAAAAATGAACGGTTGGTCAATTTTGTTAATAGCTATTATATTTCGTCAGCCAATTACTCAGAATGGTTTGATTCAGTAGGTAGTGAAACATTTACTAAAGTTGCAAGTAGGGTGAAACTGACAGAAAGATTTCACAAGTACGCCAACCCTCCTTTTTCTTCGTCTTCTAGTTCATTCCCAACTAAAAATTCGATAAATTTTGAGTAATTTTCCATGAGTCCGAATCGTAATTAAATTGCATCATGATTTCAGCCTAAATTCATCAACAAGCGGAACACTACGAATAAATCACATTCATGTACTCCAGTGAGAATGATTGAGAATGTAACTTCAAAGAGGGAATGTTTGATGAGGGAGGAAGAAAAAAAGGTTGACTTTACTTTTCAATGACCGTTGCAATGCGTTCGACGAGATTTTGTGAATTTTGGCCTACGGCCAACGACGCGATAACCGCGAGACGCGACGTTTGAATGAGCAAAAATAGAAAAGTGCGGTACGCGCGTGGCTCGTTTTGTTGCTGAAACTATAATAATACCCATATTGGTTTACAAAAAAAAAGTTTCAGACGATATTGCATGAAATTTGGATCAATTTTTATAATTTTCCTGTTAATATTTTGAGCCAGTATTGTCTAATATTTGACATTTTTTTCCGTACTTTCAAGTCAGAAATAACTTATACATGAATTAAAAGTGTTGTCTCGATATAGCTGCAAAATAATGATGGTTCAGACGAGACGCTTGCCATTTAAAAAAAAAAAATAGTATCCTCACTAGCGATAATTACTTATTCATTACAAAATTGTAAGGTTAATCGGCGATGACAGGTCTTGTCAAGTACAGTCATTGAGATTTAAAATTGACGATTATACCACAGAATGAGTCAACAAAATTTTTCTATAGCCTGATCGCAATAATCGATCATCTTCCTCCTTATGAAAAAAAAAAAATGAAAAAAAAAAAAATAAATAAATAAAAAAAAATGACCAGTCATCGTCCATCAAAGTTCAAAAAAGATATACATACCAAGAATGAGACAATTCGGAACGTACATTGCGCAAGCTTCATTTTCGATTCTACAAAACAGCCGGCACAAGTTCGAACAATATACATATAGCTCATTCGTGGCGTCTGATGTCGCTTTTAATTCAAAAGAAGAAGAACTATATATGTACATAATCTTAGTTCCGTGGGGGCTCGTCCGAATGACGCGATCGCAACTAAAACCCCCACGTCATCGCTCGATTTCTCGCGCCTACATATATACATCGCGCTTAATTTGCACTGATGACCGCTAATGCCGGTATAATACCGGGGACTTTATCGATTATGAATAGTTGTTGTACTCGGGGGGTGGGAATATATATATACGATTGTAAATGTGACGTATAGAGTCCCTCCGGGGGCACGGCTTTTCTTTTTATCAGACATATCGTATAGGTCTCGTAAGGTCGAAAAGTAGGCTTCTCTCTTCATCTGCGCAGTGAGGTTGACCTGGTGCGGAATGCTGTATTGGATTCTGAAAGCCGAGGGTGATGATAGTCGGTTAAAAAGTTGCGAAATGAATCTTCCACCATGTAAGAAATTATCAGAACAGATTGAGCCATGAAAATTTGTCGGCTGGCAAGAAAATAATGGATGTAAAGTGTCTAGAATCGGGTGCAAAATACACATTGGCTGTCTTCCAAAAGTCACTCACAATAATGATTTTTAAAAAGTTGAATCGAATTTTATCTCACTCCTGCGCAACTTGAATGCGTGAAACCAGTGTTTTAATAGTATTTTCATGACGAAATGACGATCACTCGTAGGCTCACTCTGCTACACCATATCTGAACGCAAAAAGAGTTATTTTTGTCGATTCCTCCCTCAGGGTTTCTTTTTCTTGAAATCTCTTGATCATTTATTAATCGTTAAAATTCCAGTGGCTGATTAGATTATGATGAATCCTTCAGAAAATCAGAAATTTGTAAGATTTCATAGCTTATAAGTCCGTAAGGAACATGGATTATTGTAATAACTCTAAATGATCTACATTATAATCAACAGCAAATCCACACTCGCCCCTCAACGCCGTACTACGAGAGTTTTCGGTGAATTCTGTACCATAAAGGACTGGCACAAGATTTATCGGAATTCCCCGTGTGGCACAGCTTGCCACTATGCGAAACTAAACAGCCAAAAATCTACATCAAATAAACTAGATCTAGTTATGCACAAATTCAAATCTAAATGCATTTCGAATCCACATTCATAACCGTTCAGAACTTCAGACGTTCGAAGAAATTTGAATCCGCGCATGCGTACCGGACAATAGCCCGGCCGGGTATTCGCGCCAAAATCCACCCTTTTATTCATACCGGCACACAAACCGTCATCATCCCTTTCAGCTTTCAACCGCCCCTTCTTCTAGTTTGTTTCTCCTATTTTACTCACGTGATGAGCGTCATGCACCCTCGTCCCTTGTTCAGTGGCGCATGCGGAGATACCAAGAAATGTTGGAATGTTCGTTGCACAGTGGCGCCACAATCGGGGGGTTTCAACTCCTGCGGACAACATCAGGGGGTGTAGATCGAAACCTCGCGTTGCTAAAGTAGGCAAACTCAGTAGAGTAGCTCAGATACTACCCCCCAGTGAAAAACGTGCTTCCATGCAGAACACACGGGCGTGTTAAATCCGCGCTGATATAATAATACGTATAACAGTGAGTTAAACCCGCGCTATTTTATAACCTCCAAATTTTATCAAGGCCATACCCTTTAATCCTTAATTATACCCCTATTATACAATCATCGTGTACGATTGTTTGTGAAAGGTGGATGTTTGTTAAGTGAATAGAAATTGAGAACGAGTTGGGTGAGACGCAAACACTGTGCGTATAGATATATAGATAGATAGATAGGGAAACGTTATTATTCTTGGTGTTAGAAAGTTACTTTTCTTCTATCGGACGATATGCGGTCTTGAGGCGAAGGTGACTCAAGGATGTGGGCGGGATACAGTGACTACTGATATTATTATACTGATGATTGCACAGGTGTAAGTACAGAGGGGTGGTGTTTCCTTGGCGATCATACTTTCACGTTCGTGATGGATATTCTATATTTTGAGAGCCGGATAATTTAGGTCAGATGCGAGCTTGACGAAAGCTCATGACGAAGATATGAGTTGCATGTTTGCGCCAAAATTAAAAAAATTAAGTAAAAGGGGGGATTATTGATGTAAAAGTGTGTGGTGAGGAAGAAAATACAATTTCTTCAAATTTGAATACAATTTTGGCGCAAAAGAATGAAATTTCTCCAGTTTAATTGAATGATGAAACAATAGAAATGTTGATTCTACAAGCTCACACGCGCATATTGAAGAAGATTATGTGATAAATAATCGGCAGTATGACTGATGAACTTCTCACAATTATAAATTATGATAATTCAGATGAAAGATCATGAGCTACTGAAGCTGATGGATCAATATTTTGAAAAGAATGATCCATGAAATATAACTGAAGTAGTATTTCATGATTGATATGACATATTCAATATTCAATCAGTCCAGTCCTCATTTCCGTTCGTGTTTTTCTATTGATCGTTACCAATTGTTGTAAGTTTATCTGTATCGAATTAAACATAGAAATCAGATAATTAAGCTGATGAAGAGATGTATAGCAAGAAGCTATAGCGAGAAATTTGTTCATACGGTCAAAGTGAACTCATGCAAACGTATCTATTCTTCGCCACATGTTTCTTATCCAAATACGTCCTTACGAGCCTTTCTCTCTTTTATTCCGCATCGTCTAAGATCAATTCTTCGACACTTCTTGTAACGATTCGACTGATAATATAACTTTCTATCCATGTCGTCAATGTCCAAAGATATTCCAAAGAAAATTGAAATGGTTTAAATTTTGAAGTGGACTCCCAAGAAACCTTTGGTCGTGAATGTTCAATGGTTCATACATCAAACTAAAATCATCCACCAGGTATCTTTTTAACGAGAGGAAAATATGATGCAATTTATTGCATCAGCTCTACTGTGGCACAATTTTGACCGAAATTCTAATTGGCAATCAAAGTGCACCAAGCTCATTTTCGCGAATCCAGATTCATCAAGTTGCCTGATTAGAAATTTCCGTAGGTTTCAGAAAATTAATCAAAGAGCACTCTCCTGTAATCAAACTTTGTTCACTTTAATACCACTCTGCGGAGCAATGTTTTAAAAGTTGAGGATAGGTCAAAGGATCGCTAGAATAGATAAAGAGTTGAAGATGGGAAAAGTTTAAAAAAATCGTCTCTTTGGCAACCTACAATTTATTTTTATCTTGCAGAAACCAGGGCACGAGTGAAATCGAAAATCAAGGAAATAATTGACGTTGAGGGAAAGAAATTCCTTCGCAAAAATCCAATAACGGATCGATCGATCGATTTGAACCGGTAAAATGTAGGAATTTCCTTATTCGATGCCCAAATCAGGTGCAGATATGTCTGACCTTAATGTGACCTTTTTATTCCGCTCACGCCCAGAGGCGTGCGTTTGTGTGCACATGTCGATGCGAAAGTCAATGAACGGCTAAGAACAAAAGATCGATTAGGTTGATTGTAATGAAGGAGTATACTTTAAAGCAATGCAATTCAATGAATGATCTCTTATTCATTGAAAATTTTAGTGACTCTGATGAGGATTGAAGGCAGTGCAGTTATTTGTAAAATGCACATAATCAAAACAACGTGATTACTTCACATAGAAACCTACAGATTTTGAATGGAATACAATTCTACTCAGTTTATAATACAAATTCTACTCAGATCTTAATCGTGCTCAGAGATATGATGAAAAATCCAGGGTAGATTATCAGTTTTATGAGAAAATTTCACGGTCGAGATGTTTCTGAACCATTTTACAAGTAAACAAAAGAATTGTCAGTGTAAATTGGAAGGTGAAAAAAAAAGGAAAAGATGTCGCTAAATTATCTTGGAAGCGAGCGAAATTCGGAGCAAAACATTTGAAACAAAGTCACGAGTATTCGAATAATTTTTACGTAAATTCAACTCTTGAAAGTGATTGAGTGAGTCTCCCTGTTTCCTGTGTGTACTCTACATTAACAATGTGAACTCTTAAAATCTTCGATCCATTAAGCATTTTTAACAATGCTAAACTTATGTTTGAATGGACTGAAGAAATGACTTGACAAGTATACACTGAGTATATTCATGACGCAAGGAATTCCAAGTAGTCTGAGACCAATGCAAGCTGGTGAACAGAATTTCAGAACTTACGAATTGGGTAGAAACGCACGGGAACTTTTGATACTTGAATTTTTTGTAAATGATTTTTAAAAACTTTTATAAAAATAACTAAAAACTGTACTTACACTAGAAATGGAATCAAATACTTAAATTCTGTAAAAAATGGAAGTAAAGGGGGGTCAAAATGGGTTTTTTGGATTGATTCTCATGATAAACTAAGTGCTACTTGAGGTTGTCTGTTCTGCAATTGTAATGGAATACCTAAAAAAAGCCCTTTAACAAAATATTGTAAATAATCCAAATGTTTCGAATACAGCTGAAATCGAACGTTATCACTTAAATTTATTCAAAGAGTTCATAAAAGACGAATATTTTAAATCACCCAATGACCAACGTCAACTCTGTGTGTATTCTGAATAAATCAGTTTGGGAACATTGAAGACAGTTGATTGATTACTTGATGAGTCGCACGTATGCTCGGTAAAGTTTCGCAAGAGTAGAGTCACTAATCCATCATTGATTGTGCTTTTTCTCGATTTGGACATCATCACTTAATCTCAATAATTAGGGTATGATTTTTCTTTGGAAAAGATCACACATCTCACCCAACTCGGCCTGGATATTACGGGATTTATCTGAGGCGCGTGACGCTCAACTTTGCGACTACTTGCATCATTTCTTTCGTTCATGTGTGTGTATAAAAAACTATTTTTGTGTAACATATTCTACTAACATATACTTTTTTCCTTCATTTCGTGCAGCAAATAATGGATTCAGAAAAGGTAATCAATCTATCCAAATACTACGATACCTATTTAAGTTTCTGTTGAAAGTAGATTATATTCGCACGGTTGATGTGCGAGCGCGAGATCTTGTGGAAGTTAAATGAAGGAACTTTTCATGTAAAAATGTTGTATTTTGTGATATACAAAATATCGAGAATCCTTAATTGTAAAAGGGTCAAACTTGCCACATTTTGACTGATACATCACTATCGCTCATTAGTTTGTATACTCCTAAAAATGAAAAGTCTAAAATTAGGAAATTTGGATCCTGCAGCCCTGTTGAACTAACTAACTTTAATCTATCTCATTCTGTATAGCTTTTCCACGTAGTTTAAGGACTTTTGGGATTCTTTCGTACAGCGCAACAGATTTCTACTCAACAAAGTTGAAGTTTTGAGAAAATTCATGATAATTGGGTCAAAATTGAATCCTCTGTGAATTAGATATGAGTGGATGGATCGAAACGATTCAAAAGCACATAAAAGTAGGCAATCAAGAGCTTCAGGATTCATTTTTGAGATTCATTCTGGGTTGCGTCTGGTTCGAACTGTGAAACTTATGAAAACTTGTTTGTGGGAGAAACGAAGAATAATGCCTATACCGATTAAAATATGAGACTCTTCATGACTTCTCAATGTCTGCTCGATTTTTAAAAAGAAATCCAGAGCCAGAAAAACCGCCATTCCTCGGACCATGAACGACCTTTGTAATCTCTTGACTTCTACTTTTAGATGTTTTTTAGATAATTTCGATCCATCAACCTGTGTCCGAGTTAAAGATGTCTAATTTTTGACTCGCGGTTTATGCATTTTTTCGAGGATTCGAGTTGTGAACTTGTTGTTCCACAGGAAAAAAACCCACTAAGAATCCTTAAAAATTTTGGGGAAAGCTCCCAGATTGAAGATAATTTGGACGAACGAGGCTGGTATAATCGAATTTTCTAACTTGGACTTCTCATTTTTAGGTGTATAAAAACTTCTGTTCGGTAAAGTATTTAGATCAAAATCTGATAGATCTGATCGACTTTGCGCTCAAATGTCACCTAGCTCTCATCTCTGGTATGATTCCGAGAATGCAGTTGATTTTGAATTCGAAAAGAATAACTTGTCAAGCTCACATGAAACCATGAATAGCTCAGTCTTCCACCGGAAATTAGTATCCAAAAATTGTTTATTCAACTCGCAAAGAAAAGATCCACTTTTATTCAGATCGTCAGTTCAATGGAAAATGCACGTAAAAATAATCATCATTATTCAAGGAATTACTGTCGCGATAATATTATCGCCATCAACTATTTATTCTATTTTAAAACAAAAATATTTTGACAATTTGAAAGTTGATAAAATTGTCAGTAAATTGTCTAAGGTTTTGGGACATCTATGATCTAACAGTATTTGTGTGTTACTAACAATTGCGCAGTCGAGAGATGGAAATCAGGAGCAACCATCACCAACAGCTTTGGCTCCAGCTGACAAGGTATGTATACATCGAAGTACTACTCAAGTCAATCGTTTAGCGCACAGATTGAAATAATGACTTGATGGTGCTTGAACCCATCATACCGAATGTCACGTATGTTAGAGAGATTAATCAAGTAGTTAACCATTGTGGAATTTCTGTTCAGAACAGGTTTGGAATATTTTGATCCCTTACTTTGCTGAGCATTCGAATCTTTCTCCTCTCAATAACTTGATCCAACTTTTCTTGATCTTTCTCCGCTATCCAATTCTTCATTTTTTCTAGTCATCACATTCATGAAAGAATAACCCATATGATCGACAATACTAACAATTTTCCCGTTTTTCATTTCAAGCGTCCACACACAGATGCGGTGAGTAAACTTCATTTATACTATTTATATCAGCCGATTACCCAGTAGTCGAAAAAATATTCATAACCATGAAATTGACTGGTGAATTATTACAAATTTTGACCCGTAATATACCACCATCCTTTTCTAATCGACTGGATGCTAATCAATATTTTAAAGGGAGCACGGGGTATTTATATTAGATAATAACAATTCCTGCGTATCATTTCTACGTAAAAAGTAATGATATCTCGAACCCTGTCAGTTTATCTCACTCTAAAAATTATACATTTATGTCAATGAGCTTTTTGGAGGAACTTTGATGGACTTTGAGTGATATTCCATACAATTATGCGTTTCTAATATAGTCTATGAGTGATTGGAAAAAGATCTTGGTTCGATTCATTCGAGAATTTTAGTGGAGAATCTTTTATTAGAATGTATGTCCTATTACTTACTATTACACATGAAAAATGTAGCTTTCAAAGTGGATGATTGAAACTTTTTTTTTTTTTATTAGATGATTTACTCTCAGATTTCAAGCGATAAATTGAATAATCTCTTGGAGGCTCTGTACGTTTGAATTTTGGTTCTACAAAAAGTCAGATAAGCATCAGTGTCGTTTCTACATCCAAAAATTTATCAAAAAAAAATTTTTGAAATAAAGACGTCCATCAAATAAACCAATATCAATAACATCAAAAAATTTTCCACTATCGCATCATACGTCATCGTCAAGACACCGTTTACGAACCATTCTTGAGTTTCACTAATCAATGATAATTGACTCAGTTAGAATCAATGTATAGTGTCGATACGAACGAGCGTGAAATATTTCGAAAATTGTCAAGTTTGACAGAGCTGCTAATAGCCGTGATTGCGAAATGAAAACAATCGCGCTCTAAGAGCTATTCGCATTGTTACAAATCTGAAAGATACACATTGTTCACTATTTACTATTGTTTTAATTTATATCGAGGTAGCTAGCACTTTACTGATGTACATTTGTTGAGCTTCTGAAGCTCTCTTGATGATCAGTGTACATCAGTTGAGAATAATTTTATGCCAAGCTCAAATTGAGTCAGATTTTTAATCAAAAATATGACCCTTGTTCGAATTGCCAATAAAATTAATGCCTGTTAGAAATTGACTTCAATGTAACGTTAATGGTCATGAAATGACCAATTTTTAGCTTACTGTCCGTTATAAGGTTAGAAATATCTTTCATTGAACTGAATTTCTACCAGGGATTTGGGGACAAGTTCTCAGTAAGTCCACTTGTGACAATTTTTAGCCAAAAAATTTATTTATAGGCGATTCCCATTCTAAGGAAATCCTCACTTGTAATTAGAATCGTGTGGTATCATGGGATGAACGGACTTCATTATAGCCAATTTTTAGATGCCAAAAAAAGTATAATATGCATCGAAATTTTGTCATCTCAGTCTTGATTATTCACGTTACTATTGAAAAGACACGAGACCACGACCGTACTGGAGTCACATACGAATTTTCAAAGCTTCATTGATTGGAGCTTTTGAGTAAAACTCACCTGATCATTTATCTCTGGCATAGAGAATTAAATGCTCGTCAAATCTTCAATCTCTTGTCCAAAAAGATTGATATTGCATTATATGCGTATCACAATTTGTTGAATTATTTTCGATAGGATTGTTGAGTACAGTATAGAAATAGTTTCACTTATCAAATCAAGAAAAACGCTTCAAGCAAGACGAAATTTCGATAAAAAACAATGCGTAGTTCTGGAGAATTTTGAAACTATCTATGTGAGAAACAGATTAGTTCCGGACATATCTTATCTTGGTCTAGCTTCATTCGTTCAAGAAAAAATTGTATCCCCCAAACTACTGACACTCATCTCCGGAATTGTACAGGCGTCTCAAAGCTGAAACTTTTGATTATATCCACCTGGTTATTTTTCCACGTCGTTGAGGAAATAGCTCAATAGGTTTCCTCGGGCACATCAGATGACGAATTTTTCTGAGTAATCTCAAGTATTTGAAAAATGAATCATTGTCAGCCTCCTGGTTGGATACCAATCTCCGGCAAATAGCGTCTATGCTTGTGTAAATATTAAAGAACAATATTTAGAAAGCATTCGTTTGTCCATCAACGGATAGATAAGTATTGATCAGTTGTCACATGAACATTGTGTTAAACCTTACTGATTCTCACATTGACCAAGCATCTTTAACTAGAGAAATAATTACTCCCATGAAGAAGAAAGTGTAATACTTGGGTACATAGACACAACACAAATTTACTTCGCCCGAGATGCTCATAAAAATTGAACGTAAAACAATAATTACCAAGTTTTCATAATTTTCCCCAAATGAACAATTAGGCGGTGAATATTATCTCGTTATCAAATTATGAATCTCTTCACAATCAAGACAAATAGAACGTTGACGATGAAAGAATTTTATCAAAATGAGAAATCCAATTGTTTGTTTGATGATTCGAAATGATTATTCTTTCGACTCCGAGAAAAAGATCTTACGTAAAGATAACGAAGCACCATCGGCTAACTGAATGATGTAAAATAATTGTGTTGTCGGTTGGAATGATTTATAATTGAATGACTGAAATTACCTCAAGAATGTAACATTTTACTTCCGCCCAGTTTATTCTCTGAGAAATATTTACCATCTCAATATTCTTACTTCGATTTGAGGAAAATGTTGTCGTGTATTTCATTTGCCATGTTTTTCGTCAAAAATATTGAGTTCAGAAGAAGGAGAATTTTGAAGGATGAAACATTCGAATCGATTGACCCTTTCACTTGTATCATAAAGGAGATGTTTGATTCTAAGATTTGAGATAGATACCTTTATTCTGCTTATGGGCAAAAACAGAAGTATTTCAATTAATTTACACACAATCTTACAGAAAATCTCTCAGAAATGAATGATGTGATGACATTAGATGAACGTAAGTGGGATAAAAATCTAAAAAGAAAATGAGATAAGTTTCTGTAAACTCCAAAAACACATGACCACAAGAATGGAGCTCCTGAATGCTAGTGTCTTAGAAACAAAAATACAAAATAAAAATTTCAATTTTCATCATATTAGAACTAGTCATTAATCACTTCCGTGTTTAAACGTTTTTTTGACACTCAAATGAGAGAAAATTACGTCTCGAATGAGCGGGGTGAATGCGTACGGTAATGGAGTGAAATGTTCATCCTCCATTTATTAGAGTAAAGTATGTCTAATATATTAATTCTGATCGGTTAAGAACTCACAAGAATCTCAAAATCAACATCAGGAACCTCCACCATCGAACAAGAAAATCAAAATTCCTAAAAGCTCTGATAAATTTCTCATTCAACCATAGAAATTTTATCACCCAGTCAATACTTTGAAAATAATCATTACTACCAATCATACACACTTGCCTCACGTTTTCACCAAAGTTTTTAACGCCAATAAAATTTCATCAATGAAAACTCTCTCAAAAATTCCCATTCAGCACTCAAACATATAAACCTTCGCATCTCTTAAAAACCACGTGTCACAATCCGATCGTCGCTCAAGATATAAGGCATCAAACAATTTAAACTCGTGGACATCAACTAATTGCATGCCCGTATATAACATAATATATATGATGGGACAGAGTCTGCGCAAGTTCAATAATCGTAATTGTTAAATTGCCTCAGCTTTAACGGTCACGCACTCTATGCACTGTCATCATTAAAACATGTCTGCATCCGGTACTATACATATAGCCTCAAACTATAAAACTTTCAAGATGCGATTGGTTCTTTCTTTTCTTTTTTTTTTTTTTTTCTTGAAGCTCAGTCACCCTTTTTACTTCATCATTAAAGCTAATTTTAAGAGATAGAGAGGGGAGACATTGATTGAATCAAAGTTGTACATAATATGAAAAAAAAAAAAAAATGCTCCACATTGTGCTAGGGAATAAAATGGAATGAATGGTCATCAGAAAGAGTAAAAGTAAGTGGTCACTGGAGATTCATCCTCATTCACTGCTTTCATCGTGTATACCTTGAGATGTAAGGTTTTTTTTTGCACCGACAACGATGATGCAGCTACGGAAATTAAAAAAAAGCAGGATGACTAGTTTAGATGTATTTTTGCTATTTGAGGTATCCCGAGGTGTGCATTGAGAATAGAAATAGAAGTCCGGAAGTATCGGATTTTATCGACGGATTTGAGTTGATTAAAGAGACCGCAGACAAATCGGAAGAAAATTCGAGACAGGGGATTATGATATGTCTGGTGTATTAGGTGTACTAATCACTGTTGGTCAGTTTTCGTGTTAGTGAATCTTTTATAAGCTTTCAGCTGATCGATTTATCTTAAATGTAGAGAGTGCAAGGATAATGAGTTTTCCTTGAGTTCGAGGCCTATAAGAAGCGTGAATCGTATCTCGTTCAGTTTTATCGGTGTGAGTGAATTTTCATAATTGGCTGATTCCTGAAAGGACTGTTTTAGTAGTAATTGCCAATTACTCTCTATAGAGATATTGACACCAATTCAGTCGATTCGATGCCATACTGCTGGTATTCAACTTTGATCCTTCATACGTAGAACTGGCACCAATGTCATGTGATTATTCATTTAAAATATAAATTAATTAATTAAAAATAGTCAGGAATAAGGTCATACGAGAGAATAAGTAACAGAACGGTCATGAGAAGTTTCGAAAATGTCATTCGAGAAAAATAATTTCGATGGAATTGAATGAACTACCCCGGACGACACAAGAATGATTCCATAAATTTTCTGAACGTTTACCATGTATCAGAAGAAAGGAAGGGGACATATTGGAAGGATTTGCTTGAATTTTCTTAAAATTTATGATCACCATTAAACGGTGAAACATATGAAACACATAAAAATGCAGATTGGAGATAGCGATTTTTACTCATCATTACCGCGAATTATTGATGTTCTGTACCCAGCATGTACCTAATACAAATTTTTCGTAAGTGAAATTCGAAAACTCACTCTCATTGGCTCAAAAATCGCTTTTGCAGGACATATTGACAAATATGTATAGATGACCAGAAAAAATTTATGAGATTGATTGTCTCAAACTTATGTCATTCAACGTGTTATTCACCAACAACCATACAAATCGCAAATTTAATTAAAAACCCCATCATTTTCGATGAAAATTCACAAGAAAATCCATACTGATACCATGAAATTTGTGGTACAGACGCCAAGAGTCCTCGATAAAACTTGTAAAAAGCAAACAAGCATGATAGCCATAACTTGTAGATCACACCTCAGATTTTGTCAGACGCAGCATAAGGCGAACTCAAAAATTAAATTTCCACTATCAGATATAAAATTCTCTTCGCAGCTTCAATTTTCAATTCCCCCCAAACAACAAAAAATTCCATTGAAAGATCATAAAAATAGCTAAATACGCATATCCCAGATAGCAACCTCGTCCTAAATTTATCCACCTGCGCACTTATTTTTTTTTTTGTCACAATCGTCTCGTACAAAAAATACAAGTGCCTCCCTTGTCCATCTCGCAAGCACAATAGTTTCTTTTTCTATCATCCATTTAACCATCCATAATCCATAACAGGTACACAACTTCGCGGCCACAAAATGTTGCGATCTATGTATATAGAGTTTAAAGGGTGGGGGTAGCTTGTCTGTCCATAGCCTGTCTGTTACCACTTCGAACTATTTATCCCACCATGTCTATTATACAACATATCGGAGGCAGGATATGGAACCATGGTGGAAGGGATGCTCACCCACACATCGTAAATGACCATACCACAAATTCTACGCATATTCAATCCACATAAATATATAGGCCTACTGAAACTACGCATGACTTTTTTCCCTCAAATCGTTATATATTTAGGCATTATAGCGAGGAGTAAGGGGGCTGGCTTCTATCCCTACCAACGTACTTTTTTTCGGCTTATATACCCGCCATAACTCACACATACTTATTATCATATGTGTACACTCTGATACAGGCTCAAAAGAGTCGTAAAAGTGTGTGAGTGAGCCCAACATCAGGCCTTTTAGTGATCCATCCAAAGTCATCCAGCCAGTCACCGCGACGGCACCAAACCGCGCGCAGCACACATATATATTATCAAAAACGAACCGCGAGTCCTACAATACTTTTATAATACTTGTATACTCTCACTTTACTCGTGAGCTCGTGGTCGATCGGACGTACACGATCCCGCTTACGAGATTTGTTTTATTTTTTTAAAATCTATAAGAGAGTATTGTTTTTTTCAATTTTATCGAATTTTTACGTAGATTTATTTTTTTTTAAAGTGATTTGAAAATAAAAAATTTTAATTTAAGTTTCGTAAATTGCCGCGAGTGCCGGTGCTGGAAGTTCAAGTTTCTTCTTTTTAAGAAGGATAAGAGGAGGTAGTGTTGCCGACATGTCGAAAAATCAGGAGCAGAAATTCACCCTTAAGGTATATACTTACAACTCAACTTGCTTTTATCGATTTTATCATCATGAGAACATTCCTTTGGATAACATAGAAATCGAACGAGTGGTTCTATTCTGGAGAATTTTTTAATAATGGAAATTTGGGTAGCGTGAGCTTTGCGTTGACGAATCGGATTCAACCATTCGATTTTGATAACAGAAGCGCAAAGTAAATTTTGAAATGTCTTTCGTGTGTGTTTGCGCCACGAGTTACATTATACATTATTATTAGCAGCAGTCTGTGAATCGTTCAATTTGACAGTGTTTCCATTTGACAATATGTACGTCACGATATATTCAGGGTCAATTTTGATCAATTTGAACGAGACGACAATCAAACGGTAATCGCATGAAATTATGTCATATATATATAGAAAGTTGGTAAAACCGGAAGTGCCGGAATTCTATTTGAAGTATAATTTGACTTCTTAAATTTTTTATTTCCATAATTGTCTTCAAAATGGCTTATCGATTTTAAGAGTTCCAAAAAAATCCAATTACAAGCATCATCTGAAAAAAATCTGGAAGCATCTTCAAACAATCAGGTCAATAATGTTTGATATTCTGATAACGAGACGAGAGATTTTTATAATAAATTATGATAAGCTATAACGACTTTGATCGCAGATATCGATGAAGAAATCAAATTTAATGAATCCTGTTATCGGTATACTCATCTTTTATTTTAATTAATCAAAAGTAAACACTTGAGTTTAAATTTAAAGCCTTTGACAAAATTTGCCTTCTGACAAGAAAGATGTTCAACGTTGAAGAACTTTGGATGATATTTCTTGCAACATAGAATTCACGTGGTTATTGACCTGAAATTTTTCCTAAAGATTGAGATTTGATTACTTTTAAAATTCAAAGAAAATGTGATTTCTCCGAAACAACATAGAATCGCCGGCAAAAAAATGCATACAATATCAGCCAGTTTCATAGATAGGCATTCTCCATCTTTCATGCTCTCGTTCCACTTTTTTTTTTTTTTTTTAATCAAAAAGCATGAGTTTTGAGAGGTGGGAGGGTCTCAGTATCACCATGTGATTTTTTCGTATCGCAGATCAGAGTAGACACTTATTTCAAGTGCCCATATATGCATGAGAGATACATTTGCAGCTGTCATAATATATCGCAGTATTGTTACTTTAATTAGCAAATGTGCGTTTACACGAGTATATGGATGTACATCATCAATATATATATTGGCATTTCTACATCGCTCGTTCACAAATTTTTTCTCGGCCTTGCACCAAGAGGTGCTGATGATAATTAGCGCAAAAAAAACCTTTTGTCTCACAAGGTGTTTAACAAAAAATGTTTATGTAAAGACAAACAAGGAGTACCGTTGTTCTGAATTATAATGCGGAAAAGTGATTCTTCTAGATACTTTGCATTGATCGATTGGAAAAACCTTGAAATGAGTATATTTTGGATGTTGAGATTCACTATTGATGCATGCAGGTATACTGAAATAGAAAAATTGTAGAAATTTGAGGTATGTGAGTGGAAAACTGATTACGAATGTCATCAGTGTAGGCAATGATTCACGAATGACCGTGGAAAATCATTGGCCAATGAGAATTTCGTCGAATGAAACACACTCAATTATATTTTTGTCAAATTGAATGGCACACTTTTTCAATTTGTCTGAAAAATCACGAATGAGATTCATTTGAGCCCGTCAGTGAACCGGTCAGCGCGTGCATTATTATACATTTTCAAACATAATTTTATTATTATCATTAAACCTCGAATCTGTCCTAATTGAGTAAATCACCAGGCATGATATATATTCTTGGATGGTTTATCTGCCATTCAATTCATTGATATGTACGATAGTTATCGTCCGTGAAGCAACAGAAGATGTACGTTGTTTACATAATGAGCTCGCTTTTGGAATTAATATACAGTATTTAATGTATAGTCCCATTACCTTTGCAACTTTGAAAATGAGTCAAAATTCGTCACCGTTTTATGTTAAGGGGGTGTCGGAGTCCTATCAATATTGTACAGTTACCGACATGGTCGAGTTTTCGGATTTCTCGATGAATTTTTGAGATATCAAAAATCTAACAAGTAACGCCGATTCTGTGAGCCATACCGAATCGGCGTTACTTATTAAAATCCCGATACCTCGAAAATTCATGGGGAAATCCGAAAACTCGACAATGTCGGTATCCGACATCCTCTTAATAATGATTCGAAGTGAAATTCTCATTACATTCAAAAATGAACCGGAAATTATATTGCGTCGCACATATTTCGTTTGTATAAAATATATGTCGACTCATGGTACCCTTGAATTCGTCGGTACCTGTGTGAGCGCTAGAAAATAATTTTCAAATTGTTTTGTTGAAATCAGTGTACTGAATGTAGTCTTACGCAAGATTTCCGAGTGGGCCTAAAAAAAAATGATCTTTCAAGATGAGAATGTCTCGTACAAGTCACAATAATCCTTGAAGCACCACGTGCTATTATTTACTGGTTAGAATGAGTAATGCCAAGAAACATATAGTTCTGAAATTGATTGTCAGACTAAAATAGGAATTTACCAAATTCTAACATTTTGAATCAATTCTGACGAGATTTTTTGAGTTATTTCCATTATATATTCGCGAAAGCTATTGGTTGCGAGAAATTAAAAACTCGCGCACAAAAGAAAAGCCTCCGGCCCCTCTTAGTTTCATGTACGTATTAGACAAAAATAAAACGGACAACAAACTCACGTAGTCTTCGAATCCGATGACCCTGACTCTATTGATAAAAAAAAACCATGTGTCCTCCTACGCATTGGGAAACGCGACAATTTAGTAGTAAATTATTGATACGCGTTGATTGAGATTTTCTCTCACTGCGTTGGGACGATGCGGGCTGTCTCTTTAGCTAGTTTTTTTTCTTCTCTCTTTCAAGAGTGTTGCGTTAGATATGGAGTCGAAAAACCACATTAACGAATCGATGTGGTCTTTCAATTTTTCTCGATGAAATGGTAGCTAACCTGCGGTTGAATTTGACCAATCTGAAAGATTATGAGGTTTTGAGACTCTCACTTGATCGTTATATTATTTTATACGTCCATACAAACATAATCAACCTTTTATATGCAGATTTAAAAAAGTGATGATTAAATATGCATTGCACGTTAAGCGAAGCAGTCTTGGAAAATTTTTATTAGAAAAATTATTGAAAATTAAGTTTTCATAGAAACTATCCCTGAATCGAACTGTGCTCGCTTTTGAGCTGATGAGAAGGACGCGAATTTTTTTGGACTCCTGGTATTAAATTCTTATCTAACTTCCAAACAAATTGACATGTTTCGATCGAGAAAAATCCCATTTATACAATTATGTATACCAAAAGAGATGATTTGTCGTTCCTTAATATCACATGATTCTCATATAAAATTTTTGTGGTCATTCTTTGGAGTAGCTATCTGATTCTGGGAACATTCTGACAATTCCTCCGCAGTAATTTTTCACAACTGACACGAACTCAATCCTATACCATAGTCACCAGTGAATTCTCTGACTCAGGTTTTAAAATTATCAAATCATCTTCAGAGTGGAAACATTGGATACGCTCGACATATTTTGAAGGCCTTTCATTCGACGAAGGCATTTTGTGGCTCTAGGAATAGTGTACACGTATCAAAATCTCTACAAGTCAATTTTTCAAATTCCACTCGTAAATTTTTTCAAGATTTCTATCCAAGTTCTAGAAAGCGATTTCCCAATTTCATATAATCTTATCATCGTAAAAGCCAATCCAGCCCTATAATCTCAAAGATTTCACATCAAATTTTCACTTCCTTCTTAAATCTTGTAGTACAACTTGAATTCAAGCAATGCTTATAAATTGTTCACTACACTACCTATATCTCTGTTTACAACTTCCTGTCAAAACTTAGCGGTACTAATATCTATGTGCATACAAACGTACATTTAAACACATCATCTGGTTGCATTAATCGTATAACTTGTCAGACTCTTTCCCTTATCTAAACTGTGCGGAGCCACGCATCTGTGCAAGCTCGTCTTATCAAAACTCGTTGTCCACATAACTTACTCCCAATAAATATCTACAGATTGTCTCACTCAAAACCTCATCGAAAAAGAAAATCCCAAAACTAAAATCTCACGATAAGAAAACTCGATGTTTACGCTTTCTCCCTTGCAATCTCAAAGTATCATATCCGCCTATAATGTCGTTTATCTCGTATATTCAAGATTCCTCATCTCCGTATCTCACTTTTTTATCACATCAAATACTTCCACTCGACACTCCTCCTTTCTTCCATACTCCAAAATTCTCACCCACGTTTTTACTTCATCTTGAATGAGCATCTTGCATTGTTTTTTTTTTTTACCCCGTCAAGTAAAAGTTGTGCACTTGAGAGCATTTCCAATTAAAAATTGTGCAATTTGAGAAAAAAATTCTCAAAAGTTTTCACATCTTCACCAAATTGTTTCAATGTCGACTGACTTCAGGATGACTTCAAATGGTCGATCCCCAAATGACGTCATAACGATACAGATCTCATGCCCCAGGATAAAATTCTTGAGAATTTTTTCCTCGAATTGCACGTTGTTGAACTGAAATTGCTCTAAAATGCACAATCTTTACTTGAGGGGGTCAAAATATGCATCAAGATGCCTATATTCAAGATCAATTCTACATACGATGCAGTGATCTGATTGTCGAAAAAATTTTCTTTCTCGACCTAGTTTACGGTCAACGTGTGAGACTTTCTCAAGTGTGAATTACTCATTTCTCCACCGCAAGTGTACAAATACTCATAACCATATGATGCATTTTTGAAAAGAAAGATGAAGAGAGGGGAGGGGTGGGGACTGAAGAAACTGTTCGGTGTCCGAAAATCTCCTGGAGGAGATAGTGATATGACAAACGACAAGAGAAGAGAAAAAAAAAGAGAAGGAAAGTAAAAGTTTGGAATCTGCGAGACTACCGAGACTATCATGAAATGGATGGTCGAGCCCCCTTGTATATATATTTCTTGACTGGTTATTTCTTTTTTGACCCACAAAAGAGTCGACTTTGCGTGCGTCACAGTCATATATTGGACCGAACAAGATTTATATCTTCCCACGTCTTCGAACTGATGATTCGATGTTCTTTCGTCCCCCCCTGACAATGACTAAGCTGAATATATTAATCGGTGAATTTTACGGGGAGAATCACCAATGATTAGCCCGCTCGTGTTAGATTTAACTTCTTTATCTTGGAAATTCTGGCTGAAAAATAAAAAAAATGATCGAAATTACGAAGCTGAATATTTTTGGTTTTGTCTATCTTGATTCGACACATAAGCATGAAGAGACTCAATTCTTGTGATCATATGTTCCTGAAATTGGAAGAAATTTATCTAATTATTTTTCAACTTTGCTTCTTTTCAAAATTTTTGGATAAATCTGCGATTCATTTGCAATTATTCAAGCTTGAAAGAGAAAAGACCATCGTCACACTGATAAGAACAATGTAATCATTTGAGCAGATGATTAAAAAAAATGTAACTCATTGCAATGATTGGAGGAATATTGTTAATTTAATAATCAGCAATGGCCTCGTTGAAATCAGACTGTGAATACATATGTCTTCCCCAAAGAGCTACAGAAGGCTTTTTCAATTAATCATCCGAAGACCCGGTACAAATAAGAGCTTGGATATTGATAACAGAAAAGTTTATTTTATGCGGGATGAACAAATTTCTCACTTGCAAACTTCAAAGCTATTCACTGATTTTTTTTTTTTTTTTTTTTCAATCTTCAATTCAGTATTCCATGATCACAAATCCGAAAGAATACATAGAAATGACTTCCTCACATGCTTGAACATTATCGTCCGAATTATACAATAACAGACAGGTTTCTTGCACTTTTTTGCATTCAAGATTCAATTAGTAGACTCTCAAGTTGACACAATAAAAATTGTCTCTTATAAGATTAGAAATAGAGTGATCCCATATGTTAACTGTTTGAATTCAAGGGTAGTAATCTGTCAAGTTTTGTTTTACCGAATTAGAATCTTTGAGAATTTGCTCGAATAAAAATTTCCATGATTTCGATTAACATATTTATCGGTATCTCCCAAGGTCCCTCCCAACTAAAGTTGCGCATTTGAATTGAGTTTCTGAGGATGGAGTTGTCGAGCTAATCGTCGCATAATACTATTTCGATCGCCAAGACTTTGAGTATAAAATTCATGAAATTCATGAATGAAATTCAGGATAAAAAAGTTTCCCATGCATTATGGATCAGCCCTATTTCTCATCTAAAATTTGGAAAAGTCTTCATGAATTTTGATTCAAAATTCATCGCAGAATCCTACGTGAGTTTGAGTAAAGATGGCTTATGACCAGAACGATACGAGTCTATCTTCGATTTCAAAGAAATTGCTATGGTATCTTGAAGACAGGTTTCATTGTTTATTAAATTTGGGAAAATCATTCTTGCAACGGAGGAATGAGCTCTCATTGCAAGTAATATCGTAGCAATTTTTTGAAACAAATTTATACCGTTTTGATACGAGGCATTCATATAGCAATGAAATCAATATCTCGCCCACTTTAATTGATAGAAAACTATTTCGCGTACGAATGAGCCCGGTAATCCAAATTAACGATAAAAAAAAAATTACGTATAGTCCAAAACAAATTTGCTTCTTTATGAGGTGCGTGTAACACTCCACGACCACGTGGCTCATGATTGAATAAGAATTCTTATTACGAAAAACAAACTCGATTAAACAATTAAACGAGTTTTCTTATCAAAAAATTATACTTCATCGTGTCATGCAAACAACGCAATTACCCTCTTGAAACCGACAAAATATGGATTCGTGCCCTGTTCAATTCACTTACCAAATTCATTCATTCATCACTGAAGAGAGAAAACCGTCAAGCTAAAAAAAATAGTTTTTAGTATAACCCTCCTATGATCATCCAAAACGAAATACTACCCTCAAATCTCATTTTTATACCATTCTCAGATTTATTACGACGCAAAAAGCCCTATATTACTAATGAAGGTCACGACGCACTATGACACCCCTAAAATTTACTCCCTTTAAATTTTACCCTCTTCATACACATGAATACTGCATATTTGTATTCAAATTTCATCACGGTTCACTGACACCGTACATCAAAATTTTTGCTCATACTCAGTCTTCGCGAGTGGTCCTCTGAAAGATTATGATAGTAACCACTTCTCTTATATATATATATATATATATGAATTGGAATATTGAAGTCTTATCATCGTAATGGTTCGTCTGAAGCAAAAGAGACTAATTGCCTCCGGCGTGAATGATAAATTCCAAGCAGACGCACGCGCACGTGACTCTATATCCATCAAGGGCAAGAGAATCTATTCTACATCCGCATTCCTTATCCTCTATTCATATTAAGCTTAAAATTTTTCTATCTATCCAAACTCAAATATTTTTGAAAATTTTTTTTTGATACTTGATGAAGATTTTGGAAAAACTTAGATGGACTTTCATCGATTCCAGAAAATTATGAGAACAAAATTTCTATACGCTTACATTTTCCAGAAGATTGAGAAAAGTTAAAAAATTCAAATTCCATAACTTTGCTATTTTTTGCCAGTTTTCAATTTGGTCATCACTTTGTTTGGAATGAGAAATACTATTTTTTCAAGATCGCAGAGAATGAGGTACGAAGTGAAAGGTTAAATCTGTGGGGTATACTTTTTAGCACTTGAGGGTTCCAGATTCTTCCGTTCATTTTTTATTATATAGGTCAGAAAAAGTGCGAGTTCGCCGCGTGTATTTTACTTTGGTAAAGAGAGGCAAAAATGACGCAAGAGCCATCCAATTTTACGTCAGATAAGCGCGCGTGTACCCATACATACATACTTACAAGCATACATACATAGTATATATATTCATGTGTGCTCTATATGAGAAAAGTACAAAACAATATTCCCCGTGACAATGAAACCAGCTGCTCACCAAATTATCATTACTATATTATTATACATGCTCTTGATATCCTGACTCTCGTTCTGTACCCATTCCTAATTCTATTATTCTTTCAGCGGTAGGTCGATTCGTTGGAATTTTTTTCCTCGTTGACTTTAATTTTGATTCACGTTGACCAATATACTTTGGCCTTGTCACACGCCCAAAAAGCTTTCCATTCAATGACTTTATGTTGATTTCGTGGCCCATTTTGAGCTGGGCTATTATGCTCACATTGCAAGGCTTTGGAATTTCTATTTCCTCTGCTGTAATTTCTATTCTTCTTGAATAAACAATTGACGCATCAAACATAATTTGATTTACATTCTAAATTCTTTCGAGTTAGCTTTGAACCTCGGTGAATGAAATTCAATTATGACTTGAAATGGAATCTCCTACACATTTCAAGATTCCAAAATTGAACATATTTCCTTATCAATTTTAATCATTTTTCCAATAATTTTAGGACATTCATCGAATTGATCAATTCATTAGTATTGTGGGAAACAGATCTGCGGTCATCTTTGAGCAATTTTTTGGGCAAAAAAATGTATAATCAAATTCTTTGAATCCTTTTTTGATAATAAATGCAGGATACTATAATTTTTGGAATAGAAACATTGCCAATTGAAATTTAAATTGAAACAATCAACAGAATATGGACATAAGAAGAATAAATTTTGCAGAGTTGAATGATGCGTATAAAATTGGCGATAGGATAGTAATTTGACCGCAAAGTATAATTAACGGTGACAGAATATTGATAATCTGAATAAATCGAACATAATGAATCATGATATGTAGTATATTATGATACAAGGGCGCAAACGACGGTTTTCGCAATTCGAGCGACTTCTTTAGGCCCGAGCCGCAGGCGAGCGTCTAAATAGTCACGAAAAAGCAAAAACCGTTGTGCCGCCGAGTATCCTACTATGTTTTTTGATCTTCTGTAAGCAAATGAAAAGCGACAAACGGTGTGTAAATGACTCATTTGCGCACAGACGATCAAAAAGATATTAATGCAGAGGCAAGCGTTGAAAAAAATTACTGGATATTCATGAAAAGTCTCACAGAAAATTATATGTGTAATCAACGCAAAGTACCTTTACGAATCGAGAAAAAAAATAAAATAAACTTGCTATGTATAACATTTGGTTATAATCGAAGTATATTTGCTAGATATTTTCAATCGAAATGAGAGTCTTATATCCCAAAGCATGACTATATATAATAGCGCCATATAACATTAATCTGAAGAATACATGCCAAAAAGCTCATTAACATTGAGAAGCAAGATCGAGGAAACTTTCCACGAAGAAAAGTATTTTATTCAAATGCATCGTAAATGTATAACAAAAGATCGAATACGCACATACTCTTTATATATTTCCTGCATCATCGTGGGGCCATTGACCATTTGAGCAAAAGGATAAATATGGCGAATGGCGCGATTCTGTCGGCAAACTGGTTAAAAATAACTGCATATGAATCCGATTTACTTACTCATGAATACGCAGTCGCAAAATTTAACAACCCACGCGTGAGATGACACACACACACACACACACACACACACACACACACACACACACACACAAAAGTCGTAGATACAAAGTATATTAGCATCTACATAAACATCCAAGTTTTCCGTAGATGTACGGGTTTGTTTTACCCAATAATGAACTTTTTTCATTCTAGTACAAATATTTCTTTCTTTTGCATACTGCAAACAAACAGAGATTTTTTTCTCCCGACTCAAATCACAGAATTGCGGCGTCTAGTTGCTCTGAGAAAGTAGTAAGATTTTTTTTTTTTTTTTTACTACAATCATAATCATGAGCATTAAATTTTCAATTCACAGTTTCTCAAAAATTTCATCGGTATGGTACATACAGCAGGCGTTGATTCCGAAATAAGACACATTATGGACAATGGTAGATACATCTTGATTATAGCTAGATTTCTTATAAAGTTAATTCTTTGTGAGTTGTATCGAGGGCATTGCCAGAGTACATGATTGATGTCCTCGGACTCATCTCCACATACACATTTTGAATCAGTAGTGAAATGTTTCCTTTCCAAAGATGCAGCTAGATGATAATGATTAGCTCTACATCTATTGATAGTCAGTACCGTTTCTCTGTCAAAGCAATGGTAGTAGAACCATGGCTTTGACTTCTCGTTACAGAAAAATTCGAGGAAAAATTCTTTACCTTTCATCAAGCCGAGTTCTTTGGTAGTTTTAGTGGTTCGATCTTTTGCTGTTGATTTGAATTGATGTCGAAAATCAGTGAATGGAACTGGAATGATATTTTCTTGGGATCTACTTGTGGCAGATTTTGCGAGGTCATCAGCTTTTTCGTTGCATCTCACTCTTCGGGCCATCCGTACTCCCAAAACAAGCATAGACCTCGCATTACACATGTAATTAATGTACACATGTATTAATTAATATAACACGATTTTGGTCATATAATGTTCGATTTTTGGACACGGCGCACGTGGTATTAGTGAGATTGGGTTTTGTCCGAGTTTGTCTCGAGTTGTTCTCATTTGGAAATTATTTAGCGAGGCAATGAATTTCACGCGTATATATTTATGAGTATTTTAATTATATTATTTCTATGTGGATTGGAAGTTTTGATGCGTTATTTCATTTTTTTTTTTTTTTTTTTTTTCGAATAGAAGGTAACTAACTTTTAAAATATTAGATACTGTACAGTATAAGCACAACATTTCTGACTATGATCAGCATGCCCCATGTACCCTACACATGACCCCATGTGCTGATCTCAGAACTATATAGGCACTCGTTGACTTTTTGCGCAATTTTTTTATGTCAGCTATGCTAAAATATCGAGAACCGGTGCCAACATTTTTTGGTTCGACCAATCTTGACCGTTCGTTAGCCCATTCGATTCCTTTTTTCAACTCATAATCTCTTTTTTTTGGATTTGCAAAATTTGGATTTGGAGCTATTTATGAATAAAATACATAGAAATCGTTCACAAAAATGGAGTCCAAAATTGGAGTGTACCCCATATACCCTCCACGTGGTTATCTCAAAAGGGCGTGGTAGCACGACCTTTTTTACCACTCAAAACGTGTTTATCGCGTCAAAATCAGTTGAAAATGGTGTTCAACACCTTCACTGCGATGGGCCCCACCGGTGGGGCCGACGCGTCCAACTCTGTGTGCGGCGGTGTTCAAAATCCCATTAAATGGGCCCCACCGGTGGGGCCCATCGCACACAGGACCCGAACGCGATTTTCGCCGTCGCAGTGAACGTGTTAAAAACGTAAGAAAGCTCATATTGTAGTCGCATGCCGATTTGTACAAGATTGTATGCACTTTATTGTTGATTTATATAGTTACTTTTGAGAAAATTAAGACAACTCGGCTCAGTTGATAAAAATCAAACGCCCTTTAGCTCATTTTGGAGGTCTTGAAGCAAGCTTCGAAATGAGACAAAGTTAATTGAAAAATGTTGGGGTTGACCAGACTTGTTGATAAATGGCTTAGTGGTGTCATGTTGGGTACAAACTTTCGCAAACTCGCAAAAAATCACTTTCAGGGAAAATAGTGATAGCTCTGGTTGGTCAAAATTCAATTTAGTTTTAGCTCATTCTTTCAAAGATCTCAAAACAATCTTTGGAATGCAATAAAACACATTGATGGAGTAGATCAAAACTACATATTAGTGAAACGGCTGAAGGGGGTGGGGGCATGTTGGGTACACTTGCCTTGCGTCAATATTCAATATTGTTTCCAATTGAAATTTGACTGTGATTATCAATTTTTAAATGGATCATTCTACGCTTAAAGATCGTAACTTGAATTTATCGAATTTCGTAATTTTTCAAAGCACACCCCCCATCTCGATTCCCCATAAAACGGCAACTGTTTCTTACATCACCATTCGCATGATCTCCGCTGAAAAAAAAAAGAGCTAAAGATCCCCAAATTGTATGAGCTCGTTTCACGCTTTTATTCGGGCAGACAATACATGCTCATTCTCGGAATTGCCGCGGTCCACCTCCTATAATTTAATTCATTCGTTTCGTTTTCGTCCGGTTTTTTTGCCAGGATTTACTCACACACACACACACACACACACACACACACACACACACACACACGCGCGCGCGCGCGCGCGCGCGCGCACGAACAATTGTATACCATGCAGCCGAAGTTGAAGCAGTGCCATATACTTCAATCTTGAGTCACACACACGTACCTACACACACAAACCGGAGATTTGCAGTAAATATAATGTGATGAGGATATAAACTCGAGATCGTCCGAGACCCGTATTTGTGATGGAGGCTCGACCGTTCATTTCAACCAATCCCGAGCTGTTTCACGGACTATCACACCTTCACAGCAGCGTCTCCACTCTGTTCATAGTTTTGTACATACTAGAAGCTTCCGGCATTCCCCTGGTTTTTTTTTCTTTTTCATTGTCTACCTGCGGTAATCCTTTGAAAAAGATCCGAGAACAGATCTATGCCACATTGTATTTCATATGGACCCCTTTGAAATTCTTCCGAGAATGTAAATGAGCTATTGGCTCGTTCTACCGAACTCAGCCTGAATATCTCATACACCTATATGTACAATTCGATAATTGATTTCAGTATACAGGAATCCCTCGTTTGACGCGGTTAATTCGTACCAGAAAAGTACCGCGTATAACAAAACCGCGTTAAATAAGGTATTGTTCTTATGGAAAAATGGGTAATTCGTTCCAGCGTGGACGAATTCCTTTCCAAAATTATACATCTTTGGCTAAACAGCTCAAGGAGTAACCTGTTTTCTTTTTTCAGACATTTTATACTTTTTTTGATTTATTTAATTACTTTTTCGATAATTTAAAAAGCCAAATAGTAAGCCGAGATGTTTGTAAACAAAAATTTTCAATTTATGGTTAGGAGGTTAGTTGTGACGAAACATGTCACTGAACGCAGATGGATACAGGATGAATTCGAAAATCTACGGCATTCGAATTCAAATTTTCTTCATTGGGACTTTTTTTTGACAAGAACAACGGACACAAAACCGCGTATAAGCGAGGGAAGAACCGCGTTATACTAGGGACGGTGTATTTTCAAAAACCGCGGTAAGCAAGGGATTCGTGTATATATATATATATATAAAAATAATCATCTGTAAGGTGATTATGCAATGAGAGTCTGCGACCGGTCAACGAAAATTTCTCCAGATGGACAGTATCGCAACTCAGTCCGCAGGTGGTCTCTGACGTACATACACATAATTAAACATCATAAAAATATACGTACATATACAATACTATAGTTTACCGCGAGTATGCACTTTTTATCGGTCGCGTTTTGTAATTAAACATCGCGTGATGTGCGCAAAGAGCGACTGACCGGTGTCGTCGTCCGCGTCGTCTGCGTCGTCGTTGCCGTCGTCAACCAACCACGCGCCCCTTTTTCAAAACTTTTGCTCTTTCATTCTTACATGTACATACATACATATATATATACATCAATATACTTATACTTGCATAAGAAACACTATATCCATTGTCATATAAATGCAATGCACTGCATACGGAAGCATATATGCAAAAACGGATTTTGAGCAGAATAAGAGCTCAACAGTATGTCTCCGGCGTTATGCTCGCGATGAGCACGACAGCAATATTCGCGTTGAAAAATTGATGTTTCTGAGGTTGTACATACATATTATTTGAAGTTGCGTGTGAACTTTGAACTTGATATCCATGTGTGCGTGAAATTATTAGTTCACGTGTGTGCTTTATTTAGATAAATTAATGGGTGGCGGATAATTGCATCGATGAATTGAAAGTGAAAGATTCCAGTAATTGGTGAACAAGATTTTTTACATGAGCAAATTTGCTCTTTAGTTTGTCAAAATTGTACTTTTTGAAAGATACCGGCTAATCAGTGTTTTATAGTATAGTACAACAAATTGCATTTGGTGTTTTATTGAGTCAAAATATTGATGCAAGAGAGTGAATTTTTTGTGGAATCATCATCATCAGTTTGATCATGGATATGTCTTTATACGGTTCAAATGTACCTCTTGCACCCCGCAGTGTCATCATTCGTAAGCTTAACAGGCTGGTGAGTCTCAAATTTTTCAATAATTCAAATTTGATCTGAGAAAATTGATACTGTAATATTACAATTTCAAAAAACAAAAACAGCCTTTATTTCAGAAATCCGCGCATTTTTCGGTATTTTTTACCAGAATTGAACAAATCTTACAAAAATATGATTGACAGCAAATTTCAATGACCAACCATATATGGATCCACATTGAAAAATGAGGGGAAAAAAGTACAAAGTCAGAATTCAAGCACGGTTGCTGCACAATTTTTGAGCCAGAACTGAATTTTTGTAAAAAAAAATTCCTGACTTCTCGAGGTCAAAACCCCGTCCTCTTGATGCGATTCTGCATACATCTTGAAACACATTATTAATTTTAATTTGTACTAAATTCATCAAACAATGCCTTAAAATAAATGCCGATCTAATCCAGAAGCCAGCTAGCCACGGTATTATAAGAAAAATAAAATTGAAGTTAGTATCTATTCTTTCTAAAACTATAAATTAAATTCCCAATCAAAATCTCAATTCCCCGTCCCCAAAGTAATTTTTAGCCCAGGGATATTCCCATCACATTACAAATAAAAAATAAAAAAAATCGAAAGAATTGGAAAGAGAAATTTATCAAAATACCCAAATCCGTGCATATCTACATAATCTTTACAAATTCACATCCCGGTATGAATAAGCATCACAGACCGAAGGATATAAAGTGATATATATGTGGTACAAAGTAAGCACGTGTGCAAAGCTCTCGCGACGGAGGCTCGCCCTTCTTCAGCCAATCGGATCGCAGCAACACATCTTTCTCTCTCACTCACACGCATCAATCAGTCTCAACGTCTCGTTGTATATATTTTTTGCACTAAACGCGAACTTGACTCTTTGCTTATATACATAAGTATGCGGCAGAGCTAGACCAGTTTGTCCCCATCTTATATTTCTTATTTCTTCCACACACACATATATAGGTATACCATTTTACAGGCATTGACTATTAAGCTTGGGCGTCATGTTTCATTTTGCATTTTCGACATTTTGCTATCGTGTATTTTTTATTAAACTGGATCTTCCAACGATTATCAGATAGCTAATAGATTGGGCATACTTGGACTTTTGGACTTTGCCTATGACTATGTGCGAAATGGTTAGGATTCCTATATATGAGTATGACGCCAATGCCGTACTTTCACTCTCTGGTGTTTTTTTTTTTTTTCGTTTCCTTGTTCTTGTGATTTTTTGCATCTTCTCCTTGAAAAAATGATAATTCCCTCAAACTTATTCAACGATATTGATTCGTCAAATAATTAATTTTTTTTAAGTCGAAGTATGGACTAAATTCTTAACACGTTCACTGCGACGACGAAAATCGCGTTTGGGTCCTGTGTGGTATGGGCCCCACCGGTGGGGCCCATTTAATGGGATTTTGGGATTTTGATCACCGCCGCACACCAGAGTTGGACTCGTGGACCCCACCGGTGGGGCCCATCGCAGTGAAGGTGTTAATAAAGATTAAAAGAGATTCTCATCTTTTAATTTCAAGTCACCTATATGAATGTCCTACAAAGTTGTTAGAAAGGTCTTGACACATAGAAAAACGTCATAAAATTGCCAAAAATGGAGAATGAATTCTCATCAGGACAGAAGTCAAGAACCTACCTATTCGAAAGTAGACTCACAGTTAGTCCATGCTCTGACTTAAAACAATTGTCAATTTTTGATTACTCGTACCCCAAAATTATATGATGAATATTCCAGAAAAGAAAAAAACATTCGATGAAAGGAATATCTGTTGTGGTGTAACGATACGCCAAGTTTGTATGAATTTAGAGAAATCTTAATAGAAGAAATGTTATGCAAAAGTGACCTGGTACTGAAAAAGTCTCAAAAACACTCATAATAGAGAATCTGTGCCATATCAAGTATCAAATTTTACTTATAAAATCTTCAAAAATGCTTTAGGAATCGAATGAAAAATACCTTTTGAAAATATATCATAAGATCCTGTACAATTATTGATACGCATGCCAGATATACACGAGTCAAGTGATTGCTTTCCTCAAATGAATCATGTCATTCATCACACTGATACAAAAGAATTATATTTTTTCACTCGATTCATCCGCAATTTTCGAATATTTGTACACAACAAACAAGCTATTCTTTGAATTTTACACAACGTCATCTCATCGCACTTGAGAAAAACACACAACCAACATTATGAAATCTCAGTTGTACGAAGTAAAAACAAGCCACCGGAGCTCAAATATCCAATAGAATCTTTCTACACTCAATTAAAAATACCATTAAATTTCCTCAAGACAGTAAAGTAAACCCTTATAAGTGATTGCAAGCTTCACCGCCAACGAGTGCAAATCAAATATTTCTTCAACATTTCAAATCCACGTCAACGCCTCTCAACGCAAAAGTGCAATCGATTATAATATTCTCGCCTCGCTCAAATGATGTTATTCCAGAGTAGGCATTAGTTCCTCGTAATCATGTCCTTGGTATAAAATCCTCCAAAGTATGAGTGTATCTCGTACGCGACAACATATACACTGTGACAAATGTCCTTTTTACTCTATCGAATTTTAATTGACTGTTTGCGTGAGTTTGTAACGATGCCAATATGTGTCCTCCGTCTTGTCTTTGACTCTAACGATATCCAAACGAGCTTCGAAAGCGGAAAATACTCTGACGAATTTGCTTGAGTATATAGGATATATACATGCCACAAAAGCTATAGGTATTATAATGTATGATGATGGACACTCGATTGACGTCATTTTTTTGCCAGCTGAGGAATATTTTGCGTAATTTTAGGTGGTGCTTGCTCAAATTTCAATGACAATGTGGAGTGCCGATTTTTAATAACGTAATCACGAATCAGGTGATATCACGATGTTTTGTTTAAAGATGGGGGGATAAAAAGTTGTAGGGAATTTTTATCAGGGTTTCATAAGATTTCATGAAATACGACGATTTAGGGTCATTACTCAGCATCTTTATGATTGAAATGAATGAGTTGAAAAATACTGAATCAATAGTTATATAGTTGGATGTAAAAAGTGTCGTTGGGTGCGAGGGTAATCGTACCAATTCGTCAAATTTTAAACTGAAACAGTAGGTAAAAATGTTGATAAGATTCAATCGATTATAAAGATATTCTCTCCTGTTTTTCAAGTAATTATAACCAAAACTTGGAACATTTTGTGACAAATAGATTTATGGAGTTTACTCAAATGATTTTTTGTACGAGAATTTTTTTTGAAATTTTATGTATTCAGAACTATGATTCTTTTCAACACGCGTTCGCTGCGAAACTGAAAGCCGCAGTTCCGTCCCTGGCGCAAAGAAGGACCAGCGGGACCCACCGGTGGGTCCCACCGTAGCGAATGTATTGAGAGGCCACATATAGGGACCCGTCATATATCATCGATTTGATAATGATTGGAGATAACATCAGTAAAAGTTATGCATCAAACACTTTATTGCATGCATAGAACGAGCTATAACTTTCATCAAGTACAGTACAAATAAATCGAAAATGTACAAAAATGCGCTTCCTTCATTTAAAATAAGTTTGGAAGGCTACTAAGATTTTGTGACAAATTTTCTACTTTTTTTCATTATCTCCCAACAAAATCTACCACTAAAACACACCATAACCCATATATCAATATCTACAGCTATATTTCATTTTGCATCTCTGATGTACAAAAATTGCAATTTGAGTGAAAAGTTTCTACGAGTTTTACACCTTACTTCGTTAAATTATAATCATTTACAGATTAGTAAGTTCTTTGTTGTCCAACATGAATCCCCTTTCATCTTTCACTGTGTGCTTACGAGCAACAAGAGATATTGAGCATCCGAATTTTCAAAGGCTTCCTGGAAGTTCTATATTGAAAGGCTGCGAGAGAAATTGAAGCTCCGATGCTTGCATTTGATGGATGAGAGGATTCATTGGAGCTGATTAAGCGTTTGAGTGTAATCGCTGTTTCTGAGAGTCGATATTCCATTATATGACATAAGCTCGCAGAAAGTCTATTCGACTATATTAAAATCGTGACATTGAAGTTATGAGAGTTTTACGATTAGAATCGTGTAATTTTACAAGTGTAAAAGATTGATCCTATCAAATTCCTCATTTTACCCATAACACGTTCGCTGCGGCGGGACCCAACGGTGGGTCCGCGGGTACCTCTTTTGTGTATCGCAGATTTTCGTCTTGTGGGATTTAAGGTAGTACTAGTGGTACTCGAATTAGCTATCAGAAAATTACGAAAGTTGGCACAGTGGTACATTAGTGTCTCAAACAGACACAGCTGAAATTTCGAGATTTTTAGGAGCCGCGGAGAAAAGTTCTGGGCAATTTCGTGAAAGCCGATTAACACGGCGTCTTATGGGAAACTATCGATACACTAATTTCTAACTATCAGATTTTCACAGGAAAGAGCACACAGATGTAAGAGTACACGAAAAGTGCATAGAAACAAACAGATCAACGATTACGAGCCTACAAAGAAAGATCTGAGCCAATACGTCACTACTCTTGACGGTTACGGGGTTAGGTTGTCGTCTGCTGTGTGCGTTACTATACCTATATAGACGGGCGGAATCGAGTCAAGCGAAGATCTAATCTGCGCTTGAACTCATCAGTACCGCTAGTACTACCTTAACATTGTGTGGGACCCTCCGGTGGGTCCCGCCGCACACAAAGAAGGAACTGCGATTTTCGCCACCACAACGAACGTGTTAATCAACAAAATCACGATTATTAATTGATACTTTGGTCAAATTGTTTGTGCGTCTAGGTAGAATGATTTTGTTTACTCAAAACTTGTTGATTTATGAGTGAAGCGAAGGGAGGCGAATTTGTTCGTGCTCGAAAATAATTATGATCTGGCCAATACCTCACGATGAATTCTAGTTAGTGTATTCGTTCCGTATCAATCAGTGAGAATTCACTGAACTTCAATGTATTTCGGATCAACTTTGACTGATGACTTCAGTGTGTATACTTACACTGAAATTACAGTGCGTGTACACTGATATTATCAGTAAGTTAACAGTGGAAAGGATGGAACTCCAGTGACCTCCGGGGTTAGTTGGGCCCTGTCACTCAAGTTTCAGTGAGCATGACTGATGAACCAGTGAAACAATGCACTGAAATTTGAATGCCGCCCAGCAGACCATATTCACTGGAGTTTTAATGTGTCTCACTGGTGAATCAGTGGGCACCGCTTAAAAACAGAGTTTCCCACTAAAACTTCAGTGAATATGACCTGCTGGGATCTTTGACGCACTGCATCTTCTGCAGATCTCACTGGTTCATTGAAATTTCAGTGCTACAAGGGTCCTGGATGATATTTACTGGAATATCAGTGGGCAATTCTGTTTTCCAGCTATGCCCAGTGGTTCTTTAGTGAAACATACTAGAACTTCAGTGAACAATATCATTCAGGACCGTTGTAGCACTGAAATTTCAGTGAATCGTCTTACTCATTCATCAGTGAAACTCACTGAAACTCCAGTTTTGTTGTGGGTCGGAGGAGTCGTCACTGAAGTTTTAGTGAGATTCACTGATAGATCAGTGAGACGATCCACAGAAGTTTCAGTGCTCCAACGGTCCCGATGGATCTTGTTCACTGGAAATTCAGTGTTTTTCAATGGCGAATCAGTGGACAGCCCTCAGACATCAGCGATACACACTGAAACTCCAGTGAACAGGATCCATCGGGACCGTTGGAGCACAGAAATTTCAATGAATCGTCAGATTGATCCATCAGTGATGTTCATTAAATCTTCAGTGACGAGGACACGTCCGACTTCCAAAGTCACTCAAGTGTCAGCCCTCCCACTAATGAATTCAGTGTATATGTACTCTCTCCGCCGGAATCAGTGAAAATCGCCACCAACTCACTGTTTTGCAGTGAATTTCACTGCGAATCAGTGCACATGCACTGCAAATCAGTAGTTGGGAGCGATTTTTAGTGATTCCGGCGTAGGGGCACTGTTACTCCAGTGTATTACACTAAAGTCATCAGTCAAAGTTGATCCGAAATACATTGAAATTCAGTCACTTCCCACTGATTAACACGTAGAGAGTATACAATATTTTTGAGATCGATCGGTCAAAATTGAGCTGCTAGGATACTCTCTCCGCCAAAATCAGTGAAAATTGCTCCCAATTCAATGATTTTCAGTAAAATTTCATATGCACTGCAAATCAGTGAGTGGGAACGATTGGATCAAACTCTGGATATCTCGAAGTGAAAAATTATGGGCCTCGATAAATGGCCAAGAATGTATTTTAAAAAAATTCTTTGATGCGAACCTTTTCACTAATTGTAATGAAAAATATAACAAAAATTTTTCGACGCAAATAGCTTTTTTCACCGATCATTACAAAACTATAGAGCCTCGATCATCATTTCTAGCTGTCTACGTTGGAAGCGCGATTTTCGACTCGTCCTCGCTTCGCGAGGACTCGTCTAAAGTCGCGCTTCCGACGTAGCACAGCTAGAAAATGTCGATTGCGACTCGTGCTGCGCACTCGTCACATAATATACTATTATGAGTTGCAAGCCAAGTATCTTCAGAAATTTTACTCTCACTCACGCGCCTCTCTTTCACTGTTATCTATGAAATTGATTATATATTGTACCCTTCATCACTGCTGGGGGAGTTGGTCATGCATTGCGAAACTATTCATCACTTTTATCAAAAAGTCAAAGATAATATATAGGCTTCCTCAGATATATACTTTATTCACTGATATATCTGTTGCTCATTACCCAAACACAATATATATATATGATTTTGTATTATCTTGAAAAATTGGAAGAGATTGACACTTTGTCACACATAGATATTAACCACCACTCCCATCATATCAAGACGTATGAGAAAAAAACTCAATTGGTGCCGATGAAAAGACGAGCAGCATATCAAATTCTGGTGTGAGTGAGTGCACAAAACGATATGACAAGTATACGCCAATTGAGGCAGATGAAAGATGAATGTATGAATAATATTTGAAAATTTTCGATTCGATAAAAGAGGCCCGACCGATATATTGTGAGATCATCAATTATTATTCGACTTTAGCTTTGAGTAATGGTGTAGGTATATGTAGTTCGATTGATGGGCCGCCAATGAGTGTATAAGGCAGTCGAAATATTCCGAAGTTTCTCGAATTTCTTTGATAACGAATCACGTCAAAGCTGATGAGTATGGAGGCTCGAGCATGAATTTATTAATTTTCTTGACTCTATAACTTACAGGGTTCGTCGCCGAGACCCTATTCCCCTATTTTATCTTATTTTAATCCTTTTCTGGACTTTCCTCTTTTCTTCCCCTATAATCGGTCCAAAGGACTCTAAGAGTACTCTAAAATGCGGTTTCGACGATTATTGACTCCCCTATTTGGTACCCTATTTCCTGACATTACTTTCCCCTATTCCCCTATTTTCGGGGTGCTGAGCGGCGACGAACCCTGATAACACTATCAATCATAATCAAATCTGTTGAAAATTCAAATGCTTATTCCGAGGCAGTAGCTTATTCGAGTCAGAATATTTTCTATGAATCCTATGATCAGATTCTGTTTATTTCTACCCACAAGCTCCTGATCCGAGTTTCTAATCACGGAGCATTTCTGGGATGGAGAGCGGTGAATAGTTACAAAATCAAAAACTTTTGAAAAAATTTAGAAATTTTGCAAAATTGAGATTTAGCCACAGTTTGGAAGTATACTTTTAATATGAGTAAGATAGATGAGAGTTTTTTTTAAATTTTCGCGACAATCCAGAAATGAGATAAACACAATATCTGTACTGGTACACCTGATTCATTATGAGTATTATCGTATGAAAATAACGATAAACGAATTGATAAAATTAAATTTATCCAATGCAAACCATAATACATCACGCGGACATGCAGCAGCGTCTGGATCACTCCATCAGTGCAAACTGAGCGAACAATGATTGCGGACAAACCAAAGTGATGGTTGGACATTGAAAAATGACATTGCCATTATATCGAATGATATTGTTGAAAAAACTTTCCAATCCACTATAAACTTTGATTTAAATAACAAGAAAGCTTGCAAAAGTGATGAAAAAGATGGATTATAAGAGAATATTAGCTTGCGCGGTTTGAAGTAAAGTGCGTCATATGCAAGTATAAGAGAGTTGACGTATTGGACGTTGTCACCGGCACCGTTTATAATAATCGCGACGCGTATAACTGATGGGCTGATCAGTAAATTGACCTGACAATTTCTGAATTGACTCTTGCAGACTCTATACTCTCGGATAATTGGCTTACTCGTATCGTTGTAGAAAATATGCACTTGATATCTCAATGATTTCATGAGAATTTGAATTTTTGTTCTAGATTAACAATGCCTATAGGTAATATTAGTAGAAAAATATGAAAGAATCTGAAGATTCGAAAAATAATGAAATATGGTTTTCCAACGGGTATCTGAATTTTTGCTGGGACCCCAATACCATAACACATTCTGAACCAATCACTACACTTTTCAATCTAATACTTGATCATTCAATTAATTTTTCGAGTTAATGACTATATGGAGACATTTAAGTAGCAACCTAAAAAGTTTTTTACATTATCATGAGTTTGAATGTGAACTCATCGAAATTGAATATACATATATGTTGAAGTGCACAAAAGCGTGAGAATTTAAAATGGCTTACTCGATCATTTGCTGACCGACGAACAAGATATGAGGACATTGAGCCACATGAAGCCACTTTTTTATCATACACCTGATTATTCTACATGATATTCCATACACCGTCAGATGATTTGATCAAAACGCTAATCAAAGTGTTGATTTCATTCACAAATTTGGATGAATCTGGACTCAAAATGCCAATGTCCACGTGGAAAATTAAACAAATGATTATTCTTGCTTGCGTTTCCATTTATGAAATGACAGACATGAGTAGGAGATGCAAATCGAAATGATGCAGCAACAATTTCCAAAAACTTGAATCTAAGCATCCTGAAAATACATAATCTGTACATTCCAACAAACAGTTCATCATCATTATCACACATTGTTTGGGGATTTCTCGATTTGATTTATAAATTCAATTTTACAAAGCCTAATAATTCACGATTGAATCAACAGCCGATTACCATAGATTGCCTGAATAATAAAAACAACATGCAATAGCTCGTGATGCAGCTATTCTTATGACGTTTACTTTCTGAATGATAATGTTTGCAGAGAATTATTATCATTATTGATTCTGTATGTTTATTCGCGAGTTCCATCACATCAATCGAAATCACACTCCTCGATTGCATTTATACCCACGTATCCCATCAAGCAAAATATGTAATAACATATTATATGAACTTTTTGCAAGCTCCCTTTCTCTTTCTGGTGTGCAATTATTCGATGTCACGAGACTTTTATGGAACACCGCGCGAACTCTGACTTCTATATTTGCAATCATATATTGATACATGCAGACGTCAAAGAAAGCTCGTAAAAAAGCGATATTTCTCGTGCCCCCTCATATTGTGAGACCACAATACCGTTTCACCCTAACATATATGATATTTATACATCATATAAGTCTTTATATCCTTCGATTCTACTGTTTCGAATCAAGAGTAATGGTGTCAATATAATCACATCTGTTGACATAGACCGCTGACAAAGAAGAAAACGTGTAGTCATTTTGATGTTTGTTGATGCTAACCGAAAAAAGTAAACATGGGCAAAACATCTCTAGCAATTAACTAAGCTCTAAATGGCATTATTTTGGCATGGAGAATAACAAAAATTAACATGCTGATTCTATATGGAAATATAGTAATATTATTTCGCGTCTAAAATAAGTGATGAATTCCCGGCTCAGGACGCAAACCCATCACTTGAATGCGAAAAAAGTGTTTTACACTCTTGTATCGAAATGTGCCATTCTGATAACTTTTGTCCCGTCTGTGAAACCAGACAAAATTCTACATGTGCTCGAATTCCATATAGGTAGGGGGAGAGGGTGGTTTACTCCTAGATCAAAATGTTGACCAGTTGGTCAAAACTATAAGGCCGGGATTGAATTTTACGTCGGATATGTATTTTTCCATCTTTTGTGCAGGAACGGGACTTTTTCACACGGTCCTTCAATTTTAATTCCAACACAGCAGATGGAAAAACAGTATTCGATACTCAGATGGGGTGGTTTCCGCATACTTGTGATGATTTCGACTCTTGCCTTCGGTTCTGGACGGAAAATATCTCTCGTTGTGCGAAAACCAACGTACCCGCCCTCGTATTGAAATTTACTATTTCGAGAATTTTCAGCAATGTTAGGAGCTAGAGGTGAGAATCAGAGAAAATAACCATTATGAGAATCACTATAAACAATGACACAGCATCAATATGCTGATACGGTGAATGTGTGATCTTTCGCTCGCGTTACCGTTCAGCATCGCTGAGGATTCTCAAAAAAATACGCTTCCGACGTAAAAAACGTAAAACTCGAGCCCATCCCTAGTTTTGATCTAAGGTAAGTGTACCCAACTTGCCTCTGTACCCAACTATATGCCGATCTCAGGAATGGGCGCTCGTTGACCTTCCCGCAATTTTTTTTACGTTTCTTATGTTAAAATATGAGAAAATACGTAGTTTTCAACGACCCCGGATCATTTCTGCGTTCTCCAGAAAATATAAAGTGAGTTTTCCATTTTTCGTGTTTGCACGGCTAAGAAATCACCGAGGAAATCACGTTCACTAAAGCCGGTGCCAATTTATTTTTATTCAACCAATCTCAACGTACCTTAGCGCATTCGATTCCTTGTTTCGAGACCTTCAAAATCCGCTCTTCAGAGTTGCAAAACTCTGATTTGGAGCGATTTTATGTACAAAACACGAAGATGGTTTGAGAATCAAGAAGGCCGACATCGGAGTGTATCCAACATGCCCCCATATGGTTATCTCGGAAAGGCGTGCAGTATGACTTTTTTTACCACTCAGAACGTGTTTATCACGTCAAAATAGGTCGGAAACGATGTCTTGGGCCAGCTCAAAGCTACAAATGTCGATGCACGGTGATCAAAATGGATCAAAGCGATTTTATTCACTTCATCGCCGATTTACATTGTTTTAAATGATGGGCGCAAGTTGGGTACACACTTTCGGAAACTCTCAAAAATCACTTTTTGGGAGAATCCAAACAGTTCGGCTCCACTTCATCCAAATTGGACGTATCTTAGCTCATTTTAAAGGCCTTGAGACAAGCTTCAAAATGAGTTGAAATACGTTGGAAAATATTGAGATTAGCCAGAATTATTAAGAAAATGGCTTAATGGGGGCAAGTTGGGTACACTGACCTTATATAATCACCGTATTGGTCGTAAGGGCCAAAATACCCCACCAAAGGAATCAGAGCGCACCTAGGGTTTTTTTCCTATCTTCCAAGAAGATACAAAAATTTTCAAAAGGTACGTTTCCGGCGAATAATTTGATGGCAAAAACGGTTCCGACCTTAATTTCGGTAGCCAAGGTCTCAGTTCGCCTCTAAAACGCAAAAAATCACACCAAAGTACTATGGTAACCCATGTAAATAGAAGCCATAACTTGGGGGGGGGGGGGGGGGGAGGGTGCAATTTTGAGTTCAGATTCGTGATCAGCAGCTCAAAATACGCCAGGTATGATTTCCATTTATCAGAAAACTTTTTTTATTTCGTGGGCCTGTGTTATATGGATGTTATCATCTTGAAAAGGTCAGCCTACCATATATAAATGAATGAGCCCTTGGGTGTTTTTCTAAGATAAATGGAAATATTTTCAGTCTTCACATTCAATTTCTCTTAGTTGAACAAATTTTTCTACTAACACGTGAATTCCTGACGGAAATTTTTGGCTTTTTTCGTAACGAAATTGGTCAACTTGAGTCAACGATACAATCTCGCTTTGATGCAAAACCCTCAAAATTATCCATACTTACTGACTTCAAGGAGCATACCTCGAATCCTCAAATATCCTTTCAGATCCTTTTCATACAAGAAAAGTAATCAATCGAATGATGCATAAATTGAATTTGAGCAAATGAGAAACTGTGAAGACTGATCAGATCCACCATCAGTGGCGCAACATCAATAGCTTTCGAAAAGTTCATTGAACCAAAAGTTAGTATAATAAATTGACAATTATTACATCGGAGCATGCATAACTCGTTAAAATGATCGATCAAAGCTTTCATCCGCGTGTACCCAAAAAATCTTGACCAATTGTGAGCTCATGTAAAAGTTCATCCCCAGCATGCGTAATCAACACATACGCACATAATCATATCACATGTACATATTCAACTTGCGTTTCGCACACTCGATTTACATACATTCATATCAAAATACATGCTTATGTGAGTCAAAGAAGAAGGAGTTGACTGCTGCGGCGGCGCCTTCAGTTTGCATTGAGTGATTATACTTGAAAAGCTCTCATATACTCTCTGAGCGATCATCATATCGTATAAGAGACGGATCACAGGGTAGCGACCCGGCAGTCTTGAACCGAAACCGATGGCACGTGCTGATGAACAAGCTTCATCTTTGACTCGATATTTTATCCGTTTTCTAACATTATTCGTTATCAAAAGTTACGCGTTAATACAGTTCTCGAGATTTTGTAATACTTTGAAAAAGTAATTTTTTTGTTGGATTCTGAGCAAATTGATTGAAAAAGGGTGCAAGAAAACTGGAGACGAAAAGTGCTGCAATTTATAGTATTTGAGACTGCATTTTTAGTAATATAGTTGTGCTAAGAGTTGGTTTTGAAGACAAATTGACGAGATGCCGTACATCAAAACAGAAATTCGGGTGAGTTTTGAGCATTTCTAAGTGAGATACTTCAACATTTTTTTTGGGTTGAGGGCTAATTTTTTCTCACCTGAAAATCAGGGATTGGATCATTCAGCTGCGTGAAAAATTATTATCGAGCGATTATTTCGATGATTAGCTGTGTCAGCTGTGAGGGGCATTACATAATCAGGGCAATGACTTCTTTGCTAAGGGTTGATTAGGTCATCGTGACTGATCACTGGAAAAAATTTCACGGTCGAATGTCAGTGCAGAATATATTGCTCAAGTGTAGAAAAAAGTTTAATCAAAAATCAAATCAAAGTTCAAGGTTTATCCATTCATAAAAAATGGAATCAATACATATCAATTTAATCAATTTTAAGCATATAGACTCGGATACCGTTTCATTATCATACCCCTAGTAAAAATAAGTGCCTCGCGATCATATGTATATGAACATGATCCCGACCGGACTGTGGTCATACATGACCGCCTATGACAGTGAGACCGGAGTCATAGGTCGTCATTGGTCTCCATACTTGGTCCTAGGAATTCATGTTGAAAATGAAGCACTTCATTGCCAACTCGAGATGTTTCTCAATCCGAAGCTTCGAAATGAGCGCGCTTGGGGCTCCAACTGCTAGGCCTCCATCCGATATTGAAAATGACATGTACAACCACTTGATTACAATACCCTACGGTCATGTACGAGTTGGCTTTGTGTACCTATGACTAACCATGGAGACATAATATTTTCTGAGGTCATAGATGGTCATAGATGACCACAGTTCGGCTGAGAACATATTCATATATGATCATGAGGCACTTATTTTTACTAGGGACGGTTCATCATACTATTGTTACAGAAATATGCGGGATATTTGAATCCTTTCATTCAATACAAAAGTTGAAAAAGTGGGAAATATGAAATTTCGTCTGCATAATTCCACAAAACATCTCAAAATTCACTCATATGGTAATTCCTACATTTAACCACGTATAAAGACCAGAATTGGATTATCTTATTATTCATTCTCGCAGTTTGTAATATGGTTGCTGTGAGCCATTGGTGAAATTCCGCTTTGGAATATATTATCTTATTTATAATTCAAATGAGGCCATGTGCATTTGTAAGAGTGGTCGATAAGACAACGGTCACCCGTCTGACAACCAACACCGACACAGATAGAAAAAAAAAAAAAAAAAAAAACAAAGTTTGACCGATCGAACGAGACATTGTGGACCCACTCACATACTTTATAACCCGATAATTCGGTTCATATACGCTACCGGTCTTGCCCGAATTCAAGCAGATAACATAAATGTTTACATAAATCTTACGTAAAATTTTTTGTATGTTTCGAAAGAACAAGTCTGAGCGTATCGTTACCATCATTATTTTAGCAATATTATAATTAAGGGCACAGTCAATTTTAATGTAAAATTTCAATATTATAAGGGTGGAAATTTTGATAACAAGGATAAGTTGATGGCTTTTTTATTTTTTTGTCCCGTTCGTGAGCTTTTCAAATCATCATTTTTGAGCCCTGTTGGAAAAAATCAGTTACTATGTTTCGATGGTATTTATAATGCCGTTTAGCGTAATATTCCAATCAGAATTTTTGCAACTTCGAGTAATGAGAAATCCAGACACGTGGCATGTCTTTATTTCATCTCCAGGAATATTCAACATTTTCAATTCCTGAACTATTGACAGAGAAATTTCTCATTTTTTAAATATATTTAAAAGGAAATTCAGTTTCATTTGATGAAAAATCGTCTAAATTACACTAAAATTAAATCCCAAAATTACCAATCAATTGAAAATCACCAACCCGGACATGGCCATCTCAGAATTATCTAATCGAACTCGCTGACAATGAATAGTAAAGAACGAGAAGAGAAAATTCAAAAAAGAAAAGAAAAGAACTCGAGCACTGATACTGCACAGAAGAGTCAAGTTTAAATACACACCGTCTGGTGTAATGCGAGTAAATCGCGCCTCGTCATCATGAAATCGGAAAGGCCCGTCTGATTGCCCACGGTGTAGACCTAATAAATATACATGTGTATAAAATCCCTGTCAGTATATTCATGTATTAAAATTCGCAATGATGACAAAAAAAAACAATATAAGCAAATTGAAGAAAAAAACGGAGGCTCGTCACGTGGCGATACACGATTCGATCCTCATGACTATAATAGACGTGACCCTCTGCACACCTGATACCAAAAGTGTATATGCATTCTGATATCTGCACCACATGATGCACCTTGAGATCGCTTACAAACCGTCATTGGGGCATGGGATTGAGTAATATATACAAGGCATATCATAATCAAAACTCAGTACAAACGAGTTTCAAGTTTAGCTTCAGGGGGCTCGTCGCTTCCTATGTGTGTATGTATGATGTGTATAATATCTAATATACGCATGTATTGAGATTACCGCAAGACGAGTGAGTTGGTAAAATATAATAATGTTAGAATGATACACGTGCTGCTTGCTCAAACAATTGTAAGCTTCTATTTGATTAACAAATTCAAGTATGTTTTGAGATTTAATTGACTCTTCTTAGTTTTGAAATCTGCACTTCTCTTAAATTTCGAAAATGAATTGATTTCACATAGAAATTTTCGGTGATCCATTAAAACAAATTATCATGTAAATTCAACAACGTAAATCATAAAATTTCAATGTTCAGTTGAATAGTCTCGAAGGCCTGAATTGACTAATGTTGATATTTGAAAAATGGAAATTATACATGACCTATCAGGATAATGAAACGAGAAAGAGTCCAAAGATTCATGTTGTTCATTTCTAAAGTGTGAGCCTGCAGTATAATAGATTGAGAGGCAGATTGATTGAACGAACAGTGGGGGTAGATTATTCACAGGAATCACTTTCATTCTTCTTGAATAATTAGAACCATCAATTCACTAACTTTTTCCACCCTTGCTGATAAGAACAATTTTTTCATATCAATCGAGGAACCTGCACAATCGTTGAAGTCAAAGCTGGAAAAACTCAATATTCAACATGGATTATCAATATTTTATGCACGCAAATGAGTAATTTCTCATTCTACACAGAATAAATAAATACAAAACTTTCATGTTATTTTTTAAAATCAAATCTTGGTTAGAATCCAATTATCACACCCGCACTCATATTACGAGGGAGAAAAGACAACGTAAAATTTTTCAAATTTACTTCAACATCGATAAATGACGTTACTTCGATCAAATCTTGTTTGTGTTCCAAGTTTAAAATGCCAAGTTCCACATCTTTTCCGGAAAATTTCGCACGAACAGAGAAATTCAACTTTCAAAAAAAAAATGCTTATTGAAAATAAATCCAAAACAAACTACTCGGAAATTGGATTATAAGAACCAAAAAGTCTTAAAGGAATCCTAAATCATTTTATAATCATCAAATTTCATCATTTTACCCCTACCAAAGTCATCCTCAAAATCCCAGATCACACGCCCATATGAGTATACACAAACTTCTACAATCATTCAAAGGTTCATTGACCCAAAGCCTCAAGTTCAAGCGAACGTTCGATCGGCTCGGCATCTGAGACACGTTATATATGTCCAATCACTTTATACGCTCATAAATACTTACTTATACAGATGCTCAATCGATTCGATAAACGCATCTATCATCACTTCCGAATCATTTTTCATCGTCTATATATATATATGTAATACCTGGTCGTCATACATCCTTGTGCATTGCATTCAAATGACGATACTTACACCCAAGTGCAATCAGAATTTGAAAAAATTTTATCTGATGCACTTGGGGTCATAAGTATTTTTTCAAATTTACTACAACTTATATCAGTCGACGAAAGAAAATAGAATAAAATAAAATAAAATAAAATAAGAACAAAGAGAATCTGCAGCACATAATGGCTATGAACTCTCGTGTACGAGCGCGTGTGAGGTTTCCCTCTCGTCGTGTCAAGGCGATAGGTCGAGAGTATAAATGAAGTTCATTTTGCTCTGATCATGTATTATATGTATTGCTTGGGTTTGTAATACATATATATTCATTGTTGTCGAGACAAGATGCCGGTTACGATATGATCTGAATGATTCAAAAAATCGTTCTACAGAAGAAAAACAGTTATGAAAATCGGTGTTGTGTCTGTAAATAAGATTTTGATTGACTTGACAGACGCACGACCGATTGGTACGACATATCAACTCATTAATCACTTTTTGTTCAATTTTTCAAAATTCTTTCATCAATTTTGATCTTAAAATAGTTGAACATAATATTTACGTAGTGTGCTTTGTTGACAAACTTCGATTGGTTTATTTGATGATTTCATCAGTCATAATTAGTGGAATATCTTGACGCAATTGTTCATGATTTATAGCTCGGATAATCCCAACAAAAAATTTCCATATTAATATGGACCATACCGTAATCTGTGAACCATGGCAGATACTATTTTTTACTAGTTATATTGCTACACCATAATGATCTGAATATGCATCATCAATAACTTTATAGACTCCAGATTTCACGAAATCAGATTATTAGAAAGTACAGAAGTCAATATGGCGTCACGCTGTCTCACAGAAGAAAGATGACTAAATTTTTTTTTACCGATTTCCACAATCAGAACCGGAGATTCCGCGCAGTCTGTAAACATGATAAGAGCCCTATAGCATTGACGCGCCTTTTCTCATTAAAATTTACTAATGATCGACCCAACTTCCGCGCACTATCGAGAGATAATGAGTGTTCATATCTTTTCAAACATTATAGCTTTGGATAGAATAATCATCACGTCATATACGTAAACTTTTTGTCTCCGATCCTGATAATACTGCTCTCACATGCTCGAAAAGTTATTATCCTTGAAACCAACAATATTTACGTATTGAGCATATCCAATTATTCATTGACTGGGATTTTAAAACATCTCATAGCAAAACAGTTTGTAGCATGTAAAATTGTCGGGCTACGACTTTATACAATGTCACATTTTGCAAACGCAGCCCGAAGTATTTGCGATTCAATAATTGACATTAATATATAATTTACCCTCAAAAATATTTCTTAATTTTTTCAGTGGAAACTCAATTTGAGTTTGATGTGGGCGTAAATGCTGAAATAAATTTTCTGAATTTTTCAATCTGATTATAACTTGAATGGGTATTAAGTTTATCACATTTGAACCGCGACTGGGAGCAACAATTATGGACGACAACAAATTTTTACTTGAACATCATTTCTACATCCTACTTGGTAGAAATTGTGAGCATTTTTTGGCCAAAAACTGGCCAAGTCTAACCTAATAGCATTGTCACTACGTCTATATATTGCATGGGTCGCCAAAAAAATTGGGCACATTTCTATCAGGGAGACGTACATTTTTGTTCCGAATCGATTGATTGAGGATTCTCGTAGTTAACAGACAGTTGCCAATGATAGGATGTATACCAATTGGACCCCAATTACTCTTGAAAAACTCAATTTGAGAATTTTACTTTGTGCATCAAACAACATGCTTCTATATGACATAATCTTTCGTCAACACAGCATCGTTTGACATTATGTTAATTCATCATGCAGATTCTGATGTTTCAGTATTTTTTATTTTCTTTACAATTTGACGGACAAAACGAGCCAATTATCAATCAGCTCCAATCAAAGGATCCCAATTCAGCACCACAGTGCTTCACCCTACTGATTTAAAATGTTTCCACAGTTTTAAATTCTGTCTTTTTGTTACAGGGTTTCAATACACATTTGGCATTTGCGATCGGAGCAGCAGCGCTCGGTTCGTCATTCCAACATGGTTACAACACAGGAGTTATCAACACACCAGCAAAGGTAATAATTCATCGTTTTTTTGTTAGTAACCACTTTTTTTGAACAAATACGAGATGCTATTCAGAGCACCAAAGTTACAAAGGTCATCTTTGTAATGGTTTTATGCTGCACTGTATGAGACAAATTTGATAAGTTCCAACTTCAACTTCACCAGAAAATCATTTACTCACACTGCTATAAAAGTGCATCCAATATTAGAGTCATTCTTTTTATTATCACCAGGTTTTTGGTCGATGGTCAAGGATTTTTCTGTAACTTTAGGTACATGTTAAACATGATGAAAGAAGATGAGAAGCATAGTTTAAAGGTCCCAAAATTCATCCGTGCGGGCTTGACGCGCTATTTTCGTTTTGAAAATTTGCAAAAAAAATCGACTTTTTCATTTTTTGATTGATTTTTTACGGATGTAAGACCCATCAAAAAATTCTTTTTAAACACATATCTCGACGTAAAAAAAGCTGAATTTTACGAAAAAAAAACTTTCAAATCTCGAAAGGGTCAACATAACCTCAAAAAAGTAGTTTTTCTGCATAAAAGCGTTTTTTTGGCCCTTCAGTCAGATTTTATCTCCAATTCAATATTTTTATCGGATTCCTCGTCGAATTTTACGTCGAAAACCATTCTTAAAAAGTTGGGACTCGGATGGGATTGGCCGCTATGATTGCAACCTTAGAAACAGGGTCATAAAAATAGTGCTGAATTACGTGGTTTTGGAGGGAGACTTATTCCACTGGACAACGAAACTGTGGGTTAGGGATAGTGCAACGACCGGACAATGACTTTCCTTGTATTTTTTGACGTAAAAACCGAATCCGAAACCAGTTTTGTACCTAGCCATCAGGAATTTTTTCAAATCGCGAAATAGTGAGCTTCTACAAAACTGCGTTTTCAGCGTTTTTTGCAGATTTTGTAGATATATGATTTAGATGGTGCAACGTTGCAGCGGGCTTTGAGCGTACTCCAATTATGATTTCTCACGTATTTTGGCCTCCTGAACACGACGACAGTACTCTAAGAAAGCTAGGATGCGTTCGAGACCAGTGGTAAGATGATTCTTCGAGTTGCTATCAGCAAAATTTGCCTGATTCTGCAATAAATCTCCAAACGCTCACGAACTCGACCAGGAACATACTTTCACAACTCACGAAGGCGTATTTTTTTCGTTTTCATGTATACAATGAGGAAGAAATATTTGCAATATCCCAAACATAGACTAGGCCATCGTACAGATTTCACAACAAACAAGGTTGAAGCATTTTTTTTAGGTGAGCTCATGCCTCCTCATGGTGAACAAATTTCGAGTTCTCTTGTCTAACGTATGTACCTTTGAGATTATCCAAATGATCCCCTTTCAATCACACCTAAATGGAGTATCTAACTCCGGATGCTTAGATCCAGTTGCTTTCGGAATGGAACTATTGAACTGCCCACATAAGCTGGGATGGAATACAATGTAAACATGATTGATAGGATCTTAATGATATAATATCGAGGTTCACTTGATATTACCAAAGTATAGGTCTCCGAAATTCCAGATATCGTGTCATGGTAATAGAACCGAGAATAGAACAGAACTACGCAGACAACAGTTTCCGAGGGACGTAGGGAGAAGAACTCACGATTTGACTCATCACGAGGAGGCTTGAGCCTTGTACAGATAATGCTCAGAACGCGTTTTTCAGAATAGTACATGCATACTGGTCCCATCCGTTCTTGGGCTATTGAAGATAACTTTCCCTCGTTGTATACATGAAAACGAAGAGAATACGCCCTCATGAGTTGTGAAAAGATGTTTCTGATCGAATTCGTGAGCGTTTAGAGATTGATTGCAAAATCAGGCAAATTTTGCTGATAGCAACTCGAAGAATCATCTTACCACTGGTCTCGAACGCATCCTAGCTTTCTTAGAGTACTGTCGTCGTGTTCAGGAGGCCAAAATACGTGAGAAATCATAATTGGAGTACGCTCAAAGCCCGCTGCAACGTTGCACCATCTAAATCATATATCTACAAAATCTGCAAAAAACGCTGAAAACGCAGTTTTGTAGAAGCTCACTATTTCGCGATTTGAAAAAATTCCTGATGGCTAGGTACAAAACTGGTTTCGGATTCGGTGTCTACGTCAAAAAATACAAGAAAAGTCATTGTCCGGTCGTTGCACTATCCCTAACCCACAGTTTCGTTGTCCAGTGGAATAAGTCTCCCTCCAAAACCACGTAATTCAGCACTATTTTTATGACCCTGTTTCTAAGGTTGCAATCATAGCGGCCAATCCCATCCGAGTCCCAACTTTTTAAGAATGGTTTTTGACGTAAAATTTGACGAGGTATTCGATAAAAATATTGAATTTGAGATAAAATCTGACTGAAGGGCCAAAAAAACGTTTTTATGCAGAAAAACTACTTTTTTGAGGTTATGTTGACCCTTTTCAGATTTGAAAGTATTTTTTTCGTAAAATTCAGCTTTTTTTACGTCAAATTATGTGTTTGAAAAAATTTCTTCAATGGGTCTTACATCCGTAAAAAATCAATCAAAAAATGAAAAAGTCGATTTTTTTGCAAATTTTAAAAACGAAAATAGCGCGTCAAGCCCGCACGGATGAATTTTGGGACCTATAAACAATGCTTTCCATCTTCTTTCATCATGTATAACATGTACCTAAAGTTACAGAAAAATCCCTGACCATCGACCAAAAACCTGGTGATAATAAAAAGAATGACTCATTAGTACTCTCCTTCAAAAAACTCAATTTCATTGATCCTGAGACTTTTTGCACACCATATGGAACTACCTTCTGTCCAATTACCTTGAAACATGGTGTTCGTTCATTAACTTTATCGATTTCCGATTTTTTCTTCTCTTGTAATCAGTCTTCGATGACAGTGATACTGATATGAAGCTAGAGGCCAATAAATGCATTCAGATATTTTGTCAGTGTTTTTTGAATTTCTCTTTATGAATAATCTGGTAAACCTAACTCTGGCCAGGAGTGACAGATGAATCTAAAGCAGACTTCAAAAGATTGGTTGAATATTCAATCAACATTTCAACCAGTTACTTGAATTTTTCTTTCAACCCGGTGGTTGAATTCTTTTTTCAACCAAGTCATTGGATCTCGAGTCACGTCGATTGTAGCTCCAGGTTAAGCAACGTTTCAGCGGTGATCGTATCCGGATAGGTGACCACCGGTCTGGATCTGCCACGCTTAGGTCGCGTAAAAAATTCAACGACTCTGTTAATATAAGTAGAATATAAAAGACCCATGAGATTGGTGAACAGTATGTCTCCGGACGACTTTTTTGGATCGAAAAAACGAGTTCCCTCGTGTTTTTATGTAAACAAATAGAAATAAATATCGGTGGTAGCCCTGTGAACCCTTTCGGTCAAAAATCCAGGTTAAGCATCATTATTGCGATTCAGTATCGGGATTGGTGACCGATCGGCCCAAAGAGAGGTATAATATCTCTACGGGTCTTCCACGCGATCCGACAATGGTAGTGCCCAGACGACATTTTTGTGTAAAAAAACAACTTTCATCATGTTTTTTTTTTTCAGGAAGAAATAGAAAAAAACATCAGCGGTAGCCGCGCGAGCCTTTTCGGTCAAAAATTTAGGTTGAGTTACGTTTCAGCGATTCGGGACTCGGATTGGTGCCCCTCATCTTAGTTTGCGAAGCCTATAACTTGTTTGTGGTCAAGAACTTGGCAAACGCAAGTTGAGTCGTTACCAATCTGGATACTCAATCGCGCAAACGTTGCTGAACCTGGATTTTTGACGCGCGTGGCCACCGTTAATGTTTTTTTCAATTTGTTTTTGGGAAAACGTGAAGAAACTACCTTTAACCAATTCTATGGGTCCCGTATAATAACCATGATAAAAGAGACGGTGGATTTTTCGCGCGAGCTAAATTTGTTTTTCTGATCCAAAATGTTGCCCGGAAACCACCGCCTCCATCTCACGGGTCACGTATTCACAAACTCGCAGTTGTTGAATTTTCAACTAGTGCAGTTAACACGTTCGCTGCGACGGTGAAAACTGGCATTCCGTCCCAGAGTGCGAGAGAGTACAAACGCGTGATTTTGCACCTATAATAGTCAAACCTTTTGATTTGTAATCAATTTAGTATGTATATACAAGACAATTAAGAACTTTCGCGGGTCCCACAGGTGGGACCCGCATTTCAATCGTGCAATGGGAGATATAGTGAATGATCGAACTACCAAAATTAGTGATCCTAAGATGTAATCCTCAGCTTTTCGGGAGCATTCGTTGATTTCCCGGTACCATTCGGGTAATTTGCAAGCATGGCCTGAATTGGAAGCTTTTGCCTTAATAAGAACCGCGGGTCGCGATTGTGATCCTCGCGAGTATGATTTTCTATCCTCGTGAATCCACGAGACACAAACTTCTCTGGATACAAAAAATTCCTCATACGCGGAGAGATAAAATAGATTGAGAAGAGAGAATGTGCAATTGCAATGTCAACCATTTACTCGGTTTGCCTCGCGGTTATTTTGCGTCTAAATTTCTGATAACTTGGCTCTATCTCGCTCAAATTACGCGTACTTGGGCTCATTTTGTAGCTCTTGACGTAAGCTTTCGAATAAGCTAAGATACGTTGTGAAGTATTCAAACGGACTTGATATATTCACAATTTACTTGCTATTTTTGTGTTATTCGTCGCCGTTCCCACGAAAATTGAGTTTTTATGGCGTAGCTCAAACCAACCAAGTCTGATCCCTAAACTGGCCTGTACGCATGTTCTTGGCATTGTATATAGTGAGTAAAAACCGCTACACAAGCCATTGGATGTGTCTAGGTTGTTTGGTGCACACTAGAGCCCGAACAAAAACGGGTCCCACCCGTGGGACCCGTCGTCGCAGCGAGCGTCTTAAAGTTTTGATTCATTCGACTGGTCAAAGTTTTTCGAATAAATTTTCTACAGTGCACTTTGGATCTGAAGTGAAATTCACTGAATAATTTCTCAAAGAATCCACATGATACAGATAAAGGTCATCTTCAACCTCACAAATCACGCATTAAAAACGGATTGTTAATCATAGCCTTGAGCATGAGCAGAATTAAAGTTCGGTTGTCAAGTCTATCATCTGATTTCGATGTCATCATATGTGGACAGAGGCAGAATGATAGAGACAATTATTTCATTGAAGAAGAAAAGATATATCAATCTCCTTACAAAGCTTAAACACTGTTAAAACGCTATTATGATCCTTCTTACAGATCATGAAATACTGGATGGGAAATCTGACGATAGCCGGCACAAATCAGACTGGTACCTTCGATGATCTAAAGGATGTAAAAGAGCACGTTGACACAATATGGGGTATCGTCGTAGCAATATTCTGCGTTGGAGGTATGATCGGTGGATCACTCGTTGGTTGGGCTGCCGATCGTTTTGGTCGAAAAACGAGCTTATTGTTGAACAATGTATTCGTCGTTGCTGCAACAATTCTCGAGTTTATCGCAAAACCTTGTGGATCATACACACTACTTATCATTGGAAGATTCATAATTGGTATAAATGCCGGTTTAAATGCTGGTTTGGCACCAATGTATCTTGCCGAAGTATCACCAATGCATCTTAGAGGTGCTGTTGGTACGGTATATCAGCTCGTCATTACCATATCGATTCTGCTTGCTGGCATAATTGGTTTGGATTCTATTATGGGTACTGAAACTCTCTGGCCATGGCTTTTGGCTTTAACAATCGTTCCAGCAATTTTGCAAGTGGTTACTCTTCCGCTGTGCCCGGAAAGTCCTAAATACTTGCTGCTTAGCCGTGGCAGAGACATGGATGCGCAACGAGGTGAGATTATTTGACTTCATTTTACTCTTATACAAATATATGTGTGTGTGTGTGTTTCCTTTGATGCTCTTCGATCAAAATGATTTGGACATCTCAGAATTTAACAGATTGCCCTGAGTTATTCGATGGCACCTTTTTCTATTTGTTTGTTCTCGAAGAATATACGTCAAAAACTTGAAAAACTGTACTGTAAACTGTTGACTGCCGGTATGACAGATCCTCAAGCCATTATATTGAAAAATGATCCCAGTAGAGATCTTAGTCAGAAATTGGTCAGTGCACTCATTCAACTGATCAAGCTGATCAGGGACTGGCCAATGGGCTAACACTCCCAAGGAATTAGGGGGACTGCATGAATCCCTGAGTTGCGGTTGTTACTTTGCTAAGACTCAAACACTTTTGTTGACAATAATAATCTCGAGCATATACTCATCAGAGTTTTTTTGTAGTTCCCTCATTATGAATTTTTCTGCTCTCGTGCTCGAATGTTTCAGAAGGTGTGATCACTCGCCCACTTGTAGAAACACAGTACTTGAATTTATACGATTTGACTAAGAAATATAAATTGGACACCAAAACCAAAAAAGCTTCCAAAATCGAGAGGAGGGGATACATGCGTGCGTGTGCGATAGGATCATACACTATGTGCGTGTGCTTGTCGCACACGTACACATGTATCCCCTCCGCTCGATTTTTTTTCTGTCTCGTCGAAAATCTAAAATTATTCGATTCCTTCTAAATCTAATTCGCATCATATCAAAGTAGACTTGTCCCTCTACAACATAAGCCAAGTCGCTTCGCAAAAAAATGAAAATTGTGAAAATGGCAGTGCATCAAACAGCGCACTGTCGACGGCTCCATTTAACCGCATGTTAACCGCGCCGAGCGCTTTTCACGCTCTTTCCGACTGGGGTTTTCATTTCCCAGGAAACTTCTGAGGACCTTTTTTGTGGGAAATTCCACGATTTACAACTTTGATCCGATGAAGCTTTCCCGGGAAATGCATATAGCTTGAGATATTTGCCAAAAGCCTCAATTTCGCACACAAAATTGTTAATAACAAAAAAAGTTACCAAAATTCGGAAAAGCGACCTCGAAAAACCGACTCAGCACATCGAAATACGTAAGAAAACGTGAAGATTTTCCGGGGCAAATGAAGTGCGTACGGAAGCATTGGTGGGCGCCCAGACTAAAAATCAACCTATCAGTCGAGAACGGCATGCATCGCTATCTGAGGAGAATTTTTATACGAATTTAAAAAAAAAGTCATCGACATCGGTGCATGAATAACATTTGCTAAATTGCAAAAAAATTCTTCAACAATCTCAAAAATGGTCTACAGTTTTCCCACTATAGCGAGCTTAATCTTGCACCGATCTCTATGGGACTTTTTTTCAAAATTATAAAAAAATTCGCGCAGGTATTACTCATTTTTCAAAATTTTCAAGTGATGTTTTCAGCCTGTTCAGGTTTTCAAAACGAACCACTTACAAACTATATCTTGATTATAACTTGATTAAAATCCCGACATTTTTGAGAGACTCGAAGAATAAACGCTCTTTGACAGGGTACAAAGAGACACATTATCTTGCGAATTTGTAATCATCATCTCTCAGTCCATTTCAAATCCAAGTCTCTAATTTTCATATTTCTCTGATTGGCAGCTCTGACATGGCTTCGTGGTACAGTTGAAGTGCACGACGAGATGGACGATATGCGTAACGAGTACGAATCGATAAAATTGATACCTCGTGCTACTGTGACTGAACTCGTGAGGAATCCATCTCTTCGTATACCACTCTTCATCGCCGTAATGATCATGTTGGCTCAGCAGCTGTCTGGTATCAACGCGATCATGTTCTATTCAACCGAAATCTTTGGAATGGCCAAGCTCAGTGACGCCCAAGCACAGATTGCCACAATTATCGTTGGTATCGTCAACGTTCTCATGACCTTCGTTTCCATGATCCTGGTTGAGAAAGCTGGACGCAAGACTCTGCTGCTTATCGGCTTCTTCGGAATGTTTTTGGACACCCTAGCACTGGCTATTGTGCTGTTATTCACGGTAAGACCCAATACTAAAGTCAATTTTGATTATTCAAGGGTAGTTGATCCTTTACTTGCACACATCAAAAGAAGATATAACCCCAATTTTGAAGTCTAGCCTGAAAAATCGTGGAGGCGAGCTGAAGATTATTAACCCAGGGTTTTTCTCAAGATAAAAGCAATGGCTGCATCAGTTTTTTGAAAAAAAAAAAGAAAAATTCTGACCGATTTTCCAGATTGTGCTCTCTATAACGGACCACTATACCCATACGATATAATTTTGTTCAATTTTATAAAAGCAAATCGCAAAAAATTTCAGAACAAACTGTCAACTTAGGTTGGCCAATTCGTTTCAAAATTTTAATTTTTTCGTGAAAGTGCCTTAAAACACGAAAAAAATCGATTTTTTTTCGGAGAATTACAAGGAAACTTCCTTGTTCTGATCAAAGAAGTGAATCGAATCAGCGAAGACAAAATTGGAACGTCTGAAATTATTTTCCTCAGACATTGGACATACCTATATAACTATGTAATTCTTCAATGATATGTTTTCTTGACCCTTGCTTTTTTTCGCACCACTCCGATGTATTTTTGATCGTAACTAACGAGAGTTCTCGTGATTTGTCGAGAAAATCAATATTTTTCGAGTTCTGAGGCATTCTGACGAGTAAGTTCAAAATTTTGACCCGAAAAATAGAACGAGTCCTACATAATTTGACGAATCAGTCTGAAATTTTTTTCGAGATAATTTTTGTGAATTTGAATCTAATGTCACATGGGCTTAGCAATCCGTTTGAGGAGGCGCAATTCACGGAATAAAAATGATCATGAACATTTATATACAAAAAACTGACTCTGTGTAGTGTTTTTATCCCAAGAAAATACCCTCGAACATAAGTTCTCAGTTTTCCATGAGTTTTTTAGTTCAGACTTGAAAATGAGGGTTGCACACTTCCCCCTAGATTATGTTCACATACATACTTTTATGAGGTAAATTTGCCTAGTCCCGCTTCTGCCCCCATTCCTTGTTTATTTCTAATATTTTTAACTCAAATTGAATCACTATGAAGTTTGTTTCGAGACTGCGAGAATGAGCTACGAAATGTCAGGAAACACTGAGATAGGTCAAAGTTACATCGGAATTACATGAGGATGATTTTTTTACGATTTTGAGAAAGGGTGCTCATAATTTACCCCATAGCTTTCCCTGGATTAATTCTCATTATGTAAAAATTTCATCCATGACATCACGGAAAACCCATGTAATCTTGGGGATGTGAGGCTTTTTTTACGCATTTTAGCGATTGCTCTTTTCATTCAGTAGTAAGCGCGTAGAATCCGCTGGAAACAGAAATGTTCAACTCTGCAAGAAGCATTATTCCGTTCCAAATCCAAATAATCTATATGAAAAATCCTTACGATAATTCATCTTAGATGTGTATTCGACCATAACTAACCCTATATAAACATTTTACAGGAATACACGGCAGCATCGATGATGGCAGTGGCCCTTGTAATAATTTACATTGTGCTATTCGCTTCTGGTCCCGGAAGCATACCATGGTTCCTCGTATCAGAATTATTCAATCAATCTGCCCGACCAGCAGCCACATCGGTTTCAATAGCCATCAACTGGGGAGCTAATTTCCTCGTTGGAATAACATTCCCATTGCTAGCAGGCTTGATTAAAACAAATGTTTTCTTCGTATTTGCTGGTATTCAATTATTCTTTACATGGTTCATATGGTTTAAGGTACCAGAAACCAGGAACAAATCAATCGAAGAAATTAGCAGTATGTTCAGACAACAATCTTACCAGTGAGTTCCTGAAATATCTATTCTCAAATATTTCGGTAACAATTAAAATGATCCATTTTTGTTGGATTTCGATTTTACCGAAAAAAAAAGGAAATCAAAGAACATGATATATATATATATACTCTGACGATGATTATGAGCACGCTGCTGATGCAAAATCACAACTTAGTTCCTATATAATGAGTTTCCGGCACTGCGAGCCGCCTTCACAATCCGGCTTATTATATATGTATATGTATAAATCTAAATGTGTGATTCACACAAAATTACCCTATATGGGCAGAAATGTGTGAATTCGAATGTCCGATCGTATACATAGTAATATTTTTGTGTGTTCGCAATGAGCCGAGAAATTTGAAATTATGGATCGTATACGCAAGTTTTTATTACCCTTCGCTTTGACTCTAGTCGTGGGATTTAAAAACTCAGAGCTCGTGGTTATAAGTGTACTTTTTCGAGCTTTTTTTTAAATCGCATCGTTCGATCTGTTGTTGCTTGATTGTTTGTACATCTTTTTTGCCAATTTTATCATTCTGTTTTTATTTTGTTTTTTCATCCCGTGATTCAAGTCAATCGATGTATATTGCACGTAATTTTTTTTTACACTTTTATGAAATGGAAAAATTGTTGCCCAACCGACAACGCGACAGGGCGAATATTACAATCATGAGATTGAATTTTTTTTACGATCGTGTGTTGAACTGAACACGAGCCAATGGTATTCTTTTGGCTTTCTTCTATCTAAGGGGGTAGATTTTTTTTTCTTCCCTGATCGTGTACAGTTCTGCCGACGGTGTATGAATACCGTCCTACATACAGAATATATATATACGCAGTGTACTGATAATAATTGAACATCGAAAATTGCGATGTAGAATTTTAACAATTGATAATCGGTTATTCGTTAACTAACGGAGAGCGAGATTGATAGGTCAGTCAACTTTTAAAGGCAAAGTTACGACTCATTTGATCAGAGTTGACTGCAAGATTTTTTATTTTAGATGAAAATATATTTTCACGTCTTATCACTCGAAAAGATTTAATTCCCTCTTCTATATTAGTTGAAGGAATAAAATCAACCAGAATTTTTCTGGAGAGTTTGATTATTTTTTTACAAAATACCAGTTCTCATTGTGAGTCCCTACATCAAGAATGAAAATTGCGTGAAGTCAAACGCGTAAAATCATTAGTGTCATTCTAGTCTAGCATTACGATGTCGAAATGATTCCATAATCCTCGGAAAAACCAATATCAAATTTCCTTAGATGTTGAATGTTAAAAAAAATCTGTCAAAGGTATTTTCTATCGTCTCGTGATTAAAATATCATGTTGATGAAGTAATGTAACATTATTATCATGTCTTGAATGAATACTAAATGATTATGCTTGTAATAAGCATTGTAAATACAAATAATTTAGTTCATTATTGTATAGTCGAATAGAAAAAATTAATTATATTTCTGTCAAAGATGACTGAATGTCTTGAGATAATTGAAATGCATGCATGCATAAAGTGAGGAAGAGATTGCATATTCTACAAATTCTGTATTATCAACAACGTAGAAATTTTGGAAATGAATCCCCGCAGTAAAATTTTACTACGGGGAGATTGATGATGATGATCAGAAAGAAATATAATGAATTGTATAAATGATATTAGTTTATCAAAACTCGACAAATTCGTAGATCGTATATTTTTTGCAAGTAGTAATTTTAAATAAAATAATACTCAAGTTGTTCTTAGTATTCAAAAACCTCATATTCTGAACAATGAGAAAAATGTAGAAGGGTAATAATATCAAAAATTATGTATGAATATAGATTGTACTTTTAGATTTGATTTTGATTCGGTGAGAAGTTTCACCAACATTTGAATCACTTTCCAATAACAAAATTAAATGAGTCTAGATTGCACAATAATCGTGATGTTGAACGGTGATGATTTTCTCAATTTTATATTTTGACAAGAAATTCAGTTTTACGATTTGACATCCAATGATTTGAAAAAAAAAAACGACGACGACGAATTTTTTCGATCAGAGGATTTTCAAATATTTTGAGTGAATTATTGATCATCACTAGATCGACGTACGCAATTATGTCAATGGGATTTTATACGTTTGTTTCTTAAAAATCATAGGAGGTTCGTGTACCAAACCCAATCTTCATTGATTTTGTTAAATTTGTATTGGCCAAAATGTAAGTTTATTTTCTATTTTCATGCATATTCATACTTTTCGCCTATATTCCTTTCTACATAATGTGAATATATACATATTAAACAAACTTATTGTGTAAGAACTTTTGCAATCGTCATGTTATTATAATTAGCATTTAGTTATAGTAGTGCACTCTTTTATATTTGAGACCAGTAAAGCTGTATGCAATTTTAAATGCGGTTATAAGCCAAGCATATCTTAGAATGTTGTAATTCGAGATGAAATAATGAAGATAGTAATCTTTTTAGCGTATTTTTATGAATTGCACAATGAAAATTATGTCATCATGATCTGGCGAATTTGAATTTCAAAATTATTCTAAAATCGATTCATGTATTCGCTTAATATCATTATCAATGTTGAAGCAAACGAATATGTTGTAAAAAATTTGGATGCTGATATATGATTATTCAAATAAATTTACTCATACAGACTTTGGTCGATTTAGAACGAGATTTAGCATGACTATCTGTTACCCTTTCACCTACTCCTTAACCAAGATCGTATAGTTTCTTTCTTTAACACAGAAATGCAGTTTGAAGTGAATGAATATGAGTCTAAAATAACTTACAATGCCGACAAGAAACAAATTACTAATTTTTCTTGTCAAAGACTTGAGTAAGTATATGCAAGATGCACTTATGCAAATTTATAAGGGAGAGTAAAACTCGATATGAGTTCCGACCGCCTTTTATTTTTCGAATTTCGCAATTTTATTTGGCTAGTATTCGGTAAGTATTGGCGCAATACGGCTCGTTTTCAAGTCAAGTTTCGAAGTCAACGTCGCAAATTGCGAAGTCGAAGTTTCAATGTCACAAATTGCAAAGAGATATGATTGCATATCGATAAAGAATAAAAAATAGTTGACCCTTTCTTGCCAGTCTCTGCCAATCGCCGTAATTTCGCAAACATTGTCTGTGAATGAGAATCTCTTTTTGCATTCCTAGTGTCCCCTATAGGAGTTCTTTGTAGACTCTTCTCACTGATCATCACTGGACTGACATGTTGACACAGAACATTTATAAATATGAGAGAAATAATGTGGTTCAACGGGATTATACTACAATGAATGACTAGGATGTCAATGGGATGTGAGTCGATTTTCTAATGAGATGCTGCGCACTATAAGTCGGAAAAGGGACGCGTGCATATAACTTCGCTTGCTAGGGATGCAGCAAATTTCTTCACAGGGGACATATGCGAGTGGTAAAAATACTCGGTATCAATACTCGGTATAACATAGTCCGATATATGGGCTTTATATGTCAATCCTCATAAGAATCCAAGATCCATCTCGAAAGTATTAGTAAATCATAAATGAAGATTGTTTTTCTTCTTTCTGATCGGCCACTAAAGGCTCATGGCTTTTGAGCCTAGGACGAAGCCTAGGATGAACCTTACTCTCTTTTCTCATAGTGAGAAATAAGAAGTGAAATCATAGTTTGATTCGTGCTTCATTACAATGAGGATGGTTTCTGACTCATTATTTTATTTTATCTCGCGAGTATCTTGGAAAGGAGCTTTTCCTGATACAGCTGAAAGATCTTATACATACCTTCAGATATCGGCAAGAGTTTTGTCATAGCCACAATCGAAAGGCAAAAACTGTGATCAAGGGCATGACGATGTAAAAAAAAAATGTTCTTGTTTAGACACTCGACAATCCGCGGCAAAGTAATAATCCTGAGTAGCACAGAAATTGACACAGATTAGTACATTTACTTTTTGAATTGGTATCAAACAAGTGTCCATCAGTTACTTTCAGAATTTGTGAATTCCTTAAAATTTTGCAACGACGTTGAAAAGTCCGAAGTAACCCGCAAAACGTCAGTACAAAAATTTTGCGAATACGTCAGCCTCACGGCCGTGTCAGCCTAATACTGTGAATATCCAACTTTTCGAGAAGTGCCAACCCGCTTATCCCAGGACAGGTGATAAATATGTAGAGAATTCCCAATTCCAAATAAGCGCCCATAAGCCGGAAAATTGATTCTCGATTTCTATAGAAGCCCATGCATTACAGTGTATCTATATATGTGGAAAAATGCAGTGTTGTATAGATATAGGTTCTAGTCCTCGTCCTATGTAGTCTGAATCTCGGAAACGCTTGAGCGTTATAGACTCTGCGGCTTTGGGTATCGTCTTTTGGGGCTAAAAGAAGACTATTTCCAGAGTTTCAGGCCAATCCGCTGACCCGCACTCCTTGGCCTCTTCTGGCCATTCTGCACCTTCAAGATCGGATGTATTCAGTTATCTACTGAGTGACAACAATGACACCGACTGTGGCACGTGAGCGTGAAAATCTGTTGTAATTCAATGTTTATAGCTACTCCACCCAGTGGATCTTGAATATTCATATACAAATGAACGAGACTGGCGTGATATTATTGTGGATACTATCAAAGACCAGGATTCAAGTCTAAATCTGTGATATTTTATGCCATAATATAATGTGTAGCACTTATTATATTTAATTTTCATCTCGGTACAAAATGACCGTTTAATATCTACCTTTCTAAATTACGCACTCCCGACCCAAAATTTAAAAGTAAAAAAATTAAAACTTTATGCGTGTCAATGCGCAACGCCATACGTTTCGACAAAAATAGGGTAATTTATTCGCTCATCTGTGCCATCCTATGGGCACACACTCACACTGCCAATCATGTAATTCTCCCGACCTTCGGGAAATACGCTTCTAGGTTGTAATAGATTAGGCGTCACAAACCAATATGCGCAAACCTCCGCTATGTGACTTTTCTTGGGTCACATCCGCCAACGATGAAAGAAGCCATGTCCCCTTACCTCGCAGGTGCCAATACAGGGGGGAAGAAGAAAATTTGTCTGTAAGCTATTATCATATTTGCTCTTTAAAGTCGTTCGAATGAATTTCCCTCGCTAAAGGTGGAATGCCCGAACGAATTTTACAATTCAAGTCAATTTTCAAAATGAACTCGAAAAAATTTAGCGAGTTTTTTATGTTTGTCTCACAAGCTCGATGTATACAAGATTTTTGAAAATTCTTTCCATTGTTGACTTCAGAATACCAATGATATTTTCCGCAACTTTTGTAAGAATTTCAAAAACTCTAGGCTAGCTGATAAGACTTAATCCAAAGCTGTATTAGATGACAAGTCGACGAAGCTGTGCTTTTAACGTACAATAAATAACGAATAACTCACCACGTGATACAATCTGACGCTTTGGCTTACGGCTAGCCTGCACGATAACTGCCTTTCTTTTGAATAACGGCGTATCTGCAAAAAAATGCCAAACGTCATTTCATGAGTGCAAATTGTGTAAATTAGAGTGCGAATTGGGATCGCTTTCGATAAGCGACTTGAATCCAACACGCAGTAGCTTTAACGCCACTACAATGTCTGAGCTCTGAAATACAATCTAGGTATGCACCGCTCATCGGATTTTTATTTAACGAATATCAAGTATAGATATGCTTGAATCATCCCTACTGTAACAGAATAACATTACTCACATAAATACTAAGAATTTACTAATTCGTGTCGGGCTTAACACGTTCGCTGCGACGCTGTTTTTTCGTGGCTTTATTCCGGTCTTGAACTGGACCATCACAATTGGGTAGAAACGCCCATGTAGAGCTAAACTCCTTTTTGGCTCATTGTTCACCCCCTCAAGAAGCAAACCACGACCACGGTAGATTTTTTTGGGAGAATTTTCCGAGAAAGTCAGAATCGGTGAAGATTGAAGGATCAAAAATTGTGGGTCCCACCGGTGGGACCCGTCGCAGCAAACGTGTTAGAATGACTGTACGAGTCAACGAGCTTTTGCTCAAGCTCGTCGTCATGTATGAGTAGTACTGTGGAAACTTTGAAATAACGTAGTGTGCCACCTTGAACGAGCCCTTAGAACGACTGGAAAAAAAAATTGCCCAACTCATTCTTGATATACTTTTTGTGATTTTTTGTTGCAATCATCAATTTTCCGATCCAGAGCTACCCCAAAAAACTATCATCGAAAAAGAGGTCAAAATTTCAGGTCCGCTGCCTGTGGTGTTTCATTTTTTCGAACTCTCAGAGTGTAAAGCGCCGAGGTGAAGCTCGTTCGAGACTCGAGAGGGCAAATATATCAGATACTATGCACTGCTACAAAGATCAAAAGGTCACTTTTTATATGATCGCTGAGCACATATACATTTCGTGGCGTTTTAGTTGAAATTTTACTCACTTGCAACGGGGGGGGGGGGGGTCCCCGGGTCACCGACCATGTCCTAACATATGAAGAATCCAAAGTAACTCCGCCGAATGGGCAGAGCTACAAGCAAAAACGTTAGCATTGTCGATATATCTATATATGTAACTTTTTAACATGGGCCTATATGGGGAATGTTAATGTCATGGGCTGCAACTTTGAACAGGAGGCCCATGGGTTCTTCATCTTCAAGGTAGCACCAAACTGTGAAAAAATCTTGGGGAAGATTGAGAACCCGGACCCTCGGGATTTCCCTTGTCAGTCTCCCAGGAAAGTGAATTTACCTCATTCCGAGACTTTCCAAGACGATTTCTTCTCAATGTAAATCGTCAGACGCAAATTTTTCATGTCCCTAGTTATCGGAAAATTTCGCACGTCGCGAACTGCTATTTCGCGAAAATCAACTTTTGTTAAAATCTTGGTGTCACTTCTGTCCCCTGTGCGACCCTCAGACGCGAGACTTCGGAGGTCCTATTTGCCGTTTCTTTCAAAGTATTGGGTGGCCAAATGAAAACCCTCCCAAAAAACACCCCAAACTGTGTGGCCCAAGCCGTTTGAAATGTTTCAAAAAGTCGAATAAAATTTAAGATTGGCACATTTCTGACCCCCCAAATACTAAATTTTTCGAGGAACTATTCACAAGTTTATAAAATTGAATGAGTGATAACCAAAGTTAATTTCCACTTTGAAAATTCACAAAACTTATCAGAAATCCTGAAAAACAATATAAATTAGAAAATTATAGTATTTCAATCCACTAATAGCCTGAAAAAGGAGGGCAACAGTCGATAACACTCGACCGTACCCTCTAAGCATTATTTTAGCGTGTAAAGTATATTCATTCATTCAATGCGCGCCGCGGACTAAAAAATCCAGTGCGTTGGCAGCCGACGCGAGAGCCGCTTGGTGGCGTGCTCCGAAGCTGCTGCTGCTGCTGCTTCCCCCGAAACCCCATCGCATCATCATCTCTGCATCGGCGTCATCCCGACGCTTTATTATTGTAGAAGATCTTCCATAAATGGGAGCCGGCTCCCAGTGCACTGTGCATCACTGTGCATAATTCTTTATCCTCAAAACCATCATCGTACACCTTCAAAACAAAAAACCCCCAGTGCGCGTAATTTTCTCACAATCCGGTGATAAGTCTTACTCTCGTAGACGACGTACTTAGTTAATAGTGTTAAAGATAATGGCCATCGATGGTGTAGTTAGTGTTAGTGGTGGCGACGTTTGAAAGATATCTAATCGGTGCTATTATATAGCATCGCGGCATCATCAGAATTGATGAAATAATAATCTTTTGAGGCATCATTAAGTAAGTATTCGGCCACCGCTTGGATGTTGGATTTCGGTATTTCGTCGAGCAGGAGGTGCGCAGGCGTTATAGCCTGGCGCCGCCGCCGGCCATCCTCATCATCGTCAACATTATCAACATCATCATCAACGGCAGCATGTCCTCGGTTACCGCTGCACCGGGTAATAATGCACCCTCGTGCACAAATAGCAATAATACCGGTTCAAATAATCAACAACAACAACAACAACAGCAACAACTTCATGGAAATCGAGTATTAAACGGTTCCGAGCAGACGAGAAACCGTGCGATAATCAATTCGCTTCCTGAGCATCTACACGATCATTTACTTGAGCACGAGCATATCGTCGCCCTGGGTAAGCACCAGGAGTCGAGGCCTGTCTTTTTCTCTCTTTCTCTCTCTTTCGATTTCTGCACTCTGTCTTTCGAGCTGATCTTTGCATCCTCTATCTCTATTTGGGAATAAGTTGTAAACCACCGCCGTCGCTATATATCTAGTTTGTACAGAATATTAATTCCGATGAGCAGATGTGTTTTTTATAATACTCGCGATAAAAAGGGCAGAACTATGCTTGAGTTGTGTGTATATCGTGATGATATGATGCGCCACCTTATGCTGCAGCTCGCGTCCTCGCGAAAGAATGAGTGAGGGCAAACTTTATCGCAAACACCCCTCAAGAGAGTAGTTTTGCAGCTGTCATCTGTCTCTTTTGCATTACTACTGATTGTCACTTTTGCTGTCTATAATGTGATTGCATGCTCATCATGTATTACCAGTTTTGCATGATCTCTTATCTTATTAAGCAAAGTGCAGGCTGAGATTGATTAGTGATTGATAACGCATGACCTATGCTACTTATCTTCCTGTCTCTACTTTGCCTCTTTCTGTAACCCAGCTGATTGATGCTCATTGGCCTTGCCCTCCGATTTCATATATAAAATAAAATGATATTTATGCCGTTTTTTTTCTTCACATAGCGGGAGGGAAATGTGAGACTACTTTACTCTGTTCAATTTTTTTGCGAAAATGTTTTCTTTCGCGGCTTAACTAGTGTCATCTTAACGCTCGATTTGTGCTTCCGTTTCATTTGATTTTCATATTTTTATATACCGAGCGAACGGTGAATATCGACCGACATTTTTTCTTCTTTGTTATGAACTTTTATTATGGTTAGTTGAATTTGAATTGTTGAAAATATGTCTGATGGATAAGCTAAACTTGTTATCAGTCGGTAATGTCATGCTTCTTATTACCAGCTTGACCAAAATACGAGATAATTCTGAATTTTTGAAAAAGATATCCGTCATCAGGTCAAATTTCATCGTTAAGATGTCAGTGCAAGTAAGACTATATACAAAGAGAAATAATAGTGCCACAAAAGAAAACCACACTGAAGATGTTCCTGAAAAATTGAAAATGCTCACAGCTCTCTTCTCAGTTAACCAACAACGAACAATGCTAATCTGAGGCATCTGAAGATGATGCAGTTTAACTTTTCAATTTCCAAATCGATCCAATCGTCTCTGGACTGGGTTTAGATTAGAAAAGTTTTATTGTTACATTCATGTGTAGTGCTGTAACTTGGATGCATTTCTTGGTTATCACACGTGTATCTGTACAAATTGTCTGATGGAACAGGTAAAGTCAAGGACGAAGAGGTACCTCAGAGTGAAGTCACCTACAACATGGTGGCGGCTATGAATGAGCACTTGTTGCCATCGTCAGCAACACACAGCATACGTTCAACAGCCAATAGTGTCAGAGATAAGGTCAAGGACCACAATCAGGACAAAGAGGAAAGCGGAGCAGCTGCAGAGGAGAGTAAAGTAGGCTTATTAAGCTTTTCTTGTGACTTTGATCACATGTATGCTAGCATGACAGATGGGGGAACGCCTGTGACTGCTACATTGGCTCTGGGTGTCAGTCCTTTAAGAGGAAACGAAGCCAGACAAAATGATGTTACAGAGGTCAAGCATCTGAAGGAGTTGCTGCTTTTGCATCTGGACCTAATCCAGCAACAATCGGAACAAATTGTGACCAAGGACAAGCTACTCGCAGCTCTCAGACAAGAGAATGAAACGGTAGGTCCACACCATAACCACTTGCCGATTCATAATATTTTCTGCTTGTACAAGTTGCTCTCCCAATGAGTTCCACATCAATCAGCTGAGAATTATACACAATCAGTTGCGTATTCGCCATTTAGATTGAGTCTGCAGTGCATGAAAACCCCGAGCAATCCTATCTGTCCTCCAATCTCTAAGCTTTCTCGACTAATATAAATGAAGTCACGCATGATTTCGATGTTTTTCACAGTTTGTTTACAATCAAACGATAGTAGAGTAGTAAAAATATGAAAGACGTAGATCACGTAGGGAATGCTTTCTAGTTCTGCGACGGCGAGTGGCGAGCGTGATCTAGTGTCACTGACCCGGTGGGGGCCTCGTGTCGATGTGATTATATTGCATTTGTGTGTATAGCACTTACAGCGCTTTGCCGCCAAAACGGCGGCGGAGTAACGTAAAAATCGTGTGGAGAGGTCGGTGTTCACAAAATAGTCAACTTCGCGACGGAATAGACGACGGTGTAGAGTTCTAAATGCAGCAATCTTGGTGTAGTGAACGAACAATACAGTTGTGGTTATGAGTGGTCGAATGGTTGACAACTCGAAAAAAAGTGCGATAGCAGTGTTGTGCGAGTTGTACAAAGCTGAACTTACGCATAATCTGGACCTCTTGTACGGCGATCCACCGGTTCATCTGCAGACTAACTCTCGATCCATCGTGACACTCAATAGTGCCGGTTTTTTGTTTTGTATTTTTTCGCGAATGCCGGTATTATCTAGCTGCGGTTCGTCGACTCAAACTCACGTCGAGATAGCGGAATGGAACTGCATGTCAAGGTCGAAGCATCTGATGCTGTCCATGCCGTCGCCGAAATCTAGGGTCTTGAAGTACGCTGCGTTTGGCAGCACTGCCGGCGACACCATCAACAAGCTGCAACTTCGCAGCGCTCCGAAGCCAATGTGTTTGAAATGTCAGAATGGCAAGCGGCACCAGACAACGCGTTGTATGCATTGCAAACCATTCGAAAATACAAGTCTTTTTGTAGTTTAGCTTATCTTTGCTGAACAAAACAGTGCTCCGTGGTGGTGATATATTCTTCTACCGTTCGATAGACGATCTATAAAAATCGTATTAGTGAACAATCGAAGCGTTTTGTACTTCTGAGATGTGATTCTTTCACTTTTGGATTAAATTGCATTTTTAAAACTGCGCGAGAGTGGTAGCGGGTCGGAGATTTTTTATTTGCTATAATTCTCATCTATGCTTGGTCGTGCGTGCAATTGATTCTGCTGCTCCAAAATCGGTTGAGGAAAATCTTGTTGGTCATTGCATCAGAGGAGTTCTTGTGTCAATTGCCATAGACTTTGCATGCTCTTCTTAGAAGATTGGCTGTTCTATTCTGCTTGTGTTGAAGACATAGTAGTTGAAAATGTTGATCTCTTCTGCTAATATGAAAGTTCCTCGGATATTTCTAGTAATGATCCCTTATCATCATACCAGGGAAGACAAGCTGAACATTTTCTAATTTATTCTTTTTTGCAGCTCAAGTTGCGGCTGGAGCGTATGGACAGGCGAGTCAATTTACAGAAATTGCGTTCTGATAGCACTGAAAATATCGACCTCTTGAGCCCTTGCTCTCCCACAAATTTGAATGCATCTTCAAACAGTCTTCCTTCAACAAGTGAACACGTACAACCAGAACCTCAAAGCCCGAAGCCTACAGATAGTCTCAAAATCAGGCTCAACACGTCTGGTGGTATCACGACTGTTAAGCAAGAATTACCTGAACCAGTTGAAATCAAACAAAACACCATGGGTGAATCTTGGGAGAACAAGAGGAAACGAAGGTCTGAATCATCAGCTGTTAGTCACAGTGAAGTTAAGCGGCGGAGAGGTGTATCTAGCTCATCAACTATAAGTAATGATACCTCATCAACAATGCCAGAAACCCTTGTAAGCTATATGTCATCATCCTGTAATGAATTGAATCATCCTCCATACATGATAAGTTTGCCTTACTGTAAAGCCTCATCAAGTGTCACATTTTCTCATATTATTTTCTTACACTACATTAGTTTTTGTAAGTTTTCCAAGTCATCTGTTTGCCAATCAATGAGGAGGGATCCAAACCAAGTCATGGGTCACTCTAGTAACATCAGGTCATTCTGTCTTTCAATATCCATGGAGGACAACACTTAATTTTTGATTGTTGGCTAAGATATTGAGTAATCTAGAATGGATACTCCTTTTCACTTGATTGATCACAAGTGAGAGAGATCCTAATAATTTTAGTAAATTTGAGAATCTACTTAGATATGAACTTCCACACCCATGCCTCCAAGCAGGAGCTTCTTACTCTTTCTAAATTTTGGATCATTCTTTGTTCCAGGGTGGCAAAGGCCCCAGCCAAGAGAGTGTAAAAAAGTCGGAGAAGAAAGGAAAATCTCTTTTTAAGAAGGAGTGTTTCTTAACGACTGAAGAACACTATTACACAGCTGTCGGGGAGCCAAATTATACTCTGGCTGTCAAAGACCAAACATTGGCAGAAGACACCACAATAAATTTGGAAGTCCCCAGCTGGAGAGTCAAAGTTTATACTAGTTGCTACACCATGGAAGGTACAGAAAATTTGGACGACGAGATATTCAACAAAAGACATCTAAAACTCGAAAATGATGAGAGGCGCCGAAAAAGATGGGACGTTCAGAGGATAAGGTAAACTACTACTTATACTCAAATAATGATCTTTAGTTGTTATTTTCAATTGAGTATCTGTATCGATTTTGACATCTGTTTGAATTTGAAATCCATTATTCACAGAGAACAACGGCAAGTTGAGAAATTGAAGCGACGACAAGAAAGACAGAGCCATCAATCCAACTGCTACACTTTGAACCACAGTGGGCGATCATCGCCAGTGGAAGACGAAAATATAAAAACGTTATGGCCAGAAGCTGAGCAAGTACAAGGCATTCAAGTTGATGAACTGTTACCTGTGTCTGCCTTTGGATCTCCCATTACAAGTTTTTCCACCAGGTAATTTGTGACATCTATGAATCCATGAGAAAATCAAGTTCCATTACTTTCAAATGCACCTTGCAGTATTTTATATGTAATTGTTTTTTCTCCAGTGAGTACTCTTCGCCCTGGATCAACACAAAGTCTAAAACTCGGCGATCTAAACATTCGAGTGGCAGAAGAAAGAGGTCAAGAAGATAAGAAAATTTTAAGCATCAAGTGCAAAGGTGATTTTTATCCATGAAAGACATTTTAATTGCGTGGAAAGGATGTCCGCGAGGTCGGCTCTGGCTTCTCAATCGTATCAAGTCTTCTCTCCGCTGTGTATAATAGGGCACCAAAGATCATCATATTTTAAACATGTCTTTTTGCTTTCTTTTTAAACAATATTTTCTCGAACTTCAGTTCAATTTACTAAGCAGCCATTTATTTTGATAATCTCTGAGAGTTAACTGCAGCGTGACTCTTGTATTGACAAGTCGGTGTTCGATGGACTGACTATTTTATTTTGTACCTGTAACCAGTGTTACGTTCTGTTATTTATTGCGTAAACTTTTATTCATATACACATCGTATAATATTCGGTGAAATATTGTCCGAGGATTGTATTTAATGTATACAAAATAACAAGTGTCCTGTTATCTCAAGCATTTCTTCTAACAGCACGGAAAACAATTGCGTAAGATTGAAATCACTCAAAGATTTCTATTTGTCTTTTTTTTTTCGTGCAGAGGACTTCGTAATTTGTCCCAATTTAAGAGAGAAGGTGACCATTTTTACTCAAAAATCCCTAAGAAACCGCGGGTAGACATTTTTTCTCCTCATCATTTTCATCACCTGTTGATTCGAGTTTTGTTGTGATCAAATACAAAACGAGCTACTGATCATGTTCGAAAAATCGAAAATAGGGCGATTGCGGCCATATTCATTACGAACACAAAGAAAATGTCGTTTTGTACAGAATACTCTATCAATAATTTTTTACACTTCAAGTAAGATCTATAATGATAACTTCCTACCCACGTCATTGAACTTTCGTAATGATCCTCAAGTTGTGTAATCGTGTCTGGAAGTGAGAAAGTCAATTTAGAATCCCTTTGTATGTTTGTGCTTAAAGTCACTATCAAAGACCTCGAAATTAACCGAGCGTTCTCTGTTGAGAAACCGATGACATACTATAGCGATGACCCTGCAGGTCGTAGGTAAATCAAATAGCGCGTAAATGAGATATCGATAACTCTGTTAGACAGGATGCTGTGATGTTACTGTCGAATTCGAAAGTATGTGAACAGAATATTTTTTTTTACAATCGATTTATCTTTAAGCGATGATTTGTTTATTTATGTATAGGGAGCTCAGTGTCGAAGGTAATGTCTGCAACAAAAATGAAATTATAGTGTCGATTACATTGTCAACGAAAAATCTTCTGACGTTTTTGATTGAGTGACAATTTTAGTGTTATCGTCAACTGCAGCAGTCCTTATATCTACGTGTGTATACAGAACCTCAAGTAACTGGTGTAATTACTGTGTAATTGACCGTCCGAAACAGCGAGTATAAGAACCTTTTTCGATGGGGGAGAGGCCTTGTGTACAATACCAATGTATTATTACTGTTATTATTACCACGATTAGTCATTAACTTTCCATCGTCGAAATTATTGATGAAATATCTAATGAACTTGAAATTGCGCATCATCGCATCTGATTTGTAAATTCAACGGAATATTGATGTCAAAATTCCATTTAATCGTTTGAAAATTCGTGAAATATATCTTAGCGCCGTGCGCGTCGAAAGAATTTTTCTCATTTGTTGAGCAAAGGCAATTTTACTTTGTTTGGAATTTGCCTTACTTACATCACTACGTGTAAATATTGATGATAATCTTGAAAAAAAATATAAGAATGTGTATGCGATTGAAGCTCTCTTGATTCATTTATAGACCCTGCAATAGACAAGTATCATTTGATGTATACTTGAATTAGATTATTTGATCATGCGTGATGTAAAAAATTCATTTCCACAACAGGACCACGAACAGTATCAAGACCGATTTATTGTTAGAGTATTACCCAAATCCGTAGAGAATGGTCCATTACCCATCTACATCAACAATTAGAATTTTTTTCTATCGATGTCCAGAAAACCTTGGGATCTATTTTATTATACACACGATATTTATTTGCATCCTCTTATTGGTGGCCATCATACAAAAAAGAGAGAAGTGAGTGACTTTTTACACTTTGAAGGCGGCTTCTCTTCCGTCAAGACAAAACTGTACCTGATTTACACTTAACAAATAACCATCATGCAGTACAAAATATTCAATCAAGCTCTGCTCAAATGTGAGAAAATATCTATGACCTACTCACGATGCACATCTGCCTAAGATTATAGATCGTCAGCTCTCTTTTTTTGAGTTGTGCGTATCATCCGTATCATGACAAAATTGATTGATAAAAACTCAATTTGTTCATTTTCCACAGAGCGAACCGATACCTGATGAGATGCATGTAAAATACGCGCATCTGAATTACAATACAATGAAGTTTCCATGATCAAATGAAATGATCATACAGTTCTAGCTCAGAAACATTTTCTGTGAACGATTGAGGGACCAGACTCATCGTACTCTTGCTTGGATATCCACATCTGTTGGAAGGTCGAAAGCGATGCAAGAATAGAACCACCAATCCATACGGAATATTTCCTCTCTGGAGGAGCTATTATCTTGATTTTCATGGTTGAAGGTGCCAGGGCTGTGATCTCTTTCTGCATTCGATCGGCAATACCTGGGTACATCGTAGTACCTCCGGAAAGAACTGAATTGGCGTAAAGATCTTTACGGATATCGACGTCACATTTCATTATTGAATTGTAAGTCGTTTCATGGATTCCAGCAGATTCCATGCCGAGGAATGATGGTTGGAACATTGCTTCGGGACAACGGAAACGCTCGTTTCCTATCGTTATCACCTGTAAGTATGGGTAGGGGTAAATAAATTAGTGGTTCAATGGTAGATTACGATTTTCCAATTTTACAGTGCTGTTTTCGGGGTTTCGCATACCGTGTGGAGTGAAAAAAAATCAACTTTCTAGCCAGAAAAGTATTTGTACAGTTCTAATTTCAGTAGCCTGTTATCGGGACTTCTTAGAGCTTTCTAGGTAAAAAAAATTAGCTGAGCGCGTGTTGGAATAACTCAATGATACCATTCATTCAACAAAAAACAGCTGGGGCGACTTATTAAATTATAGTCATTGCAAGCATCGAATATAATTTCTGCTAAAGGATAACCCTGGATACCGCACATTCATACGCATGTTGAGGCACTAAGCAAATGAATAGATCAATTCTTTGAGAAGCGAAATTAATAATAATAATAATAATAATAATAATAATAATAATAACTATCTTAGAAACGACTTGATTTGCAAGGAGCAAGGAAAATATAGACAAAATTTAAATATCAACAGAGTAAATTGACAAAAGAGGTCTGACCTGTCCATCAGGAAGTTCGTAACTCTTTTCGAGTGCGCTCGATCCTGCTGCCGTGGCCATCTCCTGTTGGAAATCCAGAGCAACGTAGCACAGCTTTTCCTTGATATCTCGCACAATTTCGCGTTCAGCCGTCGTCGTGAAAGAGTAGCCACGTTCAGTCAGGATCTTCATTAGGTAATCGGTCAGGTCACGTCCAGCCAAGTCGAGACGTAGAATAGCGTGGGGTAAAGCATATCCTGCGTTATAAGAAAATTAAAACTAATTCAGTTTGGCGAATTTTGAGAAGAATGAAATGCGCAAGACATAGAATAATAGGTGTTAAAATAAAAATTTTTGCATGGATTACTCCATAACCGTGGAAAGATATCTGAGACGTATTATACAGTCTCATTACATCGTACTTCACCTATGATATCACATTGGACCGAGTTTTCTGGTGCTTACAACACAGGATCATGAGTTCCGACCGTAATCATGAAATATCAAGAAGGTTAAAGAGTTTTTCGGTCTGTTTACGATACCAAAAGTGTTTCGAACCGTAACTCTAGATCTTTTCAAAGCTTCAGTACCATATGATTTCGAAAAGTAAGTTAGTAAGTTGCCCTTTCGTGATATAGTTTATCAGAAGTTTTTGCTGCGCCAAGAATATTTGCAAAAAATGTTGCGAATGATGATAATATGAAAATGTTGTGGCAGTGACACACCTACTTTTATAAATTCAAGAACTCCGAATATCACAGAATATAAAAAAAATCCTTCATCAACTTAGAAATGGTGCGAATTATATAATCCTTTACGAACATGAATAGATCTAGTTTCAAATATCAAAACGTACCAAATCCTAGTAAAATTTCGTTCAAAGTCTTTTCCACTTTGTCTTTTATCAACTCTTTAGTGTCAGTCTTGCATGCCTGATCTCGACAGCCAAAACCGACACTTGCAAATTCTCATACTCCTCATCGTACTCATCACCATTTTCAGCCCATTTAGCAAACAACAGGCAGCCTCTTGAATCTCTACACTTTCTTAGATCCAATCCATCCGCAACCACCTCAAATCCCGCAAATCTCGCAGCCTTCGCTGACCACGGCGATGAAAACAATCCAAAGACAAGCTCAATTTCATAGACAACCGCTCTCTTCACTATTTCTCCAATCAAAAATGTCGCTAATCCTCTTTTCCTATGTTTATCATCAACCGCCAAAGCATAAAGCTCCCAAATCGATCCACCCACATTTGTAAACTTTTCGTGAAGTTTTGCTCTATCTGTAAGCTCGTCCATACATTGAAAATACTCTCGGAGTAGTTCCGATTTTACTTTGATATCACAACAATCAGGTAAACTTCGAAGTTTGGCACAACTGTCACTTTTGAGAATCACTGCTGCTGCTACTATTTGAGAACTTGATTCGTGTACAATAACAAATGCACGACTGTTTCGTGGATTCAATACACTGGCAGTGATTAAAGAACGCTGTTCCTGAGATATGGATTCGAAGTCGATGGGATTTGGCCAACAGTCGAGTAGAAGTTTCAGGATGTGTTCTTCGGGATGAAAGTAGGCGTCGAACAGATCGTTTATGATAGCTGCATCCGAAATTGTTGGTACAGCCTCACGAATTGAGTAGCCAGTCGGTGATTGTTTTGGTGAACTCATTTGCATTGTTTAATCAGAAAATAACAAGTTTCTATCCAAAGATGAGAAAAGCTTGAGCTTGATACATCTGATCGGTGCGCGAGACGATATAACACTAAAGCACAATCAAGTATCATGTATAGAGATTGCGACGAGCTCAATGAAATTCTGATGGCTCATGGAATGTTAAGCTTTCGTTCACTACTGAATGCTTAGGGTCCGTTCACAAAAGACGTCCGCGGGTTTTTGATCAATTTTGAACCCCTCCCCTCCCCCTTGTCACACCGTGTGTGTCACATATCATTCGACCCCCCTCCTAAAAAGATGTCACAAATTTCATGACCTCCCCCCCCTTTTCTGGTGGAGATTTCTATTTGAACCATTTCTAGGTATTCAAACGCTTATACACTGACAATTCACGAGATACATGATTTAAACGATAAAATTGATAGTTTAATCATTTCCTCAGGGCACCAATATATGTATAACATATATCTTTTGATATAAAATTGTGACGTTCGCGCCAGATTTGAAATATTTCAACTGATGAACGATATCAAAACTTGAGCGAGAATCGACAACAACCCTTAATAGTATATTATGTGACGAGTGCGCAGCACGAGTCGCAAACGACATTTTCTAGCTGTGCTACGTCGGAAGCGCGACTTTAGACGAGTCCTCGCGTAGCGAGGACGAGTCGAAAATCGCGCTTCCGACGTAGACAGCTAGAAATATGAATAACTCTCATAGGACGTCACAATGCATCGACACCCCCTCCCTCCCTCACGTCCGAAACTGTCACATTTGACCCCTGTGAACCTGGCCCGCCAAATTGGACCAAAATATGCTTGTGGTAGGCCGGAATTTGCTGAATTTGCTTGTCCAAGTCTCGAATTTTGGTCCGGCTGCGTTTTTGAGTTACGAGCCCTCAAAGTAGCCCAATTCCACCCCCCACTCCTCCTTCCGTGCATTTACAGAAGTGCCCAGATCTCCGCGAATTTAGCTGCTAGAGGGACGCACGCGGGTTCAAATTGAAGCTTGAATTTTGGGCCACCGCAAGCAAATATAGAAAAATCGAAGTAATTACGTTGAAGTACCAAAAAACTGCTCGCAGTGTCCCCGTGTATAAGCATACGGGCGGGTGGTCGGTGGAGAGGGGACAGTCGAGGGAGAAGAGGAGAAGCCCCGCGCAGACGCATCATCGTTCAAAAAACTTGTCTGCTGCGCTGATGATGTGCATGTGATCGTCGTCGTCGTTCATCACGCTGTGTTTACACCGGTACCGAGGTCGACGAGCACCCTGGGCACTGGCCCTGGACTCTCGCTGCTCTTTGGATGAATGCGTGTGTTACAGGGAGAAGCTGCGTGTCATCCTGGACGACGTCGCCAACATGTGCTGTGTGCCTGTGCACCACGACGCCCGGGGCTCCACGCCCGACCTGGTGCACCGGCGGTGGTCTTCTTGCCCTATCAAGCTACGGCTACGTCTTTTCATGCACCTTGCGCTCTAAGCCAATATTTGATGTATGTAGATTGAGCATATAAGATTCAATTCAAAGGCCTGGGAGCTTCAGAGTCAAATTCTTATCTTTTGATATTGGGAAATTGTCATCCAAGTTCCTTGTGTTAGAGCTCTGTTGCATATTCTTTCAAACAAGGAGGCAGGAATTCTATCACTTGAACCTGCCATCTCTTCATGCATCAATAGCATTTCAATGAAAAGAATAACCCACCACTTGATCGTTCAATCAGTTTGAAGTGTTAGTGATGCAAAACTTGAGTGACTCAATATTTTCAGAAGCGCTTTGACTCTTACAAGATTTCCAAGATGAAGATCTGTTTGGAGTTTTGTCAAAGCTTGAAAATGAGAACTTGTCATTGTTGGTGTAGGGATAAGATCATCCTGCCAAATTTGGATGTTCTGATATTAGTTAGTTCAATTCTACAGTAAACGCTATATCAATTTACTCACAGTTCTCATTTGAGTGTCTCATCTATCATTTTGTAAACTGATATCCGAGTCTACACATGACCAACACTTCAAAATCTTTTCACCTAGCAGCGATTGCCTAGAAGTCTTGCATGTATACTAACAGTGTTGCAATGAAAAGACCTCAAAGCATTAATAGCCTGCACCTGATAGAAGTCAATGAATCTAAGTTGATGTCACTATTCTATCGTTCCCCTCTCAAAGTCAAGGGTAGAGTATTTCTTCACCGATTCCAAAAGAATATTATTTAAACAGTGTGGGTATGGACAATTCAATTTAGACTTTGCATGATTCAAACATGAGATATGTAATGAGCCATAAATGATTGGCAGTACTTTAAATGATCACTAGCACAATATGTGACTTTTGATTATGCCTCTATTCTCACTGGAGAGGCTCTGAGTTGACCAAGTTCAGCACGGCATATAGAACCGAATAAGCTGCAAGCCCTGCGCTTGTATAGTGCTGAGATCCCACTGATGTGAAACGATTACTGTAGAAATGTCAATCGCATGAAAAAGCATGAGATCAGTTTATACTATACAATGTCTTCCAAGAATAAATGAGACAAGAGAACCATGAATCAAAATAGTAAGACTCAATTCTAATTCATGATGATCAACTCAATGTACAAAAATTTAACACGTTTAGAGTCAAGGGAGAATAGTTTTTCGGGTCCACATATGAGCAGCAACTTGAAGCAGTGAATCCTAAAACTATTGTGTAAAAATGTCTCGGCCTCGAAGTATTGCTAAAAAAAAGCATGTAAGGCACATTCGCAATCACGGTACTTTTATCTAGTCCGATTCCAACGAGAATGTGAAAAGACGTAACTCGATAGAGGACTGGGCAAGAAGACCACCGCCGGTGCACCAGGTCGGGCGTGGAGCCCCGGGCGTCGTGGTGCACAGGCACACAGCACATGTTGGCGACGTCGTCCAGGATGACACGCAGCTTCTCCCTGTAACACACGCATTCATCCAAAGAGCAGCGAGAGTCCAGGGCCAGTGCCCAGGGTGCTCGTCGACCTCGGTACCGGTGTAAACACAGCGTGATGAACGACGACGACGATCAGATGCACATCATCAGCGCAGCAGACAAGTTTTTTGAACGATGATGCGTCTGCGCGGGGCTTCTCCTCTTCTCCCTCGACTGTCCCCTCTCCACCGACCACCCGCCCGTATGCTTATACACGGGGACACTGCGAGCAGTTTTTTGGTACTTCAACGTAATTACTTCGATTTTTCTATATTTGCTTGCGGTGGCCCAAAATTCAAGCTTCAATTTGAACCCGCGTGCGTCCCTCTAGCAGCTAAATTCGCGGAGATCTGGGCACTTCTGTAAATGCACGGAAGGAGGAGTGGGGGGTGGAATTGGGCTACTTTGAGGGCTCGTAACTCAAAAACGCAGCCGGACCAAAATTCGAGACTTGGACAAGCAAATTCAGCAAATTCCGGCCTACCACAAGCATATTTTGGGCCAATTTGGCGGGCCAGGTTCACAGGGGTTCACATTTGCGATACCCCTCCCCCCCCCCCCCAAGTGCGGACGTCCTTTGTGCACGGCCCCTTCACGGAGAAACCAAAACGCACTCGCGGGGACGTCGCGCGACCCCGCGTCTGGCTTTGCATGATCGCGTCGGGCAGCGCACGAGATCGGAGCGTCTAACCCGCCTCGGTGATGTTGTGCACGTTACCGTGGTGACGCGCAGGACAGCGATGTGACCGGCTGCTCGAGACTGTTTTGAGAGCCGCAATGATGTTTTGACTGCCTTGTTCTCGTGCCAATAATATGAAAATGGGACCGCGTGTCTTTATCTCGATAATTGATCCCTTATTAGTTTCAGCGCTTCTCACGAGCGGAGAGGATAAATCGGTTTGATGGCTCTCCAGTGGGACTATTGTTTATGTATGACATTTGAAATCATTTTTGCAACCTGTCAATCAGCTTAATGGTACAACACAAGCTTTGTAATCCGAAGATCTTGGGTTCGAGACCCACTTACAATAATTTTTTTTTTTTTTTTTCTAATGTAAGGATTACAAGTTCGCCCTGAATTTCTAAATTTTCCATTTTCTTGAGAATGAAAATACAGTACTCTAGAGCCTGTTACAATTTTTGGGTAATATATACTCTTCCAACAAAAAAACTCAGATACCATTCCACGATGGATAGATCATGCATTGAATCTCCTCAGTCCTGCAAAATTTATTATATACTCCTCTGACCACTGTGTTTAAAGATTCGTTTGAAATACCAATTTTTCAAATTGCGTGAAGAGTATTGTCCGACGCAGATCAATTCCAAAGCCTTACGGATAGTCACCTGGGCTTGACTTATCTCGCTTAAAGTCAAGAGGTCGATAAAATTCCTCATAGCTAACGTAAGCTAATTTCATATACGGCTCTAACATTGAATAACGAAGAATTCGATGCTTGATATATTTATAGAGGAGTGATCTGCACGTTTTTCTTTAAATAGAATATATATCACCAAATGATAAAAAAATGGAAAATTTAGAAATTCAGGGCAAGCTTGTAATCCTTACATTAGAAAAAAAAAAAAAAAAAAAAAAAATTATTGTAAGTGGGTCTCGAACCCAAGATCTTCGGATTACAAAGCTTGTGTTGTGCCATTAAGCTGATTGACAAGTTGCAAAAATGATTTCAAATGTCATACATAAACAATAGTCCCACTGGAGAGCCATCAAACCGATTTATCCTCTCCGCTCGTGAGAAGCGCTGAAACTAATAAGGGATCAATTATCGAGATAAAGACACGCGGTCCCATTTTCATATTATTGGCACGAGAACAAGGCAGTCAAAACATCATTGCGGCTCTCAAAACAGTCTCGAGCAGCCGGTCACATCGCTGTCCTGCGCGTCACCACGGTAACGTGCACAACATCACCGAGGCGGGTTAGACGCTCCGATCTCGTGCGCTGCCCGACGCGATCATGCAAAGCCAGACGCGGGGTCGCGCGACGTCCCCGCGAGTGCGTTTTGGTTTCTCCGTGTTATTATTGATCATTGAATTTCTCTTCATCAGATTTTATATTGACGCGAATACGCTGGACACTGACAAAAACTGGTTCCGATCCAACCATATTCTCAATTAATGCAATATGAGAGACTGGAAAAATATCAGATAAGCCTGATCGACGTCTCGATAAGAGTACAGTCTAGTATAGCGCGTAATCTAATCGATGATTGTCACAATTGACTCTGATCAAATATCTATAGGGGAGAGTGGGGCAAAATTGGACGGATTTTGCAGTATCTGACGAGACTTGGGGCTAGGCGTGCTATGAGACTTTGAGGTTCAACTATTGAATAGATTGTAAAAAAATTTTCAGACCCCTAGGTCTCAGCGTTCATAGTTTTTCTTGGAGTTGAAAAACGAAAATCTGTCCAAATTCGCCCCGAGCTTGGGGGCACTTTTGACAAGTTTTGGGGGCAAATTTGGACAGCCTTCCAAAATTGAGCTATACGGCATTATTCCATATTAGAGGCGCATTTGCTCATCAAAACACGTGGTAATGACCCAAAATCAATAGGGAAACCCGCCCGCGACCTTTACATCCTCCTAGAGCCTCAGCAAGCGAGCCATTTTTGTGTCATTCTTCAGCATTATTGGAATAGGCGCTTCATTGGTGCACTATCGTCTTCAGCAAATCAGCAATCGGCTCGTGGCTTCTAAGAGTCGACTTTCTTCCGTTTTTCTTCATATTGGAGGTACCCATACTTGCCCCAAGTCAACGATCCAAATGGTGGAGTGCGGCAATCAACCCAATATCAGCGAATGCGAGAGTGAAAATGTTTGAATCGAGGACTATCTTGGAACACGTTGAAAGCGACTTCTGACCTCTAAACTGACTCCTAAGACGGCCATTGGACATCGTAACTTCATTTTCTCACCCATTTTCAATCATCTAATTCGCCCTCAACCAACTGCGCTTCGATAGATTTGCACAAACGCATATACGCGCCTCGTTACGCACAATTATTATCGAAAAACACGAACAGGCGATCGGTCAACCGATTTTAGATGGGATCTAGCATTGTCCAAATTCGCCCCCTCCAATTCGTCCAAAAATGCTCCCAGGCGTTTTTTTCGCAGAATTGTGATCATTTGGGCCCAAGTGAACCGATTTTGGCCCACGACGGCTTGAAATCTTCGTTTTGTGACCTAGTTTTTGACCCCAAAATGGCGATTGAGCCAGTGCACTTCGGTAGAAGCAGCAGGTAATCTTGCATTTTCAAAATAAACCACGTGAGGCCCTCAAAAAGCAACCTTATGTCAGCGTGGACTCCCAGTATCGTTTCAGGAGGTCTAACCGCGATAAAAACCATTATCTGGGATAGTGTTAAAAGAGGATTTACGCGGCGAAAGCCTATAGACTCGCCTACGACCGAGCTATCTCAGTTATCAAATGTTGCCCCACTCTCCCCTATCCAGGTCAAGATAAAACCTCGAACAATTTTTCAATAGAACGCTAAAACGCGATCGTACATTTAATTAGGTATTGTGCTAAAATCATGATTAGACATATAGAAATACGAGGTGAATATCGTTTTAATTATATCTCAAGCTTCAAATTCCATAGAAATTTTTCATTTCAGCACCCGTTTCCATCTTTTCACATGAAAGATTTTTAGGAAAGACGAAAAACAGCTTTCTCTAGAAATGGGCTACAGATTGAATTTCGCGCTCGCTCGAAGCGTCTGCTCTGCTGACGTCATGCTAACCTAACCAAACCTGGACCGAGACGAAGTATTTGTGTGTTTTGATGTGAAAATCAGTGAAAATCAATCGACAAATTGTAATAGAAAGTTATTGCACGAATCTGAGTGAGAATGTACTATTTTTAATCCATCTCGTGTGTCTCAAAAGGCAATTCTATTAGGAAAAATGATGGACATTTTGAAGGCAGAAATAGCAAGAAAGCGCAAAGAGCTTGAAGAGAAGAATGTTTTGGTAAGTATTGCATCAACAAATCTATATCAAATGCAAAATATGCATACGAACTCCCGAAATGATGAAGATGATACATTTTCCGTGTGTTTTACCACAGCAAAACAACAAAAAGTACTTCAAAAGAAGCGATCTGTTGGCAACGGAGCAAAAAACTCCACAAAACATCTCATCCAGTAGTAGTGTCAATAACAGAAATAGTCAGACAGATGAGGAGAATATGATCTCTGATAATTCACAAAATACGCTCCCAAGACAAGAAGTTATTCGTAAGCTCAGAGAAAGAGCAGAACCTATCATACTTTTTGGTGAATCTGAAATCGACTCATTCAAGAGGTTACGCAGATGTGAAATCCTGGAACCTGAAGTTAACAAGGTGAGGTATTTTAGAGCAATGTACTCCTTAGCACTGGTACTAGTTGTATGGCTGACACGCTGATAGTGAGTGACTTTTAATCATTTTGGTTACATCTTTTCTCAAAAAATGTTTCAGGGATTGAGAAATGACTTCCAAGAAGCTATGGAACAAGTCGATCAAGCCTACCTTGATGAAATATTAAAATCTTCAAAACCACATGAACAACGGCAGAAAGGAGATGTACATGTTCCTGATGAAGAAGTAACTTACGAAGATATTCAGCAAATGGCTGAGAAGTTGGATAAAAATGATAGAGAAACGGACATGCATGTAATAACTCAATTTCTTCAATTCCTCGTGAAAATGTGGGGATCTCAATTAAATGGCCGATCTGGAGCTGAAAAGATGAGCGCTAAGGGCAAAATGGATAGTGCAATCTATGCTCAGACTAGAGAGTATCTCAAGCCTCTTCTCAGAAAACTGACAAACAAATCTCTTCCGGAGGACATCACAGATAGTTTGACTATAATTGTCAAGCATCTTTTGGAAAGAAATTATATCTATGTAAGTTTTTTGAACTCAACAATCAATTTCCTTACAGAAATTCCTTTTGCGTTCCTTGTCATCACCAATCGTATAATATCTTGCAGGCCAGTGATGCTTATCTTCAGATGGCCATAGGAAACTCACCATGGCCTATTGGAGTTACGATGGTTGGTATTCACGCGCGTACGGGACGAGAAAAAATTTTTTCAAAGAATGTGGCTCATGTTATGAACGATGAAACTCAAAGAAAGTATATTCAAGCTCTCAAAAGGCTCATGACCAAATGTCAAGAATACTATCCAACTGATCCATCGCGTTGTGTTGAGTATTGCAAACGTTCATAGAGAAGAGGTTGCAAAAATTATTTCATCAAATAAATCGTGTAAATAATGAGAATAGAATAAGAATAAGAATAATAGAATAAGGATGTTCAATTATGAAACTGCATCATGCGTTAAATAAGTGTAAATATTTGTGAATAAATCAATCATCATTTTCATCAGACCAAATCAAGTATTTGTCAGCACTTGTGAAATATGGAAAAATTCAAACTCCATCCAGTGAGCCTTATCGAAAAACAAGAGTCCGTTCTACAAATGAAACTCACAATTGATTAATCAGCTACTCCAGAATCAATCAGCTTTTGGTGTCTATTTATCGACACTCGAACGTTTCCTGGTCAATTGAACCCAATTAATCAGCTAATCCTTGAGAACAATTAGCCAAAGAAGGAGAGATGCAAGACGTCTTGGCCTTGATCTTAAAACCGCTTTTCACCCGCGTCCGAGTAATTTACTCGAAATTTATCTTTAAAGCGCGTGTTAATTTCTTGCGGTTAAAATTCGAATCAGTCACGATTTTACTCTTCTTGTTACAAAGTGCGTGAGATGATCTCTTCCGATTCAGTGAGTATAACGATGCAGAGTAAATATTTATAAGAGGCTATCAGATATTTAGAGCGTGTCGAGCATCCATTAAAACAAATTAGTCTAATTAATTGCTGATTGTATCAAATCTCTACATGGAAATAGATTCCTTCACCTTCTTTCGAAATTGAGTATCTATTGTATCTTTGATTATACTTTATGTAAATCTGTACTAGAGGAGTAATATATGTGCTTTAAACTTGAAGGATATCCTCGCGAAGTACACTCATCACTTTCACCGTGATATTAATAAATCTTTTTGTGGCATTACTTGGCCAAGTTAGGATACGGTGAGAGTGGAATCCGTTATGATATGTATAAAGGGCACACGGAAAAGTATATTCTTTTGTGTTTCAATACTTTTTTTAGAATAATTGTAAAATGTGGGATCTTTTCTGAGAAAGCCGATTATGTTACTGATTCTGATGGAGGAATGGTATTTAACGATATAAGAATGCAACAGTCATACTTTGCATTCCGATCGACTTTTGTCGAGTGAATTGGCACAAGGATACAAAATCCAGGTTTTGCAGGTGCGCGAACGGCATACTATTTTTTGACAAACAATGATAAAAGTAGAAAATCCGGCAAAATTTACACTTTTACTCTCCATGATTTAAATTAATTACTTTTCTATCGGATTTGATCACGATTTCGGTAGATGAATTTCATGATTATTATTCAGATGCCACGTTTAGTGTACGCGGACGCAAAGACAATTTTTCCTGGGTCACAAATATTGCGCTTTCCTTATATCCATAACGCTCGAATTATTTTTATAAGAATACTGTTCAACGCAAGAGTAGTAATCAATTGTTTGTAAATAAACCCCAAAATAAGAATTCTAATTATTGAAATTCTCTAGGTAACTGATGGCTTACTGTTGAAAAAGTGAACCTTCTGCTGGTACCACCCGTGGAACCCACCGCAATAAAATACATCATGATGAGAGATATGAGTTATCTTACTTCCAATCAAGGTTGACAAATAGTCAAAGTGAAATTAAAATGAAACCTTTCACAATAATGATTTTCAATAATTTTATGAATCTGGTCGCAATCACGGATGAGTTTTCACTGGTATCACTATTCTCAAAGGATCGAAACTTATTTTGTGGCACTATAACGTGTTGTCATACCAGTGTTATATGCAAAAAGCAGACTTTGAACGAATTTCACGTAAAAGTTGTTTAGTGTCAATGAAATATAAATTATGACTCACCCTCGTAGATAGGCACAGTGTGTGAGACTCCATCTCCAGAATCAAGGACGATACCAGTAGTCCTTCCGGATGCGTAGAGTGACAAAACAGCCTGTATAGCCACATACATAGCGGGTGAATTAAATGTTTCGAACATTATCTGGGTCATTTTTTCACGATTTGCTTTGGGATTGAGTGGTGCCTCGGTTAGCAATACGGGATGTTCCTCTGGTGCGATACGTAATTCGTTGTAGAAAGTGTGATGCCAGATCTTTTCCATATCATCCCAGTTGGTTACTATTCCATGCTCAATTGGGTACTTGACCGTGAGTACTCCTCGCTTTGACTGAGCTTCGTCTCCTACGTAAGAGTCTTTTTGGCCCATGCCGACCATTATGCCCTGAGATAGACAAAAATAAATCAGATATTATGTATTTTTTACGTTGGCTTATGAGAAGCAAATAATTGGTTCCTGAACATTATGAGAGAAGATTGAAGAATGATGGGGTAAAATAAGAGATTTGGAGAAAATCATGGTAGAGAGTGCGTTCAAAGAGATTGACGATTTCAGATGAGAAATCGTCTCTGCGATAGGCCTTGGACCGAAATTTCTATTTAAAAAATAGTAATAATAATAATAACTAATCTAATTCGTAACTATAGTGTAGGAATGAGTAAAAATGATAATCTACCTGGTATCGAGGCCTGCCAACAATGGATGGGAAAACGGCTCTGGGGGCATCGTCACCGGCAAAACCGGCCTTGCACATGCCCGAGCCATTGTCAACGACAAGAGCGGCAACATCATCGTCGCACATTTTGCTTATAAGGACTGCAAAATAACAGAGCAAATCTTCAAGATCTTCGTCTTACTCAGCTTCTTTCTCAATTTTTATTATTTTTCTAACACTTGAAAGTGAAACAGTTGAAATCGTTTTTAAACGTGGACAATAAAAAAACTTAAACTTGCAGCGATGATAGAAATTTCAAATAGGCATAGCTGTTTCGACGATATTTTACACTATTAAAATACAGTCGATCAAAGGGGCTGACAAAGGCATCAGAAGTAATTCGGACGAAGAGAAATCAAGAACGTCCCATTCTCAAATCCCAGTGGCATCGACTTGGAGAAACTAGTAAAACTTGCAAAGCACGCAAAAATACAGAAAAACCTGTCACTGTCACTGAATTTTTTTTTTTTTTTTTTTTTGAGGACTTACAACGTCAATCGGTACAAATCGTGTTGTTATTGATAAAATCATTTGGAAACTATAAGAATAATTGAGTATTCCGCACTGTTCAAAATTGTAAATTAATATAAAAGCACAGGTACTTACGAGTATCCCTTACGTTAACACAAATGACTAGAGCTTTAGGCCGGTCCTATAATCAAGGAACGAGCAAAGTCCGGTATATAAGATGACCAGAACACATGCACTGCAACTGCAGCAACAGTTTTCCAACGATGGTAGCGTGTAAATGAAGCGGCCGTCGATGACCGGTTAGCGGTTATATACGGGACCCCCTCCACAACAATTGGAACCTCCTTGATCAAGTACTAGACTGTTTAACGATCACCGATTTTTCGCCTTTTTCGCTAAGATGACTCCCAAGTCTATAAGCCCCTCAAGTGATATCGGACAATTTCCGGTAAGCACGCGCAGAGGTTTTTTCTCTGTAATGTTACTTGGGTATCACATCAATTTTGTCGCGATCGCTACTTTTGGGATGAGATTTTTGTTTTACGTCACTGTTGGTATATATAGTAAAAAATGATATTATTAATTTTATTGTTTTCATTTCATCAGTAACATTTGAAGTTCAAATGAAAAAATGAGATAATTATGATTACCTAATAGAGGCATGGTGCACAGATATATGATTTAGTTCATTAGTTATGAAACAATTCATGATAACTCATTGGGAAGAGTCGAAATCTTTACCAAATACTTATATCTCTATGGTAAAGCGTTTCAATCCATAGATTCAAAAGCCTCAATATTAAACAAAATGAATTTTTATTCTCTCGCCTATCGTAAGAGGTTGAGATTTTCAGTAAAAATCTCTATATTTTGATGGAGTTTCTTCGATTGAGTTTTTATTTATTCCGCTAGGATTGACACACCGGGTTGATCTACTGTTATTTTTTTGACGAATTGATAATGTGATGATAAGTTGTATAATCCCAGCAGTTGGTTGAGGATAGCACAATTGAATTGGAGAGGAAAATTTAATCTTCTAAAAACAGTTTTGCACCTTCGTAAGCTAACATGCCTACCCTGATTCGGTGAGAGCGTTAAGAGTCAATTTTTTTTGGTTTTAAGGTCATAAAGCTCTCGGTGAAATAAAAGCAATAGGTCTAGGCGAGAGAGGGGCGAAATTGGACGGATTTTGCAGTGGGGCTATCTGACGATACTTGCGCTAGGTGGGCTAAGAGACTTTGAAGTTCAATTATTGAATAGATCGTAAAAAAATTTTCAGACCTCTAGGTCTTAGCGTTCATACTTATTTTTGAAGTTTGAGGAAAAAAATCTGTCCTAATTTGCCCCGCGTTTGGAAGCACTTTAGGACAGTTTTGGGGGCAAATTAGGACAGCCTGCCAAAATTGAGGTATACGGCATTATTCTCTGCCAATTCGAGTCGCTTTTACTCACCAAAACACGTAGTAATAACCCAAAATCAAGAGGGAACCCCACCCGTGACCTCTACACCCTCCCATAGCCTCAACAAGCGGACCATTTTTATATCATTTTTTAACATGGAATAGGCGGTTCATTAGTGCACAACCAACTTCAGCAATCAGCAATCGACTCGCGGCTTCAAAGAGTCGACTTTCATTCGTTTTTCTTCATATGAGAGGTACCCATACTCACCCTAAATCAACGATCCAAATGGTGGAGTGCGACAATCAACCCAATATCAGCGGATGCGATAGGGAAATGCAAAAATCAAACAATATCTTGGAACACGAAATAAGCGACTTCTCGCCTCCAATCCGACTCCTATGGCCGTCATTAGACATCATAACTTCACTTTTTCACCCATTTTCAATCATCTAAGTCACCCTCAACTACGCGCTTCGATAGATTTGCACAAACGCATATACGCGCCTCGATACGCACAATTGTCTTACAAAAACACGGACAGGCAATCGGTCGACCGATTTTAGATGGGATTTAGCATTGCCCGCAAATTCGCCCCCACCAATTCGTCCAAAAATGCTCCCAGACGTTTTTTCGCAGAATTGGGATCATTTGGGCCCAAGTGAACCGATTTTGGCCCACGACGACTCGAAAGCTTCATTTTGTGGCGTAGTTTTTGACCCCCAAACGGGGATTAAGCTCATCCATTTTTGCAGAAGTAGCGTGAATCTTGGCATTTGGAAAATAAACCGCGCGACACCCTCGAAAAGCACCCCTATGTCAGCGTGGACTCCCAGTATCGTTTCGGGAGGTCTAACCACGATAAAAATCATTGTCTGTGATAGTATTGAAAATGTTTTTGCGCGGCGAAAGCCTAGACTCGCCTCTGACCGAGCTATCTCACTTATCAAATTTTGCCCGCGTCCAAATTCGCCCCATTCTCCCCTATAGGTGAAAAGCCGTAAACACCATTTCTAGAGGACGATTTCCATTTTCGAAGACTTATAATCATTTTCTTGTATTTCGTCGAAATATCTAAGAATTTTTTTAAAAGATGTGTCAATGCAAAGAACACAACGGAAAAACAGTATTAGGAGTCTGATTTAAAATCATAAGTTAGAAAGAATATTTTCGAGTAAGATTCTCAAAAAGATTGTGATTTTGTATGCTATCTTGCACCACTATTCTACGCCAGGAACATATTCCGATGGAAAAATAGCATTCGTGATGCTAAAGGAAATTTTTTGATGCTAGAAAATGCAATTTTATTATGTCTGCGTTGGGAAGAACGCATTTAAATCTTGTAATTTTTCCAACTCAACGATGTACAATAATATTCCCATATCCATACATAGTTTGGAAAAACGAAATCATTCTATGCTGCTCTGGGTCGAACGAGAGACGTTGTCTGTGAAATTCAGCATCGTCAAACGAGAGCTCTTCAAGTAAGTACGATCAAACAGAGCGAGACGCTTACGGGCATTGCAAGTTGCACGCGCTTCAATACGTTATACTTTTATATACTGAAAGCAAAATGCTCAATAGTACACTAATCAGAGCCTCGTGAAGCTCCATTGTTATACATTATTCACTTTTTTGCCATAACTCGAATTCTCGCACGAAATGAAGAAAGTCCCGCGCGAGCACCTGTTTGAATGCCTCTAAGCTGAATATTTGTACAGGAGCCCTCGAAGGAGCTGACGATCATGCATGCGATGATTGCATTTGATCAAACTTAGCTCTCTTAGATATCCCCTGATATCGGCAACAATTCGGTTCACCTATAAGCTTTCCAAAATCTATTGAATGCATATATTTTCACGGTTTTTCTGCTAAGTACGACCTGGACACATTCATATTCTTTTAAAATTTGCGTGTGAAAGCGTCTTTTTCAGCAATTTCACAGTTATTGGCTGAAGAAAAATAGCATTTGATGGAGAGACGTAGAACTCAATATTCTACTCATGTATTTCTAACTTTCAGAATCTACTTCGGCATCCCACTCACAGAAATTTATCATTATTTTAGCCCTCAAAATATTCTCAGGGGTATCAGAATACCATAATTATTCCAATTGAAATCATTTTTTTTGGGCCGATACGAAAGTTATTTTAGATGTTTCGTTGCAAAAACCAGGTTTACTCGGAGATGTAGTCAAGACGCAATAAAAGGTGAAAAAAATTACAAAGGTTACTTTTTGGAGGTTTCCGTTGGCTGAGATCTGCGGTCATGAAGATCGATTTTAGTCAAGTCGTGTAGATCAAAATACACAATAGAAAAGGAAAGTACAGTGGAATAGAATCAAATACATTTATGCTTACATACGTGAGCGGTGATATTAAATGCGCTCATCAAACGGAGCAAGTATCATGAAAAAGCTAGCATTTCACGGTATAAGATTTTGTATCATTGTAATGTCAGAGATCAACATTCTTGTCCATAATCAGAATTACATAAACACTCTCAGCCTGCGGTAGATGGATTGTTTTCACTTTTATATCAATTTTCATTGAGCATTTTACTTTGAATATGTGATTCAATTGCTTCTAATACTTTGAGATTCAGGCAAACTGAGGCATCGACACGGAAAAGTACCAATATTTATTTTTCAAAAAAAGAAATCTTTTGATTTTTGAAAAAGATCATCATGATGAATAAGGGGCAAAAAATTATAATTTGACCTTTGCTGCCCAATACAAATGAATCACATTTGTATTATCTGAAAACTTAATGAGATGGCAAGACTGAATAAGTCAGTGCAGGACAACCGCGTTCTCGATCCTGACCTGAATATCCGAATCGCGACCGAACGAACGGAAGCTGTATACTCACTCGCGAGCTCAGCAAGCAAAATAAGGAGATTTTATAGTCCGAAGGTCGTAACCTTTATTTTTCCCAAACTGGCGAATCGATCTCGCATCTGTTTTCGTTATCGGCCCGACGAATGATTTGGAGGCATTTGCCGCGTAATCGAGTAGACTGGTATTCATTTTGAATAAAATTGAAATGGAATGGGAATTTGCATTTGTGCTCCTTTTGGGCATAGAATATGATTTTGAAATCTTCAACGAGAAATATTGGCATATAAATTTATAATTGAATGCAGTCAAGTATCATAGAATTTGAGAAGATACTATCGCAAAATCAAAGTCGAGAAAATGGAAAAGTTGAACGTCGACAAGATCTATAATAATGTATTGAGTGAGCATCATTAATATAATTATTACCGTTAGGGTTTTCTTCAGATGCACACTTGTGATAATGTTGTTGGGCATGATACAATTTCACATAGTCTGTCGAATATCCTCTTGAGAATATCCATTACAGGTGAATTTCGAATTTCATCCACTCTAATGGAATTTGCGCTCCACTTACAAAAAGGTTTGGGCTTAGAATCTTTGCCTAATATTCTTACAAAAAAAGTGAATAAAAAAAATGAGTTCTGGCTACTCCTAGCCAAGAACCAACATTTTAATATTCATGAGTCCTAACAATTGCACTGACTACACTGCGATCAAATTCAAAGTGCGAGGATGAGAATGAATGAAATACATACATACACTATTCAAAATCAATACTCAAGAGATTTTCCGCCAGATTCGTCGGTATACGCGCAAAATGTATTTCAATTCCATTAGATTGTGATACCTGTGCACTCGTCTTTATATTTTGAGGTTTTAAAAATTTTCGTCACTAGTCTACATGAAAATGTGAATGGAGTTATTAATACCGTTTTCGACGTAGTTTGGCATGCAGAATTCAAATCCGTTCTCAGAATTGCTCTATCACGTCACATTTTTGAGAAAATCGATATCAAAGTTAGAAAAAACACCAATTCAGCTGTTTTTGAGGGCTCTTATCTCTGTTATCAAGATAGTTTTAGAATTCCTGCAAGGTCTACTCTGCTGTCAAAGGAAAAATCTTCAAAATGAACCCACATAGATCGAAATCGATCGAAGGGTTTTCGAGATACATCGACCTTTAGAAGTCAAAAAAGTCCCTGAAAATGGACCCGCCCATCGTATGTTTTCGCATATTGCTTCCCCCTCCACTGTCCTATGCTTAGGCATTGCGTAGGCGGGGCCTGATTCGGGCCCTTTTTTGATTTCTAAATGTCGATGTATCTCAGGAACCCCTTGATCGATTTTGATCTATGTAGGCTCATTTTGGAGATTTTTCCTTCGACAGCAGAGTAGACCTTGCAGGAATTCTGAAACTATCTTGATAACAGAGATAAGAGCCCTCAAAAACAGCTAAATTGGTGTTTTTTCTAACTTTGATATCGATTTTCTCAAAAATGTGACGTGATAGAGCAATTCTGAGAACGGATTTGAATTCTGCATGCCAAACTACGTCGAAAACGATATTAATAACTCCATTCACATCAAATGTGTCAAAATATGTAGACTAGTGTTATGTACAAATGTATCTGGAGAGATATGTCTGTTATGTTAAATATTTTTAGCCCGCGTCTCTGGTTGAACTTACGTCAAACCCACTTTAAAACCTGGCATGTTTACAAGTCATCTCGACAATATGGAAAAATTCTTCATCGCATTCTGATTGGCTTCAAAGATTCCGACCTGGCTCGCCTCTTCGGTTTTCACAGAGATCGGAAGAGGTTTATAATTTATTGCATTTAGGAACCATTTTCAAAATCCATCTATTTTAGATTAGTAACAGTATTCAAGAGATGCCAAAATTTGCAACAGAAAGCATAGCAATGTGCACAACATTTTTTTTCCGGTAAACATGATTCTGCGGCTATAACATCCAAAGAATCGGCGTTCCGGAACGCGAGTAGCGCAAAGTCCGTTCAGCTATGCGTGTATTACATTCTCTAATTAAGTACCTGGCTAATAGCATTAATTAGACTGTGAAACAAACCACTGCATCGCGCGATCATACTCGCACGCGAATCAAGATTTTCTCAATCAATTTATTCTACCGACGATATCGACAACTTCGACGAATCGATTGAGATTCAAGATCATGGTACAAATCACTCTTTGAAAGATTTGGAAATTTATTAGAGAAGAATGTGATAGTCGTGTGTACGGCAAAACAAATGTATTTATTACGTTTTCCAAGAGTCGATTACCCTTGTTCGTTGTCCTCATTATAAAAGATGAACTATTTACAATATCTCTAAATAGTCACTTTGCAAAGATGTAGATGATTTACAACTCTTTCAATATGAAGAGACAGATCAATCAAGTTTTGAGAGGAACATGTATAAATTCCTCAGTTAATAGTAATTATCGAGGAAAGGAAATAGTACTTGTAAATCTCGACTGAACTCCATTCCTCGACTCTCTTCACTTACACTCCTACTCCACCATGAATACTCGTTATACGCGTTACATCCTATAATTTAAACATGATTCATTTTTTCATTAATACGCAGTCAAGGTTAAAAACCTTTCTAACTTACAACTCTTTTTCGAACGTTCTAACGGGGATATTCAAAGTGACGAAAAAATACGAATTCGACACTCCACTGCCACCCTTTTCTGATACTGGCTAAAATAGCATGAAGTGGCATACTGCATTCGGTACACTAAACGGCCTTAAAACTTAAATTGCAATCAGTTCTGTACAGCATTGAATGCTTAGTTGACAAGTGTTGGCACTTCTCAATAAGCACTCCTAATTCAATTCATCAAATCATGCTTTACACAATTATTCTTTCTCTTTTAGAGACGTATGAGGGAATAATATTAGCATTTTTCCTCACGATTCTGGATCGGCGACATCAACGCCATCACCGTACAGCGAAACGCTACTGACCGATGGCAATGGCTGTGGGCAGACATCAGCAGTTGGAAATTTCGCTCTGGACTATTTATCCCACAATCCGATCTCCTTCATCTTTGTCTGGAAATACTTCTCTACAGAATTCGCACATGCGTAGTATTCCGTGTCGGGACCATTATACAACCGGCAGTTGGTGAATATCCGAGTCATGTCGGCAATAAACAGCCGACGCGTGACATAATACCTCGACTTAAGTCGATCGGACATCGTCTTCAAATCTGTAGAACAAAAATGAAAAGTTTCATTAGAAATTCTTGTAAAAAATAATTGAGGATGCATGATTAAAGAATGTAACTCACCCATGGGATACTTGATGTGATCATAGTAATCTGGCACTTCATTTTTGTCGACGGGCTTTAGGAAAGGCCAGGCAGAGTTGTGATTCTTTACGCTTGTTAAGACACTCTTCAGAGCATTGTTTAGGGAATCGTTGACATCAAGGCATGCTTCGATTGGTTCAGGGCCTTGTGAACCTTTGGCGACTCCTCGTGTTCTAGTCTGTGCGTAATTTTTCCAACCGGTTTCGAGAATACCAGGAATCGATTCGACGGGTATACCTCTGACACCTTCTTTGAAGCAAGTTAGACCTGGATGAACTTTTTGAATCTCTTGCTGACGTTGGTAAATGAGCTGTTTCACAATTTCTTTCTGCTTTCGAACGACAGTCGTGAACTCGGTGTAAACAATTTTCGCGTTCAATTCGCAATGCATTAGCATGGCACCCTCGTAATACTTGATATACCCCTGTAAAACAGTGCCAAAACTTCAGTGAATATTTCAGAACACGGATTTTTTTAGCCGTGCAGAAAACCTACCTGAAACGTGGTTCGGGGTAGCTTGATGTCCTTACTGAAACCTTGCTTTTTGAAGTAACCGATGGCAAACTCATCGGCAAAAGTTAGGAAATGAAGAATATTGTGCTTGATATGGTAATCTTTGAGCACATTCATGAGGTGAGTACCGTATCCTTTGACTTGTTGTTCAGATGTCATCGCGCAAAAGACGATTTCGGTGAAACCTTGTGTAGGGAACATCCGGAAACAAATTCCACCAATTGGTCTTCCATCTTTAATTAGCGCCAAAGTCTTGTGTTTCCTGAAACAATTGAGTAATGGGTTGTATCTGACATATTAATGTATCATGTTTCTGAAATGCAACATACAATATGTCGGATTCTGGATAAAGATGGAATTTACCGTATTAGGCAGAAAAAATACTCACGGATCAAAGACTAACTGGGAGATATATTCCATTGGCATCCTTGTTAACTGGTGGCTGAAAACATTGTGAAGCCCTATGAGCCAAAGCATGGTTTGCTTCGAAACTGGCTGAGTCAAGCTATTGCCAACGATGTGGAATTCAATGAGTTTTTTGCTTTCCTCAAATTTCGGGGTCTCATCTCGAGGAGCATTGGGTGGGAAAATAGCATCCAAACCAAACATGTAATTTGGATCCTTGATAGTAGCTATAATTTTCATAACAGTCTCTTCTGGTAAGTCCTCAAATACTTCATCAGTCCTCCTTCTTTTTGAGTCAGATCGCATATCGGAGTGTGATCTCTTGCCTTGAAGTTTCTTCATACCTGGACTGAGATTGATGGTAGTGAAATTATCTTTATCGTTTGGTGCAACGGTGACCTTTTCAAATTCACCGACTGCCCTTCGATTTTGATTCAATTTTGCTTCATAAGATAGCTGCAAGTGTGCGGGTAAAACTTGTTTGAATTCTGGGTCCCATATTGGGGAATTTTCAGAATAGATTTCGACCTCCAGCATAGACAGAAACCTGAAAATATTAGATGGATAATCATTGAAAAAAAACTGTCGAGATTAAACAAGAGAAATATCCGCAGTACTACAGCATTTTCCCGCGAAAGGATGGTATCAAAAAAACACCCTTCAGTTAATTTTTCGACTCATCCAGGCAGTTTAAATTTGAAATAGTGTAGTTACTCACCTTGGAAAATGTGTCAGAACAAGCACTCGTTTTTCTGCTGACATTCTGTCTTTTTCACTGTGACATTTATCCATAAGTTGTTTGCAGACTGATTTAAATACTGCTTGCAACAAAGTTCTGCCAAACACCAAAGTTGTATCGAAATGAGGCAGTGAATCGCAGAATGCAGGAACATGACAAAAGACTAGCCATCTAGTGTAATTGATTTTGTAAGCAGGAGCTTCTTCAGCATTAACAGCTGTTTTTCTTGCACTTGGAGTCTCAAAATTCCAATGATTTAAACAATGTAAGAACATCTTTGCTAAATCATACATTGATTGCCAATCTCTTTGAGCTAAATGTCCAAATTTATAGACTACAAAATTGGTTATTGCTTTTGATATACTAGGTTTTTCAAATGGAGGATCACCTAAGGGGCCCTCTATTGTAGGTTTTGTCATAGATAAAATACTTTTCCTCAAAAGTTTGAATAGAAAGTAATAAACTCTCTTAGTATCTGGATCTTCTTCTCTGTGCATTCCCATGAAGATATTATCCACATCAACAACCATTCCTAATAACTTATTGATCATTTCATTTGGTTGTGAAACTAAATGAGAAATATGATTCTCCAATGTGTGATGGCAACTTCTGCATGGATCACTAAATTGAGCAGCAGACTGACTTTCATTTTTTGGTGATTTTGTTACAGGTTGTGTAGTCTTCCAGCCGTTACACTTGCAGTCATCAACTTGGCAAGCGCTATAATTTGCTAGTTTTAGTAATTTTTTAACTTGTGGCAGATTGAAAACTTGCTGCTTGCGTTGTTGGATTCTTTGGAGATTATTTTGTCTACTGGCTTGATCTGGTTTTGGTTGTGGATTTGAGTCTGTACCCCCAGTTCCTTGTGATGTGCTACTAGCAGATTGACTTGCATTTTCTGCTGACGTATTGGATGTTGGCCTGTGTGGATCTTCACCAGACATTTTTCTAAACTGGAAAAAAAGGTGAAATGCAAATCTTATTTGATTGCTCTCACAGCGGTTAAGGAATAGAGTAGTGTCATCAGAAGAATGATTTGATAACACATTTGCATGACAAATAACACTCTCATCTCTATAAAGTAACCAACATCTCCTTCAAGATTCTAATAAACTTTGGGCTAAAATTTGTCATGCCAGTGCTGATCAAATCCTGCTCCATAAGCGTCTCTCACATGCAAACTTGAGGATGGTCAAAAAATGTGGAATAAAGAACCATTTCAAAATTGGTATGTAAAGTAACAGCTGATCACATAAGAATTACTCTACAATCCTGAATGTAAACTTGTCGAAGAAACCGTCTATTGACTCAATATCCAATACTCCAAAAACCATTGATCTACAAGAAAAATGAAGAGCCCAGTCCAATACATGGTACATTTAGTAAGAAATTAAGGAAATTGGAGAGATAAGTGCGTATTCAAACATTGATGATGAGAGTCTGAATCAAAAGCTGTTATGTCTGCATTTCACCAACAATACTTACTTGTTGTATCACTAGTTCCAGGGTAGACTACTTAAAAGCCCATAGATTACTAAGTAAAAATATGTGAATTTATAAAATTGTGAGACTGTTCATGATCAGAGAATTACAAACTATTACAAACTATCAAACTATGCAACTTGTCTTGTTGTCTTGTCAATAGAACGCTCCCTAATGAGGTTAGGGGTAAGGGTAGGTCTAAGCAGTGTGACCAGCAGCCAGTCATGCCTGCCAACTAAATTTTTCAATCATCACTCGAATTCCAAAATTTTTATCCTAATTTTTCTTGTCAAAATTCCCGAATAATCTCATATTTATGCCCTTTATGCAATAAAGCACTGCAATCCTGATGAATTTAACGCTCTACACTATGCTATATAGCAGCATTGTAGCCTACTCTTGTCATAAAAATGTTTCATGTTTTTACAAAAAAGCTTTGAAACGCAAAATTCAGAATGTTGAATTTTCTAAAAAATTTCTAATGATCATCAAATAGAAGCAGAACTGAATTAGGAGTAGTCTAGTGGATTAAAATTGCAATAATGAAAACATCAAAGGCTCGAGATGGTATTATTTAATTCAACAACTATAATGAAGGACATTAAAAAGCCAAACTAATTCCGAGTCTGTTTTCACAAAAAGTAGATACACTTTAAACTTGTGCAAATGTGATGAGCATTGAGAGATACTACATTGAATTTTCAAAGCAAATAAATTAACTTCTGATCATCATTGGAATTCTTGCTGCGCTGACTAAAGCCCCGGCAAACACCGACTCACTCCCACAACATAACACACCGCCACGTCTCCTGTCCCTGCAGAAGCCACCCATCATATCCAGGCAGCTGCGGCACTTTATGTTCCCCGATGGAAGCGGCTCGCCCGGCGACGCGAATGATTTGATCACCGGGAAGTCAAACCGGAGCAGTATTAGCTCGTTATAATTGAAAAAATCCAGTTTGGCAGATCAACATCGTAAAAATGGTAAGATAAACATTATTCGGCATATCCAGGAACGCCTTTCCAAATCATCGGCTAACCTTGCGTGTGTCGTATACATTCGTCAGCCGGGAATCTTCTGCTCTGATATTTTTGTGAGAAATATAGAAAAGTGTCACCCATCTGTTTGTAATAGCTGTCAAATAATGGTAAATGAAAGCTTTGTTGAAAAATGAAGTGTTTTAATGAGGGCAGTGGGTGTGATTCCGGGTTATGTATTGGAAAACGTGGCGACTTTATGACTTATCTTCATGAATGGATTGTTCTATATTTCAGCCGCTGAGACTGGACATCAAGCGTAAGCTGACCGCTAGGTCAGACAGGGTCAAGTGTGTGGATTTGCATCCTACCGAGCCATGGATGTTATGTTCTTTGTACCAGGGAACTGTAAACATTTTCAATTCAGAATCGCAGTGTGTTGTGAAGAGCTTTGAAGTATGCGATTTACCTGTGAGAGCTGCTAAGTTTGTTCCAAGAAAAAATTGGGTTGTCACAGGCTCTGATGACATGCAAATTAGGATCTTCAATTACAACACTCTGGATCGTGTACATTATTTTGAAGCGCATAGTGATTATATTAGGAGTATTGTTATTCATCCTACTCAGCCTTTCATCCTTACAAGTAGTGGTGAGTACTTAGCAGCTTAGTTCTCAATTCCTTTAAGCTATGATTATAATGCTTGGTTGAATTCTCTTGCTGAGTGAAATCTTTATTAGGATTGCACCATCCTTATTTGTTTAGCAATCTACTCAAGCTTAGGAGCGCTGGTTCCAACTTATAGTAAAACAATAGATTGAGAACTTGAGTGGACGAATGATTGAGTCAGCAGAGTTCAATTATTCAAAATACTGACTCAATGATACTCATTTGTGTCACCATCTATCAATCATACTTACTGTAGACAGCTGTCAACATTTAACTGGATACTACCTGTCACATTCTTTGTAAATGTAAGAATGGGCAGAGGTCTTTCCTAAAATTTGATCTTGTGTAGTCATTGGATGGAGCAGAATGTCATAGACAGTCAATAAATCAAGATGTTTTCAATTGTCTGCTTGTGCTAATGTTGGGTATGATTTACAGATGACATGCTGATCAAACTCTGGAACTGGGAAAAATCATGGGCTTGTCAACAAGTTTTTGAAGGTCACACCCACTATGTTATGCAAATTGTCATCAATCCTAAAGACAATAACACATTTGCCAGTGCATCTTTGGATAGGACAGTGAAAGTTTGGCAGTTAGGTTCATCAACAGCCAATTTTACTCTTGAAGGACATGAGAAAGGTGTCAATTGTGTAGATTATTACCATGGAGGGGACAAACCCTATCTCATTTCTGGTGCTGATGATCGTTATGTCAAAATTTGGGACTACCAGAACAAGACTTGTGTTCAGACCCTCGAGGGTCACTCACAAAATATTTCAGCTGTGTGCTTTCATCCAGAGCTGCCTATCATCCTGACAGGGTCAGAAGATGGCACTGTCAGGATTTGGCATGCTGGCACTTACAGGCTGGAGGCACCTCTGAATTATGGGTTTGAAAGAGTGTGGACAATTGCAAGTATGAAAGGTTCCAATAATGTTGCCATAGGATATGATGAGGGTAGTATCATGATCAAAGTTGGAAGAGAAGAGCCAGCAGTATCAATGGATTCACTAGGTATGACGTTTCCTACAATGATTTCATTTCAATATTTTTTGGAAACTTGAATTTTGAATGCTCAAAATGACAGACTGAATGCTTTATCCAGTATCTAGACATTTTCATCCAATTCATCACTATTTTTACTTTTAGGAGGCAAAATTGTATGGGCAAAGCACAGTGAAATCCAACAAGTAAATCTAAAGGCTCTTGGAGAGGAGGTGCAAGATGGTGAAAAACTTCCTCTAAATGTAAAAGACATGGGAGCTTGTGAAATCTATCCGCAGACCATTCAACACAATCCCAATGGGAGATTTTTAGTTGTTTGTGGGGATGGAGAATACATAATTTACACATCAATGGCACTAAGAAATAAAGCTTTTGGCCAAGCTTTTGAATTTGTGTGGGCTGCAGACTCCAGTCAGTATGCTGTAAGGGAAAGTTCTACAACAGTCAAAGTATTCAAGAATTTCAAGGAGAAGAAAAATTTCAAACCCGACTTTGGAGCAGACAGTGAGCAACTCTTATATCTCATTCGTGTTCTTTCATTACATATTGACGCATGATCTGGATTTTTGAGAAAATTTATTTCTTCTCTTCTACGTAGTCTCACGTGACATTTAAAATCAATTTAATCCTCAGGTATTTTTGGTGGTTATATGCTGGGCATCTATTCAAGCTCAGGTCTGTCTTTTTACGACTGGGATTCTTTGAAATTGGTGCGGCGCATCGACATCCAACCAACTCACGTGTATTGGGCAGAAAATGCTTCTCTTGTTGCCATTGCTACAGCTGAACAATATTTCATACTTAGGTACCATGTTGAAGCTGTCCAAACAGCGGGAGAGAATGCCGAGGATGTCGAGGATGCATTTGAGGTACTATCCGATCATAATATCATAAAATCATAATACACTCGCAAATGATCATCGATTTTACTTCGCATCTCATGAAATTGATTTTGAATACGCATCCTTTTTCAGATGGTTGCAGAAATGAGTGAAGTGGTAAAAACGGGTCTGTGGGTTGGTGACTGTTTCATTTATACAAATAGTGTGAATAGAGTGAATTACTTTGTTGGAGGAGAGATAGTAACTATATCACATCTGGATAGACCAATGTATTTACTTGGTTACGTTCCAAAAGACAATAGGTTGTACTTGTGTGACAAAGAGTTGTCTGTTGTTTCTTATTCGTTATTGTTGTCTGTTTTGGAGTATCAAACTGCTGTAATGCGAAAAGACTTCGATACTGCAAACAAAGTACTACCAGAAATTCCAAAAGAGCATCGAACCCGTGTGGCTCATTTCTTAGAGAAACAGGTAATTCAATAACAACTCATTCAGTCTTATGAAAAGGTGATCGAAAATGTAATGCGCCTTTACTTCCACAGGGTTTCAAGAAACAAGCCCTCGCGGTATCGACAGATCCCGAACACAGGTTCGAACTCGCTTTGGCTCTAGAAGATCTTGACACCGCACACGAATTGGCTAAGGAAGCTAACAGTCAACAGAAGTGGCGACAGCTTGCATCTCTAGCAACGCAACAAGGAAAATTAACCCTCGTTCGAGAGTGCCTGGAAAATGCTGAAGATTTAGCGGGACAGTTGCTTTTGGCTACCGTCACTGGTAACTTGACCATGGCGGAAAAAGTAGGCAAGTATCTGTAGGATTGTACCTCAACATCCTCCTCAAGATTTCAAATTGTCAATTTTTCTAACATTCATCTTAATTGTACTGATGTGGACTCTTTTTACATTTTAGCCGCTGAAGCCGACGAATCGGGCAAAAACAACATCTCGTTCCTAACTTACTTCATGCTGCGTGACATCGACAAGTGCCTCGACATTCTTGTAAAAACAGATAGGATACCCGAAGCAGCCTTTTTTGCAAGAACTTATGCGCCAAGTAGAATATCAGAAATGGTCAATTTGTGGAAAGAAAAGCTAGCAAAAACGAACGTTAAACTCAGTGAAAGTCTTGCAGATCCTGAGAAGTACGAAAATTTGTTCCCCGGCTACAGAGAGTCTCTCGAAATCGAAAAGTTTATGAGAGAAGAGTATAAAAAAAAGATCCCGGCTGAAATGTACCCAAAGTTGACGGTAAGTATCAGTTTTTTAAATCCAAATACTCTCTACAAGTTAACATCAACACTGATTGAGCTTACTGTTTTTTATGAAAAGTAGAATCATTTTTCATCAAGAAGAAATTTTGTGTATTGAACCAAATTGTCATCTCCAGGAAGATTTATTCAACTATTTTTTTTACAGCCAAATATACAACGAAATGCAAGAGAAGAGTGGTTAGCTGCAACACAAGGTGGTGCTGGTCCAAGTCGTGTAACAGAATCGATAGAATCGAGTGATGATATATCGTCGGTTATGCAAAAACTTAAAGACGTCGATATCAGCAAACCGCAAACGACGTCGAGTCAGTCTGCAGTGCCAGAGAAGCCAGTATACTCGAACAGCAGTACTTCGAGGCCTCTAACTGTCGATGACGACGAGATCGACTTGGACTTGGACATCGATGATAACATTGACACCAGTGTGAGTACTCTCTTGACCAATATCCTTGAATGATTAAGAGGGATCTTTTGAATGCCGGTAACTCGTCGAAATATGTCAACTTTGCGAACAATCAAATCCCTTAAAACCTCGTGAGCTCGACCGTCGATGATTGCAAACGAAAAATCGGGGCCTTGAAGTCAGGAATAAATTTTTTATCGAAGTAAGCGGTCAGCATATGTATTTGAGGTTGTCGGGATCTCGTATGATAGAACATCTAGTTATCAAATAATCTCTCTAAAAGAGAAGCAGTCGTGGAAAGTGGGCTAGGGTTAATCAAACATGAAGTTTGTGCAGCTAGCAATTCAAACGGGCTCTCAAATGAAATCGATCGCTTTCCCAAAAAGTTGTTCAATGCGAATCATTGCAACAAGTCATCTGTGTCTCACAAAAATCATCAAAAAATTACCTAAGTATGTTGTTTGAGAATTTTTTAACGTGATAGATATGCGCGGTGTCTGGAGTTATAAACACTACTCCGCTAACCAAATCAGCTCTCTTAACGGCTTCAAGCAAATCTTTTTTCATCTCTTGATTAGAATCTTTCAAGAAGGTATTGTTTGTTCTGACTGATTGCGAGTTCCTGGTAAATCTGATGAAATGAAGTTGATTCAAATGGTCCATTAAAAACATCTGGATATCTTTAAAGAATTTCAAGTGCATGATTTTGGATATGATTTTATTTTGCACGCTGAAGTCTTGTGTAGAGACACATAACGGGGAGGCAAAGGCAAAGGCGTAAGTCAAATAATCCTGGTGCAAATTCAGAGTGTAAAACAAGAAGGTAGGACAGAGAAGCAGAGAGAGAACTCGGGTGGCACTAAAACAGCTATTACCCGATAGCAGAGCGTAACGAGAGACGTCAAAATACGAACTCGAGCGAGCAGTGTTGCACATCTGCTAATTGTACTCCACGAGGGAGTGAATGAGCGTTTTTGCACACAATTGCAAGACAGTTTTTATCGCTTGTTCTCGCTCTTTTATTTCTCTTTCCTAGCTTCCCTCAAGCATTGTAAATTTTTAACGTTTTTGCATACGTAAATATGATCTTTTATTGGGTTCATTTTCAACTCGTAGATTGTATTGAAGTTATCATTTAGTTCGCGAGAGTGTCAAAGTCGAGATCAAAGTATCTATCTACTTTCGATGCTAGCCTAGACCATCTTTGAGTATGTTGATTCTCTCGAGTGAACATGTAATTAATTTTGGCTCATCAGTTATTCAATAGATTTTCGTAAGAGCTTCAGTTTAGAGTAGTCTATAGTCACATTTCAAAGATGAACAGCAGAACTCCTGTAAAATTTGTTTCGAATAGTTCTCAAAATTATGAGAACTGAGATCTTGAGTTGTATGTCAATCGCATACGCTAAAGCCTGACTAAGATCAAACATAGTTTTTTTTTGCGGAATTCATACGCCGTAATACAATAATGCTTCCAACAATTTTTTATAGCATCAACAGATGATTTTTAAATCTCATCCGGAGTTCACATCTCGATTTCAATCGGATGTCTCTTACTATCCTTAATCGCGAGCCATTCAGTCTAAGAACTGCTCCAGTTGAATCCTATACTTTGGTGTAATAGTTCGAACTACAGACGTAATCACTCACTTCGTTTGTTAGTACAAATATTTTGGAAACACCACACACTGCTTATTTTTGCACCGAATTAAAACTTTCCAGTTTCAATCAATCATTTAGGAGGAGATTGATTTGTTAGTTTCATGAGAGTCTTTTCTGCACCTACAGGACGTGAATCTAGATGACGACATTCTGGACGATTGATGAACAACGCCAAAGTAAGATGTACAGCGGAGCGAAGACAGGGAGAGTCGATTGATTTTTCAACTTTCCTATGATGGGATTAGTTCGATTCTACCGCAACAGTCACTCTCTTCGCGGAAATGTGTAAAAATCGAGGCACGGAAAAATTTAATTTTACTAGAGCAATTTTATGTACATGAATCTCGAAGAGATCATGTAACCGAAACCGATATCCGCGAAAATTGTCGAGAATTGCAATTTCATGCTGAACAGCTTCCAAAGTCCCGATTCGTCTGATTGACAGTTAGCTACGGCCCATTTGGAACCGCATAACGTGCACTCATTACCCAAATTTCAATTACTCAATTATAATGGGTGAAAACACTTACTAATTAATTAATTAATTGAAAAGAATTACGAGCTATGAATCATACTCGAACTCTTCACCAATGGTTGCACGATTCATAATTTTTCTTCATTCCAAGGATTCAAAGCTATCCCGCGCATTTTTCATGTTATTGAGAGCACATCTCATATCTTTCAATAACTCATCATGTACGAGCCTTATTTTAAAAATGCAGTTTGCGGGATATCATCCAGACGTGATTGTTGATGTGTAATATTTTTCCAATGGGTATTTAATTCCTACTCATGTAGGGTAAAATATATGATGGATGAATTGAATATATTTAGATGAAATCTTAATGAAATCATTGCTTTTATCATAGCCATCTTTTAGATGGAAATATCGATGTATATTTATATTTGTTTTATTGGTTTTCCTCCAAAAATGTTTAAAAATAATCCAACTCCATCAAATAGATTTGTAAGATTATATAATTTGTATTTTTGAAAATATAAACTTGAAACTGCACAAAATGAGTGCTTCATTTTACTTTTAGCTGACTATAAGCTCGCTTAGAGAGATTCTAATACTCCTGGAGCTTTGAAACTACACTTTCAAAGCTGCAGGCGAAAAATAGAACGACATTTTCAGTTTGAAGCATGAAGCTGGCCAGGATGCATCTGGTAAATCCTAATTGTCGCCACTTCCAAATTAGAACGTAATGAGCAGAGCGCTTTTGAGAAGTTGCTATGGAGGGCGACGACTAATCGAACATTTAGCACGAGCGCCTACGTGACCAAGTACAAAATATCGAGGCAATCCAGCGAATCGCCCTCTAATACTTACGCCCTCGCAGCAGCTGGCGAAGAAATGTGAGCGAAAATTTATTTTGATCTGAGATCTAAAAACGTCTCATCGGATTATTACATTTAACACGACTGAGGTTCGTCATTTATAACGATAATTGACAAATTTCTTCTACATCACCCGTAAGTTGAGTCAGGACGACAGGAGTCAAGACGACTGGTTACAGTAAAAATTTTGAGCAAATGCAGGTTTCTCAAGTAATGAGGAAACTGAGGAAGCTTTGAAATTGACCAAAATTCGTCGAGGAAATATAAAAGAAAATCACTCGTAAAATCACAGCTGATTCATAATTTGACCCAATATAGTTTTCATCTAAGAAAATTGTATTGGTCATAATTTAAAAGTGAGTAATATTGATCGAACTCTTGACATTTTGCTTAGCACTGTTATACTAATTGTGATAATCATCATTCAAATTTTTGTGCGCCATAAGGTGTACTGAAATAAATTGTAGGTAACAACACTCAGAACTCTCTCAAAAGCCAAACGTCTCGTACATACAAGTATGTGAGAGTCAGTTACACAAATCAATTACTATTCAGTAAATTTTTCGTATCGATTTGAATTGAAAATTCACAAAAACCAATATTCGAAGAGTAGATAATTTTAACACAGTTGGCTAATAGATGAAAGAATTTGAAATTGAGATTTGTTTGTTTGGTACACTGTTGGTATGGCTGCAATATGACTCAAGTTCCGGATGCAAAAAGAAGCGATGCGGCTTATTCTACTCCTCTACTTAATCGCTGCTGGATTTCATTGGGTGAAAAAGCTTGAGCCGTCATCAATTTAGAGTGAAAAAGATTACGCTTGCTACAGCATGCATTAGTGCCACGACGCACATCCTACCGCAAAAATAGAAATCAGCGGCTCTCCCCTCGCCATATTTCTTCTTCTTTTTTTTTCACAATTCTCAAATATATACGTGAAATAGAGCGCATCGTTGCTGCGGGATATTCTATTCTCTTTGGTCATGTTGATGAAATCAATCGCGATGATTCGCACTTGTCATAAATTTTGCAATAAAAAAACGGCTCTGGTGTGGCATGCTATGATAAGATATACCTATACTTGATGTGGATATCGCAGGAATGCAAAAACTTTTATCGCAAAGGTCCAACAATGAAGAAATAAAGTGAATATCGAGCGAATGCCTAATATCAAGCGCTGAAAATTTCATACCTGTATCGCGTAAACATTCAAGTTTACACGTAGAACATTTTAGAAGTATTTTTTCGAAATCATTTTGTTCTTTGTTTTTGCAGTCATAAACAAAGAGCTAAAATAGAGCCTCTCGATAGTCGCATCATCAATCAATTATGTATTCAGAGCTCAGACGAGATCAATGTCCAGATACGACGAGACGAAGTCGCGAAACGAAACCTACCAAGCATTCTGAAAAGTTTACAGTGATAAGATAGCATAAGAAAGACATGGGTCAGTATTTTCCAAGTCACCCTTTGACAAGCGATAGAGTGAGCAACATTTTTCAAACTTTCGAAAGCAATTGGCAGCGGAAGAGGTTTGATATTAAATCGGATCAAAAATCAAAAAAATTTCACGAGCTCTGCGGTGAGGAAGCTACGAGCAAACTTTTTGTTACCAAAGAACACGTGCTGCTGCAGTCAATGTTGTATGCAAGATCGTAAAATAAAAAGCGCCTCCGCATCAAAGAACTTCCTCTCTCGTATTGGTTGGATTTACTCAAAAGTGTTGATTTATCGACTATGCTGAGTGGCGCCTTCTTCTTCACACCTAATGGAGAAATTGTCGCAAAATTTGCCGACTTTGAGATTTGTCAAGGAGAAAGTTGGTGTTCTGAGTCATCATAAAATACCTTACCCGACGTTATATACACTTATACAAAATTCATAAGCCTTTACTTGTCGAAAATGTCTGAAATCATAATATATTTGAACGAATAGACAATACATTATACGTAAAGTATCATACGAATTATTACACCAACATTGGCTACAGTCTCATCAAATTTCATCACATAATACAAATTTTTACAAAATTTGTAAGACACTTAAACGAAAATGGACAATGACTATATATGTTACTGTTACACAAACATACAAAGAGTCGTTTCAAGACAAGACTTACAAATCATTTATAAAATAGTTAAATCATCACTTCCATTTAGACACCTATCAACGAAATTCTGTGAAGTCCTTGACTGAATTGTCAATTGCATTAATAGCTTTTTCAGATCTTGCCTTTTTTCTTGGATCATATCAGCCGTGAACCAATCCTTGAGAGACTTCGTGAAAGAAATCTTCGGAATCACAAAGTCCTGAAATATTGAAATTTTCAATAATTATTCTTCTGTACCCCTACTTGTTGCATCAAAATCGCATTCCAGATTCATGTATGTACACTGTATGAAATTTGTGGGAAAAACTTCAACCAATTGGTCAAAGTTTTTCCCTTAACCAGTGGTTGACGCCGATAATCAACCAATTGGTTGATTTTTCGTGGCAACCACTGGTTGATCATCACAGTTAACCACTGGTTCAACATTTTTCTACAACCAATATGAGAGTGAATATAGAATCCATGAGATCGGTAAGCGGTGGTGTCCAGACGACATTTGAGGGTCAGAAAAACAAGTTTCTCCGTGTTTTTTTCATAAACAAATAGAAATAAACAAAAGCTCAAGTACTGAGGGCCTTTTCGTTAAAGAATTCTGGTGAAGCAACGTTTTCTCGATTCAGTATCTGTAATTGTGACCGCTCGGATGGGGCTCCTCAACGTAGCGGCCCTATCCGAGCGGTCACCAATCCGGATACTGGATCGCAAAAACGTTGCTCAACCTGAATTTTTATTCGAAAAGGCTCGCGTGTCCGGCGCTGATATTTTTTTATCGGTCAGTACGTAGAAACAGCGAGTTTCCCGGCGTTCTCGCTACGCGCTGTTTCTACCTACTGGCCGATAAAATAGCGCATACGCGTGTCTCGTGCCGAAAACTTTGTTCTTCAGGAAAACCTTGCTGGACGTCGGCAAGATTTTCGGCACAAGACATGTAATATACTATTCGATCGACTGTGCGTGAAGCACTGCTTGACGCACGACACATCTCGTTTAATTACGCCCACTAGTCGATTGAAGGAACGTGATTTGATACCTGGGAGAATTCTTTTGCTTTACTCGTGATGATTTCGACCCCCGCGTGGGCTCGGGCCGAAAACAATCACTCGAGAAGCAAAACTAAACTCTCGCCCTCGAATCGAGTAATACTATTTTGTATCTGTTGATGAAAAAACATAGAAAAACTGGTTTTCTTGACCCGAAAATGTCAACCGGGAACCACCATCGACCAATCTCATAGATTCCATCTTCACTCCCACACTCACTGTGGTAAAACTCTCAACCAGTCGTTGAATTTGGTGATCAACCAGTAGTTGGATTTCCAACCAACTGGTTGAATTCTCAACCAAGTATAATTGAATCTAATAATTTCCAAGCAGTGGTTGACCAATTTTGTTGTAAGTCAACCAGTTCTTCACAGTGTATGTAACTTTATATTTCTGCCACTTTAGGGCTTAGATCGAACATTTGAGAGATATATCAAAGTTAGACAATAACAGAACGGAATTCACGTCAATAATATGATTTGTCTGGTCAACTGACGTTATTGATGAGTGAAATGTGATTTCAAAGCTCCAAGTTATCTGAAAAGTATATGTTTCAAAGCATGCTCAAGAAAGTGTACTAACCTTGAGAAAATTCTCTGCAAACTGTAGCGTATAAAGTCCACAATCAAATGAATTATTTTGTCTTGGAACATCGGCGTATATCACAGGCATATCAGAAATCGATCGTGATGCATCGGATCCCATTTTTTCAGCATACTCGCATTTCAAATAGTCTTTCAGCTCCTGCACTACGACCGTCTTCCTGATCCTCAGATAAGGCATAGAGTCGAAAATGATGATGCATGGCCTTTCAAAAAATGAGTTCATAATGAGTGTTTTCTAATTACGCGGATTCAAACTTTGATTTGTCTTGGCAGTAATAAAACATACATACCGACAAGATTCGTCTCGAAAATTTGAATCAGTCTTTTTGACATCGGAACTAATCATCGAGGGGTAACACACAACAACTAGGAACCAATGTTCGCTGAAAAAAGTAAAATCAAGAAAATTTAGTACTTTTTCAATTATCTTGGTTCTTACAAATAGCGATAAAAATTGAAAAAATTTACCTTCGATTGATTGGAATGATGATAAAATCTTTTTTGAAAATGTCAACTGTTCTGGTCCATGTTTTGACTGCTGCATGTTGCGTGGCTGCCAAAGTCATATTATGTGAATTCATACAGCTCCAACTGACACTCGTAAGTCTTGTGAAGAAGTATGTATTAAATACATACACCCGCATTTGATCCTCTGGTGGTAGAATTTCAATGGCGAGGTACATGAGATAAAAATCAATGATTATATCATTGATCAAATTATCTTTTTGTAGGCACATAAAATCTTGTACGCTCACTGTTATACGTCCTTTGTGAGGTGATGCTGGGTACGTTAGTAATCTGAGGAAGAAAATTTTTTTACAATATTAGAAAAAGATAATTTTTCTTTTCGTTCGAACCCTTGCAAATTATTCGGGCATAGAGAATTGAGGAAAATTTTAAAGAATCAGAATGATTCTAAAAGGTATGATCGTGTCGCTAAAAGACTGAAAGATGATGAAAAATGGGTCACAGGTTGATAATTCTGTCAAAATCAGTTTTAACCAGAGTTTGAAAATATCTCATGTGCGTACCCTTGACAGCCTTGACTTACCGAAGATGAGGCTTACAAATCGAATCATTTATCGATAAGTTTGCTACACTGCAATTTTGATAGAATGTAGCAAATTTTTTTTAAACCCGAGTTTGATCGTAAATTTGGCATCAGTCAACTACGATGTGTGCAATCAAAAAATTCGCATGCTATTTCAACCCGAATGATCTCAAAATACTTCCGCTTTCGTTCTCTCTCGTTACCACATTTTAACATCTCAATTTCGTCACACTTACATCTGTGAATTTGCTCGTAGGTGGGACGTCAGGTGAGTACAGTTATCTTGCTTGTCTTCTATAAATCTCTCCTCCACAGTCTGGAATGACACAATTCACAGTGAGCAAATCTCACACTAGTATAGATATCCAATTCTAACATTATCTTTAAGCTGAAGATACAGAGTATTTTTCATAAATTCTTTTCGCATCAAAAATGAGAATATTTCGTATGCTTTTTTCATGCAAGATGAAATTTGAGAACAAATTTGAGATGGAATAGATGAAAATAATTCGGTAATAATTGATTTCGAGAAAATAAAATGAATAAAATATCACGTACATCATGATTCTTCCTTGGACAAGAGCAAGTTGTCAGTGAAGATGCGAGACTCCTTTAAAATAAATGTTTGGTGTGCTGAATTAGATGTGCAAATGAGACATGAATTTATGCAAAAAAAAAAAATGTTAAAAACTTACGATCTCGCAGAGTGGAAACGTTTCGCTCTGGGTGCCATTCCATTCAGACTTTTTCTGACCTCTCCTCCTCCACTCATTGACTTTTGATGGGTTGTCACAACGTATCGCACGTCGTGCACAATATCTTCAACTAAGTAAACACCCGTGACATCTAATAATTGTGATTCTAGTTTGAACTGTTTAAATAAAATTGAATCGATCAATTATAATTCAAGTTGTCAAATTGAATAAAATTGGCAGAAAATAATCAAGCAAAGTTCTCTAAGCAAAAATGTGTATACCAAATCTAAAAAATCTTTGACAAGAGGATTACTGTTATCCGGTATGTTCAAGACAATCAAAATCTGATTTCCTCTATCAGGCACTATCAAAATCTTGATATGTTTTTCTCGGGGCTCAAGCTTGATAGGCGTATCAGGTTCAATGACTTCCATTGACGGATGAATGTAGATCTCATTATTGTAATTACAATTTGCAATACGATCAAAAAGTTCACATTCAGTATTCAGCACCATGACTTATATATTGGATAGAGAATGAAAAGAAAGCGAACAAAGGAGATGACATTCGCGAACCGGACTTGCAGACGGCACTTACATCACTGATGGAAAAAGGCACCACGAAACATCAGCTTAGGCTTAGACAGCAAGTCGAAAAGATAAATTTCGTAGTAGGAGGCATCAACTTGAACAGTGTATGTGTTGACATTTAACACAAGCGAATATATCTGAAGTGAACAGAGTCGCGAGCAAATGAGTGAACGAAAACCAAACGGATACATATGGGGAATCGTGTATACAGTGTATACCTGCGATTTTACTTCTGCTTGCGCGTACGATGTAAATGACCCGGTCGATGCCGATAACAGCACATTCTCAGAATGTGTGCGCGAACGATGATAATACACACGTGTTGCGCTCCAATACTTTGAGAAATTATATCAGCGTGAAAAATTACATATTACCTTTCTATAGCTGATTCAATAGAGACGAATTATTTTTAGATAATTATTCTTCTAGTACGGCATTTTCGTACACTTTTAAAAAATGTGCGATTACGGAGCAGAGATAGTTATAGCAGTTACTTGAATTCTTATCAACTCGGTTGTTCTATTTTCAATGTTTGATGGGATTTTTTAACAGAGTTAGGTAAGGTTCGATGAAGTTACTGGATTTATTGTACAATTCAAATAGCATGATTTACAGATACTTAAGATGAAATTATTGATGAATTCTATGGCATCTTGACACTGAATCATTCATTCGACACTCATCATAGAAGAATTATTTGAACACATTGCTACTTAGCATTTACATACTCTCATTTGATATAATTATCACAATCATCAGATATGTCAAGAATTTCAAAATACTGATGCACCCATCGATAAAACTCTATGTACATACATTATCACAATCCATGTCCTTTAGTATCATCCTCATCATAAGGATGTAAAGCCTGAAATTTTATTACACCTCTACGAGCTCGTCATCTTTTGGTGGGGGTAATAGTTTTTTCTTGAATTTACGAAAACCCATCAAGGGATTTATTCCTTTTTCCTGCAAAAAGTAATGAATAATATTGAGATACTGCGCAAACAATTCTTAAAATATAAGAAGAGCAAGAATAGTGTTTTATCTACTGGTAAGATCTGTTACCGAAAAATTTAACAGATGAATCAAAAGCCAAAATTCATTTTTCCAAAGTACTCACTTTGTTGGAGTTTTCAATATCAAACATGTTATTATAAAACGGATCAGTAGGTTTGCTGTGCTTTGTCGCATTCTGGCTGACCATTCGCGTGATTGGCTCAACATCGGCTGCACAACCAATTTTCGGTCTCATGATCTCATTCCTTGTGATCTCTTTTCTTATATACACTCTTTGCCTAGGATTCTTCTTTTCATTTTCTTTGCCAGCCATGTCCATCATTTTTTGGATTCTTGGAGATGACATCGAAACAGAACGCTGAGACTGAGATTTCGAACGGTGCGAAACATTTGAGCTCAATTTCGTTTGCGAGGCATATTTTTGGGAGTCTTCATCCAGATTGATGACTGTCTCAATCTTCGGTGAGCTACACTGTACATCGCTATCGTCATCACTGGATAATATGCGACGATTATTTCTCACCAACTTCTTATTGGACTTGGGGGGAGAATCGTCGTTGGAAGACAACCAGACACTCATTGCATTGGAGTTGCTAGATTTTGCAGGGGTCTGGATTCGTGATATGCGTTTCTTCTTAATGGGTCCTGTGTTGTGAGATTTTCCTTCGAGAGGAGAAAAGACCAATGGACTATGGCTACCATTTGAGGATCTCGAACTTGATGGGATAATTTCAATATCGAGAGGCGTCTTTAGAAGTGTTCTTTTCCGTCTTACTGTGACATTTTTTTGGGGTTCCTCATCCGATGATGAATCCTCTGACGGAACAATGGGAAAAGGTATCTGCGGGAATTCGATCGCTCTTCCTGGGTTGAATTTAATCGTCAAAGAGCACACGAGATCTGCTATTTCCTTGCGCTTGCGAAGAATTACGCTATCTCTGAACCATTTCTTTAAACTCTGGTTCGGTAATAATGTTGGAGTCTGCAAAAAAAATTCCATTTTATAAAAAACCACCATCACGATGAATGAAAAGAAGATAATGTATTCTTACCGCAAAAAAACTTTCAACATACTGTAGGATGAACAAACCGCAGTCAGTAGCATTTTTTTGACTAGGAGCACTAGGGTAAATGACCTTCAGTACCTCGTTATCAAAAGATTTGTTTTCTCCAAACTTAGCTTCATATTCTGAGTGCAAATAAGTCCGGAGTATTTGAACAACTCTTGTCTTTTTTGAGGTAGATAAGGAATCAAAAATTAAGATACAGGGCCTGAAAAATAATATATCTCAAGAATCAAACTTTTTTTCAATGAATTTTTGTTAAATGTATATGAACTGGGCTGGATTGAGTTGTTGACCCGTTTACTTTCGATGCATTATCAAAAAAATTTCCAAAGCAGAGTCACATTTGGAATTGGTGTACTCGTGGTTATCGCAATCGATTCATATCTTCACCACTGTCGCTATTGAAGCACTTTACGAAAATAATCGAGCTGTGAAACGCAGAGTAAGATTGTCTTCAAATGTACTTTCCGTACTTTCGTTTCTGCCCAACGGAAATTTTCAAAAAACTCAAATTCAATCGATCAATACGATTAACTTGTCCACGCTGATAGAACAATCACGAATCGAGTAGCTATAAGAGGGTCGAAAAAAAGCCGATTGCAACGAGACCTATAATTCCCTCTTTCATTTTTCCACCGAATCTTTCTAGGAGACCTTGGACCTTTATGAACAACATGAACTTCCGCTATCCTTCTATGATGGAAAAATCAAAAGATCCATTTTATTTCCAATCTCATCGACGGATGATTTCATTGAGAAATTCTAAAGCTGCATCTGGCATTCGATTCACACGTTTTTGCGATATAAAATACGCGCCAGTATTCAAAATGATGACATTCATTTGTCGCATCCAAATCCCGAAATTCTAAGGTCCGAGTGCGGCATATAAGGATTTACTAAGGAAGTTATAAGGATTTATCGAATCGAATAAGAACATTCTTTATCCTGTATTAAATAAGAATGAGCCGCATGAATGTAAATTATTGCAAAGCCTTGCTATACAGCTGAAAGTCATTGCCTCAAGAGTCTCCTCACCCCAGCAAAGAACAAAACTTTATAGGGATAACGTCCTGACTGATTCTTTCCACGGTCCTCGTTTACCTATTGATTAGCGAAATGTATCAGTTTCGTTCTTCTCCCCATTTTTTTTCTTAATCGGATGACTTACTTTAGCTAGAAGATTCGATAGGTGGAGGAAGATTTTAACAAAATATTAGAGATAGCTTGTCGGTTTTATCATTATACCCAGACAATTTTGAACTATTGAATTGAAACCAGAGCACCAATTTGGAATACTCTACTCTGTGCCTCAAAAGCGCAAGATTTGATGGAGTGAACACCACTTTCATAATTCTAGTCTTATGAACAATGATTAAAAACATTTTCCATCAAAATTGATTTTGAGCTTGTAAATAAGAAAAAGAAAAGCCCCAACTTTGCTACATTTGCTTGTAACTCTGTTGGTTAACAATGACCCAACACTTTGTGCCCCAAGATTTACTCACAACTCTGATACTAAACTTAGCACCACTTGACATTTGACAAAAATTTTGAATTTGGAGAGAAGCATTTCTAACTTTCAAATTTATAAAAAAAAACTTCAAAGATTCAAATCCAAAAGAATACAAAGACTTTTCAATGTGAGCAGCTACATTACGAACGAACACTGGTCTTTTGACGGATAGTTGTTACATACTTTAAAATTTGAGCGCAATACTCCACTCTTCGATTCAAAAGAAGTGGTTAGAAAATAAAATCATTATATCTGATTACCGTACTCACCCTCTAATAGTGCTTTTGCCCTCAAATTTATCACGAGCAGTTTGGTCATCAGTACCAACTAAGCCTGGGAAACAGATGATGACCAAGTACCAATGAGCACTGTAAAAGATATTATAAATTATCACAGATAACACATTGATGAGTAAACAATAGAACTACATCTTCATTGCAACGAGTTTTCTTTGACTTTTCTCTACTGTATGCGATCGATACAACAGATCAAGGGAAATTCTAAAGTATAATACACATAATCCAATGACTTAGATTAGGATCTGCCACATCTCAATTGAAACTCATCTTCAACTCGTTTTGGATGTAAATATAAGAAACTACTTATGGAAATTCTTCCAACTCGAATGATCCCGTAGATAAAATCTCAAATTTTTTCAAATGAAACCGAGCATTGAGTATTACTATTCCACTTTCAATCAGAGCATCATAAAATAACTAGCAAAATAATGACTCACTGCTCATTCACTGGTATAATGATGAAGTTCTTTTCAAAGATATTGATGCTCTTTGTCCATCTGCTGACTCCAGCATGTCTTTTTTGTGCTTTCTCAACTGGATTATCATTCTTAGTACAACCAGGTGGATTTGACAAGCGGCTGAAGAAATGTGAACTAAAGATATGGGTTACTTGTGCGTCGTCCGGCGACATACGTTCATGTATTAGATACTTCATATAAAAGTCAATGATAACATCGTTGAGGAATTCATCTCTTTTAAGGCAACAATAATCTTCCATGTGAATGGGTATTCCTGCTTTCTCCGGAGGGGGAGGGTACACAAACAAACTGAAAAGAGAATAAGATATATAAATAGGCTAATAATTCCATGAGATCATTAAATCTGCAGAACAACGCGATTCAAGAGGGAAGAAGGAGATAGGTGAAAAACTAGTTACAGTGAAAAAGGTCAAGATTATGAACCTAAGAATGGATACCCTGATATACGAAATCATTTCCTTACAGGTGCAATAAGTCTTGTAGAAAGAATACGTTCTCTTCTACATGAATGTCTGAGAAATTACACCAACTGATTTCCTGATTATTTTAATGTGATGATAAGAATAAAATTATTGTAGCTATTACATGAATTACCCATTGGAAATACAGCTCAGACAGAGAACTATTGATGCACAATAATATCAAAACCATGTCCAAGTGATGGAATAAAACAATGTCTTAATCAACAAGAAATATTATACAAGTTGTAACAAGAATGGTCAAAATTAATAATTAATACTCAATAAAAATTAATACTCACGACTCATATTTTTTGAGAGGTTTGCCAGCAAGATGCCCATTCTCATCCGGAGTTTCTTCATCATCGCTATCATCATCACCAATGACTAAGGACTGTGGTGTGTCGCACTGAAAATAATTAGGAATATTCTACTGCTCACTCAATAATTACAAAAATACCAAATACCAGTTCCTTTGTAGCATATTCAAGAGTTCTAACGTTACCCTTTTCTTTTGCTGACGCGTCAAAATCATAATCACGATTGCCGATCCCCGCATAAAGTTGAGATTGGAACACGAGAAGGGCAAAATGGGTAGTTGGATCTTGTCACATTGAATCTTGGAACATGACTAATACAGTTTCTATCCTAAAATTGCTGATCCAAATTGAATCAAAAGCCCGGAGAATTAATGACGCTCATACCCACAAGAAACTACAATAATTCTCTTGCAAGCATATAATTTCCTACAGGAAAGACCATAGACTGGATATTCGATGCCGGAAGAAAGTCTCGCACATAGCGATCTACATAATAACCAACTGTCACGAATGCGAGTCGCCATGATACTGAGAGTTATCCCGCTGAAATGGAGCAGACGACATCCTGATCGGAGTACCGGACTGGAGACCACAACAAGTCGGCTATCACGATGCTTTATATATATATAAATAGGTGCTACTTAACTGCTGAGGAAGCTGAGGAGTACTGAGGAGGAGGAATCTATTTACTACCAACTTATATCAGATGACTATTTATAATCTTATCGTAAGTGTGCGTCCGCGTCGCAGAGTACAATGAAAAATATGCGATGGTGAAATTTTTACGCTGTGCACATGTGCACGAGTGACGTGCTGAGCTCAAAGCATGTCGTCAACAACGACACCGCGAGGGAGCTACAAGGACAAAGCACTCTAGTAGCCTCACAAATCTCGATAGGCAATGACATTTTGGGATATGATGAAAAACAAATTCAGAGAAATGATGAATCGGAAATTCTTTTTGGGCTCGATCTTGTGGATGTCAAACAAGACCTGAAATACCTGGTACATAATTTAAATTTTTTAACTATAAGCCTGAGGTTGTCTTATACGTGCGTGAGTTGAAAATTGTAGCAATATCATAACTCCGATCGGGATAAAAAAAAAAAAATAATAATAATAATTCCGATCGACCGCAGTTTTTCCAACGTCTAAATACCAACTATCTAAATCAAAGAATCTGCCGCCTAACGCTATCAGGAAAATCTAATCAATTGGTTGATTTCAGCAACGTAACGGTCACGATGTTCTCGAAATATTTCAAAAAATGTATGCATGCAAACGTACTCACCGTCAACGTTGCGATACTTGGAATCGTAGCAATGGGTGACAGCTGCGGTGATGTCTGAAGTTTTTCGAACTCGTCAACAGACAATGATTCGACTTTGGCAATAGAAAATTCGACCTCTTGAACCTCGTTGGTATCGGATGTGACTGACATCCGCATGAGAACATCTCGTTGCTCCGAATCTGTCGACGACGCAGGCTGTTGTTGTGATTCCGAATCATTCAACTGATTGTTGTTCTCGCCCATAATCTTGTCTGCCACTTCCTGGGGCAGAACCTCGAAGTTTTTTTCGTCACTGTCAATATCATCCCAGCCTCGGATCCAGTCCTCATCCATGACGATATCCAAGTAATCATCAGGATCATTATTGTCTTCGGTTTGCGGCAACATGTTTATATGACAACTAATACCGGTTCACTGAACAGACCTTGAACTTTCAAAACTTCAAATTACTTGCCACACTTTTGATAATGTTTTTAGATGTTTTTTTGTTCACTTATTGAGTTTGAGAAAAATTGTTTGATCCTCGCTCTTGCGTTGCGAGAACACGAGAGTTGCGACCGACGACGACCTAACCTAACGCATTCACAGGTTCACTGACTGAATGCGAAAAAACGAGCAAGCCGGCCGGGCCGGGTTTCACCGGAGAAATAATAGGAGCACTTCGCGGATCACACACTCATAATTTAGTCACAAATTACACTATCAAATTTTCTGACAATAAAACTTACAAAAAACAGTTCATCAGCTCTGACAAGATTGACAAATGGAGCAGGCCCGCCTGTCTCGGATACTCGAAGCCACCTCCGAAACCATCCGAAACTAAGCAGTCACACCATATCTCGATGCACCGGCCGGGCAGTCCGCGAAAATAACAACAAAAGTCAAAAATTCTCATTACGAGTTCAAGCAAGATAATAGCACAAACAATTAAGTAATACAATTGAAGCACAAACACATGCATTGTAAGTGTATCCCTTCATGGACATAGCGGCGACCAAACTCAACCAATTAACTGACGCGCGACAACTGACACGAATCGACATGAACGCGTGCGGCGAGGCGGCGCAACGTGCGGTCGTTCATTCGATTGATCGTCGTGATCATCGGATCACAAGCTTCGCAACATTTAGTATATTTGCAAATTTTGATGGTGATAAAAGAATCAATACATTTTTTCTATGCGATTTCATTGGTTTATTCTCTATATAAGAGAGAGTAGAGCAAAATTGGACAGATTTTGCAGTGGGGCTATCTGACGATAATACTTGGAGCTAGGCACGCTATGCATGGGACTTTGTAATTCAATTATTGAATAGATTGTAGAAAAAATTTTAAGACCCCTAGGTCGTCTCAGCGTTTATACTTTTTCTTGAAGTTGAAAAACGAAAATCTATCAAAGTTCGCCCCGAGCTTGGGGGCACTTTTTGACAAGTTTTGGGAGCAAATTTGGACAGCCTTCCAAAATTGAGGTATACGGCATTATTCCCTGCCTATTAGAGTCGCATTTGCTCATCAAAACACGTGGTAATAACCCAAAACCAAGAGGGAAACCCGCCTGAGACTTTTACACCCTCCCATAGCCCGAGCAAGCGAGCCATATTTGTGTCATTCTTCAGCATTATTGAGATAGGCACTTTATTGATGCTACCGTCTTCAGCAATCACTAATCGACTCGCGGCTTCTAAAAGTCGACTTTCATTCGTTTTTCTTCATATTAGAGGTCCCCTTACTTGCCCTACAGTCAACGGTCCCAATACCGGATACCAGCGAATGCGATAGGGAAATGTGAAAATCAAGCAATATCTTGGAACACGAAATAAGCAACTTCTCGCCTCCAATCCGACTCCTATGACCGTCATTAGATATCGTAACTTCACTTTTTCACCCATTTTCAATCATCTAAGTCACCCTCAACAAACCACGTTTCGAAAGATTTGCACAAACGCATACGCGCCTCGATACGAGCAATAATCCTACAAAAACTCGGACAGACGATCGGTCCGGATCGGTCGACCGATTTTAGATGGGATTTAGCATTGTCCAAATTCGCCCCCACCAATTCGTCCAAAAATGCCGCCGACTCTTTTTTTTTCGTGAAATTGCGAGTACTTGTGTCTAATAAAACCAATTTCAACCCACGATGGCCCAAAATCTTCGTTTTCTGATGTAGTTTTTGACCCTCGAATGGCGATGAATAAGTCCGTCCAGTTATGCAGAAGCAGCGTAAACTCTTGCATCTGGAAAGTAAACCGCGCGACACCCCCGAAAAGCACCCCTATATGTCAGCGTGGACTCCCATACTGCAGTATCGTTTCGGGAGGTCTAACCGCGATAAAAACCGTTGTCTGTGATGGTATTAAAAAAGAATTAACGCGGCAAAATTCTAGACTCGACTCCAACCGAGCTATTTCTCTCATCAAATTTTACCCCCGTCCAAATTCGCCCCACTCTCCCCTATATGCCGACTATGGTGTTTTATTGAAATGCTATACTTTTGAATTTTTGAATCATATATAAATGAATCGACAAAACATAAATAATGTACTCAGTTGGAGTTCCTGCGATTAATTTGAGCATCAAAAAATAATGGAAAATTAGCAAATATTTTTAGAAATTGAAAGTTTTTCAAAATGTTTTCATTTTATTTTTTTAGTACAAATTTTTTATTTTAAGGAGGACCTCTTGCACGATTTCAATGCGGGCCATTCCAATGACTTAATATGCATCACCTGGAGTTGTTTTGCCATAAATGAAGGACTGCAATTGGTCCAAAGTTGAATCTTGAATTTGTGTGATTTCTGATAATGTCACCTTCAACTCGACTTTGAATTTGTTAGAACCATTGATTTTTCGCGAGCCTATCAGAATGATTTCCGAGACACGTTGTTCACCACCTGACTCTCATATACAGTGCTGTGGTTGCAATCGACTCGACAAAATGCCCAACAATTTCCTCTTGTGTCATATTTTATCGTACCTGAGACTGCTATTGATTAGATCTCAAACCAGGAGGATTATATTGCATATAAATACTTCTATTCCACCGAATTTATGTATAATTTTTGGGTGTGAAAAATTTGTTTAAGAATTGCCATTGACCCTTTTCGCTGAATTTTGGAATACAAGGACATCAATCCCTCCCGAGTGAAAATTCTTTCACTGCAGGGTCAGGGTTTTATGATTCCACAATTTAGAGATACATTTTCATGACTATGACCAGCGCTGACTATGACTTCATGAGTATATACATATACTCAGGCTATACTTGTCCACATCGAGCTCACCTTGACGAAGGAAATTATCTCAGAAACGTCTACATTTTTCCATCTATTTTTCTCCAAAAAATTTAATTTAGGCCACGCACGTATATGTTATTTCCCTATTATCTTGAAATCTAACGCGCGGGATATTAATCTGTTTCTATAGGTATCGATAAGGGTCTCCATTGCGGAGGACTGCGAGAAACGTACATCGTGACCCACTTTTATGAAATAATGGATCACGGAGTTTGATGTGAATATTCGGAAGTATTCATGAGGGTGGGAGTATTTGTGAATCGTGATTACGTGAAATTATACGGCAGTTCTCAGATATGCGAGTGTCCAAAACGATCATTACATCATTTATAAACGTTTGTACATTAAAAAATTTAATTCAATGGGGTTTCTCGTTAAGGTCGATCCTACGTATCGGCCTGTGATTGTATTTTGTCTTTTACCTCGACTTTCCTCGCACTCATTATTTATGCTATAATCCTACATTTTCTATAGACGGAAAGTATGTGCTATTGGATACCCCAGCAAGCGCGTTGATCAACTGCAATTTCGAAAGAATATAATATTTCACTCATTATATCTGCTTTCTCTCACGTTTTTCATGACTACATCGTGGGTACCGAAGAAATCTGATACCCGCCATAATTCTCCGATTAGTGAACGGATTAACAAAAGAAAATATGTACCTGCTGTAAATCAAAATATAAATACTCTGGAATGGAAAAATGGAACACGACTCGGCCAAAAATCTCGCGTAACCGAAAGAAAAGCTGTTACAGATTTCGCAGACTTTTTTCATCTGAGATACCTTTGACAACCGTGCAAAGCGATGATTAAAAGCAATAGTTTTTATACTCGAATTTGGAAAATTTTGTACATACCCCATTTCTACAAAAAAATTCACGAGAAAAAGTTACATAGCTGAGTTGCCAATTTAAGAGGTTTTCCTTGTTATATGTAACACGTAGAATATATATACAGTATTGAACTAGGATTCAATTCATAAAAGTGACAGGCTGTCACTGACAGCCAAATTGAATGAAAAAAATAAGAAAAAACTGTGCAATGGTAGATAAAATAAAATTTGATGAAAATAGACATGTAATAATCTATGATGAAATACAAGAAAAAATGGATGAATGGTCCAGGCTGGAGACCTTGTCATCTCTGATGCTGCTTTCACTTCTACCATTGGTCCTTGCTACAGGTAGGATAACGATAACAGAGCAATAGTCCTTCCCACGTCCTTCCTCTTCCTTGCAGCCATTTACAGGGCGGGGCTTGGCTAGTTTTCGCCCACCGCTTCCCATCATAATTTCCTCTCCCTTTTCGCGCATGCGTTCGACACTCGTCGAGCTCTTCATTCGTGACTTTGATATGAAATTAGTAAGAGATAAACGCTGGCAAAAAATTTCAATATAGTATTTCCGAATTCATAGGTGCTAAATACGGGATTCAAATGATACTTGCAGAGGGACGAAAATGAATCATGCAACTCCATTCGACATGCATTGATGAATGAGTTATTTATTTGGTACCCTTTCCTAAACTTTTCATCACACCATGGAACAAATTACATATAATTAATTTCCGTAATAGTACACAGCAGCTTTTTGCACGTCCGTTTGTGAACGGCTACATTTCCAACGTACATCAAAATTCGTTACAAATCAGCACCGATTGTAGAGTGCTTTTATTTCTATCAACTTAAATAAATAATTATACATATTATTATCACTAACATCTTTGCTGCAGAACATTGAGTTCTATCGGCGATACTGATTTCTTCATTATTAATAGAACTTATACTGTCCACTATTTCTAAATTTCGATAGAACCTACTGATGCGATCTATTATAGCTTGTAGGTGCGTAATCTGAAATTCACATCAAATAAATATGCTCGACCGTTATCGAATTCAATTGGTTACAGCTATACGAAAGACAATTGCGTGATCCTCTTAATTGCATAATCAAGTATTGGAAGGGCAAGTTCTCTCCGCGTGTCGGAAGAAACTCCCGAATTTATATCTATGTATCAACATAATGATGAAGGCGTTTTCTTGTGAAAGTCAAGATGAAAAAAACTCGATTTTCCCTCTCTTGTTCCAGAATCAGGTCAATATCAGAAATTAACGTAAATCGCTTTAATATATATTTACATCTCTGTGCTATGAGTCGACTCCATTTATTATCAAGTCTATAGATAATAGTATCCAAAAAATATTTAAAACTAAATAAAAATCCATTTACATAAAGGCATTAAAGACATGTAAAAATCGATATCTCGATTCTCAAAGATATGCTTCATCAACAAATTTGCAGCATTGCAAATTCGTAATATGAGTAGACTCGCTCGAAATATTTACTTGGAGCATGAATACTGTTATAAGCTGTTGACACAATAAAATAGATAAAAGGACCAAAGTCTCGAGAAACAAATAATCACAAATAATAATTCTCCAACGAAATCTTTCGAGCTCAAATATTACCATCATTAAAATGAACAATCTTACGACTAATCTACTGCAACTCACAAGACCCATTCGTTTTCGATGTTCAACATTGGATCCATCGATGTGAACTTCGGATTGGATTTAATATAACCTTTGCATTGTCGTATTTAGAACAGCCTCACAACTACTGTACTTCGAGATTTTACTTGTAATCTTATCGTAGAAACTTTGTTCGTATCACGAAAGAACCAATAAGTCACAATTATAACCGGACAAGCTCATTTCAGTCGTTGAGGACTCCAAAATTACACGAAACCGGCGCTTAAATTCTCAAAGACGAAACCCTCAGTGAATTTTTTAACAATGTCTTGTGCAAGAATTTCGACCATGTTACAACGATATGACAAAATGATGCGAACAAGCAACTAAAATAACAGCGCAAAATGTGGCCTTTTTCCGCGGGACCACATGATTGATTGTTACGTTTCCCTATGTAACTTTGGAACATCAGATATTTTTGAGAGGTGGAAATGATCTTCTGCACAGGCAAGAGATCTATTGTTGAGTGGGTAACTTAATATATGGAGTTAATATTATTTGAACAAAAACTTCCGTGGGTGTAAGTAGCGAATAAGTTTACATGTAGCATTTGGAACGCGACTGAAAATCTACAGGTGAGTAACCGAGTGAAGAAACACTGGATGGCGTCGTAGACCCGTACATGTTGGACGTGACACCGACGGTACTCACACTGCTTGGTGACATGGAAACGTTACCAGGTTCATCTTTAACTGTAAAAGAATGGATAATATTCTGGTAAATCTCGATTTGACAATTAAAGAACGGTAAAAATCAGCACGAGATCTAATTCCACGGTCAACATTCTATCACTGTATGAATCTCTTCTGAATATTCTCAAAGTTTCGGCCACAGTTATGAAAAGAAGATGCATATAAGCACTTGCAATTGATCAATACAAAGTGAATAAATGAGGTACATACACCCGGAAGAAGGTGCTCAATAATCATCAATAAGAAGAGAATCATCAATAAGAAAAAGAATCGGAAGAGATTCGAGTAAATTTTGCAAAATTGCAGTTACAATATATTTAAAAGTGATAATAAAACTCACTTTCAGGCCAATAAGAGCACCTGGATACAGCGTCAGACACGCTGATGGGTGAAGCTTCGTGCCTCCTCGCGCAAGCTGCAGCAAATCCAAACGAGTTCGATGTCATTGAAGGTACTACGGAACTGCTGCTGACTCCGCTGCCACCAGCTCCGACAACGCTACTCGTGGCAGCTGTCATCGTTGATCCTGCTGCACTACCTGAAACGTCGAGATAATTTCCTTGAAAAGCTTTGAGGCAATCAACTCAGAGCTCATCTAGAGAATATTAGATCAAGATTCATTATAGTATGAAACTCACCCAAGGAGGAGCTAATCTGACTGTAGCCGTTCATCGACGATATCTGCATCGGTTGCATTGGCAATTGTTGCTGCAGCTATAACAGAAAAAAAAGTTGTCAAGATTGACGTAAATTTGCCAGTACTTGGGGTGAAAAATAAAATTGATGAAGGAGATGTAGCGTATTAAGCTCACCTGACAGTGGCTGTACGGCGAGAGTGGCTGCTGTTGTAAGCCCCAAGCACTGTAAGCAATTTTAAAAATTTCGGTGAGTCATAATGTGATATAAGATACCGTACAATAATAAGGGTATGGTGAGAGACAGGATGACAAAAACAGACCATCAGAAAAGTTGATGATAAGTTTTGCTACATGTTGACACTTTTCAGCTGTTCGAAATCAACGTGTGGCGCAAAAAACTAGACCGATTGCAATAAAATTCTACCATTTACGGAGGCACTGCCCAAAGATTTTGAGTAATAAAAAAATGTTTATTCTTATATCTAGTATATTGTTGATTGCAATATAGATCAATTGCCCCAGAAGTTAGATTTCGAATGCTTAATTTCTCCACAATATATTGTACTATATGTAGTAATGGTTAAACCTGCTTGCATGTATGTACATGCATCCAAGATTCGATGGCTAGGTAATGCAAATGTCAAAATGCACAACTTGACAAAAAGTCGAACGAAAATAACTTGCAACGAACCTCGTATCGTATCGGGGGTATGTGGTCGAGTAGGCTGGTGGCGAATGCGCAAAGAGGTTCCTCGTTGCACCTAGGTGCACATGAGCTGACTGAAAATGGTCGCCAAATATGGTTTTTGGATAAGTGGCATTGCGATAATGACGCTTCATACGTTTACGCCGACGCCAGTTACCGTGCTCGAACATATCTCCAGCATCGGGATCTGCAAATTTTTAATAATAATTTCATCATCGAGTCTGTTTGAACTCTCTACTGTTCAGTATTAACTAAAATGCGATAAGAATGAGTTGATCAGTATTTAAAAATGTTTGGATGCGCTCAAAAATTTTCGGGCATTGGAATGATTTCTTATACAGGCTGATTATTTGTACGAGTTGAATATTTGGTCTCGTCGATCAACATCTAAAATATCAACCGTCCTTCAAGATCGACGAGACCAAATATTCAACTCGTATATTAACCATCAAGGACGAAAAAATCTACCAAAATCACTTATGGTTGATTATTTGGTCTCATCGATCTTGAAGGACGGTGGGGAACTAAATAAATTCCCAAAATTTTATGAAAGAAATTTTATTGCTACGTTTCGTCCACTAGGTTTCGTGGACCTCATCAGGCTTCAGGTTTGTTATTCTTTAGATCGTCATGATATTTTTGAACGATTTTGTAATAGAGCACAGACATAACGTCTGGCTCCTGTCGATACATGTATCATGTACATAACAAACCTGAAGCCTGATGAGGTCCACGAAACCTAGTGGACGAAACGTAGCAATAAAATTTTTTTCATGAAATTTTGGGAATTTATTTAGTTCCCCACCGTCCTTCAAGATCAATGAGACCAAATAATCAACCTATATATTAAAAATCAAGGATGAAAAAAAACCTCCAAATTACTTATGGAATGATTTCTCTTCACGACTCATCTGAATAACGAGGCACCAGAATTTTTTAAATCCAAGTCTGAATTCAACTTTATCGTCGGATCACGCAATCATTTTTGAGCCACACACTAATATGAGTTTAGGATTGACAACCCTGCAAAATACCTAGAAAGAAGAGATCAAAATTCATACTCACGGATAATCCAAAAGTTGCCTTTTCGCTCGCCACCTCCTTCTCGTGGCACCTTTACAAAGCACTCGTTCAAACTCAGATTATGCCTGATACTATTTTGCCATCCCTTTTTATTTTCTTCATAGTACGGAAAATTTGTTTGAATGTACGAATAAATTTCACTAAGAGTCAATCTCTTGTGCTTGCTACTTTGTATGGCCATTGTAATAAGAGCAACATAACTGTAAGGTGGTTTTGAATTACTTGAATTTGCCGCTGCAGAAGATGTTCCAGAAGTACCAGTACTTGCAGCTCCATTATTACTATTACTATTATTATTATTATTTCCGGTAACAGTAGATTCAGAACTGCTATTACTGGTAGTGCTTGCGACACTACTGCTACTACTACTAGCTTGAGCTTCGTTATTGTTACCGCCACCACTACCACCACTGCCGATGCCGCCGGCCGACGGAAGTCGTGATGATGTTCTTGAACGTTTGCTCATACTATTGTGATTGCTGCTTGATGTATTAATGGTATTGACGGTACTGGTTGTGGTATTGTGATGATTGTGACTGGTTGTTGTGTTGAGATGATGTCGATGAGAATTGTGCTGGTGGTGTTGCAGTCCAGTGTGGCTGTCGACATCGATGTTGCTGGTTGTTGGGTCATCGAGTTGGAGCGACGGGGAGCTTGTGCTCTTTCTTTTTGACCCTGACATCTGATAACAAATCATTAAAGAGTCAAAAAAGCTATCACAAATCTGCATCTTTTAAGAAAATTTTGTTTTAGTTTCATTTCGACCGATTCGGTATTTTGTTGAGCGACTTTTGTTATAGAGGGATTCAAAAATTTGACTTGATTGAGAAAGCTCAGGTTTGATGAAGTAAACTTCATTAAAATTTAGAAGTTTAGAGCTTTGATAAAAATGGAATGGATTTCAAGTTTTGATCAAGTGTTGAAGGCGAGAATTAATTCTAAAATAACCATGTTGAGCAAGTTTTGAATTTTTTTTGGAAAGACGATAATGCTACGAAATGTTCATTAAAAAACCAGTTATACATGATGAATTTCCTAGTTTGACGTTCAAATATTGATCAGAGCTTTCTTCTGAATACTAGACATAATTTTATTTTGACAGGATCCCAATGATTCAAATTTTTTACGAGCCACCAAACGATTCTTTCATACTACGACAAACGGAGCTTTTCCGATGAAAAATTATCAACATTTTGTCGTCTAGACACTCACCGTCCGAGATTTGTGATGTTGATGATGATGATGATGTTGTGGCGATCCCATGGATACATTATTATTGCTTGTGCTGGATGGAACGGCTAGTGGATCTGGACTGTGATGTAGTATGCCAATTTGATCGTGTAGACTGGATGATACGATAGAAGAGTCTCGAGACAAACTGCCGACGGGAACGTTCAAATCTTTTGGGCTCATCGACATGCAGTTACCGCTTAGTGGATCTGTGATGAAATTGCTCACTGAAAAGAAGAAAAATTACAAAAATTAAAAAAATGGTTATATTGAACAGAATAAAATTGGATTGCTTATTTTGGGGCTTCATTTTTGGATCTCAGAAGAATGCCTGATACGAAAAAATTAATAACAAGTTGGAAAGAGTGATAAAGAATCATTATTCAGAGACTTTGTTCTGGTGTTTTCCATTTTTCGAGAAGCGTGACATCGGAATTTTTTCTGAATCAATTGATACATATTCAGCATTTTGAAAATCGACCCATTTCAATATTTGTTATTTTTTCTCCAAAAAGTCCTTGAAAATTTCAGTGAAGTAATGAATTTTAAACAAACGCAAACTCAATACTGACAAAGTCCATCTTCGACATTTCAAAGAGCCACGTGGTTGAGCGTTGTTACTCAATCTTTTAATATTTACAAACTCAATGCGTAATTGAAAGCTCGCTGTGATATCAACATTTGTAAATGATTCGACAATGTTGCAAATTTGTGATCGCGATCTGAAAAGCGTGCGAGTTTTACCCTGGGTATAAAACGAGTGCTTTGACAGAAATGAATAAATATTTCTCGTTATGTTGAGTCTCGAGAATGACGAGACACAACTTTTTGGTCGCATGTTTCGCATTCCTGTATTATACATATATTTCGCTTTCGCGTATTGCGATGAAACGAAAGAAAAGTCGTATTCCATAAACAAAATTGGATTATAGTTATCGCTGCCTGCAAGGTTGTTTTCAGAGCTCAAGAATTACAGGTGTTCTGAGTGTAGAATAGATTTTCTATCAAACTGAGAAAAAACAGAATTATATTTTGATACTTGGAAAAAATGAGCATTGGAAAGGTGAAATTGAAATCACATAAAAAATATTTGAATGCGGTGAGATATAATTTCACTGTGAGTTCAAATAGAGATATATTATTCACATTGAATATTGTGACAAAAGATTTAACTTTACTCTTCGATTAAAGCTATCTGAAAATGATGAATTAATTGTTGAAAAAACTTTCTCCAGTATTTTGTAAAAATTGCATCGGAGCAAATGAAGAAATGAATAGCGCCAGATTTCTATACAACTACTAAAATATCAGCAATCGTTGACCATATCATAAGACATCCAAATTTTCGAGCAAAATTCTTCTCATTTTTATAAGAAAATCTTCTCCTCAATGCATGGAAATTTGAGAATTGGAAGAACAGTGAGAAGTAGTAGTTGGCTATCATGAATTATAAGATTACAGGCAAGCTCGAATGATTTTTCATAGGAGAAGACAGCGGCGGCGATCGATGCTTAGCACTCGTATAAAAATCAAGAAAAATGTTCGCAAAAAATCAACAATAGATCGTATGACCGAGTCGATTCTGATGAAAGAACAATGCTTTGAAACCGAGCAAAAATCGATCATGCGTCTTGAATCGACCCATTATAAGTATTAATACGTGCCGGACCGAACAGATTGTCAGACGAGGAAAAGCCATGCACGGAGACAATTTTTCTTCGAAATTATCGAGCCAAGACTTATATAGCTTTGACTGCATTCGCAAAGATAATGTGTAATATCGCACGTGCGAAATTCAAAGGCCACGTGCAAATTTTCATTCTGTCAATTTTTTTATTACATACCTCAATTCAGACTTGATTCTCATTCACACGAATGCCAGTATTCAAGGCAATAATTATGAATGACGGGGGTGGGGGGTTGAAATTCAAATCAGGCTATTCTCAATTTACGTCTCATTCCTATACTAAATGCTGCTGTCAAAATTGGAATAAGAAAAAAAAAACACATGGCACGCTCGCATAATAATCCAAATAAGAAAGCAAACTCGATATCCGGGATAAGAAACTATATTTCTCGGAAATGGTTGCCTCACAATATAGGATCACGATAAAGAGGTAACGATCGCTACTGTACTGATACTTCCTGATGTATGAAGGCGATACCCGTGTTTTGAGTTACAAGTCTCTGGGGCGCACAAGTGTGGGGCGTCGCCATATATATATTCTTCGAAAGTTTTGATTTTTGTCAAACGAAGCTGTTAAAGATTGTGCTCGATTGTATAATGAAAGAATTTCGACAAGAGAACATATAATGGGAATGATTTATGATTTCTGAGGCTGCGGCTACATGCAGCAAAACAATTGGCGCGAACGCCGATAAGCCATGAGTGCGACAAGGAGATAAGAGTGGCGCCAAATGGCCTGTCCTTGGCGCACTCACGGCTGGTATAGGCGTTCCCGCCAAACGTTTTGCTCATGTGGCCGCACCCTGATGGATGGGTGCACACACTTTGCGGCGCGCGAAAACAAAAGAGAGCTTTGTGCATGCAGAGCGAGAAGAAAAGATTTGTTGTATCAATTTTTTTTCACACTCGCACTTACGAATCAATCTATCGGTCACGAAAGTATATAACGTGCGTTTGAAGCATTTTTGGTCCAGATTAGCACGTGAAGTCAAAGATGGTCAGGTTACTTAACGAGGATCTCTTTTCACAAGATGAGATTTCTTTACATTTTCTCGAGATACCTCATCAGTTTTCATTAAAAACACGCACGTCGCAGATATTTTTGCAGCATCTATTGAATTGTGCACGTATCTTATAATACTATTGAACGGTGATATATTGACAATTGTTCCGTGAGAATATTCTCAATTTTCTCTTGCGTAATAAGTACATCAGATTCCGTTTCTCGAGCCGTTTCTTGAAGAAGGCGCACATAATATCATAGGCACGCTCAACTCTTCTTGTCATTCAAAGTACCAAAAAAAAAGTTTTAAACAACCTAGACGACGCAATAGATTCATCTCACAGAATCATTCCCGACATCAAGTTTCGTATCTATAACTGATAATTCACAGAAATTTTATGATCCATCAGGTATTGCGATTCCCAGAGTCCGTATTCTAAATTTTGCGGTGAAATTTTCTGGCAAAATTTACTACAAAATTTGCCGGAATCGGTGACGCTCCGTCGGTAGCCTGTAAAATTTGCCGCATTTGCTGCGGTTTGCTGTGTTTGCGTTGCCGATGGTGTTTGTCGTAAAAAGTACGGCAAAATTTAGAATACGGGCCCAGAATTTGGAGACTCAAGCCCAAAAAATCATCTCTTATAGATTTTCTTGCAACTTTTCAAAATTCATCAAATCAAAATTTACGGTAGTGAATCGGGGTATTGAAAAAATTGAAAATGAAACATATATGTAAAAAAAGCGCAAAACGGTACATAGATTTATGTGATGATCAGTAGTACCGACTGAATTTTCAAATTTAATGTAAGAGGGCCCTGCTTTGATAACATTCGCTCCAGGGGCACCTGGTTATGTCGGTTAATTAGTGTAACTTCCCTCGATTATAGACTTATTCTGATTACTCGATCAATCGAGTGAAAAAAAGGTCACTTAGCAAAAGACGAGTTATTTTTCAATTTTTATTCGGAACCGAGTCATCTGGCTCGATTTGGCTGTTACTTGAGCTTCTTCGAGTGATGAAACTCACTCGAATTCTTTAAGAGAGAATAATTGTGACCACGAGTTTGGCACATTCCAACTCTTGAGCATTGCTAAAGCACGCCTGATTTAGGACTGCGGTAATTCGTTAACGGAAGTACATGCACTCACTGAGCATCATACACTGAGAAAAAAATTTTGGTCGTACGGCCATGCGTATTGTCGTACGACCAAAATGGTATTTGCTGCAGAACAATACCGACTTTGTTATCGCATCAATCTATCAGAACGGTTTGGTGATCTAGTATTAGAGCCAGAATAGTTAAATATAACGCGTATATTTTGAATGCTCCGATACTTAATGAATTAACATTCACATAACGCTTACTTTGCTACAAAAGCTACCAATTTTTCGCACGGAATAGTAACGCAAAGGGACGAATATAATCCAACGATTTTTCAGGTTATTCGTGCCAGATTGGTGCAATAACAAAATCATTTTGCTGTGGTGACAATCCAGTATTGGTCTGACAGCAATACCACGTAGCAATACAGTCGTATTGTTCCGACGGCAATATTTTATTCTCAGTGTATGTACGTATCTGTCCAAACTTGAAAAAGCTCTTTTGTCCCTGGACTGCTGAAATCCTGAGACAAGGTTACAATTCTGAGATTTTGAGGATGAGGTTACCAGGATCAAGGCACCAAAAACGAACTGATCTAGATTGAAACAACAGACCAGGGACACGAAGCTGTTTCGGATTTGGACAGATGAAATATGCCTGGTGAGTGTACTTCAAGTCTTTCAAGCCTGAGAAATAATAGGCTCCGTCCGATTTTCTTTCGCTGTACCTTGAGTGCCAAGAGTTTCGAAGTGCACAATAGTAAAGAACCATAGAGGGAATTAAGCCCTATAGAAAGAGCACACGTTTTTCCTCGCGTTTTTCGATTCAACCAAAATTTCTTCTTTTGTAAATTGAAAATTACTCAATCTAAGTTTGACAATTTCCTACGAATCCTCACTCGGTTTCGAGGTATCGAAATAAGCTATAAAATGAGATGAGATAACGTTGAGAATCGTGAATGTGAGTAATCTGCTACGATGATTGATCAATAATTGCGTAGAAAACAAAAGTTATGCAAAATAACGAGACTAAAATTGACAAAAATCAAGTTGAATACCGAAATTGGCGGGTGAATCAGTTCATTGTAATATGAGTACCTCCGTGGAAACTTTGAAATAACGTGTGCCAGCTTGTACCAACCCTTAAAACGCTTGAAGAAACAATTACAAAAGTCATTTTTAATGTATTTTTTGTGCTCTTTTTGTTGCAACCATCAGTTCTCTGATCCAGGGCGACCCAAAAAAACTACCATCGGAAAAAAGGTCAAAATGTCAGGTCCGAGCCTCGTGGTTTTCCATTTATTCGACCTTTGTGAGCGCGAGACGCCGCAGTAGTATTCGTTCGGGATTCGGGCGGGCAAGTACATCAAATTTCATGGTATCGAGCACCGAATCACATTGTTATGAGAGCCCAAAGACCACTTTTTGTGTGTGCCCTAAGCACATACATTTTGTGGCGCAATTTTACTTAAAATTTTACTCCCTCAGTTTTCCTCGATAAAAGTGAATTTATTTCGTTCCAGGCTCTTCCGCACCAATTTATTCTTAAAGTAAATCGTCAGGCGCGACTTTTCCATGCCACAAAGTATCGAAAAAAATTTATTTTCCCACTTTGTAGAGCAGTTTTTCCACCAAAATCTAGTTTTGGTAAATTTTTATGTCAGGTCCGTGCGCAACTGTACGACCCTTAAACGCATGACCCCGGGAATCCTAGTCAATTTTTTACAAAGTATTTGGTGGCCAAATGAACCTCTTTCGAACCCCAAAGCTGTAGCAGCTCAAACCGTTTGGCCGTGAGATCAATTTTAGTGGCGAAATGTCAGTTCCGTGTGTTGCTTCAAAATGTCAGGTCCGTATGACGCTGCCGCGTTTCTCCCCGTTATCCTTATGGTGCTGATGAGTGGGAAAATTTACATCCGTGCGCGAGTTTATTCATACTTTATATGTTTCAAAAAGTCGAAAAATACACCTTAGAACCTTCGGGAGTGAGATTTAGCGCTGGCACATTATCGACCCCCAAATTTCAAAGTTTCCGCAGAACTACTCATATAACTACCAAAAAATGGAACCGGAAGTCAGCTCGAAAAAAAGCTCGAGAAAAAGTAGGCCCCGCATTGGTGGGGCCCATCGCAAGGTGCGTGCGGGCGCCACCGATGAAGCCCATTGCAGATGGGTATGCGTTAAAATACAAAGAAGTCGTACTTTTAGAAAAAAAATTGCGATGATGATGATCTAATCCCGGTGCCATTTATATACTCGGAAACGAATGAGTGATGTATGGTAAAAATGCGTATTACAGAAGTCGAAGGCGCACACGCGCGAGGAAAGGACTCATGGTCCGCGAGGCGTAGTGTAACTGGAACTCGCCTCGCTGTAACTCGATGCCACGCTCGATGCCAATAGTAAGTTATACATGACTCCGGGCAGTGCGTGCGCTCTCGCTGATGCTTGTGCAGTTTCATTATATTGTTTGTAGCCCAATATATCACGTTGAAGTTGATCCGCACGTGCATGCGAGAGTAAGTATGTGCCCATTTGGACGCGCGAGAGTTAATATTCCACGCATAATATACGGCAACAAGCTATTAGGCTCGATCATTTTTTTGCTACTCGATTTACGCATAGAAATTCTGCACTACTTTCACTGATGATATCGTAAACCGGGGTGAACGTGGACCACTTTTGACCTTCCATACTGTGACAATCTTGGTCTTATTCATACAAAAAAAAAAAAACATATTCATGTATGGGTAGTGAAAATTGGGATCTTGAGCTCAGTTACAAGATCTCGGTGTCAGATTTTGATTTCGATCATGTATTTTTTCAAAAATTGCAGAACCTTGTCTGCGTCCACAACGCACAGCTCTACACAGCTCTTGTGTACGCTGAGGTATCTTTAATATGCTTTTCCGTACACTATCCCCTATAGTTGAAATGAATGATACTCGTTAGAAATGACTTAGGGGTATGGACGACTCGAGAAAGAAATCAATTGAATTTTCCAAGAATGATTCATTAAGAAAACTTTATAATCATTCCAACAATCAACGTAACATGCAGATTTCTTTTCTATATTTTAAGACGTAGAATATTAACTCCAATCGGATTTTTCGAATAACTTATGTTGGATGAGTCTCTTCAAATGAATTATTTCAGAGGGATCGATCCTCAAATGAGCCATCTTTAGCGTCTCAAATTCCTGAGTCATTTCTAATGACTCGCGCATTTTAGACAGGGTTGTCAGTGACTTTTATACAGTACTTAAGGGCATGTGAAAGCCAACTTTTACCGACATCACGAATCACCCAATTATCAATCTTTTACACGAGCCACGTATATTAACTCAAAAAAGTAATGCCAGACAAGTGGAGATAAGGGTCAGACCTATCGTTCAAGAAAAGAAACGAGTGGATTGAGTGAGAATTGCGACTACAGGGTTTATACTGCTGAAAAGTGTTGAATGATTTTTGACATAACAGTTCACGAGTATAAACGCCATCGCGACATTTCTCACTCAATCGACTCAAAACTTTTTTTAAACGATAGATCTGACCCTAATCTCCATTTGTCTGGTGCTACTTTTTTTGAAATTGGCTTCAAAACGTCTAGAAAATGATCAAAATCATAGAATCACGCAGAACTGTGGTTTCGGCCACTTTCTGCGTGATTCTATGATTTTGATCATTTTCTAGATGTTTTGAAGCCAATTTCGAAAAAAGTAGCACCAGACAAATGGAGATTAGGGTCAGATCTATCGTTTAAAAAAAGTTTTGAGTCGATTGAGTGAGAAATGTCGCGATGGCGTTTATACTCGTGAACTGTTATGTCAAAAATCACTCAACACTTTTCAGCAGTATAAACCCTGTAGTCGCAATTCTCACTCAATCCACTCGTTTCTTTTCTTGAACGATAGGTCTGACCCTTATCTCCACTTGTCTGGCATTACTTTTTTGAGTCAATATACGTGGCTCGTGTAAAAAATTGATAATTGGGTGATTCGTGATGTCGGTAAAAGTTGGCTTTCACATGCCCTTATGCCTCGCGAATGCACCTTCAACCAACGTCTGAGATATCTGCCAGTCGATATTGATCCAGGATTGCGTGAATGAATTCAAAAATATTTTGAGGAGGACAGGACCGGTTCAGCCGGAAATTGACAATGTCTCTACAAAATGGTCGTACCAAACAACCGTCGCATATTCAAGGCCGGCCGACAGAACTCACCAGAATTCTAGATGGACCAAATCTAACCGGCCTGCAGCAAAGTTAACACATTCATTGATACCAGAACTTGACAGAATTTCCTGAATAGATCAAATTTAGACGACCTGCAGCAGGTCGACACATTCACCCCGGTTATGACAATGTCTCTACAAAATGGTCGTTCTAAAATAACCATCGCACTCAAACCGAGTCAGTAATGTTCTTTCACGTCAAGGATATCACCATCAACTGACAGAAAAAAGTCAGAAAGCCTAGCACGACTCTAAGTTATTCGTTCAAATAAGAGTTTGAGCGGTGCGATTTTTGTTTTGATTTTTTAACTTCATTCGATAGCAAATAAGAGACCTTATGATTTGCTTCCATGGAATAGGACTAATTCATTGGAAAAGTGAATATTGCAGACTTTGAAATGACCCCCGGCAGATTTCTGTAGATGCTATATAGAAGCCAAAATATGACGCTGACAATCTTTTTCGGCAAAAGTGGACACATTCACCCCGGTGGTCACAATATTCACACCGGTTTTAATTCCCAATGGAACGCGAAAAAATTTCTGATCATACTTTTTATTACACGTGAACTTTCCAAGTTGTATGATGAAATGAGCTATTCATCACTTGCTATGAGACCATTATCTATATAGCGAGGTATTTAACCATTTTTGTGACCATTTTTTCAAATTTCATAGAGCCCACGAAATGAGCTAGTTTGCGGACATCATCTAATATGTAACAATCAAAGAATTTTCCAATGCCCCACTTTGACGGTTAAAAAAATTTTTAAAAAAGGATTCATTGGACGATGGTCACCTACGTGGTGTAACAGTATTAGAATGAAGAAGAAGCGCGGATATTGACAAAACTCAACTCAAGGAATGCGTTCAGAGCGCATTATAAATGTGTAACCATGCATCGTATAAGTGAAGAGATTGGCCTAAAAGATCATTCGGCTTAAAAAAAAGTCACCACAAATCGGTTTTTGACTCAACCATGTTACAATTCGAATGAAATAAAGGGTTCCAGTGTTTTGCCAGGTCATGGTGAGTACGGCCCTGCTCGTATAAATGATTGGAGAATTATGTAAATGCCCAAATCACTTTTTGTATACTAACTTTTTTAGTTTCACATAGATTTTGAGATACATCTTCAGATGGAGGCACTTAGTGGATACCTTTTTGGGTTGACAAAAGTTTTGAGGGTCCACGAATGACCCCAAACAGGTATGGCACCTAAATAACTCTCGAAACTGTAGAAAGATGTGAATTTCTTTTTGGATAACAGATAACCACCACAAAAACACCATCAGCGCAAGGCATAATGTTATGCAAGCGAAGTTTCATTCTTATTTAGTAATCTGAGGAGAGAAATTTCAGAAAATATCAATAGGTCCTAATTGATTGGTTCAGACTTGAAGATCAGTTTATTCTGGACAAAAGCAGAGACGTCACTACCAAAAAAATTCTCTCGAATCACTGGAAATTTTAGCTCAAAATTCATTAAATTATGCTTCTGCTAGTTGTTTTGGAAGAGTTGAATAATGTTTATCTTAAATATTTAATTTTTTTACTTGAGTAATGAGATAATCTAACTAGCAACAGAATCGAATTTAATTACAAACATGATCGTAATAGGTGCACAATGTTATCTTGGCTTTTTTATGCTAATATTGTTAGAATTTTAATAAAGGACTCTCATAACTTTCAACTTTATCCTCTCATCCATAACATGATACACTGTGACGTTTTTTTTTTCAATTTCTGATTTTAGTGTGTATGTACACTCGACGGACATTGTATCTGCCCAAATCTGAAGAAGCTTTCTTGTCCCTGCGCTGCTGTGTCAATCCAAATCAGACCGTTTGCGGTGTTTTGACGATCGTGACTGTATACTTAACCCATCAGAATTGAAAGCCGATCTTGAAATTTCAAATAGCAGCTCAGGGGTGAGAAAGCTTTTTCAGATTTGGGCAGATATAATGTCCGCCGAGTGTACAATGTTAAGAGAGAAAAAAGATGTTTGTGTCCATGAATGCGCCAAAACAAAGGTTGCAATGTCGGAAAAGACATCTTCGCTTTATCATACAGAAAACAACATTCAAATGCTTTGCCCGAAACTTCAACAATGTTTTGAGCTATTATGTAAAAAGCAAATTTTATGGGGAGCTTTCGACATTTTACTTTACTTTTTACGCGGTTTACTAATTGAAATGCTTACAGGCCGATCAACTGACTACAATAAAAGGATTTGCAACTTGAAAAAAGAAAAAGAGAAATGAAAAAAAAAAAAAAAAGAATAGAGAACAACTTGTACCTATTGATTCATAGGTACATCGGAAGCGACATCGTCGTTCATTACTCGGCTCGATGCTCGATGTCACTGCAAAGGTATTCTCTGACAGATGGGTGACTTGTGAGTATTCAGTTTCTTCTTCTATATCAGAGCTTGAAGAAAGATGTTTTGAAAATACGAGGATAGTACATTACAGTAGTAGTGCAGTTTGTTGATGATACATTGTCATAATAGGCAGAGGATGTTTTGTTTCATTCGATAGCCTATTAGTCGATGACCGGTATAGATCATATAGAAGAAAATCTTTCTGTTTTGTTATCTGACATTAATTTGAAAAATGAGATCTATAAAGATCTACGATCATGCCACCCGAAGAGGTCCCCTGAGGTTTTTCATGGAATTGATATACTTCTGAATTTTTTTTTCTTTTTTTCTTTGGCGAGAGAGAGAATTTGGAATGCTGGATCGAATACATATTAATAAGTGGTACACTTGGTCCATGACTACTTGATATAATTGCTTATGAATCTCCTATAATTTTGCAAAATGGACTTTCATTGTTCACAACTTTTTGAAGATCCAGTATGATCATAAACTCCATGTCTACTATTGGAGATACAATATGATATTAGTATCGACGAAAGTGAACTAGAATTTTCGTTAAAGACTGATATTTCTCAAGAGCTGGAAAATATTATCAAACCATGTAATCGATCATAACTTGATATTAATGTCATTACTTTCATATAAGAGTACACGCCCTCTCAGATTGCATCATTTAGATTTTTAATTTTGATGTAGTACAGGAGAAACTGTTTGTCAAAAGAAGATTGTGTACAAAAATATTACAATAAGTACAGAAAAAAAGGTTGTGAGTTTGATAGAAGAGCATGAAAAACAGACAGCAAGAGCAAGGATGGTAAAATCTGATAATCACCAGAAATTATAATACCATCTCATTTGAAACAAGTCATGCAAAAAGGGATTCACAAGTGACATCTTGGTTAAATTTCAGGAAGGCCGAGTTAGTGTAAAGGAAGAGATTCCCAATCGCCTATAGATGAGAGAAGGATATCGGATTGGACATATTTTGGATATCGATCTATGTAAAAAAAGACACTGTATCTGGATACTTTTTCCATTGATCCGTACTATCAACTTTCCTACATTCGCATTACCCAAACTCACATGATCATCCCGATCAATCACCAGATAGCCTTCAGGAAAAAATTGACGAAATTTTTGCGATGATTTGATTGAACATGCAGCTTATTGCAAATGAATATTTTCTATGACTCTAGGCTTGTCCCTAAAAATTAAGCAAAAAACTATCTACCATTAATGTCATTACCATCGCACAAAAAATCATCTATACATACTATCGGCTCAAAACGTATGGACAATGTGTGTATTACACATAGAAAGAATACAATGTAGAAGAATTTATACCGAAAGTGACCCAAAAAAACATCAATTTATTTGAAAAACAGGAATAGTTCAACACTGGAAAAATATCTGCTCAAGGGTGATGAGAAGTTTATCTGTACCAAATTCCTCAGAAAATATCGTGTAACGTAGTTGCTACACAGCTTTCATCGTTTTCTCAACAATTCTTTCAATTTGCACTTGGTTCCCTTTTTGCATAGCTCGATTCAATCCCAATGTCATCTTCACAGCCCCGAAGAATAGGTTCCAGGACGGGACATTTCTATAGACCTAACCGTATGGTATGGGTTTCTCTGGGCCCCTGGTAGAAATGTGACCAATTTTTTGGCCACCCATGCAATATATAGATATAGTGACAATGCAATTAGGTTAGAGTTGGCCAGTTTTTGGCCAAAAAATGCTCACAATTTCTACCAGGGGCATATTACCATGAATATGGTAAAAATTTTCTCAAGATTCTATTGTCGATTTTGGAGGACTGCAACGAGTAAAAGATCGACAGTAGAATTTTGAGAAAAATTGTTACCATATTATGACAACGGGGACGATCAGAAACAGCTGTTTAAAAGTTCGATAATGAGGAAGACATCATAATAATTTCGTCTTGAAATATTCCAACACTCGAATAGAAAAAAAGTCAACATTAATCTATGATGACTCTTCAGAGCTTTACAAGTTGCAGCAAAAATGATAAATTTTAAGAAGCTTGCAATTTGATACAAACTTCAAAAACATGCCTCAGAGTCATGAGAAGTCAAGCCTTCTATGCATGAAAAAATGTCATATCCGTCGCTTGATGGCATTCCTGAGGCACCATCAGAGACTGCTCGCACCCACGCCAAGATCTCTAATTCTTGATACAGCAGAGAGCACTATTATAACGTATATCTATATTATATCTAAGTGGCAAAGTACAGAGCAAAATCGGCATGCTCGAGGTACCGATAAGCGAAATATAATACTCAAATGACATCAGCTCGCGAATCAGCGTCATATGTATAATACTGCAGCTGTGCCAAAGCTCAGATGCCAAGTTCATCGTTTATTCTGAGCCTGATGCATATAATTTCTATTATAGTGATTCGATGCTATGTCCCCATAGCGTACTTTTTTGCGCAGGTATGCAAGAAAAACGATGATTAATCGCTCATGGGTATGATCAATAGAACAAAGGTCCCTGCATGATACAAATCGATTGGGCGCAGATTAGGATGGCTGATGGAGAGTGTTGAAAATCAATATTAATGGTATTTCAGTACTGTAGGCATTCGCTCACTTTTCTTCAGGCCTAAACTGACCACTTTTTATGATAATAGGGTTATTAACGAAGCCCCTTCAACTTTCAAATGAAATTTTTATTTAATGACCGCTTTTCAAAATTTGGAGAGAAAGCAATATCGTTTACATTTTTGATGACGTATTGGAAGTAAAACCCTGTGTTATTTCTATAGATGACAGAAAAATCTAACATCGTGGACATGGCCAAATCTCAAAACTATTCCATAAGAAATACACGTGGCCAAGATGGCGTCGTTTCAGAAGATTTTTACACCCGATTGCAACCAGAATAACTTTGACCATACCAGAAACTATTCTAACATCAAGTTCGAACCTTTCCCGAAGCTATCTCTCACTATCCTTCACCGCTACAATTGGCCTCTGTTCACAATTTCAGCAAGGGCTGATCTGACGAAACTAATGGGTCCTGGATTCATTAGGTCTTGAAAGATTCTAAGAGTTGGAAAGAAAGTTGAAAAAGAAGTAATGGAAAAAGCTCCACAAGTATGAAACTTGGTAAGATGGACCGCCTGATATCACAAAATTATTCGTGGCATAGAAACAAATTTTCATCTTGAAAAAATTCAATGAAAAAGTCTGATAATGGTACCTATAACGTCACGAGGACGATGCCTCTAGTGTTCGTCGCTCGACATTTTTACGGGCACAGACTGAGTTGGAAAATACGTAAAAATACTCAAATTCTGTAGGTAAGGTGAGTATACAAACCAAACATACCCCCTGTACCTAAAAGGCCCCTCTATGCCGATATTAGAACTGGGCACTCGTTGACCTTCCCATAATTTTTTTTACGTTTGTTATGATGTGAGAATATAACAAAATTAATGATTTGCACCCATCCGGTATGATTTCACATCTCCTAGAAAAATCAATTGAGTTTGTGCATTTTTGAAATTGCACACTGAAGAAATCGCCAACGAAATCATGTTTTGTGAAACCGGTGCCAACATTTTTTGGTTGGACCAATCCCAATGTAATTTATCGCATTCGATTCCTTTTATTGAAGACCGTCAGAATGCGTTTTCATCAGGAGTGGCAAAACTTGGATTTGCAGCAATTTTGTGAGCAACGTGCCACCAACATGCCCTCAAACTGTTATCTCGATGGGATTTGCAGTATGACCTCTTATTTTACCATTCTGGACGTGTTCATCACGTCTAAATATATGTTGAAAATAGTATTTTAAGCCGGCGAAAATTTCGAAATATGGTTGCACACCGATAAAACAATTTTCTCGACTTTACGCACCTTATCACCGATGAACATCGGTTGTTTTTGGGGGGGGGGGGGGGGGAGGGGGGGGGAATCAAGATTTCAACTAATTTTAGAGTCCTTGAAACAAGCTTTAATATGTGAGCTCAAATACATGGGAAAATGTTGAGCGAGACCAGAGTTGTTGATAAAATGGCTAAATGGGGGTATGTTGGATACACTCTTCCGCCAACTCATAAGAAACCACTTTTTGGGAAAATTGTAATAGCTCGGCCGTGGTTGGTCAAAACTGAACTCACTCTGGGCTCATTTCAAAGGTCTTGGAACAAGCTTTCGTTTGTGGAAAAATATTGAAGTGGGTCAAAATTATCTGCGAAACGGCTGAAGGGAGGGCATGTTGGGTACACTTACCTTAGTTTATATTTTATCCTTATTCGGTGGGTATCCTAAGACCTCAGAGGGTCGAGTTGAACCCATCGCGGAAAATGATGTCCCGTCTATTCTGAGCAATTCTATGGTAATTGCCCGAGCCCTTATTTGAACCTCAACAAAAGTAAGATTCACTCTAAAGAAAAAATATTTATTTGTTTTTAGATGGTTTAGATTTTAAAGGGTTCAACTTCTCAGCGTCAGTGTATACGGTGAGTGAAATGTAGGCGTCAAAATTACGTTAGAAGGTCCGGTTGCGAATCTCGGATCAATATCAATTTTTATAACTTCCTCATTTCGTGATTAGGTCGATTTGGATTCAACCCAAACAATAGCTCCTTCATGATAATCCCGAAAAGATGATGAAAATTTGGGAACATAAAAATATTATTCATACGAGTCTCATGAGGTTTCTAAAGTTAGGACATTATCAATCAGTGAAAAGTGGTTTAATGCTACTCGAGTGTAGATAATACATTTCCCTATTCAACTTTTTACTGACTGCCAATCGTCAGACTAATTTCGTACTCTCTGAACAAATTGGATTTTTATTATGATGCCCTCAGGATCATTAGAATTATTGCTAGCTAATAACACAGTAAATTGTGGATATATCCTAATACTGAGATCGGCACCACATGGAGTCGTCTCAATTGTATGCTTCGCTTCTTGAACAAGTATCAAGTTTTGACCAGATTGTGAGATTGTTTCTAAATAAGGTCACGGAAAATCCCTCGTGATGCTCTAGTACCAAAGACCAAAGGGTTACCACCCGGTAGAGCTTCCTATCCATAAACGGTTTTTAGAGCTGCAACATTTTTTGTGGTAATTCCAAAATCATGACAAATTTAGGCATACTCGCGAACCAAAGAGTTCAACTTATAACGTTACTAAATCAACCGAGGAAGTTCAGAAAGTAATCAAAAATACGATAGAAAATTCAACGATGACCTTTGCTTAGAAATAAGTGAACGCAATGTTTGGAAAAGAAGTAGAAAAAGCCCCCCAGAAAACCCGTGTCCTCTACAAATCTTTTTGGGGATGGTGGCATGTCGCAATTTTTTCGACTCGGTGACTCAGTTTTCCGTGTTTTTTCAATTCGTTCACGTGGACAGTGCGTAAAGCGAAGCCAATGTTTTGATCAGTGGATCTCAATCATATACGGTATTCAACAATCAAAAGTGTCATTCGCTGCATCAAGAGCGCCGTATAAATCAAGGACACATTGCATAACGGCTATTACGAAATTTTCTTTTGATTTTCGCTGATCGACAAGGTTTCACTGATTGGCAAATCATACGCCCCCATTCGAAGCGATGGAGTCACGTACACTCGACGGACATTGTATCTGCCCAAATCTGAAGAAGCTTTCTTGTCCCTGCGCTGCTGTGTCAATCCAAATCAGACCGTTTGCGGTGTTTTGACGATCGTGACTGTATACTTAACCCATCAGAATTGAAAGCCGATCTTGAAATTTCAAATAGCAGCTCAGGGGTGAGAAAGCTTTTTCAGATTTGGGCAGATATGATGTCCGCCGAGTGTACATTATACTGCTGTTAATTAATTTCATGTGAGGTGAGTGTGACTGATCTGCCCCCACTGATTGCATTTTACTTGGAGTTTTGGGCTATCTCAATATTTTTCAACGCACTTCAACTCATTTTAAAACTTGTTTCAAGACCTTTGAAATGAGCTGAGGTAATTTTGGATTCGACAATCTGGAGCTGAGCTATTCTCTCATGATTCACAAAAAAAAAAATTTGTGACTTCCCCGAAGGATGTGATATTGGCCGCTATGAGTATAAGAGACCCATTTCCATGAGGTTCGATAAGGGCTTTGCATAAAATCGAGATATTTCGTCTCCCGAGTGTCCAAGTGACGCATATTATCCAAGCTCATTTTGCAGGTTTCTTCACACCTTTTCAAAATATTTGAGCTGGATAGATGGATTTCCATGGGGTGAAGAGCAAATCTAGAAAAAGGTGATGGGGGAAAATTAGGCACACCGCATTTCTTTAATAAGATGAGCGTGCAATCGTCCAGGATTCAAATTTTGTGATTCTACGTAGCATTTCAAAGTTAAAATAGAGACAAGGAATATGAGCATCACATTGCACATTGAATTTGATTGCAATCAATTTCGTTCAAAATAGCTTTTAGTGACTAACAAAATGAAGTCAAAATGAGTAAACACAGTATTCTTGTTCTAAGAAACGCATAGGCCATTATGGATCATTCGAAACAATCAATTTTCTCACATTCTAATGAAACAAACATAATATAAGAAGAATGCGCGACAAAAGTTTTGCGTGTAAGCACATTCAAGATCTGAAAAGGAGGCTAGGCAATTGGGGTGGGGGGGGGGGGGGGGGGGGTCAGCACACTCACCTCGTGTAAGCCTGACGATCTCATTGGATCCCGAAAATGATTAATCAAAATAATTCAAAATTTCCGAATGATTGGATTGATGAGTGTAACATTCTATGAGTAAACGAATAAAAGGTCGAGGAAGATTTAAAATACGACAGTATATGCCATATATTGGATGAACTAGCGATTAGTCATTATATATAGAACGCGGAAAGGAAAGAAGATTCCGCGAGTTAGCTTGAATCAATCGAATGAGTCATCCGTGCCGAGACTCGAGTAATACGATTCGACATGTAAGAAACATAATAGTGCATAGCACGGAAAATCTGAGAGAATATATGTTCAGAGCTCCTGTTGCATGCAAGCTTCGATGCAAGCACAGGTATGCATTTTCATTGTGTGTCACGCGCAGTTGGGATGACCATAGATAATATATTACCATGGTGGAAAAAATGAAAATGCGTTAAGATTTTGATATTAGAGCTGAAGTTTGCAAGATGCGAGAGGTCTACTGTATCTGAGTTATGTATTGAAACATACGTTTTTTTTCGTGACTTCTGATGAAGCATATGGGAACATCTTTCTATTGGTACTCACGTGTTATCATTTTGCTAGTCATTAGCTCCTAAAACCGTAAGGAAGCCGGAGGAAAGACTCGAAAATTCTGGCGTGGGGAAAAATGTCTCAAATCCCAAGATCTTGGATCCCAGAGTAAGAAAAAGATCGAGCTCAAAATTTTGTCCAAAAAAAAAACTTCTCGGTTGTGATTTCCTAATTTTCAGAAATACTAGAATCTTGGTTTGGGATTTTTGACATTTTCCAAATCTCAATTCAAGTTCTGAGATTTGGGTTTTAACCATAAGTTGAGATAATTCAAAGTGAGAAATATATCTAGTCTTCGAGAAAAAAACTAATTCTCCTTGCCTTGAAGGTCAATTTAAATTCCCAATAAGGCAAGAAGCCGCCGGTATGCAAAATTCGGGCAAAATGAAAACGTAGAAAGACGCCTCTTGAGGGAAAATAGTGTAGAATCCCTTATTTTTCCTCTGTGAGCCAAAGAAACAATTTCTATGGATTGCTATTATCAAACTATATTTCAAGAAGAATTTGATCCACAATGCAAATGCTGTGTATACAATGCTGTAACTTCAAAGAATTTTGTACATGAAATCTCTAAGGAAAAATCTAATTTAATCCATTTACACACAACAAAATCAAAAAGTCACAAGCACACTTATATCGATAACGCGAATCCTAAGGGCATAACTTCAATTATCTATGGAATAGCACAGAAGCACGGCAAAGTGTTACATATGTATAGTGCCTAAGGCAATTTTTTGTTCGACTGATAGTAGTTCTGATGCACCAATGCTATATGCAATCACTATAGTAATATCTATACGCGAGATCATGTTCCATTTCATAGCATATGAGAGCGTCACGATCTCGAATATTACAAGGGCTATTTCATCCTACTGGGATCTCTATCATCGTATATACGTGGACGTTTTACCCTTCGGCAATATTCGCAAGCATTATACCCGGGGATACAATTAGCTGGGCCATTAGATATTCGACACTCGGTGTCAGATTTTTTAGGATCATCCTCGCTTCGAGTGCGTTATCTTATCTTGGGCTGAATGAAGTAAATCCAAAAGAACATAAGTAATATAAACTATCACATCATTAAATGGCAAAGAAAGTGTAGATGGAGAAATAATCGTGAAAAAAGTTACGAAAAAATAGAGCAAAACCTGATACAAGATGCATAACAGAAGTTTATTGTAGCAGCAACGCAAATACGGAATATTATCGAAGAGAAATTGGGAACAAATTATTGAAATGAACCGGTGAAGTTCCCATTCACGTTGTTTGGTCACAGTGATAAGTGATTGTTCATAGGTATACAAATAAGTGCTCTAGAACTTTACAAATTCAAAAAATTACTGGATACAAACTTGCGATGCTAAATAAAGTCAATAAAAATGCAATCAAGCTGTTGTAGTGGTAGTGATGGTCCAAAAAAATAATATTATATCATATGGTAGGAATTTTATAATGATACCAACTTTTGGATTGCTTTTTAGGTGCTTTTAAATTGAGATGATCTCTGCAACGAATCCAATTCCAAAAGCTTAAAATATTTCATGGCTAACGACCATCATAAATGTCTTGGTAAGCTCAAGCTCGGCTCTAACTCAGACTTTGGAGAATTAGATACGATGGGAAAATGTTTACACATACTAACGTGTTACATTAGATAGTCGTCTAGAAGAAGCGTAGAGATGATTTAAATTTAATAACAAGAATACGTCTTTGGTTCCCGTTGGGAGTCGCGTTTGGAGTTCATTCACTGACAAGAAGTGTGAAAATTGATTAAGAATCTCATTCACCCAAGATTCTTTTGCCCAGTTCCCAATATTTGTGATAAATTTCAACTAGCGCATGATAAAAGTTTGGAAGAAGATAGATTACTTCTCTGTCGATTCTTAGAAACACGTAGACACAATATCACGAGGATTCCTGTATTTCAGTTATGTTTTGAGAAAAAATGGATGAACCCAATTCTGTCGAATTCTGTGATTTTGACATTTTTTGCAATATTCCGATGTTACATAGTTGCAAAAAATAGTATTCGCGCCTCGTTTAACGATCTTCCCCGTTTCCAAGCGATTATTTCAACCTTTGCCTGTACCTCGGGTTGAAAACCAATCGCGCAGAAGCGGGCTAAAACCTCATGAGCTCGATGCAATATGTACCTTTTTTGGCATGTCAAAGCCAGTCGAGAGGTTCTACGGAGACTCCGGACTGGCCAGCAAGTCTTTGAATTTCTTTCGTTTCAGAAAATTCTCCCTAGAAGCTATAGGTCTGTTATGAGCTTGAGCAACGGATATAAGGTTCATCCTGATGAACGTTGAACAACGTAAACGTTGTTCAAATTTTACGACTTCCATCCGAATCACGTGTTTGTAAAGAAAAACAAGGAAGTCACGTCCAAACTCTCGTTAAAGCTCAAACGTGCAATGTAACAATATTTTCAAACAATAAAACCGATTCCCCCGAATGAGGAAGGAAAGCTTATGTAGGAAACTAAATCTTGACGCTCGACCAAAATGCAGTGCACCAGCGCTGAAGATCCGATCACTGAGGTTACAAGGCCATCTTGCATGTATAAAAAGCAAGAGAAAAAAAAATCAAAGTGATTCAAATGATATGAATGGATTGATCCGAACTCAAGCATTTTTTACTCGCGATTATCATTGAAAGTCCGCGATTTAATGGTAATGAAATTGATACGGAATCTTGAATGAGGACAGTTCAGATAAAGTTTATTTGGCATACAGATAATTGACTTGTATAAAAATAGCATGGCGCGAAGAGAGCGAGAAATGTCATCTTTTCATGGATTTAGGGAATTAGATACTCTTCCAGCTAACGGTGATGACTTGGGCTGAAGCCATATACGATTATTAAACGAAAGACTACCCCTATCCGCGGTTTGGCAGACGACACCGTAGCTTATAGCAACTTTTTTACCTGAACATAGCTTCTGAGTTGTTTTCCATCGGGTTTTGCCCAACGGATTCCCCTATCAGCGAAGAAAAGGTCGGACATCCTCATTTTATCTATATCTCTATCAAATCTTTATAATACATGATATTGACTCTACACTCAGAATTTTGAGATAAGAATAGCAAATGAAATAACAAAATCAGAATTCGAATCCTGTTGATAGAATTTGATTTTGTCACTCGATGATTCGACCCGACAAAGATTGGTGGAAACAATCGTTAATACGTCGTAGAGACATGACATTACTTTGACATAAAGAACCAACCTCAGATATGCAATATGAAGTGATAGTAATGAAACGACGCTTAAAAGATTACAGCAATTGTTATAGTTCTCAATTCAATTTACTAAAATATTTGTTATAAAAAGTTTATAAATTGATCGGCCAGTCTCACCCATGAATCACACGGCAACGTAATGAATTTTAGCTAGACCAGGCCGAATTAGACCGAACTGGACGAGATTAGACTCATTATAGACCGTATGAGACTGAATTAGACCAAACTAGGGCGACCTACACTGAATCAGACCGAACTAGGCCGAACTAGACTGAATTAGAACGAACTAGGCCGAATAGCGTGAATTAGACCAATCTAGACCCAGTTAGACCGGAATAGGCCGAACACGACCGAACGAGACCGAACTAGACCGAACTAGACTAAATTAGAGCGAACTAGGCCAAATTAAACCGAACGAGACCGAACCGGACCGAACGAGACTGAATGAGGCCGAACTCGACTGAACTATAGACCGAACTAGCACGAACTAGACCGAACTAGAACTAATTAGACTGAATCAGACCGTATTATACAAACTAGACCTGATCAGACCCAACTAGACCGAGCTAGAATCAATTAGACCGGAATCGGAGGAATTAAACCGAACTATATCGCACTTTGACCATACTTTAGATCAGCAAAGCTATAGTACGGTTCTAGTCTAGTACGGTGCTAGTGCAGTTTTAGCGATACTAGAGCGGTCCCAGCAGCCCTAGCGCGGTACTAGGGCGGCTTTGGCGGGACTATCACTAGAACCGTACTAGTACCGAACTAGATCGGATCCTACAGACCATACACCGACCACCATAACCCATCCACCCATTGAGCCACTCAGGACCCGTACGGCCACCCATCATACTCTACCTATTCCACGTAAGCAAGCTGATGTGGACGTACAAAATTCGAACCGACGTTCAACTTCTTATTATAATATGCAAGTTTCACAGAAATATTCACAAACTCAGTAAATTTTACCAAAGCTTTCAGCAATTTTTGATTCCAGAGCTCGCAATCATCGAATAAATCGAAAAGCTCTAACGCATAAACACCAGGCTCTCATACAAACGACAATGAACATCGTATTTTGGCGTGTAAATGTCATTACTAGCTGTTCATCCTCAATGACTTGTCATTTTTGCACCCTGTCATCATATCAAACTCCACTCCTCCAAATTCTCTACATCCAGATGTGAAAAAAAGAAAGCAGAAGCTTTTGCGATCACGAATCTGCGTGTTGGCCTCGATGAAAAAAGCTCTTCGACTGCTGAGCTTGCGAGCGAATTTTGCCAGACAAATGGCACACGGATGAGTGTTTTTTATAAAAAGATAGTCTCCCGGTGGCGGTAGCGGCGATCTCAGTTGCTTTCAAGCTCATATAAAATACTCGTGAATCTTTTACCCTCCACTATCTTCATTGGCGACAACGATGACAACACATTTTCGTTTTTTCTTTTTTTCTTATCGTTGTCACAGTTATAGAAATAAACTCCGACCAACTTGTATTGGATTATAATCGTCTATTTTGCCTCTTCTTACTCGGTCGTATTAAAAAAGTTAAAAGCGGAAGGATAGTGGATTTAGCGTGTAAGGTAGGGATGAAACGAGAATAAAATGATGTGAAAAGGGGGAAAAAAGAGAAAAGAAATTTTGGAGACCAAGATGCATGATACATTATAAGTAAGCAGTACAAGAACAGATAGAGACACGCGCGTACGTTAGATGAGCAGCATCATCATGAACGGAATACATAAATCTGGAGCGGAAAAAGGCCAGGGCGAGCTATAGGGGGTGTCCCGGATTAGCGACACCGTAACTCACCCGCGCACTAAACACCCAGGCTTGTAATATTCCCCTCCAATTCTCATCTTCACACTTTATTCAACACCGAAAAAACAAGATGAGCAAATAAATGTGTGAGCTTTATAAGCGCCGACGCCGACACGCACCGTGCACCCGAAACAAACTTGAATGCACATGTCTCAACGAACCGATTACTTAGCACTTGCGAAAAAGAGATTGCACTTTATTTGGTGCATGCCATGGTGTGACGACGACGATTTGTCACGTTGTATATAGCCATATGTGAGTTTTAAGGTTATGGTAGTATAGCGGTTTCGTTCTCGGATCTTTTCCAGAGATATAATAGTTGCAAGAGCACGGAAACGGGGTGCGAAATTACTTCCAGGAGTCGCGAAGTCGCGGATGTCTTTGTGCTCGAGCGATTCATGAATGTATTCAAATGTTAATCAACAAAGGAAGTGATGAATAGATGGAATTGATGACTGATTAGAAGTGAAACACTTTCTTGTAATTTTTGAAAATTTTGTATTTAAAAATCCGTAGATTGAATCATTTCACAATTTGAGAAATTGGAGACCAACGAATCCTCTGAGACAATATTTACTGACTCGCTTTTTACTGACAATTTTCATCAATTCAATAAAAAAAAAAAAATAAAAAATCGTTTCAATCATAATTTTTACAGATTAATCATTGAAAGTGGTGGATTTTTCGTAAAATTTGTTTCCAATCTCAGGAATATTATCAAAATGCAACACCCTAACAGTGAGAAGTGTTTTAGATAACAATCAGCCTGTTCAGGATTGAGACGCACAAGATGGCACTCCAGTATTTGTATGAAATATGGCGTACAAAAAAATTTTTTCACATAGACTATGAGTTACTTCAACGAAATTTTTCTAGATATAAAAGAGACAGTTCAGAGGAAACCATGAAATCACTGAAAGTTATTCCCGAGTTTGTAAAACTCAGAAATTTCTAAAACTCATTACCAAATTTTCAGTGCAGGAGAAGTTCCTTAGATTTCACAACTTTGCACACTAATTTAAGGGTATAGATGCATGAGAAAGGAGTCAGAAACAAGTCTAAATCATGTCAATAAAATGGTATTCAAGCTTTCGGGGAATTTTGATTTGAGAAGATCGATAGATAGTATTAATCCTGTAACCAAATATTATGTTTGAAATAAGTCATAATAAACATTGAGCATACGATGCGTCTGATCCTATATACTCACGATACACCATTGCAATATATAGCCCATGCCAAAGCCTCGTCAAAACATTTTGCATAGAACTTATAATTCCGACTTAGAAGTGTTTCCAAAAAGGTTGGATGACATCTAAATACATGCAAGAGTGGGATCTATAGCTGAGCCAAGATTTTGAAGTGCCATAAATTTATCCGTAAAGTAGGTACCATGCATAAATATATCATCGTGATTTCCCGACACTTTTCACGAGCACGCTATAATTTACTGCCGCGTCACCTGACTAAACTTAATCACGAGCTGCGAGGACAGGTCACTTAGATATCCAAAGTTATGTACTCCCCATATGAGAAGTTTTACGAAATATTCGTTTAGATAAAGGGTTTCATGGCGTGACTTTCCTTTATTCTGATTCAATGCTTTTCCTTTTGCATTTTGGATTCTCAACAATTATCCGTTCTCTATTTATAGAAATGTATGTGATCCAAAGTCAATACCGATGTTTCATTTTTGTTTTGCTTTCCATTATAGAGATATTCGGTGAACTTCTTGATTTTTTTCAACATTTTAATAATCGAGTGGTTTTAGAGTTTGAAAAAAAAAAAATGTGAGGCCATCAAGCGAAGATTGGACAGCGTTCATTTAGAATCGAGTGCCATTAGTTTGCGATTATTTTTGCCAGCCTCGTCCTTGAAAGTTGTGACGCATTTCGCGGATAATTTGTGGATTTGACAAAAGAGTGAAAAAAAATGAAATCTTTCTTCATCACAGATGAATTTTCACCACTGAAAGCTCATGAGACAATCAATTTTTCTTATGTGATTGATCGATGCTGGTGTAGCATCCAGATAAAAAGCATTAATTAAAATCTACCAAAACTTTGCTCTACTTCCATGCTTTGCCTGATGTAATACACAAAATAAAATATTTGCCGAGGTAAACTTCATGACAGAAGATCAAATTTTTGAATGCATCAGTAGGCCATATCATTTTAGGATTTTCAAAGTATCAGATATAGAATTGGAATGTATCAAGCAAAAAATGATAGATTCTAATCATGTATGATGTCAGTTTATACCCATGAGAGAGTCGAGTAAGACGAAGAGATTTCATCTATTAAATATGAGAGGTGTAACTGATACATTTAAGTATAAACGAACATCATAAGTTATGTAGTTATGATATTTCATATCCTAAGACAGCTTTGATCATACATTTTCAGCATCATTTATTCACGACCTCTTGAATCGCGGATTCATCTTTTCACCGTAAAGTTACCGTACACCACTGAGATTACCCTATCACTATACATTATGAAGTCCCATGTTCTTTTGCTATACGATGTAATGATGATGATGATGATGTCTATGTCAGCTTCATATATCTGCAAGTGATGGGGATTGTGTGAAGTACCTTTCCGCGAGAACAAGAGTAGTGTCAAGTTTCGCAATAGTAAGGTAAATGTACGAGCTGTAATGTCTGATGATGAATCATTTCGCGATATATGCATGAGTCCGCATTTCATCACACCCTCAATAACTGACATTCTTTCGTCAGGCTCATATTATCTTGGTTAGCCCTATGTTATTTTACTTGTATATATGAGCTCACTTCCGTTTTTGAAGCTGCCGGTGTTGACGAGAGCATGTTTGAAATGATTGGTGTTTCAGAACTAATCCTAGCTTTGGTTGGTAAATTACATGGGTTGGGTTATGGTTGAGAAGCTTAGAAATTTTCAAAAGGTTTGTCAACCAGGGCATGTTCAATTATCATTGGACCATCAACGAAAAGTAATTCACAAATGTTTCTAGGGGCAGTATAATCAATTATAGAAACTCATGCCGAATCAAGTTTAAACTGATGTTCTTCGTTCACTTACACATTCAATATAGCACACCACGCCTTCAGCCTAAAAAAATTTTTCTGATGTACAAAATTAATCAATAATTAGTAAAAAAAAGGCAAATATCGAGTAATGGTGAACAATCATGAAATAATGAACTAGAATCAGCAACAAATAAACTTTCATTAAAACAATTGACCCCAATTTTTATCAAACTCGTTTCAAATAAGCATCACTGTCAAAATTTTAAAATATCATTGGAATCCCATCGACCAAACTTGATCGAGAGAGGGAACGAAATATTTGGAGACAGTTTACATCACCAATGCATAGACTCCAGAACTCGTAAGCCCATTTCATAAATTCGATGCTCGTAAACTTGAAAAATTATTCCAGACAAAATTGTGCTTTTCGATAAGTTGAGAATGATAAAATGCACCTCATATGCACTTCGGTTTGATACAAAACCATTATTGCATGTTCATGATTGAGAGAATGGTACAAAAATAAATCATATGATAACATTTGTAAAACAATCGACCTTGTTTATCCATTAGAGCGTGAACTGACTACAAATTGTTTATGTGTACCAGTCAACAGAAACCATGATAAGAAAAGTTCGTAAGACTACAACATGAATCTTTCAATCAACAATCTCAGATTTGTAAATTGTAAATAATACTGCATGTCAAACTACACTATATGCATGGACTACTCCTCTCGTGCAGTGGTGGAATGATCTTTTCTTCACTTCATAACTTTCGAATCAAGTGAATAAAGGGATTATTTGAGTTGGCCAGAGTCAAACTGGACTACTAATCGTAAAAAGTTCATTTCAGGAATAAGATGAAATTACCTTCACATTTGATCCTACATTTGAATATGGGAGTGATTTTACCTAGATATATTCCCCAAGTAACAAAATGACTCAAGCAATATTCTTTTTTTCGTGACTAAAACGGCAGAGACTCAGTTTTTGCATCGATCAAAAGTGCTTATTAGTCCAAACTAAAACATTGCGATTCAACCGAGTCCTTTGACATGTTCACTGCAACGAATCCCACCGGTAAGACCCCTGATTTTTCATTTTTCAATCTTTGCCGACTCGGACTTGCTCGGAAAATTCTCCCAAAGAAATCTACCATGATGGTTTGCTTCATTGAAGAGGTGAAAAACGAGCCAAAAGAGTGTGTAGCTCCATATGGGCGTTTCTATCGAGTTGCGATAGTCCAATTCAGGGCCGAAAAATAAAAATACGAAAAAACAGCGTCGCAGCAAACGTGTTAATGAATTCAGCGATTGCTCATATATTGATCTCAGAAATAAAAGTTTGATAGCAATGATTCTTATTTGGATTTCCAAACTCTTGGATTCCCGATGTGATTTTCAATAATATTTTTTTTACCCGTCAGAATAACCGTGAAATCAAGTGAATTCAAAAAAAAGCTGACAATATTGTAGGCAAAATTCAATTCCATTCCGAGGTATGTAATTACAGATAGTCGCAGATCTATTACGCATGTAACAACTAAACAAAATGGTTTTGGAATGTTTGTATCAATACCCATCCTATACCATATCTTTTGCAAATCGTAAATAGTCCTTATCAAAAGCATCAAGTTTGAAGCAACAATGCGATCATTGTACAAAAACGTATTACTTAAAAAAAAAAAAAAAAAAAAAAGTTGTCATTCGCTCCGATGGCGTAGTTGGTAGCGTACCCGCCTGACAATCACGAGATCATGAGTTCGAGCCTCGCTTGGTTTGGAATTTTATACCTGTGCTTTCTTCCCAAAAAAAGCTCTGCGAAATCCTGAGTAACTCTGACGTGACTCATGATGTATGCAAATTTCGAATTTTACTTTTAAAAATGCTAAATTTCTCTCTAAATTCAACAATCAACGTCTCAAATTTCAAACTATTCGATTCATAGGTATAGGTAAAACTCGGATGATAAAACAATCAGCACGAATAGAAAAGCAAATACAAATAAAATTTGAACCTCGATCCAACTGATTCTTCCGGATCTACTTCAACGCCCACCACCGAAGCTTCCAGGGCGGTAAATACTACACAAAACACTTAATACACATGCACACATTCGGATATATGCAGCCTCGAGCTGCTCGTCGAGCTGTTAATCACCCGTAGCAAAGCTCACGCCTTGCTCGTTTGTTTTCCCCTCACCCCTTGCACTCACCCTCACCCATATATTACATTGACAAAGAGGCAAAGAAAGTGTCACTTTCGTCTTATTATAGCTATATAACTAATTTACTTATACACCGTTGTATAGTCGAACAGTTTTGGCGTGTGCCTCTTATAATTATAGAAACGAGTCGAGTGTTGAAGAGACGAAGTAGCACTATACTATACTTTGGTCGAGTTGTTCACTTTTTTTTGGGAAAGCTCGCCGGAGAAGGAGATTATCAAGCTACATTGCAAAACTAATCCAAGAGAGAGGGGGGGGGGAGAAAGAAACTCTCTAGGGAGATGGATTTGATGATGCTGCAAGGACTAATATACTTTTTTGGAACTGTCAGCAACATCTTAGAATTTGTGATGCTTACTTTTTTGCTAAATAGAGACATTCCAAGGGATATGGGTGTGCATACGGATGAGACTCGAGAAATTTAAACCTATCGCTATAAAGTGCAGCAAAGAATTTATGCAAGTTGCGAGTCGTAGTTTGTATCTCTCGTAATATGGACGTGAGAGAGAGAGGTGTGTGATGTGTTTGATATACTAGTCAGTGAAATTTTCAAAACTTAAGTCAACGAAGAATTTAAAACTTTACAAAAGGCTTGCTTGCAAGCTCCGACATGTAAGGTAAGTGTACCCAACTTGTCCCCATTAAGCCATTTTCTTGATAACTCTGGCCCATCTCAATATTTTCCAACGTATCCTAACTTATTTTAAAGCTTGTCTCAAGGCTTTCAAAATGAGTTGAAATACGTCTGGTTTTGACTAAACAGAGCCGAGCTATCACAATTTTTCCAAAAAGTGATTTTTGAGAGTTTACAAAAGTGTGTACCCAACTTACCCCCATCATTTGAAACAATGTAAATCGGCGATAAATTGCATAAAATCGCTTTAATCCGTTTGTACCACCGTGCAGCGACATTTGTAGCTTTTAGCTGTCCCAAAACACTGTTTCCAACCTATTTTGATGCGGTGAACACGTTCTGAGTGGTAAAAAAGCCATACTGCACGCCTTTCTGAGATAACCATTCCGGGCCATGTTGGGTACACTCCGATGTCGGCCTTCTTGTTTTTCAGATCATCTCCGTGTTTTGTACATAAAATCGCTTCAAATCAGAGTTCTGCGACTCCGAAGGGCAGATTTTGAAGGTCTTGAGACAAGGAATCGAATGTGCTTAAGTACGTTGAGATTGGTCGAATGAAAATGAATTTGCATCGGTTTTAGTGAACGCGATTTCGGTGATTTCTTAGCCGTGCAAACACGAAAAATGGAAAAATTACTTTAAATTTCTTGGAGAACGCAGAAATGATTCGGGGTCAATGCAAACTATGTATTCTCTCATATTTCAACATAACAAACGTGAAAAAAATATGCGGGAAGGTCAACGAGTGCCCATTTCTGAGATCGCCATATCGGGGCAAGTTGGGTACAGAGGCAAGTTGAGTACACTTACCTTATCTAAATTTTGTTTGAGAAATATGTACTTCGAATCCGAAAATAATGAAGTCAATCGGTAAGTATTTTGCAAGAAAATCAAAGGGTGATGCATAATTCTCTGATTCTGTTCTCTTTTTTTTTTTGGATAAGAAAAAAAAGTGCTCAACTTACCTTGATGCATGGATGGGAGCGACGAAGTGGATGAACTGAGCTGGAATGGTTCCTGTTTCACTTTCAAAGGGTGTATTGTGTCTTGAACACAGCCAAGCCCCGAATTACTGAGGCTGGCGTTGCTTTGCTGAAGTTCCTGCATATAAAAATCAAACTGATTCAAAATGAGTTGACATCAAGAATGATCAATTTTGGATTGCATATGATTATACAAGGCTAATATATTGAAATTATTCTCGAAAAATCTCTAAGAACTACTCTAATTTTACGAATCATATTTTATCTGTCATTGGGGGTGTTTTTTTTTTTGCAAAGTTGTCGGGCTGCATTTGGAGCATAGTTAAGGAAAATCCAGTTCTTATGGTGGGAACAAAATTCAAAATATCGTATGAAAAATATCTGATCAAAAGAGGCCAAGAAAAATTTGATGCCGATGTCACTTTTTAAGTGGACATTCTTCTTGAAAGATTGAGTGATACAACATAATGTCAAAATTCGAAAGTTCCAAAAATAATTAAAATAATGAACTCAAGCCAATCACAATATAAACGTTAACCGAAGATTTGAGAGAATTGAATAACAAAACTGAGAGTATAGAGCATGCAACACGTAAAAACAAACATCCCTATCTCGAAAATTAATTGCAATATTTTCAAAAGAAGAAGCAGCAGATCTGAGATCATGATTACTCTCTAGAAAGCCGGTAATGATAATAACAATAATAATATTATTGAGATTGTATCGTACGAAAAGCTTTGGATCTTTTCTTTGGTCTTGCAATGTTTGAAGTATCCTCTGAAGAAGCTTACAAACACCGACCAACTGTTGTGACATACGTATCATGCTTGGCTAAACTTACGATCTTGTTTTAGAGTAGTTCATCTACTATTCGATTTTCATTTCAACGCTCTTTCCTCTACATACAAATCCCATCTTTTTCGTGAAGATATAGCCAATCAGATGCATCAACAACTCTCATTTGTGTTAGTGTGGACACCCAAGATATTTCTTTTAGATATTGCAGATATTCAATCTCACGGAGAACATTATAAAATTTTGTTGGGAATATTACTTTTTAGAAATTGGTCGGGAGTTCATTTTTTCTGTATTGTATGTGACATTACTGTTTATGAATATGAATTGTATAGATTCATCTGAGAGGAAGATTCGTGTGAAGTTAATTTTATAATTTGGAATATAGAAATAAAGATAATGATTTTGAAAATTTTACAGGCAACTTTTCCTCTATAGGTTCCATTACTTTGAAAGAAATTCGATTAGGATATTAAAATCCTATTGCCCATCAAACTCATGGTTGCATTTCAATTCGTAAATGTTCATTCTTAGTCGGATAAAAATCATACAAACTAAGAATGAAATTCTGATCCAAAATTATTCAATACTAAGATACACGCAGAGTCTTAACGCCTACAATATATTACAGTCATGATTCTTTTGTTTCGTTGATTTTTAGAGGAAATATTCAATTATTTATTTTGAGGCGTAAAAAAATTCCAGCAATGCTCGCGAAACACGACTTTAAACTTCGACCTAAACGTCCACAAGTGCATCAAACGTACGGCAATGAAGAAAAATCGTGCGATGACATACAAGCTTGAACCAAAACCGTGCCTGCATGCGCGATTTCGATGCGAAATTGTGAACTGCAACCCCTTGTGAAAAATCGTTGAGGGCCGTCGTCGGTCGGAGGCCGATTAGCTAACTCAACACCGAAATTCGGCCTCCGTGTTTCATTATTCATGAGAATCTCGTCGTTATTTTTGGATCTTTAGATGCTCGAAAACCAGCCAGGTATGTCGAAATTGATGAGTGCGTTGATGAAAGCTTTCTTGTGATCTTCTCTCGCCGCATCGTGCGTATTCTATAAGTAGTTCAGAGTCTAGAATTTATAATTCTTGGCAGATTTATCTACAAATTAATCGACCACACTATTCATATAATGTGACGGGGTACCGCTCGCGGGGAACTGATTTGCGCGTATTAGATTCGTGCAGTCTGTTATTTTTTTTTTTTTTTTATATTTTATTGTGGTAGAAGACTTACAAAAATACATTTCTAAGGATTGAGACAGATGGTAAGATTTTCCACCTCAAACCTGCTCACTACTTGAGTCCTCACTTCCCGGTCTCGGAAAACCTTCTTGACACAAAAGATATCAATAACAAGTCGAGAAATTACAAAAAACTTCAAAATTACGAAATGAAAGATTTTGGTTCTTTCCATTACTTCTAAGATAGAAGCATAAAGAGAATATATTGTTACGGGGCCAAATTAATGCATTTGCTAGAGATTCTGAAGATTTTTTCTTTTGATTTCAATCAAAAGTCATGACAAATGTCGGTTTTTGGCCATGCTCAACGTAGTAATAGGCAAAATAAGTGAGGGACTGAGGAAAATGACACCAACAAGAATTTTGAAAGATAGTCGACGGATAGAATTTCTTCTGATTTGTAAAATCCGCGAGCGGAAAGTATGATTTTCACGCTATGAAAATAAGTTTAATAGAAAAGCACGACATGCTCGGCTAGGATAGAATTTTCTAGCAATAAGGAATAAAATAAATTAGTGAAAAATCGTTGTATATTTCAGAATAAACAAGAATCAAAATGACAAATGATGAAATTGTAAATCATTTTCATCTATTGAATGAACAAAATTTACAGGAAGTCTCGGCAATATTGATAACCAAAAGATATCAGAAACATCACTTAATTAGTTAGAATATTCACTTTTTTGATGAATTGAATCATAATTTAACGGAAACGAAGGCATGCAAACATATTTCTAATGCAACTTGATCTTGTAAAAAGGTATAGAGTGCAATACGAGCTCATTATACATTGTACATTGACTTTTCCAGAGATATCGTACATATGATTGAGAATTATAGCGTAAGTGACCTTGGACGTCAATATAAACGCATACGATAACCCACTTATCAGCTCATTGCAAAGAGTTCAACCCTAGCCTGGTATATGGGTATTACCGAATGTACTTGCAGCACTCAAAACTTTGAAAGCGGACCTTTCCTCCTGCTCGAATTTGATTATTTGACATGTTTCCTTGAAATTTTGTCCGCGACAAAGTGACATAGAGTGAATTTAGTATACGCCAAATTTAGCAAATCAAAGAAATATCTCATTTTTAGTGAAAATTCCATGACAAGATTGAAGCACATGGCTTGGAGACTGAAGTACGAATTCTGGACGTAAAACCTATGGAAGTATTCGAGTCAATAATGTACTTTGAGGAAAAAATTAGGGAATATATACCCTCAGCAACGATAATAATTCCGAAACTGGCGCTGACGGTATACATCGAACTGCAAAATTAACAGAGCACGGGACTGACATTTCGATCCTTAATCCTTGAGAATAAAAAAAATGAGTGGATTAATCGACCTGTAACTTTAGTTCCAAGTGTATTCCAATAGAATACAGTGGAAAAATTTGAATTTAGTGATTCGGAGCTTGCGCGTCGAAATGCAAGGTCATAACACGTTCCGGTGAGGTTATCGCGATAATACTCATATAGTACATCATCAGTGTGATAATTATAGATTTGTCTCATTCTCGATTATAATTTTCATTTGGAATTGTAGATTTTTGTAATCAGATTGCAAAAATATTGCATATGTCAGAATCATAGATCGTATTGCAAAAAGAAAACACAGAATATCGTCCAAGAATTTGAAAATGAATACAGGAACGATCAAATATCATTCATTACGATCGCGACCTTTGAACTGCTTCACCGTCTACTTCACATTATTAGAATCATTAAATCATCCCACTACGCTTAAAATTTTACAAATCAGTGATTTCGTTGATATTCTTGTTCGCGTCATGCACACCTAATCCGAACACCCTGCCAAATTTAAGCTAAAATTTTCTATTCTAACAGAACTATATACCCGCGTGACATGAACATAATACATTCCTTTAAGGAGAACCAGACAATACCTCAATTTTTGATAATCTAGTATGAAGATAAGGCTCAAAATCGTTAAATTCAACCAAATTGATCTCAACAGTACAATATAACAAATATTATTTCATTCAAATAAGAAAACTGTATTGGCATGAATTGTGCAAAAAAGAAACAAAGTGCGGTCGATGACGATTTTGTAATTTGCGAGTGGCGCGATCTCAGAGAGGCGCGCCTATACAAGCTATATATCACAACTCTTTACGCGCTTTTCTTCTTTATAATGCTCAAATTATCGCAAGAGATAATGAGCGCATGCATGACTTTTTAATGACGCACAAGATTCAAGATGAACCCCCTGAATCGTTGAGATTCTCTCAAACATTCAACACCTATATATATTTAGTGCAAATCTTCATAACTTTCGATGCAAAAAATATTGAATCTCAATTCTCATTTTCTTCTTATACATTATCATCATCGTGAAATTTATATATTATCATCATCCAAGTAAGCAATCACACACATCATCACTGCAGAGAGATGAGATTCAAATATCAAAACACGTTACGTAATAAGAATGCAATGAAAGAGATCAAATGTGGAAATGTTTGTAGTTTATTCGAATATATATACGAGCGTGATAAAAAAAAATATGTTATTCTGGAAACAGTAAATATTTTGCGATATTTGATGGGATTTTAATTGTTTTACATTTAATGATGCTCAATGTTGGTAAACTTAGCACACAAGATGATATGTACAAGAAATCGTGAAAGAAAGTGAGAACAAGTTTACTAAATACGCCAACTTATCTTATCGTTTTGGAAGAATTATACTGGTATGAATGAAATGAAGTATAGTTTTAGATGTTAGAAAACCGAAGAGAAAATAATGCTGAATCGGAGCAATTTTTCACCCAGAAAATGTGCAAAATTTGCATTAGACACGTGAGATGAAAATAACTTTATTGGTAAAACAAAATAAATAGAGGTAAAACGATTCATAGTTTGCATCCGAATGATTTCGAATTCTTTTGCGAGGTGAGTTTGGTAACAGAAGCTTGAGATTCATTGAAAATGGGGGAAAATTAAGTTCCTTGAGATTTGGAATCAAGATGAGTATTTGACATGATGGGAAACTCACATAGTGATGGTAGAGATCGGCTGCTGCTGCACTGGCTGGATAATTCATGAAGGCCGCAGCTGCTGCAGCTGTCATTTTAATCCGTTGTTGACTCCAGTCTCACCATAAATTCTGAAAATATATAGTCAACATTTTCTTATGAATTTTTTGCAGAGGAAAAGAATGGTTCCAGAGTCACGGACTTCGTTCGTAGTCCGTATATTTTCTCAAGTGTCTAGGATTTTTGGCACAGATTTTCTTCCTAACATGCATGATGATAATAATAATTTTCCATAAGAAGTGATATATCTGTGGTGCAAATTCTATTCATTTCAATCATTAACTCTAGTAACCCATCATTCTAAGCATTGCATAATACAAAATAAACAGAGATAGCCCAACTAATTCATCCTATTAGTTGATTATAGCTCGACTCTTGGGGCACAAACTTCTGGCCAATCATAATTCCCGTATAGATTTTCTTGCGGTTCTTGAATTTCTACTCAAATTCTCGAGACAATTTCAATCATTTCAAGGATTTTGGTGCGAGGTTTACAGCAATCTATGTACTGCATCAACCATGCATGCATACAGTACCGTTCAAAAGTTCTCAATATGGGTGATCCCTCGAGTACCCTGACTTGCAACAGCGATAAGTCGAATTCTATGCGTCGTACGGGAATTTTCAAGAGAATATCTTAAAAAGCAGAAAAAACACTAACTCCAAGTGGGTTTGGATGATTATTATCGAATATTCTTGAAGGTCCTACTCGCTAATGAAAAAATAGAAAATCTAAAAATTTTTTACTTTCATTGAGACACCTTCAGTTTTGCTGCAAATAAAAATACGGAAATTCTATCTTATAGAACGGAAAAAATGCTATATAGTTAATTTTTGATCATTTTTTACGTACCGCGTGTGAGAACGTACAGAAAACGATGAAAAACCACGATTTCCGGGAATTTGAACAGCTCGCACGTCTTCATACACGGGACGTAAGAAATAATCAAAAAATAGCTACTTCCTGCTCTGTAAGATGCTTTATTCAGAATTGTCTTATCTTCATTCGCATTAAAACTGAAAGTGTCCCAATGGAAGTAAAAGATTTTCTAGATTTTCTATTTTTCCATCAGCGTGTAGGGCCTTCAAAAATATTCGATAAAAATCATCCAAACCCACAAAGTTAGTGTTTTCTTTGCTCTTTAAGATGCTTTTTTCAAAATTTCTGTACGACGCTCAGAACTCGAGTTATCGCTGTTGCAAGTCAGGGTACTTGCGGGATGACCCATCGAGAACTTTTGAACGGTACTACATGGGACCTTCGGTTCTTTGTCAATAAAATAACAACCTCGAATAACAACATCCAGCATCGGGTAGTACATTCAGTGAAGAAAAAAGTAATGAATGAACGAAGATTATATCATCATAAAGTAAAACCGAACTCGAGCTAGTGGGAATATCAGGCGCTCTTGATGACGGATTTTCCAAACGGATGCGCATCAATTTTCCTTCGGATCGAGCCTATGAACCTGGGGAGTCCTTCACTAGTCGGGTACAATTTTCAGAATAATTGATAACATGACAGTGTTCTTCTTCTTTTTCTTCTTTCTTTTATGGTATCCCCTTCTTTTACGGACATCAACGGGCTTGTGCCAAAGAATCTCAGTGTTCCTGTCAAATTAGGGATTTTTCATGATCTCAAAAACGAAATAGAGAATTCGAGTATTTTTCACGGTTTTTAAGGGTTTTCCGTCAAGCAGAAACCCTGGCGAGTCTTTACCAGTACCATAATCTGTGCATGTATACAAAAAACTGATTTGTAAATTTTGAGTATTGATTATTATATCGAAGTCGAACAGCCTTGACTTTGTGTATCAGAGATACCTATTTAGTTTTTCGACGAATGTTCTAAAGCAATTTAGAATAAGAATTTACTGGTTCGAGTGCGTCACGTATACAATTCAATGGGGCAGTCCCCATCTTAGATATACATTTCACATATTCGACGATAAAATGCGATTTTAGGGTTAATAACTTTCGCAAAAAAACCTTTGATTCTTCATCTTGGATCAGGAAACAACGTGACTTCAAAATAGTTAAGTGTTCACAAACGACAATAAAATTAGACGAAAACCAAGAGTTCTAGTCTAAGAAGTACTTACTTATTCCACCAGTATTGTGAAATAATTTGCCCTAACTCTGAGCACTCGAATCAAGTGTAGAGTAGATTTGAGCAGGCGAAATGTACTCTTGATTTATATATAATGGAGTTCTACTGCTTTATACAAATCATTCCTAATACGAGAGCAAAAACAGGAGGAAAAAATAGGTAAAAGAAAAAAAAATTTGATGCAGAAGTCGGTATACCAGTGCATCCGGCGGAACAGATGAAACAAGAGTCATATATTCATTCAACGATGTGACGGCAATTAATTCATCTCATGATGGTTGAGGCGCCGCACCATGGTGCCACAAAAAAGTGACACGAGTTAAAGATTAGGATAAATACTCTGGAGTAGTCGTTTTAAAACATTTTCATAAATCGAGTCTATTTTTAATCTGTCGAGACTAAATTTAATGTGAGATTGGGATAGAGTTCAAAATATATTGGGGGAATTGAATGTAAACATCTCGTACTTATCACAGTTCAAGAAGACAAGATAATCGCATTGATGAAGATAGTTTGATCGTGAACATAGAGGTATGACACGAAATATAATATGGTTCGTCGTCTCATTCAGATCGAGATTCAGATTCATTCCCTTTCTTGGGAAAAATGATTACAAAATCTAAGACGGCACATGCATTTGCTCATGAAAATTCGTCGGCACTGGTGATGAGATTTATGACAACTTCAATATAACTGTTATTGAAATGTATGATGAATACATGCTCCCTGATTGTAACAAGCTGATTACGCCGTGAAGTGAACTGGGATGCTGCATTCTTCTTGATATTATAAATTTCAATACCATTTATCCCGTGGACATTTCTCAAACTATTTCTTGGCGCCATGATTTGCATTTCTGTAAAAAGTCTGTGTTGTAAGTACAAGATGTCGATTTCATTGAACTTGTTTTTTGCGGAAATTGATACGGCACCATCGGAGCTTCCGTAAGAAAGGCACTCATTAGCAATGCTGCCCAATGGCGAAAAAAATACTATTTGGCATTTAATTACTTCAACCAAATTGCTTATTTGCGTGAGACAATTTCTAATAATTTGTGATTCTTTTCCGATATAGTTGGTAAATACGTGAAAAATTAATATTTTCAATAATCTTTAAAAAATCAAATCAAACTTGGAAAAAAAACATTAGTAAAAAATAGTCATGTTCATAGTTATATGTATTTGTGATTCTCACAAATTATAGGACAATTTGAGGCATCATGCATGGGAGAAAAGCTGATCCCACCCATGATTTTCAAATTTTTCGGTAATTGTCGCGATTTTTAAACGGTTATTTTCTGTGCTATAGCAATGCAAAGAAATATTACTAGGAAATATTAAATATTTGTGCAGAACTGATAGAATCAAACATCTTTGAAGATATAGATAAGTAAAAAACGAAGAATCACGATAACTCCAAGAATATTGATGCACCGCAATTTACGAGGAGATGATGCATCTCTGCCATCTCTATCTACTATAATAATATAGATGATGCAGAACACCATAATAAGTACGAGTATCGAGAATCTTTGAAAAAATAAAAAAAACGAAGTTTTTTCAGATCAATTAATCTTTTCTTGATGTTTTCACGGTTCAGAAAGATCTTCAGTGACACCGCGTTCTGAATGAGCATCAACAAAGCAACGACTGCAAGAAACACACTCGAAAACAGAAGCAATTTTAGTCTTATCTTCAATTTGTCAATGTGCAGATTAAGGAAAACGTCAGAGCTTTCTGAAGATGAACGAATGACAATCGCGGAGACTGAATCGCGTGACGTTTAGCATTGAACGCCGATGAAACGCCTCGTTTCCGCAGCATCATTTCGCAACGCTTGGTTGAGGGTCATGCGGATAACAATTCCACTATTTCTCGGCGCGTAATCTTGGGTATGGGAGACTGGATTGATTCAAACAGATCCGACGCTTGTTGAAATATGCCAACTTGAAACGAGGTTTTCTATAGAGGGAAAAACTCAGACTGAAAATTTCTTGTATCATAATTTGAAAGCACACATCGGAATTACGCAAGAACACGGTCGCACACATAGTTTCGTCAAATTCCAAAACTGCTAAAAAAAATTAAAAATAGAGTTATTGATATTACGGATCTCGGAACGATTCCGCAGTGAAAAACATACAATTCAAATTGTGCATTTAGGGATGGTGATGTACACAATCGAATTCCTATAGAATGAAGCTAAATTCTTTTCTATAATCTGTTTCAATATCATCTCATACAAAATTAGAACCAAAGGAGTATAGCGTTAGCTTTAGCACAGATGATATTTTCCTGAATATACATATGTAGATAGGTGTAATGTAACTATGAAATATCTTCTACCGATTTGAAGCTAACTTTGCAACTAGATCATAATCGATGAGAGTCAAGCAAGACATAAACAGAACTTTTTGGGAATCAAATTTTTCCATTTGTGGACAAAGAAAGGTTATCCTCATCAAGTCACCAAGACACAAAAGGAACTACCCATACTTGGACTCTAAGATGATCGTATCCTGACAGCAAATTTTCAGAATAGTTGACTGTCGATGTGCAACTTGCACTCAAAAGTTCTCTAATAGCTCATTGAGTCCCACGAAGAGTTTCATATGAAGGAGTTTACATGATTGATCGTTCAACTGATGCAACCAAGCCTGAGAAAAGTAGTATACAACTTGTTGAGTCAATACATGTTTCATTAGTAGTCTTCGTGCTCACATATGTTTAACAAAAAGATGGAACTCTTTGAAATCACTCGTTTCCTATATTTCTTATTTGAGCGCATCTTCACAGAATAAAACAGCGAAAAGAGGTTGACTGTAGTCAGGATTATCTGTTACCCTATCTCATGCGAGAATTAGTTGAATCATAAGCGAAACAACTGAAAAGGTTGTGATACAACAAAGATTGGAAGAAAAAATTGGAAGTATATTCGATTAAACTGTTTATCACAAGTAAAGTCTTAATAAAAACTTCATGAAAGTATAATGGTATTAGGGATGTTGGTGACAATGACTTCATAGTAGGAATCACCATTCTGAATACAAACTCAAAACAACTTTCTCAAGGACTGATCATTCCTCTTAACGAAATCTTTTCAACCTGCTCCCTGACTGATTAGTAAGTTTATTGGGTGATACCACACACAAAGCTATTAAATAAGTATAATCAGTGATAAGGAAATCCCTCAAACTACATTGTTGTTCTGCAACAATTTGCATCATATATCCTCCTCTACTATCATGCTGATGAATCCGCGGCTCATATTGGCAAGAACTTCGCAAGCACCGTGCTTGGGTCACTCGGTCCGAAAAAAGCAGTTTCAGTGAAATTTAATTACACAAACAAGGACAGTCGATTCAAGTACGTACACCTTGGAAAATTTCAATTCCTGACGCACAACAACGTGACATGTTGACAGGTGTGACCTTCAGAAAACTCGAGCATATTCTCGAGATGCATCAATTCAAGTATATCTCACACGACGACTGCGATGAAAACTTACCGTGTAATGAGCTCCTCAACTTCAACTGCTGATGTAATTACTTGAGTATGTCAATCAGCTGATGACACAAATGTACAGATTAGATGCACGCCGACAGATTTCACAAAGAACTAAGTAGTTGTTGCGGACGCTCTCGTACTTTCTGACACACGTGCACAACTGCACAAAGTTCCGAAAAAAAGAGACGATCAGCGATGACGCATCACCCGATGCACCATCATCCTGCCTCGTCAACGGATAGGTCACGGATAGGTAACTATAACCCACTTTCAAGAATCCGTCGGATTGGAAGCTGGATGCACCTCCGCACTGGTCGTTTACACCGCACGAATTTGTTATTCTCAGTAAAGATAATAACGATCGTCGGCTGTGTTAGTTGACTCACTTGTTCATGGGTATAAGTATTATATTTTGCGCAAACTGCGCAGCATCACTGTTGAAAATTCCGAAGTTGTTCGATCCACGAGATAACCGGCACTCCAATAACTGATTATTCGGACACAAGAGGCTAAAAAGTAACAAATTGACAACTCGTTCAAGTGACACAAACTTTCCAGTTTCAGAAAAATACAGTTTTTGGTCAATTTGATTCAGAAGAGGATCAATTGAGAATTCCTCTAAGCACAAACACGGCGAGAGCTCTCCGAACTGGCACTGATGTCGAAGTTTGTCGTGGTCGGATTCAGCGCGGATCGGAGGCAGCGTTGCATGGAGGAGGCGGAGCTAAAAGTTGTCCACCACCACCACACACCACAAAAAGCTCCTCGATGAGCTCGTATATACTCTTTGCATCAGCATTGCAGCGTATGTGAGTTTACTCATGGTGGAAAGGAGATAAGTTTACTATCAACGATTGCATCGACTTTTTTCGAGGATTTTTTTCAAAAATGTTTTCTTCGCTTTTTTCTCTTCTTTATCTTGTAACTTCATTTTGTAAGTTTTCCAAAATATTTTTAGGTGAAAAGGTGCTATGGACAAAGTTATATATTATCGAAACACGAATATCGATGCTTCATCATCTAATCGTCAATCTATATCACACTGGGTTGGGTTTTTGAATTTATTATAATAACAACTATTTCACTAGGTAATATAGGTTTTATAAAATTTACACAAGTGTGCATTTGGCAGGTTTGAAAAGAGAACCCGAACCCCGCAGGCCTGTTCGATCCCAAATATGATAATAATTTTTCGCTGGTTAACCCATATTCACTCACAATGTAATGGACAACATTTTCTTGTACGATTTCCAATAATTGGTGATTATTCCAGTCTGATGCATCAGAAAAATTTGAAACAAATCTCACACGTCCTTATTGATACAAGGAATCCATCAACCACCGAGTCTAGGCATAATATCTAATAGGGTGCGAGGAAAAAAATAAAATCCAAAAAATTTTGAAAAATCTAATTTTGCCATTTTTTGTCCTATTCTTCACCAGAATAATATAATTTGAACGTCAGAAGTATGTACGTTTCCAAATAACTAGAACTCCCGGTAGTGAATGGGTTAATCAAATTAAATGCGATCTATACTCCCTCTTGTGTGATAGACTCGATTACAGCTCTTCAACAAAAAAATTGAATCCACATTTCAAAGACGAATCTTTCTAACGGATTTTGTTCAATAGGCTCAACTCAAAATTTCTTTCAGAGAATGGCTCGCATATTGCAAACAGTGCATCTGAGGATGCGTCTAAATTACGTCATAATATACTCGGTCATATACATTACATGAATTTGGCCACACGTTACGTCGATCCATTGCATATTTTTCGACCTCGTGACACAAAAATTCATTATTCGTAACATTTACCGAGACCTACTTACTTAACTGCAAGGTGTAAATGGATGACGAATAATCGATTGCGAAATCAATTATTCGTCGGATATTCGCTCGGCTATATCACATAATAAAGATCCAGAATGCCTACGAATGAATATAAATGTAGTGTAGTGACTATCAGTCAGGCCTGACTACAATAAATGGCTAAATACAATGAAGCACAATAATATATAAAGTCGTCCACAATCGGGATTTCGAGCTACAGTTTTTCCAAACCAAGAGGTGATGGGTGTAAAGCGGTATACGTGCAGTCGCTCGATGGGCGAAATCGCTGACTTTGGACTTTGCCGATCGCTTTTGATGTTAACGATTGAGTAATGATATATCGCACGAATTTCGGACGCAGAAATCGGCACAAAATGCAGACACAGATTACACCTTCATGCAATCGAATAAGCCGCGTGCTGTCTCGTTAAATGTACTCGATTATTTTTGTGTGTTGGGGTCATACATCAAATCTTAAAAATCGGCCTCGATGGTATATATCACGAATGATATCGAGGTCGAACTGTCAGACGAGCGTCAATTTGGCTGAGCCGACGATTTTGATCGATTTTTTTTCGCGATGATGGTTTCTTGCAGGTATTATATAAGACCGCAGTTGACTGAGCTCTTCGTGGATAAACTCGTTGGAGCTTCAACGGTTGATAAACAAACGAGTGAGTTACGGTAAGTTGACCTGGGTAGCCCAGGTCAATCTACCCTTCCACTTGAAAAACTTTGGCTCTCTACCAAGACTCACAGCGGGTGTTGTGCAATATCACGTGCGTGCTTCCATCAATTTTCTCTATAAAAGCTTTTTTTTCTAAACTTTTCTAAAATACTTTTTTTGTAAAAAATTGTGATTGAAAATATTTTGAAAATGGTTTGAGAATTTGTTTAGCTCTCTGAGTTTCAATATCGAGAACAGCTATCTTCAAATTCACTGCAGTTGGCAACGCTTAATAGAATCATGGATAATAGAATCATACGCTTAATGTGATCACTATTGCTGGTCCTGGTCCACTCCTATACTGTAAATAATGATCGGTTATTAGAATCATCGCTTATTAGAATCAAATTTGTTTTAAGCGTGGTCAACTGTATTTGTTGCATTCAATTGATCAACTATCAGAACAGACGAAGGTACATGCAGCGCTGAAAAGATCATAATAGGAATGGTTTGAGTTAAAACATATGGAGATATTGAAGAAAACCTCGGAGTTGATTTAAAATTAGTACTCCAAATGAAAAAAGTATGCCGGTACAGTAAAATTGTACCGTGCGACTATAGTCATTTTGAAAGAAATTTACTTAGATTTCCAAAAAATTGATTTCCCGCCACCGGTTTTCTGTGCATATGCGAAAAACATGGTCGTATCACATATGGTCGTATACACGCGAAAAGTAACCAAGTTCGGTATTTGGATGCAAATAATGCAAAGAAATCAGCCTGTAGCCCAATATAAAGCATTTTGAAAAGATTGACCTCGAAAAAAACAAAAAATTTTAGAAGAAAAAGTTTATTTTAAAAAAGTTTTGAAAGATCGCATTTTAATGAAATAGTTGAGGGGTATAATTATCATAGAATCGCCGATATGTATGAGACTGGTGCATAAAGATATCTCTTTGGACTGGTGATGAGTCGAAAGTGAAGTTTCTGGGAAATTTTTCATCTGATTTTTGTGCATTTTCGGATTAACGAACCGTATCCAGCATAAAGTCTGACCTTGTTTTTGGGGTTATAACGATTTCCGTGGAGAAGAGTCGCGTAATTTTTGCTACAAAAAAAATTCTAATTGATTCAAGAGAATTTTTACAACGTGTCAGAATCTAAAGAAAGAAGGTCCAACTTTTTCCTGGGCGTAAATGTTTTTTTCTGACCTATAGGATTGGAAAGTATGATTTGAAACAAAATCTGAGAACGAACGATTGCGGCGCGAGGACGCGTGGGAACAAAACATTGCCAAAACAAACGGCGGCTTCGCTTAACGACGTTCAGCAAAGTTTTCCGGTACTCGATGCGTAATATACTAATTTTCGTGGAATTATTATATTCATAATTAGCTCAAAACGATCGATTTGAATGGTTATAGAGTTCTGCAAATCGTTTGTTAACGATTTAGTATACACATCATAAGAATTTCATCAAAATCAAAGAAAATTAGCTCCTAAATCAAGAATCATCCTATTTTTAAAAATGAATGAATTTGATTATGTATTGCACATCAAAAATTGCTACTTATTACACTTTCATGATATTTTTCAAAATAATCCAATGAGTACAAGGAAATCAACAGCAAGTTTTTATTAAAGCCGAGTTGCCTCAATCCAAATGTGGGTCGAGTGAAACTAGTTCCTATCGAGCTTTCAATTTTCCACCGAGTAGAGTACTATTCCAGACATTCGAATATGTGGTACGAAACCTTATAAAATATGAGAGCTAAATAGCTCAATTTCAAATCCTCAAATTTCGCTTTTAACAAAATGTGACAATGCAAACGCTATTATACTACATATGAGTGGATTATTTTGGTCTCATATATTAAACATCAAGGACGAAAAATCTACAAAATTACTCATGATATCCTATTATACTACAGTTTTGATATGCTAAACAGCACTCGCAAATTAGCAAATTCGTAGAATCCATTGCTCTATTGAATTCAATTCGTATCATACATAGCACACCCTAGCTCGATATTGAACCAATCGAGGAACCGATGAAATTCTATTCTAATCGCTAATACACGTAGAGCGAAAATCGACTGGACCGTACGATGTCAAACTCGAATGTACGATACCGACCAAAAAAATGTGCAAAAATGTGCAAAGATTCGCGAACCGTTGCGCGAGCATGTTATTGCAGCGTACGATGTGCATCAGCGGAGGGGACAAAGTGGGGAAGATTGCGGGGCTCGCCATTGACTATGGGCGTTGGCACAAAGATTGGATTGGCGCTAAGCGTTAGCAAGTGCACCGCCTCTTAACGAGACTGGTTTCTACCTCTCTTCCACGTTCCACGAGCCGATCGGATGCGCATTGGCCAGAAATTCACGGTTGCACTAATTTCAACAATGATGAGTTTGCTGATGTGAAAAACGGATTTAATTCTTGCAAGTCGATCGAAAAATCGTGCGGCAGTTCGAAAAATTCAAAAAGCCCGCGCGGCTCGAAATACAAAAGTTTGTCAACTTTTAGAAATCAGAAACTCAATTAATTGCTTGCACTATTTTGGGGAATTTTTTTAGTAAAAATCTTCTATTTTCAAAATGTCTGATAAGAGTTAGATTTATCATGAGATATTGAGTCTTTTCAAGTGTATCGAGAATATAAGATATTTATGCGCAGTCAACCTCGCAGTCAAGAAAATAATATGTCAGCACTTCAGTAGAGCATATAACTTATGGCTTATGTGAGTATTAGAAAAGTTTTTTGTATTACACAAAAATCATAACTTGAGATTTGAATTCAATAGCTAATTATGTATAAGTTATATCAAACCTTTCTTCTTTTTTAGTTACGAAAGCTATACTTTTTATGAGTACAATATATTGATAAGAACCTAATTATATATTTCTTGTGGGGCTCAAATTCTTATATATTTTTACATGCGAACGTTCTCTTATCGCAGTCTGAATTGGGGTTAACGTGATGAGATCATGCAGCCACGAATCAAATTACTACCGATTATATTCAGTGCCCGGGCTTTCATGACCAACCGATTATATTTCACCTCGTGCAGGAATTCAGTGCGCGTAACTTTCAAGATTGGCAGGGACTTTTTGCTATCTTTAAAAACGAGCTATCTTAACAAAGAACTATATTTACTACTGCGAGGGTCTGAATTTGTGCGACAAACCAAGCTCGCGCGCGGTTCTGTTTTGAGAAAAATAAATGTAATAGAGAATACGGTTGGAAGATTAAATATTTTTTTTCGCAAGATTAATTTTTGAGAGAAGTAATCGTCTAGAGATTTGAGTGAGGCAAAAAGTCCTATATAGCATCATTCCAAAAACGTATTGAACGTGTACTGAGCTAGTACAGTTAAGACCGTCTAATGAAGTAAGGTCAAAAAATTAGATTCCCTCGGGGATGAAGTACATGATTCTAGAGCTAGAAATAAGGTGACACGTGTTTTTTTGTTTAGCCCAGATATCGACTTTGCATCGGAGCTATGCAAATTTCCAGTTTGAAATCGAAAATTGAGATTGGCACTCTGAAATTGTTAAAAGCTCCACAACTTTGCTCCTAATGGGTCTTTTGAGATGGGGCTTGGTGGGGAAAATCAAACACGACGTACCTTATCAGAATAGAATCCTATGGTGCTCAATATTTCGCATAGAGTCCCAAAAAGCGACAATTTGATATGAAAAAATGCAATTACTCAAGAAGATAAATTTGTATCTCTTTGAAAATTTTTTTAAGAGCACTTTGAAGGATGCCAAACATGATGCTTCTGCTCCGGTAGACGCTAAAAATCCGTGGGAGGCGCTAAAGAAAATTTCCTGGAATAAAATTCAAAAAACCAGAATACTGTTGAAAGGGACTAGGCGGTTAAGCATGGCGAAGTGGACCTTGTCAGGTATGGCCCGGAAAGTATTTTTCCCCACTTTCTAACCCCAAATTATGACAAAAGCAAAGGTTTGTAGGTCCCAAAGTGACCCCACCCTCGAAATCGATGTTCCTTCTATCAAATCGCATTCTGATGCATTTCAACGAATCAATCTGAAAATTTTTTGACATATTCTTGAAACTCCATCAAATAGAAGGAAGATGTTTGCATACTGACAACTTTGGATTCAGGCCCCGAAAAAAATTCTTGAATATTGAAAAACGATTTTTCTCGTAGAGGTTGGGGATTAGCACGGAATTTGAACATTCCACCGTGTTTGTCAGGTTATTTTACATCGAAAACTGCTTAGAAACATATAACTTTAGGTGGTGGAACATGGTCAAAAATGCAAAAAACCATTTTCAAAGCAAATTTTGAGTCAGTAATTTGCATCTTCTGCGCATGCGCGTCCTCCTACATCTCTGAAAGTATTCTTAATCGATAGCTGATGCAATTTCCTTCAAAATGACCTCTTGAGGAGGTCGATTTGATGCAGTAAAACCTGAGATCTAGCTGGTCCAAGAAATGAAGAAATCCAAGGTATCAAATCCGTGAAGCCGTGGATCCTTCAATTTTTGAGTCGGACTGTTTCAAAGATGTGAACATGTGTTTTCGATGTAATTTTTGACGTAGAAACCGAATCCGTGGTCAGTTTTGTTCCAAACCTTCAAGATTTTTGATGATTTCCAAAAAACTGACCGGAGGGTGTACGGACATTTCCAGCCTTTTTCTACACATTTGAGATGTATGTTGAGTATAATCAAAAGTTTGAACTTGATACTAGAGGATGCAAGTACGTTTTCCTTTGTATTTTGACCAGCTGAAGACGATGCTGATGGTTTTGAGGCACAGGAATAAGTCGTGAGAGAGATATAAGGTGCATGATGCAGTTCTCTCTGATAAGATCATAAAACAAAATATAGCTCCATCAGTCCAAATCTGACTCCCAACTCATTCCCAAGCCTCGAAACCATCGCTATCGTCTTCAGCTGGTCAAAATACAAAGAAAAACATACTTGCATCTTTTACGCGACAAGACCAAACCTTTGCCTACACCCAACATACGTCTCAAATGTGTAGAAAAAGGCTGGAAATGGCCGTACACCCTCCGGTCGGTTTTTTGGGAATCATCAAAAATCTTGAAGGTTTGGAACAAAACTGACCACGGATTCGGTTTCTACGTCAAAAATTACATCGAAAACATATGTTCACATCTTTGAAACAGTCCGACTCAAAATTCGCACTTTTCGGGCCCATTGAAGGAGCCACGGCTTCACGGATTTGATACCTTGGATTTCTTCATTTCTTGGACCAGCTAGATCTCAGGTCTTACTGCATCAAATCGACCTCCTCAAGAGGTCATTTTGAAGGAAATTGCATCAGCTATCGATTAAGAATACTTTCAGAGATGTAGGAGGACGCGCATGCGCAGAAGATGCAAATTACTGAATCAAAATTTGCTTTGAAAATGGTTTTTTGCATTTTTGACCATGTTCCACCACCTAAAGTTGTATGTTTCTGAGCAGTTCTTGATCTAAAATAACCTGACAAACACGGTGGAATGTTCAAATTCCGTGCTAATCCCCAACCTCTACGAGAAAAATCGTTTTTCAATATTCAAGAATTTTTTTCGGGGCCTAAATCCAAAGTCGTCAGTATGCAGATATCTTCCTTCTATTTGATGGAGTTTCAAGAATATGTCAAAAAAATTTCAGATTGATTCGTTGAAATGCATCAGAATGCGATTTGATAGAAGGAACATCGATTTCGAGGGTTTTTCAGAGGATATCTAGGGTGCCGTAGAAAACAGGGGTTACTTTGGGACCTACAAACCTTCGTTTTCGTCATAATTTGGGGTTAGAAAGTGGGGAAAAATACTTTCCGGGCCATACCTGAGAAGGTCCACTTCACCATGCTTAACCGCCTAGTCCCTTTGGTAACAACTATTGTGGGAAAAGTCTATTTCCTTTTCCAAGAGTATCGTTATCCCATGGAAGTGTCCCAAGGCGATCAATTTCGGGATCCATCGCTAAATTGAGCACTAATCACTCAAAATCAAAATTTAGCGACATCTCCCGAAATTAATCATCTTGGAACACCTCTCTATGCAAAGTGTTGAGCACTATTCTGATAAAATACGTCGTGTTTCATTTTCCCCACCAAACCGGCCCATCTTACAAGACCCATTTAGCAAAGTTGTGGAGCTTTTGCCAATTTCAGAGTGCCAATCTCAATTTTCGACTCCAAACTGGAAATTCGCATAGCTTCGATGCAAAGTCGATCAGGGCTAAACAAAAAAACACGTGCCACCTCATTTTAGCTCTAGAACCATATATTATGTACTTCACCCCAGAGGGAATCTAATTTTTTGACCTTACTTGATATTGGACGATCTTAACTGGAACAGCCCTACTATCTATAATGTTCTTGAGAAAAGTTAGCTATAGTTTTCAACTGGTAAACAAAAATAAATTTGATAAGATAACTTTTTTAGCATATAGCGCGACTAAGGCGCCATCACTTTCAAACCCATTTGCACAGAAAATTGGCGTGTGCGTGTTGCTCTAACCCTAAACTTCAGCGGGCTATTATAAATAGATCACAATTGATGAATTATTACGCAAAATGTTCAAGACTCGTGAATCCATCCACTTTGACCGTTATATTTCGTCGTTCAATGAATATTTCTGGTATCATTCGAGGACTGAATAAAGCTTTTCGCAAATATGCTGAAACGGAAATTGCGATCGATCTTAGACACGAGTGTGAAGGCTCATTGTTTTCAACTTTCTACCTCTTACACACTCATATATTATTAAAAAATACGCGCCGCCACCAAACCATCCTAACAGGCCTCATTATGAAGTTTCCTTGTTCCTGCCACTGTTACAATCACACCTATAACAGAAGGTCTTTAGCTCCTGCAAAATTCACGAGCCAACAATAATTCAAGCGAATAACGAGAGAGCCTCATTTTTTTTCACCTCGAGACAAGCCCGATATTCGCCTCGCAAAACGTGATCCAAAACTGTGCTTGTCGTTCATTCCCTTCGAACGGTCATAAAGACGTCCAAGCTCGTAAATCTCACAGCATAGAGGCTTGAGCCGTGTATTGTGTACTAGCCCATAGTATCTCAAACGTGTAATACGCGAAACACTCAAATTTCCATACTCGAGACACGATTTTTTTCTTCTCGCTAATTTTCTTTTTACTCCCTCGCATTCGTAGTGTTATTACGATCGCAAAACCGTGACGTAAATGTTTAGGCTATTTCATCTGAGGTGAACAATATTTGTTAAACGAGCTTACAGTCGCAAATCGTGCAGTTGAACGAGTGAATAATTCCGATGAAAGCCATTTGAACTCGAGACCAATAATATATTATGGTGCATATATGCACGATAGCTCCTGTAAGCTGTACACCTTTGACATTATTACGCAAATTTAAAGGATTGGAAGTATGACATCTGCATCTATAGCTGAATTATTTAGATAGTTGCGCATAAACTGCTTGCTAATTTTGCTTGAGTTGTACATAAGTGGATGTTGACTGCCCGCAAAATGATGATCTTATCCAATCTATGAACAAAAATATGCCATCACAGTGCGTGCAACCGAATCTTATGATACCCAAAGTGATGGTACGAGAAGAAATTTTTGTCGTCAGAAACGAGAACAGCCGTAGAATTCAAGGCAGAAAGTGGTGAGGTTTTGTAAATTCAAGTCTCTGAACATTGATATAGGTGATATGGTTTACTCAGGTAAACGCATGATCGGTTATTGCTAAGATATTCTTCAAAACTATTCCAGGTAGATTCGATTGTGAACTTTAAAGTCAAGATTCGTGGGAATATTTCATATACCACTCTCCAAGCTCTATTTACGTTCTACATATACAAAAGTAAATGAAGCTTTGAAGTTCGCTTGGAAAATGACTCAAAATTCTTATAAAAACAATGAGATAGAAAGACCAAATTCTGAGCCCGAGCGCAGCAACGAACGAAAAAAGCTCTTAGAAAATTTGAAGGGCTTCATTTCTTTAAGTCAGGAAAATTGACGTATCAAAGATGAAAGTGGTAAACTACATCCAAGCATCTAATAGGATCATGACTCGATTTTTCGGGGTTCGAGATGTAAATTAAATAAAATGATAGATGCTTGCTCTGATGAACCGCTCTGATGACTTTTTCCATTTCTAATACAGGTGGTTGATAAATTCACAATCCACTGTGTTCTCTCGGCTGCACGATGAAGAGAGTAGCGTAAGGTTTCTCTTGGTATAGCTCTACTTTTTTTTCGCTCTCCAAACCTGTAATGAGTACGAATTTTATCATAAGTTCATTCTCAGAATAGTTAGTTTGACTTATGGTTATGTAGATGATTATATTCACAAGTGATGATATATATGTACTTATAAGTGATGAATCAGTGTAAAATTCGATCGACATCAAACCTTGACAAATACAAACGCGAAAAACAGACATTTTGATCACATACATCAACCAATTAGGCATAACTCACTAAAACAGTCCATCAGTCGCCGAATAATTCCAAACACATCGATTTTGGTAGGTGGAAAAATCTCCTCGAATGGTACTTTGCTAACTTGACTCACAGTGTAATTTCCTTTAAGCCATGATTCTTTGATCAGACAATAAACATCCGATATTGGTGATGAGCCATTAGTCGCAGAAAATTCATTGGAAGTACGCCTGCAGATTAAATAAGATTCGAAATGTATTGAGTCAAATTCTTCAGCATGGGTAAGGATTACTGAATATACGAGCAGTATTGAAAAGCAATATGGTTTTGTAAAAGAGCAAACTTGAAAATATGTTTAATTGAAGCTATCGACTTTTTTGGGATATCACATTATAGAGATGAGCACTATTGGTGTATATTTGGAAAGAAAATATTTTTGGTTCATATTACCTTTGAGGAACTGAGGCTAAGACATCAGTGGCTAATGTGCTATGGAAAATAGAAGGACTCAAGCGATTATTGTTAACTGGTTGCTGATCGTCTTGAAGATGAAAATTTGAGTTAAATTGCATGTTCAACTCTCCGAAATCAATATCATTGGTTTGCAAATGAGCTGGCTCCTCTTGAAGTTTATCCTCGTCAACCATGACCTCAGAAATCCTAATCTTCTCCAAGACTATCCGTATTTCTTTGATCGCTAACTTAGAAGGCTTACATCCGTTCTGACGAGGTTTACTTTTCTTTCTACAAAACTCTTCTACAAAAGTTGAAGGGTCGTCATTTCTGTTGTTCTTCAATCCTGCGAAATGTTCAACATATTATATAATTAATATCAATAGCTTGCTTATACAACACGAGTATTAGGAATATCAAGCTTCGTAAATAAATCCGAAGACATAATGAGCACGAGTTCTGGAGATAATTACCTAATATCAAAAGTTCTATAGTCTCTGAGAAATTTCGGTGTAATTTTTTCGCCCACAATCTTGCTGGGCAGTTATGAAATTTTCGATGTAAAGATGCTGGTTGCGAGAATAAAGAATGAACAGATTCTTTTTGATGATGGTTCTCTTTTCGAAAAATCTGGAATTGATTCAAAAGTAGTTGCATGAATACTTCGTTGACTGAAAGTATAAATACTCACTTTTTTCGATGGTCTAAATGATCTTTCAAACAACGAAATTTGTTTGTTTTGATTCAATATTATTGTTGTTTCTTTACTCTGAGGTCGTTTTTGGCCTTTAGTAGATGCTGTCGTAGATGCTTGTTCCGAGCTTACACTCCTTGAGGCATGTACTCTATTAATGTCTGTAATGGAAAGCAGAAAATCGTCTCGCTTTACTACAAAAATTTTTTTTTCTTCGGGAAACCGGGCTTGGCGTGAGCGAAGGCAACGTCCAGCTTGGTTTTCCCGAAGGAAAAATGCATGATTATACGCCCAAACGCGTCTCATGCGGAAACATTTTCCCTTCGGGAAAACCAAGCTGGACGTTGCCTTTGCCCTCGTCCAGCCCGGTTCCCCGAAGGAAAAAATTTTTACAGCACTCGGCGCGTCATGTACTATTTAGTATACTTATAGCGTCAACTTACTCAAACAAGAATCTGCAAATGGATCTGATGGTATCTCATTTTTTTCGAGCATATCGAATGGGATGGATTGACTGAGGTGTGAGGGTGTCGCTTCGTGAAAAGTTTGAGGAATTTCCACGGTCGGATTCTTATCTGGTACCATTGAATCAAAATTATGTAAGGTAGTCAATAGATCCATCGGCTCCATTTGTGAGGCATTATTTTTTCCACCTCCAAGTTCATGATCGCGAATTGGATCATCTAATGGAAGATCTGCTTCATAGATTGCCTCCGAAACTTCCATCGGCATGGGTTCGTCTTCAAAAATATTCAGTAGACGTTTTTTACAGTCACCGGATGAACGGCTCAAGCTTGCGGATGTGGGTTGACGAATTTTTTTAGTAGGTGTTGGATGAATTGCCTTCATGCTGACGAGACTCTCATCACTCAATTTTTCCTGAAATATCATTGAATATTGAGATGGTAATCTACTCGTTTGCACCGAGACAAAAATAATAAACACTTTGAATTTTAATAACCCCTACCAACGCGGGTTACAGTGTATCAAATAAAATTCGTCATGAATTTCATGTATAGTTGAATGAAAAAATCTCAAGAAGTTCTGGAAAGTATTATTGACTATCCGAGTTCTAAATCCCTGAGGAATTCAATCAAAGTCTTATCCTCAGCCCTCGCGAGACGAATAGTAAAACTTTTGAAATGGATGTTTCCATCTCTTTATTAGCCACCCATGTTCGACTGAATAACATACCTCATTTAAAATGAATTTGGACAACCAAGATAATTCCGTGCTGAAAGGCTTGCTTTCATTTGCTACTGTTACTTACCGCCCCTTTTCGCTGCCTCTTTCTACGGATCTGTAAATTCTTGGGAGTACAATCACTTGGTAAAGTCTTTCCACCAATCTCTTTTGCGAGTGGTTGTTCTTCATTCAAACCTAAAATCAGATCTTATCGTATTACAAGTATGTATGGTGTTGCCATGCGATTAATGGACAAAATTGTTTAATTTAATTTACCTTGTACTATCCGTTCGGTATCATCCTCACGTGACGCGGTGCATTTATTAATTACAGGCGTGTTCCTAGAATGAGTGAAACGTGGTGAAAAAATATGAGTTGTTCGTCCAGTCGAAATAGTATATGTATATTATGCGTCTTGTGCCAAAAATCGTTGTTCTTCGCGATAACTTTGTTGGACGTCCGTAATATCTCTCGTGAAGAACAAAGTTTTTGGCACGAGGCGCATAAGTATGCCGTTTTATACGGCGAGCCGCGGAAACTGCGTGTTTCCACGCTTCCTCGCGTCGCATAAAATAGTTTTTTTTGATGCATTGAAAAATATAGCTTATTGTTTGACATTTTTTCTAGGCTGAAGAAATTCACTGTATGTGAATCCATACCAGAGAACTTGATACGTTATCACTTTTAACGCAAGTATTATTCCAGAAACATGTTGTGTTTTGATCTCCCGAAAAAACTGCAGAGATATGTTTCAAAACCATTAACGAATCTCGTGCACAAGTATGTGCAAAAGTATATATACTTGTACTTACCCCAATAATAGCTCTCCGGGCAACTCTTCACCGACATCCATGGTAAGATCGTTTGGAAAATCAAACGATAATGTAGCAAGTCCCTAATTAGAAAAATATTATGCAATTTATGAGTCTTGCGGCAGTCTTGTACGTACCTGAGATGATAAAACACCATCAAAACTTTCTATGACATCATTCCTTCGTGAATCCTACCATTTGATAAGGGATGTCGATTTCATTCATCAGGTGTGTATCTTCTGGTGTTGGATTGGGAAAAATTTTTTCCAAGATAATTGTTTGAGGACTTTCCATTAGAATAAAATCCTCAGTCATAGTTGTTTGACTCTCCTCTCTAAATAAATCAGAACATCAGTAACTTAAAAGAGATAAATTTCGATGAATAATAAATAGAAATAAATATCAAAGCGGCGTGTTTTCAGTTTTTCTTATGATGAATAATTTTTTCGAAGCTGAAAAGAAAAATAATTCTTTTTCAACTCTAATGTCCAGCAATCATCAATGATAAAGTATGAATTTAATGCTTTTTTTTGGACTATTTTGTGCTATTAGTTAATACGGAACAGACGACGTTTCGGACCTCTGACATTAGGTCCTTCTTCAGGTTGAATATATCTTATACTAAGGGGAGAGAATTGCAAGAATCTGATAGAAAAAAGGGAATCCTAGATTTTTAAGCCTTTTTTCTATCAGACCCTTGCAAAATTCTCTCCCCTTAGTTTAAGATGTAATTCAACCTGCAGAAGGACCTAATCAAGGGTCCCAAACGTCGTTTGTTCCCGATTAACTAATAGAACAAAATAGCCCAAAAAAGCATTAAAGTCATACTCCATCATTGAAAAGAAAAATGTTCTTGAATTCTATGTCATTCAAGCGATAATTTCTCTCTACCATCGAAACTTGATCAGAAATTCATTTTGCGTCGTTAAATTTGCAAACTAGTCACAAGTATACTTTCAGATGGTCTCTTCGGCAATAGAAATATTAATACGCTAAAGATTGTCGATTTGCGAGGGTAATTGTTGATTCGACTTTCACACCGACAGCTATAAACGTGATAAGTTTACTAACAACCCAATTTTTGACTTCTTCTTCTTTTTTCCTGCCTGGGTTCCGGCCTCCATCGATACGAAATTGTTGAAGCTGTTCAGCACCATCTCGCATTGATCTATAAGATGATGAAACCGCAGAGTGGAGTGATTACGCAGCTCCTAATTAAGGATTTTTTTGTAATATAGCCACCCAATGAATGTGATCATCAGATCATCCCGTAAGTAGGAAGTAGTCTCACTTGAATATTTCAAATATGAGTAAAAAACGATAGCTTTTAATAAAATGTATTCAAAATACCCCCTCCCCCTTCTGTATTTTTTCTCCTCATTCTGGAATCAGAACCCTAAAACTGGAAATATATAAACGAAGAAGAAAGTGAAAAACTAATACGCGTTAGCTTTCTTACACATCATGAAAAATTTCGCCATAGAACTATTTTTTGATACATATATACAGTTCTCTTTCTATCCCTCAGTCGAGCTTCTTTGGAATTTTGAGTGAAATTCTATCTTTTTTCGGATATGATCAGCTACCGAAAACAAAAGGCGTTACGTATAGTTTTTCGATCTCGAACTTCGCATTCAAATCTTAAAAGTATATTTGATCTGTCAAAATTTCCAAGCGTTTCGCCTTGGACGTAAAAATAGTAGAAACCTCACCAATAACCAAATTGGTTTGTTGATTGAAAATCCTCAAAACTCCATACATCAACTGAGAAGCCATATACAGATTCAGTCTTGGTTCTTTATCTCTGGTATGCAGCCCATCGATCACTGAGTCACTTCAATGAGATAATAAGGAAAAATATGATTAAATGGTCATGAAAGATGGTCTTTTTGAATATCATTGATACGCCAGGATGTTCAAAATGTTTTGCATAAGTTTACTATTAAGTAAACTTATTCAAGGATCTATTATAAGATCCTTGAATTAATGTGGCTCAAAAAACTTTAATCATGACTTAATAAAGAATTTTAAAGAGTTTGAATAAAAACTGTTATGAAAGCGTTTTATCACAAAATAAATATTAAAAGTAACAACAATTAGTCTCTGAGTCTAGGACTTATATATTCCACCGGTGACGAAATTTTTTAAATCCATTATCTCACAAAAAGTTACTTCAATTCAAAAACTTTCACAGCTGTCATAATTCTCTGATTTTAAAAACGAAATTTCGGCTCATAAAGACGTTCTACAATCAACGGTAAAAATCGAAGGATCATATTAGAAAGTACATACCAAGCGCCAATAATCTTCATATTCATGATATCCTCTCTTGAAATTTTATTCTTTTCGTCAGATGATACAAAATTCTTTGCCGTTGCCGCGCACCAACACATCTGGATCGGGGTCTTTTCTAACCCTTTCCGAAATCGAAGGAATTGAATGTGAAACAGCATTTCTACAGAAATAAGAAGTTTTGAATTCGTTGCGCCACATAACCAGCATATTTATTAGATCTGGTTGTAATGATCGTGGTTGTAGCCGAACCTTTCAAGGAATCAGCTCGATCTCGCGGCTCAATCCTCGCTGTGAAGATTCGTAATAAAAAGCAATTCCAAGTGCGCTTAATCAGCGAGAAATAAAACGGGACTGCGAAGAAAGACTCATCTCATAAGTGGAAACAAATTCTCGATCGAGCCTGTTATGCGAAGGAAAATCATATTTAAAACAGGGAACTTCCCTTTGTGCAATAATATAATTATAGTAAAGTGATCGAAAAATAACAATTATTAAGGAGTACACAAAAAAAAAGTTTAAAAGCTCATCCGAAACACTCTCCTCTGCGTCGGGAACATAATAATACTCTTCTTAAATTATCCAAAAACTCAACAAAATCGAACACCTTTTTCTCACAGAGAATCACGAAAAACAATTGCAAAATGAGGCACACTCCGCAAATTACTCCAAACACTGCACACACCACCACTCCTCAGGTGAGGGGTTCGTTTTGGTATCGCGTTATCCGGGGGTTGTTCGATCGAAAATTCGAAGCTTTTGAAAAATTAACCGTTTTCGACGAAAAATTTAGAAAAACCTAAGAAAAACCGACAGCTGCTGCCCTCAGTGTGCGCATGCGGTAACTTCGCGAGCATCACCGCAAGAAAGCAGCAGATTGTAGCAGACGAGCTAAAATTTTTAGTGGCCGCGTGCGAAAACTTTATTGTCCAAGGGCAGCTCGGAGCATTTCAATCAACAACAAATTGTGGCAATTATTCAATTTGGCACGGGTCACCTCCTAGATGATAATTGTAAGAAAAATCATCTTGGTCTACGCAACGGGGTAATCCTGGATCCTGGAGTTGGTGTAACAGCACATGGTGAGCGAGAGCCACCCGAGAGATCAGCTGCCCGAGCCGCCTAATAGCATGGATGAAAACGAACGAGTTGGTGACGGTTCTGGTGGTGGAGCCGGTCACCCGGATGATGTAGACTATTACACCTTTCTCAACATACCGCGAAATGTAAGCTTGTCCTTGAATGTAAGAAAAAATAGGTTTACCTCGAGGCCATTGATTTATTTTAGAGCTAGATACCGAGGGACTAGGGCCTCCACGTGACACCGCGACCGCGGCTGCGCTGACGTAACATTTCTATGGCTGTGCTGCATGCATTCGCCGGTTTTTCGTGAAAACCTGCTCTTTGTGAATTTTCACATTCATGTCACCTTCATTGATGAATTTCCGCCCAACGGTCTGTTTGAAATCAGAGACACTTGCAGGGTTGGGTTCGCTGCTCTTCAAAATGAACCATTGATTGCTAATAGACTCATCGACCAGTCTAGAATACTGTAAATAATTTTCTCAAAAGTTTCTGTTAACTCAATTGATCTATACCTTTCTTATCATCTTATCCATAAACGTTAGAAATTAGTTTCGAACAAAGTGGATCCCTACGCAAATCTGATTGTAATTTTAAGTACAAGGGTTTTGTAATCCGTTACCCTGTTATCATGATCTTTATACTTTTTGACTCACTTACTGCATCAATCCATTCACAGGCCACTCCAGAAGAAATCAACAATGCATACAGGAGGCTTACTAAATGTTATCATCCAGACAAGCATACAAATCCTTCGCTCAAAGCAGATGCTGAAACTTTGTTCAATAGGATCACAACAGCTTATAAAGGTTTATGTGACTTATGAAAATACCATTTGCATTATGAAATATTCCAAAGCAAAAGAGTAACTAAATCATGGCAATTTATTTACAGTGCTCAGTGATCCCCACAAGAGAGCAATTTATGATTCCTTGGGGTTGAAGGGATTAGAAACAGATGGTTGGCAACTAGTTGCTCGTACAAAAACACCCCAAGAAATCAGAAATGAGTATGAACGACTGGCCAGAGAAGAGGAGGAGAGAAAATTATTACTCCGAACTAGTCCAAAAGGAAGTGTTACAATTCATGTCAATGCCACAGATTTATTCAACAAATATTCAGACAATTATTTAGAAGAATTTGAAGGATCTGGGTTAGTACAACTTTCATGATATGCAACCCAGAATTATTCTTTTCTTGGAAATCTCCATTGCAGATCTGTCTTTGCTCCCTATTCAGGCCTAAATAATGAAGTGGTTTTTTATTTTAATAGAATCACTAATAAGAATCTCTGTGATTGGTTTTTCAGAGGCAGCATATTTCCATCAATCGAAATTAGTGGAATGTCTGTTGTACAGTCCATTGAATCCCCATTGACATTGAGAGACACAGCTGTTTTGGGAGGAGACGTGAGCATTAAAAATGGCATTGGCTCAGGATCAGTCCATTTCTCCGTCAGACGCATTGTATCACCTGTTGGATGGTTTGAGGTCGAGGTTGGTGCTGGGAATGGGCCAACATTAGCACTCAATGGATACAGGTCGCTAACTAAGAGAATTTATTTCAATGGTGGGGCTGTATTCCAATTTGACCAGGATCAATTGGTGCCAGGCTTGGTTGGAAGTAAGTTGAACTTTCTAAACGTTAATCTTTCTCATTGATTCAGGGTATTTACAATGTATTCTTTTTTAGCTCTTTCGATGCAGTTAGATACACATACTATTGGTTATATGACTTACAGACATGGAATTGGCAAAGGTCTCAACACAACTATTGTTAGGAGCACACCTTATTCCTACACTGCCCTTTCTTTGGAACTAGCTCTGCTGAAGTCATACATTAGTTTAAGTTATGTACATAAAATGGAGGAGAGAAGATTAGACTTGAGAGGGCATGTAAAGTGAGTACTTTTGTTCCATTCCAAAAAATCGATTATCAATTTTAATCTGTGGAGTTATGTGCATTCACACAGATTATATAGTTGGAAAAAATGTAAGTGAGTGATGTAATCCTTTTACAGATTGGGCACTTTTGGTTGGGTAGTAGAATACGGAGCAGAAAAGCGAATTTCGGAACACACGTCAGTTTCAGCTGTCGTTCATGTAGGCACACCATCCGGCGTGTATCTTAGGGTGAAGCTCAAACGTGCATATCAAACTTACACATTTCCAATCTGGCTGAGTGACGAATTTCTACCAGCTCCAGTTTTTTACGCAACAGTAGCTCCTATTGTAACTTGGGCCTTATTCAAAAATTTCGTACTTGATCCCATAAATCGAGAGCGGAAGCAGCGTGATAAAGAGAAACAAAGAGAAGCTAATAAACTCATCAATGAAGAGAAAAGACGTGAAGCCAAAGCAGCAGTAGAGCTTATGAAAGCTACTTTCAGCAGAATTAGGTCTGAAGAGGAAGCTAAGAGAGGACTTGTCATAACTAAAGCCTTGTATGGTAGGTTTATATACTCTCAAGATAGGAGAGGGAGTAATACAGATGAAACTGTTGGTGGACAAAGGGACGAAGTCATTGACGTAACTATTCCTCTGCAATGTCTTGTCAAAGACTCCAAACTTGTCCTGCATAATGCAGCAAAAGTAGGTTTCATGATATTTTTAATATTCTTGAAAATTGTATCAACTTGATTGATTTCTAAATTTTTCATCAGAGTCAGCTGCCTGGTTTCTATGATCCATGTATTGGAGAAGATAAGCAATTGCTTCTGCAATATTTGTTCCACATGCAAACTCATGAATGCCTGATCAAAGATTCGGAGCCTTTGAGGATACCCAAACCATGTAAGTTTTCACTACTCTTACGCCTGCAAAGAAAAGCCCTGAATTGCTTGTCAAATGAATGAACATCAGTTGGAGCCCTTCGAACATCCTTTTTCATGCATAGTATCTGTAATAGCTGGAGATGATAATTTTCATTCATGTTATATCTCGTCATTGTGCAAACTAGCTTTTCAAATTATAGCTGCTGTGGTAGTAAAATCAGCTGTATGATTCATTTTCTAAAAATTGTACTTTCACACTAGATTGCTTCTGTTTTTGTTTAAAAGCAGGAGTGATACATCTCGTCATCATACATCTTAGTCAGATATGTCAACATTTCTTCTCACTTTTTCAGCTCATCGTGTGAATACCACCTGACGCAGACGTGCTTCGCGCGAAACCAAGAGTCGCAGCGATAGTTTGGTTTATGTGCATTGAAAAGATCATGCTCACAGTTATATGCTTGACCGTTTTCAAGGGACAACTTTTTTAGGCTGTCGATAATTTTATCCATGGATTCCCAAAATTTTTGTTTTGAACATCTTGTGTTTTTTTGGACAAAAACAAGATGTAAACAATTAGCTGATCGAATTTTTCTCAGCCAAAGTAAGAATGATTGAATATCTTGGTTGATTTGTTAAGAGAAATATCTTGAATCACTTCGATTTTTCACAACGAACGCTGTTTTTTGGAAATCCGGAAGAAATTGTTAGTTTTTTAATTCTTTGTTGAAATGTGTACATATGATCATGTAATTAATGAAATGGCTTATTAAAAAGCTGGCCAACGTTTTAGGTCAATTGAAACATAAATATGTTTGCATAGATCTTTCATGAATGTTATGTAATTTCATGCTACATCTGGCAAATTTGTCTTTCTTATGAGTTTGATATGGTTCTCTTGATAGTACTTTTCGCGTATTGACACCGGCGAAATAAATTTCCAGAATCGTAAAATTTTATAGCCCATATCAGGGAGGTTGCACAAATTTGTGTCGACAATGATTCCAATCTCAACAAGTATCTCTTTGGTTTCCATTAGTGAGCCTACTTTAGGCTCACTAGTTTCCATAAACTACTTTGAATGGATATATTCATGTAAATTTGTGATTGTCCTTCTGATTTTGATTGTGTATTCGAGTTAGGGGTTTTCACGTTATCGTTACTTTCATAAGAATTATCAAAGCCTTACGATCATGTTTTCACCGAGACTATTTCATATGCTGCAGAAAACATTCAAACTAAATGCCATTTTTATGAAGCATGAGAGGCAACAATATTTTTTGTACATAGTGCGCACGAAAAATACCGTAAATCGAGATATCAGCCCGCTCTGCACTGCGTGGTGAAAATCTTTATGTGCTCCACTGCCCGTAATGTGCAGTTGATCCGCGACTCTCACTGTTTCCTAGATTTATGAGCCGTTGTTTTCAATCAGGTTCTGTCGAGATTAAGGATCCAATTTCTCTCAAAAATACTAGTGATGGCTCATCTGACGATGTTCGGTTAATTTTGGAATTTTTTACTTTCAATTTGTGATTGTATTAGATCCAATTCCTGCCAGGTTATTACAAGGGGGTTTAAGAATCCTACCGGCTGATTTTTCGAATTTTTAAGGTGTTGTGAATTTGAAAGAGACGCCGGTTTTCTGAGTCTCGATCAGTGTTCGTATCACTAACGACGATACCTCCAAAATCCATGAAAATCTTTGGAAAGACAATGTTGGTATCTGACATATTTTTGAGTCTTGCTTGTATTCGATGAATTTTTGGATCTTTCTGAAATTTCAGAAATACAGGAAGAAATCTTCAAACCATAGTCCTCAAATCAAAATATCTTCTGGAAATCATCTCTGAATGAGCTCTGGTTTCAAATGGTCCTTTAATCAATCAAACCTTACATCAGAGAATCATACATTTGAGACAAGTATCAATTGCTTACATGCATACTATTGAGGATGTTTTGAAATGAGATAATTTGTATACTAGGAAAAAGTCAACTACTGTTGAGAATTTTATTTTATTCTGCATCCCGGTAAGAACTTACATTGAAATTGTGATCAATTTGAAACTTTTGTGTGGAATGTGAGTTATACCAGTCACTCAATTCAAAGTCATGATAAAGCATAAGAACAAGAATTTATAAGAATGTGGAATCAGAGAAGTTTTCTTGATGCAAGAAAATTATGTGTATCTTCATCACCAACCTTGTAAATTGTAGATAATGCAGATTAGCTTTATAGAATAAGAGTTTTACATAGTCAGTGATTCATTATTAGATACTTCTCTGCCATGATCATGCATTTTTCTCAATTACTATAAAACCTCACAATAGTATTTTTCGATTCGAGGGAGGGAAGTTTGGTTTTGCTTTTCGAGTGATTGTTTTCGGCCCGAGCCCTGGCGAGGGTCGAAATTAGCACGAGTAAAGCAAAAAAACTTCACGCCCGAGTATCGAAATACGTTTTTCGATCGACTGGGCGTAAAGTAAACGAAAACTAGCGTGCGTAAAGCAGTTCTTTAGCAGTCGATCGAAAAAATAGATATTTGCATGAGCCAAGATTGCTGAAAAATATCTGAAGTCTTTCAGTTTACAATTTATGTACACAGATGTATATAAATAAATAACAGTCTAAATTCAGAAATAAAATTAACTCCTTGATAAAAAATCATACTCCTTGATATTTACACATTGTCATAAGAAGTTCTTGAGCTCAAGGTATGAATTGCAACTCAATCTCATATTTTTATGGGAATTCAATCAACTTGAATCTATACTCATTAACTCACTGAATGTTACACTTGTTGAGTTATCTGTCCCTCTATAAATTCTATCGATAGTAGAAAGTTCATTATCTTTGACTGAGATCTGGGATAGAGGGGTCCACGACCGATCATGTTCTAGTCTGTAGGAACCTTTATAAACCTGAGGAGGAGCCGATTCCCCCCATTCCTGCGAAAAATAGAAGAATGTTTGAAGAAACTCCAGTCAAGGCAAAATTCATCATGGTTGATTACATGCTCCAAGTGTCATGGGAAAACCCACCTGTGGACTCAACATGGAGAAATATAACTGTCCTGACATTTGCTGATAGAGGTGGTAGACATTTCCTGGTTTTTTGACAAAATTACAAGCAGCGTGATGTAATGATGTATGTTCTTTGGCTTCACACAATACTCTTTGAGCTTGCTGATGTAAGAATCGCATTTGTTCTGCAATTATCTGCAGTTTTCCACATGCACTTGATTTGATGAACTCATCAGCCTAAAAATTACGACATCAAGTATTACTAATTGAAGGGCCAATAGTTATTCAACAAGTGTAATAAATGTTACCTTCTGAATTTCCATGGCGAGCTCGACCAGGTCATTTGGAGCTCTTTTAGCTACAGCCTTTGGATCAACAAGCGCTAGTCCCTGTGGGGAAAGATTTCTTTCCACAAGCAAGACTAATGGAGAAGAGACAAAATAAAATTGTCAATAATAACACAAGAGCTTCATAGCCCAGTAGCACTCTAAATCCAAAAGATAGCTTGATAAGGGTTGGATGAAATGAATTGATATCGAGAGATCTTACCTTTGCTGGGACTTGATTCTGCAGTGTCCATAATTGCAGTGCTAGATGGACGCTTCAAGCAACCAAATTTCATCTATGACAATCAATGACAATGTTGTCTCAAAATCTCAGCAATTTTGCGACCTTGACCCTTCAGAGGAGTCAATTTCACCACAGTCAACAAAATATTATGTAAGATGTAAGTCACTTGGGTGTTGGGTGACAACAACAGTAACTCTTTGACAAGTTTAACTAATAAATGACGAGAGTTTTAGCCAGCACAACCACCGATATTTGGAGTTTCGATGCAAAAAAAGAACTAGAGAATCTTTTGACAGGACCGCCGGGATTATCGAATCCTCTAACCTAAAATTTTCTGCATGTTTGTTCAGTAAACTCGATGTGTTCAACTGTGTTCAACGAAAAAGTTGTTCAACACGTGGCAACTCTGCTCTGCTCTGATCTGTCCGTTCGGATCCATCTATATATATATAGCACGTACGGAAACCGAAGTGGACCACCTGACCACTCTCTAGCGAGTTATGTCTGTCCTTCTCTAATTTGTTTTGGTGGGTCTCCGACAGGGTGCGCTTTCAGTGCCCCGCGCTCTTTGAAAATCCGCAATTGAACAATGAATAAGTCTGACAAAGTAGAAAGTAGTAAACGTAGCTTTAATTATCATTCTCAAAATAGTCGCACGAGTAATTAGAATATTGTTACACAATTCTCGACCATCGCGACCTCGTGCAACCTCACGGCGTGCTGGTGGGGTGTGGGGCAGATCTGATGTGGGGTCGTCGCGGTCCAGCCACGAGTGCCGGGCCGGGTCGGCGCCGGTGGCCAAGCGGAAATCGCGTTTTGGGGCACAACCAGCTCACCCAGGGTGTTAAGATCCGATGATGGTCACCAGGAAATGAGACCCGGCCCCGACTTAGTGAACCGGCGTCCGGGCCTTGACAATTTATTTTGGTGCATTTCAGAGGTGCGTTGCAGACGACGTGGAATTTATGGTCGCCCATGTGTGCACCAGGATGCACTGGGATGCACCGCAAATGAGAAGTCTTCTTTAATGTAGTGCTCCAGGTTTCGGGATGGCTCTGGGACGACGGCAATATCTAGGAAGCGGTGGCAGAACAAGATTTGTGGAAATAACCTCTAATTAGTGCGCTTGCAGTGAGGCTCAATTTCACGTGATGTGCGTTAAATTGTCATGTTTGATGCATTCAGAATTCTCAGATGCGATTCATGACTATTTCTGGATATATTACTCCACCCTGAAGAATGGAAACACTGGCACTGGATAGAAACCAAACAGCAGAGAGGAGAATTCATTCTCGTTACTTTCAGTTAGTCAGAAAGTTAGAGATCATTTTATTGAGTCCACAGAATACTCATGTAGTTATTACTCTCATAAGTGCACTACTGATATAAAAGCTTGATTCCTCAATGAGTGAGCAACAGTGTTCCGTGGAATTGTGATTGGTCGTTTCTGACTACATGTGTCAGTTTCGTACTACCTCATTGATGAAATGCTGTCGAAGGGTGAATGAACTCCTTCAAGAAACTTGCTGATCCGAGTTACAGAATGTTATGGAATCAGCACCACACACAGGATCAATCTTTGTTGTGGTTTTCTATCAAATTAAGAGTTCTGCAATCGTGTCTCACAGACATCAATTAGTCAGTCTGAGCATTTATTTGCAGCATCAGTAATATTTTTCATGAATGTATGGATGGGGAATTATGGAATACAGTCCATGTCAATTTCCACCTATTCATCTGCTTTGATCAGTTTCTAGAAACATGTCACACATTGAAATACTCAAAACTACTTGAACATCTTCACACTTTCAATGGCAAATTTTCATTTCGGGTGAAAACAGTAGGATTCAAAGCTTTCCGTGGTACTGGAGAGAGGCACTGGACAGCCAATTTGACAGTATGGCATAGGTATCATGAGGGTATTGTTTCAATCAATGAAAGCTTACTCTATTTATCGAATGATAAGAGCAATGGTGCTTGAATTTTCCACTGAGGGCTCCATAATACATACTCAGTTGGGCATCGCTCTTATTCAACACCTAAGTGGGAATCTTCCTTTATTGTCAACGGAAGAGAAGCAAAAAATGAATCAAATGGCCCTCCAATGCTGGCCACTCCCACAATTATTCAGATAAAAATTCTTAGAGGTAGAACATTTTTAGAGCTCCAGCTGAGATTAATATTTTGAGAATCCAGAAAGAAACTTGGAAAAGGATCTGCTAGCGGATCTTACAAACTTTTATTTTATACACGGGTCTGTCGCATTTTTGTATTTCATCCAGCAAGTCAAATCAATTTGACTGAAGTATTATATTCCGACAGCTATGTGCTTCTATCTTCCTCAGATATCAAAGCTCACATCCCTTGATATGACGACCACGCGTTTTGATTTTTCCTCTTCTGAATACAAATCGGATTTTTAAATAAAATGAAACAGCTGTTGAAGAGTCTTTCACCAATTTTCAATTGAAAAATATCATGTAAAATGTAACGTAAGTATACCCCCCCCCCTTCGCCCGAGTCTGATTCTTCGCTATAATAGCTTCGGCCTCCTTCGAAATTTCAGATGGTACCACAGCTGTAAATTCATTTCAAGACCTCCGAAATGAGCTATGGTACTCACTACTTTGATAAACCAGAGCCAAGTTACCCCAATTTTCCCGAGTGATTTTGCGAGAGTTCATCATAAGGGAGTCCAAACCTGCGAACCTACCCCGCGACATCCTTTTAAATAGTGCAAGTCGGGGTGAATGCCGCTGGTTCAGCTATAACTATTTCTTCCATGGTTTGACGCGATAAACATGTATCGGATCGGTAAACTTAAACGCGAAAGGATGTAGCGAGGATCGAAACGAGACTTGGCTGTTAGTTCTTAGAGCTAAAACAACCCTTGCACTGCTGTGCATTTTTTCAAAATAAAAGTCATCTTTTAGAAATAGCTCCTGAAGAATCTTTCTTTATTTGTTGAAACAGTTTTCAATTGAAAATATCAGGATGCCACTGATTTCATAAAAATCACGATAAATTAAATTTATCAGAATATTGTTCATTTGTTGAAATAGCTATCCCCGCCAATTTCACTATGGGTTCAGATGTCAGCTGGGTTGACAACTTCAATAAATTTTGAACGTGACACGATTAATAATTTTTAAAATAATCTAGCGCTTGACGTCATCAACCAGTCCTTATCAGGGTTTTTAACGAAATCCATTTTCAATCGCGTTGAATTTCGTTGAGTCTCATCGATGACCCATTTCATGACGAAATCCCACTCAAAAAATCATAATTGTCACAATATGATAATTATGATTTTTAGAGTGGGATTTCGTTATGAAATGGGTCATCATCCTTGCTTTCCTTTCTACGGTTCAACTGCTCCAGATCAATTTTGGCAAAATACATTCTGAGTAAATTAGATTAGCCATCGTTCAACAAAATTCAAAATGGATTTCGTTTAAAATGCTGGTCCTTATTGTGATGTCACGTCCGATTTTTGGGCAAAGAAGAGTATATATGTCAAGAAAATCGTTCGTAACTATCGCTCAAACATCGATCCTATAGCTATCCGTGTCTTTCCGCATTTACTTATTATTAGTCGGTAGACCAAGACAAAAGGGCCCTGGTATGAATATTCTGTTAAGATGTCAACGATTCATGTAAATATTTTTCACCTCAATCGCGGGGTACGGTCACATTTCCGAACGCCTTCGTTTCTTTCCAGTAGAAATTTGTTTCGTATCAGGTAATTAGATTAGTAGTGCACGGTAGTGTATATTGCATCCAAATACTCGATAAGGCGACTTAATCAATGTTAAATCCAAATGGAGGAAGACTGGCTTAACTGAAAACCGAAACTGAATTGAAACTGAGTAGTACGTTGGTTATCAAATTGAGGGGCTGCGTTGAAAAAGGGCGTAATGGTGGTTACGCACTTTTTCCGCCCTGTCACTCTTCGATTCCTCTGAGGGATGTCCTAACCATCCACGAAACCCGTTTTGATAATAAGTGTTTACGTACCTCGAGATCTTAAAAGGGGCGTAAACGCCATCATGCCCTTTCTGCGATTTGACAAAAGGGTGTAACCGCCTTTACGCCCCTTTGTTCACAGAATTATTGGTGTGTCGATGGCTAATCTAATTTACTCAGAATGTCTTTTGCCAAAATTGATCTGGAGCAGTTGAACCGTAGACAGGAAAGCAAGGATGAAATTCCTAGGGAAAGTGCCTGGAAACTCGAGGCTAACTCGACGATCTCCATTTGAATCCGTGTACGTCTCTGGTTTTTCTGTATCGAATTGACTTAAACAAGTGGTAATTTTGAAGCTGGTTAACCTATCCATTCAAACTACTTTCAATAACCAAAATCAATGAACATGCCTAGGAAGTTCACATCGATGGAACGAAATTACAGAGAATTGAACTATAACTCGTTACATGTGAATTTTCTGCGCTGGCCCCAAAATCAGTTTCTAATAGGTGGCCGATCCAGTTACCTCCGAGATCACCACTTGCTGGCCTCGATTTGATACAGTAGAACCAGAGATGTACGCATCCAAATGTTAAAGCGACTTTCGAGCTAGTAGCCCTCGACTTATAATCTATCGGTTCTGTAGCAAAATCGAGGTCGGCACGCATTTTTTTTGCAATCGATTCGTCTTGACTCGCTGGTTACTAATATCTAATTTTCGGCCCGAAAATCCGGGTCAGTTTTTTTCATTAACAAAATACTACAATGAAAGCAAATATGCCACTCGATTCCTTATGTTATTTCAAATGAAAAAGTAGTCTAGATAATTTCCTCTAAATAACCCATTATTTCTCATTTTCATCAACAATTGCAGAAGAAATAATGGGTTTAGAGGAAAGTGTCCGGAACACTTTTTCAATTTAAATATATAACATAATAAACTGAGTGGCACATTTACTTGTAATAATTTGATTCATAATTCAAAGTTATGCCGAATTGTTATGAACAAAGTCGCTTTGTGCAACGGCAAATGTAGATTTACATACAAACGTAGATTTACATAATCCATCGCATAAATCATGTAAACGATGTCAAATGCAACATTTTTTTACGTGAAATTTTCCTCTCCGACCAGAACTTCTCTACTTGTGCGCAAAAAACCATAAATTTTGCAGTATTTTGTCAATAAAAAAAAAACTGACCAGGATTTTCGGGCCGAAAATTAGATATTCGAAATTAGCGAGTCAAGACGAATCGACTGCAAAAAACTGCGTGCCGATCTCGAATTTGCTACAGAACCTATGGCTGGCTGATAGCTGATAGATTATATTACGAATTCTATAACTAAGAATTTTATTTTTCGTCCTACAGCTGCAATTCCAGCCCCACTGCTCCGCATCAACTTCGGCAAGAGATGTTTTCCGCGAAAAGCAGACCAGCTACTGATTAAAAAAGTAATTCCAAAGTCGTAAGACATAGCGCATGTGCTATTTTTCACGTATCTTCGTAATTAGCATCTTCTGCGAAAAGATGCTGATCACTGATACGAAATTTGCGTTTGAAACAACTTTATACGTGTATTTGAGCATTTATTAATCAAAATGATACTAAATAAAGTCGTTCCCGATGGATATGATCCTAGTGCAATTGCAAAGTTCTATATGAACGAATTTTGTAAAGGAATAACGTCTTCTTCAAAGTTCCTCAAGATTTTTCTGAGAATAAAAAAACCCCAAGGGCTCGAGGCGTAAGAATAGAGGCTGAAATTTCACATACAGATGGCTCATCATCACCCAGATTGGAAAAGAAGGATAGAGAAATCAAATCATGTAACCAAGTATTCATATAAGCAGATTTTGGATTTTTGAGTATTCCAGCCCGGAGGTGTTTAGAAAAGACGCGAATGGTTTCCACCAAAAGTTGGTCGATAGGTTTTCGAGCCACTCCTCAAATGCTTTTGGTGAAATCAAAATCGGTCAAACACCAGCAGTTCAAAGTTACGAACAAACTAAGGTAGCTCGGACTCAATTTCCGATTTTTAGGTGCAATTAATGAGAAACTCTATCTTTGACAATGAAATTATGAACAAGAAAACTGTAGGAAATTTCTTATCTCAGTGCACGGAAATAAAAAATTCGTTTGGAAACTTTTGAAATTTTACTTCGATGTACTCCATCATCAATTCCAATAAGGGCGTAACTACAATAAAAAAAAATGTCAAAAAGACGTAACTACTTCGATCAGACCTCGGGTATATGGAAAAAGGGTGTAACTGCAGAAAAAAATTTAAAAGGGCGTAAATTACATTACGCCTCGTAACTTCTCCGATCGCTTTGGGAAAATATGGAATAAGGGCTCAACTGACATGTTCAAGTACTAAAAGGGCGAAAGTCGCTGAGGACCCATATTTAAAAGGGCGTAACTTTTCGGGGAATGTCCGGCGCGATTCGAAAAAAGGGCGTAATTACCGATGAAAAATGTTTAAAAAATTCCACTCGGCACGGGAGCTCATTTTTCTGGGTTTGAACTATCAGAACATCTTCTTCTATCTCCGAAATAAGTTCTAATAGTGACTGTAGACTTTCCATATTTATGGGCGTCCATATTATATTGATGAGCTCTTCGCGGATACAGCTCCTCAGCTCAGCATAACTCCCACGCTACCAAATATCTTTCATTAGGTACCAATGAGCATGCTCGTACATTTTGAGAGTGATCGGAGTGGATATTTAAATATAAGCTAAGGTGTACCCAACTTGCCCTCATATGCCGATCTCACACGCACATAATTTTTCGATAAAAATTACGGGCACAGTTAGGGTAATCGTGGGACGTCCGACATTTCAGCCTACTTATTGCGGATGAGTGTCGAGAAAAATTACCTATCTGTAAGGTAAATTTTATTTCAGGTCAAAAATTGTATCGAATTTGGTGAAAAAGTGCGGTGAATTTGGGTAGATTTTGCGGGCACTTGTAGGGTAATTTTTACCGTACCAGCATAAAGAGCTGCGGGTGCGCCTGCGCGCGCCGCGAGCCCACCAGCTCAGCATCTCATCTAACCTCAAAAAAACTTCGGTATAGAAATACATTATTTGACTCTTTCTGATGGAGATGCCTGGATTTCGATTCGAGGTCAATATGCATACAAAGTGATAAAACCAATTGAAATTTGTTGAATCATCTTCATTTTTACTCGTGGTGACTTTAACATTGAACAGAGGAATATCACTGCTAAGTGGCATGACAGAAACCATCTCCTTGGTACAAGGAAAAATTACCCTACATGCCCGTAAAAATTGGCGCTCCTAGGTGGCGCATCCCACGATTGCCGGCATGTAGGGTAATTTTTCCTTTACCAGTCTGGTAATTTTTATCGAAAAATTCTGTGCGTGCAGAAATGGTCACTCGTGGACCTTTCCGCATATTTTTTTTACGTTTGTTATGTTAAAATAAGAGAAAGTACGTAGTTTGCATCGACCCCGGATCGTTTCTGCGTCCTTCAGAAAATTGAAATTGATTTTACCATTTATCGTGTTTGCACGACTAAGAAATCACCGAGGTAATCGCGTTCACTAAAACCGGCGGTGCGTATTTATTTTTATTTGACCTATCTCTGCGTACCTTGGCGCATTCGATTCCTCGTCTCGAGACCTTCAAAATACGTTTTTAGAGTTGCAAAACTCTGATTTGGAGCGAGTTTATGTACAAAACACGAAGATGACCTGAGAAACAAGAAGGCCGACATAGGAGTGTACCCAACATGCTCCCATCTCGGAAAGGCGTGCAGTATGGCTTTTTTTACAACTCAGAACGTGTTTACCGCATCAAAATAGGTCGGAAACAGTATTTTGGGCCAGCGAAAAATTACAAATGTCGCTGCACGGCGATAAAAACGGATCAAAGCGATTTTATGCAATATACCGCCGATTTACATTGTTTTGAATAATGGGTGGAGTTGGGTACACACTTTTGTAAACTCTCAAAAATCACCTTTTGGGAGAATTAAAACAATTCGGCTCCATTTGGTCCAAATTGGATGTACTTTAACTCATTTTGAAGGTCTTGAGACAAGCTTTAATATGAGTTTATGTGCGTTGGAAAAGATTGAGATGGGTCAGAGTAATTGAGAAAATGGCTTAATGGGGGCAAGTTGGGTACACTACCTACGAATCTAGCCCAAGAACGATAGTGTGCTCGATTCTGCATGACGATGCGGCAATGAGAGAAGTTATTTTTGCGTAAATTGGGTCAAAAAAATTGTTTTTCGTGCAGCACACGAAAATTTCGATTCCGTTGAGATTAAAACCAAGTGTAAACCTGATCCCCACATTTTCATTTTGTACCACAGACCTCCAGAAGACACTGTGAACTATTAAACGTATCTTATTTCCTCTATTTCAACACCGAGGATGCCATATATTCACATACACATGTGCCAATTAGAATGACGGAAATACGAGGCTCCCATTCAAATACATGGGATAATCTTCTATCCCCTCACAAATCCACGGCGGAGCTCCAAAAGTCATTTACGCAAGTATTTCATCATTCTTTGAGCATTACTTGGACCAAAGAAAAGTCCATGGGAGGTATGCTGCCATTCTGAAATTCTCGGAATTTTAAAGGCGAAATCGCACACTTCCTGCCTGAGATTTGCCCATATATGTATCCATAGCCAAGGACGATCTCAAGGTCGTCACGGAAATACAAGAACCACCCCGACCGGGTGTCGAATATTATTTTCCTATCGGTTGTACAGGGAACAGATCGCACAGATATTATCTTATTGGGGTAAGATTTTTAGTTCCAATATATGCGTATTAGCCTGCAGCTTTAGACCATACAATATTCCTTGGATTAATAAAAATGCCAGCTGTAGAAGTCGTTACCTTTTTCCCTCTTCCGGTTTTGAAAGCCATCTCACCCATCAGGTCAAAGTCTCTAGCCCGAGCCTTCCAGAGCAGAGATTATAGAAAACTTCCTGATGATGGTGTTCGGAGAATATCTGTTGCCTGTTGAGAATTCCAGATTGATGAAGGTGTTTCCAATTCGATGGCCAAGAGTATAAGGAACTATCTGAAAATTTCTGGCTAAACGGAAGTATCTTGTATTAAATGTAATACAAGATATTACCGGTTAATCACAAATTTTCAGATAGTTCCTTTTCACTCTGGCCCATCGATTTTCTGTTGCGGGTGTCAAGTTACAGGTTTCAGATCCAATGGGCCTTAGATCTTTTTTCAGAACTAATCTCGTTTCCCGATGGATGAGTCGTCAAGAGTACGTCCTAGGATAGTAGATTTCCAAGAAATTCAGATGTTGAGACAATTTTACGTCGTACTCAAGTATCATGATTAATAAAACAAGTGAACTCTAGTAAAAATATTGATTAGCAAAAATGAACGGGGTGTTCATCTCCTTAACTTACACGATCCATACGTCAAAAATGATGTTTTTTGGAAAAGTAATCGATTATTGTTTGGAATGACTTTACCTAGAGGTCTTCATATTGTATTTAAGATTTCGTTTGGATTTCTGCACTGTCACTTATTTCCCCATTACACAACTCATCGTCGAGCGACTCGGCTTAAGTTGCGTAATAGAAGGAAGTCCTCAAAGTCCACCTGTGGGAGTGTTATTGGGTTGCTGAGTGTCACTTGAAAAGTATCCATTTTATCGAAAAAAATGTGTGGTTTCATGACTTGCATGGTGTCCAAGATACACAAACACATCTCTTTACAGTTTTTCAGAGTATGCGTCTATTTCAGGTATACAAGGCTGCCACAAGATTTGAGACCAGTATTATTGTCGGTATCGAGAATAATCGAAAGGGAGGTCAATCAAAATATTTTCAGGGGAGACCATATACCTATATGTGCAGACTTTGCGTCTCGTAAGTATCTCAGCTAGTCTCCTGAGAGTTTCCTTCTATCAACCAACATCATTTGTTTCAACTCGTACGTTTGCAGATAGTTTCTTTACTCTGAGCCATTTAGTGGATCTCAAGAACGAGGAATTGTTTGACCCCATCACGGGCTTTTTCATAGCTGATACGTTATGATAATATGAGAGAACCAAAGGTTCGGGACAGTTTGGGTCGACCCCGAATGATGACTGCTTTTGCAAGCACGTTTAAAAGGAGGTTCTGCATTTTTTGTGTTCACACATCTGAGAAATTGCATTCAGTATTCAGGAAAACCGGAATTGTACAGAACCAAAATTTCTCTTGTGCGACCAATTTTGCGAACTATAACTGATTTGATTTTCTTTTAGCTTTATTGGGACGTGTTTATCGCGTCAAACCATGGAAGAAACAGTTATAGCTGAACCAGCGGCATTTACCCCGACTTGCACTATTTAAAAGGATGTCATCGCGGGGTAGGTTCGCAGGTTTGGACTCCCTTATGATGAACTCTCGCAAAATCACTCGGGAAAATTGGGGTAACTTGGCTCTGGTTTATCAAAGTAGTAAGTACCATAGCTCATTTCGGAGGTCTTGAAATGAATTTACAGCTGTGGTACCATCTGAAATTTCGAAGGAGGCCGAAGCTATTATAGCGAAGAATCAGACTCGGGCGAAGGGGGGGGGGTATACTTACGTTACATTTTACATGATATTTTTCAATTGAAAATTGGTGAAAGACTCTTCAACAGCTGTTTCATTTTATTTAAAAATCCGATTTGTATTCAGAAGAGGAAAAATCAAAACGCGTGGTCGTCATATCAAGGGATGTGAGCTTTGATATCTGAGGAAGATAGAAGCACATAGCTGTCGGAATATAATACTTCAGTCAAATTGATTTGACTTGCTGGATGAAATACAAAAATGCGACAGACCCGTGTATAAAATAAAAGTTTGTAAGATCCGCTAGCAGATCCTTTTCCAAGTTTCTTTCTGGATTCTCAAAATATTAATCTCAGCTGGAGCTCTAAAAATGTTCTACCTCTAAGAATTTTTATCTGAATAATTGTGGGAGTGGCCAGCATTGGAGGGCCATTTGATTCATTTTTTGCTTCTCTTCCGTTGACAATAAAGGAAGATTCCCACTTAGGTGTTGAATAAGAGCGATGCCCAACTGAGTATGTATTATGGAGCCCTCAGTGGAAAATTCAAGCACCATTGCTCTTATCATTCGATAAATAGAGTAAGCTTTCATTGATTGAAACAATACCCTCATGATACCTATGCCATACTGTCAAATTGGCTGTCCAGTGCCTCTCTCCAGTACCACGGAAAGCTTTGAATCCTACTGTTTTCACCCGAAATGAAAATTTGCCATTGAAAGTGTGAAGATGTTCAAGTAGTTTTGAGTATTTCAATGTGTGACATGTTTCTAGAAACTGATCAAAGCAGATGAATAGGTGGAAATTGACATGGACTGTATTCCATAATTCCCCATCCATACATTCATGAAAAATATTACTGATGCTGCAAATAAATGCTCAGACTGACTAATTGATGTCTGTGAGACACGATTGCAGAACTCTTAATTTGATAGAAAACCACAACAAAGATTGATCCTGTGTGTGGTGCTGATTCCATAACATTCTGTAACTCGGATCAGCAAGTTTCTTGAAGGAGTTCATTCACCCTTCGACAGCATTTCATCAATGAGGTAGTACGAAACTGACACATGTAGTCAGAAACGACCAATCACAATTCCACGGAACACTGTTGCTCACTCATTGAGGAATCAAGCTTTTATATCAGTAGTGCACTTATGAGAGTAATAACTACATGAGTATTCTGTGGACTCAATAAAATGATCTCTAACTTTCTGACTAACTGAAAGTAACGAGAATGAATTCTCCTCTCTGCTGTTTGGTTTCTATCCAGTGCCAGTGTTTCCATTCTTCAGGGTGGAGTAATATATCCAGAAATAGTCATGAATCGCATCTGAGAATTCTGAATGCATCAAACATGACAATTTAACGCACATCACGTGAAATTGAGCCTCACTGCAAGCGCACTAATTAGAGGTTATTTCCACAAATCTTGTTCTGCCACCGCTTCCTAGATATTGCCGTCGTCCCAGAGCCATCCCGAAACCTGGAGCACTACATTAAAGAAGACTTCTCATTTGCGGTGCATCCCAGTGCATCCTGGTGCACACATGGGCGACCATAAATTCCACGTCGTCTGCAACGCACCTCTGAAATGCACCAAAATAAATTGTCAAGGCCCGGACGCCGGTTCACTAAGTCGGGGCCGGGTCTCATTTCCTGGTGACCATCATCGGATCTTAACACCCTGGGTGAGCTGGTTGTGCCCCAAAACGCGATTTCCGCTTGGCCACCGGCGCCGACCCGGCCCGGCACTCGTGGCTGGACCGCGACGACCCCACATCAGATCTGCCCCACACCCCACCAGCACGCCGTGAGGTTGCACGAGGTCGCGATGGTCGAGAATTGTGTAACAATATTCTAATTACTCCAGACTCATTCATTGTTCAATTGCGGATTTTCAAAGAGCGCGGGGCACTGAAAGCGCACCCTGTCGGAGACCCACCAAAACAAATTAGAGAAGGACAGACATAACTCGCTAGAGAGTGGTCAGGTGGTCCACTTCGGTTTCCGTAAGCACGGGCCCAAAGTCATTGACTTGCGACAGAATAGAACACCAATAGCAGAGTTGCCAAATCTGATGAATCCGCAGAATCGCTCGGACCGGACCAGAGAAATAAGCTGAAAAGCTAAAAAAGCAGTAAAAGCCGAGTGGCACTTTTGGCAGTCGTCAAGCAGTGTGCACGCAATCGTAAAACAAGACTTTGCTGTGTATTATTTACAATAAAAATTCTCGAAAAGTACCGGATTACACTGCTAGTTTTCAGATCTGCTGTGCCATATATATATAGTTTCAAGTTTCTACAGTGTTCAGAGTGTTCAGTCTCACTGCGTGGGTGTCGTGTAGTTCAAGAAAGGTTACTTGGTGTCAGTGAATTTGTACCTTTTCTGTCAATTATACACCACCCAGTATTGTTGATCCATAAAGTAGCTAAGTTCTATAGGTGTGTCAACAGAGACCAGTGTTCTGGCTGTCAATTTCAACTCATGTTGAGTAAGAACAGATATTTCTGCAAGTGTCATTCATATTTGTAAATACACCCTTTTGAATGCATAATAACAAGCTAATGTACAGGTGTGATCATTTTAGGTATAATATAGGCGCAGATAGGTGTGACAGTTTTGTAAGTACCTCAAAGTATTCTGGGTGATGGATCATGCAACGGCTGTTGAAGAGGCAGTAAAAAAATTCTATCTTTCTGGTGATAATGAAGTACATGCATGGCTGCTTCAAGCCCAGGCCTCACAAGAGGCCTGGACTTTTGTATGGCAGCTGTTGGATTCATCAAAGGTAATTTTCATATAAATATAATTTTTATGTGAATATATTTGGCTACAATATTCTTCAGTTCATTACAATCCAAGTCAATAACATTTTTTCAGCCCGCCGAAGTGCAATATTTTGCTGCAACAACATTGCATTCAAAGATTTCCAAACAGTGGGAAGAAGTGCCAAAATCAGAGTATTTAGATTTACAGAGTCGCATATTGAATCTTCTAAAGAGTCCCCATACTTCCAATGTTGCGTTGTCAAGGCTGTGTCAATCAGTGAGTACTTTGATATCAATCTTTGTTGAAACAGACCTCAGAGTTTTGAAGTAATGACAATATTTTTTCAAATTATAGTTGGCTGCATACATGGCCAATTATAGTATATCACAAAAAAGTCAGAACAAAGAAAAATGTATGGTTGAAGAACTAGTGGAAGTCCTTCCATTTAACTCATCTGAAACTGTTAGTCTTCTTGTGCGTGTATTAGAAGCTATTGCCAGAGAGGTAAGTGTTGCATACTCATGAGCAGTGTTGCTGTAAGTTTAGTCTTAGCAGTAGAGTAATTGAGTGACTTTTTTTTAATAATTTTTCTGCAAGGATGCAGTGTAGCAAATTATATATCAGATCTATTTCAGTTTACAAATTTCATTTCTCAGTCTTTTTTTTGCAATCATGTCAATGTTTTTGATCAAATAGTGCTGAACTCTCTTATCAATAACTCGCTCTTCTTTTTCTATGTAATTAAGTTGATAACTAATCTTTTCAGTTTGATAGAAGGAGCACAAAGCAGTTGAAATTGGGAGAGAGTGTCCTTGTGAACTGGCAAAAAGTATCGTGGATTCTTGAGCAGATTTTCCTTACTTGTAGTCAGATGAATGATGACACCAGTAATGCATTGTACTTGTCTAGTATAGAATGCACAGTATCGTGGTTGAAACTTGGTCCACTGCCCCTTGACACAATTGGTAGAATAATTCCTCACTTATTAGCAGCTGCTGCCCGATATCTTCCGAATCGGTAAACTACAACTCAATTTGATTTTTGTGAAAAAATTTTCCATCCCTCTCATCATTTACACCTTTCTCCCACCTGTGACGTCGTTCAATCGTTATGTTTAAACATTCGTCATACATTAGAATACAGTTTTGAATTGATTCTGAAATTTGTAATTTTTTACAGTGATGAATTCGAGTTTGAAAGCTCTCAAGGCATAGAATCAGTGCAGGAGTGTTTGACAATGGTTGTCACCCATGCAGAACTGTACAAAAGGCCTCAGTTATTCTGGGAGTGGGCCAAAAGCTTAATTTGCATGGTGAAAGAACAAGGGGCTCATCATTATTACGAAATTTTGACTGCATTTGGTGAAGCTCACAGCCGCACCCTTCTACTTGCAATATCGAACTGTGAGACTATGAATGAGGAACAAAAGTGGACTGCTCAACAGCTAATAGAATTTTTATTAGAGTGCTCAGAACAAGACGGAAGGTACCCCATAGATGAAAAGAGAAGCTGCATCCCTTTCAGCTTTTGGTTTGCACTCCAGGATGACGTCAACATGTTAGATCCACCCCTTGACAGACAGGCTGTGTTTGCTCTCAAGCCTATTTATGCGCGGTTGACTCAAGCTCTATTAAGAAAATCAACTCTACCATCGTCATCTAGTGAAGCGGGTTCGTCCGATGATCGAGAATTATTTCGATGTTACAGGTAAGATAAGAATAGATTGCATATTCACTGAAGGTGGTTTATTCTTTTTGATTCATTTGTATGTATCAGTGACTAAGAATTATTATAAATGTAAATTGTTAATATTATGTCATTTCACATGCGTTCCACGTACTAAAATATTCTTTTGAAATTTCAGACAAGATGTATCAGACACGTTGACATACTGCTACAATGTTTTACATGAAGATTTGCTGATACTCTTAGGCCAGAGACTTAGTCAAACGCACGATGATGTCTCGAAATGGCCTCACGTAGAATCGACTATTCATGCTTTCAAGGCAGTTTGTGATTGTGTGGGTAGTCAAGAGTCTCATTACGTTCCGGCAATAATGGACTTGATGTTTTCACACATTCCTTACGATGTTTATCCGAAAGAAGTAAGTTTACATCGTGATTAAAAGCTATTCAAAATGAGTTATCAGAATCTCTGCTGTGTCTTACTCTAACCAAGCTCTACTCCATGTATTTGTTGCAAAAATTGGAACAAACTGAAAATCTAAATCATTCGCGAAAAAAATTTTCGCTTTTTCTCTTGCTATTTTGAAAATATTATGTGGCGATTTTTTTGCTTATCCAAAAACGAAAATTTAAACACTATCTTTCCTCAATACGGTTTCATATGTTACTTGATCTCATTATGTTTCCTCTAGGTATTGTGTTGCGCTTGTTCAGCGGTCCGAGACTGGGCTGAGTGGATCGGTCAGCATCCAGATCCTTGGCTAGCCCGTTCGATGCAGCTAATTGAAATTGGTATTACGAGTGGTCCCGTAAGTGCACCGGCCGCAGGCATGGCTCTGAAAGACGTCGCTCGTGAGTGCGAACCACATCTCGCACCTCTTGCACCTTCGATCCTCGAGACAATCGGTCGGAGCTTGGAAAACGTCACTCCCGGTGGAGGCGAGGGACTTAGACTTATGTATGCAGCGGGTAAACTACTCAATGCGTTGAACGATCAGCCAGAACTCCAGATGAAGCATCTTGAGGCTACCATAGGACAGAGTGTACTCAAGTTGAATCAATATCTGCAAATGCCCGTTGAGCAGAGTCAACAAGCTGTCGTTAATCATCTCAAAATGATTACGATGTTCTTTACGACGCTCGAGGGGCCCATCGGTAATGCCGTACTTGATGCGCTGTTGCCCATTTTTCAAGGGGTAAGTGACTATATGATAGACTTTTATGTGATGATTAAGCCTTTCAAACTTTTTGGGTAATCGGTCAAGTTCTCTCAAATCTATTCCGCGTCATCCACAGAATTATGATTTAAAATTTTTGAAAAAAGCTCCACGTGTTCTAGACAATTTGATAAGTATTTTAATGGCTTTCCTCTCAAAAAACTCGGCACCATCTTGTACAGAGCAGATTCGCGGTATACTGTTGAATCACAGGGCAATGAAGCAGTCCTGAAAAGATCGATAACAAAATCGCGTGCAAAATCGTCATCTTTTTATCTTTTTTCTCTTTTGCATCAGATCGTGAATCATCCAGAATGGGGCAGAGAACCAAACACACTTGAGGCTATGCACAAGTGCGCTCAGAAGTCTCTTGCTTCACTCACACAACCGGAAACCGAAGCCAAACCGCTTTTGGAAATGCTAAGTGTATCATATAGGAGGCACGCCCATCCAGCTGCTCTCGATTTTCTAAAGCAACTGGTATTGCTTTTTGGTCGTGATCCAAGCAACATGATTGGACCAGTACTTGCCGAAGTGAGCGGGCTCACATTGCAGGGTGTTGCAGCTTGCAGAAATGCAAATGCGAGCTTGTCTGAGCTTTCGGAACTGCTTGATGCTTATCTCGGACTCCTCGCGCAGATATGCAAGAAGAATGCTAGATTACTTCTCCAGATGCCCGAACAATTGCCTGATATGCTTCACTGCGGTGAGTTCTGACTTCATTTCTATATTTTCTATTCGTAAATACTTATAATTTGTTTTGTAAGTGGTGGTCATTCGATGTATACATTGGTATGGTTTATTTTTTGCATTGGTGTAAATGAAAGCTCGAATGCTTTGCAGATAATATCTCACGCGAAACAACCATATCTCATGAGAGGACAAACTGAAATTTCCCATGTATGGTTGAAAATTGGGTGGAAAGAAACACCTCTGCAAGTAGCTTCTGTGCGTCTTTGATAATTTTTTTTTTACATTCCTTATTCGTTTGTAAACGAAAAAATCCTTGTTTAGCCCAATTTAGTATCTTTGATGTCTTTGAGTTCAATTCCGCTTTCTTCATCACAAATCAAGATACATCAGCTTCCGGAGCAAGTTCAAATCCATGTCAATTTCAGCGTCCTTGTGTACGGGAATTGACTGTTATACGATTTGACAAATTATTCGTTGGATGCGCAACAGGTGAATCAGGGGTTCGCGAGGGTAGTCTTTTCCACAAGGTTGTTGAACAGCTCAACCTTGCGGTCTTGATATGAAACTCACAAAACTCCTCTTTTCCAATATTGAGCTGGTGTTTCTTTTTTCAATTTGCCCCACGCAAAACTTCTCCATTACTGTTCATTCTATGACTCAGCAAACCGGAGAGGAAAATTGCAAAAATTTCAAGTTATTAAATTTGTGATCTGAAGTTTTCATTTTATCTGAGAGATTCAAGAATCATGCAATGCCAGTCAATTGAATTCACCCTTCACATACTCTTCCATAATTACCCATAATTGTGCGTACGAGTATGAAATTGCTTGTCGCCTCTAAACACCGTGTGTTGATTGGAGTAACCAAGCAACTTCAACCGGCTTCTTAACCATGCGAAACGAATCAATAAATTAGTCGTGCCGGTGTATCTCTTACTTGAACAGTGCGTGCTCCATCTCGTTTTTTCAAACTCCTATCAAATTTTTTTTTAAAAGAAAGATAAAAAAGTAAACTTGTTAAAAATGGCTAGCAAAGGCGGTAAAAATTCAAAGAAAAAAGATAGCGCGGTGGACATAACGAAAATGTCGAAGGAGCAGCTGCAAGTGTACGCTGCAAAACTGCTCGAAGAAATCGAGCGTGAACGAGAGGAGAGAAATTATTTCCAAATAGAACGAGACAACATGCAGACTTTTTGGGACATCACTCGTCAACAGTTGAAAGAATCTAAAACCCTCAATAGAGTTTACCAAAAAGAAGCTCAAGACTATACAAAAAAGACGGAGCAAGATAGACTTGCTAACCGCAAGAAGATGGCTCATTTGGTGCATTCGTATCAAATCGAAGCTTCTAACAACAACATAGAGCACTTAGTTTCTTTGTGCAGATTTCAAAATGAGTACCACAAAAGAAAGGCTGAAATTATCGAAAATAATAGAAACAAGTTGAAGATAGAGAACGAGGCCAATGTTGCGAGCTTGCAGCAAAATATGGAATTAAAATTGGAGCATGCTGCAGCTATTGAAAAGATGAAGAACGAAATGAGACAGGACAAGATTGATATGATGTTGAATTATGACGACAGGGTTCAGGCATACATGAAAAATTTCTCGCTGAAACATAATATGGAGATTATGGAAGTTGAGGAAAGGAAGAATGAGCACGTCGACAAGCTTGTAAAGGAGCACGAAATCGCTTACCAAGAGCTAAAATCATTTTATAATAATATTTTGCAAAATAATCTATCTGTTATTGAGAGCTTGAAGAAAAAATTCACGTTGATGAAAAAGAATGAAATGAGAATGATGAATCAACTGAAGAATTGCAGGGCGGAATGCCAAAGCTAAATTACGCTTTACGAGACTCGTTGGAAGATTAATTTGTCCATTGTTAAGGTGCTTAGTTGAGTGGTTCTATAAATTCTGATACAAATCTTCTACACCTTCCCTGAGTCTCGAGGAATAATAAAAATACTACCTTTTTCAGGAATGGCATGCCTAACTCTGCCAGAGCCAAGCACAGTGAAAGCGGCCGGAAGCTTTTTGACACATGCCATAACTCAAAGCCCACATTTGCAGACTTTTATTCAACCCATTGGTCAAGATCTAGTCGGTGTGATTCTGCAGTGCGTAGGTAAGAAGAAAATTGATCATGACCATCCGATCGATATCAAATTTTTGCAAAAAACATTCGAGAAATTATTTTATTACATTTTCATTTCATTACAGTCAAGATAGCCCGGGAAGAGGTGACCCCGGGAAGCAGGTTTTTTTGCAGTAAGGGCCTCCTTGCATCCAGAAATGGTGGAATATTGATATACTCGATCAATTTTTCACCGTTTTCGTCGTGGGCGCATAAAGAGGCCCCTGAAGCAGGAAAATCGGTTTCCCCGGGTCATTTTCTTCCCGGGCTATCTTGACTGTAATTTCATTTCACCATTTTCAAATATTTTCTTAATGAACTCAATTTGTTAAAATCTTTATCAGTATTCAATAATCATGAGTCATCATCTTCAAATTTGCATACTCTCAAAATTATTTTAGATTTTGTCATTTTACCTATTGCGAAATATTGAGTGGAAAGTTTCAGTCACAAGTCAATGCCGATGTCCTAACATGAAATAACTATCTTCATACTACGTATTGTAGAAAAAATATTATCTCAGTTACTGCACCGAGTACCATTGTAATATTACACGACAAAATTTTCTAAAAAAAATTTCTAGGAGGAATTGCACCGTCGAATAATCTTGAACCATATGCAGAAGTCCTACTTGCATTGAACAAGACTTGCCCAGAGTGGACGAGTCAATGGTTGAAGGCTGCTTTGATTGACAACAGCGAGTCAGCTGAAGCACGAGCTCAGAAAGATAGCTTCACGCAGGACGTGTTGCGTGAGCGAACCAACAAACGTCGTCTATGCGAGAGACTCAGAGACTTCAGCTTACAGTGCAGGCAGGCTAGAGTAGGCTTGTGAAATTTCTCTTGGACTTCCATTCGCTGTATATAATCATTATTCATCTAGCTGCGAGAATAAAATGCAATGCTTCCTCCAAAATCATCCAAAATGTTGGTCGGAGCTGTAAAGTCAATAGCGATTTGTCGCCGTGATGCCATTTGTGAGAGCCAACGTGAATGATTTTTGTGTGCCACTAAGAGATTCGTACTGCTGTAGAGCTTTGCGCACTCTAAGATAAAACTAGATTTCTTAGTGTAGCCGTATCTGTTTCAGACTTAATTTTTAGCAGAATAATTTCCTCGAGTGGAGTTTTATTATCCGCATTTTTGCTTGAAATTTGAAATATGCAACGCGAATGTAAGCTTGAATGAGTGTCTTGAGCTGATCGACATTTTTCAGGCATTTTCAACTCAAATATCAATTTTACTATGTATGACGGTGTCAAACTCAACGTGATCTTGTAGATTAGAAGAAAATGAAAGTTCAGTTCCAATTTAATTTTGCAAAATGTAATGCTCACCATGTGATCTTTTCTCATGGATTTTTCCGACTTTAGTCATCTCTGTCAAACGAATGTGAGCTGATATGTTTGTAAAAGTTGTGTTGTCTCGAGCAAAAATGAGATTGTGTATTTTTCAATTTCATTTATTCTCTATGAATGTATTTTGCAAATTTACAGAAGCCGATTGTTTCATTATTTTTCTTGCATATCACTTCAATCATCGTTCCTTAAATTAATGAAGTCCTCAAGACCTTGGTCACAGATATCAACAAATGAGTTTAGGATCAAATGAAAAGTGTCTTGTGTACATTTTATGTATAAATGAGAAAATTTGATCAGGATTGTACGGACATTTCATTGGAGTTGATTACATATTTCATATAAAAATTGCATAGTACTGTGTTGAGTATATTGACCAACAAAACGATTCATTTCCATACAATAGTAATATTAAATTAATCCTCGCTGTACAAACCATTGCTTTGATATCTTAGTATAAAAAGCATTCAATGATTTACAATCTTCTGAATAGATCATTTATACAAAAATAAAATCCATTTTTCTCAGTCATTCTAATCTTATTACGTTAATGAGTCATGAATGTATTTTTCTCCGTACATTCAAAAGTAGTTGTCAGCAGCTTCATCTACGAAAGAGCTACCAAAAAATTGAAACGCACAATCAAAGTGGAGAAATGAGTAAAAGTGAACCACTGTAGGGCCCAACACAGATTTTACATTCGCTGATTGATCTCACAGAAAAACATCTACTCGTCGTAATTTTCAATTTCACCCATGAGGAAATTACTACTGCCCGCCATTGGACATGGGAGCTGATTGAAACTTTGCGGCAACTCTGGATCGTCGTTGTTTGACCACTAATTTCTGAGTCTTTTGCTCGCTCTGATTTTGGTTATTCTCGGCGCTCTCAATTTTACTACTGTTGTTTGTTTTATCTTGTTTTGTTTGCTGGAAGGAAAATTAAGGAATTACAATTTAGACTAAGCAATTCGTCCGTTAAATTTTGCCGATGTGTGAGCAGCACTGGGTCAACGCCAAAATTGTCATCGTGAAAGAAAATTCACCACTATGAAAATCTATCTCCAAGAAATAGTTGTAGGCTTGATATTTTCGCCGTCATTACACTCCGTAATTTGAGAGTTAACAGACTCATTTGGTGGGGAAAGTGACTGGCGTGACAGTGACACACATGCCAAAGAAATCTGTACTTTTAACTCACCTTGACTGCATCGTCTCTTGATTTAGGGCCAGGCTTCTTTTCTGTGCCAATATCTTTCTTTTCTCCGAGTTGTTGCTGCTGTTGATGCTTGTTCTCAGCAGCAGCCTGCTTTCGCGTCTTCTTCTGAGCTTGGAGTGGCACAAACGGAGTTGTCTTCCTCAAGATTTGGTGATGCTGCTGGTGTTTTTGTTGCTCAGGTTGCTGTCTCACTTCAGCAAAAGGTGGAGGCTGACGTGGCCTTTCCTGTTGCTGTTGCTGTTGTTGCTGCTGCTGTGGTATTGGAGCCATAGGCGGAGGTCCTCGTTGAATCGGTGGGTTCCACTGCGGTAACGTTCCGCCACGCTGTTGTTGTTGTTGTTGTTTTAATTGTTGTATCTGCTGCTGCTGTTGTTGCTGCAATTGTTGTATCTGTTGCTGTTGTTGTTGCTGCTGTTGAGGAAATGCTGACGGCAGTATTGGTTTAACCCCAGGTGCAGGCAAAGATTGTCTTATTCCAGGAGTGTTGAGCCATTGCGGCAAAGGGTTGGGTATTTGGGGCATTGGTGGCTTTACTGCCATTCGAGGGGCACTCGGTACTGGCGTGACAGATCCTTGAGGCACTGTCTGAGGCCTCACGGCCGCGACAGGAACAGATGGCCTTTGTTGAGGAGTTGGTGGTTGAAGTTGAGGCCTCTGTTGAGGTGGCGCCTGAGAGAAAGTTTTGACCTGCATTAGGGGCTGAATCATGGCCGGAATAACCTGAGGTCGTTGCACCGGGAACTGATGCTGTTGAGGTTGGTGACGGGGTTGGCTCGTTGGAATATTTCGAGGCTGCAATTGTTGTTGATTTCGCAGACGTGGCAGGACCTCTTGGATATTCAGTGCCTATGGAAAAGTATTATAGCTATTAATTCTCAAAAATACTGGAAAATCATGGGATATGGTTGCACGAAAGTCACTTTGCATTATGAAGTTCTCTTTAGCTAACATCTAAATCAAGCAAAGTTACCATGTTAGGAGAACCTTGCCGATATCGCATAGTGTGAAATCACATCAGGGATGGATTTGCGAGATGACAAACAATGGAATGATTGGATCACCAATGTCTGTTCTCCGTGCTTCAGTATTTCATTTTTATAAGCTATTAATATATAAGTCTGTATTTTTGAACCAATTGTTGAGCAATAAAGTGGTGCAGTGATTTTTGGAAAAAAACGAAAGCAGCTCAGGCTCATGATAAAATAGTAAGTGGTGGTGAGTAACTTGTTCGGAGAATGCATTTATAAGATTATTTATACAAGAGAAAAAATGGCATACTTCGTAGACTTTTTTGGCAGCGCTCTCAGCAGCTTGGCCGTCCGTGGTACAAAATTCACCACAAAACATCCTCATATCTGGCAAAACAATTTGTGCGGCAACCATCATATCCTTGTTGTGCATGTAGGTATATTTTGGGAATCCTGAACCCAATAACTGGTAGTATGACAGCAGTTGTGAACAATACATAATTTTTGTGCTGCTGTTATTCCGAGACTGGCGCGCGAACTGTAGGATCATAGAAAAGTTTCAGTTTTGCTGGTCTGCATGTTTGATGACTTCAAAAATCCAAAGGAGATAAACTGAGCTTAACTAAATTTCCAATCTTATCGAACACGAAATGTGACCGATTTTGATAGGACAGACATATCCATGCACGAAGAAAGGGTCTATCGCTATCGATGAAGTATGCATTCAACTTGTCCAAACTAGGTAGCGATTCTTAAACGAGCTTGGACATGATGAGATACTCTGATTAATTCATCACCAAAATTTTCATGGATAAACGGTCTATTATTAATGATTACTTTTTGGCGATGGCCAGTTCTTTTTGCATAGAAAGATGACGTGAGAACATTTAATGACAATAATAATTGATATCAGATGCGGTTATCTCGAACGCTTACCAAGATGAATGGAATGAGAGAAATTTTTTAAAAATTCAAGAGGTAAGAAATGATGAATGAAAACGTACGTCAAAGAGTTGTTGGACCAAGGCCGGTGTTTCATTGGTTTTAGGTGGTGCTTGAGGTTGTGGAAACGCCACAGGTTTATTTGCTGGTGGCGCTGAAGTAGTAGGCGTTGAAGGTGCTTTGTTGCTTTGCGAACTATCGTCGGGTATTTTCAACATTGCCTTCAAGAAAGCACTGGGATCTTGAGGCTGTGACATTTTCAAAATTGATAATCATTGCATCCATGTTTCAAAATCAACAATTTCACATTTGATTCTAAAGACGAATGAAATGAATATAACTAATAAAAATCAATATATTCCTTGCCATGCAATTGAAATTTGTCTGAATTTAAATTTTGACAGAGGTCAAGGGTAGCAAAGAGTGCAAGGAAGTATGTGGATGTGAACTATAAGAGCTACTGGTTTTATTTAAAGATCAAATTAACTGAGGTCGTAAATAGAAACTTATGAAGACGGAATGGTCTGAGTAAGTAAGCATTATTCTATTACCAAGCAGATCTTTCGAAATTTGCGCCAAAAAGAGTCAAGTTATTGGTCATAAAAAATGCTCTATTAGTGCAGGATGAGAGAAGGTAGACATTAACTAAATGATTGGATAATAGCTAGATGATCCTTTTAAGACCACGACAAATACATTGAGAAATGTAGTAGACAATTATTTACCCAATTCTGATTGTACCAGGGTTGCTTAGGCGAGAGTAAGAAAGAAAAAGATTAGAAGTTTTGATTAGTTATTATGAGATGAGTCAAGCCACACTCAGTCATTACACATGTAGAAATGCATTCTAGTGTTATAGATCAGATCAGTCCAGATGGTTCATTGTATCTATAGTCTAATTGAAAGAATTGGTAAGATGATGATCATGACGATGATGAGTAATGAGAGCAGTTTTTCAAAGCCCAGCACATTATAATTGAGTGGATTTGTTGAGACCAGGTATTACGATCGATTATCATATTTTTCGATTTGTCTCGATAGTAAAAGTTTGAAATATTTTGAAGACATCTCATTATCTCAAAACCAAGACCATACATTGATAGTTCTGAAATCTCATATTATGCTTCATTTGAATCAAAATACTCATGACTTGAACCTTTGAGTTTTGCTTTTTGTTCTTCAACTTGATTTCGGTCTTTTCAATGCGTTAAAAAATATCGAACTTCAAACGAATTAGAAATGTTGGTGAAAATAAATCTAAACAGACTGCTAGCATAATTAGCAGACATTATGATCTGGATAATGCTTTCAACTTGAATGAATTCGATAAATTCACGAATAGGCCGTCTACGGTTGCAAATGTTACATATTTCAGAAAAATTTATGAAGAATGATATTTCACTTACTTGATTTTGATTAGTTGGTTGTTGTCTGGGCGGATTGGGTTGTTTTGGCTGCATACTCATAACAGGTGGTTGGAACGATTTGTTGGCAGTGGAAGGGGCCATTCTCTTTGGAGAATCTTTAGCATCCTTCTAGAACGAGTGATGAAACATTTGTTAATTCACTACTGATTCACGAAAACTGGATACTCATCATCGATACTCTGAGAGGCGAAATGCAAGAACAAACTTAGAAGCAGCATCCGTCCTCTCGTTTGGAGCAATATGAACTCAGCAGTTCTTCATCAGATCACATAATGAAAAGAATGGAACTAACAGGCGCGTAATATCTCAAATTTATACTAGCCATTCTACATCGCTACACCAAATCCATTGTCAATACATAATGCCTCTCTACAAACCTGTATCTTGTTGAGCTCGTTCCACAGAGCTTGAAATTCATTAGCTGCCTGTGGTTTCAACTGCTGTTGCTGCAGCTGCTGTTGTTTTTGTCGAGGTTGTGCTGTCGGTGGAAGAGTAGCGGTCTTGGGGAAGCGCTGCAATACTACGGGTTTCATTTGTGCACCTGTAGCTTGCTGCTCGTTTCTCTTGACCATACCTCTAGCCTTGTGAGACGGTGAGTTGGCAACCTGAGACACTGCTCCGGTTACGTGAATTGGCGAACTCTTGCCAAAAGTTGGGTACATGTTACTGAGAGCTGCAGCATCAGGTGGTATTCGCGACGGTGATTTTGGTTGTGGTTGGGGCTGCCTCCAGTTAGCAACTGGCTTAGGCTCTGGTGGACCTCTAAAAGGCGACTGGTGTTGCTTTGGCTGATGCAGAGGTGACTGCTGCTGACCGGGTTGCCTCCAGTTTGATGTGGCGGTCTTAGCTTTGGCGACTGCTGCACTGCCGGGCTGATTCCTTTTCATGACTTGGATACCGTAGCTTATATTGATGAAATCAGTTGCTAGGAGTCTGTATCCCCGACTGGCCGAGCAGTTGTGAATCACCAGACCACCTGAAATATTTTTTCAAAGTTGCTTCGAGTGATTTGAGGAATGAGTTACTTACATAATTATGCTGCTAGTGACTTCTTAGCAAGGACTTGAGTCGATATTTTAACAAGAAAACCATAGTTGCGAATGGCTCATGTCGCAAAAAAGCCACCACTAACGTTTGATAGGCTGCTTAGAGAGCCAATTGGTTCGGATTGAACGAGTTCATCGTGAATTGTGTGAAAAATGTACTCTTGCTATAGATTACTCGGCATCTGCTTATCTCTGCCTCTACTTTCGAAGTTCGACTCTTGTGCCATTATTTTTTGAGAAATCATCAACACAAAAGGAAAATAAGTTAACCTTCTAGAGCTCACATGACAGTGATTGAGTGGAATTTTATTGATAATGGACTTTACCTGCAAACGGTTTATCGAACAACACCTCGTAGCTGACAACCTGGGCATCGTCAGTGGGCTTGAGAACACCAATGATGGTTCCTTGGTAACCAACCGGTACGGTGAAACTTTCGCGTACGCAAACGATTCTATCAAGTAACCGATGTTGTGCATCAGGATCTGGTGGCATGCTTCGTGAACTCAACCCTGGTTTGTACAATAGATGAGGTTTGACATGCATAACGACGCTCCTACTCGCCTGACGGAGTGCTTCTTGACTATCGTCGATCTCTTTTTCGATTGCCGCGACGACATCTGTGTCCAGCTCGTCCGTGCCGCAAGGACGAATCACAATACCTAGCGATTTCTGTTTCTCCTTTAGCCAAGCTACTGCAGCCTCCACGCCATCCGACCTGTTAATAAAACGTTCATTTACAATATGAAAATTTCAAATGAGACTTTTTTCGAGCTGTCACAAAACGTGAGCATGTATAATGAATAAAATATACCCTTGATCAGGAAATAGGTCGTCCTTCATAAACAGGTCGGAAGATACGAGGTACTGTTCCAAGTTTTCAAATAGTTCTGGGAAAGCGAGCATGTAGTCTCTGATGAAATCGATAGTTTTCGCACTGTACAGCCACGTGCCATTCTGATCTTTCCTAGTAAATCCTTGCGCCTGGACATCAAAATAAAGTTAAATACATTAGTTGAAAAAGTATGGGAAGTATGATTGCTTCATTGGTATGATGAAATGTCGACGAGTGCTTACTTCTTCATTTTTCTTGTTGAACTTGAGATTCAAACCCAAATTGTGTTTGTGAGCGTTAGTCGGATTTTCACCTTCCCCATTAATCACGAAAATAGTTCCGGTGATTCGACTCAAGAGATGGCTGCTGATACCCAACCGCTGAGCAGCAATATTACCAGGCATAAATCTCGTTTTCTTGTCTGCTTTCAATTTTCGAATTGAATCAAAGCTTGGCTCTGGTACGACACGCATCGTGACTTTCACTCTGCCTGCTTTGAGATCTACTCCGGGCTCCGTAACCTGTTCATAACAATGTTTATTCATTCATAACCTTAAATCGTGACGACTTGAAACTTGAAACGTCAGAGATCGGCTTAAAACAACATGAAAAACCAACAGTTAAGTTGAATTATTTGGTTAAATATTAATAATCGAGGACTGGCGACGGCTCAATTCAAAATTCAATTTTTAATGAATGAATCAATCCATACTATGAAAAATATTCCAAGAAGAATTAACATTAAATCGAATTCTGGTACTCAAAAGACGAACCTCTCCCATCGATCCGTAGTGCGGATGTCCAAGCATGAAACAGATCGATTTCAGCACAAAAACATCCGCAATGGATGTAAACTGGATAAAATCTTGGCTATGGACGGTTATATCTTCGACTACAGTCTGATACGCATACATTGTAGGAATATCGTGCCATTGTTTTTCGAGAGTCATTTTACCCTGAGTGCCGTAGACGTATCGTCTCCCCGTTATTTGAGCTGCGTGAACTATAATTTCAATTTTGTCCACTTCTATGCCCAACCGGGTTCTATACCTGAGAGAATGAATACAACAAGATTAGGGTAAGCTCACGATTCCGTTGTACATTTTTCAACTGGACCAATTTTTTCAGTGCTATGCTGGTATAAGTTCCAAAAAATGTGCCATAATACTTAAAAGCGCGAAAACAAAAATTCGTGATGTAAATCCTGCATTTGACCATCAATGTAATCACTCTCATGCTATCATTTGGCTCCAGAACTGCTCTTGAGCTTCAAGTAAAATGAGAAAACGGGCTTTCGATTCCAATCATTAATCTTTGGACAAAGTCAAATCCAACAAGCAAAAATGTGACTCACTTTTCCATGATTGCCTTTCTATGAAGATTCCAAGATGCAAGTGACACATCATTCATCTCTTCGGTTATGAATTTACTGTTTTCATCTGAAACTCTCGCAGGTTTGGGGTGCATTATACTGATTTTGCGTTTGGAGTTAGACACTCCCACGACTAGAGCTTCTACCAAGTGCGGCCACGAAATAAAAACTGTTTTGCCGAGCCAGTTTTGAGCTAATTCTTCCAGTGTTGGAGCTTTTCGGGGTAGCACAGTGAGCATCATGTTTTCTTTTCTGGATGCTTGCTCAAATACCCTCACCTAGGGATAATTTTTGATATTCAAAAATGTCAATAAAAATCGAATGGAGTCAGACGACATCGGGAATGAGTTTTTGGCCTATAATTTCGAAGTTACGTACCTTTGCCTTGGCAAGGCATGCTGTGTGTGGAATGTGTTGTAACGTTGGGAATCCAGGGTAATAAACACTGAGTCTGACTCCCTTGCACAAGCCTTTTACCAGTTTATCTCGAGGTATCAAAATATTTTCTCTGTTCTGCAATTCCATTTTTGCGTGATTTCTAATGCTTGGAAAGTATTCTGGTGCTTCATAAAGTCCCTGGTCTTCCTCAGTGTAGGTAAATATTGACATTGGTCCATGTTGATTCCGTCTTTTTTCTTCTGGTGTCAGTTTTGTGTCACATGGCTCCATTGCTACAAAAGGATAACAAAATTAGTAAGACTCTGTTCATCACCGAAATGATATACTAGTTGTCCAATAACCTTTTAGCAAACTTTTTTCGTCGATCAGCGGAATCAATACGACTGCTTCCCATTCTTGTTTCTTTCCATTCAAATCGGTTTTAAAATCGAGAGGGTAATATTTGATTATTGGTGAATTTTCCTCAGTCATCAAACCATGGTATGGTGTTGGGAGTAGAGTTTTGCTTGCAGCTGGAAGAACTGCCAATAATTGTTGAAAAGGCAAAAACGGTTTGCCCATGTCGAATTCGAGCTTCAAATCTTTGAAGTTTTTTATGTCTGAAATATATGGAGCATAGTGGTGTGGATAATACCAAGACCAACTGCAACAACCATCATAATAATAATGAAGGTTCCATTGAATCGCTCTAATGTATCCTTCAGCTTGTGACTGCATTATTTCTCTGAAATTAGCAGAGTTTCTAGTTTGAGCTTCACAAACCTCCATCAATTAACGATGATAACATTGAGGTCGACTTACGCATCTACATTTGTGTATTCCATTTTGCTCATATAGTAATCGCGTTTATGTTGCGTGAATTCAAGTTGCAAGTTAGTATCATCATCCGAGTCTTCATCATCGTAATCGTCATCTTCATCGTCTGTTTCTCCCATCTAATGATAGTAAACGAAATATTACAGATGAGTTTGACTTGATTGCAGGATTGATGATAAATAATAATTTTCCTGAATAGATTGGTATTTCCAGCTAAAATTTTAGCAAGAAATACCAATCTGTTCAAGAGATAATTATTAAACGAAATATGATATTGAATATTGTCATTTAAATGATACTTGGAAATGAGAAAGCATACCTCCTCTTCAGTAGCATTAATCAAAGCATCTAGAGCCTTATTTGTCTTCTTAGGTGATGTACTGTCATCTGGAGAGCTTTTGCTACTTCTGGTACTCTCATTCAGTCTTCGTCCTGTTTTGGACTCAAAAAATTTCAAATCTGCATAAATCTCATCAAACTGTTCCAAATCATATTCACCCAACTTGGCCATAAACTTTTCAAAACGTTCTAAATTGAGTTTGCCTGCTTCATTGATGTAACCTGTAAGCAATGGGTATAGATATAATGTAATCACTGGAGTTCTGTTGAATAAATGATAGAAAGATCCAAATTTACCATCAAGAGTGGGCAGAACTTCCATGTAGGCATTGTATAAAATTGGTAACGCATTATTTTCAATATGGAGATTTGGTAGATGTGGAATGAAATCATTGCCAACTAAGAATCCCATTAAAATCCAGTCATCAATAATTTTTTCAATATCAAATTTGAATGGCAACTTGTCTTTGACTGGAGAGAACTCATGCTCTAGATACTCTCTCATTAGAGACAGATGTAACAGACAAAAATTTGTCTCCTCAGGAGTTAAAATCTTTTTTTGAGTTTTACCGAATTTCACTTCCTCACGAAGCAAAGAAAAGTGCGGCTCATGTGAACACAAGCCCAACATTATGAGATCTGCATCTAAACCATATAAACAGTGCCGAGTATTTCCCTCATAATCTGGTTGAGCTTTCATGTACCTAATATAGTCCATAATTTTGTGTTCACCTTCTCCAGGTACCTGTGCCACGGACATTTTTTTATAATCCAATTTCATTATAAAACAGTCATTCACAAAATGACACTTACCTCTGACCCACTCAATATAATTTTACACTTCTGCCATAGTTTATCTGTAGATATTTTGTAAGATATAAAATACTTCAGCTGCTCATTCAATCTCGACATGAATACTGTTCCTGGTGTGATACAGTTAGAATCAAATCTAGCTTCTTTAGGTATTTCTTGACCCTTAGATCTAGCTTTTGCCTCTAGAACTTCAGCCTCTTTCGCTGATCTAAATCGTCGACCTCTCTGCTGATTGATTTTTGCACGAGGTGCAACACCATCCACAGCCATAAAAAACAGCTTCTGAGGCTGGATTATTCGAAACAATATTTCAATATAATGAAAAATATTTTTGAAAATTGTTTCTTCTGTTATTCGGAACGAGACATCAGCATCATTTGGATGAGAGCAGGTATGTATAATGCCATTCATATCTAGATACAAATTGTCAAACTCAGGAATCTGGAAAGAAGATAAATTTGGTATTGTTATCAAGGATGCGAGTCAACAACCATTTGAGAAGACATTGAAGTATTCTAGTATACTCAGGAAGTACTTGATCAATTTCAAAACAGGTAGCATTCATATGTATATGGACCAGAACTGTGCAAACAAATCAAAATTACTGATCTTTGACATCTGCAGAGATGTATCACAAGCAGCTTATTGTTCTAACAGGGTGTAAGATCAAAAACTAGAGATGGAGAAAACTTTTATGTCTCAAGTTTATCAGAGGTATCCCGGAAAGCAGAACAAATGTACAATTATGAAGTAACACGTAGGACATGGTCAGGGGATAACGACAGATCAATGCACTTATCAGAACTCATTATACCCAGTCAAAAATCATGATTCAATTCAGCTAAATCATCTGTTGACAGCTTACACCAGCACAGTGAGCAAGTAGGTAAGAGAACGAATGGATAGAGTGCTCGTCCTACCTGATATTCCTTGAGTTTTTCGCTGAGGCAGGGATACCTTTCACTAATATATCTGAAGAATTTCGGTACTCCCATTTTTGTTGCACGTCAATGCTCTCGTTCTTAATTCGGGTAAATATAAGTCGAACCACACTTGGAAAGAGCTGTACCCTCGTCTCAATTTGAGTCTCAGATGAAATGATCAGCCATCAGCCTAATGGCTTGTGTATATACTGAGAGGGTGAAACTGAAAACACTGCTGCGGAGATTATTTTGTCCGTTCGTTGCTGTTACAAGATAGGTACACATTCACGATCATACAGTCACAAAAAAAACAAGGACAACAACGTGCTCGTGAGGAAGGTCATCGATGCACTTCTCGAAATCGACGAAATCATGCGTTTGTAAAATAAAATTCCGCAATGATTATCGTGAAGGCTTATGAATGAGATAGTTACGCGAAAGAATTATATACAAATGCTTCAAGGGCCTTTTACTGCACTTTCAATCACACGCGCTCTCGTCTTTCTCTCTCTGTTTTAATTACTTCAACTCTTGTCGTCGTTTCCTCGATCCCGATGAGGGCCGAAGCGAAGACGAGGAACACGAACACCCGCACATTTGTTTGCAGAGCCCGTGCATGTGTGATTCTTCTTCGAGTTTGCACGATTTTCGTTGCAATTCGCTTATTATTGCGATCGAAAGCAGCTGGCGTTGCGTTCCTGGCAGATGTGTCCTCTGAAGTCGGCTGCTAAGACGTATTATATGTTTTGACTGTTGCCAGGTGGAGTTTCGGACGAAATCGGAGACCGAATTTTTTTGGAGAATTTCGCAATAAACTGCGTGGTTCTGAGACATTGAATTGAAATCAACAAAATTTTATGAGAAGGGAAGATTTGCGTGTCACAAAATGTATCTTATTTATGAATCAGCTTACTTTTACGCGAATTCTCGGCATACATTTTGAAGTAAAAAAAAGTAAAGTTCTTTTGGCAGAGATATCAGAGAAAATTGAGATGTCTCATCAAAAAAGTTTCTGGGTAGCAATTTCTTTGCACGACAAAATTTTCAAATTCGGCGACTGCGCACGATGTTCTACCATATAGGGTCCCTAGAAGGTAGATTTATACTAGGGTCCCTAGTTCTATACACGACTTCAGCGCCACCGAGGTAGAGAGGATCGTCCTCGTCCATCGCATCGTTCATTTCGTTTCCGACTCGCGACTCGCAAGTCGCAAGCAATAATGTTATCAATTGGAGCCGGCAAAGCCGTATACTCCAAAATTAGTGGTAAGTTTCATCAACATCATAATCCATAAACATCCACTTGAGTTTTACTGATTGTACTTTGAAAATATTCTCGTCCTACGTGAAAATGCCTCTTTCAATGTTTGTAACCAATATTTTCTTCTCACCTCGTGGTGCATCGCATAATTAAAAAACATGTTGGTGTTCGTAATTTTGCAACTAGCAAAGCTTTGGAGAATACCTAACAATTTAAGCAATGATTCAATCGGTGTTTGTTACTCGTATTATGAATGATTTGATCAGCAACGATTTCTCGAATCTGTTGAGCGCGTGCACGCCCGAATACGGCTAGCGTGCTCCGAAACCGTTGGACCGTGTTACTTTCCAAGTCCCATGATTATTAAGTGATGAGTTCATTTGTCTCGTTCGTATGAATTAAATTTGATTATGACACATGAATAACTGATATTTGAATCAACTACTTGAATTCTGAACTATTTTACATAATTATCTAATCATACTCTTTCTATGTAGGTGAAGTGATGGCTGCTTACTTCGAATGGTTGAACCAGTATTCCTCTCATTGTGGTGATTGGATTACTTGAAAGCAAGTTAGAAATGGCAATTAGTTGATCTTTAGAGTGACAGAAATGTTTTCAATTGTGGAGCCTCTTGTACAACAGCTGCCTTGGAAGGTAAGAATGCCCTCTTTTATATTTCATCTTGCTTCATTCCATCTGTATTTCCATACCAACTCTGTTGAATGATGATTCCATTTACCGCCCCAGTCTGAGTTCTGTGACTGATTCGGTTTTCTGACAACTTTCCTCATCTCTTTACCATTCCTTTGTATAATTACCCACTCAGATCTCTCAATCATTCACTATCATTTCAGGTCACAGTAACTTTGGTCCACTGGCACACATCAAGCGGTATGGTAGAACTATCTTCTGTATTAGAGGTGAGTTTTGACTTCCTCTACATTGGTTGATTACCTTGATTCACTGATATTGAGTTGCGTGATGAATACTACAAACGCTCCAGTCAAACAGAATTACCAGTGACGACCGTTTTTACTGATTCTTTCTGTCAGTTCATCTATGTGCTCATGAATGATTTGTCTATAATTTTTCAGTTATTTTGTTTTCATTTCCAGATGATATATGCCTGGAGTATAGTTGATTGAAGAAATACTGACGCTGCAAGATGAAAGTCATGAATACAGATGCAGGACAATACCGAGGTAACTTTCATTCATTCATTTTCTTCATTCCCTTCACTGTTCTATTTGTCAATGATGAGGTATTTAGTTATCCCTGTCTTACATGATCGTGGTGAGATTGATGATCTGATGTGTCCTTAGACACTTGAATTAGCTCAATTTTGACTTACAGCATAAATTCATTTACTGATTGAGCTTCAATTTTTTGCAGATTTTGGAACATCAGGTTGTGATATTGATGATTTGATTTTGACTGTCATTCCAAGTTACATAACCCAACTGCTTCACATGGTGAGTTTTTGAAGTTCTGAGTAAGAACGCTTCTTCGGTACCTTTTAAATTTTCAACGTTTTCCACGTGATGTATTTTGACAAGCATATGACTGACAAATGTTGATGTCATTTTTTACCCTGATAAAGATTCAGCTCTACATCGATATTTCTAATTTTATAAATTCATAACTAATGCAGTGTTTATACTTGATTCCAGGTTCTCTCCAGTATCCAGAATGCTAGCATGCTAACAATGGAGGGTATGATGCCAGACTTGACAGGTAACCTTTTTCTTTTATCCGTATTAACTCCTGAAATATTAGTTGACTTGAATTATGATGTTCATACGCTATTATGAAACCATTTTATGATATCACTTGCCCTCACTGATACTATACAGTGATCACTGAAATTGGTCATAGCATTCGTTGCTTGCTAACAAGGCACCGTTTCTTCCAGATCCAATGTGCTTCCTAAAACACCATCCACTTCGTCGGCTGATGCGCCGCAATGACCACATTCAACAACTTGATGAGTTGAGGACTAGATGAATATGCATTTAACATTCAACGCTACTGAATTCAACTCTTGTGGCACATTTTCTCAGACTTTTTGCATTACAGTGTACCAGAGTGAGTTTGCTAAACTCGAGCTGTGAGGTGCTATTATAAGGTTGAATCTTTATTATACTCTTCCTGGGACCATTGTGTTTTAATAAACATTACGAAACTAATTTTTCAAATATCAAAATTTATTGCACAACCAAATGCCTACAGACTTCAGCATCTACAAAATTGCTCACAAGGTGCACATTTTTTATTTCATACCTGTAGATATCAAATCTCAATACCTTACTAGGTTTTATCTTTCATCGAACTACTCAATCATGATTCCAAACTGTACCATCCAATCAACAACTGGAAATGATTGGGTTCTCTTAACAGAAACACGCGCGTGAGATGTGAATCATCATTCGCACCGTCATAGACTTGAACGTCAATTAGAATCTTGTCCTAGCGTCCAAAAATTGATAGTATTTGAGTTATTTACATGGTTATTTTGATAGGTGCGCAATCAACTTGATACGATAAAATCCGCACATCCTTTGATTCGGAAAAATGCTTTTATGCCTTAGAAATACTTATTTCTGATCAATGCAGATTCGTGCTGTATAGTGCTCTCAGGATCTCGATAGATCCTTACTTCCGAGTAGAAAATCTAATAATTTTTCGATATAAAATCACGACATCCAGTTTACTCACGATGATAGATAACATTTATAAAAAAAGCATACAAATATTTTCACTATAGTACACTAGAGTATACTCCTATTGAGATTTTGGTAACATAGTATGAATCGCTCTTGGATTTGCAAAGCGTGTAATAAATTACTACCTTAGCTCAATTAATGAGACATCACGGGTTTGTTTAGTCATAAGAATCTTGCTTAAGTATTAGGATGTATATCCCTCGAGCCTTAGAATTGCACTCTTTCGAACCATTATGGTTACAGACAAGACGGAAATTCTCACATATTGTTTCAAGATTCTATCCAACTATTATATACGGTTATAGACTGGGACACAACGTTCAGATCTTCGAATCAAAATCAACTAACAGTAACAACCAAATAATCTCGCAAACCACACTAACAGAATTTGGGCAGCACCAAAGAAAACAGATCGCAAATTCAGATCTCTAAATAATATTCATACCCGCATCGAGCTCAACTCAATTAAATTCGATAGGTAATGAATGACTGTGGTGTTCGCGTATGTCTATTTGTCGCACGCGACATAATTAACCTTCCACGCTTAACTAGCGCGATATGTAATAGGCTGAATAATTGATGCGGCCACGTCGACGACCTTTCGATGAACGACGCCTGTTAGCGCGTCGTCACGCCTGCTGACGATTGTGTTGCTGATGTTCACCGGGTCGCAAGCTGTAATTGAGCATTGGATCAAGCTCCCTAAGATGGCTGGCATTTTGGGCGGGCGCATAGCCCCAAAGTTTCATTGCTAGCCGACACTCTCGTTGTATGTCCTCGACCTCTTCAAAATCGAGCTCGCTGCGCCAGTGAAACGGAGCTGCCTTTGAGTTGCGAAAAGTACTCGAAAGCCCGCCTATGTCAGTCTTTGTGTGCGTGTCCAAAAAACGCTGTACTTCCTCGTGGAAATATAATCCGTAGAAATCAAACAGCCTTTTCGTGTGGCCTTGAGGGTCCATTGAGAGATCCTCATATCTCATCACCCTGTAACAAAGCTACGTGTAAAAACTCCATCTATTTTATTTAAGCTCTATTTTCTCAAATTCGGTGCTACCGGACAATCTAGAGGATAAAGAAGATGACAATAATCGTAAGCATTCAATGTCAAACAATCCTTACTTGTTATTGCAAAACGGTATTAGTTGGAAAAATATGACAAGCTATGATCAAATTGATACTTTTAAGATCGTATGTGCACCAATGAATTTCTCGATAGGTTTCTGAGAACAGGTAAATTTGTTTCAGAAAAGTATGGCTAACGAAAATGATTTGTTCAGACACGCGAACAATTATTTAACGTACCTGAAATTATCCGGATACAACTTCGAAAACAGAACAGCTGCGTCGTAATCGGACACCATATCGGAACATAATATACTTGGGTCGAAACAGTCCGGTTCGGTAGGACACCAATCACGGTGCTTGCGAGACTGGAGAACACCTCTCGGATCTCGAATGAGCAATACGACTTTGATACCTAATCTGTAAAATAAGTACAGTTATTGTTACAAATTGACTTTCAAACATAAATTTGAGATGTTTTAGTCAAACAGATTGTCAACTTACTCGTTTTGTGCGAGAAATCTCTCAAAGGGGCGCAGTCGCAATCGGACGATTTTCATTGATTGAAAGGGAAATAATTTACAGAACTTGGTTACAAAACGATGATCCCAGCAGATATCTTTGTGCACCTGGCACTGCTTCCACAGATGCGTGTTGTGATTGAACACCCATGGATGCGAGTTTTTTCCAAAACTCAAATATCGCTCTGTAAAAACCCATCATTGACGAATTTATTCCAGAAGACGTATTCAAAAATCATTTGATGAATTGAGACTCACCAAGCGTAGAATAGTCACACCTAAACATTGAATCCAGATTATCTAGAGCATCGTCAGATTCAGGCGGTTCCCTAATTTGAACGATTCCAAAGTGTAAAAGTGGTTCGTAATGATAGAAATTGGCTGGATGGGCTGTCAGTATATCTCCCAGAAAAGTACTACCACTTCGCCAAGTTGTCAAAACCACGCTTCGTAATGGATTTCCGCCTTTTTCAATCACAAGATCATCGAGTTTGCTACGGCGAAAAAAGAGTCTGATCAACGTGTGTCACAAAAAAATGCCCATTTTACATGATTTAATGAGGATTCCGAATATTGTACATTGAATGAAAGATAATTTCATTTGCAATCGAATTTTGAGCTCGAGTACAGAATATGGGTTGTTGAAACAGACCATATCAGGTAAAGAGTTCATAAAGTAGACATGCATCTGGGTACAGTTCAACAATTCTGAACGAAATGAAATTCTCAAACTTCTTTCAAGCAGGTATTCAGAATCCTCAGCTCTTATAAATCGGCAAGCAGAGTGCAAAAAAATGACAAATTTCAAGTTTTTTCCCGAGATTTCATTCAAATTTTGAAAGAAAAATGTTGTTCCGAGTTCCAAGACTGGATATAATAGAATAGTTGGTACTAGTCATCACTGAAACGTTGATATACAGATAAACAAATGTGGATCTACAATAATCGAGTCTAGACTCAGAGAAATCCGGAATAATTACGAATCGAGAAGCATCAGTCTACCAGGCATCACGAGTGGTGATAGCAATTATTCAATCTTGGCTGAGGATTTAGATTATACAGTCATGCGTATGACATACACTAATCTTCATCATAAATGTTTCAACCAGTGAAGCTTTCAAGATTTGCATGATATCTCACTATATGCATTCTTGCGAGGTAAAAAAGTGACCTCGAAAATAAAATGTTTCGTCTCAACTCCCGGCGTGAATTTCAAGGGAATAAGATCTACATCATCTTATCATCATTCATTTTTTATAAAGATGATAGACGAGTACATTGCAATTCATTCGAAGAGCTGAATGCACCTCGGCGATAAATCTAGATCATTGATGACACCCTCTCTTCTCAGAGTCAACCAATATTCCAAGCAGAAGTTGATATTACTTATATTGAGAGTTAATATGGCTTGTGGTTATTTTTTCGTTTTCTTTATGGCAATTTGTAGAAATACATTTGATTGAGTTGTAAAGTACTGGCTCGTTGAAAGCCGAAATGGCGAATGAAACGAGTGAGTAGAACCGCGGTATAAAATAAAAACTTCTACAGTCGAAATTGGATTTAATATATATTATGTACCGAGTTCCGGAAAACGCATTTTCTTTATGGAGCGAGTGCTGGATGCTGCGAGCCTTTCGCCGACGTTCACGACTCGTTTCGTGAAGAATCGTTTTCCGCACGAGGTACATAATGGATTTTATCGTCTGACAATGGAAACAGTGTTTGTCCGTCCGCGTAGGCGGACGGAAACACGATGTTTCCGTCGGTAAGGCGATAAAATTAATTTGAGATAGTGAATTCTCAATTCAAGTGCATTCAGAAAGAAGAAGAATAAATTGATTCACCTTGCGTACACTCCGTACTTGCCATCCGGATAGACGTAACCCTCCATATCTTTTTCGATTATTCGTCTTTGCTGTTCCACAACATCGTCGATTTCCATAAGAGTCAAATTTTCCGGGCTGTAATTGATTTTGGAGTAGCTCTGCAAGAATACATGCATTGTTAGTGAAGATCCTTATGTGCGGAGACTCAAAGAAAATACGAAGCCGGGGACGAGACAAGAGCACAAAATCCTCTAAAGATAACCGTGCGTTTGGAGTTACACATTTTCTACGCATATGTACAACTGGGGAGCGCGTTGGGGGGGGGGGGGGCAGGAGTAATTGGAATTCATTAGTAAGTACACTGTCTATAAGAATTCTCTAATACAAGAGGCATCATTTATAGAATATTTACAGGACCTGGAGATATCTTGTGGTTATGATACCAGAAACTCCTAGAAAGCTATCATTTATAAGAAGATACAAAATAAGGGAAGAGAGTTGAATCAAAAATAAGAGAAGAATTGACCACGCTAGAACGAAAGCTGAACTAAATTAATTATTGGTTACACAAGACGTATTTAAGAACTAATCGTATAGTAAGTACATTCTAGGGAGCGACGACATTCCGGACGACAGTTTCTTCTATTGGAATTCATTAGTAAGTACACTGTCTATAAGAATTCTCTAATACAAGAGGCATCATTTATAGAATATTTACAGGACCTGGAGATATCTTGTGGTTATGATACCAGAAACTCCTAGAAAGCTATCATTTATAAGAAGATACAAAATAAGGGAAGAGAGTTGAATCAAAAATAAGAGAAGAATTGACTTCATTAGTAAGTACACTGTCTATAAGAATTCTCTAATACAAGAGGCATCATTTATAGAATATTTACAGGACCTGGAGATATCTTGTGGTTATGATACCAGAAACTCCTAGAAAGCTATCATTTATAAGAAGATACAAAATAAGGGAAGAGAGTTGAATCAAAAATAAGAGAAGAATTGACCACGCTAGAACGAAAGCTGAACTAAATTAATTATTGGTTACACAAGACGTATTTAAGAACTAATCGTATAGTAAGTACATTCTAGGGAGCGACGACATTCCGGACGACAGTTTCTTCTAATAACAATAAGACGGTTATTGTCTGATATCTATATAAAAATTGAAATACTGCATAAATCTCAAATTGACGAGCGTTAAAAAGAATTATTTTCGAATCAACTGCATGGTTCACATAAATAATATCGACATGGAGTATAACTTAATCGCAATTTGTTCATTACACACTACGGGCCATTACGGTTTGCAATCAGAGACGGTCGACAATTACTTAGACTATAAGACCTTCCAAAATTATTCAACATTTCACTAGGAGTTTCCTTCAAACTTTTTCATTTTCAAATTGACTCTGCAAAAATATATTTGAGGATCTAGAAGCTATTCAAGATAGAATAGAATTGATATAAATATTAAAATAAAATTTGATAAAGTGAGAAGTTCATTTTCTCGTTTTTGAGTTAATAGAAAGAAATGGGAAAACCCAGACGAGCAAAATCCAGCCAAGAATCTTTTCACGAAAATTCGTGGTTTTTTAGTGTATTATTCGTGAATTAATCAAATCTGATCTGTGAGAGAAAAGTTCATGTCAATGGAAAACATGCCAACTATCACGTGTGCGAACTCATTACGGACGTGGAAATGTAAATATTTCTCGGAAAATGTCACAATAGAAACTTCTGAATGACCTAAATCAATACTCAAAGCCGACAGACATATAACCAATTTTGCAGAGTTTGCTTGGAGTTTATGAGTGCAGGGTAATGATTTTGTACATACATATTATACATGTTTATCAAAAAGAAGCATCAAGCGGGTAACACAGAACAAAATTACGAGCTAAAAAGGACAGTCACAGAGATGTTATGAACAGTATGCATAAATTAGCAGGCACCCTCAAATTATATGATAACTCATATGATAGTTCAACATTTCTCTTCATTCGCTTTTAACTGGCACAGACTATACACGAACAATTCGATTGTATCATAATCAATCTCTGAATGTGCATGCGTAAATAATTTTCGACCCAATAAGGCTTTAGACTGACAAAAGGTATGCTCATTTAGGAGCGATTGTTTGCAAAACTGCCTCGTATCCTTTGCGATGCAAGGCCCATAACTTACCACAAAAGGATCGTTAGTATCGATAGTTGGTGCCATGAGAGTTTCTTGATATTTTATTCCCATTCTAAAATCTGATTCCTAATTTTAAAAGAAGTACAATAAAATTTGGTTCACCATCGATACATTCAATCGATTAATATCGTCATAGATGTTTGGCCAAGATGCATGTTACAACAGTGAAATCTTTCAATTGATCATCAATTGATTGATCGTTTGACAGTATTACACTGCAAAGGGACTAGTCTTTCGAAGAAAAGAAATTATTCACGAAGAGATGTTGTTTGACCTTATGCTCGGACGTCGATATTTTAGAAGACGAATTCGAGTGCACAAGACGAAAAAAAAAATTTCTGTCCATCAGAGCTTTCGGCTCATTCCAGACTCGGTAATGGTCAAGTTTTCTTTCCTTTCTCGGAAATCTACGATTCCGGGTGATCGGGGAAAGCGTATAATATGAAACTTTGCATTTTTTATAGGAGAGAAGCAAACCTTGCATTCCTCATCAAATTGACAGATTCAGTTCGAAAACCGAATTAAGGTTAGGTAGATTTTTCCGTCGAATCTTAATTTTATTCATTTGAATGAATTTGCTTTCGGAATATCTTCCTTTTTTATGCATTCAGAAAATACCAAAACTCGCTATTCTCATTAGTATGACAAGCGCGTCATGAATTTCTCTGTTTGCTTCGAGTCAATTTGAGAGAGGATCTCGCACAGTGTCAGGAATCCAGCAGTCTTCTAACTAAAACTAATCGTGGCAATAAAAAGGAAGAGCTTCATAAATTTGACTGATGCAACCAATTCATCGTTATTCTTCACGCACTTCTTCAATTACTTCCCGTAAATTGGATTCAACAACCGATTCAGATTCATTACCTGAAATATTATGCGACTTCATTGGATCGTAAATGATTTTATCATATGTCAATTATTCCAGAAATCTAATTTCAGCAAGACGTCAAGGCTTCATCTTTTCAAAAAAGCTGTATTCTGAAAGGATTCTTCCATTTGTTTCGCTATCTTTTGATTTTTATTGAAAGATTAATGCAAAGATAGGAAAATTTTCCCCAAAGCGAGTGAATATGCAATCACCACGGTTATCTTTAAAAAAGTGGCGGTTGCGAGGTTTAAGTCTTGCCTAGGAAAGAACTTTTCCGTTTTTGCATCATCTAAGTAAAAATCAAGACATTGTTTTAATCAAAAAATTCCTCCCTGGTGCAGCCAATTTGAGAATTATATCCTCAAAAGTTGTCGTTTGACTTTTTCTCAAACTATACGATCGCCACGCAGGGAATACGCAGAAAATAATGTATGGAGTTGATTATGAGCGCACTCGAAAGCACATTGTAAAAGAAATTCACATTGCCGTGCTAAGAAGGAGTACCAGAGTCGATTCCGTTGATGCTAATATGCATTTTTGAACCTCGCGAGTCTTGTTTTTCGGGGTAACACTAATTGAGAGTATGTCACTCAGTTTGTGCTGTAATTTGCACGAGCCAATTTTTTCGAGTTTATCGTTACTGCCACGCTATACTATTGTAATAGGTCAATCAACTAGTACTCACCGAAAATACCGGCTGCAGACGATGCTCAGTGTAATAATTGGTGTAGCGCTGATTCAAAGCCACAAAAATAATGCAAACGCTCACGAGCAGGATCAGGAAGTAAAAACCCAGCCTCTTCGACATTTTGAGCCCTGCCAAAAATACACTCACTAAATGCAGTAGTAGTTCCATATTTCAAGATATATTTGGAACTCCACGCATTTGCATCATTTTGAAACGATCTTTTTCAATCACCCAAAAAGATTGCGAAATTGAAGAGCTCATCACGCATCAATTTTTTATCAAATCTAAATTCACTGCTAAAATTGATGAAATTTTCTAATCTCATGTTGATTGCACATGCCTTATGCTAATACTTAGACGCGCTCGAGTTCTAAGGATCAGAAATGAATGCAACTGCAAGCTGACTTCGAGCCGGAATATTCTAGAATAAATAATCTTTGAGTATCAAGACATTTTTGCCTATACTTTCCTATGTATGAAATACACGTGATACTCATTATCGTATATCGAATTTTCTACAGCGAAATGATCAGAGAGTCCCCTCGACTGTCATAACTGAGTGGAATATACCAGTACCCCAAAACAACTATTGCCTATGAGATTGAATTGATCATAAAATTAGAATAAGTAATTCAGAGGGTTCAAATTTGATCACTTGCCATTTTGGGAAATCTCACTTTGTTAGCAGAGGAATGAAGAAGATGATTTTACTGTTCGTAGAAATATTCAGTAGTAGTTTTCTCTGCATAGACAGTTGGTTACAACGACTTAACTTCTCATATGTAACTGTAGTGTAAATTGAAACTAAGTTTTGAAACCAAAAAAGAAGTTGACAAGAGAGATTACATTACACGCGATGCCAACTTTAATGGGGTCTTGTGAGTCAGAGTTAATAAAATATTTAGTCAAATCCCATACTCAAAAATTAGAGTTGGCACGTCATGAGAAAGAAAATCCGTAGCGTTATAATCATAGCTAGATGTTCCAGAAATTTTTCATATGTGATGAAGTGCAACAATTTATAGGTCTGTCAGTTTCATGACCTTGGAGTTCTATATTAGTGCAAATATTAATTCAGATCATCATTCAACATCGTCAATTATTTGCTATCAGTAATGTGTGGAGTCAAAGTATTCAGAAAATCACACCAATGTTATTTGTTAAAAAATTGAGCAAACTTACGTTTCAAATATGTCATCATCATGATCATTCATTGGATTTTTCTTCGTGTTCTGCTCCGAGTTGAACATTCATATTTCACATTCATTTTCATTTCTGTATATCTCGAATTATCAAGTTTTCCTATATGGTCGCTGACATCTCCTAAGCAATATCTTCTGAGAAAGTTTCTGAAGATAGATTGTGCCTCTTCATTTCAAAGGAGTCCTCCTAATTCCAAATCAAACCTTGAAGAAATGAAGTACATATTTTGAAATAGCTTGAATGAAAATGTTGTCTTAAACTATATATGCATCGGTAGATCACGGTGTAGATCACTAATACCACGGAAGCATTCGTGGATAGAACATTACCATATTCTTCTTACTACAAATGTTCAAGGAGAAAAGTGGAATCTAAATTTGATCATCAGACCATCAGAAGCTAACATTTTTCTGGTAAAAACTTCAAATTCTGACAACAAATGTTAATCCCAGAACCACCATGACGCAAACATGGACCAGATATTCATACAGATCACACTATAACTGAGGTATTGTCATGACCTCCGCAAATGCGGTACATGCGAAATGAGCACACAACTTGATTGTTGTTGCAGCTAGAATCGCGATAAAAGTTGTGAGTGGCACAGATACTTGGAGAATTTTCTGACAGCACCGAGGATAGATGTACTAAATGTACTTACAATGTACGATTAAAAGCACAGAAAACGAAGCTTCGGGATCAGAGAAGAATTCGTTCTCACGTGCAAGACTTGTCAAAAAAAGTAAACATTTAGCAGCTGGTGTGCACCTTTTTGAGGTTAGACTAGACACTGGAAACGACGGCAATCAATGCAGCCGACTAAAAATATAGATGTGGAGCACATCACTAATCTCACTCACTGTCTCTTATCATCGCTATTATCATAATACATCACTTCTTGAAGTATCTTGCACACGCGAAATAAACTCCAGCAAATTCGTCGGCTCGCATGCAAGCGCGAGCTTCGACTGCTTCGCACTAGGCATGATGAGCACGGAATCACGGAAAGCTCAACGCCGCATTCGCACACGTGGAATATGGAAGGGAGAGAGGCAAGAGCGGGGGTGTGCTTTGCAAGAATTGTTTGCAAATAGCCATCACTAATCACTATGATAGTAAATCGGAGCTTGCATCTGCTCTACATGATAATGTGAGCGTGCCACGCCATTGCCACTCGATGTTTTTTGATGTTTATTGTCTCATGCCATATTTTCGGATGGCTGAAAATCACCTGAAAATGAAATATATATTGTGTGGCGGTTTTTGACAGCAATCCGGATCACTTGACGAAGTATTTTTTATTGAATTTTTCATAAATTTTTAAAAACACAGTTCTTGTGCTATTATGTTCGTTAAAGTAAAACTCATTTCAGATGATAGATTACGATGATTACAGCGAAAAAAATTCGTCAGCGGTCCGTAATTATTGACGAACATTGTCAGCGCGGTGGTTAAACAATTTTGGGAGTGGGATTTTTATATAGGACTTATATCATGCTCCCGCGGCGCCACGATAACTGAACTCTCTCCCGCACCTTATCATCAAACAATAATAGTGATAAACTAGCATAGCGTCGCTTTTTTAAAGCGTATCTGTCAAATGTCACTCACCTGTCTTGTTTTACATATATTTGACATGACTTTCGAATTCATCACACTTTTACACGATAATTTTTTTTATCTTCATTATTTACGGTACACGGGTCGATATCCAATGAGGGCTTTGTGGATCGTAGGCGTTTCAGTAAATAAGAAAGAGCTTAGGATTAATCTGGAATTGAAATTTGGATTTTAAACCTATTACTATGTTAAAATTCATAATTTATCATACGATCATTTCAAACATAGTCAATTTTGTAATAAGGATCTCAACAATTGTCTGAGATCATGGAAACAGTTGAGACTCGAAAATGGAGGAATTACATGATGAAAACTTGAAATATTTTGCAACCTGCAGTCATCAAAATCAAACTTTCATTTGCTCATATGATTCGAGTCTCCATTAAATTTTGAATTTAACTGAATTTGCACTTCGAAGATGAAAACTTTCCACTTCGTTTCTCGAGTTTTTCGAAGATGAGAATGTATTCATAAAGAGATGTTAATAATCTCTTACAAATAATAATCATCATAAGTAATCGTTTCAACTATATTAATTGGCTTTAAATTCGTAGAGATTAAATAATACTGTCAACTCGATGAACCGCTCACCAACAAAGCCGATTTCCGCAAACATATGTAAGGAACGATTTCAGCGAATCGAACATCGTTTCAAAAATCATTCGAATTCGTGGAATATCGGCGAGCGCGCGACAGAATAAACCGCCGCCCCGATTGTCCACCCCCACTCACCCTATCATCATCAGTAGCATCCGGATCGTTGCATCGTACGGATCATCGCGACTTTTTATTCTGAGTTGCATGCAATTTTGGCGGGCTCATCTTTGGTATTTTCGCCACCCTTGGTGTTTCTCAGTAAATACATGGTCATCATCAGTAATTTATTCTCGTCATCGTGCTCTGATTATCCTCCAATATTTCGATACGATTTTTAAGAACTAGTGCTTCAGGACATCGTTAAAGTACTTGAAGTGCATCAGTTGAGCTTTTCAGTCGCGGACGAAGCTCACTTCGAGGGGAGAGCGTCCTGTTGAAAGGTTGAATTCTGGAGTCACCTTTAGCTTATCCGCATTTAAAACAGTTGTATTTTTCAAGACTGCGTTACGAGGTAAGATTCGTTTATTCATTCAATTTTCGTTCGTTATCTTCGTCAATTTTTGGATCTTTCGTTGGTTGATGAAATGAGTGAAATTCCATATTCACGCCAATCGTCCCCGAACAATTTCGGATGTTAATACAATAGTCAGATATGTTGTACACACAGAATCAGAAAATATTCGATGATACTCCGATTATTGAAATGATTTGTTGTAACGGTCTTCCCATTCAGCAGATTGTTTTCAAATCTCACTTTCCGCGGGCACGGCGTCTTTCGCATTAATGGCGCGAATTCTTAGAAATATGGAAATCGGTTCCGCGTATAGGATATTTTCTCTGCAAAGTCGTGCGCTTTAAGTCTAAATGAGCCGAGAAAGATCGTTACACATATTATGAGCTCACAGTTACAATTAAATTGTTGCATCTTTCTTTATTTTTGGCGGGAGTGAAAGTCGAACTTATTGCAGCCTCCATTATTTGCTATATTCATTGGACTTTCGATCAGCGTGTTGAACTCTAATTTAACGATTGGCACTACGGTTCCAAAAGAGAACGGACTTCCTAATTTTTGACATTATTGTCGACAGCAAATTTTACGTTTCAAAAACTGCCTCATCAGTAGTGGTGGTCCATTTTCATCCGATTGAGATCGCAAAGTCGTACCTTAAAAAATCATCGGGGTGGTATTTCCGCAGGTTGCAAACATGTTTTACTCGATTGAAATATTGCGAAAGCGCAAATCTCACAAAGGGCGGCTACCCTTCTGTTGGATTGCATCAATGAATTCCTCGGAGAGCAATTCACAGTCTAGTAAAAAGAAAAGTCAAGCGGCAAATTTTGTTGGAACTGGTTATCTCAAAATTTCAAAAAAGGATGTGGAGCAAGTGGACGTCGTGGCTACGTGGTATGTTGGATATCTTACTATAGTTCGCCTCACCTATATCTCATTCGCTCGCATTTCACGAATAATTTCAGTAGCCATTCATGTGATTGGAAATAATTTTTTGTGATCGCGTTGAACTTTATTATTCGTACTCCTATGGAAATTAATCTCGACTTGTTTAAAGTACGCTGATTCTGATCCCACACTCATAACTCTTATATATATAAGAGCTTGAATCATATATAAATTTATGTGACTCAAAATTTAATGTGGAATCCAGCACAAACTATGACATGACATATCATTATAAGATTCTAAATTTTGATTCTACGTGGAACAGGTCATCTCCTGAATAAGTGTATGCGTCCGTTTCATGTTTATCTGTTCCATGAAGTGATGAAGAGCTTCTTATCACTGTGAGAATATTTGATCGTAAAATTGTGTAAAATTATATTTAAATTTTGACCGAAAAACACGGTGGAATAGGAACGGCGAGTCACGCGCGTGGAACGAATTAATGATAAACCGAAATTATTGCATTCACAGACACACATACACACGAACACACCCACACACACACACACAGAGCTAAATCTGCCATTCATTCCGATCGGGATAAATTCCACGCAAAATAGATCTAGGATTTTCCGGCTTATCCAAAAATCGATAATTCTTGCAGCACAATTTGGAAGGCATTGAAACTTAATTATTCAATTTTTATACAGCGACGAAATTTTGGAAGGTCTTGTGGGAGCAGATAATAAGCGCTTCAGTCTGTATCTATCTTCCCATTTGACGTCTGGTTTATTGAGAATTTACAAAGAGCAAGTTAGATCTCTCGAAGGTACATGGATTACGTATCGTAGTCTATTGTTCAATGTTGATTGCGTTTTCACTCAGACACTTTTCTAATTTAGAGGAAACTGAGAAGCTGTTTGCTGATGTGATGGGAGGTGGGGCGGGGAGAGTGTCTGGAGGGGTTTCTGGGAAAAAGAAAAGGTGTATCATTCGTGACTCATTTTAATTGACGACCTTCATGAATTTCATTGATATTTTTCCTCTTTTTAGAAAACAAAACAATCAGATTGATCAGGATCCTGTTGACGCCCTCTTAATTTCAGAGGACAACAATGTGACAAATGACTTTGATGCGAACGTACTTTTCCCTCAGAATAGATTAGACGATCATCAAATTATTGAAGTGGAACCAATTCCTGTGAGTGCGAGTAAGATTCAAATTTTCTACATTTTATTGGTATTTTACTCTATTACGCTTGTTTCACTTTTTCAAATGCTGAAGAGCCACAATAAAATCCTTTCTTTTGGCGATGAGCTGTTGCCTCTCGATCTCGAGGCATTTGCCAATATTGATGACATACGGTAAATACTAGTTTATTCATATCTCTTATTGTAGCACCATAATATATGAATGATTGAGAAGCAAATTTGAAATAATATGTTTCATGTAGCGAAGGACCCAACCCCAACTTTGAAGATGACTTCATAAGAAATCCTGAAAATCAAGAGCAAGTAGCATATGAGAATGTGATGCAGGGTGAGGCCTTGCATCAAGATTCAATTCACGAAGAACGAATTAATCCCTCGAGACCCGTGATCGGTAATGTTGATATTAGAGTTATAAGCATTATCGATGAACCTAATTTTTTCTCTCTACCTAGATGATCAAAATGCAAATTTCGCTTCTTCATCAAAAATGGCTGTAGCAGATGACAGAATTGATCATAACTCACGACTTGGTAATCTAAACTCTATCTTTCAAACAAATTATCCTCTGATCTTGCTTTCAAACTTTGCGTGATTCCTTTCAGCTTTAGTGGATGATATGATGGATATTGACCCCCCGCTTAATGATGATGCACTATGCATACTATTAAATCGTGAGTTTTTTCATCTTGTTTGAATGTTCGAGTTCATCTAGATTATGAAAAATTCTTTAAATTTCAGAAAATGAAGGAATACAATCACCTGCTAAAAGTACTGCACCACCAGAAAATTTTATCACACCTAAACGCAAATCTCGGCATCCGCATGACGAAACTCCAACAAAAAGAACAAGAGTGAGATTTTTCAATTTCATGTTTTCAACAATAAGCGATATTGTGTGCCAGAAAAACTCATTCATGAGTAAAAGTATCATAAACTAGCATCAACTCTCCATGACAAGCTTCGGAGGTATCGAATCCTTGGATTCGAATATCTTGATGTGAGCTTGGGAGACGGTCGTATATCCATCAATATTATAAAAGTATCATAAATTTGAAAATCTATCTAAGTTCATTCATGCGATTAATCAATCATCAATAAACCAATGTATTCATAATTCCTCAGATTGTGACCGACGACGGCGCTCCTGATATGGATAATCATAGGGTAAGTGATGAAAGAGCAAGATTTGAGCCCGTGAAAATTTACTGAATTTCGCATCCCTTATATTACATCATGTTTTCAGAGATTTTCAGCTTTATCAGAAAGTAGCCCAGTCCCAAGACGCTCATTGTTTCCTCCAGTAGGTGAACAAGCTTCGAACCTTATGATCCTTCAAAATTCGATAGAACCGCATGAGGCTCCTGAACAACCGTTGATAGATTTACAAGCAGCTGACGAGACTATCGAACCTGAGGGTGCATATTACGTCCCACAAAATAATTCTGTGCGTCTACAGTGAGTACATGGACATAAGTGATATATTGAAAATAATACTCGCTCACATTATCAAGCTCGACAGTAATATAATTTCTGTTTGATGAAGTATGTTTACATGTATTACTCAGCTCACACCAAGTAAGTGTTACAGTGCACGGTTACACATGGGTTACATGTTACGAGTAACAGTACACAACACAGTCACAGCTAAACATCCATCACACCCCCCAGCCCAATAGGACTCCAAGAGAGGACCTGAGAATTCTCTCTCCTTAAGGCTTAGGGGAAATAAAATGTTTACATTTCGATTTTTACAGATCACTGAGTAGCACAAACGACCAAAACACTAATTCAAGTGATGCATTTTCTCTTGCGCCATTAGAAGTCCTCGAAAAGCCAAAACGTCGAAAGAGAGCAAAAAAGGCTCAGTCGAATGTCATTGACGAAGAGCGACAACTCAATCGTCTCAACGATGACCCGTACATAGAAACGAGAGTGAGTACCAAAACGTACATACCTATATCAAATAATTTGTTATACTAACGAGGAGCTCTTCATTATTTGTATTAGCCTCGTGGATCAATTCGCCCCAAGGTGTCACAAAAAGTACCAGCGAATAATTTACTTGCGATACCAGCTACAGCCATAAAAATAACTCCAATGCCAAGATTAGCAACACGTATTTGGGCAGCACCATTAATTCGTCTTTTCAATGATCACATCAAAGATATCTGTGACTTCCCCCTAGGTGATTAAATTGTTTAATGGAAGAGCTTTTCAACAATCCATCCAACATCAAAAATTGGTATTGATGACATTTTTCAGATATTTCAAAGCATGGAACGCCCAGAGATATACCCGCGAGAAAATTGCCACATGTTTCCAGCAACTCTTCAAAGTGTCGACGCAAGTCTAAATCGGTTCCAGACTCGAATCCCACTACTCCGGCACGGCGAACAGAACAATTGTCTCCGCGACCAGATTTCCAGGAAGATCAACCTCAATCGGTTCAAAACCTGAATGATGATGAAGGTGTATTCCAAAATGATGAAGTCCTGATACCTCCAATAAATGAATGCCCGCCACAATCTCATCTAGCTGTGACTCCAACAAATGTCAGGTTCGTACAGTTATTCACTCTGACTCAAAACTTAAATCAATCCTTTTTTTGAATGCGGATAATAACGAGATTTAAAATCTTGCTGTGGGCTTACTATATACCAATTTCTCAGGTTATGCATCCATTTTTTACCCAGTGATCAATGAAAGCTGTCTTTTATAAATTTGCAATAGCTCAGAAACAAATAATAAGCATTGAACAACACTCCGTGAGTCATTCTCAAGATAATCTCAGGATCATGAGTTTAATCTTTTCAATCGGATGAGTTAAAAAAAATCTGTAATTTCACAGTGGGTGGGTATAGGTTGTAATACTCTAACCATGCTAACCATGTACATCACAGCGCTGCATCAGGATTGAATACATTTTTCAATCATTCGAATCATTCATCACCAAACTAGCAACTTATCATATGAGACTTCATCAGGATAAATGACGAAGGTTTAAAAATAAGATACATGGATTACTTCGCCCGTAGGTTTGAAATAAATTTAACCGCATTATCTCGATCTGAAGAGCAACCTTTTGTTCCTTTCTCAAAAAGAAAGAGTTGTATTGGTGACAAGAGATTGTTTTCTAATTTCTTCACTCCAATCCATTTTTCATTCTAAAAATCATTCAGCTTCAACCATTTTGTTTGTTTCGCCGAGATCTTTCGATTGTAGGTCACACTTTTGTTTTCCTCGATTATCCCTGCCACCTCGCCATGGTAAAAATTTATCTTTATATATGTGTGTGTGCGATGTTTTTCCGTGCACCCGTTCTGCTGAACCACGTGAACCCTTCCATCGATCTTTCTGAGATTTATGTGAGTGGTAGATTACCACCCAAAGAACTGTGTGCTGGAAGGATTCACAGATCAATTTATCAAACATTTTTCCATTTATGCGTCTGAAAAGAAGTCAAATTTTTCCAAAAATTGATTATTTTATACACAAATCTTTTCGTCCACAATTTTCATACCAAACTTTTGGTTACTTCAAGAGGCACTTTTTGGCTATTCTTCGGCACTTGGTTGATGTCAATTTTTCATTTTCATCTATTATCATCGTTTAAATCATTAATTTTGCATCACTCACAAAAAAGTCACGTAATATATCTTTCTTATTTATTTAACGAAATTCCGTATGAACAAATCGATTCATCATAGCAAACCGAACATTTCATTAGCTTCCTCAAACTTTCTTTAGAAGGTCCTTTTAGTAGATATTTTCAAGAAATCGAAACGAATCTTCGGGAAATTTTACATTTTTATTTTCCAAGACGCATGAGGCGAAAACGATTTGATAGAGTGATGTGCAACTTTGGGTGGTCATCTACTACATATATAAATTTCAGGAATATCGATGGAAGGGTTCAGGAGAAACGGGTGCACGAAAAAAAAGAACGCACACACACGTATACATGAACTGCCTCTGTGAAGAACCATTCTTCTTGTCCATATCAAGTTAGAGGAAATAAAAGTGTTACCCTATCAATCGAAAGATCTCGGCGAGAGGAACAGAATGGTGAAAGCCCTGTAAATGAATATTTTTAGGATAAAAAATGCACGAGTCTGTTAGTGTGTGACGTGTGTGTGTGTGTGTGTGTGTGTGTGTGTGTGTGTGTGTGTGTGTGTGTGTGTGTGTGGAGGGGGGGTGTCTTCCCTCGATCAACTATATTTCTTATCAAACCTTCGACCGATCTTGTTGAAATTCATACGACTTGTAAATGACCTTCCAAGGATGTGCTGAGAGGATTTACAGCTCGCTCTATCAAACCATTTTCGATTTATGCGTCTTGAATAGTGAAAATCTAAACATTTTCATGTAGTTGATTATTTTATCCACAAATATCTTTTCAAAAACTCTCTGATCCAATTTTAGGCAACCTCCACGACCATCTCTTCGCGATTTCTCATCGAACGGTCAATGCCCAGTTTTCATTTTTATCCAATTCTACCATTAAGATGATACATTTTTTCACCATCCAAAGTAAAAGTACGTGCAATAATTGGTTTTCTATTCGTTTAAAAGAAATTCCCGGTCATTCCATCGATTAATTATGGCAAAATGAGCATTTTATCAGCTTAGTCTGAATGTTGATACGTAGACTTTTTAGAAGATATCCTTTAAAAATTAAACCAAATTTTTGAAAAATGTACGTATCCTATTTTCTAAGAGGCATATATCGAATACGGTTCATTGGAATAAACTGTGAATCTTTATAGCACATCCTTGTGTGCTCATCTCCCATCCAAATGCGTGTATCTGTCCGATGGTCCGAGAAAACGTCATATTTTGCAATGAGAAAGTATTCTGCTAATCTCTTTTAGCATAGCGTGTTTATTCCGACGCGTTTCGGATGTCTTAGTACATCCTTCTTCAGGGCACAATCACATTAAAATTTACCTTGACATAGTGTCAAATTGTCAACGTTTTGGTTTTTAACAGGCAAACAACAATTATATGAATGCTCCTGGAGCATTCTTTACACCATCATTTCTCTGAGGCCATCGATTACGATGTTGATAAATACCTCTGTGAGACCATACTATTTCGAAATTTTTAGCTAAAAATTTTTGGTACCTTTATGGCCGAGTAATATGCCAGGTTCTAAAATTTTGCATTAGTAATCAACTTTGTTCTAGAGCATTTTACTCAAAACTGATATTATTAGTTCCAACTTTCACTCCGCATCTACTTTTGTAAAGTAGAGTTTACTTCACACCTCAGGTCACCGGCTACAGTAAGACCCGAGAATCTAATGCCATCTCCATCTCAAGGGATGCAGGTACCTGACCCAGTTCCTGAAACAGACAACACTTTTTTGCCAAGAAGACACACAGAATCCATGGAACGCCAGTCTGCAGAGTCATCGTAAGTGTCTGATCACAAGCAACACTTTTCCTCATGTGCCAAGGTTCAACAATTAATCGTATGCAATATTATACCCACAATAGATTTCTTTCTTTGAATATCATTTCTCGACATCATGCCTAATGTTTCAAGAATAGTATGAAAGTACAGTCAAATTTGTCTAAAAAGGACCTGAAGGAGCAACAATTTTTCACACTTAGAGAAGTTTCCCATACAGAGGTTTAAAATAACCTAAGTTCCATTAACACAGGTTTCTCATGTATTCCACAAACTTATCATCCATGCGGAAGTCAATTCTTAGTTAACATTCATCAAATTTTCATGCATGGCTGGTGGAGTGGACTTGAAGTCCGTGGTCACCATGATGCAAATACTCATGTATATGAAAATAGCTCATCAGTTACATTCATCAAACCCTCCAATATAAAAAAGCTCAAAACCCTCCTCATTTCCAAAATCGATTACTTTTTTTTTTGTATTTTCGATGAGCTGAATTTTCGATCGTACATAAAGCAAAGCAAATCAGCAAGCCACTTATCCCTTTCGATACAACGTGATCCTCATTCTGCACATTTGAGAGAGTGGCGTACTTTTCGGAATTCTGAATTCTTTGACCACCTCTTCTCTTGCATTCCCCCTCTTAACAGTCTCAATTATTTTCAATTTGTCACTAGCTGACTTTGTCTCTTTTCCATTCGACTGATCCTCGAGTTCGATTAATGCGAATAGTTGTGAGCATTGCGTTCGAGTTACGGAGTTCCCCCTCAATTCGGTTCCAGATATATACTGCCAATGGCTTGCAAGTTACATATTCCAGTTAGGAAGGTTTTTTGTCCCACTAGAAGGATTTTGCGCAAGGAGTAGGAATGTTTGAGAGTCGCACTTGGACAAGTTCGATTATAATATTTCATCAGACTCATGCATACACTCATGCACACTTTTCTCGTTGAGAGAAAGCTTACAATAAGTTTCCAATCTTTAGGAATTCTGATTCTCAGTCACCAAAGCGGGTTGACTCAATATTGACTCAAGTAGAATTCTATGAAGTCCTAGTAAGGATGTGGAGTATTTGTGCACAGTCTGAACGAGGGGACAAGGCTCTGACCTACTTGGAGTTTGATGATATCTTACCTCCCCAAGAATCATCCATCCAAGAACTTATTATATATTTCATGTACTGTTGTGGTAAGCAATTTTTGCGATTCTCAAATAGTCGAGTCACATTAGTATGCCATAATTCAACGAATCTTCCGATTTCAGAATTAGAAAAGCAATCTAAGCTTTTGCTTAGACAAAATGTACCTTACAAAGGAGTTTCGATTATCGAATTGGAAGAAGAGAGAGAAAAAGAGTCAGAGACTCCCATAGACTCGGAGGATTCTTTTGATAAGAGCTCCAGCTGAAGATGATTTTATTCAGATGGCAGTCGATTGCATAGAATGAGTTAGTTTTTCGCCGAGCTTCTGAAACGATTGTTTTAAACAATTTAGATTCAACTAAATGAGAAAATCAATGGATGAGTAAGAGAGACTCGGAAAATCTCGTAAATAATTTTTAAAGTTAGTTTATTTTTTAAAGTTATTATTTGAGGATTACCGTGTTTTTATCTAGTGACGTCTACGGAAATCTCTCATTTTCTGTGAATCAACTTGAGTTGAATTTGAGACGAATGTTTTCATAGAGATAGTTTCCCTGTACTTCGAAAATGTTTCATATACTTATTATTGGTACGGACTTTTTCATTTTATCCACATCAAAAATTGAATGTTTAATCGTAAGAAACATATACACAAATACTATGTATCGTATATCTATTATGTATGATGGCATGCGAAACTCGCCTTTTTAGAAACATTGCTTGCTACAAAGGAGCGGTATTGGATTATTTTCTAAACCTATCGCGGATACACTCACTGTTAATCTGTAACAGCCATCTAATTAAGTTGTGTCATAAGCACTGATGAGTTACTATGATATTTGTCTGTCTGATGTTAAGTTAATTTGGCTTTTGCCATCTTTAGTGAAGTGTATACAAAGATTGTCAAGTTTTCAGTGAAGAACCAGTAATAAATTTCAAAGTTTCCAAAGAATGAAGGTTGAAACAAAGTTCATCTTCGTGTTATTTTTTAGTTTCTTCCTCAGTTCCTTCTGCCTTTTACTACGTAGGCTTCTGACAGTTTATGGTATTGCAAAATAAGACTCAGTTTTTGCGAGACGGAATGTACATTCATACATTGTATCATTCGTTATTTCTATAAAAAGTGTTCTGCAAAGTTTTTTGAGACTTGAGCATATGGAGTTACTTACATTTTGATTTTTGGATTACTCTTCAATGAAAAAAAATTGGTATGATTGAGGATGGCAAGATGCATAAGATCATTAGAAAACGCGTTAGTACTCACGCTTGCGGACGGAAAGGTGCAAAGTTCCAAAGATCTCCCTTACTTTGCTGCAGATGAGGGATTCCGCATAAAACCGCTTTGTTGGCAGCTCCCTGTTGCATCTTCTGATGAGCGCAAAATCCTTTTGATGAAGACTGATGTGAGTTATTTACACTCTCATACATGATATGCGCCAAAGATTACTCTATTGGTTGATATGGAAGATGGTAAGAGTCAGGAGGACATTTTTCTGGAGCTTGCTGGAGCTGCTCATCGTTGAATTCGAGGCATGTCAATATCAACGTCAAATGTCGATGGTCACAGAAACCGACTAAGACAAGGTAAATGCGTGTCGATTGCTTTATCACATCCGTGAAAAATGTCGATTGTTAGTTTGCGATTATATTCTTGCTTCTTTTGCAGCATATTGGCAAGCAAGCCTCAAAGCCTTAGGGCAAATTGGACGTAACGCAGGTGCGATGAGCGACTCTTGAATGGAATGTCAAGGTGCGTTTAGCGAGATCGAGGATATATCGAGGATACGTGCAGCTCTCCCCGGAAGTAATTGAATGTATATTATTGCAACGGTTAAGATGAGTGTGAAGAATTTCCTCTACAAGGTAAGTTACGCCGATGTGTTCTCCATCTGATGTCAGTTCGTGTTTCATCGATCGACTCGTTCATTGATCGACTGACTCTAGAGTCATTTTCCACCCATGACCGTATTCTATTTCAAGCTTGTTATTTTGTTTCTGATCGGTTGGAAATATCCCTGGAAATAATACTAATCTAGTTTACAATCGCAGTGAATATTCTTAGAATATTTTATGCATGGTAGATAGCAATATATTAAAAGCATACTTTAATGAGGAGCACTCGGGAGCAAGGTATTGAAACGTCTCGTTGCTCGTGCACTTAAATTCAAATAAGACTAATAACGTCGAGAATATCCACAATCGTCTTCAATTTGTCATATTAATTTATACTTTTCGCTTTCATCGACCAGTGTATATAGCGACCCTGAACGCATACATGCTTTGGAAAAATCTTGTAAAAAGCCAGAAGTATCGGTTTGACGATTCCGATGGATTAAGGAATGCAATTAAGTAAACTTGATAGCTCACATGACAATACTTTGAATACGCAAGTCTCGGGGGTGTGAATCGAGATCTTTTCTTAATTCATTGCTCTCCAGTATGACGTTTCTCGCTCCTCCTTCAACTAAATCTTACAATATCAGAGATTGCTATAAGAAATACTCAAATGACTGGAGTTTTTTGTCAATTGAGGAGACGCATAACGCATTCACGACAGATTGTCACACATTCCATCAGCCGCGCAAGGAGTTGAAACTGGATCATGTGAAAGACAGTTGTGATTGTGCTGGGATGAAGTAAGGTATTTCTCATCCAATAGACCAACATCCACTTGGAGTCAAGTTTGACGAGAAAGGGATCTCGTTTTTGACGTTATTAGTCTACGAAAAAAAGCTTATAGAGTATCATTGAGGAGAATCTAATCAAACTTTGAATTCCGCATGTGTCAAATGGAAATCCTTGGCTCGATCCTTATTGATTTCGCTCTTTGATTGTAATCGATTCTAAAATTTGCTTTGAATCAAACTTCAATTGAAAGAGCACCCAAAACACAAAAGTTTCACAAAATAGCTATATGTCACAAAATCAAATTGAGCATTGCATTTACTTATTATATTTTTTAGGAAGAGCTGATTGAAGTGACGACTTCATGTCCAAGATCAAACCGAGATGCAATCAAACTTTTGCATGGCCAGCGAATCCAAACCGTCGAAAAATACAAGCATGTACCAAACGCACATGCGATGCATCGGTGAAAGCTCTGTTATCATCGTTGGCATCATACAGCTCATCATCCCTTCCACCCCCAATGCACTTACACTTATCATACATGGATGAAAATTTTGCCGCCACCGCTTTAATCAGAAAAGCCGCATGCGCAAGTGCTCAGCTGCTGCTCGACTGGTGGCGGCACATCAGGGCTTCTCGCCAACATCAAACTCAAATAACTCGTGGCTTTTCAGTCTCGGCGTTGGCGGCCAACCGCGAGGTTCGTTTGGTCAAATCCTGCACGTTATGCTCTTCGTGTCGTGGCCGTGAATCCGTGTGAGCACGTTTGTTATACGACTTGACAGAGTGCGGTGCGGTGCGGTGCGTGAGACCGTCCTCGCCGCCCTTTCACCGAGTCTCAGAGCAGCCTCTGCCACATGCTGCGGGGAAAAAAACTTGTGCGGACGACCCGGCATCAGAAGGAGCATCATCAATTCATCGAGGAGAATATAGTAGCAGACAGCGCTAACGGGATGTCGTTGTAGAGATCCGGATGCCCCAGCAGCCTCAAGGAGGTCATCGTCATCGATCCGAGGTATGTAAACTCTTCTTCGAGAGCAATGTGCGAGAAGCACCGGCTGTGCTATTTATACAGGTACCAGACTCTAAACAGATGTGCTCCAGAGCGCGTCTCTCATCTCCCCGTCTATATCACTTATACTTACACACTCTTTTATCTGTCTATCCGGTTTCCTTTTTGTCTCTGGTGCAATTTACTATCTCTTGATGAGTTGCAGATGTTTCATTCATTTAACAGTGGGTCAGATTGTCAAAACCGTTGCGGCCTCCCTTTTCGTTTATTTTGACAAACATTCAGCAGTGTATTGACAACCGCGAAAATTTGAAGAAGTGCCAGCAGTTTGATGACTGAGCATCAATGACACTCTTATCTCGGTTCATGTTCTCTCCCTTCAATGTCTTTCAGTACAGTACAAAAGTCCTCATGTAGACAAGAGTAGCAGACAAGCTTTCCGACTGTTTTATAGGTTATGTGTATATTTTACTCCGTTGAGCCGCTCTGCAGCTGCACTCAGCGCACACCTGGTACCTCTACCTGTTTTTTTTTTCAACCGTTTGCCCTTATCTTTTTTTTTTTTTTTTCCATTACAATGAATCATTTTCGAGTTATTCGCAGATTGAAAATATTTTCCAACTACTATTTGAAAACATGTAGAGAATTTCACTCGTCGTGTGAGCAATAATCCATCCTTTCCGAGCTTTTGAATGAATTTTTAGCAAGCCACTCTTTCAAAAAGCGAGAGATGCAGTATGTAAGCTCTTCGAAGTGGCTATTCGGAGCTGAGGACAAACTTTGCCCGGGCTAGGTCAGGTGCATACAGGCTTTGCAAGCAAGCAATGTGATGTATACTTACTTTACCCTACGCGATATGCACGCATGAATAAGCAATTCGTTCAGAGAGCGAATAGGTAACGTTTGGGTTGAATCCCGCCCCAGTTATCATTCATGCTTTTCAGTCCTCTACTCTATATAAGTTCTCACCCCGAAAGCCTTATCAAGTTTGAATCATTCTATCGTTGGATCGACAAATACTTACCCAAAAGTATACATAGGTACACACGTAATACTCTCGTATGGCACACGGCCATCTCATTTCGAAAACAATGGAGTCGAATTTTCATCGGGAACAATGCAAAACTCTCGAGATATGCAAAAGTCTGAGAGAAAAATAATACCGTATCGGATATTGAACCGGTCTATACACTGATGGTACGAAGCTTCATTTTTTGGTGGTAGATATCTCCGCATGGCTTGTAAATTACAGATTGAAAAGAGGCTTTTATTTTTCGCAACAACAGCAGCAGCTTCCAATAGCCAATTTTCGTCCTGTATCTTTTGGAGCATCGTCGTCGTACCTATATAATTCTGAGGTCTTTGACGCGATTCGCACAGAGGTGCACAGAGGCCAATCGTTGAGTATTATAGAGAGTCGTGATGCATGCGGGAGAAACCCGGAACCAGTTTTTGCGGCTGACTCCATCATCAGAGGCCGTTCGTCAGCCTTTTACTTACCATGCTCTCGTCAAGAATGTGCCGTCGTTTCGAATTGCTTTCTTTATTTTCATTTTTAGATTCTGGACCGGCGAATTTTTCGATGATGAACCATTGCCACTTTTTTTAGGAATAGTTTATTACGATATTGGACCCTTGTCAGCTTCGCTATAAGACTTTCCTCGAGATTTTCTTAGAAAGAGGGTTTAGATTAGATTTTAAGTCACGCGTTGTCAAGAATATTTTCACTATAGAGCCTTTGATATATTATATGATTTTTCTTGTTATTGCAAAAAATATTGTGGTTGCAAGGATAGATTGTAGCAGGTTGTTGCCATCTTCGTGCGCTAATGAATAGGTGTATACATACATCGGTATACATTGCTGCTGGATGATCACGTACTGCTACTTATAGGTAGTTAAATTACCCTCGAAATTCGATCACTAAGTGGCTAAACTCGTTACAACACGACGTGTGGGGGTTCAAACCATAGGTACTACCTTCAATAATCAACATCAACAAGAATTATTGTTTAAAAATTGGGGCGCGGTATAAATAAACAATAAAAACATGCATTTTTTGACCTTTTCCTCGGTTTTTCCTCAATAAGTCGGAAAATATTAATTTTTTGAAAAAATTTGTGGAATAACTTTTTGTAGATCTTTGAAAGATCTACAAAATTGGTCTGAACACTTTTCGTCGCAAACTGCAACCCTTTGGAGTTATTCCTCATCAAAATCGAAATCGAATTTGTTTAAACAAATTCGCTGAAATTGTTTATAACGGGCTCAAACTATTTTTCTTGAATTTGGAGCAAAAAAGGTCTGTAGATATTTTTTCCTAAACTTGATCGTTTTCGAGTAATGGGAATGGCCGATTCCGCGCCACGACTTGCCACCCTCAATGAGGCGCTTGCATGAATGCACTTGGGGTTGCAAGTCGTGGCGCGGAATCGGCCATTCCCATTACTCGAAAACGATCAAGTTTAGGAAAAATTATCTACAGACCTTTTTTGCTCCAAATTCACTGGATTATCTTAGAAAAATAGTTTGAGCCCGTTATAAACAATTTCAGCGAATTTGTTTAAACAAATTCGATTTCGACTTTGATGAGGAATAACTCCAAAGGGTTGCAGTTTGCGACGAAAAGTGTTCAGACCAATTTTGTAGATCTTTCAAAGATCTATACAAAAAGTTATTCCACAAATTTTTTCAAAAAGTTGATACTTTCCGACTTATTGGGGAAAAACCGAGAAAAAGGTCAAAAAATGCATGTTTCTATTGTTTATTTATACCGCGCCCCAATTTTTAAACAATAATTCTTAATAATATCGATTATTGAAGGTACTACCTATCGTTTGAACCCACAAACGTCGTGTTGTACAGAGTTTAGCCACTTTCTCGCGCCAGGAGCGTCTTTTCGGGGGTAGTTTAACTACCTATTACAGTCCAAACTATACTCTAGTTGTGCGGATCTGATGATGATGACCGCTTTATAATAGTGTACAGTATGATCACGAAGTGTCAATGAACTTTGAGAATTTTTACCACCTTCTTGATCCAAAAGCTTTATTCTAAAATATATTTATAGACCAACGATCAAGTGTCTAAAAGACTAGACTATTCAAGAGAATCTTGCTTGTGTGTCTACTTCAATATCTTTCAAGAAAAGCTTTGTCTCAGCATGGAACCATAGTGCCTTACCACTTAGATATAACAAAACAAGTATACAAGTATAGGCTGACATCACTCGAGAAACACTTGAGATTTTTGTTCAGTCAGCAGCCCATGTTCTCTTGATATTGTTCACGGCGATAGACTTTGAAATCACTCGACTGGAAAAATTCTAAAATATTGAATCTTACTCAAATATGTTGATCCTGTAGGAGTCGTATCTGAAAGACTGGGGTCTTGATAAAATAGCAGAAATAGCATTCCATTTGAAAGGGGTATTTAAGAGGACCTTGGGTCGTTTGGATAACTCCTCGATCATAGTGAATAGGAAGCATGTAAGTAAACTTGATTCGATTTAGTTTGTCCACTGGCTTTTCAAGAGTGCAATTGAGATTTAAAACTCTCTAAAAGTATTCGAGTGAAATTTCACTCGAAACGAGTCGTTTTCCGACTCGAAGTTCGAGTGACAGCGTCGCAACCCGGCTTCGAGTGGTTTTTTGGAGTTGTTTTTTCACTCGATCCTCGAGTTGCATATATAATTTACAGTATAAAAAATCTAGTTTTTCATGAATTGTTGAACGATATTGAAACTAAAATGCTAAATAAGAACAATGAAACTGCATGAGAAAAAAACAAAAAAAAACACTTTCGACAAAGTTTAGCATTAATTCATAGTTGGTTGTCGCTGGGGTTTGAACCTGGTTCCCTCCTACGTCTTCACTGCCCGACACTTACGCCAACCTCTTAACCAACTGAGCCATGAGAGATGTAATATAATTGTACTTAATAACAGTCATGAGTGCCATTATGGCAACTAATCTCAAGTTTTCCGACATAAGTGATTACTGTAACTCTGAGTGAGACTATTTTCCACTTTTACTTTTAGTAAAGTAGCCTGAATGGTTGATATTTCGTGTAATATGGATTATAATCTCAATTAAGGCTACAAATCTTCTGATTGTTAATCTCACATGAATGATTGCTATTTACGAATTAAATATCAATGTATTGGATAGAATAATAGAATATACGGAAAAATTGAAGGGTCCTGTTTTAAATCGAATTACACATGTAGATTCGATTTAATAACGGTAATTAAAAGTGTCAAAATAATGATGTTGATCTAGGTTATGTCGGCCGATTTCACTCGATCATCGAGTTATCATAATGACTCGATCGATCGAGTAACCAAAAATCACTCGAACGGCGAGTGATTCTCCTTAATTTTCACTCGAAGTCGAGTCATTTGGCTGGATTTGATCAGTGACTCGAGCTTCGAGTGATGAAAACCACTCGAATACTTTTAGAGAGAACCATCCACTTATTCGTAATTCAATTAGTGCCATCGAAGATAATCAAGACCAAGTGCATTCAGATTGGAAACATGAAGGTTCCCTCATAATTTATGTATGCCATCTACAATCATGGGTCTACCCATCTTTCATCCGACAAATCTTTAGACATATTTTCATCTGAATCCGCTCGTGACAAAAGACTGATGTAGCTAGTTTTGCTTGACTGTGATTAGTAACGCAGTAGAACAACATTTCAATAAATCTGAAATTATTGTACTCCATTTAATTGAAGGCAATTGTAGTAATTGGCCTTCACTGCGAATTTAATAGAAGTATGAACTATGACCTTGAATATTAGCTTCAGGAATTCCTTTAATGGCTATTGACTCACACATCTTTTATTTATGAATGTCTTTCATGCTGGTTGGACTGTGGTGGTGTCACGCGCTGTCTCGCTTTTACGTCGGATGCCGAACGCAGAAAAATTATTCTCATTAATATGTTATTCTTGAATGGTTCTCTGTATACAGTACCCACCAAAAATAATGGAACATCGATACTCGCACTAAAACATCGATTGCTCAAAAACTATTGGTCGTACGGCAATTTTACAAAAAGCATCTTGAAGATCAGAAAAAATGCTAACTTTTCATGTACTTTAAAAATTTTTTTCATGCATTTTTCATGTCCAGTATTCACTGTCAAAAAGTGAAAATTTTCAAGTCGCGTCAATCACCTGTAATTTTCATGGGCATGGACGGATCGAAAAAAACTCAACGGGATCTTGTAGGGCTTTTCAAGACCTTCAATTTCCTTTTTTTAAAAATTCTCTACGATGATTTTAAGCCAAAATATCGCTCTCGGACGACAACGATGAAATATGCGTGCTACCTGTATGGTTCCAAGGGCGCTCCGCCTTATTTTGATTCGACCTCGTTTGTGAGCATGACACATGACTCTAAAAAATTTTCAAAGGACACATTATCGACGTAAAATTTTCTGAACTTTCAGAAAATGTGGTTGAAATTGCCCTCAAATGCGCTCCTGAGGAGCTACGTTCGTTTTTCTTCATATAATTATGACTTTTCACACAAAACAGTGTTTGAAACACAAAGTTTATACTGTTCTCGATCAATTGAACTTCCTGAACTAGTTGGACTTGATCACATCTCTAGGAAAGTACGAAGAATTGTGTAGTCAATTTTGCCAGAATCTGCAAAATTTAAATCTCATACATTCCACATTGGGATTCACTCCACTCTGTGTAGTTTCTTGGAGATGTAATCAATTCAAATTCGGTGTTTTTTCTTTATTCGATTCAGTTATTCAGACGCTGTTGTGCACACAGTGTGCTATTTAGCGTCTGGATTTCAATTAGCAATTCAATTGATCGAGAACAGTATAAACTTTGTGATTCAAACACTGTTTTGTGTGAAAAGTCATAATTATATGAAGAAAAACGAACGTAGCTCCTCAGGAGCGCATTTGAGGGCAATTTCAACCACATTTTCTGAAAGTTCAGAAAATTTTACGTCGATAATGTGTCCTTTGAAAATTTTTTAGAGTCATGTGTCATGCTCACAAACGAGGTCGAATCAAAATAAGGCGGAGCGCCCTTGGAACCATACAGGTAGCACGCATATTTCATCGTTGTCGTCCGAGAGCGATATTTTGGCTTAAAATCATCGTAGAGAATTTTTAAAAAAAGGAAATTGAAGGTCTTGAAAAGCCCTACAAGATCCCGTTGAGTTTTTTTCGATTCGTCCATGCCCATGAAAATTACAGGTGATTGACGCGACTTGAAAATTTTCACTTTTTGACAGTGAATACTGGACATGAAAAATGCATGAAAAAAATTTTTAAAGTACATGAAAAGTTAGCATTTTTTCTGATCTTCAAGATGCTTTTTGTAAAATTGCCGTACGACCAATAGTTTTTGAGCAATCGATGTTTTAGTGCGAGTATCGATGTTCCATTATTTTTGGTGGGTACTGTATTACACTTGATCAGTTTGTACATCATGCAGATCACGTTTTGAAAGTATACTTCTTTTAATTTGGGATCTGTGTACGCCTTCAGTGAAACTTCTGAGAGAAAGTACTAATTCGGTTACTAAAATAAGATTAGTTTAACTAATCTTCGAATTTTGCTCATTTGATGACGAATACCTTGGTGTGCTATTTTTTGTAGTAGTTCAAGTATTGATGAAAAAATCTTACGTACACTGAAGATCGAGTCATACAAATTTTTAGTATCGAATGTCGAAAATACTTCGTACATAGATATAGTTCTAAGTACGATAATTGCACGAACTGTTGGTTTAAATAAACTTAGTCACCTCACAATGGTAGGAATATCTTGTATTGAAGTTGTAATACGCAATCCTTTCAAAGATTAATTATTGAACCCTGGCTGCAGATTTACATAAACAACAAATTATGATTAATTGAAGAGATTGCTGTCAAGAAACATATTATGAGTTTGTTTTAGAGCTCATATTCTAGAAATACATGCTTTGCCACAAAAAATGTATAGAAATCAGATAATGAAAATGTTTCATTTAACTTTCAACTCTTCTGAGTTTATGCTGATGCATACAAAATCTCCTAAATGTCTGGGCTGGAGCTTTGAAGAAGTTTGCGCTAAAAGTTCTATGGGAGGTTTTAGCGTCGCTACTCTTTGATGCATCTTGTTAGGAAAAGGTTTTTTCTTAGAGCTATCTAGAAGTCTCATTAATTTTCATATGTTTTGTCAATTTTCATTCACTTTGACGACAGCACTTTGTTTTGAAGTGGTCGTTGATGGAAGCTATTACAGTTTACGAATTTTTTTCACGGCTCAAAAATACGCACAACATTTCGCATTTCTATCCTGATTTAGAGCCAGATCTATTAAAAGATTTCACCTCAATCGTTTCGACAGTTGATCGACTATTGTCGAAAAACAAAAATTTTCCATTAGAATTCTTTCATGTTTTCTAAAATAAATCAGGACCGTAATTACTTCACAGTGTATCCATAAACTATCGAATATTTCGCTATTTACCAACATCAACTAGGAAAATTCATGAAGGAAATTTAAAATCGCTGACACAATTTGCATCTATTCAAAAAATTTCTAGCAAAGAATCCAAAAGAAATCGACTTGTGTCCAACAACCCTCAAGACAGCATTCAAATACATAGTTATCCCCTAATCATTGATTACCACTTTCCCTCTCTAACTCTTTTCTAATCTACTACTCCCTCTTGAACATCTCGATTGTCATCGTCGGTAGTCTTCTTCGTTGTTGAGAACTTGGTCAACCTTATCTTACCACTTACGTAACAACTAATGGTCGGTCAACCCTCGACACTTCGGTATCACTTGATGTACACTTTACTCCACCAACTCTAACTCTCCTCTCACTAAGCTGTGTCAACATACCCCCATCAACGTCGTTCACTCAATCACAACGACGACGACAACAAAGTCCAAGAAAAAAAACTCTCTGAAACACCACCGGGAACACGGAAAACTTGTACAAGACTTCCTTTTTCTTCGTCTTCATTTCTGATATGATTTATATTTTAAGCTCACTCACATCACATTTTCCATACTTCCCATCAACCAAATAAACTAATAATGAAAAAAATAGAAGTTTTGCCTGAGGCTCACGTGCGGAGTGTCGCTCGCACGTGCTTTGGATATTTTGCTAGTAGACGATGACGACGACGACGACGACGACGACGACGACTTTGATGATAGTAACACGACACGTATGGAGAATATTAGATTCCTCTTTGAATCCGGGTACTTGATTTTTGCATCTACCTATATATTTTCTATACTTTTTTTTTACTTTCTTTCATATTTTACAGTATACAAAGAAGCAAGAAGCAGATGCCACCATAGAAAAATAGTATGCAACCGCTGATTTGGCTTTTTATATGCATTGAAGAAAGCCGAGAGATTTGCAAAAGTCACGTGCGAGCTATGCTATTCTGTAAAGGCCGACGCCCCCGTTTCCGTCAAGCTGATGCGAGACAACCTCTATCTCTCTCTTTTTCTTTTTACATGTCGTCACCGTAACATAAAGTGACGTTGGTCTCTAGTCTTATTGGGCAAAACAGATTTTTTTTATCTCCTACCGCAAAATCTCTTGAAATTCCGCAGATGTGCAAAAAGATCGATCGCGTGAAAAGAGCTCTGATTGTCCGGTGCTTTTTGCCTTATCTATACAATATGTCCACAGGCGAGAATAAAAAATTGATACGCCAGGCTGTACATGCGTTGGCTACACTACTGCACTGATTTTAAATTCAATTTTCCAATATCTCGTGGTGTATGTAACGGTGATTGCTTGATTTATAGTATTAGAGCATGTGTGTGCGCGTGTGTTTGTGAATTTATGTGTGGATTAGATTTGTATTGGAGAATAAGGTTATTTAAGTATGAGAAGTTGTGAAGAATCCTTGGTTTGTGCTTTACTCCGTCGTCAGTTTTGTTAGAGTAATTCCATCTACTGACCCAGAAACCGATTTTATTTTGAGAATTTCGAAGTGAGAGGAAGAGAGATAGGGTACCGATACCATGCATGTTTTATTTAGTTTGTGTATCTAATTTTGATGACTACTTCGTCAGATTAAATACAACATGCATGACTATTCAATATGATTGATTTTGACTATTTGGAGAAGTTACTCACAAGATTCTACTGAGGTATCTCAGATTAGAGAGTTTTTGCATGAAATTTTAAAACAAATAATTTAAAGATATTTTGTACAAAATCAGGGATATTATTTTCAAATAACTTGGTCTTCAAATTGTCATTGCAAAAACAATCTTTACAATATCTATATGACTGTTGCAACTTTACACTGTAAAAAGCTCTATTTCAGAATCCTATCAGAATTCAATTGGATCAACTGAGCCGTTCGATAAGTCTCTATTAGTCTAAACTTGTGAGCCGTCCGGGACAATCCAAAATTGTCGGATATTCGACGCACTTCGTAGTAGACAAATTTAAGGGAAGGGTACCCATGAGTATGTACATTTTTGAAATTTCTTCATTATTAGTGATTCAGATCTAATTAGAGCTCATATCACATATTTTATGGGAGTACCCATAAATATATCTTGTACTGGTGCTAAATTGGACATTCTGAAATCTCGAATAATCAAAAGGTCAAAGATAATCTCAAAAAAGCACCGAATACACCCAAATACCAAAATTGAGGTTGGTGAAAAATCTATCGATGAACATATCTGTACTTGGGAGTATGTATTCAAAGGGTGCACATGAGGCAACTTTTTGTATTGGGTGATGTTGAAATTCATCAACTGTAAATTCTGAGAAGATATTCGTTAATAATGTTACAAATTTATTGGTAATTTAACAATAAATGAGTGAAAATTATCAAACAAATTCCCTCCAAAAACGAGTTTCAACGTTATCTTAAGACGAAAAGCTGCCCTTTGACCCTTTGAATATAAGCCTCCAAGCACAGATATGTTCATCGATAGTCTGCCCTAACCGTGGTATTTAGATGTATTCAAATTCAGGCAGAGTGCTTTTTTGAGGTTATGTTTGACATTTTGAGTATCTGAGCTATCAGTATGGCCAATTTACTACCAATATGTGAGATAATATATTAAGGATAGTATTTTCATAAAATATGTGATATGAGCTCTGAGATCACTATAAATGTAGATTATTCAAAAATGTACATACTCCTGTTGAGTTATTAACCGATGAAATCATATGAAAAGCTACCGTATCACTAAAATTTCCGCCACAAACATAATTAATATTTTGATGACTGGCTTAGTCGAGTTCGATTATCATTATCACTCTTGAATAGACAACATCGAGTTGATGCGTTTTTTCAACAGATTAATTGCCCGAAATGGATGAATTCCAGAGATGCGGCTACCCATACGAAAAGAGAGTGAGGCTGCTTTGAAACAGTAAACGAAATTTTTCACTGTTTATTCGTTACCGTTTACTAAACAATTAACTTCATATGATCACAAAATATTATATAAGATCACTATTCGTGGTCGCTTCGGTGTCCGATAAATTTTAGCGCAAAGCTTCAAACATTGTGGTCCATGAACGCCCACAAGTCAGATAAAAAAAAATCGATAGTTGTGGTGGCGACACTTTCTATCATGGCATATTAGACATCCAAACGACTAACTTGAACTCATGTATTCTATGCTCAAATCTGATGTGTACGCACATTATCGCAACCCAAATACCTTTGCAAATAGTTCCTGTCAAAGTGTAAGTGCGCCAACTTTCATTTTTGTTCAATCGTACCATATTGTCGTCTAGACTATCACTTTTTACACTGTGTACATGTTTATGCCTATCTATTTTATCGTTTAGAGAAGAGTCACGGAAGCCATACCACCATGTACTATAATACGCCAACGGTATCATACCTATCGTTGGTATAGTAATATGGCGCGCGAAGCAAAAATTACCGAGGCGCACTTTCGCTCTTCTATTTAGGTACTCGGCTGCATCGCAGCCTCCTCTTTTCGAGCCTCTTTTAATATTTATATATATTTTACTACTCCATGTCATTTATCGCTTGCGCGACAAACAGCTGATGTTAAAACGCGATACACAGTGGCGAAAATTGTTTCAAGCTATAATAGAGTTATATCTGTCTAGACTATATGCCGTGGCAAACTTTCTGCAGCATCAACGAGAAAACTTTTTATTTTGTTCATATCTATACTTTTCTTTTGTTTTAGGTAGTACGACTGTTGGCAAGGGGAATATATAAAGTTTATTTAGTATATGGAGCCGGGTGGTGTGCGAACTATTTAAAAGTCCTGTGAAATTCGAAATTTTTCCTTGAAATTTCTCATCATATATTGCGTTGAGCAGTTTTTTTGAATTTTGAATATTTCACGTGCTTTCAGTCGTCCTCTTATCTCGGAGCGAAAGTAATTTTTAATATCGTTTTGAGCTTTTGATACGTATGAACAGTGCTTGAAAAAATTCATCTGAGAGTTTTTATCGTATAGTAAATTCCACGAAATCGTTGCACTCGACGTTGTGATATGAATTCTCTCAGATCTTTGAAATTTTTTAGATAATATCCGTTTCATGCAAAAGAGTAATTTTTATTCCCATTTTGAACAACTCAAACAGTCTGAACATATATATATATCAGTGATTCCGTCGAAAGTGGGATTTTCTGTGTTCCATGTTCCTCTAAGTTTCTATGGGCCGGGATGTGCACTATAGCAATTTTCTGGGGTGATTCTATTGGTGCGCAACTATGTTAATAGTTTTGGAGACGATCCTAACGTTCCTGTATTTTGTACTGCCTGATAAAGGGTCCAAATGTCCTTTCCGTCCCCTGTAGGCAAGCCAAATTCGACTCTTGCATTCACTGCAACGCATATTCAGAGTCGAAAACCCTCATGTGTAGCGATCCACTCCAATTTGTAATACTTCAAATAACATAATCCACCATTCTGCGAATCCAAATTAGACTAGGCGAAATCAGCGCCATCGCTGGAAAAATTATTCCCATTGAATTTTTTTGCGGGATCCCCTCCGGAAGACCCTTCTGAATCCAAAAATCCATGTGGCCAGTCGAAATTCGAATGCAAAATTGTTTAAACTGAAATTGTTTAAACAAATTATCTATATCAACTTTTTCCGTCCCAAAGCAAATAATTAAGGTAATTTGACCCATTTTAAACAGAAAATCTCTCTTGTCATTTTTCTCTAAAATCCATTGTTTTTGAGCTATAAGCGTTTCAAAGTTGAAAAAACGTGCGAAAATTGCGATTTTCAACGGCTGAAAACAGTACGAAAAATGCAAAAATCTCATGTAGCCAGAGTGGAAAATTGTAGATTGGGATCTCCTTAACAATATCCGATAGCAACAATTCATGTTTCCGGGCGATAACCGTTTGTTTCTTCAATGTTAACAATAGGTAGTTGCGCACGTTATATAGCATAGGATATGGGCACGAGCAAGCAGACGACGCGCGGGCCGCCACCGTTGCATCTCTATGGCTATAACGTGCGCAACTACCTATTGTTAACATTGAAGAAACAAACGGTTATCGCCCGGAAACATGAATTGTTGCTATCGGATATTGTTAAGGAGATCCCAATCTACAATTTTCCGCTCTGGCCACATGAGATTTTTGCATTTTTCGTACTGTTTTCAGCCGTTGAAAATCGCAATTTTCACGTTTTTTCAACTTTGAAACGCTTATAGCTCAAAAACAATGGATTTTAGAGAAAAATGACAAGAGAGATTTTCTGTTTAAAATGGGTCAAATTACCTTAATAATTTACTTTGGGACGGAAAAAGTTGATATAGATAATTTGTTTAAACAATTTCAGTTTAAACAATTTTGCATTCGAATTTCGACTGGCCACATGGATTTTTGGATTCAGAAGGGTCTTCCGGAGGGGATCCCGCAAAAAAATTCAATGGGAATAATTTTTCCAGCGATGGCGCTGATTTCGCCTAGTCTAAATTAAACCCTCAGCTCGAGCACGGCCATCCGACATTTTGAAGACGGGTTTGCACCGAAACTGCTTGCACAGCACTTATAAGGTCGGCAAAGTTCCCGATCGTCCATTGAGCCTTTCTAACCAATGAGGTTAGTTTCTAGAAACCCAAATACACTTCATTCATGTGCAACAGTAGCTGAAAACTCGAATCTGTAGCCGGGCGCACCACATGAACGTGTTTTCAGAATGGCGTACAAAATTTTCGTTCAATTCCGTCCTCATGTGGTGCTCCTCCCCAACACGCTATATCGCTTTGTGGAACACATTTTCTTGAAGTATTTGGTTGCATTGGATCAAATCTATGCGGAAAGAAGTCTACGTTGTCGAGCCGTGGGAATATAATCAAGGCAAAATGTCCATTCCGTCCCCCTCCGCGACCCCTTAAACTCGACATATCTTTGTCCGTCTTCAATTTTGAGCTACCTAGCCCTAGGTACTTCCTTTTTGTGCCACAACAAGTGGAAACCAACTGCAACGACCCACTAAAACTCGTCTGGGGCTGAAATAATTTTTTGGCCCAAATCACGCTCGGTGACGATTTTGGCCCCAAAAAATCCCACTTTCGGCGGAATCACTCGTATATGATACTCAAATTCCACCGTAGAGAATTTCAAATTTTAAACTAAGTACAGTTCCGGTACAGTAATCTGTCAAAATTCATTTGCAATTACCCGTTGAACTTTTAATCGCTTAAAAAAGCCGGAAACAATAACACCGTTCTCTCTCTTATCTGCGTGACACATTTTGTAGTTGTGAGAACTAAAGCAACAAAACTTCCGGCTCAACACAGAAAATAAAAGACTGTTGTTACAAAGTTAGTCTGATTTGACTGTATTTCAACAAAATGGTAATGCTCAATGCTAATGAGACTCGATTTACCAAAGCCTCATCCCGCCAAAAATCTCATTACTTACCGTCAACCTCGACGAGGATAATATTAGACACGTATTAAATATTTTACGAGTGACGATGCAAAAAATTGACCTCAAGAATAGTGATAGAAGTATTAATGTTATTGTTCTGTTGAACATCGGAGCAGACGATCGTGTGATGTAAACAATTTTTTAAAACATGATATTCAATCAACAATTGAACGAAAAGTCTAATAAACTGGTTGGATTTTCCATACAACAGGAGGCAAGGCTACCAATTAACCGTTAGATGAATATGCTCGTTTGAATTTCAATAAATTCTTCAAATGGAATGAACTACTTATCGATATATCAGATTTTGAAAAAATTTCTCATAATGATGCTTTCAATCAATGAGGATTCATTTTAGTACGTTTGTCAAGCCTCTAATACCTCAAAGTGATCCTGCTACAGACTAATATCACTGATGAGAATATTGATCCAACGAAAAAAACACTCTGAATCCTTGAAATGCCATTGAAATATTTTAGCAATACATACGCATTCCGATGACAGAACCAGAGATTACTCTGAGGTAGCAGACCGTGTAGAAAACTCTCGATTTGATTCGGAAACTATGATTTTCACATAAATATGGGTTGACGACTCATATATGTATAGATCACATTAAATCTAGCCTGGGAAGCTCGTCGCGTCGTGCTCCTTATCATCGAATGCAGAGCAGTTCACGAGCCGATTACACACAGACTTTTGACCTCAATATATGTGTGATGTAGTGTTTATGTAGGCCTTACATATACATCTCGCGGCTCTCTTGAGAACTATATGTATCCCACACACGTTATGAACCTTCTATTTCATATTTACTAAGGTAAGTGTACCCAACTTGCCTCTGTACCCATTTTGCCCCAATATGCCGATCTCGGGAATTGGCACACCTTGGCCTCCCGGCAAATTTTTTTTACGTTTGTTATGTTAAAATATGAGAAAGTAAGTAGTTTGCATCGACCCCGAATCATTTCTGCATTCTCCAGAAAATCTAAAGTGATTTTTTTATTTTTCGTGATTGGGAATCGCCTTCAGTAAAATCGGTGCCAAATTCTTTGAGTTCAACCAATTTTGACGCATCTTAGCGCATTCGATTCCTCGTTTCAAGACCTTCGAAATCCATTTTTCAAAATTGCAAAATTTGGATATGAAGCTGTTTAATGTGCAAAACCCGGACACGACTTGTAACAAGGATGCCAACATCGGAGTGTACCTAACATGTCCCCATATGTTTATCTCAAAAGGCCGTGCAGTACGACTTTTTTTACCACTCAGAACGTGTTTAGCACGTCAAAATGGGTCAGAAATAGTGTTTCGGCCCACCGAAAAGCTTTAAATGTGCGTGTACGGCGATAAAAACACTTTATCGATTTCCATAATTTATTTCGGAATAATTGAGACAGTTCGGCTCTAACTGATCCGAATTGGACGTAGTTTGATGCATTTCAAAGGTCTTTGAACAAGCTTCGAAATGAGCTAAAGCACGTAGGAAATCGTTGAAGTAAACCAAAGTTATTAAGAAAAAGGCTAAATGGGGGCAAGTTGGGTACACACTTTTGTAAACTCTCAAAAATCACCTTTTGGGATAATTCAAACAGTTTGGCTCCAGTTGGTTCAAATTGAACGTATTTTAGCTCATTTTAAAGGTCTTGAGACAAGCTTTAAAATGAGCTAAGGTACGTTGGAAAATATGGAGATGGGCCAAAGTTATTAAGAAAATGGCTGGGGGCAAGTTGGGTACACTTACCTTATCAGTACTACCTATGTATGCGGTATGCAAACAAATGACAAGAGGATTCATTAAAAAAAAGTTCACTTTCCGCTGTACAAATTGTGCTAAAAGCAGCAGACTAATCTGCCACTGAAAAGTGCTCATTCGCTTTCTTACTTTGGTATTTTTTTTCTCTCCCCCATAATCTCTACTTTTATTCTCGCAAATCCAAACATTTTTTCATGCATATGAAATATGTAAGCGCGAATAATGAACAGTAACGTATTCACTTTTTTTTTATATATTTATAATACTTGTTATTTGAATTGTTCAGCAGAAATTTGGTTATCATACCCAAGTTTTGATTATAATCGTAAAATGTGGTCACATAGTGGTTGGTATGTGTAAAGTATATTCATTTCGTCGTCGTAGCCATGCACATGTGTATGAATAAATAACTTGTGGTTATGCAAAAAAGCGAAATGGATTTTTCTCCTCGCGGCTTTTCACTTTGGCTTTTCTGCGTTAGATATATATATATGTGTGCGTGTGTGTGTGTGTGTGTTTACGCCCATCTCATCTCATCTTGTCTCATCTCTGGTAGCATATATCGTGTGTAGTAGTGGTAAGCTTTCGGCATATTTTCATTCCCGAGCTCAAATTTTTTTGACGTTTGAAATTATGCAGATTTGCTGCGTAGTAAATTCCGAGGTAGATCCGGTAGCTAGATTTTGTGCATTTCAAACAGGCTTGCTTGATGATGCTTCATTGACTCAAAGACAACTTTCTCGTTATAAAATGTGGTCGAGGATGTACTAAATACAAGTTCTAAATTTTAACTAGTTCATTGACAAAGGTGAACCGAGTGATTTTTTGAATCTTACATTCTTTTGCAAAATTTGTATGAATGTATTTTTTTAGATACTTCACACTGTATAGTACAACGAAAAATTTACATTCAATGCGCCTGAGTGCAGTTGAAAAATTTTTGTGATTTTTATTTATCATGATTTTTTTTCGTCTAGTTTGTGTTAATTTCATATATTTTTGAAAGATCTACCTCAGATAGAAACACTGATCTTCTCGTATTAGTAATATCTCACCTCGAAGAAAAAAATACTGATTTCTACAAGATTGAAGGATAAAAAAAATGTCATCAAAATGACAATTCAACCAAGTTTTACTTTAGCTGCGCGCAACCACAACCATTACTCTAAAAGGTTCCAATTTCTCGCAATCCTTTGAACATTTTCCTGTCCACGCATGCGTTTGCACAATTGCTAAATTGGCCAAATATCAACTTCAGCGCTTTAAAAAAGAATATCTGTGAATACAAACAGTGTGCAACGAAAACAAAACGTACCAATTTCTTTTTGTCCTGAAAAAGTAATTGTATACACAATACTGTCAGTTTCCATTATTTCAGAGATCTGATAACACACAGCTGACGCTCAAGCCTCTGATAGATATTCAAATGACAGATTTTTCTATTACCCAGAATTCTCTCTCGATAGTTTTAACTGTGCGTTAGCCAGCTCATTCTTCCGACCACTGCATTTCCAATAAACACACAAAATTCTCGCACGATCGACAATACATTGCTCTTTTACATAAAATTCGTATATGTCAAAGTCATGACGTCCACACTATATAGTATCATACTTCCGATTATCCGGAAGTTCCTTGCGCACATTGTATACCAAAAGCAGCTCTGTATGTATACCAGCAGCAATGTATGTAGATATATTTGCCTATTAAAATGCATATAGGTATGAGACTGAATGTAAAGTGGTGGTCGGTGCATCGACCCACGATTACCTTATATACCCATGCATCAATAAATATCTTTTGTAATATCGTAGAACGAGCAGTGCTCTTGAAAGCATTCTATACATGACTACTTATATTAGTACTTATAAGTACTGTAGACATATATGTCTACTAGAAATGAAATTTTTGGATGTATGATTCCATCCACAAAACAGTGCAGTGCTGATTTTGACGTGTTCAATATTAAGTACCTTTTCTCAATTGGACATTTATTGATTGACCTGTGGTTGCATAAATTTAATGTTGGTTGCAACTTATTTGTTGCAATTTTTTGTCCATAGTGATCGGAAAACGTGCCGTGGGAGTGAACATTTTCACGCATATTTGCGACTCAAAAGTAGTTCTATTATCATCATAAGTACTACTATCATACGAAAAAGTGGGCTCATATTTATTAGCTGAAAGGTGACAACAAATTCAGAAAATATAGCGATTTATTGGGAAATGAACTCATTGAGTTAGTGTCAGAATCACAAGTCCTGGAAAACTTCAAAACATACAAAATTTGCCAGTGACATGATTACTTCAATACGTTTGCTGCAACAGGACCCACCGGTAGGTCCCGGCATTTTTCAACTTTCAATCTTCACCAATACGCAATGGCTCGAAAAGTATATTTCATAGGAATCTTTCGTGGTAATTTACTTTGCCAAAAACACAACACAGTTAATAAGCAAAAAATAGTTTTCACTCATACAGATTCACTTGGTCAAACTGTTGGAGTCTGGTTCGTGACCTAAATAAAATCACGAAAAACAGGCCTCGCAACTTGTTTCTCATCAAATATTGTGATCAGCATAGTAGAATTTGTGATGTATGAAATTAAAAAAAGATAATGAGTGTTGCTATTTATGAAGCTAAATTCAAGCTGATTTTCTTATGTTATCTAAAACTTGCGAAATTGTTCCAAGGATAGCCTAATTCTGATGTAACTTTGGTAAATCTAGTTTCAGATTGTCAGAATTACATTGTTGATTTTAAGACTATTTCTTGACAATGGCATCAGCATGCATTTTCACTGAATCTGATTATTTCCGAATATTTTATGCCCACGACGGCTGTAGTGTTTCATCGCGCCCTTATTTTTTTTTTTTTTTTTTTTTCTTAAACGATAAATACTTGACTTATCGATTAAGTTAACTTCTAATTAAAAAAAAAAACATTCTCATTCCAGACTTATCTTTTCTTCTTTCATCAGACCACAAACATAATACTCTCTCAAATCAACGTTTACCTCTATGAACTTCCACGAGGTAATATAACCATATTGAGCATTCCACAAAAAATCAGTGTTCTCTGAAATTTCAAATCTGTTTCAAAGCTCAAATCTACGAAAATTCCTGTCACAACTACATCGCGCATACATATCTGACAGCAGTGTCAACGGTACAACTTGCAACCCTGGATAATATATAAAGCTTCTCATATATGCAGAACTCGCTTGCAAAAGCCCGTGCACCGCCGTTGTTGAGAAACATATATATATATATGCCTTATTACGAATTCAAGACGCGCAAAACTCTCTCTCTCTCTCTGTCTTCCCTTTTGTCTTATATCCACGTATACTGCGAGTTTACCTTATATTACCATCGCTAAGATAGTCGAGGCGCCACCGCCGCCGCCCCGCCTTAGACATATACCATATTATTGCATATGTTTAAGAAGCTATATATGCGAGAAGTGTATATTTAGCACTCGCTGGATTACACCTAGCACGAGACAGACGTGATTTTCCGGTTATTCGAGATATTTTTAGATCAAGAAATTGCCCCCAGGGCTCGGTGATTTCAAGTTATATTCCATAAGGCATGATACGCATGAATTGTGAAGAACGATATCGTGACAGACTAGACAGGTATTATTCGATATTACCTGAGTTGAGTGCATGATCAGATCGCTTGTTATTAGTGAAGAAAAAAACATGCTCGTTATTCAGGGTAATTATATCTGGTAACTTGAATTATTTCTTTTTGGGGAGTTTAAAGAAACTTGTCTCATGAAAAAAGTGTCGCGAGGGACAACGAGATTATGTCGACAAGTATGAGGTAGTTTACTTATGAGAGTGGTTTGATTTCTTGAGCGATGGTATAGTTTTTAGTTTTATCGATTATTTTACATCAATGATGAAACGTGATAATTACTATAGATTGAAAGTCAAGGTTCGCGTACGTTCAAAAGGTCGACGAGAAGTCCAAGTTCAATTGATTTGTGTAGAGATTCTTTTTTTTTTTACTTCGTTACTCTTATACCTAAAGACTAAAAATGTTGTTTGGAGGAACTACGACCGACCTTGGACATTTTCTTGAACTAGTTACTAATAAATAGTATAAAAAAAAAAAAAGATGGAAGGCCTGTTGTGAATCGTCGTTACAGTTTACATCCATTCAGCCAATCTTTTCGAAATGTGATAAGAAAACAGATTCTATTGTCTAATCCGGTTTATTCTTATCCTTCGGAAATTTTTCCCTTTAAAAACTACCATCTCAGAGGTTCTCCAATTAGTATCTTGAATAGGATCCCAAGAATACCAACGTTGAAGAAAATGTTTCATCACGGCTCGTCTTGCTCATTCATTTACCGAGACGTCAAATTTCTTCCCGAACAGGGTATTTGTGTTTCATTCAAGACATTTCTTGAAGGGCTCTCAAGAGTTCTTCCAACTCTGGTAGCATAATGTGGCTTCCAAATTGAGTTTTTCATCTTGAGAAAATTACTTATTCAACAGTCCACTGGTTTTCATTCTGTATTTCAAGGGAGGTAATTTAAAGTTGAAATTGAAGTAAATTGACAAACTTCCGAATTATATAATGCATAAAGAGAGTGACACAAAAGGAACATCGAATCGAATTTTAACTTTCATGCTCGTGTTAATCGTCTGTGCGGTGTTGTCAACTTGCTCGTAACTTGTTCAGGATTTAATTTTGCATTGTGAAATTTTCTTCTCACAATTATAATGAAAAAATTTCGATGCCATTTTCATTGAAGCTCGATTATTTTGTGCCTCAGGATTTTGAAACAGGAATATTGAGATGAAATTTTCTATGATAATGCAATTCTGAAACCAAGAAAGCCATATCATGATGATGATGATTAATGCAATTGTGATATCGATTTGAAGGTTGCGATTTTACGATTGATCGATTCAGAATGTATTCTGATCATCCAATTCTCATGTAAAGATTTTTTCCAAATTTTGATATTTAGACGATAGATACCCCGATGGTGGAAAATTTTTTTGGTGCACTATCAACAGGAGGTCACTTTGGAACACCCATGCTACGATCAAAAATTCATTTTTAGATTCTGTATTCGAGGTTTTTCGCCTTTGTCTCGGCCTTTGTCCTGTAGGATTAATGTTTTTCATACATTGGTTTTGCTGTAGTGGCTACCAAATCGAATTATTGTCAGTTTAAGGGAAGCTAGGAAGTGTGTTAGGAAAATTGCCATTTTGATGATATTTTCTTTATGTAATAGACTTGAAGTTGATCAGATAGCCGTAATAGTCTTTCTCAAGTGCGAAAACCGTTCTTCTCATTGTTTTTCCGTACCACGCGTGGAAGTAATTGTTTTCGAAATCATGTGCGTAAGATAGTGCGTAAGGAACATTTTTCAGTGTGTAAAGCATTAACTTTACGCACATTGATTTCAAAAAATATAAGGATACGCAAGGACTTCGATACTTTACGCACTAGTCGAAATTTCACTCATAAAGTTTCCAAATTTCAGTCAGTAATAACAAACTGTTCGAAACAAATGTTGAACTTTCTTGGACTCCTCGTATAACTATCGTATACTGCAATTGATCGTTCCATGACTAATATAATTCTTTCTGGATCAAAGTGGCATTCAACTAAAACCCAGTATCCAAAATTGTATCTACTTAAAACCTTCAAAAAAGATGAACGTTTCAATTTCAATGCATTTTGTACAATTTATAAAATTTCCAACAATGAATGAGTTCAACAATTAAGCTATCATCAATAAATACACAAACCATCTGTCGAGATCATCGTTTCCAAACTCTTACTCTATAATATTCAATCGCTCGATTCTCTCCAGCCGTGACTGAATCAAACAAACGAATGAACATTATGCGTTTACGGATATATCCAGCGACGACGAGAAAGTCAATTGAATAAGATATGAAGGTCTCGAGCCGTTTCAATCTCCCAGAGTCAAGAAGAAGAGTGAATACAGAGATTCTGAAGAGGGTTTCTTCTTTTAGAATATGGATAACATTGCTATAGGTATGTGCATCAGAGTATTATCACAGAGAATCGCGCGAATAAGCGTCTTACAAACATTTTCCTCTCTCTTTGAGATCCTGCCGCATCAATGTAAGTATGTACGACGACCACAAAAAAAAGATTATGCAATTGTGAAGGTTTCAATGTATGTACTTTGTTGTGTACCTATCGGTTCTATTCAGGATGATTTAGCTCATTTCTTGACTCTTGCATCATTTTCATTTCAACTTTATTCGGTTTATAAAGCGCTCATAGATCAACTGATATAAAAATCCCACGTGATTCATGAGTCGAAGATTCTCGACATTCGTCATAAGTTATTGAATGAGTTTTTTTACATTCTTGTGATATGCACTTTCAAAAGGATTACGGAATCTTCAATTCAGTCTTGAGATCATCTTCCAATAAACCGTTTGAACATCTTTGCTGCGTTTTAGTAAAGTAACCTGTTGTTTGTATTTTACATTTTTTGTACCTACTTTTACGACCAATTTGTAAAAGAGCCAACCTTTACCTCTGAGAGATAAAATCTAACAGTATAATTTCAGCGCATCGATGGAGTATGATAACTCGTGTGACATTATCATGAATATATTACTCAGAGTGTACCACCAGAATGACGTCATGCAACAATTCCTCAATGTCAATATAAATAATAAATTGTGAGTTCTTTGGTCATCAGGTCACACAGTAACATTGAACCGCATATAACTTTTCACTTTCACGTGACATGCTATATTTCAATTTTCTGAGCAATTTTTAAATCGTATGGAAAATCATTCATCATTTTCTGCGTATAACATCCCTGTTAGAAAAAAAGCAACTTTATAAATACATTATTATTCCGATTATGATCATGTATGACAGTTTACTAAAAGTTGTGAGTGTGTTTTTCTGTTATCAGTCGACATTGACACGATTCTCTCTTCTTACTATGTATTTTTCTATTTTAAAATTTATTCCACAATATGAATTATGATTCTGGTATCAAAGTCAATTATGAAATGCATAAAAAATTCACTGATGTATCAAGAGTAGAGACATTGATTGTCAAGTTGATAGTGAAAATAAAATTCTACAAAAAAAAACAGAAAAAATGAAATTCCTAAAAATAACTTCAACGCAATGGTATCGAAGTGGAAAATCTAGGGTCGACCCAAATACCCACGAGATTTGCGCGCGTCAAAGCGAGACCTATCTCTCTCTTTTCACCAGAAGAACAAAGCAAAGAAAGAATAATAATCTGACTTCCTTTCTTTCTTTTTCCTTGTCGCGAGATACATACCTATTTTTGAAGCTTGAATCTTGCAACTGCGGAAAGCTTGAACATCAGTAGGAGAATCTTCTCTTGAAAAATGTAAGGTTTTCACCTAGGGCAAACAAGCGCCCAACGCGCAAAGAGCGAGTGGCTCTCTTGATACTACATATACGAGTGCATCGATCCTAGAAAGAGAAAACAACAGCTTGTCAACGACGACGATATCTGTCGAGATGACTTCTTGGCCTGACGTAGTATAATGGAAAATCACCAGGTGCTGATATCTACTCTACTCTGTTCCATTACTCTGAAGCAAGTTTTGATAGTCTTAAATGTATTGTGTGATAGATGGAGGTCGTTGAATGTACGGCAATGCATATGCCATAGTAAGTGAAACTGGTAATCATTTTTCATTGACAATGATAGAATCTTTTGGGAATTCATGGTAAGAGGATCGTGTGAGTGATAACTGATTCCACGTCATCCGAATGATGATGATCAAAATGCTCATGTAGTAACACAATTCTACATGATCTGTTCATTTCATATTTTCACTATCGGTCGATTTCGACAAATGATGATCAGTATCTAGTGGTGCACAGAACATCCATAATTGTGTATATTCAATCCAAATGCAAAATTTCTCTCTAATACAGTACACTGCACAAGAGAGCGATTTTCAGGATCTGCATAAGCTTTTGGTCAAAGTGCGATGATGCGATGAACATATCATAGAGGATAAAGGCCCACACACATCATTCAAATTCATGAACCTTGTTTAGCGGAGCGTAAATAGTCGGTAAAGCGTTTCTGTAGTATCTATGACTACGATGAGGTGTAACATGGTTCATTCAGCTTACGTGACCTGTTAAAAGCACTCTAATTCACCACTGCAAAAGCGTCCATATTATACATACATAGTCGTACCAGGTGTGCATCTGGGAAGTCCATCGATTTCCCACACTTTTGTTAGTATATGTATGTACATACAAAATTGCTTACACTATAAAGCGTGCAAATACCCTGGAATTGGAGTAAACTTGCTTCAAGCAATTTCCCATCTCAAGCTTCTCTACAATGTCAGATACAAATCTTTGGGATGCTTCTCTGGCTGATTCTCTGGATTCCTGATATGCTTCATTGTCTTTGAAAATTGATTGTATTGCACATCTTAGAGCGAAGTCTTTGATGCAATTGTAGAGAAGTATTTTACACGTGGAAGTGAGATTGATTGTGATATTTAGTATTTAGAGCTGATTGGCGAGTTTATATGTAGAAGTGACAGTGGTGGTATTCAGGATTGTTACACCAAGAGCAATGAAGAAAAATATTTCGTCGAACATAATTTGTGGCATCAAATCCAGAAGCCCTGGCTCTCATCTTGGGTACTTTAGATAAAGTTTTCTACAATTTTTTGGTTTCTTATCTCGTGTCTGACGTCAGAATTACTCGCAGGCTTCTGAATCAATGTCGACACTGTTAACAATTTCAATAAGCACACTAAAATACTGTTTTCGTTTGTTTGATGTATTCCTGAAGAATTCATTCACTTTGTTTTGGAGCTGGTGGTGTAAGTTAATCGTGCTACAGAGATTCTCAAGGAGCTCGTATTCTCCTTCAAGATTTTACAACATCCAAGAGATGTCAGAGTGTTTACCACATCTAAAAATTAGGGAGATCAAGGAATTTTTAGGGAATGTTGTGCATACTACTCGAAATCATGAAATCCTAAATCATGGAAATTTTTCAAGATCACCTCATTAAAGTTAGTCTCACATTATTCTTGCCACCACATGTTTGATCAATCTTTTCGATCCCCAGAAATCAATGTGACATGATTTATGTTGTGATGAAAGGTTTCTTTGGAATTGAGTTGAAATCAGCATATGATCATGAATCTTGAAGAATCATCTTCTAAATCATAAAGGATAAAGCTGATAAGTCGGGTGGGCCGAAAAATGAATTTTTTTGAGAATCGATACGGGCTAGTGCGCAAAAGTTAAGTTTCTACATGTAGATGTAAACAAAATTTTGCTGGACGCTGAGAAATGAGATTTTAGGTCCCAGCAAGAGCCATCAAGCTTTTATCAAAATTAACGCAGGTTTAAATGGGAATGTGCCTAATTCAGCACTTTTTTCTTCCTAACTATGCTCTCATTTCTGGCGCATCCAAGCATTTTCCAACGTACTTTAGCTCATTTTGAAGCTTATTCAAAACCTACAAAATGAGCTAAAGTGTGTCCAATTTTGATTAAACCGAGCCAATCTATCTGAACTTTTCCATAGCGAGTTTTGAAAGGAGTGAGGCGGGAGGGGGAAGTCACTTATTTTCGGATTTTTCAAAACTAATCACTTTTTAGAAAAATTGAGATAGATTGGCTCGGATTAGTCGAAAATGGACGTACTTTAGCTCATTTTGTAGGTTCTGGATTAAGCTTGAAGATGAGCTCAAGTACGTTGGAAAATCTTGAGATGCACCAGAAATACAAGCAAAGTTTGAAAGGAGAATCTCCCTATTTTTGGGATTTTTAATAATGATCACCTTTTGAAAAAATTGAGATAGATTGGCTCGGGTTAGTCAAAATTGGACGTACTTTAGCTTATTTTGTAGGTTTTGGAACAAGCTTTGAAATGAGCTAAAGTACGTTGAAAAATGCTTGGATGCGCCAGAAATGCAAGCAAAGTTAGGAAGAAAAAAGTTCCGGATTAGGTACATTCCCATTTAAACTTGCGTTAATTTTGATAAACGCTTGATAGCTCTTGCTGGGACCTAAAATCTCATTTCTCAGCGTCCAGCAAAATTTTTTCCACATCTATATGTAGAAACACAACATTTCCACGCTAGCCCTGGTGGAAAAAACAGCGTAGCAGTACTGGATAGCCAAACTACTGAACGTAAAATGACAGGACTCTACTGTAGTACTACTGCAGTAGCCTACTGCCGTACTACTGCAGTAGTCTACTGTAGTACTACTGCAGTAGTCTACTGCAGTACTACGACCATAGCCTACTACAGTATTACTATAGTATTACGGGGCGTACTACTGGATAATAGTACTGAGCTAGATCTCGATGCTGCGGTCATGTACTTCTGTAGAGAGAATATGGACACATTTATTATGCAGTGTGAGATGAAAAAAATATCCATGAGAGTGTAGACAAACTAGTGTCATGTTGCTAAGTGCTCTCTATTCATTTTTACGCCATGCTCGTGACGGTAACTTACGGAACTTTTTGCATCCCACAGTGTATTTATTTATACGTCCATACGCGTCTCGTACGGCAACATTTTTCCTTCACCAGGAAAACCAAACTGGACGGTACGTGCCTTCGCCCACGTCCAGCTCGGTTTCCCGGAGGAAAAAATGTTTCCAGCACTCGACGCGTAATGTACTATTCGAACGCACATACCGCTGTGCGTGCACACACCTACTCATATACGCATGGACCTGTAGCGGCTGGTGGCCCAACCTAAGCTTATGACAGACACTGCGAGCTATCGTCGGCATATTATTCAATATTATTTAGTCGGCAGGCATGGGCAGGCATCAGCTGGCTCATTCGTTCTGCTCCTTGTTTGTACCGAAAATATGTTGAGCTTTTTTTCAACTGTGATAAATGAGAAATAATAAAAAAGTCAAGAACTCACCAGGAGAGTGTTTCAGATCCGGATCACGGATTTGGCTAAAACTCTGGGAATAGTCTCCTTTTAGCACCAAAAGATGAAACCCAAATTTATAGACCCTAACGCTCAAGCGTTTTTGAGCTACAGCCAATAACATTAGCATTGCCCATATAGGCCAATGTTAAAAATCATACATATAGGTATACCTGCAATGCTAATGTCCATGGCTGTAGCTCGGAAACGCTTGAGCGTTAGGGTCTATAATTTTGGGTTTCATCCTTTGGTGCTAAAAGGAGCCTATTTCCAAAGTTTCAGCCAAATCCGTGACCCGGATCTGAAACACTCTCCTGGTCAAATGGCAAACTAGTGAGCATAGATGATAAGGATTTGAAAAAAGCTCTTAGTGAAGTGTTCAGCAATGTCAAAAAATGGAAATGAACACCTGAACATTGAATACTGGAAACTTCTTCGAGCACATCAAGCTACCTCCGGCTAGGCTTATTCGACAGTGGAAAAATGTAATTTTATTTGTTCATCCTTTTCACTCTTAATCACCAAATTAGTGTAAGTTACCAAATGAGTATAAGTTATTCTGCTGGCATTCACATGAATAGTTGGTATCAATATGATTTTAAAGAATTTCTTGTCACAGTGAATAAAGTTTATGAGTTTTGTTCACTTCTGAAATATCATATTAAAAAAAAAACCAAAGTCTGTTCAATTTCTGATGGCTGACCCTCGTAGTTCCTGTGATTTCAACACGCTCAGGTGTTGGATCATGTTCCAAAAAAGATTATGTATTGCTGAAGATTCTTTTATATGTTCCTGAGACATGCTTAATCACCCAAGAAATTTATAAAGGAACAATACTCTGCTTTTAACGATTCATATAGATGAATGACTCTTTTGAGACCTCCCATGATTGACCTCATTCAACAACAAATGGTTGTTCGTGGTGTCAGGTTTTTGATCAGAAGCCAACACCAAGATTACCATTTGTGAATGAAGTGATGTAATGGAGCTTGTTAGCAGAATTGTGTGATGATTTGTTGTTAGATTTCTCAATGTCGAGCTCAGATACTCATTGTCATATTCCTCACTCTTTGATATGCTCTGGGAATTTGCACATAGTGCGATATTCTACAAATAAGTAGAATCCATCTAAGGATGTAAGTCTGTAAGGAAGTGTAAGATCATGATTCTGCATCTGTTGTTGCAGTCAGTTGCATGTTTTGCTTTGGATACATGCACATTAGCAGCAATATCTCATCACATTTTCATGATACTTTCACTGCAGACTGGGTGTGGGATGTATATCCGCAGCAATAGTACCATGAAAATGTGATGAGATATTGCTGCTAATGTGCATGTATCCAAAGCAAAACATGCAACCGACTGCAACAACAGATGCAGAATCATGATCTTACACTTTCTTACAGACTCACAACCTTAGATGAATTCTACTCATTTGTAGAATATCAAACTAAGTGCGAATTCTCAGAATATATCAAAGAGCGAAGAATATAACAATGAGTCTCCGAGCACAAAATTGAGGAATTTAATAACAAATCAATACACAATTCTGCTAATAAGTTCCCCGACATCACGTCATTCACAAATATTAATCTTGGCGTTGGCTTGTGATCAAAAACCTGACACCACAAACGACCAATTGGTGTTGAATGAGGACAGTTATGAGAGGTAACTATATGATGTTCACTAAGTACTCAAATGATCGCCTTTTTCCCAAATCACATTTTCTTCATTGCGCGCTGCATAACTACGCCCCCATCCTGTTCAAGAGTAAAAGTAAATAAAGCAGTTCAGCTGATGATAGCAGACAACAGCCAGCTGATGCTGAGCTGAACCTGTCATTTTCCTCTTTGGCTCCAGAAGTACACACATCAGCGAGATCTAGCTCAGTACTGTTATGCACAAGTCACAATTGTTTGTCCGTACTCTAATGGATATTTTATTCGTCTCGCGCTGCATATTCAATGTCTCCATCCTCCCTAGAATCGGGAGTAGAATCGGGGATTCGTTGATATTATACAAGTGACCGCAGCATCGAGATCTAGCTCAGTACTATTATCCAGTAGTACGCCCCGTAATACTATAGTAATACTATAGTACGCTACGGTCGTACTACTGTAGTAGGCTACTGTCGTATTACTGCAGTAGACTACGGTCGTACTACTGCAGTAGGCTACTGCAGTAGTACTACAGTACGCTACTACAGTAGTACGGTCAGCCAGGCAGTAGACTACTGTAGTAATACTGCAGTACTACGATGTTTTTTCCACCAGGGAGGGCGTATCGATTTTCGAAAAAAGCCCTTTTTCGGCCCAACCTACTGATAAGGAATCCATCGATAACAAGTACCCTGGGAAACTGATGGTATCGGATCGATCTCAACTCATATTCCATTTGTATTTGTTCGCTCTGATTGAGGTCATCTCTTGGCGTTTGAGCCTCTAAATCTGGCACGATAAAATTTAAGTGTCAGATGTGTTAATCCATACGCACAGATAATACCAGAAAAAAGGATTTTGAATAGAACGAGAAACTTGAAGCTTATCATGGTTGCGAACAAAGTGGATTTAGTTCACAATTATCGTTTGGAACGCTCTGATCTGAATTGGATCTGGCGTGTCGAAGTGCGGTATGGTTATGACACCGATAAGAAGAAAATGGGCGTCTGCAGTTAAAAGCTTCCCGATATGAAGTTCATTGAGCTAAACGATAATAATCATTGGAATCTTCGCTCTGTTCAGGGAAAAAAGACATTTAGTTGGAACGATTTGAACTCTGTTGAACCGAATGGAACAAGCATTTCGAGTATCATGTAATATTGACTCCGTTTAGCACTTCTCTTTGCGAATGTATGTACCGTTAGGTAAACATCGAAATGCTTGTATTTAGCATATGGGATTACCAAAGTAAATGCGCTTTTGAAAACGAGTGATGCATCAGTTCAAGAAACTCGTATTGGGGATAAAGAAACGAACTTTTACAATGCAAAGTCATTGTGTCTTTTCGGAAAATTGAATTCATAGTATTGTATGGGTTTGCAAATATTATCGCGTAATCTGTACGATTGAGTGAATTTGTGATTACTAATTGTCCTTGGAATAAAAATTTGCACTTTATAGAGAAAAGTCTCGTCATCATTTAGTTTGATGAATAATTTATAAATTTTTAATAAAAGCCCCAAAAAATCCTCAATTTTCAAGATCTCAGGAGTGAAACTATTGAAAAATTGTGTACATGAGATTCGGCAAAAAGGAGAGTACAGGATACCGAATAAAAATACTTCCTATCGCAATAACTCAACTGAATGTTTGCTCTCTCGAAGCCAAGATCAACGGCAACAAATGTCTCCATTGATCATCGTGACTGAGAAATCGAACCCAAGCGAATCATTAATCTTCTGACTACATCGGAATCTTGCCTTTTGTGCTAAAGAAAAACTAAACAAAGAGAGTTTCACCTCCTAGTTTTGACTACAACAGACAACACATCTCGCAAGATACACTAATCCCTAAAAGCCAAATATAATACCTCAGAATGGAAGATGATCAAAAAAATATCACAATCATTTATTTTCAAAGAATCTAATATACCTTAATGCAACGACAGAATGAAAGGTCATGACCCTCACATACTAATTTAATGAATAATTTGTCCATGGGTCACACAAAAAGACACATAGCAGCAGACGACACAATGTTATAAGTACACTATATATAAATGGTATATGTCAGAAATTGAGGCGACAGCATTCACCTACTTAGCAACACTGCCAACAACCCTCTTTACTAATAATGTACATTGTGTACTATAACGTACGACTGGTGGTGATAAAGATTTACTCGCCGAGTCACGCTTTATCGATCTCCCATATGTAAGTTTTACCAAGTACGAATACAATAATAATGTGTACGTACGTGAATGCTCGGCTGCTCGAAATCGCAACGAGGAACCCGAGGAGGAACCAAATTGAACTCTGAATTATAATATAATCAAATATGGAGTAAGCGAATCAGACGACGACCAATGGATTGTTCATAGCATGAAAATTACATTTGTGATATAGAACTTTCGATGAAAATCATCATATGTAATGAAACAGACTTTGGATTACATGACAGTTGGCCACGAAATACAAAATCGATTATGAACCCTCGTAACCGGAAATAATCCAATTTTTTGAGCCAGAACTATGCATATGACAAAACACCACAGAGTTGGGGTATGAGAGATAATGTAGAAGTGTGTATAGGGGTGCCACAAAACCCTGAGGGTCGATTTGTCTCTTTGGTGACTCGTTTACTCATGAAGATATAGATGTAGGTGAAACGATGAAGGGGAACGTATAGAAAACAGGAAAAAATGATTGGAAACGCCCATTTTCACGGTTACATCACTATCGTCTATCATATACTACATGGGGCGTTCTATGAAAACGCACACGTATTAGATAAGAGAAAACTTTTTTGGACTTGATAGATGTACGTGTTTTTGTATACATTGTATTTGTGTTTGGCACAGGGTGACTTTTGTGATAAAGTTCTTCAAAGGCTCCATTACTATTCAGTCACAATCATACGTATATTATATAATGCTCTTATGTCAGGCGTGATAGGTTCAGTTCATCTGATATTTCTCTAAGGACTATGTATTTTTGAAGTCAAAGGGGTGAAGTGTGTCTCGACGATTATTATTAAGTGCTTAGATGAATGTATACAATAGACAAATGTACAATATACGAATATAAATTTGTAATAATGTTGCTCGTGGGTTGGCTGTTTAATCGGTTTGAGGTGAGAATTAACATTGAAGTGTAAACGAGGGAAGAAGGTGCAATCACTATTCCCCAATTATTACCATGGGACCGAATTTCCCGACTATTCTTTCATTCCCATAATACACAAAGATTTCCCCAATATTCTTCTTGCCTAGGATAATATTCCCCAGATCTTTTTTCCTTGGACAAGTTTCCCATGGTACACTCCCACACCTATTAATCTTAACGGGCTTCGTTTTTTTCTTCTCGTCTTTTTATTCTCTCGCAAAATTCTCGGAGACCTTTCTGAAACATTTTACGATTCTAATGACTTAGCTATAATAATCGAGAAACTTCCTTTGTTGTTGTAACTTATAACCTTATTGGTTTATTCCAACTATCTCGGACATGTATTTTCTCACAATTTCCCTGTAATAAAGTTTTTGGTGATTTTAGAATGAAATTTTAAAAAAAAGTGGTTGAAGCAATCACGAAATATGAGTGCAAGTATCTCTATTTTTCTCTATGATATGAAGAAACATGTGGAAAATTACCCTGGTAGAAATCTCCCCATAAAATTTAGACTCGAAACTAAAATATAGCCAAAAAAGATGGACCATATCCGATGACTAATAAATGGCCAATAAATGGGCGACTTCCCAACGGGTTTGGCAATAGTCTAAAAAATCTAGGCAAAAAATGGGCAATATGTGATACCCCCATTTCAAGCGCGGAACTCAATTTTTTTGGCTAATAATTGGCTCTATATTGGCTTTGATATTTATTCAACGATGTTTCTTAATATTCGTTGTACATATTAAATTATAACTAAAATATGGCCTTATTTCTGGTCATCTGCTTTTCCGAAAACGGGTATTTACTAAGGTTATCACTCGCTGTCTGTCAAATATACACTGAATTATAGCTGCACCTAAAGTCTGGACACTCAATTAGCACACAGGTATCAGCAATTTCGTCACTAATTTCTCGCGAAGGGTGCTTGTTAAGTATGTGTCACTTATACATTATGGAAGGCGAATACACCACGATATCACATGCAGCAACGCCTCGGACGAGGCCTCGGAACTGCTTCGATCCAGCTTCTCGCGCGTGGCATAGCGTCTCCATTCCCACAGCACCAAAATCGCCAGATTTTCGTCACCTCGCAATTACCACCCCCTCGGTGAATAATGATCAACACCCACTGATGAACTCGCGAGTCGCGGTTTGTATTCACGTCGACCATGTTGATGATGCAAGCTGACGACAAAGACTGGCCGCCATTACACGAGGTTAGTCACAGCAAACATCGAGTCTAAAAATTCAAGCCAAATTTTGCCCATAATCTGACCTATCCAAAATGGCTAAAAAATGGACTTCTTTTCTGCGCTTGAACGGTTTGACTCCGATCGACAGGTGGCGCCGTGACAGGATTCGCTTACCCACTGTAGTTTTAGCAACCTCGAGCTTAGACCACGAGCCTGGACTTCTCCTCCGCGTGCAGTTTCTGATGGGAAACCCGACACATCTTTTGCAAATGATGATAATGGCTCTGACCCGATCATCCCAATACTTTTGCTCGAGCACGCATGAGCTTTTTCCAAGATTTATTAGTATCGAAAATGATATATCTAACTAATTCTCTACTCGTCGTTATCCATTGAATCACTCAAAATTATGACATGATCTGACCCATAATATGCCCAAATTTTGTCTAGATAAATTTAGGCCACGACACTTTGTTTCCCGGTTGGCTAAAAAATATGGCCAAATATTAGATAAAAAATGGCCAAATAGACTCACTCTATAAATGGTCGATTTATGGCGGAAATATCGTTTCATCCTCGGGTAAAATATGGACAAATTTTTTGGCCATTTTTTGGCTATAGGAAAATCCATATGGCCAATTTTTAGCCATAAATGAAAGTGGATTTCTACCAGGGTAATAAACCGTTAATTTAAAAGGCAAGAAATATTTACAATGTACTGCTCAGATGAGCGATGACTCAATAGATATTGGTCATAGTTTGCATTTTTCCTGACATTTCTAATATAAAATTTTACGTTGGATAACAATTTATATATTCTCTTCCCTTTTCAGCATTTTCATGAATGGAGACGTTGAGAGAATTCGTACGGGGAGTTATCGAGGTTATTGTTATTGTGGAGAAATTGACATCGAAGAATTTTGGTTTTCGGGGATTTTTGAACTGGGTAGTTTTTGCCTTAGGGAGTTTTTTCTCGAGGAAATATGCTGGATGGGTAATTATAACCACCAATCGACGATGGGCTATCATGTGGAATACTAACAAGTGTTGAATTTTATCTACACTCGTGGGTGATAATTTGATGGATAATTCAAGTTTGAGAAGCGTGCTAGCGAATTCAGTTTTAGATTAGTTATAGATGATGGGTGACGAGTGCCAAATTTATTCGACTGCTCTCACACTTGCAAATTTTCGATCACGCGATATTCTATAATTCGTCGTATCATCCATAATAATACAATTCTACGTTATACAAAATTGGATAATCTACGACTTCTTCTCGAATTCAAGATCGGTATATAAATCTAAAGCAAAGCGCCGTAAATTAAAAAGATTCTATTTACGTCGTTATGTCGTTATCAGATCCCACGAGCTCTTGTTACGGATCACGAGCATGTGATTCGGCGATTACAACAACAGTTTGTTGACCCTCTGATGCTTAAAATTATGTTATGAGGATATTTAGTAGGAAGATAATTACACGACAAACAACGTGGCTCGTGATCTGCGATATTTCAACACAAGATTATCTATCGAATTTTATGCTCTAATGAGCCATATCTCATCAATTTGTGTAATTATAAAGTACATGTAATTTTAATAATTATTATATATTTGTTTCATAGACAATGAATGCAAAGTGAAAGTGCGAGAATTAAAGACCAAATATTTTTTCTCAAATTTCATTTTGCAGCGTATAGGCAGGTTTTTAATATCAAGGGTAATTATTTGGTAGGTGTCGCACAAAGACACTGCCATATTGACAAAGCAATAACAAAAAGAGAGAGAACAGTATTATTACACTGGGCGTGAGAATTATTTTGAGAGCGTGTTATTTTCGTGCCTTTTTCCCGCGGGGCCAGATGCATCTTCACTATATATCTCTGTACATAAGGGTCAATTAGATGGCATGCTTCGTCGTTTCATTTTTTTGGGAAGTTTCGTGACTGTTGCAATTTTGTTCCCAAGTGAGATAACAGAATTTGGTGTTGTAATTGGTGTCGTCGGAGGTTTGACTTTGAAGACTCAAATATATGAGACAAAATTGACGCGAAAATTTTACACACTCTGATTATCACATCATGGAATATGTGGTAAGATGAGTTCAAATAATATCGTAACGGTACATGTCAATTTTGCAGAAATGTACGGTAAAGCAGATGAAACCATTTACATCATTTTCGACGAATCTTAGTTTTTTTGACCCGATAACTGATGAAAAACACAAATATCCATGCAAAATTATGGGCTAACATATTAAATGTTGTAATAGCACAATGTTTTAATGAGAAATTTGAAGGATGATAAGCATGTGACGCTTATTGCATTAATTATGATTTTTGTAATCATCCATTTCATGATTTCCATCTCGTAAGCTATTTTTCATTATAATTAATATCTATTTGCAAGATATATCTTAATCTATCTCATTGTGAAAAATAATCATGTCAAGGGTGTCAATGTGGCCCATCTTTTACATCTGACATCGATATCGAGCTCTCTATTCACATTGATAAAAGAATGGGGATTTTTTCTGTGGAATTTCAGCATCAAGACTGTACCACGGCGGGTCGGAAACCGGAATAGGTGAAAGTTGCATGAACCTGGAAAATGCTTGTGGGATATGTTTTGGGATATTTTGAACATCATTTTTCAATACGAACCAAAAAAATCCGCCGAGGGAATTTAAAATAAAGTTGATTCTTGCATTTTTCGACCCAATTTTCCGGGGAAATCAATTTTCTCCATTTTTTCTCTTGTCTCACAGCTCTGCATCGGCTCTGAAAAACCATCCTAACTCGCTGACTTGTTGTGAAAAAGTTTGGTCCTTCGAAATCCTGAATGAAAATCCAGAGCAGATACAGTTTTCGGGATTTTTCCAATCACACCCGAGTATATTATCTTGATTGGCGATGGAAACATACAAAAATGGAGGATTCAGTCCCATCATCGACAAGTCAGGCTTACAAAACCTTCATCAGTTATGCCATGCTATAGACTATTCGTCACGCATGAAAAAAAGAAGATTAGTTATATTCGCAATGACGAGGATTTAACCCCCTTGCACAGAGTTGAGTTGGGGATCCCATGTTATTGGGACGAGTTACCTTGGCTTTGTGCGTATGAGGAGCTTGAGAAGTGCGAAGAGGGTCTTCTGTACCGGTCGGCCGTAGTAACTTTCCGAATGCATCAGTAAAAATTAGTAACTTTCCTGCCCGAAGAAGATTATGCAAATAACAACAGATCAAATGAAAAGGAATTCAATGATCCAACCAACTCGATAGGCGTTGGATATCCCAACAAATTTTGATTGGTTAGGACAACCAATCTTTTTTCCCGTGAGATTCATGCGATACTGGCTATCATTTGTCCATCGCATGAATCGTAACCAACAGTCTATGGCATGACGAAACTGATAGATGAAGATGTGAGCCTATCTTGTCGATGATAGAACGGGATTTTCCATTTTTGTATGTTTCTATCGCCAATCAAGACAATGTACTCGGGTCGGATGAAAAAAAATACCGAAAACTGAATCTGGTCTGGATTTTTATTCAAGATTCCGAAGGACCAAACTTTCTCACATCAAGTCAGCGTGTTGCGATGATCTTTCAGAGCCGATGCAGATCTGTGAGACAAGAGAAAAAGTGGAAAAATTGATTTCCCCGAAGAAATTGGATGGAAAAATGCAAAAATTAACTTTGTTTCGAAATCTCCCGGCGGATTTTTTTGATTCTTGTTGGAAAATGATATTCAAAATATGCCGAAACATATTCCACAAGCATTTCCCAGGTTCACGCAACTTTCACCTATTCGGGTTTCCGACTCGCCGTGGTACATGACATCAAAAGCCCTCGGTCTTGATTCTCCTTGTCACAAGATAAGAACCCTACAAATTCTCTCTTAAAGCTCCCAAAGCAGTTATGCCTTACGTAATTTTGAGAGCTTGCAAGCTTCCTCCTGAATTGCTAGATAACGCAAAATCCCCGCTGCTGGTTAGAACACTCATCAGTGGTGGGAATATTTGGTAGCTTGGATTTTGGACTATATCTCAAGTACATATTTTTGCACGAAACATTGTTTCGACTACTATTTTAAAGCTAATTCATTCAAGTCGTTTTAATTTTTTTACAATATCGAGAATTGATTGAAAAATATTCAAGTTCTATACAGTCTTGTTCGCTAAAATTATGAGGCAATTGTGTCTGCAGTAGCTGTTCAGAACCGGAATGAAACCATAAAATTTTTCTCGACCAGTGAATATTTTACAAATAATGAAACCAGAAGCTCAACTTCAACTCAAATTTGAGCAAATCCACGAAACGCGGTGATTCGCGCGTTACGACCTTAGTGCTCCGATTTTTTGTGGCAATGCGTGTGTCTCAACTGCGCACCAAAACAGACACCTTTTTTCACAATCATATAAAAAAGTTGTGACCAGCTCTAGACTCAGAAAGGAAAAAGACACGAATGGCGGGCCATCGAATTCGAGAAATCAGGAAATAGCAAGGCTTTTTTCCTTTGGTGTTAAGGTCGGCATTTGGATGCAGTCTGTGGCATAACGATATGATTTTTGCGGGAAAATGACCCTCCAATTTGAAGCTGCAATCTTCTTTGAGACCAAAAATGCGCCCCTGACAGGTGTGAAGCTGTCTCTGGTTGATAACGCGTGACTACTTTTTCAGAAGAAAAAAAATCGTTGATTTTTCTCATCCTATTCATTCCTGCAAATGGCATCTGATTCTTTATCGAACCGAAAAAATCTAGATGAGTCAGGTCTATGTGCGCCGAACTATCTCGGATTGGTAAGCAAATTATGCTTAAAAAAAAATGCAAGTGATCGCCAGAAAAAATTATTTCGTTGTTTACTCGTCCGAGCTACCCATATAAAAATGGGGACACTGTGATCACATGTGAACGCAGTGTCCAAGAACACTATGATCACATGTGAACACCTGTGAAATAATTGAAAACCTTTTTTTAATCATGAGATATTATTATGGTTCAATTCCCTGGGAATCTAAATTATGCTATTGGTTTTACATCACTCGAATAATCCCTCAAAGTCAATCTAGTATTCTGAGAAAATAAAATACAAAATTGAATTCATTTTTTTGATTAGAAAATATACCATTCTCTTCAAAATTCAAAGGGGTATTCGACAGATTTGGAAGAATCTGCATATTTAAAATGTAATGTTCCTCAAAATAAATGATATTGATTTTGAATTATGACAAAAATTGGCCAACCATCCTACTCCCAATTTGGAAATGGGGTGGCTATGATCACATGTGAACACCTGTGAAACGATCTAAAATCCTTTTCAATCCTGGGAAGTTTTTATGGTTTAATTCTTTGGGAATATAGCATCAATAACTCACGATATTGATCTTACGTCGCTCGAGAAATTCCTCAAAGTCAATCTGATATCCAAAGGGAAGAATGAAAAGTTGGAGCCATTTTTTATTAAAAAAAATATCATCATTTTCAAGATTTAATTGACACATTGGTGACGAATCCGCATATTTGAAATGTGATATTCGTCAAAATGAATGATATTTATTTCAATACAATAATGAAGGTTGGTCAACGATCCTATTCTTCTCAAAGGCTGGAATTTTTCCACAGAATCAACCCAAAATTCCAAAAAGTCGAGTCTAGATAATTTTAGGAGAAAAAGACGAGATTCAAGGGTAAATATGATTTTCTGTTCAATACAGATACAGAGGGTACAGATTCTCTCTAAGAAGTGAAGAATCTGTAATTCTTTATTCTTTGGCATATAAGCTTTTAGGTATGCATATTCGTCACTTTTTTGAGAGAATCTGTATCTGTATTGAACTAAGGAATCATATTCACCCTTGATTCTCGTCTTTTTCTCCTAAAATTATCTAGACTCGACTCTTTTGGATTTGGGTCGATTCTGTGGAAAAATTCTAGCCTTCGAGTACAATAGTATTGTTGAACAACCCTTGTTATTGTTTTGAAATAAATATCACTCATTTAGAGGAATACGACATTTCAAATATGCAGATTCGTCACCAATCTGTCAAATACCTCTTTGTATCTTGAAGATTATGATATTTCTCCTAGTAAAAAATGGCTCCAGTTTTTTTTATTTCTCCCTTTGGATATAAGGTTGACTGGGAGGAATTTTTCGAGCGAGGTACGATCAATATCGTGAGTTATTGATGCTATATTTCCGAAAAATTAAACCATAAAACTTCCCAGGGTTGAAAAAAAATTTTACATCGTTTCACAGGCGTTCACATGTGACCATAGTGTCCCCATTCTTACATTGGGAGTGGGATGGTTTGGCCAACTTTTGTCATATTTCGAAATCAATATCATTCATTTTGAGGAACATAACATTTTTAATATGCAGATTCGTTCCCAATCTGTCAAACACCCCTTTGAATCTTGAAAATTCAATCTTTTTGTTTCATTTTCTCAGAATACAAGATTGACTTCGTGGAATTATTCGAGTGATGTAAAATCAATAGCATTATTCACATTCCCGGGAAATTGAACCATAATAATTTCCCAGGATTAAAAAAAAGTTTTCAATCGTTTCACAGGTGTTCACATGGGATCATAGTGTTCTTGAACACTGTGTTCACATGTGATCACAATGTCCCCATTTTTACGTGGGTACTTTTTTCTTTTTTTTATGAGATTTTCCAGAATCACACTGTTGGTAAAGTCTTGAATAACATTTCGATCATATATATAACTCCAATTATCTCGAGGATTCTGATGATGAGTTAGATACTTTCCAGCGCCGTCAGCGGTCAATGAATGATATAAGAGTGTATCTGTGTATGTGGCAATAGCATTACTTAAAGGGCATTTCTTGTTTTCTCTGTCCCACCCCACGCTGTTTCATGAAAATTGATCACGCGAGTGGATTTGAGGTCTATAGATACTGATAACTCAAGAATATGCGAAACCCGAGTGATGTGCAATCAAAAAAGATTTCCAAATCTTTTTCCACACTAATCGCCGAGTTTCGTGGGTTTGCTCATATACATCTTTAATTCAGCTTTTCTCCATTGCAAAGACGACCTCTGACCAATTTACATAAACACGTGTGCACCACCACAGTAGAGATCTTACCTCCTCAATCTCCAAGGAAATATACAAGAGCGCGAGGAAATTAATTCACCCTCAGTAGAATGTAAAGCTCTCGCTTGACACTATACAAACTAACCTTGACTTATTCCAACGAAATACAGAACCAACATCAGACTCCGTTTTCTCCACCGTTAAAATACAGTTTTGAGACTCTACAAGCATTTGTGGATTGAACCACTTTTTTCCACCCATCTTCATACAAAAATCGTCTTCACTCTTCCTTCCCATAATGCATCATAAATTCATTGTGGCTGCACCTTTATGACACTTACACCGATCGAAAACACTTTCTCAACGCCATATCAGCCCCTTAAACCACACTATGTAGATATGCAATATCGACCAAGTACCTCATTTTCGATCCATCTGGTTCACGGTTTTCTTTCTTCGTCGTTGAAGAAAAATGAAAAGAAGACGACGATGGGTGAAAAAGAAAATCGCTCTCCAAGTTTTGTGAGATGGAGAATGGGAGACCAGTGCAATCAGGCTGATGGCCTTTCCGCTCGCAATGTCGACATCGTCGTCTCGTTGTCACTTGGATAAATGTATGTAGGTGAGCTTGTTTTTTTTTTGTGAAAATGAGGTGCTGGGCGGAGGGTGGAATGTTGCATATCTATATATAGTTACTGATGCAGACAGAGTTTTACGTCATAATGTGGTGGTGATGTTGGTGTTGACGGTTCTGAGGTTATGAAAACTTTGAAGTTATTTTGAGTTTTTAGTTGTAGTTAGTAGACACTCGAGATATAACCGGATGTGTAAATGTTTTCAAGCGATTTTCCATAATTCTTGACATTTAGCGCTGAGAAAATTTCCGCTCCTTTCATTTCTTTGGTAGATATTTTATGGTTTTCAGTTTCTTATTTGAATATTTAAACATCGTCCTCGAGGGAAAATCGAATGCGTTGAAATTATTTTGAATCCAATCGTCCAGCTTCAAAGTAATCCATTTGTGAATCAAAGAGGATATAATACTCGATATAATGATGAAAGATCCGAGTAACTTTCTTCTACACTCTGACCCTAACCAATCTTTTTATGGTTTTCGAAATGGAAAAAATACATCCGTCTTCAATAGTTGCATTATAAAAATCAAACATTCGTCTGTCATAGTAAAATTTGGTCCTAAATCATGGAATGCAAAAGCAACGTTCAATTAGCCCTCCATCCGAACTATCCCTCTCTCTCTCACGCTCTCTCGTGATTAGCCATCGTGACATTACCTCACTGCAAACCTGCAGAGCACCAAATGAATTTTCCTGACTCGACATAACGAGTTTACTTTCCTAGATCTCTCTCTCGGCAAAGCTGCAATTTATTCGTGGATCAGCGAAAACTCTAATCTCCATAGCTTACACCAACACCACGCGACACAACAAAATAGCAAATCTATGTTTTGCTTGGTATTATAATTATAATATTACTTACACCGTGCAAAATTCTCCATCTTTGTATTACGCGATATGTTAATGTTGTAAATTCCGACACTGTGCGGCAGAATTCGGTAAACGAAGTTGATGAACTTTTCAAACAAACTGTCTCTGGTGCTATAATATAGGGAATATATCTATGGTATTTCTGCTGTATAAAGGAACACGATGTAATAATATAGAGGTTTGCTAGAGATTGATTATGTTTCGTCGAGAGGAGAGCTTTATCCCGGCCAATCTGCTGCTTCATCATTATCCGAATATTCTGATGGAATTATTATAGGAGGAAGGACATAATAGTTATATCTGTTTCCCGTCTACTTCTGAATATTGAGAGAGTTTGAGAGCTTTGTCGTGACAACGATTCGAGAGATAGATACACTCAGTCGATGATGATTGTGGTTGTTCCTGAGATTATATTCCAATTTGTAGGCCATACTCGTTTATATGAGATGGATAATTCTGAATTTAGAGTTCGCCTGTCGGGTCTGTAGATTTCGAATTTCGAGGTAGAGTTTTGGATAATAGGTGAATTTGAGTGGTTATTTCATACGGTGATAATTGAACCCACTTTTAAGAACGCTGAATCATCTAGAACGAGGGTATTCCACATTTTTATTTGTTCTAGTTATTCTTATTTCTCCAAAAGGATGTTAACGGGATCCTACAATCCCTGAATATTCCTACTATAATTTTTGGCATCATTTGTTCTTTCCGCGGGCGTAACCACGTCCTCAACTTTCTACCGTTTTCCAATTCTTTTGATGATCATGTTGTGATTGAGGTCTGTATCGTTAACTAAGTTTGAAAACATGATAATATATGAAAGTCGTCCGCTTTTCCAAATTTCCAATATGATGGGTTCCACGCCAAAGCGACCTACTGAAAGGGGTCATCTCTCGGATTTCTTTGTGAACTTATTTATTCGACTCTATGTCCCAAAATAGAAACTTTGGACCACCTATAGGACCTAAAAAAAATTTTATCCCTTCGTTGCACGCATATCCGCAAAATGAGTGAGAATTCATCATCTAAAAATCGATGCTTTTTTATTCACTAAAATGATAATATCTTGAGTTCTTCGACAGGTACAAACTTGCGGATTGTGACATCTAAAAGGGCATCCAAAAACCTATCAAAAACATGTTTGCAGAGTTCTTTTCAACGCTTTGGAGGCCTCCTGGAACTAAAAAAAGCGTATTTCGCTAAATTTTAAATATCTCAGGAAGCCATTTTTTTATTTTTCTGAAAATCACATATGAAACGTAGAATTTGTGTTCTTCCAGAAAAAAATGGTCTCAGAGAAGTTTGGGAGAATTCAAGCGACTTATTAGCCATTTTCTGTAATCGAATTTTTTTAGTAACGGGAAAACCTCATTTTCTGCGCATGCGCATGAACTTAGGCTCTTGGGACTAATTTCAAAAAAAAAGCGACAAAATTTCCTATGAAATGACTAACTGCAGAGTTTGGATTCATGCACTCAAACACGATCTACAACACAATAAATTACATCGAATCGAAAGTACATGGACATTTCACCCATTAGCGCCTGTTGAGAGAACATATTCTCACGAGATCTTTCTGGGACTCGTTTTTGAGTACAAAATTCCGAATAATTTTCTGTTACGCATTTAAGATACCATTTTGAAACGGGGGTTTGTGTTTACTCTTTGTTACTTTTTGTCACTGAAACCGGTGACACTTTCTATCAAGCATTGGTCAATAATGATAATTTTCATTGAATCAAGTCCAGCTAAAATCCGAGATCGAGTCCGAGATAGAAATTACACCAAAGCTTGTTCGTGCAATTAAAAATCTCGTGAAATGAATAAAAAAGATAACTTTATCGAACATTCTTTGCAAATTACTTGTCTACATCTTGCGATGCTCATCTCTTCATTTTTTCCGAATATATCGCATTAACCATTTTCATAACTCTGGGTAAAAAGTTTGTATCTTGAACATTTAATGCAAAATTGAAGAAAAAAAATGAATATAAGACAGTAAATCGTTGTCGAATGTTCATGTGTTCCTGCATGTCCGTTATCCATTTTCTTTGCGAATAAGCTAACCATATACATCTCTAGCGCAAGACTGATTAGCGACTCTCGCTCGCTCAATGCCTCTACTGTTTTTCGTCCCGATCCCATTTATACACAGACCAAAAAAAAAAAAAACAACATATAGTATGTATACTTTGCTGTATCTTGTATAAGAATGTATACAGTGATGCTTTTCTTCGGTCATACATTTCCCGGTTGTCCTCTTACGTTGCATCACTATCTCAGCGTCGCAGCAGAGGCGCCCTTCTTCAAAAGTTTTTCTCCATTATAGTTGAGCCTTAGCGCGTGAATAAATTCGTTGTGTTTCGTAGTCCTTACGTATAAGTGTCATATATTATGTTACGCAATGTACATGCACCTACCTATATTGTGTCAAAGTATTGTAGAATTTTTGCACGGTAGATGTATGCGCGAGCGCACCCTGTATTTTAAGCTTCATCGGGCAATTTTGTCTATATTTTTCCTGCTCCATACGCGATGCTACTGTCTTTGCGAATTCGAGTGTAAACTGGCTGTTTTTATCTTGAAACACAGGATGGTAGCTATCAAATTGATATATGCAGGAGCTTTTGTTATTTATAGAGAAGAAAAAAAATGAATTGAATTACAACAGAGAGTAATTCTGGATAATTTAGGCAAATTTAAAACTTACTACTGACGTTTTTAAACGAATTTCAGGGAAAAACTGTATAAACCTTTCCTAATTTCATTATGGTTGAGAAATTTCAAACTTTTCTTCTCACATATGTATAACTCACATTACGAATCGAGGCTGGGGGGGGGGGGGAGATTATCTACGTACTTGGCCTCTCGATATGCGAGCTTCGATAGTCACATCGCGAATCTGCTGCATAGCGCTCATAAGAAATACAAGTAGCATGCCACTGATTCCGTCTCATTGTCGTTACTTTTGCTCATAATGTCCGCGAAGTAGTTATCAAAAAACTTCAATAATCTGAACAGACACCGGACGAGGAGAAATCCACCGTTGAATAAATTTTTTTTCTCCGTGTGTTCAATAGTCGACTACAGTCAATGGATTATTACAACTGGGGCGGATCTCATGGGTTTAACATTTCTTGTTTAATCGTGGCGAGTTTGAGATCCAGACACTCACTCTAAACTAATTCTCTCCGCATTTGCCCGGGAATCATGCCCGTGGAGCGAGGGAAAACTCCTATATGGAGAAAACCTGCTCCGGAGAGTTCGGCACATTTATCAGCCTACCTTTGAGGTGCTCATGGCACTTTTCGTAGGCATGAACACCGCAACTGTAACATTTCGTACCTCCCGCTCACGTTGCTGAGGTGTAAGTGTCAACTAATCGATCAAAAAAGTCAGCAAGTCGAAATTGATTAGATCAAGATGGGTGGTCACCCATCCATTAGTACTAACCGCGCCCAACCATGCTTAACTTCGACGATCGGCCGAGCTGACACTCAGCAATCGTTTCAAAATCTATTTTATTTGTCTCTCTTCAATTACAAACTGTTAGTTTAACAATGTACTAAAAGAATTCATCAATGATATTAGTATGAGTAATGGATCACAGCCAGGAGCTCTTGATTCATGTAAATTACCTGGTGTTGTACTTCCATAGAGTTTACTGTTTTTTTTCTGGATATTCAATTACTGAGATTGAAGTGTGAAAGATTCGGCCAAAAGGAACCATACAGCAGTACTTCAATTTTGCAATTTTAATCTACAAACTAATTCGTAGACTCTAGATATTTACATATTTACATGCAGACACTGCAGGGTGTCCAAAGTTGAGAATAGTTATACAAATGTATAAGTTCTCTAACTTTCTTCTAACACCGTGGTCAATTCCTTTTCAGTTTTGCACTTCCACTTTCTACTTTTCCTTTTTTTTCTTCTTGATACCGCTTTGAGTCTGTTCCTCTGTTCAATAATTCCTGTGTTGCCTATCTTTCGTCCACCAATACTCAGGATTCAGTTTCTAGAGGTCTATAGAGTACCTCGTTGAAATAGCTCTCCAGCATATTAAACTGCCAGTTCTGGGGAGTTTCTTTGTTATTTTTGTGCCTCTTGAAATGGAAAATTATAGGTACATTATTTGAATCCTGAAATAGTCCCATTTCATCCAGTACTGGGAATATCTCAAGGACGATGTGACCTTCTTCGATGGGATCATAGGCATATCTTGCTTCATAATCATAGAGCTGTCTTAGTAAGTTGATAGGGCTACTTTTGCTTTTCGCGCGGTAGTTTTTTATTCAGCTTCATGATGTGATTGTCTGGTCTGGGTACCCCAGCAGCGTTGTACAAACTCTGATTGTCGATATATTTTTCATAGTTAGTCTCCTTGGCCCTAGATATTCTCAGACATAGTAAGCACTTTCGTTTAAACATTCTCATTCTCATCACCGTGCAGTCACCTTGATTGAAAGCGTAGGTCAATACTGGTCTCACGAGTAAACAAGAGCATATTATTTTGGCTTCGGCGCTGAGGTACTTCTTCTAAAATAGCTTGCTATTCCACTGAAACAGAATATTAGCCTCATCAAGCTGCTCATCTACCTAAGCAGATAACCTTAGAAGGTTATCTATTTGTTGTCCCAAAAATCTGACTTGTCTCTTATGTGGTATTTCCACAGGTTGTCCATCATTATCAATGATGTTGATGAGGAAATTCCTCTAGTCTCTTAGTTTTTTTCAGTTCATTCTTCTGTCTCATGCTCAGTATTGTTTCGCACTTCCTCGGATTCACTTTTTGGAATCAATATTGGTATTCTAACTTGTTTTGTTCTAGCTGTGGCGTTTCAAAAGCTATATTCACTAAGAGAAGGTCTGCGAAGGCTATTGAATATGTATCATTATCTTGGTTCAGGCCAAACAGGTTTAAAATGTCAGCGTTGAAAATGTTGAACAGCGTGGGTGACTTTGCCCTACCCCGCATAAGTCTATCTTCAATCTCTAGTTCTTCAGTTTTGTCGTTGATCGTTGAGTAAACAAAAACTTTTCTGCTCGTCGTAATCTCATGGATTAGTCTTACTAGGTACTCCTAAAATTTCTTCTTTGTCAGTTTGTGTCGGTTCATTAAATAAATTCAAGTCATATAAGATCCATACATATAGAGAACTTTCTTGTAAGCTCTGGTTTCATTGATTCTATACCCGATTCGAACTACAGCTCAGAACAAGTTCAATCAACTGTATTGATGTAGTAAATTATTTAAACACCTAAAGAAGTTTAAGCTAGGTACTCTTATTGAGTTTGAATTGCTTCATTATTTGAATCAATAATGATACAATATTCGCAAAATTCAAGAATAGGAGATTGTCGAAATGAGGTTGTATGTTGCCTTTCGGCGTGGATAGAATCGTACACATATATGGATACACATAGATCAATTTATTGTAGCTGTTGCAAGAGGTTTTATGCCACAAAGTTTTCTTCAAAAATTCTTTAACACGCATCAAGGAAGAAAAATGATGTCTATACTCCCATTCCATATTGATGTACTGCGCGTTGCGTGGGTGAATAATCGATCTCCATCAAAAACTTTATACCAGCTGCTGCTATACACAGCTCCGAATACCCATATCAAAACTTTGAACTCTGCACTATAACGCCACCCGTCACTGTATATAATCTCAGAATAATGCTTGACACGAGTTGCAAGAGGACCGAAAGTGAACTAGTTGGCTGGTACTACAAGTTTTCAAAATTATTCAAATTCTCTCAGTTTCCATCAAATTCCTCTGTATAAATTCGTGAACATGATTTCGGTATTATAAAACTTCTATAAATGAGATATGATAATACTTGTAATTTGAGTTTTCGATCACGGATTGTTTGGCGAATTTTGACTCTGAAATTTGATTTTGCTGAACGGGATATCTTCCATGAGAGTATCATTGTCGCATTGTGATCATACAAGACAGCTCATTAATATCCAACTCAGCATATACAAATGAATAATCATCATTTGGATTCTATGCTCAATATTTTTGTTACAGTTCAACGTATAATTTTGCACACTCCTCTCGGAATGAAGATTAAGGCTTCGCTTTTCTAAGACCAACCAACCTAAATATATCGAAAGGAAAAATACGACGACGCGCACATGTGTACTAAGTGTGTTTGTGTTAATGAGTAAAAAGTGTGCTTGTGCTTGCGGACAAAACGGGGCGAAGCAAACTTTGGGAAAAGTCGTATAATTGCTCAAAGAATTCTCACAATTACACTAACATTATATTACGGGGTCGAAATGTCTTATAGACCAGATTACGAGGTTCTGTGTATTTTTTGACGTAGGAAACGAATTTGCAGTTCTCTCAGGACTCTTTATTAAATGCACCTGTTTTTCAGAGTTTTCATTGACTTGGACAAAAATCCCGACGTGGAAGCTCAAAATCAAGCTCGGTTTTGCGTTCAGCTTCAGAGAGTCATTTTTTGTTTGCGAAGTGATTTTGGATACCGTTCTTGTACGAATAGTTTTCTTCGTTATTTTTTAACAGCAAAGATCGTTACAAAAGTGAACGATTCTTGGCCATTCATGCCCCACACCGGATATATCATACCCGACGCATACAATTAGAAAAAAATCTGAGAATATTGTGAATATTGATTTAAATCTTATCGGTACCTTGAACAAAAAAAATTACGTTTTCAGAAATTTGTCGACCCGTCATGGCATATAATACGCAACACCTCGATGGGAGAACAGAGATTCGGATGCTATCCCTGCTGCGACAGAACTAAGACAAGAGGGACTATGATTTCATGGCCTTCGTAGTCAATTCATTAGCCAATGATCCTGAACAACATCAAGTGACGCCAGAAGAAGTAAATGTAAGCTAGATTATTTTTTATCCATTCATTCAGTCATTCATTCATTCATTCAGTCATACATCATCATTGGTACTCAAGAACTGCATTTTTTGCTTTCTCGAAGTGAGAGTACTGTATCGGAGCGGAAACTTCTGCTTGAAATTTTTTCAAATTTCTCATCTTTGACCTCTTAGTTCAAACCCTACCCAAGTTAATTTTGATTCATCTCATTCTGCTCACCGAGACCGGTATCAAATGTTTTTCCCGCATAGATTCCATTCCCAGTGCGTGAAGTATTCCGTGAACTATTTTCTATTATACGTATATGTGCAATAGAAAATAGTCGTATTTTCATGTCATATGTTTGTATCATGTTCATACCCCTTCTTTGACGTAGAGAATCGATCACCTAAAATTCAACACAATGTTCAGACGATGTTCGTCCAAACATTCTGGCATCCAAGATTCTCAGTATGAATTTGCAAGTATCATCACTCAAGTATTTCTTGATCATTCTGAAAAAATCGGTTAATACGGAATTTTGATTTATTAGGGTTCTTATTTTTTACAAAACATTTATTCAATTTGAAACCTATGTCACTCGAAAACTCGTAGACACTTTCATCGATCTCTTTAAAATTTTGATGCTTTGAATCACATTGTCATGCACGATTGCCGTCATCCATCATTTTCTGAATCATTGACATAGTAGGTATCGAGAGTTCGAAGTTGCAACAGACTCAATTAATTGAATCTTGTATGGAGATCTGCGCCACCTTCCAAATGATCCAAAATCATTTGTCCAATTCAAAAATCGGATATTGTTGAATTCAAGTCAGTACGGCACGATGGTAGAGATTAGTTCAAGAAATTTGGTACCTCCAGTTTCTTAGATGCAGTTAACAAACTTTCGGTTTTCTTTTTGGTAGAGCGGGAAGGGGAAATCTTAATAGACACCCACAAGGGTGTGAGTAGTGTCGTCGGATTCACCCGAGAAAACTCGGGCACCTGCCGATTAACGCCCCTCCCTGGAGGGCGCCAACCCGAAGGTTATAGTCCCAGGGGCCTCATTCCGAATTCAAACAGAGTCGCGTAAGACGTAGTTCGATCATAGTCCACCATGCATAAGCGAGGAGGCGCCGCGATCTCCCACAACAGCGCTCCTTTGCTTATGCATGGTGGACTATGATCGAACTACGTCTTACGCGACTCTGTTTGAATTCGGAATGAGGCCCCAGAAAAAGGAAGTAGCAGAGAGTAGTGGAAAGTACAGGAGGAGCCTTGAAGTGATCGAAAATGCCACTTAGGGCTCATACGCACTGAGGCGAACGAGGTGGTAAAAGCACCCACCTGGGTGTCGGGGCTGAAGACTGGGGGCGGGAGAGCTGTCGTGTGCTCCCGAGATACTATAGGATCTCCCCTGTCGGAAGACTGGGTCCGGGGAGTGCGTCTGTTTCCCAGGATCAACTAAGGATCGTCCTTGCGGTTAGCTGGGTCCGGGGAGTCATTACTCTCCCAAGATCCAAAGACCTCCCTTGCGGGGTTGGTTTTGTTCAGAATAAGTTACGTAATCAGTTGTGACGATCCCAATTGGACTTTTTCAATACAATATTCAGCAAGCAAAACTCGTCGCCACCTGGTGGTGTGAGATTGAAACGCTAAGCAAAGTCACGAGCATCATGGCACAGCGGAGATGATTAGGAGAAGCCGATGAAGGCAAAATACTCGAATCAGATTTAAAAACTCAGTTTTCATCATTAATGAATCTGCATAATTTTGGTTCAGTATAGTTTCTTCAAATAAAGATGCGAAAAATCTGTCTCTTTCGTCGCGGTAAGTAAAGGAAAGGGGCTTCGCCAAAATAAAGCTATATGATGTGAGCTGTTGGTTCAAAATATCATCCAACACGTACATACAATGTGTATACGTATAGATTGCTTGCACCGAGAGAGTTCATTTCCGAATATAGGCCACATAACGAGTGTAGGCTTCCGATTCGGTCGAAGGAATTTCCTCAATCCGAGCAAACATGCATCTCCGCATCAGTGCGCGCGGTCTCCAATCACATCCAGTTTATAAATCAAATTGAAAAGAGTATACCTAGGTACGCGAGAAAAAGAATTATCCAATATTGCGAGCTATCGTTTGAAAATTGAAAATTGGAACAGTTGGTAAACTCTTACATACACGTGACCTTTATCCTCAATCTCTTTATATTTTATGTGGTACAAAACAGGAAAATGCGTTTGCTCTTTTGTTACATACATCCAGCGTAATCAGAATGTTAACTTTCACCTACTACACGTTTTTATCTCTCTTTTGCTCTCATTTTGTTTCATTATAAGTAGTCCATCAGCAATCAGACGATGTTCACAAAATACTTTACTTTGACTTTCCATGCAAAGTTTATTGTATCGTCTGATGATTATTTGTATTACTGCTGATGGGCTTTTGTCGCCCTTCAGTGATACGAAATCCGTATAGAGAAAGAAAAAGAAATGCAGAAAGAGAGGAAGAGTATGTGTACGTGAAAGTTGATTGCGTTTCTGAGCGATGTGCTTGTGATCGACGGCGGAAGAACGAAACAATTGCACTCCGAAGTAAGAAGAATAGATTGATTTGCCGCATCAATTGAGTCGCGGCAGTGAAAAGAGAGCTTGCGGAAAATGATGCCTGGTGGTAGTGGTGAGCTATAGATACGAGCTTTTGGACTACTCTGAAATTGCGGTTGTCAGGAGCATAAATACGAGTTTACAGAGGCTATTTTAGAGTGTCTGGTTTTGTGGTGGATAGAAGGGATATTGTTGTAGATTTGGTGGGATTTGATTGGGCTATTGGAGGAAAGCAGTTCAGAAATGCTGTACTAATAGATTAATCGATTATTATTAAAGTTCTATCCGAATCTCTTTGTTTGTGTTACGATCACTGATGGTTTCTGATTATAGGAGGAAGCGGGAATTAGGATATATAGAGTATTACTTTAATTGGTTATCTGAAATCATGTTAGAAATACCACACCAAACAAGACTTTTTCATTACTTCGACCAGAAAATGTCGTCTTCAATCACAGTTGTAGGGTTTTTCATAATGAAAAATCATGATTGTCCTGTGCTGACAAGCCAATTTCGGGGTCGTAGGACTCATCTCCCTCGCTTAGTGCCCGGACTCAGCTTACGCGCCCAGAGCAATAATGTACTGTTTTCACATCTTTTAAATGATTTCTCCATCAACTATTTCATCTTTTTCATAAGTTTGAGCCGATCAGGGGCAAACAATGGTTCTGATTTTATGCGCATTGCATCCACTATCTGTAATTCCTTTATAAGCTTTATAAAAATTACGCGCAGGCCTTCGAAATTGAAAGCCTTCTCTTGTTCCGAATTTATTTTTCTGAAATTTTTCATTGAACAATATAGCTTATCATCTTTTGTTCTTGTACAAGATTCTATCAATGTCAAGGACTTAGATATGGATATAATCAAGCAAACAAAGCTTCAACCAGAAGTGTTACAAACATACGAGGTACAACGTACCTGGCGCATTTTCACTGATATAAAACTGATTTCTCATGCGATAAAAAGAGCGCAATACATGAATACCGGCGCGCCAGTCACGCTCGTTGATTTCTAACATCTTGATGAATTCGTATACATTGTAGTGGTTAGAAACGATGATTAATCATCAACTCAGCACTCGCAATGCGCTATGTACTATCTTAAACACAATGTGTCTTTATAACATCATCGTGCAGTCATCACTTTATAAAAAAAAATGTACTTTCACTAAAAGTTGTGACGATTTCAGCTCCTGATAAATATCTCATTCTTGATTACACAGTGAATCAGGGAATTCTTGATCCAAATCTATATTCATGAGTGTTTTGTAATTCTATCGAAGCGTATGATTAGTCAAAAAATGTCGAACCACCATCATTTTTCCGAAACTGAGACTAAACTTTCTATCCAACTTTTATTATTTACGCTCTCCTGATATCAGCAATTTAAACGATTCGATGCCTCATAATATGGGAGTTACATTTTCTATGATACGTATTCAGAAATTTGAGGAAATTGTATCAGAGTTTGTTCCCATCTTCTCTCATCTAGCAGAAAAAAACCATCCCATTTAGAAGATTACCGCCAATTGAAAGAGCCTCTAAATTATCAAGTGAACATATTTTGTATCCAAGCTTATCACTCATCGTACTCTATAAAATGATCATTCGATCAATCTCATTATCATCCCTAATAATCCTAATTATTCCCTCGGCTTACCCAATAATACTATGATACAATAAAATTCACGATCATCGCCCCTATAAAACGTAAAACTCTCTTCACCCACTTATCGTGCATATTTATACCCGTAAAAGCTTTAAAGAGCAGATCGAGTCAATTACGCAAATCTCATTACAACATTATGCTCGACGGGTTGTCCATCGATACAGTGTATCTGTGTATAATCACTATCGAAATAACAAACGAGCCGAGCTTATTTTATGCGTGGAACAGACTTGTACACTAATTAAATAACGAGCTTAACCACTTCACACTTGACGCTATGTGACTCTTATCATGCTTCCTCGTTTACGCAGTGTCAGATTTATATTTTTAATTTTAAACGTGACCAGAGAAATTTTCCCAAATTTTATGTACCGAGAGGAATGTGCGTAATTTTTTCATCTCGTTTAGCACGAAATGACCACTATAAGGTATAAACGTGTCTAACTTGTTCTCATTATTTTTGTTAACTCAGAACTTTGGGCCATCTCAATATTTTTCAACGTACAGTACCTTCACTCATGACTTACCTTCACCTTGAAGCTTTGTTTCAGGACTTTCGAAATAAGCTAAGGTAAGGTCAGTTATGTCGAATTGGAGCTGACGTATTTCAATTCTTACAAAATGAGATTCTTTTTCAAAGGGTGTGCCTGAGTTGCCCCCTAGCGTGTGAGGGACCCATTTTCATACGGGTTTTTCATAATAACGAAATATTTCCGGTCCAGTACGTCCAAATGAGCCAAACCTCAGATTATTCTGCAGCTTTTCTGACACCGTTTTTATACTATTTCCCGGGACTTATATTTCATTTAGATGTAACTCAAAATTTTGATGATATGAAGTTTGAGACAAGTTGTCCATTACTTATTATGATCTGAGTTGCAGGGTGGCGGATAACTCGTAATTTGTCACTAATCACAAGAGTATCGGAGATGAACGCGAATAACTTGACCGCGGGTACTTTTCAACCTTTGTAAATTGGCACATTTTCGTTCACAAAAATCTCAAAATCTTTTCCAATTTTGGCTAAACGAAGAGTTATTCAGGCCAAGTTAGATGATTACGAAGCCTGGATAACTCGCCGTTTAGCCGAAATTGGAAAAGATTTTGAGATTTTTGTGTAAAAATGCCGCGTTCAAATGGGATTTTAGGGTTCTCGTAATGAAAAAATATATCCACACTTCTCTTGCAAGCCCATTTTGGTCACTGGTGGACATGTCTGTCTCGCTTCGCTCGACAGACAAATTGTCCTGGTGCCCAAAATGGGCTACCGCGCTCAGTACGGAAATATACTATACTTGTAGTTTTGCAAAAAGCATTTCAAACTTGATATACAGACAATAGTCCAGGCCGAGTGGGCGCCATCGTTGGGAAAATTATTCGGACGAGGTTTTTCTTCAGGATCCTCTTCAAAAGACTCTCCTTATGATGGAAACCCATGTTGCCAGGCCGAAATCTGGTCACAATTTGTTTAAGGCGATGCGGTCACCATGCAAGCTGAAAATCATTCCCATCTTTCTCCGATTATGTTGCGATTTGGGCTAAACGACGAGCGCATAAATATTCGTTATCATCTAACCTAGATTTGTTCGCTCTTCGTTAAGCCCAAATAGCAATAGAATCGGAGAAAGTTGGGAACGAAAATGTGCGTATATTATAGGTTAGGAGGTTCCCGCGGCCGAGTTATTCCCACTTTTCTCCGATTCCCTTATGACTTGGGCTAAGCGATGGATTGAGGAATACAAGTTGGACAAGAACAAGTATTCGACAACTCGTCTCATACTTTGAATCATCAAACTTTCAATGTAAGGTGTATTTTCAAGGTCCATGGTCGCGGTGCACGGCGACCGCATCGCCTTAAACTAAAATTGTTTAAACAATTGACGAAAATTGATTTTTCGGGGCGGAAACTCATTTCACTAGGTATTTAGAGTAATTCTAAATCGAAAGTTACTCTTGTAATTTTTCGCTAAAATCGATAGTTTTCAAGTTATACGTCTTTTTAAATTTTAAAACACGATTTTTGCAATTTTCAACGTTAAATATTAGTAACAACAAAGTAAAAAATGACTATTCTGATCTTCTTGGTAATCAGTTCTCCAAACCTTTATCAACAATATCCCGTATCAAGAAGCATCAGGAAGCAATGTTTCCTGCCCAAAACCTTATTTTTCACCCAATTGTTTATGACGCCTTCGCGCGTGTTGGAGCATACCTGGAAGACTCGCGCGCCAGGGGACTCTAAAAGTCGAGTACAAGCTGCACTTCGTGAGGGGTATTCGGGCAAGCTTTTCTTGCAGTTTCCTCTTCGAAAGACTCACCTGATTGTAGAAACCCATGTTGCCAGGCCGAAATCTGGTCACAATTTGTTTAAACCGAAATTGTTTAAACAATTGACGAAAATTAATTTTTGGGGCGGAAACTTGTTTCACTAGGTATTTTGAGTTATTCTAGATCGAAAGTTACTGTTGTCGTTTTTCGCTAAAATTGATCCTCTTCGACTTATACGCCTTTTTAAATTCAAAAAACACAATTTTTGCAATTTTCAACGTTAAATATTAGTAACAACGAAGTAAAAAGTGACTATTCTGATCATGATTATCAGCTCTTCAAACCTTTATCAACAATATCCCTATCAGGAAGCAATGTTTCCGGCCCAAAACCTTATTCATTTCATCAACTTGAGTATTCATTTTTGACATTCTTGTTACTTTTGACTGGCATAGAAAATCTCAAGAATGGATACTGTTTGAATTGAAAAAGCCCTCAATTCTGAAAGAATCGATTTCAGCGAGAAATGACAAGAGTAATTGACTTTTGATCTAAAATCTCTCAAATATTCGAGGAGAATAGTTTCTGTCTCGAGGAACTAATTTTCATGAGTTGCGTAATCTTGCGGCAAAAATTTTCTTAAAGGGCGTGCATTGATAGGCTTTTTTCAAAATTATCGCAGACCCAAGTACGTCGGAGTAATCGCTGTTTTAAGGAATCGGTGTTCCATTCATTTTGGCGGGTACTGTATATCCGTTTAATAACCCAATAACTTAATTCTAGTAATAAAACGTAAATTGTGATTTTTGAACTATGTACAAAATTATTACCCTCTTGCACGTCACTCATTCAGTATAATACAAATACGTATACGTATGTATTATATATATGTATGCAATCGTTATTTGAGCTTGACGAAATTACGATCGTCTCGAATTAACGCGCCAAAGTTCTCGCAATGCATGATGTCGTTAAAGTTGCCATACCATCGAATCTCAGTCTAAAACGAGAAAAGCTGACGCGCGTGCTCATGTGTGTGTGTGTGTGTGTGTGTGAGTAAAATTGAGGGATGGAGGGGATAAATGAGCTATAGTGCTGCAGCCAATCGCTGCAGTAATTGAATTTCAATCGGGAATACATGCATACTACACATATACACCAAACGCGAAAGCTCACCGAAATTGAGTTTGCGTAAGTGCGAGAGCTTGCGTTGCTCGTTTTCCAACCCAAACTGAACTACAATACACCGCGTATTATTATACGGCTTCACGCAGACTCCTTATTTTTTCGCTTCGAAAAATGAGTCGTATGTATACTGTATTCAATGTGCATTTTCAACCTGATTTTCTTCTCGCAATAATACATAGCTATACTACAACCAAGTTCTCAATTCTCTCATTTTTCCGGAAACTCATTTCGCGCTTCATGCAAAAAAAAAGGCACCCTCTTGTTGCATATCGCGTGATCGAGCCCAATTATTATAGGTATACGCGTATGCGCACCCCGAAGCCAATATGTATACACTTGATATGTGTAAAGGTATACCTTGAAGATCAGGAAATTGTAATACTAGGTATGTTGGATAAACCCGACATTACCGACTGGTATACATACGCGTAAGATGGTAATAATCTCTTTTTTTCGCGCAAAATTCGATATCTTGATGTTTCACGGTTGATGCGAAATTACTAACCTGTAATAGCCCTGAGGGATGTGAATTAAGGTGGTTAACTTTTAGAGTCGAGAAAATTGACCTTGAGAAGCTATTAAAGTTCTTCCCCTTAAGAGGATGTTGGATACCGACACTGTCGACTTTCGAGATTTTTTTTAAATGAACAGCTTGTGAGATATTATTGTAATTAAAAGCGTCGGCGATTCTATACAAGTTGGAATGAGTCAACGATGCCTTCAAAATCTGTTATACCTCAAAATTTCATCGGATTATCTCAAAAGTTGACAATGTCGGTGTTGGATATATGCCTTAAGGGGAGAATGTCAGGGTTCAAACCTTGTCACTTTAACAGCTACAGAAATTGCTGAGTTCTTGAATTCTTCGATGGATTTTTGAGATCTTGCAAATCATAGTAGACACGATATCGTACATCCCTTCAACCAGCCTTTCTTTGAATAATCACGATGTCATGAAAATTCATGTACAACATTGGAAATTCGAAAATGTCGGTATTCGGCACACACTTAGAAAGATGATTGACACCGATTTACTGAAGAATTTTCAATACATGGGGATTTTATGATGCTAAAATTATTCATCAAGGTTTGTAAGATTGGTGATTTTTTCCTTACCAAAAACGAAAAATCTGCCGGAAAATGTTAAGGTTTTTCAGCGTCCAAAGTAGTGTCGGTAAGGACGTACGCCATGAAAATTAATGTGATACTCCGACTCTTAACACTTGAGATCTATTTCAGTCTTGCTCGAATGAATCTCAAAAAGGTGTATCTCATTCTATGTAACACAAGGGTGTCGGAATTCATTCAAATTCATAGAAGTTCACTGAAAATCCTGACAGAAATGTCGGTAAGTTCATTGCACAGTTACCGAAATTGCTGAATTCTCAAACTTTTCGGCGGATTTCTGTCTTATTGTAAATTTTGACAGTAACGGCGTTTCCATGAGTTTTTCAAAATAAGCTTTACTTCGAGACTCAGTAACCTTCATACTCAAAAATTCATCAAAATTTTTGAAAATTTCCAAATGTCTGTATCTGACATCCTTCTTAAAGAGTTGCATTAATATTTACGCAGTTACAACGGTCGGTATTTGCACCATACGTTAATTTCAATACTATATTCTTTCAATATGTATGTGATAACGCATTTAAGCATGTTGAAAATTGTGAATTTCTCATCGAGCCTCTACAATTCTCAGAAGCTCCTTACGGCGCCGCAGCTCTGTTAATGCGTCCATTGTTGCATCCTATATATAAGTACATCAGCTCTTCAGCATCAGATTCCGGTTTTTGTGCACACCCGTAATACCGTAAAGTACCGATGCGTCAAGATGCGGTCCTCCCCGTCTATATAATCTGAGCTTTACAGAGATTGACTGCGAGGCTTTTTGCGCTCTTCGAAGCTTCTACATTGAGGGCTACTATCTATGTATATAAAGTGCACTGTAGCTGAGAATCGTGTGAAATATTCGCTTGCTGAGTGAATAAGAAGTTCATTTGTGAGGCGAATGACTTTTGCAAAAGCCGAATGTACAATAAGACAAGACAAGACAAGACAGGACGATGACTCTGATGATGCCGATAAAAATGAAGTCTCTTTTGGTGATATGTTCAACATATAGTTGAGTTGCATGGTTATGGTACTACTGTCAAGGGGGTCATATAAAGGAATGAGCCCTTTGAATTTCTTGCGACCAGATGTAGTAGTAGTATGCAGCTGCTGCCATATACTGAGCATTGCAAATTCAATTCGTTCTTATGGTTAGGTATATATTATTATATAGAATGTGTAGTAGAAAGGTTGTGAATTTTGCGATGATGGTTAAAAGCTTCCTTTTCACATTTGTACGTTTTAATGTCTCTTGGCGATGCCGAATGATTTTATTATTCGTATGGGAGTCATTTGGGTCGTCATGTCTTTGATCGCGCGATTCGTTGTCTAATATGTGTACTTGGATAATGTGAGAACTTAAGGTTGCTTGTGACAGACGTTATGTGCTTTTGACATTTTTAGAATCTTGTATTTTTTTAATTTGTTTGAAATTATGATCGATTAGGAATTCAGTGTAATTTATTGATAGACGGCTTTTAGCCTGAGTTACGTATTCTTCGTGTTATTAGTACATTTTGATACAAAGGTGAGAAAACTTCTTTTATACGTCCATACGTAGAAACAGCGTGTTTCTGCGAACAGACGTATAAGTCTGCATACGCGTCTCGTGCGGAAACATTTTTCCAGCACTCGACGCGTAATGTACTATTTCGCGTCCTCGCGATGATTCTGACCCTCGCCTTCGGCTCGGGCCAGAAACTCATACCATGGATAGGCGGAAAATAAGTTCTACTCCCGTGCATGGACTTCGTTTTCTGATAAACCGTGAGTAAATTTCGATAAACTGCGGGCAAAGTTTACTTTTACACACATGGTATTCAAAAATTAGTAGATTTCGCACAAAATTTATGAGGTTGTAGCTCGCTTCTGAGCGATTGGTTTTTGGCCTGATCCGCAGGCGAAGGTCGAAATGACCGCTCGGAAGCGGGGAATCTCATGAACGAATTGCGATTACTATTTTAATACAATTTTGTAAGCACCCAAACATCGGAAAATTGCAAAATAGTGCATTTCGATACAAGGGTGCAAAATAGGATTTACACCCGTGTATCGAACTGTGTTTTTCGACAAACTGTGCGAGAAAGTGGAAAATCAGTGCGAGGAAAAGACGCTTTTTCACACAGCCTGCCGGAATAGTATCAGGCTATGTTTTTTGATCTTCTGTGAGCAAATAAAAAGTGGAAAACAGTGTGCAAATGACTCATTTGCGTACAGACGACCAAAAAGATTATTTTAGCAATTTTCCGATGTGTGGGTGCCTACGAAATTGCGACCAATAGCATTTGCATTTCATTCATGAGATTCCCCGCTTCCGAGTGTCTATTTCGACCTTGCCTGCGGCTCAGGTCGAAAACCAATTGCTCAGAAGCGAGCTACAACCTCAGGAGCTTGGTGCAGAGTGTATTGTTTTGTACTTGTAAAATTTGACACATGTGCCGCTTTTTTTTTAATGATGTGCCCATCAGAGTTCTAACAACTATACCTCGTAGATAATTTCAACTTGATCGAAAGTGATCCAAGTGAAAAATTAGCATAAATTAGTTGTTTCACAATCGCTGGGGTGAAGACAATGAGAATCTATAAAATTTTTTTAGCAAGAGTTGGAGACATGGATCAATTATATAAGTATGGTTTAAATATTCCTAAAATCAATTGAATATTGAACGATTCTAACTGCTTTACACATAAAATTCTTTCGAGTCAGTCTCCCTTGGCTCTTATTGAACAACTACATCCTCTATCAAAAAGTAGCCGAGTTTAATAATTCATTTGTAAATCTGCAAAGAGCTCCTTGTAAAATGATAAATTCAGTACTCGAGCTATGTCCCTTATAAAAGGTTCCCGTAACCGTTTGGACTTTTAATCAAAGAATATCAGTGCACTCGAGCAAATTGAATTCCTTGGTAAAAAGAGTGAAACGATATTCAATATGATATCACATCATGTTACAAAGCATAAAAGACAATTGAATTTTCTACAAGGTAAATCGGATACTATACGCAGCCACAGTCTCCTTTACGTTTTTAATGAAACGTGTAAGAGTATTATGCAGCATGAAGATTGAACCACGTCATATCTCATTAGTCGCCAATCTCGTATAATACTCTCTCACAAATGAATGGCTCATTTTTTCCCCTTCTCATATAACCAAACTACGGGGCATTCTGCTCAATACGAGTAAAATTACTCGGTCTCCTCAAAAGAACAGCAATTTTCCATTATCATAACATTTACCTCGTCAATCAAAGGATCCAATCAAAGAGTAATATATGTTATATGAGCGATTCTCAAATTATAAGCTTCTGTGGCTTCTGTCGCTCTCGGGGGTATCTCTAACATTTTATACATTGTTATAATGCAGCTTTCATCATAATACAGTCTAACATACATATATGTAGGTACCACGACTCCTACGCAGAGCTTTTGCTGAAAAATTGAATTTTTCAATGCACGTATAATACCTCAGATATTCCCCGATGCAGACCACAATCGACCGACCGTAAATGTGTGGGTCATCATTTCTTCTTTTTTTTTCTTTTTCAACATGCAAATCCTCTTATCGATAGGTCTCCAACCGAGCGTCCAGATTGGCATTTTTACAGAAGCTCGTGTACTATATACATAGAGATATATCTCCTATGGTAAGACCGCAAAAAAGCAGAAAATCCCTTCGAGCTTCATCTAGCGCTTCTGGTTACCTACTCTGTCTCGTCAGGATCTCCTTGTAATAATGGGTAGTTTTATAACGAGGTCGCTCGGTGTAGGATTCTCCAGCCAATTGCAATTCTTGAATTTTTTTTCTCTTATTCTGCATTACCACCGCTGCATATACCATATTACTCGTTTATACAGCACTGAGTAAGGGACTGAAAGGCATAAATTCGAATCTCGACAAGTAGTACCTACTTTATAATGCCTCGTCATTTCATTCGGTAATCAAAGCCCAGGAAAGTCTTTTCACTTATTTTCCTTTTTCTTTTGAAGGGTTACAGTCTGATGAGCCTGGAAAATTGCTGTGTTTGATCCAAAGAGTCACTTGAACCATTGAATACAGGATATCTGGTAGAGCATTACTCTGCTCTAATTAATGTGAAAATTTCAAGACTATGTCGAGATTTCTTCAGGATGCGAATGAATGTGTACGCGTCTTTCCCTGGCGATGTATAAGTACGAATTACATACGTCTATAGCAAAGAGAAGAGTCCTGTCAGGTCAGGAGTGGTAATTTCAGTGTCTGTTATTGAGGAACCTTTTTTCAAAGAGATGGCTTGAAGGTTGGATAGGTAGGGGTAAAATTGAGCGACATTTGCGGAATGTGCCAGAAAAGTTTTTTTTGCAAGTGCCGGAGTCGGGTTCATTGAATTCGCTGGAGAATTTTGGTGGGGTAAGCGAGGCATTTGTGCCTTCTGTGTCTTGATGTCGAGTGTAACGGTGCAGCAGATCCAATTAGAGCTCGATTCATCTCATCGCGTTAAAGGCAACGAGACTAACGCGAGGGTTAAGGCCCGAATCGTGTGGATTTCGCGGAATTGTACGTTAGATTTTATTCTCTTATAAAGCATATATAGTGACAAGATGTTACAACAAGATACTCACTTCTTCATTTTCGTGTAGGCTAGGTTGAGGTTTCTTAATTTCTCCAATTCTATAAAAATTCGTTGCATCGCCTGGTCATCCGATTAAATGAATTTTGACAATAATGGAGTTGTAATGTGTCAATATTTCAACTAATAGCCATTGAGAGTTCAGTAGCCATTATTAATTTCTAAAGCATCAGAGTGTATCGAGCTTGTCGACCATACACCTGGAAATATAAACATCATGAACACGGTAAATGGCTGTGAGAATCTTCAAGTTTGAAAATTATGTTTTCATCCTCTATTTTGTTTGACCGACCACGATTATTCGAGGTCAATAAAGTCACTACCTTTTTACCGTCAAACCATACAAATTTTCTCAGAGTGCGATTTACAAATTACAATTGAATGGTTGTAATGAGTTGAACCTATCAAAGATGTTTGATGATTCTTTCGAGTATGAGAATATCTAATTTGTTGCAATTCGTTTTCGGCCATGGTATCAAATCCACTCACTTGAATTCAAAGTTCAATTAATCACTCTGCGTCTCACCACAATATCACTCAATCGACTACTTGAAGAAATTGTCTAGCTCGTCTTTGCTGACTATTGGTATTCAATAAAATGGTAGAAATGCATGCGTGCTATCGGCTGCGATGGTGCTATTATTACAGCGTCATCACTCATTCCTATAGCATAGGATGACGATAACACACGCCGACAAAAGGAGAAAAAGTAGGAGGAAATCTAAAAAAAATATTGTAGAGCCAGGTATCGGATTTTTTCACCTCGGATTCGGAAAGAGGCGAGAATTTTACGTCCAAATGAGGACTTTGGAAATTTCCATTCACTGTGATGATCCTGATGCAGTACTCAGGGCGACACTCGTGATCATTAAGAACTCAAAGTCGCACCCGTGATCGAGAACTCAATGCAGTACTCGTGATCGAGAACTCGATGTAACACTCGTCATCGAGAACTCAATGTAGTACTTGGGGTCGAGAACTCAATGTTGCACTCGTGATTGAGAACTCAATCTAGAAATCGTGATCTAGAACTCAATGTGCCACTGGTGATATAGAACTCGATAAGGCACCCATCGAAACTCGGTGTGGTACTCGTGATCAAGAACTCGATATAGCATTCAAGATCGGGAACTCAATGTGGTACTGGTGAGCAAGAACTCAAATATAGCACTCGTGACCGGGAACTCAATGTAGTAATTGTGGTTGAAAACTCAATGTTGCACTCGTGATTGAGAACTCAGTCTAGAAATCGTGATCGAGAACTCAATGTGATAAGTGACTCGTGATCGAAAACTCGGTGGGATACTCGTGATCAAGGACTCAATATAGCAGTCGTGGTCGGGAACTCAATGTGGTACTGGTGATCGGGAACTCAATGTGGCACTCGTGATCAAAAACTCAATGTAGCTTTTGTGATTAAGAACTCAATGAGGTACTCGTGATCGATAACTTATTGTAGTACTCGTGATCGAGAATTCTTCTTTCTTTCATGAAGTCGGTCGAGGATTCAGGGTGATAATCCAGATCCTGTGTTCAATGCGATCGTGAGTGCGACCTCGAGTTCTCGATCACGAGTACCACATTGATTTCTCAATCACGAGTGCCACATTGACTTCTCGATCACGAGTACTACATAGAGTTTTCGATACAGAGTGCCACTTTGAGCTTCTGATCACGAGTGTCACCCTGAGCACTGCATCAGGATCGTCACCGTGAATGAAAATTTCCAGAAGTCCTTATTTGAGAGGTTCTACAGAACTTTTGACATTTGGGTTACTGCAGAATGAAATTTTTTTTTCATGGCACGCGTCTGGAATCAATTTGAGTGGTAACTAGAACCTCAAAAAGGAGTGGAAAAGTGCGTGCCCACTAATTTGGGGGAATGTTATTTCTGTACCAACCAGAAACGTTCACAGACGCCCAAAGGACTTTTAGATACTCTCAGTCGAATGTAAACCCATCGGATCATTCGCGCACTGCTAGATGTGGTTATCGGTCAGATTTTTGAGTAATTCTGACTGAAAAGCAACGATTTTTCTGCCTCGCCAGCTCGTTATTACACCACGAGGGGTATTCAAGGAAAATGGCTCTGGAAACTAGAATCATTTCAACGCGTCTTTGTATGATTCGGGATCGTGGTTTTATATATATATATATATATATATTTGAATACTAAGGTCCCAGAGTGTTTTTCGATCGACAGTATATGGGTGGTGCTGATGGCGAGAGTAGTGATAATCACGAGGTAGAGCTCCATATTTTAAGCAGATATGGCAAATGCTATATTTTTCTTTTTTCTTCTCCAATTGCTCCTCTTGCTCCTCTCGTTTAAGTCTCGATTTTTCCCTCTTGACTCGAGCATTGTTTTCACTATTTTCCATGAATCAATAATATTGAATATCCTGTCACAATCGACGATCTAGCACCACGCAAGCTGTTTCCCATGTATCTAATTTTAAAATCCTTTCAAAATGGTTGTAATAGTCGATTTGCACAGAGTTGTCATCAAATGCCCGAAACCGATATTGATAGTAGAGCTCAGAATCAGGAAACAACTAGTTGCGCGAATAACTACAAGCCCCCCCCCCCTGCCGTACACAGTGGTCCAAAATTCTCTACAATGTTTACCGGTGAGCACAAACATACACATCTACAGCGTAATGCTGTGTCTATGTTTGATAAGCCTGTACGACAAGCCGGAGCTCTGAAATTCCTTCTGCTCAAGATCTGGCGCCTCGTCCGTAATTCTTCAATTGACCGTAAAATTTTTGAATAAAGTCTATGGTGGCATTTGAAGGTAGAATGGGTTCTCTGGTGTGATTAATCTGTTTCCAAGATGATATGATCGATTGCAACTTCATAGAAGTGCTGAGACGGGCTCGATCACATCGACCCCTTCGATACAATTCTTGTAGTGCTTCTCACTCAAATAACATTCCACATCAGGACATGAGAACTATGGGATATTGTTCAAAAATAGGTGGAGAAAAATGGGCAAAACATTCCAGGAGCGTGCCCCCCTTCTCCCCGTCGTGCCGTGGAAATCACACCATTTTGAGTCGAGTGGGCGCATGAACTGACCCATCTTCTTGATGCTATCATTTAAACGCAATTGGTCGCACGCACCCAAACCAAACGGGATATTATTGGTGTTGTTTCAAGCTATTGAAATCCGTTTCGATCATGTAACTATCGCAAATGTTATTTTTTTTTATAAGCTCAGTACGGGAGAACACGGTTACGCGACTTCGACGTTTGTTTATGAACGCCACGTTGAAGGCACGCGTCTGAAACCAATCTTTTCTCAATATATAGGGTGCCTAAAATGTCACTGAATTTTGGCAGAATTTTTCGAGCAATGTTATTTTTGCAGTAGACTGAAGAAATCAAAAAACGGCACGAGTACGCCAAGAGATACCCAAAGAATGAGGGTTGTGGGCCATGCTTTGGATAAACAGATTCTTTTGACAGAACAGTGAAAAGAGTACACATTCCGAGGCCCTCAAACCTATTCAAATCAACTCCGACACTTTGATAATCTGTTGAAGGTTCAGAGATAGCGTGCAGTACGCCTAATGTCAAAAGTTCTGTAGAACCTCTCATTTGGGCATAGAATTCTCTCCCTCTCCAGCATCTGAGGTCAAAAATCCTAGATTTGTCTTTGAAAAATTTTTCTTTCGATTTCGTCGAAAATCTGGGCTTGTCCGGAAAAACTGATGTCACTTTCGGATCAAATACACGATTCTACTCAAGATACGTAGGCCCGGACTTTGTAAAAAGGTCATAATCTAATTTTGTGGGCCTGATGTGTTATCGAGTTAGCTTTGTAAGCTGATTCATAGAAGAAAAAAATGACGATAGGTACCTAACTAGAAATCTATTCTACAGTTTTGACTCGATTTTTTACTATTATCTGTCATCTTTCGAATTCCAAACCCATGAAAATCCCAAACAACAAATCAGGAATGTGACATTTTTCCGGAATAACCTGGTAACATAATTTCCACTGAATTGTTATGTTTCCAAATAGTATGAAAAAAAGTGTCGAATGTCAGTCTGTCTGATTAATTTTCATTTGATTATTATCATACTGTCTGCGGCGGGTGATTAAATAACCGAAATTTCGGCTTCTGGTCTCGTATTGTGAATTGGAATCAATCCCAAGGTATGTACTCGATAAACATACTAGTCTCCGAGTATCTGTATAATATCATACGAACAAATGATGTGATCAAAATTGTGATGAGCACAGACAGTCACTGTCAACTAACACCCCACGTGAATCAGTATACATTATCTCAATTCTGTGCAACGAATCTTTTTAAAATTCGGTTCTCTCCTTTGTGAGATAGACCACGCCGCAAACCCATGCAAATCACCAACTCTCTACTTCCCTCCAATTCAAAGCTCTACAATAGCAAGTATACAATGTAGTACGACAAAACCACGAGGTGTCATGTCCCTAACACAGTAATTGAATTTTGAATGCAAATCCTTCCTTTCGTAATCTATATATACCATATACGACGAAACATGTCTAAACTTTGTAAAAGCAATTCGTCTCGGGCCGTCGAACACAACATCAGATCACAAAACCAAATATAAACTCTACATATCGTCCCTAGAAAGTAATTCCAACCCTTTCACGTATTATATTTTTCCACAATTTTTTCTAATATAAAATTCAGGTCGTGTACAGTGTCACCTTTTGCTATGTGCATATTTCATAAGTATAATGAAACAGACAGTAAAATAAGGAATAAAACTTGATTAAGAATGAGTCTTGGCACTCGCTGGCGCAAACTTTGCATCATACATAATAGAATTACTTAGTTTATTGTACGCGCATAGCTTTCAGGATAAGGCATACTTCACAGTTCATAATAAAAGCTTTGCCCACTCGTTTCCGTTTCTGATTTGCACGGAAGTTAACTACTCACCGGAAGAACGACGACATGGCGCTTACTTACTTATAACATCGTATTCTACTTTAGTTTTATAGCAGTGCATATACATATACACTGCAGAATCGGATCTCGTCCACTCGTGCGAGACATGGCGCCACTCTTTTCATACATGAATTTGTCATTCTGTACGTGAATTTCGATTTTTCTTACTTTCTTACTTCTTTTTTTCACTTGGCTGATTCGATTTTACAGCAATTCCCTAATTACACAAGGGAGGAAGAAAATTATGTGCTGTGCAGAAAGAGCAAGTCAAAGCTTCTTCCATTTTGGTAAAGTTCAAGGCTCGTGGCTCTATCTCAGGTGGTGTTGTTGGTAGTGGTGGTTACTTTAAGAACTTTACCGAGCGTGATTAATTTTGTAGAACAGAAATGCCTTGGCTGTTTATAGTGTGTTCTCCTTTCTTCTTCCTGCCTCTTTCTTTGGTTTACGTGCTTGATGCTTTGGGTTAAAGAAGAGATGGGTAAAAGGATGTGCTTGATCGAGCCAAGACGTGCTTTGGGTTTGATTTTGTAGAAACTGGTTGGATCGGATGAACTTTGTGGAGTTTTGAGGGAGAAAAAAGGTTGTAAAGGAAATATTGTTTGAAGTGTTTTGTGTAGAGCAGTGTAGTTGTTCATTTTATCGGTTGGAAAATGTAGACATAATTTTGAAAAAGTTACTTGCTTACTTTTTAGCTCGTTTACTACAGAACGACTTTTGGCAACTCAAATGCCGTTTCCTATCAGAAACATTTTCTGGAATTCAAAAAAGCGTAAAAAATATTGAAATTGGGGCTTTGAAAATTTTTTGTGTTCCATTACTTTCCGCCTTCTGCTTCCGTATTTAGCTCTGATCCAAACTTTTTGAAGCATTACGAGAAATTAATCACAGAGCATCGGAAATTCATACCGTACAATGCACTTTAGAACTTTGTAATGAATAGTCAGATCCTGATTGATCATACGTGTATATAATGTTAATAGCCTTGAAAGCAATTGTTTGGATTTGAGTGTATAGAAATTTTAATTACAGAACAACAAGTAAATTATCAAACAAAGTTGTCTGCCTTGAAGTCAATTTTCACGAATCGTCTAGATTTTTGACAATCTTAAATGAGCTGTTCAACAAAAACTAAAACTTCTTGGTCAGAAGTGTAAGGTTCTTGTTAAATTAAAAATGGTTTTGATCGTCTGGTACTGTGGATACGACGTAAATGAAATTGAATTTTCCACAGTTATTTTGGAATTTCGACGTAGTCGGCGTGAAATGACACAGATTACGACAAAATTTCAGTCTATTTCTGTGCTAATTGATAATGGTAATTTTCATTCCTCTATTTCGACTTATCTGGATTTATAAAGACGTCTCCTAAAGCCAGTCTTGAAAATGATTTGGAAAGAGTCCGTTTTCGTATCACAGTCTGTTTAGATCACGCTTCAACTTAAACTATGATAATGAGTGCTTTTAGCCGAAAATTGGCAAATAGCTTAGACAGAACTAACAAAAAACCTTGAGCAATTCAAGAAAACAATAGGTTCCACTTAGCAATTCTATTCGATTGCGTGTGAACAGTAGCAAAAATGGTTGCCTCTCATAAATCAGTACAACCGATGATTATGCCTTACGCCTTCCATCTACACAATTCATGACTCATAAATTTCTTTGAAAATTTGTACTTTTGTTTCGCAGCAAAAAAAACATCTAAATATCTAGTCTCTTTACTGTTTGATGGCTTTCTCTGGAAAGTTTTCAATGTAGTGATTTGCTGAAATGCAGTTTTAACACGACGATTATCACGCGCTGGTTGTCTTTGTTTAATCGCTAGTAATGATGTCATTTAGCAATAATAGACTCTGTAAAATTACAACGAAAGACTCATTATCTAATTGTCTTGTCTCGTGAATGGTTAATGATAACGATGGTCATATATATTTTGTATTTGTCCACTTGAGATAAACATGCCACAATGATTTTTTTTCTTCTCATTATTATCACCTGATAGATTTTCATTGAGTCATTTGATGGTTAAAAGTGCTTACTATTATAATAGAGATGGTGCATTAATCGTTGTGCGTAACTTGATAAAAGGTTAAAGTAATCAGAATGATTCAACCAAATGATGGGGGGGGGGGGGGGGATTTTGATTTGAAATTCTTGATAGAAAATTTTTTCTGTAGAATTATTCATAGCAGTACTGGTCAGCATATTTGATAGAAAAGTTGACCCCGTCGTACTTTTTATATATATTTTCGAATTTCATCATTGGAACGAAGCCCCTTCTTACCGCGACTCTACAGTACACATTATTTAGATAAATTTTATCTCGTTATCTACAAAATATCATCATCGAAATGATGAAACTGAAGAAACTGCTAGGCATCTACAATTAAAATTCTCCAATTCATTTTACTTTCATTGTGATATTTTTGAAGGTCGTTTCAGGTGAAATCGGGGTCAACTGAAAGCCAACGACTTGATACAGACTTTGATGAGATAGGAATCCATTATATCGATGAAGAATTGATTGATAAATACTTCATAATTCGTGTGACCTCAAGGACACTCATTTATCCAACAAATTTCGCACAAGTGATTTCACATTACATTGGAAATGATCGAATAATTACCTGGACAAATATTTATTCACATTACATAATTCAAAAGAATAATAATAATGTTAGTATCGAATTTATTGTGACAGAAACGATAAGGATGAACAACTAGTGTCACCGCACGAAACATCATCGCCGGAATCATCTTGGGGTGGAAATGGAACACATACCCTTCACGCGTAGGGGAGAGTGGGGCAAAATATGACGGATTTTGCAGTGGGGCTATCTGAAGATACTTGGGGCTAGGCGCGCTATGGGACTTTGAAATTCAAGTATTGAATAGGTTGTAAAAAAATTTTCAGGCCCCTATAGGTCTCAGCGTTCATGCTTGTCCTTGAAGTTGAAAAAAATCTGTCCGAATTCGCCCCGCGTTTGGGGGCACTTCTGCCAAGTTTTGGGGGCAAATTTGGACAGCCTTCCAAAATTGAGGTATACGGCATTATTCCTTACCTATTAGAGTCGCTTTTACTCACCGAAACACGTATTAGTAATAACCAAAAATCACGAGGAAACCCCACCCGTGACCTTAACATCCTCCCGTAGCCTCAACAAGCGGGCCATTTTTGTGTCATTCTTCAGCATTATTGAAATGGGCGCTTCACTGATGCACTATCGTCTTCAACAATCAGCAATCGACTCGCGGCTTCTAAAAGTCGACTTTTTTCCTTCTTCCTTCATATTGGAGGTACCCATACTTGCTCCAAGTCAACGATCCATATGATAGAGTGCGACTGTCAACCCAATATCAGCGAATGCGACAATGAAAATGCGTAAACCGAGCACTATCTTCGAACACGCTGAAAGCGACTTCTGACCTCAAATCTGACTCCTGAGACGGCCATTCGACATCGCAACTTGATTTCCTCGCTCATTTTCAATCACCCAACTCACCCTCGACCTTCCGCGCTTCGAAAAACTCGCACAGATGCTCACGCGACTCGATACGAGCAATTATCGAAAAACACGGAGAGGCGATCGGTCGACCGATTTTAGATGGAATTTAGCATTGTCCAAATTCGCCCCCACCAATTCGTCCGAAAATGCCCCCAGGCGTTTTCTCGCAGAATTGTGATAATTTGGGCCCAAGTGAACCGATTTTGGCCCACAACGGCTCAAAATCTTCGTTTTGTAATGTAGTTTTTGACCCCCAAACGGCGATCAAGCTCGTCCACTTTCGCAGAAGTAGCGTGAATTTTTGCAATTGCAAAATAAACCGCGTGAGGCCGTCGAAAAGCACCCCTATGTCAGCGTCGTGGACTCCGAGTATCGTTTCAGGAGGTCTAACCGCGATAAAAACCATTGTCCGTGATAGTGTTGGAAGAAAATTTGCGCGGCGAAAGCCTAGACTCACCCACAACCGAGTATCTCACTTATCCAATTTTGCCTCCTTCCAAATTCACCCCACTCTCTCTTATAGGACGACAAAATTCAAGTTGATAAGCTGATGATATCAAAGAGACGGTCTCATACGTTGAATTACGTCGCATTAAACATCATACACTATGGGCAAACACCATCTTTCTTAATTACTATTGTACCCCTTATCTAATCGCGTACAAAATCGGTTATACTTGGATGGTTCGCATTGGGTATATGTAAGTATGTATGTATTCCGTCTGGAGTGAGGGTAAAATGGGCTCGTGACGTTTGATTTAGCTCGAGGCTCGAGGGTGTCTTATCGCAACGCAATTTATGTCTGATGAGGCAGTCTGATATAATCGTGACAGAAATTTCATGCTTATTGGGGAATATTATGCCGATCGATCCTCCTCGTCTGAAGTGGTAACGTCGAAATAGAGTACTCCTGACTGTTTTCTTTTTATCTATGAACGTTATGCTACATTAAAATCTACCGTACAGAATCTGTCATCTCAATAACTTTCCCAATCCAAAAATTTTATTTGCATACATTTAATTTTCTACATTTTTTTGACTTAAATTATTCCCTATTTTTACGCTAATTAGTCTAACTCTATAACTGACACTGACTTACCCTAATACTCGATGGTTACACTTAGATCTACACCAGATTCTCAAAGGGTAAATTAACTTTGAACTATACTGTTCCAAAGATATTCTCTGAAGCCTTCACTCTGATGGAGGAGAAACTCCTTGAGGAGAATTTAACCTTTGAAGGCCGTCTTCAGTGATGCACAGTTCACTGACCAATTGATCGAATTTTCACTCCATCACCGATGATGCGAGACTCCTTTGACGTGCTCCTTTTCTGCTCATTCGCCTTCTCATGATAGAGTGGTAATGGTAGTGGTGGTTTTGATGCTCGAAAGTGAATTTTTTGCATCACTATATAGGTAGCAGAGATTACTGAGTTCTAACAGACTATCATGTCAAAAATTCATTATTTAGATTCTGCCGAGTGAGATTTATGTACACATGCGAACGGCAAGCTCTGCCTACTTTTCAGAGATCTTACAGGTAGTTGAATTTGCCATCATACAATTTTATGCATGCGCGCTTATATTTCGTGTTTGAAATGGTTAATCAATAAGCTTGAGAATAGATAGATGGAGTATAGTTCGACAGACATTTTCAGTGGCACGCGATCATTTTTTTCGGGTGTGAGGATCCTGTTGATTCTATGGCTTTTTTCATTAGTTTTTTTTTTCGATTTTGTATTGTACGAGAATTGTGACATTTGCAACGGCCACGTGGTCCTGTTCTATTATCGTTATGGCGTTAATTTGTACTCCAATGGAAGAAGCTCAGCTGCGGATGCTCTAGAAGAACTTGACTGTACTACTAATGTGCCTCTTGATTAGGTTAACTCATTTAGCATTCTTGCGTCTTTTTCTCAGCATTAAGGGCAAACATCTCGAGAAAATTCCTGAATTTACTCGTATTTTTCTAAATGCCGTTGGAACGTGACAGAAATATCTCACAGTTGACTCATTTCCTTTATTGTTCAATATAATTTTCAATTGTTTTCTTGGAATAAGTATTGATTTTGTGTAATTCATTGTAACATTTGATCACACCAGACGGGGTTCTACCCCAAGGTGGAATAAAGTTCAATCAATCAATCAATCAATCGATATATTGAACAAATTTTCTTGTATCAATTTCCAATAGTTGCTGATTATACTATTAAAATAAGACGGAACATTCTGAAAAAATTCTTGAAATTCTCCACTGATTCATGAAACCAAATCAAACCTCAAGACGAATAGCTGATTGCAAAAAAGATAAGATTTAATACCAAAAATTTCAAAGTATATACTATTTTGCCATCTCCAGATAAGAGGAATAATCATGTTGCGCTAGTTCAATATTTGCCCAACCTACGCGTTCATCCGTGGTATATTTTGGCGCTGGATTCAGATTTGATACCTGAAAAAATACCAGATTAATTAACATAATCTGATTGCCAGAAGCACATTCTTCTCAATGTCCAGAATTCGTGGAAGTGGATGAAATATTCACCAGTGCCCTAATTTATATTTTCGATGACAACGTTTTTTGGCCACCTTCAAATTCAGTAATTTGATTAATTCTTATATTGTTCCTTGATCATCGAAATTAATTTTGTACGATATTTTATCTCATTCTAATCACACTTTATTTACAAAAAAATTCGGTAGGATAATTTACCATGACCCACGAAAGTCTCGCATGATATGAATCGTTTCTAAATTTCATTACAGCAAAGCTAAATAAGGAACAAAAATCGTACAAAAAAAAAAAGGTTTCCTTCCACACATCAAGTTCGAAACATCTGTGAAAACACCGAGCCAGTCATTCGAATCTTGTTCCCGGTTTTACCGAATTTATCGATGCGGAAGTAAAGATATCAGCACACATTGTTACTTGAAATTCAATTTTCTTGTTCGGAGTCAATCGAGTGTCGAGTTGTCACAAAAATGTCGAAAATTCTCCCTGTGTGACATAAATTTGCTCATTCATCATCCTGTTACCTCGACTTTAGATCGACAGCATCAGTCCTCTAAAGTAAATGTCAATCAGTCTCGAAGCGTCAAAGCAAACGAAAGCTTTATATCTACAGACATACTTTACCTCAAGGCTGCTTTTGCTGCTCTGGTTCACTTCTAATTAGCCCTCGTCACCTCTTTACTAGATACCACTTGAACAGAGTTCTAGGATTATCTCAACCGGATTTTCTATATCTTATCCGATACAAATAGACACAAGTATACATCTCCATTTATGCTGATCTCTATACCTCATCAACCTCGCTCCACATAGAATTGTTTCATCACCAACACTAATATATACTAAATCCTTATCTCATCGTCAAAGAATTTAACTAGTTTTTTTTTTGTACTTTCAGTTTCAGACAAACAGCTGACGGATAAACACAATTCTTTCAAAGAAGAGAGGGAACAAATGATGAGTTTGAAAGAAATGTCGAAGGAAGAGACGTACCATCAGTATAACATCATCATCATCAGGAGTAGATTACACCAGCAACAGCAACATCATCATCATTATAATTATTATCATTTTACAACAAGACGGCGCTGACCCGAGTTTTACTTAATCGGGCTTTAAAAGCCCGTATTATTTGTAAAAGTAGTCGAAAGACGCCGAAGTCGTGGAAGGAGGCCGGCAGGCGGCAAGAGCCGCTGGGCCACGGCGTATTAGCCGAATATCAAATTTTTATTCAATTGGTAATAATAGCTCGGCTACACCAAAAATCGCCCGTTGGTGGCGAAGGAAAAGACGAAAACGGCGGCCTACTCATACAAATACTCACGGTAAGTAACTATTTTATTATTATTGTAGATGACACTCTATGTGTTTGGAATGATTTAGAGGATGGTTTTAGTTGGAAGTGATTCAATTATGGTATGCTTGTTTCTCATCTCGAGCACGTTCTTGTATTATATAGTCCACGCGGGGGTTTGTATTTCCTTCATCCCTCTCTGTGCTTAATTGGTTTGGCGCGTGTCATCTCTCTTGGGGTTGTGTTATAGTTAGTTCTCTGGACTCTCGTTCGTGAAATTCGTGAGTGAGGTGACTAAATATTAGTGGTGACTATGGTGGCTATGTTTGTGATGCCAAGGAAGATTTTAAGGATGTTTGAGCCTGATCTTGGATAAAGCATGGAAATGCAATGATAGTTGGGGAAAAATTTGTTGAAATGTTGGAAAATTCGGTCAGAATCATTAAATTTTAGAAAATTTTGAAATTTGTAGCGAAGTTTATCGAAAGTGAACATCTTTTCAACAAAGTCGTAAAATGAGGTAAACGTCCTCAACTTGCCCGGTTAATCCATTTTCTCAACAATTCTGGTCTATCTAGAAATTTTTCAATGTACTTAAGCTCGTTTTGAAGCTCGTTTTAAGACCTTCGAAATGAGTTGAGATGCACGTCTGATTTCGATCAACTGTAGCCAAGCTATCTTGATTTTTCAAAAAGTGATTTTTTTAGGATTCTCCAAAGGGTGTACTTGCCCCTATCAAGGCATTTCCTCAAAAATTCTCCGGCCTACCTCAACATTTCCTTATCTACGTATTTGAGCTCATTTTGAAGCTCCTTCCAAGACTCTTAAAATGAACTAACTTACGTCTAATCTCGATAGGTTAGAGCCGAGCTGTCATAATTTTCCCAAAAAAAGCAAAGTCAATCGGCGATAAAGTAAATTGAATCGTTTTATATCGGGTCCCAAAAATTTTTAGCGTCTCCAACGTATTTTCACTTGATGAATAAGTTCTGAGTCGTTAAAAATGTCGCACTGCACTCCATTACGAGATAAGCACATGGGGGGGGGGGGGGGCGTGTTGGGTGCACCCCATGTTTCACAACCGGTTTCCGTCTGGAGCTCTTGAAATCATCCTAGATTGGAGTTTAGCAATTTTGAGAAGAGGGTTTTGAAAGTCTCGAAGAGGAGAATCGAATGCGTTTAGTACGTCAAGATTGGTTGAGCCAAAAAATGTTAGCACCGACTTTACTGAAAGTGATTTCGTATCTGTGCAAAGATAAAATATGGAAGCATCACTTCTGGAAAACGCAGAAATCATTCAAGGTCGTTACAAATAAAATATTTACTCATATTCAAACATAACAGATGTAAAAATATGTCGGGCAGGTTAACGAGTGCCCATTCCTGTGATTGGCACAGGGGGCCAACTTGGGTACAGGGGGTTGTTGCATGAGTACACTTACCTTATGTTTGGTCCAGAAGACGAAGGTGGGAAGATGTTACGAAAATAGCAACCCAGACTATTTCATTTGAGTTACGTGCATAAAAATAAACTTTAGAAAACGGATATCTATTTTTATTATTGGTTTGTTGATAACGACCAACATCTCGAAAAATTTCGATTCATAGACGGATGCCAGTTTCACATATTGCAATTTTTGTCATGATAGATATTGTGTAAAGAAGGGGAAACCTTACAAATGACTTTCTGTAACCATCGTTGTTGAGATACGATTTCAGCAATCATCTGTGAGATGCATTTGAGAATCTATACATCATGTGCAATTCTTTTTCTTGAGTCTAGAAAATTTGAATTGAGAGAGATCATTTTTGTACGATCAAAATCCAACGTTGAAACTTCTTTCAATGCAAAGAAATCGACGCAAATACTTTTTTTTCACGCGAAGTTTTTCACACCGCTCACAAAAATGTCTCTTGCATGGCAAGTTACACGGTACATCCAGATGAAGCTCAAATAACTCAATTCCATCAATGTTCATGAAATTCTAAAAAAGTATATGTTTAGCAGGTATGCTTTGGCCCTCAAATAGAGTCATATGATTTTCTAAGCTACCCTATTTGAACTTGAGCTTTGTTTATTCCGTGGATTTTTCTCAAATGTATACATTCTGCTGAATGGGCTCATGGGCTCGAACCGGAGAGGAAATATGGATACAAGTGACGACCATTTACTTTTTTTCTTGACGGAATTGTAGAATCGAGTTGAAATCGAGCATCTAAAATATTGTAGAGAATATTTCCGAGTTGAGATTATTTAGTACTCGTGATTTCTTTCTGAAATTGGTTTCTTTTTTTTTCTTTTTTTTTTTTTAATTTAGAAACGATTGTGAAGTATCTTGGATCCCAAATCTGTTTCAATGCAAATGATCCTCAACTTCCAGAAGCTTTCACAAGTTGATCGTCACAGCGTGGTGTTGGATTTCGATTTATCAACGTCGACGTCTCTTGCGCGCGCGTGAATACCCGCGAGTGCATCGCACAAAGTGATTCACGAATGGTGGTATCAACTTGATTCTGATAGATGGACCAAAGCTAAAAGTTTTTCGTTGATGAAATTTCTCTACGCCGTGCACGAGCAATTTTTAAATTGTTCGAAAGTGCGTTGGCGCCTGATGTATACTTTAGTATAATCGGAAATCAGATATTCGTTATCTTATCCAGTGGCGGGTGAAAAAATTATTCATACTGTCAGCTTTGGAGGAAATTGATTCAAAAATAAATACAGCTTACGTCAACGATGAATATCTTTGATATCACTCACTTGGAGAGTGAGATACGTTTGAGCGATATAGCCTTGAAAGAGAAAATACATTTCAATTCCAACGCCAGTGATTATGATGATTTGATTTTATCTGTGATAAGTATTTGTTGTGCGCAATATTATCCAGAAAATAATTTCCTTTTACCAGATTGTCGATTGCTTGGAAAACTTGTTATCTTTGCAAACATCTGCACATCCTGAATTCCTCTTGGATATTTTTGTCAGTTGATGCGGAAAGAGTAAAGAGGAGAGAGCTTTTTTTTGTATGTAGTTTCAATTCTTCAGTCTTGGAATATTGTTAGTCTGATGTGTTTCTTGCAGTGCTTGAGCAAGATTTCACAGCTTCTCGAAACGCTCACAAAGTAATCATCGACTACTTTCTGTTTTTTCTTATGATTTTGTTGGTGTGATAACACGCGAAAATCAACATTTGATTTCTGATTGAATTTCACTGTACCGCCGCAAGCTGAGAGAATTCAATCAGTTCTTATGATGAGTTTTATACTTCAGACTTGGCTTATGGAAACAAAATTTTCTCCACAATTTTGAAAATTGAGTGGAAAAGACCAATTTCCATACACGCGACCTTGACGTCCGAATTTTGAAGAAGATTGTCAAGACTGTGTCAATGAAAAGTCCATTCAAATCGAGTTTTCTTGGAGTCATATATCACATCTAAAGATTTCCAAAGCTCGAGAAAGGATCCAAACCCAAAATCATTGAAAATCAATTTGCATCTTGTAGCATGAAATTAATCTGAGTATTTCCCGAGTTGTTTCCCTTTGCTCGAAGTAATGATATCGCATCATCAGAACTTTCCTCAGAACTTTTTGTTTCTTGGTGCAGCTAGTTGAGTGCAATGGCATAATTCTTTCCTATTCCCAAAGACTATACTGATCGTGGTCCACTCGAGATGCCGCACTGCGGGAAATCAAAGCGAATTCTTTGTATTTAGCTGCCCTTTCGATGCCCAACGCTAGATGTATACCAAGAATTCATCTTGATTTCCCACTGCGTTGCCAAGGAGATTTAATAATCTTCATTCATGAGAAATTATTCTCGTGTTAGCTGATTGCTGAATAAGAATCTCAGAAATATAAAGTTGATGATTCTGAATTTCTCGAGTCAGCAGAAGCGTTTTGGGCATTATTGATGCGCTGACACCGAACACTTAATTTTGAACCTCTCTTTGATGTCTTCGATCACATTTTCGTTACACAATCAATAAGTTCATGTGAATATTCCATTCACGATAATTCAAATTCGGCATAAGCCATATCCGTTAGCATTGCAAGAGCACGCGCTGATACATCGTAGTTCATCAAAATTGACTGTGTACTTGGGATTCAGTTCAATTGGGGCATTCCAATCGAGTTTCAATCCTAACTCAGCACTTGGTACCGCACCCTAATAATTTCAATCTCAGCGTGAATAACCGCACTCCGAATTGATGGATCAATCCAACCTCCCCAGAAGCTGCTGACACAGCTTATACTATGACCGTTCATTTCCGAACTTGCGGTCATCTATAGAGTCATACAAGATACGTTTGAACGTGGAAGCATTTCAAGCTTCTACAGGTCGAGAGCTTGAGGCAATCAATTCCCCGAGAAAATATTCTCTCATATCTGTGTAGAATTGTCTCAACCACAGAGATATCTGTTTCTGTTATCAATCTATCAATACGTCTGTCAATTTAGTTCCAATTTCGAAAGAAAGAAATGGAGTATGGTTCAGCTTATATCACAAGATTTTCAAATCATAGAACAAAGTCAAAATAATCTTGTACTTACTTATCATGTTTGTAAAATAAATCATTTTGAAGTCTTCAATTTTTGTCTTCAATAATTTTGAAATAAAGTCTGGATCTCATCATAGTTCATTCAGTTTTTCATTGATGATTGATTGTTACAGATAACATTGTTATGCATGATCAGTTAATATTTGAATCGTTATATCGTTATCCATAACTGCTTGAGCTTCAAGTTCTGAGACTTCAGATTTTTGTGGCAACTAAAAACATTCCAAAACATAATCCTTGTCCCTGGCCAAAAAAATTTCTACAACACCATGCAGCTTTTCTAAGTTATGCAACCTTGTTATATTTTTTCATTTTTTTTTGTTTCTTTTTTTGTTATACAGGGAGTCTGCGCTGCTGACAGGGTGCCAGTGCAGGCAGGATGTTGAGCGCGATATGGCGTCGCAATTGGGCGCTCCGTCTGTCAATAGTATTGAACGTGTGCGTACTTTTGTACGTTTGCGCACATTTTGGAGCGGTTCCAGGTTCATGGGTCGAGGACAGTTCAAATTGGCCATCTTCATCACAACCGGATCTTTTATACGGTGGTGGTACAGCTGCAGCAGGAAGGCCAAATTCAACTGCAGCTTCGCCAACTCATATAGATCATATAGCAGACAGAGTCAAACAACTTTTAGCACAGCAACAGCAACAACAAGAACAATTGCCACAACAACAAGCACTGGTAGCTGACGCAAAATTACCTGGAAACAGTTTGGCTGGTCCTTCAAATGGAGATGATAACAAGACTGGGAATGAGATTGCGGGCAATGTTGAAATTGCTAAACCTAATGGTGTTAATCAGACGGTGAGCTCTTTTTTTTGTAGATTATTGGAATTTTAAGATTTTTAGATATCGTGGGAATTTAGTGAGAGTAGATGGCAATGGTGATGAACTCTACCAGAGTTTTTGGTTTATGATGTTAGTAACTTCTGCAGATGGTGGTTTTCGAACAGCTCTTGGAATCGTGTCAGTTGGACATCTTTTAATTTGGCATAATCCTGATTTTTAATGAACCATCAATAGGAAGTTCGCGGCTCGGAGCTTGTGTGTGGAGAATTATCTTCTTTCATTGTGAAAGCTTAAAAAAATGAACGTTCTGGTTTATCTGAAAGACTTTTCTTCATCCGTTCTTTATAGGATTACTCCTATGGTTATCAGAAATGTTGCTTCTCTCGTCAGAATATGGTTTTGGGGTGGGGTCAAAAATGGTAAAATTAGAAATTTGACATTTCCATATCCTTCTCATAGTTCAATATTGAGACGCCATTGACGTTCCATTATTTTTCTTTCATCCCTAGAGATTTTTCAAAATTTATTACATTTTTTTTGATGCGTTACGAAAATATTATCACAAATTATTGGAGGTCGGAATTGCCCTTAAACGGGACAAAATGCCATAAAATTGTCATTAATGTTTCCTGTAATCTTCAAATGTTCGATAAAATAGCACGAACAACGTTCCAAATAGGCGTTGATAATAATTCATACTTGTCAAAGAACGATGGGATTCATGGTAATAGTTTGGACATTGTGTCGAAACTTTGAAAGTAAAAGTTGCCGATCCACGATAGACAATATTCAATTCGACAGGAGAATGGAATCTCTTGGCTCAACTCTGCATAGCTGCGCCCTCAAATACTTTCTCAAGTAGCTCTTGTCTCTCAAACTTCTGAAATCAAGATTGAAATTGTTCGACCCATCTTTCCTTTCTCTGCATCAATTTGAGTTTTTCAACAGAAACTTTTCCTCTAAGAATTCATCTTTTTTCGAGAGAGTCCAGTCAATATAAATTTGGATGTAAGAAAAATCTGATTCAGTTGAATAATGAACTTGTTGGATCTCTTCAACACGATTGTTCTATGGAGGTGGTATTTTTTGATAATCAAATCAACCTCTGCCCCTGAAAAACAAGTCTCATTCATATACGATTCTTGAATTTTTTTACAGGTAATTTCGAAGGTGAAAAAAGAATTGACGTTGCAAGAAGCGATACTTTGTAACGACAAATCAATGGAGCGCAAAACAGCCCAAAGAGGTGACTACTGGGTACTCTATAACTACGTGCCTATGAGTTCAAGGGTGAGATAATTTTTCATGAACATTTATTCTTTCATTCGTCATTAATCGTGTTTGCGGAGTCTTGAATCCTTTATTCGAAGTTTGTCTGTAGAAATGGATGATGTACAATAGTTTTTTATCCTTGTTACAGTCACGATCGGTTACGAAGAATCGTGTTGAGATAGCATTGTTTTTCAATAGATATTGTTCATCCTGATGTTTCATTGTTTTTCGAATCAAGAGTCTTGAAACTTTTATAATCGCTCTTTCCGAGAGAGTTTGCGCGTGGTGAGCTTATCGCTCTTTTAATAAATAATAGAAGACGATTGGAATCTCTTTGAGAAATAGAATGGCAAACGTTTCTTTGAATCTTGACTAGGAGAAATGAGCTCATTAATTCTCTTCAGGTTTAATACTTTGCTGTAGAGTATTAAAGTCTTTTTAGAAAATGATGATCGTAGAGTCACATCATTTCCTCTAATCGGTGTTGCTATTGCAACTGCCTCATCATTGATCATCTAACCTCGACTATCATATTTATACATCATGTTCATGACAATCTCAGTAGAAAGTCGAGCCCTAACCTTTCTTTTAGCATCGATTACAGACAGAAAATATAAATCTTCTTTTTGGAAAATTAGGCTCCAAAGATCTCATTCAATCAACTCATAATGTGTAGATACAAATGCTTCCTAAACCTTTTGACTAGTCTGATGTACAGTATCCTGCTTTATGCCACTATAGATTCCAGATTATTTCAGAACAATGCCCTCAAAATTTTGCAAGAAATTTAATCTGGATCAAACCTTGAGTGATGGAGAATCACCATATAAAAGTGTTTTTTTTTTATTTTTGCTCCACAGGTGCATTGCTGGGAAAGCGTGACATACACGACACATGCAGATTACACGTTTCTGGATAATCTGGAACCGTTACTAGATCGGTGGCGGGCGCCCATTTCGATAGCACTTCACGCCCCAGGCAGCGATTTTCCTCCTACTGTCGAAGCTATAAAATACGCTCGAACATGCAACCCTCTTGTAGCTCAACTCGTTACTTTTCACGTCTACTTTAGCAGCAAGCATGTGCCAAAAGAGGTAAGCACACTATTCCCTTTTTCTTGATCTCAGCTTTACAAAAAGCTGATAACTTCAAAATAATCAGGCTTGATCGCTTCGTATCTTCGAATTGCTGTTTTTCTTTAAATGAATGCACGACTATGATGCTAAGGGTGATGTGATGATAAACAACGCGCTACGACGTGAATCTCACGACACAGCACCGTCCGACACTACACTAAGTTCATTTTCGACACGCTGTGCGGAGAAGGCACTTCGTCTTTTCCGCGCTGGTTTTCCAATTTCTCGCTCAGTTTGTCGAAAAAAACAGTTCGATACACGTGTGTAAAACTACTTTTCCATCCTTGTATCGAAATGAACCATATTGCGAACCTAACCATCAATGGATTTGATTCATTTTCACGATCTATGATTATGGTAATGTAATAATAAATTCAATCCATCGATTGTTAGGTTTACTGGAATGAATTTTGGGTCGTGGCGTGGCGTAACAATCGGGTGCCGTAACGGTACGCGTTGTCTGTCAACTCGTCACCTACGTCAACCTGGCCCGCGACCAAAATGTGACAATTGTTTCTGGTAGGACTCTAACTGTTCTAATTGTATAGAAAATTTCAGAATTTGCCTACTTTGCTTTTTTGAGAAGATCGACTTTTGAGTCGTCAAAATGGTTCCGTCTTCCAGAGGCCACAGCTCTTCGAATATTGAGCCTAGACCAACGTATCTGGACTCAAATCAAAGCTCTGAATTTGCCAAAATTGTTTTCGGTAATTAGATTGCTAGAAAAATTATCACGAAGAATGATATCGTCGACTATAAGTTACACGTGGTCACAGTATACCTATTTATATGGTGAGATGGCGGACGGGTGGCGCCAGCGCGGGAAGACAAGTCTCGCGATAATCTCGATGCATGCATAGGTTTCTAGCACCCGCTTTACGTCTGCAAGTGGTTAAATCTGCTCTGTTGGCCTCGTAGAAGGTCCCAATGCAGATATTCCCCAAGTCATCCCGTCAAACGTCGATCCAGGCGATCCCAGCCCGCAAAAGCAGTGTTGTCGTCTGCTCGAGATCAGTTGCCCCCTCCGCGCGCCGTCTTGCCGTATATATAGGTGTACCCAGTACACGCGAAAACCTTTGACCATGTAATTTATCTCTTTCGTTCATTGTGTGGTCTGTTGGACTTCAAAAACAATTTTGGCAAATTCAGAACTTTGATTTGAGCCCAGATACGTTGATCTAGGCTCAATATTTGAAGAGCTGTGGCCTCTGGAAGACGGAACTATTTTGACGTGCCAGGTTGACGTACGTCAAACTCGTCACCCTAAGGTATCTTAATATATTTTTTTTTTTTGTATTTTGTTGTATTTGTTTTTTCCAACGTACACTCTTTCGAGTTTTTACGTGTTACCCCCACCGCCTTAGCGTGGGGGCCATTGTCATATTTCCAGTTTTTTGTCATTTTTCGAATTTTCCCTATCAGTTGAGTGCGAACTTTCGAGCGGAGTCTATCAGAGAGTTGCTACGAGAGTTCAAGCACCACCGCGGCGTTTTTCGAGTATGATCTGCATTGTGTGCAGGCCCATACTCACCGCCTTGATCAGACTCGACAAATTGTATGCAGGCCCATACTCACCGCCTTGATCAGACTCGACAAGTATTAGTGGTTCCATCAATTCTATGCCATCCATTCGGTCTCTCCGCTGAAACTTCCTGGACTGTCAATGACAGTCATAGCGAAGTTCAACGCTCGACACGGCTGCGGGAGGACACCACTAACCCTTATCGAAGCCCAATCGTTCTTTCGAATTTTTGGCCGAGCGCTCAGCACTCAAGGCATTTTATTATTTTTTTGTCGGAGCGCACGGACTCGCGTTCTCGACTGAGTTACTCGGAAAAAAATCCCAAGTGACCCGACCGGGATTCGAACCCACGGCCCCTCGAGCGCATTGTTTCAGCCCGCTCAAGTTCACAAGGCCTCTACCGACTGAGCCAATGGACGCTCTCTGAGATATCTTAATATAAAAGATTTTTGGTACCAAATGGGCTAGACAAATATGATACAGCTTTAGTTTGATTTCAAATGTCGACTACTGAGGATATCGTTGAAAATTTTGTTGTCCAAGAGGTTGACCTATTCCCAAAATCGTGAGTAAAATAATTTGCCCGCACGAGTGTGCCAATTTAGACTATAATGGAGCTGCTCTCTTAAACGCCTAAGTAGAAAGTGACCGGCTATGGTCAGACAAGAAGTAGCCATACTTACGTATACCATGATGATGTATAACAGTGAGGTGCGCATAGTTCCTAACCGCTTGTGGTGAAAAATTCCTCAATCTCGCGTAATCACGTGGAAGACTCGCTCGTGCGCAAGAATGTTTTATCGACAGCATACTTACTTTAGTGTATGTATGTACACATCGTTTCTTGAACAATTTTAAGAATCTCTGAAGGTCGCAATTTTTCTCTGGCGCCATTCCATTTCTTATCCAATGCGTCAAAGTGTTTTTATAACACTAGAAATCGCATTACATTCTCACACCCTCGTGTTCCGACATCCGCAATATCGACTACGTCACTTTCTCGAATTTAATCAATTTTCTGTTACATAATTTCATGCTTAATTGCACGAAATAAGCTTTTACAAATTCAGCCGAAGCCGTCATAAATCATCTACAGCCCAGATTAATTCACCCCTCTTCAAAAGTACGTTCCCAAAATTTGAAATTCGTCTTGATGGTGTGAAGCTCGTCTAAAATTTCTCGCAGCTCATAAAATCGTTAAATCTAGTGGAAAATGTTTCAACCTCACTAGGCAGAGTCAACCTTTCCTACAATACCTATATGTATACTCAACATCTGTGCCCGCAAGCTCGTTAATAATTAATCGTCCAAGCGACCATTAAACTCCCGCATATATAAGTATGCACTAAGGGGGAGAAATTCAAAGAAGCCGCTTTCAGAATGTCTACATGCACCCGTTTATCATTATGTTAACCACCACCACCACCACCGCTATATGGATACTTGAGGGTATGCTAATGATGGCGTAAAAAAAGTAATCACGTGATTTTTACCTCCATATTCTTTTTTTTTTTGAGCCTTTGCATAAAATTTTTCAATTCAATCACGGGCGTACCTACAGTGGTTGCTCTTACATAGATATTGCTGCCCTTACAAGATCGTGTTAAAGGAAAGAAAATAAAGAGTTTGTTGGACGATTGGAGGGAATGGAAAATGGGGAGATATTGCCTCTTGCCTGCACATATTGCGCGGTGAGATGCATTTCATTTTGAGAGATGCGAGATGAGGATGTGTAGGATCATGCGTGGAGTGCGGAAATTCATGAGCGGTATAGTCATATCGGTTTCCTGAATTCTTTCTCGATATCTTATCGTTTCTTTTTCTTGGATATGTGGTTTTTGCTGCAAACGTTTATTTTGAGATTGAATGCTGTTGCGGGGTATTTGGAAAATATTGTTTATTTTTTTGTCAATTCGGTTAGAAGAAATACTTTGGTAGATTACTTCGATTGATCCTTGGTAGGATTTTTGATTAATGTTGAAATTGATATCGTCTGATAGGAGAACCGATATGTCGATGTAACATTTTATTTTTATGATAATCACAAAACCAAAATCGAGTTTGGAATTTTTCATGACAGAATGTCTAAGACACTCCAGAGTTTGAAATCGCTTCAATTTCAATATGCCATTCAATGCGACTGCACCGTTTTGTAAATACTCTATTCTAAAGATTATAACTCAATCATGAATCTGTCGAGTGAATGATTCTTAGAGCAAAGCGGCTGTGAATTTTTTATGACTCTTCGTAGTATTGCTCGACGATACAGAGTGCTCGATGCAAGTCGTTTTGGAGAATCGAAATTTCAGTCATTTTGTTTCAATCGAACCGAGTTGAACGCCTTACAATTGTCTATCCTTTTTACATTTAATAATGTCTCATTTCAGTTCATTCAATTTTACCATAAAAATTTTACCATAAAAATGCCTGTAAAATTTACGTAAGAGGTTCATGTTGAGCCCTCAGAGAGGTGTGGTCACCTTGTCATTTTTAGTTTACAAATGAATATCCAATCGTCCAAGCCAAACAAAATTTTTTCAAGTATTATTCCAGATTTCTCACAGTGATGTGACTTAATCGCCGTGCAAGGAAAATCGAAGTTACTTCTTCAAAAACTCGACTCTGAAAATGTTCAACGTTGGCAAGGCAGACTTGATGAATACTTTTCGATTTTTCGTCGTTGTCTTTATACTCCGGTATATCTTATGATAAGGGTGTAATAATTAGGGTGTCCTGTTTGAAAAAAGTCGGAAATTGATCGAAATTACGTTTGAATCGGGAAAAAAATCGGAGAAAATCAGAATTTCAACAGAATTCTGATTAGAAATACTGACGTGTAGGCGCAAGATTCTCTTTCTGGGTCGAAAGATACACAATATAATCATTGTTCGGTGAATGCAGTATTTTTCTAATCCAAAATTGTATTGTCCAATGTTATCAATCTAGAATATGGTTAGTCGATCAATAAATATGATTCATTGATGAAAAATAGTTCATGTTCTTATTTCTAAAAGTCATTATCTGAGCAATTCATCTGAAAATGCCTTGTTTCATCTCAATTTGTATTAATATTTTTATAAAAAAAAATGCAATAAGTTCAAAGGTAGTTGGATTATTTTGCGAAATTATGGGATAATAAATTGAGAAAGAATCGGAAAGGCTCAGCTCCGTTATTGTACACTCTATCATTACTCTTTCGAATCTCACTTCAAGTAACTGACCCAATTGTAACAACCCGAGAAAAACCATTCCCTTAGATGAAGCTCATCCTACTCTAAACACTAAATCCAGCCACCCAATCAACTTGCACTTGCTTCTCAGTTGTCGTCTCCTCATCCCCTCACAATTTGTACAATCTTCCTTACATTGAACTAAATCTATTCAAAAGCTTAACCGCACATCAGAGGCGCATTCACGAAACCCACGTCTCTCTCTCCCCCGCAGATCCGTATTCCGTTCCAAGAAGACTCTCTATTTCTATGGAGGCAAACTAGTTCCACAGTTACTGCGCCTTGTATTCACAAAACCACACGTTCATACACACATAAGTAACATTCGCACCTATAGAATTTACCTTACATGCCCATAAAAGTCCTAATGAAGACGACTCAAATTTACACTGCATATGTACATGTATTAGTAAATACTTTCAAGAAGGCGAAGAAAAAGAAACAGATGGGAAATTCGTGCCAACGGGGCAATTTCCATGACCTCGATCGATCCATATGCTTATAGAGAAGTCTAAGTACTTGTAGTAGTTGCTGCTACCGACAAGTCGTTGTCGTGTGTTATTCGAATTCGCTTATAGCTTCTTTGATGTACAGGAGTACATAGATAGGTGACATTGCCATTTGATATATAGATAGATATAGAAACATCGGAAACAGCAGAGTCTAGTTCATCACCTACAGGATAGAACGGATGATACTGAAGGTGATGGCTTGTGGGGCGGCCAACGCGGTGGTGGCAATGCATCTCCAAGTTTTTTGCTCGAGAGAGACGAGCTGGAAAGCGTGAGGTCGAGTAATTAGAGAGAGCATCTTCTTGGGTTTTATATACTTACTATGTAGACGACTCTCTGGTGTCGTTAAATTATATAGATATAACATTTTACGTAATGTTACTTGGAGAAAGATCGATCTTGAGTTTCTCGAGTTGGCGATGAGCTTTCACGACAAAGTCATGCACGGTGATACTCTCGGTTGCTGTCTATTGGCTTTCTAAAGAAGTCTAGACGTAATTTTTGCTATTGAGTTGAAAAAAAAAAAAACAATTTTGACATCTGATTGATTGTTGAATGATCATGATCACTAGAGACAAAGAACTCGAAACTGGAAAAAAAAAACTATGGAAAATCAAATCAAATAAAATTTTAAAAATCAATTGAGGAATTCATTCTTGTCAAAAATTTGTTTCTTCGTTGGAATTGTTCGTCAGTTTCCGAAGGATAGACTGTCAGGAACCATTGGTTTTATAAGTGCTCTGCGATTCGAGGGCACTTTCCACTGAATAGTAATATTTTATGTGACAAGTTGTGAATGAGCGTCAAATTTCACAAATTCGTGGAAAGATGGTTTCCCAAAACGAGGTACATTTGGTATTTTATTGCTGGAAACGGAGAAAATGTCTTTGTGAACCGTATAGCGAGAACGGCTCGAGAATGGCGTTTTATCCGTTGCATGGAAGTAATAAAATGCAATCTTCGTCCCTGTGGCTCAAAATCGATGTCTGCAGTGTCAATTTAGGGCCCTCGGGACAAGAAAAAAATGTCTTCTCCGTATTATTTGCACAGCCATTTCGGGTTGGGGGGGGGGGGGGGGGTCTGGTTACCCTCGCTCTGCTCAGGAATCCAACGGTACCAGTTCCCAAAATAATATCATTGCGAAAACAGGGCAAAAATTTATTATCTTCAAACGTTTGAAGGAGAAGGGATTTTTCATTTTTTTAATTCAACGAATCTCGTTTCTATGGAGTTATCTGTAAAGATGTTTTATTGTCATAGTCTTGGCCTGCAAAACTGCAAGTAAATTACAGTCAATAACTTTCCCAGTATAGTACGATGATACAATTGACAAAGCTTCTCCTCGAATTTTACTGCCATTTCACGAGTGAGAGCGCGCGAAGCAAAATCTTTTCACTTTTGTGTGCAAATGCTTCTTCAACTGCTTGATCGTCGCCAGTATCATCCATAAAGATTTACAAACTCTGCTCTGTTGGTAATGATAGGTACTTTGCCCAAGTACCTATCATTACCAACTTCTTGTGTGCTACATCTTTTATGAGTGCTACAAGTTAATAGTTCTCGAGATACAGAATTTTGGAAAATATCCACGTTAATTGTGAAGGCACATTGTATCGTCATTAGTTGATTTAAAAAAGTCTTGATGAAAAAATTGATTACCTTTTACTCGATAATGATGGATGTTGATTCAGTTTTGTGAATTATCTTAGTGTAAAATTTCGAATGCGCTAAATACAAGTTTTCTAGAAAAGAATATCGTCAAGAGTTTATTTTTTGTAATATTTAATCATTTTTTCTGTTTGTAATATTTAGTTTGTGATATTTTATGTAATTATTGATTGTTTTGATAGTTATTTACTCAATAATGTTTTTGAAGTCTTTTTCATCACTTTAAATTAATCCTATTCAAAGTATACACTTTTGATACACTGTGCGTAAAAGTGTACTTGTTTCACATTTTTTTCGTTCCTTACTCATAGTTTAACGAAAAGTCTAGTTCGATACATAGGAGTGAAACCTATTTTTCGCATACTCGTCATGTTTTCGACCCTCGCCTGCGGTTTCGGACCGGAAACCCATCATTCGGATTCGCTAAAAAAATGCTTACACACTTTTGTATCGAAATGTACTATGTTGCACCAATACGCTTTTCTTTCATAAACTTTCACAACTTCAAAGTACTGAATTTGAGAAATATTCATTGATCCTTATCAATGAAACAGGTATATTGAAAGGTTGTTAATCTGTGATTGAGTCTTGTAAAGATACTCGTTTACTCACGGTGACATAGTTGTATAAGTTTGAATGAAGGATGTTCTGTGTGTTTATAACGATGTACTGCTTATCAGAGCGCGATACCTCGTAAATGATGATCTATACGTCTATCTGCTCGCTCGTGAAAGTTTCTACTCGAATCTAGAATTGTAGGAAAAGCCATCGACTGTCACTGTCTAATGATGACTCCTTACTCAATTATTTTTACATTCAAATATATATTATCAAAGAAATTGTTTGATAGCCATTCGTCTAAATATTTTAACATGAGTATCAAAAACAAAAAGTTAATCAGCCCTTTTGGTGTAGAGATATTCGTATGACTAGCTGCGAAACTGAATGAACTAATATTTCGATACGAATTTTGCGGAATTTTATGAAATCTCAATTAAATGATTTTAATCGTCAACATTTATTTGAGACTATGGTAGGCTGTTATTCAATGTAAAATTTTAGAAAGACAATCGTTCAAATTTTATAGTGAAAGTATGCTCATTATCTAAGAAGCATTGATAATATTTGGTTCAAGAAGGATAATTAGTGTTTAATGAATCATAAAAATTGAGAATTGATCATTAGACGAGTATTTTGCTGGTTGCGTTCATTTTACTTTTCATAAGTACTCCCATACTTATAGCGACATTTTTCAATACATGCAGATTTCAAAATTTCTCGATGAATAATAATGAGTCACGAAAGAACCTCGGTAATAAAGCATCGCTGAAGCGCAGAGTAAATTATCAAATTACATCAGCAAAATTGGCTAACGAAACACAAACAATTTGAGTGCAATACTGGGAAAAAACTGGTGGCTAATGACTGCTGCTATATCCTTGCCTGTATATAATCATTTCGATTCTGTTAGGAAACTTCGATAGATGTCAACATGAATTATTCAAGCAACGAATTTGCTAAGCAAATTCTGACAAAGTTCAATTCTCCATAATGTGGTATTTGCATCAGTGTCATCGCTAGAAAATTTACCATTACTTCTTAGTTGGTTTATTAATATCATAATCGAGGTGATAAAATATTTTGAGTCATTCGACCAGGGCTATTCTCAGATCATCAGACTAGAAATGCGACTGAAAATGAGCGTGAGCTACAGTTTATAAATGAAATATCTCAATTGAATTGCGATTACCCTTGGAATTTGACTTTGAAAAGTACTTTAAAATTCTGAACTTTACCCCCATTACCAAGTTGGGCTTTAAAAGAGAGAGCGAGCGCAAATGCAATGCTTGCAACGTAAGTAGTGCAACTAGTAGAAACATAAACAAGAATCAGAACAAGACTTGGCCGAGTTTCTTATTCGTTACATTTGAGAACTTTGAAAAGTCACTCGCTGGATTGCAGTGAACTTGGCAAAATCCTTTGCTCTTGGTATCGGCCTATGGTGAAACTTTGAAGAAGGAATGATTCAAGCTCGAGTTTGAAATCGCTATTTTTTGCTTCGTGTCGGTTCAATTATTAGAGAGAACATAATAATGATGAGAAGTTACTAAATCTTAGCTTTAAGCATTTGTCCCTAATTGTTCACCCATAAATTAACGCAGTTCTGGATACATTGGTTCCATTTTGCTTAATCCTTCGGCACGGAACTAGTCTGTTGAAAAAATTTCCACTGAAAATCTGACTATTGATGGAAATCAGATAAGAAAAACAGAAACCACCGTTCTCAGAATGTTCACTCCGAGTTCTTGATTCTTCACTAATTTCGATTTTCTAGCGAACGTCGGGGCGAGATTTTGTCATCGTTTTGGGGCGGTTCGATTTTCAAAAAGTTCGAGTATTTTTCAGAATTTTTGAAATTCTTTTTTGCACTCTTGTAAAAAGTCATAAAAAATCTTGTACGCGCAGCTCTTTTATAGACAATCGGGCTGAAAAGTCTTCAATATTGACTATTTTTTATGAATGCTCTCTTCCATCTGTCTCATTTTTATCCAGAAATCCCAGAATTTTTCACATCCATTTACATTTTACATCTTTCACCATCTAAAAGGATGAAAAATCTTTTTATGATTTCAGATTCCCCCAGGCAATAAGGTAGCTTCAGAAAAGGCAAACTGTAGCCTACCCGCACCATGGCTTAACGTTTCAACAGGGCGAATGTACAAGACGCAGCATAAGCTTTTGTATCCAGTCAACGTTGGAAGAAACGTCGCAAGGGAATCTGCCCCAACGCGATATATCCTCGCGAGTGACATCGAGCTGTATCCTAGTCCCCAGTTGCCGCAAAATTTTCTCGAGATGATCAGAAAAGCCGACCAGCAGCCAGCACTTGCCAGGTCTAATCCTAAGGTTTTTGTACTATCTATTTTTGAGGTTGACGAGAAGAGCAAGCCACCCGCAAACAAGACCTCACTTGTGAGTATTTATATATATGTTTTGTTGAATATGATCAAGTTGTTTCGTTGAGGAAGAAATTTTAGAAATCAGTGAGCATCGAATTCAACGCAGTATATACAATTTTTTCTCTTCTTCTTTATCAAATTGAATGTATTTTTCTGCAATGGGGGAAAGGTATAGCAATCACCAAAATACGTACGAAGTGAATATAAAATGTGTAATAGTCTCAAGACCGGCGATCCTAATTTTTTTCAGAAACAGTTTGCCGTGAATCCCTATTGGATATTCAGGAATTGATTGAGCTGAATAAATTTTATCCGATCAATTAATGCCTTTGAATTTTACAAGTTATGAGTTGGAATTATGAATTGGACAAATACTTTCGCACATAAAGTATGTACATTTCACGTCTAGCATATTGAGCAAATTCATCAATTTATTACCAAAAAAGTGATGAAACTTTTTTACTCGATACACCCGAAAAATTGTCCACATTTTCTAATCAAACATCATGAATTTTTGTAAGATTTTCGAAACACTGAGCTCGAATCTCAATGCACAAAGCAATCCCAAAAAATTAATTAATATCAAATCATACAACCCCATTTTGAAAATTGTAAAAATACACAGTCGGTATGCACCGCCAATCCCTTTGGAAAGAAATATTACAAGCTCAGGCATCAACAATTCCTGAAGACCGCAAGTAATCACGCCAGCAAATTTTCCATCCATAAAACTCGTTCAACTCATTAAAAAATCCTTTATTAAAATCCTCGAAAATCCTAACCAACGTGCAGACTTGAATAAAAATTGCTAAAATCGTTGAACCTCGTTGAGCTTGAGCGATATCATAATTTGCTATGCAGTGGCAAAAATCAGAACATTTCAACTCGCTCGATCTAGACTCGTTTCAAACATAAATCTCCTCTAGGCCCTCTCCTCTACGTCGACTGGAAATGAAAAAGTTTTAGGCTTTGATTATTCTATCCAAGTGGCCCAACCAACGAACAACCCTCAAATCGCGCAGTTGGCTGATTGAAAACTCGGTCGCGGGTCTGCGCTCTAGTTTATGTGAAAAAATTCGTCGTGTTTATTTTTTATTCAACTCTCGACCTACCTTGTAACATATACCTATACCTACATTGCAATTCATCTATCTTGCGCTTCGTCTCGTTTACATTGCGTTTGCGGTTCACGATTACTCGTCATGTGTATATCGTTTGAAAAATATACATGATGAGGTAATGTTCTCTCGGACGATTCATCATCATATGAAACTCGATTTGTGTATTATATCGGCACATGCGAGAATTTCTATTGAAGGTTATCGTTCGTAATTTTGATTGGTGCGTCCTTGCCGTATTCATTTATTCTATTTTGTTTGTAGAGTTGATGACACAATTTTTGATTTTCCGTAAATTCTGTAGCTTGCAAAATTCATCTTGTTGGAGTTGCACATACACTCATACACGTAATCGTAATTCTGATTGAACTTTATCGGCTTGCTGGCCAAATGAGCACGTCATACGGGCATAAAATTGGATGTGATTGAATAGAGGGATTATACTTTTTGGGATGACGCGAGCTCATTAAAACTGACGCATTTCGAAATGAATTAATATTCACAGCGACGTAGACTCATCTCTTGACGTGAAACGCTAATCAAGTTTCATCTCAATCTCGTTCTCGTTATTCTACGGAGGGATGAAAATCATTACCGTGTCGTTGCTACTACAGGTTTTGCCGCGTACTAACGCAGTTATACAAAACGCGACGGGGCTCTGAGCTAAAAGACACTATCTGACAAATCAAATTTTCCGCCTACGTGTATACTATATATAGTAGGTTTTGACCTCCTAGATAAGAAGTAGTACGAAAGATTGCGTGGATAAATGTGTATAAGGGTGATTCTGCCGGAAGTGTGATTTTTTGGGGCCAAAATCGTCACGGGGAATAGTTTGGGTCAAAAAATTATTTCAGCCATAGATGAGTTCCGGTGTCTCGTAGCAGTTGATTCACACTCGTTTGGGCACAAAAAGGAAGTATCTAGAGCTACTTACCTCAAAAGTGAAGTCAGACTAAGGTATGTGCATTTGCATATATTTTCGTCTGACTTCATTTTAAAGGGTTGCCGAGGGGACGGAATTGACATTTAGCCCCAAAAAATATTCCCACGGCTCGACAACTAATCATAGACTCTTTTCCGCATGGATTTGCTCCAATGCAAACAAATACTTCAAGAAAATGTGTTCAACAAAGCGATACAACGTCTTAGCGAGGAGCACAACATGGGAACGGAATTGACCGAAAATTTTGGACGCCAATTAAAAGTTTATATGGTTCGCTCGGCCGCGGATTCGAGTTTTGGGCTAATGTGGCACACTGATTGGATGTATTTAGGTTTCTATATGACAACTTGATTGGTTTAAAAGGCTTTGTAGACGATCGAGGACTTTGCCGAGCTAATCAGTGATGTGCTATCAGTTTTAGTGCAAACCCGTCCTCAAAATGTCGGATGGCCGTGCTCGAGCTGAGGGTTTAGTTTAGACTCGCAAAGTGGTAGATTACATCATTCGAAGTAACACCATCTTAATCAGACAGTTCACATAGGAGATTTTGACTCGGTATGGGCGTCGTAGTGGATCCACAAGTCGGAGCTCGTCATTTTGACTCTTTATCGAGCAAAAAAAAAAAAATACGGGGATGTCGTCGAAAATAAGATCGTCTCAAAAACTATTAACATGGCTGCGCGCCAACAGAATACATCCCAGAACATAGCTATAACGCACATTTCAAGTCAATGGTAATTTGGGGAAGCTTGGACCACGAAAAATCACACGTTCGGCAGAATCACTCATATAGAGAAGTATAGAAAAGTAAAGCAAATGAGAATTTATGGCAAATCGATGTTTCACCACTTTGTAAGGTGATAATAGGTTAGCGATGAGCTTTTGCGCTCTGCAACGTCGCGAAGATAAGGACACGTCCATTTTTTTTTATTTTACGACGTGCAAGGAAGAATTACGATCTCGATACTCCGACCCTACCTATATACATTTATAGATGTATAAGAAGGCGCGTGACAACGAGAGCGTGTAAAATTCTCATTTCGAACGTGAGAAAATCCCTTTACTATATCTGCGTATCACCAATCGATTACTCTTCCTTCTACTACTTTGACATCATTACACATCGATACATCAGACTTTGAGAAAATGGGAAAAGGATAGATAGATAGAGGGTTTTGTAACTCGAAATGTAGATGGATTTACGTGACAAGAATACGATGTAATACACGTAGTGAGTAATGTCAATTTGGTATTGTTTCAGATGCAAATGCTGAAGGCTGGAAGTGCAATACCGTTCCACAAGAAATTGTGCGCAGGATGTCACAATGTGCCACGAAGTAAAGAATGGCAAGAAGCACCGGAGACCAATGGACTTCACGTTTTTCACATTGGAAAAAGGATTGGAAGCTTTGTGCATTGGGAGCCCATTTATATTGGAACTAATGATGATCCTATGTACGACGAAAGGCTCAGTTGGGAGGGGAAGAGTGATAAAATGACACAGGTGAATATTTATCAATTTAATTTTTTGTTTCCAAGTAGTGAATCACGAAAAATTAGGGAATTTATTCTTTGAGAAAACTCAATCAGAAAGTCCCCTCGATAATGATAATTCATGATTCAACTTACTCGCGGTTCGACCCCTCACTCGTTCACTTATAATAAATAATTGTAGTACGAGTCAAACTGACACAATGAAGCTAATTTTGGTCATTCTTGAAATTTATTATTCCTCATGTGATTTTCTTACGATTGACTTTAGAAAAAAAAATCGTATCAGATGTACGATTCATTTCGGTCGTATATAAGTTGAGACAAATTTATTGATTGATCTACCTAATGGAGCCAAATCATGATTATATTGTCGCAAAATAGCAAAATACATAGATTCTGCCATTTTTCTGTACATGGTACAATCGCACCCCGTACTCATGTTGAGCTTGACATTTTGTGGAATTTTCCGATAACGAAGAACCACAATTTTCTGAGAGATTTGAGTGTTTAACAACCTTACTCATTTTCCTAACTACAATAGACATGCCGAAAAATCAATATTTGTGATCCCTTCAGCTGTATCCATCCACAAAAATCTGAAAAAATGTCAAAAGTCTCGCGCAACGTTGGAACTATTGTTCCACAACTATTAATTCTTCATAGGTATGCTTTCATTCTCGAGAAAAATTGAATAAACATTAGTCAATTCTGCAATTTTGACTTTTTTTTTGTATTTCACAACCAGTCAATATTTTTCATGTCGGGAAATTTTTTGTAGGTCGGGAGTTTAGGTTTAGAATATTTGTCTTACATTTTTTAGACAAAAATCCTAAGTTGATTCTATACCACTACTTGAGAGAATAAACTAAAATCTTACAATGTGATTCATGTTTTCTAACCTTTTTCAAAGGCGAGAATACAAAGTTTCTATCTCACGATGCGGGTGCTTTTTCTACAAACTTTCTTGCAAAGAATTCATGAATTTACCTCTGATTCATTTTAGGGATACGCTCTGTGCGTCCTGGATTACGATTTCCTAATCCTGGACAACGCTTTCCTTGTTCATCGTCCAGGAATAAAAATTTATCGAAAGGACAGCTACCGAGATACGTTAACGGCCAAGACAAACATACTCATTAAGAAGATAATCGTACCAGAGTTAAAAGTGCTTTACGGTACGAGAAAAGGATGTGCCGTCTAGCGATTAAAGTGCCAAAGAGCCCGTGCGGTCGCCCGATTATCTGGGCGCACCGCTCAACTGGGACTCAATTGTTGAAACTCACCCGTTTCACTATTATACCTAAATAGTGCGGATTTAATACGCGAGTGAGTGAAACTTTTTGCGGCCTGCAACTCAACAGAATATATGGCACCAACTAAGTGATCATTTTACTCATCAGTCATACAATGCGAGATGTGAACTTGGGTTTTTTTTTGCCAACCTGCTGTTGTGAACTGTATACAAAGTAAGAAAAGAAGTAGGTCACTATATCAATACAAGAATCGATATCTAGGTTATCAATTTTTATGAATAGATCTTGCCAAGAAGATCATTAACGAAATTCATTTTAAGGAATGAATATTATGTAGATATGCGATCGGACGATCATACGTTGACTATTTGAAAGTTACAGGTAATTGTAATTTATCGCAATCATGTGATATTAGTACTTGAATCTTTGTAAGGAATCATTGCATTTACGGTTAACTTGCATAACTGTTTAGCCATCATTCCATGATTACGCATCGAATGCTTCATTGTGGAATTATAGATTTATTGCAAATATTTTTCTAATAGAAAAATCTAGTTGCCTTTTAGCAGAAATCGGTATACATTAATGATATTATTTATCCAAATCTCGTTACGACAAAGAAGAAGCATAGATACTTCTTTTGCTTGTTCGTGCACTTTAGCTGCTCTAAATTGACTCTGATTGCATTGTGAAACTTTTGAATCATATCTACTTTCGTAAATTGTTTTACATAAGAAAATACTCATCCTGCGCGTATTATGTATCTTAATCTTGCTCATGCAGCCTCATCCCACGTTTGATTGAGCATAATTAGTATTCGACAAATCTTGCATTCCAGACCTTTGTTAAAGTCAGAGGTTTGGATCAGCGGAATATGTATTTGAGTTTTCAGTATAGAACTGCTTGTTCTGAACATGCTTCTAACTATGTTAGCAACTCTAATGAGATTTTGTGACAAAATACTTACGATAATGCCGTATTAAAATTTACCGATATTTTTATACCATAGTTGAACAACAACTGAATCATGTAATTATCGAGTATGAATAACTAATACGATAGAAAAATGTATATATGTAGCCATGAATGAACAGTTGTAGGATAAGATTGGCATGGTACTATTTTCTTTCCGTTGGAAAGACAGTAAAACTATTACAATTCTCAATGCTGTACAGTATGAATTATGTTGTATTAAAATTGCCAACTCGAACCATAAGCGGCGTTGTCATTTTTGATACGAATTATGCAGTGGCAAATAGGCATACAAGCGTACTTAATCGAATCGAATGTATTGGACACCCGAAATGATGAGCTAATAGATATGATCGAGGTTGTAGAAAAAGCGGATTGGTTGATGGATGATTCAATATTTTATTGGGAGCGGTGCTGTAGAATCTTGAACTTTCTTATCTTTGAAATCGAACGATCGTACAGGACGTTGTGTCAATATGGTGAGAATCAGCTCAATAAATTCTCAGTATTCTTGATTTGAATTCAAGTTTTGAGATAGTGCGATTAAAGAGCAATTTTTTTCACGACTCAGTTTAGTCGCACTGATACCAAAAAACGGTGTATGCATTTTCTGAAGCCGTTTTAAGGCACGAGGAATATTCTCTCCTAGTTCGGCTTGAGTGAAATTTATTCCCGTTCCTAAGAACAACCAGCCCTTGCATCGGTTCATGATTTAATATTTTCGATAGTCATGGCATTGAAAATGTTTGATCCACATTTCTAACAAAATTGTCAGGAAGATAGTTAGTAAAATCAGGTGTACTTTGTATATATAACTTGTGCCTTACAAAAAAATCTCTGGTTGCGCCGTCTCTAACTACTTCCAAGTGGTTATATTGAATGATTTTCATCGAATGTGGCAAAAAAGTTCTTTTTGTATATTATCCGAAAGTATTTGTTGAATACTCATGCTCTATATTTCTAGGAATGCCATAGTCGTAAATCTTTGATGAATCGCGATGATATGTTGTAGCCTGTAGCTAGTGGTGCTCAAGTTTAAAAATGAGATCATGATAACGAAGTAGTCTATAGCCATCATTCTAAGTGACGTTTAATAATCGATTGATTCAAATGTTGTGACTCTTTTACTATAACAAAACAGAATAGTTAGTGAAAGAAAATCTATGACGACAACAGAGAAAATCACAAAATCATTCACGTTTGCATAGATAATAATTAATGCATCTGCTGCATTTATTGAAGTAACTCAACTGACTTTTGACTCGAAAATATCCCTTGATTGATTTTCCGAAGCATGGAGGAACGCATATGAATTCGTTGTAACAGAAAAATAGACAACTATGGATTCAACTGATACAATCTGCATAAATCACATGAAATATGAATATATTCTCGTGAATTCTTTGCGTACCCACTGAATGTTGTTCAACCTATCAATTAATGACTATCACTTTCTTATAATGTTGTTTAAAACTTTGGTTATAAATAGAATCTATTCTGCACCCCCAAGATGTATTTTTCATAGTTTTTTGAAGAACTCCTACCTCAATACATCAATGTATTTGATGAGACTTTTCTCATTACTTTGCCATGCGATTCACCCAGAATTCTTTTCCCGATTCTGTGAAATCTCCGTAATGTTTTTACATCGACCATGAATGTACAATTCCTCTCATATCTAATGCTTCGAGATGTGAGAAATCCCTGCATCAAAATCAATTTTTTTATGAATGGGATGAGAAGGAACATTTGAGAACTATTTAACCCTTCAGATGACATTTTTAACTCTTCAGATGAGAGTTGATCTTAGAATTCTGAATCTAGAAATATTAGGAATGCACATACAGAAAGAGAAAGAATGGAAAGGACAACAGTCATGCAAATATTCATTTGTATAAGACCCTATTCTTGTTGTAATATATGCTCATTGTATATTATCTACGATTGAAGCTGTTCAACGAATGAACAACGTACGACTGTGAAAAATATGTAAAATATTGAACATATGTTTGTTTGCGAACTCAAAAGTTCTTCTAATGCGATCAGATTTGCATCATAGTAGATTATTTTTTCAACTAGTTCCATTCATGTAAACGTCCTCCTCACAGAAGAGCGATGTTGTGCCTCGGGAAAACCTTCAAGCTTGTTTGAAATCTGTAAAAGTTCATCATTGTTGTAGGGTCGCAATCATAGATACATCCGGTTCCTCATCTACAATCATTTGATTTTTATTTTTCTGTTCTAGTTTTTGATACTAGGTAGAATGGAATATCAAAAATATGAACTCGGTGGAACATAGACAATCTTTGAGACTACACTTGTTTTGTTCCTTCATTGGATACGAGAACGGCTTTGTTAGTTCGTTACTTTCACCTATTATGTAGGATATCACAAAAGACTATGTTTACATTATGTTTCAGAATCCTGTGGACTGTAAATACAATAATAATGTAAAATAGAGAAATAAATGAAATAACATTCATCAAGTGCACTATTCTTATCAACCACCTTGCCTTTCTCTTGCACCAAATGATCAAGGACAAGACTATAGTACATGGCCGTAGACGTTCTCGAGTACATTTAAAGGTTGAGAAAACCATCAAATATTCTATTCCATATTAACTAAAGTAAAACAAGTAAATGTACGTGAGAGTAAAATCTAATCTAGAAATTACGCCGATTTTCAGAAGCGACACTCTTCGAACATTTTGCTTTCTCTAAAGAGAAAGCTTTGTTTTTGACACAGCAAATTTTTGATCAATTTTTCCATTCAACTCAATATTTTCTTCAACATAATTCATCTTATCACAAAAGTGCTTTAACCATCTTATTCCTCTCGCCAAAATCTAACGATTGTAAGTAACACTTTTCCCCTTATAATCCTCAAAAACCCCCCAGTGACTCATCTCTCCGGCCCTTTGTCTGTGTCTGTGTGTGTGTGTATGTGTGTTGTTTTTTTTTGCGCCACGCTTTCTCTTCTACACTCCACTCTATCGATTTTTGCTTTTCTACAAGTTGTATAGAATCACTCAGAGATGAGACCAGTGATTTGCCTGGTCTCCTCTCCAAATCGAATTTAATTTAAACGTTTTTTGAGGTAAAATCGCTGAAATTGTGTACTTTCATACTAAAATATCTCTTTCTAACTTCGCCTCACCCCAATTTTGATTACCTAGGCTATGGTTTTTTTGGCTCAATCTATCTTTTGGTTAATACCGAAATTCCATTCAAACTCCATCAACGTAAATTTTTATAAAAAAACCAAAATTTCCAACAAAAACAGCAATTTGAGCATGTTTAAACCTATTCTATCGAAATTCTGTTTTAACCAAATTACACGTTTTGCTAAAAAAACCTCACTTTAGGTAGCCCAAATCCCGATAACTATTTTCCTCACAAAAATAACTCAAAATATACAAAATATTTTTTTCAATATTCATACTTTCCTCATATCTCTCCTCTAAACTACTATATTCAAATTTCACTCAACTAAGTTGATACTTTTTCATCGTTCTAAATCGATTGGTTGATACCGAATTTTCTCAAAATCCGTTTTAATACATTCAAAATCCGATTTATTCCCGAATAATCCAAATTCTTCCAAAATACTCCATTTTTATAATCCTTACACTAACTATATTAAAATTTGCCCTCAACCATACTACATATATTCCATGGAAAACCCTAGTTTAGGTCATCTGAATTCCCCTAAAAGGCAATTTCCTTATAATAACTCCAAATATTAGAAGGAAATCGCATCTAAAATTCATTTTCCGCTATTACCCACCCCCTAAACTAATATATACAAATTTTACTCAACTAAGTTTATACTTTTTCATCGTTCTAAATCGATTAGTTGATACCGAATTTTTCAAAATCCTCTTAAATACATTCAAAATCCAATTTATTCCCGAAAAATCCGAATTTTTTTCAAGAAACTCCATTTTTATGATCTTTTTACCAACTATATCAAAATTTTCCCTCAACCAGACTACATATCTTCCATGAAAAACCCCAGTTTAGGTCATCTTAATTCCCCTAAAAGTGAATCTCGTAATAATAACCCAAAATATTAGAAGAAAATTGCAGCTAAAATTCATTTTATCCTCATATCTCCCTCTACAACTAATCTATCCACCTTTTAATGGACTAGAGATATACTTTTCCCTCATTCTACATCGATTGGTTGGATCCAATCATTGGATTGTGAGTGTGATATGAAATGCAATTAAATTAGATTAAAAAATAAAACTATTTTGTAGGAATCCCAATCATCATTTTGGAATTTGATCAGTTTTGCAAATTTCTCATTAGTTTCAGTGAACCTCTTAAACTATTTCGCTAAGAGAAAGCATTCTGCTAATCTCATTTAGCAGCGTATTTTGATGATTAATTCTAGTAGGTCAGTTCATTAATAACTAGATGCCTCAAAATTACTTCAAAAGCAGAATCATGGCAGATGCAGTGAAATTAACAATCAGTTGAGGTATCAACCGATGATATTTTTCGAAAACAACATTAGAAGCAGAGCGAAGATAATTTTGACGATGATATGTCAATAAGGGCCTTCATCAATTATTCTCATACAAAACCAAATCAAGTCGAATTTTTGCGAAAAATTGATCGTAACATCATTTGTCTGGCTGGTTTTATTTTGTATTTTCTCAAGATCTTTATGCGAATTCCCGAGTGAAAATTTTCAAGCTTCTTTCACACACTAATTTGTGCAAAAGTCGGCCTGGTACGTTCAACAGGCCGACAGTTACGTTATATCATAAGAAACGTGAGCACCTATAGGCGACTGACCAAAACTGCTATCACTCTGAATCAGATTGATGTATTCCTAGGTATTCCGGTTAATCTTCGACACTCAGTATTACTTCAGGCTAAAATAGCTAGCTGGATTTTAAATAGCGATTGATAAGAATTGGATGGCTGCATTAAAAATGGACTAAAGACAATTTTTACGGTTTTGCTAATGAAGACCTTCAAAGTACTTTCCAAAAAATCAATTCAGGGTATATTTTTTGAAAATAATGATCGTGGCATTATTTATTTGGTAGTAAAATACTTCATTTGAAAACTTCCCATGTAAAACATACGATTCCATGAACATATATGATCATGGAATCCGAGGATTCCATGGTCATATATGATCATAGGTAAAACCGCTTTAAACCTTTTATTTTTATTCCAGAAAGTTGTGATATATTGATTCAAACCTATTCTAACATCAATACGTCACGATACTGATCATATCCAACTGAAAAAAATTATTCCAGGAGTCGGTCTCAAGTTCCCAAAAACTGACATTTTCGACGAAAAATGATATTTAATGTGGATTTTTTCTCTTCGGTACTTCAAATGTTCAAAACTTGGGAATGACTTCGGGAAAGAATTTTCCGAGTAATAATTGATCATCACCGTGAAGAAGTGATGTTGTGAATTAGTATATCAAACCTTTCCTGAATTAAATGACACATTTTTAAACCGATTCTATTTATGGTCATATATGACCATGGAATCCACGGATTCCATGATCATATATGTTCATGGAATCTTATGTTCTACATGGGTTTCCATGCCGATTCCTGAGAATAAAATGTACAACCTTGTTGTTAGGTATAAGTTGATTCTTCTAAGAAATGGACATGATACGTTTATTATCAAGAGTGCAGCCATCCAGGCTTGAAATTATCAAAAAACTGGCATCGACGTCAGACTAATTTGCATCTATTTATTTTCTTCGAAAAATCTTTGGAAAAAATGCAAAAGCGCTTTTCATTTTATTCTTTGAAAAAAATCAAATTTGATAAGGAAAGTACCGCCGCGTTCTGAAAGTTTAGCCACGCATTTGAAAACTTTTTGGCACAAGCCGTTGCCTTCCTCGAAATTGTACCGATGTGTCTTGGTTCGGAAAATGCACCATGCCTCATTTGTAACAGCTACGTAGTAATAGCAAAAAGCGTGCCTCTTGCCAAGTCTTGTAAAGATTCATATTATCGTAGTAAGCTTGTCAACGTGAGAATGCGAATCGGCTTGCCGGATGAACCGTATCAAATTTTAGGAGTTGCTCCTATAAAGCCCAAGAGATTCATAACAAAAATGTTTGCTAAAGAACTTGAACGATCGATTTTCTCGTCATCTTTCGAGTGTTTTTTAGTAAAACCCAATGTAGACCCAATGAGAGCTTCCAAGTTGTTGCTGTAACTCAGTTAAAATATCCATGTTCAAAAATTTCCAAAATTTTCCATTCATTCTTAAGATCAAGGTCAAGGCTCCAAAAATTCGACAATAGTTTGAAATACTCTTTTCGACACGCTGTGCGAAAAAGTGTCTTTTCCGCGCGCTGATTTTCCACTTTCTCGCAAAGTTTGTCGAAAAACACAGTTCGATACACGGGTGTAAAACATATTTTTTGACACACTGTGCGAAAAAGTAACTTTTCCGCACTGATTTTCCACTTTTTTTCACAGTTTGTCAAAAAATAGTATTCGATACACGGGTGTAAAACTTATTTTTCGCATCCTCGTGATGATTCCGACCCTCGCCTACGGCTCGGGCCGGAAACCCATCACTTGGAAGCGAAAAAAAAAGTTTTCCACCTTTGTATCGAAATGTACTATTTCCACCCTTGTATCGAAATTTACTATTATGTCCCCCCGACGCAAAAAGCGCGCCATTACGTGCCCCTATACGCTAGCGTAGGGGCTCGTAACGGCTCGTTTGATATGCGTCGGGGGACATAAAATTGCGTATGAGTAATTCCGCGCGGAAGCGGACTATGAATTGCAGACATATCTCAGATTCTTTTTCCACTATTCTTAATCGGTTCTATGGTCCAAAAAATGAGCTTTTCACTCTCTATGGGGTCCAAAAAAAATTTTTTGTTTCCGTGGGGAACATCTTTGCAATAGTGTTTTTAGAAAAAAATACCAATCTTTTTTCAGTAAAATGGGTGTAGTTCTGACTTGAGATAAGTTACGACCACGCAAATGGTGGCATTCGAAAGGTCTTTCAAAAATCTTTCGAAAAAATTTTTTTGCGGCCACGGACGCCCCCTATGAGCAAAAAGGTGAAAAACAGAAAAAATTCGTAAGTGATGTTGGTAGATACAAGTAAACAGAGTGAGTCCAGGCTTCAGGTTTGTTATTCTATCGTCATGATATTTTGGACGATCTCGTAATAGAGCACAGACATAACGTCTAGCTCCTGTCAATACAAGTAAACAGAGTGAGTCGACATAACGTCTAGCTCCTGTCAATACAAGTAAACAGAGTGAGTCCGACTCACTCTGTTTACTTGTATTGACAGGAGCTAGACGTTATGTCTGTGCTCTATTACAAGATCGTCCAAAATATCATGACGATCTAAAGAATAACAAACCTGAAGCCTGATGAGGTCCACAAAACCTAGTGGACGAAACGTTGCAATAAAATTTCCATCATGAAATTTTGGGAATTTATTTAGTTCCCCACCGTCCTTCAAGATCGACGAGACCAAATGTTCAACTTGTATAGAAAAAATTCGATTCTTCAAAAACCCATTTTTTTTAAAAATCTGGAAATCCATATTTTGATGTAAAATTGCGTGCTCCTTCCAGAAAAAGTGGTCCTGATCTGTGTTTTTGGGTTCTACGCTGTTTTTTCTACGTTTTATCAATATTCTCAGCTTTTTCGGTTGAAAAATGGATTTTTCTGCGCATGCGCAGGAATTTAGACTGCTGAAACCATTTTCATTGAAAAGCTGAGAAAATTTTCTTCAAAATGACTACCTGGCGAAGTCAATTCGATGTACTGGGCCCAAAGTTAGAAGGTCTAAAGAATGATGACACTTCCTACTCGAGTCACGATACTAATGGGAAATTTGTGCAAGATCTGCATTTACCCCTCTTGAGAATGCTTCTTCATTAATGCGATGTAACTTTGGGCCAAGTGCATGGAATTGACTTTGCCAGGTGGTTAAAGAATCTACTAGTGAAGATTTTAAAATTCACAAAACAACTCCTTTTCTTTTATATATCAAAGTGGAATGAGCAGAAGGGGGTAGAAGATTGATCGACAATTCCAAAGACGGTGTAGTTTTCCCAGAATAGTATGCATTTCATATCGAAATATCATGCAGTGATTGCACGTTATCGGTGGATTATTCTCCGAATTTTGTCTAGGTTTCGAAGAGGGGTCGTTCACAGAATGACGTCTGTACCTGATCGGGAGATTTTTTAAAATTTGACAGTTCTGATAACATTCACCGACTCAAGTATGTCAAATCTTGCAAAAATTATCACAAATCGAACAAATGGAGGTAGCTCTAGACGAGGCAATCTCCGACCCTGAACTTGCTCGCTCGATTACAAATGCAGTGTATCGTTGATCCAAATTCGTATAAAAGCAATGGCGACCATAGTTTCGTATGATTCCAACATTTCCGCAGTGATTCCACCACGGAAAGTTTTTAGGTGACTTGAGTTCGGCTGAAGTTGTAATAATGCAAGTATGATTTGATCACGGTCGTATAGATGATACTGATAAAACTATACAGCGACACTGTCATTATCACTGTCATCGTCCAAACTGTAGTTAATAAGAACTGAAATTATCTAAAGATGATTCGAGTTTCACTTGCGCCAAGAGTTATCTCATAAATAAGTATGTGCAGTAACGACGAAATGATTACAGGAATCTCTCTTTTGACGCGGCCAAGTCGAACTAGTGAAGTAGGTGTACCGTATGAGATATTGCCTCCGTGGAAATCAAGTGCGATGAATTGCGGGCGCGCAGGGGGCAGAGCGGGGTCCAGGCTGTGCAGCAATTTTCAGCAGGGAAAACAAGGGATGTTCATAACGAAATTTCAAAACACTCGGGCGTAAAGTGAATTACATTATTGTTGCGTATAAATACTATTTCGGGAGAGAGACATGACTTCCCGAGTATTCTTATTTCCACCGAGATAAAATTCCCCTGGTATTGTTTTCTCTCCGGTTACTCCTTCTCTCCCCAAATATAATCCTGTAAATCTCTCTTTAACCGAAATTTTATGCTTTACGATCAACAAACATCAATTTATTGTTCTCGCGTCTAGTTTCAGTCTCTATAACGAAAGGTTATGGTCTGTGGGGCATGTAAATTTGTAGATTCGACTGAAACCCCAGGGATCATTAGCTTCTGACACCAAGAGATAATATATTTTTTCATCATTAACCCATATATACGGGCTGTAAGCTGGGAAATGCTCGAGCGTAATACTGCAGCTTTGGTTATCATAATTCGGTGCTGAAAAATAGATGATTCCCAAAGTTCGGGTCAAATCCTAGGCCTACCAACTATGACCTCTCCTGATCACTCAATCCACACCCCGGTATTTTGAATTTTTTGAGTAAAATATTGAGGGAACAATTTAATGACATCCAGGTCATGACGCAAGAAGCCTTCTGTTGACTAAAAAATGAGAAAGATCCGTCGATTGAAGGAATAGCTGAATATTTGAAAAAGTGGAAACTTTTCGGAACATGTTAAAAAGAATCCAATAGCAACCTTGGAATGGATGTAACAAGGTCAAAGAGTACCATAGTCTTTTCTGTCAGACTCTCACGTTTCCATCGGTGAACTAAAAAAGTGAAGCCGCACCTAAAGATAGTTAAAGAGCTTTCCACGGAACTGACACAAAACCTCTATTACGAGTCAAAATATACACAGCTCAAACTTTTGTCTAAGCATTCCGGATCCGAAGTCAATAGAATTTTTATGTGGCAAATTTGCCACATTTTGGTGCAAATTTTTACGTGAAAGCCCGATGTTTACATAAAAGAGTTCGCAATACCGAGCACGTACGAAGTTATCTCTCCATAGTCGATGAAATAATCTATGATTTAAACAACGTAATCACTCAAAACAAATCAATTCAAGGTCAATACCTTGTGTAACATAATATCTGTGGGCCCAAGCCATAGCCATAAGCCCCTCATTTCTATAACTGCTGATGGAAGACATCCGAGGGAGTATTATATAATGATGAAGAAACACACGAGGCATCAAATGCAAAGAATTTAAAATTTGAGTCAAATTGCGCTATCTCGTTCACCAAACTATTCGAACACGGAACGCTTGGTCAACTTTCCGCGCGAAAATTGCGAAAAATAGTATAAGCGACTCAGGTGGAGCTTCCGCGCACTTATTCGACGATTCGTACAGAAATTACGCTTTCCACCCTTGTTGCTTTTTTGATACGCCTTGAACCGAAGTGCCCTTGTCGACTTATTTTCAGTTTCACTCACGCCAAATGTATTAGCATACGTGAACGGGTTGGCAATCCCGTGCCGAGACACGATATAAGTATCAAGGATTGGAATTTGTGACGTAAATGCAGAATCCAACTTTAGAGCTTTTGAATCGTAATCTATTGTATTGGCTCGCCAATCTATCTTTGTAGCTATATAAATCTAAATAATTGATTATTGTTTTCGGGACCATCAGAAACTAACATGGGTTATTTGAAATATTGAAGCTGATATATTTTATGATCCTGCATTTATGAGGCAGATAAAATCGTCTAAAAATTGTCAACATTTTTACTTATTTAAAAAAATTTGCATCTGATTTCATTCATATCCATCGTCCATACATCACGTTCTGAATGAGTTTTCGCGATAATACTCACGTATGATTCTCAACCGCAACTCGTATGGAGTTCTTGCTAATATAAATAGTAGGCCAACCCGATACATGAGTTATATTCTTCAGAATCCTTATGCTTATTGTAAACAATGAAAGGCTATGAAAATATGTTGCGTCAGTTTAGCAAGCCTGAATACCTCAGTCTTCCTTCGGTAGTATATCAATATGACTAGTTCCGCGGAAATTTCGATATTTGGGCTCACTCTCAAATTTGACTTCTGAGGGTTCTAAGATGTATTATTCGACTTTGTGAAACATACGAAGTACGACTTAACTAGTTCCTAGGAGTGAAAAAGGACATTAAATAATACATTTGGAATCAGCCTGAAATATTTCTTCCCAAGCGGGTTTGTTCACAATAAATCAAACGAAAACCATCCGAGATTCTGTCGTTACATTGACAGTTCCGACTTTTTGCACATATTTTACCAAGTTTTCAACATCATAAGTATCTCCCTTAACCCAATTCCTGAACTTTTCAAAAATTATTTTGAATTTTCCTCCGACTAGATAGCTTTGAACAACTATACGGTAGATTTTATTTTCATCTACATCTTGGTATCTTCCGTCAGGACACTCATGACACCTGAAAAAGAATCAACAAATTCCACGATATAGATACTAGTTTTTGAATCTGTTGTGAACATGATGATATTTTGTCGAAAGTAATCACCGGTCAAATATGAATGAAATTCATGGAAAATTAATAATTGAATATTGACTTACCTAATTTGAACTTGCACAAGCTTTGACCGAGTGTTACTTAAATTGTAAACGACTTTTAACCCAGACCAATGCAATAGGAAATTATTCACGAACAATCCTTGCCGAAGATTTTTAGAGACGTTGTCTTCAAGGACCTTTAAGCAAATTGAATATCCCGATTTAACCAAATCCCGAAATGTATTGATCAGCTACTGGTAAGTCATTTTACCTGTATTAAATCTCTACCCTTGAGATCAATCAAGTCCCAGGTATTATTGTAAGGCAAAGTCATGTAGATATCTTGAAATGTTATAGGACCGATTGGGATACTGTTTTGAACGTTTATTGCACTTGTCAAGGCTATCGATGAATTTTTCTTGTACTGTAGAAAGCAACAATTTCTCTATAATTAAGTACCCACCCTGATGATAGTAAGGCATACACATGTTTCTGGGATTCCAATTCGAATAAATATTCTACTCACATAATCCACCATGGCATCGGTGACGAAATTTGCTAGATTACATTCACCGGATGAGCACGAGCCATTCAAAAAAATTGCAGCTTCGCCAACCTTAACACCCCCGACTTTCATCATTTCTGTAGTCCAGGGTTGTAAATCCTTAGATATCGCAGGGTCTATGAAAATTAAATAGTGGGTTAAACTGTAAAACTCTTTAGGTTTGATACTCCATTACTGCGATGTAAGAAATCGGACCTTCTTCAATCGATGAATCTAAATAGATTGGATTCCCTTTCCAGTAGTCCACTTCACTCTTTTCATTGAATATAATGCGTATGTCACCCATATACCTATATTGTTAATAAAGATTTATTTCACTGAGTAATCACAGAACATCATGATTTGGATGAAAGCCAAGGTCGAGTTAACAAAAAATTGAACTCAATTTGTTTTTTCAATAAAGTATCACATTTCAGAAATACCTGTGACCGCAGGTTTCCAAATTCAACTGAAATATTTCTTCGAGTGACCCATTGTTAAATGTGAGTACTTATAGAGATAACTGCCAGAGAATACTATTTAAAAGCTAAACCTTTTAGGACTCAATTGATAGAGGAATTTTACCATACTAGGTAGCAGCTTTTCTAACATCCCAATACGTATCTTTTACAGTTTTCTTCATTGATATAACAGATTCTAAGTTTTAATTTAATGTTCATTTCTCTGTATGATCGACTTTTTTCCGATTTTCTGATACGAAGAAAATAAAAGTTATTCGGTACAAATTCTGCCATCAAATCTTATACGCGCCAAAATTCAAAAACTTACTTGGTAAAAGCTCCTGCGTGAACTACGAGTACTTTCCTGGGAAATTTCTTTTGAGTGACGACCAATGGATACTCGCTGTAAGCAATCTCGCCCGAAGGTGGTAAGCCTTATTCATCCCATGAAAAATGAAAAATTTTGATAAACAACTTTGCCAATTGCGTCCATCATCTACCTCAAGTCTGCCTTTAAAAATTGAATTATTTGATACCATTGTACATGAGAATATGAGAATGTCCACCCACAACGACGTCAACATGAGGACACTCGCTTGCAATGATTTTGTCATGTTCGATCCCACAGTGGCTGAGAACAATTATGATTTCGACACCTTTTGCTTTGAGCTTTTCCGCTTCCAAGTTGATGCTCTTTACTTCGTCAAGGAATTTTACTTTTTCGGTTGTCGATGAAATTTTCTGAAATAGAAAATATCATTCAGGCAATGTAGAATGAAATCGTTCTCCAATGACACTAGCAAAATTGTCAACTCACGTTTGTTTCATTGAATATTGCACCAATTACTCCTATATCTCTACCGCCTCTGTGAATTATTGTACTGCCCGAATAGAGGCCCTGCAGTGTAAGAGAACTACTATACTTTCATTCTCATGAAAATTTATTTTTCAATTTGGGTTATAAATATTTTATATCGTGTACTTATACCTGTAACGAGGGCTCCTCGTCAGTGTTGATGTTGGAAACGACAACTTTTGCCTTGAGACCTTTCAAAAAAGCTGCTAAACCAGATATTCCATCATCAAAGTCATGATTCCCTATGGTCTGTAATCAATTTTTTTGTTGACTGAAAATTCACTCAGATTGATACTTTTTGTCGGAAAAAAGTTGACGCGTAAAGATGGATGAATTATGTATAATGAATAAATTTCATACGAACCATTGCATCGTGAGGCAGCTTGTTCATAAAATGTGCCGTAATATTTCCTCTGAACAAATCATAGTATAAAGTTCCTTGAAAATAGTCACCGGAATTCAAGAATACAGCATTTGATCGTATTTCTTTGAGCCGGTGAACTATTTTTGCTATTCTGGCGATACCACCAACACATTTTTGTTTTTCGTAATCGTAGCAGAGCCCACTCAACGGTGGGACTGGCACATATCTGAAAAAATCAATTTTTAACAGTTTCTTCCAGTGATTGTAGAAAGAAAGATATGGCCATACGATTTGCGGTTCATCGCTAAAAAAAAGTTATTGCAATGAATATGTGGTGGCACGAGTGCAATGGACATGATTTGATGATGACAAGAAAAGCAAGGTCAAGATGAACATGACTAATCCATTAAATTTTATCATTGTTCTTTAAATGAGTCTATAAAAACATATTCTATAACACTTTTCTAGATTTTGTGCTACGTTTCTTTGGAATTTGATTGCGTGTAGAGCCCAAAAATGTGCAAATTTGATATATTGAGAAATATCTCATACGATCAACACATTCATAAGACATTTGAGATTCTGAAAACCAAAAACTTGCCATAAAAAATAAGATTATAGGAAAAATTATTGAGAACATTCAATCAAAAACATTTATATCATCGATCGAGACCTTACTCAAAGTTTTCCATAAATTGTTAGTCTCGCGATATGAATATTGAATCATAATATTTAGTACCAAAACCAAAAAATCCACAGAGATTTCCAAGTCTCTTCATAGCACACCTATCAAAACTGTCGAGTTTTCACATTTCCAAAAAATTTTTGAGACGATATTGTATGCGGCTTTAAATTGCTGCATAAATGACGTTGCAACGAACCGTTCTTTCAATATTGACTATACAACCGCCTTTGGATTGCAACGCAAATAGTTTAAGCATTTGGCAAATATCAGTATCAGATACGTTTTTAAAGGGAAAAGAGTATCAACAAAATTTTCCGGTTAAAAAGCTCAGCCAAATACCCTCGCTTAATGAAAGTCAAAAGCGGTATTGCTCACATAAATAATTGATTTTTTAAGTAATTCCTAGATTTGTCTTTTGGAAGGACTCCTAAACAGGCTAATAAAGAAACAAAAGTAATTTGTTACACTCTGCGTGAGATGGAAATTTTGCGGGATTCTACTTCACTCGATATTCATTTATCTATAGTTTACCTCAATTATCTCATGCGTTGTGAGATAAGTATTGTTCAACAGGGTGCTTGATGTACCCCGACTATGGTATACATATACACACAATAGGAAATTTCATCATAACAAGACGATAATCTTTCAAAATTCGATTCACAAAAGTACGAAAAACTCAGGCAGTATACGAACGAGGCAAACAGACAAGATACATTGACATGATCATTTATTCTACCATTGCAATCCCATAATGATTGTTGGAGAATAAATTCCTTACCTGGAATGAAAATCGCTAAAATGAATGATAGACAATTCAAAAAAGCCATTTCCACCACCAGAACGAATCGTAGATTTTGAGGTACTACTATCGCGGACTAAACAAATTAGAACTAAGAACACTGTATGCAGCCAAGCTGCAAAGAAAAATGATTGAACCTGCATGTCTCAGATCGCTAAGTAACAACACTTGCAGCAGCTCACAAACTCGGAAATTTTCTGATGCGTGTGTGGCTTTCGGCTATGATAACGGAACTGATGAGCACGAGATGCGAAAACTGGAGTGCTATACTTGAACATACACACACGCACGATTCATATATGAGCGGTCAACTCATTCTGTCAAGATTATGAATCAAGTCTTATCTATAAGCCAGAAGCAAACAATCAAATTTCATGAAAACTAATTCGTTTCGAGCTTGAATTAATTAAGCGGTATTTTTGAAGTAGTTTTTTTTTGTGAAAATCTGAAATTTAATATTATATTGATTGTAATTTTGTAGAGAGTTGTAGGGGAGGGAGGATGAATTAATTAGAGTAATATTATTTTTAATCATGAACGTAGAAAATCAAGGAAAAAGCAAAATCAGATAAGTCCATAAGATAGTTCATTATCTATACGGATTGATAGTGTATAAAAATTAATTAAGTAACCGTATGATTAAAAAATTACTTTTTCCTCGTCTTTTTCCAACGTTATTATTATAATTTTTTTTTATTAAAATAGACAGTAGTTTGAACAATTGATCACACATCTTTAGTCTCCTTTTCCACACACATTATCACTATCGACATTTCTATAGTGAAAATTTATCTCTTGTCCAAGACATTTTTATTTATTCCTCATTAAAACCAACTCGATCTCATTTATTCATCAAACAATGTTGATCCGCGAGAATGAGTGAAGCTTATTTCAAAAATACATCTTTTCCAGTGCTCACTCACATGTTTTTATGACTCTGGACACTATACTTCTTATCTCCATACAATTTTTACATTGATAAACTATGAATAGGGCATAATTGCCACTTCACAATCAGAACTTCCAATAATATCTTCTTCTCTTTGTGTAATAATAAATTGAATTTCATGTACAATTGGTTTGCTTTGCTACATCATACCTCACTGAATCATCCCACAATGCGAGTTTTGGATGTCAATCCGCACAATCGAATATCATCTATTTATCACATATTTTTCCATGAGTTATGTTTATCCATATAGACGATTCGTAGAAAGTATTATGTATAAATGCTTTTTTATTGCTTTCTCTAATTCAAGGTTCCCTACGAATTCGGCGGATGTTTCAAAATTTCATGGTGAATCGATATTTTGATATAGGTAACGATAATTATTACTTGCTTCCATTAATTATTAATGGAAACAAGCACCCCAATTATGATCAATAGCCTGATTCGGTCACCTTAATAGTGACTTGTGATGAAGGTATCATTACTTGACTCTACTAATCAAATAAGAACAGTTTCAGCAAACTTGTCGACACATTATTACTCGGATTCTTTATAAAACCTCAAAATATCAATGAAAATTCACTCTAAATTTGTTAACATCGGTCTACAACTCGTCTGTTTAGTAAAATAAATTACATCAGCTCACGCATTACGCATTTAAACATTCACACGTACGAATTAAGTAATCAGGTTTCATGGATTCTATGATCGTTACTTGCTGTTTCAACGCTGATCATATTTTTTCTGCATGGTTTCGGAAATACCCATAGTTTAATTCTTGCTGAAAATCGAACTTTTTTTACGAAAAAAGCGGCCATGGCAATGAGAGACTGATTCCTCATTCGAGGAAGGAGCTACATATATGTAGACACTCGATAAAAGAGACAATCGAGTCCAACTTCTCAGATTCGATTGTCTCTTTGGAGTTAACTGCGATGCGGTTTAGGTACTCTCGATTAATAGACCATCAACGTCGAACCTGGTCCCAAGAATAATTATTCATACTTTCGTAATGAAAATCAAACAAACCCTCAAATTTCGTAATGAAAATCAAACAAACCCTCAAAGTTTTCCTTAGTATTGATCAAGATGGAACATCGACAAATATTACCAGGGAATTGTTTAAAAATCAGATTTTCAGTAAGAATTGTAATGACAGTGCCGTGTACACAAGTGTGGTCATCATTCTCTAGTCTTGTGAATTCAAATAGCAGGTCTTCATGAATCAATTTCAAGATTTGGTTGCAGTATCTTGTCACTGTACAGAATAAGTCAAGTGTAAGAAAATCGTGTGACATAAAAATCGACAAGTAATTCAACAAGAAAAAAATTGCGCTAGGCGACATTTGACTTTAGATTGACCGTTACCTTGATTTTCAGTGTAGTATCACAAGGAAGAGAATGCAACACAAAGTCTGCACTTTTCTCTGGTGATATCGGAAACTATCTATTATCATAGTGGGTAGGTTTCATACCTTAATTGATTGAATGTCTAGTCTAATCAAGTCAATTCTACAAAATATCATTTCCTTGACTAGACTACATCTAGATATTCAATCCACAGGGACTGCAAAACCATGGAGAAGCAAAATTGGCGCCTATTACGTACACGTAAATGTGAGATCTCTGATGTTAGACATATGATTAAAGGAAATCAAAAGACACTCCCGCACTAGAATAAAATGATCAAAATCATACATACGCTGGATTCGAGTAGTTACACGTGAAGGCCCGTACCACAATGATTTATAAATGTGAAAAGTTACATTCACACAGATATCATCTTCGAAACTTTTTCTTCTAAAAGAAATATTGGATTTCGAAGAACCTCGGATCGAGATAATCGATCATTATTTGTATCTCACAAATTCAACATATATATGTATAATTAATATGTACACTTGTGTGCCAGCGCTTGACTGTACACTTTGAAAATCTATTACTCATTATTTTATCTACAATAGTAAATACGAGGCTTGATTATATTCTGAAACAAGTTCAAGAATTTACTTGCTCAATCTTTTGATGCGCGATCTCGTGGTTAATGATCTTGCACTGGGATTATATGGGGTTTTCGCTCTTTTTGACATCGAAGAAGACGTTGATGATGGAGTCGATGAAATACATGGATTGTTGCTGATAGGGGTGACGCAATTCGACTTCCCTCTGTTAGGCGTTGGCGTGTACATTGGTGTTCTCAACTTGGACTCGACTGAAACATCAGAATAATCAAATAAGAGTCATAATTATATAGGGAGAAGAATTTTAGAAAACTTCAAAGACTTTCCAACTTGATCAAACAAATAAGAGGCTAATCAATGATCCTTTGTTCTGGTAGAGCGAAAATGAAAGTTTTCAATTTTCCCTCTCTGGGTAGTTGGATAATAATGAGAGAACTGTCCCACACATAGGAGGTTTTTCGATAGATCGTAAAATGAAGAATTAACAAGATCCATACCTGTACACTGTGGTGTGATCGGTGTGGTCAACATATCACTTGCTGTTGACGGTATCTTCAACTTTGGTTGCGTTTCTAATAATCTGTTTGGTTTTACGGAGATACAATTTGGAGCAATATCAGATGGACCTGCATTATTTGCGATTTCAACATTTCTCGATCTCAGCGTCTTGATTGGAGTGGCAGCAACTGTGTCGGACCTGAGCCAGCGCTTGGGCGCTGATGAAGATACCGGCGAGGGTGATGGATCCGCTAGTGTGCTCATGGAGTTGACAACTGCTTGGCGACTATTACTTGGACAACTTGAACCTGCTCGGGTAGCTCTACTTTGCTCCCAATACTTGTCTCTCATTTGAAGCCGATTGATCGATCTATTCATCGTAATCCTTCGAATGGCTTTAGTTGGACTGACTTTCTTTTCAAGATTACGACGTTTGAAAGAATTCGGAGAGGGACGTCTGGTTTCTTGGTTGCTGTTGACACTCGTATTCAACATACCACCTACAGAAGAAAGAAAAAGTAGTAAATCAACTATACTCATCCAATCTGTAATTTAACATTTTGGCATGAAAAACAAAAGTTTTCGTCAAGGATAAAATATTTTGTAGTAATCAAATGACTTCGAATACAACTGTAATTTGTCAACTAAATTAATTAAAAATATCATCAATGATTCCAAAGAACAATTAAAATATTCATGTAGACGTAAATGTCTAGAAAAATAGTGTATACTCACTGTTTCGAGAGAGTGGCGTTTCATTACTCGGCCATCTCGCCTTATGCTGATGTTGATCATTGAGATTTTGAATCTGATTGGGGTTATTTTCATCTTGCATAGTCCTCATGTCTTCCGATCTCGTTCTCCTTTTCGAAGAAGTTTCAGAGCAAAGAATATCATCTTGGCCTCCAAGTTTGCACCCATCAGAACTTCTTGAATTAGCTTCTCGACCCGATTGTCCGTTCTCAGCCAGCATCAGTTTTGCACCCCTCTTCAACCGATTGCTGTTGCCCAAAAATGTGCCTCGAGTGATCGTTGTGGATTTGGGGGTCAACGACCTTCTTGTTGGTTGATGTTGCCTTTGATTAGGTGTTCCAGAGCTGTGTCGTCTTCTAGTTTTTTGAAGCAAAGTTACACAACCTGCAGTGCTACGTCTTGTGGTGCATCTGTTTCCATTGCTACTGATTGGATCATGAATGCTTCTCCTCAACCTGGGCTCGCTTATCCTGATGAGCTTGTGGTCCACACTCATATTATTATTGGACTGTTGGAATCTCTCTGCATCAGGAACTTGTTGCAACACCTTTTCACTTTCAAGCAAAGAACTGGCATCACATGATTCAGTATCCATTTCGCTTTCTCTGGTTGAGCTTTCGTTCAAACTACTTTCAACAACAGACATGTCTGCATCAATAACTGAATCATCCGCACTTCTGTCACCAAGCTCATCAGTCACATTACTGGAGGAAATTTCAGCAACCTGAATGCTTTCTTCTGATTGCAAATCTTCGAGACAATCACCAGGTACTGGCTTTTCTTTGGACAGTGGAGATGATTTTGTTATTTTTTCTTGCCCAATTCTTCCATCAGCTTCATGATTTGAAGAATCTGGATAGCTTGGAGGTGGTCTCGACGGTAATGGTGTCAATGGGAATGGAGATGGTATGGATCGTGAGCGGCTAACTTTAGGCTCACTCACAGCACTTGGAGAATCATTCTGAATAATTTCGGAGGTTTCAGTAAAAGGCTCCGGTGTTCTTGGAACTGGATTCACTGGTGGCTTTGAGGTAGCCATTTGCTCACGTTTCTGGCTCAGCAGAATCTAGAAATCATAATTTCCATTATACAATGATTATTTCTCAAAATTTTGAGCAATATTTATTAGAATGGGTGAGATGAATTATCATTTCTAAAAAGAACCAACCTCATTATGGGTGGGTCCAGGTGGATCAAGCATCAAAGTTACCACACTTGTGTTATCCGCTCTCAATCTAGTTGATGACCACCTGTCAAGTGCTCTGTCAACAAGACTTTTTGAGGGGTTGATCCACATCTGCGCGTCACCATGCTGTGAGGGTAAGTCAACATTAGGCAAATAATTTTTACAAATGGTTAAGATAGCTCATGAAACAATTATAATGTAGCTGTAAGTGACTCTACTTTGCAATACTTTTCAAAGGGTGTGGAAATGTGGGTGTTGATTCCCATAAATTGGCATGAAATTAATTGTGAGAAAGAACGAAAGACCACATTGGATTCTTCAGTCATACCATTGAGGCACACCAGGTCCATCAATGTTTATGGACTGGGATGAGCCACGATACAATCAACTACTTATACAAGATCTTGCGTGGGGATTTGGAAGTTCTGCACGAATAATTATCATTAATCAATTATAATTTATTATTATAGCATACCCCATGCCCAGTTTGTTGTGATGCAATCAAATGTTTTTCATTGTGCCTCTCCGCGGCTTGGACGATTGACACTGCAGCTTGAGGAGATAGCATGTTCCAGAGGCCATCAGTGCCAAAAATAAGACATCTATAAGATTTGATATCAATCTTTACTACTTTTACATCTGGCTCTGGAGAAACCACAAATGTATTCAACTCTGAGTTGTAACTCCATAGATCACCTGGAAAATTGTTTCATACATTTAGTGAAGTCCAGGAAAATTTGAACATTCTATGCTCAAACAGCTTTCTTACCTAAGGACCTTGCAACAGCTAAGAAAGGAATCTCATCGATGTGCGTTGATCTACGAACTGGACCTTTGTGGCCTATTCTTGGTCTATTCCATACCACTCTGGGAACTCCAGATTTGCTAACAACTTTTCCTCCTGATTCTTGGATTCTGGTCATTTCAGTTCCACATTCTGGTTTGTGATCTCTCGTTAGGGCTTTGGATTTCCACAAGGGATCACCTTTCTCTTGGTAACCCAGAATAATGGCTGAATCTCCAACATGACCGATGTAAATTTTGCCTTTCCGGATGAATGCAATGCTAGCTGTTGTGCCAGCTGTTGAGGGTAAGCCAGATGCTGTCCTTGGCCATTTTTCTGTACATACAGAAGGTAATATGCTTCAGTATTAACAAGCATGCGACAGAAAGAGAGAATTCAAGTACTTCAGCTAGAACTTTCAACAATTTAGCATGAAGCTTACGAAATGTCATACATTAGCTCAATTCTTCCTGAAGATGAGTGAATAGTTTTGTGATTGCTTCGTACAACCAAACTAGTTGAGTGAAACTAAGTAATGATCAAGGAAAGCTCTGAGTCTGGTTTTTCCTACTGTAATGAGACTCGAGAGAGAAAATCAATTTCAAAGATAGAATCGCTTAAGGGAGTGATTAAATACAATAATCAGATGGAAATATCAACATTTGACACACGTTTGGGTAGCTGGAATTTCGGATAATTCGGTTGAGATATTCAACACGACCCTGTTGCATAACTTGTATCGTCGTGAATCGTCGTCTGCACGTAGCGGACGGCCTTTCTCTCGGGCTCGTCCGCTCGTACACGCACATAAACTCACACACTCAAAAACCAAAGCAAATAATAAAACGGCAAAAGCAAGAGGCGCGCGCGCAACACGTTGGAGCAACAAGGACGGATATAACCGCCGCATATCTCCGGAGAGACCGTTCGTCGCGCCCCGCGAGGTGGGGGCGGGAAAATACGCGGGACAACGCAGCTCGTCGTCTGGAGGCTTTCCCACGAGGTGTGACGTACTCCAAAATGGTCGCAGAGGACACTCAACAAAAACACACACATTGGAACACATTTTAACACGACATAATTAAAAGAATTAATAAACACTGACCAAGCTCTCGCCACATGGCGTAGTGGGTGTTGACGTATCCATCCCGGATGGCTTTGAGAACGTCGTCGTCGTTATCGCTCCAAAAATTTTTCTGTTTAACGATGATGTCCATGAGATTCTCTTTAGCAAATGTTGCAGCTTCACCACCACCGTGACCGTCAAATATTCCAAAGAAAGCATACTCGAGCTCTCGATCGTTTGATGACTGCTGGTACGCCACGCTGAACATGTCCTCCATGTATTTGCGACCACCCTGGTTGCAATGGCCCGTCACTCGCAGATTTACACCGATGCTCAACGGCATCTTGTCAACTTAGAAGCCAGCCTTTTTGGGCTAGCTTTTATTTTTATAATTGAAATATCTGTGTAATGATTATTCTTATGGTCGTCGACACACTCGCGATTATGTGGTCTGCTGATCCGCGGGACACGGAATATTTTATAATGTCGGACGTCTCGTCCCGGATGATGCCTCGCATTCACTGACGAACACTGACGAAGCAAAGTATGCGCAAGCATCATATATATAACGAACGTTATATTTGTGTGAGTATTATATTATAGAGGTGCGCGCGCAATCCTCGAAGAGCAAGATAGAACTTGTACAAAATTAAGGGGAAAGAAAGAGAAGGAACGAGCATAAAGCACCTCGTGAAGCTCCATATATCCACTGTGCGTTTGAATTTTGATTCACGACCTCGAATCCGGGATTCTGCTGTGCTTGTTCAACCCTGCATCCGGAGATCCAGACGATGACACGTGAGTTTTACTGCAATCCTCTCGGGAATATTTCGTCATGCTACGCATGCAGAACTTTCTAAGGTAATTCAATAATTCAAATGTGACGTTAGAGAACCGTTGAGACTGAAGACTGAATATATTTGCTGACATTGCATAGCGACTGCAATCCACTGGTGTGCGTGCAAGAGCCGGTTTCCCAATCGAGGATGTTTACTTTACCTGTTTGATTGGTGTTCGTTGTCGCGGTTTTCGAACAGGTGGATTATTTCACTTATTATCTCACCCTTGATTTTGAGGGCGAAAGGTTGTTATTCGGTGCGACAGCCGCGTGTGTTCCTTTTAAAAACGTGCTGTCAAGTATAGGATTTCCTGACGCTCGATTCCTGTCAATTCTTGTTATGCAGTGGACGTGACGTATAAGCTGCATTATTATGTTGATCATAACAACGTCATCGCCGCGGCGGTGAAAGTTTTACCAAAATGACACACTGTTTTTGGTGCAGGAGTCGCCTCTTGCGTGAACAAACAAAGTGGAACTGTGGAACTCGTTTATTGAGCGATTCATTTTGCATTGATAAGTTAGGCATTCGCTGGGAGTTTTATCGTCGGTTTTGTCGATTGCATGTTGCCAATCAGCATTTTATGGACACATTTGTATGAGACCGACTCAATTCTTTGTGGCCGTCTAAGACGTGAAAATTTCGGTTTGGATGGAATCGTATTCTACATCGGTTTCGGGGTCAGCTAGTATAAATTTGTGCACCGACATTCGATAATGCTTACAAGATCACCCCGTATCATCCAAAAAAAATCCTATCTTTTTTTACTCAACACCAATCAAATACGTTGACGAACGCACGTGGTTTGCGAGGCGCGCATTTCTAATCACTGCGATCGAAATGCGCATGCACGATCATTCGCCAGTCAAATCTGTCATTGACTTGCAGAACTGAGCCTATGGTACTAACGTGCCTATATCAGAGCTATATGCTCGGCTATATGGCGGTCGTTCAAATGCTTGCTATCATTTTCATAATTTATTGTGAATAAGAAAAAACCAGGAAGCTCCGCGCAATTATTGAAATTGCACACAATGTTGTAAAAACACGGAAAAGCTCGGTAGTCCGAACGAGCCGTGACAAGTTTATTGAGGGAAACTGTGAGTACGGTATTTGCCTGATGGGAGCTGTCCGAGGAGCTATTATTGTGGTTACTTGAGTTGCATACAGATATGCATGGAGATGCTTAATTCGATAAGGATGAAGCGAAGATAGGGTAAAATGTAAGTGCCCCATGCACAATCTTTGACAGACTTTGAAAACAATCGGTCGGTAGGTACTGAAGCCTAATAATCCATGTTCTACTCGTTCTGATACAATGAGGAACAAACGAGCAAAATCTGTTCAGAATTGTATCTGTCAATGGCAGAATTAAGCACACGCATAATGGTTGCGTTGCAAGCTTCTTGGAAATTGGAGAGCTAGTAATTTTGATCGCGATTGTATGACATCGGATTATTTCAATCAAGTCATCAATATCACAGAGGCATCATCGACTTTCGAGCGAGTTTTCGAGCCTTTCGGATTTATTTAATTAATTTTCAAGCTATCGCAGACAATCTAGCTATCGCTGATTTGTTGAAGCATTAATTTGGAAGAGCTTCAATATTTGTAATATCTCTAAAGTTCAACCAGTAAATAACTCGAAAGTCGACAATGCCATGCAATTGCGATTGCATGATTGCAGATCATGATCTGATCTGAAGAATGTGGGTCTTTATTTATGATATTTCACTTTTGCAAAGAAAAGAAAAAGTTTGGGCGGTCGGTTCATGATTCATTTTTGATACTTTCATTTGCACTCTGGTCTAGAAATATTGTGTTGTGTATAATTCTATGATGATACTATCCGGCTCATCCATGATGAAGAAGTTTACAAGTCATACACGTTTGAACGAGTTTCAAACGCTAAATGTAATGTTACAAATATTTATTCATCTGTCAGAGATATCTTATGAATGAGGCCGTTCGCAAATCTGAAATCGACAATTATCTCGAAATTTTACTGACCGTAAAAGATGATGAGTATAGTCTTGGGATTTACAAAGGGCAAAGCTTGATTACGTACGAAACCTGCCAAAGTTATAAGGGCTAATCTATGGTATCCAGGTAAAATCCAGGGTATATAAATACGGTGTTGCACTTGCGCAGTGCATTTCTTTCACCATAGGCAGCCACACATTCGACTCCTTGCTCTCAATATTCTTTCAAATTTTACTCCCCCTGAAAATTATGCCATACCGGGAAGACCTCAAAGTTGATGAAACGAAAGCTTTTTAAGAACCACATTTAGTTCCTGCTCATGTGACTCTTGTCTATAGACTATAGTATATAGAGTCTCATGAAAAACCCACCAGGTACATCAATAAATAATATTAAAAAAACTAACTCGCCAAGTCTCTGATTACTTCAACCGTTACGATGGCAATATAGAATATAGATCTTATAAGATAGTATATACTACTTCGGATACAGAGAGATGAGTAATAGTTCAGAGAATCGTTAACGCTTATCAAAAATAAGTCAATGCCCGAAAGAGATATGTAGAGATGACATCAAAAAATCTTATAATTTCGAGCGTCCGTTGGAAAGCCCGTTGATTGCGAGGATGTGGTTCAAAATTGAGTATTCAAATTTCAAGGTACCTTAACGCTTAAAGAAATTGTGAGTGCGGCCTAATTGACGGTCACACGACCCGACGAATTCGGTCAATTACGGAGTCACCGACGTTTAACGTCATGATCCCAGGCTATGGCCATGGCGGAATAATGCTATGGCTTTCCCAGGCTGTGGCGCGGTGAAAGGACTTGTGACACATCTACAAATTTTTTTATCTTTTTGCACTCACTTCGGAAAATTTTACACTCAGCTCAAACTTGTTTATCCTTTAACCCCATACACATATCATTTTCATACTCGTAAAATGACCGTCACTCTTACCCTTGAATTACTGTCGTTGGCCGTCGTGTGTAACAAGTTCCCGTGTCAATCTTGAGAAAATTTTTTCGAAAACATTATGACTAGTTAAATTATTCATTTTTAATACTGCTACTTATGGCATGCAATATTTCCGAATGAACCACAATCCACAATATATCATTTCGACAGGTTCGCAAACCATTCCCGAATCCCTCAGACACGGGATACAAGTCTCAACCGTACGCCAATAGATGGCGTCACGATCTAAATTTGTGCTTGATACAAATATTCCTTAAGAATATTATTTTTCATCAATGGAATTGATAAATGAACCAAAATCATTTGTATCTGACACAATTATTACACCAAGTTATGGAAATTTTCGCGCTCGGAAATTCGAATATTCCTTGATAAACATTCTTATTTCGTGCTCTTGAAGTTGATAAAATAATGATATAAAAGAATCTAAGCAATTCTGTGTCCTTGAAGATAAAATTAACGTTTTGGTAGAAGCGATTTCGAGTTCACTTAAAATTTTGTGAGAAAATGTTTAAAGTTGTGTGATTTGGCCTGAATGGAAGCAAAATGAGCACTGCCCTTAAGAATGGCCTTATGTGCCCGGTTAGCACAGCCCGGCTAGCTCAGTCGGTAGAGCATGAGACTCTTAATCTCAGGGTCGTGGGTTCGAGCCCCACGTTGGGCGTTTATTTTTGTTATTTTTTTCTATCTTAAGGGGAGATGCAACTCTAACCCTTTATTACTTTTGCGGTAGAAATTTGGCAAATGGAATGTTTCAATCGCATTTCACAGTCGGAAATCATGGAATTGGGGAATGTAGAGCCTACGTGTAATTTTATATTCCAGTATTATCTTCCAAATGAACCAAATCCAGAATGTCAAGAAGAAAAGTATCTTCCAAAATATTGGAACTTGGATATAACTTGAAGAATCTGAATAATATTCCTCAAACTTTGATCCCTACTCTGGTGTCCAACTTTTTGCATGCTGACTATTTTTCTACGTTTTCAAGAGGTACATGCCCGTAGCATTATCTTCAGAAATCCAATTTCATTTTGATTCTCGTGTAGCATCTGAATGGGATATTTATAGGGATAATATATTATTGCAATTTGTTGATGAAGAATAAGTTATTTTTCCACATGGGATCCGCGTGCTCTTCTTGAGAAAAAGTGTTGTTTGAGATGTTTGTTGAGATTGTTCGTTGATTGATGTAGATGAGACAGTCTTTGGTTTGAAGTTTTGGAGATTACTGTGATAATGTACCTGCAAATTTGGAAGTAGAATTCAAGAAAAAAACGTGCAAAGAGTATACAGCACTAAATATTTATGATTTATCTATAATAGACTGTCATATGAGATGGAACCATGAATACAGAATAAAATCAAGAGAACTAGATATACGATCGATGCACTATTTACACTAACAAGGGGGGGACCAGGTGTCCGGATCACGGATCTTGTCCAAATTTTTTTACGGCTTGGTACTACCGGTATCTGTAGATGTTCTGTGGTACTACCTAGAATATAATGAATCCAGAATAACTCAAACAATGGGTCTTCTGTCCAAAGATACAGGCACAGATTATCATTGCTCATATAGGATGATGTTAAAAAGTCATATATGGATACTGGAAGGGGGGGGGCAAGACCCCCTGGTCGCTCCGCTCGCCAACCCCCGCTACCTCTGATTATTGATTCAAAGAAGTGAATATCCATCCATAGCAACTTAAGAAGTAATGAAAATCTAGTCAATTTCATTGGTGTTCCTGGAGGTTGTGGGAAAATTTCCTTGTATAGGTCTCTTATTGATTATTTTTTGTTCCAAAAGAAAAATGTTTTGTCAATGGCGTGGACAGGTGTTGCGTCGATTCTTTTCACCGCAAGGCATGACAAGTCATAGACACTTCAGACTACCCTTGGATCTAGAAAGTATTGAAAGTATTTTCTTGAAATCTGACGCTGATAAAAAGAAATTGAGGGAGGCAGATGATATCATCTGGGATGAAGCATCATTGATTTCCAAAACAGCCTTAGAGGTAGTCGGTAGAGGACTCCGTGACGTTTCTTTCAATGACTCGCCCTTTGGTGGGAAGTTAGTGCTTTTAGGCGGGGATTATAGACGAATCCTGTTTGGTTTGACCTATGCGAATAGACACTCTATATCCTAGGGAACTATCAAATTTTCAACCTTATGCCCATTGTTTGATGCAATGAATCTGACTAAAGATTTGAGATCTAAAGACACTGATTTTTCAACACCCTTCCCGATGTAGGTGACGCTAGAATTGATAAAGTGAAATTCAGAACTGAGCGGAAAAGTAATGATGTATGCAGAGCCATATTCAAAGACATTAATGAAGATATTTCTGCAAATAGAATTGTTCTGTCATCTCATAACGAAAATATGAAATTGAACAAGAAAATCTTGAAAATGTTTGATGGTCCTACATTCTCTTACTAAAGCGTTGATTACGCGATTAACAAAAGTACAGATCAAACTGAGGAGCACATTCATCTGGAATATCCAACCGAATTTCTGAATATAATTAGTGATGACTTACCTCCACATGAACTTGATCTGGAAGTAAATGCTATTGTGATGTTGATTCGGAATCTGAGCGTGGCAGAGGGTTTGTGTAATGGGACCCGGTTGAAGAGTAGGAAATTGTACAAGCATAATATTGAAGCCGAAGATATAACTGTCGAGAATATGGGGGAAATAGTTTTCATACCTAGGATAACACTAACCAACGGTGAGTTTTCCCTCCCGTTTATAGTTCACAAGAAACAGTATCCTGTGGTTTAGGCATTCGCAATGACGATTAATACGTCTCAAGGTCAAAGTTTAGATGAAACTGGTATTTATATAAAACGGCCGCTTTTCTCTCATGAACAGACTTACGTTGCTCTTTCTCGGCAAAGAGATCCGATGAATTTGTACATCGAAAATAGATTAGACGGTTCAGATGAGATCGAAAATGTTGTTTGAGATGGAGTGTCAGATGTTTGATATTTTTGTCATCTATAATATGAATTTCAAGTATATAATGTTCTCAACTTTCGTGAAGATCGAGTGGAATTCGAAGTTGGGAAAGACAGTACAATTATATAAACTGAGAGAGTAGGTAATCTTATGGTGTTTGAACGAATAATTGGAAAAAAATTGAAGAAGAAACTGAGTACGGAAAATGCATAAAATAATGAGAAGAGTCCATTTTTCTTTGAGTGTTTGGATGAAATAATAGCATTGCATGGAACAAAGAATTTTTTTAAAATTTCATAGTGAATGTGAGCGATTCACACACTCGTAGTGATGAATCAGCACTAAAAAAGTTGAAAGGAATTGATATGTCGAATAACGATTATTTGAAGAATAGAGCCAAAATTGGAGATAAAACAAAGTTAGTGATTCAGTTCACTGATAAATATCTCTATGATTAGAAATCTTGACGACCTTGATATTACAAAACTATTCAGTTGCGTATGTTGATGAAGTATGACAAAAAATAAGGCAAGCAACACGGGCGCAACTTTTACGTTCTCGTTCCCAAATTTTTGTCTGTAAAAGTGAAACTTTCCGCACAGTTGTAACTTTGCGCACGACGAAAGCGCCAAATACTTTGCGCACGTCGCAGAAGTTACAACTGTGGGCAAAGTATACTTTTAATTCTCATTTTGGAAACTCGTGGGTAAAACTATTTTGAGCCCTTGTTACTTAATGCACGATATCACGATATAGTATTCTCAGAACAAAAAGATGCTTACTAACCTTTTATAAGTTTGGATTCTCAACCAGTCTGGTTGAAAATTGAACCAGTTCGGTTGAACACTCAACCAATGTGGATTATTATAATAACTGATTCCTCAGCCACAATCTATCCGTGTGGTCCCATCATATCAGGTTGCCTACGTGGGAGGGGTAGAATATGATGACTGGTCATATGGGTGGATGAGGATGGATGGAAGGATAGACTGATGGACGATGGGTGGAGTCGTTGGATTGATCGCGGAATGGATAAGTGGATGGATGGATGAATCGATGGATAGATGATGGATGGGTGATGGATGGATGGATGGATAGATGGATGGATCGATTGATGGATGAATGATGGATGGGTGGGTGGATGGACGGATGGATCGATGTGTGATGGGTGGATGGATCGATGGTCGATGGTAGGATAGATAGATAAATAGATACGCTTTATTCTGCCTCGGGGCAAAAATGTAATCATTACAGACATTGTAAAAAAAAACTCGGGAACTAGGATACTTGGATAAAAAGAGAAAAACTCAGAAAAAAGTAGGATGGGTCAGTGGATGGCTGAATGGATGGGTGATGAGTAGGTGGATGGATGGATGGTTGATGGTTGAAGTTGTGGGTGGATGGATTAGGGATGGATGTATGGATTGGGTGATTATTTGATGGATGGATGGATTGATGATCGGTGGATAGATGTTTGATGGTTTGATGAGTGAGTGGTTCGAAGTATGGATGATAGGTGGATGGGTGGGGCGAATAATTGACGGATCACGGGCGGATGGATGATGGATGGGTGGTCAGTAGATGGTCGGTGGGTAGATTGATGATTGGATGAATGATGGGTGGTTGGATGGGTGGGTGGTGGAATGACGGGTGCATATGTGTTGTGATGGATGATAGATGGATGGATGGTTGGATGATGGACGAATGGATGGATGGAATGATTATGATGGATGAACAATGGATGGTTAAATGGGTTTATGAATACACGAATGGGGTCAAAATCGACAAATCCATCCATCCGTTCATCTATCATCCATCCTCCCACCCACCCATGCCAGCATCCGTAGCTCATTCATCATCATCGTTCCATCCATTCGTCCATCATGCAGCCATCATCCACCCCACCCATCCACTCATCACCCATCCGTCCATCTATCCATCATCCATCCAACCTTCCATCAACCGTCTATCCGTCAACCCATCCACCCATCATCCATCCAACCCCCCATCCATCCATTCACTCATCACCCATCCATACACCCTTTATTCATCCATCCACCCATGCAAGCATGCGTAGTCCATTGATCATCATTATTTCATCCATCCGTCCATCGTCCACCCATCTTCCATCCTCCCATAATCCATCCACCAACCCATCCAACAAGCCAACGCCCCATCCGATCATCAACCATGCATCTATTCATCATGGGTGGGTGGGTGGGTGGGCGGGCGGGCGGACGGACGGACGGACGGACGGACGGATGGATGGATGGATGGATGGATGGATGGATGTACGGATGGATGGATGGATGGACAGATGGATGGACGGATGGACGGACGGACGGACGGGCGGGCGGATGGAGGGACGGACGGACGGACGGACGGATGGACGGATGGATGGACGGACGGACGGACGGACGGATGGACGGATGGATCGATGGATGGATGGATGGATGATCCCTCCATCCATCCATCTACCCGTCCAAGCATCATCCACTCATCACCCATCCATCCATCCAGCATCCAACCAACCATCCATCCGCCCATCATATCTCCACTCACCTGTCCAACTAGCAAACATATATCTATTCATAGACCCATCATCAATCTACTCATTGCCCCCCCCCCACCCATTCATCCATCCATTCAACTATTATTCTTCTACCCACCTATCCAACTATCAAACATACATCCATCCACCCATCAATCCATTACGGAATATAACTGCTCGGTTAATTGGAAAGTTCAATCAGTCCGGTCGAAATGTTGGTTGAAAATTCGACCAATTTTTTACAGTGGAGCCTTCCTTGGAGCCCAGGAAGCCCCTCCAAGTTGCTAATGAATCAGTTGTCCAGGCCCGCACTGTGACCATCTTCGAACGGCCCTAATACGAGCCCCTAGATTCGACCATTCCCGGGAACCGGATGGATATATGCGGTTTGCCAGCTCCGGCGCCGCGACTGGGGCCGGGAGTCCGTCAGACTCCAGGGCTCAGATACCGAGTCGTCCTAACTCGCCTTGAAGGTTCCAATAATCCACAAGAAAACATTTCGATTTTCAAAAATTGATCCGACTGAATCTGACGCAGCGCATCCATCACATTCAACTGATCATCCTTTTTGTATTGCTAAAATTCCATAATCTCACACCTCAGAAGTGCGAAAGAACAATCAAATCGCCTCTATCCCACGTACACAGAACGTATTTGTCACAGCGCGTCATTTGCCTGTACATTCACACTCGCATTCTCAACAGTTTATATTCTGTGAAAAGCCTGTCTCTCAATATTGTTGGCGTCGATTACCGATCCGCTCTCGTCGCGCCCATCGGCTCTGATTCATCGTGACAGCTTCCATCAAATTATATACAATGTACATCTCAGCCTCCTTCGAGCTGCCCCTCAGCCTCCTTACACAAGAATATTATACCTCGATCTCAGTAGAGTATTTCGAGAGATAAAAAAGAAAATTTTTCGGAAGCATCATGGTCCCGAAATGAGTATACGTAAAATAAAGCACATCGGCTACTTCATTTATTTACTCCTTTCCAGAGGCCCTGCATGATGTTGATGCTGCTTTGCGAGGATCGGATCGGTAAGAGGAGAGAGTTGAGCCGTATACCGTGCCTTCTGGTCTGGGGATATAGGTGAGTCAAAGAAGGAGGGGATTCTTCGCCGAGCGAGAGGTATTCGATGGAGTGACTCTTATACTTATTCTTCAGTATCTCGTCGATGCACCCAGCCGATGGTTTTGTTGTGTGTCTTCTTTGCATCAAAAGTTGAACTCTCTCTTGTAGTTTTTTTTTTTCCATATAGTGTTCAAAGTGCAGATGTGGTGAATCCAATCTTGGAAATGGAATACGAACACGATTGGTGAGTGGGAGTCACAATATATAGGTGAATACTCTTTAATTGTGGGTGGTTTCAAAGATAATAAATCATGAGAGATGAAATGTGTCAATTCAACATCGATGCAGTCTGTCGTATCTTGAAGTCTCTCAAGACGAACTCTACATATATAAAATGAGAATATGTGGTGAAATGGAGTGAAAGGATCGGAGCTTCAATTTATTGAGATCGGATGGCATGAATCTTGTGCTGCTCAGAGTATAGGTTGAAAAGGTGTGAACGTCAGCTTTGGGAAGCACGTCGTTGGATTGGTATATTGTGTGCCCGTTAAATACCCAAGCTTCGCGAACATCACTTTGCGATCCAAGAAAGAGAGAGAGAGAGGAGCCTACTCGTTCAAGGATTTAACCTTACTCATTCGCTGCACCTTATTTTTTTTTTTTTTTTTTTTAACTCTTTTCATCCGATTCCAATCGCGGAGCGAGAGAGTTTCCGTATAGAGGTCAGCTTTCAGTTGAGCTTGAAAAAAAACCTCGAGTTTCGCGGATGTAATTCACGAGATGGTGCTTCTTTTGCGAGCTTGGCGATAATTGATGTCGTGTTACGATGGCCTCTTTGATTCTTACTTTTCGTTTTGGAGTAATTTAAAGAGAGTTTCATGTGGCCGCTTGAAAGACGTTTGAAAATTTATTGCCATGTGTACTTGATCAACTCGAAAATTCAATTTGAACGAAAAGATTATTCATGATCATTTATTGTATAGACCTAACTGAGAGGACTGGTCTTCAAATTTTGCAAAACGTGGGGTTTCAAATTTATTGGGTGGATTTTTTTGAATGTGAAAGGAATTTTCTCCTGTAATGATTTTTGTCTAATTTAAATATTTAGAGGCAAGCTCTTGTCAATTCTATATTGATCGTCTGTGTAACCATAATACATGAGATGTGAAGTGCAAAAAAGTGGTCACGTAATTCCGCACTAATGTCAATCAGATTTTGAAAAATGAATTAACGACTTCCCAATATCAACTATTATTTCCCGTGGAAACAGTGTCCAGGACATAACATCAAGCACTTTTTCCAACACGTAATAAGATTCTTCCTTTGACTTGTAATTAGAGCAGAAGAATATCTTATACCTGTAAATTCTATCTAACGATATGACTCTTACGTTAAAGTTAGAGATTTTTATCGCTTTATATCAATTGGATCAAGGTTGGCGGTTTCTATAGTTGTTTTGTGCTAAATTTTATCTTGAATCCCTTACTGCAAAATAGATTTTATCTAATGAAAAAACCGAAATTGCTATCAGTTTCGATGATTCGTTCCTGAGACTACACAAAGATAATTCGAACCCGATAATTCGATACATCCATATTGTTTGGGCGTGTGAAAATGGTGCTAGTTTGCACCATGCGAGGTTGGTATATTAGTATATTTGTATTACTAATAATTTTCCGAGCAAACGAGTTGCATAGCTTACCATTTGCAACTATATATCTATGCGATACCGCTCTGCTACTCTGCTTGCGCTGGAACAGCTACTTACGTATTATTCGGATCGATCGAACACCTCGTATTTTCGATCGATCAATCGGGGATGCTGCTATTGGGATAATCTGCATTCGAATTATACTAGCCGAAATGGCATGCTACGGCCACACGTTATTCAGTGAAAATTATTTCAAGCGCAAATATATCGTTATGTATAAGTAAGATAAGCTCATAAGTGAATTATATCGAAATTTCGTATTTCTACATTTCAATCGATGCGCACGCCGGTACACAGGCAATTTTTGCTATGGCTATATGTATGTGGGCTCAAATGAAAGATATTGGGTTATATTACATGCCCAAACGATAATATAGCCCAGAAAAATCGGCTTACCCATACGTGTACGCGATTGAACGTTAATTTTACGGAAATTCTACCTTTAGAACAAGCATGCAGGATTTCGTGATTTCTTGAACATACAATTGAAATCTATTGATCTGATACTACTTTCTGATTGATATTATATATAGCTAAGTGGCACTTTATGCAAAAGCTTTGATTCTAAACGGGAGGACCTGAAAATATTTAAAATAATATCGGGGAAGAAAATTATCAGGGTGATCTCTCATGAAAAGATTGTCGTTCGATTAAATTACTCATTTATTAATTTTAACTATATTTCAAACCACAGTCGCAACTGTGTACATAGAAATATTGAAATTTGTCCATATATTGGTATTTTCATGATTTTACACGATTTTATATGTGATATTGGTATTCAAACTGCCTCGTCTATCTGTAACATATAATAAGCTTGATCTGTTCCCTGCCTAATTTCCTATTGAAATTGTGTGTAATAAATTGTTACATGACGGTGTTCGGGCCACCGCAAAGACTCGAATACGCGTGATTTTCGGCTCATCGCACAGATTTGAATTAAGAAAAAGATGGTTTTCTGGCGCGGATGCGATACAATTTCCTATTTGTAAAATCCTACACGATCCATAAGCACTGTGTGATGCGGGTCGGTCGTGAGTCAATTCCCCATCCTGGGTAAAGAGACGGCCGACGCACGCTTGGCAGTGTGCCTGGATTTTATATTTTATGAGCCACCGCGAGCTAATATAATGCCCAAGTATTTCGTCCCTGTCTGTGCAGGTTTATTCATACCGGGGCCGCGATTATTGCCTAATCCCATTCCAAATACATCTCGAGGATGCCTTATGGTGGGATTCTTTATATTCTAATATAATATCGCATCCGGGCGATGACTTACTTGGATCTCGGGGAGACCTGCTCGTTCGTGAGTATAGATTTTTGGAAGAAGTTCCACTTCGGCTTTTCAGGAGCAAGAGAGCGAGCTTTGCTCGCGCAGCGATTCATATACCCTCGGACGGCCAGAGCCCCACTTCGAGACACTTTTCGGCGGCTTGGACCCTGCGTCGACATAGACACGCGTAATTACGAGTACATGCAAATATCTCTCTGAATATCGGGAGCGATTGGTCAAATTATAGTATAAGTGAATCGATGAGGACTCGATTGGAAAGGGTATGGATCTATATCGGCTTTATATATATGTTACTACGAGCGAAGCGATGGAATTGATCTAACGCATATATATATATATATATATATATATGCACGGTGGTTAATACACAAAATTGCAAGCATATATGGGTTAGTATTAGTTTTACCGACACCAACACATATGATTCTACTTACACGACTGGTCTGATGGTCATCTGCACAAGTGGCTGACTGAAAATTCTTATTTCTAAAATTTTTAAAATTATCTGAAAATTGCAGACGTTGCAACCACGAACTCTTCACAGGACTTTTCGTTAACACGTGTTTGTGTTTAGGTCTAACATCTCCGTTGGGGTTGGTCAGTAAGAAGATGTAGATATTTGTACACAACAATGAAATATTTTCTTTAATGAATTTTTTCATAAGCCTGAAAGAGGGAATCTTCATAGACATTCACAAGAGTGTGGATAGTGTCGGATTCACTTGAAAAAATTTGAGCACCTGCCGATTAAAACTCCCCCCCGGTGGGCGCCAACCCGAAGGTTATAGTCTCAGAAGAAGGAAAGAAGGAACAGAGAGTAGAGTAGAGTGGAGATTGAAGATTCAAGGGGGTTTGCGAAGAAGTGAGAGTTTTGATGCAGTCCAAGACGCTGCTCAGGACTCATAAGCACAAGCCGGAAAAGGTGGTGAAAGCACACACAGGTGCTGGGGCTGAAGACTGGGAACAGGGGAGTTGTGTGCTCCCGGGATACTAATAGATCCCCTTTGCCGGAAGACTGGGTACCGGGGAGTCCGACACTTTTCCAAGATTCAAAGATATCTCTTGCGGAGTCTACACTGAAAAATTGATTTTTATGTACTAATATTTGAGTGGTGAATTCCCCGTATAAGAGTAGAAAATTTACCTTCCATCTGTTAGCATATCGGCGAAACTGGTACAACAAATACAGTCTAAGTTCTCGAAGGTTTTATATTCAATAACGAATCTGTGAGCGATAAGAGTCATTCTCGAAGATCTTCACATGTTTGTGGCATATAAAATATTATTCTAATCGCTTATTATTTGATGCAGGATTTCTTGCCATCTGCAACAACCCAAATAATGAAAAAATCTTTTAATTTCACTTGAAAATCTGAGTGACAATCCTGGAACGTAAAACTCACGTTGTAATGCATCTAAAACTTTTTTTACTGACGAACGTTTTTTGACTCTTACATTGAATTCATCCTTATGAGAAGAGTAAAACTCAAGTTGGACAAATTCACCCCCCCCCCCCCCGGTATTATCCTTGATCCGAAGCCACATAAACTCAAGTTCGTAGTGATATAGGTGTAATGCTTACACTGCCCATGCATGTATGCCAGCATTGAGTATATAGGGTACTATACAAATCCAACGGCAACTCAGACCAATACTCGTCTCCCCAAGTTCATGTACATACAAGGATACATATAGGGGAATCTATGCGAATTTCAAATGCACTCGGACCAGTCGAATAGAAAAGGGAATGGAAGTAATTACGGTCAAATGCGCGACGGTTGCCAATTCTTTTTCTACCTTTTTTTCAAGAGAGGCATGCATGCATTTGAAATGCATAGGTAGACGATTCGTCTATACATATTGCATTAGTTTTAGTATACATGAAAGACGAAAGACGATGATGATGCTCCCTCTTACATAGTAAAACCTCGAGTAAAATTCTGATGAGTAACAGGATCGCTACGTATATTTGTCGTTCTGATATTTGCCTTCAGGGCTCATCATATATACCGATATCGATCTTTTAAAGATTCGTCGTATCTTCATAAGAAATATACGTTGTCATCGTTATTCGAATGAAAAACTTGATTTTACGCGTAGGCGTGGATGCCATGTACACGGGGCAATAATCGTATAGCGGGCTCTTCAAAAATTGTAAACGCTTGTCTTGTAAATATTTATATATTATACGATAGTGTGACGGAAAAAAGCCACCTTGCTATCTCCAAAATTGGGAAAGATCGTGGGAGATCATCATTTTTCATATGCCTCGCGGCATCAAAGGTCGAGCGAGCGTACCCCACCTTAGAACTTTAAATACTTTTGTGGAGCGACGCGTGCTTGCTTTTCAGTCATCGCGATTGAGTGTATTATATATAATGCAGACGGATGATGGAAGAATATAACCTCCAATTAATAAATAGGAAACCGAGGATGGAAAAATAGTCGTGCGCCCACGGGAGAGCCCGTTTCCCGTGAATCCTCATGAAAGTGTATGTATGCATACCTTGAGAGTTTGGGATTCATACGGATCTGCTATACGATGCCGTCAGATTTGAAATTCGCGGGCTTGGATAATAAGTGGGTATACTCAGATGCTCCGCTCCGCATCATGTTTTGAGAGAAAAAAAACCGCGAGAACTAATCCTTAGCTTTTATTGGAGAACAATGAGTTTGAGTTTCTATGGCATATTTAGATATAGCTGAGAGAAGAAAATATATTTCAGACGAAGAATAATGAAATGGGGCTGCCTGTGCGAACTTATGCGAAACTTGGGTCACATTATAATTAACGATTTGCTATGTAGCTTATATCTCGCATGAGTATTGTAAAAACGATATGCTGACAAAGTAGTACATATATAAGAGGCAAATGATGGGATACATCGATAAGATAAGCCAAGATAAGCTCGATCGTCTTCACATTATAGCGGTAAATACGTGATGTATAGGAATAAGAAAATCTTCTACCATGTATTGCGTGTGTATATATTTTACCAACTAATGTGTGTATACTTTAGAACCTTTAAAAATAGAATTACGTGTGTATAGAAGAGCATGTGCAGTAGTAGTTGTCCGGTTACAAATTCTAATTGCGAAGAGTAGCAAAAATTTACAATGCGAGGGCAAAAAGTGTATGTAGCGTGGCTGACCCGTAGGGTGTAATACAACTAACTATACCCCGCGGTCGATTCCTTAGAACGATTTCTGAGCATGTGTTTATTGCGAGGGCAGGTATATAATATAGAGAAGGCTCTGAGAAACTAACGATCGAAAGATGGAGCTTTAATTAGGTCTGGCTGCAAGCAGCACGCGAGTATTGGTTTTGCGCACGTGAGTGCGGTTAGCGATGACATCGAGCTTGAATCGAAGGAAAGACGACGACGACGACGACGACATGCTCGGTGGTTGATGCCGGTGTTGTTACAATTTCCGATTGAGTTTGAGAGTGTGCGCATTGTTACAGGTGACATTGAAACCATTAATCCTTAATCAATTTGGTGGTACCATTATCTTTGCGCGCGTCCATAAATAGATGAGATTTTTTCCGTGCAATACGAGGTCTTGGTGCCGATCTATCTGGGTGTTATCGCGATAACTTACCCGGAACGTGTTTTGACCTTTCATTTCGACGACCAAGCTCCGAATCACTCCGTTCAAATTTTCCTACATGTATTCTATTGAAATACACTTGGGAATAAATTTCCAGATCGATCCGTTCACTCCTCTCTTTTATTTTTATAAAGATCAAGGGTCGAAACATCAGCTCCGTGCGTTGTAACGATTGCAGATCGACGTATACTTCCAGCACTAGCATCGGAGTAAGAGTCGCTAAGGGTATGCTTAAATTTTTTCCTCGAAATAAATGTTGAATCAACCATTTTTCATAGGTTTTATGTCCAGAACTCATAGTTTAGTCCCCAAGCCATGTGCCTCAATCTTGCTATGGGATTTTCACTAGAAGTGAGGAATTTTCTTAAAATTACAGAAGTGCATCCCAAATTCACTCTGGAAGGCTATGGCACCGACAAAATTTCAAGAAAAGATGTCAATCAATCAAATGCTTATGGACGAGAAAAGGCTTAGGATTGAAATTCTGAGTGCCGCATACCTATACATTTGTAGTCAAAAACTAGCCATGTAATTAACTTGAGTCAGTTTCATGGATACCATGCTACCGCATTAAAAGTCAATTTATCTGAGCGCGAGCAATTTTTGTCATCAAAGAATGATAAAATTAGATTAAATCTATGTGGAGAAATTCCTATGGCAATTCCTTTATTTTTGCGATTGATTCGAAGGGCGAAATGTCAGGTTCATGTATATCAGGCCCGTGTACTCAAGATCCACCCGGGATACTCGATAACACGAAAAAGACAGAGAAATGAAATTATCTGCTCCAGAGCATGTATTTCCAACGCAAATCAAGCATCCAAATGCGAATTTCGACGTCATTTAGACCCACCGCGTCAGAATTTCTCGTTAGACGATGAAACGTCAAAAATCGGAAATATCAAGTCCATCAGATTCTTTCCCTATATTTTATACATGTGAAAATCACATATCGGTGATTCCGTTGGAAGTGTGGTTTTCCGTGTTCCGAGTTCCCCCAAGTTTCTAAGGCTTGGAATGTGCATATTGTAGCAATTTCCTAGGGTGTATTCTACTGGTGCGCAACTATGTTGATAGTTCTTGAGACGATCCTAACGTTCCTGTATTTTATGATGCTTGATGAAGAGTCGAAATGTCCATTCCATCCCCTATTATATATAAACAACCCAACTTCGACTCTTGCTTTACTGCAACGCATATTCAGAGTCTTCGCATGTGTAACCCCTATGCAATACTTCAATTTGTAAAAATTTCAAACAACGTAATCCACCACTCTGCGAATCCAAATTCAACCCTCAGCTCACGCACGGCTAGCAAACATTTTGAAGACGGGTTTGCACTAAAACTGCTCGTATCGCATAACACTATGATCTCGGCAAAGTCCCCAACCATCCATTGAGCTTTTCCTAATCAATGAGGTTGTCATCTAGATACCCAAATACATCTCATCCATGTGGAACAGTAGCCTAAAACTCTAATGCCCATTCAAGCGCACCATATGTACGTACGTGTTTTCAGAATAGCGTACAGAATTTTCGGTCAATCCCGTCCTTATGTTGTGCTCCTCCCCAACGCGCTATATGGCTTTGTGAAACACATTATTTTGAAGTATTTGGTTGTATTGGATCAAATCTATGCGGAAAAGAGTCTACAATTCGTTGCCGATCCGTGGGAATATTTCTAAAATGAAATGTCAGTTCCGTCCCCCTCTACGACCCCTTAAACTAATACATATCTTCGTCTGACTTTACTGTTGAGATACGTAGCTCTAGATACTTTCTTTTTGTGTCCAAGCGAGTGTAAATCAATTGCTATGAGACACCGGAAATCGTCCGGGGCTGAAATAATTTTTAGACACAAATCACTCCCTGCGACGATTTTGGCCCCAAAAAATCACACTTTCCGCGGAATCAACCATATAGCGTTCTATCTCGTCCTGAAAATTTTTTTCGATCGACTGTGCATAAAACAGTGTTTTACGCACGGCAGTTTTCGTTCATTATACGCCCAGTCGATCGAAAAACGTATTACGATTCGAGGGTGGAAAGTTTGGTTTTGCTTTTCGAGTGATTTTTTTCGGTCCGAGCCCTATTTTCTATCACATATTATCACTCTATAAGCGAAAAGGAATAAAAATAGTAGATTGATCTTCGATTTTCAGTTCTTCAAATTTTTCATATGTGGTAGAGTATATAATTCTCTAAAAGAGCTTGTGAACATGAAACTATTTTGCCAGAACCTGCCAAAACTCTACAAATGCGTGTTGCAGTCCCATTTCGCCTATAATAGATCATTATCAAATAGGGGAGAGTGGGGCGAAATTGGACGGATTTTGCAGTGGGGCTATCTGACGATACTTGGGGCTAGGCGCGCTATGGGACTTTGAAGTTCAACTATTGAATATAGTGTAAAAAAATTTTCAGACCCCTAGCTCTCAGCGTTTATACTTTTTCTTGAAGTTGAAAAACAAAAATCTGTCCAAATTCGCCCCGAGCTTGGGGGCACTTTTGACAAGTTTTGGGGGCAAATTTGGACGGCCTTCCAAAATTGAGGTATACGACATTATTCCTTACCTATTAGAGTCGCATTTGCTCATCAAAACACGTGGTAATAACTCAGAACCAAGAGGGAAACCCGCCCGAGACTTTTACATCCTCCCATAGCCCAGGCAAGCGAGCCATTTTTGTGTTATTCTTCAGCATTATTGAAATAGGCGCTTCATTGGTGCACTACCGTCTTCAGTAAATCAGTAATCGACTCGTGGCTTCTAAGAGTTGACTTTTTCTCGTTTTTCTTCATATTGGAGGTACTCATACTCGCCTCTACATAAACGATCCCGCTGATAGTGTGTAACATTCGAGGCAATGTCGCCGAAAATGCTTAAATCGAGCGCTATTTTCGAACACGTAGAAAGCGACTTCTGACCTCTAAACTGACTCCTAAAACCATCATTGGACATCGTAACTTCATTTTTTCACCCATTTTCAATAATTGAACTCATCTCTAACCTCCCGCGCTTCGAAAGATTCGCACAGATGCATACGCGACTCGATACGCGCAATTAACATCGAAAAACACGGGCTCGCGATCGGTCGACCGGTTTTAAATGGGATTTAGCATTGTCCAATTTCGCCCCCACCAATTCGTCCAAAAATGCCCCCAGGCGTTTTTTTCGCAGAATTGCGATCATTTGGGCCCAAGTGAACCGATTTTGGTCCACGACGGCTCAAAATCTTCGTTTTGTAATGTAGTTTTTGACCCCCAAACGGCGATTAAGCTCGTCCACTTTTGCAGAAGTGGCGTGAATTTTTGCATTTGGAAAATAAACCGCGTGAGGCCCTCGAAAAGCACCCCTATGTAAGCGTGGACTCCCAGTATCGTTTCAGGAGATCTAACCGGGATAAAAACCATTGTCTGTGATGGTATTAAAAGAGAATTTACGCGGTGAAAGCCTAGACTCGCCTCCGACCGAGCTATCTCACTTATCCAATTTTGCCCCCGTCCAATTTCGCCCCACTCTCCCCTATTAAGTACGAACAGCAAAGAATCGTAAGTTCCTCGTCAGGATGGTGCATTTAGGTGCAACCAACCATAGTGGAACTCGCTCCGTGGATTGAGTCGTTTATGTGGGTGAGCAATTACACGAAGGATTATTGACAGAGCTATTGCGTCACGGTATAGCGTGTGCGTATACGGATATTAGTTGCGTGCCTGCGGTTACCGCAGTTATTCTTACTCGTAATTTGCGCATGCATGTGATGATCCGACATTGCGGGGAGTGTCATACTCGTACTTTTTTTTTCGATCCGCAAAACCACTGTCTTATACGTTACATCTTGCCGACGAGATAATTATTACGGTTATAATTGTTTGGTTCATCTTTGTAAGTGAGATTCCGCAATTTTTATTTTTACGTACCGAGGCAGCAAAGGGCTTGTGTTTGTTGACATGAAATAGTATATTCGGCCATAGAATCGGGCGTGAGGGTCAAAATCTTTCTCGAGTCGATAAATCAGACAACGTTCAGTGCCAAATACTTAGACTATGAAATCATGCATTCCATTGTTCTGTACTTGCAATGATTTATCGTGAGGTCTTAGCAAAGATGGAAGGGTAGCAGATCTTGTGATATTATAATTCTCTTAGAAAGAATGAGAAAAGCCCAAATCATACACTTGAAAATAGATTTATCTATCTTGATGATTTTTCGCATGAATCTACGGTTTGGTCATATTTAAGGAATTGAGCTATGCAAAAGAATGAGTTGGTCTTCACTGATTCCAAGATTGTGCCCAGGCGCAGATCCAACCGGGCCATGGGGGCCGTGCCCCTCCCCCCCCCCCTCCAGAGATTTTTGAAAGTCGGAATTTGTGGAATGATGATCCCAAAATGCCGTTAGTGAGAAAGGGAGAGACAGAGAAAGCAGATTAAATGTGCAATACAATTAGCAGAAGTTTTCACAAGTTATTGGCGTAGAATCATGAGGTGTATTTTGAAATTAAATACCGCAGGGGCGCGGACCGTGAGCGGCGAATTCGTTGATAACCCAAATCCTTCGTTTCTCGACCTTCGTGATTGTAACCTTATCAACGTCATGAAGGTGAGACTCGATGAAAATCATTATAACATTATTGTTACGGTTCAAGTTGACGAAATTGAACTTTGTCAGTGGTCATTTCACTGTAAATTTTTTTAGATTCTTCATATACTTAGTTTCAAGAGTCAAAATCTGGTGTGTGTCGGTGTGTGGGTGGGTGGGTGGGTATGTGTGGGCGCGCGTCATCATATAAGCTCAGACCACTCTTGTCACTAAAACCATGCCCCCCCCCCCCCCAAGTGAGACCACTGGATCCGCCATTGATTGTGCCAGCAGCGAGAATCATCAATTTGAAAAATCTGCTTGGAAAGAAACTTTTCTGGCGTGATTTTTGTAAAGACCAGTTCTTGAAGTTTCGAAATAAGTCTCCCAATCCTGATGAACAAGACTTATTCAATATGAGAACATTGGATCAACCGATCTATCCATGCATGGTGGACTTCTATTCCAATGGAACACATTCATGGCCACAGAATGACCAAGTTTCACCAAATCGGCTGCACATTCAAAATTTTAGCGGCACCATTGTATTATACACTAAACAGAATTTTTACCAGCAATTAGGCACGATTTTTTAGTAACTATACGTGTTTTTCCAAAATATTATTGCCCAAAAAGATGTCTTGATTTGACAAATTTTAGCAACAAATTTCATCGCTGAGGTGAAGAATTCTACCCCATACGGTAAATTGCGATGTTTAATCGACTTACCTTATCGTGACGCCTGTAAAAAAATGATCAATCATCCATCAGATAGAGCATAACTTGCAGTCAAGCCAAATAAAAAGGTATACGCCCTCAATTCCTCGCAGCGTTTCTCACTGCACGAACTCAATTTCATTCTTATCGTAAACTTTTGTTGGCGTTATAATTTGCGATTCTGTATAACCAGGCGTTACTCACAGTTTGGACGAGAAAAACATCACTTTGCTCTAACAAAAGGCATATACTCGAGATATCGTGCAATTGAGTGGATAGGTATAAACATACATACCATATATTATGTGTTGCTGCATTCGGGCGTGATTTACAGGGCTGCAAAATGCCCTGTAAAATCATTCAAAGCTCGTTAAGAACTTGAACACTGTGAAAACTTAGCCTTTATAACCTATTCGAATACGTAATTTCGATTATGTTATGCATCCATGCAAAGTTCTAATTATTGGCAGAAAATTCTTAGAGTTTTCTCCGATAACAAATACAAAAACGTTTATCTTGTGCAATTGTTCTTGATATAATTTTAAGATATTTTGATCCGTGACAAACTGTCAATTTTAAATTGCAAAAACTTTTTTGAATTCGAGAGCCGACTCTTGCTGATCATTTAAAAAAAAATTTTGCCCTTGAAATATCTACCTGTTTTCCACAAACTTATGGTAAAAAATCTTGAGAAAATTATTCTGGCTTCCTAATAAGTCTTACACAACGTCTGCTAAAAAAAAAAAAAAAAAAAATGCAAAGCGAATGTAGCCACGAGAAAACGCCGAGCTCACGTGCAGCCATAGTATCATCATGCAAGATATACATATCCAAAGGGAAAAGCGATCCTTGGCACGAAAGCTTGAACAATAAATGCAACGATGAGATGGTCACGCCGCGAGTACACGACAAGTGCACACGAAGAAGAACCCAAGATCCTCTCTGCGACTTTCATGCGCTTCCTTATAATACATACCCAAGCAACTTTACCCTTTTATACTCTGAAACGAGCTAAAGCCTATGCCAACTCTATCGAGAGGAGAACCAAACGACTCTCTGATGGTTTGAATGTAGAAAAAAAAATGCATGCTCAAAGAGCATCGTCATCTATTTGAATACTCGATATACTTACTTACAGCGTCATTATCATGCTAATGTACTCCAATGCGGCCTATAATAGGTTTGCGTCAGCTATTTTGTATGGATATCCCCATATGTATCTATAATATCTATTCGTATAATGTATGCTCGGCTGCATATAAGATCTGATATTAGGATTAGAATTTTGTAAGTTTGTGTGCAGGTATGCCCGCGCGGGAGCGATATAAATGACTATATACTCTCTGACTCATATAGAGTATAAAATAATAATAATGAGCGCGCACGTGGGTAATGTATGTGTGTATAAGAGAAAGGGCTTTTTGCAAGAGTTGTGTGTGGTTCGCGGTTACATTTTCCATAATTTTTGCGCAAGACTACATATTATATTGTGAATATGAATACTTATGCCGGTAAAGTTAAAAATGATCATGTTGGAGTGCGATCCGTGTGTGTAATAAAGTACATACGTTAATTTTGTGGTCTGGTCGTGTAATGTGGAGGTTCTTATTGAGATCGTGGTGGACTGGATTTATACGGAGGGCAAGTTTTGGGGATGGTTAAAGTTTCTTAATGATGCAATTTCAAGCTCATATAGTTTTGAAAAGAGATGGTGTCAAACGAGTGTGATGGCTATACATTTCTGATGGTTTTTATACAAAATAGTTACAATATTTTATCTCCCTGATTGTTTTTAAAGATTTTAAGTATAGGTATTTTCAGGATCTTTTGGTCCTCATCAGTAATTTCATCATGAAATTGAAGAATCCAGATCAGAATCAATCTTTGTAAACTGAAAAATTTGTTGAAATAACCCTTAATTATGTGCGCGAAACAAAGTTGTACACTCCAAAACCGACTTGGTAAAAAGCTCACCTCGTTGAATCCATAAGATTTTCCAAACTTGGTACCGTGAGTGCCATGAAAAATCAATTTTTCAAAGCTCAACTATTTAAGAACAAGTATGAATATTTTCCAAAGGGTGCAAAGTTCCAAAATTTTCCTGGAAGATTCCGAAATAATGTCAGTATTAAAGGGTCAGACCTTTGAGTACTTTTACATCTTTTGAAAAAAGTATGTTGGAGGGTGCAAAACTTGCTTCCAAAATGATTTTATCATAACAAATAGATTTCGAATAACCCATTGGACCTCCATTTGGATATGTAGAAAAACGGACAGTTTCATCTTGTCGATGAGGCACTTTATATATTGATCGTTTGAAAATAATAGATTTAACAATTGTGGAAGGTTCACATCTACGAGCGAACGTAAAAATTTTGAATTTACCTCCAAATCTTGAGTCACAATGAGGGAGGTTCGGCGTTTTACACGCGAATGAAATTTTGAATGTGCCAAAAGTCCACATCGTGGGTAGTTGATCGTTGGATTCCCTGGATACTGAACCTACCTTCATGAGTTATTTGAAATCTTTCATAGAACACTGCTTGATATGCACTGACAAATAGTTTAAAATTAATCGAATCTATAACAACCTGCATCAATCAACTCAAGATCCATCGCAGGAGGTGTAGTGGATCGTTCATCTTGGCAAAAATAATTTTATAGTGTTTCATTGATTGAGCGTAATGGTCGTATAGGAATCGCTTTTTCATTACTCTAACCTAAAAATGCCGCGTTTAAATAGGATTTTAGGGTTCTCGTAATGAAAAAATATATCCGCACCTCGCTTGCAAGCCCATTTTGGGCACTGGAGGACATGTCTGTCTCGCTTCGCTCGACAGACAAACTGTCCTAGTGCCCAAAATGGGCTACCGCGCTCAGTACGGAAATATACTATTCTCGCACAATTAACCACCGATTAATCTTAGAAACAGAAAAAAAAATACTGGGCATAAAACGATTTAAAACAGACCCCTTGAGATTTGGCTGATGGAAAGTCGTTTATTGTGGAATGAATATTTCATCAATTTTGAAAGTTGGTAGTTCCAATTACGGTGCAACAATATATCCCTAAAAAATCCTTGTTTGTTCTGACCTTGAAATTGACAATTATTTTTATTCAGCTCATTTCATTTATACGCAAAATTAGTCGGAATATTTTCAGTACAAGTCTTGAATTCGCATCATCTCGAATTTTGCATACCAGACAATTTTTCAATGAATGGAGAAATAAATACGGACACACTCACCTTTTATCTGGCCATCCATAGTAAAGTATTCTTGCGATTGGTGGATTAAAAGTCGATAAAACAAAGATTCGTGTACTCATGGAGCCTGATGGACTTGATATGATGAAAAATTGATATCCGCAACACAAAGTCAGAATTTGTATGTAAAAGCAATCAAAATCCATCAACATGATAATGCACATGTTCGTATTATGTCGTTGGACCACACCATAAGGTCCATCGTCATTCCGAGAGACTCTGACACGAGGATCGGAATCCGATGCCTCATGCGTCTAATTGCTGCAACTCAAGCGAGTTATAAAGAGAGAGAGAGAGAGAGAGAGAACTCGACGCGAGATCGGCTTGCTCGCATTCCACGTGGCTCAAGAAGCGGAATAAAATCGTTCTCCACATTGATATTCAAGACTCGAAAGCGGGTGCACGTATTTTTCAGGGTTATTATGATCCAACCTCCACCATAAGTCCATACAATACCAGATTCATCGCTCGAGACTTACACATGAAAAATTTTCATCTAAAGGAGACCTTCTTCATGTATATATTTGGCTTACCTTACTCAAAATATCCTATTATTAGTATCTTCGTTTGGCCATCATTTTTTCAAAAGAGGTCAAAGATAATGATCGAATCGAGGAAAATTTAAATTACAGAATTATTGATTCAATGCAATTAATAGGATTTAAAAAATGTGCTATCGGCTACGGATCGTATAATAGCTAAAGGATAATTGAGTATATGAATCAGTAATTATTATTAATTTGTGCTCTTGATCTTACTCTTTAACGATCGTAATCTTGAGATTAAAATACGGTTGGAGACATCACACGCTAATCGGATCTCATTAAGAATGAGCGTACCGTAACGATCGACGTCACTGAATTCACGTTAGGATTCGATTAATGTACCGTAATCCTAACTGGGTTATCTATTTCATATTGTGAGACGAAATTTAAGGAGATTTTTTTTGTTAATATCCCGTCGGGATTGAGTGTGCACTGCATAGTACTGGTTGGCGTATAAAATATTTTTTAAATATTCACCAAGAACTGTATCTCTTGCTAAAAGATCAATTAATTTTATTCAGTATTAGTCTCTCCGCCGGAATCAGTGGAAATTGCTCCCAATCATCAATGGTTGGGAGCGTTTTTTTACTGATTCCGACGTAGAGAGATTAACGACCAATAGATGATAATTATCATTAATTAATTCTTTGACAAGAAATGCGTAGATCTGAAAAGGAACAAATGTCACGGATATCAGAGTTGATAGAGATTCTTTTGTATTTTAGTGAAATACTTTGCATATATCTGAAACAAGAAAGTAATTGTACAAACACATTTCGCAAGATTGCCCGTGTATACTGTCAGTTTTTGCAATTGTCTCATAATGATACATCTTTCAAAAGCTTGTGTAAAAGTCTGCACGTTATCTTGATGTAGCAGACGCATGTTTGATAAGCAATGCATCAGATATGAAACTAATAGTCTCCTTGACAAACACCACGTACGAGCAGTATGAGTGAAGACATTTCGAGTCTTTCCTCGAGTCTTTCGATATTATCTATCTCCTCCCCCCTCACTCCACTTTTTCCAAAAGTATAACTTGGCAAGTATGGCCATCCTTTCCCCCTATCACTTCATCTGGGATCAAAAATTGAATTTCAACTAACGAGGGTCATGAAATCAGGGAAAACATGTCGAGTAACTATTTAGCAAAATTTAGCAAAATTTAAACATGAAACAGATGGGTAGAAAATGAAAAATATTAATTTCAATTCTCGAGAGTCGTGAGATCAAGGAAAGTATGTCGAGTAATTGTTTTGCAAAATCTGAACGTGAAACGCATGGAAAAGGATTGATTACATTACGATTTTACTTTCTCGGTAAATTTGACTCAACTTGAGTTTCTCACCATCTCCTTCGTCTATGGAATGTAATGAAAATAATCCATTCAGAACATTGAGAAGAAAAGGAAACCAGAAAATTCAATCTAGCATTGATCGGTTTAGTTTAAAATTCAGTAGAGATGGTGAGTAACTCAAGTTGAGGCAAAATTACCGAGAAAGTCAAATCGTAATGTAATCAATCCTTTTCCATGCGTTTCACGTTCAGATTTTGCAAAACAATTACTCGACATACTTTCCTTGATTTCACGACTCTCGAGAGTTGAAATTAATATTTTTCATTTTCTACCCATCTGTTTCATGTTTAAATTTTGCTCAATTTTGCTAAATAGTTACTCGACATATTTTCCCTGATTTCATGACCCTCGTTAGTTGAAATTCAATTTTTGATCCCAGATGAAGTGATAGGGGGAAAGGATGGCCATACTTGCCAAGTTATACTTTTGGAAAAAGTGGAGTGAGGGGGGAGGAGATTTCAACACTTGGCTATGGTAATGACTGAATATTCTGAGATTGAAAAACATGCTGTAAATAGTAGCATGTAGGAAAACAAAAAAAAATTCTATGTATCTCATCCATAAAAATCATTCTCCTAATTAACACTAGTGTGCTTCATTTCAAGATGAACATTTTTTGATCATGAACAAAGAAAAATCTGGAGAAGGACAACTTTGTATTTTTGATAGCAAGACTCTTGAAATTAGTTCATGGAATTGACTTGAGTTGATGCGAAGACTCCTAACCCACTTGTGATGGTGCTCGCAAGAGAAAATTTTTGGATCACGAGGAACTCCTAGATTGTGTAAATCCCCCTAATGATGAATCACATCCACTCTTCAGCAAGAGAGCATACTAAATACTACTTGATAAATGAAACAAAGAATTAAGACACTACATCTGTTGTCCAACATTTTCCAAGGACCAAAAACTGACACAAATTCCATGTAGCACATTGGTAATTCAAACACATCAAGAAGTTAGAGCAATTCGTGCAAACTCATTCTGAGGGAAATGAAGGTTCAGTAGCATTATGTGATATGTGTTTGAATGATCCTCAACATACTCCCAGAGAGATGATGTACGGATCCAGTTTGTTTAGTGATTGACAACTCAAGTAATAATTTTTTCAATTTGAACTTACCACTTCCCACCAAGAGCGTAAAAGTGCCTTTCATTCTTCATATTACTCTTCATGAAACAGGTGAACCCTGTACAACTTTCTTATCCTATTCAGAATTTAGTGCCAAAAAAGTAAGATCCTTATACCATATGAGTAAGAGTCTAGCTGAGACTTTTGGATTTAAAGTATTACGCAATGGAGGTATGTTATTCAAGAGTAACCAGAGCAGCACCAGAGATCAGTGCTTATATATCACAACAACTGTTCTTGGAAAGTCGTCAATTGACTGACATGTCTTACAACATCTAAATGTGAGAGATGATCCCTCTTGATGTGTTGGACATTGACAGGTCTACGAAAAGCAACACGAAGGATATTCTATTGGTCACACTCTTCTTCAACTAGAGTGGTTTATCAAATTTTCTTTGAGATGCACAATTTTTCAGAGTTGGGTCTCTCTGAAGTATTGAGGAAACTGAAAGTCAATACACGGCTGAAATGTAGATTGACACTGGCACTCATTCTTCCTCACGATCAAATACTAAATTCTCCAAATATTTTTGAAGATCAATTCTTGACACTGCACAACAGCGAGAATAACACACATTTTGGCCTTTGGCCTATTATTCTTATATCACTCCAGACAAGAAAACCCACAACAATAAGTGGCTCTTATTCCCTCAACAATGAGAGCTGATTTCTACAAGCTCGCTGCAGGCGGTGCTACGATTGGCTTCCAATCTCTGCTATTATCTCTACATAATATAATCAAAATAGTCAGAAAAGTTACATGTTACTGCAACAACATGTTACTGCTGGAGCGGAATAACGCCGTCTGCTACACATGCGGCTGCATCAAAACATCACCCGTGTTCTCGCGGTCGATCGTCCCGCGTGGTCGACCCCAACAATCGATTGTGTTCGACTTCGAGTGTCGTAACGCGGCTGAAATCTTGACGCGAAAAAATTGGGAAGGGTCGAAATTAGTGAGTAAGATATTTTGGCACTAAACGCTGTCAGCGGCGAAATGACTTGCCAATATCCTTGTTGAGGACCGAAATAACGGGTTCAGAGGGATTGAGACCCCCCTGAACCCAGAAAACCATGAAATAAGTAAGTTCGAAAAAAAGCGTGAGGTTAAAACGGCCCAACTCAGCGTATATAAGGCACGGCAGCCTTGCGCGCGCTCTCTCTCTTTCTCACATGTTCTTCTCTTTCATATACTCGCCAGCAAGGCGCTACCGCGCCTTTTGATAATTAGATAGGGGAGAGTGGGGCAAAATTGGACGGGGGCAAAATTGGATAAGTGAGATAGCTCGGTCGGAGGCGAGTCTAGGCTTCAGCCGCGTAAGATCTCTTTTAATACCATCACAGACGACGGTTTTTATCGCGGTTAGACCTCCCAAAACGACACCGGGAGTCCACGCTGACATACGGGTGCTTTTCGAGGGCCTCACGCGGGTTATTTTGCAAAAATTCACGCTACTTCTGCAAAAGTGGACGAGCTTGATCGCCATTTGGGGGTCAAAAACTACATCACAAAACGAAGATTTTGGGCCATCGTGGGTTGAAATTGGTTTTATTAGACACCAGTACTCGCAATTTCACGAAAAAAAAGAGTCGGCGGCATTTTTGGACGAATTGGTGGGGGCGAATTTGGACAATGCTAAATCCCATCTAAAATCGGTCGACCGATCGCCTGTCCGTGTTTTTCGAGGATAATTTGTGCGTATCGAGGCGCGTATGCGTTTGTGTGACTGTTTTGAGGCGCGGGAGGTTGAGGGTTGGTTGGGTGATTGTAAGTCGGTGAGAAATGAAGTTACGATGTCCAATGACGGTCATTAGGAGTCGGATTGGAGGCGAGAAATCGCTTTCTACGTGTTCCAAGATAGTGCTCGATTTTCGCATTTTTACTCTCGCATTCGCTATTATTGGGTTGATTGTCGCACTCTACCATTTGGATCGTTGACTTAGGGCAAGTAAGGGGACCTCTAATATGAAGAAAAACGAATGAAAGTAGACTTTTAGAAGCCGCGAGTCGATTAGTGATTGCTGAAGACGGTAGTGCATTAATGAAGTGCCTATCTCAATAATGCTGAAGAATGACACAAAAATGGCTCCCTTGGTCGGGCTGAGGGAGGGTGTAGAGGTCACGGATGGGATTCCCTTTTGATTTTGGGTTATTACCACGTGTTTTGATGAGCAAATGCGACTCTTATTGGTAAGGAATAATGCCGTATACCTCAATTTTGGAAGGCTGTCCAAATTTGCCTCCAAAACTTGTCAAAAGTGCCCCCAAGCGCGGGGCGAATTTGGACAGATTTTCATTTTTCAACTTCAAGAAAAACTGTGAACGCTGAGACCTAGGGGTCTGAAAATTTTTTTACAATCTATTCAATAGTTGAACTTCAAAGTCCCGTAGTGTGCCTATCCCCAAGTATCGTCGAATAGCCCCACTGCAAGATCTGTCCAATTCTGCCCCACTCTCCCCTATATATCTGATGTAAATACATTATGCTGTAGATTTTCCAAGCAACTTTTTATTCTCACCGTAATCGTCTGTTCATTGGCACCCTCTGCTATTTCATTCTTTTGAAAAGTTGCAATGATTGAATTGTGATATCGACAACTTTCTTCGGGCAAAAATAATACATTATTTCGAGTCAATAACCTGCTGTATTTATTCATTATCCTGCCTCCGTGTAGATCTCCATTTTATTCATCCATCTTCTACGAGTCATATTTTCCCTCATACTTTGCGATGACAATGTGATGAGAAATCTCGTTCTCCAACTTTTACGGGTGATAATTTTTCTGATTACTACTGTTCCCGATCAGTTTGGTATTCATTTAAGCAACTATTCTCGGCATAATTGAATTTCTACCTAAACTATAACCAATTTTGTTGCGAGTACAACTACTCGAATATATGATCGACCCTAATACGAAGAACTGAACGTTTCAGGGTTTCTATGCTCGTCTATGAGGGCTAGCACATTTTTTAGGGACTGGAACTGTCTCACAAAGAATCGCGAAGTAGATCATTCGGAGACTACTACATTCTCTAAATATATTACATTTCAAAATTTTGCACGAAGCCTAGCACCTTTGAAAATTTTGTACACAAAATCTTAACACTTTTCAGACGAAAACCTGCACATGTCATATTTCACAGCTACCAACATCTTTGTGGCGAGCCACGTGGTCCGGGTTCCCAATTTCCCCAAACATTTTTTTACAGTTTGGTACTATTATATTTCAAGCACACCTACTGCTTTGCACAATACTGGAAATGCTAACATTTTTGCTTGAAGCTTAGAGCTCTTTAGAACAGGAGGCCCATTTGACAGAGTTACTCTCGATTCTTCATATTTTCAGTAGGACAAAATGTAATAAAACTCTTGAGAACGATTGGCGACCTTGAACCCCGTGCCCCCCCCCCCCGCCGTGTAACAATCTTACAGTAAGACTGACCAGGACAGGTCATCACATCCGGATCACGAATTTGGCTGAAACTCTGGAAATAGTCTTCTTTTAGTGCCAAAAGATGAAGCCCACAATTATAATAGACCCTATAACGATCAAACGTTTCCGAGCTACAGACAAGGACATTAGCATTGCAGGTATACCGATTTTGATAATTTATAACGAGGGCCCATATGGACAATGCTATTGCCTGAAGATGCAACTCGGGAACCTTTGAGCGTTAGAGTCTAGAAGAGGATGATTTCCAAAGATTCAGCCAAATCCGTGATCCGGATGTGATGACCTCTCCTCGTAAGTCTTTCATTATTGCACGGAAATTCGAAAAGTCCACATTTCAATTTTGAAAAAAAAAATTGGTTCACTTCACTTAATCTTTATGTGAAACGGCAAAATGCGCTTCGTCTTCATAAAAATGTGCTAACCTTCGTAGGGGGGCTGAAACGTTGAGTTTTTCCTACTAGGGTTCCGATAGTATTGTGATATGACATCTGATCTATTCTACGATTAATGACTGAAAGTTTGATCTTATCGAGCATCAAATTTAACACTGTTTGTAAATCATAAACGCAGGTTCAAGCTCTTTATATCGAACCATGTATTAATTCGTTCCGATACTCCTGAATTTTGTATACCTCGAATTATGTATGAATTCGTGAAAATAACGGGATCTCTCTTGACCCACACTATATTTTGCGCTCCCCTCATCTTTCTCATACTCAGTTTTTTTCTGTATACGCAGGATTTTACCCAAATGCAAAAAAAAACTCGATCCGGTAGCCGACACATTCAATAAGTCACGCTCTCGTCCATGCATACGTGCTGAACCGGGCCGCCGCCGCCGTGGGCCACGTGAGACCTGATTCTCCTCGTGTACATAGCGTGTGTTTTATATGTATGTAGGTAATTGTGCGATAGATGCTTGTTTTCTCACCTCTTTAACACTTTTGCGTGCAAACAATGAACTATTATTCTCACGTACATGCTACTCGGTAAACAATGTGATCGTGGTTTTGTCAAAAAATTCTGAAAAATGGTTTTTATGAAAAAATTTTGGTTGTAGTTAATGATCAATTCTGAGCGAGTGATAAATTTGGAACGTGAGTTAAGTTTTCTTTTTTTTAAATTTCATTGGGATACAACATAGAGTTTACAAAAACAGGCAATAATCTGCAATGAATTGATGATGATTCTCCTGCATAATATGAGAGGAAAACCAACGCGTTGCAATTTATTTCAAAATTTATTTTAAAAATTGGCACGGAAAAATTTTTACTTCCATGGCTAATTTCTTATTTGGAAGACAAACTAATAAAAATTATGGAACAACAATTTTTCTCTCAGCGTGAGTATATGATTTGCTAAATTAAAATTATAATTTTTGAATCAATTTCATACTCTCTACATTATTCAGATTTTTTTTGCAAAATGTCGTAAAGTGCGAGCGATACTGATGAAAAAGTTGCTTTGCTCAATGTGTCGCGAAAGCATTACTCTGCAAGGATCCACGAGTATACACCATGCCGAGCGTGTCACACATTTGAAACAGGTTTTTCCATGCAACTTGCGTTGCAACTTTGCAATATAACAGCTGCCTCATCTCCGCGCAAGCCGGTCCATGTAGCGTGTAAATGTGCCGGTCAAAAGATCATATTCTTGTATGTTATCCAGACAGGCTTTCAAAATTTGATGAATATACGAATATATGAAGTTGAGGATGCGTGTAAAATTGCGAAACTTCAGAAATTAGCAGTAGAAATGTGAACATTCAACTTTATAAACGCATCGTACAATTTAACCAAAAAAAAATTTCAGTATGTTTTCGATTCATGTAAAAGGTGATTATTATCTATTCCAAGAAATCAGTTGCTTGAAACTTGACTCGAATTTTTCATCGCTTTTATTCTACTTCCACGTCTCCCCACTCGACGCTCGGACCACCCTTTTTTCACCCTACTCCGCGATTTTCGGCGTTTTTCCTAGAAAAATCTTGTACGGTTGAATGTGTTGGTGACGAAACTTGTGTCCGTGTGAGCGATAAGGTAGGGTCTCTACCCTCTCTACGTTGAATCTGGGTTGGATTGGCTGTACACCGCGATTTCCCGTGGTCGCCCCGCCCCCTGCCAAACTTGTCAAAACCTGATGCATCGTCGCAAGTAGTAAGAGGACAAGGAATAATGCACATATGATATCATATGCTTTCTTATGCGCGCGGTGGCATCAGAAATGTTTCAAATCGTTTCGATCGCGGGCAGCGCGCCGAACTTTTTCATGACTTTTTCACGGTCGGTTGTAACAATGCGTACATAAATTCGCGAATGCCCCATGCAACACTCTACGTTTTTTTTCTTGAACATTCCTAATACGTGCTGTATTAGAGAGACTATCTCGGAGACTAATTGTGTGGTTTCAGACATAATTGAAAACGATTCAAATCGAATGAGATATCGTATGCACAGAGTATCGTTGATCTATTGGTTTTTAACTCAATCATTTCAAAATATCAGTCAAAGCGATGTCTAAAACTCGTTTTTACCAATTTATTCACTCTTTTACTCGATTCTAAATATCGTTGAAGCTTTTTTAATAAGATAGGGTCGTCTCAATCATGGTATCACATATTATTTAATGCCCAACTCTAATGCAGCTCATCGCCATCCAACCACAATTATTCTGGGAATCGGTTGTGCTTCAATTGATGAGTTTTGTGATAATGATAGTCTTTTTGTGAAACATAATTTCGTCTTATTTTTTCCAATATGCCAACGTTTCGCCCGTTAAAACTAAACATGAGCCTCCTCAGGGCTATACTGCCGTACAAATCGAAAAAGACGTCAGTGCATCGAACTTGAAACCACCTTGAAATCGGGTACAACAGATTCAAAGTTCGGCCAGAGGCTATCGCACGCTAACATTTTCCAAAATGAAAACACAAATTCAAAGCATACTACATTTTTTGTAATTTTTCTCAGTTGGATGTTCCGATACTGTACGTTGGATATTTCGAAATTGAAAATGTTTTGTTTTCTCTACTTTTTCCGAATATAGAAGCATAAAAAGACTTCATCGTTATAGGAGAATGATTCTGGCATTGCCCTAGTTATTGAGAATTTTTACCACGTGCTATTAAACAGTTATCACAAATATTGGTTCTCAGACATATCTAAATGATCAAAGTTTTTAGATGATTCGAGAGGTTGTAAAGTAAATTTTGGACATATGCATGGGTCAATTATTTTGTTAGATGATCGGCTAATTTCTCCAATTGAACAATCGTTTCTCGTATATATCACATTAATTCCCTTTTTCAAATTATATTCAACAATCAATGTCATTTCAAAAAAGAAAAATTAAATAATAATAGTACATCATAATAAGGGTTGACAGAGTTCGAAAGGATTTTGAATACACTGCTGTTGTCTTATGCCGTTATCCTAATCGTTGTAGTAATAGATGTCGAAAACGTTGTTGTAATAGTTATGGGCACCGGCATTAGGAAAAATATTTCAGATCGTTCAGAAACCACGAATAGAAGGAAAATAGGATGAGCTGATGCATCAGGCCGAGAGGCAGAAGTATAGGTATTTTTCGATTTCGTGTGCATGCATCAGGGCTCGCCATTATCATTGAGGCCGATGCACTCCCCAATATATTAGCATGCCTTAGATACAAAATCCGTATAAAAGTAATGAGACTGCATAATCAAAAGCTTGAGCTGCAGAATTTAAAAGCATAATGATGATTAAGAGGTATATTATTTTGCTTCGTACGTGATCTGATGGAGTGTCGCGCATACTTAGGTCGCGTGCAACATAGAGCAACCGGCAACAAGTGGTTTTGTTCCAAACTCGCATTGATAATTTTAATAATAAGTACTGCCTATTGGTAAAAAAACGTTACGAGTTCGCATTCAATTTTAATAATTTCTTCAAATAATAAATTGCAAAGAAATAGGAAGATTTAACCGAAGCTATTAAAAAACGTGTGTCAAATACATATTAGCCACATGGGCCCCAACAAGGTGAGCGCTCGTCCTGCGTCGAGGCGAGGTTATCGCGCGCGACTTTCACGAAAGTAACGGGGCGCAATCTCTCTCTCTCTCTCTCTCTCTCTTTCTTTCTCTCTCTCTCTCTCATTTCTCATCTCTCTTGCTTTGAGGGAGAGAGAAGAGATGCCCCGCACGAGCCGCAGTCGCGCTTGGTCGCGCTCGCGCGCCGAAACCGCTGCTGTGTACACAGTAAAGTGTTCTTCTGCTCTACAGTAAACAATTTTTCTAGTTTATTGAGTTCGTATTCTTATCGATAGGATATATCATTTTCCATCATTTTTCCAATGAGTGACCTCGTGCTAATGTGAATTTTGTATTTTTCTGTGTATAGATCAATGCATCAGGATGATTATGGACCAAGGAATCCAAAGATCCAGTGTAGCTGTAAGCAATATCGAGTTGAAAAAACGAACGACAGAAGATATATACCTAACTACAGTATTATAATGATGTGACCGGTGAGATTTGACCTCTATGCAGTCAATATTACACCCGTTATCATCGTTGCACACTGCATCAACGTCTAACTCGACATAATCAGGACATCATCTGCAGCCTTTCACACCTGATGATCATGTTCCTGTACGAACATTTTCCTTTCAAGGTGAGCATAATTTCAAAATATTCCCATCGTGATTCCCATGCATTCTCTGATCTAATATATACTTGAAAGGTGCATTTTCCGTTGAGAATGCAATGTGAGAACCGATGAACCGAAGGGGACCTCATCGTGTCAGAATCATAGAGATATAATGGTCAGAATCCCTAACTATACATTTGATGCCTCGACAGCTGCGAATTCGAAAAGATATGTGTGTATTTTTGAAGGGGTCGCGGTCGAGCAGTGCATGGGACGTGCGTCTGCATCATATGTATATATATATATATGAGAAAAACCGGTGCATCGAATGCATTTTGGACGTCACCGCGTTCTCCTGGCTGTCAGAGCCGTTATAGAATGCTTTAGCTTTACATGTTAGGATATGCCCGAGGATATGTCACTACTGCCATAAAAAACGTAAACGACCTGTGAACGCAGAGTGCACCCGATAAATTTTAATGCCGATAACGCTTTTTCTTGTGAGGCAATATACTTATTACTCTCGCATCAAATTGTAATCAAGCCACGATATATAGGTTGAACGCTTGTCTTGTATAGATAAAATTATATATATATATATATATATATATATATAAAAGTAAACGATGCACCCACAGACGAGCGAGTATCCTATACTTTATAAACTCGTGGCCTGCGGGCATGGCCTGCTAGCGGTACTTACCTCATCTTCTCTGATGATAATCGAGCAATTGACATCAATCAATCTGGTCGTCAGTAACCGCACGCTTCACTTGCATTGCTCAATCACTTATTCAGAGCATACTGTACTCGAGATACTACTATACAATAGTATAGACCTATACCGATGGTTCTAAAGGAAAAAGAACAGTTTTATGTCCTTTGCGCTTCCGCGAGACTGTAACAACATAATTACTTGTGATGATTCTGTATCGTTAAATTAAATAGTCGTTGACCCGCATAGTTGTCGTCCTTGAAGATCAAGGTGCTATGTCTTAGATTTTTCAGTCTCATATTATAGTCCCTGCTCATAGTGGTACGTTGTGATTATCGATGTTTCAATGGAAAATGAGTTGACCCTCCAAATCTTAGGAGAGATGATGCTGAGAAGTTTATGAACCAGTCTAATATCTCAATTTAGAAAATTTCAATTATTTAAGTCATGCCAATTTCACAACATTGGTTTAGTAGAGATGAGAGTGTCTAACCAGCAATTATGTTGACCTGTCAACTAAGCCTGTATTAATTTGACTTTTAATTTTCCAGGTGTAGCGGCAACTGTTGGAGTTCGTTAAATATCTGTGGAGAATAGATTCCTGTATGCAAGGAGAATGCTGACAAAAAACTGGAAAGACTGATGAATTAGGATAAAACACTCTTGGAGTTGATGAATTCAATTTTTGCCACAACAAGAGATCACATAATAGATAGTGACCATGATGAAGTTCAAGTCTTTGTTTCGGAGAGGGCACCAAAGTCACTCTACCCACCCAAAACAACATAGACAGCGGAACAGTCAACAGCAACAGCAACAGGTGTCAGCTCCACAAAGCCAGAGCCAGCAGCTCTCAGCTGCTGAAGGCAAGACCAGACGGTCAAGCAATGAGTGGCTTTCATCTTCGTCTACTTCTTTGAACTATCATGATTCAAGGAGTAATGGACCTCATCAGCCTCAAAGCAAAAGTCAGAGCAATACGCAGGTACAAGAAATATCCTATAACCCAATCAAGTGTAATGTTGTGTCTCTTCATTACTTGCAGTGAAATCACTGTGAATGTTGATATTATTTTCTGACATTTAAAAGTATAAATATTGACATCATGCGATCAATTTTTTCGTGTTCATTCAGTCAAGATTCTGTTTACAAATTGAAATTGAATATTGTGTAATACATGAGTAATTATGTAATTTTTCCAAAATTCTTGAAAAAGGAAAAGATGTTCAAATTTTTCTGTCTGTGCTTGTACTTTTTTATGAACGATCAAAGAAATTTAAAATCAGAAATTGAAAAAGTTTGTCAAATGTATACTAAAATGAATGTTGCAGACAAATTTTACTTGGAAGTATTCTTACTAGAAAAGATTTATAAAACTTGCATATCTTTTTTGAATTCCATAATCTTGAAGCACATCCATCCACACCATTTTTCAATGATTTATCATTGTGAATTTTTTGAAATACTGCAAGTCTTGAGTCCATATTTCAAAATGTCATTTTTGAATAGAGTTTAGAGTGCTTACCTCTTCCCAATGCACGACTAAGAATAGTCAGAACCAGTTGCTTTGCTTCAGTTCTTAGTTACCTAGGTAGAATTTACTTACACCACACCGTAGGTGGTAGCCAAATCGCACACTTCAAGAAAATTGCTCCATTTTCGTAATTTTCTTGTGGAATACCACGAATAAAAATTACTCTCATGTACTTGAACTATCCTAGAATCAGCATGCATTTCTTCCCTGGTCTAGAGTACACATACTTTCTCAGTAAATTCCAGAAAATGTCACATTTTTGTCTTTTTCCTAGGTTAAGCTGATGGAGAATTGTCCAAATCTTAGAAAAAATACATACATTAACTGTGGCTCAGATCGCTCTGCAAGTCATTTTTATATTACGAATGGATCTCAAAGAATTAAGCTATTGACATTTGATTTTTTGATTAAAAAAATTGATATATGATCTGGAAGAATATTGTCTAAAATTGAAATTTTGACTTTTGTCGGTGATGAATTTTGGGTACTCATTTTGGCGATATTTTGAATGAATGAAAATGTTCAAATTTTAGATCTGGTCCATTTGAAAGATCTCGAAAAAATGAGTTCCGACTTTTAGATCCCATTAAAATTTTCCGTGTGCCAAAAGTGTACTACCTAGCTAATTAGATCATGCTCTTCTACAGTTACAATGTAGAGTGGAGAATTTTCCTCTTGGCCTTGCAAATGCTGCTATAGAAATTTATTCCATCTCATACTAACTTTTTTCACGCAGAGCTCGAGTCCGTCGAATGCTGTTTCGACGACGATTGGCTCGAGACCAGCGTTAACTCCAGCCGATTGCATTGCAAAAATGCACGAGCTCGAACGTGAAAATGAAACTCTGAGGATGGAGCGGTTACGGTTAGAGGCGAGCTTCAGAAATGCAGTTGACAGTAGACGTTTCGACGAGCAGCATGCCGAATTAGCACATCTCAAGGTTTGTTCTTTCCTAAGGATTAATTTGATTTCTGAAAACCTCATAATAATAGAAAAGCATATTAGTACGGATTAAAAGTCTCGTGCCTCGCCTAATTCCCTACATCCGCTGTGAGACACTTTCCGAATATTTGAATAGAGTAGAGGAGTATTCTGATTCCTGATATTGCGCATTTGTAGGTTGCTTGTGAAGAATCATAGTTTGCAGTTTTTCTGTGAGAATGATATTTTGATAGTTCTAGATCAGCACTTTGGATTACAATGAACTCGGTCGCCATTTAGTTCGAGTCAATTTTGACCCTATTATTTTTCGCGATGTAAACGTCAATAAGGCAAAAAACCTATACCTTTATTCAAGTCTCTGAAACTGAATTACAATCATCTGATAAAGATTCATGCCTCAATTAAAATGCTTATGTCTCTGAGCTAGCGGTTAGCGAAAGAAATTAGAGTGAACGAAAATTAAAGATCGTATTTTGTGATATCCAGAAACGGTTGTCAGGCGGAATTCGAAGAACATGCGTATAGTACGACAAACGAGACGACAAATTCTTTTTTTTTCATTCAAAATCTTTTTTTCCTTTGATATTCATTCGTTTACCGACATACCGACCGGTGAAGTATCAAAAGACGGAGGAAATCTTCTGTTGCCTTTGAAAACGCATTAGTTTTACGTGTCAACTGTTCCAAAATGACTTTCTTTGTTTTTTGTTCATCGGCGGTCATTATTTCGGGTATTGGAAGGATGGGCGACTGATGTGAAGTGTTATTTTATTCGTGGCATCTTTTTATTGCCGTTTTTTTCATAACTGATTACAGTACTAAAGACTGCATTTGAATACTCAATTCCTCAGCTATCCTTTAATAAATATAAATCATACATTTGAGCAAGAGTTGAGTAAAAGTAAAATGCGATGAAATATATTGGATTTGTCCACTGTTTTTGAACTATTACTATGTACTGTATACAGTTGTTGTATATACATTGATCGATCAGAACTAGGGCGATTGAAAAAAATTCCCTCATTGCAAAATATACTTAACTTATTTTGCGACGTTTCATCGACTAATACGCCGACTTCATCAGGCTTCCGAATCTTTTTTACAATAATAAATTTACGTTGTAATCAAAGACGGACAAAATGTAATTGAATTATTTTAAGAAATATTCCAAAGCCTGATGAGGTCGGCGTCTGAGTCGATGAAACGTCGCAAAAAAAACGGAGTATACTTTACAACGAGTGAATACTTACCACTCACCCTTGATCTTCATTGATCAATCTGTAGCAACTTTAATTTAGAGCAAAAGTAAATAATAGATGGAAGCGCACAGACGTACACTAGGTGTACATCGAGTGTGCCCAAATCTGGAAAAGCTTTTTGGCCCTGGACTGTTGCTTCAATCCAAATTAGATCGTCATTGAGGCCCTGATAATCGTAACCTCGTCCTCAACATTTGAGAATTGGAACCTAGTCTCAGAATTTCAAGTATAGCAGTCCAGGGACAAGAAAGCTTTTTCAGATTTGGGTACATACGATGTACACCGAGTGTACATATCCGTTTTCTTCTCGGGAATGGGGGCTGAAAATATCGACCATTTCATATGAGTAATTTTGTTTGTTCTCCTTAAAACTTGACAATCAACCAAGAAACACTCAAATATATCTGAATGATGAATCCTATCATTGATAAAGTACCTCATAATATACGTAGATTTCAAAGATAAATTGACATTAGATCAATATTTTAGACGAAAATGATGATGCATTTGATCATTATTACTTACACCTCTTTCCGACAACCTGAATAGTAATATATTTTCCGAGTGACTCGAATCAATAGGAAGATATAGACATATTTGATTACAACATCTGCATGACAGCTATGTTTAATGACTTTGATTGAGTCTAATAAACGTATTCTATTACTCGATGATTGAATTGAGAGGCAACTCAACTCATTGTGCAGGTAAAACAATTTGAATTTAGAATTTATCCAAACAATTGAATTTTCTATTCGGAAACATTTCTTAACTTTATTAAATGTGAATACAGTGGCATTATAAAGTACGCGAATGATGTTGTTTCATCATCGTATCCAACGTTTCAAAGCGTGTATTCGGTGCGAAATTGTACATTATCGTGGTTGACTTGTTTGAAGTCTGATGACTATTTTCGAATAGTGAAACGCGACACCTTTCTCTATACCTCTGTTTAGCTCTTCTCTGTTCTGTGCTTCAATTGTCTCTTGCTTCCTTCTTTTTTTTCTCGCGCCAAAGTTCTATCGCAATTGTATAGACTGAGTCTTGACGAACAACCATTGTCTTCGTATATATTCATATATCTTGTGTAATTTGTATTTACTTATCTTTTTTTTTTAGTGTAATTGTAACTTTTACGCTTGTAATTTAAAGTTGGAAGATCTTTCGTCACCTATCATCGCTCGAAGATCTCGAATGATTTTTTTTTCAATCAAATGACTCATTAACATGTACCATCGTGTGCATTTATTTAAAAAAAAATCTTTATTCTGTAATATAATGAACAGCTTGGACGTGTTTAATCCGGCACTTGTTCATTGACTCAAACAAATGCTCTCAATTTTCAGAGTCGTGAATGCACATAGAGTTGAAATAGATGCAATCTCTTCTACTCTCTGTCTGCATTCATTTGCTTCAACGTCTAATTGAACTTCCGTGCAAGTTAATTATTTTTCCCGTCGTCTACAATAATAGTTACGAATATAATGTTTCGTTTCAATTACGCTAGTTGTTCACTGGACCGTTTCAATCAATTCAAAAATTAGTTCATTGATCACGTAATCGAAATTATCTCTTATGAGTAATATAATCTTGATGATGCAAGGTCATAAGTAATCGTAGCAATAAACAAATTGTTCAAATTCTTGAGATCCCATGAGGTAATTGCTGTATTAATAGTCTAATTTTGCCATAATAATTGCTCGCTCTGATTTTGTGACAAAAATAAGAGATTATGTGTGAAAGTTTTCTCTCATTTCAGATACAAGATTGTCTCTCTCTCGCGTGCGAACGAGAACAAACTGGATTCATTATTCTGGCTTTAATTATCGCACTCTTTCAAGAACAAAATTCATCATAATGATGATGATGATGATCGTCGAGAAATATATTATATATAAAAGAGAACCTTTCGTAAATATTTGCGTACTAAAGTGTCATTCGCGGTTATTACTTGCGATCTTGAAAATTTGCAAATTTTTACCGCCTCTCAATTTATACTGTACTATATATACCTCGTCCGCATATTATAATTAATGGTAAGAGCATCCGGAATCAAGTACCTACATGTGATTATGAATTCAGTCGCGGCTATAATACCACGCCGCCGGATGGTATTATAAGGAGAAAGCGCGCGCGAAGCCGCAAAAATGAGCCAAACGATGGATATATCGCGCGCGAAACCTTACTGTCATTTTTTTTTTTTTTTTTTTTTCAACGATATAAGTATACATCATAAGGGAAGAAGGTCTTTTCGTGTGCATACTTACACGTATCATTAAATGCATATTGTATCATGTGTATGTTTGTATGTATGTATGTATATATATTTATAAGTGTGTATATGTAGATGATGTGTGACGATAATCGGGAGGGAGTGTCTATGGTCTCAAGAGTTGCAAGAGTCTCCTTCCGTTTTTATGCTCTTTACAACGTTTTGAAGTTTGGTAGAGTGAGGAACGACGAGACGTGAACGGTGGGTGAGTGCAATTTTGTCTATACTTGTTTGAATATTTTTGAATAGCGGAAATTTCGAACTGGGTGAAGTGAGATCGGTAGACCGTGGAAAGAGTTAAATGAGTGAGTGGCATTGTTTCTAGTACCTATATACTTTTCGCATGGGTTAGTAGTATTTCTGGTACTCGTGGTGAGATTAGAAACCGCTGATTTAGCGCTTTTGTTACATCCTGTGGTCGAGATTTCTTTACGATTTGCTATCTGATCTCAGTTGTTCAATTAATTCGTCTTTCATTCGGTGTATAATTTTTTTAATATTGGAGCTCTGATTTTTCATGAGTTTGGAATCACGACTAGTATGATAGAAACTTTGAAAATGTGGTTTTTTTTTCGTCAAAATTGCAAAGACATGGGAGGCCTTTAATACTGAAACAATTTTACCCACATCATTACTTTTATCACATAAATTATCGAGTTTGCTTTTAAAATAGTCAAAGTAGATTTGGAAAATGAAAATTAAAAATGGCAAATGCCTCATGGCTGAAATGATGGCGCTGTGTTGATAACTATTTTTTCAATATTTTTTAAATACTGAGTAAAACATTTTCCAATATTGTGCCAATATATCGTCGATAGGATAGAATTTTACGCGGGATGGATTACTCTAACCATGACTTTGCCTGTAGGATCTTGGTCAGCCAAAAATATTTTCATCAAAAAATGAGTTATGATATTAACACAAGATGGGATGAAAATATCGTTCCCAAGCCCGAGCCAATCAAGCCAGCGGCGTGAAAAATATAACCGATTAATCATTTGATAAATTATGGTTCAATCATTAGAATTTCTTTAGATGATCAGATCGCAGTGCAAAAGGATAAAAGGTTGAAGAATTTCATCTGTTGGAAAGGTCATCATACTTTAGATGAGAATATAGCAAACTCTCTTCAATGCCTCAGTGATTTCACATGTGTTTTTCCGCTCGAGTTCATTTCGAATCTAGATTGTATATACATAGCGCTCTGATTTTTCCGTACTGCAGCATTTTTTTTTGAGTTGTGCTTTTTTCACGCATTAGCCTCGTTACGCTCTCTAGATATTTCTTCCTATGCATCACATTTTAAATATTGTGACTGCCGTATAGAACACCTTGTTTACTTTGAGAATTCATTGCACTGAAAAAGACAGATCTATATAGAAATCTTGACAAATTTGTAAGACTATTTCAACCATTAGAATCAAGACCACATTTGTTAGATTGTCTCATGATTTTTTATATCACTCATACAATTGACTCTCAAGCTATTTCTCGTCGAATTCTCAACTTTTCTTCAGACCACATGTCGTTCAATTATTGCACAAAGCATACAAAGTAATTTACACATCAAGGCAGACCCTTAATGTCAATTTCAGTAACTCACAATCACATATACGTTTGTATGTATGTATGTAATACTTAAAAGCTGCACATAATCGCCGAAAATTGCATTCTCAGCGTTATTATACAAGACACACATCCACCAGCATCATCATCTCATGACACTTGTTCTCGTTTTGTAAATCCTCCTAAGTATTCCATGCGTGGCTGCAAATTTTAAATAATAAGTCAGAAACCGGAGCAGATCTGATGACTCAGCGTAATACTTCATCTCTTCGTCTTCTCAATTTTTTTTCATTCTCCACAAGAATACATCATCGTATTCTCGCGTTTTTTTAATAATGAACAATCATATGATTACATTTCACACCTTCGTACGTAAAGCACAATTTATAATCAAAATTTTTGTTTTCGTTAAAAACTGTATTTCGATATTCTCTGCCGTTCCATCATTACAGCACACCTTGTGCTTGACTCGTATTCATTTTCAAAATGACATCGAATGCCACCTCTACATACTTTCATATATATATAACTATAATATGTATATATATGCAGTCTGCAAAGTGCAAAGTGTCTCTGCAGAGAAGTGCAAATTACAAGCACGCACATAGGTACTATAACGTATTCTCGCATATATAATAATAAAATGAAATATAAAGTGTCAGCTGGATTGGCGCCTGGACGATGTAATTTTTTTTTTCAAAATTACCTCACGAACGTAATTTATTCTACGCTTGCGAACAATCATGTATACATTTTTTATGCGCTTGCGCTTTTTAAAAGCTTTTCTTCAAAGTTACTCTCTTTTCGCCAATTTTCAGAAATATCTAACGGTTTTACTGTGTTTAATATCAATTTACAGTCGGTCGAGCGTGAGAATCCGGGAGAAAACGCACGTGTTTCGTTGCACGAGTATGTATGTACGTTATGTGTTATGTGCGGGTATAATATATTTTGTGGGATATAGCGAAAATGCATCTGGCGTGAAAAAGAGCGCGCGCACATAGTGTAAAACCGACATCCACCGCTGCATTTGCCGTTTGAGGGGGGGCTGTAGTATATAGTTTACATACATGCTTTATTCGCGCTTTTGAGTTTAACACATATGCTTCGCTTTGCGGCTATCCGCTCATGCACGCATGCATCAGTTGTGCAGACGATATTGCAACGCGATGGTCTAGTCTGATCTATAATAAATTACGGATATCTGACATGTGTTTACGAGAATTTTTAAATAGGATTATTGTATAGTTGTACAGTTTTTTTTTCTCTATGGACAAGTGAAATGAGAAAGTTTTAGTGTTTGTATCTCTGAAAATTTTCTGTGCGAAAAGTGTGCTGTTTTTTGACGGATGATTCGAGATTTATGTGAAATGGATACGATGGATACCACAACTGATCGGACTATGGTATGTTTATTATAAGTAACCGGTAATAGATGTAAATTCAACAATTCTCGTTCACAAGTAATAGAATTTTCAAATTGTCTGATACATTGTTCCTTTTCTAATTCTTGAGTATTATTCTCGGCAACTGTTTTGTGGGTGATAAAAAACGTTTTTATTTTTCAAAAATAGAATGTAAATCTATTTACACGAGTGTAAAGAGCTTTCAGTTATTTCGTTGAAAGGGCTAAACTTAGATCCAAAATCCGACGTCATTACCAACAAATGTAATGCCCGTCGCTGTCCATCACGATTTACTTCGTTAGCAAGTGTCTAATCAATACGGACATTCGTATTAAATTTCCTTCACTCCTGCAAGTCTTCGTTTTCATTTATCTGCGTTATTTCAATTCGTGTGTACTTAATATGTAATCAGAGCTAATTTTTCTACTCCCCTCAAACTAAAGTGGGCCAAAAAATGATAATTTTGGAATTTTAACATGTTGGTGGCGGTAAACGTTGTTCTTTTACATGTATATACAAAAAAAATTAGCTCCACGCTGGAAGATGAAATTTATAGTCTCGGCAAGAGTCTTGGTATTCGAAATAAAAATGTATGTAAAGGTGCTACTTAAGAATTTCTTCTTTCCTCACTGTTTCCCTTAGAATCGGTATTCTTGTTGGCTCTTTGTTCTAACCGACTAATATGCGATGTAAACTATAGTTACCTTTTGACCTCTTGAGAAAAATCCCGGAGTTCTTTTGAGCGATGGCGTACCCAAAGTTAGATATTAACTAGTCAAAATAGCCAAATTTCGTCAAAAATGGCAAAAATAAGTACGTGCCGGTATCTCATCCCATACGCACCTTGCTTCTGAAAATCAACCGGATTGTCCTAAACGCCCCTTTTTATTTAAATAAATTTTGATTTCGAACTTGATGTCTCCTGCCGAGACTAAAAATGTCATTTTTCATCGGATACCAAAATGTTGCGAATATTTATACTAGCTAGTAAAAGCACAACTTCTGCCAGCCCAAACATGTTGAAACTCCACAATTTTAGTTCTTCGGTCCAACCTACTTCAAACGATCCCCTAAAAACCCTCTATAGAGTTACATGGAGAACCAAAATTTGTTACAACTTACAAACTGACTTACACCAATTATTTGACTCATTGTTATACACAGTAACGAGTATTAGTATTCTTGATGTAGAAAGAAGTCATAAGAAGAGAATATCCGTGAATGTGAAGACAAACTATTTGCAAGGCTTCTCGTTGTACGAAATGATGTATACTTGTGTGGTTTTTCTTCTGGACTCAGAGTTAGCTCCGGTCAGTGAGCAACTGATGATACAGTTTCATACTGTTTTTCTGATGTCGCACGATGTCACCTTGGTCTATGCAAACTTGACCGTATTCTATTTTTTTTTAAACTTGTGGAAGTGTCATTCATATCAAATGTAATTCAGCGTATAAGCTCGATCATCAGTTTCTCAGTTCATTGATCAGATGTTGTCATTTTCTTATCGCTAATAGCTTAATCCTCAATGGAAATGCTCGATCGTCAATTTTCATTCATTGATAATAATCATACTCTTCATCATTCAAGATTTCGATATATTCTTATCGATTCTTGAGTAACGAGTGGCATCATAATTTTCATCGGGTCGTGGATCTATTATCTTTATCTTACGTTTTTCAGTTCAGTTCTGTCTTTGCCCACTGAAAAGTATTAAATCCTAGCTTTCATTGTTGTCGATTCATCCGAAAACAATAATGGACGGTGGTCGATTTTTTTTAGAAACCAAATTTTCTTCGCGAGGAACTCGTATCGATTTTTTAATCGAATAGTATCTTTTGATTTCGCTTTATCACTCAAATCTTTCTCAATTTTTTTCATACGCACCATTAATCATGAACTTATCAAATAGTCTGATTGAGCTATTAAACAACGTCTAATTATTCAATCTACATTTTTTTTTGACCAACTAGATCACAGCAGAATTCCTGTGAGATACGCGGGACCAGAATTTTAAAAGGGTTGTCTATCAATAGAAACGGAAAAGAAAGTGGAGCAAAATATTTCAATAGAACAAAGAGCCGTTAGCGAGGCTCAGGCATCAGTGGATACATTTTTTTCTCCCATTCCTCGCCTGAAATTCCAGCTTTCTTTTTTCAACCCTCGCAAATGCAAGAATCGCAAGCATATTTTCCATTCATCTCTTCACTCGACCAAGTAGAAGCACGTCGTTCCAAGTTGCAAAAGATATTCTTACTCCTTAAAATCTGCGATTTGCAGTTTCCATATAATCTCACAACTTGCGGTTGTAATGATAAAATTACGTTGCGTTGAAAATCAACGATACTACAACATTTTCGAAAAATGGAGGATCTTGAAGGCTTTTGTCAGATTTCAACACACTATTTAGATAAAAAAACCTCAATTCATCCTTCAGGAGTGTTCAGGAGCTATCTTAGGGCGTTGATTTTTCCATAATATTGATTATGAAGGTTCCGATCTCCAACATCATCCAATTACTCAGTATCTTTGAAGCTTTTCTTTCAGAAACTATAGGTACACGGATGATCTTTGTCTCATAACCGCGATGTAATAAAATGATTAATATTGCATTTGAAAAATTTGATACCAGACATTATCCAGCACGATCAAAAATGGTACTCTTGCCAAACCGTTGTTTTCCAGAATGCCTTCAATTGATCAAAAGATGAATCAGAAGATGAATCTTAAGATTCATCTTCTGATTCTCACCTTCCAAACAGAATTACAAAATGATATTGGACCGTTGGACCCTAGTGATCTTGCTAGTGATTCATTTTGTTACTCTCTAACAACCCATCTCCAAAATTCGAGCTAAAATTGTAACGATGAAAAACAATTCAATTGCAAAATTCGCTATTTTTAAAAAAAACACCATCAGCGTCTAAGTTGCTAATCACCTATTCGTGCTTTTCGTCCAATCTAAAATTGCTCTAAACATGCATGCTGTAATCAAAGCTTCATTTGGTAAGTCACTTTCTTAGGTGAATCTAGGTTTATTTAAAATTGAATTTGATGAGCCAACGCGGAAAGGTCTCGTAGAGACTGGACCAATTTGCGAATCTATCTAAATAGTCAACCTCTGTCTAATCCAAGGGAGAACAGCTGCATAGGACATTGTCGCTGGCGCGTCGCAATAAAAAAGGAACACCGGTAGTTGTGGCTAATAAAAGACAGGATTCCACATGAAAGGCATTCGCACTCTCAGTCTCTTTTTTTTTTCTTTCAAGTATTTTATACCAATACTGCAAGAAACAGAAATCGTTAAAAATCGGCAAAACCCAAGTCTCATTATATTTGCCTCGATATTTGATGTGTTACTACATTGAAACACGAAGTAAAACTTTCTAATTCAGCACCATACATCGAGCTAGATGTGTCGGAATGGATCGAGAGGATGGATATAGAAAAGAGAGGAGAATGGAATGGGAATGGTAGAATAATCGACGAGGAGCGAGAGAGATAGAGATACGAATGGAAGCGCCGTGCGGCATGAAATTCTCCTCATCTCGAACACGCATACACGCACGCATGGCAGCGTACTTGCGCACACGTACATATATATGTATATAATTATTATATATATATGCATGTATCGGCTTAGCCCAAAGAAAAACAGAGAGAGGCGAACGCCGTGTACGAGGCGACGACGAGAAATCCAGAGGGAGAGGGCGGCCCTCATCGTGTTCGCGAATGCAACAAAACGGGGACTCTAGCGTCCCGAATCCCGATATGATTAGGCAGCAACCTCCGCCACCTTTGGCTACGGTAAGCTTCAAAAGCTCTAAAAAAAAAAATATTCTTATTAGTTTACAAACTTGGATTAGTGCAAGAGATACTGTCATTTTACTCTGCACAAACCTGGTTGTCGGCATTCCTACGGGAGTTTCTTTTATATCCCTCGACTCCGACTTACATAACCTTCAAGCTAAAAATCGGAGCGTATAACTACATCGAATTTAAGACTTCTTCGGACCTCGGATACTTACGACGACGTGTAATATTGAAATTGTAGCTGAGCGAGTGAGCGGTGTTGTTTTCTTTGATAGATTGTTGACGTGCCGAGTGGAACCTGCACCTTGATTCTTACATAAGGATCTCCTCGCGCCGCTAAACACACATTTTTACGCTCTTGATTTGCTGTGTAATATTAGGTACACTATAATATATTATTGTTGACTGATCCATTGCTGGGAGGTAGTGAATTATATACTATTTGACTCAATAATATGTATACTTCATTTGTTTGTAAACAGAAGTGAGTAAGGCTTTTTGATTTTGGAGCATCATGTGTAAGAGAGGTGGTATGGTTGGAAGGGAGAGTTGTGAATGAAATGTTCTGATTTTGTTTTGCATACGACAATGGCAACTGAAGCTATTCTTCAGTCAATTCCTCAGTGATAATCATCTCTTCAAACTGTTTGGCTTGTTCTATTTACATGATATACATTAGTCGAGTGGCTACTGCAACATTCCTCTTCTTTGATAGAATTTGATTCGCTGTGTCAATGATATAGAGGAACTGTGATGACTTAGCGTTAGTTGGCTGGCACTCATTTTGAGAGACATATGTCATGAAGAATGTTGAATTTACTTTGAAATCAATCTCATGAACTGATGATGGGTATTCTTGTTCTTTGTAGGAGCAGCACAGCCTTGAACTGGAGCGTCTTGCTAAAGAAAATGAGCTTTTACGCAGCAGACTCCGAGATGTAGTCCATTCACCTTTATCTGACTCTGAGAAACAACAGCTGTTAGATGCATCTCGACTGCACAATTCAGCGCCTGCTTCTATTGCAGTCTTGCAAGAAGAAGGCTGCATTGGGTCAAATAATATGATACAAGAAAATGCAAGGAGCACAACACCGGAGTGGGATAAACGATCCACAAGTTCAGAAGTGTCTGTAGCGTGCTTACAAGATAGGATACTACAAATGGAGGAAACCCATTATTCTACAAATGAGGAACTTCAAGCCACAATACAAGAACTTAGTGATCTTCAAGTGAGTGTTACTTCGTGGATTTCTGATGTATGAGATGGTGGAACCATTTTATCACTAAGTCATGATTGTTTTGGAGCGTCTTTTCAGTCTCATTTTATCATGTCAGTTTAAACTTGATGCTCTTGAATTGTTTCTCTAGAGGCAAAGATCCAAGCAACTTAATCCTTTGTTTGCCTGAAAAAGAGTTGCCCTCTTCATCTTATATTTGAAATTGAAGTGAATAATCAAGTATGAAATTTCGTTCTATCTAATGCAATCTTATTCAATGTAGGCACAATTAACAGAACTGCAGGCTGATAATGAAAGGCTTGCAGAAGAGAAAGGCGTGCTTCTTGAGTCGCTCTGCAGGCAAACAGAAAAGTTAGAGGATTCGAGATCCAAAGTTGACACATTGCAAGGACTGCTCTTGAGAGATGAACAACCTGAAGAGTCCAAGGGGTATAATACAGAAAGAGAGCAGAAGCTTGTGGATTTGTTAAAGGTGTGTGTTTGTATTCAATCTGTGAAGAGTTTGATCCATCGCTCAACAAATTTCCGTTTTATGACACCTTTTTTACGTATAATTTTCTCGAATTTTCAGAGTGCTCAAGAAGAACGGGAAAGTCTGCGCCGAAAACAAGAAGAACTGACTTCTGAACTCAAATCTCTGAGAGCCACTGCTGATGCTAGCTCGACAGAGGTGGAACGTCTAACAAAACGTGTGCATTTCTTAGAATCTACAGTAGATGCTTCAAACGTTGAACGAAAACTTTTAGACTTAGAATTAGCGGAGTCAAAACAGGAAGGCGCAAATCGTAGCATAGAGATAAGTAGATTGGCCACTTTGTTGGACAATGCCCGCGCCAAAATTGAAGAGTTAGAACAATCCAGACAGCTGGAAACTAAGAGCGAGGCCGATGAAATGCTGGATGCTGCCAGAAGAGAGAAAGATACGTTGGAAACACAAGCAGCAGCATTGCAAGAACAGTTGGCTAGATCACATTGTGATCATGATCGACTGAAGGATCAGTATTCTCAGCTCCAAGAGGAATTTAAGGTAGATTGACACTCTCCTAAAAAATCAGAACTTGACCCTTTCATTCCGGTTTTATTCATTTGCTTCTTACGCCTTTGATTTTATGCCAACCGATAATGTTTAATAGAAGCCGACTCTAACTTTAGGCCTAATCCAACGAATTGCCGAAACGCGGACTTGGTCTACAGAAGGTAGCTTTTTCGTTATGATTTCAAGTAACTGTACTAACTGCTGTCAGTGATCTTCTGTCCCCTCAAAAAACTCACGGCCTTTTAGTTCCGTATCTACTTGAAAATGGTTGAATCGACGCGAAAAGACTTCGGAGTATTTTTGAAATGTCTATCGAAATTTCTAAACATCCAACTCGCTGAATGAACTAGAAAGCCTTAGGAAATATACTATTTCATAGGCTTTTTCAACGACCAAAAATATTAAACTGCAAATTGCTTCACTTACAGGTTGCTCGTAACAATGCAAAGACAGCTATAGAAGACCTCGAGTACAGACTGAGCCAGTTAAAGGAAGAACGAATATCAGTCAACGCCGAGCTGCAGCTTGTACGAGATTCTCTAGCTGAGTTGCAGTCTCAGTGTCAGCGTCACCTCGAAGACAAACGTGAAATGAAAGCTGTGCTCAGTGAACTACAGCGACGTGAGCGTGATGCTCAAAGCCGGCTAGTCGAACTCGAGTGTGCTCTTGCTGATGAACGTAGACTCAGGCAGGAGGAAAACACTGAATGGCAGCAATTCCAGACTGATCTTCTTATGACCGTCCGCGTGGCCAACGATTTCAAAACGGAGGCCCAGAGTGAGTTGGAACGAGTTGTAATGGAGAACAAAGCCCAGAGAGACAAACTCAGAGCGTTGGAGGCGCAGCTAGATAAACTAAATAACATGAGTAAGTTGAAAACATGTATTATTTATTATATTACCATTTTAGGCATCTGCCCTTCAACGTAATTTTTTCAAGCGAACTTCCTTCTTAGTTTATCAATCTTCTTTTTTTGTAGTTCCCTTTTATTATTATTCGACATTTCTTTTCATCGTTTCATTTTGCTAAGTAACGTCGAATTGGGAGAGTAATTTTTCAGAATCGATCATCTTTTGATGATTGTCAAGGTAAATTTCTTCATTCTCTCTTCCTCATTCCAATCATCACTATCAACCCATTTTCAATGTCCAGATGGAGTATGTTTTTTTAGTGCGTCAGTTTATTTGCTCACTCATCCAAAAATATTGAGCTGACAACTTTTCACAGCTCAAATTACAACTGGATAAAATATCTGCGACATTCCTAATCAATAGAATCTCCTCTTCATGATTTGATCTGTATCGCCAAATAGGTATCAACATTCAAAAACCTAGAAGTACAATTTTGAAGCGGGGGCGAACTATCATAAGAAAGCGGTCTGAAGTGTTGAACATAGTGAAAAGTGACTCGCCGAAAATCAGGGGTCTTCTAGACCACTATGAATCAAAATCTAAAAGTATTTTAAAGAACAAATATGATCAAAAAATCACAAGTTGTGTCAGTAAAAGTGTTGATTCCTGTGATCATTTTACTGTGTCTAGTGATTATGTCAAATATCCATCTATTAGTCATCAAAGTATTGACTTTGGGGTTCCTTTTGATAAAGAGACTCTGGTGAAAAATTCTAATCATTCTCAAAATACTTCTGTTGGCAATGCTCTTGCCATAACTCGTTCAACTGTGAGAGTTCCTAATGAGGTGGGTGATCTTCATCAGCCTCTTAACGTATCAAATTATAATCCATCAAATGTTATTACCTTGGAAAACTTGCCGCTGTCAAGAGAAAAAAACTCATCTTCAAATGTGATGTACCCAACACATGAGTCTCATGATAAAAAAAATGAAAACTCACAGAAAAATGATGCCGCTAATAACTCAATTATCCAGGACTCTCTAAATCCGGTTTATCAGACCCAACGAAATGATCTATCTGAAAAAATCACGGGAATTGGTAACATGGAAAAAGATATGTACAGTATAAACGTCTCGAATAGCCGGTTTTTTGTCCCTCATGAATACGTTTTCACGAATAACCAAAGTTCTATGGTCGATCTTGTTTTCAAAGTAGACCCAGAGATAAGTAGTGCTCTCCGCAAAAGTGTAGGATGTGAATTTGAATCGGAAAATGAAAATACTGAAACTAAACGGCAACCCTTTGATAATGGTTCTCTTGTGAGTGATGAAGAACTGCTTAAAAAACTGATCCTTCCGGATGAAGATTCGGAATCTTTGACCACTTCATCAATAGTAGATAAGAGTGATGATGAAGATTCGACTATGGTTGTTCTGAGGAAAAAACCGCTGTGGAAGAAGAATACAGAACATGTTCATTCACCACAAGATGTTCAGCTTGACATGACAGTGCTGAATTTATCGGATCTAGACAATTCTGAGAGCGATGATTCATTTCTGAAAAATCAAAGCCTGATTAAAAGACCTGTAACAGTGAATATACAGTTACCAACCCCCAGTCCATGTAGGGACTCAACTCATGAAACTCGCCCAGCAACATTCATGTTTGACAGGTATACTTATGACCATTTTGAAAGCTATCTGACAAAGTCAACTCATGAACTTCAACATTCCTGGAATTTAACATATAGTATTACCATAGTACATTCAGCTCAAGCAATCAATTCTACATCAACTATCTAAGATTTGCAAATCCTACAATATTTCTATTTTAGACTTTTGTGCTAAAATTTACTAGTATCTTTTTCATGAGCTCAGTTTTGGGTTCTCCGTGGTTTTTAAGCTACAAATAGCACGTTGAGAAGAATATATGAACTCATATGATGAATGTAGTAGGCATTCATTTCCTCGGAATTCCCTCGAGGTGGCTTCACTTCCTCCAAGGTTTCTTAACGCCCCAAAGTTGGTTTCGGCAATGCGACAAAAATTTGAAGATCTACCATCTTTGAGACTGAGGAATGAGAGAAACGTAACGAAGCAAAACCCTCAACGGCGATATGCTGGAAATTTCGAAGACATCGTTCCTGCTAAACCTAAACCATTACCACGTCGTTTTATTAGTAGTAAGTCATAAGAAGGTGCTCACGAAAAGTACCCGAAATATGAGTGAAACTTTTGTGATTGTTTGGTAAAAGGATCCTGCAGCTTAGGCTTATTGTTCATTATCTCTCTTGAATTGTGCGAATTGTGTACCAGATCATCCAAATGCAATTACCCATTTATTGCATTCGTGTGTGCGTGCTGATTATCTTGCGTGTTTTTTATGAACCTGCTGATATGATTTTCCAGTGCGGTGTTTCAATTGTGTGTACATTGGCGCTGTGTGTATTTGTGAAAGTCAATTGTTGGAATAATTTGAACCATTCTCTAATAGCCAACTTGATCGCACTGCCCCGCCCCCCTTGTCTTGTCCTACCTCCTTCGACCAAAATCTTTCTGGCGATCATACATCATATAATCCAAGATTTGAATGATCAAACAATATACCATGTTAGTGTGATTTATTTTAAAAGTGTTCATGGGAGTTCTTATGCTTTTTGCTTTCTATCTTTGCGGTGATACCAAATAGTATGTACTCCTTCAACATTAAAAACTTTTGAACGATCTTTTCTTTTTACAGCAACACAAAAATCGATGCCACCTGTAGCTAGAACTCCCACAACGCCAACTGATACCCAGCAGTCTGTAATGACGAGCGTCCAAAACGAGATGGCTGCTCGTCGAAAAGCAAACATTACGCGTCAAGATTCTAGATTATCTGTAAAATGTCTTATTGAAAGTATAGAAAATGCTACAAAACAGGCTAAAGCTGGTCAGTTGCTTATTATTGAATTTTCAAGACATTTTATTCTGCTTTCTCATCTTAAATGTTAAATTGTAGGTCCTGGGAGCCGCAGCAGTTCTACATCATCTCTTAATTCCATTGGGACCAATGATGTTATTTCCTTGAAAGCTCCACTCAGGGATCAACAAATCAACAATCTTATTTGCACAACAAATTCTACGAATAATAATAACAAGAACCAATCGAGCAACGCCAAGAAATCATTTTCAGGTGAATGTCCCATAAAATATTCACTTCACGTCATGTTTGGATTAATCGTGAACTGATCTTTTGTAATTGGATTCCCTTACATGAACTTTCCTTTTTCGGGTACTGTAGAAACAAAGAACGCTCCATCGGTGTTGAGTTCTAGTCAGCTGTTGGACACTACTGCATTGAATGTAAAGGCAATGGACTTCGTACGACGCAACAGCATTACTGATTTATCTGAGCGCAAGGATCCATTGTGTGGTTTAGTTACAAAGGGAGGTTCAAGGCGTAATGCACTACTCAAATGGTGTCAGAACAAAACCGTCGGTTACCGGAATATCGACATTACAAACTTCAGCAGCTCGTGGAACGACGGCTTGGCTTTGTGTGCAATTTTACACACGTACTTACCAGACAAAATTCCGTACGACTCTCTAACTCCTGCTGAAAAAAGGCGTAACTTTTCATTGGCTTTCTCGGCTGCTGAAAGTGTTGGAATTCCGACCACTCTGGTGAGTTTCCCAAGATCTATTTTACAAAATCTTCAGTTTCATTCATCTTAAAAATCCTGTTGCTCATAAGAGCTCGAGCATCTAACAGTTATTGAATTGATATGGATAAACAACCAAGCATTCAACTAATGTTTATTCGGAGTTATGATACACAATGCATTTTCTTCACAGAACATAAATGATATGTGTCAGCTCGAGCGTCCGGATTGGCAACAGGTCATGACCTATGTGACGAGTATTTATAAGCATTTTGAGACGTGATGCAGATCGAGGGGTCGGAATCCTTTCTGATTGTGGAAGTTGCTGTCTATCATCGCGTCACTTGTGACACGCAAAGCTTTGAAAAAAAGCAAGGTCATCTAGTCAACTATTATCAGAAGAAGAAAATTTTATCTCTTCTAGAAGATCATCGTTCTTGAATGAGCATGTTAGAGAAAGATCCATTCAATTTTCTTGAAAAGTTATGAAGGGCCTGTACATGAGATTTCTATCCTACGGATTTCGAGAGAAGTGAGAAATCCACACTCTATCTCATATCTAGAGTCAATAATGAGTATAAATAATAGCTGAGAGCTCGGCAGCGCCATACTTCTATACAATCAATGAAGAGACTGAATTAAGTTCACACATTATCTATATATTGACGTAAAATTTATGAAGAAATCAGATGAGTGGACGGAAATACTATTGGGTGACGAAATTAATTGAGTAGACGGTTGGATATCTTATAGAATCTATTATAAGCGTACGTATGAATGCTTTGTCTTCAAAAATTTTCGTGTCTATATTTGACGGAAATGAGTAATTGTTCAAGTTGTGCCGTGAGTTGTGTTACATATTTACAGTGTATTACGAAAGTTTCTATGTATCATGACATGCTTGATGTATTGAATGTTTTCTTGCTGAAACTTCATGTTGAATAGGTTGACACGACACAGGGAGTGGAACCTTGTAAATATAAAAATAAGTGACCACGCTTTTAGACTTAGATTTCTTAATTTATTATACTTTGATTATGCAGTGAATCTGGAAAGTAAGTTAGCCATGGCTTAAGATAAGTTCTCTGTGATATAGCAATGATAGTCCCAAAAACAGAGACAACTTGCGTTTGCGCTAATGATTCGTATTGAATGATTTCTCACTCGCTACTCGCGCTTCGCAATTTCGCATCACGTCTTTGGTTACTGCTTTGCCCTGGAGGCATAGACGTTGAAACAATATTCATCCTACTATGTGTGATTAAGCTTTGAGAGTAAATAATTTCATTTGTTGAATGATCCCTTGCTCTAGAACTAATAGTGTACACAAATGTGAAAATCTTAAAGGTCAAATTTTTTACTCGTGTATATATTTTTATGTAACAATGTGTAGTTTTGGAATCCTGATAAATTATCACTCTCTTTGCAAAATCTCATACTTTCATACCACGATTCAAAGATTATTGAATTGTTGATAATCTTGTGTCCTAGGTGTGAAGCCCCTCCAACTCCAAGGTGCTGCCTACCCATGTTCGGTTATTCGTAGAACGGTGGTGAATGGTTGTGAATGATGTAAATATTTCAACACAAAAATTGTATTCTGTGGGAAATTCTTTTGATACGTCAATATAGGAACTTGTAGTTCTGAATGGGGTGTATGATCTTGATCTGAATAAACTCGCGAATCAAGCATCAAAATACCCTGTAAATGCGTTTGTATATGATTGTATTTTCGTATAAATATTCTACATGGAATTGTGGGAATATCAAATTAATAAGAATCGGAATCAGAATACAGTGTGTATAAATTTTTATTCCTTGGTACATAACATTTATCATTGACTCTTACATTACCTATTTACACTTTATTCATGTATTCAGTTTGCACGGTTACCTCACTCACGAATCAGAGTCTTTCAACTTTCAAATTCCGCACTTGGGATCTTGAGAATCTTCCCAATATATCTGGATTTGAAAATAAGTCACAAAAATTGATATAAAAAGTTTTTTACAATATTCTTGTATCGTTCATCTGTAAAACCATTCCATATATTACAAAACAGCCTAATAGGCGACTTTTCTCTAGCTCACTAGCCAGGTGATAAAATAATAAAAATGAGTATACTAGTGATCGAGTCGAAGTCAAACTTGAATTCTTGTGATTCCTTCTTGTCCGAAACGACGAAAAGGAATAAGCAGCAAATGCATGCTGGAAGAGACCAGCGTGCTATTAGACAACTATTGAAGCGAGTGAAATGTAATACTACATTCAAAACCCTTAATCGTAAATTTTGAAAGACATTAATTTTCAAATGAACATTTTCACTAATGGTCTCGTCACGCCAGTTGATGAATATGGACAGAGTTGTATCATGAAGATCCTTTCCATGACATTGTTCATACTCGATAACTCCATGACCGACAATTGCAGCAAAAAGCGCGCTTTATTTTGTATACAAAAGAATCAAGCGTCACTGGTGTCCATCTTATCTTGATCCTTGTCGCCGGCAAAGTACTCATTAGCAGGCTCGACAATTTTGTCAAGGTCTTGTGGATTTTGCCTTGAATCAGGATCAGGCTCAGGTTGCCTGTCCTCTTCTGGTGGCAGGGCATCGCATGGTACGTCTTGCATCTGCACACTCGGTGAGTGCTGAATCATCTTGAGATTGTCACATACATGTCTGGTAATAGCCTCGAGGTATTGTTTGCTGTTGGCATTATCCTGGCGCGTGACAACTTCCGGATGTAGTGTAAAATCTGGACCAAAGTATTCAATGTATTCGGTAAGCGGAAGCTCGTTGCTGATCTGCTCATCGACGAGCAGCGACGTCTCATAAGTCCAGCACCTTGCGACATTGCGCAAGGTGTAGCCACCTCCGCCGACAGTCAGTAAGGGTACATTCAGGTCACGCACGAATCGAACGCATTCACCGTGACCTTTGGTGCTAAGGCTGAAGCAGCCTAGCCTGTCGTTAGCCAAAGAATCGGCGCCGCACTGTAGGACTATCGCTGTGGGCTGGAAGAACTCCATCACATTAGAGATTGTTGGCTTAAATACTTGAACATATGAGAAATCGTCTATTCCTTCTTTCAGGGGCACATTCACCGAGTAATATCTGCCGCTCTCGGCTCCGATTTCGTACATGTCACCGGTACCTGGGAAGAAGTAGTTACCGTATTTGTGAAATGATACAGTCATCACGCGATCGGTGAGGTAGAAGGCCTCCTGCACGCCGTCGCCGTGGTGAACGTCAATGTCTATGTACAGCACTCGTGCGTGGTATTTCAGCAGCTCTAAAATTGCTATCACAATGTCATTGATATAACAGAAGCCCGATGCCTCAAATTTTTTTGCATGGTGAAGACCGCCACTCCAGTTTATTGCTATGTCACAGCTTTTGTTGTTCAATTTTGTTGCACCTAAAAAAGATGGATCATCAGTCATAGGATAGTAGAAGTGTCTGGCAGAATGAATTAGTTAACTTTAGAATGAGATAGAATTTGATGAAAAGTATTTGGAATTAGTTGACACAGACATGAATGAGATCTGAATGTGGATGATACACAGGTATTCTAGTAAAAGTTATCATTCAAATTTTTGTCAAATTGATGCAAGATTACAATGTTTTGCACACCACAAACAAATGGATTATCAATGTTGAAGAAGCGTGAACTATGCATACCTTCAAGAGATGCTCCTGTGTACATGGAACAAAAGTCAAATAGACCCTCAAAGACTGGACAATCATCGCCCACATTAAAGTGGGAGAGATATTTGGTATAGCCTTGTAGATTTTGGGGCGTGACCCTTTGCAAAAATTCCACATATTCATCAGAGTGGAAGCGACACATATCATGAGTACTTGCTTTGTAGGGACGATAGATCTGCATCTTTTTGTGAAGGCCATAATTCAACACTAAACTGTGAATGACTGAAAGTCTGTGGGGTTTCATGGGATGTCCTGGGCCATAGTGGAAATTTCCAACATCTGGGTTATAAAAGTATGAGACCTTCTTGTTGTAAGTCATCTTGCCTTGGATCTGAAAAGTGTTCAAGTTTGCATGATCAAGGTTCTGATGTTTGGAGAGTTAGATAATCATCAAGGTTGAACTTTGAATCAGCCAGAGGTTTACAAATTGTACTCCATAGGAATGAATTCTTACTTAATTCAGACTGAACTATTAGGCATTGTTGATGATTTGACGAAGATGTGTACTAATCACTTTGAGACAACTCATGATTGCCAAAATGCCAAGTCCCACAGAAATCATGAGATTTAATCAATTTTAACGTCCCCATTGGATCACAAGTAGTGTAGTACGTTCTTTCTTCTCAAGATGAACACATCACAAGAATCACTCATCTTTCTACTGATGATTTGAGAAATGTCATCTCTGCATCTTTTCTCACACTGTCCAACACATCAAATGCACGATCATAAGAGGTTAGAAATCGAGTTGGCTAGGCTTCGATATTTGCAGCTGCCTTACCATCATTTGATGATGTTGGGAATTCGTAGCACGACCCCCCCCCCCCTATTACATTTTTTCTGTTTTCCATAAAATATTTATATTGTAAAAAAACATGTTTTATCAGCATTGCTTAGGCAATCAATTACAGAAATTGAAGTAATAGAGCCTTTGATACGGCATAAGCGAATCATCCATTAGATTTACGCTATTAGGAATTTGTTTTACTCGTGCTTGTTATTTTCTTGGATTTTCCAGTGGAATTTTCCTCGAATAAGTATGCTTTTCCAGAAGCGGAAGAAAAAAATGAAACGAATTCATCCGCATTCAAAATGAAATGATCGAGGATTCGAGTCAGTATCAAACATCGTTGCACGTGAGGAATTATACCACCCCTTTCCTAATATTGCCTCGATCGTATTGTCTCAAAGCGAGGTCTCAAGACCCCAAATCGATCTCAAATATATCGAGTGTTCTTATAATTAATTTATCCTTTGTTACTGTCGCTTCTCATCACTGCTAATCAAAAAGACACTAGTATATAAGGTCACGTCAACGCGTTAGAAGGGAAGAAAAAAAACATGCTTAGAGGGCGGCTTAGGGTGCGAGAAAGAGAAAGGGAGAAGCAAACAGTGTAAGGAATTCCGTGCGCGTGTCGCGGGAATGGGGATCCTAGGTGATCCTAAGATATATAGCTATATATATATATATATATATATATATATATATATATATATAGCGCGAGGCGAAAACACGAGAACGCGATCGAGTCGGTCGCGTCCCGACGCGGGGCGGGGGGAAGTCGTTGGTCGTTTGAAAATCACCGCGGACGAGGCATCATTCATCGCATCCTTGCACAGTTTCAACTGGTTTCAACGGTCGTCGCATACCTATAGTCCTTTTGCATATCGCCAAGCATCGACGAGGAGCTGCAGCAGATGTTCACAAAGTGCATGAAGCATTGCTTGCAGCGATAGATAAAGTCAGGGCACATTGAGGAGTTATTACACGTCAGGTGAGTGGAGATCGGTGAATGTTTCCAGGAATCGAGCATCAGAAAGTCATCCTTTCATTCAGTGTATCAATGTCAATCGACGGCAAAATCGATGGAATTTTTTTCTTACTCGCGAATGAATGGCGTGAGAGCTGTCTGCCATATCGTGCTGGGCCATTTAAATTTGGAACAGTTAGTACCATATAAGGGATTACGTATCAACTCGCATCTTTCGAGGCATTTTTGATCGTGTCGAAGTGTAATGTAAGTCGTTGTTTTGTTGTGGCTTATTGTAAACATTGATCGCGAAGTGTGTCACTGCTGTTATTATTGCGAATATATACCTAACATAGGATTTAGGTGCTTCATTCACAATCGGCGGGTATTCGATCTATAATACTAATAGACTATGTGAAACATATGAAAGATTTCAAATTTTAAAATCACTCGTCCTTGAAAATGTTCACAGTTTCCTGCATCAAGTTTCACTTTTTTACAATGTTACAATTGTGCTCAGTTTACAACTTAAACTTCTATTGATTATTCTGAATAGAATAGTCAAATGATGAAAAATAGACAGAATTAAAGATGTATTGAATTTTTTGCAGTTTGTTCCAGAAGCTTCAAAGGTAAAATGCCTCCAGATTCTAGAAGTGTTTCATTCATTTTCCATCGGGATACAAACAGTGACAAAAGTGATTCAGAAGATGGTAGCAGCAAAAAAAAATCTCGTCGAAGACTGCAGGATAAATTTGATAAGGAAAAGATAGAAGTTTATGCGGATAAGGATACTTCTAGTGATAGGCCATGGCACAATCTCAGTCTGGGTCAAGTTTCCACAGATTCTAGGAGAGCTTTGAGAAATGGGGCAGACAAAATATCTAAAACTTTCTCATCCGTCAGAACTACTCTTGGCTCTATATCCCAGGTAGGTGCACTTTGATTAATTTGCATGTTTATACTAACAGGTTCAAACTGTGTAGATCACATGTGTCTCTTGATGAGTGGCTTTGTGCTCTTTATTGGCTGGAGTCCATATAATGGTATGGCTTGTCGATTTTGCATTTCATGTGTATCATGATGTATGTTTTGCTTGGGACTTAGAGAGCCATAACAGAGTCTATTGGCTCAGAATCTAATCAGTATCAAGATGTACTTGTGAAATATAGAACATCCATGCTTTGGAAATCTACGCATTTTAAAATGTACCATTAGAGTTTAAATAACTACTTTTCCTTGCAATTTTTTTTTAAAAAAGATTCCATTTAATGTCTTATTCACCATCTGAGGTCGCAAAAAAATTCGATATGGATTCAAATTAAAATTGAAGCGTTCAGATTGATAGATAAATGGGAAAATCTTATGGAAAACATTTACGAGAGACTGTTCATGCTGTTGAAAAGATTCATTATTCTGCGCGAATACTGTTCTATTTCCGGATGAGAGCTCTCTCTGTTCACTTAACGGCAACGTGTAAGAATTAACAACTCGGCACCTGCGATGATGAAAGTCGTTAGTAGCACAACGCGCGTATCAAACGCTCTTCTATCGTTATTCGTATAGAGAATGGGCCCAGTGGCATAATTCATTTCATTGTCTTTGTTCCAAACTTAGAAATTCAAAAGCTCAACCCGACGACGTCAGCGTCTTGAGGAGCAGCAGTCGCCGATGAGCAGCGCATGCAAGGCACAAACTCCCCAGACGAAGTCACGCAACTTACTCGGACGCACACCTACCAAACTCTACAGCCCGTTCGGCATCGAATCGCCGAGGAACGCCTGGGATAAGGAAAACTTCGAGTATACCCCGACCAGCAACGACACCAAAGAGTTTGGCGAGACCAAACGCAGGCGGCTCTTCCGTTTCTCAAAGGTGAACGGATTCTGTGCACTTAGATAGAATTTCACCCTTTACCTATTAAGATAAAATTTATCTATATTTAATATAAGATGATGTACAACTAAGGCAGAATTTGAGTTTTCATCATCGAGAGAAAGATGAAGATTTGAGACGATTTGTCGCATTATGCTTGAAATTTACTCCTCAAACTTTTTTGCTTTTGTCTTGCATGATAATGCAATCAAGTATAACGAATCTATTTTTCAAGTGTATTACCCAGTTTGGCAAGAGATCTTGCCGTGAATTGTATGGCTTTACATCTTTATATATTTGTTTAGTGATTTTATTTTTCGTCGCAATTTGAAATATTGCTAGATTGTTTTGACAAGTTTATTTGTAAGTAATATTATTTCGTCCCAGTGTCTGTCTATCAAGTTAATTGTGCATGGTTCCCATTTTTTTGAATCGTTTTATCGTGATTCAACGGTAAACGGCTGCACCAAGCAATTTTTGGAAAGAAATAGTTACAAATAAAATCATGGAATCAGGTCATTGAGTTATGGAGAACTATGGCATGATCAAAATCTACCTCGAAAATTCGGGTCATATGTTTCAGTTTCATGATAGATTTATGAAACGAGGAAGTGAATGGGTTCTCAGTAGAACCATTCCTTACTTTTTCCAGATTTGAGTATTCCATTTTTATACTTTTATACTATAAGATTCTCTAGTTCTGAACTGAATGTATCACAAGGTATTTTCAATAAAATACTGAGTGCGCGAATCATCGACTTTACTTCATCACCTTCAATCAAAGACTGATTTAAACTTGATCGTCAGTTTATCCCTGATACGATTACAAAAATTACCAGCACTCATACTGATGTATGTGAGGGGTGGCGTTTTGGGATCGCGATTCTGGAGGACTGGGGTAAAAAAAAAAAAGAAACTCGTAACGTTATCTTCATTTGTATTAAAAATATTGTCTGGTATCTTCTTTAAAGTTCTTAACCAATCCAGGGAAAAAATACTGCCTACAATTTCGCGCGTTGTAAACACATGGTCGACGACCTAGTTTCTACTTCCATTATCTTGAGTCAATTTACGATCTGTAGTTTCGTCAGCAAGAACTAGCAACCAGGTAAATGGCATTTTAAATATCAATATATTTGACGCCCAAGATTTAAATACTTTGAAACTAGAGCCGTTAAACTCTTGAAATCTGATCTTACTCAACTTATGATTTTTTCCACATCCTCATTTCTGTATTTAATTTCATTATGGCTCCGAGACTAAACTGTAGGTAAACTGATATATCGTTTGAGAATTGCTTACCGCATTTATGATTGTATCGATATTTTTGAATGCAGAGGTTAGGAGAGAAAAATCTGCAAACCCGTTTTATTATTGCAATCAACAGGCTCACAAATGAGGTACTTGCAATTTGATCTTTCTAGCAACAGAAATGTATTCCTCAACATGAGCAATAATCGATCGTGTGCGGGAATTTATTGAGGGAAAATTTTACAAATTCATAACGTCAAACAGTAAAAAGCGCAATCTGCGTAAGAGTCATGCATAAATTACATGATCAATCACTTGATGAGGAATAATCGATCTTTGACGAAAGACTCGTATAGATTCTCTCGATATGACGAAGGATATCATTTTTTTCCGATCATTAACGTACAGCGATTAGTCAAAATGGAAATGAACTTATTAAAGGAGTACCAGCTCAAAATTCGAGTGAAGATTCTTGGTGAATTTCGCGTAAATCGACGCCTGGAGTAACTACATTTACTTCACTATCAACTTCGAATTTGAGGTCAATTTAGTCAGGAATTACCGGTCGAAATTTGCTCGGCCAGATGTTAATTGACGAAAAAAAATTTTAATTTTCAAAGAGTATTTCGGACTCAAGGCTATGCTAACCCAGCTTCGAAATAGTTTGGTTTCTTCGCTGAACTTAAAAGCTCTTCTTCCATCTCGCTAAACTGCCAAAAATTCGAGAAGTAAAGTTCTCCGTTGCAGCACCGTGCACTTCGAAACAATTGGCAACGAGTTCGCGATAAGTCACTCAAATTGTCGCGGTGCAATTTGCATCAGCTCGCGAATAAAATTGATCTGCACAGCTGCAGAATACATTTGCACGATGATACAACATGAATAGAATAGTATAATAAGTATTACATTATAGATATATAAGTATCGCATGATACATGCAATGAATCAAAATCTCAAAAAGTGGCGCGGATAGCTATGAGGGCGCCACTTATCACTGCGGCATGCGAAAATCATGCGGGAGGGGGGGACGCGAACGCGATTTTAGTATGCGGCCTACTCATCTGGTGCCGCCATATGCGGTTGAATGCAGGCGTGGGAAGTTTCGCGGCTGGAAAAACTAATAATCTAAGCTGACTCCTGGACGCAATCCTTTGCTTTGGTGTTGTGCACCAGGTATACACTTAGAACATCATAATCACTAACAGTATTACGAGCTCTTAGTTCTCACACTTATTTAACTATTTACCATCACCTGGTGACTAATATCTTTTTTACAATCTATACCTCAACCTCAAATAACAAGCCTCGTGCGTGGTGCATAATACTCATCGACGTTCGTCGTCGTGCCGGGGACGAATAAGTGCAGTGTGCAGTGCGTTTCTTTGGACGATGACAACGACGACGACGTTAGTGTTTTAGTATAATAAGTATTGCAAAGCGTGAATTAGGAACACCGTGGTATCTAATTTCTTACGTAAGACTCAGTTGCCGTGCAGCCGCGTGCATAAAGTAGCTAATCGCGGATCCTCTTCGAGGCATCACGAGAAAAACGAAACTCGAGTTTGTTGCAGCCAGAGTGCAGTCTACCGCGACGCACGGCCTCCTCGCGCTGCTCCAAAAGTTTCACACGCGGACGCGCGAGCTGCGCATTTATAGGCAGCATCAGTATCGTGCTTTTCGCTTTTCTGAGATAATATTGTCGGTGTGAGAAGTGCAGTTTTAGCCTCGAACTCAATTCTACTGCTGCATCGTTTACTGCATATAATACTTGTTGAGAGTAGTTGGTAAGCAAGATTGTAAATTTAAGATTGTTGATTTTTTTTCTCAAACCGGTTGACTCGTTTTTGTATTGCATCGGATTTTTAGAGGAATACTTATAGATGAAACGATACCACGTGTTTTACTCGCGGTCCAGCTGATTGCCTTTCCAATCTTTAGTGACTGGGATTAATGTACCTTTTCTTTCGAGTTCCAAATGTTATCTTTTCAATGCGCTATAAGAAAGCTTATGGGTAAACTTATGATCTTTTCGAAAGAGGTACTGCAGTCATTTGTTCTTTACAAATTTTCTGCTCTGGTGTTCTGACTTTTTTTATAAAGACTACGAAGAATCGAATGAGTGAGAAACAAAACCTGTCTTGTGCTGCAGAATTGGAATCATGATCTGTTTTTTCATTATCCGACGCTAGCTCCACTTAGCAATGAGAAAAATGTACCAAGTCAACAGACATTTTATGAGTAGTTTTGTATGCCATGCAAATTGAGCTCTATAATTTGATGGCTTTATTCTATATTCATCAAAATTCGAGGCCTTGTTGAATTTTTTGATCTTACTGTTGTATTAGATACCCATTTTTATCAGTAACTGTCTTTTGACCCAATCAATAAACTAGTCTACTCATATCTTGATCTGAGAAATATTGCGTTGAGTTTTGTGAACCAGCATGCATTTTACCACAGTGCTGGACTCTATCCAACTGCGAGTCATATTTACCGCCACCTGTCTCACTGTGAAGATTTATGCCTCCAGTTTTATAATTAATACTTGTTGGACGCTAATGAACTCTTTGAATAGAATCTATACTACAATTATGATGAACCATTTTCAAGGTTGAAATGTAAATAGCATAATTTGTTTCGCCTTGTTGTTGGGAAAATTTTCTCTGATGGTCATCATTTTGGTTCTAAAGGTGTTATAAAATGAGAACATGCAAAATCTAAATTGGCTCACAGTTGATCAGAATGATTTCTACAACAAAATCTAAACTCGCTCACATTTGATCATAATGACATCTATTCCGAGAAAGCCCGAGGCTACTGGTGCTAAAAAGGCGTCCGGCAGTGCGATACATATTTCTATGAAAAGCCCTAAAATTAGCAAACAGCTCAAGCATGCGTGTCCCTTCCGCTATTTGAGCTCCAACGTTTTTTGCCCTCCCCGTGTGAATCCAATAGCGATGTTCGAGAGCTCGTGTCTGTGCTCTAATATATATCTCGGCGCATCTCTTGCACATACTCGCATCAGGCTATGTCCCATTCATACATGCGTGGTGATCACTCTTGTTCATTTAGGCACGCGATTACCCTTGCACGCACTTCTTTAGTTTGAGTTGTAGGAACGTGATTATTGATTTTGTACTAGAAGCTCTGCCTATTCATTTAAATATTCCAGTTGATAAAAAATTCTCTCAGCGTATCGCATGACCTGGATTATCACTCTTAGTTTTCTCTTCCTTTCACATTATTCACATTGCAGAATTCATCTCAATGCTCTTTTCAGAATATAATTATTAAGAAGTCCTCCAATCATCTTGAATCTTTCTTCATTTAAGAGAGATGGTAGTTGTGAGACGCGTGTCTGTACTTCTTTGTCAGATACTTACATTTAGCTCAGAGTCTACAGAAATCCTCCATCATTCCATTTCATAATCATCACGAGTATCAGAAAGAAATTTTGTCAAGAGTAAAATGTTCACTTCGATTAATTAAAATCTGTTGATGGGATAGAAGTGGGTCAACCATTCATTCAAGTTCATCTTTTTCACTTCGGGCCATTAAGTTGCCATTTACATGAAACTGGAAAAATCATTCATCAGCTTTTATTTTTTGCAATGTCTCCTTCTTGATGATTTCATTTTCAACAAAGTAATGTTCAGTTTAAGATTTTAGAGTCGATTCAAATATGTTTCATAGAATAATCCAATCTAACACTGCTTATATAAGCAAATATTTTCACTCCAATTGGTCCTTACGCACTTTTGTTTGTCTGTTTCTGATGAACAGGTCTGACAACGCGTACATTAATATCTCACCCAATGTATATCTCATTTTTTTTGATATTTCGTTTTTCTTGAAAGAAAAGTAGAAAGGAGAGCTGCCAAGATGATTATGGTTCAGGTCAAGGACATAGAAGTAATGTATTTGTTTATATTTTTTGTATTTGCTGACCATACGGATGGTAATTGTCAGTGGAAGCAACAGAAGCCTGCAAACTCAAGAGACGCCCTCAACACATTATCATCTGAAACCAGCCTCAAGACCACAGATTCATTCAGATCAGTAGATTATCCCAAGAGGTAGCAAGATGAATGACCACCAGCAGCAACAAAAACAAAATAATGGAGATAATAGTCGTACCAACTTGATTATCAACTATCTACCACAAACCATGACTGAAAAAGATTTGTACAGTATGTTTGTCACAATTGGCCCGGTTGAATCATGCAGAGTGATGAAAGATTACAAAGTAAGTGAACTGGAGTAAAGATTTCATTGTTTATAAGGTGGGGTTTATTTGCATTTAGCATTAACACTAGGTCCATCATGGGTATGAACTATTTTTTAAGGGATTTCTAATTTCTGAATGATTGGACGGCTATTCTTGAGCATTATTTTCTTAGAGGAATGGAAGAATTTTACACGGTTTCAACTTAAAAATCAATTCTTTGCATATTCATAGTGTCATAAGACATAGTCTTTGAGTTATATCTTCTGTCAACTGACTAATAATGGGTATCTTTATCTCTCTCTTTTAGACCGGTTACAGTTATGGGTTTGGTTTTGTCAATTACACAAAAGCAGAGGATGCCTTGAGTGCCATTAGCACACTGAATGGGCTCCAGGTTCAAAATAAAAAACTGAAAGTGTCATTTGCCAGGCCTTCTGGGGATGAGATAAAAGAAACAAATCTATATGTCACAAATCTACCAAGGTAAGCAGCACGATGGGTTAATTACTAACATCCTTATCTCTTTGAAGATCCATCTTGATAATACTGTAGCGCCTATTTCCAATACTCTTTGTTTCATTCTCATCATCCACATTTCATAGTTGGTTTTTTAATAAATCAATTTCATTTATCCAATTCTGCTGTTGAATCGACTGTCTAACAATTTCATTGAACCTGTACGTTTTTTTCTTAGAAACATCACGGAGAAACAGGTCGAAGAATTGTTCAATAAATTTGGCACTATTGTACAAAAAAATATCTTGAAAGATAAACTTACGGGACTTCCGAGAGGAGTTGCGTTTGTAAGGTACGTAAGGTTTTTTGTGGAGTTCGCTTAGCTTGGTTCCGAAAATGAACGACAAGTCTCTCTTATATTGTTCAAGTCAGATTTCTAGACTGAAACTACACTGACCGATTCTAAAGCGAGTTATAGGTGTTGTCCAGTGTTGGAAGAGCAAAATCTAGTATCACTGCCACGCATTTGGTTTTTTATCGCCTTCCGCACGGAAACATCGTGTACCTTCGTGAGGAAAACGATTTTCTTCACGCAAAAGATCGAATGTTTCGTAATAAAAATGCGTTTTCCGCAACTTGGTACATATAATATATAATTCATGTTTCTCACAGTTGTAAGAGCATCTGTTATGCTCTTGGATACCCGATCTCGCTTATTTTACACTAGAGGGTGCACATAATTTATTTCGTACTGCATTTGAATGAATTGAAATTTCTATGTTTAAGCAGTCATGTTTACGAGCAACTAATTCTGTCGATAAAATTTGAGTCTAGTTAGCGTCACTAGTATGTGCTTGAGACAATTTTTGTTCACGCTAGTTTCCCGTTTAAGACCCAATTCTTAACTCGATTGTTATCCCAAAAATTCCGTAATTCATGCCAAATTGAGATCTGGCGAATCCCATGAACGTCTTTCTGGGGCTACCATATAAAAAAGAAAGTATTGAAAAGCGAATTTTCTGACAAATTATTCAATCAAAGTATATTATTCAATTTTGACGTCCCTTAGATATGACAAACGCGAAGAAGCACAAGAAGCCATCAACCATCTTCACGGCACGATCCCAGATGGAGGTTCTGAACCACTCAGTGTGAAAATTGCCGAAGAACATGGCAAACAGAAGGCAGCGTACTACGCTGGATGGCAAGCAGGATACAATCAAAGTCGTGGTAAGCTTGAATTGAACATTCAATCTTGTGGTTTGCTCCATGTACATAACTGTATCACTTTTCACTAGAGTAAGCTTACTAAGAGCTTGGTTTCTTGTATTGACTTTCTGAATCGCTTTCAAGACTAAAACATTGCGTACAAATTCTTGCAAATCTTCATCTTTCTGTCAATCTTTCATATTGTAGTTCTGAGTCGGGATAATATTTTTGAATTGTTGTGTATCATGAATTAGTTCAAGTAAGAGTTGGATCAGATTTACCATAGGACTCTAACTTTTTGTTATTACTTTCGGAGTATTCTGTAGTTTGGGTTGATTCCATGCATGTTCTTGACTGTTTAATTTTGCTCTTTATTTCCTGAATTAATAGATTTGATTTGATTGTGCTGTAGTATTTTTTGAGAAAAAAATGAATTTTGCAATGGTAGAAGAGGAGTTTGAAAGTCTGAGACTCAGAGGCCAAACTAAGTATCCTGTTGACAAGTTTCAGAGGAAAAGCCGTGAGTTCTTCTTGTCATGTTGATTTTTGTTTTTTTATTCTTCCAGACAATGAGATAATTAACCCCATTTTTTTGACGATTTTCCGACTGCAGATAAGGTAGCCCCTACCTCACAGTCATGCGACGCCTGGCATTGAGAGATGAGCCCAGAATGCGATTCATTTTGTAATTTTTTTCCTTTTCTTTTATCGGAATCAGGTATAACGATGTAGGAGAGCATCACAGATGTAGGCATTGTAACCGCTTTTAGTTCATCTTTTGTATGAAGAAAAACACTTCTTCATATACTTGTTTTTTCCTCTCTTTCTTTTTACGGCATTAGGTACAACGATGGGAAAGAGCATAAGAAATGTAGGCTTTGTAACCGCTTTTTTTCTTCTTCTCTTATGAAGAACATTTTTTCATTATTTTATGTTTCTACTAATTTTATTTGTCTCTTTAACTTGAAATCTCATCATGCAGAAATCGGAAGAGAAGTATTTTGTAAGATCCTCAAACGCTTTTTTGAGCTTGTGAAAAAAATCTCACAGTATTGGACTACATAATGACTTTGCTGGATTAAACTTTAATCCTTTATTTTTTTGACTCACAACTTTTTTGTGTCATGATGCTTCTAAATCAGGAGAGGAAAGGCTCATTTTTTTTGGTTAAATTTTTTAGTGTTCTCTTTACTGTTTCCTAAATTCAATATATTGTTGAACATATCATCTGAGGCTTTGCACTAAATTTAGTATTTCAAGATCATTTCATGCTCAATCTATGAGATTATTGATGTCTATGTCCATAGGCAAAGGTAACACTTGAAATTTAATTGTTTTTTTTTTTCCAACCAATAAATTTCTATTCACACTGAGTGATCTCATTTGATTGCTAATCAAGCTATTATACAATTTGTGTTTATTTTGTATTAAACTATCGTGAAGTTTGAATTTGATGTTTTTTTTTGAAATATATGTTCTATACTATTGTAACTCATACACACATCTTGTGGGCATGTATGTTCTTATTCTTTGACCAACCATGAATCACTAACCTGCTTTGATTTCCTTTGACCATATCCACCCATTCCTTCTTTCCATTCACTGCCATTATCATATATTCTGAACTCTTTCATTTCTCTGATGCCTGCATATCATCTTCACACAGACCACGCTTGATTCTATTGTTGTAGCTAGAAAAGATGTTTGCATTGTTCAGCCCTTAGTAAGTTGTCTTCATCGTGATCAGAGTATTGTCATTCTATCGTTTTCTTATCTATGTTTGGCACTTCTTCACTCGTAGTCCTGTTACTCTGTTTGACTACAAATTTCACACTGGAAATCAACTCCAATCAGTGATATTCTGAGATTTGACCATTCGAGTACACATAGAATTAGATTCCGATTTACTGAAGAAAATTCTTGACAAATGGATAGTACTTGGCACGTGACAGGTAAATCGTAATAATATTGTTTTATATGATGAAGATTTCCGTCGATGTCGAGGGTGATCTTCATCATATTTACATCTATCTATGGTTCCACTTTTTATAAAGATACTTCCCTAAATGTAGACTTTCCACCACCCGTATGCAAACTTGTGCTCAACTGAACAGCCAATTGAGAGCACACGTCTTTTGATGTTTACGCTTCGCTACATAATTTTTCCGCGCGCAGTGCGGGAGAGAAACATGTACCCTGCTTTCATTATGGTGAGGTGAAGAGTACACCCATCTGGTATCATACGATTCTCGGTCCTCAAATTCTTATTTTTCTCGTTGCATTGATCAATAATTCTCCCACGAGAGGGGCCAGATATTTCCCACTTTTTAGTGGCGCAAAATACCAAAAAACCAGCGGCTCCTAGTACTCGCTATGACAATTCAACGAAAGAAATATTGAAGGCATGAGTATTCTTGCGACAAAGACGTTTTTTTTGCTCACTAAATTAGTCATGTCACTTGAAGGTATGGATAGATAGAACAATCGTATCTTTTCTTTGAATCTACCGTGCGGATGCAATTCACGATTCAAAAGTGGATTCATCTATTTTGTAACGAGGTCCTGAAGTAACTAGATTGATTCAAGCATATCTCGAATTCAGATGAAGGTTCATCCACCGCCTTCTTGAGTTTAGATGAAATTTTGCGACTCGATGCTCGACAATGGGCTTCGAGTAAACTTTCTTGTAATTCATTGTGACTCCTGCAATTAGTGTAATTTTCCGAATTCTTGGAAATTCGATCAACCCTCTTTGGAACCGATCGTTTCGGAATGTTTCAAAGTTTGATTGAAACTTTTCGCTGTGCTTACATTTTGAGAAAGTTTTATTCAGATTATTAATGTGTCCAAAGTGAACGTTGTGAGGACAATACTATGTACACTCACCGGACAAAATATCTAAACCAATCCGAAAAAGCTTTTCTATCCCTGAGCCGCTGTTTGGAATCTTGAGATTGGGTTTCAATTCTGACGGGTTGGAGGTACAATTACGTTCATCAAGACACCACAAACCGTCTGATTTGTATTGAAACAGCAGCTCGGGGACAAAAAGCTCTCCGTCGCTGAGCTGCTGTTTTAATCTTAATCAGACTGTTTGTGATGTCTTGATGATCGTAATTGTACCTCCAACCCGTCAGAATTGAAACCCAATCTCAAGATTCGAAACAGTGGCTCAGGGATAGAAAAGCTTTTCCGGATTGTTTCAGATATTTTGTCCGGTGAGTGTACACATCCAAAGAGGTAGAAAAATATTGTGATCATCCAGAGCCACCAAGCATATTTGATCTAAAAAAATGGCGAGTCTCCGGATGAATTTTCAGAGTAAGTTTCACGAGACACCACCATGTTTGAAATAATACCTGAATACAATAGCGTTTTAGGCCCGAATTTATAGTCGTTGGTATTGGTCATGGTTTTGGTCATGACCAATACCTTGCATGGTACGCGATTCAGGAATTCGGTCAGAAAATTAGTTTTGAGTCAAAATTTTCTGGCACATGTACCTAATGTGACTACAGCCACTCGTTTGTCGAAATTCCAGTGTTGAAAACTGTCTTTCAGCATAGAATTGGTGATCCACGCGTTTGCTACAAGTATGGTCTCGATTCATAACCTTGTCACTCACGTAGATTCGCGCAAGAGCACGAATCATAATTTCTGTGCATGTAGAACAATTTTCACCACTGATATTTCAACAGACTTGCGGCTGTTGTCAGTCACATTTAGTACATTAGTTCGAAAATTTTGACTCAAAACTTATTTTCCGATCTAATTCTTGAATCGCGTACCATGCAAGATATCGGTCATGACCAAAACCATAACCAATGCCAACGACTATAAATTCGGGCCTATGATTCGTGCTCTTGCGCGAATCTACGTGAGTGACAAGGTTATGAATCGAGACCATACTTGTAGCAAACGCGTGGATCACCAATTCTATGCTGAAAGACAGTTTTTAACACTGGAATTTCGACAAACGAGTGGCTGTAGTCACATTAGGTACATGAGCCAGAAAATTTTGACTCAAAACTAATTTTCTGACCGAATTCCTGAATCGCGTACCATGCAAGGTATTGGTCATGACCAAAACCATGACCAATACCAACGACTAAAAATTCGGGCCTTAGTGTCGAATATGGCCCTTGTGCGTGAGCTCGACACCTTAGTTGGATGATTACCCTCATCAATAATTTGGAGTCATCAATAATTTGGAAATTTCCGTGCCTCGGACGACTTTAATCAAAAATTTCTACCTTATCTCTGAGATCTGGCTCAATTCAACTTTCTAGATGTTTGGATGAAGAAAAAAGATCTTTATTTTTCAAGTTGTCCAAAATCTAGATGGGATTGAGCGATGCAAGTTCAGATTTCCATGTAAAATGAAGACGAGGATCTCAAAATTAGTTTGAGTGCACGATTGTATTGCCACTATTTGTCCTCAAAATACTATAGTGAGGTTTGCTTTGAAAATTAAATTGAGGTCAAGCATCATTTCAGATCGATTGATTAATCCGTCTCGATAATTGCTTGAATGAATCTCACTTATCTATAATGCACAGCAATAGATGATGAGATAGATTTCCAACCCAAGATCGAGACAAAAAACCCTGTTGACTTATTCTTATTCAGTATTGGCGTAAACGTAGACAGTTTTATTTTTTAAATCTACAAATTCGCAAGTTTTTATCTTTAAAAGTCATATATTACACTCACTCATACGATTACTTGGCTCGAAAGCGCAAATGTAAGTCAGGTAAAACGAGCTTGCAAGGTGTACTTTTCTCCATTTTGTAATACGGAGAGTGAAAATATCATAGCCCACAATGGTCTAAAAGTTATCATACTTTATGTGGCTAAAAAAAAAAGAAAGAAGTTTAATAACTGTCCTCATCAAACTCTTTTCAATCTTCAATTTTTCAGGCGGAGGCGCTATGATGGGTCGTGGTCGAGGAGGTGGAGCCGGTGGTGGCGGAGGCGGTTACGGAAGTTTTGCACCTAGTCTCGGAATGGGACTTGGTGTAGGTGCTGGTCTTGCTACCAGTGGACCACCATCTTTACTTGCTGGAAGAGGTGGTTTTGGTGGTCCAAGAATTGGTGCTGGAGGTGCCGGTGCTGCTCATCATGGTTATGGAGGTGGACCCGGTGCAGTACGTATGGAAAAACTTCATCCGCATCGTTTTAATCCACTTGGTATGAGTGGTGCTGCAGCTGGTGCTGCTGGAGGTGCAAATGCGGCTCCCGGTTATGCCCAGCCACATTATTGGTGACGCATTGGAGCGGCGCCTGCGGCTGCTGCACCGGCTGCTACCGCTTTGGCTACACCACAGCAGCAGCCGCATCATTTGGCGCCTGCTTATCCAGCATACTTTTGAAAATGTAAGTATACAATTGAGATTGCTATGTGTAAAGCTTAAAAAAGTGAAATAGGTAGAGGAAAGATTTTTGGGATCTTGATGGTGTTACTGTTTGGATGGTCTGGATGATTCGCTTTGAGAATTCGTTTCTTCGAACATTGTCATTTGAGACTCAAGTACTGAGATACTGAATTTTTCTTATGTTACGACTCATAAGTGTGATTGCGTCGATTTATTTTAGAATATTACGCTGGCTTATACGGTGTTATCTGTAGTATTGTTTCTTTACAATGACTTTCTGAATCGATGATGCAATAGTATCTGATTTTGGTAATATTTTCAATTACAGAATCATCTCACTTTTGACTGTATACCGATCCGAAGCAATGGCGTTGAGTCATCGTTGCGCATTTTTCATGCAGTATAAATGCAAGGGTGACAATCGTGGTTACTCCCTCTCTATCGTCCGTCACGCCCTTAGACTTCGTCAAGTGAAGTCTTGAAGAGCGAGCAGATACGAAACATTTCAAGATTGAGTAAACTTTCATTGGTTTTTTCTTCGATTTCTCTCACTTGGTGACCCCCTCGACGGGTTACAAGCACTTTTATGCTTGTTGATGTATATTTCTCCTTTTAATTTTAGTCGACATCTTTGAATGATCGAGGTACGATTTTACCGTCTTAGTGGCGAAAATTTTACTATTAAATTCGGACGCTTCTTTTTTTCCTAATAGAGAAAAAGAATAGAGGGTCATTCTTGCTTTAATTATCCTTGAACGAACGACAACTGTTTTGGTAACGGCCCACATGAACTTATTTTACTTCTCTGAAGAATTGACAATCTTTATCTGATTCCTGTCATACTCATAAATTGAGCATCCAATTTTACTCGAATGCTTCAAGATTTATATTAATCGATAGATAGCAGCGTTGAGTTATTTGAAATTTTTAAATCATAGTTCTTAAGAAAATTTGTACAGGTAAATTGTTGATGTAACATAGATCGTGTTCTTTGATAATTCTCTTGGATCTCAATAGAACTCGATGGAATGTTGTCATCAAGAAAAATTATGCATAGAATGTAGATTCTTGATTGATTGAATAGAACAATTGATTCGTTGAATAGATTAACTTGATGGTTTGGAAATTTTCCAACGTCAGACGTCCAACACCCACTTACGGTTTAGAAGTCTTCTCTGGAATTTTTTTGAGGAATCGACGCTTGTACTTTCGGATAATCAAAAGAGTGTAAGATCAAGTCAGTGGGAAACGTAACCCAAAACTTCTTCAAATCCATTTCGATAAAAATTTCTCAAGTTATAAAACATTTGAACAATCTTGACATAATTGAAAAACGTGTGCTGCGTCCCTCTGAGTGTCGCTTCGTCGTTTAGGAAATGTAAGACTGACTTTTCAATAAGAATTAGAAGTAAGGGACATTCGCATGCGAACACCACTGCCTCGATTATTCGAAGATGAGCACTGCGTTTCTCTTTCAATTCCTTCCTACACATTGATGATATCCGTCAAATCTGAACATTTGACCAATTATTGTAATTGAATTATTAGTGGAAATTTAAAATCGCGCTAGAAGTTTGTGCCGATTCAGTGCGATACTCGAATCTATGGTGGACAAAAATAATGAGTTGGAAAGTAGCGAATCTATCAGATAGTGCAGTTTCAAATACAGTCATCCACAAGATTATACCTCCATAATTTTATCCCTTAGCAACTTTTTATTAACTAAACTTGATAGTGTTCAAAGATTCATTAGCTCATTTTACTCTATTTCACTACTTTTGAAGTTATAAAGATGTGTCCTTATTAATGTTGTAAGGAATTAGCATTAATGTAGCGACACCCATCTTAGATTTTCATGATGGATATACGAGTTAAATAACTACTTGTACATTCGATTACCATAACTCATTGTTGAGTTTCATCTGTTACAAAATTGTTGTAAATGTATTAGTACATTGAAATTTCTCTTGATCAGCCCAAGTACTTTCAGTATCAAATTGTAATGTTACCGTTATTCCAACGTCGCGGCTTTTGCTGCTTAACGTGAAGATGAGAATCAACAATTGAAAAACTGTTGGTTTTTCACCTCTAAGATTCCAAGGGTGTCTCAATTAGCGCTGCATCGTTCTTTATAGTCGTTTCCTCGTAGAAAAGTGATGATGAGAGTAAATTCATCATCTAGATTTAAGAATCTGTTAAATGTTGGACATCTATGATTTTGTTCTTTTTTGTTTCACTTTGATTCTCGCCTGTAAAAGACAGAGTTGAGTACAACTTATTCAACAAATTCTCACAAGAGACAATCACGAAAGAAAATCAGTTGAATTATTTTTTCGATAACACATTCTACAGAGTCTATGAACTTTACTTCCGATCTAAAGCATGATCAAGAATCTTCTTATCTACAAAGATGAATTAATTCTGTGAGTTGATCGTGTCCAGTTGTCACAGAAGTGTTCGTAGTTCAAGTAAATGCTCTCCTTTAATCAATGACTCATTCTGCTGTTAGAATTAGAAATGTTCTTGAACAAGTCAATTCCAAATGTCCAACATATTATAGGTAATAGAAAACTGACGCGAACCCCAGGGTTCCCCTTCTCTTCATCATACTACTCTCTCTTTGAAGAACTTACACGGAATGATTGGCATAAAATTGAATATGCACCCAATTTCAAAATCCTGTGACGTTTAGTATGTTCTACCCAAACTCTGTATTCCTTTTTAGTTATGCCGTAATCATTCTGGCATGAATGTAGAAATCTAGTTGAAAAATCCGTTCATCTGACATCTCATCTATTATCTAGAATTTCCTCTCTATTAATCAAAGCTGTATGAAAGTGACTTGAAAAGTGTTTTAGCATTAGATTCTCTGTCACTTTCTTGGTATACACCGATGGTAGAAAAGTGAAAAACATACAGTCTTGAGACTTTGAAATTTCCCTCCTCCCAATTTGAAATCAAAAGAAATGATCACTTCCTGATTTTATCAGTCCCGTTAGATACTTACAACTAGATGTCTTTTGACATTTGATCGATGTAATGGATGTTTGAATGCAAATTTTATAATGAATTACGACTTCAGATTAAAGAGACACTACTATTGTTGAATGAAATTCCGTTGATTAAGAATATGTGTAGATCGAGAAGTGCGTTTTATAAATTATACAAATGTAAAATTGATTATGAGTAAATTTTATAACGTCCAATCTCTAAATGATTTGTTCATGTTCATTTAGTTTCCCCGCTTCCTCCGCTATCCTGGCCATTAATTTAATAGTTGAATTGGGTATTGCAGCAGATGAATAAAATAAGAGTAGCCTGATATCTTACTTAATTTATTATAACATTTTATAATCTAAAGTTGCTAATCACGTGACAGTGGAAGGCAGAACTTGACACGTTCCGTATTCAAGTATACATAAATTTCTTACACGAAATCGCTATTGATTGAATGACTCACACGTACAAAGAAAATTCGAACATGATATGACTGCACTTACCGTGAATAGCGAGCTATTTTACATTTTAAGTCGGAAAATCGGTACATGACCGCCAGAAATAACTCGTTCATTTAAGCCACCTTTACTGTGAGATTTTTAACAGAATGGAGCTTTGAATTCTATAGTGTAGATATATGTATATCTATATGCAGAAAATCGATGAAATGAGATAAAAAGAGTAAGTGATCATATAGGAACGAGCTCAAAAAATTAACTCCGGAACATGGTTCAGGCATCATTTTAATTTTGTCGCCGCATCTTTCATTGAGAATTGGGGACTCAATATTTATTCGATCATGGTTCCAAAATATCCATTTTGTTGAATTGTCTTTTGTCTACCGATTTCAAGAAGCTTGAGTTGAATTTACATACATCGAATGTTTCTCAGCGATTGAGTATGCACAATCAAATTCATCCCTTCTCTTTGGAAAAATCCCAGGTTTATCACTGGAATCATGTGGTAAAATCCTCATTAAATTCTATCATTTCACAGACCGCAATATTCACATATTCATATGAATATTAACGATAAGCACATCATTACTATTCCGATAAATCAATTAAGACATATATGGTTTTGTTCTTAACATTCATAACTTGAAGAAAACGTAACTGCTCGACGTCCCGATGTAGATCCAATCGATGATAAATTTCAATCACGGCGATGCCCATCAGGGGGGCAGCTGGCAATTTAAATAATGTTAGCAAAGCTGCCCTGTGACGAGCCGCGCCGTGATCGTAAGTATGAATAAGTCTTCATTCTTCTTTTTCTTCATCTCTTCTTTTTTTGAGCGATATCTAGGTAAATATCGCTGCCGTAGACATCCTCTTCATCCTTTTAGGGCATGACACAGCCTCGCATTCTTTCAGATCTGGAGAATATTGTAAAACTATTTCTTCATGTTACTGATGTGTTGAAAGCAGTATCCGAGTCTTGCTTGGTTTAATTAAAACTTGGATAACAGACAAATTCTGCTTTCTACTCTTGAGGATGTAGATATCAGTACATGGGTATGATAGCGGATCTCGTGATTTGTTGCCCCTTTGAAATTTGATATCGTTCTAAAATAATTTTTAGTATTTTTTGTGAAAGAAATGATTGTAAGGTGATTTTTAGGGATGACTTGCTCTATTGGATAAATAAAATCAAACTTATTGTCGCCGATGAAATTCTTAATTAATGATTTAATTAGATGTCAATGTAGAAGGAGTTGCACGTGTACTCGGAATTTTGGGAAACCACGGTCACACATTTCAGAGAAATTTAGATAGTTGGTTGAATAGTTTGCTAAATATTCAAAAAAAATTTGGGCTTTTCACTGGATTTGAAAGTTTGACTCTAAGGAATTGTTGTTCGTGATATTATAGCTGGATATTGATTCGTTCACTGTAATGAGCTGGCTCGGTAAAGCCTATCAATCTAACTCAATTGGCGGTGGTTATCAGAATACTATTTCTTGGGTTCTGTCACTGGGGCCCATCGCATACGAAAACAGTACCACTATTTTCACCACGCTTTTTTCAGATCCTAAATATCAACGTCAATGGTGGAACTGACTATTTTGTTAACAAAAGAGGAAAATCTGGCCTAGTTGGATTCTTTCCAGATTTGGAAATTTACTGGGAGTGGTGTGATTTCAACTTGATTTTCGGAAGATCTTCCTCAGATTGTCTAGCGAACTTGGAAAACCTTGGAAACCTGGACACAAATCGGTAAAAATTTTGCCCCTGGGAATACCTGGAAACTGTCTTTTTGAGCCTAAAAATCTGGGGTTTTTTAATTTTTTGTCGTAGAATTTAGAAATTTCAAGCGAAAAGTTTCAGATTATAGTACCGGTCAGAATAGTCCGGTCCAGACGTTGGGGGGGGGGGGGGGGGGGTCTGAGTACAAAATCCCTGTTCCAGAAAGTTTGGAGGTGTATTCTCATGTATTTTGAGGCGCTGAATCGAATGCACGAGTTCGTCAGCCCGAAAACCCCGTCGTTTTTTGTTATCAATAACTTTTAGTGCAAAATTATGGTTTTTTGCAAAAAACTCGGAAAATATGCATTTTTACGAAAAATTTTTTGAGACCAAAGTTGTAGAACGCAAAATTTCCTACTAGAAAGGTCCACAAAAATTTCCCGGAAAACCCAAGCCTAGGGCGGGAAATGCGCGAAAATCGTTCCGCGCGTTTAACATGGGCTTATATGGGGGAGCCGACGCAGCGCTACTAAACTTGCTGCCAATTTGACAGTTGTCAATTTAGGGTTAGGCGACCTCGTGCATCTTGAAGAGGATGAAATTTCCTTCAAAATGTTACATGGTCATATTTCGCTAAGAACGAAGCCCTTCGAGCATGGCTCAAAAGAAAGAGTAATAAGTGTGTCAAATCGCTATTTCCGCAGCAGAACTGCCCGCACGCGGCGCTCAGAATCTGCACTTCTCCTCTTTTTCTCACTTGACACTAGAAAAGCTTCGTACTCAGCGAGATACGACCTATACCATTTTGAAGGGAATTTTATCCTCTTCAAGGTGCACTTGGTCGCCTGGCTCTAAATTGACAACTGCCAAATTGGCAGCGAGTTTAGTAGCGCTGCATCGGCTGCCCCATATGAGCCCATGTCAAACGCGCGGAACGGTTTTCGCGCATTTCCCGCCCCAGGCTTGGGTTTTCCACGAAATTTATACAGACCTCTTTCGGAGAAAATTTTACGTTCTACATTCTAGAATAACTCTTCAAAACAGATTCTGAAACTCTTGACTTCTACTTTCACATACTTTTTGAATCATTTTGATCCATCAACTCATGCGTTGACCCGATTTTTGTGAATTTTCCCAAGGATTCGACTAGACCTGGCGAAAAGGTGCTGTGTCGCACGAAAAAAAACAAAAAAGTCTTTGGAGTCCTTAAAAGAAGCTACGAAATGGGTTAAATTGAAGTCATTTTGGGCAAACGAAACCGCAGGAATCGGATTTCCTGAATTGGGCTTCCTCTATTTTAGTTCTCATTCTCGTCACCGGTAGTCTATCGATTATATTCTATTTAATTTTAGATTCAATAAAATTGCACGAAATTTTTAAACTCTATAAATTTGAACCTCGTTAAATAAAGTTTTCAGACCTGGAAAACCAGGAAAAAAATCTGTAAATTTGTATTAGGATTGTGCTACACGCCGGGGTTTTCCTCCCCTATAGGATGTAAAATATGAACAAAAAACAGTACTTGATGTCTTGAGGTGGTAAAAACAGCATTCAAACGGCTCTTTTAAAACGATACGTTTTCTGCGTTTTTCAAGCTTAATTTCGATAAGTACGTTCAAGGCCGATAGTCAGTTGTCGATAGCCAGTTTTGGAACGAAAGGTCGATTTTTCATAGAAAATTCTAGTATATCTTTGTAATATTCGTGAGTTGAAGAACCGAAGTGATTTCCTTGATACTGAGTCGGCTGATGCCTGTTATAAAAGTTTTGTAGGTTATTCCAACTCTCTAAAAAATGACTAAATTCAACTGTTTTACAACCTAGCTTGCCTCAAAAATTGGAATTGGTTATGAAAAAAATCTGTTTCGAATCACAATATTGAAACGAAACATAGGTCCCGAATGGATTGCATTGTCTTCTTCCTTGTCTCATTTGAAAAGCCAAATTTGTAAAAGATTTAACATTTGAAATAAAATTACCACAAAATAGATTGGATTCACTTTTCCAGTTCCTGGAGATACTGTAAAAAATACTTTGAAAGGTATAGCTTACGTGGCAAAAAAATTTGGTCCAGTGATTTGCGGAACGGTTGTTCTTCTCGTATGATACTCTGCTAGGAAGTGAGAGTAATCAGTAACTGAATTAAATTTCGACGAGTATGACTGCGATAAGTGAGACTGAGCGAGAGAAAAAGTTCACTTTTCCGTTTGACGCTCCACCCACAGGATGTTGGACGAGATGTCAAGCCATGATGACGCTCCGCTTGGTGATGATATCCCGTGGGCCGGCTGATAAATGTTGGAAATATTTCATCTAAAACTTTTTTTTCGTTCGTTAGTTGAGCGAGCTATACGGCGAGTGCTACCCTCAGTTTTGAGCTTATTAATATTTTTGAGATTGCAATTTTATTCATTAGCGAAATAATGTACAGTTTTTAATTTTGAATGAGTTTGGTTCACGAGAAAGAACGGGTATCACATTTGAATTATAACAAGATATACGTGATCATATTTGGAGTTCATTAATAATCAATGCATTACATTCGTCCTAAAAAAAATCTAGAGATATTTCATTCCTATTTTTTGGATATTCAGAGGAGTGTCACTAATATGCGTCTTCGAAATCATAATTCCCTTTTTCCGTATTTTTGGGAAGTTGCCGAAACCCTCTAATTCAACTATTGATTTTTTCTGATATTAGAATGAGGTTCTACGAAAGAGCTTTCCAATTCAAATCTAAAGTTCAATCCAATTAAATTAATTCATCAGTTAACTCTCTGCCTATTAGGAATCGATCAAGGTAGTTGCACACTAAAATTATTCATCAACAGGATGTCTTGAGACTCTGCTTATATTAATTTGAAGTATGTGGGAGTAAGCATGCAGAATTCTAGAACGATTGACCGTTCCGTTTCAGATCCATGGATGTGGAAAGTTGGGATGTTTTCAAAATTTTTAACATTGCGCTTGTGGGGGTGAAGGGAAAAAGTGCGACAAAATATAGGCTCTAGAAAAAAATCTGATCGAGAAAAAACCACCAAAACCTACGGGTTGATGAATGATATGGCCAAGTCTCTACACGATTGACAATGATCATTTTTGAGTGATCGTTTGTTGAGAATTCAAAGTGTAAAACAGTTAATATGAAATTTCGTGTTTCTGGCACTCAGCTATGAAATATGAGCCTATTTCTGTTTCGGAAGGGTTAGGTAGTCGTTTTTGTTCGTTGTTTGACGCAAAAAACGCAGCTATCACCAGTATCATAATTATTTCGACAAAATTGATGTACCCGAAAAAGTGAAGTCAAATCGACGAATCTCCTTGAGTCACGTAACTACCTTGATGGTTCGAATACTCAGGTAATAGTCATACGATGTAACATTAGGTATAGAAAAATGTGGCTACATTGACTGTTGAGTACAGACCGATTCTCCCGAAAAATTCATTGAATTACGTTTACAAGACTTTGCATTTATTTTTTGCCCAAAATTAGATCGAATACTCTGTTGGATTCACTCAGAGAGACGGAGCGTCGCGTGAATAAAAATTTCGAACTCGTTGGTTCATCCGATCTCAAGTTGGAACGTTTGATTCAACAACACCCGCCAATGTTCCTCTTCCGTAACTTGATAAAATCAAACTAATTTGTTCCAATCCACAGATATCCCAATTAATTTTGTAACTGAATTAATTGAAAATTTCACGGTTAGCTGAGTGAGTTGAATATTCTTCATTACATTTATCGCGAGAGTTTCTTCATTTTTAGCCATAAAATCTCGAAACTTGATGGTTGACGCTTCAATTGGTTCGATCAATGAAACTTGCCCATGTGCATACATATTCTTCTTTTCGACATTCAGTTGACATCCAGACAAATTTGAGATGACATCCGGCTTCTAGATGAAAAGTCGAGCCAACTCACCTTATTTTCAACAAAGATGAAAAATCGCCGATACTCACAGATGAAGTACTTCTAAAGTTGATGTCTCTAATCTTTAATAAAAATCGCAATCAAGCTCACACTTAAAACTCTTAAAACTGAAGATGCAGCTCTCGCTTCGAAGTATCCCATTCGACTGATTCCCATGTGCACATCTCGTAAATTTTTTAAATCTCTCTCACTCACTGAAACTTTACGCGCTCAACTATCCGTACACTCAAACAACACAACCTATAACAGCCCCATACGACTATGTCCCGTAAAAAAACGCACGTGTGCATTTCAAATTCTGTCTCTTTCTGTTTCTTTTTTTTTTTATAGATCTCTCTTTCCTATTTGAATCCGGCTCGTGTAATTGGGTACCCATTTGTAATGAGAACGCGTGACAATTTTGAACGGATATGTGTTGTATACCTTGATATCATTCTGCCATATAATATAGGCTTTTTCATGGTTTGTGATAGTCAACCCCCCCCCCCCCCCCCCCCCCGTGGACAAACCAGAATTTTGAAGTAGTATTGGTGCGAATCTCGACCTACTGAGAAAAATGTAACCCCCCATCGAAACGGGATATTTTGACACTTGACGAAGTTTGCGGCGAGCGAAAGAAGTGTATGTATAAGGGTGAGTAGGATGAAGTTTGCCGAGCGCGAAAGCGTGAAACGATGAATTTTAAAAGAGGGTATACGAGAAACTTGATCGCAAGAGACCCCACCTAGATACAACTCATTATTATTCGGCACGTTTATACTCGTGGATTATTCTTACTTGTCCACGTTTAAATGCGAGCCGTCGTCGTGAGAGAGATTTTGATACTTGGGGCTGTTAAAGGGACTGAACATAGCACTTGGTTCATTAAAAGGGGTAGTTTGAAATTTTGTCTCTGCGATACTTTGTATGGATTGTGAGTTGGCATGGGCTGTTATATACATTTTCATTTGATCGCTGAAGAAGGTTCTTGAAAGTGCAGTTGCATGCACTCTGTATCGCAATCAAGCCATTTTCCATTCATGTATCGTGAAACAAGAAACTATCCTATTTAGTGTGGGCTTGGGGTAGGCAGGATTAGGCAGTTGATTAGAATATTTTGATGTAGTATATTTTTGTGGGCTAACTCAGGAGTTGAAAACAATTCCTTATTAAATAATTTTTTGAACTTACTGTATTTTCTTCTAGACGTGAAAAATGTATTGGATTACAAATAGATTACGATTTATACATGGGCACCATTTAAAGTCGAATTTTGCATCCCGAATGCTTTTTTCAGTCCAGAGGATCGAAATATTAGTCACGAGGGTGCAAAAGACGGGTTTTGTTACCGCATATAGTAGGCTATTTTCCACAAATTGTGAGTGAAAATGGAAAATACGTGCGAAAAATACCCTTCTCTATACAATGTGCATAGAAATGCTTTTTGTGCATAGCTCGGTGCATAATTTGTCAACTCTTACTCACAGTTTACCAACAAGTGTAGTTTCGTACACGGGAGTAGAACCTATTTTTTGCATCTTTGTGATGGTTCCGACCCTCGCCTGTGGCTCGGAACGGAAACCCATCACTTGGACGCGGAAAAAAGTTTTTACACCCTTGTATCAAAATGTAATATTCTGATGCACTGTGCGCAAATAGATATTTATACGTCCATACGTAGAAACAGCGTGTTTCTGGCCTCCTCGCGTAGCGAGGAAACAAGCTGTTTCTGCGTACAGACGTATAAAACTGCATACGCGTCTCGTGCGGAAACATTTTTCCTTCGGGAAAACCAAGCTGGACGGTGCCATCGCCCACGTCCAGCTCGGTTTCCTGAAGGAAAAAATGTTTCCAGCACTCGACGCGTAATGTACTATTTCTCACTTATTGTTCATCGTTTTTTACTCACAGTTTATCATAAAGTATAATTCGATACACGGGGGTAAAACGTATTTCTCGCATTCTCGTGATGAACCCATCACTTGCATAAAGAATACCATTACAAACTTGAAATGATATGTGCTGTGAACGCATAGCATGCCAAAATATTGCCCGTGTGTATAGATTTGAAAAAAATGGAGGAATCAATGTAATCAGATCGATCATCTTACCTCTAAAGAGCAAGCAAAATATTGCATGGGCATTAATTCCTGAAAGTAAGGATGGATGTAGAGTGAAAAATCCAAAGAAAGTAGTTTTTATGCTAAATTTCGATAACTGACGGGGAAAGTCAATGTAGTGAAAACCAATGCCTCGAAATCTCTTCATAAAATTCAGTGCAAATGTGTTATTTTTTGAGAACTTTTGTAACAACTTTGATCATCTCGTAACACACAACGTGAATTATGCATTTTTTTTTTTAACTGGGTACATAATATTACGCGAAGTTGAGAAATTGTTGCAAGATTTTAGACGCCCGAGACGTACAGCCACATGTGGAAAAATTCTCGCAAACGATATAGCGCTGGACTGGTCACCGCTTTCGATTATGAAATTTCCTTCTCAACTTTTCGCTGATAAGACCCCCATAGACAAATTACAAAGCAATACTCACCACCAATTCGGGCTCTTACGACTAAGATGATGTGTGCTTTATCAATTAATTATTCGGACGATGAATAATAAGCAACTAATCTTCATTCTATATTTGATCATCAACATGATACAATAAAGACTATATTCCATGATAACACGACAAATGTAATAAAAATTGTCACATAAAAGTAATGTCTCGTATTCAACACAAAATAAGAACAAACAAGAATTTTTGAATCTCGAAACACAAAAATTAACAAGGAACACCACAGAGTAAAGTTTTTTGTGTGATGAGACATAAAAATCATGAAAACTTGACGATAACAAATTTTTCCTTTGAAAAATGTATGAAGAACAAGTGGCTAGTGCAATGTGAAGGATAGAATACTATCACATAAAAGAAGTAAGATCGGCCCGGAAGATTGAAATACTTTCAGTTTTTTTGAAGAATGCACTGGAATCTCCCACAGATTGTTGTCTTCGTCAATTTCTTTGTGAAAAAGTATCAACGCGTTTTACAGGAAAGACAAATAAATGTATTCAGGGATGATTAATTCCATGAAAAATCATAGCTGCCAACAAGCAAGTAAAGTATAGCACTGCGCGATTCATATTTTAACTTCGAATCCAAGAACGACTCCCCTCGTGATTGTAGCAATATTATTTTGCGATCCTACACATATACCTTCAAAGATTGCTATCGTTCAATGCATCCACATAAATTTGCACAAATTCATTAAAACAAAGAATATCTTGCTTGTACATACACGATGTATGGGCGTGAAAGCTCAATTTTAAAAGAAAATTTCAATAAATCTACTTTTCACTAGATTTGGTGATTATGATGCATTTAAGCAATTTTTGCTTGGAAAAAACAATTGTAACCACATATTACTCGGATATTAAAATATCCAAGTGTATTCAGTTAGACTTCTACTTTCTCTTACAAAATGGACTTTAGTAAAACTATTCTACCATAATGTTATACATAGAGTAATTCAATTCACGACTTTCTACATCCCGCAAAATCTCAGTACTCGATGGTCACGGTCTTAGTTCTCAAATACTCATTGAGTGCCTCCTGTCCCAAATCCTTGCCAAAACCAGATCTCTTAAAACCTCCAAAAGGTGCTGCCACATCGGTTTTATTGTAAGTATTGACAAAAACTGTTCCCGCATCTATCCTTTCAGCAAACCTTAAAGCTCTACTAATATCCTTGGTAAGGACACCAGAGGCTAATCCATATTCTGTCGCATTGGCTCGAGCGATGACTTCGTCTTCTTTGACCGAACTGAATTTTGATACTACCATAATGGGACCAAAGGATTCTTCGGTTGCCAGGAAACCTCCATCTTTGACATCAGTGAATATAGTCGGTTCAAAATAGTAACCTGGACGTGCAAGACGTTTGCCACCAAGTACTAGACGAGCTCCCTCTTTGAGACCATGATCAACGTACTCGAGAAGTTTGTCTAGATGAGCTTTGTGATTTTGAGGTCCGTGGGAAGTTGAGCGGTCCAATGGGTTACCTATACGAAGCTTTTTCGTCTCTGTTACCACTCGGGAGATGAACTCGTCGTGAATTCGTTCTTCTACAAATATGCGACCTGGAAGAGAAAAATGATGTAATTAGGTGTTTCGAGAGGGTGGATGGTTGATTGATCCACAGGAATCGTTTTTTAGGAGTGGATTGCTACCCCTTGGGTCTTAAAATTGGTAAAAAAAGATTTATCGCAAGAAAAGTTTTCAAGCCCTGGAATGTTTAGTTCAATGGAATAAATCTCATCAACCATACCGAAAATGGCATCTTAATTTTTAATCTTAATAATATTAAAAAAAATGTTAGCTCATATTGGCGATCTCATGGGCCCAAGAAGTGCGAAAAGTATTTTGAATTTTCATAATTTTTACTGTCACTCGTGAAGGGCAGGTGTCATTTTGATATGGAAGGACCCTGTCGGATTTGCTGAATCTTTATGTGAACACTGTAAACATACTTCAAACTTTTGCACTCTTCAACCAAATTTGAGATAGAGCAGCAATTTTTGCCATTGTTGTTAGCTCGGGTTGCAAGTTCGATTGCACAGGAGCAATTGTATTTTCTAAGTAATTTTTATCAATCTACAGATACTTTAGATGCACCTGTGGAGACGTGTTAGTCAAATGAATGAAGTTCCAGAAACTATTGAAAATTCCAGTCATAAGAATCATCAAATGATGTGAATTTCTCTATAAGAACTATTGTTTGGAAAATAGTTGAGAATCGTGAAGGTTCATTGAGATTTTTTTGGATGCACGAGTACTCCAATATAAAAGTTATGGTACAATTGTTCCACCCGTAAAGTTCTGTTCCTCGTTGTAAAAGAGAGTGATTCAGATCGAGTATTAAAACTTTACCTGCAGCAATACAATTCTCTCCCTTATTGAAGAAAACGCTGCTCATGGCCAATCTTACAGCTTGCGTCATGTCAGCGTCCTCAAAAATGACTAAAGGGCTCTTGCCACCTAATTCGAGTGAAACCTTCTTCAGATTGCTATCGGCGCAAGCTCTCATGATCATCTGACCAATTTCTGTCGAACCGGTAAATCCAAGCTTCCTAACTTGCGGATGACTGACGATGGCGTTACCCACGATTGATCCACTTCCGGGCACGATGTTGATCACACCTGTAACGCAATCATAATCTTAGTATAATTATCTTTTTCACGGGTACATTTTGCTACTTCTGTCATTTCGGTTTGATATTGCTCTCGGAAAACTGGAATTCGAAGCATGATGAACAATGCGATACAAAGTTATCTAACTTCTGGAAATAACGATAAGAACGAAAGAAGAAAAAAAAATAATGACACGCAGAGCTTTAGATAATGAAATACAAAAAATTGGGCTTTCAAACATAATAGCGTAGGAGTGTAGGTAGTCAGTTTCTCGAGAAGATGAAATTTGAGAAGGATGAAAATTCCGGAAAAATCAGATTTCGTAATGCAAAATTATAAATATTTGGGGATCGGGAATGTCAGTCGAATAAAATTTTGAAATGTCAAAATTTGGATATAGGAATTTGGAAAAACCGAAATTCGGATTGGCAAATTCTTAGGTATTTTTTTGAATTTTCTCCAATCCAAATCTTAATGTTTCAAAATTTTGCATTGCCGGGCATTCCTAGTTTTTCCCTCCGAATCTTTCCGGGATTTGTTTTTCGAATTTTCGTTTTAATACAAAATTGATCACTAATTTCGTTATTCACAAGCTTTTAAATAGCTCATCTCTCGCACTTACCTGGTGGTATTCCAGCAAGAGCTGAAAGTTCGGCAAATTTGAGTGCGGTGAGTGGTGAAGTTTGAGCTGGTTTCATCACGACAACGTTTCCAGCTGCCAAACAAGCTGCCATTTTCCATGAGAGCATCATCAAGGGGTAGTTCCAAGGCGTTACGAGACCACAAACACCAATTGGCTCCTTGCGAGTTATTGTGAGATTACGATTTGGCCGAGCGTGATTTATAGGTACAGTCGAGCCTTGGATTTTATCACACCAGCCTGCAAAGTACCGCCACGTCTCGATTGACATGCCCACGTGAGTTTTCAGTGCCAAAGTGTAGACTGCCCCAGAGTCTAAGCTTTCAAGGGTTGCAAGCTCCTCTTTGTGCTGCTCCATCAGATCGGCTAGTCTGTAATTGGGACAATTTAAAATATTACAAATTGGTTGAATCTGTGATATTGAGCGTTTGGGGTTTCATTGGTATTGAAAAGTGGATCAAATTATGTATAAGAAGGTTTGATTCAAAGGCAAATGTTTTCAAGCTCATAATGGATCCTCTCTTAATTAAATCATGGGAACTAGAATGCAGACAACGTAGATTCACATAGTGTGACCACCGATCATGATTGAATCCGAACGAGACTTGAAAATGTGAGATAGAAGCTGTTATATACGAATAAGGAGATTATGGACCTTGTTGATAAATCATGAATACATGCCTAAAAGATCTGCTCGGAGATTTTCTCACGAATTCATGTGGATCTAAAATCCTCTGTTATAATTCGTGAATTGAGTGCACCCGATAGAACTACTATCTTTGAAACGCGTGATCCAGTAAAATTTGTATTCGTTGACTCTGCTATTTCCGGTCAAAATAGAAGAACAGGTCAAAAATTAACGCATATCCATCTCCGGTGTAAATTATACATAATCTCACGAAACAAAATTTCCCGATCAGAAAAGGTGAAAGTCATTTCCGAATTCTTTAGAACTTCTGAATACGATTATGAACTCGGAAGAACACCTGTTCGTGGCTCTTCCCGAATTGTGGCCATATAAATATGGTTCACGAAACAAGCTTGGTACGAGTTTTTGCGTTTTAGACGCAAATTGAGACCTTTGACGGGAAAATGGAAGCGGGACCTTTTTTGCCATCAACATCTACGCCAAAGAGGCATCTTTTGAGAATAGGGAACTGACATAATTCCGGAAAATGTTATATTTTGAAAGCTTGCGGCAAAATAGATATAGGAAAAAAAGTTTGAAATTCTTACGACGCCTCTATGGTTTTTAAATCATCATTGAAATTTTGACAATTTGAATTGGCGCCATCCAATATGGCAGCGTCTACACACATGCCGCTGAATTCCCCAACTGTTGTGATGTCATTTCTCATCGGAAATCCTTATCCGAATCACAATCGAGAGCTTATTTTACTCAAATAATAGAAGTTCGCGGTGAGGAAACGCAAGTTTGCCTCGGAATCATCGTGGAAAACATTCTGAAGTCACGTGACTCATGTGCAGTCGCCGCCATACTGAATGGCGCCATTTCAAAATCTGAAAAACTTCAGACTCAAATTTAAGTCACTTTTACAACAGAAAATTCCCGAATTTCCACATATAGTGTCTATTTTAACGTGAACTTTTATAATATGAGCATTTTCGAATAATTTTTGTAGTCATGTCAGTTCTCTATTCTCGTACTTTTTAGGAAACTATAAAAAACACTATATATGCTGCAATTCCCTAGGCGGGGATATATGTTCACCGTGGACCAAAATGGTGACCGGGTAGGTCTAAACTAAGGACGAGATCGAAACTCACGTCAAATTTTACGTTAAGCTCAGGAGCTTTTTTGAAAATGTTTAGTCATGATGGAAGCCAGAGTTCAGAGGCAGAACAATAACCACCAAGGAAATCATTAAAATTATACAGGATCAATATCCTGATTCGGCAAAACTCGATATATGTGTGATCTTTGGCTTGCGTTTTCTTCCAACTTCCCAGCATCGCTGGAAACTCTCAAAAAGTAAGGTCCCGCCGCCGTAAAATTCGACGCAGAATCCGGTTCCATCCACAGCTTTGACCTATCTAGTCACCATTTTGGTTCAGGAGTAGAATTCCCCACCTAGACAATTTTATCACGCCTAGGGTTTTTTTCCTAATTTCCTATGAGGTACTAAAGTTATCAGAAAATACGTTTTTAACGTAAAATTTGATGGCAGATGAACGATCGCGCCCTTGATACAAGGTCTTAATTTGCTTATAAAACGCAAAAACTCATACGCAGGTATTTTTGTAACCCATAAATATGGTCATAACTGGAAAATTGACAGGGGAAGGTGCTCTCTCGAGTGCAGATTCAGGTTGAGCAGCTTATAATGCGTCAGACATGTCTTCCACCTTTTCTGATCTGAAAATTGTTTTTTTTTTTTTAGACAGGAATCTAATCGTATCAATTGGACCTGTTTGTCGACAGACTGATATGCAATGCAAATCTCTGATCGGCATGCCGGAATCACGAAAAAAAATCTCCGCGAGTTCATGAACCAAGACTCTTCAACATCGTTTTCGTCATCGAAGAACGTATCGCAAGCTCCATTCATAAACCCCCAAATTTCTACGGCAAAACTCACATAATTCATGGTACTGATTGAAAATTCAAATACGAATCGAGTTACATGCTCTATGAAACTCACTTGAACAGAAGAGCACCCCTCTCGCGAGCGCTAATTTTGCTCCATTCACCCTGCTCAAAAGCTTTTTTTGCAGCTTTTACAGCAAGATCCACATCCTCAATACTGCCACTGTGTACTTCGCAAATTAAGCTTTCGTCGTGTGGATTCAAGCTTGGTATGGGTTTGCCTCTTCCATTGACGAATTTTCCATCGATAAACAACTGACAAGGGAAACTCAAATCCAAATTGTTAGCTTTCAATTTTACTGCATCGTAAACAGGAGGTTTTGATGAATCGCTGGCACCGCGTCTGGCTAGAATTGCAGCTGTAGCAAGCTCAACAAATACGGGAGCCATAAATACATCGGTATTGGCAAGCTTTACGCCTACGGTTTCACGAATTTCTTCTACCATACGTACCACGTCCATACTTCCAGCACCTGAAACATTTTGGGAAATTTCATTTGTAATATACACATTTCTATTTTCGTTTTGACAAGATGAAATGAGCTTATCATGCAATAAGTAGTGCTGTCAACGGAGACTGAGGTGTCAGGATGAATTCAACATTTTTGTAAAAATGAGATACTTTTCGCGGATTATATCTTTCAAACAATGTCATCAAAATCTTAGAATATGAAGGTATTTTTACGCTGATGGGCCGAATATCATCATAAATTTATCATGACTAATAGGTCACAGAAATGGAATCTAAGTCTGCTGCTAACAAATCAAAACCATCTGAATTTTCAGGAGTAGAATCACGAGACGACCGCATTCATTGGCGAAATACTTTCTTAATTTCACAAATCAGAACCCAACGAATCGACAAGGTGTGCAACAAGAACGATAGTATGAAATTCATACTAACCACAAGCAAAGAAATCGAGATCGTCGCTTATTTCTTCTAGGTTGAGCACGCCTCTCCAGATGACTCGTATCTTTTCCACAATTTGACTTTCCTCGGGTGTAAATTCTATGCTCGTTCCGTTTTGTTGCAATTTTCCATATTTGCTTGCATTGATAGTGCGGGTACCCAATTTTAAAACTTCCACATTTACGTATGAGCCATCCTCAGCTTTGATTAGAAGTCCTCCGTCGTGTATCACACCAGGGTGACCGTCGACATCGACGCGATCTCCCTCAGGTATGTCACTTTCTGCAAATTTTTTCGATGAGCACAAATTTTTCATTTGATAGCAGAGGTAGATCATCATAATACTTCGAGTACATTAAATTTGATAGTGGAATTGAAATGGTCATAAATTGAGCTGGCTCAAAGTTTGTTTGTTTAATGCCTAATTAGGCATGCTGGTAACTAAAAAAAATAAGAAGATTTACCACCATTAAAAAGTGCAAATGAAAAAATGACGGGCACTCAACAATAATTGGTCTAACTCTCATTACGGTAGAAACTCTCTTATTCAAATCTTAAGAGACATGACAAAAAATTCGAGTTGAGGAGTTTTACGAGTTGAGAAGTTTCTGGAAAGGACATCTGATTTAAGTATTTTTAAATCGATCTCCATGGATCATATCATCAAATCATGCCATTCTTGATCTCGATGAAAAATATTTTAAGAGTTTCCAATCACATCTATTAGAAAAAAATCACTTATTTTCGCGTAATGTGAGGACTGCAATTTTACGAAAGCATTTTCTGATCGTGACAAGAGCTGAAAGTATCTCGTCTCCGATCCCTCAAGCTCCCTCAAAATATAATATGGGGGCAATGAGATCTTGTCGTGTGCGATCAACTCACCTCAGATGATCTTGTGTACTGATAATTCCATCAAAATGTACAAATTCTTTTAAAGTCAGACCATTGACTCACGTTAGAGATTTTTTGGTTCGAATTATTGGCTAATACTGAATTGAATTTTGAGTTCTCGAGTTATCAGGTTTCCATTTTACCACTTATTTTAATCGACTCAGAGGGTTATTTTCAAGAGCCCGAACTTTTGCTTCGAGTGAAGGGGTTCCCCAGGTTAGGAAGTTTCGAGTTTGAGAGTCTCCATTATATATTCCGGATGCTCAAGTTGTACATACAGTACCTAGTATCATTAGCCACAAAAAGCAAAAAAATAGTTCCATGATGATTTACCATTCCACAAAGTACTTCCGTACAGCCGTACTTCTTCACCGTTGATGGTAGTCCATGCACCAGGTGTTGAATCAAGTGCCCTGATGAAATCGTGAACCTTCTTGGCACTCTTACCCGTCCAATCGAGTTTTTGAAGTTCTTTCTTATTGAGCATGGCATCGTAAGTTGCACCATCTTCGGTCTGTGCAATTTTTGGGGCTTTATTTTCAGCAACAAGGTTCACCGCTTCTCCTATTGCTTTTACACCCTCTGGATACATAAACCCATTGTACAGTGAGTCTAAAGTGTCGTTGGGATCTACAGGACAACTGCGTTGGAGTAAAACTGGTCCCGTGTCCAGACCATCGTCTGCCCAGAATATTGAGAAACCCGCGGTCTCGTCGCCTTCTATTAGAGTCCTGTTCAGTAAGCACATTTGCATTTGAGATCGTCCAGAATATGTTCAATTTTTAATGCCAATTTTTTTCATTGATCCGAATCAGTGTCTATTCATTTTATGACAATGTCTAGTAAAGTGCCCTACAGGAGTGAATACAATTCTGAAGGTGTATCGATATTCTTTTGCTATTCTTCCCAGCTATCCTTAACCCATGACTCACTGAGTCAGATTGACCCAAACCAGTATTTATTTTTGAATGATACTGGGAGTGTACCCCACCCCACGAATTGTGTTTAAACTCTTCTGAAGCTTTTTTGATAACTTCAAAATGAGCCCAGATACGTTCAATTTCGTCAAGTCTGGAGAGCTTCACGTGCTTGCCGATAAATATCGATTTTGGAGTGTGTCATTCAAGGGTTAAGAATGAACAGGAAAAGGAATTTAAATTTCTCTCAAGTATACAATGATTAACTCATTAAAATTATCAACTCGCGTCTGATGGTCATTCGAGATATATTTTCGAATTGAGAATCAGAATCAAATCCTTTTCACAGCGCTTTCTCTGCTAATCGATTCGGATGCCGTATTTACTGGATGTATTAGAATATACAATTTCCAAAACACCGTGTGAAAGGCGATAGGAGGCAAACTCCTGGATGGAGTTTGAACGAAATTGATTTGGTTCTGCTGCTCTCTGCTGCTCTAAGTTGCTTAGAGTATCCCATTCGGGAAATATTTTGAATGAGATGAGGTATTATCTAAAAGTGACGTCTAATCTAACTCCTATTTGAGGATTGGTGTTAGTTTGATTTTGGATATTTGAATCTCTAAGTTCTATTTTACAGGGCCAGGAACCCCTAACCTGATTTAATAGTATGAATAAGTTGCAAAAAGTGATACTTCGTAACACTGTGTTTTCGATATCGAACTCAAGATTTCAAAACCAAAAGTATGGTATCGAAATTTCTATGATAAATTTTTGATTTTAATCGTAAACAAGTTTATCAAACTCATTCTTGTTAATAAATCATGAGCAGAACTCAGAATCAATTACTTCACACATTCTTCTTTACTCTATCTAATCATTTGATGCTTATGAAACATTACGCGTGAGTGAACTGGCGATCGAGTCACATTTTTAGAATGGAAAAATGTAGATTGATATACTTTCTACGTTAGCGGAAGAAATGCAGATCATCACGGCGATTGGAAATTTAAGCATGACTTTCTGATTTCTCAAATAAGGAAAATTGTAATATTACGTCAAGTGTCCTTTTTTTTCTTTTAGCTGCTAGTTCGTGATATTGTCGGTAATTGTATGCATAGTCTGACAGATATGTACAAGAGCTTGATTTTATCGAAAGCAAGATATTTAATAGACACTGGAACAAAAATTAGAATGTTTTCACGTTGAAGATACGGTTAAATTTTTGAAAGAATGATACGATCGACAATGGAAAACTTTAAATACCGTAACGTATGATGTTTGTTAAACATCCACATCATAAAATCATAGTATCAGATCAATTGTAGACATATTGGGCTGAAGTCAACCTTCATGTGATTGTTTCTTCAATCTTAAATGTTGCAAAAGTCATCCCTAAAATGAGTAATTAGGTCACACCATTTTTGCTATAATCTAACAATTTTGGTACCATGCATCAATGATGATGAGAGATTCTCTTGTTAGTACTCTAATTTCGGAAAATTGATTTTTTCAACTTATCAGCAGAACCTCATAACATGCCAATATCGCATCTTTTTTCAATCGATTACCGGATTTTTAAGGTGTCAGAGTTCCTTGGTAAGCTATATTGGAAATACCACGAGAGACGAATGATTTAGCAAAATTTGGCTAATTAAAGTCATTGTTCGCCCTCACAATTTTTTCGATAGTAATGTGCTTTTTTAGCTATAAATATCAGAGAACAGTGGATATTCTGTTAGAGGCTGCTGAAAATTCTTATGTAATTCGAGTCGACCCTGTTTGCTCCGAGGTTTGCTCATTTCAAAACTAGTTCCGCACCCAATTTTAATAGCACGTCCAACACACAATAATTCTTAATCATCCGATCGTGTTTTTTTTTTTTTGAGAGCGCCAATGTAAAATCAGCATACAAGATCACGTGATCGACCAGCATCGATCGGAAGCTGCTCGCATATTGCAACAACGAATTATCTATACGTTTTTTGAAACAAAATGACACGTTAACGTCTTGAACAGTAATAATCTGTCAAATGGAGCAATTTTCGAAGACCCATAAAAATCACTTGTATGATCATTCTAGGATCTGAAATTCATTTTCAAGTCCTAGGGCTAATATTTCAACTCGTGGTACGTGAGATTAATGACTCCCATTCACTGGCTTCATTGTATTAGCTATTGAATTGAATTCACGACAGTTTCACTAACACTCGGAGAAATTTCATTTTAATGATAACTATTTTTGTAAAACTGACTTGAAATGAATCGAATAATTGTGAGAGCTGCTGTCATGGGCGGACATTGTAGTTCTTACATCCTTACGAGTGGAGAAAACTCTATTGGAAACTTTAACCTGAATATCTGAGCCTAGATTAATCTTACAATAGCCAAAATAGCTTCGTTAACGATTTTATACCTATAGTTCATTTGTGATATACCAAAAAATTCAATCTGATATAACTCACCAGCTTATTGCACTGGCACCTCTGTGTCTGGGTAAAAGCGAGGGATGGTAACAGATACTTTTATGCCTTGGGTAGTTGATAACATCCATAGGGATGAACTGAGTACAGAAGGGTAATACATTTAGATCGACTTGGATACTCTTGTAGGCGTCAAAAACTTCTGGTAAGAGTACGCCCTTGCTGCGCCAGGCCTTGATCTTGAATACCGGAGTGCCACCGGCCTTAGCTGTCGATGCTGTAATAGATTAATGTTTGTAGTTGCTGATTGTGATGATTATTTGAAGATTTTTCAGGAAATGTCAGATTGAAATTTTTGAATCTGTGAATTCATCAAAAAACGTTCTCTTTTTTAGCCAAGGTATTTTTATAACACAAATAAAATTGATTTGATTTGTTATATTGAATTTTGGTTAACATTGTATTTTTTGTTTAAACTAAATTTTTTAGACATATTTGCATGAATTATTGCATATCGAGTATTTGATGATCAAACTAAGATTACACCCAGGAAAGCTGGCAGAAGTTGATTGATACGAAATTATGTTAGAAAAAAATATTTGATGGTGTAAAAATGACTATCCTTAGTGCAAAAATGTATGATGGAAAACAAATTTAGTGTGATATTTCAATCATAATCTTACTCACCAAGTGCATCTTCTCGATTATTTTTATCTGGTATAGTGAAAACTCCTGTAATCTCGTGACCTTCCTCTTTCAAAAGCTTGTACACATCGGCCGCAAAATTGCTTTGGCCTATGATTGCTACCTTCAGTTTCGCCATTTCTGCCTAAATAATCAACCATCAGAAACTAGTTAGAAGACAGTGTGTTCGAGTTATCAGAGCATCTTCAAAAGGGTCAGAGATGATGTGCGTAGGTGTCCGATGCATTCAAACCCTAAATAGTTATCAAATGAATATCGAAATATTTCATCTCAGAATAGGAAGCTCTCTATGATGTCGACTACTTTTTGAACTATTATTTTCTAATGTCACAAATAATGTACCGAAGCATCGAAGCAGTACAATTAGACTACTCGATCGACACACTCCGCGATTGTGAGATGATCGATATTGACCTGTGATCGGACAATTACGAGTAGTATTTACGTTAACCCATTAATGCCTGAAAAAAAAGTTGTATTTTTTTGCAAAAAATTGATCGTGGCTATTGAGGATCACCTGAATCGGAATTTCCCATCACATATTTAGAAGTTCAGATAATTTCACATCGAATTATTGCATTCCAAATCATTTTTTGAAGGCTATTTTGCACTCAAAAATGAGCCTCAAAAAGATGTCATAAATGTGTCATTTCAGGTATCAATGGGTTAACGAAAAGAGCTTCGTTGCAGTAAGTTCTCAAAACCTCTATCTTTCAATCAGACAAAATCTGTCAAATGAAATTCAATGACACATTTGACACGGACATCTTTGATGTGGAAAATAGCGGTTTATTAACATTATAATAATTAAATGCCCAGGCAAAATTTGCCCGTCCACATCCCGTGTATCTGGTCGCCTATGTGTAAGAGGTAGAATCTAATATGTGGGTGGTAGGTAGTTGGTTGGTTGGAGAGGTAGGTACGTGGGTTAATGGGTTGGTGAATGGATATGTGATCAGGTGGATGGGTTGGTGTATAAATGATGGGAATGAGGTATGAGTTATGAAGAACGAGTTATGAGGATCGATTGAGGGATGAGTTATGAAGAATGATTCATGAGGAGTGAGTTATATTAATTAAAATAAACCCCCAGCCAAAATTTGTCCTTACGAATCTCGCGTATCGGGTTGCTTATGTGGACGGGGTGAAGTGTATAAAATGAGAGTCCGTATAAGAGCGATCGATGGGTTGATGGGCGGATAAGTTGGTGAGTGTGCGGGTAGGTGGTCGGGTGGGTAGATGCATGGATGGAATGTCTGGTCTGGTCCTGTCTGGTTTGGCGTAATGCGGTCTAGTTTGAACTAGTATGGTCTAGTTTGGACTAGTATGGCCTAGTTTGGCACTGGTACGGTTCTAGTACGACACTAGTACCGCTAGAGCCGCACACGTATCACACTAGTACCGCTCTAGTACCGCACTAGTGCCGTACTATAATTACCGTACTCGTATGGTCTAACCGTGTTCTAGTTCGGTTTGATACGTTTTCGTTCGGTTCAGTCTGGTTTAATTTAGTTAAGTCCGGTCTGGTTCGGTACTATAGTACGATTCTAGTACGACACTAGTACCGCTAAGGATACACTAGTATCACACTAGGAATGAACTAGCATTACCGTACTCCTTGTGGTCCAAGCGCGGTCTCGTTCGGTTTGATTCGGTCTAGTTCCATACTAGTATGGTTCTGGTACGACACTAGTCCCGCTATGGCCACACTAGTACCACACTAGTACTGTATTAGTACCGCACCAGAATTATTGTACTAATATAGTCTAAGCGTGGTCTAGTCTGACTTGATTTGGTCCAGTATGGCCGAGGTTAATTCATGTTGAGTCTACTTCGGTCTTACTGGTTAAAACATATTACGTAATCATGCGGGTTATGGGTGGGACTGACTGATCGATTCACTGATAAACAATATGCCATCTCTCCGAATTTCACGAGTCGATGGATGAATGGGTTGGTGAATGTGTGGTCTGGTCTGGTCCGGTTTGGTTCGGTTTAGTTCTATCTAATACGATCTAGCTCGGTCTACTTCGCTTGACTTCGATTTAGTTTGGTCTGATTCGGTACTATAGTACGGTTCTAGTACGACACGAGTACCGCTAAGGCTACACTAGTATCACACTAGGAATGAACTAGCATTACCGTACTCCTTGTGGTCCAAGTGCGGTCTCGTTCGGTTTGATTCGGTCTAGTTCCGTACTAGTATGGTTCTGGTACGACACTAGTCCCGCTATGGCCACACTAGTACCACACTAGTACTGTATTAGTACCGCACCAGAATTATTGTACTAATATAGTCTAAGCGTGGTCTAGTCTGACTTGATTTGGTCCAGTATGGCCGAGGTTAATTCATGTTGAGTCTACTTCGGTCTTACTGGTTAAAACATATTACGTAATCATGCGGGTTATGGGTGGGACTGACTGATCGATTCACTGATAAACAATATGCCATCTCTCCGAATTTCACGAGTCGATGGATGAATGGGTTGGTGAATGTGTGGTCTGGTCTGGTCCGGTTTGGTTCGGTTTAGTTCTATCTAATACGATCTAGCTCGGTCTAGTTCGCTTGACTTCGATTTAGTTTGGTCTGATTCGGTACTATAGTACGGTTCTAGTACGACACGAGTACCGCTAAGGCTACACTAGTATCACACTAGGAATGAACTAGCATTACCGTACTCCTTGTGGTCCAAGTGCGGTCTCGTTCGGTTTGATTCGGTCTAGTTCCGTACTAGTATGGTTCTGGTACGACACTAGTCCCGCTACGGCCACACTAGTACCACACTAGTACTGTATTAGTACCGCACCAGAATTATTGTACTAATATAGTCTAAGCGTGGTCTAGTCTGACTTGATTTGGTCCAGTATGGCCGAGGTTAATTCATGTTGAGTCTACTTCGGTCTTACTGGTTAAAACATATTACGTAATCATGCGGGTTATGGGTGGGACTGACTGATCGATTCACTGATAAACAATATGCCATCTCTCCGAATTTCACGAGTCGATGGATGAATGGGTTGGTGAATGTGTGGTCTGGTCTGGTCCGGTTTGGTTCGGTTTAGTTCTATCTAATACGATCTAGCTCGGTCTACTTCGCTTGACTTCGATTTAGTTTGGTCTGATTCGGTACTATAGTACGGTTCTAGTACGACACGAGTACCGCTAAGGCTACACTAGTATCACACTAGGAATGAACTAGCATTACCGTACTCCTTGTGGTCCAAGTGCGGTCTCGTTCGGTTTGATTCGGTCTAGTTCCGTACTAGTATGGTTCTGGTACGACACTAGTCCCGCTATGGCCACACTAGTACCACACTAGTACTGTATTAGTACCGCACCAGAATTATTGTACTAATATAGTCTAAGCGTGGTCTAGTCTGACTTGATTTGGTCCAGTATGGCCGAGGTTAATTCATGTTGAGTCTACTTCGGTCTTACTGGTTAAAACATATTACGTAATCATGCGGGTTATGGGTGGGACTGACTGATCGATTCACTGATAAACAATATGCCATCTCTCCGAATTTCACGAGTCGATGGATGAATGGGTTGGTGAATGTGTGGTCTGGTCTGGTCCGGTTTGGTTCGGTTTAGTTCTATCTAATACGATCTAGCTCGGTCTAGTTCGCTTGACTTCGATTTAGTTTGGTCTGATTCGGTACTATAGTACGGTTCTAGTACGACACGAGTACCGCTAAGGCTACACTAGTATCACACTAGGAATGAACTAGCATTACCGTACTCCTTGTGGTCCAAGTGCGGTCTCGTTCGGTTTGATTCGGTCTAGTTCCGTACTAGTATGGTTCTGGTACGACACTAGTCCCGCTACGGCCACACTAGTACCACACTAGTACTGTATTAGTACCGCACCAGAATTATTGTACTAATATAGTCTAAGCGTGGTCTAGTCTGACTTGATTTGGTCCAGTATGGCCGAGGTTAATTCATGTTGAGTCTACTTCGGTCTTACTGGTTAAAACATATTACGTAATCATGCGGGTTATGGGTGGGACTGACTGATCGATTCACTGATAAACAATATGCCATCTCTCCGAATTTCACGAGTCGATGGATGAATGGGTTGGTGAATGTGTGGTCTGGTCTGGTCCGGTTTGGTTCGGTTTAGTTCTATCTAATACGATCTAGCTCGGTCTAGTTCGCTTGACTTCGATTTAGTTTGGTCTGATTCGGTACTATAGTACGGTTCTAGTACGACACGAGTACCGCTAAGGCTACACTAGTATCACACTAGGAATGAACTAGCATTACCGTACTCCTTGTGGTCCAAGTGCGGTCTCGTTCGGTTTGATTCGGTCTAGTTCCGTACTAGTATGGTTCTGGTACGACACTAGTCCCGCTACGGCCACACTAGTACCACACTAGTACTGTATAAGTACCGCACCAGAATTACCGTACAAGTATGGTCTAAGCGTGGTCCAATTTTGCTTGATTCGGTCTAGTTTGGCCTAGTTAGATCTAGTTCAATCTACTTCGGTCTTATTCAGTCAGTATGGCTAAAATATATTACGTGATCTTGTGGGTTATGGATAAACTAGGTGAAGATCAGAACCGCTAAATTCTCTTCCGCCGCGCCATGTCACGAGAAAAATTCATTAGAATAAGGGTCGTGGATTGCAGATGAGAGTTTCCTCTGGAATATTTTCCCACGAAATTTTGCGATATGTGCAACTAAATCAAAATTGAATTTTGTGTTTGAAAACAGACAGATCTCGCATCTGTGCAAAAATGTACTATTCGAAAGCCAATTGGATGATTGACTTCAAACGATCATATGCACAGGTCAATTACTCGAACTGAGACCAAAATCACAGCGATTGAAAAACCATCAATGCACTAAGTATAGCTCAGAGTAAGTTTGATGAACTCATCTGGTAAGTTCGTATAAATGCCTCAATGCAAGTGCTTTATCAATCTTTGATTTTTTGAACGCTTTGACTTCGAATCTTGGTTCATTGACCGAGACTCCTCTAAAGTATTCGTTATCTGAAATGTAGTGTTTGAGATTTAAACTTTTCTGGCGGGAAAAAGTCGCGAAGTTTTCGTTGTGAAGAATTAATTTGAACGAGAATCTTTATTGTTCGCCCATAGAATCCGACAATAAAATTTAAAAAATATCCAAAAATATAATCTACGATCATCATGAGTCTGTTGGTTACCAACGGAACTCTAGAACTGGATAATTACTTTCTGAAAAAAACTAAGGAAGTTGAAAGCTCGGGTAGGACAATTGTAATCAAAAACTTATTCGTGCAAGTGAAAAAAGATTTCGTTAATGTTACAAGTTTTTGGTAAGACATTCCTTGAACACTAACGTACGCAGAGGTCTTTCATATTTCATGTACCATGCGCGATGAAACGCATCTGTGCTAGAAAATACTCTTGAACGAATAAAAATATTTTGATTAACTTACCGGATTATTGAGAACTGTAATTCGATGCCGAAAATTTTCAGTCAAGGTCCAATCAAGAGACAAATCCTATCTTGCTGGTTTTGTACAGCTTGCTGTTAGACATCAGTTGTAAAAAATGCTGCTCATACGTTTTAAAATTTAACTATCGATCACTTCACTCATTACCATGTAGACAGAGCAAATTAATAGATAAAACTTTTCTGAAAATTAGACGATCTTAAACACCTGAATCAAGTCAACATAACTTCACAGCGTCAACAACGAAGACTTGATACGATAACAATCAACACGAAATCGGTACAAATATTGCGCGACTGACACTTTTCAAGCTTTTGTGAATATTATATTAATAATCGTTTTGAACACCTATATAGAATCGCGTGTTATCTAGGAAGAGAAACTCGCTAGACTAAGCCTCTCAGCTTGATAGACTTCCTAGAGAGTAAAAGATGTGAATGAAAGGCGCTCGTATGCACTTTTCTTTTCATGCAGCTATAGAGTACTACATACAAAAACCGGCTCTGACGCCCGATACGAAACTTGGGCTTGTACTAACTGAACGACGACAGACACGACCACGCAGATACATGCTGTTCCGGATCTTGAAATATCTATACATATATATAAATTTATTATCGGCGGTGTGCATGTTGGCTAATGCGTGATGTATAGTTCTTCCTCGTGAGAATCTGAGTTTTCGATATGATTGCGGTACAATCTTGTAACTTTTTCATCAATCACGAAGAATTAAGAGTGATACGGGGGATTTAAACATCAGAGCTGCATTTGGCTGTACAAATGCATGCAAATCTAAGCAGGAGCTCGGTGCAACGGTGGAACTCAAATTAGATACTTGAATCATAATTAGAAACTACTTTCTCCTCTAGATATAAGATTATGAGATTTTAATCTTTGATAGTGGCCACAGAGGTCGATATTGGTTGAATCAGTTTTTCGTCAGTGATGTGTTTCAGTTCAGTCCTATGACCACTCTTTTACTACTTGACACTTTTTGTGGTGGTTTTATGAAAAGTATGAGAATATGAGGAGGCCCTCTCTATGTATTTCATGAGGTTCCTCACCCAGTATATGTGCTGTTGAATTTGATAGTAGTAACTTCTTTGTTCGATTGATAATGCGGCCTAGAATGTCGCAGAACTGGAATTGAATTTTTCATCGTACCCTGTTTTGTTTGTTTTTCCTTCGATGATTAGAAAATTTCGAAATATCACAGACCCACAAAAAAGTGTTGGAAGTCAGTGCTCTCATTATGCGGTCTATAGGGTTTCCTTGGATAAATGACACCAAACCTGATGTAGATTTGCACCGATCTCATCGTTTTTCTGAGATATAGAAGGTTAAATTGAGGAGAAACGTGGAAAATCAGTAAAAATCTATATCCCTGGTTCGTTTGGATAACTACCCACAAGCTCACTGACACATTTGTCTAGTGTGTGACGGGTGTGAAACATTGAGAAAGACTTCACCTTACTGATGAAAATTGAAATTTTTTGACGGCAACCTCTGAGAGATTCCAAAAGTTTTACATCCAAATAAGTGTCAGAATTTCTGCGTGATTCCTAGATAAATTCATTGCAAGGAACATTAGCACTTGAGAGGTGAATGATCGTCTGAACCCACAGCCCTGATGGATGACCAAGACACTTGTTGATCTGGTGATCTTGCGGATGACCTGCCGACCCGCATACCTGTTGATCTGACACACCATATGCCGACTCATTGACCCGATATATGACTTATTGAACAGTTGAGCTACTAATTTGTAATACAATTTACTATCCGATTGACCTTGCACATGATCTACCGACCCACCAACCTAGCTTTCATGACTCATCGAATCGTCGGCTTTGTGACTCTCGGGATGACCTACTAACGTGCCCCATGACTCGTCGACCTACTGACATTCCTTATGATCTACCGATCCACTTACCTCATTCACGACTTACCGCTTCATTCATCTGCTAGTCTGCCATATGACCAATCTATCCACCGACTGAGTATCATTACTTACTCACCCGTTGACTTCTTGGTCTGCAGTGTGGCCTATCAACCTACTGACCTGATACATGACCTACCAACCGACGGCAGTCTGGTAGGTTGTTTGGAAAGTCAGCAGGTCGACGTGGGTAGGTAAATGAGATCATACGGTAGATTAGAAATTCGGTGGCTCGGTAAGACATACGGCAGGTTAACTGATTGACGATTTGTCAAATCATACGGTACTTCAGTAAGTCGGAAGGTCATCCGGATGATCATCAAGTCAAAGGGTCGACAGACGTTCGGCAGAGCAGCGGGTTGAGTCGATTATCTACTCGTCAAGTGCTAAGTAAGCTCGATTTCCAGATTCCGATTGAGACTAACAGTAGTACTCGTGATCAGGTACTCTATCCGGTACTCCTGATCGAGTACTCTGAGTGTTATCCGTGACCGAGTACTCAGGGTGTCCCTATTATTCGAGTACTTCGGATGGTATTCGTAATTCAGCACTCATAGCGGGACTTGTGATCAAGTAGTCAGAGTGGTACTCGTTATCAAGTACTCTGGATGGTGCTCGGGATCGAATACTCGAAGTAGTACTCTTGGTTGAGTACTCCTGTTTCTAGTGATTGAATAACCTGGGTGGCACTCGTGATCAAGTACTCTGGGTGGTGCTTGTAATGGAGTACTCAGATTGGTACTAGTGATAGAGTGCTTCGAATGGTTCTCATAATCTAGAACCCATGGTGGTACTCGTGATGAAGTAGTCTGGGTGGTACCTGTGATTATGTACTCAAGGTGGTACTCGTTATCAAGTAGTCTAAGAGAGGCTTGTGATCGAGTACTAAGGGTTGTGCTACTCATCGATTACTCTGGGTGGTACCATTATCACGAGAACCACCGCAAGTGCTTGAACGATCCTTAAGTACTCAATTCCGAGTATCCTCTGGGGTACTCGATCACTGGTTAAAACCCTGAGTACTCAATCACGAGCACCATTTTGAGTTCTTGATCACGAGTACCACCCAGGTAATTAAATCACTAGAAACAGGAGAACTCGATCTCGAGTAGCCCCTTGAGTATTCGATCACGAGTACCACCGCGGGGACTTGACCACGAGTACCACCTGGACTACTTGATCACTAGAATCTGGAGTACTTGATCATGAGTAACACCCTGAGTACTCAATCATGAGCACCACTCTGAGTACTCGATCACGAGCACTACGCAGAGTACTTGATTACGAGAACCATCCAGGTTACTAAATCACTAGAATCAGGAGTATTTGATCCCGTGTACCACCTTGGGTACTTGATTACAAGCACCGCCAAGAGTGCTTGAGCGAGTACCACCTTGAGCACTCAATCACGAGCACCACCCTGAGTACTCGATCACGAGCACCGTTTTGAGTTCTCGATCACGAGTACCACCCAGTTTATTAAATCATTGAAACAGGAGAACTCGATCTCGAGTAGCCCCGTAGTATTCGATCACGAGCACCACCGCGGAGATTTGATCACGAGTACCACCTGGACTACTTGATCACTAGAATCTAGAGTACTTGATCATGAGTGCCACCCTGAGTCACGAGCACCAATCTGAGTACTCGATCACGAGCACCACGCAGAGTACTTGATTACGAGAAACATCCAGGTTACTAAATCACCAGAATCAGGAGTATTTGATAACATGTACCACCTTGAGTGCTTGAGCGAGTACCACCCTGAGTACTCGATCATGAGTACTACCTATAGAACTTGGTAACGAGTACCACCCAGATACTTGATCACAGTACCGCCACAAGTACTCGATCACGAGTATTGCTCAGAGTACTTGATCACGAGTATCACTGACAGTCTCAATCGGAATTCGGGAATCGAGTTTACAAATCGGCTGATTTTCAAGATTCTGGGGTCAAAACTTCAGTATGTCTGAAAAAAAATTTCCGTCAAAATCTCCAAGTTGTGACGTGATGGGGCTAACTGGGTAGCCTTTTCGGATTCAGCAAGCGATCTTTCTCAGGGCCAAATAGGTCAGTCTTTTGGTAACTGACTATTTTCCAAAATGCCGGTCGATGTCATAATTGAACCATAATTTTGTACATTTTCTGAGCTTTCTCAGGCTACTGTTATCACCAGCTCATCTTTGAATGAGTTTGGATAACTCCGACATTTGCCAATCTCACTCCTTTTTGTAGGTGGTCACAAGGTTTTTATCTAACACGGTGTCTGGTCCCGTTTCTGGAATTTTTTTTATGTTGCATACGATCACAGCACATCGATTTCAATGCATTATTGTCGTCTAACATTGGGTATTTCCTTCAAGTTGTATTGGAAGTATATCCTATCAGAATGATGCATCTTAGTGATAGTGTTAACTTAATATTCAAGAAAACTATGCTATTGCAGAATTTGTCGTTACTGTTTTGAGAAGTCATTCTGTACAGCATTTGCCGAATTGAGTCCTACGAGTGACCACAGATGCTATCAACACAGTATGGAATCCATAATCAAAGTATCGATATCCCTCGACTCGTCTGTACAAGTGGTGCAACGATTAATTGTTTCCATGCTGCAACGAGTACTTGATAGCAACTTTATTCAATGAAAAAAAATATTCTTATTGCTTATCATTGAGGCCTAATGTCAGGACAGGATTGATGATCTAGAGAATGGCCATTCTCTCTAATGAACCTCAGTCCGTGTCGTGGAATTTCTTGTAATTCAGGTAATGCAATAATGCTATCATATGCTGTCTTAGTATCAAAGGCTTTGTTACATTGTCGCACGATATTATTTTAATGGTATTTTACGACGGTATTTTTTATGTCTTCATTGACTAATGATTCAAATTGGGCCAATTGGCTAATAATTTTTTTCTACATGAAGGGTGAGTACTAAATTTTTAATAGAAATCGAGATAGAAATCTAGTCTTTGCTGACCGTAGTAGAAAATGTTTCTTCTGTTGACTCAGCCAATGTGAGCCCAATATCGAAGTATTCGATCTTTTCTGCTCGACGAAATGTTTTCTTCTTCAAACAGCTCTTATGATCAAAATCATCTTTAATTCCTCTTGGAGGATGCATCTAGAATAAAAATTTATCGAGTATCTAGCGGAGTTAGCAAACTCGTTTTTTGAGAAATTAAGGGGCTGAAATTCGAGGTAAAAGATTTTCAATATCATACTACAGACTCGACTACAGATTAATTTTCACTCGAATTTTCAATACAAACGGTAAGTTTTTGTCGGTACGTATAGGCTCAAATCCATTTGAATTCCCACGCGCTCAATTAAAGCACGTGCGCGTGTCTTCATCATCAATTTTATACTTATCATGAGTAAATAACAATATAACAATCACTAAATCGAGACGATGGATCGTGAGAATGCCCCTGAAGTTAGAGAGTCTCGAGTTACAACAAAGTATAGATCAAGAATGGGTTGCGTCTTTCTCTTTCATCGTATGTGCACACTATACTTGCATGCATTGCATCACAACATTCATCGACTTGTCATTCACAAGCGCGCGTTCGTCGACTTCAAACTCATCGGTAGTAGTGAAAAATTATAAGATTTTTCACTGGTGTTGTTAAAACAACAACGTCCTCAGTGATTTACCTGCGTTTCAATACCATAATACTCGTACATTTATCAATTGTTTCTTTATTCTTTTCATGTGAAATTTGGTGGTGTCCCAGAGTAATTACTTTTGAATTGGGAATATTTCCAATTTTACGAAGACCGAAATATCCGGGTATCAGAATAGGCCGATGGACTCGATTTAGATAAATGAGTTAAAGAAACAAGGTAAGAAATCTCTTTTGTGTGACGCATTATGTGCACTTTACGCTGATTATAGGCTTATCAAAATTTAGAATATTAAGCTAGTAAGAGAGCTGAGTAATTGGCGCATTCGATGCGGGCACATTTACACTGAAACAATATATTTTTATGCACAATTTTCAGTAAGTATCGTAATTTTATTCCATTCACTGATAACTGCACTCGTAAAATGAGATTTGCATTCAATGTTTGCAAAAAATTATGAATTCATGTACTAATGTGAGGTAATCCAGGTGTGCACACTCTTTACTTGGACATAATTCATCAATAATTATTAGCGATATTTTGAACGAGACATTTGACGTAATTGAGACAGTTTGAAAACATATCGACAAACCAGACTCAATGTTAAAAGATCTGAGTATATTCTCGTAATTTTTTATCATCAACTCTGTTTGCAGGTCATTAAATATGACGTATCTACTAAGTTTCTATGTTTTTTTGGCTTTGAACGGGCTTTCTTTGCAGGTAAGAATATTAGATAAACGTACTTATTATTCCGAATATTCTATTTAAAACATCACAATCGAGATCAAGGCCGTCATTTTTTGTGTGAAATTTATTTCAATTGAAATATGAATAATTTCAAAAAATCTCGTATTCGATAGCGAATCTTGCAGGTCTGTTCCAATGTTTCATGTATGATTATTACAATTTGTATTTTCATTCATCATAGGCCTCCACACCAGATTCTCCAACTTATATTGGAGCTGTGGTCGAGTATCATCCCGTTGATCAAGGTGATGATGGTGAGATGATTGCTGAAGCTAATGCTGTAAACTACAGGACAATTATTAAAACTGCCTCTCTTTATGTGAGTATGAAACTATAGCAACGCAAATCCTTTCAGCTTGATTTTGGTTTTCGAGCCATCTCTGAAATAATTGAGTAAAGGTGTTTCAGCTTATCGTTATATTATGTATCTGGATAATTAATATTTGACCAATTTATTGTTGATCTCATCTTTGTAAGACATCAATTTCGTATTAATTTTCCAACTGAGATGATACAATATATTTTGGTCAACGAATTTATTTATCGAATAATTTTACCAAAAAGTTGCAATGGCATATTTATGCTTGATCGATGGCTTTTCAATCACGAAATATTGATCATGATCAAATTTGATGAAACATGTACGATGAACATTTACGAACTCAAACTTTGATTCATCAAGTTGAACTAAAAGAGAAAATTGGTAATAAAATTTAAAAGTTTTTGAAAATTTAAGTACTCATTTTCCGCAAATTTTATATCGATCTATCGGATCATTTCGAAGGACGATAATGTTTTCACGTTTGGTGACCAACAAATTCTATGATTTCTCAAAAATGTGTTATTTGGTCATTAGGAAGATATTTTGATAAATTTTCTACCACTTCACTCCGTATATGATATCATGATTCAAAGTTCTGGAAAGTTTTCATAAATGAAGACTATTTCCTTTCAGGAAGTAGACATAATAGTTTTTCCAGAATTTGGTTTGACGACACCACCAAGAGATGAGGTAACCAACAGAGGGAAGCGTTTCAATGATGCAGAATTTCGAGCTTATTATCGTGACACTGCATCGTATGTTCCCAGTCCGAATGATTCAATTGTGCTGTGCGAAGCAGACTCCAAAAACGTAAAGGTAATTGACCCAAGTTCTCTGCACGAGTCCGTCTTGCCTTGACTCACTATTTATCTCACTCATAAAAAGTTTGGATGGGCTCAAATCCAACAATATCATATGGTCTCGTGGAGCTTTTATAGGATCAAAAGATACCTAACTTTTTTGAAATAATACGACTTTATTAATTGACTTCCAACAGTATGTCACGTGCATTATTATTTTAATGAGTGAAATATGTTCTTTCTTGGTGTTCCGTAACACAATAGTTCGCAATTTTCACTTCCATTGGCGTCTCAAATCTCGATGCATTCCCCATGCCTTGCGTCGCAAGCAATGTAACCATGGAATAAAACTTCTTTAATCACTTGATGGACATCTAAAACATATGTTTCGGAAAAACCAATCGTGACCTAAGTTTCGACTCTGTCCCGAAGGTCATTAGGTATGACAAAGGGTATCTTACTTTTCAACTTGAAAGTTTTCTTTGAAACTGACGATTAACCTTGGTAGCCTAGAAGATATACTTTCTGGTTTACAAGAATTTTTGTTGTAAAAATGGTCAAATTTTTGTTGGTAGTCCTGAATTAGTCAGAAAAATTGGTACACTTTAGGCCTATGTATGGTCCTAGGTGAAAAGATAATCTTATCACAAGTAACTTTTTTGCCCAAACGGACGTTACAGCTACAATGAGAAATACTCTTTCAAGTACCAAGACAGTCGTGTATCTTTTTCCAACCCCACGTTTCACGAAAAATTCTCAATAACTTACCCATTTTGGTAAGAAATAAAAATATTTTATTAATTTTCCAGAACTCACTGCAGAGTATATCATGTGCGGCTCGCGAATTCAAAATGTACGTCGTGGTAAATCATCACGAGCGAGTCGAATGCCCATCAAATAAAGCACATTGTGCCTCAGATGGTTTCCTACTCTACAATACGAATGTGGTCTTCGACCGCGAGGGTAGGGTCATTGCCCGATATCGTAAGCGTCACTTATTCAATGAAATTGGTACCAACGTCACAAATTACAACAACAATGAGTCTGATAGAGCTGAGGAGGATCGTCTATCAAAATTTAGCACAGATTTTGGCGTTACATTCGCACAAATTATCTGTTTTGATATTTTACACGAAGAGCCTGCTGCTAGATTAGCAAAAGAAGCTAATGTAACCGATGTAATTTTTCCATCACACTGGTTTGATGAATTACCATTTTTAACGGCTAGACAAGAACAAGCTGCATGGGCTTATGCTGCTGATGTTAATTTATTGGCGGCTGGATACAGTGATGCACTTACCGCTAGTGGAGGTGAGCCATTCGGTTATGTTTTTCTTAGAGTTGGTTAATTAGTGTATAAGAAGTCCGTTATCTCTGACGGGATGTGTAGTTTTTGTCTTGTTGATTTTTGTGGTTTCTTCTGGCGAGAGAGGAATTTTGCATTACCGTCATTTGTGCGTGTGTAGATTGGATTGGATTCTTGGTGGCCTTGGACAGATAGTAAGTGATGATCGAGTTCAGGGACCGGGAGTTCGGTGGCTCGGTTTCTTGATGCAAATTTCAAGGATGATTAGGCTTAGGCTCGTACCGACCGTGCTCGTACCACTATGAGAAGCATTTCAGAAATTTTTTCGAGTGGTTTGGGATCATTTGATAAACATTTTTGACTATTTTTGTAAAATTAAAAAGTGTCCTTAACCACATGTATGATGGGTTTTCAGACTGTGACGGTTTTTAAAGATCAGGAATTGTCCTTGATGTTTTCTTTGATGAAAGACCAGAAACATTTATTGAAAGTTGTCGGGCACTCGAATTTTTCGAGACATTAGAACGCATCAATAATAATGCTCCAATTTCATCGGCTTTTCGTGGTAGGAGAATTACCTTCTGCATCCAATCACTCCCAGTATCATCAATATTTTTTCTCAAATTACATATATACTTTTATTCAAGACTCACGAGGAAAAATTGCGTACGCACTATGAATAAACTTTTGTCAAATTATAACTATGGATCTTAACAATTGCATAAAATCATGTTTTGGGTTCTCACAGGGAATATGAGTTGCTCAGAATCAGAGTAGACCAAGTCCGTATTTGAGATAGGAGGAGTTCTTCATCTCCATCTTATGGGGGTAGTGTCTCAGAAAGTTATCGGAAGAAGGATTTTGTCTCATAGAGAACACCATGAAGATGCCGAGAAAAATTCAGCAGAAGGCCTTCTGCCTACTTGAAAAATGTTGAATTAATTCTGAGAGCAGAGAAAGCCAGTTTTCAAAAGTGAATTTAGTCGACTCTGACTCAGATAAACTTTTACGACGACTCATGAGTTTACAATTTATCCTACTGACAAGGAGAGGTCCAACCTTGCGGAACACGGATCCTGATGAAACTCTGGGAATTGTCTTGTTTTTTTGAACAATGAAGGTATCTTCAAGGATTTGATCCCATGGGCCTCCTATTTCGAGATACAGCTGTAGAGATTAGCATTGTTAGTATATCTATATATCCGACTTTTCGAAATAAGTCTGAATTGGCAATGCTGATCTCCATGGTTATATCTCGCGATATAAGGCCTATGGGACTAAACCCTTGGAAATACCTTCATTTTTCACCAAAACAAGATGATTTCCAAAGTTTCGTCAAGATTCGTGTTCCGCAAGGTTGGACCTCCCCTTGTGAGTGTCCATCACATTAGTAAGGCCCATTTCAATAAGATTAATCTTGAATTGAATCTTGAATCAGCATATTCCTTGTGAGCACGAGACAGATTTTTAGAACGATTCTCGTCGTGAGTGCAACTTTTCCTGACCGATGAAAAATGTCTCAATGTGAATCGAAGTGTGCTTATGAATTTAGCTATTGCAAAAATTAAATTTGATGGGTACAACACTGATACACTTTAGTTATCGAAACTCGCCAAATTGCTTAGCGCTATTATAAGAATACCGCAGTATAGACTTATCAAAAGATCTCAATCCCAAGATCAACTAGAATGAAAATATGCCCAGAGTAAAATTGAAATCACTGCGAACCAACAAGAAGAGCAGGAATCACGTAAAAAAGCTATGGGGTGAAAATTCAAATGTCACTGAGTACATAACCGAAATCATTTTACAGGCAGCGGAATATACGCTGGCAGAAGTGGCCCGATAAAGGCATATTCATCCGAGTGGACCAGCAACGCTCTGATAGTAGCAGAAATTCCAAAGTTGAATTCTCGCCGTCGTCGAGGACCTGTTGCTGGACTCTCAAAGCTTGCGCCTCCTTCTGTGCACGTGTTCAAGCAGGCTGAGGTGCCTACCTTATCCGGTATGCCTAGACACCTTCAAAAGCCTAATGAATTCGGCTTCGATGAGGATCTCAGCGCCTTTACAAGTCTTCTACTCGAACTCGGAAAAGAGTCTCATATCGAGACGCTTTGCGATAGAGGACTGTGTTGTGACTTCCACATTGAGATGAGCTACGAGCCGAAGCTTGCAGAGACTCCCAATACCAGGCAACACAGGTTAGTGACTTTCGAGTATAAGATCAAGATGGTAGAGTTGAAAGATGGATTGTGAAGGGTTTGAGCATTTTTTTCCTCAGCATTTGAGTTGTAACTACGTGCTTGCGAGTAGAACCATTGATTAGATAATTTCAATAGATGGTGAAAAACCCCTCGTAGATTTAGAATTACTTCCTAAGACCGGTTGGTTCAATTTATGAGAGTACACCATGGTACCTACCCATTGAGATTACCATTGCACTAAACTCCTTCAAGCACATACTGACAGTTCAAAAACCAACAATGTGTTGGACAACAACAGAACGCATCTCCGACAATGATAATATTTGATTCTACGCAAATATTCTGGAGATGAGTTTATCCGCCAGCTTGCTGGGAGGACACTGATTATTACCTGTTTGGTCGAATATTCAATCAATGCGGATTATATAATAACTGAACGCCCAGCCACAATCTGTCCGTGCGGTTCCAGCTTATCAGTTTGCCTCCGTGAGAGAAGTAGAATATGATGGGTGATAGATGGATGGATGGGTGATAGATGGATGGATGGATGGATGGATGGATGGGTGATGGGTGGATGGATCGATGGGTGATGGGTGGGTGGATGGATGGGTTATTGGTTAATGGATGATGGGTGGATGGATAATGGACGGATGGATGACGAATAGATTGTTAATGGATAGTTGATGGGTGGATTGATGGTTGGGCGGATAATGGACGAATGGATGGATGGGTGGTTGGGTGTTGGGTGTATGGATGGAGAAATGGGTGATGGTTCGATGGGTTGGTGGGTGGATGATGGTTGGGTGGTTCGAAGTATGGATGATAGGTGAATGGGTGGGCGAATGATGGATGGATAATGGGCCGATGGATGATGGCTGGATGGTCAAATAATAGCTGATCGATGGAATGATGATCGGATGGATGATGGGCAGATGGATGGTGAATGGGCCGATGGATAATGGCTGGATGGTCAAATAATAGTTGATCGATGGAATGATGATCGGATGGATGATGGGCAGATGGATGGTGAATGGTTGATGGTTGGATGGGTCCATAGAGGAATGATGGGTGTATGTGTGGTTGAATGTATGATAGATGGATGAATGAATATATAATGGGTGAATGGATAAATGGAATGATGTATTGGATGAGCTATCGATGCTTGGATGGGTGGATGGATGGATGAATGGGGTCGATCCACCCATCGTCCATCCTTCCATCCACCTATGCAAGTATCCATAGCTCATTCATCCTCATTGTTCCATCCATCCGTCCATCATCACCCATGATCCATTCGCCCAATATCCATGCACCCACCCATCCAACTCCCCATCATTCATCATCTTGATCAACGATCCATCTCCCGACCAACTGACCATCATATCTGTCCATCATGCAGCCATAGCTCATTCATCATCATCATTCTATCCATCCGTCCATTATCCAGCCATCACCCATTCACCCACTCATCCGACCATCCAACCCCCCATGCGACCATCAATCATGCATCTATCCATGTATTTACCATCATCTATCCACACATCGCCCACCCATCCATGCATAATCTATCCATCGATCCACCCACCGACCATCCGTCCATCATTCTTCTATCATCCATCCAATTCCACCCTTCACCCCTTCACCCACTCATCCAACCATCAACCATCCATCCATGCATGATCTATCCATCGATCCACCCACCGACCATCTGTCCATCATTCTTCTATCATCCATCCAATCACCCATCCACCCTTCACCCCTTCACCCACTCATCCAACCATCAACCATCCATCCATATATCTATTCGACCATCCATCCACCCATCACCCATCCATCCATCTATCCATCTATTCACCCATCCGTCCACCCACCCATCATCCATTCATCGATCCATCGATCCATCCCTCTATTATGGAATATAATTGCCTGTTTGAAAATTCAACCAGCTGGTTGAAATGTTGGTTGAAAATTCGACCAATTTTTTACAAAGTACATTTTGGGTTTACTTACAAATATTTCCTATGCCGAGTATTTTCCGGCATAATGTTTCCTACTTTAGAGTTACAGAGGTCAACAGTTCACCGAAATTTAGTCGGAATACAGCCAATAGGCAGGGACCCGGGATATAATAGTACATTACGCGTCGAGTTCTGGAAACATTTTTCCCTTCGGGAAACCGGGCTGGACGGGAGTGTAGGCAACGTCCAGCTCGGTATTCCCGAAGGAAAAATGTTTCCGCACGAGACGCGTATGCAGTTTCCTACGTATGGACGTATAAATCTCAGTACTCGCAGTCCACCGGAATTGACCTCAATTCATCTCCTTAGAGCCAGGTCGGAATAAAAAAAAAGTTTGAAAAAAGTTTATTATCGCATGATTTTTCATGTTCCTCGAGAGTCAGGAGCAGGTGTTTCTATTTTGAAAAATTGAGCCAACCGCGGAATGACCTTGAATATGATAGCTAAGGTTGAGACAAAGGTCACCATCAGACTTTTCCATAAAGTAAGCGAGCACTCATTTCAGCTTTTCCCGTTATTCTCGACCGTTGTTGGAATGACAGAGTGAAGGTCTTATTTACTTTTTGGGCACTTTGTACCTCGCTTTGTACAATGCGAGGTTTTTATGTACACTGGTGGAATACCTTTTCAAAATAAACACAAGTTTACGGATGTTCACGTTTCCCATTACAAAAGAATACACTTTCCTCTCACACATATATGCTTAATCTCAATATTCAATACCCTAATTACATCTCAATTGACCGTTCCTCAGGTACCGTCTACTCGTTTTCAACGGTGTCCGAGCTTTTGGCAACATCACCACAGTCGGCCTCCAAATTTGTGCCGTCGTAAGCTGCGCGGGTGATTCCCTATCCGATTGCAACAAGCAGTATCCTCGAGACTCTAATCTCATCGCACCGACAATTTTTGATTCCCTCATCATCAGCCGCAGAGCCGACCTATCGACCCGATCTCTCTACTCCCCTACGACCTTGGTGGCAGCCACTCCATTTCCGACCTCGACATCGTCTCCAGCAAGTCAAAGCAATGAGTTGAGGCCAATGGATGGTTCAGATTTTGCCTACGTGAGCGCCGGAAAATCCAACGACAGCCTTTTATTGGCATACATAGTTAACCCTAGAAACGACCTCGTTACGTTTGGAATTTTCGGCAGGATCTTTTCTAGAGATGGGCAGCCTGAGACAAGGCCTATACCTAGTGCAGCGAGTATAATTAGAACATCGGTTCTTTTAGTCTCTGCAGTGACCATATATTGGGCCATGAAGCTCTGATTTGTTCTGAGATGGGATGATTTTTTTTGTTGGATGTGTGTGTTGCTGTAGATGTTTGCATGAGCAAATACTGCCGATGAATCGTGTCTTTGATATACTAGACTTGATGCATTGTTTAAGAAGTCATTTTCTGACTCGGAAAATGTTTGAAACACTCTTATGCTCAAACGTTTTTAGAAAATATGACATTTTTTCGTGCAGAATAACTGATTTGGAAATCAAAAACCCCTGATAAGGAATGTATACAACCACGTGTTTTGCCAAAGCATGTAGTGGGTAGGTGTGATTGGAATCATGGCATTTTGGTAATGTGACGAACGATTGCTTTCTAACCGATTTTGGAGCATCAGTGGCCAAAAAGTGCCGAAAATCAATTTTGGCAGAGCTGCTCTGCTTGCCATCGTGATAGCATCAGTAATCAAGTTTTGACTGGAACACGTCATTTTGATATTCGACGTTTCTCCAAGCTGGTGGATGAGTTACTATTTGTAGAAAATTTTTAGAGTTGTCAAGTTACTATTATTTTGTGTATTTATCCCAATAATCTCCATGGAGGTGCGCTTTCCTCATTTGGGAATCATTAATGAAATTATGAGTTATTTGTGTCCTTCTGACGGCGAATTTAATATTTTTGTCAGAACTACTCATTTTGAAGATAAATCAATTTTCTTACAAATAAACCAGTCAATGCAACATTGCATTCACTCATTCTCGTTATTCCTCGACTTTATTCGTGCTAATTCAGGCGAGGCACAGAACTCAATTATATAAACGGATCAATTGGATATTTCGACTAATCAAAACCGAAGGGGGGGGGGGTAATTTGGAGTGCTCGCGAGTCAAGTTCAATTATTGACATGCATGACAAGTGATTTCTTATCAGTAAAGTAGTTTGATTTTGTCCATGCTCTTTGCAATGAGTTTTTTGGATTCGTGATCGAATGAGAACTCGCGAATCACAGCATTTTTTATGAGCATGTACCTTTATTTTACCATTTTTGATTAAGCCGATAATTAGGAAACCGATACTGAATCTAAATCTGGTAATTTGGTTAGGCTGATTTCAATACCCAACAGTCTGGTCGGTCACTCGTCGGGCCATCTATTTCTTTGAATATGAGTCACTTTGGAGCATTTCAGCCAGAGGCGTCACCAGGGGGTCTGGAAAAAATCCCAAAAAATTCTTTTCCATTATTAATAGGTTCAAATAGTACATAAAATTTTTTCGCAGATTTTTTTTAACCCCCCAATTGGTCCTAGGGCCCATAAAAGGTCCATTTTAGGTCCCTGTTTAGCAAATTTTGGAAAAATCATAGCTCCGATCAAACTCAATATTTTTCCACTTTCTTGGACTTTCTTGGGCGCGTCTTCTTCGTGAGAACTAGTTCTTTCGAGAAAAAAATTGACCGCTACCGATTATTGAGTCTAGCGATTTGTAAGGGCTATTTGCTGTGAGCAGATTTTAGCGATTTTTGGGTCTTCTTCCATACATGTGATAATCGACTTTTTATAGGAGCTATAGCCGATACAAGTGGAGCAGTTTTGTAAAAATGTCAAACTTTGAGCTCAATTTGCAAAAATCGTTTTTTTATTTTCGACCTTAAAACTATGCAAATATGTTCTCCAACATAAGAACTACCATTATCAACAAGAATCTCGGTGGAGAAATAATCTCCTGATTTTTGGCGTACGTTCAAAAATACAGTTTTTTGACTTTTTGCTTAAAATGCCGACATAGGCATGGCTCGCATATGGTCCAATCTGAGTGGAATCACTCCCCAAAATAACCCCAATTATGTGTAAGAACTTCCGGACGCGAGCCTCAAGCCAGAAGCAAGCTGGAGGCTCAAACCATCAGGTCCAAAATGGGCATTATTTCGTTTATTTCGGGGCAGGCGAGCGAGGGCTCGGTTCCCCGTGTTCCTGACCACAAACGAGACGGGTGGCTAGGGATACAGAATAGGGATACAAACATGTTTTTCCGACTCAAAATGATCATCTAAACACGATCCCGGGGTCAATTTTGCCCTAAATCATCGTCATTTGGCAGTAGAGGCGCCAAACCTGTTATTACGGAGTTTAACGCCGTTTGGGGACTGGATGATATCCCAGGCACAAATTGACACCGGAATCGTGTTTAGATGGCCATTTTGAGTCGGAAAAATATGTTCGTATCTCTATTTTAGCCACTCGTCTCGTTTGTGGGCAGGAACACAGGGAATCGAGCCCTCGCTCGCCTGCCCCAAAATGGACGAAATAATGCCCATTTCAGACCTGATGGTTTGAGCCTCCAGCTCGCTTCTGGCTTAGATGGGAAATAACTCAGATGTGACCGTATGCGAGCCATGCCTATGTCGGAATTTTAAGCACAAAGTAAAAAAACTGTATTTTTGAACGTACGCCAAAAATCAGGAGATGATTTCTCCACCAAGATTCTTGGTGATATTGGTAGTTCTTGTGTTGAAGAACATATTCGCATAGGTATAAGGTCGAAAATAAAAAAACGATTTTTGCAAATTGAGCTGAAATTTTGTCATTATCACAAAACTGCTCCACTTGTATCGGCTATAGCTCCTATAAAAAGTACGATGATCGACTTTCACCAGTAGTCAAATTGTAGGTATTTTCAAGACCTTTAAAATGATTACTGGTAAAAGTCGATTATCACATGTATAGTAGGAGTTAGACCGCTTGGAAGGAGACCCAAAAATCGCTAAAATCTGCTAAATAGCAACTACAAATCGCTAGACGCAATAATCGGTAGCGGTCAATTTTTTTCTCCGAAGAACTAGTTCTCACAAAGAAGACGCGCCAAAGAAAGTCCAAGAAAGTGGAAAAATATTGAGTCTAATCGAAGCTATGATTTTTCCAAAATTGGCTAAACAGGGGCCTAAAATGGACCTTTTATGGGCCCTAGGACCAATCGGGGGGTTAAAAAAAATCTGCGAAAAAATTTTATGTACTATTTGAACATATTAATAATGGAAAAAAATTTTTTGGGATTTTTTCCAGACCCCCCTGGTGACGCCTCTGGCCGAAATGCTCCGAAATGGCTCATATGTATTCAATCTTCCTCCCCATTTCTGAGAACGAGGGTAGTAGGCCCTTGCAGACTCGAGAAATTTTGGTTGGATTTCTACTGTACCTTCAATTCGGCTTCTGCTGTTTCCATTCTTGTGTGTGTGTTTTAAAATGTATTGGTGGTTGATAAAGTTCATACACCGAGTAAGTTCAGCTCTCCAAAATCCAAGTACTAGTTTGCTAGAAGTGGAGCTCAATCAACAGGAGACAACACCCATTCTTCATCATGCCACAAGTACTATACGGGATCATTGCCTGGATTATTATCCTCTCCGACGTTCCAGAAAATTCAAGACCATATCCAATACTGGATTATTCAGAAGGGTCTTGACATCATTGGCGACTAAAAAGTCAAAGTGATTGAAGAGATCGTCGTCGATGCGTTTCAGGATTGCAACATTCGGAAGATGTTCCGCCAACGTGATCGAATTCTAGAACGTTTCATATTATATTATTTGACAGTAATCTATAAATAAAGGTATTTTATGTTTTCTAGTTATTTTAGAGAATTTCATACCCTGGGAGGGAACCTACAATGGAATAGCTCAAAACGAAATTCAATAGACCGAGAAAGTCTTGTCAACTTATTCAAATTTTGTATCAAGTGCTGAAATGATTCCATATCGAGATCACATTCAAGATCATAAATTATTAGGAAAATTATTACTTTGCTCGCTCCATTCTCTTTTCTATTCTTCACTATTTAAGAATAAGAGCAACTGGTACACATTCATTCACGTAAAGCGCAAAAATATGAGAAAATTCAAGTTGATCTGGAGAAGAAGATGAGGAACCTTCTTTGGTACGAAGTTTCTAACACTAAATTTCCCATCCTCTCCTCTGAGTAATTTATTTGATTATTTGTATTACTGCGATCGTTGACTTTACACTGAAAAAAGTGACGTAGAAATTCTCCGACCGAGTTGCATTAGGAATGCCAAAGCTCTCATAAATCCTTGTGTTGTTGCTGTTTCCTCTCTTTGCAGCTTCGATCAGCTGTACTTTTGTCTCGAGTGAAGGAATTCGTTCACGTTTATACACAATGTGTTTGGTGAATCCTGACGATAGTTTTTTGCACGATATACATATGTACAACAAAATTGAGCTTTGTGAATGGATCTTCGCTATTTCGTAAGTTCAACAAAAGGCAAAGATTGGTAGCGATACTATGGACTCCCAAAACTTGAATCCTCTCGTACTATCACTAATTTTTTCATCTTATTGATTGTAAGCCATTACACCTTCTAACATAGGCTATTAACAGGAGCGAGTACTTTCTTCCGTGATTAGCCATATTTTGTACTGTATTAGGTTTGCAGCTGTAATGAGATACTTGCTGTCGTTTCTATTATCAACCATGAGGTTACGTATGTCACGGTAATTCCCAGATGCAAAACACACGTAATATCTCCAGAGGTCACGACCGTACAATCTTGAGCTATCCGACTATCCTTTCATCTTTGTGCGTGACCTCATAATTTCATGGACAATTTATCAAGATGAGGTGGAATATAATCTTTTTGATTTTCATGGTTTTAATCCGATCAGGAATTGAGAGAAAATCGTCAATTCTCTCTAACTACACGCGAAAAATCATCGCTGCAGAGATAGATTCCCGTTAATTCAGAAAAAAGTACTATAAATTTGAAAAAAGATTCGAATAAATCAGCGATCTGAGTCGATGTGTAAGTCTGCTTATTTGTACTTACCTCAGGTGGGGCTAAAGCATCATTTGCTCCGTAGTACAGAGCAACGGGTGCTCTTATGTTCTTCAAATCATAAGCAGGAGGGTCAATCTGCCCATATTTGGCTGAATTCTCCTCTCGCCCGTAATCAAACATCTTGAATTCACCTGAAAATAATAACCTCAGTCAAAATTATTGCCCATGGTATAGAGATCATAAGGTGAAACCAATTACACAGTGCACTTTTTTACCAGGTGAGTCCAACATGGATCGTATTTGTGTAAGAGACAGAGAGCGGAGATCGCGTCATCGTGATCAACGCAGAGATGATTCTCGCAACCACAGCGCAAGGTGACCCCCCCCCTCCCCCCGATCGAGATCACGCTCGCATCATACTTCGGTTCCAAGAGAGTGGTCATCGAGTGCCTCGCGTGCGTTCCGGGTCGTTCTCAACAGCTTCTCCGAGATAATGGAGAGAGTCTGTCGATCAAGCTAGCAGTCAAACAACAGAGATCGAGGTATGAGTAAGAATGCAATCCCGTCATTTGACCCAGCGGATGCTCATCAAACGGTAGAGAAATTGATCGAGAAAATCGAAGGGTTGAAAGAAATGCATGGATAGTCTCAGCTGACGACGTCCACTCACATGACCGAACGCTTGAGAGGAGTAGCGCGCTTTTGGTGCGAAGGACTGGACTCAGTTGCATTATAGTGCGACACGTGGAAGGAAAAACTCCTAGTGACTTTCAAACATCGCATAGAAATGCCAGCGCGACTGCTCGAATGTTGCAAAGGGTCAAACGCACCGATGAAGGTATGGCCCACTATTTCTTCTGCAAAGCAGCCCTGGTCACAGCATGCAACTTGAAAAGCATAGACGCTGTGGAGTGCATCGTCAATGGCATCAATGATGATACAATCCAAGCCGGCATACGTGCTTCAAACTATGGCAATCTGGAAGGATTGGGCAAGTTTTGATCGCCACACGATGATCAATCTAAGCCCAAGAAGAGTAAGTCAGATGACAAATAGACCGGGTACCGTGGACGCGGTCCTTATCAACGTCCTGGTTATAACGATAAGGGATTTTCTGGGAATCGCACATCTCAGCAGCCCTTAATAGAAAGCAGGGATGCGTTTGAGAAGAACGCTGGTACTTTTAAGAAGCGTGACTTGTCCGGCGTAGAGTGTTACGTATGAGGCAAAAAGGGACACTAGGCACGAGATTGTAATCAAGCCAAAAAAGAGATCCAAAAGAAGGTCACAGACCACAAGGACGTTCGATTTTTCGAGGCGCAGGTACAAGGCCAGGCTCTGCGAGCTTACGTGGATCCTGACAGTGAGTATGTCGATCTCTGAGAAAGGGATGCCAAGGCATTAGAGCTCAGTATCGAGGACACGGATTTGGTTCTTCGTGGTTACGGGCGTGCAATAGTTCGTCCTCGTGGAGGCTGCAACGTCGTGCTGAAGATGTCCGAGGCGCCCGTCCGCGTGCACGTCGTCCCGAATGACATCCAGGACGTCCCCATGATAGTCGGACAACCATTCACCGACCAACCCGACGTCGTTGTTGTGCAGCGTGCTGGCGAGATGAGGCTCTTCCAATGTGAGGCGGCTGATCCTCCAGAGCTGGAGAAATTGCCACCACAAAATAAAGAGCTGTAGGCTGAAGAGGCGACCATTATTCTCCCTGGAGCAGCGGGCTATATCAAGATGATATCGTCATTGCCGCAAAAGATATAAAATCGGCTTTGCAAGCTTCATTCAAAATTTTCAAGTGCTCACGCCAAGCAGGTTTGACACTCAAACTGAGTGAATGTAAATTCCTGATGGAAAAAGTGGAATTCCTTGGTCATGAAGTATCATCGCAAAGAGTGCGATCGGGACAATGGGAAAAGAGCTGTTCAAAACTTTGAGAAACCAACTAACGTTCATGGAGTAAGGCAGTTTATTGGACTTTCGAGTTACGTCAGGAAATTTGTCCGAGATTCTGAAACAGTAGCCAGACCCCTTACTTCTCTTACGAAGAATAATGAGCCATGGATTTGGAATGACGAACGAGAGCGTGCATTCGAAGGATTGAAAAGAGTTACAGTCACAAGACCGACTCTCGCTCTGTGTGATCCACAAGCGGAAACAGAATTGCACACGACCGGGAACAAATGAGGACTCGGAGGCGTACTCTTCCAGAAACAGGAGGATGGACGCCTCCATCCGGTAGCTTGCTTTAGTAGACAAACGATCAAAGAGGAACACCGGTATCACTCTTACGAACTCGAAACACTCCCCCACTGAAAATGCTCACGTACGGCGGGACGTGCAGCGGGACGTCAGACGAGACATGCGGCGGGACGTACCGCCGGACGTCCGGCGGGTGGTGACCGATATGGTCGATTTCCTCACCTCCCGCCGCACGTCCCGTCTGACGTCCCGCCGTACGTTCCGTAACTAGAAAGTGAGTGGCAAAGTTGACTTCTTTGGGATGCATCTCAGAAAGACTAAGATGAGATACCGGATGATACTGGAGTAACGTATCATGTACGGCGTAGTAGATTGAAGGTATACTCGAGTGAATCGAACATTGAACAATTACCACCCCTTGGTCAAACATAGTGATATGAATTAGTCATCATTCATGGGGTGAGAGCTATTCTGCACGAATGAGTGCGACAAACCAGACCTTGAAGATAAACAAATCATCAATCATCAGTTGATGAATTATGTATCAAATCATATGTTCTCAAATTGAGGAAAAAACGCGAATTTAATCATCGGTAACCTCATTATCCCCATTCTGGGATCTGAAAAGAAATTTTTGCATTCATTTCTGGTATTGTATCTCGCGGAAAATAAGAATCGCAATTTTAGATAATGTTATAGTTCCTCATTTTATTCAATCATATCTCACAGATCATGTGCATGCAAATGCATCGTTTTGAAAATGAATCACAAGAAAATTAATGGATCAATCAACAGATTCAGATGACACAATATATAAAAATCACGTATCACAATAGATCGCATGTGTAAAAAAATCAATGAGAGCTCTCTGGTAACAGTTTCTTCATAAGTATGAGTCTAGAATTCTCAAGGGGATGAAAATCTTATTGCACGGCACAATCGTTCCACTACGGTTTCCAACTATGATTGGAGAAATATATCTCAAGTATACGGTATTCACAATGTTGATCATTCCGGAAGGACCCGCTGTCACCCCACTAAAAATGGGCGGCCGCCCGGGAGGTAGCCTGAAATCGATGATAGAGTCGGTCACCCGGCCCCAAAATTTTTTTTTTTTGAAAAATCGATTTTCATATTCATGTTTTCCCCAAATCCCGAAAGATTTATGGTATATGCAGTACATGATGATTACAACTGGATTCGTTTGTTCACATTGGATCTAACCCTTGATCTGGAGGATACTATCACATGGTATCGTTATCATACACTTATAGAGTTTGTTGCATTATAAGTATATTATATATGTACAATCACTGATCAATGATCGATAAGCCATATTCGCGATAACCTTTTGAGCTGACCGGCTCGAAAATACAGAAAAATTGCTCGTGAGAATGGAAGTAACAGTAGCTCAATCCAATATCATCTACTTTCACAAATTATTCTCTAGCTGTCTACGTCGGAAGCGCGATTTTCGACTCGTCCTCGCTACTACGCGAGGACTCGTCTAAAGTCGCGCTTCCGACGTGGCACAGCTAGGAAATGTTGTTTGCGACTCGTGCTGCGCACTCGTCACATGATATACTATCTCCAAAATATTAAAAAGGAGCATCATAACTCTCCCACCAAAATTCGAATAGATTATTTGCCAAAAAATTCCATCGGAAAGTATCAATTGAAGGGATACATACTCTAAATTCTGAAAATTACAAGATACACTCTTTATTGAAGAGGTGTAGAACTGGAGGAAAATTCCTACCATGACTATCATCATCATGACATCAGTAAATTAGATTATATGGCGTTGCCACTATAACATCTTCCTACCGCAAGTTCCTCAAGTTGAAAGTGGTGAAATTGACCCTCTGAGAAAAGATTTAAGAATAACAGAGGAGTTATACTGGATGATACTGAATCAACGTGTTGGATACTGCATGCAAAATCGATGATATACTCGAGAGAATCAATCACCAAGATATGATTTCAATTGTTTAGACTAGAGTAAAGAGATCAATCTGAGAGAAGCAAACGGAAATGTTGCTTCTAGAACTAACACCAAACGGCTTTCCATACGTCTTGTCGATTATAGTCAAGAGAAAAAATGATCCATGGGATATACGCTGTTCCACGCACATAAGCGGTACAAATGGTAAATGACATCTCAAATCATCAGTTTATGGATCATACATCGAAACAATTGTACTTAAATTGGAGAAGGAATACAAATTCTGTTCTTAGTCTAGTATTTACGAAATCCTTGCTCCCATCAGCTCATTCATGTTATTCGATAAAACTAGAAAACAATTTTCTAATAATACGCCGTACCCGATACGTTACTCCAGTATTACCCGCTATCTCTTCTCGGTCCTTCTTAGATGCACTCCGAAGAAGTCAATTTTGCCACTCAGTCTCTAGTTACGGAACGTACGGCGGGACGTGCAGCGGGACGTCCGGCGGGAGGTAAGGAAATCGACCATATCGGTCACCACCCGCCGGACGTCTGGCGGTACGTCCCGCCGCACGTCCCGTCTGACGTTCTGCTGCACGTCTCGCCGTACGTGAGCATTTTCAGTGGAGTCGCTGTAATTTTTAGCTCAAACAGATTCAGAGTTTATTTGATTGAAATTCCTTTTAGAGTCGTGAGTGACTCTGAAGGGCTCTGCGAGCAACTTTTATTAAGCGAGATCTGATGCCACCTGTCGGTATGTGGTGGATCCAATTACAAGAGTATGATTGTTCGTTTGAGTATCGATCCGGTACAAAGATGTTTCATGTAGATGCTCTTAGTCGAAACGCAATAGAAGTTCTTGTAAACGCGGAAGAGATAAAGGAAGCTGGCATATACCAAATTCAGCATGATGATAGATTGTTGCTAGCCCGATTGCAAGATTCAAGGCTTTAATATATCAATGATGTTCTGGGCCACGAGCCAAAAGGTGAAGAAGAGCGGAAAATCAAGCCGATCCACTCCTGCAGAAGCAGCAGGTAATCTTGCATTACATTATATTAAGTCGCGTGACGACTGTTTGGTGTCCGGAATCACTAGATTTTTTCCCCTAGATCGGTTTTAACCTAACCTGACCTGACTTTTCTCTAGAGAAAAATATCCCTAGACTTATTACTAACCTGACCTGACTCAAAAGTTGCGCGCTGCCGTCTTTACTTTACCTGTCTTGATTTGTCTCCAGAGATAAATATCCCTAGATTTTACTAACCTAACCTGATAAGACCAAAAAGTTGCGCGTATTTTCCTTTAGATTTTTTTTACAATTCTATATCTAGGATCTATTTCACCAGTTTCTTTCCATCTGTTATACTTTACCTGTTCCATGGATTTTTTACCTATTTTGATTTAAGACTTTTTATCACTTTGGATATTACTTATTCTATTTTACCTGTTTCGTTTCACCTGTTTGTTTAGATTTTTTACCCCTTTCAGATGTTAAATTTTGTAAAGCTGTCAAAAGTCTGTTCGTTGTACCCTTGCCGTGTTATCATGTTTTCGCACCAATATCCCTTTTTGATGCATCCGCTCACCTTACTTTCGTATGGTGTCGGACACAGGGATACGGGCTACTCTAATGTTTCCAAGCGTTTTGTGGGTACCGCTGTCTTTGTCTGGCTCGAATTGATGTAAGAATTCTGTCGAAAGTCTGTCTGTTGAACCTTCGCTTCGAGCCATCGTCGAATTCGCACCATTTTCTACACTTGCTCATCATACATAGGTATTATGATGTCGCAAGTGCAGAAAATGGATTGTTCCAACGATGGAAGCTTGGGTCCCTCTGTTTGCGTCCGTGGATGGAATGTGATGGATGAGAGAATGTATGATGATGATGATGATGATGATGATGATGATGATGATGATGATGATGATAATGGAAGAAGAGAAGGGAAAGAGAGGAAGAAGAAGTAGGGAAGGAAATGAAATGATATGAAAGGAGAGAATGGTATGAAATAGAAATGAGATGCAACATGCAATGAAGATGAAATAGTTTGTGATGTTTGAGATGGATGCATGATTGGAATGTTATGGATTGAATGATTGCCTCACCCTCCAACTTGGATTTGAATTCGGGCACAACCTCTGCACCCGAAGGCGGCTTACCTGCGTACAAGAATTCGCCTCCAAGTAGGCGATCATTGGCGGATGTATGATGAATGATGAATGTGTGATGAGCTGGTGAGAATGATATAGGAAAGGAGATATGATGGTGGTAAAGTGGGGGGTGGTATGAAAGATGATGTGATTTAATGAAGGTAAGATGGGATGGGTAAAGAAGAGGGAAAGGGATGAGATGTTATAGACTAATAGCATTCATGATGAATGTGATGAGGTGGTGGGAATGACGTTGAGGAGGAGATGAGATGGCGGTGAAGTGAAAAATGATATTGAAAATGATCAGATTGAATGGAGGTGAGATTGGGTGGAGGTGAAGAAAGAGATGAAGAAGATATAGACAGGAGATATAGTAGGAAAGGAAATGAGATCATATGAAAGGACAGAAAGGAAATATGAAATAGATATGTGATGTGACATGCAATGAAGATGAATTAGGCTGTGATGTATGAGATGGATATACGAATGTAATGTAACGAATGAAATAATGATAAAAGAGAAGGGAAATAGAGGAAGAAAAAGTAGGGATGGAAATGAAATGATATGAATCGAGAGAATGGTATGAAATAGAAATAAGATGCAACGTGCGATGAAGATGTAATAAGTTGTGCTTATTGAAATGGATGCATGATTATATTATGGATTGAATGATTGCCTCACCCTCCTACTTGGATTTGAATTCGGACACAACATCTGCACCCGAAGGCGGCTTACCTGCGTACAAGAATTCGCCTCCAAGTAGGCGATCATTGGCGGATGTATGATGAATGATGAATGTGTGATGAGCTGGTGAGAATGATATAGGAAAGGAGGTATGATGGTGGTAAAGTGGGGGGTGGTATGAAAGATTATGTGATCTATCAATTCTTGAAAAGTGAGACTGAAGCTTTGTAGAATTTATGAAAATTGAACTTCATGTATGAAAATAGTTACAGCGTGCATCTGTAATTAATTATGGTTGCCATTTGAACGAAATTCTTATTTTATTCAAAATCAAATATTTTTTTTGAAAAATAATACGATTCGACTATTCAAACTCCCTCCAAAGACTCTTAGGCGCAGCGAGCGTCAGCGAGCGGAGCAATTCTGCTAGTTTTCGAAATAAATCACGCGAGGCCCTCAAAAAGCACCCGTATGTCAGCGAGGACTCCCAGTATCGTTTTGGGAGGTCTAACCGCGATAAATACCGTTGTCTGTGATGGTATTAAAAGAGAATTTACGCAGCGAGAGCCTAGACTCGCCTCCGACCGAGCTATCTCACTTATCCAATTTTGCCCCCGTCCAATTTTGCCCCACTTTCGCCTACCTGATAACTGTGTTAGTTACAACGGGAACACTGATAAGCCACAGATAGTCAACACTGCCAATGACCCTATTGTCAATGAAATGAGGAACCTATTGACAAACTTATACACGTATGCAGATTCCCGCCTCAAGAGGCCGATACATCAACTCAGCGGAAACCCGGAAATAAATTTTCAATTAACGAGATTGACTATCACCTTCCTCTCACCTAGTCTTCCACGATCGACGAAAATCAACCATTCATTGAACAACCTGGGGATGAATATCAAGAATAGAAAATATTCTAGGTGTCCGTCAACTATGGTCTCGAACAAAAAAATCGCCAAGTTACCATATTTTTCCTATTTTTTGTAATGATTCCCCTATCAGAAGGAGATTTTGACGATACAGCTGCTTTATACAGTTCCCTTCCTGATTCAATGACATCGATATGAGATTTTCAACCCAACAAAGTTCTCCAGTCCAGTCTTGAGCTGGTTTTACGGGTGTTTATGATAAAATGATCGCACCAATAGAATTGTTTTACAAATTGATGATTTTTCATGCGTAAATGTCGATAGATAACCCGTTGTGCGCATGTACGAGAGAATCTGAAGGCAGATTCGAGAAACTGAGGAAATTCTACGTCGAAATCACGCGACAAGAATTTTTTCGATCAAAGATTCAAAATACAACATCTCCCGAATACGCGAAGATTAGTGAGCCAGCCATTGCTTCGGCATGCAGGTTTTCTTCACAATTTTTTTCCAAACTCGTGGCTTCAACGAGAAAGGTCGTGGAGAAATTTCTCATAGAACCAAACTTGTGGCTTTTTGCCGATCTACAATATTTCGTTTGAATTTTGATGATCGGACCACTCCTTTTAAAGATACAAGTGATTGATTGATGGATGATCTTTTTAAATTTTCACCATTGATTGAGGCGAACTAAAGAATGAGTGAAAAATGTTTAAACACATGAATCGATCGATTATTTGTGATCTTCGAGGTCCTTTTTGCTAAATTGCCATACGACAAACTGGATCGGAGCACTCGTTGATTTATACTGAGATCATCCATTATTCATTAATTATGCAGGGTACTACTATACTTGGATTAAAACGGTCTCGACGATTGAAATCACGAACGAAGATGCCACTCCCAGTTGCACTCGAATTAAGGTATTTCGTGGAATAACATTGGTCCAGGTTTGGCCGTATAATAAAATTTGTCAATAGTCAAAATGATATCCGGGCGCATCCCTGTTGAACAGATCAAGATTTAGTTTCGCGATTGGTGAAAATTCAAGAGGTCAATGTTCTACCTTTTCTTCATTGCTAAATGTCAACATTTAGCAAGATGAATTGGTTTACACGAAATTATCACATCGAGATATGGCACAAACAGGATAAATCTCCAGCCACACTAATCCAAAAGTTGCTATATGGACATCACGGCTTCTTAGTAACGGAAGATTGTTTTTTTTATTCAACAGAGCTTGATTTATGCAACTGGAATCTACGAGATCTTGCCACGCACCAAGGAAATCGTGCGCATGACTAACAAAATGAGTCTTGTGAAGACCTGAGAAGTAGGTGCAAACTTGCATCTTGCCAGCCACTGGGTACATCGAATATTCTAAGAGAAACATATCTTTGTGAGCACGAAGAATTCAAAGCCTTGTCAATCTTGCATAACGGTGAGAAATTGAATAAATTTCCAGATATGATAAAAATTTCAACGTTTGCAACGTTTCGCCCACAAGTTTTCGTGGACCTCGTCAGGCTTGAGGTTTCTGTACATCATTTCTTCCACATGTACACTGTAAGAAATTGGTTGAATTTCCAACCAACATTTCAACCAGCTGGTTGAATTTCCAACCACTCTGGTTGAATTCTCAATCAAGCAATTATATTTCGTCATGGATGGATGGATGATGGGTAGATGATGGGTGGATGGATGGATAGATGGATAGATGGATAGATGGTTGGATGGGTGATGGGTGGATGGACAGGTGAATAGACTTATGAATGGACCCATCACACCCATTCATCCATCCATCCAACCATCAATCCACCCATCAACGATCCATAGACCATCTATCCATCATGCATCCGTTCATTATCCATGTACCCATCATCCATCACTCCATCAATATACATTCATCCGTCCACCCACCATTCATGCCTCGATCCATCCATCGGACCCCATCCATCATCCATCCATCGACCATCGATCCATCATCCATCAGTCTACCCCTCCATCCATCCTTATCCACCCATATGACCATCCACCATATTCTATCCCTCACACGTAAGTAACCTGATATGCATGAGCCGCACGGTTAGATTGTAATAATCCTCATTGATTGAATTTCCAACCAGACTGGTTGAATTGTTCATTCAACTAGCTGGTTGAAGTTTTTCGGAAAAATTTTTTATAGTGTATATTTTAGACAGAAACCGTAAGCCTGACGAGGTCCACGAAAACTTGTGGATGAAATCAATCAACGCAATCAATTTCTATCATGAGATTTTTGGGAAATTATTCAATTCCGCGCCGTCTTTCAAGATCGGCAAGACTTTGAATTCTTCATATTAAAGTTCAAGAACGACAAAAACTGTCAATATTCTCTCGATATCTTTGTGAGCTCGTAAGACGGTTTCCGAGAAAAATTCTATTGAAAAATTACACGAACAATAGAATCTCAATTGTACCAATAAGCAACGAGCTCCTCAATTTTGCAGTTCTTAATTTTCAGATTTCAGCCCATCGGCAAAACTTTAGTAAGTAGTAGACCTGAACGTCAAAATTTTGAAAATTTGCCTTTACATTTGCCCAATAAGAATCGTAATTCTTACTCACGAAATCCGGAGCATCAACGTCAAAAGAGTAGCCGAACATCTGTGGTAACCTTTTTCTATTTCCACTCTTCTGGCTGTTTTCGGTAGCTGATTTTCTTGCACCATTGGTTATTGTCTGTGATGCATTTCTTACAATATACGTTGCCGCCAGGTAGACGACAATAACTATTCTTGCATCGGTCATTTTATTTTACTCTGCCAGTGGTTATGAAATTAAAAGAAAGTACAAATGAAAGGTGAGTGATATTGGTACTCAATCCGTTAAAGGAAAGGTCACTAAGCTGTATTTTATATAATAATTAAGGACTACTAACAGTTTATGAGTGCCCAGACTGCTTTAAAAATAGTATTCAGACGAGTTTTCACATTGGTAAAAATGACTCTTCCTTGTGCAAATCCTATCTCATGTTTCCTGAAATGTAAACCAGATGACCAAAGACTAACATATCTAGAGTATTCATATGTGTCCAAAATTGTAAGAGATCTTAGCATGTTGCTTCATAAGACTCAGCTAAAAAAATGATGTTTTTCAATCTTTCCTAGAGATTCTACGTGCGTTTTATCGTGTGGCTACTTCTTACGAAGTGAACGAACTAGAAAAATGAATTATCCATGCATTATATGGATGGGCTGGGTTTCTAGGATTTAATCGCCAAACCATGAAAGCTTCCTTGATATTTTGGGTTTTATCCTTTCACTGTATTTGTCAAAATCTATGTGATCCAATTGTACGAGCTCAGCGAGTATTGATTCAGTGCAAATCGACACATATTATTGTGAACAGCTTTCTTGAGTGTTACTATTCTTACCGCCAAGTTTTGGGTTCTGGAGACACAATTTTGTCGACTCAAAGCTCTTAGCCAAGCTGCTCCCTGCGATTGGCTAACACTATAATGAACTTCATAATTTAATACCTTTTCTTTGCAACTTAATGACTTTTCACTGAAAATTTCTCCACTAGTACTCGATTTTTGATATTGGTTTGTTTAATTAATTAATTCATTAATCTTAATTTTATTAACTTAATTAATTAATTTATTAATTAAACATTAATTTATAATTAATGTTTAATTATAATTAATTAATTAATCCACATCCACCAATCAGAGTCGGTGTCCCTCGAAGTAATTATACGTTCCACTCCAGAATGACACTTATTGTTCAAGATCAAGTAAAATGTATGTATCTAATGAATCTTAGAAAGAATAGAACCTATCACACCTGCAATAGTATTATTAATTTTAGTCTGGAAATCGTACCCGAAGCTTCAAAATAGATCGTCGACCAAAAAGAAAAAATGTCTAATCTTCCGGACACGAGTCACACATCGCGGATGCGTAATCGTTCGAATACTGAAAATTTGCCGGTAGTTGCCTTGATTGCGCGTTGATTGCGAATGGTACAGTTAGCTGTGCAATTATCAAAACTCTCAGATCTTTGCTTCCTCTGTTCCGTCACGTGACGATTTGGTTTTACACATCAAAATGTTCCAAAAGGTAACCACGACTCTATAGTAAAACCTGTCTCTATGAGCACCTCTAAATTTCGGGCACCTCCCGATTACGGGCGCTTTCCGGTGGAACCGAATTTCATTCCATAAAAAATCTGGGCACCTGCCTAATATGGTCGGTTTTCGAGATCTCAAACATATGATGTCACATGTTAGAAGAACCTGCGAATTTAGGGCACCCACTCCAATTGTCAAAATAAGCCAGGTATGCATATCAAAAACTTATTTCAAACTCAAAACGAGCTTGAAAGAGGTGTGTCCATATTGAGAAAAGGTAAGATCATTGACGAATTAAGAAGATTTTTACTAAACTACATATTTGAATATTTAACGGAAAACTATAATGAGTCAATATAAGGGTATAATTTCGATATCTGGTTTATTTGATGCTCTAAAATTCACATAACAGCTAATTTCTAATCATTCACAGCTATTGAGTCACTGACCTAGAATGCGAGGGTATTGGATGCTTCCTTCGACGGTGGGTATTTTTGAGCCTTTCCTAGAGATCCCTCAACCTTTGAGATTTCCAAATTCAAAGTTCTGAGTTTGCTCACCCTCGATCTGAGTATGTTCCGAATACTGAATTCCCGAATCACCGTCATACCGAGTTTTGAAATCCCGAATTGAAATAATTGTGAATCTTGACATTCCACATCTTGAGAGTCCCGAATTCTCATCGATGACTATTTTAATTGTTCCAAAATTGCATGGGTCAAGATAAGTTCTTAAAAAATTTTTACTTTCTATAATTTTGAATCTGCCTCTATAATTTGGTCACCTGTCTATTATGGGCGGGTCGGACTGGAACCGGAGGTGCCCGAATTAGACAGGTTTTACTGTATTTGATGATCCAAGAGCAGTCGACGCTACTTAATACGATTTTTTTTGCAGAAAAAAGAATACATGGCATGACGTGGTTCTGAACATATTATGTTTTTCTATCTCGAAATATCACGATGATTTCAAGAGAACCTCCTCATAGATGCACTATCTTTGGTGTACAGTACCGCTTAAAAGTTCACGATGGGAAGATGCTGAAACGACCGCACTTCAAACAGCAATAAGCCGGGTTCCCACGCGTTATACAGAAATTTTGAACAGGAGTATAATGCAAAACAAAAAAAAATACTAATTTTTCAGTATCTTGGATGATTTTTAATGATTTTTCTGAAGGTCGTAGCTGCTATCGAGTAGCTACTATCGAAAAATTGGGAAATTTCGACATTTTTGCCTCTCATTGATACATCTGCAGTTTTTTGCAAAAAATATAAGAAGCTATTTTTTGATTATTTTTCACGTCCCGCGTGGGAGAACGCACGAATCTAAATGCCAAAAATGACGTGTTTTCCCTGTTTTCTGTGCTGTTATCGATGAAAAGCCATCATTTCAGGTATTCAGATAGCTTGTGCGTTCTAGCCCACGGAACGTAAGAGTAATCAATTTTTTCTGCTGTGCAAGATGTTTTTTACAAAATTGTCGTATCTACATTTGCAACAAAATTGCTCAGGTGTATCAATCAGAGGTAAAAATGTCAATATTTCCCAATTTCTCGATAACAGCTACGAGTTTTGGGAAAATCAGTAAAAAATCATCCAAAACAATAAAAAATTAGAAATTCTTCTGATCTTTGAGATATTTCTTGTCAAAATTCTTGTACAACGCATAGAACCTGACATATTGCTGTTTAAAGTTAGGTCGTATAAGCTTTCTCCCTTCGCGAACATTTGGAACATCCTAAAAATCTACGGACAGTGCAGATAATTATGCTCTACCCTCGTATGAAAATTTTTCCAATTCTCTTCTGCATCAAAGCTCAAGTTTCTATGCAACTGAGTCAAAAATGAGGCGAATGAGATCCGTCATTCTATAGGTACCGTCGACTGGTATTCAGTCAATGGTGGCCGAGCTTTTGGCGACATTACGACAGCCGGATTTGAAATTTGCGCAGTCGTAAGAGCTGCGCGAGGGATTTTCCATCCGAGTGCAACAAGCAGTATTTTTGAAATTCTCATCTCATCTCACCGACGATTTTAAACTCTCCCATTATCAGCTGGAGAGCCGCTCTCTATACTTACCTACGACTCTGGTGTCTACCGCACAGTGGGGCCAAACGTTCGGTTGGAGAACAAAAAATGTGCTTTTGCAATAATGTAACTGATGAGTTTAATATTTTTGTGACAAAATTTGGGTTGGATCAAGGGATTCCTGTAAGTAGAATCACAACCAAGTTCAAAGTGTAGAAAAATTCTATCTGAGATTTATTACGTAAGATGCAAAATATTTCTGAGTTCAAGACCAAGATGTATTCTGATGAGCGATGGTAAAGGAAATGATGATCACGCTTTGCAGTGACATAAGACGGTCTCGGTACGCGTACATCCGTAACGTGCGAATATTGTATATCCGTGAAGGATACTCACTCAAGAAATTTCACTTATTGAATAACGCAACTGGTACTGATTTTGAATAGCTATAGATTTGTTTCATATTCATCTAAACGATGGCCCATTCTGGAAAAACTGTAAAGATATCCACGTAGAATTCTTGATTTTGCTCTGCCATAAAGATCCAAGAAGCATCTCAACTGTGATGTCTCAGACTCCCTAAGTTACTGATCAGTTTGTTGACTGAATGTTTCCGTTCTTCAGGAGATATAATTGATTGTTTGTTCTCCATTTTTTATAGCTAGGCGCATGTCTGGATATTGCAATATCCATGAAAATTAGGTGCGACAAGAATGATTCTAGTCCTCGAAGGACCGGGATGATCTATACATGACAATATTTTCCAAGGCGTATATCGTGATTCGTGAAGATTTGTTCAAAAAATGTACAACACTACGTTTTATATGAAAAGTATTCTTCACCATGAAAACCTAAAAATGCCACTTTCAAATGCGGTTTTAGGGATCTCATGATGAAAAATCATGATTTCCCTGTGTTTGCAGGGTCATTTGCGGCGAATAAAACTCATTTTCCTCTCTTCTCTCGGGTAACAACCTATCTAGCGCGCGAATTGAGAGTACGCGCTCAAGGCAATGATGTATACCATTATTGTGGATTGATCGAGCTATAGAGTGCTTGTTTCACTTCGACCAATCCACAAAAAATTCATTGATTTGATATAAAACAAGTTATTCAGTTTACACAGATTATCAGTGGTTACTTGCTCCTCTCGTGTGTGAGTATGTAATTGTGCGTAAATGGTTTTTACAAGTATATCCACTAATCGACTCCGAAACCCACGAGCCACCTTCTTCACTAACAAATGGAACTGCGACGATAGTTCCTGTATGATTGTGGAATTGAATGATATTATTAAGTCATTGATAGCTCAATGAGATAGAAAATACGTTAACTTAGAAATCCAAGGAAACTCGATCATATTCAAGGTTTTTTTTTATTCAATATGTCATACACTAGTTGCGGGGAACCTTGGACAAAAAATTGATGTGAATCAAGGCTAGTAGATGCATACAGTCATCTGATCAGACTTAACACTCAGGGTAAAAATTAAATCTCCATGTTCAAGTCATCGAAATTAGACTGCATTGACACTAGGTTATTCCACATTATCAGATGAGATCACCTTCCCGTTGTACCAAGTGAGTCAATAATATTTATATCAAAATTTTCTAATTGATTAGAACAATTCGTTATCCAAGAAGCCATTACAGTACTGTAGTTTCCGAGGACCCTAGGGTCGTCATTGATGCTTTGCTCCTTCTTCTCATCTATTCAGATCTGTCTCTTGCACTCGATGATTACGATGATTATGTAGTATGTTTTGAACTATTCCAGATGGATGTTTTCCTGCACATATTATTGGGTATGTCCTGGAATGTATTTGCACATTTTTGCGAGATGTTGAGCTTGCATTCCATATGGGATCAGCTCAAGAATCTTGTTTATTACGAGAAATCTATTCGTTGACGAGTAAGAGCTCAATGAAAATGAGATCCAACCAACTGGAGACAAGATGAGGATCCATCATTGAAACCAATACCCAAGTACAATTCAGGATCGTCGTCGAAATTATTGTGCTCTCCTACGTTCCAGAAAATTCGTAACCATATGCAACACTGGATTGTTCAGAACTAGCTTGATATCTTTGGCGACTAGGAAGTCATAATGATTGAAGTGATCGTCGTCGACACGTTTCAGCACTGCAACATTTGGCAGATGTTCCGCCAACGTGATTGAGTTCTGGATAAATTTATATCAGATTATTAAAAGTTTATCTATGAATTCATTGTGTATTTCAATTGTGATAACTATTGATTATCCAATTGGGATTGGGTGACCAATGATGGTTACCTACCCGTGACAAATGTGAAATTCGAAGTGTTATTAGTGGTGGGTTAGACAAGACTTTAACCTTTAACCTAATTGAAATGCCACCATTTGTTGTACATCTGAGTCTTGTCAAAACTAAACAATGGACCCCGCACTAAATTATAGGAATTTGGCTTTCGGTCTAATGTTCCGTGAGGGCACTGAAACGATGAATCTTTTTACAGTACTGAACATGAGTCTCCGTATCCGCAAAACCCAATTTGTCCAATAATTTTTCTTTGTTTTGAGTTATTTCATGTAGAAAATACCCCGCATTGCATGAGTTTAGAAGGGTCATGTGTCGATTTTTCGATTGAACTCGATGCGTATGTGGGAGGCATATATGCGTTTTATTGTTGCGGGGTAGTTTTATGCTCACGTCTTTTTGCTTAGGGAAAAAATCAGTTCAAAACATCAATGAGCCCGCTGAAAATGATAGATTTATCGGGATATGTGGAAAGTCGGGAGGAGCTAATAATTTAATTGAATTAGACAGACGTATGGGCCATTGTGCTTCAATCTCTTATGGGATGCTGGTTTTGCGATCTCGTATTTTTCCTGTAGGAAAGTAATAGATTTACCGACAATGAATTAGATGATGATGTAATAATTGGCAAAGTCTGGAGGAAATATCAAGAAACGAGTTTGATTTTGATCCGCTCGATATGAATTGAATATACCCATCTAGAACATAAGATTCCATGAACATATATGATCATGGAATCCGTGGATTCCATGGTCATATATGATCATAAATAAAATCGGTTTCAAAATTGGTCCTTTTCATTACGAAAACGTGTGATATACCAATTTACAACATCAGTACTTCACGGTGATGATCGAATATTACTCAGAAAATTTTTTCCCGAAGTTATTCTCAGGTTTTGAACATTTGAAGTACTAAAGAGAAAAAATTCACATCAAATATCATTTTTCGTCGAAAATGTCAGTTTTTAGGAACTCGAGACCGACTCCTGGAAAGATTTTTTTTCAGTAGTATATGATCAGTATCGTGACACATTGACGTTACAATAAAATTCGATCAATACATCACAACTTTCTGGAATAAAAAAATTGTTTGAAGCGGTCTTACGTATGATCATATATGACCATGGAATCCTCGGATTCCATGATCATATATGTTCATGGAATCGTATGTTTTACATGGGTAGTTCGCTCACGGCCAAACTTGCTTCTTGAGATTTCCTCCAGATTTTGGCAATTATCGCATTTTCGTCGAATTCATCATTGGTAAACCAATCATTTTTCATCGGAAAATATGTAAGAGATCGCAACACCAGCAATCGAAGAGATTTAATTGCAATGACTCACGCGTTTGTTTAATTCAATCAAATGGTCAGTGCAATGCTTGCGCGCCAGTATAGGTGTTGCCACCATGTTCGAGTGTATGGAGTTAATTGGTGAGAAACCTTCGCGAAGCGCACTCGTGGCTCCCACGTGAATATGTGAAGAAATGAATGTTTCATAAGTTGTAATAAACTAAGCTAGTGTCAATGAGTGACTCTGATAATTCGTTTATTATCCAAAAATCAAGTGGAAGCTCAGGTCAGTTCCACGCCCCCTACCCCATATCCCCCAGTGTTACGTCTAGCGAAAAAATGTTGAATACACAAGTTGTTGAATAACGGATTGACACTTCAGGTGATTCCCCTCCCCCATTCGCCCCATCGAGGTGAATTCCCAAATGGAAACCCCTTTTACCCTTGGGGTCCCAAAAAAAACTTCGAATTCCCAAATGGAAACCTGTTTTACCCTTGGGGTCTCCTGAAGGTCACTTGGAAAGATGTCGAAGAACAATATCTGAACGCAGAATTCCCGCTCATTGAAAGTCCAAGGTGATACATGGGGGTTCTATCAAAAAATAAAAAGTTGATCTCAAGAGGGTTAAGGCCAGTCCGTAGTGCTTACACTTGCTCACTACTCCATAGATGGCGCCACGGTGATTTGCATAGCATAATTCCAACAATATTTAATTTTTGAATAGTTGCAAACACTTTTCGGACCAAATCATTGAGTCAGCGCACTTCCCAATGAAATTTCCAATCATTTGAGCTTTGTTGCGTCTCAAAACTCGTGATATATTGTGCGAGATTTGGAAAATGGCAATCGGGCATGACAACGTGGTTCCTACGATGAGGCAGCCCAGCTCAAGATTGCAGATTTCCAAATCCTGCAAAATATATCGCGAATTTTGAGACGCCATAAAGCTCAAATGATGGGAAATTTCATTGGGAAGCGCGCTGACTCAATGATTTGATCCGAAAAATGTTTGCAATTATTTAAAAATTAGATATTGTTTGAAAACCTGCATATACTCCGGTGCGTGTCTGGTTGCGGTATTGCGGGGACTACGGACTGGCCTTAAATGTGCGCAGAGTGCGTGGGAGAGGGGCGATGGAGGGGGGTGGTCTTCTTCTTCTTTGGATGGCTATATCTGCCTGCTTTCATGCAGGTGTGACTTTAGCCATTACGCATGTATGAAGGGGGGTGGTCATCTGAACCCTCATTTGATTAACAAGTTTTGATTTCAACATTTTTTTCCTCAACATAACTCTTGGGATATGTGGGGGGGGGGGGGGTGGCTGAAAGTGTCCTGAGCTCCCGCTTGATATCTAACAATTTCGTATCCAACCCGTGTTCATTAGACGTCGTTTTTGGGAGATATTGAGGGAGGGGAGTCCCGTCTTTCGTAGGATATTATGACACCCTCCCTCCCCCCCATTGTCCTCTGGAGGTCACCTTGACCAATGTCATAAAGACGAACCTGGACATAGAATCTCCGTTCTTTCGGAATCTGAGCTCACAAATAGGGGTTTCCATTCGAAAATTCAAAATTGGCTTGAAATGGCGAAGTGGGGGGGGGGGCTAATCGGAAGTTCTCATTTCATATCTAACAACTTCTATTGGGAAGTGACTAACATGGCGGCCGCATGCCCCAACTTAACACGGGCTTGTTACTAGACAGCGCCATCTGCGGCGAGTCGTGAACTATTGCATGCCCTCAGAATTTAACATGGATGTCACTTCCCAATATTCGAAATTTTTCCGCTAGACGTAACTCTGGGGAGATGGGAGGGGGGGGGGAGGTGCCGGTAATTTTGAACATACTGTATGTAAAAGCCAAATTTTGAATAAAATGAATTTTCAAACTCAATGTAACCCAACTTAATAAGTGGTCATTTGTGAGCTTGACTCTCACTTAGGTATAAATGTTTTCCATCTGTGTATTTTTCTTCGAAAAATTATGTGTGAGCTCTTGTATAGTTTTAACGTGACTCAGGTGCACAGAAAATGTTCGGACTTTAATTGGATCAAAATCGAATGATTGTCCAATTCATGAAAATGACTCCTGAAATTCTGAATCAAACCTACGATGAACAACAGTAAATTCTATTCAGATATCCGAAATAAAGTTGAGGAAGTGGGGGTACTTCTACTTCCCTCGGGCCTATGAAATATTTTGATAGAACCACTGAGCAGAATCAGAGGATAACTACAACAATCTTAAAGAATGTGCAGTCTGCCAATTTGTTCTCACCTGAGGTGGGGCTAAAGCATCGCTTGCTCCGTAGTACAGGGCAACATGCGTTATGATTTTTTTCAGGTTATAACGGGGAGGATGAGACTGGCCATAATGGTCTAAGTTTCCCCCTGGACTGTAATTGAACATCGTGAAATCACCTGAAAATAATAAACCAAGTCATGATTCTTAGGCCATGGTGCGGAGACCGATATTTGGATTTAGTCGCGGATTTCCCGTTATATATTTTTCGTGATGTAATAGCGATGAGTGAATACGGAATTTGATGTTATGTCTCCACTTATTATCCATGTGATCACCCTGACAGAAAACCATAACATTTGTGATGTAGCAGAAGAATTTCCCGAAACTCTATGGCATTTTGTAGGAAGTTGTGAAAGAAGGTCGCAATGAAGGTATAACAAAATAGGTAAGCTTGCCCATTTCGCACTGAGGAAGCACTCTGCTTATCTCTTAAAGCAGCGTATTAATTGAATTCCAAATTTTGCAACTCTCATCAGATAGGCAGTTTTCGCTCCGTTGCCAACAGGAACTCACCTGTATCAATATTCTGATGAAAATGCTCGAGAGTCTGCCTAGACGTTCCCGCTGGGAAGAATGAATATATGTATGGAACTATGCTCTAGAAAAGAATCGATTCATTTTAGAAAAGTTTCGATGTTTGATCAAGTTTCAGTACGCGGTCTTCTCCACAGTTACCTCATTTAATAGTTGAGGCTCGTGACCGGGAGATGTCCACAAATTATCTAGGCACATGGGATGGAAAGAGTTTCTATGTCCGCATGATTTTTCAATCAAGTGAGTAAGTTCCTTGGTCCGTGGCATGATTTCGTAGACTCCAGCTGCATAAATGAAAGTCTGTTGGATAAAAGAATAATTTTCGTAACAGAATGATCGTTGTTGAGCAATGTATTTGTATTTACATATGAGAGTTTCCATGGAACTTTTAACTATTGACCCTCTGAAATAAAAAAAAAATTTTCTCATCGCACACGTTTGAAATGGGTTTCATGTGATACTTAGACCTCGAAAACATGTGAAAAAAGTGATGCCACTCTCTTCCAAGCCGAGGTATCTGGTTCAGAACGACATGTACGGAATTACACACTTGAAACATTCGTGAATCAACTTCAATCGAATAGATTCGATTCAAAACATTGTCTAGACGATCGATACGGATTATATTTTGCCTGACTTGACTTTAAGATGAATTTCATCCTCGATTTCTCCGAAATTCAAGGTAAATTTCCAAAATCGAGTCAAGAGCTATGAGTCTCATTTCAATTTCTAGAATACACTGTGGACTTATTTTGTTCATATTTTAGCCGTATACTGTGTAAAAATCAAGAAAATCGCGATAACATCACATTTGAAGGCTTATTCACCTTACCATCCGGATTCAAATATTTCTCCTCAGCTTCTCACAGAAATACCGATCGACAATTGCAACTCAGAACAGTGCGGTTATATCCCTTCTGTGATGAAGAAAAAAGAGCACAACATTCCAATCCTGTGCTTTACGTTTCCTGAGTATGCCATCAAAAAATGACCGTTTCGAGAGCCAGTGGCGCGATAACTTTATGAGCTTTGAAGCTTTATAAAATTTTTCCGGATCAACGCACACTCACAAACCAAACGGGATTCGATTTGTCTTCTTTTCAACCTCGGGAACTCATTGCTTAATTCCCCATTTTGAACAAGGTATTTCATTCATTTCGTAAACAATAGCAAGAGAAAGTTTTCCCACAATACTCGGTTACATCGATGAATGAGAGCTAATATCATAGCCAAATCAGCGCACACCTCTGAATCAAAGCTTTTCTCAAAATATGAGATTAGTAGATGGATATATCATTCCACCGAAGTAGTTGAGGCATAGGTATTTTAGTTACAGCCGTATCAATTCAAAAAATCGCGTTGGTACGTTTGTAAACTACCCAAAAATCATCTTTTGCAGTCTGCTATTGACAAATCAGGATGCGTTCCAACAAGAAAGAATGTAGCTCATATTGAACGATGCCAAATACCATAAAATGCCACTCCTGCGCACTACGAATAGTTCAAAATACTCCTGGAACACTGCAGTAACACAAAAGTTAAAAGTTCCGTGGAAACTCTCATATGCATACATTTATGCAGAATAAGCCATATTTTACAGGAGATGGATAAAATACTTTCATCCGTGGAGATTGAGATGCAGGTAGCACCAAGAAAGTGAAAGTTCAATACTGTTGATTTGGAAAAATTGATTTCTTGAACTTTTTACAACCACACAAACAATTTTAAATCTAAAATCAGGGGTATAAAATCACTCTTCACATTCACAGTCAAAGAATGCTATTTATTAGTTGGTTAATTTTAGGAGATATAATTCGCGAGTGCGCCATAAGCAAATCCAAATTCTTGAGCTAGGAGAGAAAATCAAATTCCATCCTCTAGTATGATCCCTAGTGATCGTTAGACTCACGTCAAACAGTACCCCTTGCTTTATCTTAATTTGAGGCCTTAGGAACCCAACTTTATATCATTTCTGGTTGGAGTGAACGTGAGAGGACTGAAAAATATGCACCACGTGCTTCTGCTGCTTGTAATGGAAACATAATAAAAAGCATTAAACATACTCGGACATCTTCGGAATGCAACTTGAGCAGTTTTATCGTGTAACTGGGTGGGGCAGTCCAGATAGCAACTGGAGCAAAGCTAACCGCCAGCCAAATTTTGTCGTTGTACTCGGGTTTGATTGATAGTAGAACGTAGCTAATAGTTGTACCCATTGAATGACCTACATAGATCAGACCTCGCTCTCCAGTTAGGTCCAATATGTGGTCTATTATTGCCGGAATATCGTAGATACCCATTTCGTGCCAACTATCAATATGACGAATTTGAATTTATTAGTTTGGATATGTTTTGTAGGATCCTTCATCATTCGCTCTTGCAGCAAGAAATGTGTTTGAAGTGAATCTCTACATTTGATCATAGTTATTTGTTCACAGAACTGACCGGAATAAGCTTTCTACGTCCACCTACTTCCATACGCTTTTGATTAGATATGTATGAAAAGAATTACTTAGGCAAATGAACCTGATCGAGGATCTTCACCATACCCAAACTTGCGTGATACATTTTCCAACGGTCACGGTTCTTCCCGAGGAGATTGCATGGAATTCATCATACAATGACGTTTACGACAAAAATGCTGAATGTCATCGTTCTGAATCGTCCAGTTTTGAGATTGAGTAGTTATTAAGTAGGAAAATGGCCATTATTGACGAGAATTTCTCTAGCAAAACACTCTCGACACAAATCCCGAAATAAATGTTACATGGAACTCATCGCAATGAGCTGCTGAAAGTCATTGACTCAATTTTTGATTAAATTTAAAGATTCGGGACCAGATTCAAATTCGACGAGTACATAGGTTATGAAGATAACTTATGATCATGCATGAGTCGAATAGAACTACACTTGTTGTGGAGGATATCGAAGTCCTATCTCTCTATCTCGAACTCACTGGAATTTCTGAGATTCCGGATTTCTCAATGAATATTAGAGAACTTGTTAATTTTCATTGTAGTTCAGATCCTGTGAGCTTTTCAGAATGCGCGCCGCTTTCAACAAAGATATTTGGAAGTTTGACAATGTCAGTATGTGACATTCCTCTGATTCACTTCTTGAGTTTACCTCTACAGACATAAAAATAATGGTTGTATTATTCGAGTGAATTGTATTACAGTTACAACTTATGAACCTATTCAGACCCTAGGAGATAACTTGTTTTATTATATAGATACACGAGAGAGTTTTCCTCACTGTGTAGAAGAGTTTTAATCAGCCGAAGAAATAAGATTTGTTCTATTCGTACAAATCAAATGTGATATCTTATAGATGAGATCAGTTACCTGTACTGCCAGAACTCGTGGTCATAATCCGGGTCAAGGCTCACGTGCGAACGGGAGTAAGTGTTTCCCCGGATGTTACCCACCCACACGTCAAAACCAGCATCGGCCATCATAAATGCTGTTGGAGAAAATTTTTATGACAAAGATCTTGGAATTCTATTGAGGTATGACTTTTGAAATGATTGGGGTGATTTGAACATTTTCAAACATTCTTCAAAACTCCCATCTTCTGTTTGATTCTCAATCACTCTGGTGGAATGTATGCCAAAATTCAATCTTGGCATATTTAGTTCATTTAATCGCGGGGCAAAAAATTTACAATATCGTATGACCAAGTTAAGGTAGACACCCCTTAGCATGTTTTCCTTTGCGAGGTACAAATTGGATCGAAATTGATTTTTACATGGTTCGACATTTTGCCTAGGATAGCGAGGTGAACAAATTCGGGAAATAGAAAATTTGATGCGAACGGGAAAATTATTTTCGAAATATTGAAAAAAAACAAATACCTTTGCGATACGGCATTGTGTAGCTCATGAAATTCGCAGTCAGAAATGACTTGTCCGATGGTTTTTTTATTGCTCAATTTTCCAGGAAAATTGATAGAAAATATCTTATTTTGAATTTGCCACCACAACTGCAATACAGGTTAGTCGCACCACGTGTTGGGTAATCTTATTGTTTCGGTGTAATACCACGTACTCTTGTTATTGATTTGATGTTCAACGTATGATCATGAATGTTGTTTTGTAGGTTATCCACGGTATTCACAATGGAAACTCGTGATCGAGTGAGAACGTCGATCGGCTTAATGCCGTCGCGAGATATCAGATGCATCGAGCAACAACTCTTGTACCTTCCAGAAAAAGAGTCTAATAATGCGTACAAAAGTGTGTAGTAGACATGCTATCAAAATTCTCCAATGTAGAATGAAAGTGAAACAATCCCGCTTCCGAACCTCTTAGAGAATAGTTAATGTCTAGCAGATTCAGGTGGGGGTTTTTAATTTCAGACATTTTATAGCCCGAATTCTGATTACAAAGTCTGAGAAAAGTTTGTATCATGAGTGGTGAACAGATTGTGGGCACGAGTTAGAACGGTACCCGGTAGCTGGAAAAATCAAAAGAATTCTGAAAAATCGTGGCTGTGACTGCTTCCCCACGAGATCAAAATTCTATAAAGTGGGTGGTGCTTCTGAGAATTACAAACGTGAATCTACTAGAGAATAATAATGCCAAGCAGATTTGAATACTGCTTTTGAGTTCAGAACATTTTCTCAACCAAAAATCTGAACACGAAGTCGGGAAATAGTTTGCATCATAAGTAGACAAATAATATGAACGAATTCAATCAGTATCTCATAATCAGCACGTGAATACATATACAAAAAATTGTGGCTTCAACTCTACAGTCATGAGATCAGAATTCTCAGAAGTGATTGAGTTTTTGAAGAATTTCAAACACGAATCTCTCAGAAATGGGTGACACCAAGCAGATTCTAGCTTTGCTCTCTAAGTTTAGAAGTTTTGTCATCTAAAATTTGACTACAAAGTTTGGGGGGATTTGTATCATAAGTAGATTATGAACACGAATGGAACTGGTATCCAGTAGCTGGGTAATAGGAAAATGTCTGGAAAAATTGGGACTCCGACTGCCCCAAATATGATGTCAAAATTCTCAAATTTGAGTGAGTTTTCCTTGAAATTTCAAACCAGAGTATGATTGATATCACGTTTCTCAGTAGTTTCACGCGTGAGATTTTCTATTAACCTTGTTGCCCCTCTGAGAATCAGGATTTTAAGCTGGGCAGTCGGAGTCACAATTCTCGAATAATTTTCTACTCCCCAGCTACGGCCTACTGTCGCAACTCGAGCTTGTAATTTACTTTGATACAAACTCTCCTCAGATTTTGGAGTCAGATTTTAGCTGACAGAACTGTTATAATCAAAGTGCGGAACTCAAATCTGTTTGGTATTACGATTCTCTAGTAGATTCACGTTCAAAATTTATACAGAATCCTCCCATTCATGAGGATTTTGATCCCATAAGTGAGAAGTCAAAGGCACATTTTTTTCAAACATTTTTATACTCTCCATCCACGGGATACTTGTTCAATTCGTGTTTATAGTCTACCTTTGGTGCAACTTTCCACAAACTTCGTTGTCAAACTTCAGCTGACAAAATTCTTATAATCGAAATGCAGAACTCAAATCTGCTTGGGATTGCCATTCTCTAGTAGGTCCACGGTTAAAATTCACACAAAAACCACCCGTTTTCTTGTAATTTCGATCTCATACTAGGTAAGCAGCAGAAGCCAAGAATTTCCTTCAAACATTTTTCTACTCCCCAGCTACTAAATACCAGTTCAATTCGTGTCCATAATCTAGCTGAGAAGTAATTTCTCCCAAAATTTGAAGTCAGAATTTGGGTGATAAAATCTCTGAAATTAAGAATCCCCACCTGAATCTGCTAGACATTACTATTTTCTGAGAGGTTCGGATGGGGGATTGTTCCAATTTCGTTCTACATTGGAAAATTTTGATCGCACGACTTATACACAATTTTTCCGCATTATTGGACTCTTGTACACCCGGGAACAAGGTGAACTGCAATGAGATGACGGTCAGCGGCCATTCGAGATCTCCCGTCTCACTCGCACCTAACGGGTTACCCCATGAGTGCGAGGGAGACGACAGATCTCGAACGGTCACTGACCGTTACAGTCATTGCAGCTCACCTTGTTCCCGAGTGAACTTAAGGCCAGTCCGTACTGCTTATAAGTAGTATACTACTCCATAGATGGCGCCACGGTGATTGGCATAGCGTAATTCAAACAACATTGAATTTCAAATAGTTGCAAACACTTTTCAGACCAAACCATTGAGTCAGCGTGCTTCCCAATAAACTAGATATTGTTGGAAAACCTGCATGTACTCCGGCGCGTATCTGGTTGCGGTTCTGCGGGGTCCACGGACTGGCCTTAAAGTTATAAAAGAGTACATGCTTGATGCATCTGATATTTTGTGACATGAAGCCGATCGACATTCTCACTCGATCACGAGTTCCCACTGTGAATGCCGTGGATAACCTACAAAACAATATTAGTGATCACATGTTAAGGCAAACGTTAAGGCGGCGATGCGGTTACCGTGGACCGCGACCATGGACCTTGAAAATAGATCTTGCATAAAAATTTTGATGACTCGAAGTGTGAGACGAGTTGTCGAATACTTGTTATTGTCCAATTTGTGTTCCGCAATCCGTCGCTCAAAGAAAATCGGAGAAAAGTGGGAATAACTCGGACGCGGGGACCTCCTAACCTATAATGTACGCTCACTTTCATTGACATCTTTCTCCGATTTTCTTGTAATTTGGGCTTAACGACGAATGGACGAATCTAAGTTAGATGATAATAAGTATTCGTGCACTCGTCGTTCAGCCCAAATCACAACAGAATCGGAGGCACGAGGTGCGACTACGCCAATTGTGCCTCTACGCCAATTGTGGTGGCAAATTCAAAATGAGCTATTTTCCATATTTCTCCTGGGAAATTGAGCAGTAAAAAAATTATCGGACATGTCATTTCTGACTGTAAATTGGATGAGCTACACGATGCCGTATCGCAAAAGTATTTTTCTTGAATGATTCGAAAGAAATTTTCCCGTTCGCGTCGAATTTTCCATTTTCCGAATGTGTTCACCTCAACATCCCCGGCAGAATGTTGGACCAAATAAAGATCATTTCGATCCAATTTGTACCTCGCAAAGAAAAAGAATGCCAAGGGGTGTCTATTTTAACTTGGTCATACAATATACAGGCTTTCTTATACAATATCACAATGATGAAATTGATACAAATTGCCGTCAAATGGGGTAACTTGGCCAAATTTTTCACTTATTTTGTCATTGTTTTTTGTTCTAGCTCGAGGAGTTCACAATGAAGCTTACCTCAGCCAGAGGCCATTCGAAAGCTTGAAATCTTCAAAGATGTGACCATGAGAGGCAATGAACTTTTTACAAAATCTAGGTTGGGTTGACTTTGCCTCTTTGAATACCTTCACTGGAATTTCAGTTTCGTCCCTCAAATTCGCGTGAAAATACGAACCTATCTTGTATGTTACCAGCTCTCATCGATGTACACTCACCGGACAAAATATCTGCACAAATCTCAAAAAGCTTTTTGTCCCTGGGCCATTGTTTCAATCTAGATCAGAACGTTTTCGGTGCTTTGATGATCGCAACCTCACCCTTAACATTTTAGAATTGGAATCTAGTATCCAAATTCCAGTTAGCAGTTGTGGGACGAAAAAGCTCTTGCTTTGCGCAGATATTGTGTCCGGTCAGTGTACTGTCACTACAAAGTACAAAGAGCATTTTCGTTTTTGTCGCAATTGGATGCCTCGTATATCATTACAGTGAAACCTCTCTATTCGGACACCTCCAAAACGCGGACGCCTCCGTATCGTGGACACTTCGCTTGTGACCGGCCAAGCTCCCATGTTTTTCCACAAATTTGCCTTTCTTTAACACGGACACTCTATAATCCGGGCGTGGACAAAATTTTCGATTACATTCGCCCACAAGAGCACATGTATAAGCACCTCTATTAGCCGGACAGATGATGGCTTGATTCCGATATGAGTTTTTGAGTATAACGCACCGGTCATGCTGCAGAGAGTAACAATAATGATTTCGTTATTTTTCAGGGGGATTTCAATCGTTCACTTGATCTCAATTATCTACAACCAATTTTGGTCCAATTGACACCATTCATCTTCATAGAATCATTGAATAAGCGACTAGACATTTTCAGGTAGCCTCTTTATAAAGCGGACACCTCTATATGTCGGACACATTTTTTGCGACCGAAGGTGTCCGTATTAGAGGTTTCACTGTAGTATATTTGAAATGTCACTCCAAGGGCATGCATCTTACGTGGACATTTTGATGATACCGATTTGTTATGATTTTATGATGATATAAAATGTTTAAGAAGAGTTGTCAGGTTATTCTTACTGTCTAACTCGACATTTCATCCTCGAGCCCAATCTGCAAGAGTGCCGGGGGCAAACGGCAGTCAGCCCCCTCTTTTTTTAAATGGTTGAAAAGTCCAATATGGCCGAATTTCACAGTTCTCATGTAAGTAATACACGCGAGCAAGATAGGTGTGTTTCAAAGGCTGTTTACCCTCGAATGGGAACAATTGAAATGTTGAGCCTTTTTATCCTATATAGAAGGTACATTCTCTATCTGAACTTGATCGAATTCTCTTTGGATTTGTGCTGAATGACGAGCTGTCACATACATGTCGGAAGACTGGGACCCGGGAGTGCGTCTGTCTCCCAGGATCATCGAAGGATCCTCTTTGCGGTTAATTGGAGCCGGGGAGTCGTTACTCTCCCAAGATTCGAAGTTCTTCCTTACGAGGCTTTCCACCTGACCAGGAGAGGTCATCACATCCGGATCACGGATTTGGCTGAAACTTTGGGAATAGTCTTCTTTTAGTGCCAAAAGATGTAACCCAAAATTATAGACCCTAACGCTCAAGCATTTCCGTATTACAACCAAAGACATTAGCATTGCCCATATAGGCCCATGTTGAAAATCATACATATAGGTATACCTGCAATGCTAATGTCCTTGGCTGTAGCTCGGAAACGCTTGAGCGTTAGGGTCTATAATTTTGGGTTTCATCTTTTGGTGCTAAGAGGAGACTATTTCCAAAGTTTCAGCCAAATCCGTGACCCGGATCTGAAACACTCTCCTGGTGAGACGAAACACAGTTTATGCATACTTCTCTAGGAAAAAATTTTTGCCAAGCGATACCTTCCGCCGGCTTACCTACACTGGTTCCCGAGTTCTTTTTCGAGGCTGTGGCGAGGTTACCCCATTCGGCAGAACCTCATTAGAATGGTTTGTGAATAGCAGAATATAAAATTTCAACCAGAGTAGTAAATGGTCAAATGCTTCTGGATTTTCAACGAATGGATAACACTAGAAATGCATAGGCGAAACTAGCTACGGTTCAGTTTTTTGGACTATTACGGTAGTACTCGCGGGTAAAGAATGATGACAGTCATCGAGCTACCGAAATTCACAAATATACTTCACATGTTTACGAATCGATAGCCGTTTTTAAAAGTAGGGGTCGCCGACTTATTTTTCCGAGTGAAAAAATCATGAACATACTCTTATAAACGTGTTCTTATGGGAGTAAACATAGAAAAATTCAGTAATTTCTAATGAAGAACCCTAGAAATCCCCAGAGAAATCCCAAAAAGTTGATAGGCTCGCATAAAACCTTGGAGAACACATTAGTATGGCAAAATATATGTCGAGCCGACCAAAATAAATAATTATCAATGTGACAAACAATGCATCTTCGAGAAACCACCATCGAAGCAGACGTTCAATCTCGATGCGCTTGCGCGAGCGCGCGCTTGGGATGTCTGTGAGCTCATTGGAGCATTAAATGCATGCGTTGTGGTCAGTGCGTTTCAAGGAGGTTGAGCTTAATTCCTTTCAGAATATCATTCAACTGTCTACGCAAAATTCATTCAAATATTCTTTTGGTGGTTCGACCACGACAAATATTGTTGACTAACCATTGATCGAAAATTCACGATTCATCCAATTATATATGCTGCTAGAACTTGCATCAATCATGAAGATTCTGACTTTTTAGAACATTCTTATGTAGAGGAAACGCAATTAGAAACAGGAATAAATCTATCATACTCAAATCTTTCTCCGGTCCAAAGAGGACCCAACAATCTGACGAAGCGAGAAGTCCATGTTGAAAGTAAACAATAGGTTTGCCAGGTGCTTTCGGATGAGTTGGGCTACCCGGTATCCTGTGTATTTTCAGCTTGTAACCATCAGCTGTTGTCACTAGATGTTCTTCTGCTGGATATCCATGCTTCGAAACCAGTTGAATCTGTTTTTACAAAGTTTCATCTCTTAGAATATCATTGGGGCACATAGGAAGTAAGTAGCGATTTGCCTAATTTGATACCGTATTATAGATTTGGGTAAGATGCGGTAGGGGTCTGATATAAATGGAAAGCAAACGTTACGAAACGAGATGTGTTTACAAAAAGGAAATTAAGCGTGCTTTAGAGTGTAATCTTGAAATAGTGAACCTCTCCGAAATATGAATTTATCCCATGATGGTAATGAACTCCCAAGCAAGTATGATGAGGAAAAATCGTCAGGTATTCAGAGGTATGTACAACTCAATGAAAGCCGATCTAGTCGGGAAAAATTTTCAGAATTACTTCTACATTGGCTCAGTAAAAATCGTAACCATTACTCACGAAATCTGGGGCATGGACGTCAAAAGAGTCGCCAAAAATTTGTGGTAATTTCTTCCTATGTCCACTCTTATGGCTTCTCTCGCTGGTAAGTTTTTTCTCTTTATCGAATGTCAGCGGTTCAATTCTCATAATACACATTACTATCAGGTAGATCATGAAAACTATTCTTGCATCGTTCATTATTATTGGTTGTCACCAGTGATCATGAAACTGATAGAAAATAAAGATGAGTGATGAATAATATTCGGCTCCTTTCATCGATAAAGATTTGTGAGATGATTCTGAAATGTCACAGGAATTTCAGAGATTGATTAATTGATGTTGGTCTGTTGTTCCGCTATTGAGCTACTCGCTTTGGTATCATATCGAAAAAATTGGCGTTAAAATAGAAAAACTTTCATACATATTTGAGACCTCTTATTTAATCAATCATTCGAATACATAGTTATTTGCAAGGTCCAAAAATTTTTGGAGAGCCACAAATTACGGAGTTGACCTCCTCTCCCCCATTGCAGTGATCACTGACGGTTATTAATGATCTGCGGTTATTTCAATGGAACTTTCATCAGAACGGAATATATTTGAATGTCAGAAAAGTCTTCGTTGGTAGCACAGAAGCTTGCGGAAGTAAATGGCTTCAACGGGAGAACAAAGAGTAGAAAAAAACTTTCCTGACTGCTATTTCAAGTTCCATTGTATTTGTCAAGATAGCTAAGAGCCAATTGTATCAGCTCAGCATTTATTGAACCAGTGCATATTGACACCTCATAATATCGTGAATGAGATTCCCCGAGATACACTGAGAGAAATTTACTAATAGTTTTCGTTAACTGAGGAGTAATTTTTATAAACATTTCTATACCGTGGCACCAGCAGGATTCTCAACAGTTTTTGTTGAAATGGTAACAGAATTTATTCATGCGGAAGTAAATTTTATTAACCAGTTTGCAAATTTTGTTAACGATGACACAAATTTTGATACTGGCGCACAACTAAATTTCAAAATGATAGGTTGTTATATTATATATGAAGTAGTAGTTAGCCAGCCAATGTTTGTTGGGTTATAGGCAATTTTAGAGTACGAAGCACACTTAATCATATACATTATATATTCACGCTAAGTATTAGACTTATCATCTTACTTATTGTTTATGTTATAATTTCTTACATATATGTTCACATATCACTATACATTATCTTACGTATCACCGATATCGCATACACGGGTTCACGCTAACAATTTATGTTCATGTGGAGATTTCGGAACTCGTATATATACAAACCATGTCAAATTTGACCGCTTGCGAGTAAGCCCAATCCACCCATAAACGAGCTGATTGCTAGTCGATGGACAAGATACGCGGAAAATAAAATACACTCCCAGTTATTCATGGAAATCTGATATCGATGACATTACATTGACTATTATTCGTCAAGTTTGTTGTCCGTAATGAATAAATATTGGTGGTAACATCGATGCCAAAGACGATGTGAGCCACCTGGTGGCAGATACAGGAGTTGCGGAAATTCAACGATTCCTCCTTTCCAACTCGGCACATATTTTACATGCGAATCAACAACTTTTATTGAGAAATCAATACATTTTACAAACGAGCGATTTTTAAAAGTTCTTGAACGGGATCAACAAAAATTGTTGACGAGTGAGTAAAAACTGTTAATTCAGGAATAAAATCTATTGCGATTCCTGCTGGTGCTCTGGTATTGATGCGATTAATAAAAATTGTTTCCGGGGTAACAAATTTTGTTAGATAATTTCTCTCAGTGTATATTATTCTTACCTTGAATTTTTGATTTCTGAAGTCCAGAAGTTTGCTGATCTAGAACTGCTGAAACGAGTGCTCTCTGCAATTAGTTGATGTAACATGAAATTCATACTTAAGTGCCCATCGCAAGTCTATGAAACTTTTCTGAAAATCACTGCACAAAATCGATACAGAATGCTTGCTACTGACTGGTTTGAACCGCAAGATTCAATGTCTCACATTACAGTTATGCAGATTCTTATTCAATGACATTTATCGCTATAATGCAAGGAAAATCTTCATCTTCGAACAACACTGTTAGGATCTTATAGAATTTATTTTCATATCACAATGGTATTATGGATTTTACACTGTATCTCGTGTCCGGAGCTTCGGAGTAGATCGACGGCCAGCTAGAAAAATCTTTTTATCTTCCGAACTCGAGTCAGACATGACCGACGCGTAATTATCCAGGCACTGACTAATTTTGAATAAATGTCATTGCGCGTTGATTTCGCATCAAGTTCCGCGTGGTTTAGTTGGCTGTGCAATTATTAGCACTCTCAAAATCTGGCTTCCTCTTTTTCATCACCCGCCGGCATTTTTTTCTAATAAATGCTTCCAGGAGGTGGTTGATCAGCCTTGACGATTACTCTGATCCGGTTGCGTCTGATTTACAGTCATTTTTAGGGCGAAATGGAATCATGTTATAACGTAATTGCGAATGTGCTGAGATTTTTTTAGAGGTATCACGATGATTCCAAGGGTGAATTCTTATCGGCGCAGTACGTTCAGTAGATGAATTGCCCAAAAGCAATCATTCAAACAACTATACTATACCGTAAACCGGGGTGACCAATAACGTCCGAATACACTTTCCTCTTTTTTTGGGTCGCTAAATCCGAATCCGATATCGCTCTGCACCGATCACATCGTTTTTACGAGATATTGAAGGTCTAAATGTGGTAAAAAGTGGAAGATCGACAAGAATTCCCATGCATAGTTTTCTTGAGCCACTAAACACGAATCACTGTCACACTTACCCGAGATATCGATTCATTACCCCAGTTCCTTGCCGGGAACTTTTTTTCGACATCCAATTCTGTGGGTACACAAAATTATACGCCCAAATATGTATATTTGAACATTTTTGACTCGTTTTTCAGTGACTCTGAAAGTTTCCACAACGAAACTATTCAGTTCTTAACGAGAAGATGACAACTCCAACTCGCTGGCCTATCATTGCTGGGTGAACTACTGACCCACCGAACTCTTCATGTCACATATTACCCGCTAACCCTCCAATCTGGTGACTTTCCGGATGACCAACAAATCCTTTCACTCACTGACCTTTCATATGACTCGTTAACCCGTTGACCTATTGGACGATCTACCGACCCACTGACCTATTAATCTAACATAATATGTATGACCCACCAATCTGGTGACGTCCGCATGACCAGTAGGACCACCGACATATAAACGTGCCAACCTGCCGGATGATCTACTGATCCTCCGACCTATCTATCTGACACATGACCCACAAACTCGTAGACCTGATAATATTTTGGATGACCTATAAACCCTGCCATAGACCCACCAGCTTGCTGACTCGATATATGACTTCATGACTCTCAAACCTACTGCCCTGTCGTACAACCCACCGATTTGCTGACTCGCTATACGATATAACGGCCGGGTTGTATAACAGGTTAGTAGGTCGGTGAGTTTATTGGAAACTTCATCGGCGATGGGTTAGTGGGTCATGTGTAAGATGGAGAGTTCGGTGGGTCGGTAGGTCATTCAGCAGGTCAGGGGATTGGCGGATTATATGAAAAGTCAGTGGATCGGTGGATGTATAGGTCTGTAGCTCGGTGGGAAGAATGGTCCATGTAGTAGATGAGGGGTTGGTGTTTCCATAGGTCATACATCAGGTCACTAGGTCGGTGGGTTGGAAAGTCATACATCAGGATAGTAACTCAGAGGGTCGGCAGGTTGTCTCGCAGGCCAGCGAGTTGAGATGGTCATCTTCTCGTCAAGTGCTGGATGGATCCGTTGTGGAACCTCTTGAAAGCCACTCAAAATTTTTTAAACAAATATCTATATTTGAACGTAAAATTTCTTGCTCCTTCAGAACTTGATATCAAAAAACGAAATCTTCGTCAAGAAACTGGAGTATCGATATCTCGGGTTTGCGTGACAGTAGATGAAGTATAGCATCGGATTCGTGTTCAGCTTCAAGAAACTAGTCAATTCGCGCTACTTCAGCAATCTTCCACTTATTACCCCACCTTGACCTCCAATATCTCTAGAAAAACTATGTGATCAGTGCAGACTGACATCGGATTTGGAATCAGTGTCTTGGAGAACATTAAAATAAGATTGTTAGAGCGTTTGGTCCAGATAACTTTCAGCGGGAAGGCTATGTTATTAACAGATGATGATAAAAACACAGGCCTGAAAAAACTTTTCTCCCCAGAAAAGGTAGAAGCCATTTCTGACGTTCTGCTGGACACGAATCCGAACTCGGGACAGCTCCTTTCTCTGGTCGTTTTCGAGTTATGGTCATATTCATGGGTTACAAAATAACCGGAACCGGGAAGATTATCCACTCCTCCACTTGTCTTCAGAAATCTATATTATATTTTAAGGGCTATCTCAGTGAAGTTTTATTTCATGATTTTTCTTAAAACATTTGACATATCTTATTCTGATTCCATAATTCTTGATGGAATCGGATAAAATCGTGAGTATCCGAGTCAACGGTACATGGTTAGTATATTCATGTCCAGGATGATAGGTTTCAGTGTTGATGACCTTTATACAATTGAGGGGGCGCATGGAAGAAGGGCCTAACGGCGCTTAGGCCCTTTTTCCGGACATTCGTTTTTTCAACCTCTGAACCAGGATTTATTATCCCATGAAACTCGTGTATTCATAAATTTTGAAAACCCCATAGATCAGAGAAATGGCCTGAGGGCGATTATGCCCTTTTACAAATTTGATGAAGGGGCCGAATGGCGCTTAGGCTCTTTTAAGTGTTTGATAAAAGGACCAAACCACCATTAGGCTTTTTTGTCGATTACATGATGGGAGTTACGGCCTTTTGGCGATTATATGATGGGAGTTGACCCTTTTGTTGATTGTGTGATAGGAGTCAGGCACTTTTGTATATTACATGATGGGAATTAGACTCTTTGTATGGGTACTCTAGTGTTTCTTCATTTCGCACAAGTAGTATACTTCTGATCCATCTGATTCTCCGATTATATTCTTAAAATGTGTGATTCAAAGCTTGCTTCATTCTTCACCCAGCAAATATGGAGACAGATGGACTTCAAATGTCGGTTCAAATGATGTTCATTGATATAGAGGTTTCTTGTGCTCGAGTTGATGAATTACTGAATGATGATCTTTTTTGAATCGGTCGAGCCAAGGCTTTAGTTCAAAATGCCAACGTTTCGCCCGTCTAAACTACACGGGCCTCTTCAGGGCTACATCAGTAGATCACAATTTCAGCATCTTGTTGATGCGGGTCTAATAATGCACATTACACAACATCTATGATTGGGGGTGAAGATAAACGGCGGTGTGCCTTGTCAAATATTTGTCTTGTGACAAGACGCCCTGAAGAGGCCCGTGTAGTTTTGACGGGCGAAACGTTGGCGTTTTGAAATAAATCCTTTGCTCGACCAATTCAAAAGAAGACCATCATTCAATAATACAAATGATGTTAGTTTATTATTGATCATTAGGTCCTATACCTTATTTGAGTCGATTTTCGAGTCGAAATTCAGATTGAATTTTGAGCTGAAACTCTGAATCAAATCTTATCCAGAATTACCATGCTAAATTTTTGACACGTTGATTTGATAATGAATTCAGACTAAACGTTGTGATGGAGATCGTTGAATAGCATAATCAGAGATTAATGAAATAGAATAGGATTATCGATTGACTATCATAATGATTTAAGCTAAAACCTGCACGTTTGACCTTCATAAAGGACTATTTCTTTCATCACCATATTTAATTGATCAGGATTATAACCAATAGTCATCCACACCATATCCAAGCGAAGTGGTTGGAGAGAGCTCTTATGACCGCACATCTAGCTCATCAATTGTATCATCCCCTTTGTCCGGGGTGAAAGTTTCTGAACTCCAGTTGCATAGATGACAGCCATGACAAGGGGTCAAATTTTTGATCTAAAATTGAGGTCGAGATACTTATCGACGAGTTGACGATTCAATTCCAAAGAATTTCTATCCCAGTGCACTGATAGCCATTGCTTCTGGAAACTCAAAGATAATGTATAAACAGATGACTTCATCTTAAGCGAAAAAAATACGTACTATGAGCGACTTGGTATGGGTTTTGATGAGTCTCAAAATTTAAGAAGGCGGAGCTGTCTAAAAAGCAATTGGAGTTAAGCTAATCGCGAGTCAAACCTTGTCGTTTCGGTCACTCTTCCGCCAGTATTCCGAAATTCAGAGAAACACTTCACAACTCACTCTTCAGTAAAGATACTTCTAACTGGTTCAAACAGGCTTCCTTGGATGGTATCACCCCAATTCCCTCTGCACTACTACGCACCTCCCCTCCACCTGAAATAACCTCACCCTCGATGCCTGCGTGACCAGAATTTCTTTCATTATTGATTCTTTCTTCGAGTCATTTTCGCAAGAGCTTCAGAAAACAATCTCTTCCCTCATGTCACCTACTATCATCCTAGTTCATAAAACCCCATGTACAACTCACACGATTTATCCAATTATGTACTACTTCCAGCAAATATGTAACATCTCAATGTGGACATATGGAGTTCTACCTTAAGTTTGTAATGAATGGATCAAATCAAATTAAATCCTTAAGCCATAGAAACCGGGACCCGAATGAATATTTTTTTCTCCTGAGTCAATCTACCCCTGTTGATACTCCGATTAAGCGCAATGGCCATAGAATTGCTTAGAACAGCCGGGATTACCATCTGCCGTATCAGGTCCTGCAGGACCTCCTACATAGTTTCTTAGGCTACCATCCAAGTCACAGTAAAATTGAAATATCTGGTGAAACTAAAGAATTTGCACGCGTTTTCCAACTCAGTATATTCATTGGATCACAAAAATATATATCATGCAATTATGGATAAGTAATACTTCTTCTTGATTGTAAAGGAAATGGTCAATGTCTATAAAATTTACTTTTATTACAAACGTTTTACTCGTTTACTATGTCACAATATTGAATTGGTCAAACGTGAATGCACTATTCTTACAGTGAGGCATCGAAGCCAATAGTTTGAAATACTCGTAGAGATCGATGAAAATAATCTTCTTGCAAAGATAACGTTTCCATGATGATATTTATAAATTATTGTTGAAGATTTTGCCTGTCCAGACGGATTGAAGAACTCAGGCTGATAAAAAGAATTTGTGGGTTCACTGGACTATCCATTTATTTTTGGCTATCTTGCCACTACAATGTACCTGACAAGTGACTATGTACAAAAATATGTGTCATACTAGATATAAGATAGTGAGTTTTTAGTTGTTTCTTTATTTTATTGATTGGGACTTGGTTATTAAACCCTAAAAAATCTTATACAGCCCTGAAGAGGCCGACATGAAGGTCGGCGAAACGTTGGCAAGATAGCCAAAAATGAATGGGTAGTCCAGTGAACCCACAAATTCTTTTTATCAGCCTGGATATTTATAAATTCTCGAGATTTGGATTTGAATAAGCATTGAATTCGTATTTTCATATACAGATCTGTCCATCTGTTGACTTGCCTCGACTGCCAGATTTCTAGTGTCCTTGCCTTGTGACTATGTTGATTCATTCATCTTATAAAATTTTTTATTAAGTTGATCAGCTCATGCTCAAACAACTTTGATGTGAAGCTGACCATGCACCAGATGGAGTTATTCTTCACCTCCAAGGTAGCTTTTGTGGCTTGAATGAAGAGGAATGTAGAGTTCCTTGTTTCGCGGCGTGGATTTTGATATCCACAATTGTCATATCTCCAAACTATCTCGTATCGTGAGATCCAATTTCTTACCCACTTGAGAATATTTGGTCATCTATAGTGCAAGAGCTGCATTTCTCAGATAATCAACGAGGATCATTGAGAAATGCACAGTCTATTGACATACCTTCCACATCGTTGAGGTGAACTTTATAGACGGATGCTTCAAGAAAATATCTCTACAGACCCAAAATCAGTCCGTATTTCGAAGTTCTAAGGACTTGACCACCATATCCAAGATTGGATCATTCAGACGGGATTTGATATCTTCTGCGATTATGAAATCCATATGATTGAAGAAATCATTATCAATGCACTTCACGACTGCAACATTAGGTAGATGCTCGGCCAGCTTGAGTGGATTCTGTGAAAATTTATGTCGAAAGAGAATTGAACAGACAGTTCCATCTATTTTTCAGGATATCTAACATCTAAATGAAAAATCTAACATTCAAAGCAGGGAGGAGTGAGGAGTGTGTCTGTGTGTGTGTGTCTAACATTGGATGGTCAAGGGGGGGAGGGGGGAATTATGTTTCGACGGAAGAACTCTTCAGAGATGACACTTTCAACCCGATATGACTAGTAGGGCTTCACGAGATTCGAGATTTCTTCGAGAGAATTCGAGAAATATCGATCAAGACGAGATCATGCATTTCTCTCGAATTCAAGATTTTCGGCTAGACTAGATTTTCGAGAAGGCATCTCGAGAATCTTGAATTTTATCGAGTGTGTTCCGTAGGAAACCTTGAATTGGTTTTTTTCTGAATAATGTCAGTTTCACATTCGACAATATATTCGGTGAAGGATATGTAAGGAGCGTCGTAGACATCTGTGCATCTGTTAGTGCACAAATCTTGCATTTCGGCGAAGGTCACGGGACCGGGATCAGTCATGTCGTAAATTTCAATTGCGGCGCAGATGTGCGCCTTTTCCTTCTTTAAAGCAAATTTTCCAACCCTCCATATATAAAGTTTCACTGCTTTAATCACCATATGGCAAATCTGGCAACAATTTACATTTCCTCCCAGTAAAGTCGTTACTTTGAGTTTTTATTGCAAACGTCTGAGTACGTTGCAGTGGAAGATATTGACTATGAGCCTTTCCGGCTCCATCCCTGCTTATTTTTGCCTGATTGGCTAGATTTTTTAACCAATAGAAATTGAGCATTTTTTAGTCGACGACGCTCCCAAGCCACTTGTGTCAAGCGATCTTCGACACTTCGAGCGATGCAGCCGCCGAGCATGCAACACTAGCTCGGGCTCATCGGCTTTTTCAATTTTTAATAAGCATTACACACACTTTGTATCACTTTGTAATCGAAAGTAATCCTGCAGTATCTCATTGATTAAACATTTAACTAGAAAGAATCACAAGTTTATTGATTCACACACCAAGCAGCTGTATTGGATAATCACTCCAGTGCAGCAGAGATTGCGAAAAATATCGCACCTCAAAACAGAGTGATTTAGTTGAACTTTGAGGTTGTTGGATTTCTATGTAAATATAAGTCGAATAATTAATATAGCTATGAATTTCATCTGCTTAGAAAACGAAAGATTGGTCTCAATACCATGAAATCATCCACACACGTAGAACAACACACAATCAAAATATCTCGATTGAATCAAATAATCCGTTCAAGACATGCTCATACCCAATTCAAACTACATGTTAATATAATATAAAATAAGGAGCTTTCATCAAACATTGCTAAAACAAGAATGAACAACTCTACGTAGACATCAACTCCACAAAAACATGATGGTGGAAAAAAACGAGATTCCACATCAGTGCTCAATATTCGAATTCAAATATCAACTCGACAAATTAGTTCCTTTGAATCGCAGTGCATCCATCTATTAATGCATAGTAAATCTCGGATCGACCTGTCCTTCAAAGAACAGAAGTTTTCAACCAGAAGTGGTGTCATCTGCGAGAAAACCCTCTCCGATGGTACTGATGTGGGCATAATTGCTAAAATATCTCGTGCCATTTTCGATAAAATCGGGAATTTGGTGGAATTTGCTTTCCACCAATGTAATACATCAACATTAAAAACTCCTCTAGGGGCACGGAAACTGCCCTTCATTCATTTTGAACTTTGCTAGATCTTTTTGGCTTTCACACAGCATATTGAGTGGCACTCATCATGCACGAAGTACGAGTAATGAATATATTATCGACCATTTTGAAACATAATCTTTGGTCACGGCTTATTGACTCTGAATTTTTTTGGGAAATCTTGTCGAGATATCTCGATCTTGTCAAGACAAGATATGGGTTTCCAAATCTCGATCAAGACAAGACGAGATTGGACATTTTTTTTATCTTGGTCGAGACGAGACGAGATTGGCGAAAAATCTTGTTCGTCTTGATCTCGTGAAGCCCTAACTTAGTCATTGACTAGACTCAGGCTATTCTAGGTTAGCAATAAGTATTCATTGAAGTCTATGGATAATATTCAAATACATAACTATATAAAGACTATTTTCCTGTGTTATGTTTGAATCCGACATTACTGCACGTTTTATGGAAAGATTTCTGGTCCATTCCTCCATCAGTCCCCCTTGTGGGAGCGAGAAGGGTCATGACAACACCAAGTACCCGGTTCTGGAGCCAGGCTCCTTTCTACACGATTCGGGCCAAGCCCGGGTACGCCCGGGCACTTGTGGCTCGCGAAATCAGATCGGAAATTGTTAGAATGCTCCGCGTGAACCTACGGAATCGGTGAACCTACGGAATCTCGTACGGAATACAGTTAGGGCCAGCTCCCGCATGCAGTGAATCGCAGCGGCCGTCAGTAAAAGATAATGCAGTTGCGCGCGTACGCCCTCGTGCCACCGGATCTTGACTTTTCATCCCTATTGTGCTCTCTTGCGCCCGTCGTCGTGCGCCAACAAAACGCACAGCTCGTGTCTCTCGAAGTTTCTGGTTTGCCTTTCAGACCTTTATATCATGTGTATTCTCTTAGGATGTGTTATCTAGAAGTATAATAAACTCACGATCGCGTGTTTCAGTCGCATATAAAATGTTAGTGCTGATTATTCATCGGAGATCCCTGCCCAAGCGCATATATTCCAACAAAAATGAAATCATGTAACGATCGAATTCTCAAGGTATGATCAAGTCATACCTGTCAATAAGTCATGATTCTTTGAAATCTAGTTCCAATACCTTGGATTCGATTTGGATGTGCTCAAACGAAATTGATCCCCTAAAATGAATCTTAAAATGTGTGCTATGGTCTCTCACCTTAGCAGGAGCAAACGCATCATTTGCTCCGTAATACAAAGCAACGGATGTCCTTATATTTTTTAAATTGTAAGACGGTGGTTCAGTCTGACCATATCTCTCCATATTTTGTTGTCGCCCGTAGTCAAACATCCTAAAGTCACCTAAAATATGCGTATCATTTCACGCACGATCGTTTGTTTGAGAAATAATAACAATAAAAACAAAAAATTCACCTGCTGCTACATTTTGTAAATAGTGCTCGACAGTTCTCCTTGACGTTCCTGCCGGGAAGATGGAGAGTAGAGTTGGAATTAAATCCTGAAATGAAATTGTTTTATTAATGAATTCTAGCCAACAGCATTCCATTGTTGTAATGTATAATTTCTATCGTCACCATATTCAACTGTTCAGGATTATAACCAAAAGACAACCACATTACATCCAAGCAAAGTGGTTGAATAGGGCTCTTGTCGCCGCACATTGTATACAAAAGTTGCATGACTTCCTTCGTGCGTGGTAAAAGTTCGTGGACTCCAAATGCATAGAGCAGAGTCTATATGGGACACAATAACATTTTTGAATGAGAAATGTGAAGCAAAATTTTTCAATGACAAATTCCATCACAATTAATGATGTCTACTCTGGTGTACTGGCAGTAGTGCGTATTTAGTGAATACTATGATTTTCCAAAATAATCCGTTGTTTCCGTCAAACTATATCATTCATAAATATCTTTATGAACCTCTGTGTGTTATTTTTCTATGCCTACGTGTGATCGAAGTCAAATGTGAGAGAAATTATGATATGGCTCAAAAATTGGAAGCATCAAAATTACGCACCCTAAGTGACTGGCCTTGAGATCTGAGGAGCTTTATCATTGGAGTAGGCGGAGCTGTCCAAAATGCGATTGGAGCCAAACTAATCGCGAGCCAAATTTTGTCGTTGTACTCGGGTTTCATGGACAACATGACGTAACTCATGGTCGTGCCCATAGAGTGACCGACGTAGGCTAAACTCTGTTCTCCAGTTCGGTCTAATATGTAGTCTATCACTGACGGTATGTCATAAATTCCCATCTCGTGCCAACTGTGAATTATTGAAATTTTTTAAGTTTTCACTTTAGAAACGTTAAATCTCTGAAGAGACTGTGTTGATGAGATTGCACATGAATGAAATGTGTCTCTACATGTTATTTACACGTTGTTTCTCTAACAGTTTTCCAGGAAACTATTACAATAGAATCTTTTCTCACATTCAGTATCATATTGATTCATGTGTGACGCTAGAGACAAAATAAGTTGTGTCCGTGTGTCCTTGTTTGGCTTGATTTAGTCTCTCGTCAGAACTATGTATGATTGAAGATATCACTGGGAGAATGAATTTTCCAAGAATTGTTATTTTCGAATCGGTTAAAAATGGAATTACTCGGAATAACATTTCCATTTGAATCTTGTTGTATTCGATTAAAAGGCATTGTGAACAAAATATATAAGCTTGTGACAAAAATGTGAGACTGGACCAGTGGTTTTGGTGCTATAAGTCTTCAAAGCGAGATTAAAAAAAAATAATATCTTTCGTGCCTTATCGTCTTAGGGACTGCTCTTCTTCAGAATTCTCTTGGATAGGGAGATAGTAGAATGAGTCTGTCTTGCAGTTCTCGGTAAAATCAAAGTATGAATCTTTTGTTTCAAAACCCAATGCCCTTATCGCGCACGGTGAAGCCTAATGTATAGTAGAAGGACAAAACCTTAAGGACAATACCTTCCGTTGGCTGTGTTCTGCACGCATCTGTATGATTATAACGGGAAAACGTTCATTCATCGCAGAGAATCTCGTCAAAGTGCATATTTTTCTGTGGGCAAAAAGTGAGGTTTGAGGCAGAACTCTTTTCAGAATTTCAGGTTACAAAAGCAAACTCTTACCGAGCCCTCGTTTTTATCGTGGGTGTCAAGTAGAATTTTTTCCTTAGAGCCTTGGACGGGAAAACATTTTCATAGCGCATGTACCAATAATTCGGCACAGTTTTGGGGCCCGGTATATCTTTCTCTTAATCTGGCGCGCTCGTTCCGGTAAAGACAAAACCGTCTATTATCGCATGTATAATAAGTATGGGGCGATGAAATGCAATTTTCTTTAACTTCCAATTACCAACGTGGAGTAAAGTTACCGTCCTACCAACGTGGTAAAATTTTCACACATTCTGTTGAACTCATCTAATTTTCAGAGATTTGACGTGCGCAGCTCATGCCATGATCCGCTTACATATCAATTTGATACATAACACAGGCCCACAAAAAGAAAAAAGTACCCGTACCCAGCGACCAGATCTATGTATTCCTACGTAAAATCGTGCGCTGAATTAAAAAATGGCATCACTTTTTACCGAACACCCCCAAAATTTCGAGGAAATTGGGGAAAATTTTTTTTGCACCCGGATATCAGATTTTTGACCTCGGATTCTGAAAGGGGAGAAAACTTTACGTCCAAATATGTACTATCGAAATTTTTCATTTTTGGTGGTATTCCTGATCCAGTATCCAGAGTGGTACTCGCGATTGGAAACTCAATGTGGTTCTCGTGATCTAGAACTCAATGTAGTACTCGTGATCGAGAACTCAATGTGGTATTCGTGATCGAGAACTCAATGTGGTGCTCGTGATCGAGAACTCAATGTGGTACTCGTGATCGAGAACTCAATGTGGTACTCGTGATCGAGAACTCAATGTGGTATTCTTGATTTAGAACTCAATGTGGTACTCGTGATCGAGAACTCAATGTGATATCCATGATCGAGAATTCAATGTGGTACTCGTGATCGAGAACTCAATGTGGTATTCGTGATTTAGAACTCAATGTGGTACTCGTGATCGAGAACTCAATGTGGTATCCGTGATCGAGAACTCAATGTGGTTCTCGTAATCTAGAACTCAATGTGGTACTCGTGATCGAGAACTCAACGTGGTATCCGTGATCGAGAACTCAATGTGGTGCTCGTGATCGAGAACTCAGTGTGGTATCCGTGATCGAGAACTCAATGTGGTATTCGTGATCGAGAACTCAATGTGGTATCCGTGATCGAGAACTCAATGTGGTTCTCGTGATCTAGAACTCAATGTGGTACTCGTGATCGAGAACTCAACGTGGTATCCGTGATTGAGAACTCAATGTGGTGCTCGTGATCGAGAACTCGATGTGGTATCCGTGATCGAGAACTCAATGTGGTATCCGTGATCGAGAACTCAATGTGGTACTCGTGATCGAGAACTCAATGTGGTACTCGTAATCTAGAACTCAACGTGGTACTCGTGATCGAGAACTCAATGTGGTATTCGTGATCGAAAACTGAATTTGGTACTCGCGATCGAGAACTCAATGTGGCAACGACCTGGTCAAGGAGATGTTCGCCGACGAAGTCGTCGAGGTGGCCTCCTCACCGTACTGCTCACCCATCGTCCTGGTCCGCAAGCATGATGGCTTGTATCGCTTCTGCGTGGACTTCTGGGGCATCAACAGCGTCACTGAGGACGCAGGCCAACCTAATCCGGCCATTCACGAGGTACTCAAGGAAATTGGCTCGGCCAAGTATTATTCAACCATCGATCTGCGCAAGTGCTATTGGCAGATCCCCGTGACGGGTGAGTCTAAGACGTACACAGCGTTCGCGACTCCCGACGGAGGCCAATACGTGTTCAACGTAGCGGCTTTCGGTCTCAAGAATTCCGTCCGGACATGCAGCCAGCTGATCGGGCAGGAAGTCCTCGCCGGATTGATCGGTGTCTGCTGCTTCAACTTTGCGGACGACGTAGTGGTCTTCCCCGACACTTGGGAGGACCACCTCGTTCATCTGGCACTCGTCATGGAGCGGCCCGACATCTACGGCATGGCGTGCGCCATTGAAAAATGCAGCTTCGGGAAGGACCACCTACCCTTCCTAGAGCATATGGCCATGAACGAGTGCAACGAGGCCAAAGCAGAACGTGTCAAGGCCGTGCAGGAGGCATCGCCACCGCGAAATAAGAAGGATCTCCAGAAGTTCCTCGGAGTTTGTGGTTGGCTAAGAGAGTACGTGCCCAACTTCGCCACTATCGCAGTGCCACTGACGGCGCTACTCAGGAGAGGGAAAGCCTGGCGGTGGACGCCCGAGGCCCACACCACCATGGACCACATCAAGGCGAATTTCAAGAAACCTCTCCAGTTGTACCGCCCGCGTCCGGTCGAAGTCCTGTACCTCCAGACGGACGCAAGCGACAGCGGCATGGGAGCAGTGGTATTCCAACTAGGAGCCAACGGTCAGAGGCAGGTCGTCTCATACGCTTCGGCCAAGTTCCCTGCGGCCGAGGTGAGCTACCACTCCAACGAGAACGAGTGCCTCGCCGTGATCTGGGCGATCCGTTAGTATCGGCACCTCTTGGAAGATAACGAATTCATTCTGCGAACAGATAACAGCGCACTCACGTGGCTCGACCGGGTCAAAGACGAGCGAGGTAAGCTCACCCGCTGGGCCATGCTGCTCAAACGATTCAGCTTCGACGTCCAGCACGTCTGAGGCCGAGAGAACCAGCTACCGGACGCCCTGTCCAGACATCCGGCGAGGATTCATACGTGGAGCAGCCTCACGACGACGAAGCTCTGTCACCTCCCGTCATCGGCGAGCCCGACGAGCCCGTTATCGTCGCGCACATTGACTGCGACGGAATTGAAGACATCGTCCGCCAAGCTGCAAGACGACACCGAGCAGCTGCCCCGGGGCCCCGAATGGGCCTGGGAGGATGGGGTGCTGCATTTTGTACGAGAACCCTCACACTCCCGAATCTACGTCCCCGAGTCCGCTCGGGGGGCCGTGACAGCATTTTACCATATACCCACTCGCCGGTCATCCGGGCGCAGCCGGGACTCTCCACGCTGTTAGAGCCAGCTACTACTGGTCAGGCCTACGCAACGACGTGCGGCAACACGTCAGGGTCTGCCCCGACTGCTGCGCTACTAAGGCGTCGAGGCCGACCACGCACGCAGTGGAGAGCCCCAGGGAACCTCGTCAACCGTGGGAGAACGTCGCCCTAGACCTCATGGGCCACTACCCTCGGTCGACTCGTGGTAAGAAATTCATACTCGTGGTCACCGATTTGTTCTCCAGATGGACCGAAGCCTTTCCGATAGCCAACTCGACCGCGGATACCATAGCTCGGACGCAGAAGATGAGGTATTCCAGAGATGGGGGTAGCCAAAATCCTACTGGCCGACAACGCGCCGCAGTTCAAAAGCGCCAAATGGGCCAAGTGGTGTGAACAATGGCTGACAAAACCGTGGTCCACTCCGGCGTACACTCAGAGAAATAATTCTTTGCCGTAACTTCCTCAAAGCTGTAACCAGAAGGAGACAGCCACGCATTTACCTCAAAGCTGTACGGAGTTATCGTGATGACATACGCCTTTACGGTAAAGGAATATGAAGTTACCTCAACTCTTTTCACGGAGTTGAGTCCTAAGATCGCTAGACAGTTGCGGCAAAGCCGTGGGGAGTTGAGGTAAAGAATTACCTCTCTGAGTGTAGATGCCGAGGGCAGACCCGACAGAACGACGCAAACAAGAGCTCAAGAAGGGACTCCGGCTGCACTTGCGCAACCAGCGTAACCAGAAAGGTTGGGACGTCCAGCTCCCAAAAATACTCTTCGCAATGCTGCGACGGGATATTCCCCCAGCGAGCTCTTGCTGGGAAACAATCTCCTCCGACCAGGAGAGCCCTACGAGCCACCGAGAGATGGGATCGCAGCCCGTTTCGAGGAAGCCAGGCGGAACCAACAGCGCTACATAAAATCCGTCTTGGAGGAGATCCCGCCTACCTACGACGTCGAGGACTTGGTGTACATCAAGGCCCATCCGCTGTCGTGCGCGGCAGACGACTTCAACGCGAGCCTCGCCCCTAAGTGGGAGGGGCCATACCACATCATCCATCGACACTCTCCGCAAATCCGCACCGTGGACCGACCGGGGAGTTCGCCGATCAAGGTGCACGTCTCTCAAATGAAAAGGGACTACGCCTTACCACCGGGGTACTAGCGACCACGCGCCGCCCCGGTGCCAGCTCCCGTTGGCGGGTCGCACTTGGAAAAGCCAACCCCTCGCGCCAGCCCCACAGCACCACTCGGCGGGGATGCAGCAGAAGTCGCAGTCGGGGTCGTCCGACTCACCTCGAATCCCGCACCCCAAGCGTCACATACAGCCATGCACCGCCTCATCCTTCACCCTGTCGGGGGCTCAACGACGGGGGCACAAGGGCACCCGGTATCCGAAGCCCAGGATACATCACCGCAATCGTCGTCAGACGAGGCTTCCGCCTCGCACCAGCCACACCCGGATGAAGTGCGGCCGCCAGAAGAGCCCCGCGTCCAGGGATGGAAGCAAAGACGAGGTCGCCCAACGCTATTTGAAGCAGCCAGGGCAGCCAGAGAGTGAAAGCTCGCATATCCACCACGCACAGAGAGGTACGCATTACGTCCACGTCGGAGCAATCCAGAGTATGTGTGACCAGTGCAGACTTAAGAAAGAGAGCTCTCCAGGTAAACTAAGTGTAAATGATATATATATATATATTATATCCATATCAATAGCCAATCAGATTTCCGCCAGAATCAACTTGTAATCAATAAATTGACGTAGGAGCCGACTAGGGTAGTATGAATGAAATAAACTAACTGTAAGGGCAGGAATGAAGTCTTCCATCCGGGCGCTTGACGTGCGCAGCTCATGACATGATCCGCTTACATATCAATTTGATAAATAATCAAATAGACTTCATTCCTACCCAAGCTTGTTCACGCATAAGTTGTTTGCGGCATCCGCGTTTTCGGCGGATGCCCACAGGTGAGTCATCCGGCGTCCATCCGCCTAATTACCGGATGCCTTTGCGGCATCCGCGGAATCCACGGATTTGCGGATGACCATCAGGGAACCCAGGAAATCGGCGTTTACCGCGGAATCCGGCGATTCGCCGGATGCCCACGGGTGGTATCCAGCTTTTTAGCGGATGCCCTCGAGGCCGCTGTGGCACAATGGATAAGTCACCTGACTCCCATGCGGGAGTCCTACGTTCGAATCCCGGGCACCACTGAGATTTCTTCTCATGCGCCTTTTTTCGGCGGTCTCTGTGGTTCGGATTCCACTTAAAACTGTAGGTCCTCTCCACCGAGGTACAATTCGGTAGTTAGCAGTATATGCTGACGCGCTGGTTGAGCGTACCTCAACTCCACGCACATGGGTGCCGTCCGAGTGGGGCCTACCGGCGGAACTAGACTTAAAACTCAAACCATGGGTTTTTTTTTTTTTTTAGCAGATGCCCTCGGGCGGCATCCGGGGAATCTGCGGATGACCATTCCAGTAGGTATATAAGACGGACCGAGCACTGGTTCGGGACGTCATTGAGAGCTCACTTTTCACCGAAATCTTTGACAGGCCACTACGCGCGTCACGCCATTGACCGCGTCTGTGCGCCCCAACTCGTTGGCGCTATATTCACGTCACGTTACGCCGCGGTCTTGCGGAGGGCCGCGATCCTTACATTGTTTCTTAATCAATATCAGAATTTATCAGTGTGTGTATTGTGTGTGTTAAACCTTAAGTTATATTGTAGTGTCGGCTACCGCGTCAAGTGTGTGCATAATCCCTGTGTATTCAATTCAACCCTTTCTCTTCCCAATCCCACGAACATTTCAGTGCCGCTCTGCGCCAAGTGCTTTAAACTCAAAAGTTCCGGCACAAGTGTGCACGCCCTACAGTGTCTAGTGTAAAGCACGGACATGCCATTTCCACTTCGAACCATTTGTGTCGATAACCCATTTACATTCTTCAACTCTCGCCCTCTCACCGCGACCTAAGGTGTGATAGTGTCGTGATGATTCAAGACTTTTTCGAACTTTGAGTTACAGACCGTCGGCCGGCTTCTTGGTCCACACCAACCTGCCGTGAGACCCGACGCGGCCCTGTCAGATTGGTGCAGTAAGAGACATGGGAACAGTACATCATGCACCGATGTGAGGTTAGGGTCTATTGGGGACCGCGGGAATAGATGAGTGTAACGCGGGGAAAATATTCCTCGTGTCCCAAACGGCCCGACAAGCGAGGTGCTTATGCTATTTTTGGTGTCAGTGTCACTCAATGGCAATTTTCTGATTTGAGCCGAGAGGAAAAATGTCTGTTTAGTCGCACCATGCCAAGAAACTTTTTTTTTTCTTTTTTCATGTGTTCAACGGTTGTCTTCAGTCAATGGACTACTACAACCGGGGCGGATCCCGTGGGTTTAATATTTCGTGTTTTATCGTGGCGTGTATGAGATCCAGTCGCTCACCTTAACCTAATTTCTTTCCACATCTTCCGCGGATTCATGCCCGTGGAGCGAGGGAAAACTCCTGAGGGGAGTAAACCTGCTCCGGGGGGGGGGGGCTCGGCATATTCATCATGCTACTCTTACAGTGCTCATGCCACATTTCGTGAGCATGAACACCGCAATTGTAACATTTCGTGCCTCCCATTCACGTTGTTGAGGTGTACGTATCAACTAATCGATCAGAAAAGTCAGCTCGTCAAGGTTGATTAGACCGAGATGGGCGGTCACCCATCCAAATACTAACCGCGCCCAACGATGCTTAACTTCGATGATCGGACGAGCTGACACTCAGCGACCCCACCAACTGTGTCGGTGCCAAGAAACTTTTATTATACATTAATTATCTAAGAATCAGAATATACTCATTTTCTAATATGAGGAAGGTCCCAATATTTCTCCCGCTAATCTCTCTATGAAGTCAGTTGTGTGGAGGTCAGGATGATGAGTAGTTCCACAATTTTTAGAAAAAATTATGTCAAAAGTTGTAACATTCATTCTCAGAATGATTTTGTCATAACGAATATATCTTGGATGACCCATTAGAGGTCAATGTGGATAAATATCTTGAGAAAAGAACATTTTCACTCTTTTCAATGATGAATTTTGGGTGCTTAATTTATCCATTGTTCGAAATACAACGAAGTCAAAAATTCTGGGAGAGCCACATTTGTGAGCGAACATTAAAATACAAAATTATACATCTAAGTTGTGAAATACCGTCTGAATCCACGAATCTCATCGTTATAGTTAATTAATTTGATATAAATGATTATTAATTCTGGATATTAAAGTATTGGATGAAAATTACGGAAACATTGGAGGACAACTCCTGTTTACATCGAGAGACAATTAGATGAATATACCAAGAACTTACAAGAGAAGGTCGAATTTTTCGGGTCTTGGATTTATCCAAAACTTCGAATATTATCTTGTTTTGGTGAGAAATGAAGGCATCCCGAGGGATTTAATCCCATCAGCCTCCTATCCCGAGATACAGTTATGGAGATTAGCATCATCAGTATATTTGCATAGGACTTTTTCCACTATGAGCCTATATTGGCAATGCTAATCACCAATAGCTGTATCTTAAGACAGATGGACCACAGGATTACATTCTTGGAGATACCCTCAATTCTCACCAAAACAAGATGACCCCCAGAGCTTTGGACAAAACCAGGACTCACAACCTCGCTCACAACCTTTCCTTATTAATATGGAGTGGCGGAGGTAATTACAATGATTGGGGTTAGGTTTGCTAGTTCTACTCGACTAGCGAGTTATTTCAATGACTTCATCGATCAAGTAACCAAATGTTATTCAATAAGGAGTTTTTTCAAGAGTGTTCCGCCCAAAAGCTCAGGAAACTGCACTCCTACGAAATTCTCAATGATAAAACGAACCTTTTCTCGTTGGGATCATGTAGATAGGTGCGAAAGTCCGCCGACAATAATTTGGCCTCTCACTGTATATGTTTGGCCTTACTGTGTGAAATGAAGTTTTGACTGTGACGAAATTGTTGAAAATGTATCAATTTTCCTGACTTTCCCGCTCGTAGAGAGATTCAGAAGTGGGAAGACGAGGAAAACTTATGCCGAGAAAGTCATTTTGTTAATTTCCTACGTTCATTGAATGAGCTCTTCTTTAGAGGAAGAGTACGACAAAGCGCTCATGGCTGATGGTGCAAAATGAAACCTTAGTTCTTTTATGGGTGCAGTGTGTATCCTCAATGCAATGGATCACCTGTAATCCCAGAATTTTGGATCATAATCGGGTCTGTACACCACGTGCGAACGGGAGTAAGTATTTCCTCTGATATTTCCTACCCACACGTCGAATCCTGCATCGGCCATCATGAATGCTGCAAGACAAGAAAGTTTATTGCTCTTTCTACCAATGTCTCAAGTTTGTGAAAAAAGTGAAGATGTTATGTAATGAACGAGTAAAATTAATCACGATAAAACCTAATAATGTGCAAGCATTCACAACAGTTGGCTACTTCGAAATTTAATTTCAATCACACTTCCAAGAAGGGGGGGGGGGGCACGGGGTCCGGGTCGCCAATCTCGCCCAAGATTTTTTTTACAGTTTTGGACTATCGAGAAGATGAAGAATCCAGTGTAACTCCGTCCAATGGGCCTCCTGTCCAAGGATACAGTTACTGAGATTAGCATTGCTCATATAGGCCTATGTTAAAAAGTGATATCTATAGATATACTGACAATGCTAACGTTTTTGACCATAGCTCTGAACAGGAGGCCTATTGGATGGAGTTACTCTGGATTCTTTATATTATAGGTAGTACCAAACTGTAAAAAAATTTAGAAGGTGATTGATGACCCAAACACCCGGTTCCCCCCTTGTAAGTTGAATTTTTCTTGAAATGATTTTGTCATGTAATCGATTGAATGCAGTTGAACCAGGGATCCTAAAAAGGGGAAATGCGAATAACCCTGGAAAGCTCATTTATATCTTTACCTTTGAGACTTACATTTTCCTAACCCTCTGTATCAAATAGCTCTACGAGTTCATCAACGAATGTTCATTTTCAAAAAATTTAAAATCATGAAATAGTTCACTCGTCCAGAATTGAATGTTGAGAGCAAGAACAAGTGATTATACTTAGATCTCTATCAGGCCCGTATAGGACCCAAGAGTCCGACGATGCAAGTAAGCCATGTTGGAAGTAAATTATGGGTTTGCCAGGTGCTTTAGGTTGAGTTGGGCTTCCTGGCATCCTGTGTATTTTCAGCTTGTAACCATCAACTGTTATCACTAAATGCTCCTCCGCTGGGTAACCGTGTTTCGAAACTAGTTGTATCTGTTTTAACAAGAATTCATTACGTTGTGAATTTTATTGAGAACTATCTTCTCAAGTACTTGTGAATTACATGTGTTATAAGCTTTATACGAAAATAAGCTAGATCAATTAATGAGTTTTAGCTCAACATCGAAAATCCGGAATGAAATATGAAGGTATCTAACAGTAAACTAAAAGATGATTCTCAATGAAGTCGTATATTTATCTATCAGATAACGGGACGCAAATCTTCTCGATTGTTTCTTTTGATTGTTTTATTTAATTTACATTTCAAAATCTTGGGTTGATAACGGTCTGCCGCAAACCTATCTTACGCACAGGAGCGCCCTCCCCCAACCGGATACGACCTCCGCCTAAAGATGGTCAAACTGGATTCTTGTTCGAAAGGCTCTCAGTGACGCTTATTTTGACTTTTTTACAGAAAACTGTGATAAGACTTGTTTGTTTTTTTCAATAATGTCGTCCGGAACCACCAATCATCAATCTCATAGATCTTATATTTATCTTTATATAAGCTGTGGTAAGAATTTTAACCAATGATTAAATTTGAAAAGCGACCAATGGTCGATGATTTTAGTTTGAATGTGTAGCATTCGATTTGTGATCTAGAACATGAAATATGTTCTTTTTTGCAATAGCCATATCTAGAGCGCTTATATGGGCTAGATGCAGGGATTAATCGTATAACATGTGAGTGTACCCAATTCGACCCCTTCCCCAAGTATTTCTCTCGGATTAGAATGCATTGAGACATCTCTTTATAACTCAAAACGTGTTCATCGTGTCATTGTATGATGAACACAGTGATTTAGCTCGACGAATGAGCTGTAAATAATAGCTGGATCTGAAAAATGACCGTTTGTATTTCGATCACTCTTCACACTATTTCAACAGGTTTGGAGCAAGTTGAGTACACGTTTCCGCGAATGCTCAAAAAATTACTCCTTTATGTATTTTAGATGATTTGGCTCTTACTCTGTGCGTCTCAGACGACAATGTTACTCATCTTGAAGGCCTCGTAATGACATTGAAAATAGTCAGAACTACAATGACAAATTTTGAAGTAAAGTGGACGATTTATCGGCGATGTGGCTAAAAAGGTGGAGCAAGTTGGATGGACTCACTTTATATCCCGGTGTAATTTTATCACGTCATGATCATTCATATAATGTATGGTCACTCACAAAATCGGGGACATCTATGTCAAAAGAGTCACCGAACAACTGAGCCAGTTTCTTTTCACGTCCTCTCTTCTGGCTCCTATCATTGGCGAGTTTTCTATCACCATAGTTGAATGGTAATGAAGTGATTTTCACGAGATATGTTACAGACACGCAAAGGGCAAACACTAGCCTCGCACTTCTCATTTTTTTTCTTTTTTCGTTAAGAAATTGTCACTTGCTACAAGAGTTACCGATCAAAAAAATGTTTCACTTCAACACATTTCTGCGTAAAAGCAAATTACTCGAAACCGAGAAGTGAGATTCGAGGAAGATTAGAGGAAACGATGATTCACAACTCGCGCTTACATAAGTGGGTATATCTGATCTGCGAAAATTGCACACGAGGTCTCAACACCTGCAACAATTTATGATCTAGCTAGGCATTTATGGATAACCGTGTGTTTGAAAAGTCGCAGATAGATGATATACTCGATGATATAGAAAATATAAATGTTAATGCTCTCTAAATCATTTATTGATGGGGTTATGGGGTAGAATGTGTTTACGTCCTCGTACTAATTCACATTCAATGGAATAAAAGATTTTGTGGGAAGGAGTCGAAGGAATTTCTTGGGATGAAAAGTGTATTCCATGGAATCCGGGTCCTTTTCTAGATAAGTTATTAATGAGCAATCTATATACGTGAGTGAATGTTGAACAATATAGTAAAAAGTGCCACCACGGACGACACGGAAGAATTAATTAAACATTTACTCTCACCAGTGCATCTCATCCAATCATGAATCCCTTCAAATCCAAATCTCCCTAATACCATATGTTATTGACAAAGACGGAAAAAACTCATAGACTGAACAGACTCACGACCGGACCAGGTGATGAAACCGCTTTCCTGGGCATTTTTCTTATACTTGCGAGGAGAGCATCAGGTCTCCGGAACACAGATCTGGATGAAACTCTGGGAATCATCTTGTTTTTTGTGAAAGATGAAGGTATCTCCAAGGGTTAAGTCCAATGGGTCTCCTGTCCCTAGATACAGCTATGGAGCTTAGCATTGTTAGTATATCTATATATGTGTCTTTTTAACACGGGCCCATATGAACAATACTAATCTTCATGGCTGTATCTGGGGTACGAGGCCCATTGGACTTAACCCTTGGAGATACCTTCATTTCTCACCGAAACAAGATGGATCCCAGAGTTTCATCAAGATCCGTGTTCCGCAGACCTGATGCTCTCCTTGTTAGTGTAGTTCATGGGCTGAAGCTAGGTATCGATGCGCAAGCGCTTGAGAGGATTTGGTGAATTCTAATGCTGAGGGAGAGATCTGGCAAACGGACAAACACCAAATAATGACCTTGAGACAGTGAGTATGAATCAAAAAAGAAAATCCAGCGATTTTCTCAGGTAGGGTCAGTCAATCTGAGGAGAAATCTAGTAATTCCCCAGGTAAGGGTAGTCGATCCAAGGGAGATCATAGTGACTCCATAAGATAAAACAAAACATCTGGTGGGAAACTCTAGAGATTTTCCCAGGTAAGGTCAGCCAATGCAGTGAAGAATCCATTGATTCTCCCAGGTAACGTTAGTCGATCCAGGGGAAAATCTGGTGATTTCGGAGGCAAAAAATGGTCACGTAGATTAATATAATTTGATAATTAATAATTAATGATTAATTAATTAATTAAATTCAATCACGAGATGAATTGATGGAGTAAATCATATCTACGAGTATTGAGTATGGCAAAAGTTGATATTGAATCTTGATGTATCTTCTTGCATACTCTTGAGGACCACTGCTTTGATTTGCAATTTTTATTTTTGGAATAAGAAGAATGACAGCGTGTATGGTCCAATAATTAGCGTTGGTTTTTAGGCTGAGTGCAGTGATTTCAAAACCGTCAAAGCAGTCTTTAAAAATGATGATATGGATTTGAAACCATCAGCGCAGGAGTATTGTCGGTGGGGGTTTGCAGGCACCGCGTGGTGGGGACCATGTAAGGGGATCGATTTTCTTCACGATTGAAATGAACATGGCCATATATTCGCGGCGAGATCAGATATGTCGGGATTAACGAGTACGATTTTTGTTCATTAATAAATTGAAACCATTATGTTCGGATGGATTTTTTGAGCTTGAAGGAGTAAGGTAGTGCATTTTCTAGTAATATTCCAACTACTTGAGCAAAATTCCATTGTTGGAATTTTATTTCAAAATAGTATATTTCCGTACTGAGCGCGGTAGCCCATTTTGGGCACTAGGACAGTTTGTCTGTCGAGCGAAGCGAAACGCACATGTCCTCCAGTGCCCAAAATGGGCTTGCAAGCGAAGTGCGGATATATTTTTTCATTACGAGAACCCTAAAATCCTATTTAAACGCGGCATTTTTAGATTAGAGTATAATGAAAACTCTATTCATATATAGTGAGTAAGTAAGTACGAAGAAGTATTACTATGATCTCTCCATAATTAACAACTTTCTCCTGTTCGAACCGAGTGGATATGCAAAAATTAGATAACTTGTGATGATCAAAGTTGAGAATCTGATCAACCTCTACGCCGTTGATTACAGTACTAATAGAACTTTTGATGTACAAAAGCATTCCACGCAACACATCTTCTTTCAAGATAATTGCTACTCAACATAATTGTATTGAGTCTATTTGTAAGCTGTCTTACATCAACAAAGACGTCAAGTGATACGATATGGTATTACAAAAGAAATATTTCAGGTAGTTTGTGAGGAATTCAACAATCTTTATTCAATACAATAAAATGAGAATTCTAAATTGTGTATCACAAATGTTCACCTTACCAACAATGTGTTTGTTCTTTGCTAGATTCATCTATTCGTATCCGACTACATCTCACTCAACAAGTCAACAATATTCCTTGGAAAATTGTGACTCTCAAAAATGTTTGAAGATTAAGGACTGATAGCTAATAACTCTAAGAAAACTGTACAATTTCAAAAATGGTGCAAATTCTTATGATTCTGTAAAACACGCAACATATTATCATCCAACTTTACATTCACCAAGTTTTGGGATGCGAACAATTCAAAATAAATCTAAAGAAACTATCGCTACGCATGCAAGCTATTCAATTTTCTAGATGCATGAAAAATTCATGAAACTATCACACTCCTAAACTAATTACGGCTTCCGTGCATTTGCAACAGTATCATAGAACTCAAGACAAAAATTTTGCCCTCAAATTAGGGCTATCACAAAATGCACAACTCGATGAGATCTAGTCGTTTATCTAACTTATACTTACACCACTCATTCGCAACACTAAAAACAGTCAATGATTCTCGTTCAATCGATGGAGGCTCTCAACTTTTTGAGAGTCAATCACTACAACTGTGATTATCTTGAGTGGTATCACTTCACAAATTGAATTCTTTTTTACAGTTCTGATGATCATATACTGGATCACCACGTACTACTCCGCCGTTTTAAGAAATTCATCGTCGCAGCCATGATTGGTTCGTTTAGCAACGGTTTGACGTCATTGGATAGTATGAAATCAAGATGACTGAATCGGTCGTCAGCTACTCGCTCCAACAGGACAACGTTAGGTAGACGTTTTGCCAATTCAATTGGGTTCTGGTTGATTTCATGTAAAAATATAAATTATTAAGAGTAAATGCAGTAGTCGTGCGATATGATTCAGGCATTGATATTTTTGAAGAATAGTATGGCTGGCTGACTTGGAAAATCATAGGATAAAGGAACAGAGCAAGTACAAAATAAGAAAATTTGGAATTCAATGGCACAAGAATGTGGAAATGAATCGCGAGTAAAAAAAGTTCCTGTTTGAATCAACTTATGTTGTCAAGGAGTTTCTTTGGGACATGTTCTGATTTTTATCAAACATCTAAAAAATTATGCGTAAAATTCAAATATTTCTCGAAACCGACTGTTCCGGACCAAAATATTATTATTCGACTACCTTGAATTTTCAGAAAAAACTGAGTCAGCATTTGAAAGTCCATTTGGATTGATGGATCTCCTGCAGGAAAATATTCCTGACTTACAAATAGCTTACGGCAATAAGTCTCACGGATTCTATTGACATTTTTGGGAAGATGGTCAAAGATGATAAAAGTCCTCTAATTTCGGTTTTCGTAATTCTGAATTTAATTCACACCTCTTCAATGGAAAATCATTCTCATATTTTTCATGGAAACTAATGATACTAAAGACGTTTATGAGCGTATAAATGAAATTTTAAAGTCCTCACCCCAGGCGAAACCAGTGCATCGCCTCCTCCGTAATACAGGGCAACAGGTGTCTTTATGTTCTCCAAATTGTAAGCGGGAGCATCAGCTTGGCCGTAGATTGCAAAGTTTCGTGTTAGTCCGTAATCAAACATTCGGAAATCTCCTAGAAATAAATTAATTTCATTAGATGATTCTCATGGGATGGATATGTTTCGAGTTGTACTTATATGGAAGTGTGTTTTGGTTTCATGATCGAATTTTAGCTCTAATGGTACAATATAACACTGTGAGAAACTGGTTGAATTTTCAACCAACATTCCAACCACATTGGTGATTTCTCAACAAAGTGATTCCCAGTCACGTTGGTCGAAAATCCGGATTGAGCAACGTTTCGGCGATGATCATATCCGGATGGATGACTACCGGTCTGGGTTTGGCACGCAAAATTGGCCGACTCCTTTATGATGGGTTCGATTCGGGACCCATGAGATGAGTGAATGGTAGTCTCCGGACGACAATTTTGAGTCAGGAAAAAAATTTCCTCGTGGTTCATTGTAACCAAATAGAAAAAAATATAGTCAGCGTCCGTGTGAGCTTTTTTGGTGAAGAATCCAGGTTAAGCAACGTTTCCAAGATTCAGTATCCGGATCGGCAACCGCTCGTCTTTCGTTTGCCTAGTTCTTGGCCTTAAACAAGTTATGACCTTTACAAATTAACAAGGAGAGGTTTCCTTGTAGGTCCTGGATTCGTCCCAAACTTTGGAAATCATCTTGTTTTAGTGAGAAATGAGGGTATCTCGAGGGTCTCAGTCCAATGGTCCTCCTATTCAGGGATCCAGTTATGGAGATTAGCACTGGCCATATGGGCCCATGTTGAAAGAGTCATATCTGTAGATATACTGCCAATGCTGACCTCCATAGCTGTACCCCAGGCCAGGAGCCCCATGGGACTTAGCCCTCGGAAATACCTTCATTTCTTACCAAAAAAAGATAGTTCAGACTTTGGGTCGAATCCAGGACCCGCAAGGTTGGACCTTTCTTTGTAAAACTTTGGTTCACCTGGATTTTATCCAGAAAGACTCGCGCTGACGCCGCTGATGTTTCTTTCTACTTTTTTATGACAAAACATGAAGAAACTCATTTTTCTGAACCAAAATTGTAGCCCGGAGACCACTACCTAAGTATTTATGTCACGAGTCACGTCAAAAACTACCAGGCTATTAAACATTCAACCACTGTGGTTGGAGTCTTTTTGAATAAAATTTTTACAGCAAAGTCAATCTATCCTGGAAATATGTTATACGAGTATCCAAGGCGAAGTGATTCACTTGGGAAGACTGATTTGACGGTCCTATGCGTGAGGTTCCAATTTGAGTTGAGATTGATTGAAGTTTGAATAATATGACGACTCACGTAATCAAGCAAGTCTTTAACTTTTATCATACTTACACGGATAAAAAATCGAAATCGATGTCTAAGTCCATGACCAGAGTAAAATAATTGGAGAATTATTTTCGCACAGCGCTTATGACTAGGGTTAGTCGTCCTCCAGAGGCTCATTTGAGTTGTTCAGAGTCAAAAAGGGCCAATGATGAGTTAATATTCTGGATTAAAGGACACTTTCATCTTCATCTTTTGAGACATATCTAAGGAAATTGTTGAAACTATTTCTTTACATAGAAAATATGATAGTGGTGTGAAAAAAGTCGTAACAAGATTCGTTACTAGTCGGCTTATAAGATGAATTCTTAGGACGGAATAATCTATGAAAGTTTTCGAAAGTTGACTTACTGTTAGCCCACTATGATTCTGAACAACTCATTTGATGCACAACCCTATGCTACCCACATTAGAGGATTATATGATATCGAATGGGTCCTCTTATCAAAAGTGGCAATGATTTTCAAAAAAACTCATCATCTCATCCTAAGCAGTCACCCCCAAGATGATCTTACCTGTTGCGATATTCTGACTGTAATGCTCGAGTGTATGCCTCGATGTTCCCGCGGGAAAATACGAGAATACCCATGGAACAAGGTTCTGAAAAATATAAAATTAATTAAAATTATAATCGGATTCCCATAATATTATGATCCATTATTATCGACCAACATGTAATTCAAGATGTAATTACCTTATCCAATTGACTGGGATTATAACCAGAAACAAACCACAACATATCTATACATAGTGGCCGGATAGGACTTTTATTGCTGCACAATGATTTCAGTATTCTCACAGTTGCTTTCGTACGTGGAAAGATTTCGTAGATTCTGGCTGCGTACAAAACAGTCTGTAGATTAAAAGAAATAAATTTGTTAATTGGGAAGAATTTTTGGAATAATGTCGAATTGATCTGATTTGTTATTGGATGATTCATATGACATTTAGATCAACATTCTCACAGACTATCGATGAAAACCATTGTAACTATTTCAGCAGAAGTCACACATTAAACCAGTGAGCTTGATTATTTGAGACTCATTCATCTGTTTAGGTTGTGTATTTAGAAGCTCCCAGATCCTCTAGATGAAAGTCGATAAACATCTTTATTATATCCGGGTCGAGCCTGATGACTACTTGAAAATCAATCACGAATGAAATTTGAATGTTTATGCGTGCATCACGTTTTGACCCGGTGTATGATATTATACCACACGGTTAACACATTTCTAACTAACCAGTAAAAGCTGAGTCATTTTTCTCATGCCTCCTTCACGAATGGGAAATTTTTATAGATCTATTAGCATCGGGCTGTCAATGACTCGAAGTAATCGCGTCTTTCATTGCAGACCTTCAGAGATTCGATAGAGAGGTCAACTGATTGAAATCAATCCGGAAGAGTAGCTTTCGTTCGGTTCGACGGAAGTTGAAATTTATGATTGGATTCTACATTCCTCAACACGATTCATTGTGCAACTACAACTTCTATGAGTTAAAATTCCGTTACGCTCAGAATTATTTTCGTACGCTGAATAGTTTGAGATCAATTGATTTGTATTGGGCGATTTCAGCTACAGACTTAATTATTTTAAGTAATTCCTTAGAATTATTTTTCGAAACTTTTCTGTTTGTTATTTGTGGGAGCGATTTTTCTGATTACAATAAATTGATGATGATCATAATTGTTTGATAATTACATTTTTGAATGATCTTATCTTTGGAATTGACTGCTTGTTTCGGTTAAAACGCGTGATCAGCATTTTGGCCGTCTATTTATCTCGGTTCGTAGAGCAAAGAATTTTATGTGGGCAGTAAGCCTTACTAACTCCCTTACCCTCGAGCTTACTCTATAGTTTTCAAAATCACTAACTATCATTGTTTATCAGAATAAAATCTGGCTGGTATTGCATTACAATGATACATACTCTGTAATTTTTTATTATCACTCACAAATATTTTTTAATATCAAAGCAAGCTTCAAGATCTAAAAATGAGCTTAGAATTTATCAAAATGTTCATCAATTTATGACTTGGAGATTCTAAGGTCACGGAAAAATTCAATTGTTTTCACTCTAGATGACAAAATTTGAAGCTTTTGGCCTGTTTATAACGACGAAATATGAATATCATGCCATTCACACTTTGCAAAGGGACAGAGAATAAGGTGAAGATCGTGTGAGTTGGCAGATAAATGCGTCAAAAATCTCAGTCACTATACGAACTAGTGTTATATCATTTGAATTAAAATAGAAATTAAAATCAGAGCCCTGTTCGACTTTCTAGAACTACTTTTATTTCATAATGATTATAATGAGTTGAACAATTCCACGATGATGAATGAGTTCATCACCCTGAGGAGTGATATTAATCTGCAAAGATCTTATACTAATCCTAAATTGTGTCAACTATCAAAGAAAATAGTCCCCTAATCTCAAGGGCATGACTTCATCCCATCGTACCAAGGGTAGAATTTTCTCAAGAGATATTTCCCAAGTCTGCCCAATTAGACATTAGAAAAAAGTCTAAATTTTAAACGAATTTGGATAAACTTGTTCCAATTTGACCGCAGACCGCCAAAGGCTATACTTTGTATAGCCTTTGGCGGTCTACGGTCAAACAGTACGGTTGTATAACATGGGCTGGGGTCAGAAATCACCCAACTGGTTGTCTTTTGGCGGGAACTCGGTGGCAACCACTGATGGCTTGCACACAAAATTGGCATTTTCCCCACAGCGAATATGGCGTTGAACACCTACGTGACTCATGAGATTCGTAGATGTCGGTCCCCGGGCGACATTTTTGGGTTAGAAAGACAAGTTTCTTCATATTTCTTCATTAACAAATAGACAAAAAGAAGATCTGGGGTGGCCAAACGAGCCTTTTCGGTCAAAAATCTAAGTCGAGCAACATTTTTGGGGTTCGTATGCAGACCGCTCACCTCACGCTTGCTTAGTTCTTGATCACAAACAAGTTATAGGCTTTGCGAACCAAGACGCACGGTCACCAATTCGGATACTGAATCGCGAAAACGTCGCTTAACCTGGATTTTCGACCGAAAAGGCTCGCGCGGATGCTGCCGTTGTTCATTTCTATTTTTATTTGTAAAAACATGACAAAACTTGTTTTTCTGGCCCAAAAATGTCGTCCGGACTCCACCATCCACCAATCTCATGGGCTCCATATTCATCCTCATATTCGCTAGCCGAAAGACAAAGATGTCAACCGGTAGTCACCGGGTTGAATTCGACTGTCAACCTGGTGCGAGTTTCGTGGAAAGTCAACCAACTTTTTACAATTTCGTTTTTCAAACTATGTATTCAAACTAGATCCAGTTCATATTCAGGCGGTTTCTGAAGTTAATCATCAGAATTACGTCACCTTGATTGCTTCGGTGTTGGACTTGAGGAATTTGATAATGGGTCGAGGTGGTGCCTGCCAAAACGCCACTGGAGCCAAACTGATCAGTAGCCAAACTTTGTCGTTGTACTCTGGTCTTGTTGATAATAAAACGTAGCTGATTGTTGTACCCATCGAATGGCCGATGTATATCAGGTTTTGTTCTCCTGTTCGGTCCAATACATAATCTATGATCGCTGGCATATCATATATTCCAATTTCGTGGAAACTGTCGAACATGAAAAATAAAATAATTAATTATTAGATTGCATTCTGCACATTCTAAACATAATTTCAAATACAAAAGAAGATTGATTAATAGGATGATTAGTTTCCAATCACTGTTTGATTTTAAGACGATAAACTTGAGTTCAGATCGCAAAAGTGTTGTTTGACGTTTGACGAACCCTGCTATTCAAATATTTTACTTCTCTCACGCTTGCTTCACTGATCAGGGAATTTTGGATTTCTTGCTACATCTTTTTCATAAATCAAACTTCTACGTTTTTTTGATTCACAATCGATACCCTTATTCGAATTGGCTGAATTTATTGCTGGGTACTTTCGATATAACCTTACTCTACGAGATTCATTTTGAAAAGTCTAGAATGCCTCTTATAATCTTCATTCATTTTAATTCGCCTGATACAATTGTTGGTATATTTCCTTTTGTATTTTTTGCTTGTAATTCTATACATTATTCCAGGACCACTATTATCAATTTTTATAAACTTCATGAGAAGTTTCTCAAGAATCTGGAGACGATTGGTAAACAGGAGTTCGAATTTGAATCTTTCCTCAAAAAAATAATGTTGACACGTATTGCTTCATTCATAAAATCGTGTAGACTCAACCATACTCCAACATTCAAATGCTTTTCCTAGCATCAGATATCAAAGAATACTCTAGAAATCAACGTCAACACTCAATTTTAGCGATCAAGGGAAAGTAGAATCGTAGAAATACGAACGTATCTGCAGTGTATAATCAAACACATTTTCCATAACTATAAGACCAAAACCAAACTAGGATACGTCGATAATTTCATAGCAAGCATGATTTGATACACAGTGGTCATCTAGTCAGGAGAATAGCTCGAATTATGTGTTGCATCAAGTTGATGAAGGTCAATCGATGACAGAACTGTCAATCAGATTTGAATAAACACGAGAAAACAAGATCTTTTTATAGCATGAGAAAAATTCATCAAATGCTCATTTCAAATTCCAAGTACATTCCTCTTGCAGAAAATTGAGAGGTTATCTCTATGAAACACAATAGACTACTCATAAGAGAATGCCAATGATGTAAGCATGTATTCGCACAAAAGTAAGTCAAGACCGTTATTCGATAGCGGTATTGATTACAGATCAATTAATGCTTGGGTAGGAAAAAAAATTTCAATTGGTGTTAACGACCCATTGATTCCATAACGGGTCCTCATTTTTCCTAACCAAACGAGGAAAAATTCCGAAGAAACCATGTAAGTACTTGAGAATGACTTGGCTCGAGATGGAATTCTTTTGATGTTATCGTGATTATTAAGTGCATCATGCGATTCGGAGATGATTTTTCATGACTATCGGCTATGTAAAGTATGATGCACTAATGAAAGTGCAAACAGACAATCAAAGTCTAGTGATGATTCTGAAACTTTTTGTATCATCTGTGATGTGACAGTCGTTGCTTTGATGATGCGTTTTGTTAGTGGCAGAATGATCAGTCTAGCTCAGGAAAGACATTTTTTTACATCAAAAAAATGAAAATTATGTATGATTGACGCATCACATGAATTTCATTCATGAAAGTCTCATCCCGAGAAATTACACCAGAGCGGAAGAGTGATCGATAAAATATTTCACGCATTCATATCTGCTGGCAAATTATTTTTTTTAGCGCGAATGCGAAGTCATCACAATTTTATTGTGTGCGTGCGTTGCTTCCAACTAAAGACCGTGTTTTCTTTTCTTTTCGATCAGACGCTGATCAGAAGTCAATACTTCCTGGAATTGATGTTTATTATGGAATGAGGTTGATTACCTGTAATGCCAGAATTCTGGGTCAAAATCGGGCCTGAGAGTCACATGAGAACGTGAATAGGTGTTGCCTCGGGCGTTGCCAAGCCAAACGTCAAAACCTGCGTCGGCCATCATGAATGCTGGAATTGAAAATTGAAGTCATCATCTTTTGCTTTCCTAAATATTATTGCAGAATTATGAAAATAAACTTTTGAGACAGCCGTGATGGTTACAATCAAATTCAATCGATTGATTACACAGGCCCACAAGAAAAGTTTTATGATCGAAAAAGGTGGAATTCATAATTCTTACGTATTTTGTGCTGCTGAACATGAGTCTGAATCTGAACTCAGCACCTTCTCCTGGCCATTTTCGAGTTATGGCCATATTTATAGGTTACAATAATACCTGAGTATGAGTTTTTGCGTACAGGCGCCGTGCAACCCGGGAAATTATATTTCGTTTACATGTAACTCAAAATTTTGACGATAAGATGTTTGACACGAGTTGTCCAATATTATCATCTAAATTGCGATGGACAACTCCACAACTTGTCTTTTGTGACCAATCACAAGTGTATCGGGAATGAAGAAGAGTAACTTGCCCTCGGATACTCCGTAACTTACGGTTTATTCATAAAAATTTCCCAATCTTTTCCAATTTGGGTTAAACGACGAATCATCTAGGTCAAGTTAGATGAATATAAAGCCTGGATAACTCGTCGTTTAGCCCAAATTGGTACAGGTTTTGAGATTCCTGTGAACAAAGTTCAGCGTGCACGGTGACCGCATCGCCTTAAAGACAACTTCAGGACTCTTACACCAAAACGGAGGGCGAGATAGTTTTAGCCATCAAATCTTACGCCAAAAACATATTTTTTGAGAATTCTTGTACCCTCTACGAAGCGATAAAATCCCTAGATGCGCTAGGATTCCCTAGGCAGGGTACTTTTGTTCTATACCAAAATAGTGACTAGATAGGTCAAAACCATAGACGGAACCGGATTCTACGTCCAATTTTCTGATCGGAAACGTGTTTTTCGAGAATTTTCAGTGACGTCGGAAAGCTGGAAACAACGCGAATACGACCGTGGACCACACATCGGGCGCTGTATCAGCATACTAATCCTACATTATACATAATGAGAGTCATTTTTTTAGTGGTTCTTATCCTGCCTCCTATTTATGGCTCCTAACATCGTTGGAATTTTCAAACAAATATGTTGATACAAAATTTGACTTAGATCCTACCCTCATTTTTGACCTATCTAGTCACCATTTGAAAGTAAATAGAGCGCCTTGGGAATCTCAGCACATTGAGAATTTTCTTTAGCTTCCTACTAGAGAGTACCAAAATTCTCGAAAAATAGTTCTCGGCGAAAAAATTTCATGCCAAAATGACCCGGTCCCTACTTATACTGTAATCGGTCTTGATTTGCCTCTAAAATACAAAAACTCAGTTTCAAATATTACCCATGAACAAGTTCAGGAAAAAGGTGCTGTTCTTAGTTCGGATTTGTGTTCAGTCGCTCATAATTGTCAGACGTATCTCCCACGCTCTGTGATCAAAAACTTCCTTTGTGGGCCTGTGGAGTATTGGAAGAAGACAGAATCAAAATTGAAAAAAGTTGAAGAGAATTTTAAAAAGTCCATAAAAAGACGAATTAATCAAAATGAGTCAAGCCGTGCTCGTTCCACTTTCAAAATCTGTCTCAACTTCTTTTAATGCGCAATCCTTTTGAAATTGAAATCGGTCAATTGCACGGAAAACAGCCAATAAATAGATGAATACAACAAATCACGTGCCACAGTATCATTGGCTTATCACTGAGAATTGGGGGTCTTGGAACTTTTGGCATTCCACCTATAACAAGTGCAAGCTAGTAGATTTCACAGTACCTCCTGGAAAATTTGGATTTTCAAAGGCTCGACTAATTTTTCGAATTTTCTCTTCATCCATTCCAAAACTATCGACGACTTATTGTTTTCATGTCTGTCCATAATTATGAGCATCCGTACTGAAAGGGTTAAACTATACTCATTGTCAATCAGAACGAGACGCGAATATTTTAGAAAAATTTTTTTGACCAGTGTAATCGTTCTCATACATCTAAATCCGGCTTCTAAGCATCAACAATGACATTCTGTTACACAAATTTGACCCCGATAGCTCGTTTTAGATATAATGCTGTTGATTTGTCAGAATCAGACTGGATTGTTACAATCTGTCCTCTTTCCGTTGATTCTCCTTCGTAATACTCTGCGAAACTGCAAAATATTATATTGATTCACAAAAGAAATTGACGAGAAAGAATTTGAAGAAAACTGAGCTAAGAAAAGCATTGCAAAATGGAATGGAATGATATCAAATCAAACGAATTCACGATTATAATGGCTTAGCTTATTGAGTTTTGACGCATTCTGGCCATTTTGCCTCGGTGATAATTCCGTTATTTCCCTCTGCAGTGATGATGATCAATGTCAACAAAACTAAGTCCTCAATAGTCGATTTGATATAAAAAAAAATTTCACCGTCATAGAGAGTCGAAGATTATTTACACTTTGCCGCAGACTATTAGATGAAATAGTATAGACCGGTTCACCTTGACCGACATGATCGCGATATCAGAGCTCGAGCTCGCGAATAAAGTAAAACATATTCAAATGCGTCATGCAAAAGTCAAGCGCATCTGTTCATTGTCAAGGCGTAGATATATACAGGTTTGGATAATAATAAGTAAATCACGAATCGCAGACGTATATAAGTAGTCAGGTCACTTTGCTCTATCTCAGTTCTCGTGCATAATAATACTATTGTTTCTTGCTTAATCGTGAATTTGAATGCAATCTCTGAGATTAGGTGTTGATAAGATTGAAATGAGGATTCTCCAGGAGAAGCTATTATATTGTTCGATGATAGACAAAGAAGTTTGAATCTCATTTGATTCCATAGTAAACGTGATGAGAAGAAACATGGGAACGTTACTATTGATGAACCAATCAAATTCAAGGGCGGAAATTTATGAAAACAGATGGTGACCTGGTTACTAGAATCATTGAAAACTAGATTTCTTCAATTAAAAATCAATTTATTTGGGTAGCCTTGCTTGCTACGCTGTTTAATACTCAGAATAAAATTGTCTGAATGTTGCTATCAGATAGAAACAATACCATTGACTTTTTTTTTTAACTCCGAAGTGACGAATTAACGGCTCAAAATATTGGAACACAAAGAAGTTTACTTTTCGAGTGATGTTGTCTGAACCAAAAATATTCAGCGGGTTACCTAACGACCGTAAGTTTGAATTTCGTCTGACTGAAGCATGGGTCGAGGAACAATAGTGCATGTCGATACAGGGGTGGAAAAACTTTTGTTCGCTCCCGAGTGTGGGTTTCCGGACTGAGCCGTAGGCGAATGCCGCAATCAACACAGGATGCGAAATACAGGTTTTACACCCGTGTATATATCGAACTGTGTTTTTCGACAAACTGTGCAAGAAATTGAAAAATCAGTGCGGAAAAGACACTTTCCCGAGGTGTCGAAAAGACATTTTTCAGCGTGTCGAAATAGTACATTTCTATACGAGGGCGGGAATGTTGGTTTCCGCACAAAGAGTGATATTTTCCGGACCGAGCCCAAGGCGAGGGTCGGAATTATCACGAGAATGCGGAAACCTTCCCGCCCCAGTGTCGAATACTATTTTCCATCCCCTGTGTGGGATAGAAAATCAAGAAACCCGTGCGGAAAAGTCATATCCCGCTAAGAAGATGGAAAAAGTACTTTTCGATACACGGGTGTAGAACTTATTTTCTGCATCCTCGTGTTGATTCCGACCTTCGCCTACGGCTCAGGCCGGAAACCCAACACTCGGCCCCGAAAAAAAGTTTTTCCACCCTTGTATCGAAATGTACTATTTTCATCGTCTGTGCGGAAAAGAGCCGTTTTTTGAGTTTCTTTCCCACGCCGACGATGGAAAAATAGTATTCGATACTCGGGCGGGGTGGTTTCCGCTTCCGAGCGATGATTGCGACCCTCGCCAAGGCTCGGGCCGGAAAAACATCACTCGGTCCGCGGAAACCAACATCCCGCCCTTGTATTGAAATCTGCTATTTTGAGAAACTGTGAGAGAAAGTGAAAAATCAGTGCGGAAAAAATACTTTCTCGCACAGTGTGTCAAAAAAATTATTAATTTAATTATTCACGAAAGTCAACGCAAATCCATGAATATTTCCCATCATAATGATCACTATTCACACAGGCAATGTAAAACAAAACGAGTGATTTGTGGTGGTGTTTATGATTTAGATGTGGCAATTTATTACGGTTATGGCCCTTCTTGTCCTTCTTATCAAGCCCGTAATGTGCGTATATTACATGCTAATCTCGTGATGACCTACAATCATCCGATTTATCTACTCATGTGCACGTCTCACAAAATATTGCACATTTTTCATATGAGTAATGAGCTCCGTAATAAGTCATTTACTTTGGAGTGAATCGCCGATGGTATTACAATCATGTCTTAACATAATGGTTCTATCTGTTTTATGTTCTTCACTACAAAAAGGATTCCTCGGAACGAGAAACCACTTTTCTAAAGGGGAGTACGTGCAAATTTGAGAAATTCCCAATTGCTCGTTCAAGAATTATCTCAGTTCGAGAACTAGAATATTTACCTCTGAGAAGCCACGAGTCTCGTGAAGATTATCTTTCTTGCGAGTAAAATTATTTAATTTACTGAAGACCAAACTATGACCCATTCATCAAATTGTTGTTGCTATTGACTTTGTAGAGATTCAGAGCTCAACTTGCATAAATAATTCGTTTACTTGTATTTGAGTCAATGAAAACAACGTTGGTTGAGGTTAGTCACATGGACAAGCAAGCAAATCGCATAAATCTGCAGTTTGACTAAACATCAAGTAAGTACCCAATTGTAAAATCTGATTCGGAGTCATCGTGACAAATCTTCGTGGGTCGCGAATAGATGATTTCGAAGAGTAGGGCAATTTTCAAACTTGCACGCCACCCCGACAACAATCAATCGGCCAACAAAGATGTGCTGACTCCAATATTGCCATTGGTCAGAATACACCTAATATATGATGAGTATCGCCGACTTGATGCAAACGTATAAGTAACGTCATTTTGCTATCAATTACTAATGTTGAACTGATGTCAAATAATATGCAAAACTTGCTTCAAAACATTATAACTCATCACCGTAAAAACGAAGATTGTAAACACCGGATTTGAGTTCTGAGTAAATGTTGGTTTGTGTGCGAGATTTTCATTCTCTCAATTCGAGAAAAATTCTTCCGAGAAGTTGAATTTTTTCTCAAATCAACGTTTTGAGGACATGTGTTTCTCATGATTTGAAGGAAGTTTCTCATTTAGAGCAATCAGTTCTAGATTGAAGAAATCCAACGTTAATTCTCTTCTCTATCCGAGAATAATCGGTTTTGAGAATTGAAATACATTTGAGAAATCCTTTTTGTAGTGTTTGGCGTCATTTTTACTGTCGGAGAAGAAAAAAGACAAAATCTGTAAAAACGGTTGTTTTGCATTTTTTCGATGTTTGAATGCTTGCGAAATTTGATGAAATAGTATTCACGCTGCGTGTATGAGGTTCCCCGCTTCCGAGCGATTATTTCGACCCTCACCTGCGGCTCAGGCTGAAAACCAGTCGCTCAAAAACGAGCTACAACCCCATAAACTCGATGCGAAATCTACTATTTCGTTTTAAAGAACGCATGGATCACTCTGTATCATCCGAAAGTGCTCACCATGCCATATTCTAACATAACAGATTTCGGAAAAATGCGCGGTGAAATCTGCGGCAGCTCTCTTTTAATTTTTGAATGGGGTCAAATTTATCCACACTTACATTATCGTTGTCATAAAAATGATCGATCAAAATACTCCCAATCAATCGAGACATGAGTGAACTGATTGACAAGGAGGGGGTCAGGCCTTCGGATCACGGATTCGCCTGAAACTTTGGGAATAGTCTTCTTTTGGCACAGAAAGAAGATATCCAAAACCGCGCTTGCCAACGCTCAAGCGTTTTTGAGCTACAGGCTAAGACATATGCATTACAGTATATCTATATATACCATTTTTGATGAATATGGGTATATTGTAATGCATGGGTCGTATGCTGTAGCTCAGAAACGCTTGAGCGTTGGCAAGCGCGGTTTTGGATATCTTCTTTCTGTACCAAAAGAAGGCTATTCCCAAAGTTTCAGGCAAATCCGTGATCCGAAGGCCTGACCCCCTCCTTGTGAGTCATAATAAAAATCATAAAATTTCCGAATATTATTCTCACCAAGATCTTTTTTCGGACCAACGAGAACCCAAGAATCCGACGAAGCGAGAAGTCCATGTTGGAAGTAAACGATAGGTTTACCAGGTGCTCTAGGACGAGTTGGGCTGCCCGGTATCCTGTGTATTTTCAGCCTGTAACCATCAGCTGTGGTCACTAGATGTTCTTCTGCTGGATATCCATGCTTCGAAACCAGTTGTATCTGTTTTTACAAAATTTTATTTATGTAAATTTTTTTCGTATTCTCATAAGAAGTAAAAGTTTGTATTCAAAATTATGTTTGTTTTTCTATCAAAAAAACCACAGAACGAACGCAGAATAAAATTAATTAGCGAAAAGCTACGGTACATTAACGGGTATTGAAAATTCAAGTTTTACATTTTATGATCGGCCGATGAACACGAGATCATCTCACTCATGAATATTGTAGAAATGTTTACAAGTAAAATTTCCTTCCACCATTGGTAACCCATTGTAAATAGCATTGATTGCGATAGTATAGCGCCTAAGTTTATACATGATGTTAAAAATTCTATCTCCATTAGCAGTTTTATAATCTCATCTTTGTGATTCCGTGAAATTTTATAAACTCATATGGACCCAGGAAATCACACATGCATGTTAACTCTCATCTCATTTTTACCTTTATATTTGGGCAATGTTAGAAAAAGATCATCAGAATATTCATAAAATTTGTACAAGAGTTCATTATTTATTTGTTCTCTCGTGTACATATAGTAAGGGTATTTTAAAACATCCCATTTCCGACATTTCGCATTCGTAAAGTAGAAAGAGAGAGATATATCATCATAATTTCAAATTCTGATGATATGGTAAATCTCGCGTACACTCTCGACTTGATTAATGACCAGTAAGACCAATCTCCGCATTTACGAAAATTGCTCTGGCTAATCATGAGAAGTGCATCACACGCGTAGATTTTAGATACTGCTGCAATCGTTGTTACATTCGTTTCTAATGAAACGAGTATACCGCGTTGTCTTGTCATTCTTAGAATATATTTCAACAATTTATTTTTATGTCATTCCACAATGTTGAAATTTTTCCTCATTCTCATCTGAATGGCATGAAAGAAAAGTCGAAAACTGTTTGTCAAATTGTGGTCTAAGGTAAGTGTAACCTAATTTGCTTCCACTGTTCTTGTTTGCTCAGAAATGTTGACCATGTCAATATTTTTCAGTGTTCCTCAAGTCATTTTAATGTTTGTTTCAAAATCTTCAGAATGAGCTAAGGTAAGATCAATTTTGACAATTTGAAGCAGAGTCATCTCAATTCTTGCAGAAACAGATTATCTACGAATTTCCGGAAGGGTGCGCCCGAATTTCCCTTATATGGGTGATTCCGCCAAAAGTGTGATCTTTTGAAGCCAAAATCGTGACAAGCAGTGATTCGGGTCAAAAAGTTATCTCAGCCCCAGACGAGTTCCGGTGTCTCGTAGCAGTTGATATACACTCGTTCGGGCATGAAAAGGAAGTATCTAGAGCTGCGTATCTCAAGATTGAACTTAGAGAAAGATGTGCCAAGTCCAAGAGGCTGCGGAGGGGACAGAATTGACATTTCGCCTCAAAAATATTCCTACAAATCGGTAACTAGTCGGAGACTCTTTTCCGCATAGATTTACTATAATTCAACCAAATACTTCAAGAAAATGTGTTTCTCGAAGCGATGTAGCACGTTGGGGAGGAGCATATCATAGGGATGGAATTGACCGAAAATTTTGTAAGCCATTCTGAAAACACGTATATATAGTGCGCTTGAATGGGGATTCGCAAATTGGTATAGATTATGTTATTTGAAAAATTAAAAATTGAAGTGCATAGCTACACATACGGGTTTTTGAATCTGCGTATATGCGTTGCAGTGAATGCAAGAGTCGAAGGTGGGTTGTCTACAGGGGACGGAATTGACACTTCGACCCTTTATCAAGCGCTATAAATTACAGGAACGTTAGGATCGTTTCAAAAACTATCAACATAGTTGGGCACTAATAGAGTACATCCTAGAAAATCGCTATGAAGTGCATTCCAAGTCTTAGAAACCTGGAGGAGCTTGGAACACGGAAAATCACACTTTCAACGGAATCACTCATATACGTATGTAAGGGGCCTATTTCCATTAGATTATATGGATTTTTCGTAGAGTTGAGATGTTTCTGCTCCTGGAATCCAAATGAGTTGTGCCTCAGCTCATTTTGCACCTTATTAACACTTTTCAAATTTCTTGAGTCGAATGATGGATTTCTTTAAAGTGGTTAGCGAATCTAGAGACAAATTGGGCACACTACACTTTTTTTAGTATAATGGGCGTGAAATCGTTCAAGGATAAGATTTTGCAGTATTGCGAGGAGCGTTTCAAAGTTGAGACAAAGACAAAGGAAATGATCTCAAGTACGTTGAAATTGATTCCATGAATTTTGTTTGGCATAGTTTTTTGTGGCTAAGAGGGAAAACTCAAAATAAGCAAAATCAGTATTTTTATTGTAAGAAACGCGTAAGCTATTTTGGATTATTCAAAGTCAAAACAATTACTCTTCTCATATTCTAAAATAACAAACATAAGGAAAGTGTGTGGCAAGTTCTGGGAATACATTTATCGAGAAGGGACAAATAAGCCATTCTTACCTCATCCAAAATCCTACGACTATGCCTCATGAATAATCATAGAGCAAATATTAATATTTTAACGTAAACAGGAATTATGTACCTAAAAATCGTCATGGGAAGTAATTGATCCATCTCCTTCAAAACATTGATCCTCTGATACAGTAAAATTCGCCGAGTTATGAATATTTTTTAAAAATATTCTCATGTTCATTCATCAGAACTTTATCAATGAAATCGAAAAAAAAGCTCATGAATAGAAGCATGTATGCGGGGCGTCAATTTATGTTTCCAAACCAACCTTCCAATAGCTTGCACGTGTTTGCGTAAAAAAAACTCTATACGGATACGTCACGTCAACTGCATATTTCCCGCTATATTATACCAATGTACACAAGCTATTGACTTGTAATGATCTATTGTGAATGAATGAATTGCATATCGAATCGACTCGACGATAATTATCGCGTTACTGAAAACAAATTTACTTTTTCAAGATCTTGGATGCTAAGAACACCGAGTGAAATTAGCATTTGCCTTGCTCATCGCGTGTGTGTGATCAATCATGTGTAACTGCAATAATTAAGTTTTAGAAACATCATTCTGAATGTCTCAAATTATCCCTGCATCATGGGTAATGAAAATAGATTTAACTGCGCATCTATATGCAACCTTGATTTTCCAGATTTCCATTTGTCACCTTATGTCCATTAATTTAAGTCATCATAGCGATCAAAAATTGATTGAGAAAATCACGAAAGGAAGGATTTTTCTTGGATTCTTCAAGGATTTTTCTTGGATTGGGATAACGGAATTGATGATTACTTACAAAATTTAGAGTTTTTGAATCATTTGAGAATTCGCCGAGCGATGTTGAGCGTCTCGTGTCATTTCGACTGATAATGGTTTTTTCGCTGGCGTATTTTCTTCTACCATAATTGCGCACAGTCGGTGTGACTTCCATTAGACACATTGCCGCCAGATAAACGGCAAAAACCAGCCTTGCATCGTTCATTATTATCTTTCTCCGATGAAGAATGGCTGCCTGGTGGACAAAATTTATTGAAATATGAGTAGTGTCTTTCATACGTGTACAAAAGTAATTGATAGGGACTCAAAATTCGATAGAAGGTGGAAAGAACGGTTATTATCAACTATGATAGGTACTGATCTGTTTGGTAGAAGTCGATGAAATGGGCACAAGGTACACATTAACGCATACAAAATAATTTCTTGAGTGTTGTCAATTAATCCGGGCTATATTAGTTTTTGTCGAATGACACGTTCAATGTATAGACTAGATAAAAAAAGATTCTAAATCATGGATATGTTAGCAAAGTTTGCGAATTTTGGAGTTTTTTCGAAGCATTCGACTATACATGATTGCACCCAGATGAAATATTTTCGATGTTATAACCAAATGGGAATCACAAGAAATCTATGATTATTATAGTGAAATGGAAATAGTATATTTCCGTACTGAGCGCGGTGGCCCATTTTGGGCACTAGGACGGTTTGTCTGTCGAGCTAAGCGAGACAGAAATGTCCTCCAGTGCCTAAAATGGGCTTGCAAGCAAAGTGCTGATATATTTTTTCATTACGAGAACCCTAAAATCCTATTTAAACGCGGCATTTTTAAGTTAGAGTAATGAAAAAAGGCTTTGTGAATCAGACTGTATTGATGCAGTACCAGTAAAATGCATCTGCGCAGAAGACCAAAACAATCCACGAATCGAGTTCTACTTTTTTCATCATCACGTGTCTAAGGATCCAAACACGTGACATTTTTTAGTAGATTCCTACATAGAAGGACTTCTGGTTCTGGAAAGATATTTTGGAAGTCATTGACCGAGTGATTCGTACAGCATGTTTGAGTTCCGTTTTGCTATATTTAGACCATCTCAGGTACTTAGACTGGAAGAATTTTTGATTTATTCTAGATGACTAGTCGTCCATAGATTACTAATTTTTCATGATTTATTCGAATTTAATTGGCTATTTATGATAGTAACTGAATTCATGTCCACATCATTATTCATGCACTGCTCAAACGTAATTAATCAGAATCCTATCTTTTTCAACCTGCAATCTCATGAGAAACTTTATCAGATTGACTATAGATAAACTTATTTGTTGAGGGATGTATCTTTCAACCAGGGATAGGAAACCATAGTTTGATATTAATGCCCTCTTTGGCGGTCTTCCAGCTCATGAGGAGTTTCCACTTTTTTCTCTTTTTTGGTACTTGATATTTGTATGTACATACAGGCAAAACCTATCGGTATTCACGATCCTCGCATATCGGATTCCGCGGTTACCCAATCTAGGACAATGCCTCGAATTCATGGAATTCTGCCTCAGTTCGCGGTATAATGACCCAAGTTTAGAAATTTTGTTGATTTGACAAATTGTTTCCAATTTATTTGTGCACTTTGGATTATCGATTCTGTTTGCGAATTATGATTCCACCTGACGAAGTCGACGACTACGATTTCCATCTCGTCAACACAAAGATGAACAACACAGTTAGGCAGTTGCTCGGTAGTCAACACTCAGACTATTAAATTGTTGTTCTGAGATTTTGTCTTTATGTCCTTATTGGAGTTGGGTCGATCAAGCTAATGGATTGCCTTCATTTGAGAAGATTTTGCATCCAGGGAAAATATAAAATTAAATAGTTCGAAATTGTTGGAGGAACGGAACCGAAGTCGGTGGCTTGCGAGGAGACATGATGTCAACAAATGCACAAAGTCCCCGTAGAAAATACTTCAAAATCACTCAGAGCAGACGTTTTCTTCAAAAGAAATAGATTGGAACTTTAAAATGATCCCGAAGGTTGGATTTTCACAGAATGGTTTCCTGACTTTGGGAGATTTTTTGAACAATGAGCCCCGTTTCCCATGAGTTATATATTCTGTCAATCGCGATTTTTGTATTCACGTTACTTATTAGGAACCGTTTACCGCGAATACCGGAGTTTGCCTGAAGGATGACGAGAGTGGGGTGACGACCCTCCCTCCCCCTCCCTGAAATTTTTTTTACCTAGCGAGGTACAAATTCGGATGGAGTTTATTTTTACATAACTCGACACATACTTTCGAATGGTGAGGTGGTAATTGAAATTCGGACAAATTTTATGGTGAACAAAAATAGTAAACTCAGCGATGAGTTTGGGAGGTTGTAGCTCGCCTTCTGCGCGGCTGCGGTCGAAGTAGTTGCTCGAGAGGAGCGAGGAGTCTTATGAACGAACTGCGCTGTGAATACTATTTTTTGCAATTTGGTAAGCACCCAAACATGGAAAAAATGCGAAGAAAAGTTTCTGAAATAATTACGAAGAATAACTTCGCGATACGGCATCGTATAGCTCGTGGAATTCTGAGTACGGAATGAATAATCCAACCATTTTTTTATTAGCGAACTTTCTGGGAGAAATGATTAGAAATGGCTTCTATTGCGAATTCACCACCGAGACTGTCGTACAGGTTAGTCACACCATTTGTTATCGGTATATATGATAGCATCTGCTGCTTTGGTGGTCGTGGTTATCCAACCCGACAATCGAGATTCTCAGGAAAATTTCGGGGATACTCGACTTGCAATCGAACAGAAGTGGTGTATTCGTTTTCGATCGTCTCGCGGTATTGAATGCATCGAGCATGTATCGTTCGGAGAGAAATTTCAAGAACGGATAGCTATGCGATCAAAATTCTCAAAGTAGAATCTAATTTTGAAAAATTCCGAACGCGAACCTGTTCGAAAATTCAAGTTTCAAGCAGATTCGAATTTAGCTTTCTTATTTGGGCTATTTCTTCGGACGGAATTCGGACACGAATTCTGACCAGTGAAATTTCTATCAGAGTCACGAGCATAAGAGATAACTTACCTCGTGAACGATTAATTTTGATAATTTCTAAAGAATTATGACTTCAAATGCCAGCTAAGTGATCAAAATCTTCAAAAATGGATAAATTTTTGGAGAATTTCAAGCGCGAGCATAACAGAAAATCGCTATTCAAGACAAATTCGAGTGCTGCGGTTTGAGTTGGGAGAAGTCATCGTGTCAAAATCTGACTACATATTCTGATGAAAGTTTGCCTCATAGGTGGATGGATTAGAAGCATGAGTTGAATCGGTGTCGCATAGTTCGGGAGTATAGAACAGTACTTGGGAAGGCGTTACTCTGATGACTGCCACTCGTTGTCATCCCAACTATCAGAAATGTGTGTGCTGATGAATAATTTCGAGCGCAAATCTACCAGAAAACCGTATTATAATCAGATTTGAATCCTACTTTTTGAGCACGATGTCTGAGGAAAAATTGATCCTCAAGTAGATAAATTACTAGCACGGGTTGAAACAGTAACCCATAGCTATAAAGTACGAAAATTACCAAAAACTCGGGGCTTCGACCACCCACTGTGAGATCAAGATTCTCGAAAGCGGGTGGATTCATGGAAAGTTTCAAGTGTTAACCTACCAGAAAACAGTACTTTCAAGAATATCCGAGTGCGTTTTACGTTTTGAATATTTCTTCAGCCGGCATCTGACTTTGTATGTTATGCCAGGCTGTTTAAGGTGGTTCTCCAAGCGTCATTCTGAGTTCCGAGTTCCCTTGAACTCTGTAATCAGATTCTGACTAAAAGAATCTTCAAAATGAAATGAAACACTCGCATTAGCTCAAAAGTACGGTTCACTGATAGGTTCACGAGAAATTATTTTTTTAGCATAGGGCGACTAAAGCGCCACTTTTACTCCCGGTTGCGAACATAAAATTGGCGTTTATTCGCCCTAATGCGAAAAATAGCATACTTCCCTTGCTTGGCAGGCCGTTTTAAGGCACAGGGAATATTTTCCCCTCGTTGCACTCAGGGAAAATCATCCCCGTGCCTCAAAACAGCCTAGCCTCGCATCGGGAGTAATATACTATTAAAACCTCACACTCTTGAGAGTTTTAATCTCATGGATGCTCGATCAAGGCAACGGTTTTTCGTGCATTTTCCTACTCCCCAACAAGGTGACACCGTTTCAACTCATATTTTTAATCTATCCACTTACGAGGCAAACTTTTATCAGAATTTGTATTCAGATTTTGACACGATGACTTCTCCAAAGTCAAACGGCAGCACTTGAATCTGTCTTGAATAGCGATTTTCTGTTATGCTCGCGCTTGAAATTCCCCAAGAATATTATCCATTTTTGAAGATTTTGATCACTTAGCTGGCATTTGAAGTCATAATTCTTTAGAAATTATCAAAACTAACCGTTCACGAGGTAAGTTATCTCCTATGCTCGTGACTCTGATGGAAATTTTACCGGTCAGGTCTCGTGTCCGAATTCCATCTGAAGAGCAGCCCAAATGAAAGAGCTGTATTCGAATCTGCTGGAAACTTGATTTTTCGAACAGAATCGCATTCGGGATTTTCTAAAATTTGATTGCTACTTTGAGAATTTTGGTCGCATAGCTACGAATTTGCGAAATTTCTCCCCGAATACATGCTCGATGCATTCAGTACCGCGACATGACCAAAAACGAGTGCACACTCCTGTTCGATCATGAACCGAGTATTCCCGAAATTTTCCTGTGAATCCCAATTTTCGGGTTGGATAACTGCAACCACCAACCCAGCAGATCCTATCATATAAAAGACACCAAAACAATAATTAAAGCACGTGGCATCATACCAGAACAATAGCGTTACCTATAGAGCCAATGGCACGATCAACCTTTCCATCAATTCCGGTGGCGATTTCAAAACGAGGAATTTTCAACCATCTCTCCTAGAATTGGATGATGAAAAAATTGTCCAAATTTAATGAGCTACAAGTGCCGTATTGCACAGTTATTTTTCTTGAATATTTCGAGAATCTTCCTCTCGTTACCAATTGTGAAAATTAATCCAAATTCCAAATTTGACCTCACCATGTAAATAATTGGGTCGAGTTATAAAAAGCTAGATTTTATGCAATTTTGCACGTCATAAAGTAACAAAATTTGGGGGGGGGGAGAGAGGATCGAATTTTAGTCTTGGAATAAAGAAAATATGCCGCGATTGATAAATTGCGGATAAGCGAATTCGCGAATACCGAATCCGCGAATATGGAGTTTCAGCAGTATTCCATTCTCTCATTGTTGTTGAAATTTGAATTCGCCAGCTACCAGTAACAGGAGCCTAAAATTTTCAAACTTTCTATGGCAACGGTTTCTTCAAAGTTAATGTTATAATGGGAACAATCATTATACTATAGCTAAAACTATATCACTTCTGATTTAATCCAATGGCCAATATTAAGATGGGGCCAGAATCTTTGGTTTCAAAAGAAATCGTCATTTGCAAGGCTTTATCACGAAAAATTACTAATTCTAGAGTTTTTGAAGTTTTTTTTTATCACAAAAAAGGCATTATCATTTCAAATTTTTGGAAAATTGAATACTCTCAGAGGTGTCAAATTGATACCTATAGTTTTGGAGAATATTTCTTTGAACACGCGTCACCAGTTTTTATTAAATTATCTAATGGATTCCGCCAGGGATATGAATCATTGAGATTGAATCTGTATCAAATTAGATACATTCCGGTGCTCACAGATATCATACACGATCTCATGAAAACAAATTCCATCTAAATTTGAAATAAAACTTTGAATTACAAATGATTCCGTTTGAGAGGGAAAACTATGACTATGGTAAATAGATAACAACGTCTGCTATCGTCATTATGAGAAATAATAGTGTTAAAGTGGACTTGCCCCGTGTGTATTTTTTTTTTTTTTTATTAACACACTTGCTAGAGGTAAACAAGCATTTGAATCACTTTCCTCAACGATATTCGGAACTTTGAATGCTATCTTATTTCGTTTTCGAGATACATACAGGTGAAATTCTTACATTAAGAATTAAATTGTCATCGAGTGGAAGAAATTTTGAGAATAGAAAAAATTGTATATTCTTACCTTAAGTTACTCCAATATTTCGTTTAAGTTCTGACTGTTTCCCAAATTCCTATTTTGAAAATCTTGATACTCGTTCGACACTCAACTCTGTATGAAGTGTAATTACTCGGAACGATCAGTGTCTTGAAAAACAAACTATATCTAGTCTGCTTCACCAAAATGAGTAAATCGAGATCCAAATTAAGTCCGGATCCGCACGTCAGAGTTCATATCTCAGAAATTCCACAGTAGCATCACAGAGCACAAGTGCGTAAGTACCGCTCAAACGCAACAAAAAATTCTCAAACCTCGTATATTTTCTTATATCTTCAACACTGTATATATTTAAAACCGATCCAAGCCTAAAATTCAATTTCCCAACACTGATTATTCAAATTAACTGGCAGAAGCTGTCAATACACACTCGGCTATTCATGAGAAAATTTCATATTTCCGGTCAATATGTGCTTAGATCCGACTACTACACTACTACTAGTACTACTACTACTACTACTAATATAACTCAGAGAGTTTGACCGATCCGCACGACGGCACCGAAGAGACTCAAGTGTATCCGTCGATTGCTCGGTCTCATATATAGCCTTTATGGTTCGATTGGCGCTCGATTGGTTACCGATCTACATGTGTCTGGACACGCTGAAAACTCACCTGTTGGCGCGTTATACTCTGATGATGCTGTTACACTGAATCCCCGCTGCTCTTCTCTCTTTATACTTTGTATGTGTGTAAGTATGTATGAATGATACGTGAAATCACCGTTGAGATTGAAATACACGAGGCTATATTTGCTTATATATACCGCAAGACTTATGACTTTAGAGTGATACGATGGATATCCTAGTTTGTGATAAGTACTTGGTATTCGCATAAAGACTCTTCCTGCTCTGAGACCCGCTTAATTACACTATGTTTGGACAATTTTGGGTAAATGATGTGCTAAAACTTGAATTTTTTTGTTTTGTTATGAATGCGGGAGTCGGAAATGTCTCAATTAAAATCCAACTCGTGACCTTGGCGTTTGGTGATTTTTGAATTTGCCGCCTTTTTTTCAAGCGTCACGTGCGGCGAATAGTTCATTCACTGTCCAACGTTTTGGTATATAGCATGTTTATGTATGAGTAATTCTGGAGCATTTTCTGGACAAAACCGTCACCAGGGAAGTCTGGGAAAAATTAAGAAAATTTTTCCCGGGTGAGTGATATTGTGAATTAGTACCAATTTTTCTTTCAGATTTTTTTGATACATCTGTGGACCCTAGGGCCTTGAAAAGGGCCTTCCAAGACCCGTTTTAAGTCCATTCTTAAAGAAAACACAGCTTCATCGGAATTCAAATTTTTTTAACGTTATCTTGGGCGCATTTTTTCGTTGATGCGTGTACTCTTTACCGATCATTGACCCTGGTGACTTCTAAGAGAATTTTAGCGATTTTCACTCTATCTTTTGAATGACCTGGCTCTAGTTGGAGGAAGAACCGACTTTTACCAGTGGATCAATTGAAAGTTTTTTCGAGACCTTCAAAATGATCACTGGCGAGTGTCGATTATCACCTTTCGAGTTTAGAGATAGCTCGTCCAGAAGATAACGAGAAAACTGCAAAAATTTACTCTCAGTAAATAGCTCCCAGAAATCATCAGAGTCAATGATCGGTTCTGGACAATTCTCTTTTTGAAAGCTGCTCACATTTACGAGAAAGATGTGCCTAAGTACATACATAAAAAAAGATGGAATTTTGCCGAAGATATGATTTTTACAAAGTAGGCCAAAGAGGTCCTAAAATAGCCCTTTCGAGAACTCCGAGTCCCACGAGAGGGGGGGGGAGGAGGGCTGAAAATTTGTTTTGTGCTAACTCAGCATACCATCAACCGGAGTTAATTTGAATTGTTTCTGAAAATTTTGCTTGTAATTTTCGTATGATTTCTATGATTTACATCAGAAGGACATTGTATCTCGGGTCAATACAAAGCATATTGTCTCAGCTTTCAATTGCACCGCAATAGAGTCCAATTGGATGTTCTTGACAGAAGCTATTAGCATTTTAGACCCCCTGGTTGGGGTAACTTTGAGCACTAGGTTAGTTGAACGTGAGACCCTCGATAACGAATACGGTTTAATGATCTCTGTTCATCTCTATGATATGAAAACTCCATGTGATATATTACCTTTGCACTCAGAAAACATATTCCTAACTCATTTCGAGTTTCCTGAAGTTGGGACAAAAGCTCAAACAATGAATGAGAAGTTTCCAGAAACCATTTGGAATGTGATTACAATCTACATTTAGATTGAAAAACTTACTCCCACAAAATTCTAATTTAATAAAAAAAGTTCTGTTCTTCATGCATAACTAGCATCATTGCCGCACTCGCTACCGCTCGTTCGGCTTGTAAATGTCCTTGATAAGTCAGAGGCCCCTGAAGTGCTTTTGTAGTTTAATAATGATGGTTGTAAAATGATGATTGGTGTTTGTTCCAACATGCCTGGTAGAACTTTTCCATGAAGTTTGCAAAAATGGTATTATCTTGAGTTATACCTGCTGAGAGATATATAGAATTAAAAAATTCGAATACATTGTTCTCAATTTTCGAAATGGCTGTCTTGGGTAAATTGAAGGCCCGAACTATCAACACTGGTATTAATCACACTCAGCCCATGGCGACTGCACCATTGACTTCAGGTAGTACTAGCGGTACTAGAATTGACGTTCAGAAAATTACGAAAGTTGGCATAATTGTAGATTAGAACCTTTAAGTGCTTGAGTTAAAATTTCAGAAGCCTTCAGTACCGGAGAAAAAAGTTCTGAACGTTTTTGTAGAAGTCGTTTAACACGGCGGCTTATGGAAGATCACGAGTACAGTGATATCTGACGTTCAGATTTTCATGAGAATGGAAACACAGAAGAAAGAATGCACAAAAATCACTTAGCAGCAATCAGATTGATGATTCAGTGCCTATGAAGAGAGTTCTAAAGACAAATGTAGCTTCTTTTGGCCGTTCCGGGGTTTTGTTGTCGTCTGCTGCGCGCATTCGGTATACCTATATCGCGGGCGAAAGAGAGTCAAACGCGGGCATATTCCGCACTTGACTCATCCAGTACCGCTTGTACTACCTTAACAGTGCTCTCTAGCTGTTTTCAGCGCCATCTTGCGGTCAGATTGGTTTAACTGTAAATATTAAATAAACCAATTGACGTAGAACAGCTTGCAATATACTGCCACCTGCGGGGAATTTTCCTGCAATTTTTAAAAAAAAATTCATCGAGATCGGTGCAAAATTCAGCTCACAAAGTTGCGGGAATTTTTGTATAGTTTTGTTGAGTTTTTCCCGCAAATTTGTGGGCTCAATTCTGCACCGATCTCGATGAAACTTTTTTCAAATTCGCAGAAAAATATTCTACAGGTGGCGGTATAATTGGTCTCCTGCATCTTTGTTTTTAAAAATTATTATTGGCAATATACCAATTTGGCCGCTAGAGGCGCCACCGTAGCGTTTTAAAAGGTAGAGAGCACTCTTAACCCTCGGGTGACCACGGAGTATTAATGGCAGTGTCGGAGATTTTACTGATGAGCTAGTTTTAATTAGACCGAACTAAGCCGAATTAGACAAAACTAGATCGCAGTAGACCGAACTATATCGAACTGAACCTAACTACACCGATCATGACCGAGCTGGTCCAAAGTAGCTCAAACTAGATCGAACTACGACGAATTGGGCCGAGCTGGACTCGAACTAGACTGAATTAGACTCATTCAGAAAGAACTAGACCCAACTAAAAAAAACTACATCGGACTAGACCACACTATTTTAAACTAGACCGAATTAGACCGTTCTAGACTAACCTACACTCAATTTGACCAAAGTAAACCGAATGAGACCGATCTAGACCCAAATATACCCCACTTCACCGAACTATACCGAATGAGACCCAGCTAGACCGAGTAAGACCAGATAAAACTTAACCAGACCGTGCTCGAACGAACTACACTGAATTAGACCAGACAAGTTGGACGAGATTCCAGCATCTTTATTCCCAGTGCCACATCTCGTTCCTCATAGCTCGTTCCTCACAACCCGTTCCTCATACGACGTTCATCACGACTCGTTTCTCATGACTCGCTCGTCATAACTCGTTCCTCATAACTCATTCCTCATGACTCATTCCTCATAACTCGTTTCTCATGACTCATTCCTTCTGACTCATTCCTCATAACTCGTTCCAGATGAATCGCTCGTCACAACTCGTTTCTCAAAACTCAGTCCTCATAACTCGTCCTTCATAACTCGTTACTCATAACTCACTCCTCATAACTCTTTCCACATAACTCGTTCCTCACACCTTATCCCTCAAATCTCATTCACTCACTTACCATCGGTCCACTCATCCATCCATCCACCCGACCACTAACTCATTCACCCACCCACCCATCGACCCACACACCCACCCATCGACCCACACATGACCCATACGGCCATCCATCACACTTCATCCCCTCGACATAGGCAACCCGATACGCAAGATGCTGATGGACAAATTTTGGCTGGGCGTTTAACTATTTTATTTATTGAACGAGTCAGGTACAGCATTTTGAAAAGCAAATAATCGCAACCACAAATCTCAAAATTGAGAATCACCGATCTACAAGAACTAATTTGTATGATATAGAGTTAGTCCGGTTCTCGAGTGACCATGGTTTTTTTTATGTGTTCAAAGTTACCCCATTCCTCAATTGAGCCAGGGTGGAAATAGTGATGGATTCTTAATTCAAGATATCTCGATATGGATCAATGAAATCTAGCGCGCGCCATTGACTTGGATTCGCCATGGAAATGCTTGAACAAAACCAATTGTTTGATTGAAAATTTTTTCTCGCTCCAATAGCCTTCAAAACATTTTGTTCTCAACTCACTTACAGCTGGTAGGGGCTTCCACAACGGTGCAAAATGTTGTACTCGTATGCCACTATCGAGCAAATTAGTTTTAATAGAACCCTTGCACATCCCTACTTTGCTGATTTCGAGAATCGAAAACTTGTACCACCAGTGTTCTAACTTACTCCGTCTGTTCAAATTAACCTCGGTTGACGGTAGTGCTAACTGGGAAAATTCCTTCTAATTTCTTCTCAGACCCCAGACCCCCCCCCCTCCCTCCTGGTCACGATTTTGTCCAACTTGCTCAAGAATTACTTTTATATATACATATAGACTACCGGTCAAACTGTCCAGACAATGTAGATATACAAAAACAAAAGGATTGCAAATTTTCGGCGAACACGAGATATTTGAGAGACTCGATGACGCGGAATACTCGAAAGGCTCATTTGATATGCGGTTGTGAGTAGAGTAGAGAGCTGATTGCGAATTCGAAACTGCGCGTGTCTGAATTAAGCATCATCCCCGTTGCACTGCATCGTGGTTTTTATACAATATATACATAACATTGGAGTAACGCTACGCATCTTTACTGAAATCGGGAAACACGTGTATAGACGCTAGACAAAGTGTACACTGATGGAATACAAATTTTTGAATTGATGGGTTGCCGGTACACCCAAACAAAAAACTTCTCATCTCAGTATACCTGGCACAAAGAATTTGCTTATCCGCAAAAGACGCGCGTTCGTGGTGAATCAGATGGGTTAACAATGAGCAAATTACGCTTGGGTCATTGTCATCTGCACATCAGCTTTCAGAAAAATTTCATGAATTAGAAACTGATTTTTTCCTTCGAGTGTTCGAGTGTTATCAATGAAAAATGGATCATTTTCATGATGAATCAAGTGCATTTTATTTAGTCCAATTCATCTTCTAGCAATCCAAGAATCATCAATTTTTTCCAAGTTGAGAATCGACTCATTATGAGTAAATCATTGTATTCAGATTAGGGACAAACAAGACTTCGATAGTCTACCAAAGGATTTGAAGTGAGAAATTCGTGGAGACTTATTTCGAAGTATAAATGTGAACGACTGTAAACACTGCAATCAATAACCTGTTATTACAGTAATGTGAATGAATGATGTTAATGATAATGATGATTCTATTATTATAGTAGAAACAAGAAGAAAATTGGGAAGAGATACTTTTTTCTCAAGTGATCAGCCCTTTCAGCACCTGTTCTACTTCGGCACATGGAAAAATTTTTTTGTTTTATCAAAAAACGTTATTTGATACAGAACTAAGTGGATAAAATGAATTTAAGGATTTTCAAAATTTTTGTCCTTCATTTCGAGCAAGTGCGCAAGAGTAGACACCGGTATGAGTCTTGTGGAATTTTGATCTTCAAACGCTCGAGTGGTTCTCTGAATTTCCTCAAATTTTCCTTGGATCTGCATCAAAATTATCACCAATCCATTGTTACCTTATATGTCATCAATTATAGAGATGGGTGATGAAAGAATCAAATGAGTATTTCAAATGATTTGTTATCCTCCTTTGTACATATATGAGTGATTCCGCCGAAAGTGGGATTTTTTGGGCCAAAATCGTCACCAGGAGTGATTTGGGTCAAAATAGTACATTTCGATACAAGGGCGTAAAACATTTTATTCGCGTCCGAGTGATGGGTTTCCGGCCCGAGCCGAAGGCGAGGGTCGGAATCATCACGAGGATGCGAATAATAGGTTTTACGCCCATGTATCTAACTATACTTTTCGATAAACTGTGAGTGAAAATCGACAAACTGTGCGCAAAGTGCACTTTTACGCACAGTGTATCGAAAAATTATTTCAGCCCCAGACGAGTTCCAGTGGCTCGTAGCAGTTGATTTCCACTTGTTTTGGCACAAAAAAGAAGTACCTAAAGCTATATAGCTCAAAAATGAAGCCGGACAAAGATATGTCGAGTTTAAGGGGTGACAGGGGGGGGGGGGGGGACGGGAAGGACAGGAACGGAAAGGACATTTTGCCACTAAAATTATTCCCACGACTCGACGACCAATCGTAGACTCTTTTTCGCTTATATTTCCTCTAATGCAACCAAATAGTTCAAGAAAATGTGTTCCACCAAGCGATACAGCGTGTTGGGGCGGAGCACAACATGGGGACGGAATTGACCGAAAATTTTGTACGCCATTTGGAAAACACGTTTATGTGGTGCACTCGGCCGCGGATTCGAGTTTTCGGTTTATGTCACGCAAGAATTAGGTGTATTTGGGTATCTGGAGATCAACCTCATTGATTAGAAAGGCTCAGTAGACTATCGGGAACTTTGCCGAGCTAATTAGTGCTGTGCAAGCAGTTTTGATGCAAATCCGTCTCCAAAACGTCGGATGTCCGAGTGAGAGTTGAGGGCTTAATTTGTTCACGCAAAGTGGTGAAATATGTTGTTTCAAGTATTACAAATTGAAGTGCAAAGTTACATGTATGGGTTTTTGACTCCTCATATATGCCGCACTCAAACCAAAAGTTTAAGTCCGGTCTACAACAGGGAACGGAATTGACATTTCGGCCCTTCCTGAGGCACTAAAAATTACGGGAACGTCAGAATCGACTCAAAAAATATCAACATAGTTGCGCACCAATAGAATACACTCTAGAAAATTGCTACAGCGCACATTCCAACCCATAGAAACTTGAAGGAACATGGAACACGGAAAATCCCAATTTCGGCGGAATCACTGATATACACATCTATCAAGATAGTGATACGTAAAAAGATTCAAAAATTTATTACATAACATAATGTTCATGTTCTGCCTAACCACATATCGATACGGTTGCACCCCCCATACAAACCCCATGATATCAGATCGTTGAGTTTTTGATGAATTATTGTGCTTTACTCGAACCTACTTTTGGAACATTTTGATTCATGAGTAAGAGATAGTCTATGAGTACAGGGGTCTTGGACATCAAATGCTTACTTTCATGGAAGTCACGCTGAGCTTAAGGGTTAATTTTTGCTGTGATTGAATGTTGTTTGGTCATCTGAATACTCATGAATATCCGAAATCTCAGAGTAATTCTAGCCAAATATCAACAAAATTATACACTTTTCGCGCAAAGCCTCAGATGGTGTTATGTAGGTATCTACATAACACCATACGTTTATTATTACCATAAAGCCCAAATTATATTCCAAAAAAGAATACTGATGAGGTGTCTGATAGTTATCCCACACAGTTTCATCAAATTTCTGTATGTTGTATCAACAATGTTGATCAATAAAAGGTACAAAACTTGCTGGAAATTATCTTAGATCGATCATCTCTTGATCGCTTGCTTGTGTACAGGAGAGACATTCAGTAGATTGGTTAGAAAAAAATCTCAGAACTGGCTCAAGTCAGAAGTATTTTTGGAACAATTTCTAGTGCAAAGCAGACGTCAATACCTCGAGATACAGACTGAGTTTTCCTAATATTTTCGAATACAGAAGATTTCTATGTAGAGCGCATCTGGCCCCACAAAATTGGTGTATGATTACTTTGGAACTAGGAGATAAAATGAGGAAATCTGAAGAAATCGAAAAAATGTTATCCAGTAAGGTATCGAAGAAAGTGTTGCTCGTAGTTAATAATTTGCTAGAATATAATGTTTGCTTTATTCGGATCAAAAATACATGAATGATCATTCGGATACATCTAAGTGATTTTATAGTTTTTACAAGTAAAAGTATTGACGTTTTTGAATTCAAAGTGAAAAGGATTATGGTAAAAATATAGTAAGTAAACCCTGACACGAGGGGTATGCCACTGCGTCGCTCGGTGTCGCTCGGTTGCCAGTCACCGCTGTTCGCTGCTGTACGTTGCTGTTCACGGCTGTACGGCCTAATATCCAAAGGGAGGTACGGAAGCGTGTAGAGACCAAAAGTTCCGCCAGGTGGCGAAGCTGCGGAGTGCATGTTTTGCATTTCTCCGCGCCCGCTTTTGGCGGAGATTCGTCTCCGCGCCCGCCGATCGCGGGATTTTTGTCATAAAAAAAAAAGTTGTCAAAATCAACAGAGCAGTTGAGAGTGCGCTATTTTAGGCTGCTGGTGCCATTGCAGACCGGGCCAGGTAGATCCAGGTCGCAATTTATGGGAGAGGAGAGAGTCGAGGAGAGCGTCGTCACCGTCGTCGTGTGCAGCACCAGGGCATCAACAGGACGACGACGGCGTACCCGGGTCGTCTGCTTCGATGGTGCACCTGGATTCTGTGGCAGTGGTTTGGGGTTAGGTGTCGGTTCTACGTGCATCCTCGACTCTCGACCTCGACTTCTAGGTGGCGAGGACCCTGGAACACCAGGAGTCCGCAGTTGGTTCTCTTGATGATTCATGTGTTTCAGGAATCCAGATGCCATCGACCTGGCCTCCGTCATCTCATGCATGACTTTATGTCATGTGAAAAGATGAATTTTTTTCATATCTCTGTTATTTTTGTGTATTGTGTGAGAATACTCAATTTCTATTCTTTGAGTAGAGGAATATGAGCTTAGAATGATGAATGACATGTTTTCAAGTTCTAATTCTCTGCTCGATATCAATTGAGTATGCCCTAGTTGAGTAGAGCTCAAGTCGTGGATGAAAAAGATCTCACAGAGTGAATCATGTTCCTTACGGTCCAGTGCCTATGGCTTTATTTTATACTTCTTCATTTTCTCCTCCATTAATTTACTCCATCACCAAAAATTTTCAACAGCAATTTCCAATTATATCATGACTCTATCATCACAGCGTTATGTTTTATATTAGTTGAATAAGTTGTGGCGCTGAGCTCAGGATTCATTTCACCTTTTGTAAGCTGCACTGGATAGATTTAATCAGAAGCTTATAATTATTCATGATTATAAGCTTCCATGCGTCATGCATAACAGAATGGTTCTGGCAACAGAGCTTTTGAGAACTAATTTGGTAATATTTTGTTACTCCATACAGAATAATCAGGGGCTTGCTTAACTTCACCGGTTTTTCAGGAGACTTCCCTCACACATTGACAGGAGAAAAGATATGAATACATAGGATTTATAGTTTTCAAACTCCAGCTTATTTCATTACTCTCCGAGATCCAGTTGATATGTTATTAATCTTCCTTCTGGTTACCATCTGATAAGATTCCTTTGCAGCTAATTCAAGGCAAGAGATGTTCCTATTCCTAATCTAATATTGACATGTAGGAAGTATAGCAGAATGTGAATACATAATAATTGTAAGAAACAAACCAATTAGCTACGAATAATCAGGCATGATTCCTATTGCCAAGTCAACCACTCTGATTATTCTGTATGGAGTAACAAAATATTACCAAATTAGTTCTCAAAAGCTCTGTTGCCAGAACCATTCTGTTATGCATGACGCATGGAAGCTTATAATCATGAATAATTATAAGCTTCTGATTAAATCTATCCAGTGCAGCTTACAAAAGGTGAAATGAATCCTGAGCTCAGCGCCACAACTTATTCAACTAATATAAAACATAACGCTGTGATGATAGAGTCATGATATAATTGGAAATTGCTGTTGAAAATTTTTGGTGATGGAGTAAATTAATGGAGGAGAAAATGAAGAAGTATAAAATAAAGCCATAGGCACTGGACCGTAAGGAACATGATTCACTCTGTGAGATCTTTTTCATCCACGACTTGAGCTCTACTCAACTAGGGCGTACTCAATTGATATCGAGCAGAGAATTAGAACTTGAAAACATGTCATTCATCATTCTAAGCTCATATTCCTCTACTCAAAGAATAGAAATTGAGTATTCTCACACAATACACAAAAATAACAGAGATATGAAAAAAATTCATCTTTTCACATGACATAAAGTCATGCATGAGATGACGGAGGCCAGGTCGATGGCATCTTGATTCCTGAAACACATGAATCATCAAGAGGACCAACTGCGGACTCCTGGTGTTCCAGGGTCCTCGCCACCTAGAAGTCGAGGTCGAGAGTCGAGGATGCACGTAGAACCGACACCTAACCCCAAACCACTGCCACAGAATCCAGGTGCACCATCGAAGCAGACGACCCGGGTACGCCGTCGTCGTCCTGTTGACGTCCTGGTGCTGCACACGACGACGGTGACGACGCTCTCCTCGACTCTCTCCTCTCCCATAAATTGCGACCTGGATCTACCTGGCCCGGTCTGCAATGGCACCAGCAGCCTAAAATAGCGCACCCTCAACTGCTCTGTTGATTTTGACAACTTTTTTTTTTATGACAAAAATCCCGCGATCGGCGGGCGCGGAGACGAATCTCCGCCAAAAGCGGGCGCGGAGAAATGCAAAACATGCACTCCGCAGCTTCGCCACCTGGCGGAACTTTTGGTCTCTACACGCTTCCGTAGGGAGGTGAACGGCGGCCCGCAGGGTAAACTGACGGCGAGTGACGAGCGAACAGCAGCGAACAGCAGTTGTACAGCACTGCACAGCAGTGCACAGCGCTGTTCGCCGAGTCGGCTCGCCGCGGCGGCACTCTATAGTTTGTGCTGTTTTGTTCACTCGATGAAATGATTATTTAATAATTATTTCAGATGGATATTTTCATTTGGGGATCAATAAGAGTCCGTAAATAACAAAGTCGGTCCTTTAATTTACCCGTAAACTAAACGGATAATTTCCAAATCCCAAGCCCCTCATGGGGGGCCGACGACCATGAGGAACATTTGAACACCAATGGTGAAAGTGTAGATTGGTGCACGGGCAGCGTGTCCGCCTCTCACGCGCTAGTTACGGGTTCAAATCCCGCTTCAAATTTTTTTTTTTTTTCTCTAATGTTATAGCGTTTCTAAAGCTAGTTATTCTTATGATTGGGTTTTTAATATTTTTTTTTTCTAATAGCGTATACGAATTCCATGAGGCGCACTCAGATATCCTTATCTAGGAAGAGTTGCTCTGACTTTGCAATTCAAACCTTTCCTCTTTTACTTTTCAGTCTAAGATGATTATAATTTTGATCAAAAATTAATAAACTGTCTGGGATTTTGATAAGCCAGAACAATGACAAAAATAGGCCTTCTATATGGAGTATGTACCTCGCAACAACTTCACTCACTTTTTCTTCATTGTTTAGTTCTGAATTACAAAGACAGGGCAAGACATCCTTGATGAGGAGATCTGAGTATGCCCCATGAAATTCGTATACACTCACAGCGGGCAAGGTTATTATTCGGGACTTCCACGGGAGTTTTATAGGAAATACCACATAGCTTTTGGAGAGTTCCCTGAGGAGTTTCCCGGAAATCGTCAAATTTCCAGCTTCATTAGTTCCCGCATAAGCTTTCGGGAAAGCTTTCAAACACTCCCGGATAGTTCTGGCAATGTTTCCGGGGAACTCTATTGAAGCTCCCGAATAACTTGTGCTAAAGCTCCGATACATGGCTTCCGCATAGCTTTTTCAGATATGAATGTGTACATTATTTCATGTGGTTTTTTGCTTGTTTGAGCTAGCATCCATCGGGAGCAATGTGCGCATCAGAAAGAGGTTTGATAATTTTGAACAATCTATTATTGATTCGCAATTGAGAGGTTCAAGTTCGATACAGGGAATCTGCAGTAGGGTTAACGTAAATCTGAGTTATAGGTGACAACTTTCTGCGCTTATTTTTTCTCTAATGAGAAGTATTTCTCATTAGAAAAGAATGATTTTTCATTCGTTATTCTGATGGTATAAAAGCTACCATCAGAATAACAACGGATGAAAAACCGTAATATTTTGACGAATCTCCCAGGGACCTCATGCAAATGAAATCAGCATCTACCGGGTACGAAAAACTGTCATCAAATGGTGCATGTGCATGAGAAATTTTGAACTCAGTTTTCAAAGTCAAGCTGATCAGAATCTCGAGGTTTCATGGCGCAGAATTCTACTAGACAATTTTAATGTTTGAGAATAACACATATTCAAATCTAGATGATGTTTGTTCGTAGACGACTAAATACCTATCAATTCCACATCAAATTTTATCTCCGAATCGGCTTGAATAGATTTGCTGACAGCTGCCCTCCATATCATCGATTTTTTAAAACAGGAAAACCATTATGCAGCATCCACTCTCGGCAGCTCTCTTTTTGCACAACTTGTGCGGCAGCCGGTCTTCCTTGACAAACCTCGATCCAAGCCTCCGTCAGAAAAATCGATCCACAAAGAATCGGAGAGTTCGAGAAAATAATGAATATTTTGCCAGGCTGAATCTGTTGCTAAGCTTAATTCATTTTAGCAAACGGTAAACGCTTCAACAAATGTTGGAGGTCATTTATGCCATAGTAAACACAATGAAAACTAGCCTGTAATGATCTCGATTTTGGATGAATTACTTATCTGAAATTGTGGAGGTGCAGGATAAACTGAGTTCTTGCAAATGGATCACGTATCAGTATCCCTGAAAGTTTTTTTTTTTTTGATCCTAACTCGCAGAGATTTTCGAGTCGCGTCCTTGGTTGAAAAACTGAGCGCTAAAACTGGTCTTGGAAAGATGTGAACATCAAGCAGACTAAAATTCTTTGAGGATAATCAGCTGTCATCCACCCTTCGCTGATAAGAGCATAAAGTCAGAAGCTGTAGACGACGGTCACTAGACGCGTATGAAAAAGATACAGCCAGTGACAAAATCATGTATAGCAACGGTTAAGAGCGATGAATGTGCTATCGGACCAATTCCTGGCCCTTCGAGATCTCTCAGATATGACACCGAATGAAAGTTACGCGTATTGCGATAAGAAACTTGTCCCAAATCTTTCACGCCAATTATCATCACATTCAGTGCTAGTTCTCGTTTGGAAATTGTGTATTTTTGGTCAAGTGTTTTCACGCGCTGAGGTTTACTAACGCAATATTTATAGCTCTGATCAACACGCGGAGAAGAATTCCGATGTATTAGAAACCTGGAGAGCTTTCGGGGAGCTGGTCGAGAGTCAGCGCCGCAGCGAAGCTTTCGCGAAGCTATCGGGGAGCTAGCAGGGGATTCCCAAGGAGTATCTCTGAGAGCTTTACGGGAATAACTTGGAAGTGCCCGGGATGCTAATGGTTACCTCTTTGGAATTGAATTGAACTGAGCTGGAAATTTGATGGTTTCCCGGGAGTTTCCCAGGAACTCGCACAAGAGCTTTGCAAAAGTTTTTTTGGGCACTTCTCGACAATTCTCGGGGAGCTGTGTTGCCGTCTGGGTATTAGAAAGAAAAATATTGAAAAAACCAGTTAGTAGCAAAACTAGTTTTAGAAAATACATCTCATTAGAATAAAGGATTTTAGAAAAAAAGTTCTATTAAAAAAAAACATAGAGATTAGAAGAACTCATTTAAGAGAAACTTCCTTTAGATAACCTTTCTTTATCAGCAAAATCGGATTGGAAAAAACCTACTCCAAGCGTTTACCTTTAGAAATACTGCCGTCGTGTTCAGGAGATCAAAATACGTACAGTACCGTTCAAAAGTTCTCGATGGGTCATCCCTGGAGTACCCCGACTTGCAATAGTGATAGGTCGAATGCTATGCGTTGTACGAAAACTTTCAAAAAAGCATCTTGAAGAGCAGAAAAAATGCGAACTTTTATTGGGTTTGGATGATTTTTATCGAATATTTTTGAAGATCCTACACGCTGGTGAAAAAATATAAAATCTAAAAATTTTTTACTTTTATTGAGACACCTGCAGTTTTGATGCGAATGAAGATACGGCAATTCTGAAAAAAGCATCTTGTAAAGTGAAAAAAATGCTATGTGTAGCTATTTTTTGATTATTTTTTGCGTCCCGTGTATGAAGACTTGCGAGCTGTCCAAATCCCCAAAATCATGGGTTTTCACCGTTTTCTGTGCCGTTTCCGGCGATGAGCAGTGGTTTTGGGTATTTAGACAGCTCGTACGTTCTCACACGCGGCACGTGAAAAATAATCAAAAGATGGCTACACATAACATTTTCTCCGCTCTACAAGATGCTTTTTCAGAATTGCCGTATCTTCATTCGCATCAAAACTGCAGGTGTCTCAATGAAAGTAAAAAATTTTTTAATTTTCTACTTTTTCATCAGCGTGTAGGACCTTCAAAAATATTCGATAAGAATTATCCAAACCCAGTAAAAGTGAGTATTTTTTCTGCTCTTTGGAATGCTTTTTTGAAAATTTTCGTCCAACGTATAAAATTCGAATTATCGCTGTTGCAAGTCAGGATACTCGAGGGATCACCCATCGAGAACTTTTGAACGGTACTGTAGATAACAATAGTACCGTCCCTGGCCGATTAAAAGGATGCGTCACCGCAGCAAACAATTTACAAAATTAGCAAATAACGAATGAAACGCTATCATTTGAAAATTCTTTTTCCTGCGATTAAGAAAAACCTCACGTGCATGCGCTAAATTGCGCTCGATTTCGGCTTCTATATTGAAGAAAATACTCAAAAACAGCTGGTTGACTCTTATGCACTTTGAATACAGAATTTTGCTAACCAGGGATATTCATAAAGAGAAATTCACAAGCTTGTGCAGATATGAAAAAAGGGGGGCATACCCAGATCTCCTCATCAAGGATGTCGTGCCCTGTCTTTGTAATTCAGAACAAAACAATGACGAAAAAGTGAGTGAAGTTGTTGCGAGGTACATACTCCATATAGAAGGCCTATTTTTGTCATAGTTCTGGCTTATCAAAATCCCAGATAGTTTATTAATTTTTGATCAAAATTATAATCATCTTAGACTGAAAAGTAAAAGAGAAAAGGTTTGAATTGCAAAGTCAGAGCAACTCTTCCTAGATAAGGATATCTGAGTGCGCCCCATGGAATTCGTATACGCTATTAGAAAAAAAATATTAAAAAACCAATCATAAGAATAACTAGTTTTAGAAACGCTATAACATTAGAGAAGAAAAAAAATTTGAAGCGAGATTTGAACCCGAAACTAGCGCGTGAGAGGCGGACACGCTGCCCGTGCACCAATCTACACTTTCACCATTGGTGTTCAAATGTTCCTCATGGTCGTCGGCCCCCCATGAGGGGCTTGGGATTTGGAAATTATCCGTTTAGTTTACGGGTAAATTAAGCCCTGACACGTACATACAATCACAGATTTTCTCCTAGAATAATAATTGAAGTTCAACTTGTGAGTGCGACCGAAAAGTCGGTGAACTATCAAGGAAAATAATTGTCTAATGATGCTGCTGTCACTTAAAACTCAAGACATATTATCCTCGGATGCACCAAGGCGATTGACGTGCTTTTTGCAAGAATCTATAAAGGATTTGCTTTTAATAGATGAGCATGAAGATGATCGCATTGAAAATCCTGTCGCTTACATGAATTATCCACGGTCGTACGAATATGGATTTTTATGAGACATTAGAAAAACTCAAGATGAGTGGCTCGCCAAGAAGCCGGAAGAACAAGCACAAGTTGAGTCAGTTGCATCAGTATTAGTATATATTCAATCTGCCGATTGGCGTACCAATAACGATTCGATCATGTGCTCGTTTCTCGTGATACTGATTAAAAGATTCACAGACTAAACCATTAGTTAGTATTCTTTTTTCTCACAGAGCTGCGCATAGTTATGACGAATTTCCACGTTGATTGAAGAACCAATGGCGTGATCAGTAAATTATGAAGGTGAAAAATACGTATTTCTGACGCCGTTTTTCAATAATGGTACGATACATGTTTGAACATAGTTTTTACCTGACTCACAAACTATTTTCGAGCACTCTGATTTTATTCAATATAATTTGAAGTTTAAAGCTGGAGTCGCTGACCTCTGTTTTAATTGGCATGCGAGATACAAAATTTTAAATATATTGTCGTGCTTGTTTAGCCTATCTCTTTTACGTTGGAACGCGATAACAACAGCTCATCAGCGACCTCACTAAAAAAAATCGTATATACCGTAAGGAATCTGACGTACGTGGTAATATCAAATCGAAATTTTCACCCCGTAAAATCATTCTACTTAATTTTTTCTACTGCATTAGTGAGAAATAAATTTTTTGGGTATTCTGGAAATTTCCACTTTATTCATTCACTTACAACCGTTTTCGTCTGTTTTGAGTGAGTATTCGGCCAGATTTATACATTTTAAGAGAAACCTCTGTCTTCCGGAATATATGTGGTGATAAGATTAAAGATACGAAACGAGATTGTTTTAATTTTTTTCGGCATTCAGAAGATAAGAGGATAGGCCTTGTAAATTCTGTTTTTGCTTGCAAAACTAGGGCAAAACCGAATTCAAGAAGTATAATGTTGGAACTCTAAACTGGATTGTTGTTTCGTCTCCTGAAAGAAGGCTCATTCTTCACGTTGACAAATTTTTGCCTGTTAAACCAAAAATGGGGTCTGAGATTGAGATTGAAATATACGGAAGAAAAGGCTCGACGTAATTGCATAAATTCCGGAACGTTGTGAGTGATGAGTTACTAGGATACCTATGTTGAAATTGAAATGCTTGAATTCAAAATACTTTTGTGTGCCATTTTTTCGTCATATCTCATGCCGGAATGAATATTTTTGAGAATAATAACGAAGAAAATACGATACATCGAAAATCATGGAACGATGTATGTTACCGATACATTGATCGAGCAATGAACCTCTTATTCAAAATTCCAATGTTCTGTCCGTCAAATTACTCGAGCCTCCTTATTAGGAGAACATGAGTCAAAATACGTTTCCTAAAGTAGATTAGATTGGATAAGTTCTTTATTTTGGTCTCGGGGTACTACCCCATCTGAACCTGAAGATTATTAAATATACATGAAAAAACCGTAACGCTTTCATGCTATTAGTATAAAATTAGCCTAGTTACCTCTAACATTAGAGAAAGTAGTCGTATTAATGACGCAATGCATAAAAAGACATCATATATGCTGTATAATTTATTGCAGATCTTATTATTAGTAAAAGAGAGTGAGCACTATAGTGCTATATCAGAATTATATGAGATTTGGTTCAGCGTAATCATAATGGAATTATATTGGAATTGTAGGTACATGATCCACTTGAAATAATGTTAAGAATTGATGAAATTCGGATTTGAGATACGCATAGGTGCAGCATTGAAAGAAAGAAAGAAAAAAGCATTTCAAATCAATGAATGGCTTCGCTCATTACCCGAGTAATCCAGTCGTGCTTATCCTCTTGCAGCAGTGTATCGAAGAGTTCTGATTTGAAGAAAGTCATGTGTTTCTGCTCTAGTGTCATATATTGGAATGGGTTAGAGAGTTCTGATACTGTATAGTGGAAAGATTTCTTGAGGGGTTCATGTTCTTAAAGTAGGTAGGAGGAAGGTTTTGCAAGCTTTCCTTTTTGGAACGTCTAAATGCCAGGATCGTCATCTAGGGGCGAGGAATATCTGATTATGTATAGTAAAGGGTTTTTATTTGAGGTAACATTGAATGCTAGTGAACCCAGTAGGTATACTCGTCCCTTAGCCACGCGCGGATAGCCAGCCTAATGATAGACGACGGGGTGTTACGTGTCCTCTAAGAGGGATCTTTCTAATAACAAATTTAACGTATGCATTCAAAGCCCTCCGGAGAGAAGGTTATCGCCTGCAAAAACGTCATTATGAACAATACTATCGTAACCAAGAAGGGGAAAAATGAGTGTTTCCACAAGGTTCTTAACGGAGGTCGCGTGAAAGTTCATGCTCATGGAATTTGAGTGATCTTAGTGAGCGGTAAACTTTGGAAACCGTTGCTCCCACTTGGCACTTTAATGATAAGTCAGGGAACATGAGCATACCGTAATTTTTACATTTTGTTATATGTGGAAATTCTTTGTATCCAATCTTTACCTTTGGAAGAGTTGAGATATCAATGTTAAGGAGGTAGGCAGGGCTACCGAAGACCATAACAACACATTTGTCAAAATTGAGTGTGAGTTGGTGCCTATCGGTCCAGCTTGCAACAGAGAGCTCATCGTGGGTGAGCGGCTGAATAACCTCCAGCATGCATTTGGGATAATGGTGTAGATATATTTGGATCTCGTCGGCGTAGATCATATACCGGACAAACTTGAGGATTGATAGAAGGTCGTTTATGAAAATTGCAAACAACAGTGGGCCCAAAACACTACCTCGAAGAACGCCTGATGTGACCCTGATCCATTCAGAGATGTTGCAATTTTCATCAACTACTCCGTGAAGTCTGTTGTGCAGATACTTCATAAGGGGTTCGATAGCGTTACCTGAGCATTTAAAGGCCCTAAGCTTTTTGAGTAGAATGTGATGAGGAACTTTGTTGAATCCTTTCGAGGAATTGAAAATTATAAGTAGCGTTATTTTTCTCTCGTCAATAGCTTTCCACACATCTTCAATCAGACCAAGTAGTGCCGTTGTCGTGCTGTAACCGCAACCGAAGCCTGCCGGACAGTCATTCAATGGTTTGCTCTCGTCTGAATGATTCGTTAATTGATTATGCAGAAGTTTCTCGAAAATCTTGAACAATTCAGAGAGTTTGGAGATTGGTCTGGTATCGGATGGTAAAGTTATATCGATGGGTTATGGCGACCCATGGAAGGGTGTGTGGGATAAAAATAAAGTTGTTCAAAAATTTTTCTTTCTAAACCTGGCAAGATGATTGAAAGATGACATTCATATCTTTTTGTATCAGACAAGCAGTTTCATTTGAATGAAATTTAATAGGAAAAGAACACAACGATTGATTTTGCATCAAAGAAAACATGTAAATATGATTGATCAGCTCGGACTGTTTTCTAGACTTCAAGATTAGGGTTACAATGCCTTACCCAATGTAAAAGTCCAAATCCAGCATAAGAACGGCATAAAACAGTACGAAATGTCTCTATGCATACAATACTGTGACAAACTTTTTCGTTCTGAGATTTTGCCCGTATGGCGACACAGTGGCTAGCAGAAATGTTAGCGCTCTGACAGCTGACACTCTCGGTCAGAATGATCAAGACCATCAAGAGAAAGCACACTCGGGTCTAAGTTGTGTTAGACTTTGATGACATCTTTCAGGCGCGGTGGAAATTGATTAGCCAGCTGTTTTGATTCATACTGCACACTCTGATTTTGCTGGTAATAAATTCATGTGTCTTCTCTAACCAAATGCATGGTGCCCTATCGATGTTGTTTCTATGATAAAGGTCATGACATTATTGCAACGTATTTCCGAAAATTCTCTGTTTTTCCAATCCATTGCTCACAATTTCTGAGATCGAGAAACAGAGGCTTGATAGTTTTTGTCATCTTGCTTATCAAATAAACTGTTCTGAGTCAAGGAAAACGTACCTACCATGAGAATGACCCTCTTGTCACGAATGTAACGATGATGTTCTATCTACAACTCATTACAACTCATAGGCTTGTGAACTCAACTTTGCCGATCAAAAACTACTGTACTATCCATCTAAGCGTCCACCCCATAGAGATATAATACCGATAGAGATCTTATATTATATCTCTATGGTCCACCCACCCCACGCTACGCATGGCCCACACGCCCACCTGTTATATTTCACACTTCCTGCGTAAGCAGCCCGACATGCGGGGTTTGGACAGACAGATTTGTGGAAATTGGAGAATGAGAAGCGTGAGAAAATGAGTTTTGCGCTATCTTGACTCACGGGTCAATATTTTAATCTCTTGAATTGAATATCTGTCTATGAGATTCTTGCTTTGTAGTTATATGCTTCCAACTTCTCCTCAAACTCGATCTTTTACTGTGGACTCATAATGTGAAATGTTTCGATTTTTTCACGATTACGTATAGTTCAATGGATGATTTTGTATCAAAATTCAACAGAAAAGAGTGTTTTATAAGAGTGATTCTGGACCAAGCTGGACAAAATCGTCAAAGGGGAGGCCTGGAGAAAGATACCCAATTATGTAATACAATGTTGATACAAGGTAAGTGTACCCAACTTGCCCCCATATGCCGATCTCGGGGATGGGCACTCCTTGGCCTCCCGGCAATTTTTTTCCACGTTTGTTATGTTGAAATATGAGAAAGTAAGTAGTTTGCATCGGCCCCGAATCATCCCTGCGTTCTCTAAAAAATATAAAGTGATTTTTTCATTTTTCGTGATTGCTTAGCTGAGAAAGCACCGAGGGAATTGCGTTCAGTAAAACCGGTGCCAAATTCGTTGAGTTCAACCAATCTTGACGTATCTTAGCGCATTCGATTCCTCGTTTCAAGACCTTTGAAATCTATTTTTCAAAATTGCAACATTTGGATACGGAGCTGTTTAATGTGCAAAACCCGGAGACGATTTGTAAACAAGGATGCCAACATCGGAGTGTACACTCACGAGGGACTTGAACTGTCCGCCTCTGTCCCACTCTTGCTCATTGACATAACCCATGCTCCCGTGAATGCAACAAAGACAAAGTAGACAATTCAAGCGCTTCGTGAGTGTACCTCACATGCCCCCATACGTTTATCTCGAAAGGACATGCAGAACGACTTTTTTACCACTCAGAACGTGTTTATCACGTCAAAATGGGTCAGAAATAGTGTCTCGAACCACCGAAAAGCTCCAAATGTGCGTGCACGGCGATAAAAACACTTTATCGCCGATTTCCATCATTTATTTCGGAAGAATTGCGACAGTTCGGTTCCAATTGATCCAAATTGGACGTAGTTTAGTGCATTTTAAAGGTCTTTGAACAAGCTTTAGAATGAGCTAGAGCACGTTGGAAATCGTTCCAGTGAACCAAAGTTATTAAATAAAAAGGCTTAATGGGGGCAAGTTGGGTACACACTTTTGTGAACTCTCAAAAATTACCTTTTGGGAGAATTAAAACAGTTTGGCTCCAGTTGGTTCAAATTGAATGTACCTCAACTTATTTTGAAGGTCTTGAGACAAGCTTTAAAATGAGCTAAGGTACGTTGGAAAATATGGAGATGGGCCAAAGTTATTGAGAAAATGGCTTAATGGGGGCAAGTTGGGTACACTGACCTTAGTACACGAAAATGTTTTTGAACATTTTCGGACAAATTTGAGTAGAGGGAATTGAGGTAAATTTGAGGACTCCAATCCTAGATTTTCTCCTTTCCCGGAAATTGCTCAACTTTTATCGACTGTAGCTCCTACAGAAAGTACAATAATCAACTTTTACTAGTCAACAAATTGTTGGTTCTTCAGGAACCTCAAAAATGACCACTGGTAAAAGTTGACCATCGCCTTTCTAGTTAGAGCTAGGTCGTCCAGAAGATGACGCAAAAATCACCAAAATTTGCTCTCAGTAAATAGCTTTCGGAAGTCACTAGAGTGAATGGTCGGATTTGGACAATTTCTCCGGAAAAAACTCACATTAACAGGAAAATGCGCCTGAATACGTGAGAAAGTTTAATTACGTCAGAGCAATGACTTTTTGAAGTAGGCTCAAAAATGATTTCAAAAGATCTTTTTACAGGCCCTAGAGTCCAAGGTGCGGGTCGAGAGGCGTCTGAACAAAATTTCTGTCCTATTTCAACATGGTACTGACAGGGAAATTTTTCTTTGAAATCTTCTCACATCCTCCTGGTGACGATTTAGCCCCAGCTGCTCCTGAATCACTCATATGAATATTGTGATATTTTCAGTGCGATAAAGGCTCATGAAATAGCCAAAACGTCGCACCAACGTGTAGATATATACACTCATCATCGCGAATCGATCGTGTCCAGTATCAAATTCCGCATTATTGAACTATCCATGAGTTTTTGAAACTCAAAAATCTATGCTAATGAGAGTAACAAAACACCCTTCAAGTAAGATTACAACGTAATACAATTTTGATAAATTCGGCAAGAAAATTTTCCCAGATTAACCCTGCATCTGACTCTGGGAAAAACTCGGACACAATTGGATACTGATTCCCGGTACTAGTTCTTCTTGTGGACCCTTGAGAATATTTTGTACACTTCTATCCATCACAAATTATCTATCAAATATTTACTATCCGTGAAGAAAAAATTACACTTAGTGGTTTAACTTTATTATTCTTCCTCAGAATGGTGACCAGAGACTTTTTATTTAAAAATTTCGCGTCATTCCATCAGCTAAGATTCTTTCAACATCGAAAAAATTGATATAGATTCTTGAGCAATATCTCCGCGAATCATGGGTACTTCCGAAATTGAAATTAAATATCATCAAATCTCCTTGGTCCAAACTCGATTTTTATCACGAGTACTTGACACTGATCGGCATAAATATATGAACCGCATCGTCCAAAATACTTTCGGTTTATTATCCAAGGTCACTTCGTGAAAAAATCAGAGTTAAAATTTGGAAAGGCCTTGGTCAAAACAATCGTGTTTTGATGAGAATGAGTATCAACTGCAAATTTTAATTAATGAAATTCCAAGCTACCATAGACAAGATTCGCAACACATTTAAAAAATTCATGTCAATGAAATCTACACAAGTTACAATGTTATGCACGGATCAAAATTCCCTGTTTGGTTATACTTTGGCAGCTTATCATGCAACAAGATAGTTTCCACTTACTCAAAACATTTATAACCCACTTCCAGAAGCTTGTCTATCCACATTTTCTTTCCTTGTATCGCGATAAATGGTCCAACAAGACCACCAACTCGACTCAATTCAAATAGATAAAACTCAATTTATGTGCATTTAGCGAGACATTTAGAAAATAAAACGAGATTCACTGAACCTCTTTGGAGGTTTGACGACTGCATTTTCCGTTCATATCACTACCACCTACACGGATGGAAATTTTTCCCACGGCGTATGTACGACAAAGAATAAGCATCAAATACAACATCATCAATGTGTAAAAAAAATTTAGTTATCAGCACTTCACTCGTGACTCAAAACAAAATTCGAATTAAGTACGCACGACCATTCCGTTATCACATAAAAAAGATCCTTTCAGTTTTACTGCAATTAATGTACTAGCTGCCTTACTCCTTTGCGATATGACTGTCTCACTTTTGACTTAATTAAAGCGGTAAAGAGGTACATAATCCTGTATAATGTCTGAATGGAGACCCTTCACAGTGAGCGAAAAGGAATTAGTTTTGATGAGATGAGCATGGAGTCTGGATATATCATGTATCAAGTACGTATAGTTTCAATGGCAAAAAGAAGCGAAAGGACGATTGGCTTTTAATGGGCCTTTTATCGTTCATCTTGGCGTCAATAACAGCATGTCAAGTAGTTCTAAAAAAATCTTGAATCAGACGTGTAAGAAGCTCAGTATAAGAACAAAGGATTGATTTCATTTATTGACTTTAACGATCAATTTTTAACTGGCTGCAGAATATCTTGTCTATATAGATTTGAAGGTGTAGTAGCATCGTCATTAGTCGTATTGAATAACTCTAATTATTTGCATAATCGATGCTAATACGATTTATAATGTGGCTAAAGCATGCACTCAAAAAGTTATAAATCCAACTCTTTTCGATCCCATACTATGATGCGTACTACCGTACCTTCGAAAACAAGCGCCTCTCTGCTCTATCATAATTTAAAATAATCGGAACCAGGCATGTACGATCAAGATATTGGCAGTAATGATATGAGGACAAAAGTGTCAATTATACAAGTGTTGATTGTTGTTTCAATGAAATTGATTCAAATTTTTCTGATTTATAATCGTTGGAGATGGATGTAAACCTTTGATCTTTCATTATTGAGGAGCAAATTAAAGGTTCGCAATGTAGGGCGAATCTGTGAATGTCGTTGTCAACGGTGATTTGCATACTTGCTCAGAATGTTAAATTTACTCGGATTGCCTTCGAAGTGCCACTTACAGATTGTTTCAGAACTAGTCCAATTAATGGCACCGATATGACATGACCAGACTTCACTAGATAATTAACCAGTGATGAGACGCAGAAACAGGGTTTTGCCTTGTACTATCTACTTGATGCGTAAGTAGTACATTTCGATACAATGGTGCAAAAACTTTTTTTTTCGCGTTCGAATGATGGATTTCCGGCCCGAGCCGCAGGCAAGGTTCGGCATCATCACGAGGATGCCAAAAGATAGGATTCACTCCCTTGTATCAAACTATACTTTTCGATACACTGTGCGTAAAAGTTCACTTTGCGCACAGTTTGTCGACTTTTACTCACAGTTTATCGAAAAGTATGGCTAAATACACGGGCGTAAAACCTATTATTCGCATCCTCGTAATGATTCCGACCCTCGCCTGCGGCTCGGGCCGGAAACCCATCACTCGGACGCGAATAAAACGTTTTACGCCCTTGTATCGAAATGTACTATTTTGTCATGTGTGCATAAAGTTGTGCGAAAAAGTCACTTTGCGGGTGGGTGTGCAGTTAGCGAAGTTGAGTGAAAATTTTTTACGCATGACTTTCAATACGCAAAGTTGAAAATCGTGCGAAAAATTGTCTCAATCGTGCGCAAAGTTCTCTTGATCGTGCGCAAATTTGTTATCGAATTCAGAATCCTCGCTATAGCTGAACTGATCGAAGGTACTGGAATTTGGAACAGATTCAAAGTTTTCTTCCTTGAACACTTTGAATCCAGTGGTGAAGGACTGGCTCTAAATCATATCAACAACATACTAAACTCAGAGGATACTAAATGCGAAAATGTTGGTTTGCCAAAACCAAATCCATTAATAATAATGGCCAAAGGTGGAGAGTCAGATCAGTTGAATGTAGAAGAAGGGAGGAAAAGATTTGAAGCATTATATATTCTAAGCTACATTGTGATCAGAAGTTGATCTTTGAGAAATTGAAAAATATGGAAAATATGACAAATTCCATGGATGGACCTGGTGGTTGTGGGGAAACATTCCTGTACAAAACTCTCATCTATTTTTTTTATCTGGAGGTAGAAAAGTCTTATCAATGGCCTGGACTGAAATAGCATCAAAACTTTCGCCTCAAGGTTTAACAAGTCAGAAGACTTTTAAATTACCTCTAGATTTAGAGTGCGTTGAGTCCATTTTCCTGAAGTCGCATATGCATCAAGAGAAATTGAGAGGAGCCTAAATCATAATTTGGGACGAAGCTTCAATGATACACAAAAAGGCGTTAGAAGATGTTGATAGAACATTAATGGAACCGTTCGGAGGGAAGTTGGTACTTTTGGGGGAAGCCTTTCGCCAAATTTCACCAGTTATGAAGCGGGGAAATCGAGATTCCATAGTGAAATAGACAATCAAACCCTCAGTTCTTTGACCTCTCTCCAATGTTATGATTTTAGCTAACAAAATTTTTGTTATCGAGGAGATTTGAAAATTTAATGTAAACATCTGATTTTCGAAATTCAAATTCATTTAGCTGAAAAACATAGATAAAAACAAATAGAAGATTGATCAACTGGATACAAAATTCACTTGCTGAATGGATGTACACTCAGATAAGAGTTTTTTCTTTCTTTTATTCACGAGGAAGAAGCTATAATATGTACTGCTCCGAGATGTTCCGTGTGGGTCATCCTCCATTCACCTAGCATATCACTGCTGTCATATGCAGTGATATGCTAGGTGTATAAGAAAAAAATATAGACGAGCTCAACGGCAATCAGAGGAATTTAGTTGTAGTCAGTGGACCTTGATGGATTTCAGTGGAGGTCAATGGAGTTCGTGGAAGTGCCGGAAATAAAAAAAATGTCTGTGGGGCTTAGTGGCACTCGGTGGATGTCAACGGGGATAGGGGGGAGTCTAGGATATCATCCAATCCTTAAACGGCGTTAAACGCCATAATCACAGGTTTTGCTCTTGTACTGCAAAATGACGATGACTCAGGGCTCGGTTGATCCCGGGATTGTGTTTAGATGGTCATTTTGAGTCGAAAAAACATCTTAGAATCCCCATTCTAGCCACTCGTCTCGTTTGAGAGCAGAAACACGGGGAATCGAGCCCTCGCTCGCCTGCCCTGAATTAGAAGAAATAATGCCCATTTCGGACCTGATGGTTTGAACCTCCAGCTCGCTTGTGGCTTGAGGCTCGCCTCCGGAAATTTTTACACATATTTGAGGATACTTTGGGGAGTGATCCCACCCAGATTGGTGCACAATAACTCAGATGGAAGCATATGCGAGCCATGCCTATGTTGACGTCTTAAGCAAAAAGTCAAAAAAGGGTGTTTTAAATTGGCGGAATAAATAAATCGAGAATTGAATGGCCCTCCCAGATTATTGTTCTAATCGAAAGTATTTGTATCGAAAAATATATTCGCACAGGTTTGGGGTCAGGAGAAAAAAAAACAATCCCCCCTATTAATCCGCAGGCTATCGAGAAGTTGGCGTATCTCGAATTTTTCGATATCTCATGTCCATCATACTTTGTTTTGATTGAGATGTTTTGAATTCGAGGGTTGATGTTTTTGTTGTGATGTAAGAAGTTTGAGGTTTGGTTCAAGTTCTGATATTTTTGAATTCTGCGCGATATCAACAGAGAAGGCATTGTCGCAAAATCCAAGATACAGATATCTCTGTTTTCCACTCTTATTGTGCAAATAATAGTGATCATAATGATGAGATGTGTGATGAAGATTGGCATTACGCTTTGATGAGAGAAAATAACTCATCAAAAGAACTAGATACTTATATACGTCTAAGATGTAAAAAGAAACCCGTGCGCAATTCAACGTCCAAAAAGGTTTTTCTGAAGATTGAGCGGGTGTGATTTGGATACCTTTTCAGGTTATAATTCAATTTTTAGTTTTCAGCATTTCATTAAAAAATCCGAAAAATGGCCTTATGGCTGTTTTGTGATGAATTGCCCATTAGCAAATCAATTATGAATAATCCAATCATTCTTCCAAAAATATCATAATTTCCAAATTTGCAAGCCACTTAGACCTTAAACTCTAATGTGATGCGGCTCATGCCACGTCATATTTTCATACTTATTACAAGATTGTGGATTTCAGGCACTGTGCAGTCTGAGACTTCACTTTATTCGAAAATCGAGGGAAACTGTATAGGAGTGCACAAGAGTCTGATCCCATACAGCCGATTATAACTCTGCGTAATCTGTGTTCAACTTGCACTTATATATGGAGTTATAAAATTTATTCGATTTGGGTTGTTCGAAACGATCGAGTCTCTCTTTTTTTCTGCAAGTCTAAGTGAAATAGATTTCGGGGTTTCAAACGTTGAGAATGGTCTCATTAAACAAGCCTACGATTACTTGAAACGTTGAACTCCAAATCTACAAAACAAGTTTGTGTCCATAGTTTATAGTACCCTGCAAAAAAAATGGAACATGGAAAGCTTCACTGAAACAGCTTACTCCGACGCCCCTGGGTCTACAGCAATTTTTCAAAGAGCATTTGAAAGATAAGGAAAACTATCAAATTATGAGGTTCAAAAATTATTTTGATTAAAATTTCTTGCTTATATAATCGACGCTCAAAAGTGTAAAAGTCGACATATCAATCAAGCAACCCTCAATTCTATGCAAATCATGCTGTTGAAAAAATTCTTAAAGAATGTTGTAGCTCTTTTCAATATCTTCAAAATCTTTTTGTATACATTGCTCTATGATCTTTTAGAGCCGAGTTACAAGCGATCGCACAAAAGAGTTTGGCACGGGTGATTAGGTATCAAAAATACAAAAACGGTCATAATCTACGACTTTGACGAAAGATCTTCCGAATTTTATTGAATTATTATATCCAGACTTATCGCAAAGACTCGGAAGGATGTTCGTCCGTTTCAACTCAGGAAAAACGCATAACTTCATACTTCCAAAACCCCCAACCCGTACAAAACTCCTTTCGCGAGATCACTTGTAATTCGGGTTTGAAAAATCGTAGAGCAGTATGTAAAAAGTGATTCTATAGATATTGAAAAGAACTACAAGATTTTCTAAGGATCTTTACAACAGCATGGTTTCTATGGATATGGAGGGTGATTGATTAAAACGGAGATTTCTGAAGTTTTTGGCGTCGATTGAAAGCGAGAAATTTCAATTGAAATAATTTGCAAAACACATGAATTTGATAGATTTTTCTCTCATCTTTCGAATGCGTTTCGAAAAATTGCCGTAGGCTCCAGAGCGTCGGAGTAAACGCTGTTTTAGTAAAAAGGTTTCTGGGTTCCATTCTTTATACAGCGTACTGCATAAACTCGTGGTACTGAACGTACCACCCAAGGTACCACCATTTACGAATCTTGAATCAAAAGGAATTATCTGATTTTACAGCTCATGACTCAACCATTGTATTATGTATGTGTTGTTAAGTTTCTCATAGAATTTTGACAGCGCGCTTGCGCGCGTGAAAAGTTTCTGGTTTTTTTTTAAATTGAGCTCAGAGTTTGACATTTTCACGAAACTGCTCAACTTGTAACGACTGTAACTCCTATGAAAAGTCCGATAATCAACTTTTACAAGTAGTGAAATTGTAGCTTTTTTCATGCCCTTCAAAATGACCACTGGTGAAAGTCGATTATCTCATGTCTAAAGGGAGCTAGATCACTTTGAAGGAGGCCCAAAAATCGCTAAATTGTGCTCTCAGTAAATAGCTCCTAGAAGTTGCTAGGCTCAATTATCGCCCTCGAACAATTTTTTTCTTGAAAGTACCAGTCTTGAGAAAGGGAATGCGCTCAGGTACATCCAAAAATATTGAGTCTAGTCGGAGCTACGATTTTTCCAAAATAGGCTAAAAAGGGGCCTCGAATAGATCTTTTATGGGCCCTCAGGTCCATGGGGGGCTTCGAAAAAATTCCAAAAATTTTATTCGTACTATTCGAACATGGTACTAACAGGGAAAAATTTTTGGGATTTTTACCAGACCCCCCTGGTGACGGCTCTGGCTGAATTGCTCCGAAATGGCCCATATAAATATTTTTAACGATTAGAAAAAACAAACTGAATTGTAGGTCATCATAAGATACTCGTGATTTAACCACCGATCAGAAAAGCGTTTGTGCCTTGAAGGCCATCACATTTGAAAACTAGTTGAGATTATGAACTACAACTTGAAAGATTACAAATTCTTCATAAAAAATTGACTGAGATTCCGTAGCTTGATTTGACCCTTGCCCTATCCCAAGAAAAATTATATTAGGGGCGTTAGTTTTCTCTCTTAACTTTTCCGAGTGAAATCTCACTCGGAAAGAGTGAGTTCTGACTCGGAGTTCGGAGTGAAATCGTGGCAACTCGGTACCGAGTGAGTTTCACTCAGAAAAAAGAGTGAGATTTTTCACTCGGGGAATCCGAGTGAATCCAAATGTTATTTAGCTGAAACTGAATATTTTCGTTTAATCAATACGTTGCGAGCTAAAAAATTGATGAATTATTGTTAATCATCCGAAGGTTGGAAGAAAAGAAAAAAATCTACTCCGCCTGTGTGGCATGGTCATTTCTCAATATTTTTGTAATTCAGGAAGTGCGGGGAATCGAACTTGGTTGTCATGATTGTAAGTCGGACTGCTTCTCCACTGGGCTACTGCTGCTGTTGATATCTGAGGTCCATAGCAACCTGTTATGTGAATGACGCACCGTGTAACTTTATACGTGTCGTAAGTGGAAATGAAAATATGAAAACTAGCAATGGTTTCGGGTGAAGAAATAACAATAGTGAAACCTACATTTCCCCGGTAACAGGGCATTGCTTCTATATTAATAGGGTTGATTAATTTATACGTAATATGATATAATATTGGTCTGTATATGAATTTATAAAACTTATGGATTGACATTTCTTATCTCAGTTTTTCAAGGATTATTGTAGGAAATCTACTATTTTCCTCTTTGTGAGCTACGCAACTACGCATTGATCCATCAGTAACAAACGTGCCGTAAAACATAACCTAAAATTTGATTTGAGCGTCTCACTCTTGCATCCGAGTGAAATTTCACTCGAACTTCGGAGTGAAATTTTTGAGTTTTTTGATATCTGACTCTTTACCGAGTGAAATGGACTTTCACTCGGAATCCGAACGGAAAATCTCACTCGGAGAAGTTGAGAGAGTTGGGTGCGTTTACGCTTGGGGGTACGTATTCCTCGAGATTTTGAATTCGACTTTTGTATCAGAAAATTATATTTTGGAGATTCGAGAATTCAAATCTCTTCGCGCAGTCATAAGCTAGATGAAGAATTTGCAAGAAAATCCGATACCCGTTTGACCCATAAGCGCCATGTGGGTCCTGCAGAACGTATCAACAATATATGTTGAATCTCATACATGCATGTCAATATTTCATGCCTCTCAAAGGTTCCACCATCTTGCTCTAGATCCTGCTTAACTGTTTCAGATGGTAATTGAGGTGTATTAACAGTCTCCGAGTTTCCAGACCACTTTCAAAATATCGTATAGTCAAATTTTCAAATTGTCAGAAATGACTCGTCACTGTACGAACACTATTTTACATTTACTGAGTTTCTAATCAAGCTTGACTGTACGGGGTATTCTACTGATTTAAATAGCACTCTTTTGACCAAGGATACACCTCCAGAATATTCATAAAATACCGAAATTGTGCGAGATCTTATATTGACGTTCTGGATGACCAGGGTAATGAGTAACGTTCTTGAATGTTTGATGGAATTCTGCGTGCATTCCGCCCGAATGGAACCTCCAGGCCAGTAAATCAAGTCAAAAAACATAACATCAACCCATCCTCAGATAGTCTCGGTTTCTATAGGTTAATCAATGATACAGACTTCGATCGACTTTGCAAGAAGCATAGATTGTCCGATTTTTACGATTTCTATAGCTCCCGAGTTCCTCGATATAGACTTTTTCTCAATGATTGATGATAGCTGGCTGTCTCCTGTTGTCAAATTGAATGTATTCCAGATCATTCTGTGGCTTTAGAAAGGCTACCTTATTTTCGAATCCGTTTCATGATGTTTGTCAAACGAGTATTTCTCCTAATGGAACTTTTCGGTGGATGAGCACCAAAGCTCTAACTAGTGGCGGAATTTGCGGATCTCTCATAATTAAAGACCTATTGCATGGAACGAGTACAGCACGGAAGAGTTTCAATCGAGTCTCTTAAGATTCAAAGAATGCAATCCTCGCTGCTCATGTATGTCATTATCGACAATTACCCACACCATACACTCAATATACCATACAAAGTGTCGGTTTCAGATGTAGTGTGAAGGTGACTACGAACGTTCTAGGATAAGCTTCGACAAATCTGACAATCGTTTGAGTCTGTTTGAGCCAATAGGGAACTGAAATGAGACTGACTGATTGCAATATCTTGTCGAATATTTAAAATTTTTTAACTCCCAAGTCTGATGGATATCACTCTGTGGTTGAGTGTCCCCACCACAGTATATGCGAACGTCACAGAGCTGTCTTCAACTAATTTGTGGCCTTGGGCAGAGACCATCCAACGCCTACGTAACGCTAGCGAAATTTCGAACATCTAAGAATCATACTTGGAGACGTCACCAGGAAATCTCTATAAGCATCGAATTATTCCCTCGATTCTTTTGTGAGTGTCGTCGTAGTACCGAGTAAATTTTTTACGCACGGAAGCCTTGGTTCCCTGACTCATGCGAGAGGGGAATGACAGAAAATCGTATGTCCCCCGTCTTGGAAATAGAAATTTTTTTCGGGGGGAAAATCGATTTCGAAAGATCGAAGGAAGTCCTAAAACCCACGAATACCCAAATGTTCGAATCGGAAATTCTGTCGGGCCAGGAATATACTCGCTCTGCATTGATCAGTTAAAAATGATCTCAATGAGGGGATTTCACTGAATATGGCGATTTTTTATTGAACCCCACTATACGACTCGTAGAAAGGCACTACCGGCGATCAATTTTCATTGACTCTAGGAAGAAAGTATCTTATCAAGATAGAAAAAGATCAATCACAGAACCAAGGGAAGTTTTTTCCGATAGACGTTTTGGCTCATATATCCGTTTTCTGCGCAGGTTTGATTGATTCCCTCAATTCTGGACGAGATCTTCCTTCCTGCGTACAGAACTTCCGGTTCAAGCATCCAGATGTCTGCGTAATACCATCGTATTTGCACTTTTGGGGCTTTCGTGCTCTGTGGGACAAATCAGTTTTCTATTTTTTGGTATTGATTTGACTCTCGTCAGAATCTTTGCTTTGAGCAACCATGTATTCGCGTATTTGATGGCTTCCGTGGATATCTAATACTTATTGAGATTGGTTATTTCATGGACAAAATTTTCGGTCTGAGCTCCTGTGTGCATATTTATCGGATCAAAGACTTTGCTGAATTTTGAGAGCAATGCCTTCCTCAACGGGACTTCCGATCCAAGCATCCGAGTATTTGCGAGACTTTTGGGTCTAAAACCCGTTACGAGAGGATTTCCATTTCGAATGTTTGTGTACTTGCCCATATAAGTACCATCTTGATTTTTCAGATTAGGTGTTTTTCACGACAGAATTGTTGGACTGAGCATCCGCGTGTTTGCGCGTATGAGAGCTTCCCTGGGTTCTGGGGCTGGTCTCTTGACTGTCGAAACTTCCAATAACGACTTTCCATGTTTTTCAATTTCAATTTCAACAGACAGACGAGGTACGATTCATAAAGTAATTATTTTTCCCGGAATTTTTACATGCACGGACTGCGCGTAATAAATTATTGTAAATCGTTCAATGTTTGCAACGATTCAAATGCTCCGGGAAAAGCCGAGCGACATGACCGAGCGAACCCGAGACCCGAGCGCCCGCGTGCATGTGTTGTATCTGTGTTATCTTTACAATGACGTTCGAAACGAATCACATCATCAACACACCGAATCTACCGACAAAGAACAATCTCCGGGTTGACAAAATTCACAGAGATCACGGAGTAATGGGTATTCCCGACTTGCGAGATTTGTCGTTATCGTGCGGATCCCGAAATCGAGTCTAACCTCAAACGTCGTGCGGTTAACGAAGCGGACGACACGCGGCCGAGCATCCGCAGCAGATAAAATAAATTAACATCCCAGCAAACATTACGACAAGTCTACGACAAGTCATATTATTACATGACTCGGCTAATCTAGTCTACGACAAGATTACGATGTCGTCTACGACATCGTAGAACGTCCCGTACGTCATCTTTCCGACGTCGTAATGACGTCGAATGTCAAGACAAAAGACGTCGTGAAGATGTCAATTAGGGATGTCGGGTTTTCGACATTCTGTGGCCTTTTTTTCATTATAGGTTTTTAGGTCAAGTTCTTATTTTCTTAATTTAGAGTGTAAAAATAAGGTCAAGTTACGAGCTAAGCATATTGACATGTCCAAATGGACACAATTGTTTGCTCAACTCGTAATCTGACCCCATATTCATCACTCTAAATGAGTGAATTTGGTACCAAATGATTGTTTCAGGATATAAACTTTATTGAATTGAGAACTCTCAATAATAATCAGTAAATGCACGTTACATGAAATAATTTTGTAGAAATAAGAGATTTCTACAAGCGCAATGTAAGTCTACAGATTTTTCTGCGCAGTGAGAAGAAAACAGTCTACAGATATACGATACTAATACAGAATCATTTGGAGGTATAATCAAATCCCTACATACTATTTTCATAATAGCGAGCGATAAAACCTCAGAGTACCAAAGTAAAACACGATTAGTTACAGATTTGTAGAGAGTACAATGAAGTCATGAACGAATTGAACGCTGATTTTTCGTGACAGCTCTCGAGGAAGAAATAAAATCAATGGTCAGTTTTCAGAGAAACCGATTGAGGTCACGCAATAGTACTTTTGCGCGGTCAACGCGACACTTTTATAAAGTACCTGATACAAAAGAAAGTCAGATTTAGCTCTTCAGAGTATACTAATAATAAGTCATAAAGTTGTCCTCAAATTTACGCAATAGACTTACGATACAAAACGAAATCAACTATCAATTTTTAAAAAGAGTTGTACAAAAAATGTAAATAGACAGTCATCATGCACAATAAAAAGCCTCTTCGTTTACGACGAGTGATATAAACAGGAATAAAAAAATACGAAATTTTTAAAAGAACGAACATCAAGTAAGGCAAACAATGATGAATTATTCTACGAGTCGATATCAGTACAGAACGTGACTACCATCGAGCCATAGGAGCGCCCCATAACGTCGTAGAATTCTACTTGGGTTGCTGTGAAGACTTTTTGAGGGCGTTCTTAGCATCTTGCTTTAGCCTATCTGAGGATCGTCGCACCCACTCTTGCATACTTTCAGAGATAGCATCAGTAGTTGGCGGTTCTTGGAAATTCATGCCCAGTATCATAGCTGCAAAAGAAATGTGTCGTCAATAAAAATGATCACAGTAGCAGACATTCATGCATGCTTGAAAAATTTTATTCCACACCAGGAAGTTTTTTCAAAACAGCTAAATCTCGGAACCACTAACGAAAATATAAGTCATAAAATATCAGCTCATATCGTACCTGTCATGACTTGGACGAAATGAAAATCAGCTAAGAGAAGTTTTTTGCCTCTATTCTGAATCCATGTGCAATGGTCCGAGCACACGTTGGTCATGACTTTTCGGAACATTCTGTTCACAACTACGTCAATAGTACCACCACAGAGGCCCCAACTGAGGTATGCGATCTAAAATGAATGAGACAAAAAATCATCAAGTTGCGATTGAAAAAATTGAAACTGTACAGAAGAATTGAATTGGAGATTCAACTTACAAACTGTGACTGTACCTCCTCAGGATTTGGAGGAGGAACAGGATCTTCGCCTTGCTCCTTTGTGCCCCCGAGAATCGCATCAAATTCTATCAACTCGTCTGTTGTTTTCAGTGGGAACTTAGGTAGCAGAGAATATTCCTCAGCGGGCATTTGGAAAACTGGATTTTTTTGTCCTGCGGTGAGAATAGCCATTATGGTATTCAGCTTACTCAATGCGAGATCCAGTTTTGTACAACAGAGTCCTGAAATTTCATATTTTTAGCAAACTACAATAATGATAGTGTGAGCAGAATACGATGATTGCGGTGAAACTTACGGCAGCAATAGTCTCCATGAAGTTCTTTTTCAACTTCTTTCAAATTTCTCTGAACATTGCGCAAAGCCTCAGATACTTGAGAAATTTCTATAGGTGGATGTTGTGCAATAGAAGCTGGTTCAGAGTGCGTTAATGATTCTGGAACTTGATTGACGTTGCCGCTCTGCTCGTTATCATCAGTCACAGAGAGACCCGCGTACAAGTCTTCTTTAGGAGTTTGAATTCCAATGTTGTTGAGAGCAAGATCATCATCTACCTCTCCTGTGTCTTGTGATGGTAAATCAATATCGTTGAGAGCAAGATCATCATCTACCTCTCCTGTGTCTTGTGATAGAAAATCAATATCGTTGAGAGCAGGGCCGTCATCTACATCTTCTATGTCTTGTGATGGTAGAGGGGAACGAGATGGAGAATTTATAGGCGAGATATCGGGTGTAACGAGCTTTGTATCATCATGCTGCAAGGATTGAGCAGAGTCGTCATCATCATTAGGCGCGTCGTAATTTTCAGAAACCTTGCCAGTAGCCCCAGTTTCTTTAGGAGTCTGATGATTGACGAATGCTCCCAAATCTAAGAGCCCATTTTGAGAATCTGTTCAAAAATATAATTTAATAGAGGTGATAATGTCGAATATTCAGATGAGCCTCACAAGGTGACTGACACTTACGTTGGTTGAGAATGGTCTGAAATTGGTTCATGGTCATCATTTGCGAACTAACATTGATGTCTTGATTATTGCCCTCTTGCACCACTCGATTATTCATTATAGTCAACGTAGTAATGCCATTATCTGAAATTCAATAAATGATTGCAAATTATGATGAAGGAGATGAGATTAACAGTAATATTGAATAAATTTCTCATCCCTGACTCACTTTGTTGTTCATTTGTTACTGTACTAGAGTCAGTGGATGGACAAGGAATTCCTTGATCATGAACTTGTTGCCACATAACAGACGTTTGAGGCTGATGAACGAGCACGGGTTGAATGCATTTTTCTGGTCCCTTTTGCCCACCTTTTGTTCCTCGCGTAGTTGCTTTATTTTTCTTGGCCAATGCTTTCGAGTCTGCGACTTTCTTCAAGATTGCTTCATCGACCACCACTTTGGCATTAGGAACTGTATTGATTTCTGAAAGAAATTTGAAAGTAAAAATCAAGATACTCTGAATAGCTACGAGTTTACTCCAGAATTCCACACATAACAGTATGATACAAAATAATGTAAGGGAAAGTGCAATAGCATAACATGGTGTGACACATACGACTACATAATGTGCAATAAAATGGGACGAAGTGCAATCAAATAATGTAACCCTAAGTGTCTGTCCATCCAAATAGTTTACACGCAGACAACACGAAATCACATCAAACCTAGAGATTTGATACTTACTTGGCTTTTTATTCGGCTTTGAATCTTTCCCTTCTTTTGTTCGAGTCCTTTTTGCAGCCCCTTGCTCGGTGGATTTCTGCAGATTACTCTTGGTGGCAGCCAAGAGATTAGATACTTGATTCGTGGATGACCCTGGTACTCTTTGAGTTTTGCTGCCACTTGCAGCCTGCAAGGGTATTGCAGATGAAGGCAACAATGGGCTCTGTACATGTGAAACTAATTGAACTCGTGGTGACTTTGGTGCTCCTAGAGTTTTACCGCCATTTGCAGCCAGCAAAGGTATTGGAGATGAAAGCATCGATGGGCTCCGTACATGGGGAACTATTTGAACTCTTGATGACCCCAGTGCTCCTTGTTGAGTTTTGCTGTCACTTGCAACTACCATGAGAGGTCTTGAAGATGAAGTAAGTGATGGGCTTGGTACATGAGAAACCATTCGTCCAGTTGGGCTCAGTAAAACTAATCGTGGAGGTATAATTTGCTTATTCCCTTGTGGATGAGGGAATCTGTTCATCTGGTTTGATGGGTTCATTATGAATGCCTCTCCTATCTAAAACACAATGATTCATTCATGAGAGATGAGATTTGGATATTGGGGAATCTTGTCTACATTGAAGGGAGCAATTCTGACTATTGCTATCGAGTATCGTTGCAAGTGCAATTGCTGAAAAGTGTGAAGAGTTTGGCTACGAGCTCTTGAATAATGAAATAGTTTGTAAAAAACTTTCTGAAAAGTGTAAAGAGTTTGGCTTGGAGCTCTTGAATAATGAAATAGTTTGTAAAAAACTTGAGGGAATGAAAATCTGCTGAATAAGCTTCCCTTGTGTTGCTATCACCTAAAATTATTGTACATGACTGTGATGAAGTACAGGAAAAAAAATTCAAGCAATACATTCTGATGATTGCTTTAGACATGCAATCATCAGAATGCGTTGTTATGATGCCACTTTGACTTCCTCCAAGGCAGGGTTGCAAAAGAAACCTACTTGACGTAGAATACCATTATACTATTAAGTATAATAAAAAGATGGCTGCGAAGTGCCTACACCACCAATGACTAACTCAAGAACTTGGCAGCCATGATATTGGCTGATACGGTGGTATTCTACGTAGAATAGGTTTCTTTTTTTAAAACTCTGCTCCTAGGTCTACTTATGCCTGAGTCAGATAGCAGACACAGTTTTGCAGGATGGTGGCCACCTAACCTCAACTAACCTTAAGTAGCATTTCAAGTTTTGACAGTCAACAAGTACCATTGTCACGCAGCAGACAGCTGTGAACAGCTGTCTGCTGCGTGACAATGGTATTTTTGTTGGTGAAGCTCAGTAGTATTTGTTGGGATCAAGTTCACTCGCTGTTTTGAATTAGTGAAGCATTGGAACAAAATAGTAATAGCCATTGAAGAACATCTGGAAAACTTTCTTTTTTATCATACTGACAGGGCATTCAAATACATTTTCACTCAGTGTGTTTGATCTGCAAATTCCAACTTCTCTTGAGTCTATTGGGTAGTTATCTATAGGAAGACAATCAGTGAATTTTTTGAAGAGAATGACATCATCCGCAGTGCCAATTCTTCTACAAATGAAGTCAATCACGACAAGGGTCCCATCATTGAGATAGCAGCAGTTGTTAGGTTTAGAGTTTGTCAAGGTGAAGTTTTGGAATTTGATTAGCTTACGAGGAGCCCAAAAACCTTGCGGAGGATCTACATTTTTTAATTCCTCAAGGATTCTGAAACCTTGAGGATAATTGATCAGCTCTTGGATCTTACCTTTGGACCTTGATAATGCAACCACAGCTTGCTCATTACTTCTTTTGATAACTTGAGCAAGCACCTGATTACCCTTCCTGATGTTTTTCCGAACAAACCTCAAGTGATTTTCATAACGCCAAGCACTGAATGAATCCAGTGGACCATGTCTCATGACTTCATCAGGAAGGTGAAGGTTGTTGTGGGCATTATAAATTATATTATGGACCCCGTAAAGAAAAATTAATTCAACTACATATTCTTTTAACAATGCTTTTGCATCAGCATTTTTAGTGTAACAATACTCCTCAGAAGTTAAGTATCGGATGGCTAGGCTGAATTTATTAAAGTGTTTCATGGATACCTCATTCATATATTTGGAGAACACAATGGAAGCTGTATAAAGATCTAAGGTGCGAAACTCTTCAGCTTTGAAATGCACAAAGTCCTTAAAACTTCTTGGTTTTCTACCAAATTCCATTGGAGTCCATTTCTTGAGGCTCTCATAATCCTGATTCAACTCTTTCAGCAACTCATCACTGCCTAAGCTCTTTAGAGTTGATATAAAAAAAGTCATATGCTTTTTACCTTGCCCAAGATGCACTTGATGCATGGGCTCTAATGGAACCTGGTAGATAGGATCAACAGCCTCCTCAAGTTGAGAAGAATCTTCATATTTTTCAGGAACACCTTCTCTAAGATTTTGTGCAGTACGTGGAGGTGCATCATGATTCAGAAAGAGGCACCTTCTGCCCAAAGTGAAACCATCTTGAATGCATCGCCCACATCTGCTATTATGGGGTGGGAATTTAAGTATAAAATTTCTAGCCGGTGTATCAGCAACCACCTTATCTAGATGAATTTGATAATGAACATCTTTATAAATGAAACCATTAGTTTGTAAGTCCTCTAATTCTTCTAAGAGAGGCCTCAAGTACTCATCAGCATCTTCCGGCTTAGAATCTCCATGATGAGCACCAATGATGAAACATTCTTTAAGCAATTCACAATTATTCACACACCCTAAAATTGTAAAAAGCTCACTCTTAGAACTTTTAGAAACTGTAACACCATCAACATGAACATCAAAATGAATGGTTCTAGGGATAAAACGTTGAGGGATACAATGAAGCTGTTCAACCAAAGCTTTACAGAGCCCATAATGAGCATAACTGCCATTACCCATTGGTATGATTTCTACACTTGCAGGTGTCTTAAGAAGGGTACGGGCATCTTTGGGTAATTCAGTGTGCCCAGCTTGGATTAAACCAGAAAGAAGTGATGATGTAGCACACAATGTGATGTTATTAGTTAGACTCCATTCCCTTAGAAATGACTTGAGATCAAATTGATCTGCCCCATCATCATCAGATTCATCGCTGGATACATAATTTGATTCAGAATCTGAATTTTGAACTGATCTCTCTTGATCTGATTCTGCATCATCCTGAGATTGTGCAGGTGAATCATCGTGTGATGAGGGATGAGATGGCACAGATTCATTATCAGAGTCATTTGAAGGGGCAGGATTTTGATAATAATCATCATCGTTGTCACTCAAAGCATGAGCTTGAACATCCATTTCATCAGTAATAGAGCTGTTAGTCGGCGGATTATTGATCGATAGACCGCGATTCAGAGGAATATTTTGTAGCCGCGCTAATTCTGAAGAAACAACTCTCTCGCGGTCAGTTATATCTAGTTTTTCGATACGTCTCTTTTTTTGCCTCTCTGAGAGGTTATGAAACTCTTTCCTCAAGCTCATGACAAAAGAGACGGATACCAAATGCAAATTAATTGTCAACTTGAAGAGTTAGAGATGTACTATTCTAGGATTAATAATATAATAAATATTATACTCAAATTTCGATGGGGAATTCAGCGTTCTCTAGGAGTTGAAGAGGGTCCTCTGCGGTTAGCTCCTGTGGATGCTCCAAAAAGACTGGCAAAACGCACACTTTTATTGCGCGCGCGATAAATCATCACACATGTCGATTAGATGTCGTCAAGACTTCGTCAACACATATCGTGCGAGGTTTTCGCGCCGTCTTGCGGCAGACATCCGACAGACATCTGTACGATGACTTCGAGTATTCGTGTTCAATTCATCTAGATTACGACGAGTATACGACAAAATTACGATGTCGCTGACTTGTCAATGTCGAACGCAATGTTTGCTGGGATAGGATGAGAGCCTGAAAGATTCCTATTGGTCCAGCATCCTGGCAATCGTGGCGTCACAATTGTCCGACCAACGAAAATCGTTTGAGCGTTAATCTAATTGTTACGATATTTTTACGATTTTAACCGCAAATCCTCAAATGTATCAGCATTTGGGCTTGCCACCCCATTATCTCATCTGGTTGCTTATTACATTGTTAATGGTTGCTTCAAGATGAGCTGCTTTCGGTAGTTCTTGGATCCGCCTACTTGTGAAGACGGTCTTGTTATTCTGCACAGGGCATGCTAATTGACCAATGTAATGTTTTGACGTTGGTAAACGTATATTGTCGAGGCCAGCTTCAGCTCAATCGGAGCATTCATTTTTGCATAAGTTGATCCGGTTGCTGTCGGGGTCTCGATTTCGATTATTTTTCATTCGTTTTTCCAGTTACCCTTTCGTGGTGGTTGTCCAAGCCCATGAGAAAATCGCTCTAAAGCGGCCAAACCACCTTCGACGTATCCTCTGTTCAAAAGCTTCTGTGCAGCCAGCTGTTCTTCTCGAACTCTCGATGGCGTACTATTCAATATCGAATCGACTTTTCTCGGAGTGAAGATCAAATTACACGTACTTCCTGGTGCAACGGGATCCAAATTCTAATGTCTCATACAGAAAAGATATTTTTGTGATTCAAGTACGCAAATATAACTTTTCTTTTCGTCGTGGCCCCACACGGTCACCAGAATTCGATGTTATCAATGGAGTTCTGGTTAGATTTGTAGGTTCCTCTCCCCGAACCAGTTACCATTTACCGAATTTAATTCTCTCCATCGCCTTTGTGGCAGGATTGTAAGCAAGAGTGATTAAGAAAAATGTCAAGAATGTTGTGACCCGACCGTGGTTGTGACACACCAACAAGTTTCATCTGCTCTGATGTCTTGATAAGGACGATCTTGAGAAGTAGGGTTTGATTCATTGAAGTGTCGTTGATCCTTCATCCAATCTATGATGGTTATCAATCGCCCCGGGACTACGAGCTAGGCGTGAACATGGAAATTATTGTGACAACCGAAAAATCGAGTTGCTCGCACAGCATGCTCGTTATCATTTGTCTAAAGCCAAATGTGGACCTCAGAAGCATTAAGTGTTGAGGACGAGTGAATATCAGGAAAATTCCGATGAGAGCCCTTGGCTCTTGCGAATTACGATTCCTGCGGCGCAAATTGTGTCGTAATCAGAAAATCGCTCAAATTCTGAGATTCGCCCATATACTTCCAATAGGACAGATTATTGAAGGTGATGTTATACTTCAACGTACTTGGCTCGAGATTGGAATACAAATAGAAACTGAACTTTCACACATTCTTGGGTGACATAATGCATTCAACTGTAAGTGATCGGATAAGAGAGCTGATGGAAAAAACAGAGAGGAATTAGTGAAGAGTTTACTAGGGGTAAATACTTGATTGATAAGATCTTCGACACTGGCTCTCAGCATTACTGTTTTTTAATAGTTTATGAAGATTCATCACATTGGTTTCCTCTAATAAAGCAGATATTATTTGGCTATCATTAATTCAGATGACTTCAACAGATATTGTTCAAGGGCAAATGCTGATGAAGTATGCAACTTTCGACATGAAATGTTTTTCTAAATATCTCCATAAGTTGTCACCGATGTATAAAAACTTTTTTCGTTCTCGGTCCTGTGAATTTTTCATCACTGACACAAACTGCGTTGACGTATGAATTGAAAATATTGTATAATTAAGTAGAGTAGAGCTCACTCCATAATAAGGCACTCCATAATAAATAGCATCAGGGCCGCTGAAAGTAAGCAGGTGCCCAAGACCCTAAGAGCATATGAGCTCACAATTGATTCTCTCACACTGAAAATTCTCATCGCCGGCTGTCAAACAAACTTCATACAGAGGGGCAATCAAACGTGGTCTCTGGAGACAGAGACCAAGCATCTCTAGCCTCCCTTCGTGAACTTGTGGAATACCAGCCTCGAATACTCCATATCTGATACTTTCTTCCCTCCCACGAAACTTTCAAGCCAACATAATCTAGAACAACTTTCGCTGTTATCTATCACTTCGATTCAGAGGAACTTCGTTTGCGAACAACTCGATGGTGGCACCAAAGCCAGAGCTGACATCTCGACTCATCATTCATCGCCTTTGAATTAATGAAGCTGCATAATTCTGGAGATGTGCTTGTTTGGTATGCTCCGAGCATGTATGCAAGACATGGCAAAGATTGGTTCGGTACTTTCTACAAATGAATGCGCGGAGATGTTGGTGCAAGCTGCGGTAAGGAGCAGATCTTTGCCCGAATTAGGGATTCAGCCGGCATAGAGGAGGCAAAGCCTCGAAGGAAACGTAGACTTACCATATGAAATTTGCAATGTGAGATTCACATTGTGGGATCTCAATCACGTCATTGAGAGAATTATAACTCATAATCGTTTAGGATTGCCTCGCTAAAGCTCATTCGGAACCGAGATTCGAGATCCTTCGATCTTTGCCCATCATTACGGCATCCTACCATTGCCGACTTCATGTTTCCTCTTTCGGAGGTAGCCTTTTGGAGTTGAATTTTGGCTCCAACAGTTTTTTCCACTTTTCTCTAGAAACAACGGATACATTTCATGGCATGGAGTAGCACTAAAGGAAACTAGTTACATATACATTATGCTCCTAATACCTAGAACGATGCTATTACGCAAATGATTGGAATAGGATTGCCATTACAGCGCAAACTTGAGTATTATCAAAACTGACAAGTCCATTCATAATAATGCAAGAAGTGCAAACGAGCACTCTCTATCAAGGTCCTAAACATCATCGCTCCTCATTTCCGAAAGCTCAAAATGTCGGTATAGAAGTTTAGCCCCGGTCCACCAAACTGCATCTATGACCCTTGAGCAGGTCCATACATGGGACATTTTGATAGCACTTGGTATTGTGGTATTTTTAATGTGATTTACGTGACGCCACCACCCGTATTCGAGTGAAAAGGATTTGCAACTCTTACTATGTGGACTAAAGTCCATAGATGTGCGTTGAGCTCTCTTCATTCTTCGATTTTCAACGATTTCTAATGAAATGTAAAAAGTCCAGAGAAACGCCCATATTAGTAGGAGTGATTCATAGACTCCCCAAGGTCACCATGCAGAATGATGATTGGCTCTTCAGCCTACTACGCCGACTGTGATGTGGCTTCAGTCACAAAATTATCATAGGGGACCTCAACTCAGATTCGTTGAATACGGCACATCCTGGCACAAAAATACTGACTGCACTGACGGAAGAACTGTCTTTACAAATTGTGCAACATGGCGCGACGCACCAACATAACCCCAATGTATCTCATAAATGAATGGACCACATAATGATACCATTACAGACTCACAAATTAGGCTACTGCCCAAATTTGGCAGGCATGCGATTATAGACGTCACCATCAACGTCTTCACTCCTGCCCCGCCTAAAATCTCCTTCACTCACAGGAATCTCCGCAACATCACTCCGGAGCAGTTGAATGATCGCATGGATCGCTGCGACTGGACAGCGCTCAATAACGCTGAAACTTGCTTGGAAGATGCAACTAACTGCCTCCATGGAAATTTGGAAGTTGTATTTGATGAGATAACACCCGGGAAAACGATCTGCTCAGAGCACTCATAAATGACTCAAGTGAATATTCTCGACAATGCGTGAATAATTGAAGTCCTTTCGTATTATACTATTAAGGGTGTATAACAGACATTCGTTTTCCCATGTAACTCACTCTTTCTTCTTCGGACGAATAAAGGACATCCATCAATCAATCAATCAATTCATGCTATTGAAAATACTGTTACATAAATATTCTGCCAATCATCACTGATCCATCACCTTAATTTTCGACGCTTAACATATTCCATTGCCAGAGCCATGAATGGCTCATTGACGAGTCGGTTGACATCGATGGAGAGCACGAAGTCGAAATGATTGAAAAGGTCATCATCAATACGTTTTATAAGAACCAAGTTCGGTAGACGTTTTCCCAGCTCAAGCGGATCCTAAAAATAGCAAATTAGCTGATATTTTATTTTTGACTTAGCTGATAAAAGGTTTGTTGACGCACACGCACCAGATATAAATGAAAATGAACTAAGAAACCAATTTGAAATAGGTGAGCGAAAACACACAGACTATTCTTTGCACGAGAACTTATCTCTTCATATTTTATATCCAAAATTGCTGATTAGAAAAAGGATGGAAACGGAACACATTCTGGGTCTGTTTCGGTGATCATAACGTGCTGCAAAAAATGAAGGCTTTGAATCACTATTCGGGGAAATTTGAGATGAGACCATCAGTATTGGATAAGACGTGATTTGTGCCTTGAAAACATCGCACCGAGCATAGCACAACGTGCGTTTGTCAATGGAATCTGTCAAAGAAAATTTGAGAGCCAATATTGAAGGAAAGCCTCAGCCCACATTAGATTTATTGAAGTGGACAATCATCGCTCTCTACTATAGCAGCCTGTGACTTTTTTGTCTCCAGGCAACTCCCGCGATGGCTACAAAATTCACTTATTTGTTAACTTCTTACCTTAGGAGCAACCAGCATGTCATTGTCGCTGTAGAACAAAGCAACGGGTGCTCTTATATTTTCTACTTCATAGGAAGGCGGTTCAGGCTGTCCATACTTGGCTAGGTTTCCTTCTCGGCCATAGTCAAACATTCGAAAATCTCCTAAAATGTTCATTTTATTTGATTACCATGATGTGCTTACTTTTAGGCAAGTCATTGTAAAGAAAACACTCTGATCTCTTATCTAAATTTTCATGAGCTCACAGTACATCTAATAATATCAGTATTAACTAACCATGTACTATATTTTGGGTGTAATGCTCAATGACATATCGTGAGCTTCCCGCAGGAAAGTAAGAAAATATCTCTGGAAAAAGAAAATCCTGGAAAGCATGAATGTATTTTGAGAAAAAATTCGTTCTAAGAATCTGGTATGATATAAATTGAGTCATGCACATGAATTAAGGATGGGATTCTGCTAGATCTGGATATCCATACTTTCGCTGAATTACAATATGATCCGGAGATCTTAGACCATTTGGATTCACGTTGTGGATCTAGATCCGTAGATATGAGGCAAATTGGTCTTGAAGAAAAAGCATTTTGAATTCGTCTCATCTTCCAACGATCCGGGGGTATCCGGATCTCCAGAAGTCCCAGCCCTAACATGAATTATATAGAGCTGTACCAAGTCTAGCTGATCAGGATTTTCACCAAGAGCAAACCACCATAGATACAAGCAGAACGAAAGAAATGGGCTTTTTTTGTTGCACATTGACCTCAATAAACGAACGGTTTCCTTTGCGCGTGGCAAGACCTCCCACATATTTGCTGCGACGAAAAAAGCCTGCAAAATGAAGAGAAAAATCTCTTTTATGAATTAATCGAGATCTGAAGGAATTTCCTTCCATGGTTATCATGTTAGTGATTGCTATTGAAGCGTGGCTGTCGAATTCTCAGCTGTGCAGTCAATTCAGCACACGATTGTTATCCAGTTAGAAAACTAATAATTCCTACTTCTCCGACAAATGTCCTACAGAATTCCATATACATATGATCATACAAAAAAATTACGCCGCATCAACCTCGCGTCAGATGCCCGGACAACAACGGGCCAATAACGCGCCGGAACAACGTCGAGATAATTGGACAGTTCTAAATTATTGAATATTGGGATGGTACGTTATCAAAGTCGTAATGGAGTCGATCGAGTATCATCGACTTACTGGGCTCAAATCTGAACAACTGGTGAAGTCTTGTCCAAATTATTTTTTTCAATAATACTTGAGGGTAAAGTTAGTGCGTGAAGCGCTAAAGAAGTGTGCAAAGCAGTGCCTTACGCATAACGTGTGTACAGCAATTGCTTCACGCACGGTTGGGCCCGTTCTACATAGGATGCGCTCATCGTGTGGGCGTACGCGCATACGCTTGCGCTTGAAGCATTTGATGCAGAAAATTTCATGAAGCAGCCGAGTCTCAGTTCTTTTTACTCAGAATTTTCACAAGTGAAGAGTTGGTTGATGATTGGTGAGCCCCAAGTAACATTATCGAGCGGAAAAAATCCCGTTTCTTCATGTTTTACCATAAACAAATACAGAAAAACATCAGTGGTGCCACGCGAGCCTCTTCGGGAGGAAATACAGGTTGAGCAACGTTTCCACGATTCAGTATCCGGATTGGTGACCGCTCATCTTGCTCTTTCCAAGTTTCTGATCCCAAACAAGGTTTCAGCCTTCGCAAGCTACGACGGGTGGTCACCAATCCGAACACTGAATCGCGAAAACGTTGCTTAATCTAGATTCCCTCCCGAAAAGGCTTGCGTGGCCACCATTGATATTTTTCTGTATTTGTTTGAGGAAAAAGATGAACGAATTTGATCTTTTGGCTTGATAATGTCACTCGGGGCCCACCAATCATCAATAACTCTTCACTCGTCAAAATTCCGAGTAAAATACGACTGCTAAGGCTGCTTCATGATATTCTCTGCATCAAATGCTCCAAGCGCAAGCGTATGCGCGTACGCTCACGCGGTGAGCGCATCCTATGTAGAACGGGCCTTGTGGTGCTTTACGCTCGCTGAATTTTGCTTTACGCACGAACTTCTTAAGGGGGTTTGATAGCGACTCGCGATCGTCAAGGTGAAAACCGATAGTAGTGATAAACCCAAAAATCCAAATTCGCGTTCCTGACTGTTTTCATTTCTATCTGTAAATCCGAAATATGAATTTAAATGAGACCAGAAATAATTTTTACAATGATAGAATCTGTGTAATCATGAATTATAATTTTTGGTGCATCGCTTGAATAACGTAGCCTTGCCACTACGAGCACGGGAATCACATGTATAACCTGCGCGTCATCAGTTTGTATTCAGAAATTCTCTTATAATCGTCCGTCAATCCCCGATTTTTATCGATCCACCGAAGAGAACAGAATTTCAGTATCCTGCACCTAGTTTTTCATCATCGTGGCCGATCAATACAGAAAGATATCCCGTCACTTCCTGCCAGAAAATTTGATACGCCCACACGACGTGGGTTAAACATCCGATTTTCAAATAAGTTAATCTCGAAAATTTCATCGTTAACCCATATTTTTCTCAACGGCAATCGATCCAGAGGCTCTCAATCTATGAATTCTATCAGCTCCAGCTTCCTGGCTGAAAGAGTCAGTAACTATCAAACCCCCTCAATTTATGGGGGCTCGTGCAGCTTCGGCAAATTCAAAGTTGATCATACTGAAATTGGACATAGATGGGAAAAATTGGAGTTGTATCGGAATAATGAACTAAGCGCCGCGCTGTACCTCAGTATGGTGACGCAGAGGGCGACTTTCCCACCGACCCCGATTTATCCGAATCCCACCACAGAGTTCCTGGTTATACAACTTGAAGTACAAAATTGTTGATAACCTTACTGTGATTGAATAAATCTGTTCAACATTGTATCTGGCAACTGCCAGAAAGTCCTTTTCTAATTAATGGGGAGTCAATCGTAATCGATCCTTTTCGAGTTATACGCCTTTTTAAATTGAAAAAAACACGATCTTTGCAATTTTCATTGGGTGAAATCAACAACAAAAAAGAAAAAATGCCTTTTCTGGCAACGGGAATCTATTCTTCTAACCTTTATCAACAATATCCAATATCAGGAAGTAATGTTTCCGGCCCAAAACCTTATTTTTCAGCTATTTGTTTATGACGCTTCCGCGCATGTTGGAGTATACTTGAGTACCAACGCGTCAGAGGACACTGGAAGTCGATCATAAGTCACACCCCGTGAGGGATATTCAAGCATATTTTCTCCGCGGATTCCTCTTCAGAAGACACTCCTGATCAAGAAAATGTATGTTGCCAGGTCGACACCTGGTCGCAATCTGTTGAAACTAAAATTGTTTAAACAATTCCCTGGTAGAAATTCATCCTAATGTAACACATTATTAGCCATAAAATGGCCATTTTCAGCCAAAATTGGCCAAAAATAGCCATTTTATATCTATTAATGTGTTACATCGAAGTAAATTTCTACCAGGGTTTATGAAAATTCGATTTCCGAGATGGAAACCATTTTATTAGGGTATTTTGAGTGATTCTAAACCGAAAGTTATTCTGGTCGTTCTTTACCAAAATCAATCCTTCTCGAGTTATACGCCTTTTGAAACAAAAAAAAACACGATTTTCGCAATTTCCAGTGTCAAAAATCAGCAACAAAAAAGTAAAAAATGCCTTTTTTGGTGATGTGAATCTAGCTTAAACAAATTGTGACCGAGTTTCGGCCTGGCAACACGCATTTCCATGATCAAGTGAGTCTTCTGAAGAGGAATCCGCAGAGTGGATGAGCTTGTTCCCTGGCGCGTAAGTATTCAAGTATACTCCAACACGTGCGGAAGCGTCATAAACAAATAGCTGAAAAATAAGGTTTTGGGCCGGAAACATCACTTCCTGATTTCGGGTACTGTTGATAAAGGTTAGAAGAATAGATTCTCATTGCCAGAAAAGGCATTTTTTACTTTTTTGTTGCTAATTTTTGACACTGAAAATTGCAAAAATCGTGTTTTTTCAATTTAAAAAGGCGTATAACTCGAAAAGAATCGATTTTAGCAAAAAATGACAAGAATAACTTTCGGTTTAGAATCACCCAAAATACCTTGATAAAATGGTTTCCATCTCGGAAAATCAATTTTCATCAATTGTTTAAACAATTTCAGCTTAAACAAATTGTGATCACTTTTCGGCCTGGCAACATCGGTTTCTATAATCAGGACAGTGTTCTGAAGGGGATCCCGAAGAGAAACCTCGTGGGAATAATTTTCCCAACGATGGCGCCCACTCGGCCCGGACAAACCTCATTCATTCCAAAGAAGATAAATTTTCGAACCAATCAAATCCTCTATAAATAGATATATTTATTGGATTCCAATAATTTTTTTTTCTCAGTGTAGTAGCAGGGTTGCCGTCGTACGGGCTTTGTACCCTCCAAGATGGCCACCTTGGAGAATAGATTGAGCTTGGTTGTATACGGTTCGTCTTTATAATATTGAGTTTGTAGCTCTTCCCGGTCATCAAATGCCCATCGAATGCCCGAGTGAGTAGAACAGGCTCAAATATAAGTGTTTCGTGCTAGACCCAGTGAGCTTAGCCACGAAATATGCGAAGTAGCCTATATACGTAGGCAACCCGACAACCATGTCCAATCCCCATGATCCAAACATATTTCTGTAGGCTTTGGAGCCTACATAGTGTCTAAAAATCATATTTCCATACTCATCATAGAAATTACTCTAAAACTAGAAATAGATACTAGGTCTTATTATTGTCTTCTATCAAAGCGAGATCACGAAATTTTCAGGCTGGAACCTCATTCCCTGAACAATGTCTGTGAGTTCTACCCATTGTCAATATTAGAGAACAGAATGCTTAAGTATGTACTTCACTTTGAGCGATGCAGCATTACTCTTGATGAATTTCACAATCTTCCTAGGCTGATCGTACCAATAGGCAACCGGAGCCAAGCTAACCACCAGCCAAACCTTGTCGTTGTACTCTGGTTTCATTGACAGCAAAACGTAGCTCATGGACGTGCCCATTGAGTGACCGGCGTAGCCTAGACTTTTCTCGCCTGTTAGTTGCAATATGTAGTCTATTACTGCTGGCAAGTCGTAGATACCCATTTCGTGCCAACTATTACAATTATCAAAATCAAATATCTGTTGCATAATTAAACTGAATGCGAGTTGCAAAATAATACACAGGTATATGCGAATATATCAACCTAAATACATATATCCTCGCAGTTGTGTATTCGCGTATATTAATTTTTAAAATATGATGGAACTCAAGTTGTACAGAAAAAATTATTGATATGAATGTGGACGAATTCTTGTTGCAGTAAAACTTCCATTAAATTTACACAACCGAAGGCCGCTTCAGAATTATTCCCGTCCGATAACGACGAAGGTAATAGGCTGAGGAAAATCTTTCGATCGAGGGTGCAAGATAGGATTCGATTTGTTCTGATAATCACTATATAATTTTACATCTTGTCTGATATTCCACGCTTCTGAGTAAGGACAGAATAAATACGAAACCAAATTAGTATAAAACTTGTGTCAAAATTTACCAATTGATGTAAAAATCATCATTTTATCATTGATAATCATTTCAATCAGAGTGAATTCAGGAATCGACCGACGATTTTCCAAAGAACGGACAATAAAGTGAGACAAGGTTGGGTCACCTGTATTTCCAAAACTCTTTGTCATAGTCAGGTCTGAGTTTCACATGCGAGCGAGAGTAAGTGTTTCCCCTAATATTCCCACACCATACATCAAAGCCTGCGTCAGCCATCTGATATACTGCAAATTATGGATAAGTATAACTTTTCTAAAATAACATTTACCCAAAATCTCTGTGGAGACAGACAAAGAATTTCTGAGCAATTCCACGTCAATTCAGCAAGGTTTTCTCCGACCGCTTTTTTATTCATCCACATGTTTTTTCTCCGTTTTATAGCGTTGAAAAAAAATAGCTCCAACAGTTTTTAGGTCCAAAAAATTCTTTTTGCATTACCCACGTCTAGATGAGTGATTCTGCTATAAATTCAGAATCTTGAGACATTGACCCGGTAATTTGCGTATAGTTTTGGACTGCTTCTACCAATTGCAACTCTGCTTGCAGCATTCGAAAAAGGGCTCAGGAACCTATTCATTTACCACCTGCAGAACCTTTTCAGAGCCTTTTTGGTCCTTGTAGGACTCAAAATAACCGTAAATCACGATGTAGACCATAACTTTTTTGACCCGCCAAAAAAAATCGTTCAAAAACTTTCTTTTTCAATTCTTATTGTTGTAATCTACGTGCAAAAATTTTTGGAGCATCTATTCTGAGTTATGGCTTTCCTAGAATTTTTTTTGGGCAAAATAAAAAAAAGTGGAAAATGATTTGTTATGACGCCGGAGTTTTCTGGGAGAGCTCTGGATCTGACTTTATCGCGTTTGCCGAGTCATTTTACTGCGGAAAGGTATTTATTCGAGTATCATTTGAGTGGTTGAAAGTCGTCAGAACCCTGAAAAAGTATTTTCAAAGCACTTCTTAATCAGAAAATAGCCTCTCCAGCAAACCCGCTAGGTTTAGGTATTCTAGGCCTTCTTTTAAAGGATATCCTTCAAAAATTCCTCCAAAACGACCTATTGTGAAAGTCAATTTGATGCACCAAAATTGGATTTGCAGCCCTTCGAATCAAAACAAAAATGTCAAGAATGAAATCTGTGAGCCTTACGAAGCTCTCCAAGGACTCCTTGGCAGCTGTGTACCACCTCCACCTCATTTGACTAAATATACTCCTGTAATAGGTTATTTTGGAGAAAATTGACCCAACTATCGATTGAAGATGGCATTGAGAGCATAGAATTGATCCCATCGTCAGGAAGTCCAAGTTTAAGGAAGAGCGACAGAACTCTCAATTGGATATGGTTAGATAAACGTGAACTTCCCGACCGTGGGATCAATCTTATGCTCTCAATACCATTTTCAATTGATAGCTGGGTCAACTTCTTTCAAAATAGTTTAGCGTGAAAACTATTACCGGAGTAAATTTAGTCAGAGGTGGTGGTATACAGCTGCCAAGGGGAGCTTGGAGTCACGGGATGGCTTCGTAAGGCTCACAGATTTCATTCCTAACATTTTTGTTTTGCTTCGAAGGGCTGCAAATCCAACTCTAGTGCATCACATTGACTCTTACACTAGGTCATTTTGAAAGAAGTTTCAAGGGCTATGGTTCAAGAAACGTTCTCGAATTCCTAAACCTAGTGGGTTTGCTGGAGAGGCTATTATCTGTTGGAAAAAGTGCTTTGAAAATACTTTTTCGGGGTTCTGCAGACGACCTTCAACCACTCAAATGATACTTGACGAATACATTTCCGATGTATAATGACTTGGCAAATACTACTCCATAAAGAAATCATTTCCCACTTTTTTTGGTTTTTTAATGAACAAAAAAATTCTAGGAAAGCCATCACTCAGACGAAATGCTCCAAACATTTTTTGCGTCTAGATTACAACAATAAAAATCGAAAAAAAATTGAAAACGATGTTTTTGACGAGACAAAAAAGTTATAGTCTACACCGTGATTTACGGTTATCTTGAGTCTGGCAAGGACCAAAACGGCTCTAAAAAGGTTCTGCAGATGGTAAATAGATAGGTTTTTGAACCCTCTTTTCGAATGCTACAAGCAGAATTGCGATTGGTGGGCGGGTCAATGTCTCAAGATTCTGAATTTATAGCAGAACCACTCAGATAGACGTGGGCAATGCAAAAAATTTCGAACCTGAAAAATGTTGCAACTATCTTTTTCTAACACTATAAAACGGAAAAAACATGAGGGGGAATAAAAAAATGATCGGAAAAACCCTTGCTGAATTGACGTGGAAGAACTCTTCTTGTTCTGTCAGGAGGTTTTGTCATTTTGCTAAGTTATATTGGAGACCAACCTAGATCTTTTTCAGGGCCCGAAATGACCCATTGGTCCGACGAAGCAAAAAGTCCATGCTGGAAGTAAAAAACTGGTTTTCCGTTTTCTTTAGGTCGAGTTGGACTCCCTGGTATCCTATGAATTCGCAGCCTGTAACCATCAGCTGTCGTGACAACATGTTCTTCTGCCGGATAACCGTGTTTGGTTACCAATTTCACCTATTTTCACAGAAGTTTACCACTCAGACAATCTTTACCACAATATGTTTATCTGACTAGAATCTTAATCATTATGAGAGGATTCGATGAAAATAAGTGAGCGCTCGCTGGTATCTTTGAGCCCGTTGAGGTTACACTTACAAAAAATGTCTGAAAATAACACACAAGTCCTACGGAATCCATTGGACCACAAGGAGTTCTTTCAATGCTATTGCAGACGTCAATTAAAATCTTGAACGTTTTTCTAGGTGAAAACCTTCCCCTGAAGAGTACTCAATGGTTTTTGACCGACTTCTATACGATCTTGTACAGGAAGTTCATTTATAGAAGATATAACAAAAACGTGACTCGGCTGTCACACGTGATTGATCAAAAGTTCCGATCCCAATGTTCTTCACTAGATCCCTCAGAACACACTTAGTCCGGGAGCTGGATAGGCTCCCGTATGCACTGAGAGCTGCCACCCTAAAAAAATGGTTTCTGAAGTATTTTTTTGCGTAGAATCCGAATCCGTTGGAATTTTTCCGATAAGTGGTGGAGATCACCCTCAAAAATGCAATTCTAACCTAAAAACGGCTTTTTTCGCGCGGACGAGGGGAACATTTTAGCAAACCACTTGGATGATCTCAAAAACATAAAAGTATGAGTACCTAAACGTCTAAACGTTATTTCTCAATACTCTGCATCCTATATACAGGGTGTCGAAATCCCAACGGGGTCGTTTTGTGTATTTGAGAGTCCCGAAACGGATGTATACGAGCTGAATAGTTTTAGTACGGTATTTTTATGTACCCAAATCATCGATGCAACTTATTTCTACCTCATATCGCAATCCAGAAAAACACACGGAGAGTTTCTTTCCCGGTTAATAAGGCTCAGGTGAATGATTTTGACCTTTATTCTCAGAATATTTTTGTTGCGGCACGAAAAAGCTCCACCTTAGCCGTGCAGGAAGGGATTCCGTATTTCTGTTCTATGGCAATGACACTGATCTACTGTGTCTTTTCCAAATTCCACATTGCTCTGACCTGAGAAATACATGTCTCACATATGGTTTTGACCTGATCATGACGACATCGAACTAACCCTGGTGAAAACTTCTAAGCTCGACTCTGCTCTAGCAGATGTATCATTTATGGTTCGTTGTGAAAATTGACTAGGAAATAGAGCCCATTGGTGATTGGTATATATAACAGTTACTCTAATTTGCCATCTGAGGTAAGAATTCGTAATTCCATGGTCTTGGTGTGTCAATCATGCACCGGCCTCGTATACGATCACCATGGGCTCCATCTTCTAGTCAATTTTCACAACGAACCATAAATGATACATCTGCTAGAGCAGAGTCGAGCTTAGACGTTTTCACCAGAGTTGGTTCGATGTCGTCATGATCAGGTCAAAACCATATGTGAGACATGTATTTCTCATGTCAATGTGGAATTTGGAAAAGACACAGTAGATCAATGTCATTGCCATAGAACAGAAATACGGAATCTCTTCCTGCAGGGCTAAAAGTGGAGCTCTGTGCCGCAACAAAAATATTCTGAGAATAAAGGTCAAAATCATTCACCTGTGCCTTATTAACCGAGAAAGAAACTCTCCGTGTGTTTTTCTGGATTGCGATATGAGGTAGAAATAAGTTGCATCGATGATTTGGGTACATAAAAATACCATACTAAAACTATTCAGCTCGTATACATCCATTTCGGGACTCTCAAATACACAAAACGACCCCGTTGGAATTTCGACACGCTGTATATAGGATGCTGAGTATTGAGAAATAACGTTTAGACGTTGAGGTACTCATACTTTCATGTTTTTGAGGTCATCTAAGTAATTTGGTAAAATGCTCTCCTCGTCCGCGCGAAAAAAGCCGTTTTTAGGTTAGAATTGCATTTTTGAGGGTGATCTCCACCACTTATCGAAAAAATTCCAACGGATTCGGATTCTACGCAAAAAAATAACTCAGAAACCATTTGTTTTAGGGTGGCAGCTCTCAGTGCATACGGGAGCCTATCCAGCTCCCGGACTAAGTAAGAGATCAGAATTCTCCTGAGAATTCCACATAGGATCTTGCAAAAAAGTGAAAAACATTCCTGAATTGAATAATGTAAAACCTTGATTCTACTAGAATAGTCTTATTATTGTATCGAATATGCGACTTTGGGGTTTTTGAAAGCAGTTGATCCACCCAGGAGTTCTTCATACATCAGTCCTTATCAGTCATGAAGTATTACTCAGCTTTAATGAAAGTATTTACATATTTTGTGAAATTTGAGCTATTATATGATTGATAAGTTGTAGCCGTACGAACGCTATTCAAGTACATATTCCTGAAGCATGCATCCAAAATTAAGACTGGAAACCAGTGAAAGCTTGAAGCGTGAGTATTTCATTATAGAAATAGATGAAGGACTTCCTTGCAATATTGAAACAATGATTTTGACTGTTACTCACAAAATCCATTGCGGGCAGTTCATTCAAGTCAAAGGAATCCTTCGGGAAGGGTAGAAGTAATCTCCTATCATTTAGATTGGGCTCTGCTTTATCGTTGGCACGTTTTCGCCTACTATGGTTCTGCATTAAAGGAGTCGATTCCACAAGACATATTACCACCATGCAAACAATAGCTTTCATTTTTGTCTTTTCCAATGAGGAGTACTGAGATTGTCTCAACTGATAGACGGCCCTGAATAAAAATACGAAAAAGCATATATGAGTATTATCGTGAAGGAGGTGCTGAAATAAAAATTGATCCGCCGCATGCCATGCCGACTTTTTTCATTATGTTTCACGTATAGAATGGTAATTTGTCATAAAACGTAGGGAGAAGTACAGTATTATTTTTATTCATGCTTGTTTTAGTGAGCACCCCAGGAAAGCTTTTGAGTACAAAACACCGAACTGACATTTCGCTCTTAATATCGCTCGGAAAAATAGTGGAATCGACGTGAAAACTCCTCCACGCAGATTTCATGTATTCCCATCATATACTCATGGAAAAAATTGTTTTCATCCAGATGAATTGAATTTTAGTTGGGTACAGTAGTGTCTACGAAACTGACATGAATTAATTATATGGACTATTTTCGATTATGAATGTTCAAGTAGCACCTCGAGCAGCACTCAAAATTACGGCTCGGGGCCTTCTCTCGCACTGGCATTTGATCATTTAACATGTATCCTTGGAATTTTTGCCGGTACAAACGGATTTAGAGTGAATTTGGGATACCCTATGATGATTTCGAGAAACTTGCTCAATTTTAGTAAAAATCTCATAACAAGAATGAGATATATAGCTCTGGGACTAATCTGAGCTATTCTGACCATAGAACCGACGAAAAATAGTTGAATCATATTTTGAGAAAAGAATTTGGGATCGCCCACCATATTGATTGTCTTGATGCTAAAACTATTAAAAATATGCGTGGAACTCCAATTTTTACAGTTCACGGAATTGATATGTTAACCCTCAATATTTAAAAATAAAAAGACGAGTTGAGAGTTCGATCTGAAACTCTGATACCAAATAAGATTTGAATAGAGTAGGTACGTTTGGAAATCTTGGAATGGAGTGATTCTGAACTCACTTGTCAAAATTGGAGGCCATTACACGTTCCATGTAACTTTCTGCGACCTTTATGGTAAAATGTACTTGGGATGAATTCAAGCAAAGTTCTAAAAGGGAGCTGAAGTGGAGCGACGTCACATATTATGCATATGACTCGTTCAGAATCGAAGCGGATTCACATTTTATCAAGTTTTACACAAAGCTAGCGCCAAGAATCTTTGGTTCTTAAAAATTCATGGACAACGTCATCACCGCCGTGGTCATTTAGAAGGGTATTGACTCAATCCCGTATAAACTGAACATTGAAAATGCCAGCATGTATTCACGAAGAGTCAAAAATTTACAAATCCAAATGTTGGTGATTCAATCTTGATCAGATTAATGCCAGGAATTTCTCTTACACAAACATCGTGACTGAAATTACTAATTTGACTTCTCAGCTCATTATTTTTCTTCTGTTTCGAATTTATTCATATTGTTTTCTTTGTTCAGAGGTGAAAAAGCACAATTTTGTACAACCACCCATTTCTTTGCGGAAAAAATTGAGCAATGGAGAAAGTAATCGATTAATTTTACTCGACGAACTACAAAAAAAAAGGCAACGGGGTTTGTGTGCGGTTGTCGTTGGAGCACATTCTTATAGAAAATCTTTATTTGCAATCAATGAAGTTGTTCATTCATATCTTGAATTTCAAATTTGTAGACCTTCCTAAAGATTTTCACAGATTACACCTTCAAGTCGATCCTTATGAGGACAAAATCTCGCAATGTCCAAGGTCTCGCTCGCCAAAATTGTTTTATTTCATGGGGTGTAAAGAAGCATATGCTAATCTGGTGAACCTGTGACGAAGCATTATGATCACATTCACTTATGCACTTCTCATTCAGAAATGAGGGCAAGTTCACACTCTCGCATGAAATTTGAAAATCAAAGAACCACAATCAAAATACGCACACTAGTTTCCTCACCTTGAACTAATTCAGAGTAAACGTTCAATCAGCTTTGCCTTGTCAGAGTCGGCAACTCTGTGCACATTTGAAGTAAGTAACACCTTTCTTCAAAGAATCTCCGACAGTTCGATAAAAAATCTGAATCTATAACTCATTGCTTGAACCACAATCTTCAATTCTATTTCACATCACATCATCACTTTCCGAAAAAATCCAAAAATTCTAGGCTCTGGTTAAATATTAGTACAAACGCACAACAAGATAAGAACTAAAAATTCTCACAGGTAATCACAGTAAGGGACATGACCTGGTCTTATCAATTATCACATTTTCAGCACTTGGATCAGAAGAATGTAATGGAAGGTCTGGCCTCCGCGAATTCCATGAAAATTCGTCGAATACACATCGCAGCTCTAATAGCAAAAGTCGTGTGACTTTGTCAATCGCACCTGCAAGCCTCCGATTCATATCGTGTTATGTTCTTGCTAATCGTAGATTTGTATCTATCTGTCATGAGTAGGAGTCTCGGAAAAAACTATACTCGTCAGAGCTGGTGACTCTTCCAAACCTTGTACGTAACTTGAGCATCAAAAAACTTCGCAGTTCAACCGTTGTGGCCACAGTTCCTATAAATACAGCACACTAGATCCTTTAACGACCCAAATTTTGAACGGGCCTTTAGGATACCCAAGGATTTTTGTCCAACTTTTGAAAGATCTCATACTGAAATATCATCAATAAAAACTAAGAAAAAGTGACTCTGTGGCGTCATATGCAGCCCATAGGAGCTCAGCGCACTGGATCATTTTTTCGATCAACTAACATGATGCCAATCCAACCGATTAAGCTGAAATTGAAAATGTACATCTCATTGGTCGACAAATGTCCCTACATACCCTGTATTTCACAAGCCCTTTTATTTGAGTTTCGAGAACTTTCGAGTTCTTTTGTGGACCCTGTGTGTAACGTGTATGTGCATACAAGTATCGCGTTTGTGAACCAACCTAAGAAATATAGAACATCTCGACATAATCTATGTACAAATGAATAAAAATATGAAATCTTAGTAACAGTTTTTAGTCAAGTTTGGTTTGATTATCAGCGTCGATCTCTAGGAATTTATTGAATGATGGTACATTTCGATACAAGGGTGGAAAAAATTTTTTTTGCGTTCGAATGATGGGTTTCTGGCCTGAGCCGTACGCGAAGGTCGGAATCAACACGAGAATGAGAAAAATAGGTTTTATGCCCGTGTATCGAACTGCTTTTTTTCGAAAAACTGTGCGAGAGAGTGGAAAATCAGTGCGGAAAAAACATTTTTCCGCACAGCGTGTCGACGTTAGTAGATTTCGCACCGAGATCATGAGGTTGTAACTCGCTTCCTCGCTCGCTTCTGAGCGATTGATTTTCGGCTCAGCCGGGGATCGAAATAACCGCTCAGAAGCGGGGAACCTCATGATCGAGGCGCGGATGCTATTTTATGCAATTTTGTAAGTACTCAAACATTGAAAAATTGCATATTAGTACATTTCGATACACGGGAGTAAAAACTTTTATCGCGTCCGAGTGATGAGATTTCGACCCGAACCGGAATCATCACGGGGATGCGAAAAATAAGTTTTACAACCGTGTATCGAATACTATTTTTTGACAAACTGTGAGAGAAAGTGGAAAATCAGTGCGAAAAAGTTACTTTCTCGCACACTGTGTCAAAAAATATCTTTATAGCACTCTAACCTGAAAATCGCATCTTTGAACATGATTTTTGGATTCTCGTGCTATACAATATCGTATGAGACCACGTGCAGATAGGTAGTGTTATAATACAGTAGAATCCGGTTATAACGAGATCTAAGGGACTGAAGAAAAATGCTCGTTATAACCGGACCTCGAACCGGACTCCGTTTTATCGGCTCAAATTCATATGATTTCGTTATAACTACCCCTGATGAATGAAAAACAACTCATCTTTAGTTTGTAAAGTATCTTTTATCAAGAATTCAAATAACTAATGATGATTAACACTCAGAATACGATGACAGGGTGACAATGACGTAGATGTGCATTAATCCACTTTGGTATGGACAAACAATATTCAGGAATTCGCATTTGTCATGAATTCAAAGAACCGCAAAATGAAAACGATCAGATACACATGATGGAAAATAAAAAATTTTAACTAAGAAATTTCAATGGATCGCTAGTCATGAATTGTCTCTTCCTTGTATTCGATCTATCCATTTTACTCACTAGAGCATGTGTATTCACAATGATACTCGTGTTTAGCTCGAGGCCGGCGCCGAAACCAAATTTTGACAGAATTTTTGCTCATTATAACCGAATTCTCGCTATATCCGGATCGTTATAGCTGGACCTGTTTGCACATACATTATATGGCGGCCAACCAAATCTTCCAAATTCGCTCGTTATAACCGGATTCTCGTTATAACCGGACTCGTTATAACCGAATTCTACTGTATACTATTATCGCACTGATTTTCCACCTTCTCACACAGTTTGTCGAGAAACACAGATCGATACACGGGTGTAAAATCTATTTTTCCACCCTTGCACCGAAATGTATTATTATCATCGTCTGCGCGGATAAGAGGCATTTTCGCACGAGTTTTTGATTTTCTTTCCCACGCCGGCGATAAAAAAAATAGTCCTTATTAGACACTTGGACGGGGTATTTTCCGCTTTCGAGAGATGATACCAACCTTCGCCAAAGCTCGGACCGGAGAAACATCGCTTAAACCGCGGAAACCAACATCCCCACCCTCTTATCGAAATGTACTATCTTGATACACTGTGCGTAAAACTGTACTTTGCACACACTTCATCAACTTTTACATAAAATTTTAGATAAGAGCCATAGACTTATTGTAAAAGGCATAACAAATACATCCTTAGAAATTTTCCATCATTTATACACTGACAAAAGTTACCCACTATATCTCACCGAATTTGTGACTCTCACCTCTTGAATAACAGTTTATATGACTTATGCTCCTTACCGGAACTCTGAAAGCCTCAATGAAATAGTTAGACATTCAATTATAGTAAGTGAATGACCTTGTAATCACAGAGGATGCCATCGACATATACACTGATGGGACTAACAAGAAGAGGACCTGACCTTTGGATCACCAATCCTTCCCAAATTTTTTTACAGTTTCGTGTCACCTAGAATATGAAGAATCCAGAGTAACTCCGTCAAATGGGCCTTCTGTCCAGAGCTACAAGCAAAAACGTTAGCATTGCCAGTATATCTATATACACCACTTTTTAACATGGGCCTATATGGGCAATGTTAATGTCATGGGCTGTAACTTTGAACAGGAGGCCCATTTGACGGAGTTACTCTGGATTCTTCGTATTCTATAGGTGGTGCAAGACTGTGAAAAAATCTTGGGGAAGATTGGTGATCCAAAGGTCTGGTCCTCCCCTTGTAAATCAAATGAATCCCCCTCGGTGGGATGCGGTTGTGTTTGTCCAAAACTTGATCAAACCATGTCATGCAACTTGCCTAAGACAGCCTCAATATATGTATACCGCAGAAACAGTTGCAATCTTCAATGCTGTAAATTTAGCCTTAACAAACACAAACTGAAACTATTTAGTATTCAGTGACTCTCTGGGTACGTTGAAATCCCTCAGCGACGTGAGAATGGATATGAACTTTAATCCGTACATCTACAAGATAAAAGAAAAAGTGAGAGAATTACAAGAAACATCCAATAATAAAAACAGAATCTTTTTTTAGGGTCCCAGCGCATCAAGGGATTCATGGCAACGAGATGGCTGATAGAAAAGCCAAAGAAGCAAGCATAATGGCTACAACGGTAAGTATTATACAAAATTCCATCCACAAATTTCAGACTTTCTGCTGTTTTTCAGCATAAGAGAACACAATTGATAGTTTAATTCAAGATGGTTCCAAGAAGGGAGTTGAGTACTTTGAACGATTTTTTGCCAGATCCAATAAGTCTTTGTTCACAGGCTAGAAACTCTCAAGAGGAATAGTGAGTACAATCAACAGATGCCGTTCTAGCCAACATTCTTTGAAAGCATCTCTAGACCACATCGGTCTCGTAAGAAATCCAAGTTGCAAGTGCGGTCGTACTTCTGAAGATCTAAATCATATCCTGTGGCAATGCCCGTTGTATAACGCTCACAGATCAGTATTTGTACAAAAACTCAGAAGTCTGGACGTGTCTGCTCATCAAAAAACCCACTGCTGGAATATGCAAAGCACTCCTTCTGTATTTAAACGAATGATTTGAATATTTCAACCATATGTATTTTTTATATGAACGTACCCACTGTATCAGCAAAATAATCTCAAACGAGATTGGAATTGCTTCGATAAATAAAAAAAAACTTCTACTCAATTTATCAAAAAATATACTTAGGGGAGAGTAGGGCAAAATTGGACAGATTTTGCAGTGGGGCTATTTGACGATACTTGCGGCTAGACTCGCTAAGGGACTTTAAAGTTCAACTATTGAATAGATTGTAAAAAAAATTTCAGACCCCTAGGTCTCAGCGTTCACAGTTTTTCTTGAAGTTGAACAAAAAAAAAATCTGTCCAAATTCGCCCCGAGCTTGGGTGCACTTTTGACAAGTTTTGGGGGCAAATTTGGACAACCTCTCAAAATTGAGATATACGGCAATATTCCTTACCTATTAGAGTCACATTCGCTCATCAAAGTACGTGGTAATAACCCAAAATCATGGGGAACCCCACCCGTGACTTTCACATCCTCCCATAGCCTCAGCAAGTGAGGCATTTTTATGTCATTTCGTAACATTATTGAAATAGGCGCTTCATTGGTGCACTACCTTCTACAGCAAATCAGCAATCGACTCGTGGCTTCTAAGAGTCGACTTTCTTCCTTCTTTCTTTGTATTGGAGGTCCCCTTACTCACCCTGAGTCAACGATCCCACTGCTAGTGTGTAACATCCAAGGCAATGTCACCGAATGCGAGAGTGAAAATGCGAAAATCGAGGACTATCTTGGAACACGTTGAAAGCGACTCCTGACCTCTAATCTGACTCCTGAGACGGCCATTCGACATCGTAACTTCATTTTCTCACCCATTTTCAATCATCTAATTCGCCCTCAACCAACTGCGCTTCGATAGATTTGCACAAACGCATATACGCGCCTCGTTACGCACAATTATTACCGAAAAACACGAACAGGCGATCGGTCAACCGATTTTAGATGGGATTTAGCATTGTCCAAATTCGCCCCCTCCAATTCGTCCAAAAATGCCCCCAGGTGTTTTTTTCGCAGAATTGTGGTCATTTGGGTCCAAGTGAGCCGATTTTGGCCCACGATGGCTCAAAACCTTCGTTTTGTGACGTAGTTTTTGACCCCCAAACAGTGATTGAGCCAGTGCACTTCGGTACAAGCAGCGTTTAATCTTGCATTTGGAAAATAAACCGCGTGAGGCCCTCGAAAAGCACCCCTATATGTCAGCGTAGACTCCCAGTATCGCTTTGGAAGGTCTAACCGCGATGAAAACCATTGTCTGAGATGGTATTAAAAAAGAATTAACGCGGTGAAAGCCTAGACTCGCCACCGACCGAGCTATCTCACTTATCCAATTTTGCCCCCGTCCAATTTTGCCCCACTCTCCCCTAGATATGATGGAACCCAACCTATTTTTACACTTTCGTATCAGAATGTGTATTACAATCTCAAGTTTTCAATGAAAAATGTAATCAAAGAAATTCTGCGGTATGAAACTTTCGATGAGTTATAAGTACAATGAGATACAATACATTTAGATTTTGCAATAATTCACAAAATTCATTTAATCTGACCAGTTAGAATTTTCGCACGGAATAAATCGATAACTTGTTCAACAATATCAATGAAAGAATAATGTTATCAATTGAAAATAAAAAAAATTAAGATTTATAGATAGTTGATACTACAATGCTTGCATCTCTCGTCAATTGTGGTGACGTTATCTTATCCTCGTTGAAACTTTCAGACGAGGCTCTAATGAAGATCCATCCATCAGTTAAGTGTCATTTCTACTGAGCATGACCATCAGAGTTATTTCAAGTTGTAATAATTGTATGGTAGGAACAATAATGAGTTGTATCTTTCGATCAATATCATTATTGTTAATTGCATGCTCAACGTTGCAAGTATGGTATTGGTATCTGGAATTCCAAAGTGCAGTTTGATTGATTATTCTGACCTTATTTTCACCTGATTTCAGCACTCTGTTCCTTTATCAAAAAGTTACGTTGCTGCGGTTGTCGAGTATAGCCCAGTGACGAGTAATGAGAATGGGGTTGATATTCACGTATCAAATGCCGAAAACTATGTAAAATTCATTGAAAAAGCATCCCAGTATGTAAGTCTGTGTGTCGATGAACTAATTTACTTATTCATTTAAAAAGCTCCAATTTTATTTTCAACTTTTACCTACGAGGCTATATTCTTTTTTTGTTCACTCATCTTTCGTATTATTTCATTAAATCCTACGCGACGAGTTATCTTATACAATCCTATTGTTAACAATTATTTCAAGATTAAATCGATTTCATGGTTATCTTCGAGATTATGTTGATTTGGAGTTCTGAAATCAAAATAATCTGACATGAGTAGTGAATTCGTGAAAATGATTCATGTTTGTGTCTTACACATTAATTCCAACTGATCTTTAGGATAAAATGATTCAATAATGCTGCAATAGAGCCACAAAAAAATATTTTTTTGTCGTTGTGGTTAGCTTTCAGAATGTTACATTATGGTAAAATAAGACTTGTTCCTTCTTGAACACCGAAAGGTATAGCCATCCTCTTACACTTTCCAATCACGTAAAACACTTTTTATGATGACAAATGGCAACACACATCACATACCCTCTGCCCAGCCGGTGCACAATGCATATTTTGTCTCAGATAGTAAAAATTTGGTTTCTCCGAAGCCAAAATCGAGTATGAAAATTATTTCATGAAAGAAAATCAAGAGACACATCAAACAAAAAAATTAACATTCTAACAAATATACATTTGTGATTAGTCAGCTGATATCATAATATTTCCTGAATCGAGTTTGTCCACGGGATATTCTGGAGACAGCAAGACCAAAGAAAAAAATGCAGCCTCATTCATACCAGATCCAATCGACGAAATTTCTCCATGCCGTGATGAGAATCATGTTTATAAATACGTAAGTTTTGGAACCCATTTGAAATACTAGTTTTCTCGTATCGATTTTGACCAATTTCTGAAATTCTTCTGAACAGACATTGAAAAGAATTTCGTGCGCTGCAGAAAAATTCAAAATATACATTGCTGTTAATCACTTGGAACGAGTTGATTGTGAAGGTCAAGATTGTCCAACCAATGGATTTTTGATGTACAATACGAATGTGGTTTTTGATAGAACTGGAGTTGTCATCGCCAAGTACAGAAAATACAATCTTTTCGGAGAGCCAGATACAAATAAGACCTCGGAACCAATGCTTTCAACCTTCCGGACGGACTTTGGAGTAACTTTTGGTCAATTCATATGTTTTGATCTCATGTTTCGAGAACCGGCGCTGAATTTGACTCGTGATTTAGGAATCACCGATATCATCTTTTCTTCCCATTGGTTCTCGGAATTGCCTTTTTTGCACTCTCTTGAAGCTCAGGCTGCCTGGGCGTATGGGAATGATATCAATTTTCTTGCCTCCGGATATAACGAGCCAACGACTGGAAGTGGAGGTATGCTTCTTTTCATGCGTGTGAGGAGAATCCTAGCAGCAAAATATAAAGGATCTACAGAATCTAAAAATAATATGGCGGACCTAAAGCCCGACAAAGATGGAGTAAAGTGGCGAAAAAATTCGAGCACAAGGCCAAGAACGCTACCATTTTCATTGCATCTTTTCACTGAAGAATTCACTTCTATTCAAATCAGATCTGCTTACGTATTGTGATACGGTAGTGGATCACGTTATTGCATTAAAATTGATGTAATTTCAGCCCAAGTTCAGCTCTTTGAGAGTCATTTGGTCTTTTGCAGATGGTAACAAGAGCTTGAAAGTAATTTTACTTCGAAACTTTGAAAAAACGAGAGGTTTTAGCCCGGACACATTGATTGATGGTATCAGATCTTGTAGAGAACATCCCAGTGAACAGATTCCCCTGTTGGCAAAATTGATCAAAGTTTGTATTTTTCCATTTCAAAACTGCTCATTACTCGAAAACAATCAAGTTTAGCGAAAAATGAAAAGAGATCTTCTCTGTTCAAAATGGACTAACTATCAAAGAGGAATACTTTGGACCAATAATGAACAATTTTACCAAACTGTTTCAACAAATTCTATTGAAACAAATTGTGACCAGTTTTCGGCTTGGCAACGTGGATTTCTATGATCAGGAGAGTCTTTTGGAAAAGATCCTACAGAGAAACCTCGCCGGAATAATTTTCCCAACGATGACGCCCACCCGATCTGGACTATCATTATTATCCTCAAAATAGCCTGAGATACGTTGAAAAATATTGGAGTTGGTGAGAGTTCGACGCTTAAATTTACCAGATGACTCTCAACAAGCTGAACTTGGGCTGAAATTACACTAGTTTTAATGCAAAAGCCCGACCCATTACCGTATTACAAAACGGAAGCAGATCCGTATTTGGTAATATCGTAGTCTTGAGTGGAAAAATGCAAGGAATATGATAGACTGCTTGGATTTTTTTGCCATCTTAATCCATCTTTTTCGGGCTCCAGGACAACCGTGATAAGTCTTCATCTTCAAAATATCATGGTCTGGATCCTTTTTCTTTCGCCTATCTCATTAGAATGCCAAATTACGAGCGGCCCCGGCAATGAAAAGTCTCAGTGGAATGGGAAGAATGACTTTTAAGTCGTGGCATCATTTTGCGTAGACCTCTCGTTCGTCAACTCTTTAATCTTGACTTGCCGCATGGTCATATTCGAAAAGCCGATTGTGCAATTATTCTTGGTATTTCACTGAATTTCTTGTAATGAACTTGGCATCGATTGTAGTTGACATAATAGCATTGCGCGAGTTTTATCCGTGAGTTACGGAAAAATTGAAAGCCAGTGTTACTTCCTGATTCCCGGCCATGACTCGCATTTTAAACACTCGAGATTTTTATCACGTATCAATACGTTAAATTGGAATAATCTGGCAGAATTTGGATGTGCTTTTATGCATTTTAAGACATGCAATGATTTTACAATAATAGCCAAGAATACTCAATATAGAAATTAATTTGACGAAGACACGAATAAATGTTCGCAGGTAGTGGTATCTATGCCGGACGAAAAGGATACATCCATGTAGTAGGAGAAACCAAGAGATCTAACACACTTGTGGTCGCTAAAGTACCAAAAGTAATTAATGGAACAAGAATTTGTAACATAAGTCTGGAAAATTTGATAATCTACAACTTCAATCAATCTGAGATCTCCACTACAGAGATAACTGATTCTGGAAATTATAGACATTTAACGGATAATCTTACATCTTTTAAAACCGAATCAATCAATTCTAATATGAGATCATACGACGATGTAATCTGTTCTGGCGAATTTTGTTGTCACTTTGCACTTACGATCGATTTCGACGAGACTGTCATTAATGGAAATACAAAATATTACAGGTGAGTTAGTTATTTTTTCCGTATTCGATGAAATTTTTAATATAAATACAATACAATTTGAAATATTTGATTGAAACGTAACTGTCGACGCAGTCGTGCAAATTCTTCGTGATAAATTTGCGATAACAAATTCCCCTGTGGAATTTCCAAATACATTACGGTGAAATTTGGAGTAGGCGCGCCTTTTAATATTTAAAATATTTGATGAATCGATTCATTTTATCCAGGTATCGGATGGCAGTATTTGATGGAGTTCGAAGTTTTTCCGGATACGCAACAGGTCACGTATCGGTTTGTGGAATAATAAGCTGTATCAACGATACTTTAGAAGGATGTGGACAAATCTTCAAACTAAACGATACAATTGTCAAGCCAATGACATTCCAATCGCTACAAATATCGATCAGAACGCATGACTCGGTGAATTATTTTTTCATGCCAACAACCCTGACCCATAACATCATACCTCTCAATGTGTCGAGTTTTTCTTTTACTTCTTCAAGTTTCAAAGAAATATCTGACTATGATCTACATCTAATCAAAGCAACAGATGATCTACTGACATTCTCCATCTATGGTCGAGATTTCAAAGGAAAAGAAAGGGCTTGATTATGACCATAACTTGGATGAGATATTGTAACTGTCCACTAATGACCTCGCAAATGATACATGAAAAATTAATCCGTTTTGGAAAAACTCAATAACGTAAGTTTACTCCAAAGTTTCAGGATGAAAATGGGAGATCATGCCTCTGTCACGACAGTCCTGAATCTTGATGGGGGGGGGGGGGTCGGAAATCAGAATTTTTCATACTTTGAACATGCTTTCAGCTCTGTGAAGAATCGTACCCTGCATGACAAATGAAATCGAAAAACTTTGGGGAGCCAAGGTTCGGGTTCGCAACATTCTTGGTGAAGGTTTCAGATCTTGGGTTAGAATTTTTTTCATTCGTCACACAAATAAAAGATTGTTGTTAAAAATATTGAAGCTTCTGTAGTACAGTAGAATTCGGTTATAACGAGTTTCAAGGGACTGAAGAAAAATGCTCGTTATGACCGGACTCCGCATTTATTGGCACAAATTCAAATGATTTCATTATAACTATACTTGATGGATGGGAAGAAACTAATCTTGAGTTCGTAAAGTCTCTTTTATCAAGAATTCAAATAACTATTACATTCAGAATTCAATAACAGGACGGCAATGACGTAGATGTGCATTAATCCACATACTGGTATGAACATACAATATAGGAATTCAAAGATGAAAATGAACAAGACACATGATGGAAAAATAAAAAATTGTAGCTGAGGAATTTCAATTTTGCGTCAGAGTTTACGAGGTTGTACTCGTCATGGAATGTCTCTTTTTTGTATTCGACCCATTCATTTTGCTCACTAATAGAATCTTTGAATTAAATTATCACTCAATCGATATCAACGATCGTGACTTTCTTGCTCGCGGGATTTTCAATAATCTCACCCACTAAGCTCTTCAATAAGCTTCAATAAGCTTACTAATAGTTACTACATGTGTATTCGCTTTAGGCTCCCGAACTCAGAGTCGAACGGCTTCCAGATCGATTTGCTTGGTATAGCCAACAGGACACCTACCACGGATAGCTGGTGCCGAAACAAAATTTTGCCAGAATTTTCGCTTGTTATAATCGAATTCTCGTTATATCCGGATCGTTACTGCCGGACCTATTTACACATACATTATATGCATGATGGCCAACCAAATCTTCCAAATTTGCTCATTATAACCGGATTCTACTGTATGTAATTTCTTTATTTTCCCTTACTGTAGTTGGTGTAGAAGGCATTCCTGTAGGATATGTTTCTCATGTTTCTAATGACAATAAATCTGTTAGAAAATAGAGCTTTAGCTACCCAGTGGTGATTAATCACACTCGTGACACATTTGTTTGGAAATAAGGACGAGGCGAGATGGAGGGAGTGAGCAGGAACCTGCATCTTTGCAATTAGGATAGAGCTCGGGATAGAGGCACTATAGTAGCCAGTATCTTGAGAAAAAAATCGACATTTACAACTTGCATTTTTACCTGGAGGATCAGATATGACTATTGTTTGGAAAACTGAATTAATATGCACTTTGGATGATCAAATATACAGGAAATCGCCCTTCTCGCACTTGTTGCGTAATGTACTATTTTGAGTCATTTTCGAAGCGATTCCCACTTTCAAATATATGGCTCATGATGGATTACATTTAAAAACGACACATGAAAAATAGTGATGTCTCGGATCGGTTTCTCGTGGTTTTGATTCGATTCTGTGGTCCATAATGTGAAGTTTCTACCCACTAGGAGGCCCCAGAAAAATTTCGGAGTCGGCTGTGGAGCTATTCCTGATTCGCTTTTTGATTCCACTAGAGCATCAAAATCGTGTTTTTTTTTACTAAATTAAATATATCTTGAGTTTGGCTCAAGATATTGCTACGTAGTTTTCACGATTCCAAACATCTTGAGAATAACCTATCAAAAATGCCCTTTAAGATTTTTGTTCAGTTATTTCAGACTCTGATCAGACAAAATCCGGAAAAATCAGGCTAGCCTGATAATTTCAAAAAGCAATGTTTTTTACTCTTCAAAAATGTGATTCCTCATGCAAAATTACACGATCTTTGCGATAAAACTAGTCCGAAGTTGTTTTTTTACTGTTTCATGCGTTTTTTGATAAATTTTCTGATCTTTCACAATCTAACCAATCAAAAAATAGGAATTTTTGCGGATGCGCGTGGTTTACCGGATTTTAAAGTAGTTTCGATCGAAAGTTGAGAAAATTTTCTTCAAGATGGCCTCTTGCGAAACTCAATTTGATCGACTGGACCTGAAGATACCTACACGACTCTTTAGACATCAAGATTATCAACACCAAACTGACAGAAATTTATCTTTTATATCCCGGGTCCCTGCCTTTCGGCTCAACCCCGGTTGCCCCATGGGCGCGGGGCAGGGATACGCCCTGCCAGCGCGTCGGGTTGGAGGATGACCAACACCGAGCCAGGCTCGGTGATGGCTCAGTCCTCCGCCCCGACTACCGACTTTCGGGTACGGCCCCCAGCACAAGGCCGATGCTCACCCCTCGGTGGGAGGTTTTGGGACTCGTCTAGGCTTCCTGAGAGCCCAGGAAGTCCCTCGGGATGATGGGTAAGTCTTCCAGGTTCGCATTGCTATCGCCCGAGGGCGATTCCAATACGAGTCCCTAGACTCACCCATTCCCCTGGTGCCGGATGGAGATGTGCGGTCTCCTCGCTCCGGCGGGCGATGACTGGGGCCGGGAGCTCGTCAGACTCCAGGGATGAGGCGCCATGCCCCAACCCCCCTTGCGGTTTCCGGGAGAAGTCAAAGCTCCGAGCACCAGTTTCGGGGCCAGGCACCTCCCTACCGGATTTGGGCCTAAGCCCAGGTACGGTGTCCTTGTAACTTGGACTGGAGGGTCGTCACACACCGGGACTTCCCCCGGGGAGTCCCCCTTGCGATTAACACCATATTATACTGACAGCATGGATGCAAGAGCGAGTGCAAGAGAAGGCCTCCTACTCTGATTCACGATAGGTAGGTCATCTCGCTCTGGCCATCCTTCTTTCCCAATCAAGCCACCGTATTTACTGACTGGGAATATGAATTTGACTTTTGACAGAGGTTATTTTGGAGGGAATTTCCTCAGCTTTCGATCGAAACTACTTTGAGATTCAGAAAACCGCGTACATGTGCAGTAATCTCTGTTTTCTGGTTGGTCAGAGAATGGAAAATCAGAAAATTTACCAAAAACGCGGATAAAACAGTAAAAAAAACTTCGGAATAGTGTCATCGCAAAGATCGTGCATTGTTCCATGAGAAATCATATTTTCGAAAAGTTAAAAAAATATTGCTTCCTGAGATTATCAGGCTAGACTGGTTTTCCCGGATTTGGCCTGATCAGAGCCTGAAATAGCTGAACGAAAATCTTCAAGATCATTTTCGATAGGTTATTCTCAAGATCTTTCGAATGGTGTAAACTACGTAACATTATCTTAACCCGTTGATTATAGAAGTGACTTTCGGCACTCGCTTACTCTTTCTGATGGTCAAAACATCAAATACTAGTGTCAAAACCGCAAAAAATGGCAAAATCAGAAAGTCGAAAGTTTTTCGATTTTTATTATTTTTCTCAAAAATGGTCGACTATTGAGACCTAATTCTTGTGCCAACATGATTCAACCATGTCCCAGAGATTTCTTGATTTTCCGCAGATTTTTCCAATGCTTCTATCAAGCGTTATCACGAAATATCAAAAAAAGCGCTTGTCCAGTATACTGGACATCAACAGTCAACGGGTTAAGCCAAACTCGAGATATATCCAATTTAGTAAAAAAATATCATGATTTTGATGCTCTGATGAAATCAAAGAGCGAAACTGTAATAGCCTCGCAGTTTTTTCAGACTCCGAAATTTTTTTGGTACCTCCCAGTGTTTTCTACCAGGAGATGATCCAGAGTAACCGAATTATCAGCCTCAGCTTCCTCTTGTGACCCTGAAAACCTGTGAGTTTAGATAATACGGTACTTTGCACCTTTCGGTTTCTCTACATCGATTCAGTTTGTCTTGGGGTCATTTCGAACGAAATTGCACCAGCTATTCATTCGGAATACTCTCAAAAACTACAGAAATGTCCCCATGTGTAACAGAGGAGCGGGAATTAATTTGAAAACTCATTGGCAAACAACAACAAAAAATTTATATCTCCGGGGGCGGGGGGTTAGCGGAACCAAGGCTGGTTTTTATCTTGCTTTGAACACTATTAGAACCATATTTGTACTAGAGTTCACCTTGATCAAGAAGCAAAACGGAACACTGACATGCCCAAACAAGAGTTTTTCGGAAAAACACATCTTTGAACGACCAGTTCGACCTTTGTCGACCAATTTTCCTTGTGTCAAAGGAAAATTGTAGATATTGAGAAAAAAATATTGAGATCATCGAAATGGCGACTTATTTCATATATCTTTTCAGTACAGTTCTTCACTCAAAATTGATGTCAAGACTCAAGACAAAGAATGTGCACTCTCGCACGCCTATCCAGAATTACCCTGACCAATTGGGCAAATTTCACAAAAATACGTCTGTTTCCAAACTTCAAATAATTCCAGGGATCGTTCAATTTTTTTTGTCTTCGAACTCTGACAAAGCACTATTCCTAATGACTACTTTCATAGGAAAATTCGGCAAAAGTATCCATGAAAGTCAAGCGCACAATTTTTCAGATTTAGAAAACGTGAAAAAAATTTTATTTTATATAATTTGACGTGATAAATCTAGATTTCTATCAGAATTCTGAATTAGTCATGTTGAACCATAAATCTTAACATACTTTCTTTTTTCACTATTGTTTTGTATGTTGTGGCTACTATGTATGTATATGCCAGCCATCACCTCGTTCGCTCAATTGACGACGCTAGACTCTCAATTCAGGCAACGAATCTTCATTAGACGTCTCCTCCTCGTTTAGTCATCTTCAATCGGATGAGGTTGATCCAGAGAAACATTTTTATTCATCATATAGTTGCTTGTGCATAATCATTGGGAGACATTGCACTGCCCCTTATTTCTATATACGCACTCGAATTGACGGATATCATTGGCGGACTCGGCTGACAATCGTTGGATAAATTTTCCCACATTGGGGACTAACGTAAGCTCAAATTCATTGATAATTTTAATTTCAAAAAATTGGACTACAACAAATTATTCTAGCAGATTTTTTATCTGTATTTCGATGCATCAATCTGTAGATTCTGTCATCATGATGCTTGATTTATTTATAATATTACTCGATTTTTGTCAATAATTAATTAGCTAATGAACGCAAAAAAATTCACAAAACAATCCTGTCCTTGCTCAACATAATAAAAATTTTTCGGCATGTATGCGTGAATCAGATTTTTTATTTCTATGTAAATGTAGTAATTTATTGTCGAGTTCACGAACGAAATTCCTGACAGAATTACAAAAGTGGTGTCCAAGAATGTAATAAAGGCGACATTAGTACCAATCTAATTGATTGTAAACACTTTTAGTACACGTGTTTATATCTCATATACACCTCTCAACTCGATCGTTCTTTTCTTAGCATTGAATATTGATTCCAGCTGACACACGATGAGAATTTCGTAAAATTTCACCATATAAATATAAGTCACGAAATCTGAGTATTCCTTGAAAATTCTTATCAAAAATTGTTTGAAATTCTAGCGCCCTCTAATCTTATCTCACACTGGATGGAGTAGATCGAATAGCTATCGATGACACCAGTCTGACATTGAGTATAGTGTTGACAAAATGGTGGCTCTAGTGAATACGAAGCTCTACAAAAATTTTTCCCTTAATAAGTGAAATCTTGGAAAATGTTCAACTTCTTAATGTCGATGCGGTATACCCACTGAAATAAATTCCAAAAAGCCGCTTGAGCAACGCCGCGCCGTGGTGAGAATTTTGTATCTTTCAATCTCCACTCGTTTAATTGTATCAGAAAATAAGTGAAAATCTAACGCTTCCATGACAAAGAGCAGTTTTTGGAATACTTTAGAAAAAAGAATTAACGCAGGAAATTGAGTTTCAATTGCTTGGCTAAAAAAGATTCGTATGATTTACTGAAGCGTGAAAAATTGCTTTTTGTAAGGTAAGGGTGCCTCATTTATCCCCTGCGTTTTTGTCTTTCTCATATGACTCAGGGCCATCTTACCATTAGCTCAACTCAGCTCAGTTAATTTTAAATTTTGTCTCAAAAATCCATAAATTTAGCTTAAGATACGTCAAATTCCAACCTGCAATCAGAGCCAAGTTATCTCAGTTTTCTGCGAAATAGTACATTCTAGTCGCGTACGCTCAGTTCAGGTGCTAGGACAGTTCATTTCCCGAGCGAAGCGAGGGATATAGGAGCAACAAATACAGCACATGGCAATTTTTCATTAATTTGATTGTAAAATAGGTTAGAAATTGAATTTCGCAGAAGTCAAAAGTTGCAAAAACAGTATTTTCGTTCTGAAGAGCGCTGAGTTTATTCTGGAATTGGTCCAGGATGTACGCATAACCTTATTTAAACTCGATAAATTTGAGAGAAATGCAGGACAAACTTTGTAATTACGTCCTTGATGATCTGCAAAATGCGTACATTCGAAGTCTTGAATGGGGATAAATCAAATATGGGAGGGAACTGGGTACACTTGCACTGGGACAAGCTCATAAAATATTTGGATTGTTCCGAGTTTGTTCCGTGGTGAAAGCGTATTATTCATTTTTGATCTCGATCAAATGATCAAAAACTACTCAACGTGATCGATTATATTATCCAAAACGTATCTTAGTGAAGTAGTACATTGTCTACTTGCACACTAACGTAAATTCGTCAGCTCAATTATAAAAAACGTTCATTAATTATACGGACTCGAGGAATATAAACGTGAAGTACGCTGATACGGAATTGAGCATCCAAAAATTCAATGTTGCACAATAGTATAGAAACATATTTTGCATTTGATTTTTCGAATGCTATGGTCTCAATAATAATTCTTAGTTTCCAAAGACTCCCATCACCATGAAATCCTTGTGGAACATCGGAATCCTACTTTTACTCTCTTCTGCCACACATCAGGTAAATAACAAATGAAAAAAAATATATTATTCACCTTTATCTAATCAAATATAAAATTTATTCATAATAACAACTTTTATTTGAAATTATCCAGAAATCAACGCCTTCATCACTAAGTTACATTGGTGCTGCTGTTGAATATAGTCCAGTGTATGAATCAGAAGATGGAAAAAAAGCTTCTGACATTAATGCTGACAACTACATTAAATTCATAACAAAAGCAGCTGAATACGTAAGTTAATGTTCTTTATTCAAAATGCGAATTTGGATGAATTTTATAATTTAAATACCGCAGTCCGCAGATATTATCGTATTTCCCGAATCGAGTTTATCTATTTCATCTCCAGACTTGAAAAAATTATTGGGAAGACGGAAATCAGCATCGTACATACCAGATCCAGAATCTGAAATTATTCCTTGTGACGCGGACGAAAAAAAATACGAATATGTGAGTAAAATACTTTGACAGTGATGACAACTCTATTATTGAACGCAAAAAAAATGCGATAACAATTACAAATATTTACTGTCTGATTAACTACTATTATACGCATTGAAAATCGATTTACGAGAAAGATACAAATATTTTTAAATGATAAATATTTTTTCACAGTCGTTGAGGAGTATATCATGTGCGGCAAAAGTACACAAAATGTACGTTGTTATAAATCATGCTGAAAAAGTTGATTGCAACGATACAAATTGCGAATCCGATGGAATTCTACTCTACAATACAAATGTTGTATTCGATCGTTCTGGACGAGTTATAGCAAAATATAGAAAATATAATCTATTTGGAGAGACAGGAACCAACAAAACTCAAGAGCCTATTCCAACAATTTTTAAAACTGATTTTGGCGTTACCTTTGGACAATTTATATGTTTTGACATAATCTTTGAAAAACCAAGTTTGGATCTTATTCGTAATTTTAGTATAACGGATATTGTTTATCCCACGCATTGGTTTCATCATCTTCCATACGCTTATGGTAATGAATTTCAAGCAGCTTGGGCTTACTCAAATGATGTTAATTTTATTCAATCGGGTTTTAATAATCCATTGACAACAAGTGGAGGTAATATTATATAGAAATTCAAAAAAGTTAAAAGTTCTTATGTTATACACTAAATCTGAAATTTCTTTTTTCTTCTGAAATTTCCAGGAAGTGGCATTTATATCGGAAGAGAGGGGCCTGCACATGTAGTTTCTGAAAATAAAAGATCTAATATTTTGATCGTAACTGAAATTCCAAAAGTCCTAAATGGAAAACGATCGTTAGCCGTTAATCGAAATAATGTGCATGTGTACGAATTTGATAAATCAGAAATATCCACTACACAGGAATCAGAGATAGGAAAATACTTCTATCGAACAGTAGATATCACGAATCAGAAATCTGAACTAATAGATCTGAAACAAAATGTACAAAATCATACAGTATGTTATGGAGAATTCTGCTGCGAATTTCAATTCAAACTTGAATTTAACGAAAGTGCAATTGAGAATGGAACAAAGTATTACAGGTGAGCATGTGGCTTTTCAATTTTTATTCCATATTTTTCTATTCCAAGAGTGCTTACTAATACACTAAATCGATTTTTTGATCAAGTACGTTTGGCTACAACTTCAGAATGAAACTTTATGTTACTATAGTCATCTCCCATGTTGCGATTTGTTATCTAGCATAAAACCTTTTTCATTTATTTTGACTAATCAAAATGTATCAAAGTTAATTCAAATTCATGACCAGATTGTACATAACTAAGTACACTCGGTGTACATCGTATGTGCCCAAATCTGAGAATGCTTTTTTGTCCCTAGACTGTTACTTGAAATCCTGAGACTACATAACGTTCCAATTCTAAGATGTTGGGAATGAGGTTACGATTAGGTATCGAGGCTCCAAAGCCGATCTGATTTGGATTGAAACAACATCCCAGAGACAAAAAGCTTCTCCAAATTTGGGTAGATCTTTGTAGAGATGCGAATCACATCTATATGCAATCCGGTACAAAAATCTCATGTGTTTTGATAAATCAATAGATTAATAACAATAACTTTTTTCTTAGTGCTAACAATATGACATGCACAAAGTACGTGGTATTTTAGGGCTATTCAATTACAATTTTATACATCATCAGGAATCTATGAGAATACATTGTTTTAAAGGACAAGTTAACACAGATTACACGAGCTTATGTCAAAAAAAGCTCTGTACACAGAATCTCGGTGTAAAATTTCAATCAAAAATTTTTTGAACGAGAATTTTAGTCACTTCTTCGGCAGACAATTCCATCCCAAGATATTTTAAATACATATAAGTAGACCATTGACCACTGGTCAAGTTAAATTAAACGAAAGCTCATCAATACTTACTAAAACTTGATATATACCGAAAAAGTTGCGATTGATGAATTTCTATTTTCAGATATCGTTTGAACATTTTTGATGGAGTAATTTCTTTTGTCGTTAAATTTGGATCAATCAAAACATGCGGAATAATGGCGTGCACAGATGATACGACTGAATCCTGCAATCAAGTATTTGATTTTAATGAAAAAGTATCATTGCCCACAACATTTGAAACCCTCAACATTTACGCAATCAACAAGGATAAACACAATGAATTTTTTGTCCCGGTCACTCTCGCAACTAATATGAAACCTTTGAACGCTAGCGAATTTTTTTATACATCAATCGAAGCATCGAAATCATCGATGCACAAAATGAGTTTGATGTCACCAAAGAATGATTTATTAAATTTTGGGATTTTTGCCAGGAAGTTTGATTAAGTTTGTTCATCCATATTGGCGAATCATAATTCGATTCAATAGGTATAATATTCTCATTCGTGTACCTTTGATAAATACTCATTTTATTGATTAAAAGACTCTGTAATCAATCAAGACTGATGCGTGTCATGAATCTGTATAGATACCACTTCTATAATAAATAGATACACATCATAGCGTGAAAATTTCTCTTCGTGATTTTCACTTCCATCAAAAATTTTGTTATAATGGCCGCAAAAATAAAATTTTCAAAATTTTCTATGGTACCAATAAAATAATTTAAATAATCCAATAAAACCCAAACCCCGGTGAATCGCTCATCAAAAGTTCAATTCAATTCTCGAATATGTTGAATTTGTGGCATGGTCGCGTCGGTACGAGCGATTCTGCCCTAACCGATGGCCACGCTGACGAATTTTACAGTATCGTCAATCGTTAATTTACCTCGAGTGGGTCTGCTTATTTAAAAATCAATTTTGAATATTAATCGATCAAACAGGTCAGATTCATTTTTATACACATTCATTATTCATATCTATTATAATTTAATTTTACAGAGATAATTCTCAGATTGAGATGATGAACAAGTCTTTCCATGAATGAATTAATATGAATAGAGAAAAAGAAAAGTGGAATAATTTCTTATCTGTATTAGCGCAAAAAATAACAACAACACATCCGTCTGGTGTGAAATTAACATTCTAAGTAACTCATGACAACTCATTGCGTGCAATGCGTAAGTATTATCGCAATTTAAAAACCTCGTACTTACTACGGTTTCGTTGTACTATAAGTGTAACAGAAGCTGTTCGATGTCATATGAGCTTATCATCATATTCTGATAAAACGAGCGTACAACTGTTGATCAAAAACATAACGAGTCTTTACGATAGAGGTACAACCTGATTCATTTTTCTATTTTTCCCTTCCCCACTTTTGCTCCCTTCAAACACTCATTCACAATTTATCGGATAGATGAAGAAATTATTGAAAATCGTGTAAGTATCTTTGTGAAAGTGGTGAAACTCCGACATTATTAATTTTTCAAGGTCTATCATCTAGTTTTCCAAAACTCTGATTGACATTGTCAGATTATTTTCCGTGTTTGAATTCTATAACTCCTCGACCCGTTGCTTTTCCCACGAAATAAATGCGATGCTGGTTAATCTATGATGAATTTCGATAGACGCTTGGAAAAATCCGAACAATTTCTAGTCTAACTCCTTGTTTATGAAAGAATCTTATGAGAATGAGACACAAGTTTCAAGATAAACCCATTATTGAATGAAGAAATCGACAATCTTTCGACTTCTTAATTTTGCCATATTTTTGATGAACTATAAGATATCATTGATATAATAAATGTGCTCAACGGTAGGTTCAAATATTGGTATGAACCAGTTGAGGTGTGTGTGGCTACACCGAGCGAATAATGCCTCTTTCCAGTTTACATACTGATTTTGTCGCAGATTCAATTGAATTTACTTTAATTGAGTCTGATCACTTTCAAGCTTCGTTTAATTACAAAGATGCATCGGAAGATTTTGATGGAAAAGATCTTGAAAGAGTTGTTTCTGTCAAACTCGGACATCTTTCAATTTAAGTTATTCCACTATCTCAAATTCTTTCCATCAAAATCGTTCGATACATCTAAATACGCAGACTCAATTAAAATAAATTCAGTTGAATCTGCGACAAAACAAGTATGTAGAATGGGATACATATAGAGCATTATTAACTCAAAAATTTGTTATTTTACATCAATTCAATATAACCGACATCAAGAGATTATTTTAAATGTTGGAAATTTAATTCCGAAGTTGAAGGATAAAACTAAAAAGAAAAAAAAATTCTCTTTGCCGAGATGAAAGAATTTGAGTACAGGTGTAATTAAATTGATATACATGGATGAATTATTTAGTTATTCCAATAAAGTAACTTCCGATGGAACGAAAATGAATCGTTTGCACGTACGTACAGTTGAGCTTCCTCAGTATATAACATTAGCTTGCAACACACTTGCTAAGCGTGCTATCCGGTGACAGTAAGAAATTGACTCGTTTATGTCAGCATAAAAAAAAGAATCACAAAGGTGTGTAACGGCTTGTCATTGGAATTTTTCAAAAATATACATGCTACTCATATTGCAAAAATTCATTTGGGCATTTATTATAGTTTGTCATCATTTTTAAAATTTGTATTCTCTTCATTCATAAATGATCACTTCTTGGCATTAATACTACCAAAAATATAGAATTTTTGAGCATAAACATGAATCTAATATATCCTTTAATCTTATATCGAAAAGATATTGTAAAGTTCAGACAAATTTTTATCAATTGACGCCGGTGGAGATAATTCAATTGGGGCCATTCGAGTGCATAACGATATTTTTTTTCATCCTGACCTCTGTATATAGCTGATATCCCCATATAACTGCGGATTTCTTTCTTTATCAAATGTATTTATCACTAATAAGAGAAGAAAAAAGAATCTTAATTGGTTCTAAATATCATAATCATGACTCTCCTAAAGAGTTGTTGCAGAATAATATCACAAATTCAATGACCTTGTTCTTGACTCATCGTGCAGGCTCTGACATGTTTGAAAGATTCGCAAAATGTTGAGATTTGACATGTGTTATAAAATATGACAAATAAAGGCATTTTACCATTTATACAGCTGAAAATGTGTAATTATTGAGATATACCGTTCACTATTTTGTCCCATCCAAGAGACATTATCGATTTCCAATAATTCGCGATAATTTTCCTGTAATGCATCGAAAAAATCTGAAAAAATTTTAAAAAATCTCTGTCACTACAAGGAAACAAAATGAGACACAAATAGAGTCTCAACGTGGAATAAATCGAGAGGAAAAATTTTTTAGAAATATATTGATAAAAATAGAAATTAAGAAAAATAGAAATTAAATTTTTAGAAATATATTCTGATGAAAAAAAAAACTAGCATTTCCGATACTACGGGCATTTTAGTAGTAAACGGGATAAAATGGTGCCTGGTTATACAAAATTATTAAATTTATGACAATAGATGGCACAGCATTACGTACTAATCATTCAGATTCGAAATGATGAGACTGCTATGTGGATTCAAAAGTCACCTTATCGGCATGACACAGTCAGAACTCATAGCAGTGACTTTCGCAGTGATTCAACGGCTCAAATATTACACATCACTAATACTTATAGAGAAACTAAAAGAAAATTCCGTTTCATGTGTTCCTAAGCAAGAACAACTTGTTCCCATGCATTTTCGCAGTATATTATCAATTCCATCATTAGCTCTGGATTTTATTGATATCTAAACCTACCAGACATTCATTTTATCATTCAAATTAGTAAAATAATCAATTTTCCAACAGTCGGTTATTCGTCAGTCAGTTACCACTTACAAACGGCATAGAAATGCTTACATATCGGATTTTTGACATAAAATTATATTTATTAGCAAAATTGTGTAGTGTTGAAGATGGATTTCTTGCAGTGTCCATTATAGGGAATAAATCAACCTGCGTACAAGGACTAAAAAACACCCATGCTTGCAGAGTGCTCAATTTATCAAACACAATGTCCTTGTTGTTTAAAATCAACCTGGTCTCAATGAATGTAAAAATATACATGAATATTGTCATCATAATTTTTTAATTCTGAACATTCAGAACGCTGATGCCTGTATCACACGATTTGAATATGTTTTAAAATAACTGTGTCAGAAATAAATTTGAACAACCATATTTGTCTCTATTTTCGTATCAACTTGCTTCAAACATTCTTTTGAAGATATACATAATGTTTTATAGAATTTTTGTTCATAATTTTGACCATCGTTGAATAAAAATTACAAATTGAGAAGGACAACAAACAACTCAATACCCAATAATTATTCATTATCTTTTAAATTTAATAATTACCTCTTTTTTACCTCAGCGCGGGTCAATTATGTCGATCAAATAGCATTCGAGAAAACTCGGCTGTGTTGATTTAATTATTCAACGTGAAAATTACCCAAGTAGTAAAGTCGGAAATAGGTTAGATGAAGTTGAAATAATTTTTATCCTGACAAAAAAATTTAGGGAATCGTGAAAAAACATGGATGTAAATAGAATTTCCTTCCTCTAGCCCAAAATTCTTCGAAAGGATGGTCAGCTCAGAGAGGAATTCACACCGGTTGAAACACACATAATAGACTTTTTATATTCCCTACGATGGTATATATATAGGAAAACTCTTGAGTCAACTAAGACCTTGCCGCAAGAACCAGTTTTCTGTTTGTAATCTCAATTTCTCAATGAAAATCTCCCATAGTTCTCATGGCCTTAAAAGACGCTTCTCCATGGATGAAAAGTAAGCTTTTGAAAAGTAGGACTTTGGGTAAATATTGGACCAAAATTTGGAAATTATTGATCGTCAAAAAATAATCTTTGGGGCAGTCATTGTAAAATCATCTTCAGAATCAATCTCTAAGAAATCTTTACTTCGCAACCTTATCGCTGAAATTCCACAAGTTACATTAACTCTATGTCTGTCTGTGGATAGATAAAGGAGTTTGAAAATGACATTGACTCACAGTAATGGTATGCCATCACGATATTTGGTAAATCGCAAAATCTCATTCTGAAGCCATTTGACAAAAATTTAAGAAACTTGTTTGCGATGTTAAATGATGATGATTTCGATATTTCGTTATTCCAGTAGCTCTCTCCCAATCTGTCTCAAGATAGTGAAAAAATTATTCACTCTCAGCTACTGTGCGTCAAACCAGAACAGTTATGTATAAATTTTTTCGTAAACTCCGGTTAAAAGTAAAAAGTTCGAATGAGAAAGAGATGTATGTATACAATTAGGTAAACTGGTTTTTCTTTATAGTAGTTGAAATTTTGTTCAATGAAACATGTTCTTCCTGTTCCTGAATTACATTGAATTGAAAATTACATGATCAAAGAATTTCAAATTTCAACTGTTGGATTCGTCTCTTTAGAATCAAGAATTTCAAGAGTTTATTCAGAATACATCTAAAATTTTGTTTATCAGTTGAAGCATCACTGGTGAAAGTAGTATACTACGATCTAGTCTAGTTTCTTGAGTCTTTTTTAAAGGAAGCTTAGAATGATCTTTGAAAGTGGGCCTTTGAAAAAGTTAACGTCCTCTCATCAATGATGAATGCCTCCTTATTCGAGACCAACCCACGGATCAACAGGTATAGGGCATAGATCGGTCTTCGTATAGAGAATATTCGATTCTTGCAAGCGAGACTTTTAAATCTCATCCATTTAAAATAAGACAAAATTTAGTCTAAACTCAGCAATTTGACTCCATCAAAACAAAACTCTGTTGTAATGCAATATTTTTCTTATCAATAATATTATTGGTGTATCTCATTTCCCACACAACATATGCATCGATATGTGGACTATGGCTTCTGTTAGCAACTAGATATATGTATATCCTAAAAGGTATATGACAAATCGCGATAAGAGTCCACTTTCCCTGGGAAAATTATGCATTCGATATTATCTGTCCGTATGTATACGTACACATCAAGTTTATCACAAGCCAGGAGAAGATACGTTAATACAGACAATCGTCACTGTATATAGATATTCATCGTCTTCAGAGTCTCAAATACCGTGTGAGTCTATACAATTTTAAAGTTAAATTCATTTATTCTTAGTCAAAACTTGCTCTTGGATATAGATAGGTTTAGAATTCTTGAGGGACAACGCGTTCTATCTGCACAACAACGAAATTATACGGTCTTCGTTCATGTATTTATAGAGTCTGATTCGAATCAGCATTTATTCCAAACTCCAGGATACCGTATTTATACTCGAGTGTAACTAACACATTTGCCATTCAGTGTATTATCCTATACTCGTTTTTGTACGTATTGTATGTATGAGGTAAAAAAGGGGGAAGAAAAATAAGGCTTATTCGAAAAGGAGTCGAGTTTTAGCGCCCACGTGCTTTTGTCCATAAAGACGATCGACGATTAGAGAAAGAGTCCGCGAGCTCTGGGTTATTTCTGACTCTATACACATCAGGAAAAATGTCCTTTAGGCTAGTACTGCCCTTAGGATAGGTTGAATTAAGATGAACTTGGGATTTTTATCACGTGAAACAAAATGGGAAACAAAATGTCAGCGAAAATTCTAGGATATAAAATAAGAGCGAAGAACTAATTGTGAGAATTTTAAAGGTAATTGATGACGAACAAAAAGTTGGAAATGGGAAAAGTGGAATAACGTGCTTCAACGTTGGAAAAAACCAACGGGATTGATGAAAGTAAGACATTGCTACTTATGAATTATCTATGTAATATGATAGAACGTTCAAAAAGTACCGTTCAAAAGACACCCCCCCCCCCCATTTGTCTCATTAAGGCCAACTTTGAATTTTCAAATAGAGTCCCGATTATTTACGTCGAATTCTAAAAAAGCGAAAAATTCAACGTTCGGATGAGTTTTTATGACATTGGTCAAGTGACTTACAAAAGTTCCAGGGTCAATGGGGGGGGGTTGGGGGGCGTCACGAGAACATACGAAATTTGCCCCACGCCCCACTTTACCCGAGGGTGACTTCTAAAGAATAAATGTTGAAAACAAAAGGTGTTGGATATCAAACGAGGTTCCAGATGATCCCCCCCCCCTCTCCATTTGTCTCAGTAAGGTCAACTTTGAATTTTCCAATAGGAACCCCTATTTGTTACCTGAAGTTGTTTGGGGGAATGGGGGGGGGGGTTCATCTGAGCCTCCACTTGATACCCAACAACTTTTGTATATACAACACTTGATTATTAGACGTTGTCCATGGGAGATATGGGGGACGGGGTCCGTATTTCTTGCATTTACTGATGTAGGGGAGAGTGGGGCGAATTAGGACAGGGGCGAATTAGGACAAGCAAGATGGCTCGGTTGTGGGCGAGTCTAGGCTTCCGCCGCGTAAAAACATTTTCAATACCATCACAGACGATGGTTTTTACCGCGGTTAGATCTCCCGAAACGATACTGGGGGTCCTCGCTGACGTAGGGGTGCTTTTTGGGGGCCTCACGCGGTTTATTTTGGAAATGCAAGAGTTTACGCTGCTCCTGCATAACTGGACGGACTTCATCGCCATTTGAGGGTCAAAAACTACATTACAAAACAAAGATTTTTAGCCATCGTGGGTCAAAATCGGCCCACTTGAACTCAAGTAATCGCAATTTTGCGAAAAAAACGCTTGGGGGCATATTAGGACAAACTGGACGGGGCGAATTAGGACAATGCTAAATCCCATATAAAATCGGTCGATCGGTCGCGAGTCCGTGTTTTTCGATGATAATTACCCGTATCTATATATATTATATAGATATAATATGATGTATATTGTATATTGATACACATTATGTATATTATATATTATATAACATATACATGATGTATATTGGGTATATTATATATGAATGATGTATATTGGGCGTTTTTCGAGGCGCGGGAGGTTGAGAGTTAGTTAGGTAATTGAAAATAAGTAAGAAAATGGAGTGACGATGTCCAATGATCGTCTCAGGAGTCAAATTAGAGGTGAGGAGTCGCTTTCAACGCGTTCGAAGATAGTGCTCGATTTACGCATTTTCACTCTAGCATTTGCTGATGTCAGGTTGATTGTCGCACTCTATCATTTGGATCGCCGACTTGGGGCAAGTATGAATACCTCCAATATGAAGAAAAACTAATGAAAGTAGACTCTTAGAGGCTGCGAAACGATTGCCGGTTGCTAAAGACAGCAGTGCGCCAATAAACCGCCTAATTCAATAATGTTCAAAAATGACACAAAAATGACTCGCTTTCTGAGGCTCTAAGGAGGATGTAAAGGTCGCGGGCGAGTTTCCTCTCTGTATTTAGGGTTATACTACATGTTTTGATGAGCAAACTCGACTCTAATAGTTGAGGAATATTGCATTATACCTCGATCTTCAAAGGCTGTCCTAATTTGCCCCCAAAACTGTCCTAAAGTGCCCCCAAACGCGGGGCGAATTAGGACAGATTTTTTTTCTCAAACTTCAAAAAAAAGTATGAACGCTAAGACCTAGAGGTCTGAAAATTTTTTCACAATATATTCAATAGTTGAACTTTCAAGTTCCGTAGCGCGCCTATCCCCAAGTGTCGCCAGATAGCCCCACTGCAAAACCTGTCCTAATTCGCCCCACTCTCCCCTATAGTTATGGTGAGATATAGTCGGGTGCATCTACAGTGATTGAAAATATTTCATTCTTGAGCTATGTGAGCCTTTGAGCACATTTTTATTTAAATTTTTCGATTATCAATTTAATTGTTACGATTTTTAATAAATTATGTTTATTATCATCATATCATGACCTTGTTGTCGAAGAAATCTAGGTCATCATGCCGATGAATGTACTTGAGACTGGGAGCCTAGATCTATTTTTTTCTTCGCTGAATCAGTAAAGAGTGCATTGGCGTGGGTCGTTGTACTACAGTATCTGACCGTTGACTCCTGATAAATTTTTGGATACAGCAAACCATTTAATAGTCTTCATTCCATATTTCCCATTGCAAAATTCGTTGATTGAGTTGATTCTTCCTGTCGAATTTCCTATATTCAATTAATATAATTTCATCGAGCGTCAGTCAATTTCACACCTAAACTCGAGGCATTTTCCACATGGCTGATGCCACGAAAAATCATTATGTCACGACAAATAACCATCATCGATGAAATATTTGCTGATCCAGACAACCCTCTCATGCATCTATATTCTAAGTATATTAGTCAACTTTCCCATGAAGGAATTTTATCTCCCAATTATCGGACGTCTCATAGCCTTGTCTATCCAGAATACCCTCACAATCCCTTCCACATTCTCCAGAAGAGCGAAGAGCGGACAGAGTTACTTCTATGTGTGGCATCACAGAATATACCTATAACTATTCACCTCTCATCTTTTTTCTCATCTAATCGTCGTATTTGGATACAAGATCCCATGTATAATATCACGATAGAGAAGATTCAAGGTAAATCTTATCGAACCCGATTTCTCAAAGACATGACTATCCAACTAGTGAACCTCTATACATTGACCATGGGTGGCCCTTACGGGCCAAAAATACTTACATACAAGGAGCCAATGATTTTTTTTTTCTACATATCAGCCCTACTAACGTCCAAGTTATCCATACAGAGCTTCCCGAAACAATATCTAACCATAAATGACTAGCTGAAAATGTTGAGAATGGGGGAAAGGAGAAGAAGAAAGGGTCGCCGCTATCTTATCTAATAGAACTGCCTCTAATGTTTTTTTTTCTTTCTCTTTCTTGTGTAGACTACGTTCAGAGCCCAGTGAGGCCCGGAAAAGGTAGGTCAACGATCCCGAAATGGGTGCAGCTCCCATGAAGTCCTAGAATGTATACGAAAATATATGTAAAACTGTCGTCGAATGCAACAACGATTTATTCACCTGTTGTAAGACGGAGAGATACGTCTTTTCGAGCTTCTTGGAGTGTTTTAGATCAAACAATTCTGCTTTGCTAGTGAGGTTACGCGTATATTTATCTTCTAGAGACTGAATTGTCAAAGTTCTTTTGAGACTTGCCTGATCGTAGTCATGTCTTTGAGGGCATGAATTAAAGAGTGTACGAGACACAATAGGACGGATGCACGAAAGGAGAATGCGACGTTTGTGCCTTGAATGCCCGACGAAGACGACGACCACCATGAGTATATAAAGTCGAGAAAGAGGACTCTTATTCGCGCGACAAATTACTGATATGTGGGCCCTGAAGAGAGATATACCTATTTATATACTTTTGTATGTTACGAGACTGTATAGACGTACAATGAACTGGTGTAAGTGGGAAACCGTTGCTATTGTCAATGTATTTACGGATAACGAGACGGATATGATGAGTATATACACACTTGAGTCTGCCGGTTGGGACAAGATATTGTGTCAGACACTTGACGATGTGCAACTGTGGAATAAATGCCCTGATATGAATTTGAATTATGAGAAGATTCTGTAGAGCATGAGAGTCAAGTGATTCAGATAGTGATCATGGAACTTGGTACACAATTATAATGACCTCACGTAGTGTCCCAAAAGTCTATTCCTCTTTGGAAATCGTGAAAACCGCCGTAACGAGTGTCCCTTCAAGGATGTTCTATGATGACCTCGAATTTGCCCTTGGATGTCATTTTCAAGGTCATTTCAACGCAAACTCGATTTTTTCATAAGTATGCTTACTTCTGATAATGAGTAACTAATTAAATTGACCTGCATACGACCTGGAAAGTAATCCCTGACGTTGAATCCAAAGGTCACGACCTTATTTCTGTTTCGATTACAAATATTTCCGAACGTAACACTTTTCCTCTCGGCTACGAATTTAACCGTCCACTGGTACTGGCCCCCATTTATCTGTTAGAGGTTGTATCGGATCGAAAAATGTCTCGAACAAACGTTCCATGGATTCTCACATTCTTACGGTATCTAAGGTCAGAAGTAGGTGTCCCCATTTGAAAGAATTAAGTTTGACTCCGCAACCGATTTCCAAAATAAAGGTTAAAAGCGAGGTCACCGCCGGACTTTCTCCTGAGTGTGAAGGGATTTGTTCTGAGATATCTCACAATTCTCGGCGGTTTTTGAAGGCAACCAAGAATTTGGCAACTTCACAGAAAATCGTTCAAAATAAGCATCTTTATGACAGCTTTCACAGTATCATCATTTTTTTAACCATACTTCGAGTTGATCTAAGATAAGATAGTGACGGCAGTATTCATGACACTTTGTAAACGGCATATTTTTGAGGTACAAGCCTTCACATTTCAAATCAATGATGTAACTCCGGATTTGCAAGTTACTAGCATTATTATGTTATGCTAGGAAACCCCCATTTCCCACACTCCACGATAACAAGCACTATCAAAAAATTCATAATATCAAACGCCCAGACAAAATCTGACCAACTGGATCCCGCATATCAAGCTGTCTACGTAAAAAGGGGCAAATATAGTATGTGTCAGTCATGAGCGGGTTGGTTGAAAGGTGTGCGCAAATGGTGCGCAACAGTAAGAGGCTCGGTAGTTTACTGGGGTGTTGGCGGGTGAATAAGTGGGGACGAGTGAGTGGGTGGCTGGGTGGCTGGATGGGTTTGTGGGATGGGCGGATGGATAGGGTAGACGGATGCGATGAGTAACAGGTGAATGGGTGGGTTTTTGTAGATGGGGATGGGGGATGGAGATATGTGAGTGCAAAGGTCGAGATGAATGGGTAGGTAGGTGGGTAGATGGGTTTCTGGAGTGGGTGGATAGGTGGGGTAGACACGTGTATGGATGAGTGATGGGTGAGTGGGGGGGGGGGGATTGTTGTATAGATAGGCAGTAGGGGGGATGGAGATGTGTGGGCGAGTAATTGGGAATGAGTGAGTGGGTAGGTGGCCCGATGGATTTGTGGGGTGGGTGGAAGGGCGAGGTAAACGGGTGGATGAATGAGTGAAGGTGAATGGGTGGGTTATTGTATAGATGGAGAGGGGGTGGAGATGAGTAGGTAGCTAGCTGGGTGTAAGGCTTTGTAGGGTGGGTGAATGGGTGGGGTAGACGGGTGGATGGATGAGTGACGGGTGAAAGCGTAGATGGTTGTAAAGAAAGAAGGTGGAGATTTGTGGGCGAATAGTTAGGAATGAGTGGGTGGGTAGGTAGCCCGATGGGTTTGTGGAGTGGGTGGATGGATGGGATAGACGGATGGATGGGTGAATTCTTGTATATACTATCGGTAGGGGGTCGAGATGTGAGGCTGGGTCGGAGCGGTTGGGTAGGTTGATGGGTGGATGGGTTTGTGGGGTGGGTAGTTGGTTGGTGTCCACAGGTGGGTGTTGGATAGATGGAGGGGGTCGATGCGTGGATTAGTAGGTGGGTTGTAGGTAGGGCAAGTTGGGTCGCCAGTACAATCAATCGATCAATACGCAATATCTGTGATATATCATTCGAGTTGCAAATGAAGTTCAGGGGCCAATGACTTTTCGGGAACACTCTCAAATCGGACAAGTAGTAGCACAAAAGGCATCTACCGCTAATAGAGAAATCACGTGGTAACAACATTATTAGAGATATTACATCGGAAAACTTTCATTAATATATTTTGTGACATGGAACTCGTACATTTCTTGGAAACTATCACATGAGCCTCAGCTCTCTTCTGGCTACAGGCTTCGCTTCGACTTAGACCAACGCTGAATACATGAGCTATGGATACAATTGAAATAAAAATTTCCTTTTAAAATTGTAAATTTACATTTTTTGCGATTTTCAGACCCCACAGCTGTGTAAGAACTTGAATTTTTCAATTCATTGGAACCACCAATAGCGTAATATCAGTATAACGAAGTATATCTCGGGGAATTGTGTGAGCATAGCTCTCGCACGAGTTATTTGGATAGCTGCTGCTGGTCTGGCAAAGGAAGAGTTAGCGTTATATTGGAGGAGAACTGGATGTGGGCCGTCCTCGGATGAGTATCTGGCATGGATAGATACCCTATAAATATGTGTGTGAGAGTGAATATGTCACGCTGTGGATAGAGCAGTCGAGTGGAAATTTTTCAAACTTATATGGTGCCACGACATGATTATTTCACGAATATCCAGGCCGAGTATACATTGTCGAGTTCTGTTTACGTATAATAAATTTCTATACTCAGCACCCTGTAGATCGTGACTTCCGTCTTCCAAAAAATGAAATAGATCACGTTATAATTGTGCTAAATGAACTACTGAGCAAATGGAAAAATTTTGGAAATATGAAGTTGAATGATATTCGCCAGACACAAGATGGTTGCTCTGAGGTAATTAGTTCTGTGCCAATTGAAAACTGTTTTGGTCACTTTTCTCCGCTTCACTTCTACTGTGGCAAAGCCATTTTGATTCCACAAATATTCATGAAAAAATGTATTTTTGTGGTGTGGCTTAAGTATGGTCGGCCAAAATGTAACAATTCTAGACCAATTTATGAATTCAAGACGGAAGTTAGCCATTTCATGGCTAAAATCGTGCCACACTACAAAAAAATATTCTACAAGAGCTGCCGGAATGACTGTTACAAATTTTAGCGATACTTTCCATAACTGAAAAAACATTATTAATTCCCTTAAGGAACAAACGGGCTTAAAATCTCAGAGTGAAAAAGCTTTGAACGAAATCATTAGTTGACGAATAGCCGATCAGAGAATGGCACGCGGTCGAGCCTATGGCGGTAAAAATTGAACGTAGCGTATACTATAAGCAGCAATATACGGCTATATAAGAGAATGAAGAAGAGCCAAATGCAAATTGAGATTAAATCTCCCAAGCCAGAGATCATCTGCCATTCGGCCATTCACGTAGAATACTAGAGTAGTACTAGTACTACGAGGTTACTATAATGACATCATCATGCCACGTGCCCATATACCATATCGTTCGTAGACGCTGATCTCTTTCTCTCATCGTTATAAGAGTTCCTTACTATATATATACTATTAGAAGGACCGACCGGTCACTTTTACGAATCGACTATCCGCCAATGAAATCTCGCCGTAAAAAAATCCTCCCACCACCCTCTAAGAGGAATCTCCACGTGATGAGACCCCAGACCGTAAACCAGTCAATATCAAAAAATGAAAGATATGAATTCATATAGACGATTATATTAGTATGTGTGGACAGATAAATGAATGACACATATGGTCCAATGGATTTATGTGAGTAATGATATTGGAGGAGTATTATATGGACAGAAGCGAAACTGTCTCATGATAATATTTAAAAATCTTATCATTACTCGCATTACGTTAAATGAACATGATGCTTTGACTTGAAATCGAGTTTTGATATTTTATTTGTGGCTACAAAAGTTTCCTGGTAGATATCTTATTAAGTATGGCAAGCAGATGCCACTGAACGATGACATTGAGATTTCATAGTACACATCCGAGTTTGTAGCGTACGCACGAGCGTACTACTACTATACTATAACATCCTATCATCATACGATATACAAACCCCCATATAGTTATTTCTACACATATCTGCTGGTACTGGTGTGGCCCCCGAATTCTCCTTCTTCATCATGATCATCATCACTGGTATGGCCAAATCAAAAGGGGAGAGGAGATAGCAGTCATTCTCGACTCTTCTGTCTGATGGGCAACTTATACTCCTTTTTTCACGCTGACTCGCACACGTGCTTGGATTTCCTTATGTTCAAGTTCATACAGTTACACACCATAATATGAAAGGATTTGCATGTATATATGGTGTTTAAGTAAGTGTAGGGCCGAACATATGCTGATCACCAATCCGAAAATGAGATGGTCCAAGGAGGTCTCACCATGAGATTTTAACCGCGGCCGACGACTCCTCTTCTCCATCGCCCGTGTCGGAGACTTCTTCTATGATATCCATGCATGTGCCGCCTCTATGAAAGAATCAGCTTGGTTCTTATATGCTAGCCTTCCCTTTGTGCTGAGATTTTAACATGGACTCTCAATGGCCTTGAATAAGATTATGAAGAATTATAATTGAGTATTATGCTGAAAGTGGCTAGTCGTCAACATGAGGCGCCGGATAATATGAGCTTAGATTGAGGTTATGATGGTTTTGATGCATTAAAATGTGATGCAAAGAAGTATGGATCACAAGTGGATCGTCAGGTAGGTCGTGGGTTTCAAGTACAGTACCCTGAAACTGAAAAATCATCATGTCTGGTCGTTGGACTTCAATGGTCATTTAGGTCACCGACGGCTTATTCCCTTCCCAGCTAGGACAATGCGTTGCTGGAACGTCCCTACGATGAGGTTTCCATGGGAACCGGGAAACCTTTCGCCAAGAGATTAATACCCCGTAGAGGCGCCATTGTAGCAGGCAACTACGTTCCTCTTCATGATCGTCGAAACGGTTCTGTGGTTCCATTAGGGAGGGTAGAGATAATGATCTTGTCATAGTTTCAAACTCGTTGCTCGTGCAACCAAGAATTGCTCAATTTTTTCGTTAGATGAATGAATTGGTTTTTTGTTTCCGCTTCATCCAAAACTATCAATTATCCAAATGAATTGCCTAAAATAGGACGCATATATTCTGTGACAAATCAGAAAGATAAGCTGATGATAGACCGCCCTGTAATCATCCCAATTTGTTGACAATTCGAGTCTTACTAAAAGACTGTTGAACTCATCGACTAATGCTTGGACAAACCTTTTGGTCATCGAGGACTTATTTTCTTCGCTGCATTCAGAACACGAACTGTCATCATACCCAAAATAAGACGCATACCCTCCCTATAACAAGACAAAAAGACAACCTGATGATGCACCCACCCATCATCGTCCCACTTTGTTGGTAATTCCAGGCATGTTAAATGACCGCTGATCTGATGAACTACTTTGATAAACCATCAAACTGACAACCCTTCAACCTGCTGAACTATCGGACCTTTCGACCTGGTACGTGACGTATCGTCTTGTTAGTATTCTGACCTGCGGTACTTGATATACCTACTAACCAACTTGTTGACACTTCAAACGAAGCTACAACTCCTCCAAATGGTGCAGTCTTGTGTTTTATGGAGCAATCAGCCCCATCACCGGATGGTGAGCAATGACTAATCGAACCACACTCATTGGCAATCTATGCAGAATAAGATGGTAGCGTAAGTTGACAATGGCTAATACATCGACAAATGTCTAAGCCACCAACATGTCGATCTTGACTGACTTCCATCCAAACTATCCAACGTCCTGATATGCTATGCCCCGATGACATGCATCATAATTCAACAACTTGGGTATTGATGTTCTTTTTGACTTTGAAAACTTCTGCCTTGGTGATCTGAAATTCGGAACTGATCCAAATCTAGTCGGGTGAAAACCAGCTCACTGACCAATCTGCTGATCTGCTTACCTGGCAACCTGATGACCTGATTTTTCGACCTGGTTCTAACCCAACGCCATGACGACCCATCACCTAATCAACCTATTGTAACATTGAATTACTGACTTATCTGTGCAGACAAAATGTGGTTGCAACGCTTTGTAGCAATTTGTAGCCGTTGATCAATCTATTGATATTGCATGGTAATGCTGGACAGGTTAATAGGATGCAAGCCAGAGGGTCTGCAGGTTCAATGGGTTGGTAACTTGGATGGGTCGTCAAGTTACAAAACATTACCTAGCTATCTTAATAGGCTGATCAACGGATAAGAAGTATTGCGATTACATTGCCTGTACAAATAAGTCTCATGTTCAAAGTTACAAGAGGTGACCATAGATGATGGGTTGTCGTGACGTCGGGTCAGAACTAGGTCAGAAAATCAGGTAATGAGGTCCCCAGGTGAGCAGATCAGCAGGTTGGTCAATGAGATGGTCATTGAAATGGTCTTCACAAGACTAGAACTGGATCAGTTGGGCATTTTAGGTCACCAGGTCAGAAGTTTTCAAAGTTAAAAGGATTTTCAGTTATGAAATTACTCGATTGGTGTATGTCTTTGGGGCTCAGAATAGCAGGACGTTGGCTAGTCTGCAGATCAATAAGTCAACGGGTTAAAAAATGGTTTCGGATCAGGTGACGCATCGAAGGAGATGTTTGACAAATGACACTGTGAAAGTTGGCAAATGGGTAGGCGCAGAGGTCAGTCAGAATATCAGTATTTCGGTTAACCGGAACTCACTTTGTTGCAAAAAGTCTCCAGAAAAGTCAACACGTAACATGAGACATCAACCATGAGAATATAAGAGTAGGGATTTTCTTACTGAATTAACTCACAAGTCCTTAATCCATCCCTGAAATATCCAAAAAAATGGATGACCAAGACATTATGGACCAGGTTTGGGGCGATTCCAAACTCAATCTTCAAAATCGTCAGGCTCCCCAGTGCACTCGTGAATCGGTCTATACGCGACCAGAGATCCCTAATTCTCCAACCTTGTTGCATAATTTTTTTCAAAATTCTTGCCTGTCTCACTGTTACCAGTACCAACTGGTTCCTTGCTTTTTTTAAAACGCTTTTCTGGCTTTTTCATAGTTATAACATTGTGTCGTGGAATTGTTGAGCTTATTCCATGCAAATTCTTCCGGAAAGAGTCATTTCAATTATCTTGTGATTTTGTGTACTTTATGGTTGTTTAAAAAATTTTGCATGCAGAAAATTTATCAGAGTTCACTTAACTAGGTGTGCAACCAGTTCATGTCTCACTTGAATGATTTCGATCGCTGTTCAATAGGCTCACAAATTTGCTCAAAAATAACTTTGAAACATCATCGAAAATTCAAATTCCAGAGACCATTAGCTCGAACAATTTGAAAAAAGGTTTTCAATGTGTTCGACAAAATCTCTTTCTTAAAATCCATTCTAAACTATATATCCATTTTGATTGTCACACGTGTCTTTTCCCCACTTTGGGCACAAAATAATATGTAATATAGATGTACCCCCCATGACAACGATTGACGTGACCAATTACTTACTTTCCACCTTGCAAATGTAAGCAAGAATTGTGGAGGCTTTATGTAAGCCTTCATTCTTGTCTACTCCTCATGGGGGGGAGCTCACACATGTATTACATGTATATAGGGGGCTTTGCGGTGAGGCGGGCGGTGGTATCCATATCGTCTCGGACCCTTGCTTCTGTCTGGCCATCGTCGTATCGTGAAAAAAAAAAAAATTTACTCCCGTACCTGGAACTCTACTACGCTAAGTTTACTACGTCCATCACTACTATAATACTCTCGACCCTACCACATTATCATACGATATACATATGTACACAACGCACGCGGTATTTTATAGAGGCGCGGCTGCCAGTGGTGGTCAAGCTTACTCCCCGACGTGATTTTGAAATTAATTTAAAGCTCATTATTACCGAGATATAATTAGCTTTTTGGCACTGAAATTCAATGACTTGGGCGTTTTATAAGTCACGCGATATAATTATTGAAAATGGAATTAATTTTTTGGTTTGCGATTAGTAGCCAGTATACGAGATATTGTGTGTATGGAATCGTAATATTCGTAAGGTATGATGTTTTTGGTTATGTGAAAAAACCAAGATTATAAGATTATGATCATAATAATTATTGCATTAATAATAATTTGTATAATAATATGCCTTGATTAATTGACATACTCAATTAAATAAATTTGAGCCTGGCACAAGAATTTTACGTAGTTACAGAAACTGATGTGTACAAGCAAAATGTATAATGTATTTTGATGGTATTCTTTATTTTGAATTCGAAGAAGCACTCAATGATGGGTTGGCATGAATGTATGTATATCTCCGAAGATCGTGACCGATTCACAAATCGATTATACACCAAGAAGAGACGAATAATGAGATTTCGTTGAGGCTATCCGTTCCCCGTTTAAATTCGATTTCGAAATTTATCAAAGACAGAGACTCTGACCAAAGATCGGATCTATCGAACATTTCAGAATGTAAAGCGTTCGGTGACAAGCAACCGAAATTTTTAGCTCGCAAAAGGCTCGCAAAATAGACAAATCCAATATAGTATACATATAGCCTGATGCGTGGGTTGACAATTTTTTTTTCTTTTTTTTTTTTGCTCATCCCACGTCTTGGAGACACTTTGAGTTTTAGAAAGAGGAAAAAAATGACATCACCATCATTTCTAGATATAGAAGAGTATACTTGAGATTAAAGCTCCTCGCGTTATACTTACGCAGATGCTATTCTTTACTACATATATATAAGAAAATGTTCGTTACGATCTAGATTCAAGCTTAATGGTTTTATAAGAAGTAGGAGGAAAGAGGATGTGGAGGTGGATATAAAGGCGCGCCTTGCTAGACTGATTTCGAAGATACAAGAATAGCGACATCGTCGTCGTCGTCGTCGTCGTCGTTGTCGTCCAAGGCAACTCTTGCTATACACATTTATATACGTGTAAGCAAATTCTATGTAAAACTTGGAATATCACGTTTTTTTGCTTGTTGCTAAGGAGATTCTTTTCCGTTATCAGTTAGAATTCGAATTACTCGTTCTTGATTCGTTCCTCCTGATTGAATTCGCTTCTCGTGTATAGTTCTACACTAATGGTATATATTACACGGGTGTGCGGTGATCGATTTTCAATGAGGCAAAACTGTTCATTCAGCAAAACCGGCGTGTGTTATCGATCCCATCACACACCATGACATTGAGACAAGAGGATATTGTTGTAAAGGAAACGATGAGACCCCTCCATATTACTTATATGCCTATATGTATACTTGAAACAAGTCACGAATGTAAGGCGCGCCTTCCGAACTCTAATTGTCACCATTGCGATCGATAACCTATAAGGATATACGTACCATACGCACATAGCAGGTGGAAAACGAGACGAAAGTTGTGTATGATGTGCTACAACGCCCTATTTTTCAAATATATCATCGGATGCAAATGATGATATTATACAGTATGTTTCAAGAGTACCGTATCTCCCCCCCCCCCCTCCATATCTCTCAAGAATGACTTCTAGTGAAAAAGTGTTCGATACAAAAGTTGTTGAAAATGAAGTGAGGATTCAGATGAACCCCATCCCCTCCAAATCCATCCCCAATTTGCCCCATTGAGGTCAATTTCGAATTTTCAAATAGAAATCGCCATTTTTCACCTCAGATTCTGAGAGAGCGGAAAATTCTTCGACTGAGGTAAACCATGGAAGCTTCTATTCGAAAATTAAAAGTTGGCCTCAATGGAGTAAATATTGAGGGATTTGGGGGGGGGGGGTTATCTGACCCCTCACTTGACATTCAAGACTTCTTTTATCAGACATCACACTAGGAAAATATTGGGGAGGGCGTACTTTATAGGTTCTTGTAACCTCTCCCCCTTAACTCCTAAAGATCACCAATTGACCATTCTCATGAAAACCTATTTGGACGTGGAATTGTTCGGCCTTTCAGAATCTGTGATGGGAAATGGGGATTTTTATTAAAAAAACCAAAGTTGGCCTCAATGGGCAAACTGGGGGAATTTCGGGGGAATGGCGGGGAGGGGGGAGGTTAATCTGAACCCCCACTTGATATCCAACAACCTTTGTACTCAACACTTTGTCACTAGACGTCATCCTTGAAAGGTTATAGGGGGGGGGGGGAGGATCTCCGATACTTTTGTGAACATACTGTATTATGCCACTGTAAAAATTGGTGGAATTTTCAACTAATCAAATTCAACTTACAATATAGCAAAATTTTCGAGCTTCCGGATTGACAATCTTGCCCTAAAAACTTTTTTACCAGTTTTTTCCGGGTCGAGGAGTTCAGAGCAACTCCGTCAAATGAAGCCCCGAGGCATCAACATCGTTCTATCGGAAGATACAGCCAAAAACATTAACATCGCCCATATGGTCCCATGTTCAATATACTTGGTTTATTCAAGTTTTTGGCTCTTTTTCCGAGGCAGATGACCCATTTGATGTCGTTGCTTCAGATCGTTATTCACACTCTACGCAATTTCAAACTGCAAAACTAATTCGGAATGATTGATAACCCCTCCGAACGACCCATGCGAACCTTTGATCCTTTCCCTGTTGCTTGGTTGAAAAATCAACCAAATCGTTCGATAAAATAATCAGTAATTCAACCAATTTAATTGAAAATCCCTTCTAATTTGATGAATTGTGTTGTCAATAAGTTGGTTGAACGAAAACTTAACACATTTGGTTGACATTTTTTTCCAGAACTTTTCGAATCCACATATAAATCATCTACCAACGGAAATCGAACATGACATAAAACCGCATAAGTCCAGATTATCTGGCTTTCTTCCATGATGAGACATGGCAAAACAGGACACGAACATAGAAAAGTTTTATCATGAAGGTTCGTTATTATCCTGAGGGCGTTAGCCTCAAGTCCTCACACTATTCTTCATATAATAACGTACAAATTCAAAATCTCAGCAGAGTAAAGAAACTCGGGATCCATCAAGCCATATAAACGCGCCCACATACGATGAGTTACCCCACCGAGAGACAATCAGTTCTGTTCTCTTTTTTTTCTCATTCATACATAAAAAAGCAGTGTAAGATATACGAGTAATGTCCGTCTCGTCTTTATTTACGAATACGAATGGTATACCCCATATGTATGTATGTGTGTACGGATGTGCGTGCGAGATATATATATATATATATGGGCATAATGCAAGTGTATACTATCTGAGAGTGCAGTGTAATGAGGGGCTGCGAGAATTTGAAGCATTTTAGAATCAAATGCATGTTATAGGGGGTCTGCATATGTGCATCAAGCAAAGACTGCATTATTCATTTAAATGCCCCCACGGTGGCGGAAACCCCTCGTGTATATCATTTCAGATATATGTACATATATGTGCACGTGCTCGATAGGCGCGCATTTACACGCATTGTACCATGGGAGACCCCATATGTATGAAAAAACGATACGAGGAGTGGGTGCGTTGCCATATATATCGTGTGAGTTTTAAAAGCCCGCACTTGATTTTATATATATGTATACAGTCGTTCGTTGATGGGACTGATACAACACCACTCACGCATGATTTCTAGACGTAAGGTCGATTCTACAGTTGCGTTGAAATTCGGTAATGGACAGGCTGACAGGCTAAGAGGAACTGCATGATATGGAACTTGTACGAGTTGAAGATGATTTTAGAAGAAAAAATGCGACTAACTGGCATTATTTGAAGATTATTAGTCTGTTACAGATTTCAGAAATATTTTGTGCTAGGAATTTCATTATCTTCTACAAATATAGATTATTTTATGACATGAATCAACGGTGATCAATACATTATTTACTTACATTATTTTGGCTGCATTTTGCGAATAATAGCTTTTGCCTAATACAGTTGAATTTTTTTAAATCAATTTTTTGGTTCACAATGGAGACTATTCTCCAAGTTTTAGTCTAATTCGTGATCTGGATGCGCGAATCGTTCCAAACGAACGTGAAAATCGACTTTCTTTTATTTTATTCAGGACTAACCAATCTGCTGTGTTCATGAAAATAGTCATTCCGACATTCAACAACCCATCTAGAACATAAGATTCCATGAACATATATGATCATGGAATCCGTGTATTCCATGGTCATACATATATGATCATAAATAAAATCGGTTTCGAAATTGGTCCTTTTCATTACGGAAACGTGTGATATACCAATTTACAACATCAGTACTTCACGGTGATGATCGAATATTACTCGGAAAATTTTTTCCCGAAGTCATTCTCAGGTTTTGAATATTTGAAGTACTGAAGAGAAAAAATTCACATCAAATATCATTTTTCGTCGAAAATGTCAGTTTTTGTAGTATATGATCAATATCGTGACGTATTGATATTAGAATAGGTTTGAATCAATATATCACAACTTTTTGGAATAAAAATAAAATGTTTAGAGCGGTTTTACGTATGATCATATATGACCATGGAATCGTATGTTTTACATGGGAAGCGATCAGGAAATTGGGAAATTTTGAACATTGATCCAACGGTAGTTTTTTCTACACGTTTGTAAGATCTCTATATGGATACTTATTCACTTTGTACAGTAAAAGTGGAGGCAAAAGTAAAACATCTCGTGATCTCGCCAAAGTTGCCCAGCGATATTCTTTATAATTATAATACAATAGTTTTATATAATTTCTTCATGTCTTCCGTACCGAATGTGCATAACTTTTTGACAAGCTTGGATGACCTAGGAAGTATTTACCTTTACGTTTTTGGGCTTTCTGAACACGAATTCGACACTAAAAATCTTGCGTTCCAAAAAGGGGTACCACAAGTTACAAGTGAGGCCTTTCATGTAAAAATTACGTCATTTCCGCTGATTACCACATAAACGAGGTGAAAATTACTAGAGAAAATTCTTTCACGTCGATTGCAAAGCATTGTGATAGTGGACTAACTACTACCGTCAACTGGGGTAACTTTTAACATCAGGGGTAACTTTGGAACGATCGGGTAAAACTTTGAATATCTCCGCTGCCTGAAAACCAGGTTCTTCTCCGGTTCTATAGTACTATACTTTCGCTCATACTTTAGTGGTATGTGTGGGGAACGTTTTGCACTTGTGTGGGAGCCTCGATTAGCTGTGTAATCGTTTATAAAGATTTTTTTTTGAAAATATGATATTGGAGCGATAAAAAGTTGCTCAAAACAATCAGTATGTTTGAGCGCTTCCAGGCTGAATTCAGGGTAATGACACTGGACTTCACCAAAGGGTCATTCCAGTTAAGACCGTCCAATGAAATAAGGTCAGAAAATTAGATTCCCTTTGCGATAAAGTATATGATTTTAGAGCTAAAATGAGGTGTAACGTGCTTTTTTGTTTAACCCAGATCGATTTTGCATCGGAACTATGCGAATTTTAAGTTGGCAGCCGAAAATCCAAGTTTTGGTGAAATTGGCATTCTGAAATCGTCAAAAATGCTACAACTTCACTCCCAACGGGTATCTTTAGATAAGGCTTGATGGATAATATCAAACACAACGTATTCTATCGATAAAAGATCCTATGGTGCTGAAAAATTTGCATAGAATTCCAAAAAGCGACAATTTGATGGAAAATGAAAAATTTCGATTACTCAAAAACATAAATTCGGATCCTCTTCAAACTTTTCTTGAGAGTACTTCAAAACATTCCAAGTATGATGCAATTAGTTCGGTAGGCGCTAAAAAATCGTGGGAGGTACTAAAAATGAATAAAAATAAAAGTTTGGAAGGCAAAATTGTTGTCGGAATTTGATACCAACTATAGGGGAAAGATCTGTTTCTCCTTCCGAAACTATCATTATCCCATGGAACTATCTCAAGATTAATGGGCTATTTAAGTTATGCCCGTCCAATGAAGTAATAAGGTCAAAAAATTAGATTCCGTCCGCGATGAAGTATATGATTCTAGAGCTAAAATGAGGTGACACGTATTTTTCTGTTTAGCCCAGATCGATTTTGCATCGGAGCTATGCGAATTTCCAGTTTGGAGCCGGGAATTGAGATTGGCATTCTGATGAAATTGGTCCGAGCTTCACAACTTTGCTCCTAATGGGTCTTTTGAGATGGGGTTTGATAGGGAATATCAGACCCAACGTATTTTATCAAAATACAATCCCATGGTGCTCAAAATTCTGCATAGAGTCTCAAAAAGCGACAATTTGACGGAAAATGAAAAGATACAATTCAAAAACATTGATTCGTATCCCTCTGAACTTTCTTCAAGAGTACTTTGAACGATGCCAAAAATGATGCATTTGCTTCGGGAGGCACTAAAAAAAATTTTCTGGGAAAAAACGTAAAAAATCAAATTATTGTTGAAATTTGGTAATAACCATAGTGGAAAGGTCTATTTTCCCTGCCAAGAGTATCGTAATCCTATGGAAGTGTCCCAAGGTGATCAATTTCGGGATCTATCGCTATAAATTAAGCTGTAATCACTCAAAAACGGAATTTAGCGATAGATCTGAGAATTGATCACCTTGGGACACTTCCATAGGATTTCGATACTCTTGGCAGAGGAAATAGACCTTTCCGCAACAGTTATTATCGAATTTCAACAATAATTTGGTTCTTGAAATTTTTTTCCTAGAAAATTTTTATTGACACACTGTGCGAGAAAGTAAATTTTTCGCTCTAATTTTCCACTTACTTTAACAGTTTCTCAAAAAATAGAATTCGATACACGGGTGTAAAACTCATTTTCCGCACCCTCGTGATGATTCCGACCCCCGCCTACGGCTCGGGCCGAAAACCCATCGCTCGGACGCGAAAAAAAGTTTTTACACCCTAGTATCGAAATGTACTATTTTAGCGCCTCCCACGAATTTTTAGCGCCCACTGAAACAAATGCATAATGTTTGGCATCGTTCAAAGCACTTTCAAAAGAAATTCAGAGGGATACGAATTTACGTTTTTGAGTAATTTTATTTTCTTATTTTTCATCAAATTGTCGCTTTTTGGTACTCTATGCGAAATTTTGGGATTACTTAGGAAAACTTAAATGAGAAGATGCATGCTGTTCTGTGGTATGTGGTAACCGTAACTTTAGAACACTTCAGATATCTGTAGAGAATCAGCCTTTTTTCAGATACCGGGGTGGGGGGAGTAACTTTGGAACACTTGACGATTGAGCTTCAGGAATCGTACATAAGGTTTGAAGGTCTTCTCCACGACATCTATCATAATACAAGATAGCCTCAATGACACTGGAGACATAGTGAAACGGATTTTTAATGTTTAGGGATGAATATAGAGCCGTACAAAAAAAGAATGTCGAAAGTTCTCACGTTTCACTTTTAATGTTCCAAAGTTACCCCACGCGTCAATCGGAAGCTGAAACTGTAAACTATCGATTGACCACCACATACATTGCACTTTTGCTGATGTAAGGCTCGAAAGTTACAGAGAAATCCCAATCGAGAGTGATCGAAAGTGTCCCAACGTTATCCCGTTTGACGGTACTTGGTCATAGACATTCCATTTCGAATTTGGATATTTTTGAGAGTGGATTCGGATCCCCCGCCTTTAAAAACCCCGAGTCAACATTTCAGGAGATGAAATGCCATGGGAACCCTTGTTGCGCGCCTCGTTTATCTAAAAATTCGCCATTTCGACTTTGTTTTCACAAGGGCGAATTCGGATTCTCTGACCCCCAGAACCTCGATTGCGGGATTTCAGCTTGATTGAAGCGTGTTTATGATTTTATTTCTAAATTGAAAAGTTGATCTGCAATTTGCATGAATCTCTCGTGAATTTTTACATTTTCCAATCGCTTTTCTATCATAATAGCAACGAGTTATCAAGAATCTGAGTTTGACCATCTTCAAGAGAATTATCTCAAATTCAATTTGCGCTACCGCATGTGTCTTGGAACGCAACGAGTCGAAGACTATTAAAAAAAATGTTAGGACGAGTATACTATACTCGTCGTATACACGGGGGTTAACAGTGGATATGTATTGTTCCAAAGCGGGATTGAAAGTTAGTGATTTTCCAGCGCAGAGATTGACTCAACTAGTTAAATTAAATTACGCAAATTTTGAATTTTAATCCATTCAAGTATTGCATTGATATAATTTGTATAAGTGCAATGGCATGTTTAATTTTTTTCTCCGTTTTCTCGGGATTGTAAGCAACAAACTAGTCAACAGAAGCAATTATAAGAATAGATAATTTAATTAGGGCAACTATAGAATAGTCAATAACAACAAAAGGACTCATATATCCATCTCTAATCGTCTGGATAGCATAAAAATATTTTTGAAAGTTCGCCCATAAAAGCTGCCTTGATTTTAAAGTGATTTTACTTGGTAAAATGCTTCTCGTCATGCAATCGAGAGGAATTCCTATACATTGATAAGAACGGATGTTTGGAGATCCCTCTTGAAACGTGTTCCCTGAATTTGGTGGCTTAAGATTCCGAAGCTATGCTCTCATAGAGAAGTTGGATGAGGAACTCTCATGATATTATCGATGTCATCCTACTACAGGTGATAGTTTGACCAATTATTATAAAAACCCCTGCACTGTGAAGTGGTTCAAACTTTCTTAAGGAACGGTCTCAGTTCGTATGGAGTTCTGCAAAACCCCTATCATGTATTTTAATACATCAAGGATGCGGGACTTGCAATATAGTGAAATCGGTAAAGATAATTCGTGCCTAATTCTTACATTCATTTTTCATTCTTCAAACTCGTTATTCACACGCCCGAACAGCTCTGTGAGTAATCGATCGGGAGAGAAGACACTATTTTCCGGTGCATATCATTTCAATTCTCAGAACACAATGAGAAGAGGAAGAGTATTATCTGAGATGCTTATATTAGATCTCGTTTAGGAAATTAATATTCTGAATCCTTCATAAAAGAGAATAATTTCTTTGAGAAAATTAAGATTGACCACAGATGCATTGACTAAATTTCACGCATCTTGGAGCTTTATTAAAGTTGTTATAGAGCAAGAATGGCAAAATATTGTAATAGCAATCAATGTTGGCATTTCAAGAACATCTATATATATAAAAAGACTGTAGTAGTTCAAATTCTGGATTCTGGGCTCGATCTTAAAGAACGCCTTCCTCGATTTTGAGAAGAATGGAACCAGCGCTGAATGGAACACACGCGAGAACCCTAATTAAAATATGATTAGGACAAGATATTATACACAGTGCATAGATCAGACATTCTCGTTTAAAATATTGTTTGTGAAACTATTAATAATATTGAAATCATCATCGAATGAAAGTTCTCCCCCACCCTTATTCTTCCTTTTATGATAATTATGTAACTTCAAATGTCGAGATATTTTCCAAAACTATTTCTACGTCCATTTTTTATGAGTTGAAGGATGCTTCGTGTTACATCTGGAAATTGCGATTCAACTTGCGCAGCGGGGAAATTCTGATATTGTCCGCTCTAATTAAATTCGAATGAAAATTGTAACTCCTATCAAATGTATAAGATGATCGAATTTTACTTAAGTGCATTTAACCCGTAATTTCATAAGGTGTTTGGTATTAGAGAATTTGAAAAATTTGTGAGCAACGGTTCGTGGAAAAATTTTAGATTTTATACCATCAAAAACTTCTACATTTTATATTATGGGTGCATGATCAAATGATATTATTTCAAGGTGGCCGTAAAGTTCCATTCATCACTTATGTGAACATTTTAATGGTACAAAGTTTAAGATGAGTTGTCTAGTTATTGTTATCATCCGATTTATTCTCGACAACTCAGTGTTCAGCCCAAATCATTGGATCATTGCAGAAAAGTGGGATTCACTGGGCGCCTGGGACATCCTAACCTATAATAAACACACATTTTTGTTCCAAGAATTCTCGAATTCTTTAGCGATTTGAGCTAAACGACGAGTTGAGCCATTCAAGTTAGATGATAACAATTGTGGCATAACTCGTCTTTTATCCCAAATCGCAAGAGAATTCGAGAATTCTTGGAACAAAATTTAGCTTGCACGGCTATCGCATGGTTTAAGTCATTCAACGGCTATCTCCCAAAAAAAAAGAAAAAAAACAATGTCAACTCATTCTGACCGAATTTTGTTTCATCTTTTGTTTTGTTTTTTTTTCTCGAAGTGCGCAACTGCTTATTGTAGACTGAGCCTTCATCCAATACAAACACATATATATACAATATCTCATACCATTACAAAGGCCAAGAGAGGAGCGTCTCTCCGCTCGACACGGCGGCGTGAAAGAGGGGGAGTCCAACCGACGACAGCACCACAGCAGAGAGAAAGAGAAAGAAAATATTATAGCGTCCCCCCCGCGTCGCTCATCCTAAAACGTAGTAGTATATTGTACATTCTCCCCAACAACGAACGTACCATATAACACACAAAAACTTCACAGTGGTGCAGCAGCAAGCAAGCGAGCGAGACGTTTGTGGACGCGTGCTAAGCTCAACATTACCGTTGGAGTAATACTTACACATCTCTCTCACCTTTCTCAACGGCTCTGTCTCTTTCTCTCTGCGTAAAATATACTTACGTTGCTCCCTGCAATCAGCTGGAGCTTTTCCCAGGACAGGCGATGCTCCTCCTCGGAAACCTTCTACACGACGGTAAGTTTTTCTTTGATTTTATAAGCTACGCTTTCCTATTTGGAGTAGAGCTATAAGTAGATTTACTTATAGGTTATGGAAGACTCTTTCTGTCTCTATTCTTGGTGCGCAGTGCCTTTCGTTCGACGCCTTTGGCCCTTTATATCGTAACTTACACGTTAGCATTTCTTTATTTACGGCCTCGGGAAGTGTATTATTTTTGGATTTGCAGCTCTTGAATGCTTTACACATCAACCGCTCTTGAACTTTAGCGCCGTGGGCGTTTGCGAGATGGCCTCCTTCTCTTTCGTCTTTTTCTCTTTTGACGATGTCGCGTGAACAATTTTCTCGATACTTAGATGCAAGCTCCTCGTACGTTATGAATTGTCTTGGGTTCTCTTTCTCTCTCTTTTTCTCTCTTTTCTCGTCTTTGTCGTATTCCACCTTGAACCGTTGCAGATTTACTTCTCTGCGAATAAGTTGACGAATTTTCTTCAATGTCGTCTTCGCGCGCGAGTGTAGTTGGCTCTTCTGCAAATGATCTTGGCGCGATAATTTGCCAGCTTAATGTCGATAAAAGTCTCCACGTTATCTTATTCATCGGACGAATTGAGAAGCACATGAGCAAGTACTTAATTGGCGCGCCGAGATTATTATTCTCTGTCTTGCTTTCATTGGCGGGTTCTTGCTCGAGATGCATGCATGGCAGACACTTCATTCTAGAGGTTTCAGCATTTTGCACACCACCGTTTCGAAGTTCATCAATTTTCTCGTCACGAGTTTCTTTACTCGTCTTTACTTTTCGTTTACTATGTAACGCTTGTTGAGTGGTGAACTTGAGTGTAAAACACGGATGCCCAATCTTTGGTCAAGAAGCTGTTTCTTTGATTCAACCTGTGTGATAATTGTAATTCCAACAGTTCCAAATAATCAGTTTTTGCTTATCAATCACAGGTGCTGACCTTGATTGATCTAAGTGCATAAATGAGTCTTATTCATCATCATAAACGACAGTGCAAATACCTTACAGAGATGATTTCATTTCAGCACCGACAACTATGTGATTGGCCTCCATCACACCTAAAAGTACAAGTAAACTTGGAAACCAAAGTAGAGCATCATGTTCAGCCCAGATAATGAGAAGAGACTGCTGAGACAGACGAATACAGATCCATATTTAGCAAGCAGCCATAGAATGGACTGTTCACTGCCTCCACCAATTTTTTATTCACCTACTAAGCTAACTAATAATGGTTTTGATCGCTTCATCCCAACTCGTTTGGGCAACAACTGGCAGACAACATTCTCTATGATTTCTGAAAGCAATCGTAGCAGTGTTGTCAGCAAAAAAACGAGAGAAAACAATGGGGAAGCAAACCGCGATGGGATCGCTTATTCTTGTCTATTGAAGAACGAATTATTAGGTAAGTCATTGAGTGCTAACGATATCTTCAACTGTATGTGAAAAATAGTATGATTTCCTCATGTTTGCAGTAAAATCATGTACGAGGTACTGCAAATAGATCCAAAATAATCATTGCAAATTCAAGAAAATCTTTTTCACTGCTTGTATCAAAAATCACCCACTAAAATTATCACCTTTTCCTGAACTAAGAGTGATTATTCAAACAACCTGTGGTTGATAGATGCCACCTTTGCTGCTAATCATTATCCAAATTGAGCTATTTTTGCCCATAATCGCCCATCTCACGCACTTGATATGAAATAACAGAACTTATGTTGCTGTAGGTGCTAGTATAGAGGACGTCAAAGGTCAGTGTGAGGAGCGTCGAATTCTGTCTCCATTGGCTAGCAAAAATTTATTCAAATACACATCGCCAACCAAGGATCGGTCGATGCTTGACCAGAGTTCCCCATATTCCTTATCACCACTTAGTGCTAAAAGCCAAAAGCTTCTCCGCTCTCCAAGAAAAGCCACAAGAAAGATCTCCAGGATCCCATTCAAAGTGCTGGACGCGCCTGAGTTGCAGGACGATTTCTACTTGAATCTTGTGGACTGGTCATCGCAGAACGTACTCAGTGTTGGCCTTGGTAGTTGTGTATATCTGTGGTCGGCGTGTACAAGTCAAGTGACAAGACTGTGCGATTTGACTGGTGACGGTAATAGTGTGACTTCGGTTGCGTGGAACGAAAGGGGTAATCTCGTTGCTGTCGGCACGCACCTTGGATACATCCAGATCTGGGACGTCCTAGCCAATAAACAGGTAATACACAATGATGACCACACTATTTCATTTGTACTTTGTTCATAATGACTGTAATAACAAATGATTTCTTCAAAAGCTTCCAAAAATGCGAAAGTTCATCTTCTGACTTGAATTTAGTTCCGAAGCACGTCTTGTTGATGTTTTAATTGCTCTGAAGTAGGAAGCTCTGATGCGTGCATCATAATATGAACTCATGGAGACCGGACAATGATTGCACCCTATCATCTCTGAAACTTTTCTTTTTCTCAACGCCTCCCAACAATTGTAACACGGTCGGCTTTTGCAGGTGAATAAGCTGCAGGGTCACAGTGCTCGAGTGGGTGCCTTGGCGTGGAACGGTGAGGTGCTATCGTCAGGCTCGCGAGATCGGCTTATCTTGCAAAGGGACGTACGTACACCCTGCGTTGTGGGTGAGCGCAAGCTCGTTGCTCACAGGCAAGAAGTCTGCGGGCTCAAGTGGTCACCAGATAATCAGTATCTGGCCAGCGGTGGCAACGACAATCGACTTTACGTCTGGAACCTGCACTCCCTGTCGCCAGTTCAAACATACACCGAGCATTTAGCTGCCGTGAAAGCCATCGCTTGGTCTCCACACCACCACGGCTTGCTCGCATCTGGAGGAGGTACCGCTGACAGGTGCATCCGATTCTGGAACACTCTCACAGGACAGCCAATGCAATGCGTCGACACTGGCTCGCAGGTTAGTCTTGGACTCTTGGTCATAATGTGAAATATAAAGTATTGCAGCCACCGCACGATGTGGTTAATTTCAAAGACTAAGTAAGAAATAGGCAACACCTATTTACTATCGTAAAGCTTTCTGAGTCATCTTGACGTGCATTTTCTTTCATTTTTTGAACAAATTTTAATTCTGGCTGGTACCGTGTGTCCTCTATTATAAGGCAAAGGGCATGAGTTCCAAGCACTTGAAGTTATAAGACATACCATGAATATAAGACACCCTACTTTTTATTGAATTAAGTTCTGATGTTTGTCTTTGAATTATAGTGACTGGGTGGAAATTATTGAAATTTCCTTAATATACTGTTGAATACTGTACTAACGAAGTTTAATGGAATGAACAGACGTACGAAATTTGTTTCATTCAACTTAATGATCCGTGACTTGGTTAGGACGAACTACCATCCTCAAAATTGTAAGACGTCCCCCGAATGTAAGGCCTCGCCCGTTCATAAGACACCTTTTTGGGATTTTTGAAGCCAATAAAAGTTATAAGACATGCCTTTCAAACAGGGGAGACACGGTAAATCTACTAATTATGTACCAAATTTTGACTTCATTTGTACTTCTTTTTCTCAGGTGTGCAATCTGGCTTGGAGTAAACACAGCTCAGAATTGGTTAGTACTCACGGGTATTCGCAGAATCAAATTCTTGTTTGGAAGTATCCTAGTTTGACGCAAGTGGCGAAATTAACCGGACACTCGTATAGAGTATTGTACTTAGCAATGTCACCAGATGGTGAAGCTATTGTGACTGGTGCTGGCGACGAGACTCTAAGGTTCTGGAATGTGTTCAGCAAGGCTCGTAGCCAGAAAGAAAATAAATCTGTATTAAATTTGTTCACCAGCATTCGATAAGGACAAAACAAAAAACGAACTGAACTAAGCGTTATTCTTGCGTGATGTACATATTTCAAGAGATCATTCTTGATAGAGGAAAAATTATTTTACCAAAAGGTATTTTAATTTTAATGCGGTCCACTGAAAATTGATATCTGGGATAAAACTACCATTCAGTTTTGAATTACATAAATTCCACATTTGCTAACTGGCAAGTACTGTGTGAGAATGATTGAAAATCAAGTGTAAAAATCAAGTGTAAATATTATTTTCACATAAGTAGGTTGTCTTCCATTTTTGTACCATCAGTATCATTAAACCAGTAACTGTTTGAAAACCGACCTCTAAGGACGATTTAATCATTCTTCGAGTTTTTCCAGACGCTCTCTGTAGAAACCAGAAGAATCATTTAATTTAGAGAGCAGTTTTCAACTTGTGAAGTAACAGACTCGTCTGAACGGCACCGAAAAATTCGGGGAAATAGTTTCTGAAAATGGCCAACTTCTCTTGTTTCTCCAACTTGGTCTCTTACACCGTCGATTCACATTTTATTACTGAAAATTACCAAAGTTCACAAATAATTCCAAGAAATCAATTTTCACTCCGGAGCCGTATTGATTCTAAAATTCCTCGAAAGTTACAAGTATAATGTCGTCTATTATGCAAATATATATAAAGTATATATAATTATTAACGGATTAACAAAGATATATTAGGACGAGTATGAAACAGTAGATGATACGTTCACTCAACGTGATTTTTTGATTTCCTCAATGCACAGCTTAGGACATTACGGATCGTCTGTGCAATATGTTTTTCTCATTCAATACCTCTGTTTTCTTCTTTAGCGGGTAGTTAACATCAATACACGTATTTGCCTATACACTGTGTACGTGAATTGGGTGATGTTTGTTGAGTCATAATTTTAAAGATACTGTGAGAAAATTCAGAGTACAAGAAATTATAGTGAAGGTTCTTAGCAAAGGCTTGTCATGAAATCGTCTCTACAAGATTGATAGTTCAATTTGGCAATAAGCCACTCAGTATCAGTCGCGTCGTGTACATGGAAAACTGATGGATGCTGATAGTTTGAATTGGAAAGTATGTAATGTTGTTTCTAATTATATCAGAAAATTGCATTTACGTAGCCAAAAATGAATTTTCTTGAATTTAGAAACTGCCTCTAAACTTTACTGTATTGGAAATTATAAGATTTTTTCAATCTCTTGTTCCATAAATAGTTGCGAATAAATTGCGAACGGCACCAGCAAATCTTTGATACATTCCTCACTCAATATTATTGGAATAGTCATGAATTGTACAGAAATCGATTATCTTGAAAAAATCTTATTCAAGTTACTGTCAGGGTCGAGATAACTGCCGTATCCTTGTAATTTCAATATGCTTCATCATAACAAGTTCCAAATCAATAATTATCTCATGAACGTGTTGAGCTCAAATCATACTGCATAGTAAATGGTGAGAATTCTGTCATTGCTTGATAACTTTCCATATTTGGGAAGTTCCATCAAATACGATAAGAATTCTCGAATTCAAATATCAACCATCATCTTGTAATTATGAAATTTAAGCTTGGCTCATACCGAACGCCAAGGTAGTCATTTGTACAAATTGAATCGAAATCATAGTTAACGAATGATGGGTAGTGATATCATTTAAGCGAATTTAATTTATCATAGCTTCTTTCTGAGAATACGGTTTACTCAATTATTTAATAAGTCGATATATAGAATAACGATATTGGTCAGGAAAAATTATTGAAGTTTTACAAATATGCGATACTCTTAATCAATATATGGTCTCAAAAGATGTTTCATATTCCACAATTATTCTAACTATAGTCAGATGTAAAATCGAAGGGGTCTGGTGAATACAAACGTGCACGTTACCTACACTAGCGGTGTTATTTGTGTGATTGAAAATTCTTAAACTCCCACCATCCTGATCAACAGCTTTTGGTTCCTCTATCACTACGGTGTAGCAAGTCATACGATATTTCTCGTAATGAAAGAAACGTCCTATAATGAACCACCACGCGAGTGATGTTGAGCATCAAGCTTACTCGTCACAATAAATCTGTGACTTAAATTCTCGTGCCGTTTTGCAGATCCTCGACGGATGCTATACTATAGTAACAATTTTACTTTCCAAAAAATATATCACGATTGCATGGCATTATTATCTCTATTACCTCTGATTGACTTCCAACTATCAAAATCCGATGATTTGTGGATCCACTTCTTTCATTGATCCAAAGATGGACACATTATAACGTCTTTTTCAAATTTCGAAATAACACGTAAATCTGATCAAGTTGTGATCAGATATCCTAAAAGCAGTTTGGTGCACTAGTATTTCAATCTTTACATTTTAGCACATGGCATTTAGCAGATTAGTCCGGCGGCTGCGTAGGTTTCCGTAGGCTTTCGGGTGTCCCCGAATAAACGAAGGTTTTTCCAACGTATTTTGACCCGCTGAATCCGAATTTCGATAGTGCGAAGTCGAAAAGTCATGCAATAATTTGTTATTAACAAATTATTATAAACAATCAAAAAGTTGCATGAATCGGTCTGGAAAAATTATTTTCGTATTTTTTGGGCTATTCTGAGTCGAAAAGGTTTCTTGACATTTTTCATGAAAACCCTTAGTTTTCCCGCAAAAAATTCATAAAGTTTCCAAAAAGTCGAATTTCACGATTTTTGAGAACTTGTAGCGTTGAGTCAAAAAATTTTTTCTTGGCCTACCTTGGCTCAAATTGCTCCTTCAAGTGTCTACTTTACTTGGAAAAAGCTCAGAAGCCGGAAAAATGCAACTGGTCTTTTCAGCATCGAAAAGAAGTTGACCTGTTTTCGCGGTCTCTGGTGGCTATCTCCTACCACCAATACACTGAGCTATATAGGCGGCCGTGCTCTTCCGGGTGTCCCCAGATGAACGAAAGCTTCTCCCAAGTATTTTCACCCGCTGAGTCCGAATTTTGATGTTGCAAAGTCGAAAAGTCATGCAATAATTTGTTATTAACAAATTATTATGAACAATCAAAAAGTTGCATAAATCGATGCGATAAATTTTTTGCCTGTTTTTTGGGCTATTCTAAGCCGAAAAGGTCTCTGCATATTTTCCACGAGAACCCTTAGTTTTTCCGCAGAAATTCCATGAAGTTTCAACAAATTCGAATTCTGCGATTGCGTGGATCTCAGAGAATGAACGAATATTCTAATGACATTTCCCGTGGCTCCAGTTGATGGTTGTGTAAATCCATACTTCTGATGAATAAAACGAGATGAAGATTATACAACTACACTACCGTTCAAATGTCTCAATATACCTGGAAATCAAACTGATCATCTTTAGAAGTGGATATCTCAGAACCTATTGGTCGTAGAAAGCTCTGCGTGGTCGCACTTTGTAGCTCATATAAAGTACTGAGAAATGTTTTTTTTCTCAATTTTCCACCCTAGGTACGAGTGCATGCAACTTTCGACAAAATCTTCAAGCCCATGAAAAGACCTTCATGATTCGTTTTTGAACGTCTCTCAAAGTGGTTCTGATATTGAGATATGACGGATTGATCTGCAGGTGTTTTTCTCTCAAAAAGATACACGATAATCCAACAACGTTGAGGGACAGCCCACGTTGGGGCATCTGACCCTCATTTCTGCAGAAGTTTGACTCAACATCGGGATAGCCATCGAAGATGAAGATTACCAACCTTGAACTGGGCTATTTCTCATCATTCTTGGATTATCAAGAGACTTTTGAGAGAAAAACACCCTCACTGAATCAGGTAAATCTCGAAACCAGAACCATTTTCAGAGACATTCAAAAACGAATCTCAAAGGCCTTTTGATGGGCTTGAAGATGTCATTGGTCTCGCAGCGATCCAACAATCTCTCCAAAATTTGCAGACGTTCGTACCTTGACAGAAAAATTGCGAAAAAAGTAATTTCTGACTCGTGTGTCTCTGGTATTATATGCAGGACGGAGAACAAAGGGAATAGATTTGAAAGTGCTTGATATGAGCTACAAAATGCGACCACGCAGAGCTTTCTACGACCAATAGGTTCTGAGATATCCACTTCTAAATATGATCAGTTTGATTTCCAGGTATATTGAGACATTTGAACGGTAGTGTAGTTGTATAATCTTCATCTCGTTTTATTCATCAGAAGTATGGATTTACACAACCATCAACTGGAGCCACGGGAAATGTCATTAGAATATTCGTTCATTCTCTGAGATCCAACGCAATCGCAGAATTCGAATTTGTTGAAACTTCATGGAATTTCTGCGGAAAAACTAAGGGTTCTCGTGGAAAATATGCAGAGACCTTTTCGGCTTAGAATAGCCCAAAAAACAAGCAAAAAATTTATCGCATCGATTTATGCAACTTTTTGATTGTTCATAATAATTTGTTAATAACAAATTATTGCATGATTTTTCGACTTTGCAACATCAAAATTCGGACTCAGCGGGTGAAAATACTTGGGAGAAGCTTTCGTTCATCTGGGGACACCCGGAAGAGCACGGCCGCCTATATAGCTCAGTGTATTGGTGGTAGGAGATAGCCACCAGAGACCGCGAAAACAGGTCAACTTCTTTTCGATGCCGAAAAGACCAGTTGCATTTTTCCGGCTTCTGAGCTTTTTCCAAGTAAAGTGGACACTTGAAGGAGCAATTTGAGCCAAGGTAGGCCAAAAAAAAATTTTTTGACTCAACGCTACAAGTTCTCAAAAATCGTGAAATTCGACTTTTTGGAAACTTTATGAATTTTTTGCGGGAAAACTAAGGGTTTTCATGAAAAATGTCAAGAGACCTTTTCGACTCAGAATAGCCCAAAAAATACGAAAATAATTTTTTCAGACCGATTCATGCAACTTTTTGATTGTTTATAATAATTTGTTAATAACAAATTATTGCATGACTTTACGACTTCGCACCATCGAAATTCGGATTCAGCGGGTCAAAATACGTAGGAAAAACCTTCGTTTATTCGGGGACACCCGAAAGCCTACGGAAACCTACGCAGCCGCCGGACTAGATTTACAGGTCATATTCGGCTGCCAAAAGCCCAAGAAAAGTTGCAGAACCAATTACTCTTCATTGTCGGAGCATTTGATGCATTTATTACCAAGAAATGTTGAGTCTTGAGATGGCTTGCCTGTATGGTTCAACAGTTAGCTAGCTGAATTTTAGCTCACAGATATCTAAATTGGCTAGTTTTCCATCTTTCTCTTAGGGATTCCAATGCATTGAAAAATCAAATTAGATCTTCTGGCATCACTTTATTGTATCCTTAAAATATAAGCTTTGCAAAATATTTATGTTGTCTCTGAGAAAATTGTAAACTGTCAGAGCCAGATGAAGGAGAGATAAAAAAACATCTAACAAAAATTCCATTCAGACAAAATAGAGTATTTACATTGTACATTGATAATGCGCAGGTGCACATCTGACAAATGCGAAATTCATAGATTTACTTTGAAGTTAGTTTTTTCTTTCATTTTTCATCAAAGCAGCACTCAACTCTCTGCTTCCTCCCCTCCTTCGTCTTTCTTCTTCTTCTTCTTTTTCTTCTTCTTTTTTGGCTCTGGAATTCAAATTTAGCACAGTTACTATTGTACAACATTTCGGGATAGTTTTTATGGTTACATTTGTGTTGTAAGCGTTTTTCAAAGCTAAACGTAAAACAAAATTGAAAGTCCAAGCAATCGTGACTTACCATCTTCAGCTTCTACAGTGGCAACTTCTTCTGGCTGCTCTTCATCCACTATTTCTTCAGGTTCATCTTGCTCCTGTTTTATCTTCTTCTTCTTCTTCTTTTTCTTTTTAATCGTTTCATCGACTACTTCGGCTTCCATTTCTTCCTGTGGTTCCTCGGGTTCATTCTTAACTTCAACTTTTATTTCGCCTGACTCACTCTTCTTCTTCTTCTTTTTGGGTTTCTCAGGACTCTCGATTGTGGTGTCAATTTCTTCAATAAGAGGTTTCTTATCCATACTTTCAGAGTACTTTCTTTTGACCCCAGATGGCAAAGTAGAATCAGCCGCAGCTGGATATTCCAAAACCTCGCTCTTTGCATGGAATTTCTCGAATTTAGCCTTCGCTTTAGCTGTACCACTCAACCGTCTGATATTACCTTCCTCCAGAATTCGAAGCCGGGATTCGAGCTTCACTTTGTGTTCAGCACCAAGTTCAAAGCTTGCGTCTTCTCCTAATGCATCCAGTCTGGTACAGAGAGATGCCTTAGCCGCTAACATACGAGAAAGTTTACCCTTATTTTTGGTTGTTGCCTGCAGATGATGAACAAGAAATGGTTATTTATTAAACTAACTGATTTTGATGAGGGGGAAATGAAAATTTATAAGATGACAGTTTTGTGAGTCGATGATACTCTGATATCATGAACTTGAATTAGATGTGAAGAATGTAAGCTCACCTGGCCCACGAGCTGTGCATGGTAGATGAGACCATACTTGGGTGTGTCTTTCTTTGTTTTGAGGGCCCTGAAAAGAGCTTTCTCGGCCCCAAGAATCTGCAATGTTGATGCTGGATGCTTTGCCAAGTTGATCAAAGAGCCAGCATGAGAAATGAGTCGAGCTCCCACCAAATCACCAACTAATACTGTGAGATTTGGGGCTACAGCCATCATTCGAGTTTTGAGATAATCATACAGTTGTGCTCTGTATGACGAAATTTCTATGACCTAAGCAACAAGAGAATCAACTAATTTATATTGCCCCTTGCCTGACAGTAATGATGGGGTGCCTAAATCATTCTTACCTGATCACATAAGTGCTGGATGTTGATAATGTCATCTTCGGAAATTTCCGTACCCATGGATATTTCTGCTGCCTCTTTCACTTTTTCTTCTACATCCTCTGGCAGTATGTCTGATAAATCAGATTTAATGGCATTCTCTCTGGTACCAATGATTTTTACAGTTTTTACAAAAGCAACATTATCTGAAATGATTTTCCCCAACTCTGGGAAATGCCATCCATACCTGAATATTGAAAACTATAGAGTTATCTGTTCATGAGATGCTGTTCCAGAAGAAAGAAGAATGTCAAGAACTCTCACCATTCACGACACCTCATTACATAGTTGTTTAATTCTTTGTCAAGATCATCTAACAGACAAACAGCCTGGATGATCATTGTGTCAATCTTGTCTGGAGAGAATTTGAGCTTATACCTAGAAAGACTATGAGCTAATCCTAAAGCCATGGCAGTCATTTCTTTTTTGGGTAGACCAGCGAGTAGACTGTCCATTTGACTGCGAATACACCTCATCAACTCTTGAATTGATGTATTGCTCACACATGACAAATTCAATTTGTCTTTAATAGCATTTCCAAGCTTAGCATCAGCCACAGCTAACTGCTCTTGAACTTCTGCACATTGTTTCTTCAACATCTTCTTCAGAGACTTGCATAATTTACCCTCGACTGCTGCTGTTGTAGCAGCAAGGGCTTCTGTTGTGTCAGCAAATTTCTCAAAATGCTTCAACTTGAGTCTACAGAGCAGGCATGTAATTATCAGCTATGACAGTCCAGATGATCAATGATTAAATCTAAGAAAACGTCAACTTACAATTTGTTTGCTTTTTCCGGCGTCTCAAAATCGAGATACAGGTTATCTGTTTTTGAAAGTTTGTTTTCATCCAGAAGCTGTAATGTTCCATTACAAGATTAGATCTCATTTTCAATTGAACATAAGAAATGACTATATTGCTAGTTATGTGAGTGTTTTGATTACAAATTTATTAAAATGTGTTATGATCAAGCGTGAGAGCACGTGCGCTTGGTAGAGGTTATGATTTCCATGTAATAATAAAAACAATTGCGAATCAACTCACTTTGAAGATAGCGTACCCCGCCGGGGTTTCAAATAAAATTAACATCTTGATTATCTGTTGAATACACTAAATATTCATTGAACTGACACCGCACAGGATCTAAATAAAAACAGAGCTATTAGCGGCCAAACATGTTCGACACGATTTCGAGCCACGCGGACTGACGCGCGCTAGATGTTGGTACACATTCGTGGATGCGGAATTTGGTTGGTACTCGTGCTTGATTTTGAACGCGATCGTACACATCATTTCGGTGTCTTCAAAATTGCCAAAATTACGCTGCTGAGATTAGCAGAATCCTTTCTCAAACGAATTTTATGAAATTTGAAATATTATAATTTTTCATTATAATGAAAATAAAATTATATGTTTCCAAAATCACACATTCATCAAAACCAAATTTTGATCAGAAAATCTTCAATCTTTTTCAATAACAAGTCAGTTTTTCTTCATCAAGTTCAGTATCTCTTCCTCTCAGGATTTATAAAATTTTAAGAAAAAAAGGCTCTCATAGATGGTTTGTACTTCTTTGGATCCACTTCAGAAATATGGAGGACTTTGACAAGAACGTCATTTGAAGTTCTAAATCGATTGGTTGATACGCAATTTCTGCTAGAACGCTTTTTGTATGAGGGAAAATTGAAAAAGGTGGGTGATTCTGAGATAACTTATATGCATTTGATGTCCTGGCCTCGCATTCATATTAAATGACCAAATATGATGAGTCTAACGATAATATCCACTATATTCTATTGAAATGAAGATGTCCCAATAGTTCCAGGAGCGGATATAAGTTTAATGTGGATCTGAGCTTATCAAAAGTGGTCAAAATGTCCTTACCGTGGCTTGCCGTGGCATGTCCTAAATGGAGTTGCACATTTATGGTTTACCGGATATTCATTCAATCTCGGTTCCGCGCCACTCAAACATCAAAATTGGGTTATGAAAAGGTGATATCATGTACAAATCTAGTATCAAGTCTCGCTTCAAAATAGTCAAAACACAGCCGACATTCTGTCTTGGAATTTTGCAAAATTTCCTAATGCTTCTCGATAATAATTTGACTACGGGTCAGCGAATCGCTTCAAACGGCTCTATAACGACAGAAATTGATTACTAATACACCAAAAAACAAAATTCTACCAACAGCGGAATGATGAATTACGTGAACAGCTTCCCACGCGATGATTTATGGACAATTTTTCCGTTGCAAAATAAGAATTGTCCTTACAATTGTCCTCATTCTCTATGGGCTGGAATTTTCAGTCAAACTCGATGGGCTGTTTCCTCTTCGGATGGAAATTCCACCCGCTTAAGATGGAAATCCACCCCAAGAAATGTAGAGTGCACGTGACGATAGATCATAGTCATCTTTTCTCGGGTAAAAACACATTTTGAGAGGAGTCAAGGGACTGACAATTCTGGCCACTCAATTATACGACACTCTTCAAGTACCAGGCAATTTGAAATACTTATCCATCCCTGTAATTATTCACATCTCGAAATCAAAATCCACGTAGCATCTATTATTTACTTTGCACGCATCACCCATCTCCTGGACCGGAATGATCGGGGCCTTTTTGGCCTCTTCAGAGTCAACTGGGGTAACTTTGGGACACTTTCGACTTTTTTTGTCATTGTTTCATCGTAACCTCCTCGAGCTTCACGAAAAACAATGACAAAAAAAGTCGAAAGTGTTTCAAAGTTACCCCAGTTGACGGTGACTCACATGTTTGACGCGCCCTAAAGCAGGCTAGGACTAGGGCAGTTGACGTGAATCGTTCCATATCCCTTTTAAAAGCTTCCTTTCTCCAAAACTATTTCTATGAATATCAATATTCGTTCTCGCTAATGGTAGAGTATAATAATTCGTTATAATTTTTATCATATAGCGCTGTGAGGAAGCATTCTGCTCATTACTTTTAGCAGCGTAGTTTTAGTTAAGTGTGCGCAACTGTTTAATCTGTTTCTGAATAATTCTCAACTTCTCCACAGTAACTACTAATTGAACTAATGAGTCGCAGTTTCCTGTAGAAAGAGCACCAAATGCAACGTACGTCACTTTTGCTCTGGTAGGAAATCAGTATAAAATGGTATGCTGAAAACGCTCTACCCGCTCTCTGAAGAAGTAGAAAAAATTCCGACAAGATGATCAACAAAGACTTCACAGTATTTGCGATCTGCTTCATTTCTGTGGTAAGTCACGGTTCAAAAAATTATCTCTCTATATTATAGATACACGAATGCTACCACCATTATACAACCTAAAACAGAACAGAAACTCATCGGTCGAGCCTTATCTCACTTGTCCCAATTTACTTATAGGAAACATTGGATCTTTCGTGCTCTGCCCTATTGTCTTTCATGAAAATTAGATCAAAGCGCCACTATAATTTCATTCCATCCCATTTCATTTCCTTGATTGACTGAAGATCAATTCTGAGAATATCTTAACATCGTTGATATTTTTGTCGCACTCTCCAAAGAGAAAGCTTTGTATTCGGTTCAGTAAATGTTTGATCAATTATTTCCGATTCAATTCAATATTTACTTCAACAGAATTCTTCTCATCACAATAATGCTTAAACCATTTTGTTCCTCTCGCCAAATCTAACGATAGTGAGTAATACTTTCCCTCCCAAAGTCTTCCAAACCCTTCGAGGGATTCATTTCTCCGTCTCTTCGTCTGTTGTTTTTTTCGCAACGCTTTTTCTTCTACACTCCACTTGATCGATTTTTGCCTCTCTAAGAGTTGTAGAGAACCGATCAGAGATGAAACCAGGGAATCGGCGGCTCTCCCTGCCAATCGAATTTGATTTAGAGGTTTTTTGGGGTAAAACCGCTAAAATTGTGTATTTTCATAGTAAAATATCTTCTTCTAACTTGATCTTACGGGAATCTGGGTTATTTAAGTTATGTTTTTTGGCTGATTCTATCGATTGGTTGATATCAAAATGCCATTTAATCTCCATAAATCTAGATTTTTAGGAAAAACGGGAATTCTCAGAAAAAAACTCGATTTTGAGGATATTGAAACCAATTGTATCAAAATTCCGTTTCAAACAAACTACAGACATTGCTAAGAATTCCGCTGGTCTACCTCTTAAACTAATTCATTCAAATTCTAATGAATTAAATTGATAACCCTTCGGCATTCTAAATCGATTGGTTGATACAGAATTTTTTAGATATTCGTTCTAATATAATCAAATTCAAAAGGTATAGTCGGATAAAATGGCAAAATCGGCCCCAGGCTACATCACCAGGAGACTTATGAGGTTCAGTTGGTAGATGTAGAACATATACCTCCAAAAAAAATTTCAGGGCCTTAGACCTCTCCAGACCGACATACACTCAAAACATCGATATTTATTTCAGTGTGGCGAGACCAATCGATCAAGAAATCTAGAAAATACGCTGCTAAATGTTATTAGCAGAATGCTTTCTCAAAGCATTATCACCTGAATTTTCTCTTTCTTGATGGTGACTAACAATTGAATAACAATTCTCTTTCTTTTCTTCCTCGTGTCGTTCGGAAACTTTTCAACGGTTTTGACGATCGTGTGACATTTTGAATAGTTCTTCAACGTTCTTCTGCGTCGAGTCTTGTTTATTTTGCCCATTAGTTTGTCATCCTCCCGGAGAGAAAATCATTATCAATTATTCCTTGTCTCATATTTCTGTTATATTTCCTTCAATAAAATCTCTTCTTTCCTCAAAAGTCCTGAATGTTCATCGACATACTACAGTTTTTTTTTCAGTCAATTTATTATTTCATTGTTGCACAAAAATTTTCTTTGGAACTGAATGGTTGAGGATTTATGGTAAGAGATGTAATAAAATTGAAAGGAGAAATAGGATTTTTCCTAGTAAAAATCATTGAGGGTGACGAACTAATCGATGGAATGAGCTAAATATAGACTCTGCTCACCGCTCACTGATTCTTCATAGTCTCTCAAAATTTCAAGACGATCGGTGGAAATGCCTAAGAGTTTTCGGATGCCATAGGAGAGGTAAATGGAAAAATGCGTAGATTGCGTATAGTGCTGAGCAAAGGCTTCGATCAAGGAACACCTTTATTAACTGTATAAGGCTGGATGTCTCGCACTCAACTTCGCAATATCTCGAACTAAACTGTTGTTCTTTAACTCAGTCGCAAAGTGGAATAAGAAGGCTGTGAGGAACACGGTCGTTGAGAACTCGGATGCCCTGATTGGAAAAGTACACTTTTTCATACTCAAATACCGGTAAAATCAATTTTTGTATTACTTTACAGGACAATCTGATACCGTTTGTCGGAAGAAGGGGTCTTGTTCGAGATATCTGCACGAGAAAAATGGCTTTTTCCGATTCTCTTGGCAATTTTGTCGAACTTTTTCGTCTCAGGAGCGCACCGTGGAAGTTCTTCCAAAAATCATCGGAATTGGCATTTTTTTCAAGCTCAAATTGGGAAGATTCAGATCCGTACTGATGAAAATCAGTAATGCCATCTTGAAGTACGTGAAACGACTTTTGGAATAAGCTCTGATAAAGTCCTTTTTGGTTATCTAGAGCTTCGTAGATCCACTTACAAAATGGGGAAAAAAATTTGGGAGGCCTGAAACTTTTGACAGGCAGTGTATATAGCCATTTTGTCCCGTTCTTGGTCAATTTGATGCAGTTATCAGCCGCCCCCCCCTGCGGAAGCGCACTCTTTCAAGTTTCTGAACGTGTTTCCAACGCGTAACCAGTGTGATTTGCTTTAAATTGACCACTCAAAGAAGTCAATTTTATGTATTAGGAGCTTGAACATAGCAGGTTCAAACCGCAAAAAAGTCCAAGGCACCAATTTCGTGAACGTGGAGTTCCTGTGGACCCAAAGGCGATTTTTGAGAGTGAACCTGAAAGGTAATTTTTGAGACTGAATGTTCCAAGGGAGATAACATGTGTTCATCGTATTTTTCAACGTAGGAACCGAATCCGTTGTCATTTTAGGTCCCAAACCTTCACGACTTCTTGCTGGACTAGGGAAATCCATTCACGGAATCTATTTCACGGAATTGGCACCTTGGATATTATTCTCGTCGTTTATCAGCTCTGTTTCTCGTCCTAATAAGTCAAATTCACTCCCTATGGTTGGTCATTTTGAAGGGAGTTTCACTAGCTGTTTGTTTGAAACACAATCAAGGACGTGCAAGGACGCGCATGTGTACGATATGCTGATAAATGCATCAAAATAGGCCGAAAAAACAAAAATGGCCACTAAAATCAGAATAAAATGTCAACATGGGCAACAAATAGTCTATCTCTGAAATACTGGAAAATTATTAGAGCCAGCATGTATATTCTATATAGAGCCAGCAAGAATAGCCATTAGATTCACGTAAATTTGACTCTCTCTTTGTGTTGTTTCCCGTGCCACAGTGGCGGGTGTTTGACACCAGATGGAATCCGTTAATTGTTTGCTGTCCGGCCTTACGTAAGATAAGGCTGACCCGCTACCTATACCCCCCGTATTTGAGAGTAATGTTCAAGTAAGAACCCGCTTGGACACCCCCCCCCCCCCACCCAAAGGCCCTTACGCGATACATGGGTCTTTCCAGATCTGATATCGTCATGATCCCAACAAAAGGTTCCCTAGTCTATTTTTGGTTCAAAAACCGAACAGTCCCCATTTGTTGAGGACGAGCAAGAACTAAAATTTTTGCGTATTAATAAGATATCATTGATTATGTCCTCGAACTTTGTTTGCAATAGTTAATTGAACAGAGATAAGAGCTCTCATAAACAGCCAAATTGGTGTTTTTCCGACTTTGATATCGATTTTCTCGAAAATGTGACGTGATAGAGCAACTCTGAGAATGGATTTGAATTCTGCACCCCAAACTACGTCGAAAACGATATCAATAACACCATTCACATCAAATGTGTCAAAATATGTAGACTAGTGTTATCAAACATCCTTGCGCTAACTCGCTTTGCATTTGACTTATCAACTCCAACTAGGGGGAAAATTTTCTGAGGAACTTCGAATGCATTTTCTTAGTTAATTTGCAATCAGATGACCAGCCCAATAGCTCACCCTCGTTGGAGTAACAAATAGAATGGAAGGTTCAGAACTTTGGTTAAGTTGAATCACATTAATCGGAATAATGTAATACAAGAGATATGTCTAGGCTCCCACAAAAATTGATGATTCATCGAATTTCTCTCAGGATCCTGTTCGTCTTTTTTATTTCTAGGTCTTTGTAGCCCATTCCAGTGCTGATCGTTATCCAATGGATGCAGATTTTGCAGCATGTTTAGCAAAGAGAAATGTTACAAGAGGCATCTTGCTAGAGCAAAGAGATTTTGAGGGTAATCACAGTTCGATCAATTATTCTGAAAGGTCTTCTCGATGAGGTCAATAGAAATAAGTGCTAGCGTGGTTTTATTATAATCAGCTTTGACCGTTACAACCGTTATGGAATCCATTCTGGCCTAAGCAGAGAATGATACTGTTTAGCAAATTGTATCTTTGGGACGATCGAGTATCTTGAGTACGGGTATTGTTAATTCATTTGTTACGGAGGGGTCGACAATTCTTGGGAAAGAGTAAGAACTATGATTCAGAACATAGCCTAGACATTCCATAAGTCTAATGAGCCCAAAAAGTGTGGAAATAGAAGTAGAGATTGAATGAAGTACAATATTCTTTCTCATCAGCTTTTGAGTGGCTGCGAATTAAGATGAGTCTTTAGCACCCTGATAGATTTTCTCTCACAAAGTGTAACTCAAAGAACAATGCACTATTCCATTCACTTCAAACTCAAACTCATCATTTCCTGTTTTTGATTCTTGTTTAACGGTTTCATCTGATTCCAACAGAGAAACATAACAAACGTCCTGTTTGCCCTCATTTGATTTCGCATATTTGAAATCTTTCGATTCCTTGAAAAATACGCTCTCCCGAATAGCCATGAATGGGTTCTGCAAGGAATGATTGGTTTTGATATCACTTTATTTCTCTCAAGTATCTGGACTGGAAGAAAATCTAGACATTTCTATTAAATTCCACGCGAAGGGATAGAACGAAAATGTTTCATTTCCGGGTATGACCCCCGTCGACAAATCGTTGAGTATACATTCCAGGATTTGTTCGATAGATCTGACTATTTAAGGCGACGCGGTCACCGTGCAACGCGACCGTGGACCTTGAAAATACACCCTACATAAAAAATTTGATGATCCGAAGTACGAGGTGAGTTGTCGAATACTTGTTATTGTCCAACTTGTATTCCTCAAGCTATCGCTTATTAGCACAAATCACAAGAGAATCGGAGATAGATGCAAGTCGGCCACGGGAACCTCTTAAGGCCAGGCCGTAGTCCGCCGCGCCGCCATATTGAATGTAGTCCTGAATCCGTTCGGAGGATAAGTCAAATTTTACTCGACCAAATGACTTGAAATTTTACATAAATCTATAGAATGCATGTCTCAATCGCGCTACGAAGCCAAATATGTCAATTCCACTCAAAAAAGTATCCAAACGAGATGTACACAAACGTCGTCTGCTAGAGAGTGGCAACCCACGACGTCTCGAGTAAACCTCATCTGGACACTTTATTTCAGTGAAATTAACATATTTGGCTTCGTAGCGCGATTTAGATTCGCATTCTATACATGCATGTGAAATCCCGAGTCATTTGGTCAAGTAAAATTCGACTTATCCTCCGAACGAATTTACGTCTATTCAGCGGACTACGGCCTCACGTTAACCTACGACATACGCTCATTTTCATTCTCAACTTTCTTCGATTCTATTGCAATTTAGGCTTAACGAAGAGCGAACAAATCTAAGTTAGATGATAACAAGTATTCGTGCACTCGTCGTTTAGCCCAAATTGCAACAAAATCGGAGAAACATGGGAATGATTTTCAGCTAACAAGGTGACCGCATTGCCTGAGATCAAAAATCCTCCAACTGTCATCTTAGCGAAAAGATTTGAAAGTTTAGACTACAGAATAACAAGAAAGAAACGTTCACTCATTGATAGATGATACAGCAATTCATACTTAATCCAGTATGGTAAACTACTCGGGAGAACTTTTTCGTTCGAATTACCTACGTGTCACGAATTAAGATATAAGTGACAGAGTGAGTGTTAGAGGTTCGATTTTTTTAAATGAAATAGGTTTAACTTGAATTCAATTATTTTTCAATAGAGCAATTCAAACAATTGGATAAAGATAATGATCCAGCTTTGGGATGTGTTATGGCTTGTATTATGGAACGATCAAAACAGGTGAGTCTTTGAGATTCTCAAGATAAAAGTTCCCGAGATACCATAATATTTTGTGAATGAATAAAATTTGTTGCAGTTAGAGAATGGCATTATTGATAGGACAAAAGTGATAGAATACAGCAAAGGCAGATTTTCACGTTTGGAAATGCCAGTTATACCTGAGGAATATCTTACTTGCATCGATAATGGTGAGTATACCTACATAAACAATGTCATTTTGTCCTAGCTACGTACATTGCACATATGCTTCTTTTATACGAACAAGGATAGTGGAACATTCAGGTCCAGAGAGAACTTTGATTACCCTTGTAATTGATCTCATCTCTTTGAGCACTTCTAAATCAAACAATATTTGAGTGAACCACAAACGGAAAACCTTGGCCGATCAATATGTTTGGAATACAATAAGATTGTAAATGTGTGCATTTCTGTATTTCCGGTACGAATAATTCCGAATCCAATTGGATATCATCTGTGGAAAATTCTGTGGTCACGAAATTCGGAGAGGTCATCAATCGTCTTACAAAATTATTTAATTAATGATATAGGTATATTTGTGTCATATAAACTTTACTGAGTTGACCCGTGTTTCAATTCAACAGCTCAGTTTCGTCCGTCTCATTACAATAACGCAGAACTATTGAGATGGAGTATTTGTTAGCTACAGATGACTGTGAGTTGTCAGAGTGTCGCTCACTGGACTCCTTCGTCATCTGATGAAGCTCGGATTGAACTACAATCGAAGTCGTGTGATTTTTCGACTAATTGAATCTAACTTTTCCAGCTAACAAGATTCCCAATGTCTGTGAAAAGAGTCTGTCTTTCGAAAGATGTATTAGATCCACTGATTGGCATGTAAAGAAGATCAAAGATGGTGTCACCGGGAACCGTTAAGAGGTGGTGGAGATTTGGAGCTCCTCCTTATTCAATATTTTCCTCGACACTCTGTGGATTTCTATTCGTCGGCTAGAGGTGCTAGTGGAAATGATTGATAATGAATAATAATCATATGATTATCATTTATCCGCGGCCGCAAACTTTCACCAGGAATATGTTACAAACTATGTATCAGTACCATCCGTAGTCTGGAAGGGTTAGGAGATGTTTTTTCAAATATACCTCTTTTCTCGTAGTATAGCCAAACTATCAATTCACCATGTAACGTTTACGAGAGTGAACCCTTGATACCGGGTTACGAAGTCATCACCTCATGGGCTGTGACTCCGTAATACAGGAAGTCCATCTGACCGAGCTACTTCTGAAACTCTATTTTTCCTATTAGCGAAACATTTTCATACAATTATTCATACGACTTTGGCAATAAAGTGTCCAATTGTATTGAGGAGTCGATGTCATTATATCTTATCTTCTTTCGCCACCGGACGAGGAGGATTCCAATCAAAGAACATCATCATTTTCATACAAATCATGACAATGATTCATGACCTGATATCATGTATTCTCTTGTTAGCCATGTCACTCAGAAATAAAAGCCCCACCTCTAGATCGGATGTTGCTATCATTTCTGCCCCCTCATTAAATTCGCAAACTGTTTCCATCTCACCGGGTAGTGGTCTTTGTAGTCGATGAACTTTGCATCGCGATGTGAATAATGAACTCATGATTGATGAAAGACGTGAACATGGAACAGACAGATGCGTGGAATTAGTACATCTGGAACCGTAAGAGGATATTCTCCGCTCGAATAGGAACGGGAAAAATATTTTCTGCCTGAAACTATACACATTCATTTTGAAGGAAATTGAAATCTTGACCATGTCCTAGTGTAAATTTTGTTCTTATTCCTGTGTCTCTTAGGATTCAATCATCCATCAGACCCACGAAGAATAAGCAAAAAAGCAAAAATGTTTCGTCCTCAACCTTTCCCTGCCTATACAGAATATGTAGAAGAGCCGTAGTAAATTAGCACGAAAGAACTAATCGTATCTCTCACAATAGTACACAGACAAAATAAGTCTGTTATTAATTTCCGATAACTCCAGTCCGACCAAGTCAATCTCGTCCATTTTTCAAAGATATTTCTTTTTTCACGCATCGACACCCTCTTCCAGAGGTTATCCCACAGGTCCTACAATTATGTTGGGTGCAGAAGCAGCAAAGATCCCGGCTCAGGCATTTTCATAAGATTTCGCGTGGGAGTAGCCCAGAATTTAAATCCAGGCCTCTTACGTTGAAGGCCTGAACCTGATCCATATGACCGCGTTGGCTTTTTCTCAAGGAAGCTGAATATTAATTATGGCTAAATCTTGATCTTCGAAGACTGAATTATCAAGAATAAAAACACTCTGTTATTCATGACTTTTGCAACGTTTTTTCAACTTTCTTCAGTCAACCTCATCAGGCTGGAATATTAGAAAAGAAGAAGTTTGGGCACTCGCATCAAAGAGCAAACTTGGTAGTTTCTCTTCGTCGGAGAAATTCGGAATACGACTTCAACTGGGAGGAAACCAAAATTTTTGATAAAGGACAAAACAATTTAAACCAATTACTATTCGAAATGTTATACATTAAGTCTGATTCTAATCATATCAATAAGAAAGAGGATGTAGAAACACTAATAGCATGAAACGAATGTACCCGAGTTCGAGGCGGAAACGCGGGATTTTCACGAGTGTGCCACGTGGGCCCCGTCGCAGTAAACGTGTTAAAACTGAAATTTCTGACATGAGGAAAAAATTGAGAGAAAATGGAAAAATTGTGATGATTATAAATTAATATTGAAGAGATGGCTGCTCATCTATACTCCCAATCTCTTTTTCACCGCAACGTAGGAATAAGGTAACTGTGCCTAATTTGCCCCCATTCAAGTTCTCAAATGTATGCACCCGCAGACCCTGCCGCGGATTTTTCCACGTTTGTTACGTTAAAATATGAGGAAATAAACGTTCTGGACCTATCCTCTATGATTCGCGCATTTCTTACAACAAAAAAGTGGTTTTCGGTACTTTTGACTTCTTTTTTGTTAGTCACTAAAAGCTATGCCAAACAAAATTGATGTGATCAATTCTGACGTACTTTAATTCATTTTCGTTGTCTTTATACGTCCATACGTAGAAACAGCGTGTTTCTAGGCCTCCTCGCTACGCGGGGAGGCCTGGAAACAAGCTGTTCCTGCGTACAGACGTATAAAACTGCATACGCGCCTCGTGCGGAAACATTTTTCCTTCGGGAAAACCAAGCTGGACGGTGCCATCACCCACGTCCAGCTTGGTTTCCCGAAGGAAAAGATGTTTCCAGCACTCGATGCGTAATTTACTATTGTCCCAACTTTAGAATGATTTTTACAGAATTGTAAAATTCGATTTTGAGCCAATTCTACGCCCATATTACTAGAAAAAGTGCAGTGTTCCTAATTTGCCCCTATAGTCTTTTTCCAAACTCGTTCCTCGCTCCATTAAGATGCATCAATTTACCTCAAAAAGTTTAGAAGGTGTTAAAAAAAGCTACAAAATGAGCTAAAGTACGTCTTATTTGGAGGTCCCGATTATACGAAAAACCCGTATAATCTCATGAAAATAGGCCTCTTTTCCCTGTGGGGGTGAATTAGGAACACACTATTGAAAACTCGCAAAAAATCTTCTTTCGCGAAGATCAAGATATCTCGGCTCCAATTTGTTGAAATTAAACGTACCTTAGCTCATTTTAAAGGTCTTGAAACAAGCTTCAAAATGAGTTGAAATACGTTGAAAAATATAAAGATGAGTTGCAATGGCGAGCAAAACAAAAGTAGTGGAGGCAAATTAGGGACACTTACCTTATAAATTTGTGGTTAAATTAGAACGTTTGGTTCGATGTTGAACGTATGTACCTTCGGCAAGATGAATTTTAAATTTTTGCTCCCTTTGCCTATATCATTATTCTTCTAAACACAACAGAAATGTTCATTAAATATTTATTAAAAATATACATTATGGATGATGTATGTACATACACGGTACAACAATTTTTGAGAACCGACAATCATTGCTTGTTAATTTGGTGACTTATTTTGAAACAGAACCTATCTCTAATGAAACTCATCAACGTTTTGTGACTATGTAGAAGACATCCGCGGATGCAGAAGTGCGAATGATCAACAGTATAGTGAAATCGAGTTTTTTGGAAATTGGCCAACCAGCCTTATCATCGGTACTCTAGGTTCTCATCTCTTTCAGGTATTCAATGTATGTACATTGATAAGGAGTCTCGATTCATCTTATCGGTGATTAGCACAGCTATTTTTACAATGCAAATCTTAGTTATGAATAAATTTTATAATACTCTATCATAAATTTTAGTACGAGTAGATTGCAAGTGACTCAATCATGTAGTCTATGAAGTATTATTCATATGATGGATTTCTGGGCATATGCATAAAATTTCACGCACCACAGAAATCTGCTACAAGTTTAGCTAAGTCATTTCACTATTGCACACTATTATAGTATTGGCGAGTCCGTCCACACTCAATGCGTCGTCTGCTATGACCGCCCCTGGACTGGAGTAGCGAAGTTTGCTTGTTACGTCGTGAATAAATCTGTTGAGATCGATATCGCTCCATTGGGAGCAAACAGTAAACCTCTGTGTTATTTTAGATGACAGAAAAATCTAATATGGCCGAATCTCGAAATATTTTCATAAGAAATACACAGGGCCAAGATGGCGGCGTTTCGAAACAGGTTTACCCCCAATGGCGCAAGTCTTTTGGATCCACAGATTTCGACAGGCATATGCACATTGTGATACATATAATTCTCGATATTTTTGCAATGGTGGAGCTACATACCACCAGCTTGTCATTCGTGGATTGCCGTTGCAAGAATATCGGGAGTTAAATTGTAAGTATCACAATGTAGCTATGCTTATCAGAATCCGTAGATCCAAGAAATTTGCGCTATGGGATCTTGCAGAAAGGACGTCCGTGGTTTCTTCCAAGATTTTGAACCCCTCCCCCCTCTTGTCACACGTGGTCACATTTCGTGGATATACCCCCCCCCTCATGAGGACGTCCGAATTTTTTCAAAATTTTTCATACCCTCGACTGAAAATTGGCATCGAAAAAATAAACCACTCCAAATGGATTTGTTTCGGATGCGGCAAGCAAAATTTGGGAGTTTATAGTAGACTGCGTAACTTACGGACTCACCTTGCTACAATTCTATATTATCTCAACTTAGATATTAGCTCATACAGCGATAACATATATGGAAATTTGTCAATATTTCATGATTTTGTCTTGTAACATCTATTGCTCTCAATTAGTCAGTAAATCTCATATCTGCTATTAAATTCAACTGCGATGAAGAAAAATTGAGATAGAGTAACAAATATTTCTCATGATGGCATCGCGGGCATTTTTAATGTATCAAAATGCGATGCGGGACGGATAAAGAATGAATGTTGCACGTTGAAAAAATCACGCAACAGCCACGTTCAAGTATCTAAAATACATATTTTTATATGAATATCAACGGAAACTTACATACACATCATAATAATCAACTATAACATACTGGCACACACGCTGGATAGACTTTCCGCAAATCTCGTCACTCCATAATTGTCGCTTCCTCGGCACTCGCTCTTTCATTTCAATTAAAATTAATATTCATACACAAAAAAATATAAGAGCCTTGAAAATATTTACACAATTATATATGTTACGAGAAGCGATGATGAGGCGACGAGGCGAACGCGGGTCATTTTGCAGAGTAATGCGAACCTAGATTTGATCCAGGGCTTCGATGATGATGATGGTGCTGCTGTTTATGACCGGGTCCGGAATATCTACTTCCAGGTCTCGAGTGTACTATGGCATAGTGGTCGCTGTTGGTCGAAATTGAGCGCGTCGAATTCATCGTTGAGCCACCTGACGTGTAGCCAGGTTTTCCATTCAACGAATACCTGCAATTATTTTTTATGAAAATTCATAGATAATTATCATTTTCTCATAGTCTTCTTGTCCAATCTGATTGTCTTTCATTTTGGATTGATTTAAAAACTGAGAATTTCAAAGTCTTTTACAAGTGAATCTCTGCAGTACCCCCGTGCTCTGGACATTTGAAAACACATCTTTTACATTCTTTTTTTTTTCTAGTTTGATGAAAATAGAACAAAAGAAGGTAAATTTATGACTTTTAAAATTTTTTAGTTCCTCTTCTTATGCAATCAAGAATTCAAATTCGACCTGTGGTTTATAGATTTTTGAGAATTCTTTTAGACTTTTCTGCTCTGTCCCATGAGTGAACATCAATTATTAGACAAGGATAAAAAACTTGTCCATCATGTTGTGCAGTGAGAGTGAATGGGTTAATTCTCGATCCAACGGTTGTTGTTTTTCTATGACTGAAATATGTAGAATTGGAAGGCAATCAGATAGGACATTTTTGATACTGAAAATTGTGAAATGATTTAATGTAACATTGACAGATGATAGTCATGAGTTCTGTGATTTTCGTTAATTCTTGGAGTTAATTTTCTTCCGTAATGAAGACTCTTTATTATTCGTCAAAATTCACCTCACTGATTCTTGACTCCTGATAAATAATTTACATTGTAGATACATATATTTAGAAAACAGAAAGTGAAGCATGATAATGCATACACATAATGTGGGTCGTTACATGACAATTATGAGATGCAATGGTATTTAATGATACTAGTCGACCAATTTATTTCAAAGAGACTTGGTATTCAAGAACTTGAGTCAACAGATACACTACCCGTCAAAATTAATGGATCACGGGTAGCCTGGGTAAATTAACAATTACTCTGTCTCACTTCGTCGTAGAGGTATTGAAAAAAAAAAGAAAATTAAAGACCAGAAAAAATCTATCGATTCATGCCCTTGAAAAATGTTTCACGTGCCTTTTATGGGGCCATAGAAGACGATGAAAAACCAACTTTTTTTTTCTTCAGTCAAACACCTGTAGTTTTGACGGGTGTCATGGAAATTCTCGCAAGATCTTGTAGCTCTTTTCAGGACTTTCATGTTCCTTTTTTTAAAGTCCTCTGTACGACCTTTCCTGACCGAGTTCCGAGCTTGCGAAGGAAACTTTTTATGAAATGAGCTGCTTATGAAGATACCGAATCATGCAAGTACATCATTATTTGCTCTTGCTCTATTCTAGTTCAAAAACGCATTGAAAAAATTCTTCAGCACATCATTTCGACGTCAAATGATCTCATCTTTCAGAAAATGCCATCAGATTCTCACCCGAAAATAACCCAGTAACACTTTTTCAGCATTTGCTCAGAAAATTGGACTCATTGGAAGATAGCTTGTCCAGATCACATGCAATCCGAAACTGATAGCATTTTCTGAAAGATGAGATCATTTTACGTCGAAATCATGAGTTGTAACAGTTTTTAATGCGTTTTTGCACTAGAACAGAGCAAAAGCAAATGAAACAGTTGCGTGATTCGGCATCTTCATAAGCACCCTGTGTTATAGAGTTTCCTCGCCAAGCTCGTCACTCGGACAGGAAAGGTCGTACAGGAAACTCTAAAAAAGAGAATTTCCGAAATCGGATGACACCCGTCAAAACTACAGGTGCTTGACTGAAGAAAAAAAAAGTTGGTTTTTCATCGTCTTCTATGGCCCCATAAAAGGCACGTGAGACATTCCAAGGGCATGGATCGATAGCTTTTTTTCTGATCTTTAATTCCCTTTATTTTAATTCCTTTGCGATGAAGTGAACCAGAGTAATCGTTAATTTACTGAGGCTATCTGTGATTCATCAATTTTGACGGGTATTGTAAGCTCGCAAAATTTTCTTAAAGTGCATTTGAAAATTCATATATTCAATCGAATGAATCCGTGACAATGATTCGAAAGTCTCTTGAGCGATAATTGTCAGATTGATCAACACATACACACTAGTGAGCATATGAAAGTGAGTGAAATTTGATGAGAATAAAAAAGAAACGGAAGATCGTACCATGCTATATGCGGGTAGCACATAGCTAATTATTGTAGAGTTGGTTTTTTTTTGAGATGGAAGATTTTGTTTTGTTGAGAAGATGAGTTCAATAAGTGTCAAACCTCGAGCCGTACTGGGATCCATGCCAGCTACGGTACGGGTCGTAGTCTTCGATGATTGAAGGTTCCTTTTCAATTATTTCTGTTCGAGCGCAACTGCATGTCATTGCCGAGCACAGGAACACATTGATTATGAACATGATGAGCAGTAAAACACCCAACACTATGGCCAGCCATAGTAGCCAGTCTGGATGAATAGACTTTTCACCGTAACGTAATTCTGAAACTGATAAGCAAAAATTTTATTTATTTCTACTGCGATGACATTATTATTGGTAATGGTTAGACAAATGATCCGATTCGGAACAAGATTACTCATTTAAAAGTACAACCGACGTATATCACTCCAATATAACATACCATTACTTACAAAAAGAATCGTGTTTTATTTGACTGTGGCTATTGGAAGAATTGTTTTTACCGAAGACATTAGTTACACATTCCACTTTCACATAGAAGCTTCTAAGAATTTTCCTTTCGAAATCTCCAATATTTCCGGTGACTCAGATATTCATACTTGCACATAGTATAGAGTGTACTATGACTACAAAGATGATTCAACATTCCATATAGAACTTACCAGTATCCTGACCGGGACTGAGGACAAATACACTCGTGGCAGCGTGTAATACCGCTTCCTCTTCTTTCGGTGTCTGACCCTTAATCGCTAAATTTCCAGTTTTTATACTCAAAGCCTTATCTTCATCGTCACATATTGGTTCACCACAGCTCTCTGTTAGGAACAAAAAAAAACAAAATTAGAATAAGTATTCATAAGGGAGTTTCCGCACACGCTATAATCTCAAGCTTTAAAATGTGAAAAATTATTTTTCCAGATTATCATAAGATGTCATTATTATTGATATATACCTTTGCAAAGTACAATTTCACACTGGAGATGAAGTTGCTTATGATCTTTCGAAAATCGAAAAGCTGATAGAGTCGATTCGGCTGTTCCTGCATTTCTGTCGTATGTGAATTTGGAAATGAAGCCGGAATTTTCGGGGCACCTGAAAATTAACGATAAATTTTATAAAGAGATTAAATTGAGAATCAATCTTATTTTACGATATTATGAATTGGTGGTAAAGCTTACCCTCTGCTATCAATGATGGTGACATTGTGATTTTCGGTATCAAATGCGAGGCAAGATCTGACTTTGAATCCATAAGTATCTGAAATTGTACAAAAATTATTAGTAAGAATGTTCAAATTTTTGGATTAGAGAGCGAATAAATTATCAATTTTTTACATAGTTCTCCGTACTACAATGCAACAGGAGGACTTGGAAATAATGGAAGAGCGATTCATATCGATCGATCGACAAGTATTGTAAGATCAAGAGACTCCAGCATAATAAAATTGTGCAGTACAATTTTCAGTGATGAAAATCACTCGTATAATATAAGTTTGCTCAAAACTCCAAAAATGACTACGGCGTTATGGAAAACGTCCATCACGCGTTTTCGATGAGATCGTGAGTGGATCCGAATGACTGGTTTTTCTGAATATAGAAATGATCGCGATTCTAATATCGCACGAGAGAGTTGGGTCATCGTGGCACCATATTGGACCGATCGTCGTAATGAATGAAACATCACAACTTCCATATTAGATTATTGGGACATACAAGTTTGAACCCACGCGCAGAGCGTTTAATAGAAAGAATAAGCTTTCAAAATTTAGCTACTTTTTCCTTTGGATTCTTTCCATCTTCATTTTATTCAAAATCTATCTACGATAGAGCAATCTGGTGATAAAAATGAATTTTGGTATATTTTTACATTTATGATTAGAAATTATGCAATGGAACCCTAAATTCTTTCGAAAGTTAATCTGCTTATTTGCGAGCTTGTTCGACAATAGTTCGCTAAGATTTCCAGAATTTTTTATCAAAATTGGTTTCATAATCGCGGTGAATGTGTCAAGTTTTGCTCATTTCCACGTGACATCGCGTTCAAACTACGAGACCTACGAAAAAAATTGTCGATTGAAAAGATTTTTTGCATTGAAATGTCGCAGTTTCAATACAAAAAATTCACTTTACGTCATTCCGAAATACGTATCGATACAAGGGCGGTAAATATATTTTACTACCGTGTGTATCAGAGCATAACACAGTCCGACGTCAAAATGTGACTTGACTCCTATAAACGGTTCCTAGTAGTGTTTGAGCCGCCTAGCCCAAATTCGTTCTCAAAATTGCTCTATCGCGTCACGTTCCTCTTCTGTGAGGTCTAGTCGGTTATCAAAGGGAAGATCTTCAAAATGAGCCAAAATCGATTGAGTGGTTTTCGAGATACACCATCGAAAGAAAACCAAAAAATAAGGGCCCGAGAGTGGCCCTATACGCTATGTTTTAGCATAGTGCATTCCTCCCCTCTCGCTCTCTACTGTCCTATGCTTATACATTTTGTGAGCGGGACTTGGTTTGGGCCCTTTTTTGGTTTTTTTTGGTGGTGTATCTCGAAAACCACTCAATCTATTTTAATCTATGTGGGCTCGTTTTGAAGATTTTTCCTTCGATAATCGACTAGATCGCACAGAAGTTCGATAACTATATACCGATAACAGAGATAAGAGCTCTCACAAACAGCCAAATTGGCATTTTTTACAATTTTGACATCAATTTACTCAAAAACGTGACGCGATAGAGCAATTCTGGAAACGGATTTGGATATAATGGCTCGAATTCAACTAGAAACCGTTTTCAAAAGCTAATTCACACAAAATGAGTCCAAATACGTCGGACTGTGTAATTTTTGATAGATAGTGGATAAAAATCGAAAAACTGCGCGCTAAGCACACTTTTATGCACAGTGTATGAAAAAATGAGCTCTGTAGATATACAAACAGGTTTCAAAAATCAAGCCATGTTCAAGTGTCTCAAAAAATATTTTTAATTTATCGTCTGTTCTAGTCTGTACGTTGAAGAATCGACCAAATTCACCACTTTGCGAAAGAATTTCAAAAAATGTTTTTCTCGTGTCAGAGAGTAAAGAAATTAAATGGAGAGAAGGTAAAGAAAAAGAGTGGGGAGATACACAGGTGTTACTCACTATCCACAGGTGAGATTTCGGTTCGCAGAGTGTAGTTGTGCCCGTAAATGGCCTCGTGCACTCGTCGTCCAGAGCTGTCCAGCAGCCTCAGAGATACCAAGGACGTCTCGTTCCTGTCATGAGCGACAAACGAATCGTTTACAATTTCAGTATTTCATATACTACACATAATATTTCCCATAAATTCAACACAAAATTAAATTTCTACCCATATCCCAATAAATTTCCAAACGCCCAGAATCATCTCGCGTCAAACTATCCACGTAGATATTCATTTTATAATTTTGTCTCTCGCGTCAATAATGCAGTTCAGCTCCGAAACTGACTCTTTCACAATATTCTCTCCAACCAATGTATCCTCAAAATTATCTCAATTTTCTCCTTTTTTCAATTTTTATATAGCATATCTCGCGATTTTTTGTTCGATCCATGCATGCTTGACGAGTTTTTATTCAACTTTACATTTTTTTTTTAATGAATCCCAAATATCATCTTTCTAAAATTTTTTTGCACCAAAAAAGGCTTGCTGAGCCACTATCAAGGTTTGTATATAAAATAATAATGATATAATACAGGATGAAGGATGTTATGCTAATCAAGTGCATGAGTTCTTCGCGAGTTCGGTATTTCAAAATCACACAACGCCCGCGAGTAGAGTGATTTATGCATTTACATAATGCTTATTTCAATTCTAAATCTGATATACCAGAATCAGCTGCAACAACTCGTAGTGCTTTATAATATCCCTGTTCACCCGATCCGCGCGATCCCGATCTAATCAAATCTCAATATTTATTGGCTCGAGAACAAATTTTATATTCTCGACTATCCTATTATATCCCTTCTTGGAATATCTTCGATGCTGAATTCCATTTACACCCTGATACTGGCACAGATCGAAATACCTTAGTAAAAAAAAAGTATCTGGTCTTGTCGCGGACATTTTATTTAGAACCACGCTGGAAGACTTTGATTTTTTTGGTTACGATATAGAATTTGTAAATTGCGTGTCTGTACGTTAGGAATCAAAAATGTAGAGAATATAATTGACAGTTTGATGCTCGCGTGAAGCGAGAAAACGAGATGTGCGTGTGAAAGTATGTACAAACAATGTGATTGTACAATTTTAGAGAGGAATACCTATGTTATACGAGACGAGAATTGAATTGTGCGTTTGTATATATATGGTATACGTACCTGGCATTTCTGTATTTTGTATTGCCGCAAGTTATTACGTAAAACTTGTCGTCAGCAAGCTCGAGAGTTTTGTGTATCCTCACTGCTATTGACAGAGATCGTTCGTCCGTGTTCTGTAAAAGAAGAACAAAACAAAAAAAAATAGAATGGACAACTGAGTATCTTCTGTACTTCGACAGTTCATCAATCTGTGGATGGATCGATTATTATCTATGCCGTGTATAAATGCGTACGTGTGTGAATTTGTGTCGGAGATTTAAAAGGTAGATCAATTATAGTGCAATTAGTGAGACATGCATAGTTACCGACAAGCGATAATTTTACGCTACGGGAGAGAGATTCTCGACGAGATGATGGATACCTGTCTACAAGAGCATAGTAGTTGTAAGAATATGCATTCAATACCCAGAGGTAATATATTTAGTTGAGAGCTTTTGAAATGAAAGTACTTTGGACAATTGTTTAGGGGTGAGAAGATGAGAGTTTAGGAATTGACATTTTCATTATTGGTGTATGAATCCGCTTGAAAGTAGATTTGTAAGTAATGCCGTTCCAAAAACTTAAGTCTGCCGTGAAACTTTGCTACTTTTAATAAGATGTCACGATTGTCATCGAAGAATACAAAATTTTTCGTTTAAGCCCAAGATACATGTGATCAACTGATTCTTGTATTACAAATGCTTTTAATACGTTGACCGCAATAGAGGGGTCACTTAGACCCCACACCATTTCAACATTCAAAATTGCCACCCAGGAGTTTGAAATCATGCTTGTGCTCGCCATCAGCCATCAATCCAGGTATGCTCTTATAATCCATTCGTTAAAAAATGAGTGACAATATTTGCATATGGTCTAACTGACCCAATGTGTGATTAACTTTATGTTTTGAACGTGTAAGGTCAACGGGCTAACACAATCCAAATAAGTATAAGCTTATTCGAGATCTCATTGAGAGCAAGAATTCTATTTCAATTTTCACCGATGGCAGCAAAATTAAAGAAGCTATATCTGTGGGAACTGCCGGCATATCAACTCAACTCGATTTCTCATTTGCAAGAGGTATAAGTACACGAATTTTTATCCAGTTGAGGTTATAGCTCTGAATGATTCACTAGATCTAGCACTGAGAAGAATCGACATAACAGTGATTGTTTCCGTTGATCCCTTGAGTGTGCTTCAAAAGTTGAAATCGACCAACGCTGATATCAAAACTATTGATCAGATTCATCATCAGATTTACCAAATTAAAAAGAAGATAGTTAAATTTTGCAAATTGGACAATGATATATAGAATTGTATTGGAAACCTTCACACACTCGTTCACACATCAAAGGAATCAGCGGCAACGAAACCGCAGACTCTGTTGCAAAAGGTGCCCACTAATCAACAAAATGATTATCAAATGCTCCTCCCATTTACTGATTATCGGCTCCAATTCAAGACATTACCAAATAATCAAACAACGGAATTCTCTAAAGAAATAGGTTTGGTGAAGGAGGTTTTCTGAATTATATTATAATAAAAAATCCAAACCATGGTTTTCATACCAGCAATTGGACAGAGAAACAATAGAAACTTTCAACAGATGTCGAGCCAATCACTACCATTCAGCTGCATCCCTGGCCAGAAAAAAACTTTATCAATGATCTCATATGCATCTGCGGATATGATTTTTCAAGATATCGACCATATTATGAGGCGATACCCACTTTACGACTTGCAGAGAACCCACTTGATCCGAGGTTTACCCGATCGGAAAATTAGTCAAGCCCCTCGAATCAAACATCAAGCTTTGATCAACTAACTGCTTTGAGCGGTCATTGATCAAGATTAATATTGTGATAGCGCCTTGATCAAACGTAGATCAAGCCTTGATCAAGATCGTGAATTTATAGTATATAGTATATAGTATAGATAGTGAATTTATAGGTTAGCTTATCAAAACTTTTGTCTTTGACCAAGCGACGAAACACACACATCGAGGTCCTCGACCAATTTGACCATATACCGTGATCTTGATCAAGGCTTGATCCACGCTTGATCAAGGCTTGATCCACGCTTGATCAAGGCGCCATCACAAATCTTGATCCAAGGGATCAAGTCCGTTGATCAAGGCTGAGTTGCAGCTTGAATAACTTTTCTGATCGGGTAGCTAGATTCAAGATGTACTCTATTCAGTGTTTGATTAAAACCCAACTGCCAAAGTATGTAACATGATGATGAAATTTTTGAGAGAATGCGAACTCAAGATATAGTGTTCAATACAATTATCATACTTGTGCATACAATGTGACCACGAGTATTTCTGACAAAACATACATGCACAAGCAGTACAAGCACAGAACATTGGGAATAACCTCCAAATTTTGCGAGAAATATATCGTGGTCACGTGGTATACCATTTATTGTCAAGCTGTATGGTCCTGAGAAATGGCTGATGAAGCTCTAATTGAATAAAGAGCAAAAAAATGATGAAGAATTGCAGAATTGGGGATCTTGAAAAAAAACTTGGTTCTTCATTTTTCGCTTCCTCGTGATTTTCTATCAGACCTTCGAGGGTGTCCCACCCTGTTTCTAAAGATAGACGAGATTTTTCTTCGAATTTTTCTTTGAATTTTTCCATGCGTTCCTAGACAATAATCACAAACTATTGAAAACCAGTTGTCTTCTGGAGGGTACAAAATTAGTATACAGGTTAAATTAAAGATACGCGACTCGATAAACTGAGTTTGTCTTCAAAGTTTGAAGCAGAGTGACTGACAATGACCAATAGATATGATGGGTATGATGAATTCATCTATTTAAATTGAATCATTAATCAATAATAGTGCAGAATTTGAAAAAATTGAAGAGGCAGCATTGATTAACATGAAAATCCACCATAGTTACAAAAAAATTGATAATAATAATAACAATATCAATCATATAATGATGATAGCATTACGAATACTGTCATTTATAGAAATAAGATTTGATCAGAGTTTTAACACGTTTGTTGCGAGGCAGGTTTTTTCAATTTTATCTCAGGCATGAACTGGGCCTCCGTATTTTGGTAAATATGTCTAAATCTATAGGAGCAAGCTTCTTTTTGAGTCATTGTTTATGCTCTCAGTTGACTAAATCACTACGGGGGATTCCTTCAGGGAATGTTTTTCGAACCATTTTGAGTCGATTAAAATTGAGTAATGTAAAATCACGGGACGTACCGGTGAGTCCCGTCGCAGTCAACGTAATAATTTCCCAAATAAGATTGGGAAAAGTCAAGGTGCACCAACTCATGTCATACTCTCGATTGAATTGTAGCACAATATAAACACGATAATAAATTGGGTGAGATTTGTAGTAAGTATCTGAAGTTTCGAAAGTGTGGAAAAGTGAGATTCGTTTGTTATTGAGATTTTTGTATTGTAACACGAAGAAATCGGTTAGATGCACGTATGAATCTCACGTATGAATGAATATCTTATAATGAGAACTAATTAAGCGAGGAATTTATAACGCAATGAAAAAGTTCAGTAGGACGTGGAAATAATTTTGTCTCGTAGAGCTTGTATCGCATCAATCGCGGGTAATTATCTTGGCGTTTATATCTGTAACGGGATATACCGCGAGAAGTAATTAATTTTCTCATTCATCTGCATAAAAAAAGATTACTTTCTCGAGTGGTAATTTGCTCGATCGAGATTATTTATAGAGAAAAGAATATCAAAACCTACCACACGAGAGGTTCAAAACTATACGCATAGAGATGAGAAAAATTCATGTTGTTTTTGTATAATCAGCATAGATATGCATTGCACGGTTCACACATCTGATGATGATCTATGACAACCCATCCCTTTGATGGATTTATGAGTCAGAAAACTCCTATTTCAGCTTATTTCAAAGTTTATAATTGATCTAAATGGGTGAGTTTCAGTCGTGGACGATTTTTTTCATCAATGAATATTGATCCACGAAACGTGATCGGAATGAAAATCGGTTCTTGTTTCAGAGCCCGCAGAATTCATAATTCATCGCTTACAGTGGAATTCATACTTGGAGATAGGTATCTATGAATATAGAAACCAAAACCAGAAATAATCGTTCCAATGGGGATTTTTGTGGCGTATGAGGACCAAACCATTTAGGTATATTAGGTTATCTATTACATCAGAAAATGTCCGTGCAAGGATTTTTCAGTTAATAGATATTTACGATACAAGGGGGAAAAGTGCCACTTTTTGGCACGGCGTGAAGTTAGCGCCCGAGCGCTTGCGCGAGGGCGCTAAACGCCGTGCCGATGAGTGGCACTTTTGCCCCGTGTATCGTACTCTATTTTTTAGCACGTGTGCCCCTATATCCTAAACCAGTTCTCATCATTGTAATGTCCGGATAAATATAGAATTTGTTCTTCTCGAAGCAGAGCTTCATGTTTATGAATCGATATCCAAGGAGCCCAACTCTTCGTTTCGTTTGTTTGAGCTGTCGTGTGTTGCGTTGTCCCGTATCGCAAAAGCTAACCTACAAGATTTCATCGCTTCCGAATTTTTCAATTTTTTATTTCGGGCTCCGGACAATCTGCTGTGAGATTGACGATGGAGTAATAATTTGAGCTACGTGATACGAAGATGGTGGATTCCGACGACAGCTCGTGTGACTCTGTGGAAGAGGAGCTTAATGAGTATGTTCCTCAAGAAATAAGAGACAAGGCAAGACAAGTGACCTTGAATCTTTTACCTCAGAAATCAAAGCAGCTCTACACTGCTCAGTATAATGCATTCAAAAAGTGGCGTAAAGAGCACAAGTCTCCATCTTTTTGTCAAGACAATTTAATAGCTTATTTCATAGATTTATCTGAAAAGTATGCACCATCAACTTTGTGGTCGTACTATTCCATGTTGAGATTGACCATAAGTGCGTATGATCAGGTTGATATCTCCAGATATAAGCGACTGAAAGATTACTTGAAGAAGCTATATCAAGACCATAAACCCAAGAAATCACCCACTCTCACTCAAGAACAAGTTTCCAGATTCCTCAATGTAGCACCCGATGACATTTATCTTGTATTTAAGGTTATATGCCTTTCAAGCAACCTTACTCAGTAATTATCAATACCCTCCATTCTTGAGCTAATTTCAAAATTCATCAATTCCAGGTTATACTGATCTTTGGATTTCTTGGTGCCATGAGGCGTGGAGAGATTTCTAAGTTAAAGCGCAATGATGTAACTGATGGTGTTGACTCAAATGGAAATCATTACCTTCTGGTTCAAGTCAACAATACAAAGACAAAAGTTGATAGACGTTTTGCTATATGTGACCAAGACCTGTATTTGATTTGCAAAAAGTACATGGGCATAAGAGAAAAAATCCTTGAATCTGACAGATTCTTCTTGCGGTATGCTAATGGAAAGTGTATAAACCAAGCAATTGGAATCAATACCTGTGGAGGTATACCAAGAAGAATAGCTGAATACTTAAAATTGCCAGATGCCTCAAAATATACTGGTCACTGTCTAAGGAGAACTTCCGCTACTTTCCTGATTGATGCAGGAGGAGATATCACAGCACTAAAACGACATGGAGGCTGGAAATCTAATTCAACTGCTGAAGGCTATCTTGGTGAATCAGTCAGTAATAAGAAAGAAACTTGCTTGAAGATTTGTGATAAAGTCGTTGTGAATAGAAGGATTTCATCAGAAAAAGTTCCTACAGCAAAAAAGAAGAGATTGTCAGTTACTGATGGCCCTGCTTCTTCAAATCAAGTTGGCCAAAGTTCTGTTGTCAACGACTCTTCTCTCAATACCTCAAACTTTAACTCAAATCCACAGACAGTTCAAGATGTTTCTGCATCTGTGGATCAGTTTGAGTCTATAGACTATGATATAGTTTGTGCGGATGATTTTACCCTCCAAGTTAGTATACGCCTTCATAACACTCATAATTATGAATGATTATAATCTTTATCATATCCTGAATCAACACCACTAATTCATGTTTACAGGATACCACATCCATGAATGGACGAGTTTTATTGATTAAAAACTATCAAGCACTTCCCTCTCCTGCTACTGAGCCTTCTGGAATGGAAAACCAGAGGACAATGGTCGACGAGTTAAATGTTCCTTCTGTGAAAAAGGTGTGTTGTTGTTGTTCTTGAAACCGATACTTAGATAATTGAGATTGTTGTTCTAAGCAGCACTTCTGTTCTAGGTGTCTCTTGTCAATTCAGGACAAATCTCTAAAAATTCTGACATGAGTCTATCTCGTAACCATCAGCCCAATCATCTACCTGCACATTGTGGAAAGCCACACACTTCTAATGATATACCTCAATTAATTGAACCTGGAGATCAACATCCACAGCATCATCAACAGAATGTACCATCGATTCCTGTACCAGCAAGTACAAAAGATTGTAAAGCGTCGGGCAACACTATTTCAAAATTTCAGAGTGGTATCACACGCACAAGTGAGTCTGTTCAAATGATTCCATCTGCAAAATCTCAATTGAGTTGTACTAAGAAGTTTGGTGATGATGCCGAAAATGTTGATCCCAAGGTGCAACACAACAAAGTACCTCAAAAACAATGTCAACACACTTCTCGTGGCTCTGATTCATGTCCTGCAGGAGTGAATTATTGTTCGGGACAAAACATCTTAATAGCCCAGAATGCTCTGGTTGAAACAAACAATTTGAGTCTCAACCAGAAGTTACTTCTTTGTGAGCCCAAGTTTCCTGTTGAATATCATCCAGATTTTGGTTTGTATATAAATGACGAAGGACACAATAGCAACAATATTGTTTTTAACAATTGTAATGTGACTATTGATGGATCTCAAAGCTCCTACACTTTTAATAGTTGTAATATTGTAGATCTCTGTCAAACAGATAATTGAGTTGATACTTATGTTACAACAGTTATTGTAGTAATTTATGTATATCTTGTTGAATTCTATATCAAACAAATAAACTGTTTTTTCACACAAATATTCAATCAGGACTAGCATCATATGAAGTTTGCTTGGTATCCTACACCTGCCTACACCTCAAGGCACCTCAAGGTGAGAATAGTATATAAAGCAGCTGAGCGAAGTCACGAGTGGCGAAGGGGAGAAGGCAAGCGGGGGCTCAAGCAGGCTCAAGAAGAAACTGATTCATATATATTAGTGCTTCAAAATTCGAGTGTGATCGTCGCCGTCGCTCTATATATGCATCTCTTTCCTCGCTTTCCTCTGCGCGAAGGCATATAGTATATATATTGTGCGGTTGCAGAGCAGAAGACGCATCAAAGAGTCATTGATGCGTCTTCTGCTATGTGAATTATGAGAATGTGAGATGCCCGGGCGCACGAAACGTGCAGCCAACTTCATGCCGTGCATTGGTTGCACGGCTGATGCTATCCAGAAGTTTACTCTTTTTTCTTTTTTCTCGTCGATTTGTAAGCAGCTGTGAAGCGTCCCATAAGTAATTATATTCTTTCGAAATTCATCTTTTGTGACTGTGATTTTGGCGTGTAAAATCTGCCAGTGAGGCATCTCGGGTGTAGTCAATTCTACGGCCACGGCGGCCATCGACCGTGCCGTAAAGTGCCACTTTTGCCTCACGCTAAGCGTGCGTAAAGATAGGCTAAAGGGCACACAGTGCTAAAAAAAACTTTTTACTATTATTCAATTTGAATACAACTCAGGAAATGACAGCATGATGCTTCAATGAAACTCAAGAAAAAAATATTGATTGCGTGAATATTTTGCACCAAAAAATATCAACTTTTGAGTGACGCGTGTAATTAATCTGTCCATATTCTCGTGACAGCTATTTCCAGAATCGTCTCCATATCGTCAATTGGGTTTTACTGCAGAATAACTAAAAACATATCAGAATTTTGCATAAAAAATCGAATCATTCAATTGTTTGATTGAACCATGGCACTCACGTGAACGAAACATTCTGCTAAAAAAAAAAAGTAAATAAATAGATAAATAAATAAAGATAACAGAAAAAGACACTGATGTGGCATGACAAGGGAATTCAAATTTAAAATTCAACAGATTGATGCAGAATCAGGCAATATAGGCTAAAAAACACCGAACATGGATATTTTGCCTCGAGCACAACTATGCAAGTATCTATCTCTCATTCCACATTTTATAAGTTGCAACATTGAGAGAGTACATAAGAGCAAACACGTTTCACTTTTTTCACAGAGTTCGCAGAGGTAAGTATACTATATAAAGAAAAATAGTGCACCGATATCTGAAACGAGTTTCCGACAGACAACTCTTTTGTTACAAACCTTTACGAGCGACATGGCATGTCCGTTGTGTGATATATGCTATTCACTCCCGATCGAAAAGGTATGACAGAGAGCTTGACTGGTTCCGAATCATCAATTACCTCGATTATATCTTCTCGTTCAATTTTTGACTCGATTATGATATAAATAACACAGTAAGCGATGTCATGAAATCGATGGAGCAGTAACGGATCAATTTCAATTTGATGTTTTCTGAAGTTTCGAAAGAAACATCTAATTGATACCGTTAATATGGAACCCTTTAACGATAATATAATATGTCATTTTCGGTCGGTAGCATTTCTCGTTGATGTTCATTAGTGTCGGAAATTTATACCCTTTCATCTTTCAATGAGATAGCCTTCTGGTACTTTTCAGGAATCATAATGTCAGTACGAATCTTTTGCATGGTTACATTTGTACATGAGATATTATACCGTAGAAACATCAGGACGTGATATACTTTTCAGAAGCGATAACTGGAGTATGGAAAAAGAATGAAAATGGAAGAAAATATTCAGAGTTGTTTATTTATTGACCGATAAAGTAATCGACAGAAGAGAATTTTGTGCCACTTAATGGATTACTTCTGGTAATCGTCATGAAATTTGAACTTGAAATAAAATATTTCCGTACTGACAAGGAGAGGCCAGGAAGTGCGGGTCACGGATTTGGATGAAATTCTGGTAATAGACTCCTTTTAGCACCAAAAGATGATACCCAAAGCCGCAGAGCCTAATGCTCAAGCGTTTTCAAACTACAGCCCATAGAATTTGCATTGCCCGTATGGACCCATGCTAAAGGGATAATATATATAGATATACTGTAATGCATAGGATCTAGGCTGTAGTTCTGAAAACTTTGAGCGTTAGACTCTGCGACTTTGGATATCATCTTTTGGTGCTAAAAGGAGTCTATTACCAGAGTTTCATCCAAATCCGTGACCCGCACTTCCTGGCCTCTCCTTGTGAGCGCAGTAGCTCATTTTGGTCACTAATAGGACAGAAATATCCTCCGGTGCCCTAAATGGGCTTGCAAGCAAAGTGCGGATGTATGTTTTCATTACGAGAGCTTCAAAATCGCATTCGAACGCGGCCATTCTTGGTTAAAGTAATGAAAAAGTTGGCTTATTGCTTTCAAAATTTTGAGGTCAATTATTCCGGTTACATTGGGGCAAAAGCACTGTCATTATGTAAGATTGTAATGTATATCTCTGAGAGAAACATTTAAAATCAGACCCACAATTTGTAGCCTCTTAGTATTATAATAATAGTGCACGTCAACCAAGAGATCATTTTTCCGAAACAGATGAGCCACTCATTGAAGAAATTCTCAGTAAGTATAGGTGCTAAATTCTAGGCCGAATCGGCCTTGGGACCTTTTCATCATGTCTTTCACGGTGTAATAATAAAGTTGCCCTCTCTGATATGAATGTTGGTTCTACCTAGAAGCATGGCAAACGAGAATCTGATCATGGATATCAAATTATGTGTGAGCACCGATCTCTAAGGTTCTGCGAATCATCTTACATCTTCAGAATCTACCAGAAGAGATTATTATTTTTATGGGCGATCAATAAATAACTGAGATGAAAATCGTATGAAATCGTCTGTTTCAAGATTTTTCATATCAAAGATAGTTAACTGATACTTGCAAAATAAAAAATCTAAATGACTCAGCATTATATCATCTGTCGAAAAATCTCTCTTTGCGTAATTCATAGAAAGCTCCTTGTAGATCTTAGAAAAGTCTAAGATACGTGTGATAGTATCATGTTAAAGTGTCGAGTTTGAGGTTTCAATAAGGTGTCAGAAATGAGGTCAGAAAGTGATACTCGTGTGATGAGAATTTACTTATATGCAAAATTCAATGGTGGGAAATTCGTCAAAAAAAAAACTTACATTGTTAACGATGATACCACAATATTCTGGTGAATCGGGCATGGCGTAGAGGTCGACCTTGAGATTAATTTGATTGGAACCATTTCCAGCTACCATACAAGGTGGTCTTCTAAAATCTTTATTTTGTCCACGTGAGTGAACAGCTCCAACGAAACTTTGATTAAAGCTCACTCTGATGTTCATCAAACCAGTTTGGCACATTGCTGTCACCGTTGGTTGAAACTCAGCATCGTGAAGTTGCGAATGGACCTGAGACAAAAAATTTTAGTGATCCAGTTAGTTAGATATCATTATTATTATTCGTTCTGTAGAAACATATATAGTATGTCAATCTGTCTATTGGTAACGGTAACGAATAGGTGATATGATATGAGCAGCGGGTTATTGGGTTGGATATAATATCAAACTTGAGGATGGATCGCTGAGCTGAAAACTCAGATTGGTAATCATGGGTTCTTCACTTGACAACAATCTTGAGTTATTTGGAATTTTATGTCTATGATGCGAATGAATTGGGTTCGAACTTACATGTCAAATCAGTTCTGAAGTGTGTATCATCTTTTATTTTTTTTATATCAAGATTCAATAAAGAGTTCAAAAATTCAGAGAGCAACTTTTTGATAATTTTCAAAAAATTTGGCTCAAAAATTAAATCTTTTAGATTTGAAATCATTTGAGGAATAAGGTATAGGGAAGAAAAAAAGTTGAGTACAAAATTTGATCAAGTGATTTATTTATCTCGGAATATTGACAATTCTGACGTGTGTGGATGTGTTTCAAGTCTTTATGACATTTTTTATCATCATGTTTGTCGATAACAGTCACCATAAAGAAAAAAAAAATTGAATGTCAATTGAGCGATGCAGTCCATTTTCTAAGCGGAACATAAGTGTTATGTTCTTAACAAGGTATAAAAATCTCACAAAAATCTTGTTACAATTCAAAATATTCCAAATGAATGATCCAAACTTGGTCGACCGTGAGTCTGATTCTATTGACACCAGTTACAATCGAAATTTGTTTTGAAGTGTATCATAGTCCCAATTTAGGAGAATTCAGCATTTCACTCAACAATTCGTTCCCAAACTGAATCAATTGTTATATAATACAGAATATTTTCCAAGAATCCTTACACACATTTCAACTGATTTTTCACATATTAACGCACCGATCACTCCAAAAAATCACAAAAACCTCATCTAATAATTTTAAAAAGTACTCCATAAAATCTTTCCCTCAGCAAACGCTTGTATTCCGCAACGGCAATTCCACCAGCTTCCACAACTTTGTGTGCACTTTCAACAAGTTCAAGACAGTGACAGGGTGAAAAACTCGATTTTAATTTTTGTCTATTTCCAAGCTCCAATTGAATTTCACACAATACAGAAATTCCATCATTTTCAAAAAAATCACCAGGTTCAATGAGATCATCAAAACCACAGGCAAGAGAATCACTTTGAAATTCAAAACAATCAACTCTTCGAGTACGCAACACTTTATAATTACGAACGTCATCTTCATGGATTTCGATAATAATCGATAAGGCTACAGATGCTATAATATTACCTTGGCTATTAACTCGTCTCATATGAATGTTAATTTTATCACCAATTGTCACTTGATTATTTTTATCAATTTTTGTTGATGGACAAATTCCCAACTGCCACTTACTGCCATCGGGTGTATTAAATAAAGGTGATTTTAGACCCAATCCATTACAATTTTCTAGCTGACGATTAATTTCTTCTGGATTTGTTGGTAAAATCCATTTGAATGTTGCACTGATGGGGATTATCGTTCCTGTACTTTGGCTTCCACACGCGTCAATGTGACGAAACATTTTCTCACTAAGTAATTATTTATTATCACCTTAATTTTTGTTTCATTTACATTAACAGTCTTTTTTTTAAATTTTGGAATCATGTAAATGATACAGCAAGAAAATTATGAGAATTTACTAGTTACGCATGCGATACACAAGTACAAGTTTGATACGACAATGAAAGATGTGTAGAATGATAATATAATAGAAGCTTTGCTCGATGTTATTGTTTCGAAATATAGCGTGTCACACCTTCTGAATATAAGTGTAAAGGTACTATATCAGAGGTGAGCTCTTCGATTTTACCGAGCATTGAGATAGCCACACCTTATATATTACTAACATACCCTCGAACATACCTCTATCTACTATAGCATCATCGAAATGGCGTAAGGTGTATAATATTATACTACAGATGTATACCTTATCCGTTATTATCCAATAATACGATGGAAATGATCACTCATAAATCGTACACGCAAAAATTTATCAACGATGTGAGATTTCAAGTTTGCACGCTGAGATATTCGACATCAAGTATTTGTTTTTTTTTTAACGCTTTTTTTCTAGGTGCGTTCAATTTACGCGATTTTGATAGCTTGCAAAATCTTACTTGGATTAGGGAACTGACATAATTCCGGGAAATGTTTTATTTTGAGAGTTTGCAGCAAGATAGATGTAGGAAAAAAAATTTGAAATTTTTACGACGCCTTTGTGGTTCTCAAATCATCATTGAAATTTTGACAATTTGAATTGGCGCCACCCAATATGGCGGCGGCTACACATGTGCTACTGAATTCCTCAACTGTTGTGATGTCATTTTTAATCGGGAATTCTTATCTAAATCACAATCGAGAGCTTATTTTACTCAAATAATAGAAGTTCGTGGTAAAGAAACGCAGGTTTGCCTCAGAACCGTCATGGAAAACACTCTGAAGTCCGAGCTGAAGTCACGTGACTCATGTGCAGTCGCCGCCATATTGGATGGCGCCAATTCAAAACCTGAAAAACTTCAGACTCAAATTTAGGTCACTTTGACAACAGGAAATTCCCGAATTTCCACATATCGTGTCTGTTTCAACGTGAACTTCTATGATATCAGCATTTCGGAATAATTTTTGTGGTCATGTCAGTTCTCTATTTTATTTATATACCATATTTGATAGTATAGATGTGTGAGGTATAGTACAAAATGGTGATGGTTGAGTATGGCTGATGAGTTGTCAGATTCGATTTTCTGCACAGTCAAAGTCTCACTTGTACTTTCTATCTTATTCATCGTATAGGTATAATATATAGTACAACTCGTACATATAGTGAATATACGCAATTGGAGGTAATTTCGCACGAAACACTTTTCAATGTAATCTGGAAAGTGCATCTCTATCTTAATCTTTTTCTATATGTCTGGGCTGTAGATGGTAGCTTTTTATCTGTATTGTGTGCTGTGCGTGTGTTTGAATGTGTAAGAGGTTAGTGAGTAAAAGGCGATGTGCATTTTGCGAGACATAATCTTTTCGCGAGCTTTTTCTTATTCAAATCTATTCTTTTGACGCCAACGAGGTAGAGAGCGATGATTGTGTCCACGCATGACATAGAGACGAGGGAAATTTTTTATTTTTGAAAGATAATTCATTAGGTTACTATGAGGATTTCAATCAATTCAGAAAATATGCATAGAAAGTTTTCCAGAATATCAATTTTCCACCATCAAAACTGAGAGAACGTGACATTTTCATACAATTTTTGATTTTCTTCTCTTGGCAGCTGAACAAGTGGATTTCAGCACGTAGAAGGAAAAGTTAGATTTTGCATGATATAGTTGTCATCCCCCCCCCCATCTTATCTTATTTTCTGGGAATCCGTGTATGAAAGTCAAAACAGTATTTTTTAACAATATTCATGTATATACGCAGTCTTATACGAGAAAATCTGAAAGTCATTTTCGGAAAATTACAAATTTTGTAAAAAGCTAAGAATGACATTTTTACGCATAGTGTATCAAGGAATAGTTTTCGATACTTTGAGGGTCTCTTTTTGCATTCTCCCAAAATTTTGACCATTGCATTCAGGTCTATCCGAAAAAACATTCCTTGATGTGCGAAAACGAAAATTCCCGTTTTTGTATCGAGGTGTTATACTGTGAGTTACTTTTTTTATTCCTTCGATTTTAGAAATGACTTCTGGTAATTGCAACCAATCTCTGATGGTCAGAGCATCAATTATTGTGAATATCAAAATTGGAAAAAAGGGCAGAATCAGGGAATCGAGAATTTTTTGATTCATTCTCTTTCTCAAATATGGCGATTATTGAGACTTAATCTTTGTACCAACATGATTCAACAATGTCCGAGAAATTTCCTCATTTTTTGCAGATTCTTTCAATGTTCCCATCATAGCGTTATCACAAAATGTCGAAAATAGCCCTGTCAACGTATTACACTCGTCATACTTTAGTATTTATCGATGTTACAACAACAATTCTCGGTTCGCGATTTCGCTTACTTTTTATTCGAAAAAAATGCCTTACCATCTTACAATCCAAATCTATATCTTCACATCTCAATGTCTAAGTAAGAAAATCATATTTTTTGTAGAATCTCAGATTATTCAATGAATTATAACTTTCTAAAGGATCAGGGTACGCAGCTATAATATGTGAGATTTTCATCAATCTCAAATAGCACATCGAGAGGGAATTCGCAAAGTAACTCTTGGGTCATTTTGTAATACTCCAAAGGATCGTCGTTGTTACATAACGTCCATATAGCGTATATACTTACATGTATATACGTGCGTAAAAGCTAATATATCTTCACTCGAAGAAATCCAAACTCGCAAAAGTCCATCAAGTATAATAATTAAATTCACACGTGTTCGTTCACTCGCACTTTCATCGTAATATCATTTGTACACATAATACTCATACACTACAAATCACGAAGTCTGGGTAAATATTCTTCAAAAGTCGCGAGAAGAAGTGATCGCCTATCGTTTTACACCTATTATAATAATGATGCGTTAACATAACTAATAGTCTATATTGTTTTATGCAAGATGAATGAAGCTTGCAAATAACATCCTACAGTATTACTGGTTACTATAATCTGGCGACAAAAATTACATTCCACATTATGTATGTGTATTTAAAATACACACGCAGACTAATGAGCGCGCGTGAAAGTTACGGTCGGTGCGAGAAACGGACGCGCTTATAATAATACACCGGCATATTCGCGGGCGTTAACCCCCACACAAAATCGCCTGAACATATTCTTCATCGCCACTTTTTAAAATTTTTTTTCAATTTTAAGCATCAGGTTCAACTTGATGATTGCATAATCCGATATGTATCGAATCAACCTTGATCGTATTTTTAAAAAGAAACACGAGAGAGCTCTCAGATTTTTCGTAACACTCAGGTATAATAATTTTCGGATCCTAAAAGAAATTTCTCAGGTAAAAAAAATAATCTTGACGCAGAAATTTAGCAGCTCGAATAATGAGATTGTCACGATCTCATTTTGAGATAAAAGTCGTTTCTTTATACCTCAAGATTTGGATAATGCTGGAGTCATCCTTAAAAGCGTAGTAAGCTAAAAATGACTCATATGAATTTGTGAGATATTGGTATAATAAATTCAAAGGATATCATCCTCTTCAGTACATCAGAAAGGTGAGTATAAAGAATTTGCTGCTGAGATCAACGTACCCTTAAAAAATTTAGCCCGAGATCAAAGTTCCATGTATATAACGGACAGGTAAGTTTGATTACATCAAAATCCGATGAATTGCCAGGGATGCAGTTCGCAAAAAAAGTTCGTTATTCCATTGCTGCATTCGATGTGAGAAACAGATTTTAAACAGAGAATACATCGTGTAACGGTAGATTGAAAGCTTTCAGACGAGAGATCTGTATCTTTCTTTCTCTTTGATGAATTTTATATTATATACTTGAACTTATAATACACATTAATCGATCGATTCACCCTTCATCAAGACTGAAATATCGGTAATATATCCACGAGTCATCGGCACCTAACCGATCACTACCACATGATTCAAGTTCGGCAGTATATGTAATCGATGTACGCCGGAATTCTGACACGCCCAAAAAATATACTTTTGCGCCCAAGTCAATCTTCCTATTACCCATATCTTCTTTCATAATGAAAAATCCTCGTGAATCATTTTTTATTAGGATGAGGTATCACTGCACTAACTCTGTATTTTATTCTATAGATAAGGTTATATAAAATCAGTGTACCCAAATTGCCCCCATCGAACCATTTTTTCAATAAACTTGATTTACTTCAATATTTTTCAACGTAAATTCATTTCAAAGCTAGTCTCGAGGCCTTCACGAGGATGCGAAAAATAGGTTTTTCACTCGTGTATCGAACTCTGTTTTTCGACAAACTGTGCGAGAAAGTGGGAAATCAGTGCGGAAAAGTTACTTTCTCGCACAGTGTGTCGAAAAATTGTTTTCATCCGTTTTAATCTCCGTGCAACCACTTTAGGAGTTTTTCGTCGGTCCAAATCACCATTTCCGACCTATTTTGACGCGATGAACTCGTTCTGATTGGTCAAACTGGTCATACTGCAAACCCTCTCGAGATAACCGTAATATGAGGGCATGTTAAGTACACTCCGATGTTGGCCTCCTTGTTTACCGAATCATCTTGGTGTTTTGAGCATAAAATAGCTCTAGATCGGACTTTTGCAGTTTCAGAAAGCGTATTTTAAGGATCATGAGACAAGCAATCGAATGCGCTAAGGTACGTTGAAATTGGTTGGACTCAAAAAATTTGGTATTAACTGAACTCAATTTTCTCGGTGATTTCTTAGGTGTGCAAACACGAAAAATGAAAAAATCACTTTCAATTTTCTGGAAAACGCAGAAATAATTCGAAGTCGATCCAAGCCATTCATAATTTCATATTCTAACATAAAAAATGTAAAAAAAAATTCGCGGGGAGGTCATCGAGTACCCACTCTTGATATCACCATATGGGGGGAAGTTGATTGTAAAGAACCAAGATGGGTACACTTACTTCACCTACATACCCCAATAATTTATAATGAAAATTGCAAGAGATTGAAAGGCAAGCTTCTTGAGACAGCCACATATAATCAATATTCACAGCGGCATATATGACTTATCTCTATACTTCAGTTCTCCCTTTCGAGGGTGAGTTATTTATCGTATACCTTGGAAAAGATGTAAATAACATTTTACGATGCGACTTATTACATATTCGTGTATAGGTAACAGATGAAGCTTGGTCAATGCATTTTTAATGATGCATGCGTATAAGGTCAATTTTATATGGCATAGCAAAAAAAAGACGGGAGTTCAAGAAAAAGAACCGATATTCACATGGAGGTACATACGTGAGTGTACTTATACTCTGTAAAATGGATGAGTATAATGCAAGAGATGAGAGTGTGTGATAGTTGATGTGAATGTGCAAGCCGGACATTGGCTCTCTCTCATCGTTGAACTTTCTCCTTCTGCGATGCTCGGTTATAAAGTACAGATGAGACGCGAGACGAGAGAAAAGGATGCCCCGCGCAAAAAAAAGTACTTGCATACTTATTTGAGGTATTGCCAGTAAAGAAACATTGAGATCCGAGATATTATTGCTAAATGCGATGTATTGATACTTGCAGTCATCGATAAAATGAGACTGGTTGAGATTCATTAGTGACCTTTTTTGGGTCATTAGACTCTTTATTTGGCAAATATTAAAACGATAGATTGTGATTGCCATGCCACAGATGGAATTGTAAATTTTTGATCTTATGCGTCGCTAAAAAAGATGAACTTCGCGGTTTGCTCGAAATATGCTCGTATGTCAGTCGTGATATGAAACCCGACTTAATTCTATGAATTCAAAATATGGCATGCGAATGCGATGGACCGCGTACAAGACGATTTATTAGATCCCGTTGATTTCACAGCAGCAGTGAGAATTTTTTTCTTTGGGATTTCAACTTTTTCATTTGTCTTTTGAATTGTGATATCTGAGCTTAGGAAATATATTTCGTCACGTAAATCACAAAAATTACAAAATTTAATGAGACAATGATATTCTGAACTCATCTCCTCACAACTATTTTGTCATGATTGCATTGTAGCCAAAATTTTCCTACTAAAAAATCAACACAAGTGAAGTCCACAATTTGCAAGATTTACACATTTTCAAAGGAAAAATCGTGAGATGTAGACACAATCAGACTTGGTTGTATTTCAGGCAAAGAATTCTCCTCGAAGATTTTCATGTCAAAAAACTTGGGCACTTTTAATGGTATAATTCTTGAAGAAACCTTCCTTCGTACAGAAATTCCAAATCTCATTCTTCCATATTACTTTCAACCACGGATCGAGTGAAGATAAGACTCTGTCTATTCTAATCGTTTTGCAGAATCAGACTTGGAACTTTGACATTTTCACATATAGGAATAGTTCCGCGCGAAACAGACGTACGAAAAGGCGTCACGTCTCAAATTTTTTTATTCACTTTTTTATTCGATTTTATGGTACAAAATACGAATTATTCACTAACGATAGTGCCAAAAGAAAATTTTGCAGGCATCTCCAGCGTACATTACTTTGTTCTTCTGAATTATCTCCGACAAAAAAGTTTGGGTATTTTTTTAAATAAAATACATATTCTTTGAATCCGTTCGGAGATACAGTGGTGCAGTTTACGGCATTCGAAAGGTCTATGAACAACTTATCGCATTCGGTCTCGTAGAGTTGATTTTGAGGTCTTGGGTGGATTCATAGGGCAGAGGAGTGAAAAACATAGAAAATTAACTTTCGCAAAACCCTAATTTTTTCTAACCCCAAAAATTCTCTAATCTTGAGCTGATTGTTCCAAATTCGAATGGCTTTAGAATGACTCCAAGTGGTCAAGCCCCAAATGACGTCATAACGATACAGGTCTCATTATGCCCCATGCTATTAGTACGGGGAAATCCAAACTTTTATTCATCCGATGGACCAACGTCTATGGTTATTGACCTGTTTGCTAGACTGATACATTCCCCAACGATCTAAAATGTACCAGCTGTGACGGTCAGATACCGTTTGAGATCTTCTGTATCACTCGCACTCATAGGTTATGGTACAAGTGCGACTGAGATAAGAGATTTCGAACCACAGTTAGTACAGTTCAGATCGTTGGGGAATGTACTTGAAAAGTGTGAGACCCGAGGAATGTCTGAAAGATTGAGTACTAGTCTAGCGTTCAGGTCAATCGCCATATGAATTACGAGTTGCCTCTGAACAGCTATTAAGATCCATCAGATGAATAACAGTTTGGACTTCCCCATGCTAATTAGCCTGAGGCATAATGAGATCTGTGTTGTCATAACGTCATTTAGGGTTCAACCACTTGGACCTGTTCTGAAGCCAATCGACTTTGAAAAAATTTGCTCAAGATGGGGAAAATTTTTCAGAATTTTTCCTCAAATTGCACCATGTTCAACTGAAATTTCTCTAAAACTCACAACACAATCCTCACTTGAGGTGGTCAAAAAGAATGCAAGATTCAACTATGAGTGGTTCCGTGCAAAATTTTTCCATCTTGAGAAAATTGTTTCAAAGTCGATTGGCTTCAGAACGGGTTCAAGTGGTTGAACCCTAAATGACGTTATGACAACACAGATCTCATTATGCCTCAGGCTAATTAGCATGGGGAAGTCCAAACTGTTATTCATCTGATGGATCTTAATAGCTGTTCAGAGGCAACTCGTAATTCATATAGCGATTGACCTGAACGGTAGTACTCAATCTTTCAGACCTTCCTCAGGTCTCACACTTTTCAAGTACATTCCCCAACGATCTGTACTAGCTGTGGTTGGAAATCTCTCATCTCAGTCGCACTTCCTATAAGTGCGAGTGATACAGAAGATCTCAAACGGTCTCTGACCGTCACAGCTGGTACATTTCAGATCGTTGGGGAATGTACTTGAAAAGAGTGACACCTGAGGAAGGTCTGGAATTTCAGTACTAGTGTAGCATTCAGATCAATCACCATGAACTTTGGTCCATCGATGAATAAAAGTTTGGATTTCCCCATACATGCATGGGGCATAATGAGACCTGTATCGTTATGACGTCATTTGGGGCTTGACCACTTGGAGTCATTCTAAAGCCATTCGAATTTGGAACAATTAGCTCAAGATTAGAGAATTTCTGAAAACTTTTCCTTGAATTGCACGATGTTCAACCAAAAGTGCTCTAAAATGCACAACCTTTACTTGATGGGGTCAGAAAAATGCAAGATTCCTATTGAATGTCTCAAAATTGTGTATAAAAGCAAAAAAAGAAACTGGTGATCGGTGAAATTGATACTCTAGGAACTGTCGAGTTACGATATTCCGCACTGCAGAATCACATTCTGTCTGGATATTGTTATTTACAAAAAAGACGGAAGAGGAAAAATCTTGGTAACACGTGCATAGAATCAATTCCTACAAATAATTATCCAACTTGGCTCGTAAGTACACATTGCGTGACTGTATCATAATACAGTTGAGAAGTCGTTCTATTGAACGGGTTTCTCAATAGCACACTAAAATATCTTTCTCTCTCTCTCTCTCTCTTTCTGTCGCGCGAAAACTAGTATTACAGCTGTCAAAGTAACGCCTGCGTGCATAGGAATTCGTAAGAGTGAAAACTTGTTTAATCGGGGAAGGAATTGTTGTTGTTATTTTCACAATATTGATTAAATATATGAGGGTTACCCGGAATAATTTATAGAACTTGATACATACATAATCTGTTCGCTTGAACAAATTCAAAAGTAATCGAGATACATATATGGGTGATTCCGCCGGAAGTCTGATTTTTTGGGGCCAAAATCGTTGTAGGGAGTGATTTGGGTCAAAAAATTAATTAAGTCCCAGACGAGTTCCGGTGTCTCGTAGCAGTTGATTTACACTTGTTTGGGCACAAAAAGGAAGTATCTAGAGCCACATATCTCAAAAGTGAAGCCAAACGAAGCTATGTGTAGTTTAAGGGTTCGTAAAGGAGACGGAATTGACGGGGACGGAATTGACATTTCGCCTTAGAAAAATTCTCACGGCTCGGCAACCAATCGTAGACTCTTTTCCGCATAGATTTGCTCTAATGCAATCAAATACTTCAAGAAAATGTGTTTCACAAAGCGATATAGCGCGTCGGGGCGGAGCACAACATGGGGACGGAATTGACCGAAAATTTTGTACGCCATTCTGAAAACACGTTCAAGTGGTGCACTTCGGCTGCGGATTCGATTTTTCGGCTTTTGTTGCACATGAATGAAGTGTATTTGGGTTTCTAGAAATCAACCTCATCGGTTAGAATAGTATATTATGCGTCTCGTGCCAAAAACTTTGTTCTTCACGATAACCTTGTTGGACGTCGGCATCAACCTCATCGGTTAGAAAGGCTCAATAGACGACCGGGAACTTTGCCGAGGTAATCAGTGCTGTGCAAGCAGTTTTGGTGAAAACCCGTCTTCAAAATGTCGGATGGCCGTGTTTGAACTGAGGGTTCAATTTTGAGTCTCAAAGTGGTGGATTATGTTGTTTGAAGTATCACAAATTGAAGTGCATAGCTACACATAGGGATTTTTGACTCCTCATATGTGCCGCGCTCAAACCAAAAGTTTAAGTCCGGTCTACTACAGGGGACGGAATGGACATTTGGACCCTTTATCAGGCACTACAAAATACAGGAACATTAGGATCGTCTCTAAAACTATCAACATTGTTGCGCAACAATAGAATACACCCCAGAAAATTGCTACAGTGCACGTCCCGACCCTTAAAAACTTGGAGGAACATGGAACACGGAAAATCACACTGTCAACGGAATCACTGATATATATGCGTTGAGCAATGCATAATATTCTCTTGTTCTCAAATTGCAATTCCTTACCTTAGAGAAAGAGAGAGGACATGGAACTATTGGATATAAGTATTGTAAATGTTTATCGTGCTTTTGGTGGATACATATAATGAAATTCCAAGAGTGAGGAGGAAACAACTGATACAAGAAAAAAAGGCGTTCGTGCGAATTTCACGACGTCTATCATAAATGACTCAATAAGCAACTTCATAAAACATCTCGTGTCTACTCACATTGTCCAATATATTGCCATGAATTTCTTTGTCTCAATTTGATGTTTCTCAACTCCGAAAACATAACTTTCAAGGTCCCTTTTCGAAAAGATAATTTCTTTCAGATTCCCTGTCTTTTTCCTCGAAGACAACTTTGATAAGTTTTAATTTATTAGAGTTATCAAAAATTCAAAATTTTCAAAAATCCGAAAATGACTTCGAGGTTTGTCCTGCGGACATACCCATGTAAGACATGCGGTTCCATGAACATACATGATCATGGAATCCGAAGATTCCATGGCCATGCATGATCATAAACGAAATCGCTTCAAACATTTTTTTTATTCCGGAAACTTGTTATATATTGATGTAAATCTGTTCTAACATCAATACATCACGATACTGATCATTTACTGCTAAGAAAGAATCTTTCCGGGAGTCGATCTTCGAGTTCTAAAAAAGTGACATTTTTGTTGAAGAATGATATGTGACGTGGATTTTTTTCTCTTTAGTGTTTCAAATATTCAAAACCTGAGAATGACTCCGGGGGAGATTTTTCTGGGTGATGTTTGATCAATACCGTGAAGTATTGATGTTCCACCAGCTGTAAATTATAGTTGATCACGTCTTTTCGGACTAAAGTTAACAAATTTTTAAACCGATTTTATACATGATCATATATGTTCAATAGTTCATGGAATCTTATGTTTTATTTGGGATATGGGATAGTGTCGAAAAGGATCTGTCTGGGTTATTTGAAACTTGGAAAATCGTGTGAACAACCCCCTCGACATCCCCAGTTCGGGGGTCGGCGTATCTTGACTATGTTGGTCTCACCTGCCACTACCAGTTAATATGAAGAAGATAGCCACCTAAGTGCCTCGTGTGAGTTTTTGTCAAACATTTTGATTGAGTAGCATGTGGAAAGGTAGCTCAAGTGTTTCAAAGTACTCAACTATACACCAAGGACCGAGCAAGAGGATGGAAAGACTCATTAATGAGGGTTGGAAAACTAGATTAAAACTTGAGAGGAATTCCTCGGACTCATTTTTTTGTTTAGAGTGATTTCTCTATTCCGATGAATAATAATGATAAGTTCCCTCATCCGATTGTGAACTCCAATTTGATTAAAATACTTTCTTTGGTATTCGAATGGCACCATGCGTGGCTTGGATTTTTGATCATGTTTCTCAATTGCAAAAAAAATTTAGTTGAAATATTTTGATCAAACTTATCAACTTTCGCGACAAAAAGTTAGGAGGTCTATGTCTTCTAGGCGCAAAGATTCTTCAAATTCCCCAAGCTTTTCCAGAGTTATATATACCCCCTGCTATTCGCGGTTAATACGCATGATAAGGTTACACGAATACTGAAACCGCGAATACCGGGACTTGTATATAAATCATGGTAAAAGGAAGTTTACGTGTACGTGGAGATCAGAGAGGGAACAAGGGATGCCAAATATCATTGTAAAATGAAACATCCATGTAAATATCTTGCAAATCGACTTGATATCGAAAAGACACGAAGTGATAGCAAGGACAGTATTATATGATTAAGAAACAACTTCTGTAAATTACTTCAAAATCGATTGGGAGAATCAGTCACTAGCTTGGATCAACATCTCCTGTGCCACTCTTGACTGTCGAGATCGACGAACATAGCCACTCTACTATCACTGGTGAGTGGCCATCAAAACGATATTGAAGTCTATAGAAACTCCATCTCTTCTGCTCCGAAATCCAGGAAATTCAATATTTCCCGTTCCATTTCCCGTTTCCCTGAAAGGCTCATTATCACGTTTCTCAATTGACTGAGAGCTATATTCTTTTATTTCGTATATGCAGCAATGACTAAAGTCTTGATAACATTCATAATATAATCAGGCGACCGATGAAACATTCTTAATCTTACAATACGAAAAAACAACCCACACTTTGGAGATCATGTACTTTCACATTACGAAGTGGCTTGAGTATTAATGCATTCGAATGAAATCCAACGAAACATGAGTTAAGCTATTATCCTGAAAATCTAGATCCAAGCCGTAAATAAGCGAATCGGGGCACCGCAAATATCGGGTTTTGTCTTTACCACGCTAATACCTGTCTGTAATATTTCCATTCTACCCCTCACCCATTACAATTTCAAGTCGAAGTATTGCCAAATACCCTAGCAAACATCTGAGACCCCAAGTAAAATCCTCTTCATCACTGGCTCGATAAAATTCACACATAATAAAAAAAAAGGATTTCTCAATCCACTTCATGACATTCAAGTACCGCTCGTCCGTATTTTTCTCTAATGCACCAAAGAGCATTAGTTACGTATATCGGTCTGAGAATTTCACTATTGCAAGCTTGTTGAGGTGATTCCACGACGAAGACGACGACGACGACGACGATGACTACGACCATGGAACGGTCCACACACGATACATAGTATAAGGCCCGCGACGTATCCAAGGAATTCGCTGCGTGCAGGAAGAGTTCGCAGAAAGGAATGTTCTATGTGTCGACCGAGCTGCTCGTTGCGTGGAATGAAAACGTATATAGTAACTTGCAGAACGAGGAAAAAAAAGTTACCAAGATATATGTATGTGTATGTGTATAAGGTTCTGAGGAAAGCCACTCACGCAATTTTCAAGTCCTCCTCTTTGGTATATTACTTATATGTAAAGCTATATACCTTGTAAGAGTGTGTTAGGTATGTATCGTGATCGTGTTTACTTTCGATTTTAAAGACGACGACGAGAGTTCACGAGAGTTGTGGATGATTATTACGGAGTTGCGTGAGACAACGCGACGACAACGCACTAATACAAATGAAACGGTTGAAATTCCTGCGCAAATAACGAACGATTGGGTGCGATGGAGGACATTGGAGGTTAGGATGGGATAACACACGAAAGAGAATTGAGACATAGATTGGATGGCTGGAAGAGGTGAAGGGGGTGATAGGACCGAAATTAAGATAGATAGAGATAATCGGTATTCTTGTGGAGTGGGATTGAAGTGGCCAGATCAAAAATTCCTTGAGAAATTTTGATGATCTAGATGCCGAGAGTCGTTGATGCCAGAAGGATACTAATACCGTGATTCGTCGATGTGGAATGAGTATAGGCATGAGGTGCCTAGATTAGCAGAAAGAGTCCTTGAATGAGATCGAGAACGAAGGAGATCCTCAAGGACTCAGTTATTGGAAACAAGATATGAATCTGATGTTATACTTTCTTGATACAAGGAAATGCGAGAGCAAAAACACAACTTAAATGCAGATTTTAGGACGAGTTACTAATAGGTGTTCGGGGTTTATAGAAAAAACTTGGGATAAGTTCAAAAGTCATGTTTCATATGATATTCAAACACTCCTCAAAATTCTCCAAAAAATTTCATCGATCAGTCAAATGGTGAGGTAAGAGTAGCAATTCCAAAAGGCAAATAAATATATGGGCTTCTTTACCATCTTTCCATTTTAGTTCTTAAAATAGCCTGGAAATGCCGCACCATTGGTTGTTGACAATTTTTATCAAGTTTTATGCAGTGGAACTTTCGTATACGCGAAACTTTTGGGCTCTATCGTGATTAGGTTATGGAACTTTTGATTTGTAGAAGTTTTGCCGTGCCTGTTTTGTACGTGGGACTTTTGGTTTCGAAGTCTTGAGAGTACCCCAACCATTTCAACAACATCTTTCTTTTCCTCTGACAGATGAAAGATGGATATCAATTCCCAGATTCCATTGCTTACTAATAAAATTTCTTTGGATTTTTTTGATATATCTGGGGCAAACTCCTGGAGCGATTCAATTTAAACAATGTTTTCCTATCTGATTGAACGCGTAAGGCTCTGAGCAGCGATGAATTATGCGGATTACGCGAAATATTCCATTCTATTTCTGATCTGAGTATAACTCCCATTTCTTTGTGAGAGTTTCAAGAACCAAATGAGGGGTTGTTGAACATGGAAAAAGGTGTTCACATTTTGTTCTCTACCATGAATAATTCAATCAAGAGAATTCTCCAAAATGTAGAATGAATCAAGTCTTTTGGACCACTTCGCACCAGTCCAAAACTCAACGATTCTAAGAGATCAATCATGGATATCATGGACATTCCTGATGTGTAGGATGAAATAACTCCTGATGAAGAATCGACAGAGATATACGGACACAGAACCATATAGCTATTGAAGCAAAGTGTTGTGTTATATTCAAATGGCAAAATATAGTTCATAGCCAAAGCGTCAACGATAATGTAACACGATTAGCGAATACGAGAAACAAGAAAAAATACCTATCTAACTTTGTCCAATTTGAGCCTCAACTCTCGGTCATAAAAATAGCTCACAAGCATTATGCAGCGTTACCAATGACATCCTCTTCAGTCATTGTTTCGAGTATGACAGTGTTCACCTCTCAAAAATAGTTGAACAGAGAAGTGATGTAACTCTTGCTCACTACAGTTTACTTCCGCACGCACATTTAGAAAGACTGCAAATTGCACATTTTCATAAAAGTCACACAGGACTCACGCCACACACATTGCTCACGATAAATTTCCATCCCTGAAAGTGTATAAAAGCTCTAAGTACAATCAATTCAAACGCAACGTTTTTGTGGCCAACGGAGAGCAGATATTTGCGTTGCGATGAGTATTATGCGGGCTCTGAGTAACGGTATAAAGAGTAAGTATACATATCGGAGTCTAGCGTAAAATGAGGGTCTCGCTTTTCTCTTTTGCCGTCCCGCATCAACAACGACCACGTTGCCACTATAACTGTGGCATTTTATATTACCACTGCATCACTTCTCTCGTCTGATGATACACTAACATTGGAGTTACATACATCAGACCTATGATGTTTGTAAGTACATCAACCACGTCGCGGCTATCGCACGTTGCGTGAATATTCTATGTAGGCATTAATGGTAAATGTGCGGCGAAGGAGATATATTCTTGACACGTTGGGTCTGATTGAAATTAAAATTGAAAGTAGTCTGGACGTGGTGATGCAGATTCATGATGTTTCAGTAGGCAGACAAAATTGATGCAATTTCCTAGTAGACTCGCATATTTACAATGCTAAATTGGAGTTCACACTTTTGGTGTTCTTGAGAAAGCTTCCAATCATTTCTCTCATTACTTTCTGCATTGTAAATTGGTCACGCACAATCTGGAGTTCTCGTGAGAACCCAGTAGAGGAGCACCTGTGATACGGACTCAACAAAGATGCTATGGTGATACGGACCCCCCCCCCCACCCATGCATGCTCGTACCGTACAGCCTCACCGGAAAGACTATGCCGGCGTCGAGAACCCATGCCCCTTGCCTTCATGGTGATATACGGCTTCAAACAGATCCCATGATGTTACAGCCTCGATGTGCAATCACGCGATTGTAATACTTCACATCACCACCAGATGGCGTTTAATCCTTCGAACAACCAAGAAAAGTGTTCACGCAACGATTCAACTCGATACAGACGAGTATCGTACAAGATCGTTTCGGTGGCTATCGCCAGGTGGTGACTGGGTCTTCTGATACGCAAATAAGATGCACCCTTTACATCATAATTGCAAGAAGGATCCATCAAGGGTATCTCCCCGTCCCCAGTTAACCGCAAGGAGGATCCTTAGTTGATCCCGGGAGACAGACACACTCCCCGGCCCCAGTCCTCCAGCAAGAAGGATCTTAGTATCTCGAGAGAACAGTACAACTCCACCGCCCCCAGTCTTCAGCCCCGGCACCCATGTGAGTGCTTTTACCACCTCGTTCGCCTCAGTGCGTATGAGCCCTAAGTGGCATCTCGGACCACTTCAAGGCTCCTCCTGTACTTCCCATCTTATCTCTACTCTCTGTTTCTTCTTCCTTCTTCTGGGACTATAACCTTCGGGTTGGCGCCCCCCGAGGAAGAGTTTTAGTCGGCAGGTGCCTGAGTTTTCTCGGGTGAATCCGACACTACCTGCACTCTTGTGGGTGCCTATGGAAGAAAACTATGGTCTGAGTTTTTCGTTTAGTTCCGCCGGTAGGCCCCACCGAGACGGCACCCAAGTGCGTGGAGTCGAGGTACGCTCAACCAGCGCGTCATCATATTATGCTAACTACTGAATTTTACCTCGGTGGGGAGGACCTACAGTTTTAGGTGGAATCCGAACCACCGAGACCGCCGAAAAAAGGCATATGAGAAAAAATCTCAGTGGTGCCCTGACCGGAATTCGAACGTAGGACTCCCGCGCGGGAATCCGGTGACTTAGCCACTGTACCACGGCGGCCTCTGTGGGTGCCTATGAAGATTTCCCCGTCCCGGCCTACAGAAAAAATCGTTGATCCTTCACGCAAGGGAGGTCTTCGGATCTTGGGAGTGTAACGACTCCGCGGCCCCAGTTAAGCGCAAGGAGGATCCTCAGTTGTTCCTCGGAGACAGACGCACTCACCGGCCCCAGTCTTCCGGCAAGGGAGATCTTAGTATCTCGGGAGCACACGAGAACTCCCCCGCCCCAGTCTTCGGCCTCAGCACCCATGTATGGGCTTTCACCAGCTCGTTCGCCTCAGTGCGTATGAGCCCTTAGTGGCATGCTAGACCGTTCCAGGGCTCCCCCTCCTTCGCAACCCCCCCCCCTGTATGTTTCATCTTTTCTCTCTACTCTCTGTTCCTTCCTTCCTTCTTCTGGGACTATAACATTCGGGTTGGCGCCCACCGGGGAAGGGTTCCAGTCGGTGGGCGCCCGAGTTGTCTCGAGTGAATCCGACACTAACCACACTCTTTCAGATGTCTATGAAGATTTCCCCTTCGCAGAGCACCATGAAGATAGAAAAGAAAAAAAATTCGTTGATCTTGAGAGACATACGCATTCCTCGGCCTCAGTCTTCCGGCGATAGAGGACTCATTGGTCGACCGTTAATTGCTCACGCGGTCACTTTTGGTACATCCCAAATATTTCTAATTCCGCACGCGGTCAGTGTCAAACCATTGTCAATTGCGCACATCGGTCAATTCGCGAAGAACCATTACTCATCTATCTGTTCCTCGGCAATGACCAGAATAGTGCAGGCACAATGTAAGAGAATGAATGTACGAACGAACATATGAGCTATTGAGCAAATATGAGGAAAGTCGAAGGAAAGTTGAATACACGAACATAGAAACATTCGATATTTGACAGTGATGTTCGATATTGCTTTTATATGTGTTATAGAGAGTATGTTCACGAGTATGTGTATGCGTATGGCGCGACATGTATGTGTATGCGCGTATGGAGTGGCTGCGCCACCGGATGAACGAGTGCGTGCACGCAAGGGAAGCTCGAGAGAACTTGGCGGGCCGCGATCAAGTACCGGCGGTGGGCGAAGGCCGTGACCTGGTGAACGGGTATCGAGAGCTCCTGGAGAGACGGGTTGTTTGGCGAAGGCCGTTGTAAACCTAGTTTAGTGGCAAGTGTACCAAATAGTATTTAGTGGCAAGGCGCCGTTACCAATATTATTGTATCTGATTGAGTGGCAAAATGCCGGTAGCTCGCGAACGATCCTGTACTTAGTTGAATAAATACGTTTATTTGAGTGAATCTTCTGAGTTATTCTTAGAGACAGGAGTGTCTCTAACAACTCAGAAGTGGGATAGCAACGACAGTGCTCACTAGGAAGTGTAAGAAAAAGTGAAATTTTGGAGCAAAAGACTTGTTGCTCCGAAACGGTTGGCACGTGCGCCGCAATATCGAATCGGCAATTTTCGAGTATAGTTGAGCTTCTTCGTGCGTTATCAGTTTCTCGATTAATTTTACAGAACGGACAATATTGACTATCGTAGAAAATTGAGTGACTATCTTGAAAACAGTGTAAAATTTTTTTCGCTGGTATTAAGCAAGTGTGTGCAAGTTGGTACATGCACGTGGCAGTGAAATCTCGCACGCGCCGAGCGGCAGACGATGACGAGCGGGCTGGCACCTCGCTGGAATTTGCGAGCGGATGGACCTTAGGGTCGCTTTTGGTGACGAGTACTTAGTGTCGTGCGGCTGATGATCTTTGTTGCGCTCGTGACATAAGGCAAACTCACGATGACGCCAGAAGAAGAGCGAAATGTGGCGGCACGCAAAGCCCGGGAATCTCGACAACAGTCAGATTTAGAACAAAGAAATGCTGCGAGAACGTTGTATGAATTGCAGCAGCAGCAACAACATCAGTTTGAGATACGACAGCAGCAGCAACAACAACATCAGCAATTTTTGCAACAACATGGGGATATGCATCAACAGCATTTCCAGCAACCACATGCCGGTATGCCACATCCACAAGTCGGGATGCAGCCAGAGATGATGCAGCTTATGACGGCCGTGAAGAGGGTGATCGAGGGACAGTTTCAATGCAATGTATGGACATGTATCCTATGGTGAGTGAACGCGGAAAAACTTTGACGGTGTACAACAATTTTAAATTTCGAAATTCTCGAATTACAAGTAAGCGCCAAACGTGGCGTTGTACGCTTGAGGATTGTGCTGCAGTGATTGTGCAGACAGATGAAGGTGGAGAGAGACTGGTGAAAAACCATGAAAGAGCACACAATCATGAAGTAAAAAACAACATTGCTCGGCACTATGTTTCTAATAGCGCGAGAAGGAAGGCGATCGATGATATCTCCGGAGATCTTTCGAAAGTCGTGAGACTCGAAATCCAGAAAGTCCCCAGTCATATACCGAAAAGTTGAATATTTCCGAAAACTGATCCCGTGCACAATCAACATAGAGGGAAGCGCGCGTTCGACTATGTACCGGTGAGGCTCCCGTGCGCAATCGACCTTAATTCTTGACCATGTGCGCAATCGACGGCGCACCGACTCATTGTCCCGGGAGCACCCGAACAACCTCCCCCCCTCTCCTCATTAGTCATCAGCACCAGCACCTGCAGTGTGTGCTTTCACCATCCCGTTCGCGCTGCGCGTATGAGTCCTAAACGACATCTTGGATCGCCTCAGGGCTCGTTCTCCTTCGCAAACCCTTCTTTCAATCTTAAACCTTCCCCTTTTCTCACCCCTCCCTCCTTTCTTCTGGGACAATAACTTTCGCGTTGTCCCCCTCTGGTAGAAGGTTCAAGCCGGTAAGCATTCGAGTTTATCGGGTGAAATCGACACTCCCTACACTCTTGTAGATGTTTGTGAAGATTCTTTCCTCCCGGCCTACGAAAAAAAAAACAGGTTTCAAATCTTTGATCGAATATCCGATGAACATTAAGCTGAACAAAACTCTTAATTTATCAACGCTCTATTTTGGGTCTCTAGTCGTAGTAAGTAGAGTTGATTCAGCCAACTCATTTTCTACATGGCAGACAACTATTGATTGTTACATTTTCGAGCTTTTTTCGCAAATCTTGCATTATCAGATGCGAAATGTTCTCACGGCATACATAGTATATTACGCATCTGCGTCCGCGAGGGTCCAAAAGTGACACATTGCGGCCCGGGTGAGTTGCCGCATGAGCCGGTAGGCGAGGATGGCATACCCGTGGCCGCAATGGGCGGCTTTCGTCCCGAGTTGCGTATAGTTTTTTTCCGTACACTTTCATCGAAATTCTATGGTTTCCGACACGATTTCGGGGCAAAATCCTGCATCGCCGCACAAGTTAGAAAACGTCGGAACACGCATTGTAGCAGACCGAGGGCACAGCCCGAGGTCTGATGCGCATGCTCAATCGTTTTCTCCCCTGGGTGGCAATGCGGGATTTTCTGCCCCGGCATCGGGACGGAAACCACAGGCTTTCCACTTCACATCCAGCACTTCTGAGATATTCAAATATGGACAGTACTACAATTTCAGGAATCTATTCGTGGCTAAAATCGATTCCAGTCTTCGATATTTCAAAGCGAGTCATATGGGTTTAACCCATCAGATTTTTCAAGCTTAATTTCAGGCTGTATTTCAATCTACACAAACGAGAAAGGGCACTAACATCAGATTTATCACTTACTGTGCTATACTTACTATACATATTATAGCTCGGCACCAATATGAAATTTCATAAGTGCTTTTCGGTGGCTCCAGTGGTTCTGAATTGAACCCATCTTAAATTGTAGGTCCCGCAGAATAACCTCGGAAAGAGGTTGAAAATGCGTTAAAAATAAAAAAAAATATATTATAGCTAAAGACAAGCATCCTCGAGTGAATGCTAATTAAGTGCAACATCAATGCATCAATTACGCCGAGGACACAAGATCGAACGATTGAAAATGAGACCTCGCCATGACTATTATACGCAGACGATTATCCAACACTGCAAAGATCACTATCAAAACGAGATACTCAAACAAGTATCACATCTTCCATTTCAAAGTATATGGTCTCTCTAATCCAATTCTTGTATATTCACAATAAAACCATCAGGATCTTCTTCCTGATGCTCTGTCTCTCTATTAACCGACCACACGAAATCACAATCATCCAATCTACTAGCCTACAGAACACTCTATGGACCACATGCGTTTCTAAAAAACCATTACGGAAGACATCATCAGCAATCAGACCGCGTAACTTCTTCTCGAAGTAACTGCACAAACAACATAACCTAAGCATCATAATCACCGTGGACTTGAAATATTTACCATGCACATGACAATACCACGAAATATGGCTATACGCGTAGATTAGTAGCAAAATACACGTGGGCCTTATATTCTATTATTATATGGACATCCCGTTGGGTGTTCTCCATAACACCAATGTATAATAATACGTGGGTGTGGCACATACACACATTTAACTAACAACAAATGTATATAGATGTATGTACAGTTGCGAAACGTATCAAAAGAGCGTAATAATCGCCAGAGGCGCGTAGGCGCGAGTATTACTGAAAAAGGACGCATGGTTAGTATATATGATCGCCTCTCTGGTGCGTGGAAGCAAGTTTTTTTTTGGATTACGAGAGACTCTCTCTTACTGTGTGTTATAACATGTGTATAATACATATGAGTGCAAGTATACACATGCAAAACGAGGATGATGCTAAAAAGAATGGTACATATAGGAGGAGGTTCGTCACAAGGTGAGGTGAGGCCTTTATATGGCCTGGGGCTTGATTTTAAAATTACGACACTTGCAAATGCAGCAAGCTTACGCGCGCACCTATCGCCAAGTGTCTAGTCTTTGCGGCGGTTCCGCCGGTCCACCCGTTCCTTCCCATTCGGTGTGGTGTGAGGTTAGTCCTTCGGTAAATAAGACTAAGGCAGATTACAGACTTCTCTCTTCTCTGTACTTAATTGAAAAATACATCAATTAATTGAGTCTTTCCTCGATAATGAGTTTTGGATAACCCAACTCTCCACAGCAGCAGAAGATGCATTTTTTTTATGCAAACCCTCACAAAACACAAGCACATATGGTCCTACGATCATGATCTGAGTGTTTCGTAGGGAGCCAGAGAGATACATAACATCTGGCTCGAATAATAATAATCTGGAATTTAAAGTGATGTTCATGAGTGCAGGTGTTACACAATACATTCATGATGATGTCAGATAATAGTGTTAACTTATTATAGTGTTGACAGATAGCGCTAGATTTTGTGTGAAAAACTTTTTTGAGTTAAATTCTGTTCATCTCATAACAGCAAACATATTGTAGATTTTAATCCTACGATGCAAGCTTACTTGTATTTTGACTAAGGATATTTCACCCTCTTTCTGTCATCTAGGTAGAATTAGGTCTTAACAATCAGACAATACCACCACCGATGAAAAAATTAAATGTACACACATCAGATTATGATCTCCATCAGTAAAATTGATGAATAAAATGAAGACCTCCTCTACGCGAGCCTTACTTTTGAGAATCAGAGTCTATTGTGCATGATGAAATTTTTTTGTCCTGAAAATAAGAACCTATAGCGTGTATTCATTCCAGATAAGCATCCAAATGTGGAGGTTTGGAGACTATAATAGAATGTTGAGAGAACTGAGTTAATATCAATTATTGGAGGAATTAAAGCATTTTGACTGTGTTGTCATCCCAACAGTGGGCATGGTCAGAAAGTCATATGATGAGTTCTGATTAATGCCATGGGACAAGATTCTAGGTTTTGCGCATCAAACTGAGAAAGTGTATGTATCTAAATGGTTTGGGATACCAGTCATAAGAATATGGGTTACGCTCTAATCAGATTTAGAAGGTCAAATTAGTAGTGGGCTATACCATTTGGATACTCAATATGGGTTATCTCAATATATTTCAATTCTTGGAAGGAAAATCTTCAAGATACCAACAAAAATAAAAAATACAAGTAGCTCCTAACAGCTTGAGTATCCAAATAGTATATCCAAATAGTATAGTTCACTACCAATTAGACCTTCTAAATCTGACTAGAGCGTAACCCATTCTTATTGACTAGTATCCCTAAACATTTAGATACGTACACTTTCTCAGTTTGATGCGCAAAACGTAGAATCTTGTCCCATGGCATTAATCAGAACTCATCATATGACTTTCTGACCATGCCCACTGTTGGGATGACAACACAGCCAAAATGCTTTAATTCCTCCAATAATTGATAATAACTCAATTCTTTCAACATTCTATTATAGTCTCCAAACCTCCACATTTGTATGCACATCAGGAATGAATACACGCTATAGGTTCTTATTTTCAGGACAAAAAAATTTCATCATGCACAATAGACTCTGATTCTCAAAAGTAAGGCTCGCGTAGAGGAGGTCTTCATTTTATTCATCAATTTTACTGATGGAGATCATAATCTGATGTGTGTACATTTAATTTTTTCATCGGTGGTGGTATTGTCTGATTGTTAAGACCTAATTCTACCTAGATGACAGAAAGAGGGTGAAATATCCTTAGTCAAAATACAAGTAAGCTTGCATCGTAGGATTAAAATCTACAATATGTTTGCTGTTATGAGATGAACAGAATTTAACTCAAAAAAGTTTTTCACACAAAATCTAGCGCTATCTGTCAACACTATAATAAGTTAACACTATTATCTGACATCATCATGAATGTATTGTGTAACACCTGCACTCATGAACATCACTTTAAATTCCAGATTATTATTATTTGAGCCTGATGTTATGTATCTCTCTGGCTCCCTACGAAACACTCAGATCATGATCGTAGGACCATATGTGCATGTGTTTTGTGAGGGTTTGCATAAAAAAAAATGCATCTTCTGCTGCTGTGGAGAGTTGAGTTATCCATAACTCATTATCGAGGAAAGACTCAATTGATGTATTTTTCAATTCAGTACAGAGAAGAGAGAAGTCTGTAATCTGCCTTAGTCTTATTTACCGAAGGACTATCCTAACACCACACCGAATGGGATGGAACGGGTGGACCGGCAGAACCGCCGCAAAGACTAGACACATCGCCAAGTGTCTTGTCTTTGCGGCGGTTCCGCCGGTCCACCCGTTCCTTCCCATTCGGTGTGGTGTGAGGTTAGTCCTTCGGTAAATAAGACTAAGGCAGATTACAGACTTCTCTCTTCTCTGTACTTAATTGAAAAATACATCAATTGATTGAGTCTTTCCTCGATAATGAGTTATGGATAACTCAACTCTCCACAGCAGCAGAAGATGCATTTTTTTTTATGCAAACCCTCACAAAACACATGCACATATGGTCCTACGATCATGATCTGAGTGTTTCGTAGGGAGCCAGAGAGATACATAACATCAGGCTCGAATAATAATAATCTGGAATTTAAAGTGATGTTCATGAGTGCAGGTGTTACACAATACATTCATGATGATGTCAGATAATAGTGTTAACTTATTATAGTGTTGACAGATAGCGCTAGATTTTGTGTGAAAAACTTTTTTGAGATAAATTCTGTTCATCTCATAACAGCAAACATATTGTAGATTTTAATCCTACGATGCAAGCTTACTTGTATTTTTACTAAGGATATTTCACCCTCTTTCTGTCATCTAGGTAGAATTAGGTCTTAACAATCAGACATTACCACCACCGATGGAAAAATTAAATGTACACACATCAGATTATGATCTCCATCAGTAAAATTGATGAGTAACATGAAGACCTCCTCTACGCGAGTCTTACTTTTGAGAATCAGAGTCTATTGTGCATGATGAAATTTTTTTGTGCTGAAAATAAGAACCTATAGCGTGTATTCATTCCAGATGTGCATCCAAATGTGGAGGTTTGGAGACTATAATAGAATGTTGAGAGAATTGAGTTATTATCAATTATTGGAGGAATTAAAGCATTTTGACTGTGTTGTCATCCCAACAGTGGGCATGGTCAGAAAGTCATATGATGAGTTCTGATTAATGCCATGGGACAAGATTCTAGGTTTTGCGCATCAAACTGAGAAAGTGTACGTATCTAAATGTTTAGGGGTACTAGTCAATAAGAATGGGTTACGCTCTAGTCAGATTTAGAAGGTCTAATTGGTAGTGAACTATACTATTTGGATATACTATTTGGATACTCAAGCTGTTAGGAGCTACTTGTATTTTTTATTTTTGTTGGTATCTTGAAGATTTTTCTTCCAAGAATTGAAATATATTGAGATAACCCATATTGAGTATCCAAATAGTATAGCCCACTACTAATTTGACCTTCTAAATCTCATTAGAGCGTAACCCATATTCTTATGACTGGTATTCCAAAACATTTAGATTCATACACTTTCTCAGTTTGATGCGCAAAACCTAGAATCTTGTCCTATGGCATTAATCAGAACTCATCATATGACTTTCTGACCATGCCCACTGTTGGGATGACAACACAGTCAAAATGCTTTAATTCCTCCAATAATTGATAATAACTCAATTCTCTCAACATTCTATTATAGTCTCCAAACCTCCATATTTGGATGCACATCTGGAATGAATACACGCTATAGGTTCTTATTTTCAGCACAAAAAAATTTCATCATGCACAATAGACTCTGATTCTCAAAAGTAAGGCTCGCGTAAAGGAGGTCTTCATTTTATTCATCAATTTTACTGATGGAGATCATAATCTGATGTGTGTACATTTAATTTTTTCATCGGTGGTGGTAATGTCTGATTGTTAAGACCTAATTCTACCTAGATGACAGAAAGAGGGTGAAATATCCTTAGTAAAAATACAAGTAAGCTTGCATCGTAGGATTAAAATCTACAATATGTTTGCTGTTATGAGATGAACAGAATTTAACTCAAAAAAGTTTTTCACACAAAATCTAGCGCTATCTGTCAACACTATAATAAGTTAACACTATTATCTGACATCATCATGAATGTATTGTGTAACACCTGCACTCATGAACATCACTTTAAATTCCAGATTATTATTATTCGAGCCTGATGTTATGTATCTCTCTGGCTCCCTACGAAACACTCAGATCATGATCGTAGGACCATATGTGCATGTGTTTTGTGAGGGTTTGCATAAAAAAAAAATGCATCTTCTGCTGCTGTGGAGAGTTGAGTTATCCATAACTCATTATCGAGGAAAGACTCAATTGATGTATTTTTCAATTAAGTCCAGAGAAGAGAGAATTAGTCTGTAATCTGCCCTAGTCTCAATTTACCGAAGGACTAACCTAACACCACACCGAATGGGAAGGAACGGGTGGACCGGCAGAACCGCCGCAAAGACTAGACACTTGGCGATAGGTGCGCGCGTAAGCTTGCTGCATTTGCAAGTGTCGTAATTTTAAAATCAAGCCCCTGGGAAAAATGCGCCAGAGTAAGTTTGTAAAAGCGCCAAGAGATTTCGTATGCGGACCAAGTTCACGAGCTATCTGGGTTTGTAGAATCGCTATGCGGAGGTCGAGTGGTATCTTGAATTTTTAACGGTCTTGTGGATTTCTTTTAGATGTGAATGCGAGTTTTGTGCGAATTCTTGTAAATTCTATTGTAGAATCTAGTGGGTTGCTTGCTCGGTTCCTCGTCAAATTTCATACTTTATTCGACACTGTAAACTTTGAAATTTATTACCTGATATTTCACATACCAGTAGATAAACTTTCTTTAGATTCTTTTTCCCTTTGTAGAAAGTTAGAAATGCGTAAAAATGCCAGCATCAAAGATAAACCATTCCAAACATTCAATTGCTTCATAAGTATGACCAATGAGAGTACATTGAAAGACATTGGAGCAGTTTATCAAGTAGACCGTTGGAAGCATTCGTCTTAGTTCTGGGAGCACATTATGTTCTATTTTTATGACAAATGTTGGATAAATTACTATAATTGCTAATATGCTCAACGAGTGAAATAGAAACGTTGAATGTTTCTTTTTGTCCAATTTACTCAGAGCAAAGGACCAAAGACAGAGGGATTTGTCAAAAAATTCCTCAAAAAATTTTAGTTTTTGCTCAACCAAATGATGGTTTAGCTATCACTTGTATAATTTTGAACAGAATCACCATTAATTTATCTTGCAAAATCTCTTTGATCATATTCCATGATTGTACATTAGTTTTGTAACAGAAAGGACATTCTTAGCAGTTAGCGTTGACCATCCAGAAGTTATAAGAGCGAGTGGCAGAACGGCAGTACAACATGCAATTATCCAAATATAAATCCCAGATCAATCTGAACATCTTTGATATAACGAGTTTTTCCATTATTTTGTTCTTGTTAACCATCAATCAAAAATGATTTAGCTCGATTGAAACTCGACATAACAAGGCTCGAACCAGGCGATAACTGTAGGGAAACCCAATGACTATTGATGATAAAATTAATAAAAGTGAACTGAGATTCTCACAAATGAATTTGGAATCCTCTCTGAAAGTAGTCCCAACAAAATTGGTAAATTTGAGCCATCCATAAATCATCCAAAATGAGAATCAATTACCTCTTCAAAATAATGGGAGGTTCTTGATTGCTCCCTCAAAAGTTACTTTTTTACTCTATATTCGTCGTTCCTTTTTCGCACATCCCTGTGCACAAACTGTTAACGCTTACAAGCGACTATTATAGTAATGGCTTGTAATTCTGTACGTCGTCGGATCCACTCTTACCCGTAATTTAGGCGCGTAATCTTGCGGCACGTTAGTTTTGTTTTTTTTTCTCTTCACTATAAGGCCGAATTTCGCCAAGCTCTAAACACTATAAATGAAATCAAGCACATACAGTGTGAAAGCAACTGGTAATTGAGAGCACGCTTAATTCAATGGTTGCAAAGTCAACAGTAGTAGAATGAAGTGATGAAAGTTCACTAAATGTAGATGAGGTAATTTGAAACGAAAAAATGAAAATAAGCGCATGATTTTCAGCACTTACGACATGAAGGACAAGTTGCAATCTGTATGATAGAATCAAAAGTTGATGAAGAGCGCACAAGAGGATGTGTGATGAACGAGTTGAATTTTAAGGAGCTATTTCATCATCAAATATCTCATTTTGATGTAAATTGCAAATCTAACATCTTTAGAGTGTTGTTCGTCTTCCCAAGTCGAAAAGTAATCGAAGGCTAACTTATTAGAAGAAGAAACATTATCTAGGGAATCTACGGGACATTTCCAGTCAGTTATACCTGTTTTTGTTTCTTTCTCTCAAATCTACTTATGAGCCCGTGTGCGCGAACATGGAAATCGAATCCTCCGATGCTTTTTTGGGACAATAAGACCCTCACAGATTACGTAAGGGAACAATTCGTGATTCTAAGATCCTCCCTCCCCCCTAGCAAGATTGCTTAAATGGAAAATTGCTCATGGGGTGGAAGAAAGTGGAAGACTCGCCCTCCCCCCTAAAATCCTTACATAATTTATGGACGTGCCCCAAAAGGAGGAGTACAAATTATTTGTAAAAGATGCTTTTTTTGTGAAAGATGAAAAATAGGCGGGAAACAGGTTACTTATCATCCAAAAAGTACTCTATCAAGAACGCTCAAAACCTACTGAAATAACCATTGGAGTCTTCAAAATATATCTTCAGAGTTTCATATGGATTGGTTGAAAAGTTGGAGAAATATTGGTTAAAACGTTGTAGAAATTTAGTGTTCCGACCGACACAGTTGGTGGGATCGCTGAGTGTTAGCTCGGCCGATCATCGAAGTTAAGCATCGTTGGGCACGGTTAGTACTTGGATGGGTGACCACCCATCTCGGTCTAACCAACCTCGACTTGCTGACTTTTCTGATCGATTAGTTGACACTTACACCTCAGCAACGTGAGCGGGAGGCACGAAATGTTACGATTGCGATGTTCATGGTTACGAAATGTGGCATGAGCACCTCAAGGGTAGCATGATAAATGTACCGAAATCTCCGGAGCAGGTTTTACCCCTTTCGGTAGTTTTCCCTCGCTCCACGGGCATGAATCCCGGGCAAATGCGGAGAGAATTAGGTTAGGGTGTGAGTGGTTGGATCTCAAAACTCGCCACGATAAAAACACGAAATGTTAAACCCATGAGATCCGCCCCGGTTGTAATAGTCTATTGGCTGAAGACGACCCTTGAACACACGAAAAAAAAAAAAAAAAAAAAATGTAGTGTTCCGTAGGTAGCAATGATATGGTGGTTTTCTATGTCCCTCGATATACTAGCTTATTTTCCCATCGAAGCAAAATTCTAGCAAAATTCCTCAAAAATCAGTATCAGTTGAGGACCTCGAAGCGGCTCCATGATGTATACTTGGCAGCTTATTATTTCGCTTCGAGAAAGCAGTGTACTAATCTCTTCTAGCAGCGTATTTTTATTTTATTTTTTTTTCTCAAATCGGTTCACGACCACGTGCGTGAAAAAATGCCGTGTTAAAAGCATGACGTGAAGTTTCGCCAATACGAATGCAAAATCAACTGTACAAATGAATTACATGAAAATAGTATTATTACAAAATCGAATGGTGTTACGCATGACTATTGCCGCACTAAATTGCCACCAGATGCTGCTCTGTACACTATCAATTAATTTCTCGCCTCGGGGCCATATAACACCTTTCCAGTTTACATCCAAGTATATTCACCAACACGCAATATTCAAAGTGTCACAGTAACTTTGCATTCCAAATACATTGATTCGACTGATAATTTACGATCGTCCAACTGTGCGCATGTCTATGTATATATATATGTATATATAAGTATATGTATACAGGCGACAAAAGCCATTTCCCTCAATCTGCCTCTTGTAATTACACCTCTGTCCTAACCTCTGTGTGTGTGTGTGTGTGTGTATTATGTGTGTGTATGAAGATCAAGAATTGTAGAACCGGTACTTTTGCATCGGTGTCTATCATAGCATTCGTACTACAACTCATAAACTTAATCCATCATCTCCCGTTGAACCTATATAGATTGCGTATACACGCCCTGGGGCTCCTCTATCTCCTAGATATATACACCTAAAAAAAAATCTTTGTAATCGGTATACCGCCACCAACGTCATCGAGTAATCGAGAAACTCACCATGCATTTCTTTAGATCATCTTAGCTTTAAAGGTAAGATATATAGGTATGTATACTACTACACCGAAATCGATACTGATCGAATTGTCCAATCGAATTAACTCTTTGGTTAAAGCAATAATCTCATCTAACCTATAAAATCAGCATCCAAATGAGACCGCTCCCTCTATTGGTCTTTTGCAGTAGCATAATAAGCACTAACCCATACATATTGTGATAGTGTAGCATCAATGTACATACATAGAAGAGGATCGATACATTTTTTCTCATTAGGCACTACATGCCTATATACACTTTTGAGTGCATAGAGTATGAGATAGATAGAGAGAGAGAGAGAAAGCATGGAAATGTAATTGTGCTGAAGGGATTTGCGGATGATCTGCGGTAGGTGAATAGCACACACTGTATATAGATAACTTTAATATAATAAACGTGAAAAAAAAATTGCGGGAAGGTCAACGAGAGCCCATTCCTGGGATCGGCATAGTAGGGGTAAGTTGAGTACACTTACCTTATTTCTACACCATTATTTTTCTTGAAACATAGAAAGACGTATACCCATTGTTCGAAGTACTGGGGAACTGACCAAAATGACATATTTGTAGAAGAAACTATCCGGAAATTTTTGGCCCCGGAAGAACCGTCCTTAAGTTTTCGGCTGAAGGAAATTGTTTGAGATTTCTGGTGTAAAGACACTATCCAGATTATCTTGGCTTGATGAGAAACGTTCAAAATTATTTTGCGTGGAAAAAATGTCCAAAAATGTTTGGTCATAGATAAATTGTTGATATTTGTTCGATTATGAGAATTCTTGTATCGTCCCATTTACCGAGAATCTTTGGGAAATTCTTCCATGCTAGAGGTTTACGGGAAGTTGATTTCAAGCCAAAACTGAGATTTTCTTGCCAGTCTTACGTTTTGAAGAATTCACTCTTTATTCAGAGCCAACGAATATTGATGAGTATGTTCTCACCAGAAAATCTCTGGAAAAGAAGATATCATCATCTTGCTGATTTTGGATACATTCACTCATTTTGAGTGTTTTCTTTCATTTAGCCTCGGTCAAATTTCATACCTTAGAAATACACCTCAAAGAGGTAAAGCTTTTGAAAGTATGATGAGATCCTCTCACAAACTTTAATTGGTGCTGTGTATCTCAAATTTGGTGAAAACGATATGTCTACTGTGGCGAATTCATGGCAAAGAAAGAATTGATATCCAAAAAAGTTTTCAAGCATGGGATGGATCCATATGGTCACTCATCGTGATTTGATGCAATCAAAATTGTCAAACTCCGAGCAACGAACGCGGTGAAATCCAAGATGGGTCTCAAGTATGTGATTGGACCTGTCCGAAATTTTCTCGCCATGTACTACTGCAAGTGATCGAAATTAATCCGTCTCAAGGGAGAAATTGGGACTGTTGGGAAGGAAGGTGGCCTCACCGTGAGGGGCCGCTAACGGAGAAATAATCATCGAAAATAATTTCGTCAAGAAAAATGGTTACCTCGACAACTTTCTCTACAACTTACAAAATAGAATTATATCGTGGAAGATGGAATCCATTATCCATTATCGCTCCAAATTCTAGCTCTGCAGATAAGATCGAGGCTGGTGCATAACGTGATGATTTTTCTTGACGAAATTATTTTCGATGATTATTTCTCCGTTAGCGGCCCCTCACGGTGAGGCCACCTTCCTTCCCAACAGTCCCAATTTCTCCCTTGAGACGGATTAATTTCGATCACTTGCAGTAGTACATGGCGAGAAAATTTCGGACAGGTCCAATCACATACTTGAGACCCATCTTGGATTTCACCGCGTTCGTTGCTCGGAGTTTGACAATTTTGATTGCATCAAATCACGATGAGTGACCATATGGATCCATCCCATGCTTGAAAACTTTTTTGGATATCAATTCTTTCTTTGCCATGAATTCGCCACAGTAGACATATCGTTTTCACCAAATTTGAGATACACAGCACCAATTAAAGTTTGTGAGAGGATCTCATCATACTTTCAAAAGCTTTACCTCTTTGAGGTGTATTTCTAAGGTATGAAATTTGACCGAGGCTAAATGAAAGAAAACACTCAAAATGAGTGAATGTATCCAAAATCAGCAAGATGATGATATCTTCTTTTCCAGAGATTTTCTGGTGAGAACATACTCATCAATATTCGTTGGCTCTGAATAAAGAGTGAATTCTTCAAAACGTAAGACTGGCAAGAAAATCTCAGTTTTGGCTTGAAATCAACTTCCCGTAAACCTCTAGCATGGAAGAATTTCCCAAAGATTCTCGGTAAATGGGACGATACAAGAATTCTCATAATCGAACAAATATCAACAATTTATCTATGACAAAACATTTTTGGACATTTTTTCCACGCAAAATAATTTTGAACGTTTCTCATCAAGCCAAGATAATCTGGATAGTGTCTTTACACCAGAAATCTCAAACAATTTCCTTCAGCCGAAAACTTAAGGACGGTTCTTCCGGGGCCAAAAATTTCCGGATAGTTTCTTCTACAAATATGTCATTTTGGTCAGTTCCCCAGTACTTCGAACAATGGGTATACGTCTTTCTATGTTTCAAGAAAAATAATGGTGTAGAAATAAGGTAAGTGTACTCAACTTACCCCTACTATGCCGATCCCAGGAATGGGCTCTCGTTGACCTTCCCGCAATTTTTTTTTCACGTTTATTATATTAAAGTATGAGAAAATGAGTGGTTTAGGTCGACTCTGAATCATTTCTGCGTTCCCCAGAAAATTTCAAGTGATTTTTTAATTTATCGTGTTTGCACAGCTAAGAAATCACCGCTGAAATTGCATTCAGTAAAACCGACGTCAAAATTTTTGAGTTTGACCAATCCCAACGTACCTTAGCGCATTCGATTCCTTGTTTCAAGACCTTAAAATTGCGTTTTCCAGAGTTGCAAAATTTTGACCCGTAGCTAAATGCTAATTTATATGCAAAATACGGAGATGATTTGTAAAACAAGAAGGCCAACATCGGAGCATACTCAGAATGTGCCCGTGTGTTTATCCCGAAGGGCCGTGCAGTACTCATGGCTTTTTTTCCTCTCAAATTATGTTCATCGCGTGAAAAGAGGTCGGAAATGGCGTTTCGGCCCGGCGAAAAGCTTCAAGAGTGAATGCACGGCGATATAAGCGAATAAAACCGATTTATCGGCAGTTTACATCGTATTTTTGGGAAGATCAAGATGCTTAGCTCCAAATGATCAAAATTAGATTCATTTTAGCTTATCTTCAACGTTTCTAAACAAGCTCCAAAATGATCTAAGGTGAAAAAAATGATGAGGTAGACTGAAGATTTCGAGACAATTGCTAATGGAGGCAAGTTGGTTACACTAACCTTCGTACATTTTGCACCGCGTTTATGATGTTGTAGCTCGAAATTGGGAAGCTCATGAACGAGGTGGGAATACCATTTTTTGCAACCTTGTAAGCATCCAAACATCGGAAAATTGCAAGAAATGATGATTTTTACTAAAAGTGAGTCGTGTTGTCATCTCCTATCTTATCAATTTCCGATGGTTTAAAAGTTGGAAAAAACGATCATAAAGGCACTGGGAAATATCCAAAAATGCACAATATACTTGTCATATATTGTCCATTGTCCCAAAACACACTACAGATAAGATCACTCCTACTCTTTATTCTCGTTCAGTTGATAATACCTGCCCCTCCAAAAAACTTTTCGAAATTGTTGAAGACCTTTTTTTTTATAAGGTCCGCGTCCTGAACTCCTGACAAGACGCTGCGAGGAGAGGTTTTGACGCCCCTGTTGGCTAGGAGAACTTATCCGAAGAAATTCCGCATGTTATGGGGGTCCTCGGGGGCCTTATTCTAATACATTTTTCCCGCAACGGGGTGGAAGAAAACCCAGCATTCCCAATTTCCACCCAGTTTACATTTAGTAAACAAACTAGTTTGCAACATTGATTGCTATGAAAATATCACCGGAATATACTTAAAGACGTATCCTCCTGAACCCTCAAAAAATTTCTAGCACCACATAATTCTAAGATTGGCCCAAAAGTCATCTTAACATGAAACTAAATCACTTTTAGACCTCAACATTTCCGCTTACTAACCTGTCACTTTGATTGTGATCGAAAAATGATCCAATTTCTTGTTGAGATGACTTGAGGACCAGTTTTAGAATTGCGCGATGTTAAAAAATGTTTGGGGGTTCGGAAGGATACGCCATAAAGTATAATCGGATGATGTTTTGGTAGCAATGAACGTTAAATACTAGGTAGCTTGTTTACTAAATGTGAAGTAGGAAAAATTGGATATTGCGGGATTCTCTCCCAACCCGCCGCGGGAAAAGTATATTAGAATAAGGTCCCGGGGATCATCCGAGGATTTCCCTTAGAAGAAATAATTAATAAATCTCATAAATTCTGACAATGATCGATATGTCCTTTTGACCAAAAATTTTAGGAAAGCATCCTGCTAATTCCTTCCTCCAGCATATTTCTACCAATGGCTGGGTAGCGGTATTTTGTATTGTTTCTCTAATCCAATAGATGGTGTTGAAGTTTGAAACGTTTTTTTGCAACGATAGAATAAAATTTTAGAAAAATGGTAAATTTTCAAAACTTAGTTCACTAACCATTGGTGGAATTCATCACATCGAGCATTGTTTGCTGTTGTTCAGAACAAAAAGACCTCAATGTATGTTCTGAAAACTATCTGAGGATATAAATTCATCCTTTTCGTTGTACTGAAACGTTTCAAACTTCAACACCATTCCAATAGGAAACCGTAATTGTTTTCAGAGTCAACCCTGCATTCCTCAAGTTAACCACGAATACACTCAGTGTATGCGGTGGAGAAATATGTTTTGTTAAATCATACCCCCACATTGGAGGTCATACTGTCATGTAGATACAAAAGTTTATGAACTTCGGACAAAACTCGAACGCAATAATGAAATCTTTCTCGTGTTCATTATTCGATCGTCGTTCTGTGAGCTATCAATCCGAGTTCACAAGACTGAGGGGTGCATATCTGCATGACTATTTTCACCTGCTAACTAGCTGCTAATTCCAGTTAGTCAGATAATAGAAAATCCTGATGAATTTGAAAATTGAGTGTGAAGAAATAGAAAATATCCATTTACGTGTATCTAAACTCCAAAAGAATTCGTTCGATTTCATTTCAATTTAATCATATCTGATTTTTTTTCTTATAAGACGTACAAAAAAGCTTTGCAATATTTGTAAGCATTTGAAATTCCGAGAGTTTCCCGCCGATGCATGTTTCTCCGTTGGAGAAGGGATAGGGTGTGTGCGCATGATCGCGGGGCCCGCAGCCCCCGCAAGCAGCGATGAGTGATTGCGCAATATCGGCTCATCAGGAGATAGCGGCGCGGTGCATCACATTATATATATATATGTATTTCCGTCGCACCAAAACTTCCGCTCTTGCGGCGCAGAATGCGAGAGAGACGACGACGCCAAGAATTTTGGTGAGCAGATATTTCAATGAAAGTGGCTCTGATCCGAGGTATTAAGAGCGCAAATGAGAGGTATTGGAAATCTACACTATTTCGATATGGGAAGTGCATAGCAACGAAGCCGAATATATGACGAAAAGTATGATCGGAAAAAAAGAAGAGGTTGGAATCCCCGATTTTGGCGTATATGTTAGTTAGGTGTGCTTGAAAGGCTTCGCCATACTTTCAAGCACATCTACCGACGTGCACAATTTATGCGTATATGTATGTATGTACCTCTGGCAGCATTGAATAATTGAATGCCTTGTATGGGCGTCGAAATCAAATCTGTATACGAGTTGTAGGTAATTGTTCGATCGCTCTGGGTAGATCTTAGAAGGTTATATTTCAGATGTACTGTCTATTTACTATATACATAGGTACAGGTCTTATCAGACCTTGCCTAATTGGAAGTTTCTCTTTTTTCCAATCTATTCTTAACGTTTGAAGACTAAATTTCACGGGGCAAAGAGGATCTGTCTGCACAGACGATCTGATATTGACTACATCTGTGTACCTTCATAGATACAGATACACGTTGAGGATAAATGAAATGTCTTAAGGAGGAGACTCTGGGTTATGGGTTAAGGCTGGAAGAGTAACGAAACGATGCGAAGCTCTTGAGTTATTGTCCTTCATGTTATGGCGATTTTGTGAGAGTATTAGTTGCATGTATATGTTACAGTGATATGGATCTATCGATCGATCGATCGATATAGAAAGATTGAGATACTTTCTATGTGTGTAAGTATGTTGCAGGATTTATCTGATGCTTATATTAATCATTATGGGTGTTGCCGACTGATGATATTGGATGTTTGAGGCAATTAAGTTTTAAAGCAGTTGAGGATGTTCTCTCTCATCGCCACTCGCCAAAACATGAAGAGTCATGATGGTCAAGAGGGATTGTATATAGATGGTCAACGACCTCCACCAACCACGTATATCCGCTTTCGTGACATGCTACAAAATAATTATACACTTGTTGGAAAAAAGCTGAGAAGTGCCAATTCGAATGAAAAAAAAAAAACTGATGTCATTTTGGAGGGTTTTAACGTGTACGAAGTTGTTTTACGGGTTCTTCATTGCGATATTTAGTGAACCGCAAGCTTCACAAAAACAATGTTTTTTGGAAATGTTACTTAACAGTGTGTTATGATTTTACGTCGTTGCTGCTGGAACAAACACTGGTATGTCTTATCTATGGTAGTGTTGATAATGAATTGTTATTGCTTTACAAAATTATGACCCCAACTCAACATTCTCCCGAAAACATCGACTATTTGGATTTAAAAGACAAATACATAGGTTGAACTGTTTTCATGGCATGTCTCAAGGTATCACATGAATCCTATCATACGATTTCTACTATATTATTCAACAACATCCTGTATATTTGCAAAATTATGTATGTTCAAGAATTAGGAACCTCCACAGCGCAACTTTTGAACATCAAATGATTAAAGATGACTCTCGTGTGACACGATGAAGCTGAGATATCTTTTTGCTCGTGATCGCTGGGGATGATTTCACCCAAGAACTCCATAGATCTTAAAACAACTACGTATCCCAAAAATGGTGGTAAAAGACTAATATAATAATTCACCTAGTTACTATTGTCTCCCCAATTCTCACAGAGATTGTTCCTCATCATATGATTAGACATGTCATTCCCCTGCGCCTCCAAACATGCATCACAGATTTCTCATCTGGACATTTGTTTTAACAATACAGATGGCATAATATCTGATTTCTAACACACCCCCTACTAAAAAAATTCAAAAGACTTTTCAACTTTCTCTGCCACACAAACGAGTCTGTACCAAACTCTGTACACCACTCGTACCAATCTGCAACTACAACAACGCAAGCCGATAACTCTTAAGTAAAATCGTAAAGATGTCTTGGTTTTATGCAAGCTTCCACATGATATACGAACGAACATATATCTTCAAATAAAAATCACCTTCAAGAAGCGTATTATCAGGGTGATGGTCTTTCTTAAGTCTTTCTACACATATATGTCGTAGGCGAATAGGATTCTCAGCCGGATAGCTACCATCCGCGGCGCATAGCTATCGGGCGTCCGATAGGATTCACGACGCGGGAGAAGTCTATCCGGCTGAAATTTGTAGGCGAATAGACTTGTGTTCGGAGAGGTGGCTATCGGCCGGGAGCGTTTCAGCCACATAGCCACTTGACTAGGATTATAGAATTGGACAAGTCGAGAGTCCTTATTCGACTAGGATGGTCAGGCTGATGGACTCGAGATACTTCATGCATCTATCGGGCTGGTATACACTACCGGTCAAAAGTTTGTGTACACCTAAAAAATTAAATTTCGATTTCGCTCACTCGACTGCTCGGATCTCCTTGGCTCAAATTAACTCTACTTGGGCTCATTTTGTAGCTTTTTCCAAGCACTTTAAGAGCTATGTGGTGTGTTTTCTGCGCACAACAATATATTATTGCAAAATCAATCTGAAGCCTTTTAGGCATTCACAGAAATCGGGTTATTACGCAAATCTCCGCAAGTCTGGCGGAAATTGATGGATTTAGCTGATATAAGAAGCATATGAAAGTAGAAGACAAGAGCTTCAAAATCCGTTCTTGGAAGTTATTCTAGCTTATTACAATGATACTGCAGCTGATTTGCGAGTCAATTCTAGATTATATTTCTGGTGTGATCTGTGACTCTTTTTGTAGAGGAAGATTTTTCTCAAAAAGAAAGGACGAGTCATTGAGGAATTATGAATGGACTCATTTTTTCACCACTGGTATAAGCACTGATCTTGATTCCTACCACCAGCAACACTGAAAAAACTTGCAAGAAATCAGAGAAATACAACCATGAGCCCAATTTCTCCACCTTCCACTGATACTGGGACTCTTCTTAGAGAAAAATCTCCCTTCACAAAAAGAGTCACAGCTCGGATCAGAATCAAGCGAAAATAGTTTCCAGATACAGACTTTAAAGCTCTTAACTTTAACTTTCGAATTCTTTTTGAATCAGCCTGATCCATAAATTCATGTCTGACTTGCGGAAATCTGAGTGTTGACCCAGTTTCCATGAATTTTTCCAAGGATTGGACTTGACCTATTGAAATCCCGTTGAGCCGGAGGAAAAAAGCCCACAAAGAGTCCCTAAAGGGATCGAAAAAAGCTACAAAATAATTCCAAGTATAGAGTCATTTTGGTCTAAGGAGATCCGAGAAGTCGAGTGATCAATATCGAACCTTTCTTAGGTGTACACAAACTTTTGACCGGTAGTGCACTACTCCAGGCCGATAAGATTTGCAGCCGAGATCGGCATCGGTATCGGCGATACGCACGATTCGTTGTTGCTGCGTATTCTAAGCTTTTGATAGCGTGGCCATGGAATATGCTCGCTTAGTGATTCTTGAGCATATAATAGCGCAAAGAGCATGGGTAACAAATATTTACATTATTGATGAGGCCACATCGACGGGGGTAAACTTTTCATCGAGAGCCCGTATCCCCGAGGGAAGCACTGGGCAGCTCTATCTTTGACTAACGGTAGACACGGACTTCAAAAAATGCAATTGTCAAGCTAATGTCAACCAGTGTAGGACAAAACGATGTGCTTGTTTCGAATCGAAAAATTTGTACAAATCGACATGCCACGAGAGTTCTACTTGTTGTAATAAGTAAACTAAATCTTGAGTACAAAATAATATTTTCTAGAATCGAGCTATGAATGATGCGACAGAATAAACTGTGAATTTCTTTGAACACTCGTGATTCATTATCTTGAACTCTTCCCAGTCAATTTTCAAAAGAAGAGCTCCATAATCACAAAATCATATTTTTGGGTTGAATTTGAATGATGTTTGAATTTAATTGACAGCGATCACCGAGACATGGACGTAGCCACCGCGGCATTACAGAAGAGCATGAATCCTATCGGCCTGAAGTGGAACCAGTCCGATGGACGCATGAAGTACCTCGAGTCCATGAGCCTGACCATCCCAGTCGAATAAGAACTCTCGACTTGTCCAATTCTATAATCCTAGTCAAGTGGCTATGTGGCTGAAACGCTCCCGGCCGATAGCCACCTCTCCGAACACAAGTCTATTCGCCTACAAATTTCAGCCGGATAGACTTCTCCCGCGTCGTGAATCCTATCGGACGCCCGATAGCTATGCGCCGCGGATGATAGCTATCCGGCTGAGAATCCTATTCGCCTACGACATATACATGAGAGCAGGAGAGAGAGGGTCAAGATATCGGGCAAGAGACAAGAGGTACTAACCTCGGTGACGGTTCCAAGGCCGCCAAGAAGCATCAGAAGAAGTAATACCAACATCATGCCTCCTGATGATAGCGAATGATCCAATCTATGTAACCTCGCCATCATTGCTGTAAAATGCCTCACCCGCACCTTCTTCTTCTTCTTCTCTTCCTTCTCCTTACTCTTCTCGTTCTCGACTCCGTTGTCGTCGTCGTCGTCGTCGTTGTTGTTGTTGTTCACGTTGTTCAGTTATCTCGAAGAACCTGTAACAACACAAGACACATGTTCATATCTTGTTAAAAAGTTACTCAAAGAGTTATGACCTATACAATCTCATATTCTACAATGAACTTGGAAGTTTTCTTGTAAATACTGTATATGGTTAGAAGGTACTGTATTGAGTACATCAGAGGGCGCAGTCGACAGTAAATGTCAGCAGAGATTCTTGAGCTGCTTTATTGCAAACGTTACGAAGCAAACGAATTCATAGTAATGTATATATGAGTCCTCTGTATTCTGTGTATCTTTTGTTGTACAGTAAACGAACGTCGGACCCGCTTCTTTTTTTCTCAGTTTTTCATTTTTTTTGTCGGGATGCTTTGTACACTGTGGACAGTTTGCGCGACCATTAGTACAAATGGGCATCATGTGGTTTATTTTATGTGAACTGTTTGTGTGGTGCCATGATGCCACAGAAACAGGAAACTTTTCTGTGGTGTATAAGTACTAATTCGTGTGTTACAAATGTGTAATTGTGGCATTAGTGGTGGTGGCGATGTTCAATGACTGCAAACGTTTTGTCACCGATTCATTTCATACAAGTCATGATTCTTGAGCGATACTTCTTCATTTTCAAAATTATTTTGTATCAGGTCATTGACACAACATCAGAATGTAAGAGAACCATTGAGCTTATTTCAAAGGCAGATCAACATTTCTAGTGCATTCCAGATGTGGGCTATACGGTACTATTATTGGGATATCCTTATACATATTCTCATTGGTCGAAGACACTACTGAACATATTTCTTCCAAAGCTAAGGACATTTACATTGTGATGAACTTTCCAGATGTGGTTCATTCGAGTCATTACATCAAAATACGTGTAGCAGTTTGGGCGTTACAGTCTTGTGTGTGTGTGTGTGGCTTTAGACGTGTGTCTTGCGGAAAGTATGGAATCTGAAGTCGTACTTACCAGGAGAGGTCAGATCATCACATCCGGATCACGGATTTGGCTGAAACTTTGGAAATAGTCTCCTTTCAGCACCAAAAGATGAAACCCAAAATTATAGACCCTAACGCTCAAACATTTCCGAGCTACAGCCAAGGACATTAGCATTGTAAGTATACCTATATGTATAATCTTTAACACGTTCGCTGCGACGGTGAAAGCCGGTATTCCGTCACAGAGTGCGAGAGAGTACAAACGCGTGATTTTGCACCTATAAAAGCCAAACCTCTTGGAATGTCATCAGTTTGACATCTATTTACAAGATCCTCACGAATTTACGCGGGTCCCACCGGTGGGACCCGTCGCACACAATTAAGTCCGACTCTTTTCAGTGCGACGGGTCCCACCGGTGGGACCCGCGAAAATTTCTATCGTGCAATGGGGGACGAAGTGAATGATCGAACTACCAAAATTAGTGATCCCAAGATGTGATCTTGAACTTTTGGGGAACATTCGTTGATTTCTTGGTACCATTCGGGTGATTCGCGAGCATGGCCTGGATTGGAAGCTTTTGCCTCGTAAGAATCGCGGATCGCGATTGTGATCCACGTGAGTATGATTTTCTATACTCGTGAATCCACGAGACACAGGTTCTTATTCGGGATACTCTTCAACTTCTCTGGATACAAAAAGTTCCTCTTTCACGGAGAGATGAAACAAATTGAGGAGAGAGGAAGCGCAATTGCAATGTCAACCATTTATTTGGTGTGCCTCACTGCACGTCGAAATTTCTGATAACTTGGCTCTATCTCGCTTAAATTACGCGTACTTGGGCTCATTTTGTAGCTTTTGACGTGAGCTTTCGAATAAGCTAAGATACGTTGTGAAATATTCAAACGGACTTGATATATTCACAATTTACTTGCTATCTTTGCGTTATTCATCGCCGTTCCCACGAAAATTCAGTTTTAATGGCGTAGCTCAAACCAATCAAGTCCGAACTCTAAACTGGCCTGTACGCATGTTTTTGGCATCGTATATAGTGAGTGAAACCCGCTACAGAAGCCATTGGATGTGTCCACGTTGTTTGGTGCACGCTAGAGCCCGAACAAAAACGGGTCCCACCCGTGGGACCCGTCGCACACAAAAGAAGACGCGCGGGTCCCACCCGTGGGACCCGTCGCAGCGAACGTGTTAACATGGGACCATATGGACAATGCTATTGCCTGAAGATGTAGCCGGGGAACGTTTGAGCGTTAGGGTGTATAATTTTGGGTTTCATCTTTTGGCACTAAAAGAAGACTATTTCCAAAGTTTCAGCCAAATCCGTGATCCGGATGTGATGACCTCTCCTGGTTAATGCAGAAATGATTAGTGCGCATCTCCTCGGTGAAAACACGCGTGTTCCACGAAAAAACTATCGAAGCCTTGATAATGTTTTGAATGACTTTCTTATATGGACCCAGTGCTCATTATAGTTGTTCGAAGTTGATCAATATCAGAGTAAATAAAATAGAGTTTATCAACGAAGAAGCCATTTACCAGAATCTCAAAATGAATCTATTGAATGAATTTTTCGTATTTAGAGACTACCTGAGATATTTACATATAAAATTCAAGAAAATCCATTCAATATACTTATGCACACGGTTTTCTGATTGGAATGAACACTGTCAAATTCCTAATGGTAATTGCTGGAGGAATAACATTTGCTGATCCGCTTACGCAATGGAATACTTTGGAACTTTTGAACATCATTGGACACCGTCGGTGTACAGTCGGTGCCTACTATATTATTACAGCATTCGAAATGCAGCTCACAGATGAACCTTATAAAGCAAAGTCCACCCAAAAACACAATAGCCGGCTTGGCTATCATGAAATCACAGAAATATTTGAATCTCGTACCACAGAAGGCTTTAAATTTCTGTGGTATGAGATTCAAATAATGTATAATAATATCTCGCGAATATTGCTCAAAAATCCTTATTATGATTTATATCTAGACACAATTGTAGCCCGTTCAGTGAACGCTAGTTACAACTATTTGTAACTCGAGCTTTGCCTTACTATATCCCCCTTATATCTATAGATGTATGAATATGAAAATGCATTTCGATCGTTATCAGAATTAATTTTCATCAAACCTGAACGTGTAAACACGACAAATTCAAAATCAATTACCACCTATAGAAACCGCAAATTGATTTCGAATCATATCTGTAACGTTCTCAAATTCATGAACTCACCAAGCAAATCCTCATTTCCATTCAAGAATTTCCTTTACTTACACACACGCATACCTATCTATACATGTATTACCCACGCAACAAGCGACTTCATAACTCAAGCTCTCATTCACATCCAAAAGAGAGGCAGAATATTGCAACTCGTCGTTGTTATATCTTTCCAAGGCTAACAACTTTTTCAAAAATAAAATTGAATCGTTCTCTCTCAGTCTCTCCTCACTCATGCATCAGGCTCTTTTATGGTACTCAAAAAAAAAAAGAGTATTATATACTTTTTAGTATAAGCCTGCCTTGTTTAAGTGGTTTAATAAAATATATTTGACGCAAGAGAAGGAAAACGTATTCACTATATTTCAAAGAAAAAAAATGTATATACGGCTTCGATTCAATATCTGATGTGATCGTCGTAAGAATGAAATATAATGAATCCGATCGTTAGAGTGAATATATCGTGTTCTCAATTATTCTCAATGGGTCATGAAACATTGTTAAGGTGATCATTTGAGTCTATATCTTTCTGAATCAAATACTCTGAATTGATATAAAACTGTCAAATCTGTATGCAGATATAGTGGACTCATGGTTGGCGTAAATCATCGAAACGGAAAGCAATCATCAACCAGAGTAACAGCTTCTTGTATATATGATTATATATAATAGTTTGAAGCATGGTTACTTTAGAATCAGCCTAATGATACAGCCCTTGGGCAAATAGATAAGAATTGCAGTGTGTATACATAAGGCGTAATTTCGATTGATCTCATTTGTATAGCAATTAACAATTAAAGTTGACAAGTCGAAGAGCTCAATTCACTACCAAATCAGTTCAAATTAATCATAAATTATAGTCATGCATAATTGTAAAGAGTTTATGTGGGAATGATTTCACCAGGAAAATTGTCGTTTTCCTCTCAAACTATTATCACGAAATACAACACAAATTGGAAATTCTCTAAAAATCTCACAAGTCGTTAAATTTTTATATATCTTTCCGAAGAAATTACACATCCCTTTTCTAAATACATGTGCACAAACTTCAAATATTACTTTTAAACACGGTATTGATGGGCCAAAAAATGAACATTTCTCCAAATCGTTACGCTTGGATTCACAGTATTTGCGATTTTGTGTCTGGATATGAACATTTTTTCACTGGATGTTGAGAAATAGGATTTTGAATATGTAGTTCTTTTGTGTACAGTACCGTTCAAAAATTCTCGATCCCTTTAGTACCCTGACTTGCAAAAGCGATAAGTCGAATTCTATATGCGTTGTACGAAAATTTTCAAAAAAGCATCTTAAAGAGCAGAAAAATTACTAACTTTTATGGGGTTTGGATAGTTTTTATCGAATATTTTTGAAGACCCTACACGCTGATGAAAAAATAGAAAACCTAAAAAAAATTTCACTTTCATGAAGACACCTTCAGTTTTAATGCGAATGAAGATACGGAAATTCTGAAAAAGTATCTTATAGAGCGGAAAAAATTCTATGTGTAGCTATTTTTTGATTATTTTTTACGTCCCGTGTATCAAGACGTGCGAGCTGTCCAAATCCCCAAAATCATGGTTTTTCACCGTTCTCTGTGCCGTTTCCGGTGATAAACAGTAATTTTGGGTATTTAGATAGCTCGTACGTTCTCACACCCGATACGTAAAAAATAATCAAAAAAAGGCTACACATAGCATTTCTTCTGCTCTACAAGATGCTTTTTCAGAATTGCCGTATCTTCATTCGCTTTAAAACTGCAGGTGTCTCAATGAAAGTGAAAAATTTTTAGATTTTCTATTTTTTCATCAGCGTGTCCTCCAAGAATATTCGATAAGAATCATCCAAATCCATTAAAATTTAGTACTTTTTCTGTTCTTTGAAATGTTTTTTTAAAAATTTTCATACGACGCATGCGCTGTTGCAAGTCAGGCAGGGTACTTGAGAGATCACCCATCGAGAACTTTTGAACGGTACTGTATGTCTGTGCTACTATATATGATTGACTAAATGGACGTTTTGGCGAGAATAGTACACGCTTTCTATGTGTCACGAGATAGTTGTTGGGTTTTGGGTAAAAAATCTTACTTAAAAACTCTAATTTTCTCTGTAAAAGATTTTTCCAGGGTTTTTATTAGACGACAATGCTTATCGCAGTATGTACAAAAATTAGTTGATTATTGTTGAGATATTTATTTTATCTGCCTATGTATACTCATTTGTACGTTTTTTCATGGGTATTAATTTTTATAACAGCCCTGAAGAGTTCAACATATTAGTTGACAAAACGTCGGCAAAATATTGTCTGTAATAAAGCCCGCGGTCAACCCATACATCCATCGAGTCAATTGAAAAATAAGTTCTTGAGGTTGAGCAAACGCCCTATTGAAGATTCCTCCAAAATGAAGGAGGAAAATTAGTTTTTGTCTTTATTTTTGAAGCTGATTGAGTGTGATGCCGAACGTCCCCGTCATCTAAATTAATATGCCCACAATCGTTTTTTTTTTTTTTTTTTTTTTTTTTTTAAATTTATTTCGACCCGTGCAAACCGAAATAGAGGTTCGTTATATTACCTCGAAAATCAGGGTTTTATTATGTGAATAGCTCCTCACCTGGAACAGTGACGAAGGCGTGGCGATTCCCGATCGGATCAGTGTTTTCCGAAAAAGTGTCGCTTCTCCACTATACGCTCGGTATCTCGCGCTTCACAATATACCCTGACCCCCGAGGCCTTAGCGAACCTCGATTTCGGTTGTTACGGGTCAAATTACATAGAAGAAAAGATAGTGGGCAAATACAAATGCAGATCAGACGAGAACGTTCTTCGTCATATACTCAATGGAGAGGCTTGCCTCGTCTAATACTTCTGGTCCGGGGTGTCCTGGCATCCCCGAGTATTTGTTTTGCAGCGTACAGCAGGGTAACTCGCCATCGATTCTAGTAGGTGTGATTTATAGACCTCCAAAGGTTGCCATGCAGAAGGATGATGGGCTTTCCGGCTCATTACGCCGACTGTGTGGAGATTTTAGCCACAAAGTTATTATGGGGGATCTGAACGCAGACTTGTTGGACACGGCTCATTCTGACACAAAGACATTGACCGCACTGACCGAAGAACTGTCCCTTCAGATTGTGCAGCACGGTGCGACTCATCAACACAACCCCAATGTGTCTCATAAATGGATCGACCATATGTACGTAGATGGAAATGATACCGTCACCGACTTACAAAACAGACTACTGCCCAGTTTCGGCAAGCACGCGGTCATCGACGTCACCATCAACGTCTTCACTCCTGCTCCGCCTAAGAATTCCTTCACATACAGGGATTTCCGTAACATCACTCTGGAGCAGGTGAATGATCGCCTGTTTCGCTGTGACTGGACAGCGCTCAACAATGCTGAAACTAGTTTGGAAGATGCGATTAATTGCCTCAATGAAAACTTGAAAGTTGTATTAGATGAACTAGCGCCTGAAAAAACGATTTGCCCTCGTAAAGACGACGCTCCTTGGATTGGTCCCGAGCTGAAAGGACTCATTGAGAAGCGAGATGCAACACGTAAGCGCTGGGAGCGAAACCAATGCAACCAGCGCAAGTGTTCTGATCTTCAGAATGAGTTCTTCCGGCTCAGTGAAGAGGCCGACGTGCGTATTGAGAAAGAGCGAAATTCCTTCATTCAAAGTCACCTTTCTGACGCTCTTGATCAACATAAAAACATTTGGAAGGAAATGCGTAACCTCGGCCTCTTGCCCAAGAGCAAAGAGGAGGAGCTTCACGGCTTCACCCCGGACGAGTTGAATGCTCACTTTGCGGGAGTCTCTGTCTCACCTCGCGAGAATATAGAAGAAGCAATGGACGATGTTATGGTGGCTCCAGAGGAGGGTTTCGAATTCAAGCCAACCAATTTGAATGAAGTAGTCCTTGCCATAAAACATTTCTCCTCCCAGGCTCGCGGGGTAGATGGAATCCCTCAAAGCGTGATCGCGAAAGCTCTCCCGGCGATTGGTGATCTTATTGTACATATTTTCAACTCCTCTTTCGCTCACAGCATCTTTCCTGAGACTTGGAAGCAAGCACAGCTGATTGCGCTAAAAAAGACTGTAGCTCCATCATCAGTCTCGGACTTCCGTCCTATTGCGCTCTTGTGCTTCCTCTCCAAGGTTCTCGAAAAGATTGCACACGACCAAATCACGGAGTACTTGAAGAAAGAAAAATTATTAGATGGCTTCCAGGCTGGTTTCAGACAACACCACAGTACCCAGACAGCTTTGCTGAAATTGACTGATGACATCAGACTAGGTATAGATAGGAAGAAGATCACCCTTTTACTACTCTTCGACTTCAGCAAAGCCTTTGACACGATATCACCAACAAAACTTCTGAGTAAACTGCGACAACTTGGTTTCTCGCGTTCGGCACTCCTGTGGATCAAATCATATTTACAAGGTCGCACCCAGCTAGTCACCTCCAAGAATGGTAAATCTGATTGGCTCGCAACCAATCTCGGTGTTCCGCAGGGTTCTGTTCTCGGGCCCTTACTCTTTAGTTTGTACGTCAATGACTTGTCTGGGCTACTGAAAGGAAAGTCGGTAGATCATCTCTTTTACGCTGATGACCTCCAAATTTATCTCCAAATCGAGAAAAATAAGATCAGGGAGGGCATCGCTCGACTGGGAGAAATCGGACGACTGGTTGCTGATTGGGCTATGGGCTCCGGCCTGCGTCTCAACGCTGGTAAAACCAAGGCAATCTTTTTCTCTTCCGAGAGGAATATCAAGGATCTGAAAAGGATGGATTTGCCAGGTGTTGAGATACAGGATGGAGTTTTCGTTCCTTTCAGTGACACAGTCGTGAGTCTTGGTGTTGTATTAGACAGCGAATTATCGTGGAAACCGCAAATAAATCAAGTGACGAAGAAAGTCAACAGGGCCCTGTACGGTTTGCGGTTCTTCAGGGCATGCATCACCGGGACTCTCCGAGTTCGACTGGTCGAGGCGTTAGTACAACCCCAGCTAGACTATTGTACGGTCGTGTATCTTGACGCCACAGACGAACAGCGGCAACGGCTACAAAGACTAAACAACTCATTTGTGAGATACATTTTTGATCTTAGGAGAGACGAGCACATCACTCCGTTCAGGGAAAACTTGGATTGGCTGCGTACTGATTCGCGGCGAATGTAATTTGCAGGCATTATCATGTATAAGATCATGCACATGAGGGAACCTGGTTACCTGTCTGCAATGTTTACCAGGCACCAATCCGAGCGCCCCGTGCGGGGAGATGTACAAGAGCAGGAACTCAAGGTCCCCAAAGTGAGACTTGAATATGGAAGAAGATCTTTCCAAGTTCAATGCGCTCATTTCTGGAACTTTCTCCCTTCAGGCATTCGGCAAATTCAGAAGATCTCATTTTTCAAAGAAGCTTTGAAAGAGTTTCTCTTATCACAACCATCCCAGAGGATTGATGTGGATAACAAACAATACTTTAACCTCTGATAAGCTTGGGCTCTTTCCGATTAGGCTTTTAATTATAACTTAGTTATGCACATGGCCTTCCCGCCATTGACTGAAACATCTGTGATAATTTTCCGAGCCCACTGTCCTTTTATATGTACAAAAATGTTTTATATTTTCTTGCTCCTTTTTTGCTATCTTTATCTGTATAAGAAATAGTGTAATTTGACTTTCTACGCACCTTGCAGTGCTTCAAAATGACTAATCACTTGATGTGATAATACAATGTCCTTGACCAAAACGACAAATTTCATGAATGTGATATATATTTATTATGAGTGACATATGTACCATATGAGAGTTTCCACGGAACTTTTAACTTTTGTGTTACTGCAGTGTTCCAGGAGTATTTTGAACTATTCGGAGTGCGCAGGAGTGGCATTTTATAGTATTTGGCATCATTTAATATGGACTACATTCTTTTTTGTTGAAACGCATCCCGCTTGGTCAATAGCAGACCGCAAAAGATGATTTTTGGGTAGTTTACAAACGTACCAACGCGATTTTTTGAATTGATAAGGCTGTAACTAAAATACCTATGCCTCAACTACTTCGGTGGAATGATATATCCATCTACTAATCTCATATTTTGAGAAAATCTTTGATTCAGAGGTGTGCGCTGATTTGGCTATGATATTAGCTCTCATTCATCGATGTTACCGAGTTTTGTGGGAAAACTTTTTTTGGCTATTGTTTACGAAATTGATGAAATACCTTGTGCGAAACGGAGAATTTAGCAATGAGTTTTTGAAGTTGAAAAGAAGACGAATCGAATCCCGTTTGGTTTGTGAGTGTGCGTTGATCCGGACAAATTTTATAGAGCTTCAAAGCTCATAAAGTTATCGCGCCACTGGCTTTCAAAATGGTCATTTTTTGATGCCATACTCAGGAGACGCGAAGCACAGGGTTGGGACCTTGTGCTCTTTTTTCTTCATCACAAAGAGGATATAACCGCACTATTTTTAGTTGCAATTGTCGATCGGTATTTCTGTGAGAAGCTGAGGAGAAATATTTGAATCCGGATGGTAAGCTAAATAAGCCTCTAAATATGATGGTATCGCGATTTTCTTGGTTTTTACATAGTATACAGCTAAAATATGAACAAAATAACACTACAGTGTATTCTAGAAATTGAAATAAGACTCATAGCTCTTGACTTGATTCTGGAAATTTATATCGAATTTCGGAGAAATCGATGATGAAATTCATCTTAAGGTCAAGTCAGGCAAAATATAATCCGTATCGATCGTCTAGACAATGTTTTGAATCGAATCTATTCGATTGAAGTTGATTCACGAATGTTTCAAGTGTGAAATTCCGTACATGTCGTTCTGAACCAGATACCTCGGCTTGGAAGAGAGTGGCACCACTTTTTTCACATGTTTTTCGAGGTCTAAGAATCACATGAAACCCATTTCAAACGTGTGCGTTGAGAAAATTTTTTTTTTATTTCAGAGGGTCAATAGTCAAAAGTTCCATGGAAACCCTCATATGTAACAGAATTTTTAATTTTTGCCTCTGAGCAAATAAAGGATATCAATCAATCAATCAATCAATCAATCAATCAATCAATTGGTTTCAAATACAAAGGCGAGACCATCAGACTTTTTCCTTATCATTCTTGAAGAATCCCCAGGGCGCTAGCTTATCACCACAAGATCTCATTTCTCAACGTCCAGCGGAAAAATTTTCATATCTACAAACAAAATTGCAAAAAGTATGTCTCAACGCGTAATGATTTCCAAGAATTTTCATTTTTCTGCCCACCCTGACCCACACCCACGCAACCACACATCCGCACCCACACTCCCACCCATACCCACACATCCACACACACACACACACACACACACACACATCACCTACATATTATACACATACTTATGGAAACCAATCATTCAAATAAATCATCATAGCTAACATATTATACTATATTATCAAATGTCCAAGTACCAATTGCATGCACCATAATCAAAATACATATACCTTGCCAAACTATGAACGAATGATTATTTTCATACGCACATGCTGCCGTTACACTACTTTTTGATCTATAGGAATTAATCCAGCAGGATGCATGTGTCTGGTTCGATAAATATACGAGCTCGTTTAGCATGTGAATAATGAATGCACGTGGCGCTCAAACAAAATTGAACGGTATACCTTACACACCAGAGTTAAATCATATGTTTGTGGAAAACGAGCTCGTTCTATCTCTAGCTATTAAATAATATATCCTAGGAGACTCGATTATCGCGTGATGTGCCATTTTCGTTGAGGTATTACATCTTGTTTCCGTGGAATTTTTGAATTTAATGCGCTGTTCATTTGAGATATCATCATACTTAACTGCGATAGTCGTGAATTGTATTTATATGGGTCAAATGCAGATGCGAATAAGGAATAAAAAGTTATTGTGATCATAAGGATGTTGTTAAATAGGTCGGGAAAAAAAGCAAAATTTGGAATAATATGGATGTGCAATATAATTTGAAATCTTATTCAATCGAGGTTAGGTTGAAAAAGCATTAAAACATGCATACCTAACCTAGTTGGCACAGATTCCTAGGCAGATGAGGATATTACATCGATTGCGGAAATCCGATCAATCTTCATCAACTTTATTCTTTTTTATTTTCCGTACTTCTCATTGCAATGTAAGTGAGAATCTATTCCACAAACACATACATGTATATTAAATAAAGAATTTCCAATGCATGGAGTTATACATATATATGGACCAATAATATACCAATGGCAACTTTTGCACGCGCGCTTCAAATATATAAGGTATATCGGAATGAAAAGTGCACTCAAGAATCGAGGCGCGAGTGCCGCTATTCCTTCTCATACCTACATACCATCGGGCGCAAAATAATAAGTAATCGATGAAGACCGGTGAATTTATATCGGGAGTGTCTATGATATTCAGCTATGCACTCATACCTATATATATATATATACATATCACATGCATATATTCTTATTTATGCGCATTTATATTGGAATTAGCTTGGGCATAGCATAGCATACAGCATCTGTATTCTGTAGATATATTTCAGATGCAAAAGTGGATCATCGGAACAGTTCAGGCGCCTACGAATCACCGCCTCCAGCCAATATAATACCACATACATATTACACTATAGATATATATACATTCATCTATATCTATATTTGCAGGTATATGCGTCTAAGCGCACCTATAGAGAAAGAGTTACGTTAGTCGGGCATCAACGGGTGCATCATTTAAGAGGAAAAGGCATCAGGCTCAACGATTGAGAGAAAATAGGTGTATGTATACAGGATATGCACAAAGGGCGAATTGTTCGCGTTTCTATGTATGACGATTTCCGTGAATTTATACATTAGATAGACGGAAAGAGAGAATAGATGGGTTCCACATGGGTAACTTTCTGTAGGTACTATTCGTGTTTTTACATACATTGACATTTTGTATGACAGAGTCTCGATTCTAGATGATGATCGGGAAGTAAATGCAGGTTATGGCAGTTATGCGAGTGTCCAGTGTGTTCGATTTTTCCGGGTTTGCGATCTTTGAATTTAACGGTTCGTGTGTGCTATATGCGTGAATTTTCAAATACGGGTCATTAATGAATGTTGATGAGTTTACACTGGTAGTTACCAACTTTTTTTTTTTTTTTTTTTTTTTTTTTTTTTTTTTATAGAAAGGTGTAGTGCCAAATATGAGCGCTGGTTATCTGTGACATTTGAGCATTTACGACTTATAGTGTAAATTGGATGCGCAACAAATTTGCCGCGAAGCTCGGATTATCGTAAATATGGAATTTCATTTCGATCTATGGGAGATATGTCTGTAATGCATGTAGTTTCTCGCGTAGTTTTACTTTTTTATGCAAATGTATTAGTGATAGTGGAGATATGCATGTAATGATAATTACGCTCATAAGAGTATCTGCATCCTTGAATTTTCTTGATATGCAAAAGCTGCCTGGTGCACAGGTATAAACCAATTCGTATTAGTATGTAGTTTTTGAAATTCCAGAAGACATGAATTTTTTATTAAATGATGGCGGGTTTGAAAAGAATGTGCATGGTATATGCTCCATCATCATTATAAGAGTCATGAAAATACTGAAAAATATATCTTATTTACAAGAGATTTAAATCATCAGCTTCACTATGCAGTATGCAACTCAAAAAAAATCTATATTCAGTAATTTTTCATCATCTCAGTTTCACGATTTGAAAAAAATTTTTAAAGAAATGCTGAGGAATCTCCGTCAATAATATTTGTACCAAGAAGATGAGTAGACCAAAAAATAATTATGAGAAAAAAATTTTCTCAATGATATTAATTTTGTGATTTTTCATATTTTCTCGTCTGAGAAACAAGTCCACAACGAAATCGTGTCAGGTATGAGAGATTCATAGTAAATAATTTATAATTGTTACGCTCTTCATAATGCGGGTTGATCAACAGTTTTCACGTATGAGTGATTTCGCCGATAGTTTTTACGACTCGTTCTACGACTCTGAATGTGCATTATAGTAATTTTCTGGGGTATATTTTATTGGTGTGTAGTTCAGTTTTTGGAGGAATCTCAGCTTCGCCGTATTTTGTACTGGTTGCTATTAGAAGGTCGAAATATCCTCCCCGAGACGGGAATCCGGTACAATGTAAGTAACCCAACTCCGGCTCTTGCACATATGTAGTCACTGGCTGCGTCCAGATTAAGCATATAAGCGTGTGCCGTGCATGTGCCGTGCAAGTTTCTAGGGGACCCGCATGCAGACTAGGCCGGTACGGCAGATTGTCGATTTTGTGTTTACTGCTTCGCAAAGCTGCATCACTGCATGCAAATTATGCTAGGATAATAATAGACAGTTTAGCGAAATGATTATTCCCAAGACAGGTGATGAATTCAGGTTTCAGGGATGACTCATTGATCATCGCCTATGTGATGGACAGAGGCGATGGTCATGACCAGTCATGACGAACGCTCAATCAAACAGCGTGCATTCAGTGTGAGGGGTTAGGGTATTTGAACCAAAACAAGTCTCTACCTAATACATTGTGTGACCCCACTAGTGAAACTCTTATAATAGAATTTCTTAAACTTTGTGTATGATTAATTTGTCACATTATTAGAAAGTCATCGATTTTCATCACCCATCGGTTCTGGAACAACCTTTCACATATCCTGTTTTTAATCATTTTGAGACTGGAAAAGCTCTACAAGAAGAGTTTTGGGTTTCTTAAGTAGTATACATATCAAGTACACAATGATGCACTACTTGAAAGGTTCTCTAGCGAGGAGCTACAATAAAGCAGGGACTTCACATTGAGTCCAGTACAATGAATTTCCCATTCATTTATCCTAGAACATAACTTGTCCCTATAATGTTGAAGTGCATGTATAGGAATAAGTTATTAAAATGTAGAAATGGACAGTTCTTTGAATTCAGCAATACGAAAACCCAAGCTCTGATCAAAATCATACTCAAATGTAGAGGGAGGATGGTTAAGAATGGTTGAAAAAGTGTAAGCGTGTCTCTCATCATGAATCTTATCCTCTTCCACAGTCAGAGTTGAAAGTAGATCTATCTCCATCTGGAACAATAGAACTTCAAATCATGTGCATTATTTAAAACATAAGGATTTTTCTATCAGTTCTATATTCCACTTTCTACTTCGGACATCATGCAGAAAGTTCTCTGATTTATAATCTATGTGTGATATCACTTGGGCAAATCACAAACTCATTGGTTGCAACAAGTCATGAATAATGATTCAGGATGAAAACTGATGCTAGGGCAATGTTACTCCTCACATTCCAAATTATACATGATTTTCAAGAACAAGGATCTTTCTCAAACTGTCTTGGTTTTTCAAGATCTGTCAAATGTTGTAGTAAGAATATTTGACGTAATTGATAATAATTCTGATGCTTGGAACTCATATTCTTCCAGGACCTCTACAAGTTGATGCTCAAGTTCTATTGTTCCAGATGGAGATAGATCTACTTTCAACTCTGACTGCGGAAGAGGATAAGATTCATGATGAGTGACACGCTTACACTTTTTTAACCATTCTTAACCATCCTCCCTCTACATTTGGTATGATTTTTATCAGAGCTTGGGTTTTCGTATTGCTGGATTCAGAGAACTGTCCATTTCTACATCTTAATAACTTATTCCTATACATGCACTTCAACATTATAGGGACAAGTTATGTTCCAGGATAGATGAATGGGAAATTCATTGTACTGGACTCAATGTGAAGTCCCTGCTTTATTGTAGCTCCTTGCTAGAGAACATTTCAAGTAGTGCGTCATTGTGTACTTGATATGTATACTACTTAAGAAACCCAAAACTCTCCTTGTAGAGCCTTTCCAGTCTCAGAATGATCAAAAACAGGATATTTGAAAGGTTGTTCCAGAACCGATGGGTGATGAAAATCTATGACTTTCTGATAATGTGACAAATTAATCATACACAAAGTTTAAGGGATTCTATTATAAGAGTTTCGCTAGTGGGGCCACTTAATATATTAGGTAGAAACTTGTTTTGGTGCAAATACCCTTATAACCCCTCACACTTAATGCACGCTGTTTGATTGAGCGTTCGTCATGACCATCGCCTCTGTCCATTACGTATAGGCGATGATCAATGAATCATCCCTGAAACATGAATTCATCACCTGTCTTGGGAATAATCATTTTGCTAAACTGTCTATTATTATCCTAGCATAATTTGCATGCAGTGATGCAGCTTTGCGAAGCAGTAAACACAAAATCGACAATCTGCCGTACCGGCCTAGTCTGCATGCGGGTCCCCTAGAAACTTGCACGGCACATGCACGGCACACGCTTATATGCTCAATCTGGACGCAGCCAGTAGTGCACTGTGCACATGCACATGTGCAGGTCATCGGATTTGAGAAGAGATTGAAGGGCTCAAATCAGAGAATCTCTAATTTCACTAGTTAGTGATTTTCCTCCTCCGTTACCGGCTGATCCAAAGCAGAACTTGACGAGTACCGGCTGGTTCCGGCTAAAAATTGATAAGCCACTCATGTGCACGTGTGAACTGCATATGCGTCATTTGTGGAAACACCGTTACACCCACATTACACCGATTCGTAAAACACATTTTCTTGCGATGTTTGAAATCATTCGACCAAATCTAATGCGAGAAAAAAGAATTGACGATTAGTTGCGGTACTACGAGAGTATTTTCAATGGCAAAATATCCTCTCCACCCCTGTTGTTTCCAGCCTCCTGTGCGATTCATTGAACTTAGCACATCTTTCTCTGGCTCCACTTTTGAAATACGTAGCTTTAGAAACATTCTTTTCATGCTCAAAAGAGTGGAAATCAACCTCAACGAACCACCGAAGCTCGTCTGGGGCTGAAATAATTTTCCTACGTGACAATTTTGGTCTCAAAACATCCCACTTCCGGGGGAATTCCCCATATAAAAAAAATTCTGCAGGTCACCATTATTTGATATTAACTAATGTGGATGTCAAGATCCCATTATTCATCATCATCACCATCATCAAGATCCATCTCCGAATAATGAACTATAGGAATAAGCTTTGAATGAATTCAAATAAAATCAAAAGCGCGTAGCAATTGCGCAACTCATACTAAACGCTGATACGCCGGAATTCCTATTATACCGATTTGAACGAATATTCGTAGTAACAGGAATACCATGAAAAAAAAAACGAGAATCTTGCATATCTACAAATTGAAGATCCACCATAAATCTGAACGTAACTGAAGAATGTGAAAATTCAAAGAGAGCCTAAAGATTCAAACAAGAATCTCCATCAACTCTATAACCACTCATTTCGATCTGAAATTCCGATGGATAACAGTATATTCTCATTCAATACTCCTCGAACAATATACAGGTATTACCAATCTTACTCTCTCGGTACGCGCAAGTGAGCTTTCTTCTCCGTCTTACAAAAAAAAAAAAAAACCTTTACCTCACGCAGCCTGTACACCATCAACAACACGAACCCCTAAATCTTTAAAACAGCAGCTGATATCCCTTGTGTCCTCCACTATCAACATAGCCGTTGTATCATAGGTATATATGAACCGTGAGCAAGCCTCGGAGCAAGCTTTGCATTTGAAACGAGCGGATATGCGCGCCGTTGGTGCATGAGCAGCCTTCTCCACTCTTTAGTGCGAGTCGAGCCATAGTCGAGCCCCAAAACTGAAAAACCTATGTCCTATGGGCAAATAAGTGTATGTAAGTATGTGTTCATAGAGTGACCAGGTAGTAGAATAGAATTAAATAGCCCCCTCTCCCCTGTACACCCGGAAATTCAAATTGACCGCTTGCGCGGGCGGGCATTGTCCCCCAGTATTATATATATAAAGACTGGGCTTTAGAGACCGTGCAAGCGCGAAAATGTAAAGCCGCTTCCTATTATTGTAGATAATACAAGTATGCAAGCTCACAGTATACTTTGACAAAAAAATTTCACAAAAGTTGTTAGAAATTGATAGTGCATTTGTAAGGATTAGATCCTGAAAATCGCCAAAATACCTAATTACTTAATTAGGTAAACAAACAAGACCTATACGTTTGGCACCAGCGATATCAGATTACACAATTTTCGAGCTCGTGACCTTCTGATTATTGAGTCTCATTTTCAATGAATTTGAGAGCCTTGCTTCATGTGAAATTATCAAGAAATGCCATCGTATCAACTTGAATTCGTCACTGGGCACTTTTTCATAGTCATCGTGTCAAATTGGGGACCTCTGAGTGTTCCTAATTGTAACTTTGACAAAGGTAAATGACTTGTATGATCCACCTGCTGCTATATTTTGAGGATGCTTTTTACCGGAGCTAAAGGACCCAATATTTATTTTGTCAAACCTCAAAATCACACTAAAGCCTGTCTTTATTTGGCATCTTAGTTTTCAATGAAAATGATACAATAAAGTAAAGTTGAAATTTACCATCGTCGGAGATGCATTGGACACTTCCAGACCAGAATGGTAAGTATTTCCGTACTTTCAAGACTGTTCCCATCGTCCATCATGGTCTGGCAAAGCTCAAATTATATCATGTCAAATACGAGTCTACTTGCATATGGTGTAAAAACAATGGCCCAGAATATTTTTACTAGTAAAAAGAATCTCCAAAATACCAAAGCAGTTACTGTTCTGGTCCAGAGTGGTCAATTTGGATCCACACTGATATGCCCTATTTTGAGAGATGCCCAATATATGAAAGTACTCAATGTAACAACATTGGATGTATAAGATCTTCCACAGTGAATATTGTCTCATCAAAATGTTGTTATTACGAAATTAAAACCTTAGCAGCCCTACTCTAGAAAGTTATTCCCAAGAAGAAGGGGGAAAGAACCCAGCGATTCTTAATTCCGCCTATTTTACAGTTAGTAAACAAACTTTGTCATTTTCATTGTCACGTGAATATCATTCGACTATACCGAGGACTATACTCATGGCGCATCAATCCGAACCTCTAAACGCTCTTCTTTTTTGAGGTCTGGTCCACGAATCATCTGAACATGGAATCGAATCATTCTTTATAGCAATCAAAGTGATAGGTTAGTAAGCGGGAAGAGCAATTATTGCTCTTTTTTTCCCACGCCCGAGGAAAAAACACATTGAAATGAAGCCCTTATTCTAAAATATTTTTCCCGCGGCGGGGTGGGAGAAAATCCCGCAATTTCCAATTTTTCCTACTCCAAATTAAGTGAACAAACTAATATTTAACGTTCATTGCTACAAAAATATCATCCGAGTATACTTTATGGCGTATTCTTCCAAATCCCCAAACATTTTTTAACATCACACAATTTCAAAATTGGGCCTAAAGTCATCTCAACAAGAAATTGGATCATTTTTCGATTACAATCAAAGTGACAGGGTTAGTAAACAGAAATGTTGTGGTCTGAAAATGATTTAATTTCACGTTAAGATGACTTTTGGGCCAATCTTAGAATTATTTGGTGCTAGAATTATTTTGAGGGTTTAGATACGCCGTTAAGTATATTCCGATGATATTTTCGTAGCAATCAATGTTTCAAACTAGATTGTTTACTAAATGTAAACTGGGCGGAAATTGGGAATGCCGAATTTTCTTCCACCCCCTCGCGGAAAAAATTTATTAGAATAAGGCCCCTGGTATTCATTGGGTGCATAAATAGAAAACAATCAATCATTTCAATCATCTCGCCCTACTTACAGGAGTTTTAAAATTCCTCAATAACCAACATGAAAACTTAAAGATCATCATAGGTTGCAGATCGACAAAAATTTACCTCATATCTTGAAAAACTCGAGTACAGAGCATAATCACCTTTTTGCTCAAGAGCATTGTCCTGGCATACTTGAAAATTGCAAAGCATGCCGCAAGCAAAGTCCACTATTATAGTTAAAACATTTTTCTTCGCTACTTCTTGCTCAATTGAGTCTACTTGTTTCTTACAGGAATTTCCACATCCTATGGATTTTCCAAATCACTCATCCTGCGGATTATCCTGAGTCACTTGATAAAGTTTCTAATAGATACAAAACCTCGTTATGGGTGCAAAATGTTCTCCATTCAATTCAGACTCATTAGTAAGTTTGCACACAGATTCGTCTTGGAATCAATTAGTAAACTCATCATGTCTTGCACCAAGTAAGTTTCCAATTCAACTCTTTCTACACAACGAGATAACATCTTTTCTCTATTTTTTTACTCTGGCACGCCTGATGCCATTAGAATAGCAGATGCTTAGACAGATATTCCAAACCTTTAGAAATTTTCATGTTCCTCGTATACATGAAATTGCAGCCCATAAAAAATTGTCATTGTGTCCACAGCTGCAGTTGCACGTGCAACTAGTCCCACTTGATTCAAAATTTCTACACGACATTTTTCAGTGTTAAAAGCCTTTCGTTGTTAAATTTCGTGCGAATTACTTTAAGAGAGCTATTTCAATGGACCATGGAAGCAGACTGAGCCAAACTGCTGATCTCACTATAACGATGAGAACGATTAGCGTGTTTAATTTTCTGAACCATGGAAATTTAGAAATGGCTTTCGCTTGCGGAAATACACTACCAACATTATACAAATTCTGTGCGGTAGGCCTTCTTGGAGCTCTTAGTGCGTGGACCATTATCTTGGGAAAGAGCTTTTTGCTTCTCCTTTCTCCAGTATATAGATGGAAATTATTCGCACTTGTCGATAACAAAGGTATGCTCATGTTTTGAATAGAACTTCTTGGGCGCGTGCTCATGCATATTTTCTACGCAAGACTTGAGAGTACGAGCAGTTTACGTTCTGGTGACCATAAGATTGCAAATTTTATGAGGTTTTAGGAAACTTTGTTCGACACCTGTGATGGCAAAAAATGCATTCATTCAAAAATTCTTTTGCAAGTGTTATTTTTCGAGTTTACGGTTTACCTTGTCATTCCATAATGCTAATGAAATGTTGAAAAATTTCAAAGTGAATTCATTTCATTTCTATGTAGTTACTGCTTTACATGTTATCAAAATGATGAGTGTCTTGGGATCGATCGAAATATTTGAAGCAAAGAATCAATCCAGAAACATCTAAAAGATGATTTTTTTTTGATGGGCAATTATGTTGACTGTTCCACAAAGTCTGCCCACAAGTTTTGGAGACCTTGGGGGCCTTCAATACAAAATTATGTCTCTCTATGAATCATGATTGGAAGTAAAAATATTCTATGAAATTACTCAAACACTGACGACAAAAATTCACCAAAAAAATGGTATCTTCAGCAGTCAACTTGCCACAAGTTTTGGAGATCTTGGGGACCTTGAATACAAGACTGTGTTTCTAAATGAGACATGATATCTTGCAATACAAATATTTTATGAAAATTACTCAAATACTGACGACAAAAGTTCACATAAATTGTTTTCCTTATGGCCCTATCCCATGAATAAGATCCAATCAATGAGTCGACTGGTGTTCCAAAGATCTCATTCTCAAGTTTCAAGATGAAACCTTGAAGAAAAACCTACGCTTCATTATTTAGCCGAGACCTGATTTTGTATGTAAAGTAGTTACCACCATTCGTGAAGGTTCACACATGAATTGCATCGAAAGTGAACGTATAAGAAGCTATGATTATATTATGCATACGCATACACACCTACGTGCGAGAGTACTTTTGCTCTTGAAGAAGAAAAAAAAAACCATGCCATCGAGTTGGTTGGAAATGCGTCAACCAATCACACGAAACTTTTCTCTGTGTCACCAATGCAAACATCATTTTATTACGTATCCGTGCGACACAAGATGAATATAAAGATAATATTTTGAAGCAAAAATTGACTTTGAAACTAATTAGATTTCCACATCATAACAGCAAGATAATTATGGGCTAAAATTTGAGTTGAGATGACAAAAAACTAAAATACACAAAAAAAAGATATCTCCACCAAGATCATTACCTCACTTTTACCTTTGCTACATTCAATTTTCAATATCCTTCAAGCATTCAAGAGTATTATAAATATAAGATATCCTCTTCGAATGACTTCCCTGTGAGCGTAATCGTAAGGAAGAAGTAAGTAGTGCGCTTAATGGAGAGATTATATTTGAGTTGTCGTCTTTTGAAATGTGCCGAAGGAAGAATAAAATCAATAGAGCTATATTATGGAGCCGCTGTGCGACTCCTGAATACTGAACAGGTCTGAATTTACGCAGGTATTCGAGACAGAACTCCTTGAATACGTTCATCGTGTACACATACGCATTGAATTTTCTTGTATTAAATAAAACGATGATAAAATTCCAACGATGAGTAAGCTTACAGTTATCCATCACAAGCTTAGAGTATAATAATGTCCGTGTTTCATTTTAACAGAACCTTTTGAGAGACCATAACAAAATAGGTACAAGTTTATATCAGAATTTTAAACCTATATAAAAATATTTTACAGGACTATATACTTGGGATGAAAAATTAATCAATTTGGCGAACAAGAAGATAAGAACATTACACTCATCAAGATACAACAACAATCTCTTCGCGGTGAAAACATAACAGGTATATGAAAAATGTTTCATTTCCCGCGTACAGAAATAACATCCTATATATCTTAAAACCTTTAACTGCATCAGACTCAACTCAATTACAACAGAGAAAAGAATGTGCAGACTTTTTCCTCCTTGAAGGTAAAGCAGCGGCTTATGTTGTCTGATGTGAAATCGAAAAAGGCGCTAAAGAAAAACGGCAAACTCGTGCCCATATACCACATCTAATCATTTATATATTGTACCAATGTATCATTCGTGCAAGAGATGTGTGCTAAAGATGGAAAGAATTTTCTCTCTTTCTGACCAAGTTATAAAACACCATGATGATGATGATGATGATTCGCCAAGTAGATTGAAATTTTCCTATTGTGGTGTATATAAGTATTTTATGTCGATGAATCTCTTACTCACAGAGCATTTTAGTTCTCGATGCAAACTTTTTTACGAAGCCGTTGAAATTCTAAAGGTACAAAACAGTTAGATACTATGCATTCATACTATGAATACAGAGCATCAGAAGAGATATTCATTCTCTTGAAGAAGAAGAGTTCGTGGCAGTGTAAAATAGTGAATCTTTGAGAAGACCAAGTTCACACGGGGCAAGGGAGATAATCATGCTTGAACCTTGGCAAAAATAACAATGAGTTGGTATGGTATACATATATATAAGAGAGAAACTGAGTTAAAGTTACATTGTCGCGTCTTATTGCGGATACTGAGCGCGGATTCGTTTCGACGTTGCATTTCCGCCATCCTGCAGAGTCTCGGTATTATAACGTCGACACAGAGTTTAAAGACTAAAATGATACCGAGTAAGTAGTTTTGTTTTTCTGAAGGTTTAAAAAAGCTCATGTTCTTGAACGATTAGGTAGCGGTTCATACGAGCTTTTTTTCCTTCACTCATCAAGTAATTTACACATAAGTAACAGCGTGGAAACTTATATGTGTGGACCCCATGCCTTGTAGGGAACCTGAGGATGTTTGGGAGAAACGATAGTTCAAGTCATTTTTTATGTATATCTTGGTGTCTTTTTGGTGCAGTCATAAGAAAAAACTCTTAAAATCAAACGAATAGTCTGAAATTTAACATTATAAGGTTAGGGAGTTTGATCCCCAGCTGTTTTCAGCACCATCTTGCGGTCAAAAAGGTTTATTGTAAATAATTCATTAAGCGAACAACTTTGGCTGGATAGCCGATGCAGACCCGCGTGCAAGGAACTTTCCTGCAAAATTTAAAAGATGTCCTCTTGAGATCGATGCAAAATTGAGCGAGAATAATTGAAGCAAAAATTTTACACAGTTAGAAATTTTTGCTTGAACTACTCTCGCTCAATTATGCACCAAGCTCAACGGGACTTTTTTTTAAATCTGCAAAAAAGTTCCCCGCATGTGGGTCTGCATCGCTATCCACCCAAGTTGTTCGGTTATTTCGATTAGGCGTAATGCACGTAGGTTCTCATAAAACATTCAAAAGCGTCATTCCATAGACCGGTCATCCGGATCGTCGTTATGAGATTTTTCACAATTTTGGATATTTGTGAATGCTGTGGAGGTGTCCTACTGGTCAAAGAAGTGTCATTTATATTACTGCAGAATAACATTCGTGAACTTGAGCCTAGTCAAAATCTCAGGCATAAGATAGTGTTCGTCCAGTGGCGAGCCGTTTTTGCCAATTTCAAAGTGTTAGTCTGGAAACTCGGAGACTGGTGATAGACTTCAATTACCGTCAATTGCCACATACAAAACACTTAAGTAGGGCTTAAAACTAGATGATAGAGTCTTGAGGAGCATGGGATATTGACATGGATGTATGAGGTTCAAAATATTGTTGGTGGGTCCTGCAGAACTCACCAGGCGTTTCTGGATTAATAATTTCATCTTACTGTGCATGCGATCCACAACCACTAAAAAAAAAATTATCATTGAAAGAGGGCTAAAAGTGCCCATTCCGTGTCACGCGTGGCTTTTCCTCCCATCGGCGTTTATGTCTGTGGAGCGTTGGATGTCAAACTTCCATAAACTTCCCATGGGAATACTCATGAACAATTCTCATTATTCTCATAAATATTCTTTTACTTAACACGTTCGCTGCGACGCCGAAAACCACAGTTCCTTCTTTGTGTGCGACGGGTCCCACCAGTGGGACCCATTTAATGAGATTTTGATCACCGTCGCACACAAAAGAAGACGAGCGGGTCCCACCAGTGGGACCCGTCGCAGCGAACGTGTTAATTTTTTTTTACGAATTGTTTCCGATTCCCGTATCGATCGAGGTATTGATTCGTTGATTCATCATTTGAAATCTATGTGCGGACCATTGCGGAGATCTCTAGTTATAATGATTCATTTTAATTGCCCTGGATTCCTCAGAAGAATTTTTTAAAAAAATTCTACGCCATTGCTTCGTGAATCATCAGGAAATATCTATGCGCTCATTATATCTGAGTCTTATACAGTTACACCGTAAGATCGAATTGGCCCCTGAAGCAATATATACTAGATTAATAATGGCCTCCGGATGCATTTCCTAATATCCTTAGTCGCCTAGAGAGCAATGAATACAGTAAGTTCGAGATAGACCCGATGCTGAAAATTGAGACCGCCTCATCAATGAATTTGATAAATTGATCTGTGCCTTATTTGAGTATGAGAATAATTTAGGCAATGATTACAGGTGCGTTTAGCTGTCGATCTTGATGGATCAACGAGTGAAAAGAGTTTGTTAGATTCCTTTAGTGGCAGGTGAATTTCGACATTGCTGCTTCGGTGGCGCATCGCATCGAATAGTCATTAGTCATCATGTTAGAATAATTTAGATGTAGGAGGAGTATATTGGAATCTGTTGTGTTGAAGTGTGTGCGTGTGTGTGTGTGTGTGTCTGTACATGAGTTGACAATGATGGATGTGCAGTAGTGGTGAAGGCTTGAGCTGACAGAGATGCAGAGAAAGTGACATTTCTTATCCAACGACCATGAAATGATTGAACTTTCAGTGGCACGTCTTGGATAAAAGTTAGATGGAGGGTTTCGATAAGTATCTTTTGATTATGTTGTTTCGTGTATCAGTGCTGGTATCGAATTTGATACAGTTTTGACAACTTCATTCACCAAATTTGATTGAAATACAATGATAAGTTAGGTTCTGACATGATTGGATACCAAAGCTTCACGTTACGTCAATATCGGGTAAATTTTTTCATGGTTTGAATTAAGAATCCATCTCAACTAGAATTTTAGACCTCAAAGATTAGTTTGGAATATGATTTTCCCACGATTTGTGAGGACAAAACAAGCAAGGCAGTTTAAAAGGAATAAAGTCAGTTTTTTCTGTAGTTATGTACGAAAATTACACACCAGTAAGAGCTGCAGGTAAAAGTATACAACTGTGGGCATTCTTGTGCTAGCTATAAGACGAATTATGTGGTTTCTCAATCACATGCGTTTAGACACTCAACACTTTGTAGTCAACTTAGCACTTGATGAATGGCGAAACAGGTGCGTGAGAAAAGATTGTGGAGAACGTTATAGATGTTCGTGGTACCATTCCGAAATATCGTTGAATTGATATGCTCCATATCATAATAATTCGTGAATTTCGAGATATAAACGATTTACAAATATAAAAAAAAACAATAACAGACAAATGAGAGAAATTCGTCCATAGTCGGCAATAATGGTGCATCTCGTTCCCAGAAATTGTTGATGGACGACAGATAATGCAACACAACCTATAACCTAAAACCCTATACCACGAAACCACCTGTTGCATCAAATACACGGAAACACATACACAAACACATCGATGCGTGTGCATCGGACAGCGAATCAACATTTGTCCTGGTACGTTTACGACTTCCTCGAAACATCATCAGAACACACGACACATTGCCGGAGAAGCTGCGTTCTCCAGTGTCGTCATCATATAACAATAAGTATCAGAAACCGCGAGAAATGTTCTCCACGCACATCATCAGACTCACCATCAGTGCAGACGATATTATTCCTCGTGGCTGCGATTATTCCTTGCCTCCTTGCTCGTCCAGGTAAGTATTTTCCACTGATCAACTATCTAACATTATCATAGGTCGTGAATTCCTAACCTACAAATCACATGATTGCACTTTTTCAGTTTTTCAAAAACTATCAAACAACGTGATGAATGAAAAGGAAAAAAAAAACGTGTCGGCTAGTGGAAAATCAGTCAGTCGCGGTGGCGCGGGATAGCGGTATTACACGTCCGCCATGAGTCTGTACAACCGTAACATATATGTATATATACAACAACAACAACAACAAACTCTCGGTTTGAACCACCGTACACGACGTGTAAATAGACACTGACTGCAGCAGCAATCTCCACCACTCGTTCAACTCACCGACCGACCGCCTGATGCACGTTCTCCAAGCATACTCCCTTCCATTTGGATATCTTCCATTCCACCTGGTGAAACTCCCACTCCTATCACAGGTAGGTTTTGTATACAGATACTTTACTCTCTTCGACTTTTTACGCGCGAGAGACGACATTCCTCGAGGGAGTAGCGAGTCTCGTCGTCTGGATGAGGATAGGATTGAGTTTCGATGAGATGATTTTTCTAAGGTGCTATTGCTTGATGTCTGAAGAGATGAGCCAATGATCTTGCTTTCTGATGATGTTGATTCGAGATATGGGTGATTCCGCCGAAAATGGGACTTTTTGGGGCCAAAATCGTCACGAAAAATGATTTGGGTCAAAAAATTCATTCAGCCCCCGACGAGTTTCGGTGGCTCATTGTAGTTGATTTACACTTGTTTGAGCACAAAATAAAAATATCTAAGGTCAGTGTACCCAACTTGCCCCCATTAAGCCATTTTCTTAATAACTTCGGCCCATCTCCATATTTTCCAATGTACCTTAGCTCATTTTAAAGCTTGTCTTAAGACCTCCAAAATAAGTTAAGATACATTCAATTTCAAATAACTGGAGCAAAACTGTTTGAATTCTCCCAAAAGGTGATTTTTAAGAGTTTACAAAAGTGTGTACCCAACTTGCCCCCATCATTTAAAACAATGTAAATCGGCGATGAAGTGAATAGAATCGCTTTGATCCGTTTTGATCACCATGCACCGACATTTGTAGCTTTTAGCTGGCCCAAGACACTGTTTCCGACCTATTTTGACGCGTTAAACACGTTTTGAGTGTTACAAAAAGCCATCTTGCACGTCTTTCCGAGATAACCATATAGGGGCATGTTGGGTACACTCCAATGTCGGCATTCTTGTTTACAAATCGTCTTCGTGTTTTGCACATAAAACAGCTCCATATTCAAATTCTGCAATCTTGAAAAATGGATTTCGAAGGTCTTGAAACGGGGAATCGAATGCGCTAAGGCCCGTTAAGATTGGTTGAACTCAAAGAATTTGGCACCGATTTTACTGAAGGTGATTCCCTCGGTGCTTTCTTAGCCAAGCAATCACGAAAAATAGAAAAATCACTTTAGATTTTCTGGAGAACGCAGGAATGATTCGGGGTCGACGCAAACTACTTACTTTCTCATATTTCAACATAACAAACGTAAAAAAAAATTGCCGGGAGGCCAAGGAGTGCCCATCCCCGAGATCGGCAATGGGGGCAAGTTGGGTACAGAGGCAAGTTGGGTACACTTACCTTAGATCTTTGTATCTCAAGATTGAACCTAGACAAAGATATGCCGAGTTGTAGGTGTCGGACAGGTGGACGCGAGCCTCGGCGGGTGGACGGAATGGACCGAGGAATGGACAGGGACAGAATTGAAATGTAGCCTCAAAAGATATTCCCACGGCTCGCCAAGTGGCTGTGAACTTTTTTCCGCGTAGATTTGGACCAAAGCAACCAAGTACTCCTAGAAAATGTGTTTGACAAACTGATACAACCATAGAGATATGCTGTAATCTCTAAGGATACAACGTGCCGGCAAGGAGCACAACGTGTGGACGGAGTTGGCCGAAAATTTTGTACGCCATATTCTGAAAACGCATTCATGTGATGCGTTGGGGTCACTTTTGCAAGTTTTCGACTAATGCCGCACATTGATCAGGGGTATTATGGTATCTAGAAATCAACCTCATTGGTCAGAAAGGCTCAATAGACGATCAGGGACTTTGCCGGCCTAATTAGCGCTGTGCAAGCATTTTGGTGCAAACCCATCATCTTCAAAATGTCACATATGGTCGTGCGCGAGCTGAGCGGTCCATTTCGCCTCGCAAAGTAGCGAATTATGTTATTCAAAGACACACAATTTGGAAATATAGGTGTTTTTGACTGTGGCTTTGTGTCACAGAAAATTAAAAAGTTGGAGTAAGGCTGCAGTTACATGAGCTGGCCATCTTGGATTTGACGTGACGTTGACGTATCACTTCAACCTCTTTGTCGCACTCATTGCTGACATGGGGTCCAACATGGCCTTTTGCCTCCATGTAACCGCAGCCTTGGGCTTACCGTAAACAGGGGTGACTTTGAACAATGGGGTGACTCTGTCACGCATTTACTTTTGCGTTTACTCTCGACTGGCTCAATTTGGATCATTCTGTATTAGGCACTCATCCTGTCTATTCATCCAAGAGCTCCCAACTGGAAGCTTGCACGATTCCTCAATTGACCTGAACGGAAGTGAACGCAGAACTTAAACTGTTACAAAGTTACTCCGGAGTCCACCTTTACCCGGCTTTACGGTACTTCAGGGAATGGAATTGTTTCGACCCTTCAAGCACTAAAAATACGGGGAGGCTGGGATCTTTTGAAAAGTTATCAACATAGTTGTGCGCGGATAAAATAAACCCCAGAAAATTACTATCATGTACATTCGGAGCCACAGAAACTTGGGGGACTTTGAAACACGTAAAATCCCACTTTCGTCGGAACCTCTCTTGTATGTAGGCGGATTGGATTGGTGAATGATAAAGGTAGATGTGTCTAGTGAAAAGCCGATAGAGATTTGAGATTTACAGAGAAACAAGTTTTCTGAAGCTATAATATAATTCTACGTATTGTACTCGAGAGGCAAGCATAGAGCGTTATTAATTTGTTGAGAACGTTGAGCAATTAATTTGAGGATTATACTCTTGAAGTGTGTATAGTTGCCAACACACTGTATACATTAATAATCAAACCTCCTTTGCTGTGGATAAGTAAGATTGTAAAGGGGTATACCTACATATACACGTGCTGTGATAAGTCATGGAGTGAGGATAACAGGGATTTGCAGCTGCGAAAAGCACAGCCAAGTTGTAGTTTGTTGTCGACGTATTGGAACACGAGCTAGAGCAGCAGACAAAGCTTGTCGTCGAGAAGAAAAACACACAATCAGGTTGTGTGTGAGTTGTGTTGATCAAGTTTATTTTTTGAATTGATTTTCAAATTAAGTATAATTTGGAAATTTCAGATTTGAGCGATGAGAAATCTCAAAAATATTTGATGGTCGTGCAGATTAGATTGTACCACAGCGATAGTTTTGTTATTTTTATTCGAGAACTAAAGTTTGTCTAACAAATGGTTTGTTGATCGAAACTACTTAAATACTTATGAGATTGGAGGAATCTAATTGATACCATGGAATCTTAAACAGTCGAAATTGGACACTGGAGTGGCCTCGGAGGTGTCTTATGCCATTGAAAAATTCGTACTTTTTCACAAATCTTTTACTTGTTTTGTAAAAAAATTTTTCGGGAAACTTCAACCAAATGGTTGAAAATTCATCCAGCCTGGTTGAAAATTCAACCCGATTTTTACAGTGTGTACTTCAAAAATCTTTCTGTTTTAGAATACATAAAAGGGAGGCTAAGAATGTCATTCGAGAAACATCAGGAATTTGATTCTCCACGCGACATTTGTGGCATTCCAAAGATGCCCATCACTCTCACTCCGATACCCAATCTCTTTGAATTCAACGGCATCATGATTTTTGACTCCAAAACTTGGAACAGAGATGACTATTTCTAAATATGCTCAAATTCTAAAGCAATTAATCCATAAATAACAACAAGATCTACTGAAAATTTTGAATACAAAGCCACAAGTGCCTCAATCGAGGCCTCAATTCAGCTACGCTTATAATAATGCAGTCCTTCGAGATGTTCTACAGTTCGATTGAAATACATTGACAGTTATGAAAACGATTCACTGTTCACATTGAAGTTTTAAAAGCCTGCAAGATTACTTGAATTCCATCACTCTTGACTACTACTCTCGTGAGATTAAATACGCTGCTAAAAGAGATTAGCAGCAGAAAGCTTTCTCTTAGCGAGATGTGCGGAAAATTAGCAAGAATGTAATTTTTCAAGTGATAATTTCTCATTCACTCTTCTATACATCTTTTTGAAGCGACTTTGACTTTGAGTGAATGAAATTCGGTTTGATGGGTAAGTATCTCTCTAGTCAATTAAAAGGTGGATATATTAATTGTGGGAGGTGTTATGCGAATAGAAGGAAAGTTAGATGAGATTTTGTTGAGTTACTTTTACGAGATTGCCTCTTAGGGGAATTCAGATGATCTAGAGAAGCATTACATCTACAGAATGCATGTCTCAATCGCGCTACAAAGCCAAATATGTCAATTTCACTCAAAAAAGTATCCAAACGAGATGTACACAAACGTCGTCTGCTAGAGATCGGCAACCTACGACATCTCGAGTAAACCTCATCTGGACTCTTTTTTTCAGTGGAATTGACATATTTGGCTTCGTAGCGCGATTTAGACATGCATTCTATACATGCATGTGAAATCCCGAGTCATTTGGTCAAGTAAAATTCGACTTATCCTCCGAACCGATTTACGTATATTCAGCGGACTACGGCCTCACCTTAAATACAGTTAGTGTAAAAATGATCAAAATGTAATTTTTTTTGTGAAATTGTTGATTTTTTGACGATAAATTGAATTTAAATCATGTATTCAAAACAATTTAGAAAATTTCGGTATCAGCCAATCGATTGCAAATGCTGAATTAGTTACGAAGATATGAGCATAAAATGGAATTTAGATGAGATTCTGTTGAGTTATCTTAAAGAGATTCGCTCTTAGGGGAATTCAGATGATCTAAAATAGGATTTTTTGGGCAAGAATTATCGTTTGATTGAGGGGAAATTTTGATACAATAGGTGTAAAAATGATCAAAATGGAGTTTTTTTAAATTGTTGATTTTTGGAAGATAAATTGAATTTTAACCATATTCAAAGGAATTCAGGAAATTTCGGTATCAACCAAGAGACCAAGAATGTGGGAAAATTATCAACTTAGTTTACTAGAATTTTGAAAAATTAGTCTGAGAAAGAGATATAACAAAAATATGAACATTGAAAAAAATATTTGTGCTTATTTTGAGTTATTTTTTTTTTTGAGGAAGCTGTTTAGGTAGATTCGAACTATCTAAACTAGGTCTATTTCTGCAATATCTGGAGTTTGGTTGAAACAGAATTTTGATACAGTTGGTTTAAATATGCTTAAAATGAAGTTTTTGGTGAAAATTTTGATTATTTTCTGAAAATTCAAATGTATGAGAATGAAATTTCGGTATTAACTAATCGGTAGATTAAGCCAATAAACCCATAGCTTAGGTAACCCGAATTAGAGTAAAACAACGGAGGAGACAAATATCTTACTATGAAGGTACACAATTTCAACGATTTTACCTCAAAACGCCTCTAAATTATATTCGACTGGGACAGGAGAGCTGACAAATCACTGGCCTCATCTCCGAATGATTCTATACAACTCGTAGAAAACGAAATTTTGATTAGGTGAACCGTACAAGGCACACAAACACACATACACACACACGGACAAAGGTACGCAAAGATGGGTCCTTCAAATGTTTTGGAGGCCTCTGGGAGGAAAAATGTGATCTCCAATCGATAGATTTCCGCGCGAGGGACAATCGGTTAAGGCATTATTTTGATAAGAGGAATTTTGTTGAAGAAAATATTGGGTTGAATGGAAAAATTGATCAAAAATTTGCTGGACCAAAAACAAAGCTTTCTTTTTAGAGAAAGCAAAAGGAGTTTTTTAAAGAGATAATAACATCCACATCAGAGGAGTAGGTATAAACTTACTATGCCCACCTGATACTGAAAATCAAGATCATAAGTAGAAAAAAAGGCAAGAGTGGGTCAGACGACATCGCGCCACGATATATATACGTCGAGCATCCATATAAATCCGGTCCGAGAGATGAAGTTGCATCCGAGGTTACATCAGAGTGGGAGACGAGGCCATAATGCGTTTTTAGTTTCACGACATTATTTAGAGAATCTCTAAGCTAAGTTGTTGTGATTTCTCAGTATTCTAACATTAATTTCTCACATCTATTTTTTCGAGATTTTTTTAAATTTCATTCGAATTGGAAGAATGCTTATGACAAACGGTGAGACCTTTCATTTAAAATTGTTCTTACTGACAAATACCTAAATTATCGTTTTCTCATCACCTCACTATATGATTGACTCTCAGATATATAAATGATTTTCCAATTGAATAGTTGAAACAGCGGTTTGGTCTATTATTGTCTGATAAGTTGACTCTAATATGCGAGCTAATGATGAAAAGATCGAGGCTACTGGTTTTGGGTGATTCCTAAGGACAATAGGACATTTATGATTATGAGATCGTGTAGAATCTTGAAAATAATACATACTTTCCTCGAGTCCAGAAGTTCTTAAATGCAACATGATATGATTGATTTCAAATTATTCCCCTTAACTGCATACGCCTGCAGAATGACATCGCCATCTACACATCGCCAACGCGGGAAAACCGTGCCACGGCAACAGCACACGCGGCAATTTAGCAAACAGCAGCCCAGCAGCCGATGCACGTGTTCATTCAATAAACTTTATATTGTGTGAAGCATCTAACCTGAAACCGGCCTACGTGATTTTTATCCCGGTTTAATCAGCAATATAAAGTTTTGATCGTAAATAAGATGAAGGAACTTGAAAAAGAAGAAGTCGTGACAATCGGTAGCCATGTGATAGTGCAAAGGTTGGATTTTCAGAAAATTTACAGAGTCTCTGAGAATGGATCTCTAGCTATGGGTAAAGAAGAGATCAAAATGAATGATATTATTGGAAAACCTTATTGGACAACATTCAAAGTGATCAGCCCTTTTGAAGGAAGAGATAAGAAGAAGAAGAAAGGTCCACCATCAACATTAGTCGTTGCTGAAAAGTGTGAATCGCTTGAAGATTTGAGGAAAACATTGACTAGTGGATATGACAACCGTTCAATCAAAGATGATGGGAAGTCTCAAAAACTCTCCAAGGATGATATTTTGGGTTTTCGTGATGCTGGAAAATCAGGGCGTGAAATTGTCACCAGCCTAATTGAGAATAATGTCTCATTCACAGAGAAAACAGAATACTCTCAGGAGAAATATATTCGCAAGAAAGAGAAGAAGTATTGTCAATTCTTGTCTATTCATAAACCAACTATTTCATCAATACAAAGAATATATTTGAGACAAGATCCTTCCAAAATTAATGGGTTACGTATGGATACATTGGCACAACTATTTTCATATAGTGATGTTAAATCAGATGGTGTTTTTATATTGTATGATAGTGGAACAGCTGGTTTAGTTCCAGCTGGTATGTTATCAAGAATTGGTGCTCACACTTCTGGGAATCTAGTATACCTTCATTCAGGAGACCATTTGCCTCAAATGCCTATTGTGCGTGCTATGAACTTCCCAATGGAACAGCTTGATAGATTTACTACTGTCAGTATTTTTGATTTTCTACAAACTTATTCCAGTAATAAAAGTTGTGATAAGAATGAAATATCACAGAAGAGTGAAGACTGTAAGAAAATTGATGAGCCGCTCATGACAGAAAAGATTGTTGATAGTAATGAACTTACCAATGGTAACTGTGATGATAAGCTATGTGACACCGAAGACTCCAACAGTATGAAAAGGAAAAGACCAGACGATACTCAAGGAGAACCTGTTGTGATGAAGAAATCAAGGAAAGTCCTTGATATGGAGCGTGGTGTAAGACTATTAACAGATTCAAAAGCTGACAGTTTAGTCATAGTAACAAAAGAACATCCTCTCAACATCATAAAAGAATTGCTGCCATTTGTAAAGTCATCCAGACCATTTGTTGTGTATCATTCAAGTAGAGAACCATTACAAGAAGCATATCTTGCTTTAAAACAGCAATGTGATGTTGTGAATCTCAAAATCTTTTCCAATTTCTTACGTTCATACCAAGTATTAGCTGACAGAACACATCCAGACATATTGACCAATGACTGTGGTGGCTATTTACTGACTGGCTACACTGTAAGTTGATATTATATTACAATAACTAGATATATTGGAAATTAGGTATGATTATTACTGTAATTAGATTGATTGGATGAATTGTAAATATTGTCAGTTGACTACAATCATGAACTGTAAAAAAGGATAGATACGATTTGTATACACTTCATCAATCATCAATTGTACAGAAGAATTATTGACACCCAAGAATTCGATGGATAAAATATTGAGATTATGATATTTGATGTTTAATTTACAATATTTACATAACTATCCTTACAGTGGACCAGAGTATGTGCATTTTTTTAACTTTTAGCAATCTGTTCCAAATCTTGAGTAACTGGGTAGTAAGTTTTACTCATGGCTGCTGCTTCATTGTCAGCTTGTTGAACATCTGTCTTCTTGACTGATTCACTAATTATTCCAGCACCTAGGCAATCAGCCACAATATTGACCATCGTTCTGAAACGGTCACTGAAAGAAAAATATAACATCCCTAAAAATATTAGTCTAGTTTGCTTGCTCAAAAAAATTACTCATCACGACCAAATCGACTGTTGTATGGAGCCATTTCAAAATTTATTTAATTGTTCAATCAACATTTCTGAAAATCTCAAGTCATAAAAATCACATGACACTTTCCAGAAAAGGGTTTTTATACACTGTGCGTAAAAAAGGGCTTACTTTCACTCACAGTTTATCAAGAAGTCTAGTTCGATAGACGGGAGTAAAACCTATTTTTCGGATCCTCGTGTTGATTCCGACTTTCGCCTACGGCTCAGGCCGGAAACCCGTTACTCGGAGGTGAAAAAAAGGTTTTACACCTTTCTATCGAAATTGACCATCAAAGCACACTCGTGGTTTGTACAAGATTTACGACTGTATACGGATTTAAGTATTTCTGACATCAACTTTGTCTAACGTCTACTTCGAAAATACTATCTATGAGTGACGTCAAAAATTTCTTACACGAAACTATCGACGGCAATGATGAGCGCCACATCCTCAGCTGGTATACCCAGGGAATTCAGAACTCCGATGAGCATAGGATACCCTCCGCTTGGCATTCCCGCTGCTCCTATGCACGATAGGGTGCACGTGATGCTGCAAAATAGATAATACTATTAGATATAACTTTTCGTCCTTTTGCGTGGTACACATCTAATGTGGGTGTTTTTTATCGATCTGTTTTTTGGTCCTTAAAAATCGATAAGGAACACCCACATTAGATCTGCAAAATAAATTATGAACTCAACTGGTATCAGATTGTTTGTACCAGACTCATCCCCTAAGAATTGATTTTGATCTCATCAATTTGGTTCTGATCAAAACAAATCTGTACTCGATCTGAATTCTATTGAAAATTTAAATTTTTGAAGTTTTTCTATCATTTCAAGATATAAATTGAGTAATGATTGAGTGCGTTATAGCCGGCTGCGAGGTCTCATTTTGGAAATCCTAATATTCCTTAGAAATTTTCAGAATCTAAGCGTCATGATTAGCGAAGGAATTACAAAATTGTACAGAAACCGATGAAGAAGTGCTTAGCCTGCAGGGGTTCAGCCAATACGGAACGGCTCGTGTGGTTCGTGTAACTTTTTTACGAGTTTGGGCATCAAATACATTTTAATCTCGTACAAAATCCGAGGGTAGAAACGCCAGCAACTATGAAAATTGCTAGTATAAAACTTGCTGAACACAAATATAACTCCCAAAGTCAGGAAGTATTTAATAATGTTTGGAAGCATGGGTTTGTCACGTGTGACACTTAACACGGCGAAGGAATGTTTTAGGGACATATTACCTCACGGCTACCACCTGTGCGAGGGACAGTTCAATCTGCCTCATTTGCATGATGAAGAGCGCTCCGAGACTCTCGTAAAGGGCGATTCCATCCATGTTTATTGTGGCGCCGATCGGAGCAAGAAATCTTGAAACATCGTTGTCGACGCCAAGTTTGTCCAAACATCTTATGGTGGTAGGGACTGTTGCCGAACTACATTTTTTTATTTAGAGATTATTTCTTGAGTATTAGTGAATTTGGATCGCAAGGAACAGCGTTTTATATCACACGAACTGATGTAGATCTTACTTATGATGCAATTTAGTAATCTCAAATTATTTATGAGGAATTATTTTTGTTGCCTCTTTCGATTTTGTTCTTGTGACACGTTTTTCAAATTATAAAATGTTACCCCTAAGTTTTTTAAGGAGTAACTATTCTTCATGAAAATCGCTCAGATATTAAGGAAATTATGCGAATCAAGCTCGTAAAATGTGCAGAAAGAGTGATGCAGGCCGTGATTCACGTGATCACGGCCATCGTGAGAAAAAATGAGAACTTCCGATTAATTCAAGTTTTATCAGAAATTCTGAAGATAATTTTTAAGTGGCTCTATTGTCATTGCGTAGAAAGGATATTGCGATCGGGTTTCAAGTTGTTGACTCAATGCTCTCCCTTGCGATTTTGAACAACAATTTTTCTTCAATTTTCAATACAAATCGAGCGATGAATCTCCTCAAACTTGAGCTGCCATAAGATTCATCAAACATCGAAGAAGAATAAAATTCGCCAGCATAGGGCTCTCTCGCGCAATTTCTTTTTATTCTTCAGAAATTTGGTAGTGGCAGCTCTTAGAATTGGTAATAATAAGCTTTCAAAGAAACTTTTTAAGAAAATATTCCACGACAAGGCAAAAATCAGGTAAAAATATAATTCAATCGAATAGAGTTATTACAAGCTCTTGATCATACGATTATTCTGACCTAAATTTCATACGTAATAAGTACTATTTTTGGAATCAGACAAAAGTTCCCTTGCAGCCACGCAAGGAACACTTGACCTTAAATTAACGAAAAAAAGGGAGCAAGGGATGAGATCAGATGCTCGTACCTTGACGAAGTGGCAAAAGCTGTAAGAAGGGCAGGGTAGCATTTACTCATCAGAGAATAGGGTGATCGTCTAGTTGCGGTAAAGTAGAGCATCGGCAGCACGAGTAGAGCTTGCAGGGCGAGGCCTGCAAAAACCGTTAGCACAAACAGACCCAGCCTCTTGATCTGCAATAGCTCAGCATCATTGCCACTACTTCCGTATCCCGTAGCTCGAGCTATCTTGCCTGATATCAGGAACATCACGCCTAGCGGAGCTGCCCTGATATGATATAGACAATCGACAACAACAAGTTATCATTATTTGATAGTAACACAACGGACTACTGTATAGTGTGTGTAATGAACTAGCTTAGACAGGTATGAAATGTAGTTCAGATGTGATAAGATGATCATCAGAAGCCAGCATCTATCAGATTGTGCGTTTTGATATAATTGGTAGAACGTATACAGTTTGTTCTATTGATTCAGTCGTAACGGTTAGTTTATAAGGTTGATAATACCTGAGAAGTCATGGATAGAGTTATTTTTTGAAACTGATACAGAGAAAGAAAACAACTTAAATTTTTTTCGATCTTGGTGTATTGACAACGTTTTAATTGATCTAATTGATGAGCTTGTTGAGATTCTGATATTCATCTAATAGTATCATGATTGTCAAGTAAATGTTTCACAAGTCCAAATACGATATCTGGTAACCCATTTCCCCGAATACTTCGTTGCTGAGTTGTCATATTAATCATCGTATTTCTATGCAACAGTGCGAAAGGGCACAATTTAGTCCTTAGCCAAGCGAGATGCCAAGGGCGAAACTAAGTCTTATTACACTGGACAAGAATTAAGTAAACATGATTTTCTTGTATATTTTTCGATGTAGAAACCGAATCCAATCCCAATTCTGCGCCTACGCGTTGGGATTCTTTTTGAATCACAAAAAACTGCTCTTCCTAAAAACAGCGATTTTAACGTTTTTTTTTTTTTTTTTGCTAATTTTGTAAATTCAACGCTCTGGTGGCGCTTTCTTGTAGTGGATCAGAAGCTTTTCAAAATATGATTTCCTACTTATTTTGACCTGCTGCAGACGGTGAGAGTGATTTCGGAGCGTTGATTTCACAAAATTAGCAATAAACATTGACATTCTTGTTTTCAGGAAAATCCAATTGAATGTTTGCTATTTAAAAAATTTTGTTGTCAAGTGTTATGAGTTTGGCAAGTTCATCAAAGAAAGAATGTATGAGTCTAAGGACGCAATACATAATGTGGCTCACGAATGAAACCCTGCAACTTCTAATCACACAAACACGAGTTTTGACAACGCATATTGCTGTTACTTCATTTGACTACTGGGACCATCTTGTACGCTTTTGAAAACCAAACATCGTCTCCCAATTTGCATCAAAATCTTCGAAATATTTTAGTTCCAAATATGTGTTACTGAACAGCAACCATTTTCATTGACTGTCATAATATTAAAGACAATCATCATAAATGCACGGCTCCTGAACACCGAGAATGAGTCATTTTCTCGTTTTGGGACAATCACTATGGCATTCTGGATGCTGTTTTTATCAGTGAGAACTTTCCGAAAAAATTCAGAACAGGAGCTCATCTGTATTATACCGAATTAATATCTTCAAAACTTTATAATTGATCAAAATTCTCCTCAAAAAATGAGTACAATTTTTTCAAAAACTAGAATTTTTAACCAGCTGGTTGAAATTTTTCAAAATGATTTTCTAATACGTAAGAAACTTCCATGTACGGTTCTACGTTTTAGGATCTAATTAGGAAATTGTATAGACGCACGGGCAACTAGATAGAAATATCGATGCATACTTGATCAGGTAATCAACGAGGGCAGCAGTGGCTGCAGATAGGCTGTAAAAAAACTTCTGTAACGGCTGTCGATCTTTCTTGGGCATCGAGCCTAGAGCCAAGCCCAACAAGAGACCCCAGAATACCAAACCCAATACATTCGTACCCGGGCTGTACCTGTGAGTTATCCCCATTTCGTAAGCTGGTATCTCACCTAATACGATGATTTGAAAAATAATTCTTCATTAATATTCAAATGTATTATTGAAATCTCACGGTGTCAAAAAATGGCCTATAAGACGTGTGCAACTGGATCGAGAATCTTCTTCTTCGTGAGACTTTTGTTTCATTTACGGTGCCTTATTTTACTGAATATAGTGGGAAACTCTATTTGATAGTTGAGTGGTATTTGCTGTCTCATTTGGGAATGCATCCTATCCGATCGAGTATTCATGATAGATGCTGCGTCACTTTCTCACCTGATTCGTTTTGCTTTGGCTCGACCAGCACCGTTTGATACTGTAATTGAGAACCATAGATGAGAAAATCTATTAGATCAGTTTTCATTCCGTCAGACATTTGTCTCAAATTATGGTGTGAAACCAAAGCGAATCTTATATAGACCACCGTGCAAAAGTTCGTGAACGATAGAATGAAATTTTTTTTCCCCTCAAACGTCTATGAGTCGAACCCATAAGAAGGATCCTTACTAGTTACACTAACAGTTTATGAAATTTCAAGAAATTTAGGAAATAATTATTTTCATTCCATGCATCGAGTGTCTTTTAGACGTGATTGGAGATGAAGCAATTTTGCAAAAACCATCTTGATGAGCGGGACAATCTCATATGTCATCATTTCATGATTATTCTTAGGAGAGAAAGTGTGAGAGCTTTCAAAGTAGCCAAAACCATACATTTTCGCCGTTTTTGGCGTCTTTTTCAGAAAATCCGAGAATCTGGCTGATTAGAGATCTCTCATCCTTTTGCTCGGACAACGTGAAAAATAGTCGAAAAATCTTTGCATGTGAGATTTTTTCCGGTCGTCAAGGTGCTTTTTGCAAAATTGCTCCGTCTTCAGTCGCGTTTGAATGACTCTTAATAAAAAAAAAATTCTTTTTCCAAATTCTTGAAATTTTATCATCTGTTTGTGTCACCAGCAGGGGTCGGGAAAAGAATCAAAAAACACCTAGAGTAAGCACTTTTTCTCTACTTCAAGATGCTTTGCTTTCAATTTTCTAAGTTGATTCAAGTCCGACTGATCGACGTTTGAACGGGAAGGAAATTTCATCGCAATGCTCACGGATTTTTGCACAGTACTGTATTTACGGTTTAATAATAGTAATATCTCAAGACGGTTGCGGATGGTCAAATGAAAGTCTACTTCATCGATCAACCAGATTTCGAGTCAAAAAAGTAGAGCAATGAAAAACGTAAATGCCTCATGTCGCAACCATCGTAAATGATGCTGTAATATCATAATATTAATATTTTACTCAAGAAAACCGTCAAATTAATTCTTGCTTACCTGATACAGGCAAGCCTGGACGATATTTTCCGGTATGAGATTCCTGCGGTAAGAAGTAAAATACGATGCATAGAAACGGGAGCACATTGCCAGTCAACAGAAAAAAGTTGAAAATGCGTAACAGGATTTTTGCGTAACAATTTGAATTCGACTCGACAGTGCCGTTAGTAGGGCGCAACCCCGTTCGGTTAACAAGCGCTACAGTAGCTACTACAGTATACATAGCTATGGAAAGTAAAAATTCAAAATAATATAGATGCAACCGATTGTTGACGATTTTCCAATTCAAACGGTCACAGGAAGATGATTGTTTCTAACGACTTGCAACCTTATTTGAAAAATGGGGTATTTCACACTTGGCACATACGAAAGCATAAAATTAAGAGTAAAATGTAGGCGATTAAATCTTAATTATCCTGGTAGAGTAATAAGAGGAGGAAAAATTTTGCATTCACCTCATGAGATCCAAGAAAGTATCCGTGGTGACAAATTTAATATGAGTTTTTTGACCGTTATCGGTGAGATTTGTTGTGCTCGAACCCCATTTACCAGGTTGTATAGTTTGAGACAGCGTGACGCACAGAGCGATCCCCAATGTCGTCGTTGTTATGTAATAAATTAATGCCTTTGTACCAATGCTATCTAGACATGAGGATCATTTTATTTAAACATTTTTCCTGTTAATGAAAACAGTAATCTCTTTTCATAGAGAGAAAGCATTAATTAACTACTGCAGTTTTCATTCTCAAAAAAATACATCTTTTGGACGTGGGATTTCAGGTTTCTAATTCTTTGGACATTAGACTCAAGACCAAGACTCTAATTTCTTCTGTAATACCCATTGTCAGCCATTTCCACAATTTTTGTCCCAAAATTAGGAATCTCAAAATTTGATCGTGTACCTCAATTGGAAGGTCAAGTTATAGTTGGCTTGATTAAATACTCATCATTTGTATCACCGCGGACGATGTATTGTTCTGTAATAACATGATTTTGGAATATTTCTGCTTTGGCAATGCATTTACAACCGTTTCGAATGCTATAGAGCAATGGGAAGGAAATGAGTCTGTAGCAACTCAAAGAAAAAACAAGTACAGGATGGATATTTATGACTCTTTATCGCGTAAATCTCAAAGTTGCACTTCAACGCGGCAAATTTTACAGAACAGAATAATAGAAAACTGTAAACGATTTCAGCTCGGCGTGGAACTGAAATATAAAAATTGTATGGGTGCGAAGAGTGCCCGAAAAACAGAAAATGGAAACATAATTTAGACGAATCTCGCCAGTTTTTAATTCATACCGAAATTCTATCATTCTTCACTAAGAAAAATGAGGAATTAGTAGTACCAGCGTTCCAAAAAAACTTGGAATCAATTTAAAATTACTCCCAAAATATATGCGTGAGAAATTTTATGATTCAAACTTTTAGACGAGTTATCGGATCATTGTTAGTTTGCTGTTTGTGTTCAACACCTCATTGTTTAGCCTGAATAGTAAAAGAATTAGAAAAAAAAAAAATGGGAACAACTCGACTGCCGGCGTCTCCCAACGTAGAATATAAGTACTTTTTTTATTCTCATTTAGGCTAAATGGCGAGTTGTCGCATCAAAGTTAAGCAATAAGAAAAATGCGACAACTCGTCGTTTAGCCCAGATCCAAAAACATTTAGCGTAGTTTGAGAATAGAATTTAGCTCGCACGGCTACCACATGCCCTCAATGAAAAATAGGTTCATTCATGAAAATTAGATGGGTTGGCGTGAAAATTTACAGATGGACCAATGAAATACGACTTTGGCAAAATTTCATACCGGATCCTCGTGAGAGATTAGAGCTGGCACTGACGATACTGGACACAACGAGTGGCATCACAAGACATGTAACTCCTCTAAGAAAAAGTTCACCAGGAAACTGTAGATACATCAGTTCGCGCTCGCTCCATGGAGTAGTCCGAATATGCCGTAGACTCAAGCCCAGAAGTACCCCACATACGAGACCCAAAAGGATCCGTTGGGTCTCTGTTGGCCACCACATTCCTGTTATACATAAAATAGGTGAGCGAGTCTTAAAGCACTTATAGCTCAATTCGAGGCTCAATTTGGCGGGAAAATCTATCAAACGATCAGTTGATACCGTAAACGAGCATAATCGTGTTCCATCATTCTTTGAATGAGTAAACGATTTTATGTGGAACGTTTATCACTCGTTAAATTGTTGCATTACTATTATCAGGCATTATTCATAACATTCAATTTACTATTTCATGACCCTTAAGGTTCTATTATCTTGGTCTAGGCCCTGTATAATTATTATGTATTATAAATGATGCCTACTAATGGCCTAGAAGTTTCCAGGCTTTTTCTAAAACAACTGTATGGCCCAATTTAAAAATTATCAAAAATGACTCGTCATTTTACAAACGCTATTTTACGCTTCCTGACATTTTGATCAGGTTCAAGTCTACGAAAGGTATTCAGTGATGTGAATCAGACTTTTTTGACCAAGAGTAACATCGCCAGAGCCGAGTTCATAAATATCCAAAATTGTGATAAATCTCATTATGACGCTCCAGATGAACGGTGTAATAAGTGACGTTCTTGGATGTTTTATCAGAGCATTGCACCTAATCGAAACCCCCAACGAGTAAATCAAGTGAAGAAACAAAAAAATCTACCCGTTTTTAGATGGTCTCGGTCTTAATGAGTTGATTTACTTTGACGGCATCATAAAACGATGCATAATCGGAATCTGATCCAAATTTCTCATAGCGAAAGCCTTGCAGTTCAGAGCATTATTATTTTTGATGACTGAACTTTATCAGCAAAAGCGGAATTGATGTTACTCAAACATTTATCTAATAGTTGGTTGGTATTGCTAGAACTGCAATACTGTTTTTCCTGAAGACCTTTAAATTTGACAGTCGATGATTTTAGTATGTTCTAAAAATTTTTACGAGAATCTTGAGCTTTTTTCAAGAAACAAGGTAACTGGACCCAACGTGTCTTCTGTATCCAACATGCCCCCATTTCGCTGACCTTCGCGTGATTCTTTTTTACGTTTGTTATGTTAAAATAAGAGAACATTGATGATCTGTCTGGACCGACCCCGGGTGAACCCTGCGTTCCTCAGGAAATATAGAGTGACTCTCTGTATTTTTCGCGTTTGCACACTGAAGAAATCGACAACGAAACTGCGTTTAGTATCAACAACTTTTGTCTCGACCAATCTTAACGTGAATTACCGCATTTGATTCCTTATATTTCAAGACCTTTAAATTCTCAACTTGCAAAAATTGGATTTGGTGCAATTTTATGAGCAGAATACGGAGATCGGATGCAAAACATGAAGGCCAAAGTGGTATGTACCCAACATGCCCTCATGTGGTTATTTCGAAAGGGCGTGCAGTACGACTTTTTTTACCACTCAAAACGCGTTTATCACGTAAAAATAGCCGATAATAGTGTTTTGGATCGGCATGAAGCTCCATGTTTAGTTGCACGCCAAGAGAAATGATTTTATGCACTTTATCGCCAATAAAAAAATATATATTTTTTTTGTGAAAATCAAGACAGCTCGACTTCAGTTGATCAGAATTGGACGATTCTCAGCTCATTGAGAGCGTCTTGAAACAAGCTTCAAAATGAGCTGAGATAATTGAAAAATGTTGAGGTAGGCCAGAGTTATTGGGAAAATGGCCTAAAAAGGGCATGTTGGATATACCTTTTGCAAACGCGCAAAAATCACTTTTTGGCAAAATCACGATAGCTCGGCTATGGTTGGTGAAAATGGGACTCACTTTAGCTCATTTTACAGGTCCTAAAACAAGCTTTGGAATGTGATAACGAACGTTTGAAAATTTTGAAATGAGTCAAAACCATGAGTAAAACGGCTCAAGGGGGGGGGGCGTGTTGGATACACTTACTTTACACATTCATAATTATCACATATTCAGAATCATTCAACATCTAGAATAGGATTAACATCTGCATTTATTGCTTCATCAGAATAGATCCGTACATTTTTTTTGACGAATTTCTCAAAATATGAAAAAGCCTCAATTATAAATATGCACCATCTTCGATTCATCCCAGAGATGTTAATTTTTCCAAAAAATTCTACGCTTACGACATATATTATGGAATTAATCAGAAACTGGTCGATGAACTTTAGAAAATGAGAGTCTTTTATTGCTGTTGGTGCGAGATATCCGATCCGATGACCAAGTCCTTAATGACACATTGCAACTATAAGTGGTGATCATTAGACACGTTAGATAAAAGAAGTAGAAATACGTTATTGCCCTCATCCAGCTGAGAAGTGGCAATCAAATGGATACGGTAATTGAACTCTTTACGCTCATTTTGATAGCTTCGTACGAATTAAGTCACTTTAACTTCATTGACCGACGACAAATTTTGACTCTGGAATATTTATAGTGGGCGTTAGTGTCGAAATTAGCTGTATACTTTGCCCGTGAAATAATATTCATGTATCATCAGATCCGGATGGGTAAAACCATATGTGTACCAACACTGAATGTATGATTGCCCTTGATGATTGCCCATTTGCGGGCACAATATTTGCAATATGAATTTTCGTCTTTAGTCCATCTATTGGTGCGCTCTTTTCAAGCTTACTCTGGGTAATCTATTGTTACGTGTCATACGCCTTTATGAGTACAATATTTTATTTCATGCAACCCTTGAAATTATGGGATAGAGTTAAACTATTCTTTAAGCACTCGGAGCATAATTATCTTAAACTGCCAAGATTTTACAGCATGGTAAAATACGAGTGAAGCCTTTCACGCTTCTCAGACTTTTTGAATGCACACTTTATGCTTGTCCAGATTATACTTATGAGTAGTAAAAGTGCCGTTGCCGTAAATATGGGGTATGTATGACGCCATATGGATGCTTTGAGCGACTTCGAGACCTCGATCACCAGTTTATATAGCAGAGCGTGCATAATTTTTCACTCCCATGTGCCGCGAACCGCGAAATTTGTCACGATTGTATTGGGCTTCACAGATTTCACAGAGTATGATTTCATAGATTGTTACTGTCTGCATTCCGATTTTTGATCGGCGTTTTTAAGACAGTTTTATTTTGTATCGATGTTTCTTTATTACGTCTCATTTCAGTCTCAAAACCGCTTTTCGTTATCATACACGAATGATCACTCTATCATTCTATTGTTCCTTGTTCTATTCAAGATTCACTATTTCTCATCTTGTCATGCATACATAAAATAGACCGACAAGATGAAGAAAAGTACCTTCTTCCAGAGACCAGACTTACATATTCCTACATATATAACATCGAATCCGAAAATGACATCAGTAATCCCCGGACACTCCCAAATAACCGAGAAAATTGCAAAAAAAATATCTAAGCCAGGTGACAGATTTTTGATCTCGGATTCTGTAAGAGCGGAAAATTCTACGACCAACTATGTACTTTTGGGAATTCTTATTCTCTGTGCTGATCCTGAACCAGTAACTAGGGCGACACTCGTGAATGAGAACAATGCGGTACTCGTGATCCAAAATTGAATGTGGCACTCGTTATCCAGAACTAACTCGGGCACTCGTTATCCAGAACTCAACGTAGTACTCGTAATCGAGAAGTCAATGTAGCACTCGTAATCGAGAACTCAATGTGGTACTCGTGGTCGAGATCTCAATCGTGTACTCGTAATTCAGAACTGACTCGCGCACTTGTTATCCAGTGTTATCCACTGACCTCACGTGGTACTCGTTATCCAGAACTCAACGTAGTACTCGTAATTGATAAGTCAATGTAGTACTCGTGATCGGGAACTCAATGTGGTATTCGTGATCAAGAACTCAATGTGGTGCTCATTATCCAGAACTCGATGTGGTACTCGTAATCGAGAACTCAATTTGATACTTGTGATTCAAAACCCGTAATCGAAAACCTCATAGAATTCTCGATCACGACAGTTACCCTGGTTACTAAATCAGGATCACTATCGGAAATGGAAGTCGCCAAGAGTCCATAGTTGGACGTAGAATTTCCTCCTCTTTCAGAATCTGGGGTCAAAAATCCGATATCTGGCTTTGAAAGTTTTCTTTCGCGATTTCCCTATGACGGGGTTGTCCGGGGAAAGCTCATGTCAATCTCAGAATCAGCGCATGATTTTACGTAGGGATATATATAGATCTGGTCTCTGGAGAACTATACTTTCTTCATTTTGTCGGCTTGTGTAATTTATTAAATCTATAGATTTATATATAACGAACCCGCGCTTGACCAAGTCATAGTTTTATTTCCGAAATCAAACATAGTGTTGTCAGTCCTGGTAGTATGTCATTGATTCGTCATGATAGATAGATTATCCAAGTAAGTTATGGCTGTAAATTTCAACTTCTTAAAAGTCTGAATGTCTTTGAATACTTCTGATTTCATTGAAGAATAATATTCTCAGTATCGAGTTACTCGTACATGCGATAGTCTAGTTTGGGGAAGTTCTGAAATTAGAATGTAATCCGCGGACAAATGATTAATGAATATTTTGTGTATTGCCATAAGAAACACTCTCTGAACCCCTTCGTCCAATCTTTATGAAATTCAAAGGGATTGCTCGCAATTGGTTGATGATCAGCTCATCCTAATTTATCTACTGATGAATTCGTCTTCAACATTATTTATTCTTCATTTCAGCATACTTTTCCCGTATTGTTAGTCCAAATGCGACATCATTAATCTCCTTCCTTTCAAGAATCTAGACTCTCTCTCTCCGTAAATATTTATCGCTATTTTAGTGTAAGAGCAAGTGAGTGCTAGATTTTTTGTCGCAATACTTCCTGCCATGATAATTATTTTTAAAAATATTCGCAAAATATTCGCGAGGTACAGAAGTGGACTTTTTCTGTGTGCAGTGGAGAAAAAAATGTTTGCGAGGTATATACAATGCGCAGTTCACGTGGTAAAATTATCGAGACCACGTGAATGCAACGTAATATGTTATACCAATGAGTTTGGTCGATCTTCGCGTTTTCGATTTTTACGGATGCTCAAGTTTGTGACTGTGTCGCAATCCTCGCAGATCCTTGCAAAAATGTCTTTTTCCTTTATTTTTTTTTTTCTTTTCAATCATTATTCTTCCTAGTGAGCCACAATTGACAAGACGGTGTTCCAAGAAAAATACTTTGAATTTTCAAATATTCATGTATCAGAACATTACACAAAGTTTCCTCTAGCTTGCTTTCTGCAAATTTTTAAAATTCTCTTCTATACTCCCATCAATTTTAAACATTTTGAATTCAACAACTGATTTTATCTTTATTCAATTGCTCTTGGAAAGTCTTTGGCTTTGGCAAGTGGAATAGTGTGAGATGAAGATACCCCGCTTTGCATGTGATTTGGGATCCAGTATGGACTCTGTGACTCTGAAGTTATCGAAAAAGTTCCCAAGTGACTCTTTTACCACCGCGAGCTTTGTACAACTGGAAATGATCTTTTGTGGTTCAAAATATGTTCCACAAGGCGCCTTCTTCTGAAGAGTTCTTTCTGCTACAGGGTGGAAGAAATCCCAGCATTTTCGTTTTCTGCCTACTTTTCAGCTAGTAAACAAACTAGTTTGATCACCTGACTGTACTTCATGGTGCATCCTTCCACATCCCACCCCCCCCCCTCCTCCCGCAACGGTCTTCTTGATCATACATTTGACAAATGGTCCACGAATCATCCGAACATGGAATCGAATCATTTTTAGATAACAATCAAAGTGATACGTCAGTAAGCGGAAACGGCTACTATTGCTCTTTGCTTTCCACGCCCGAGGTAAAAACTCATCAGAATAACCCCCTAGTGGAAACAAGGTAGAAGATGGTGAAATTAAAAGTCTGAAAATGATTGTGAACTCATTCTCTTTTTGTCGTGATCCAGTATCCAGTAGGCTTTGGTCTGTGAGTCTTTTCGCAGAGTTTTTGTAGATACAGTAAAACTTTTATATCTACATATGTTGGGCACCCCTACGATCCCAACGTAAGCAGTTACCCAATGTGTAGAGATCACATCACTTTTGCGAAATGAAGAAATTTTACTGAAAATGCGTTAAAATGTAGTTTATCAAAATATATTTAACTATTCATGAGAAGTACAAAATTCGAATCTGAGATCAAATCATACATTAGATTAAGTCATACCATTTTTCATGATATTGCAGAATAGCTTAATGAAACATGACTACAAAAATTAGAACATTTAAACTGGATCAATCTTCAAAGAAGCTCACACGATCAGAAATAATCCGAAATCTTGGCATGCTTGCGATTGAGAATTGGTTCAAAAATATCTCCTTCAACTTTACTTTGGCATAAGCTGATTATTATCATTATTAATTGGTGCATCGACTACAATCATTCATCAAACTTTCCTCGTTTATGTAGAAATATGTGTTCTATAGCGGTGTAAATGTTGGAATGATATACGGTTCGTCACTGATAGATGGAAAAGCTTACTTGTCGCATAATTTCATCCAACTTGTAAAAGTGATTTTACATGCAGTGAGATAGAACAAAAGATGTAAAATGCGCCTAAAGTAGGCAGGTTCCCAAGTTATCGGTTGCTCGATGTACAAAGAAAAATTCCCATAAGAGTCAATGGAATTTTTTTTGGTTGACTTAAAAAAAGTGCCGAATTTCGGCAGATGTTCAAGATAGGAGGTTCCCGATTTGATAACTTTTGCTTTATTTTCGATGCTTTTGAAGAAAAAAAAAATGATCAAAGTTAATTGCAAAATCGGCGTCGGTGAAGGGATTGGATAGAAATTCTGTCAATCACTGAAAAACATGGAAAAAATCAAACTGGGTCAACATAATTGTGATGCACAGAGCCCTCCCATTCAACATATGATTTCACGGGTTTGAAAATCTCAGAATGAAGCTATGTTAGAACCGCGGTACCAGTCTGGTACCAGTGTCCTAGGTCACCGATCACCCACCGATCGTTGGGATCAGCAGAGATCGAAGCCCACGCAAAACTAACACATCATCCGCAACCATTCTATACGTTTCTTCATGACATTCACGTGCAATTTTCAAATCCATCTATGAGTAGTAATCCGAGCATGCCCATCATAAATATTAAATCGCTTCCAATTGGTTTTCGATTCGTAAAAATATAATATCGATTTGTCCATCGAATAATACATCCCTATATACATCACGTGCGGTGTTCGATCGATATGGCCTTGAAATAATAAGCAAGCTCAATAATTCGAGTTTAGAGATCGTATAACACCATCGCAAGCGATCACGCGATACATCATCGGTCTTTTCAACCGCACTTATCATCATCATCATCATCTTCATCGCCACCTGCACTTCTATATGAGTATATCAAGAACTGCATAATATCTATGTATTGTATGATTGTAGTGCATCAGATATCGCGAAGGTACAGATGAAGCACAAAGCTTAAAGGTGTATATTTACAGCATTTTTGGCCCAGGTTCTGATGATGGAAAGAGAATTCAATCCCTATAGAAGTGTATATGGGTATTATCGCGAAAAATTACACATTTTGGATCCCAATATGTATAAAAATTGGAAATTGATGCCCCACATTTCTGCACCTACTTCCTTGATTTGTTTTTGCATATAGAATGATAATCTGTGATGAAACGTACGCAGAAGTTTAATTGTATTTCGTATGTGCTATTGATTATCCCCAGGAAACAGCTTTTGAGTACACGGAACTCTGACATTTCACCTCGCATTTCACCCTAAAACCGATCGCAAAAATAATGTTGGCGGCGTAAAAAGTTTTCCGCGCGAAATTCGTCTATTCCCATCATGAACTTGTTAAAAAAATTGTTTCTTCCCAAATGAATTGATTTTCATTGGCATGGAATGGTGTCCACGGAATCGACTTAAGGTGATTACATGGCTAATTTCCGGTCATGAGTGTTTATGCAGCACTCAGAATTTCAATTCTGGGCCTTTTCTCTGGCTGGCATCTGAGTATTTGACATGTTTCTTTGAAATTTTGTCCACAACAAAGTGACCTTACAGTGAATTTAGGATGCGCTAAGGTAACTTTGAGAAACTTCCTCATTTTTTAGTGAAAATTCTATTACTAGAAAGGTTTTCATAGCTCGGGATCTAATCTGAGCATTCTGGACATATAACCTATGAAAAATACTTGGTTGAACATTGTATTTTTGAGAAAAAAATTCGGGCAAATCCACTATATTGACTAACTCAACGTTATTAGCAGTAAGAGTTTGCATGTAGCTACGAATATAAGAGGTATACGGAACTGACATGTTCACCCTCAATTTTCAAAAATAAAACAGATTAGTGGACCGATCGACCTGAAACTTTAGTGCCAAGAGTATTTAAACGTGTTGGGAAATTCGAATGGAGTAGTTTGGAGCTTGCTCGTGAAAATGGAAGGTCATAACATGTTCCGTGTAAGTTCTCGCGATAATACCCATATAGTAGTGTGTGTAACCGAGTATATATGGGTAATAAATGGTGTAGTATAGACCAAGTCGTCGTTGTTGCCCGGTTAGTAGTATTACAACCTGAGAGTGAGGCTTGCCGATCGACGACGACTCGCCACTTTGAGTTGTGAGTTTAGTTTAGTGCGCTCTCGTCTCACGATCGGACGTTGATGCCGCGTAAGCATACTAACATTATCGAATGAAAACGTTTCGAAAAGTTGGAAAATTACAAGTCATGAAAGTGTTACAGATAGCTCAGCCAATAAGTAAAATTTTTCTTTTTCGTTAGTGAGTGACATTATTGTGTGTGTGGATGTGTATGAGGTAGGATTTGTTATAAAATTGGTTACGAGGAGAAATTTTGAGCCTATCAAGGAAATATTGGACGAGAGCAAGCGATCAGAGCTGAGCATGAACAAAACCGTGAACAGCCGTTATGGTGAGTGGTTGAATCGATTGAAGTGTAACCAAAATCGATTGGGTGCTTTAAAAAATGGAAAAATCATCGAAAGTACGATAGCCAAATTTGAAATTTAGTGTGAAATCGGTGATGTGCGATTTTGTGGGGTTCTTGTCAGTGTTGAACAAGATCGGTAAGGAATCGGCTTCCAGAATTTTGGTGCATACGATTTTGACGATTCTTTATTAATCTTTCATGAAAAAGCTACCCATCATCCTAGCATGAAAAATATTACCTGAAATATATTGATTAAAATTCTAACTACCCATCTAAATTCATGCATATTGATCAAAACTCTTACGCAAAGCACACGAGTGAAAAATATTCAATCTCTACCATACCTGTGCACAGACGCACTTCGGGCATCAATATAAAGTTTATTTTCATAATAAATTTAACCAAAATGTACAGAACCAAGTCTAAATACAATAACAATGTCTTGGGTCACACAAAAAGATAAAAACATAAGTTTTCAACTTTGAAATGAGAAAATCCAACCGGTGAAGGCTGTATTGAATTTTCCGAGCCTACTTTTAACATGCATAATGAGGAAAATCGAGGAAAACTGTTTTCCCGCTATTCACTACATAGTAAATACCTATTTACGTTGAAAATACGAAACACATTGACGCATCAATTATCATAGTTACACGGGGCAATATATTCTTTCTTATATATGCCTCGAGGCTTGATGCCGTGCCCATGACGCTCACAAGAGTCATTGCATTGGAAAGAAAGATAGATATATATTTTACATTTCTCACCGGCAAGTGTAATATATACCGGCGTAGCGCATCTCACACGGTAGCTTCTCGAGTCAGGCCAATTGATTTGACCTTGTACCCGCCCACTAATGGTCCCATAATTGCGTTTACATGTAATTTTATGCACCTCAAAAGTTATAGGTATGGTACACCTTTATGCTTTCAAACATATTAAATTTTTTTAAATGTCGATTTTTCTAGCACTATGAACTTTTGAAACGGAATTGCGTTTCAAAAAATCTTTCTATAATGAAAGATACAATTTTTATTCCTACATGACAACACACGACAATACCAATCGTCTCGGTGAATCGATAACATCGATATAGTAATATCCTTCTACATCATCTCGAACCAATCAACAAAAATTTAATGACCTCTTTATCGACTTATTATAGCCGGGCACGAGTCTCCGTCGAACCGAGCTGCGTCATCAAAAAAATTCGAAAGCTTCGCAAGCTCTTATTTCATCGCGTACGGTTTCACTTGAAATAATTATAAGTACAACAATGAAACATACATTGAAATGAGAACTAAAAACACGTGAAATAAAATGAGATTTCGACTTTTTTTCTTACATTGATCGAAATTGTGTACTTGGGAAGGTGCGCAAGTCAGATCTCAGAACGAATGGGAGGCGCTCTTTTCTTCGGTTACGCCTTGAGGCCTTTTTTTAGCGCATCGCTTGAGCGCGTGATGATGATGATGATGATGATGATGATGCACCGGGGAGTTGTTCTAAAGTTCCGTGGTAGCTGTATCTTATGGATACAAGAGGAGGCCGTTCCATACGATCGCATCGTATAATGCAATTGGCCGAGATCTAGCGGTTATTCTTTGTAAAAGTTCTCGAGAGTTGAAAGAGTTGGCTATGGGAATCCTGATGCGGTAGTAGATCTTGTATAATTGGCATGGTATTCTTACTGATTTGGTACTCTGTATATCGATACCAACTAGAAAGAAATGATCACGAGTGACCGAGTCGAACGATTCTGAGTTCATCTAATACAGATCTGAAATCCTGTCTCATCAAATTTGAAGCTTTTTTCTATGTCAATGTTGCACGAGTTTTGAGGAATGAAAATATAGCGTATTCCGTTGACTATTTTGGCTTTTCTAGGTATCAATGTCGTTACTCGATAATTTCTGATTAGTTAACTATAGTTTCTTGAAGTGGATCGAAAAAGTTTCTGAAAAATTTCGAAAAATCTCTGTCAATACGAGAAACATAATGGACTGCGGCTCTTTCAATATTTTTATCGTCTTTAAATCATTAGAGACGATAAAAGTATTGAAAGATTTTTTTTAAACAACACAAATTGAAAATTTCTTATTCTCCTCACCACTTCATAAACGTATTTTGATAGAAGAAACAGCATTTATGATGCTAGTGATAGTTTTGAAGTAAAAGAGTTATCGTGTTTTTCAAGTCGTGACATTCAGATTTATCACGAATTTCCTACTGAAAAACAACTCCATAACACTTAGTCGCAGCCCTGCATATACTAATACAGTTTCCGTAGAACCTCTTCGAATTGTAATACATAACATAATCATGGAAAACTCAACGATACTGTCTGTGCTTCAAGATAAGACCGTAAGCAACTCAAGTATGTACATACAGAACACGAGTAACAATAAAACACAGCACACAATCAGCTGCATGAGCCCAGATGGGTTCCAAAGCTTGAGAAAAAAGTTACTATTTGTACTGAAATTAGTAAAAATCGTTCACGATATTTTGTATTAATAACGTCGCGATGCCTCAAATTTTTCATGATTAGATGAATTAGATGAATGGTTCTATAAAAATGTTTTATAGATTTTTTTTCAAACGGTTTTAAGTATTGTCAGTCAATGGTGTGATGCATTTGTCCCTGATGTAAGTTAATTTGGGTTACACAAATAATATAATGAATGAATTCAAGCCCTGATCACGATTTTTCATAGCGTAATCCCGAACCACTCGCACAAAATATTGTGAAGAAATAAACTTCTTCAAAAATAGATGCACTTAGTGCATCTGTCACTGCATGGAGTAAATTCAACTCATAGTATACATAAAAAGTTATTGTTCAGCATAAAACAAAATAATATAGAATTTATGAAATTTTAGCGCGTTTCATCGTGAAACCCGAATAAGTTACCATCATAACTCATGTCATACTTTTTTTCACAATTCATTTTTTGAGCTGTTTGTGTTATTTGCAGGTGAAAAACTGACCTACGATCCACAATGGGCAGGACCAACAGAGGACAAACGTCGTTTGACGGACTTCACATTTCTCATTCTTGCATTTGGAATTTTTCTTCTACTCTGGGCTGGTGTCGGCTATTACGGTAAAATTTCATGAAAACTACTGTAAATTTTTACACAGATAATTAACAACTCTACTGCACTGTACTTTTTAGCTTGCACAAACGCAAATTTACAAGGAGGAATGAGAACATCCGATGGCAGCAGCTCGAACGATATCAAAAAGAGCAGCGGGAATATCAAAGATACCTTGATTACTCTGTAAGTATACGATAACGAACTCTATTTGCGCTGCTATATCAGTGAACAGAATTAATTTTAAATAACCATCTCGATATGAAAAAAAAGTAATAATAATAATATGAAAAATAATTTTGTAAATTTTAGATCTATCGTGTTCAGATGCATCGTCCTGAGCGCCATCGTATCAGTCATTTACATAATTTTACTCAGATATTTTGCCAAATATACGGTTTACACGTCATTTCTCACAATATGTACCTTGCTACTTTGTAGTATTAGTGTAACAATATTCTATTATTATGAAAACAGCAGAAGAAGTGATTTGCTTACTTTACTATTCATCTCGTCGATAGCTCTACCCATGCAGATAATCGTATTCATTATATATCAAAAACAGATAGGAATGGCTTGTGAAGTTTTTCGAGAAGCCAGCAAGTGAGTAACGTAATCATCATTGAATTTTCCAAATTTAGGATATGCGAGCTTGAAAGATTGTTTGTCTGTAACTGCTGCGTTTTTAATTTCAGGGCCATAACGTATTTTTCAACTCTATTAATATACCCAATTTTATCATTTCTGATGCACGGTATCGTCCTACTTTTTGCTGTTTTCGTCTGGCTACACCTGACAGCTATACCACGACAAAAAGATAAAATTTACGCACACATATATTTGTTTCATGCCATCAATATTTTTGGATTCCTATGGCTTCGAGCATTTCTTAAAGGATTTGGACACATGGTTTTCTCAGGTTGTTATGCAATCTGGTATTGGACCAATGATAAAAAATTCGTTCCTAGTGACACGGTTAGACGATCTTTGAAGATAACACTCAGGTATGCAAAAAATAGTATTAATAATCTTTTCGCGATGAAAGAAAAAAAAAACAAAATTCAAACTGGTTCGACGATTATGAAACGATATTTTGATTTTAGATATCACCTGGGAACTTTGGTCTTCGGATCTCTGATTCTCACGATTTCACAGATGTTTCACACAATGTTGAAGATACTTGGAAAGTTTTTGCTTCTGTGCAGTTTACTTTTCAATTCGATTGCTGAGATAATATCTGAGCGATACGAGATTCTCTTCCATAGGCTGCAAAAGAAATTAATTCATTTGAATAAGAATGCATTTATTGTGTGCGCAATTCACGGAAAGGATTTTTTTCAATCTGCCAGAGATGCACATTTTCTTTTGATGAGGAATATTTCTCGAGTATTCTTGGTTAACCAGGTGAATACTTTGAAATGTGACATTACTCAAATTAAAAATGAGACTAATGATGATTCCATGTTCAACAGGTGTCAAACAGTATTTTCATTTTAGGCTACTTCTTTACGATTTGCTTCGCTATTTTGGGAGCTGCAGCGTACTGTTATAATGAAGGCTTAAGCGATAGAATATTTTCTTCGACCTTACTTAGTATTGTTGGTTGTTTGCTAATGATTGACTCTTTCTTTATCGTACCAAAACTTGCTATAAATACAATTTTTCATTGTGCGTTGGAGGACTACGAGCGTAACGATGGCTCGGCAGAAAAACCATATTTCATGAGCTTCAAAATGAGAAATTTAATGATAAGAGAACAATACGAAAGTTGACCTTTTTTTTATTCCTACTAATCATTTTCCTGGATCGTTTGAACATCAACGGACGTCGATATTGTAACGTAAATGTCACTTCTCCCCATACTCGTGTACTTTTTTGCAATAACACCCGATTAATCATCTACCCGAACTCAACAAATGAATGAAGAAATTAACCAAAATGATAAATTGACTATAAATGATTAGATATTAGTAAATAAGGTGCTTGCCTCAATGCTTCTCTGTTCTATACTTGTTCAGTATATTTTGGAGCTGTATTCAAACTTAAGACTGCCGATTGAAAAGTGTATTGTGTGATATTAGATGATAGAATTATTCATCAAGAATTATCTTACATGTATTGCTTTGATATTTTGTATACAATTTGATACATTTACATGAATTTGTAAAACTTATGATGAATATGTTAATTAATAAATGCCTTGGATGAAAGAAATGTAATTCGAGAAAAAATTGAACCTTGTATCTTCTTTTGATGATCCTACATGCAAAATTCTAAGACTTTCATTAATCTGAAATTTTTTAGCAGAACTGTAAAATTCTAGTAGGCTATGCCCGAATCCAATGAAAAATTTTGTATCAGTTAATACTTGCTTGGTTACGATTCTGAGAGAATAAGTTGTTGAAATATAATCTGTTATCTATAGCTCTGCAATTTAGTACAACTGAGGATAGGTAGCCAATTTCCGCGCTAAAAAATGTTTCAATCTCATTTTGAAAACTTAGTTCACTCTTTCAATTTATATAAAGCAATGAATCCAATTCAAATATTTAAAAAGGTTCGTCACTGCTAAACTCCCAGTCACCGCACTGCAGTTTTGAACTTAGCGTGAGAACACTCTACGAAACACGATAAAAATGATCATCAGTGCATACAAGCGCTATCAGTGCAATCACTTTAGTTTATAGGTGATTCAGAAATTTGATAGCGTTGGTTGATAAATTTTACAAATCTTTAGTGTCTGAATTTGAGATATTCGTTGCAGAGTCGGAACGGACTCCACAATGACGATGGGCCACTGCGATTACTCATTCGTCGGAGATATCCTCTTTTTCGGCATGAGGAAAATAGAGATATATTTAAATTAATGGGGACCATTCAATCCGATTCAGGGATTAATAATGGCTCCGTCACTAGTTAATTTATGTGCACAGGGATCTCAGAATTTAATAGTTTTCAAATACCTATCGTGAAATAAATTCGAACTTGATTTCAGTGTGGTATTGAACTACCTTCACAAGAATCTAAGATAATGAGCACACGCTGACCGGGTGCCAGCGTACAGCTCAAGGCTCCAGTGAAGTTTTGTTATTAGCTTTAGAGTTCGTTCTAAAATGTATGAGTCCATTCCAAATTCAAGTCATTAATATCGACAATAAACGCCATCGATTTTCATTATTGAGGGCGAGATGGAATTTGGATGTTTGCATTAAGAAAAATAAAATTGATATTTCAAGAGGTTGTTCAATAATAGTTCGATTTTTACCAAGTTCAGAGAGTGTTTAATTCCCCAGGCAGCTTCGGTATGTACAAATATCACTAGCCAAAAAAATCTGGCAGTAACCATTATGCTTTCAGCAGAGTTCAATTGAATAACAATTCTACAACTATCCTAGATAGACTGTAGATTCACAAATGGAATGGAAGATTGAGTTCAGAAATACTCTATTCATAGATCCATTTCTCAGCCCACGCTGCCCAATCTACAACTTCCGTCTTCTTTTCATCACCAAACCATAATTTGATTTCCTTGTTGGCTGATTCAACGGAATCTGAACCGTGAATAATGTTGCGTCCAACTTGGATGCAATAATCTCCACGAATGGTTCCTGGTGCAGAGTCCTTGGGGTTTGTCTCACCAAGCATCACACGTCCAGTTTTGACTGCATTCAATCCTTCCCACACCTATAAACATTCAATCAATGTCTCATTTTATTCAGTAGATCCCCACAGAGTGAAATTTTTCTTGAGATAGGTTTTGAATGAGTATGAGTTAGGCATTTTGAATGAACAAAGCTTGAATAGAACTGAAAAGATTGTGTCCCAGAAATTCTTGGGTCCCCATGAAAACACTAAACAATTCTCAAGGCCAATACATGACGATGTGATGTGGATCTAAATCATTAATATAGTAATAAACATGTTTGATCGATGATTGAATTGACAAAACGCTCTTCAACAATTTCTTCAGGGTGTCTATCAGAATCTTTGCAAGGCAAAGAAGGACTTTCTAAGGACTTTCGAAGGACCAAAATCGGACAATGTAAGGACTTGGTTTTGGGAGCTACATGCTCATCGAGTACCCAAATACCATTCTTGAATCAGCTATTAACTATAATTTATGCAATAAATAAATTTGTGCTTCAAAGACATGCTCTTATGTCAAGCAATTGATTTCCGTTCACACCCAATCATGAAAAATCATTGCAGCAATCAGGATTAATTCAATTTTTCAGCATTCGTGGTTCGCAGGATAAATATTTAGTTAGACTCGATAGCTAATTTCCGGTTTCTAAGCTTAATCTGAGCCGTTTCATGGTGCCCGAAACCCCCTGGACATTGTCGACAATGGCCGGGCATTGTCGACAATGCCCAGCTCTTTTGGGCATTGTCAACATTGCCCGGGCATTGTCGACAATGCCCAAAATCGGACATTGCCCGTAACATATATCTAATCGAACTCACAAGCAAATCGAGTAAGATGTATAAAAACGCTCATTCTGCGTATTGAATTCTTTCAATCCCTCCTGAACCCCCCCCCCCCGCAAGATCTTTCTCGAAATCTCTACCAAGATGTTCGGGAAAAATTTTCAAATATTCTACAGTCATTCAGAAAAATCTCTAGTAGTATATGGAAAATCCACGAGCGTGCTGGCACTGATGACATCTTTTTTTTTTTATTTCTCAACTATTTTGAGAAGTTATTCTGCAAGACATTATATTGCTTGCCTCCGAATTCCAAATTAGTAAGGACCTAGCCATGCAAATAAGGACTTTCTAAGGACATAAGGACTTTTCAAATCAAATAAGGACATTCCAAGGACAAGAAGGACTGGAAGGACCGGTAGACACCCTGTTCTTGGATGCTTAGGAGCAACTCATTACGTTTTTCATCATTTAATATATCTTTTCCCTTTCAAACTCTTTTGCTAATTCAATAAATTATTTTTCATCCAATTATGGATCTAGATTTATAACTTGAGAATAATGAAAATTGCAATATAAATTTTTAGAATGCAATCAAATTTACTCAGGCTCAAGAGTCGATTTTGGTTATTGTCAAGCAAATTTTCTACTCATGCGGCTCAGAGAAAAATTAATATAACTATTCTACAGATAGGGAGGAAACTTTCAAATCCCCTTCTCTATGGGTTCATTTACTACAACTTCATTTGTAAGTAAGCAACTCAATATCAAATTCAAGAGAATTAATTTTGAGGAGTCAAATTTGAAACTGTCAGAGAGTCACAGTACAATGATATGCAGAATATTGATGCAAGATGCACAGTACTTGTCAACTTTGCTTTTGAATACATCTTTGTTGCAATAATCTTCGTGATAAGGGAGATTAGGAATTTGCAGTATCTCAGCAGAGTATTCAGAGGAATATTCAAATTATCAACTGTCAGTCCATCTATTTCTCTTTGCATTACGTAATAAAGGTCAGATGCACTACAAAGGTTTCTTACAGAGTGACCCGAGTATATTGTAGTGTGTACTCTGTGTCATGATTGCTCAATCTTTCCTAAAAGGAAATGGTATTTTTTGGTATGCTTACCATGGGGACAACTGGTCCAGAGCTCATGTACTCGATGAGACCAGGGAAGAATGGCCTTCCAGCAAGGTCAGCGTAATGTTCCTTCAAATGAGGTTTAGTGGCCTAGAAGAATGGACACAAAATCAATATTTCCCAAGCACCGAGGAAATGTTCAAATACTATTTTCAACAGTTACACCCGATTAAAAGAAAATCTCAGTTTCAAAGAAACAATCGAATCCTAATTTTCATGCTTTGAAATTTCTGCTGTTTTTAATTGTTGACATCCACGTTTCAAGGTCATATGACGTAGCAGCCGGTAACCCTAAAATCACGCTGCCACACATGCAACCCGGATAGAAAGATCCGCGTTCGAAGAAACGTTATAAATCCTCGATCAGGAATTTCAATTTTTGTCGCAGCAAATGATCAATTGTAGAAAATTTGAGCTGTAACTATTACTGAGCTATCAAACTTGTGATATGAACTTCTTAGAAAGTATGAAACAATGGATTTGATTACTTACCGAGACCATTTTTATGGCGACAAGTTTGAAGCCCTTCTCCTCGAATCTCTGAATGATTTTTCCGACGAGTCCACGTTGTACTCCATCGGGTTTGACCATAATGAAGGTACGCTCCTTGTTTGCTTCTTTGTTGGCCATTTTTAAGATTATTTATTTCAATTTGAAGCGACCTGGGGACGAGGAAGACGACGACAGGAACAAAGTAACTTGCTGCGAGGAGTTGGCTTGGCCGGCAAAAGACAGGAGGTTGAAATATCAAAAGCGGAAGCGGACGACGAGAATTGCGAAGCGCCACTGTCGATCTCAGGTGCGAATCGTGATTTTTTAGGTGCCCTTTTAGAAAGAAGCATTTTGACGACAGCATTTGAGGGGCTTCGTAATTCGTTTTGATGGACCTACTAATGCTGTCATACCGAGGGAAAAAATGAATTTCTGACAAAGTCATTTCATCGATTACGAGGAAAACAAATTGATTCGGATGAGATAGTCAGGTGTCAGGTAAATGGGAGTGGGAGAGAGAACTCAACAAACAGGGCCGTAGCCCGTACGACCCAATTTCAAACGGGGCGGGAATATTTGTGATCATTTTGAAGTGCGGAATTATTAAGATTTAGCAAGTAATTTAGAATATATAGTTCGCGTTTTTTCTGTGAAAATTTGATTATCATGTCGAAAATTGTGGTTAGTTATCATTAAAAATAACATAAGTTTGTGCTTGCAATTTTCAACAATCACAAACAGACCTGCAGATGAGTCATAGTCTGGGATCACTAGGCAAATTGAGCAAGGGTGCGATAATTTGTGAATGATATGTTTGAATGAAGATTAAAGAAGTTATATAGACGTGATAGATATGAATTTGATGCAGGAATGAGATTTGTCTTCAATTTAAATGACACGAGTTTGTCTGAAAATGTAGTGCTCCATCACCAGACTTTGAATTTGACATCTATCCATGACATTCGAAATTATAAGAAAGACTTCATTCTTTTCTGTAGTTTCTCAAAAGGTCTCGGAAATCTTACAAATTGTTGGATTTTCCAGAAAATCTAAAACAAATGTAAACAATGCCAGTAGATGTGGTGATTTTAGGCATACTTGATCTATGCCAATTTTATGAAACTCTGAGGAACTAAAAAATTGCAAACCAAAGCAACAAAATACAGCTTTCCTCGTCGGTTAAGTCGGTACCTTCTCCTCCACCCTCTTCTTACCACCCCTTCCACCTCCTCCCCCGCACTCGCCTCATATTACTTCACTATTTGTCCGCCGACCGCGACACCGCATCGCGCAGCTCAATCTTTTCTCAACAGGGCCCTCCAACTCGCATAGGCAAAACGGCGTGAGTTTCGAGGACCGAGCCGAGGACCGCGCGCTGCGCCATCCGTCGGATTTTTTCGGGAAGCTTGTAAACTAGCCGCTGCCGCGGGGTAATCCGGGTTTTACAGAGCACCGACGAGATGCTCATCAGGGGTGCTCAATGAATTGCTCGAACATGGAATTAGGATTCGCGATAGCTGTGGTTAATAGTTATGTAGAATCTGTATAACGCAGTATATGTCTCTTATCATTGCCCTAATCATTATTTGATCAGTACGTTATAGTTGATGGCCAGGTACAGAATTTCAAACTGAGATCCCATATGGGGGTCGACAGTTTATGTATAAGCTTTCATCCCACTTATTGTACAACCCGTGTAGTGAAGTGGTCACGAGCTTCGCCTCGCACGCTCGGGAGCGTGAGTTCGAACCCCGGCTGAGGAATTTTTTTTTCCACTTTTACAAGCTGATTTATTTATTTATTTATTTTTTTTTTCTTCTTTATGAAGATCAACTTTTTTTTCATATCTCGTTGTAAAGGGAAAAATTGTTATCCGTGGCGACCTGAAATTTTACGAAATTTTTTATTATTTCCTAACTTGCTCTGGAACTATGCATTCTTTTGAGGCAAAAATCGTTCCCAAAACCTAGGGAGGTAGATCGACCCCCAAATGCTCTCGGACCGAAGATTCTTTTGAAAATAGATTCATTCCCAAAACCGAGTAAAGCAATGAATCCCCGAATACCCGTATGCTCGGATCGAAATTTTTTCTGAAAAAAGGATCATCTACAATATTTAGGAAGGCAGATAATTCCGCGCTTGTCTTGTTGGACTGTATATTCTTTTAATAAAATAATTATTCCCTAAACGACGAAGGCAGATGAACAACCAAATGCTCGAAGGCTCGGACCAAAAATTGTTTGGAAAAAAAGAATGATTCCGAAAACTGAGGAAGACAATTAATTAAACCCGCAAATCCCCGTATGCTTGGATCGAAAATTCTCTTGGAAGTAGAATATTGTTCTCAAAACCCAGAGACAAATTAACCAGCAAATGCTCAAATGTTTGGACTGGGAAATCTTTTGGAACAAGAATCTATTCCTAAACCCGAGGAGGGCAAATTAACCCCCGACGGCCTTGATGCGCGGAACGAAAGTTTTTTTTTCTAATCGAATCATTCCCAAAACCATGAAGGTATTAGGTAATGACCCAATCATGCTTATGATAGATGCTCGGACCGAAAATCTTTTTGAAAAATATGTGTAAATCATCCTTGAGTCCAAAGAAGGCAAAAACCATCGATATATTCGTATGCGCGGACGAAAAATTCTTCAGTGAAAAGAATTATTCCCAAAACCGGAGGAAACAATAAATCACGCAATACAATAATGCCATGCTCGGACCAAAAATTCTGTTGAAGAGAGTTTTGGCTAGCTTAATCTATTTCGACTCGTACTTTGAAGGAATGTTCTCTTTCCCGAAAGAAGTTCCGGCTCATATGATGGATAATTGCGGGCATATATTTCCCGTTATGAGTTCTAAAGGAGATCTTTTTTCGGAAGAACTTTCGGTCCGAGCATACGAATTCTGCGGCTTTAAATGCCTTCATCGGTGTGGGAATGATGCTTTTCCCAAAAATACTTTCAATCTGGGCATACGATGGCGATTTCAGTCACCTCCCCCGGTTTTGCACGTGATTCTACTTTTGAAAGAATTCACTGAGAAAAAATTCTCGGTCGTATAGCCACGCGTTTTGCCATGCGATCAGAAACGGTTGGAGCGCAACATTGATCTTGTCACTACTCCAGGCCATCGGAATGATTTGGCATCTGGTATTTCTGCCAGAATAAATAACCACAGACCATATATTTCGAGTGACCCGATACTTCATCGAGTCACCATTGAATGGTTGGGAGTTGGAACGGTATACAGTATACAGTATACCTTTCAGTATATATACAGTATACCTTTCATAAGTAATGGATCGAGTAGGGTCTCACTTAAACAAAGATATATCGAAGATACTTTGACGTAAAAAAATTTCGAAAAAGCATCTCAAAAATCACAAAAAAATCTATCGATTCATGTGTTCAAAACATTCCTTGCGCCCTTTTCGAGTACCCGTAGTCAACGATGAAAATCTAAAAAATTTCTCCTTCAATAAGTCACTCACAACTTTTGCGGGAAATATCCGATCACAAAAATTTCACGGGATCTTGTGGATCTTCTCAAAACCTACAATTTCCTATTTTTAAGTTCTCTCTACGTTCTTTCCTGTCCAAGTAACAAGCTTGGAAAGAAAATTTTGTATTACATGAACTGCTTATGGAGATATTAGGAGATACCTACCGCGGCTGGCGCCGGGTTTCGTCTCGCCTTGCTCTATTCTAGCACAAAAATTCATCAAAAAATATCATGGCCCATGATTTTGACGTAGAATAATTTCATCTTCCAGAATATTTGATCAGATTTGGTCTTGGATTGGAGGCAATCCCGATTCCTCAAGTTTTACCGAGAAAATTGATTAATTTCATGTTTTGTCCCCATAGATCACATTCAAGGCAAAATCTGATGAGATATTCTGAAAGATGGGATTATTTTACGTGAAAATAATGTGCCATGATGTTTTTTGGAGAATTTTCGCGCTAGAATAGAGCAAGGCGAGACGAAACAGGCACCAGCCGCGGTACCTCCATAAGCAGTCCATGTAATACAAAATTTTCTTCTTAGATCATTACTCGGGCAGAAAAGGTCGTAGAGAGAACTTTAAAAAGAGGAAATTGTAGGTTTTGAAAAGATTTACAAGATCCCGTCAGAATTTTTGTGATCGGATCACTTCCGCCAAAGTTGTAGGTAGGTGATTGATTGAAGGAGAAATCTTTTAGATTTTCATCGTTGAGCACGGGCACGCAAAAAGGATGCAAGAAATGTTTTAAACACATGAATCAATCAGATTTCTGTGATCTTCAAGGTGCTTCTTTCAAAATTTCCATACGACGAAGTATATTGAAAATATCACTGTTTTGGTGAGACCCTACATGACCCATTATTTATGAAAGGTACTGTACCTCGAAAAAGTCCACTTAATGGGAAAACGAGAAAACATGGGAAACCATTGAGGAGTTTTCCAAGGATGAAATGGAAACTCATATCGCTCTTCTGCTGAGCTGAATACCATCGATTAATGCTGGGAAGCAATCAGAAAATCTATTTGTCCATCCAGGAGGAATCTATTTATGAATAAACCAATTTTCAGCAGTTTTGCCACGGAAGACATCAAATTCTTTGCATTTTTTTGATACTGGTGAATTGATCTATTAATCCAAAGATCTTTGGAAATTATTTAACTGAAATAACAAACCAAAATACTGTGATGGCAATCCAGTAATGGTCGTACAGCGATACCACGTTAAATATACAGTCGTATTTGTTTGGACGGCAATAGTTTACTCTCTGTGAATTTTTGGTCCAAGCACTCACGAATTCGCTGGTTCATTTGCCTCCCTGTAGGTTATCGAAATGATTTTCTGGGAAAAACATTTTTCGGTCCGGGCGTACATACATACATACACCGGTATTTGCGATTTTGATTGCCTTCTATAATTTTGAGAATACTTTTTAGCTCCAAAAGAATTTTCGGTCCCGCGCGTAAGTGTATATGAGTAGTTCCGTTGAAACTTCAACACTTGGAGGCCGAAAATGTGCCAACCCCAAATCCCACTTCAGAGGGTTCTGATGTGTATTTTTCAAGTTCTTCAAACATATAATGTATAATTCATGTCGCGCACAGATTTAAACACGGAACCTGACATTTTGAGCGGCGCACGGAACCCGACATTTGACACTAAAATTGATCTCACGGCCAAACGATTCAAGCTACAGTCTTGAGGTTTTGGGGTCTTCATTTGGCCACCAGATACTTTGAAAAAAACTGAATAGGGCCTCCGTAATCTCGCGTTTGAGAGTCGCACTAGTACCACACGGAACTGACCAAAAAATTTAGCAAAACCAGATTTTCGCGGGAAAGAGATCCGCAAAGTATAAAAATCAATTTTTTTCGAAATTCTGGGGCATGAAAGAGTTGCGCCTGACGATTTACCTTAAGAATAAGTTGGTGCGGAAAAGTCGAGAATGAGGCAAATTCACTTTTATCGAGGAAAACTGAGCGAGTAGATTTTCAAGTAAAACTGCACCACAAAATGTATGTGCTCCGCGCACATGCAAAAAGTGGTATTTGGGCTCTTATAGCAATGGAATTTGGTGCTTAATACTATATGATATTTGATTCATTTGCACGCACGAATCTTAAACGAGCCTCACTGCGGCGCTTCACGCCCATAAAGTCCGAAAAAAAAAGAAAACCACAACGCACGGAACTAACTGACATTTTGACCCTTTTTTCGATGATAATTTTTTTGGGTGGCCCTGGATCGTCAAACTAATGATTGCGCCATAAAGAGCACCGGAAATACGCCGAAAATGACTTACACGAATTTTTTCCCAAGCGTTTTAAGGGTTCGTACAAGCAGGCATAAGTACATTATTTCAAAGTTTCCACAGAACTACTCATATACATACCTATTGCGGTTGTAATTGCCTTCCACGGTTTTTGGGAAACATCCCTTCTTCAAAAAAAATTTCAGCCCGCGAATACGGGTATCGGTTTCAATTGCTGTGCTTAGTTTTGAAAATGATTTTTTTCCCCAAAACAATTTTTGGTCCGATGAGCCTTCGAGCATTTGGTTGTTCATCTGCCTTCGTCGTTTAGGGAATAATTATTTTATTAAAAGAATATACAGTCCAACAAGACAAGCGCGGAATTATCTGCCTTCCTAAATATTGTAGATGATTCTTTTTTCAGAAAAAATTTCGATCCGAGCATACGGGTATTCGGGGATTCATTGCTTTACTCGGTTTTGGGAATGAATCTATTTTCAAAAGAATTTTCGGTCCGAGAGCATTTGGGGGTCGATCTACCTCCCTAGGTTTTGGGAACGATTTTTGCCTCAAAAGAATGCATAGTTCCAGAGCAAGTTAGGAAATAATAAAAAATTTCGTAAAATTTCAGGTCGCCACGGATAACAATTTTTCCCTTTACAACGAGATATGAAAAAAAAGTTGATCTTCATAAAGAAGAAAAAAAAATAAATAAATAAATAAATCAGCTTGTAAAAGTGGAAAAAAAAATTCCTCAGCCGGGGTTCGAACTCACGCTCCCGAGCGTGCGAGGCGAAGCTCGTGACCACTTCACTACACGGGTTGTACAATTAGTGGGATGAAAGCTTATACATAAACTGTCGACCCCCATATGGGATCTCAGTTTGAAATTCTGTACCTGGCCATCAACTATAACGTACTGATCAAATAATGATTAGGGCAATGATAAGAGACATATACTGCGTTATACAGATTCTACATAACTATTAACCACAGCTATCGCGAATCCTAATTCCATGTTCGAGCAATTCATTGAGCACCCCTGATGAGCATCTCGTCGGTGCTCTGTAAAACCCGGATTACCCCGCGGCAGCGGCTAGTTTACAAGCTTCCCGAAAAAATCCGACGGATGGCGCAGCGCGCGGTCCTCGGCTCGGTCCTCGAAACTCACGCCGCTTTTTTAACACGGAGTTGGAGGGCCCTGTTTCTCAATAAGTATCATCAGTTGTGTGCGTCAGTGTTACGGATTCCCTGCCGGAGTATGTGATTAGACTGAAAGAAACGTGAAAGAAACTGACATAATAATATTAGATATCGTGGTCCAGGTGTTTTTTTTTCGTGCAGTGTGATCTCTCGTGCGCGGCATCATCATCATCAGCACGCATGGCTCGAGTATCTTCCTCGAGGAAGAGCAGGTGGAGGCCACCATCAGTTCTACTTGATAATTTTTCGTTACTCACTGCTACTATCAAGATGATGATGCGGTAGCTCTAAAGGCTATAGGAATTACATACAGATACATCAGAGACACGTCAAGATAGGCTTGGAGAGAAGATTTGTTCGAGGTGGAGGTGGAGGTGAAGGAGGCGGTGGAGGTTAGTTATATTGAAAAACGGGTTGCGCGATGCAGACGCAACAACCTCAACAGCAGCAGCAGCAGGCTCAGCAAATAGCCGCCGTTACGAATCCCGGCGTCATCCTCAAGATGAATGAACAGGTCGTGCAGCAGCTTTCCACTGCTGGTAAGTTTTATGTGGATTAGAGATGCAAAATACAATACCTTCTGCTTGACCCGTAGTGTGAACAGGGTGAATGAAACACGTGATCGCTACTATACCTTGTGCAATGTTTTTCATGCATAGGAGTAGTGAGGAGTTTTTGGTTAGGTTAGTGTGCAGGTTATCGAGCGTCGAAGAACTCGAAGATGACTTATGGAGATGAAATGTTTGTTGCTCTAGTACAGCCAGGTCAGACCTCAAAGACGATGAACTTATTTTTTTAATAATAGTTAGATTTTAAGATGGATCATGCATCAATGCCACGATCATTACGATCATTTATTGCGTGACGACACCTGGATTGCCACCCACATGAACCTCAACAACATGAACAGCTCTTATAAGTACAGCCGTTATCATTTTTAGGAGCTTTTACTTGATTGTAAAAGCTGCGTTTAGCAATCTTTTATATGACGAGTGAATGTAGTTTTCGTCTGTCTGATGAGTATAATGGACTCTCGCAAAACTTCGAAGCTTTCGTAGATTGTATATTGGGGCACGAGTGAAAGTGAGAAAAAGAGAGAGGCTGTATAGAATAATACAGCTATGTTCGTAAATTCGAGATTACATTCTTATTTTGCGAGTATTTTATATGTAGGTAGCGTAAATATCTGTGAAAAAATATCTTTACAGATATAATGCATATCCGTAAAGATCGTTACATTGAGGCTGCACTAGCACTAGTCTATGAATATCAATGAAATTGATCTTGAAATTAAATTGTCTGCCCTGAAGCTTTGCAAGTGGTTTTGCTCAGAAGTGAACTCATGCAAGGAGTAGGTATCTTCAAGTTTGCGCAAGTTTGGGCATTACAGCAAAATTACTGAATAATACTTGCACCAAGTCAATACTTGCACCAAGTCAATACTTACAATTTTAATTTTCCACCAAATATTAGTCAAGTTGACATTCGATTCTAGTTTTTTAGTGGTATTTTAACCTCGATTTTACGAGTTAGGCAGGTAACATGATTACGATCCATGTAGATATTTTTATTTGCAAATGATGGTGGTTTTACAAATTGTTACTTCATCGAAGGATCATTAATTAATTTTCTAAGAGTATTTTCCGACTTGTAACATGCATTGTCTTACAACTGATATTAGTGTACCTGCATGTGTCATCGTGGCTTGTGTTCGGAGACTGTTGGTGTGAAAAATATACACGCGCGTGCAGCGTGGCATCGATTTTCCATTCCTATTACCTTCGTTCACACGTGTTCCCATTTGCTTACATACCCCTCGTGTCATTCCACCCCTTACCCGTTGTTACATACAGATATGTATTCTATTTGCGGTAAAAAAAAACTAATTAACTCAACAAAGTATTCCAGTGGACACAGAAAGAGTTTAATTTTATATTTTATTTTGATATTTTTTACATATCTGTATTTCTGACTACAGTCGTGTGTGTCGTGTTGTTATCCCAAAAATCTAAATTGGGTTTGTATAATCATGATTCAGTATGGAAAAATCCATAAAAAAAGATAGCAATCTGAGAATTTATGTAACCTCTAACATGACACTTTGCCTTAGTGAAGTCGTATCACAAAATGAACTTCTATATCGCTCGATATTTACCAACACTCTCGCAGAAGTCAATTAGCGCAATATTTTAGAATCACGCGATCTGCAGAGCTCTCAATACAAGCAATGACACATATTACCCACACACTGAAATCATCAACTGAATCAATTTTCCTTTCAATTTTCCTCTAGCGGAAAATTTTTATTTCATCTCATCAATAACGAGCACACATTTTCAGCACACTTGAAAAAAAATTTGCTGCAGAAAAAAGACCGGGTAAGCTGACACTACCATCCGACCATCGTTCAAGTTATCCCCGTATCCTTAAATAACCGGCTATTAGGAGCCTGATGTATACATGACGATGAGGGGGTTAATAGTAGCTTTTATATATATATATATATATTTTATTTAAGAGAAACAGCTTTTCAGCTGCAGCCCATGCAGTGGCGATAAAGACGCACGACGTTTTCATTGATCGTTCAGAGAGCTTTCGTAAAACGCTAACTTGGTGTGGTGTGTACAGCGAATTTTCTTCAGCGCGCGCGCACGTGCGCCACTTTCGATCTGAACTTTTAGAGAAGAACACCGTTTCTTCTTATATATTATTATTATCATATATCTAACTGCAAACGAGATGTGAGCAGCATCTCTGCATTACACTCGAGAAATTACTTACTACAGAGTGCTCTGCTCATCATTTTTTTACGTCGATTTTTTTTGTCGTGCATTATTTTTGATGATGAAGCTTTCTTGTGTTCAAATGCTGAAAATTGAAGAAAAAATTCTTGAAATAATCCACCTTGCATTGGCCGAGCTTTTTCAGAGCTTTTTTTTATTAAGCTCGCGTGTAATCAAGACTTTTTTCTAGTTTATCACATGAATTTTCCTCGTTCGTTTGATTCTATAGACACGGCCAAAAAATTCTCTAAATGATTTGTTGTGAGTTGTAGATTAATGTCATGAGTAGTTTAATTTTTTTCTAATGAAATTCGACTCCTCGCGAATCGGACCTCCAAGATAGTAGATAAAAAAAAAACATATACACGTGGATGGCCTTTGCGCAATACGTAACGATGAGCCGCAAGCAATAGTGTCTTAAGAACGTTTGTGATGAATTTTGCTGCAACAACGTGAGCACGTGTTCTTCATCCATGCACCAAGTTTCTGTTGCTGCTGTGCCGTCCAATAATATTATTTCCGCTGCCTATATAATTATTTATTATATTACGCATGACTCTGATTCACCTCGTGGAAAATTTTGAATTTATCGGATCGCGCGCGCGCGGTTGAGCGTTGAAAACCTTAGTGATAAGTATCGAATTCGTAATTAATTTTTGATTAAATACAATCTATCACAGGCTTCGAACACGAAATCGAATAAATATTTTTCAATTCGACTCTATTTATCGATAAAATTTTTTCCAATGATTGTGATGTAATCTTATTAAAATTTATTGAATGCAAAACTGTCTTCCGGCTTAAACTGTTTTCTTCTTACTGCGAGATATAGTAAATGATGTCGTACACGAGGATTCGCGTTGGAATTTGATCAAGAGCTATTCTACTTATATGTTGCTGTACGTTTTTTTTCTCAACAGATTGAATCATTAGCTAATTTTGATCTTTTTAAAAACATTACCTGATTGAAACGTTGAATGCGAGGGCTAATGAATAATGAGAACGACTACAGTTGATGACATGTACTTCAAGTCTCTTGCATATCTTTCAATTCAATGTCGCGATAAAGTTTGGATCATGTATTACCATTGATACAAATTCCAAATTGTGACATGATCGAGGACATGATCCACGGTTCGTTCGTAAATTTGGATCTGTGTAGGTCGGTGTGTGATAATAGCATGAAAATATTTTACAATATTATATCTAATCGATCATATTGCTTGTCCTGCACGTGGCAAAACACATGCTGAAGCTTCTTTTCTGTTTATATTCATATTTCAAAATAGACTAAATCCATCAAGTATATCACTGAGCAATCGTGAAGTTTTTCTTCGTGGATCTATGGGACAAGATACAAGATGCTTCAACAGATATCTACATTACCGACTTTTTGAAGTACCAAATACACTCATTTCCTGTCTAAAAGTTTCAAGGGTAAAATTCCACTTTACTCGTTAGAATTTTTACCAACGTGAAAGTAAAATGATTTCAACAAAAATAGTTTATCTTACTTTTTACGTGAAGAACTTGGAGTCGTTTCGTCTTCGGGCTTGCGAAAAGTCAAATTGTTCAAATGTTCTCACGTCCCACAAAGATTAAGATGAAAAGCGTATCTGAATTCATCAGTAAAATGTTTCCTCTCTCTTTTTTTGTGCTAGTTACGTTCATCAGAAGTCCATTCACTCTTTCTGGTGAACATGAGATCTCTGCTCTTGTCTTTGACATGGTTATACTTTCTCAGCTTTGTCATGCTATAGAATTATTAATATTTCAAATAATTCTTTAGTTTCTTATGTATAGAAATTGGAATTTTTTAAAATATTTTCACAATAAACATTGGTTTTCCGTTGTTTTTCTAATAATCATCAGATAATAACGAAATTCGCCACGAAACCATATCAATTCGCAGAGTTTGAGGATTTATCCGAAAAAATTATTTTCCACTGAGATGGTACAGCTCCTGATACAATTCATTGTCGATGAACCTCTGGCCACTTAAACTTCGGCTCATCGAACGTATACCCAGCCTCAAAATAGCCCAATAAATCCGATACCCGGTTGAGTTTCTTCGCCGTAGAGCAAATTGCTGACCTCAAATAATTTGATACCACCCACAAATCTGATCCAAATACAATATTACAAAATCCCACCAAAACGAGCATTTTTTGGCACAAAGGTCATAAAAATATATCGTGATGTCAATATTAATCTTCGGATCTTTCAAATCGAAAAATGCTTTTGATGCATGCCTGACTTTTTTCTCTCGTCAGCTGTACAATACAGAATCAGCGTTTATATCAAGTTGAAAAAAGTCAACCTAAAGAAGCATCGAACCTGTGATGTTCCCTCAGAAAAGAATCGACAAGAGCCTGATGGGATGATGTGTTTTTTTTTTGTTGCCGGTGGCTATAATAAATATAGTAAGAGTCAAACGGGCATCATGATCATCAAGAGAAGCGAATCGAATCGCGAGCAGCACACCTTTCCCCCTTTACGCTTTCCTCATCGTCTTTGAATGTCATGCGGCATGCGGCCCATCATGTGGCAGTATCATCACTATATATATATGTAACACCGGCCTCATGCACGTATGAGAAATTTATTTGTGTTGGTGCGTGTACACGTATTATCGCACACATAGAAATATATGCGCCACCGAGTCTGTTCGTCTTGTTTTTGCGATTTTAAGACCCTTTTACGCTATTTCCTGGTCTTGCTCCTCAGCAGTTTTTTACGGATGAGTTTTAAATGTCAGCTGCAGAGATTTTTTTGCTCTAGTAAATTCTAGAGTTTTATTCTCGGTTTTATCATATCTGATAGACTATTTTCTGAATGATATTTAAAAATTGTTGGCGTAGAATTCGCAATATTTTATACTCACTTTTTGAAGATTATAAACACGTTGCACAAATTTGTAATCTATAACATGTGTGAATTCTGCTCATTTAGATGATTCACCCAGTTTGAAAATGAACGTTATTTTTTCATTTTGAAGTCTCCATTTCCATTGTAAAGCTAGTAATTGAATTCATTCTTTTTCTTCGAAAGAGCGATGTGTTTTATCAGTCTGAAGTCATTACGTATAATTGAATTTTTTTTTCAAAGCTACACGTGACAGGAAAATCCTACATTGAATGCCTTATCGACTGATCACACATTACAATCACTTCGAGAATATTCTATCTATAAATTTCTCTATTTTCTAATTAATTCTATATTTCAAATTACGAAGAAAGGTTGCGTATAAACTCGAGTGTAAACCAAGATAATTTGATACGAGCATCGGAAAAATTTTGAAAAACCACGAAAATCTCACAACTTTTGATGAAAAAAAAAAAAAAGTAAAAAATTTGTCGCAGAGTTTGGGTGCAAATTTTTTTAACTATTGAATCTTACCAATAATGTTAATGAAATTTGTTATATCTTCAATACATTTTTTTCTAGGTTTTTGGTAATGAGTTTTGATCGGAATTCTGATATGAATTGAAGTTGGAAATGATATTTATGTTTACAAAAAATTTTTATGAATCAAATTTTTGACTGATGAAAAAATTTGTGCGGCAGAGGCAAAATTTTATCTTTAAATGTGAGAATGTGTGTGGGCTTCAATATTTATATATAGTGAAGGAGGTAGAAATCAGAGTGAAAAAAGTATTATACAGAAGTATATCAGAGAAGGGAGCTAAAATGCGGAAGCGTAAAAAGGTCGGGCACAAACTGATGGAATATTCCACTGGCAGAGTGTGGTTACTTCTCTCTCGCACTCACAACCTATAAGCTTTTCAAAAGAGCTAGATAGAATACAAAGCTCGGGGTTCCATATCCCATCACAATATAAAGCAAGAGAAAGAGAGAGAAAACAGCTGTGTCTGCATCCACCATATATATTGCGGCATGACCCACGGTGCATGGACTCGCATGTAGTTGCATCCAATGCTGCATGCAGTTTCGTTTGTAGTATTAAAATGTTTCCAGTATCACGGTATCGATTAAATTTTGTCAGAATAAACCGGAATAAACCTTTGTGTGTTGGATTTCATTTGATTAAATACCTTTAATTAATGAAATTGATACCTAGTGATCCGCGCATCAGGAGAAGCGACAGATAGCTTTTTTGCGAGGGGATGATTTCGGATGACTTTTTTAAAGAATTACATGGAAAGAGAAGTGAATTGTTCAATGCGGAGGAAAAGTTGGATGTTTTTGTGATATTCATTTATTTTTATTTCTCTATATTTTACAATTTCATATTTGAGTTTTTTCCGCAGGTTTTTTCGATTCATCTTGCATTAATTCATACAATTTAGAATTAATCAAATGAAAAGTCATCTGGTGATGAATATTTTGTATGGGAGCGAAAATTTTGGTTCTTGGAGTTTTGAATTTCAGATAATAATTGTATACATATAGTCCACGAATATCTGATTTGGTATATTAGAACATAGGGATGTTTGAAATTCTTGAAATTCTTATCTTTGATTATTTCCTAGTAATTTGCGTAATTCTCGACTAGTCTATATTCAATATATCGATGGATAAGCTTGCATTGAAAAATGCGTCGAAAAAAAAAAAATTACTTTCACTTAAATTCAAAATAAATTGCTCCTGATTTTCGTAACAAAGATCCGAGCAAAGATCAAATAAATGATCGCAAGCTCAAAGTATGACTTGAAAATCGAATTACAAGTACCAGGAAAATGAACGTGGAAAAAATTTACCTATTTGAATTTGCTACAATCTCGCGTGGGCACTTTACACTGAAAAACTTTCCCATCATCCGCTGGATCCAAAATGCGAACCGCTTCCAGAGGCTCAGTTTTCTTTTTGACGATACGCGTTCAACGGAATAGCGCTGGAACCCACTTGATCATCGCGCTGGTATTCGGAAATCGAAGTGCCGCCAGGTGACCGAAGAGCCAGCGGGGCTCTTCGTTCGCCTGGCGGCACATTTGGCGACTCGTGAGGGCAGCGCGCCGCCAGGCAAGCGAAGAGCCCCCGGGCGCTGGCGCGCTGGCTCTTCGCTCACCTGGCGGCACCTCGATAGCTCAATTCCAGCGCGACACTCGCAGGTTCTACCTCCGCGTTGGCATGGGTCTCTCGGTTATCCATCGGTGAGCGTACCGGTGGCTAATAAAAATCCTGGACCAGCGGATGATGGGAAAGTTTTTCAGTGTAATGATACCTTAGCTTGATTAAAGCTCGATCGAAAGCCACGTATAAATCGACCTTCACGAATTTAAACGTATAAAAGGGATATAAAAACCTGTGGCGTGAAATGTTTAGTAGCTTCATCATACATATAATACTCACGATACCTTCACCCGTACTTGCATCTCTAGTAGTTTCAACTAATCGTTCGATGCACTCTTGAAGATTCTACACAATGTGCATATATCTTGAAAAAATATATCCATCTGAAAAATACGAAATACCGAGCGGAAAATGCAACGCAAAAAATACTCTCACATCTTCACATAATGAGTAAATTATATACGCGAGCAACGAAAATCGACTGATACGCATGAGTATTATACAAACTATAGTAATAAAAAAAAGTCGTAGTGACTTCATGAACATCTATAAGTACTATTAGAGACGAGGGTCTCTACTACAGACTTGAGTGGAAATTTTTAGCCCATCACTTCTCCCACCTGAAGTCTCGCCTGCGGAGTCGACCGCTTGCGCGGTTGGCACATACCATTAGAGAACCGGATGATCCTTGGGGAATAAGGATGTATGGATACTTATTTTACGGTATAATAGCGCTCAAAGTGTCTTTCTCTCTTTTTCCGGGGGTTGTGTAAAGGTTAAGGTGATGGTGTGTACCTGATGATGTTGATGATGTCACCAGCTTTGGTCATACTTTCGTGTGACAGATTTCAGCGGTTTTCCCGAGGTTTTCCTCTGCGACACTTATACATTACACTTGTCTATATTGCGATCCAACATCCAACGCTCGTCAGAGAGCGTGGAAAAAAACTCGACCGTTAGAATTTTTCATCACTATTGCTGCTTATTCTTTCCGCAAAGCGGATGAAACAGAAGAAGCCTCTCAGCAGAGTCATACAATACTTTTTTTTTTTTCCTAATACATGCCGATCCTGGATATTTTATTATTGTTTCGCAATTTTTACGACTAATACGCGAATTTACCCGTGTGTAGTCTTATCTAAAGGCCCTTTCACGCGAACCTCCAACTTTGTAAGTTACAAAGTTAGAGCTAACGTGAAAATTTTTTACTGTAAAAAATACCAAAAACTACTACAGTTATACGATCACTGTTTTTCATCATTGATTTTGGTCTCCGGAAAAAAATCAATGGCTTCGTTATTAGATAAATTTTTTAACCACGTAATTTTTAGTTATATACACATGGATACAGGGTCTTATACATATAGTGTATAAATGCATGAGAGGGACATTGGGGGAAGGGGGGGGGGGTGAGTATGATATGAAATGTGAGAGAAGCACGCAACTATCACGCACCAAAACGTCGATTAAAAAATCTCACAGAGCACTGATCAGTGTATCGAAAGGTTTAGTCCATCAGGAAATCATCAAGGCAAAAAATTATTCAATAGAAATTATTACGATTGTCAAAGTTGTTGACGAGGGCATAATCCAACCAGTTAAAACATCGATCGGACTATGTGTTTGTATTGATAACAGAGAGAGTAATTACTGTTGTCGTGAGCTCGTGAAAAAATAGAAATAATCGATCATTCCTTTTTTGATATCTTGATCTCGTGTATAGAGGTTGACTATTTGTAGACGAAGTAAAAATGAATATTTTCCTAGGAAACGCCCTAATTTCATTAGCTCAAGCATCGTATTATGATACAATTTTTCAAATGTAGTTGATGCTATGAGTAGATTATAGATTCTAATTTTCTGACGATATCAGTTGACTCATTTCCCATTTCGACAAGAGTGTTTTAGCAGTTTTATGTGGTTAAAAATTTTATTAAATGAATAATGTGAAATTCATTTCATGGAATTTTCCTGGAATGAATCCTTAAGATTCTGTAATATTTTTATAATATAGTCTAGATTCAGAATTTGGAGTCTTATTTTGAATTTTCTAAGTCGTAATGATCATATTCTATAAAATCTGCGGAACAGATAACCGAATCCCTAAAAACTGTCATGATAATTGCCCTCCTACATGTCTGTAAGAGAAAAAAACTACAATAATCAGCGATCTGTTCTTGATCAATTATTTGAAATCGTGCAGACACATCGATATGGTACGCATTGCAGATATGGCGAGGGGCACGTACGACGTACATACATACCTATACATATTCCCCGGAAAGCTCGACCATGAAAAAGAGAATTCCCAAACATTTTGGCAATTGGCCAAAGTTTTTATTATTCCGAGTAATTTGATTTTGCTGAATCCGCGCAAGTATTGTAGAAGCATCACGAGTGAGCCATGTACAAATATATATATATCAATCAATGTGGCAATCGAAATATCTCGAAACGTTAAATACTAATCGTATTTTTTTTGTCATTGAGTTTCTTTCAAACACACGATGTATATTTTGTTCACATTCAATTACACGTATATACTGGGTCTACGTTACCTCAAAATTTTCCACCGACAGATAAATGGAATTATTGAAGTCTTCCTACAACTCATTTTCTTAGAATTTATTACTAGTTCACTTGTATTTACTCTGCTCTATTATAATTATTGGATATTTTTATGAACTCTATAGTTTCAATGTTATTCCTGTATAAGTACTGCGCAATTCGATTAATTCTTTGTGAATTATTGAGTGTTCCCATAATAAATCTGATTACGCTGATGCTTGTCCAAGAAACTCGTCAATTTCATTGACAGGGCTTACGTAATTAGTGCGTCACTATTGAGACAGAGCGACTGATTTAGCCTCAGATTGATTTTGTGATGATGGATAAGAAGGGATGAACTAAAACTGAATCTATGCAGCATGTGTAAAAACAATGCCTATTTTATTTTCACGTAATAATTTATAAGACTCGATGGATTTCATAGCAATTGAAAAAAATATTCTGAAGAAGCATTTTGCATAATAGATTCGATTGAACTACATGAAAACTATTCAAGCTTGTCGTTATTGGCTTACATGCTCAACGTAATTCTTTGTAATTTTATTATTCTCCAATAATAATTTAACAATAAGTAATACTGTCAAATCGACCACGTACTTCCACGTCACACTATATCTATAATGTAACCAGCTCAGTCTGTTCGCTGGCCTTTCAAAATTGATATCATTTACCTTGTGGGCTGTGGCTCGGTGGCTTCTGATATAAATTTGCTGAGAAAATTCACAAGAAGCAAGTCCCATTGTAGAATTGTTGTTGTTCTCATAGCTGGGAATAATTTATTCCATGATTATTTGATACTTACACAGACTTCAAGGATGTGTGTAATACGTTAATAATTGAACGACTCGTTGAACGAAATACCGTCGCAAATATAAATAACTGAATAACGTTATATCGATTCATGTAACTCCACACAACTTTCTTTGTATTATAAATAAATCTTGCGCTTCGTAAATTCTATACAATTTCTTTGCTAAGAAGACAAAAACACGTATTGCTTATTATTGGTCAACTGTGTCGGTTGCAATTTACCTGAGCCGATCGGACCTAACACATCAGACACTTTGGGTTGCCAAAACCTCGTAAAATTTGGGAAAAAATAAAGAACTTTCAAAAATTCAGTCTATTTTGACTTCTCCGAAAATTCAAATGACTTGTTCTGTATAGAGTCCCTCGGCGCTTTTCCAAGACTGTAAAAAAAAAAATCGCATCGCCGGGGTGCAGTTTAACGGGTTTCACTTGTAAGTATCAAAGGGCGAGAAGGGCAAAAACTCCGTTGGCTTTCTCTCATCGCCGGGGCATGATGTCCGCACCCTCCCCTTTGCCTTCCATTCCTGTTCGTTTCTCCCCTTTACGCTATATAATACGCCTGTATCATCAGGCTTCGGAATATTATAAAGGAAGCCGAACGGCCCTTTTATAATACACATACCTTTTCACGTATACACTGATACTTCTATAAGGCACACTCATACGTACAAGTGACCTACACAAGTATAGATTACACAGCAAAATAAAAGGGCCCTATGCTCAGCGTGGCTCAGCGGAGCATTCGGAGCAGTAGACATTTCGATTTCGGCAGTGTTTGGTTCGATTCGAATGCCGTCATAACTGATGCTGTTATGCCTTCAGTTCTATTGAGTTCTATTTGAACACGTTCGATTCAACGGTTGATTCGGTGTTCGGTTCAAGAACTAAATTCAGTGATTGACCGCGTACTTGATCAATGTAAAATGTAAAAAAATTCATTGTGAGATATTCGAGAGGTTAAATTGTTGGAAAGTGATATTTGGACATTTGGACCACAACAATAAATACTTTGTGAAGGACAGCAATATAGTTCTCGCGATCAGTGCGCGTCTGCTATATAACGAAAGAGAATGGCATTTCAGTTGCGCGCCATCCGGAGAAGCATCGGAAACTCTTGAGAAAAGCTGTCTCGACTTTGTTCAATCCCGCGGGACTCCAAGAAATCTTCCACTCCGTCCTTTCTTCTACATCAAGACAGTTGATTGTGTTTAAGGGGTGGAGGGTGAAGTGCCACCCTCGCATGCAGGAGAAGGCAAAAAAAAGACGAAAAAAGACATAGTCGAATGTATTTCCACGCGCGCGCAAGTGTGAGGTTATAAAAGTGCCCGGCTGTGTGTGTATGTGCCTTATATATGTAGATTTTTTTCTACCCATTTCTACCTCATGTAGTAGCGTGTGATAGGATAATATATACCTACAAGAAGGGTGGCTATATAAGGGAGATATCTCCAAAAGGGTGGCATACATGCAAGCTGGTAAAGGAAATCGAGATGAGCGCAAGCGTGATGGAGAAGAACGGAGGAACAGGAGGAGGCGTCGTCGTCGGCGGGGGTGTAGGGCTTATGAAAACTACTGCCGGCGTCACGGTTAATCGAGTTGTTGAAGCTACTGCAAATAGTCTCCAGGTTCAACAGCAACATCTTATTCAACAGGATTGGGCTCTGGTAGCTCAACCATCACAACAACAAATTCAGCAACAGCAACAACAGCAAGCCAATCTATTAGTTGTTTCACAGGATAACAATGGCAAGGAGCTCATCGCCGTAGCTGACGAGCAGAACACCAATGGTGTCAATGTTGTGCTTGATTCCTATTGTTAGTAGTTCTATATCCTGTTATCAGATTATGGGGTTGATTCGTTGGGTCTATAGTGTTTTGGAGTGTGTGAGTTTGTCGGTTTTATGATTGGAGAATGAGTCTGAGTAGATGAGATTTTTTTTAAGAGGTCGATGGCTTTTGTTTGTTTACTTGAACACTGTCAAGTCAGAGGTGTGAAGATGGTGTGAAAAATTTTTCAATCACTTGACCGTGTGAGTATTTTTATTATGAAAACGAGAGTCTTTCTCTATTGAATTAAAATGTCGAGAGCTGTAATACTTGCAGAGAATTTTATATCAATTTGATAATGAGAACAGAAACAAAGGGTGAGGTAATCAGGGTGAGATCAGGATAACGAGATAAGATTAAGAAAATCACATGATCAGTGATTCACACTTGGATCCAACATATCACCAGTAAATGTTCTAATCAGTAATATTTTAGAGATTGAAACATGAATCGATCAAATAGGACAATTAAAATCTTGTGTAGAAGTCAATTGATCCAAGCATCGATATGATTTGACACACAGAACTGATTACCAATAGACTGATTGAACATTCCTCTGTTACAGGGCTGCTGGAACTGGCTCATAGAGAATACCAAGCAGGAGACTATGAAAATGCAGAAAGGCATTGCATGCAGCTGTGGAGGCAAGAAACAAATAACACAGGAGTCCTACTTCTTCTCTCTTCGATCCACTTTCAATGTCGCAGGCTAGAAAAGTGAGTATTGTACCAAAAATATTTCAGCAATTACCACTGTAGCAATACAAATCCACAAAATCGTCATTCTTGACCTTTGATTCTCTACCTCTGGGTTGATTATTACATAAAACTGTTAATTTCATTCAAAACCAAATTTTCCTTTTTGAAGCAACAAATGTTCACATTCAAGAACTTGGCCATCAATGTAAACTTTTTTAATGCGAGAAATTGATATTAAGTAATAGATTATATAGAGAAAATAACAGTGTTCTCATTTCCAACAGGTCAGCACACTACAGTACCTTAGCTATCAAACAGAATCCTCTGCTTGCGGAAGCATACAGTAATTTAGGCAATGTTTACAAAGAGAGAGGACAACTGCAAGAAGCATTAGAAAATTACAGACATGCTGTTCGGTTAAAACCAGACTTCATAGACGGTTACATCAATCTTGCAGCTGCTCTGGTTGCAGCTGGAGATATGGAGCAAGCTGTACAGGCTTATGTTACTGCTTTGCAATACAATCCAGTGAGTATCGTTTCAACAATAAAACTTTTGTCTTTCAATATTCTGGGATGTTACAAAAAATTGGCATATTTGGTTTTAGGCTATGAGCAATCCTTGTTTATAATAAAGTAGAAGTAGGGAGAGTATAGAAGGTCCCTTTTCATAGAAGTCCTTGTATACTTTTCCTAAGTAGAAAACATGTCATGATTGAAATCCAGAGTTCACGATTAACAACCTTAGTTCAAATTGGGATCTGACCATTTACTTAGCTTTGGCATGGATTAAAACATCAACTCAAAATTTGGGGTTGACCGTAACTCGCTGCACTTGAATTTAATCATCAATCAGTTTTTCTACAATTTTTAATGTTAATTTCTCAAACGAAATACAGTTGAATCACAATATAAGTCTGTCCCCTTAACTTTGAGTGCCAATTGTTGGGTTTTTTTTGTGGAAATTGAGTTTTCTGTTTCAATGAAGGCAGTCAAGCTATAACCTATATTGATAAAATCTTGACTCCAAATTCATACTTCTTGTACTACATCTTGATCTCAATATTTCTTGAATATTTTAGGGATCTTTGAGACCTGAATTCAAGTCCTTATGAGTTCCTTATCGATAACAGAGAATGTTTGATCTATCACAATTCATTTGAACTTGAGAGTGTATTCTGAAGTCCTTCTATCTTTTTACAGGACCTATATTGTGTTAGAAGTGATCTCGGTAATCTATTAAAAGCTCTAGCTCGACTCGATGAAGCTAAGGTAAGTCTGTTTGGATTGTTTAACAAGATTTATCAGAATTTTCACATGGAACATTTTATGCAGTGACTACAGATTTCAATTTAGAAGTTGCAAACCATTATTTGATCAATGAAAAATGAGGTCAACCTCAGTTCTTGATTTAGTAGATAGTTTGATGAATATTTCACTGCATATAATGCATGTGTATGAGCTAGTGTAGTTCTCAGGAATGTTTAGAGTGTTTGTTATGAAATGAAGCACATGTTATATGATCTGCAGAAAGCTACTTTTGAATACCATTCATGCTCTTGGCATCATCTTCTGTAACCTTAAACTTTTATGTTCTCCAAACATCCACATAATTTGCTGCATTGACTATTTTCATTACAGAATAGGCTAGTTTTTATAATAGGTAGTATTGAGCGCTCTGCTTCCGACACACTCCTCAATCTTGATTTTAATATCTTCTCGCTATTCCAATTTTATTGATTACTTGAGTCGAGTGTCGGTCGCAAGACGAAACAAAATATCATAGTTTTGCAGGTGGTTGAACTTACTGTATCTCAAATTGAATTTGTGACCCAAGTATTATTTGCGAATTAGAATCTCTCAATCATGAACTGAAAACGATTTTGATATCTTGATTAATGAATGATGATAATGAGATTATCTGTTGCATTATAATTGATAACTGAACTTGTTACCAAATCTTTCATTCGAGTCTGGCGTTCAATAATTCTGCAACAATTATGATATTTAAAATTGCCTCTCATTCGGTATAATTGAATTGCAATCAAGTTACTGACAAGTTGTGACAAGCTTGATGGCCCGTTGCCTCAAACTTTTCATTATGTAGTTGATGCCATTCAAGTTGTATATTTTCTGGTCACTTTTGGTTTTTCAAAGATAAAAATGATGTCGATATTTTCCTATGACGTTCTTGAATCCAGCTATGATTTGAGCAAGCTGTGGAATGGCATCAGCTTTATGTCATCATTAGGTTCTAAGTTCCCTTTCAAAACTTTTTCTTTTTTTCGATTTCTCTTCTGTAACTCTTTTTCTGTATCCCCTTAATCTTATGATGTACAAACTATACTTTTTTTTTCTTCTAGTTTTGTCATTTGCGTTCTTACAGTGAGACTGCTTGGCTAAAAAATTCTAATACTGAAGACATGATTTTTAATTTGGCATCATTTTTCAGACTTCATCAGGATTCTCAGTTAGTGTACCTTAGTAATGATTGAAACCAGGAAACATAAGACAAGAATGCACAGCTGTTGAAACCTGGTTTAATGTCAGTAGTCCTCGTGATACATCACTTGGTGATTTCTTTCGTTTTGTGATATCTAAATCTGTAAATGTTTCGTTTTTGACAGAAGTTACAATTTGTCTAGTCAAGGAGTCTACTTGAGCGTGCAGCTGGTGATCAAGAGCGTTTGTGGAACTTTCCTCGTCTAAATCCCGTGAAAGTGAACGTTCACTTACGTCTAGATTCTTTCTTAAAGTCTTCTATTTCGAACCCAAGATTTTCTTTATTACCGTGTATATAATGTGAAAGATTCATCCACGCACTTGAGAACCAATTGATTAGGATAAACGGTGACAAGGGAAGTTTTCTGCTGCTCTATAAAACATTCCTCAGAATTGACTAGTTAACAAAATAAACTAAGAACGATTGGAGCCAATCATTGAATTTATGTAGCCATTGGTCATTAGATTGAGAGCATATCGGACTCTGCTGAATTTTATTCAGACATCAGCTAAAGTTTTGTCGTAATATTTTCATGTGATCTACTACAGAATCAAAAGCGTGTTGAAATCATGATTGAGATCCCCCCTCTTGATCGCCGTCAATTTCTTCTCTTTATTTGACCGTCCGCAAATGTTCAACAGTCAGAACAGTAACCCAGTTCCTGTGGCATTTATCGTGTCGAGTTGTAAATGCCTTCTGCGATGTGATACAAAACGATAAAGTGGATGATTTTTATAAGAAATTTGATGAAGTTTACAACTGGCTGCATGAATTGAAATATTGGTGAAAAAAGGAAAAATGGGGTTGGAAGGTTAGTATTAAGAACAGAGAGAAGAAATTAACGCCGCTGTCTTATTGTCTGTGACTGGAATTGATCGACTTTAGGCGAACGGGCGAGTGCGGAACAGGTACACGGTTGTTTTCTCCATCCGGTCAAACTCACGATTGCTGCGATGAGGTTATTCGATAGAGCACTGCGTCTCACACCATAAAGATTTATATACGAGATCTCACGAGCTGTACCTACTGTCGTCCTTCCGAAGGGTATTCTAAAGGTAAAGTAATTCCCGAGGCCGGTCTCCGATCCTTCATTTCTTGTTACATTTTCTGTAAGAGGGGAATATTTTGTAAAGATTTTGTCACTGTAAAATATACGTTTGGTAGTCGCATTGTTTCAAATCAATGAATTGCAGTAGATAAATGGCGATGAAATTTTATTGCAGACTCACCAACCGTATTCTTCATTGACAAAATTTGTAAGTCATTGTGAATTGTCAACTAGCTCATAGCCTTGGATCACACATCATTCGTACGTGGAGGCCGGCCAAATCAAATTGATTGTTTTCTATATGTTTTAGGTACTGATGCATTCGGTTTTATACCACGACCCACTTTCTTTAGGAATCACTGAACTGATTCAAGCAATTCCTACGATAAATTGTCACCGTTTTTCCAAATCACGCAATCTTCAGAAATAACTTGTCAAATCCAGACTGACTCTTGTTTTGTGCTTGGTTGAGAAAATTTTTTGAGAAGAGTTTTCTAAAGTTACAGCAACAGTCGAAAATTTTATTCATTATTTCGAGAGTTTGAATACCGTCCAGTAACGTTGAGATTATTCGTGGTAAAGATGCATCACAGTTTTCAATTCTGACTTTGAAATGGAGAAAAGCTGAAAAACTGTTGGAGGGAAGAGATCCATTGATCTCAATTTATACTTGCATAGCAACTGGCTAGAGACAAGGCAATTTGAAAGAAAATACTGTAAATGAACTTTTATTTTCGAGAAGTGAATAGAGCTAGAGTGACTTGAGGATTATTTGCCTTTGCTGTATTCGCTCTTAAAGAGTTTCCTATTTTTAATTGATTCTCTTTCAAACCCCGAGTTACACAATATTTGTCGTCCTCTTTTTGGAATTGTAGTCACGAAAAATCTGTTATTCCTGTGTTGCAAACTCTTGTAGACTTCAAACAAACATTCTCATAAATGAAACAGTAGATACAAGCTCCAAAGATTCGATCATTGAGTGATGAAAACTGTTTTGTTGATTTGGACTAGCGAGTCAGGCAAGTGATGGCAAGACTGGCTGTGCATTTTTTTCTATTGAAGTTCTTTTCGATTCAAAGGGCACAGTTTTCTCTCCTCTCTTTCCTTGTTTTTGTTTAGGGATTTCGATAGGTCTTGAGTAAGAAAAAATGAATGATTTTTCAAAGCTAAAAGTTTTTCCAATCAGTATTGTTAAGCATGTATCAAAATTTATCGTATCTGTCCGCAAAACGCAAATCCTACAAAATTATCTTCTTATTCAAGGATTCCGAATTCCAAAGAAATCATTCCTTATCAATAATGTTAAATGGAATTATATTTGGAGAAACTTTCCTCTCTGACGAAATCATCCATTTCCTCTTACTGAACTGTACATTCGCCTGGACCTTCTAGTCTTCATTTTGCAAAAATCTCCAGCGATTCGAATCTTTTAAGAATTTTAAAATTTGAAGACGAGAAGATGCAGTGTACCATTTTTCTTTTTTTTTTTGAAATTAGGATAAGCGATACTAATCCTCGTAAGGGATGCTTAGAACTAAAGGTCGCGTTGTGCACGCGTGGTTCAAATGTAGGACTTGAGTAACACGTGCACCGCTACCACAGCGAGATGGGATTAGAATTCTGATGCAGACCTTAAGAATAATGTTCTCATCTGGAATGTTTGCTTTTTTGTTTCTCTCTCTCTTTTCCTGTCAATTTCTCCATTTGGATTTCGAAAATTTGGCGATTATGGAACACAGGCTTGCTACCTCAAGGCAATTGAAACGAGGCCGGACTTCGCAGTAGCCTGGAGCAACCTTGGCTGTGTCTTCAATGCCCAGGGTGAAATTTGGCTCGCCATACATCACTTCGAAAAGGCAGTCGCGTTGGATCCCAACTTCCTTGATGCTTACATCAACCTCGGCAACGTCCTCAAAGAAGCGCGTATCTTCGACAGGTGAGTCTTGAGCTATCACATCTGCTTTCAAAATAATCCTTAGGTTATAGCTCGCTCGTAGGTTCTGCTCTGAAATGTGAAAATGATTTGAATTTTGTATCGCGAAAATTTTTGGGAAAATGTCATGATTGCGTTTTTATCTTTCGGTACAATACTTTTTGCAATTGGATCACGTAAACCGATCGATTCTGGAATTTCTAGCTATTTTTTATTGCACATGTATTTTTCAACGTTTTTATTTCCAATGAAAAATTGTGGGTTTACTTAGTCGTATTAGATGAACTATATATGGGCCTCGATTCTCTCGAAAAAGTCGATAACAATTCAGTCTGCCAAAAATTTCAGATTCGCAGTCGTTCTTACTTTTTTCAAATTTCCACAATTTGCCGAATATCAGCGGTAGATTCATTAGAAGATCACATGCAAACCTGTTTTAATTTAATCAGAGGTTACAAAGTTATCACATAACTCTTGTGAGAATTTGCATATTTCTCGATGCTGACAGAACTTGCATCCGTCTCTCTAATAGTATTTAGATTGGCCTAGAAACATGAAGTTACAACGGCTCGAGAATATATTGAGAATGTTGTTGTCCAAACTTATAATGACTCGATTTTAGACCACGCAACTATACATATCCCCTTGATCGTATCTAAACGGTTAACCTCGAGTTTGGCGAGAATTTACAATTTTCCAAACTATTCACTTCTCAGTTGGTGAAAGAATTCAGAATTTGGATAGTTTTTTTTTTTCCTGGATTGAATTCATATTCTTTTGCTTCCAAAAGTTTAATCAAATTCACAATATCAGAGCAAAATCTACATTTAAATCCTCCACCAATCTAAATGAATGCTCCCCAACAGTGATTCATGCATATAATATCTCACCATTCGACTTCAATGCATTGAAAGATCCCTGGAATTTATAATATCCCATTTTGAAATTGGATTTGGAAGATGACGATGAACATCTTCATGAGCCCTTTAGAGACGATGAGCGGTAGGTTGAGAATGTACCAATATATTTTAGTATGAATGGGTAGATTTTGGAGCTGTAGAGAGCAAATACGCTTCATCTTTACCAGTAGAACTACTGACTTTGTCATGGACTCAATCCAGCATATTTTCATTGAGTTTGTGCATCCAACATATTTTTCACTACGAGGGACTGGAAGACGCGCTTTACTCCCGTTTCGCGGTACGTAAATGACGCGAGTTTTCTTTTCCTGGTAGTAAAATAGTACATTATTCCCCCATGCGAGGTTAGGCTGTTTTGGGACACGGGAATTGATTTCCCTGTAGGTTAATGAGGGGGAAATATTCTCTTGATGTTGCAAAAGTTCCTCGAAAGTGTAGAAGTCGACACACAAATTCTTAAGAACTTCCAGAAATGATATGACAAATTAATGGGACCTTCAAGTTCCCTAGACTTTGTTTTCTTTCATTAAACAACACGCCAGTCATGTACTTGTACCAAAACCATTTTATATTTAGTGGTTGGATCGAATCAAAAAGACAGGCCTTCACCTCGAGTTGAACTTCTCGTATTTGTATCAAACACCGGTCGTTCATTTACTGTATTTGTATCCACTTGACGACGTGTTAGAGACAAAAATCTCAATATATCTGTATAGCTTCGAGCTTTTGGGTAGCAGGAAGAATTTATTAGGGAATTCCTCTTTGTTGTAATTTGATTTTCACCCCAGCAAAAAGTAATTTCACCGCGTATATTAAAAGCTCGTCACGCCACGTTTGCTTGCAAATTGGTCAGAAGTCTAGCGAAAGCAATCTTTTAAAGGAAATTCCAGTGAAATGGATTTTTGCCTTGTGAAAAGTTCTTATAAATCACTTCTATGATTGATATTCGAGAAAAAGGCCGCGTAAATGCTTCGTAATTCTTGATCAATACAATAAATTTTACGTAATCATGATTTTACTTTCCATGTCTCATTCTTGTGATTTTTACTACCCAAACCTGAGTACAGAACAAAAGAATTCTATGAAATTGTTTTGTCCAAAATGATTCAATAATTTTTCTTGAACCACATAACATATTTATCAAAAAGTATGTTGCCTTTACTGAATATGATAAGATGGTGATAATGCATAAATTCGGTCCCTATAAACATGAATCGATTTTTATCGAGTCTTCACCTCTAGATGCCTTTATATTGCAATAGTGTTCGTGAAAATGCATTTGAGTTCATGCATTCATTCATTCTCTTTCGTGCTTTCTAATAGAACTCTGTAGTTGAATCATGGCAAACAATCTTTCAACTTTTTTTCTGCTTCATCCTAGGAACTTTTGCAAAAATTGCATTTGCAGGACTTCTCTATAGGTGTACTCGGGAGCATCCTCCTCTTTTCAATTTCGCGCTTATCCGCTTTTCTCCATCTCATTCGTTTTCAGCATGTCTCACTCTCTCATTGGAAAGACTTTTTGCTTTCGAAAATGGAAACGCGGGTAAGAAGTCTATTGAGAATATCCGTTAGCTGCTCTCGAATTGTGACAGTTTCGAATGAGGTTAATTCCAAATAGTATGAGTGAATGAAATGAGATAGATTCCCAAGCTTGCAATGCTACTGAAAGCATTCAAGCTGTATTACTACAGTCCTCCAAAAAATTCGATTCCAAGAAACTTCATCTTACGCCCACTACTTGAAGCATCTTTTAAAAGAAAGATCAGAGATGAAAAAAATCTACCCGAAATCGATTTTTATTACATCGATTGAATTTTGAAAAAGAAAAATCGTATATAAGTTCCCGTTGTAAGTCCTCGCATTATTTTGTACCCATACTATTTTTTCAAAAATCGCAACATCTTATTTTTTTATTTCATTTTGAGAAGAGTTCCATATTTCAGGTCCGATGAATTTATTTGTCTTACCTGTTACATGGAAGTTTGAAGCTGATTTGAATCGACCATATCATGGGTGATAGGTTAAACAATAATATGAATAGATAGCCCAATAGAAGTCTCAAGCTCTTCATATTTTAGGCATGTGAAAGTTTACTACTATAAATAGTACGTTCATAAGTTGATGAACCCAGCTAGTTCATCTATCAATAACAATCTAATTAGACGATGGAGGTAGATGTCTGAGACAACAATTGGAATGATAATACAGTTGATGGAATTTTCTAATGACCTTAAAAAACCGTAAACCATCTAGGTGTCCTGACTCGAAACAGCGATTTGAATAAAATTACGAAAAGTCTTGGAATTAAGCTCAAAATGGACATTCAATGTCCCCGACACCGAATTACATTATATAGAAGTGACTTAATTGCAGGATGATTTTGGAAATTTCAAAATCAATGAATTCATTGGTTTTTTCTGACACACCAGAACCTTGAAATATCTTGAACAATAATCGGTTTTAGGTTGTGATCTAACCTTGCTATCACACTTATCTTGAATTTCACATTAACTCTCAACCTTTTTATAAGGAGTGTCAACTTTTTCATTCAAATACTTGGACTCGTACTAATTGTTGGACCCCACAGCATCCATGAAAAATCGAGCCAATAATTCACAAGTTATCAACCTCCAGACCATCATAACTACACAGTGCTCAACAAATAGACTGTCCTATAACGTTCCAATCAATCTCTTACCCTGATTCATGCCTCAGGATCTATTTCATCCTTCCTATCGTACAAATTTCCTGTTTCCAACTAACCCCAGAGAGTTTCCTTCGCTTCACAGGCATCAGAAGACCTTGCCCAAGGGGCATTTCACTCTCTCTCTCACTCTTGGCAAAATTTTGCAAGTTATACCCTCTCGGATACAGCATCTTCTTCTTCACCCACTAGCAACATACTCTCTACAAGAAGCTTTTATTAATGCTCGCCAATTGAGCAAAATTCTCATCCAGAGCTTGAATTTCACTTGCTGTAGGGTTGGCTCTTGTGTAACATTGCTCGTATTTCACTAGTCCTCTAGCGAGCGACGGGGCCAGATAATCTTTTCGCCACATAAATCTCACCCTCTCGTACTTCTCTCTCACACACACACACACACACACACACACACACACACACACACACACACACACACACACACACACACACACACACACACACACACACACACACATCCACACACAAAGATCTATCCAGACCTAACATACAGATGGCGAAGCGATTCAACTCATTTGGCCCCAGTGTGGATATATATTTATATTTATAAGATCCTCCCGTTTCCAGCTCGTCGAATATAGCTTCAGAGTTTCGTTAGGTAATATATACTTACCTTATCCTGCTCATCCAAAACTCCACGCACGAGATATTACTGGCTTTTCCGTTGGCTTTCTTGTGTGCCACTCCTACTCTATATACAGAGTATATATTTTATATCGATTTCACCCGGCAAATTTTCACCTACGAATCTTATCCCTACCTATAACAATCCCATACGTACTCACTCACGTGCGTGTGTGTAGTATTCTTCCTAAGGGGTTCAGGGTTCAAAAGAGCGAATCAACCCTCTATGCATTTGATTTTTCTTTTTTTCTTTTTTCTGTACCTCCAGACAGAAAGGGTGGTGATTCTGTAACGTGAGATGAATTTAATGTAGCGTGTGTTTGGCACTATTCGTTTACTTTTTGTATATAAAGTTACTTCTTGAAAATTCTTTGATCATTCGGTTTCTTTACCTTCCAAACTTCCAAACACACTTTTTCTACGTCTCTAAATTCTATGTAGGTATATAGACAAGTCGGTAGAAAGCTTCTGTCTGTTCTTGAAAAAAAATTTTCAAACCCAGGAATTATTGAGGGCTTTAGTAAAAGAGAAGAGTTTCAACCTTCTTTTGCCCACTCTCCAAGAGGGTTAGGTATATAGTTTTAACGAAAGTTGAAGTTTCGCTGGCTCTCTGGTCTGTTCAGCTCCTGCGATAAGTGGCCCAGTCGTTTGTTAGAATTTCATTATTCGAAGGAGATGGTAGTGGTGGTGGTGGCGGTGGTAGTGGATGGTATTATTGGTTTGAAAGATGCGAGAAAAGGAAAGGAAGCTTTTGAAGGATGCGGATTCATTAGAATTGTCTTTGATTTGTGGCATTTGGAGAAAGGGTATTCTTCATTATTCCAACTGTGCTGGATGTAATTTAAGTTTGCTAACGTTTGGAAGGGCTGGTGGAAATGCGATTTTGACTTCTTTGAGTGAAAGACGAATAGATGGAAGGGAAAGGGAGGCTTTGATTTCGTTACCCATTGTCGTATTGAGCCATAGTGCGATTAAGATTTAATAGTCGGTTCTCATCCAAATGATGATTGTGCTTGGTGGGTCGTGATCGATCGATATTTTCAAGCGGTAATGAGAATTGAAATTATTGGCAAATCCATTACGAGTAATATCTATCGTGACAATGCAAACTTCTCGGCTTTGATAATAATTGATTGAAGATGGTTGCTCGCTTTTGATTAATTTCATTCATATTTGGGTGATTTTACCATAACAAAGGATATTTAAAGGCCGATAAAGGCGGAGGTCGGAATCTGGACCAAAAGTCTTCAGTGGAAATATAGATGTAATCTGATAGCGTCTCATAAGTGTTTTCCCATTTATATCCAAAAACAATTTTTTAGATGGCATGACTTTTCCTCGATCCATGTCAATGATATGAGTAATTATTGAAGTATCTCTGCCATTGTGAGGACATTTGGTATTGAGATTAATCTCAAAGGCCTAAATATTTCCGAATTCACAGCATCTCTTTACGGTGAAAGTTAAGAGTGAAAACATTTCTGGACCTTAATTTTGTTTAGTGTTAGGAAAATTCATTCTGCAACAGAAAAATTGACCACAAAACATCGTGCGGGGAGCTGTTCATGTATAATTTACCACCCCACTTGTCATAAATTTTTGTACTATGATGTGTCAAGAACAAATTACTACCATTACAAAGTCGCTTGAAGCGATTCGCAAGCTGGTAGTCAAGTTCTCGAAGAATCTTCGAAAAATTTCTAAAATTCCACGACAGCGAATGTCAATTATATTTAGAGTATACTGTAAATTGAGATGAGGTTCACGGTTAGCCGATGATATCACCTTTTCATAACTTGATGTGTGACAGGTTCGGAAACGAAATCTGGCTACGATATCTCATAACTATACAATTGAAAAGTTCAATTTCTGCCTAGGAAATACCACGGTGATGGCATTGTGATCCCTTTTGGTACGTTCAGGTCTACGTGAGACACATATTCACTTCTGAAAGTATTGAGACATCTCCCCCCCCCCCCCCCCAATAGAACACTTCAGATATTTCCGATAGACGCATCAATTTGATCTTTCAATATGGATGCAAGGCTAGGACGCTAAGTGCATAAGTTATGGTAAAATCATTCATTCATGCGTTGAGAGAATCAGCGACCCATCAGTGTGTATACTAATTTCAGATTTATTCTACAAGTATACGAATTCGTTGTGGTCTCCTCTTTGACTTTGAATTTAGTGCTAGGCATTTTCATTTCTTGATTCTTTATGACAAAGGTTAATTTTCTGGCAGATCGTAGTTGTTCACAGTTCGAGCCAATGATATTTAGTTTATTTGGAAGCTCAACTTTAACAAGCAACAACACAAAAATTCTAACTTGTGCGAGTAATGTGTGAGTAATCTAGTGAATTTTTACCCAATTTTCAAAAATCCAGCAGAATTTTGCCGTTAACTAACTTATTGAATAAGAATTCCACTCAGACAGTTCAAGTAATCTTCCAGAATTTTTACAGTGCATAGATAATCGATTTTGTACACTCACTGTGAGTGTAATTACATAGTTTTCTACGAGATGCCTTTTTCAAACTATTCAGAAAGTTATAAATATAGATCCACTCAATTCAAGAAAGTTTGTGTAGTACGTACGGATATACTTATCTTATTGATGCAAAAGTGCTTTGAGCTTATTCTTAATATTCCATCCAGTTAATCATTTTTCTGAGCTACTTGAGCAAGACGAAAATGATGGATGGGGCAGATTAATAGCATCCAATAAAATGATCACATCGTTTAATAATATCATCGATACGATTCCTATATACAATTTGGAATCTCAGACGTGCACAAATAATATTATCTCTTCGATTTCTCACAATTTCTCAAAGCAATACGTCGGCTCTGTTTGCTCAACAAGATTAGCCATATTGGGAACTAACATGCGTGTTATTTTAGATGGCAGAAAAAAGCAATATGGCCGAATCCTGAATCTCTTCCATAAGAATAACACGGAGGAAAGATAAGAGCGCTTATCGAATGTTAGCTCCCAATAGCTCGAGGGTTATCGTGATTGCATTTGTGTGTGGTCTTATCTACTATATAGACATAGTCATACATACCCATTTGATTAATCGTCAAACGTCGCATCCTGATTGGCAGTAATGGCTGCCGATGCGAAACCTTGGGAAAGCAATTCTCTTTCAGCGCCAAACGACATGCACAACTGGTGTATTCATCTTACTTTGCTTTGTATAGACCTAACACACCAAACCAAAAGACACTCCCTTAAAAAAATGAATGTTTTCCTGTACAATATATTACCTCATTCGGAACAATACGTAAAAACACTAACCAAGAAAGGAACAAGAAGAAAAAAAACGGAGTAAACGCAATTTCAGTGTATAGCTGCGTCTGGATGCAATCGGCGTTTCGAAGAAGTAGAAAAAAAGTGCCATCTTGGCGCAATTCAAAGTCGCATTTTCACGTCTTTAACGACACTCTGCAGTCTGTAAAACCATCTGTATCTAGAAAGAGTTTGGTATGCCATTTTCTCGCTTTTCCACTTGCAGAACAGCTGTGTATATATAACACTTTTACTTCTTACAGCCATAAAGGACCTCCAGTTATTTCATGAATCCGAGGACATTTTTCTTTGTCTAATAGCTCCCCCAAAGCATCTACTGAGACAAAATACGATCTAGTATTTATATCTATATTCTAACTGTATAATACATCTTCAGGGAAAATATAATACGATTTGGCACGTGCGAGTAGTCTCACTTAAACTTTAGGTATCACCCTTCAAGTAAATGTATATGGGTAATTGCGCCAAAAGTGTGATTTTTTGGGTCCAAAATTGCCGCAAAGAGTAATGTTGGTCAAAAAATTATTTCAGTCTCACGTGAGTTGCGGCTGCTCGTTGTAGTCAATTTTTACGTGCTCAGACACCAAAAGTAAGTATCTCAAGTTAAACGTGTCAAAACTGAAGCTAGACGAAGACATGCCAAGTGTAAGAGCCTGCAGAAAGGGATGGAGCTGACATTTTGCCCTAAAAATATTCCCACGGCTCGGCTACTAATCGTAAATCCTTTTCCGCATTAATGCGGTCTAGTGCAACCGAACACTGAAAGTGAATTGAATTCGTTTTACAGATTTGAGATTGACCCTCCATATGCTCTGTAGTGAATCTAAAAGTCGGAGTTGGGTTGCCATACAGAGGGGACGGAGAGGACATGTGGACCCTTTATCAAGCACTACAAAATCGGGGAATAGGATCTGCCCAAAAACAATTATTACCATAGTTGTGTGCCAATAGAATACACCCCAGAAAATTGCTACGATGCACATCCCAATCCTTAGAAAGTTGGAAGAACTTGGAACACGGAAAATCCCAGTTTCGGCGAAAATACTCATATCTACTGAGGTGATTTCTCGTCGTTGGAGCTTGCGACTATGGAGTTTTGGAAAAGGGATGGGCTAGCGTTGTCTACTTCCACAAGGATAATCGAGATTTTGTCCCTAACTACGTTGGACACACCCCATACTATACGTAAAGCTAACGTTGGGCAAGTCGTTTTCGCTGATCGCGATTCAATTATGATTCGAACTTACTGTGAATGTATATGGTATGCTTTGCTCCGTGTATATTAGTTTGCTCTTGGACTTCTGGTATTCTGACAGGTTTGGGGATTTATTGCTAAAGCTCAGAAGTTGTTGTTGTAATGGTACTGTTTTGTCCTGACGCTTCTCGACACTTTGCTATAGAGTTTGAGTTTGACAGTTTTGGGATTACGACGAAATTGGGAGTGGTTTAGGAGTGAATTTAGTTGGAAGTGGAAGTGATGTGTTGGAGTTTTAGTCAGTTGTTAAGTTGGTGCGATTCGTTCCATTGTGATTTGCCGGATTTTGAGAGATGGAAAAATATTTTGGAATTTCCGAGTGGTACTTTCTGTATGCAGTAATTTTACGGACTAAAGTCAATCTCTTATATGACAATGAATGATATTGTGAAAGGTACTTGACAGAAAAATATGTCAAGGATGTCAAACACGAGCACACACACTTCTTCTACGTCGAAAAAAACAGTGTTCAAATATTATTATCTGGTTTCCTACGGTCCCTTCATTGAATCTTTATTGGTATTAAAATACTGAAATGCAGAGAGAATTCCCACAAAAGTCAGAATGAAAAGATTCATATGTGAAAAATCTCAATTTTCATCGTTGACTAAAAAACCTCAGAAATGTCTACAATAAATCACCCGAAATAATTTTTGAGCGTCAAAGTTGGTATTCATGCACAGTTTAGCCCATGAAATTGAATTTAAAAGGCCGCGGTGCAATCTACATTTAACAAAATTTTAGTTCAGTCTCTCCATTATGCAAATGTAATTCCCCATAGCTCTCTTCTTCTTGTTTGAACATTAGCGTGGCAGCCCTTTCGAGTACAGTTCCTTGTAAAGCTCGTCCAACTTTGACATACGAATTCTGCAATTGAACAATTTTATTGTGTGAATTGATGGACAAGATGAGAATTTCAGTATTTCATTGATGTTCTAATTTGGGATCACACGTGGTTCAGACAACTTGCAAAAAAAATTTCAAAAATAATGGAAATCTTTAAAATGTCAGTTTTTTTATTTTACTCATGAGTGAGATTCTCTGGTACACACTGTGAGATTTTGTGCCAACAAGTTTCTGTGAAATATACGGCTGCAACCTTTCGAAACGTTTGGCAAGTCGATAACTGTTTTGTACAGAGCCAACGTTGGGCAACAAATGCGCTCACAAAATCGGCAAAGTAATGGCTTCTCGTTCCTTTTTTCTTTCCTGCTCTTACTCTGACGTGGTACTTCTGCACTTAGCTGAATTTCCGCTCTGGTGTCTTTCGATAGTGGATTTCATGCCATGGAGCAAAGTTATTGATGATGTATGTGGGAAATCGATTGTGAGACGATGTTCAGTCTATTTTATGGAGTTCTTTTTTTCTAGCTCTCAAGAAACACATTTTACACTGTTTGATCCGAATCTGTTGATCCTCTTCTCAATTTTTTTATTTCAAATGAAATACCACTATTTTTCTCACTTTGATTGAAAAAAGTCAATATGAATACGATAGTTGCTTTTTGATACAGAAATGCACTCCTTTCTTACTTCATATTCGTCATACCATCGATCTTCATCATTGATAAGAAACATATAATGAACATTCATGATGATTCGTATGCTGTAAATCGTAGAAACTATCATTATCAGAGATCTTATACTGGCAACAATTATTGCGTACGTTAATAGCTCTTCTCGTGATTTAGGAAGGCAGAAAAAATAGTCTCACTCTTAAAAAAGTTTCATTGATATTTATTACCGAAACTTTTCTGTCACAAGTATAAGTTTCAAAGGTATTATCCTTGTAATTACTGTTGTAAGCTTGTTTGAGATTAAGAAAAATACTCTGGAGCACGAAAATATCGTCGACTCTTTCCAGTCCCAGGGCAATAGATTGGCATTGTACAGTCTCAAGTGTTATCCTTCGTATTTTGATAACCATTGGTGAAACTTGATGATAGTATGATTACTATCAAATTTTACTTCTTTTGTGGCATTTATTCTGATACCTCTATGCGTGCAAGGGAATATCCTCGGAACAGTCCGGATCAAAATTATCGATTCTTTCAAACATTGCGAATTTGCCTACAAGATCGTCTTATATCTCAATCAGATCCCAATAGAACCACTCATAAATTTATATAAGCATCCAATGCGTGGATTATGAAATATCGATTCTTAATTATCAGCTAATTTGTCTTATTTGTGACTTATTTGAGACTTCGCGCTGAAAATTGATCAGAACTTCTTTTCTTAGCCAAAGTAGAGTCCGAAACAAAAATTCGAGCATTTTTTTCGTGTAATTGTCTCCAAGTTAGCGTGTTGAGGATAGAAACTGATGGGTCAGTATTTTATAGTTTAACACGCTCACTGCGACGATGAAAATCGCGTTCGGGTTCTTTGTGCGATGGGCCCCACCGGTGGGGCCGAGGCTCGCGAAATTTGTACTGGGTTCAATTGACATCCAAATACCCTGACCTCTCTGCCAACTTTGACTAAAATTTTATCGGTAGATTTTCTACTGAGGTTACTCCTTTAACAAGACTTTCAACAAAATTCGTCTTTACCCAATTCTATATCATATGGCTGATATTTTCCTGAATTTGCCGTAATGCAAATGCTTATTCCTTGGAGAAATGGTCATTGTGAGAATAATCTTACTCTAATTTTTTGATTCTAGTAATTCCATTAAAAATATGACTAACCAAGTTGCACAGTTTGATCAACTGTTACCTGGAAAAATAATTTTCATTTGGTAAACAGTTTTAAAGTCTGTGCAAGATGAAAATTGGCTTCAGTTATTCCGTCAATTCGTAACTCATGTATATGGCGGGTAGTCAGAAGTCAGACAGTTCAATTATGTTCATCTTTTTTTCGTCAATTTTTCGTAATTTTTTTAGCATCAAAATTTGAGCCACAATGAGTTCACGCACGGATTAAGAATTTTCTCACCATGATGAGGTCTCACACCTAAACGCGTCATTAGGACTCGCTATGAAATACGGAATTTTGTATCTATAATAATCATTTTCCTAGCTGAAATTTTAAGTTTATTGGGCCGATTCTTGGACACAAAATTGCGATTTTTGTGGTTTCTGTATCTCGGAGCATCTTTCTGAAATGTTTTATTCATTCATTATTTAATTATTTCATACATTTCAGAATACTAAAATGATAAGATTAGATCAGCCATCAATGCAGCCTCAGAATCATGTCGAGCATTTTCTTATGACTCATTCATACAGCCCTGAGCATGCTAGTGCACTCATCCTCCATAAAGCTCATCGCTATATTGCACGATAATATCCAACGAGCCATCGTCAGAGGATACGATGCGTTACATTAGAGCAAGCTTTTAGTCTCACTCGTGCGTGTCACCCCTTTGACTCATAAATTGTATTAATAACCCTTTGAGTATATACGTGTAAGATACGATCAGGAAAGTAACGAATCCCTCTCGGGAAATTTCAAAGAAAAGCTCGCGCCGGCCGTATTACACGACCCTATACTATTTATTTACTAAAACCCCGAGGGCAGCATCAGCAATGCCAATTTTTTTTCTTCCTTCTCATTATAGTCTCATTATACCGAGTCTAACAACAACTTTTGATAGTATCACCTCTAGTGTCACATTTCCATATAGTTTACCGTACAAATATAGCACTTGCAACAGATTTCAGGTACATATACACAGAGCTTGTTGCGGAAATTGCTGAGAATCAAAATTGCGAAATCGTTTGAATTTTTTTTTATTTTCGCGTCCAATCGATGCTGCACACCGCAATTATCTGTCTCATGTTGAAAAGAGATTGGTCAATGATGCAAAATTAGCGAGGCGAGAAGTGAAATTTTATTTTGAATTCAGATGAGGGAACGCGTTATTGGACCCTGAGGCTTTTCTCGGAATATCCGGATTCTTTATTGGATTGTGAGTGTCCTCGAACGGTATAAAGCTCTGTGGATGATTTTATTGGAGATCCCAGTTATCGGTATTGGAATAAAATTGATGTGCACAGGCTTGAATGGCATGCAGGTACTTGAAAAATGTGAAACGATGATTGAAATCATTATCGATGTAATTTTATCTAGGGCTTGGTAAAATGGGATATTTTGTGAAATGTGGAGTTCGAGGGTACGTTCTGATCTACAAGGTTCCTATTCCCTTCATATATACTGAAAATTCATGAGATTTGCATGAATTCTGAAGATTATTTCTAAAGTTGCATATAAATTGCATATTCAGTAGGGATTCCACCATTTTGGAGGCACTGCGCGGATTCTGAAGACATTTATGAAAAAAAATACATTCATATGGATGAGCAAGCAGTAATCTTCAAATTTGGAAAGTTCCAAAAAATTGAGATTTTGATGGTTCAGGGAAAGTTCTATCTCACGTGTATAAGCTTAGCTGATAGGATTTTGGTTCCTTGGGCAATCACCTCACGAAATGTTTTTTTTTGGCTCTCGAAAATTTCTCATGCCCTTTCAATTTTACTACCTCGATTTTAATGAGCTTCTCTGTGGGCCTATCACGTTCATATTCCTTGCCAAATTCTGTTTCCATTTCGTTGGAAGCAATGAACTAAGTTATGATTTTTTTTCTCACCTCAAAGTTGACCAATTGGTATGCAAAATATTTTTTTAGAATATTGAGAGATTTTGAAACCTTGTGGTGTTGTTTTTCTTCATATTTTCTTGAAAATTTGAAGATTTCTCTAGATCTTGAAGTACGGGATCAGATTGCGTTTTATGATACTCTCTGTGGAAATCCAGTGAGTATCGATCTCAATTCACAGAAATGTCACTCACTCATGTGAATTTCTTGTGCAACTCTCTGATATCGATGAGATCTCAATCATTTGGGATAAATTTGTATGTACTCGCTGATTTTTCTCAGATGTGAAAATACAAATCATGCTTCGCTACGATGAGATACTAACACATTCTGACACTCAGCTCATCCAATCACGTGAATTCATCCGCCCTAATTTTTTTGTAAACGAATTGAAGTACAGACAGGATAAATTTTCTGTACTCAGCTATCATTGTAGCATGTATGTCGAAATAATTTATTTTTCGGCATATCGCGAAAGGATAACGAGGTCCCTAATACTGGTTGGATTAGTCTAATGAGGGCGATTCAGACATGATTTCTGATGGAAATTTTAGAACCATTTCTGATGACAGTCCTTTTAGTCCAAATCTGATGGAAATTTTAGAACCATTTCTGATGACAGTCCTTTTGGTCCAAAATAGTCGAATTAATGTGATTGTTTTTCTATGAGTTCGGCTGACATGGACAAACACTCATCGAATATTTGGGAATTTAACATTGTGTGACAATATCCGAGCCCAGAATCTGAGGATTTATGAGTTTCTCATAATGAATAGAGAGTATACATCATGAACAATAAGGTATCTGTCAATAATTACACACCTTTGTGTGAGTGTGGTTAATTATAGAACCCTTCCTATCGACTGTGTAATTAACAGCACATCAAGGATTCGTGTTATATAGATTTCCAATTTCCCCAATAAGTTCAGTTTACTATCTTGATATTGGAGACACGAGAATACAACCACAGCATGTACCCCCCAAGCACATTCGGAGTCCGTATTTGGGTCAAAATATATTCGTATGAGACGTCGTTGCATGTCAATCCTCTTAGGACTTGTTTGCGATCTATACCGAAATGTATACATCACTCAAAACAGTTGGACCGCTCCCAATTAGTGATTCAAAGACATAATCTTATTCAACATAAAAATCCCATATCTACAAATATCTCTTACTAATGTTTATCTGTACCTTCGACCCTAAAAAATCTAAGGTAAGTGTACCCAACTTGCCCCCATATGCCGGGCTCAGAAATGGGCACTTGATGACCTTTCCGCATATTTCTTTTCGCGTTTGCTATGTTAGAATATGAGAAAGTAAATAGTTTGCATCAATCCCGAATCATTTCTGCGTTCTCCAAAAAATTTAAAGAGAGCAAAGTGAGCAGCCCGTCGAATAAATGCGCGTGTGGGGGGTCCATTTTTCGTGTTTGAACAGTTGAGAAATCACCGAGAAAACTGTGTTGAGTAACATCGGTGCGGGATTTTTTGAGTCAGACCAATCTCAATGTACTTTAGCGCATTCGATTCCTTGTCTCAAGACCTTCAAAATCCGCTCTTCAGGGTTGCAGAACTCTGATTTGGAGCGATTTTATGTACAAAACACGGAGGTAATTTGAGAATCTAGAAGGCCGACATCGAAGTGTACCCAACATGCCCCCATATGGTTATCTCGGAAAGGCGTGCAGTATGGCTTTTTTTACCACTCAGAACGTGTTTATCACGTCAAAATAGGTAGGAAACAGTGTTTTGGGTCAGCTAAACGCTCCAAATGAGCGTGCACGGTGATAAAAATGGATCAAAGCGATTTGATGCACTTAATCGACGATTTACATTGTTTTAAATGATGGGAGCAAGTTGGGTACACACTTTTGTAAACTCTCAAAAATCACCTTTTGGGAGAATTAAAACAGTTTGGCTCCAGTTGGTTCAAATTGAATGTACCTCAACTTATTTTGAAGGTCTTAAGACAAGCTTCAAAATGAGCTAAGATACGTTGGAAAAAATTGAGATAGGCCAGAGTTAGAAAATGGCTTAATGGGGGCAAGTTGGGTACACTTACCTTATCTAAATTCAAACTATCAATCTTTCCTCGACACATCTTTACTCTCATAACAAAAATGAAACAGATTCCAAGCTCAATATTTGTTCAGGAAAAACCGGTCTTAACATCTCTCAAACTTAACCGCAAGCTCAGCATACCTCACATCACCGCATACCTTAAATTCCATCCGTCCATGAAAAATACCATATCTAGAACTCAGATTCTATACCTCCTGTGTGCCATCAGAGCCAGAAGGAGTAAATCAAACGGACGCATTCGTCACCCTGAGGACATTTCTCTCAAACTATACATATATAGTCAAAAAATCTCATTTCCAATGGAATTCTTCATGCTTTCAGATCTGAAGGATCACTTCTCTGGCTATTTGTTCTCAAATTGCCCCTAGGTTAAAAAAAAAAGTCATCGACTTTTGGTCTATACAATCGCATAGCAACGTATAAGCTTTGGTGAGAAAATCGTCGTTGCCGTCTGTGTGACGCGACGCGTCGGCGTCGTCGTCGTCGGGAAGTTCAGTTCTGTTCTCTGTATGTGCTTTTCTGGCAGCAAAAGCTCGCTCGTGTTCAGCGCACACTGGGTAGGATTTGATAGCAGTGGTGGTAGTGGTAGTGGTGGTATAGTAGCCGGTTGCGCGCGGCAAAAGCTCTCTGACTGAGAAGAGCATCAAGCGTATAGAGAAAGCTCATTCCGCGCTTTGGTGCCGAACGCGCCGCATCTAGCTTTTTTAGAATTCGCTCTTCTTCTCCTTCTACATCTTCTTCTTTCTCTATCATATCCTTACCGATTTAGATAAATCTTAGACAAATCCCTTCATAGTCCTTTTTTCATCATCTTACTTTATTTTTCACCATTTTAGGAGAATTTTTTGAGTAAATATTTTTTTCATTTTCAAATTTTACTTTGGTTTTGGTTCTTTGCACGCAGTTAGTGAGCGCTCGACCGATTTAAATAGGGGTGAATTTTGAAATTTGCAAGAGAGTTGAACGATAGTGTATTGGTTAGATTGACGACAAGTTTAGAGGAATTGAACCACTTCGTGAGTCGTCGATTGACTAGAGAAGTTTACGATAAAGTTTTAGTGGTGATGATGGATGGTGGTGGACAATCTGGTAAGCTGTTGCGTTCAGATCAAAATTTTGAAATTGTTTTAATGGGTTCGAGGTTTAATAGAATTATGTCCACTTATAGCTGTATAGATTGGTATCGGTCATATATGCATGGAATATCGAGCTATACGTCGATTGCGAGAGCATTAAATTATGTTATCGTAAAGCGTTTGTGTGTGTGTGTGTGTGTGTGTGTGTGTGTGTGTGTGTGTGTGTGTGTGTGTGTGTGTGTGTGTGTGAGCATAACGCACCCCCGAGCTTGCGGACACAATTCATTCTTTCTGGGTGTATTTACCCTACTTTCTCGCACATGAATCGACGTCTAATTTTCAATGCGAGCCGAGCTATGAATGAATGGACGAGCAAAAAGTTTCAGAAAGCAACCGCATCGTTCTTATATTATTTTCACTTGTGTTGACCATATTTTTGATGCTTTGCCATTAGATCGTACCTTTTTCTACTTTATAACTAGTTATAAAGCCGGATTTTATTCATAAATATTGCTCAATTACCCTGGAAAAAACTACGGTTTTTACCCTATGATTCAATTGTAATGACGAGTTGACGATTTACTCTCATTATGGTGACCACGTGTGCTTTTGATCTTTGAATAATTGATTGTTTGTCCTCGATTTAGAGGATATTCAGATCGAAATATGTGTATGATTTCTTCGAATCGAGTTTTCCGTTCATTGATGTTTCACGTCGAATTTTTTCCTCTGCAAATGTCATTTATTCATGAATCTATACATTTTTATCATATTTACCCATCTCTTGGCTAGTAGTCTGTTTTCCTTTGAACATGCACACAACCCGCATCAAACTCAATAGGGAAATGTTCATACTATCAGTTTCTGTGTGTTCAAAGTCAGACTGGGTTTTACCGCATATAAAGTAAGTTTGTCGCTCTATAGATGTCATGTTTTCTTCTCGACAATACATTTCCCAAGTTTACCGCGAATATACCGAAACTTTTATGTGTCATTCAAGTTGCTTTGACATGAATTCTTTGTGCCACTGAAGCTCGTAGATATTCACTTGGATCTCGTTGCAAAATGGGTACTTCATCTCGATCATAATATTCCACGATACGTAGAAGATGATATTTCAAAATTATAATATACGTAGAATATAATACGTAATATAAATATACGTAGAAGACAATATTTCAAAATTGAATTTTAGCTAGTGTCAAAGAGAAGTAGAAAATACAGTATTAATTTTTTATTTTATTTTCTTCAATTATTTTGGTTGGTTCTTCCCACCAAAGGGATAAACTATACAAAATTGTAAGTGTGGATCATTCTGAGATCGATTTTACGAACAAGAGTTAACTACTTGAAACTTTTAATTGTAAGCTTTCTTACGTACGTCTTGAGTTGTAACCTTTTTTGTGTTAGTCTCATTGTTTCCGGTTTCTTGTTGTCAATATGTTGGAATATTCAATTACACTTGAAAGCTTAGATCTTATACCTAGGTACGCATTGTGAATCAATTCTGAACACACATTAATTGTACACAAGTTTCATCGATCTCCATTCAAATTCAGTGTATTGCTAGGAAATATTGCAAATAAGTTGTCATTCTTGACACCTGGCTAATTATTTTTCTATTCCTCTATGAATATTGTTTGCCATTTCTCTTGAAATTTTTTGTGATTCAGTATAAACGAGATATAAACAAACGCATTCAAATTCTCCATATTCAGATACCTTGTACGGATGAATTTCATTTTATCGGTTGTCATCAATGTTGCATATTTTCTGTGAATATTCTGTTCAAATTGTCAGAATAGCCAAGAGAATGGCAGGCTTTCTGCAATATTCTTGCTCTGGGTTTTCATAACCCCACGAATTTGTCGTTTTGGTGACATGCAGCACGTACAATATGTACATACGTACGTGGTTCAAACATTTTTCTTACAGCTATGTGTATGTTCGAATATTATTCTTTCTCTTTATTTTGCACTTTTACCAGTTATTTTGTTCAAACTATTCTCACCACATCACTTTGGTACCCGGTCCACAAGATGAGCATCCATAATGATTCATTGCGTCAATATCCCTTTATTTAGATTTTGGTTTGAAATGGTCCAATGAGAGAACAATAGTTGTGGCCAAAATTTCTTCATGTATCATGATATATCAGCCTCTCATTAACGGGGGAACTCGTCATGATTATGAGAGTCTATCAATATGAACATTTGATTATCTCAGGTGTAATATTTTCTTCAACATTGTACATTGTTCAAGATCGATATCAAATCCTGAGCTATTGTTTTCAAAATCTCGTGTCATTTTTTACTCTTGCCATACTTGATAATCTGATGCAACATTCAAGTTGAAATTTGTCATCTCATTTAGACAAAATTCAACTCGTTCATGCAGCATACCGACCTTTAAGTGGAAGAATAGAAGTCTTCTAGACCAATTTTTGTTCTTGACCTCTTGTAAAAGTTTCAATTATAGCCAAAATATTCTTCATCAGTCCACCTCAGTGGTCGACTTACGATTAGTCAATAAGGGAGTGATCGTGAGTGGAGAGTTTTGACTGATTCACGAGTTTTTGCTTATGAGATTAGTTATTATCTAAATTTGTAAACGTTCGAGAAAATTTGTGAAAATTCTTCATTTAGCCACCTTTGGATTGCTCAGAATCAAAACATTCCTCAATCTCACGAGAGATTAGCATGAAAAAGGATCACAACTTTTGTCCTCGCTACATTGAAGCTCTCGCAATCGAACTTACCAGAACTTCGTAGAGAACTATGGAAAAAATGAAATTTTGCTCGATATTCAAGCCATACAAATCTATAGTTGAATCTTAGAAATGGTACACGATTTTGATAGTGATGAATAAGTCTAACATAAGTCATTATCCCTACAGCGAATCACAATCAGCAAAATCAACGATTCGTGCAAAGAATGAAACACCAAAATCCTGCCAAGTGAACTGTGATGTGAAATTACGAATGACTCTGAAAATCCAAGCTCGAGAGAAACTGATGTGCAAGACTTACCCCGGCTTAAGAAACCGCAGAAACGTGATCTGACTTTGAAAGATAGACAAGTGCTGAAAAAAAAACGTTTCAACGGAATTTTCAACTTTTCGTAGAACAAATACTCGACCCTTTTTTTGTTGTTGTTTAGTGTACGAACATTGAGAGTAAAGACTGTGAAGAAATAGGAAGTGATGCGCCCCGTTGCAATTCAGAGTAAAAGCCAAAATCAAGACCGAAGAATATAAAAAGAGATGTGTTTTCCTCGTATCTTTAAGAGTAGAACAAACTTTTTGTGCTGTTGTTGACAGAGATATTGTGAGAAGAAGGAGCCAGATTCGCATATGATTTCGGTGAAAGAGAGATGCACTGGAAAACATTTTATCCGAGTGTCGGAACTGCAAATTTTTAGGAAAGTATTTTGGACATATCGACCAAGTAAATAAAAGAAAAAAAGAGTGACAGGAGTGAGGGGAAATAGAAAACTTTGAAGAAGGTCGATTTCTACATAAATATCATCTGAGTCAATCACGTTAAGCAGTACAAGGAAAAAGTTCATCTGTATAAAATTGACAGACATTTTCTCTATTGATCAACCGTAACGAAGAGACTGACTGAAAAATTTCCCCGCATTAGTTGACAGAAAATTGTTAGTCTCTTGCCTAGAGTGAAACAAATTTTGTACGTATGTTTTTTGTACTCCTAAAAGATTCAACGATAGTTTCCACGAATCATTTTTCACGATAATAGTGTGTATTTATTATAAAAGTAATCTTGCAAAAATCGACGCAAATTCAAAATCTTGCCTGAGCTGGATGCCCTTAGTATGACAAGGAAAGATCGATACCAACTCTGAAAAATTGCATTTTCGACGATGTGCAAGAAAATGCACGTATAGAGACGGAAAGAACTCTCTTCAACGAAACGAATCGGTATGTAATTGAAAACTAAGCTGCTTACGCAATTTTATTTGAGTTGAGTATGTGAAGACATCAATTGGGTTCTTTCTGAATTTTTTATATCATAAAATTGTTTCTTCGATCGAATTCAAATTACGTCATTGATCAACTCTCTGGGTTGAAAATTTTTTAAGCGCACGGGAAAGATTTTTTCCACAATCGTGGTAAAAAATGGCTGTCGAGGGAAAAATCGCAGAAATTTAAATTAAAAAACAATTGATTGTTCTTGTTATCCTTGTAGACTGTGAAATGACAAATTTCAGAACTTCCTCGTGAGGTTTCGATTTGATTATACTCTGAAGAAATGATCTCTAGATCTTTCCATCTTATTTGGATTAGAATATTGAGAATTTTTCGCCAACAAATGACGTGTGTTGTAATACTCATTAGATTCTAGAGGATTAAACTACGCTACGGTTCTGTTCGAAGGTTCAACATCTTCTTCCTCGAAACGTAAAGAACGTTTTTTTTTTTAATTTTTATTGATAATATTCAATCAATAAATCGATTCTCTATAACACTACTGGCAGCTGTTGATGTGAGAGAGCGCTCGGTTGAATGATTTGAATTCAAATATTTATTAAGTAATTGAGTTGTAAGACTGAGAACCAAGTTCGTAGTTTGGAGTTACACTCATAGTCAATCTTTTCCCAGTCATTCAATTTAGGCAATTTTTAGATACTGAAGCATCACCTCAATATTTAAATCATCTCATTGGACACTGGGACTCATTGACTCATTTCAAAGTTATCTAATCTTATAACAGATCTTGTTGGAGTTATCAGATCAATCCAAAAACTAATGATTATTCAGAATAAGTGAAAAATCGGATACCTATTGCAAACTCTACGTAATCGTAGAAGTAACGAAAATAAGTGGAAACTCTGTCCAATATCTTCAATTTATCGGAAATTTGATCGTCGAAAATTCGAGAGTATGACGAATCACGACTAAAGGAAACAATGTTTACACCTCTTGAATCTCGTGTGAAAATGAGATTCCAAAGGAAGAGCTCACGGCGCGTGGAAACTATGAAATTAAAAAAGTTGGATATCGATCTTGTGGTATTAATAGAGTAGAAAACTCATTTCCCATGCCGCAGGGAGCTTTTTCATATTCGGCGTGAAATCACGCTCATAGCGTATTTTTTCCCCATAGGAATATTGAAAGATAAAATTCGCAGCCTGTTGAAGTAGCCTGATTTTAGTTCCTATCATTTTTATCACAAAGTGATACAATGGATAATATCATATTTCAGGTGATTCTATTTAAGTTCCACGTGGCATAGAATGTTCTACGTTCGACGACTACATCGTGAAATTCGATATCATAAGTAAAATCGACAGACATTTATCAAGTAAGAATCATATACCTAATGTTGAATAGGCTGCTAACGACGTAGAACTTGGATCTTAATTCCAAATTCTTCGTCAAAATGAATTTATCGCCCTGCCAATTTCAACGAAACAAAATTCAAACAATTTTCCAACTTGGCAGATCTCATTCCTAACGAAATACATATGTATACCCAACTTGAAATTCCACGAGTAACTCTGTCTAATATTCAAGAAGCCTCATGATGAACTTGCTTCTCTATACCATCAGTGAAACTAACGAAGAAAAAAAAATATCCTTCAGTCGTGGCAGAAGAAGCCAGTCTACAGCAGTCTATATACATCTGCCAAGAAACTTTCCCAGCTTCTCTTCATCCAAGCGTCTCTCTCACATTTGCAAACTGACCGGAACCGCATAAAATTTTAACCAAAACCCTTATACACCAGAACCTTTTTTTAAACCCTCAGAATACTCACATCAACCACCAAGAGTTCATCCTTCCGATTGGTTATCATCCAGAATATTATTAGTATATATAAAAAAATTCGGAAAGTCTGCAAGGAATTACTGATTATAATCTGGAATCTTGCAATGGAGGAATGGAGTATCAGTGTGTCATCGTTTATACGGTGATTTCACCATCGACGAGTATTGCTCCAACATTAAGATTACAACTTGAAAGAACTGTAACTACAAGTCAACCACCAAATGGATGTGTTGCCTGGCTTAAATCCTGGATTAAGAGGTAGAGAAATCTACCTTCCTAACCCTTCTGTCTTATTTTGATGATTCTCAAAGGCAGAATTTTGAAAGCTCTCTGAGCTAAGTAATGGACAGAATCTTCTTGATTGTGGGTGCAAGCTTCTGATTAGGTGTCCCCTTTGACAGAATATGTTCTACGAGTTTTGCTGTGTGAGCCAAAGGGAGAGTTTGGAATGGGGCAAATTACGTCTCAATTTGTGCGTAGACGGACATAACTTTGCCGAGAGTTGTCTGTCGTTAGGAAAGTGTTTGACTCGTTAGAGTTGACGTGAAAATTCTTTTGTGGAAAATTGTCGATGTAATATGTACCAGTAGTAGGAATTCTTTGACTATCTTCGAGGATCAAGTTTTAGGGTATCGTTATTGAGAAACTTTTGATCTTTGACCAAAAGTATAAATCTTTCATTGATACCTCTGGTGATTTTACTTATACACGGATGTAATAAGTCTTATATTTTCTACTCGGATACAGTCTGCTATCAAATTGTCCAAAGTCGTCGATTGAGCACAAATAAAAGAAGTCAATAGTCGAGTAATGGTTGTGGAAAGCCTCAAATTGCAGTGTGCTATGTGACGAAATCTTTGTACACGTTCGTTCGCCAGTAACCAACGTGCTCAGTCTGATTTTTCTCAGTTTACTCGTCTCTCTTTGTTGACGTTCTTTTTTCATTAGAACAATTGAACGTGGTACCTTTTCACATTGTTTTTTTATCCCATATTTTCCCCATTTTTTGTATCGCTCTTGCTTGTTATGACAGGATAGACGGCTATTGTTGGTTTCTTTCCATCATTTTATCGAACTTCACAGTCTTTTTGGCCAATTATAACGTCACACCGGTTGATCTTCTGATTTCTTCTACTCGTTGTATAACAGTTTGTTAGTCGACAGAAACCGTACAACATACGTTTTCTCCGCCTTTGAACGAATGTCTGACTAAACTAGGTCTATACTACTTGAAATCCGTCTGCGGGTATCAAACTCGCCTCTCCCGTTTTTTTCATTTATATTACAAGATATAATGAAACTTTCTTGAATTTATCCTGTCTAACTTCATAAATCATAATATTTTCGGAATTGGCCCGAGGCTCTGTATCAGATTGAGATATTATTCAACTGCCCCTCGGCCGTACACTTGGAGTCCATCTTAATAAGAAAGTGAATTGTCCAACTACTTTGGGTGGGATATCATTCAATTTTTCATCAGAAGTTGAAACCCATGATGGTTACCAAACTACGAGCTCAACAAAATGATGTGATTGATAATAAATGAATAGAGACATTTTAGTCAATTGCAGGGATGTAGATAATGGAAGTGAGATATTATATGCATGATCCCAAAGTCCCATTATCCAGTAATTAATATTGTATAATATTAATTTCACCTTGAATTCGAGGTATACCATTTTTTTAATCGTCATGAATATATAATGATGCTTGATTTTCTATTGTAGAGCTGTTGCTGCTTATCTTCGTGCTCTAAATCTCAGCCCTAATAATGCAGTCGTTCATGGAAACTTGGCTTGCGTCTACTATGAGCAGGGGTAAGTTGATTATATGTTAGAAATAAAACACGAACCCCTGTACCCTTCGTCATGTTCGCATTTGCATTATAAATAACTGTGTTGTTCTCAAAAACAATCACCTTGATTCCATTATAACGCGAATAAATATTTTCAAGAAATTATGATTGAAAATTTGAAATAATTCTACTTTTGAGCTGTTAGTCTTTTTACAATTTCCGAATTACATGTGGTCGTTGATTTTAAATTCGTGTTACCCGGAATACGAAAATTGTGTCAGCAATGCCTCGTCGATTGGCAATTTCCAAGCGATGAGTAGATATTTATCGATATTACATGGAATTTTTTGGTAATTATTTCTTCCTCTTGGGGGAAAAAATTGTGATGCAATTGATTTCTCTTGCCACGACGGCGATTGGAAAACGGTGGTATGAAATCCTTTCTTGCTTGAACGTCGATTGCTCGAGCCCAGATCAACGAAAAGGAATTTTAAACAATTTCAAAGATGAGAAAAAATGCTAACTTTCTGTGTGTTTTGATTTTTATTTGAACTCTTTCTGGTTGCACAAAACGCTGATGTAATTTCAAGAATTTCGAGAAAAGAAAATGTTTTTACTCTTATCAGCTGCCATTTGGATGTGGATGAAGGGATCAATTTCACCAAAAGCATTCTGAAGAGCAGAAAAATTCCAATAATTTTTTGATTATCTTTTACGTCTTGCGAACAAGAGTGTAATAGCTCTCAATAAGCCAAAACCGTATTTTTTGCCATTTTTTCCTACCTTTTTCCTCCGTATTTCATTTTCATTAGAAATCCGAAAATCTAGATATTTTCAGAGCTCTGACACTGTTGTTTGTACGAAGTAGAAATTGATAAAAAAAGATCATTGCAAATGGCATTTTTCCGCTCTTGAAAATGCTTTTCGGGAAATTGCTTCATTTTCATACCCATCAAAATGGCAGCTGGTGAAGTAAAAACGTTCTTTTCCAAAATTCTGGAAACTATATCAGCTGTTTGTGCAACCAAAAAAGGTTGGAAGAAAAATAGAAAACCACAGAAAGTTAGCACTTCTTCTCACCTTCAGAATGCTTTCCTTCAAATTCCTCTACGTTGATCTGGGCTTGAGAAATCCAAAGTTTGAGCAAGAGAGGATTCCATACCACCGTTTCAGTAATTTTTGCACGGTACTGTATGACAGAGATCGGCCTCATAACGCAACTGAAATTCTCGTTATCAATCATCCAGACTCGGAACGTTTCTCTGTTGGTTAAATATTTCAAAAATTTAGCAAGGCATAACTGGAGTTATTTTTTATCAATAAATCTTAACACTTTGTCATCTTCGTGGGATCTCGATACATCAAAGGAATACATGACAGATTTTCTGCTAGTCATACGTTACCAATGCATAGCATACCAGAAAATGTCACATAATGCTGTCAATTTCATGCAACCTTAGCCAATTTATCATATGTATTTACTTCCCAGACTCATCGATCTCGCGATCGACACGTACCGACGTGCGATCGAGCTCCAGCCAAACTTCCCAGATGCCTACTGCAATCTGGCGAACGCGCTCAAGGAAAAAGGTCAAGTGGCTGAAGCCGAGGAGTGCTACAATACTGCTCTTCGTCTTTGTCCCACGCACGCTGACTCCCTTAACAATCTGGTATAGACCCTTGATATAATACCTTTTGTTCATAAAGATGGAAATCAATCCCTCGATAAATGAACTGATTGTAATCTTTGTTAACGCGTCCTTGTAACAGGTGCACTTGAACGAATGGCACTTTCTTTATTTATGTGGGTAGCCTTTGATTTTCAGAAATGGAAATTCTTTTGGCTTATGAAACTGTATTTCCTTGGAAATCGTAGAATACGATTTTGATCTCGCATATGCCTTATTATCAATGTAGATGTGCAGATTGATTGATTTCTTGACTCGTCCTCAGGTTTTTGACAATAGTAATATAATTCTTGTAATCGATCTTGGAGGACACGTGTTGTGTCAAAAATTGTTTTCACACAAATTCATGCAAAATCATTTCGTATATTTTGCGACGTTTCGTCAGCATAGTTTGCCGACCTCATCAGGCACCAAATTTTCACACACAATACATAACTATTAGATCTTTTGTGTGTGAAAATTTGGTGCCTGATGAGGTCGGCAAACTATGCTGACGAAACGTCGCAAAATATACGAAATGATTTTGCATGAATTTGTGTGAAAACAATTTTTTTACACAACACCAGTCCTCCAAGATCGATTACAAGAGTTATATTACTAATGTAGATGTGCATTCATTATGTTATTTTAAGAGGTTTGCGATCAATCTCAATAGTTCTCTTCGTCATAATAGAACCCCTAAGCAAGTTCCAGAACATTACTGCCAACTCGAAAAATTTCTTTCCTGTTTTTGGTATGTGAATTTCATCTTACAAAGTACATTGTTGTTAGTCTCTCCGATGGCGTACTCGAATAAATGAAATATAATCACTCAGCCAACTCTGTGTCGAGCAATGAAAGTCGAAATCTCGCGTGATTTGCGCCATTCGTGGGAATACTCTTGACCTTTTTACAAACTTTCCAACGAACTTTATGAATTTATCAATACAATCAGAAAATAATTCGCCCAATACTGAAGAAATATGAGGAACTCCACGATACCAGCTATTAAAACTTAGGGAAAAAACCAATCTAATTTTTGTCAATCTTCCTCGTAAATTAGGCTGAAATTGATCAATTTCTAATTCTGCTCCTCTCGAATTATACGTACTGCTTTTGTCCGCTTATTTTTTGCACACCTAAGCGGAAAAAGCCTCATTGATGATATTGAAATATCACAATCATTTCGTTGTGAACAATTTGGTGAAATTCCATGTGTGAACCTGCTAGACTTTTCTTGATTGAAAATTTCAAATATATGTAGATCAACTTTTCTTAAGAAAAGAAAACTTCTTCAAGGGTGTTGAAACACTCATCAATGTCGTAGTTTTTAAACCTCAACTCAACTTACTGTTTCGTACGTCTGAGATAGAGTGAAAAGACGTTTCGAAACATCTGAACGTGAAGTATAGTACCCACGAGTATGTTCCAATTCCTTGAAAGTTGATACACTCATTTGATTTTCGATAATCACAGATTGAACCAAACTGTTGAAGGATTAGAATATTTAGCAGCAGCCCACTGATTTCATTTATCTTATTTTCAGGCCAACATAAAGCGAGAGCAAGGTTACATCGAAGAGGCTACCCGTCTGTACCTAAAAGCTCTCGAGGTATTCCCAGAGTTTGCCGCAGCACACAGCAACCTTGCATCAGTTCTACAACAACAGGGCAAACTCAACGAAGCTCTAATGCATTACAAAGAGGCTATCCGCATTCAGCCAACCTTCGCTGATGCGTACTCAAACATGGGTAATACTCTGAAGGAGATGCAAGATGTTCAGGGTGCTCTACAATGCTACACTCGAGCCATTCAGATCAATCCAGCCTTTGCAGATGCTCATTCAAACCTCGCATCCATTCACAAAGATTCGGGCAATATACCTGAGGCCATACAGAGCTACAGGACGGCTCTAAAACTCAAGCCAGATTTCCCAGATGCTTACTGCAATCTTGCGCACTGCCTTCAAATCGTGTGCGACTGGACAGATTATGAGGCTCGTATGAAGAAACTTGTATCAATCGTAGCTGAGCAGCTCGATAAGAACAGGCTACCGAGTGTCCATCCACATCATTCAATGCTCTATCCTTTGTCGCACGACTTCAGAAAGGCCATAGCTGCCAGACATGCAAACCTGTGCATTGAAAAGGTATGTGGACGATTCTATTCCGGAGCCCTTGACATCACTGTACACTCGCACTTTTTGTGTTCCTCATCAATTTGCAAGGTTGTTAACAGACGACTTGAACTGCATTTAACTATTTTCCTCTGATGTGGGAATGAGATTCACTTGCACTGGATCAATTTTTAACCAAAGTTGGTTGAAAGTCTGATGGTAATAAAGACGGCTTTGGATAGACTAAGACTTATTCTAAGCATATCGTCCGCTCAAATCTCGATTTCATTTTCGTATTTTCCTGTAGTCGGAAGTATCAGAGGGATTCTCTCGATTGATTCATTATAAGGGTGATATAAGGTTCACAACCAGTTACTGAATTGACTGGATAGTTACGATTCTGGAATATCTATGAAAAGAAAATGATGAGTATTAGATGACCTGACAGAATCAAATCATGTTTTGTAACAATAAATGAGGAATACAATGACGTTCGTAAATGGTTTTCGGGACAATGAATTCGTAATTAAGTTATCCCGTATAGAGCGAAACCACAAGCTGGCAGGATATTACGCGTACACAGGATGTGCGCTTCACTCACTAAAAGCCACCGTTTCACACTCCTGGTCTCGCCACATCTCATGATTGAAATTTCTCGTGATGTATTTCATTTTCACTAATACATGATGACATTGCGGTCTGTGTGCTCGCAATGTTAATCTTCCTTCATTGAAAACGAGATTGAGTTAACAAATTTTCTATTGTCAAGTTCATGAACATAATCATCGTATTTGTTGGTCAAAAACTCAGTTGACAAGGAATTTGAATGCATCATGAACTAGTATACTAGTGAATATACCAATAATTGTATTGAGTTCATAGCTGTGTCAATTACATCTTCGGTTAAAATATTAGCAGTCGTGAGAGAAACGCCACATTTGACGTGTCTTCAAGATTCGAAATAGCTCTCGGTATTCACCATAGGATTCTCTTAAGGCGATGTGGTCACCGTGCACGCTAAAAGTTATTCGCACCTTTGTCCAAAACTTTTGCGATTTGGGCTAAACGACGAGGAGACGAGTGTTTATTATCATCTAACTCGAGTTCGTCTTCTCGTCGTTTAGCCCAAATTGCAAGAGAATCGAGTAAAAGTGCGAATTACTGTGTAGCCATATTGCAGGCTAGGAAGGTCCTGCGATGAAAAGATTCGCACTTTTTTCGAATTCTCATGCGATTTGAGCCTAACGATGAGTATTTGCCTTCTCGTCGTTTAGTCCAAATCGCAAAAGTATCAGAAAAAGTGCAAATAACTTTCAAGGAGCACGGTGCGCGGTGACCGCATCACCTTATATATCTCAGATGAGACAATCAAAAAGATCCATTTAAAACTATTGTAAAAGTTTTCAAAAGAATTGAAACTATTTCTGAGAAATGGTAAAATCACAATATTTTCGACCCTATTACCATTGAAATACTAATTCTGAGAAACTGTAGAAGTTCAATATTGTTGACTTGATTACAATGCGGTCTTAACCAGTAGAATGTTTCTATTCTCTGAAAATTGAAATTTTCGTAAAATAAACGAATCTCAGACCACAAGTTTTAACGGTAGAAGTTTACCTCCAAGTTTTGTGATATTTTTTCAATTTGACTAAAAATAGTGAAGGTTTGCCACCAGATACGATGATCTTCACGATGGATAGCTGTCTGCAGTTGTTCTCCTCTGAACATTTTCTTGTAAAGCTTCTTCATTCTCTGAGAAATCGGGGTTTGCACACAGCGCAGACCACTGTCGGGCCCAATTATCTCATTCAATATTGTTTCAATAACAATGAAAATTTGTTGAATCTTCTCGAAGTCTACATTACTGTTTCTATATCCTTGCTCATCGTCATTGGATCCGTCTCGCAAGTGACTGGATCTAACCAATCGCATAAAACAGGCCAATTTTTTCATTATGCATAACGTAAGATGGATTGAAAGATAATATTTCGACTTTTATTTCAGATTCAAGTGCTGCATAAGCCACCTTACAAATATCCACGTGAAGGAGGCCAGCGTCTAAAAATTGGTTACGTGTCTTCTGACTTCGGAAACCACCCGACCTCTCACCTTATGCAGTCCGTTCCAGGGCTACACGACCGCAATGTCGTAGAAATTTTCTGCTACGCTCTTAGTTCCGATGACAACACTGCTTTTCGCGCCAAGATAGCCCGAGAATCCGAGCATTTCATCGACCTGTCACAAGTACCCTGCAATGGCAAGGCCGCTGATCGCATTAACTCCGATGGCATTCACATCCTCGTGAACATGAACGGTTACACCAAAGGCGCGAGAAATGAGATATTTGCTCTGCGCCCTGCACCTATTCAGGTCATGTGGCTCGGCTATCCCGGCACTTCAGGCGCCAGTTTTATGGACTACCTCATTACTGACGAAGTCACGTCGCCGATTGAGCTGGCGAGTCAGTATAGTGAAAAATTAGCCTTCATGCCTCACACCTATTTCATTGGAGATCACAGGTAAGTCTTGCTCCAGATTGAACTCGATGTTAACTCCCCTATAAAGTTTTGGGTCTTCTATCTTGGCTATTTTTCTCTTGTGGGTAACAGCCTCGGACGTTTGTTGAATTAAATATATCACCAAGTCTCAATCTTCCTTGCCATTTGTGCTGGTTTCCGCCAACAACTGATTTGTATCTCAGTTCACCACTTCGTTGAATCCTCGAATGACAGTTGTTTTTCCTTTTCCTTCACAATTCAAAATGACGTACCTGTCTTCTTAGCGGATTTCGACTCTAACTCCTGTGAATCAGCTTTGGAAATTCTTCGTGTTAATTTAGTGAGAGTGCTAGTGGCTTCACTCATGTACTCAACAAAACCCCTCTTGAATTAAATGTAAATATTCCAAGTCTTGTCATCTGGAAATTAGAGGATGGTCAATATTTCTGCATATCATTCTACATCCATGTTTAGAACTCATTTTTTTATCTCACTTGAGCTTACCTCAACCAGCAATGGATTGAATTAAATATTTTTACCAACATTGAACTAGTATTGGTTTTATCTGACAAATTATTCTTTCTCGTAGACAAATGTTCCCGCATCTCAAAGAGCGTCTCATTCTTACGGACAAGCTCAACAAAGGCAACAAATTAGCAGATAACGTGGCAGTCATAAATGCTACTGATCTCTCTCCTATGATCGAGAATACAATTGTAAAGGAAATCAAGGAAGTTATTGTACCTGAAGGCCAAGCCAAAAATACAAAACCTATGGAGATCTCGATGAAAGTCGCAGAGCTACCGACTACAACTCCTATCGAGACTATGATAGCATCAGGTCAATGCCAGATGTCAGTGAATGGCGTCGTTGTTCAAAATGGCATGGCCACCACCCAAGTCAATAACAAAGCAGCGACTGGTGAAGAGGTTCCACAGAGTATCGTAATCACAACCAGGCAACAATATGGACTCCCTGAGGATGCGGTTGTTTATTGCAACTTCAATCAATTGTACAAGATAGATCCACTCACCCTTCATATGTGGGCATATGTAAGTATAAAGACTGAAATTTGATTATTTCAACTCTGAACATCTACGTGTCACGAATGACCACAATGCTTTTCAAACTGAAAAAAACTAGTACAGTTTATGTCACTCTAATTTCAACTTGGATCCTCTATTCAATTTGGATTGAAGTTGGACTTTTTTCAATGAACTAAAAAACAGCTGTCCTTGGGTTTCTATGTCCTTCCCAGCTTTTGCAAGTCGGTGAAAGACTGCCTCGATGCACGAGGAGTAATTATGCATTTGAATTGAATTTCCGGATCTCCTTGAATTATTACAAGTTTCTTAGAAATTTGCCTTTTGGAAGGATACATTTTCACATCCAATGCTGATACGATGACAGAAAGAATAATAAAAATTGACACTAGTGCCAATGCTTGGAAGAACAGAAAATGAGAATAGTGTGAAGCATTCCACAGGAAACTTTTGAAAAACCTAATACCTTCGTAAACTTTTCAGATTCTAAAGCACGTGCCTAACAGCGTACTATGGCTGCTGCGTTTCCCTGCAGTAGGTGAACCCAACCTCCAGGCTACGGCTCAACAACTTGGACTGGCGCCAGGTCGTATTCTTTTCAGCAACGTTGCAGCTAAAGAAGAACACGTGCGTCGTGGTCAGTTGGCTGATGTTTGCCTTGATACTCCACTTTGCAATGGTCACACTACTAGTATGGATGTGTTGTGGACGGGCACACCAGTTGTCACATTGCCCGGAGAGACACTCGCGTCGAGGGTAGCTGCAAGCCAGCTGAACACGCTTGGCTGTCCAGAACTTGTTGCACGAACGAGGCAGGAGTATCAAGATATTGCCATCAAGCTTGGAACGGATTGTGAATAGTAAGTATTAAGCGTTCGTTTTCATTGGATGCTATCTAATCTCGTGCAAATTAACATTGTAGTTACGAAGTTGAAAGTTGATGAATCTTTAACCTTAGTTGATAACCTAACAGCTGAACTGAAACAACTTTTACATACTAAAACTGAGAGATAGCAGAATTCATGTTATTCAGTACAGATTTCGTACTTTTTGACATATTTGGGGATCTGCCTTGAATCTGTAGCTCGCAATCTACAGACCTTTCTGAAAGGAACAGAGAGATACGAGTTGAATTGGGATAGTTTGAGATGCAATTGCTAGCCGTCGATACCAACTCCTTAACTTTGCTGGTACTATTCCCAGAATCTGTATTCTATCTCGCCTAAAACTAGAACTCAGGGGTTGCGGGAATGAAACGGGATCGCTAAACAATATCATTAGAAGTTGCAATTGAAGTAGAACCTTATAGATATCAAAAATGACAAATCTCGGTAAAAAATTAGATAAGAAAGTTGAACCATCTATCATCACGGAGTATTTTCTGTTCTTCACTAATATCACAGACACAGGTGAAAGAAATATAAGATTATCACTCACTCTCCTTAATGTCTCTTACTTTGAAACGCTTTCATTTCGTTTAATTGAAATTACGAAACAGAACAAGGCCAGGGTATGTGGTGCGATTTTAATTGAATTCTGGCAATGTGAATAACCAATATTTTTAATCAATTTGTGAATAATTCTTTCACAGAAATCTAATGAGACATTTCTTTTTCAGTTTGAAAGCCATTCGAGTTAAAGTATGGAAAGCACGATCAGAAAGCCCGCTGTTCAACTGCAAAATGTATGCCACTGGCATGGAAATGCTGTACAAAAAAATGTGGGAGCGATATGCACGAGGAGAAAAGCCTGATCATATAGCTGCTATTGAGAGGGGGAATGAACGGCATGAAACAGCAGTTAATGTCGTGCCATCGCACTCTTAAACTCAACATGAAGTTTGATTTTGTTGCAGATTTGGCATAGGAGGCCATCTACAACGATACGAGTTTGTACAACTTTTCCTCCTAAACCGTTACCGCATTGAATGACAAAATAACGAATATCTCCAGAAAAGTTCGATTCTTATGAATTTCTGGCATTTACTAATTGACAAGGAATCAATGAACTCGCCATTGATCTCTTCTTGTCGACTTTGAAAAGAGAGACTTCATTTGTTAAGCGAGCTTAATTGTTTGAATGATGTCCTTTGCTATTGTTTCAATAAGTTTTGACTTGATCTTCAAAGGTAAATTTTCGAAAATCGTTGGGATTTTCCCTAATAAGAGATGATATCGTATCTCAATAATACGAGTCCTTCTGTAATAACATCGCTAATCATTTGAGAACGGTTCGTCAAACTACAAAGAACACTAAAATGAGACTATAATTGCACTATGGATCACTTTGAAACTTTTAGACCACAAGAGTCTATTGGGTGTTCATGCTCTTGTTTCAACTTAATTTTCATTGATAGTTTTCAGTTGGTCATGACTTGGTGATCAGTGCAAATAAAGTGCAAGTAATTGTCGATAAGATCATTGTGCATCATTGCACTGAGAAACGGAAATGAGCATCGAGTATTGAGGAGAGTAATACTCGGTGTGCACGAGTGAAAAACTCACTTTTATGATTGTATAAATTGGCGAACGTTAATCAATACACCTGTAAATAATTAAAAGAAGATACTAATTACGAACAGTTAATTCTGTCGCGTTTATAGTTATAGCTTAAAATAAGCTCAAAAGAAGTGTGAAACGTTGCGTATAATTCGTATAGTGAGTATATTAGTTTAGAAAATAAAATGGTACATATTGAAAGTTCTCGGCAGTTTTCGTGTGTTTGCCTATCCAACCCATAGTTCATTTAAGAGACGCGAAACAACCATGTTTAGAATTTGATTTCATGATCTTCTTAATTTAGAACTTGATTTTATTTGGTCGAACTGAAATCTCGCACAACTTGGAAAAAGAAAACGAATCTAGCCTCTGATACATTGATTGAATGTTCTGCGAGAACGCATGGCGTATTTTGAAGTTTTCAATGAATCATTTTGAGCCATTTCTTACGATTTTGTACTGTTTCAAAACAATATTTTTAATCTACGCAAAATATCACAGATCGAACAAATAGTCTTATCGCATTCCTTACGGGAACATCGTGTTTCCGTCGGGCTACTCAGACGGATAAACGCCGTTTCCGTACTCAGGCGATGAAATAGCTATACGTACCTCGTGCGGAAAACGAAACGAGTTCGAGCACTCGTTTCGTAAAGAAAATGCGCTTTCCGCAACTCGGTGCATAATATATGTTCTGCCCTGCTTACGAACGATTCAATGATGATGTTCGTGTCTATCAAAGAGATCAAACGTTGTAACATCATCAGCATGTAATACAAAACTTAGTTTGAATATCATATTTTGACAAATGAGTGATCGACCGCAGTGATCCACCGCAGAGATAGATTAGTTTCGGACCAGAAATATTAATGCGTAGAGAAATGAATGTTTATACCCGGTTAACTTTCGTTTGCTCCGTCAGCGATTGCCATCGTTTGAGCTAAGAATCACTTCAATAATAAGCTGTCATTGAATATAACCGTAGCGGGTTTATAAATTGCTCTAAGTTCTGAATCAGTCTCACCCAAAACCGTCGAATGCTTGCTGGGTGATAATGTGATCTCGAAATCGAACCGAATATTCATTTTTGACTCGAAACTTCGATAATATCAACTTTGTATTGTGGGATTTTGTAAGAAGTTTTGTACGTGGCTCTGACACTCTTGAATATTTTGTATTGAGACTGAGTTTTATGACATTATTCATCTATTATTCAAAAATGTTATGAGAGCGAAGAGAATTTTCTTGATACTGCGAATCTTTACTTGGACTTCGATTTTGGATTCTATTCGGATATGGAAATGATCCTTTGATCCGATTGAACGAAAGATGCCGCCACAAGTCTATTTCAACGTTGATATACATACACCAAGACAATTTTAGCATTGGGCATCGAAGAACGTAAATATTTGGGGTAGACTTCGCCATGTGCGATGCGTTGTTATTTTCGTACCACAAATTGTATTTGACGTCTAACGCTTCCTACTGCACGAGATCGTGAGTGGCTACATTGCGTTGTGCAATAGTGGATCAACGAAGCTACGGGGTATCTGTGCATGAAATGTTTCCAATTAACGTTGAAATTGTGTTTTGTATGACGTCGCTGGTTGTTCTTTTTTCACCGATTCATGGAACCGATTCGATTTTTTGAGCATAAAGGACTTGTCAATGTAGAATCATCTATTCATCTATGAACTCTCCTTCTGTCCATATAGCTGCATGTAGAAGACTAACTTTTTTACAACTCATCAATCCGCAATGTGGAAACAAATTAGCGAGCTGTATATTGTCAGAGCTGGACATGAGAATACATGTGCATTTCTAACGATTGAAGACGATGAAAGACCCCTTCAATCTATTTGATACACATAGCATTCAAAGAACTTTGACTTCTTCAAGTGCGTTTTTTTAGCGATGGACGATAAAATGAACGTTTTGAGTTCAGACTGAAGTTTTGATATTGGAATTTGATATGATGTCTCTATCAAGGATTTTTGGTTTATAAATGTCCGAGGAAATAGCGTTATCATATTATCACTATTCATAAGATGATACATATTTATACCCCGCGATGGAATAGCTTATCATATGCAAAGCACCAGCTTATTTAGAACGGGAGCAGCGAGACAAATTGGAGTGTTTTGATCGTAGAGATTGAGTCACGAGACTGTATAAATCATCTTGAGATTTTTTACATCATCAAGGAAGAGATACTGCGACGGGAGGTATATTTACTCTGATTGACTTTTGGCTTTTGGCACAGCTATCTTTGAACGTGCTGTCCCGCATTGGACCATGCAAGTGTACAGCAATTGGCAGCCAATCGGAATCAGTTCTACATATTTTGTGTTATGACTCAGAAATTTGCAGCTGATGAAACTTTTTCTATATTTTAGCAAACTTTTTTTCACATTGAAAGGGAGAAAATTTTTCAGTAAAATAGAGATAATTATAAAATTCAGGAATCATAATTCTTTTCATGATTTTTCAGCAGCAAAAAATGACAAGGAAAGAGAAATTTGTATACCTGAAAGTTAGTTCACCCATTGAGTGTCATACTGTACATAGATATACTTAGCTATACAAGAATTATCATGAGCAAAGAGAAAGCATGGCATGCATATAATTTGGCCATGCCGCATAGTGTGGGAACAACCGCACTCTCTTTGGATCTTTCTCTTCTACGAGATGCGGCGATCTAGTCGTCTATAAAGGGTGTAAGTATAATATTGGATAGGATATAGAATAGGCGTGCGATGTCACGTGTACTTATAGATGCTGGTTGCTGCTGGCCCACTTACGTTCACAAATGTTAGATATGTATAGCGGCTCTGCATGCGTGAACCGGGCGCGGAGTATCATCAGCTTCACCATCCGCACGTGCAAGGGTCATTGACCCCTTCTCTATGCGAGCCTATACATATATACCAGTATATATACTAGCTTGGCTCACTATTAGCCACATGACATTCTGTGTATGGTCTATTCATTGTGGCTGTTCAACTGCAATCGGTTTTATTTATCCTTTTTCGCTCATTTGAAGTGCAAAATTTGACAGATTGATTGGTCTGAGTGATTTAGAAAATTTATCAATGAGTTCTGAGTTATTAGTATCAATTTTGAATAAATCACGGACTGCATGAAAGGTCTACTTGCATCACTTAAAAATGAAGGTGTCTGGTTTTCGGAAATTTCCGCGTACAAGATATTGTGAGATGTTTAGAGGTATCGAGAGAGGTATCGGAATGATTATTTAAAGTTTGGGGAACGACTTGGGGTAAACCGGGAACTGGATAGTCTTTCGTTTTGTTTATTTTTCTTTTTTCGTTTTGCTATAATATCAGATTCGCGATCACGGGATAATTGATCGTTACGATACTATAAAAAAAGTGTTACCTTGACAATGTCTCGGAAATATCAGAGTGCAATTTTTGTTTTGAGTGACAGAATTTTTGTTGCTGCGTCAAGTGAGACTACCAAAGAGCTTGGATTCTGAACTTGTACCATCAAAGATTTAGATTCTGCGTGCTTAAAACCTTCTCTAACTTGAATTATTTTTGGTAGCGTTTTGCAGTGCTTAAATTACTTGCATGAAATTCGATGGTAACCAATTATCGTAAAACGCACTTGAAATTTCTAACAGAAGCATCAATGGAAAATGATGGACTTCTCGCTAACTTCGAAAATTGAACATACGTCCGTTCTTACGAACGAAATATTTCTTGATAACTTGTATCAATCATATTGTGTAATCCAACATTGTATTCACAATGTTGGACCAACTAGAGTTTTTCTGCATTCTTACAATAAAAGTAGAAGTTTTGCAAGATTTATAACTTCTATTTAGAGATTCCGTGTACTTCTTGGAATTATTGAAGACTTTCAACTCACGAAGAGCTGTCCAAGCCACGGTACGCCTTTAGGACGAAGAAGTTGAACAAAATTGCCGAAAAAATCTGAAAAAGCCATCTTTCTTGGCGAGACTCCCCGAACAAGACCCATTTTCCAGTTGAATCGTATCAGATTGTCTCATCGAAGGATTATAAAATCAAGAATCCACCATACACCGCTCATGGATGAATTCAGTGACTCCCCATTTGCTTCGCTTCCTCGAGGTTTTCTCGTAATTCTCAGAAAAAGGGGGCCATAGCAAATAATTTCAAGAATGGTTTTCTATAGACTATTTGAAGATCTACGAGACGATGTGGTTGGATTGATCGCGGAACTCGAGAGACTTACAATATCACATTGAAAAAGCATAAATTTCTCGCAAAAATCTTGCAGTCTTCTACAATTTACTTGAATACAATGGAAATTGGCAGAGTTTCTCGACCGATTCAACTAAAACATCATGTAGATCTTCAAGAAATTTATAAAAAACTGTTCTCGACATATTTTGTTATGACCCACTTTTTCTAAATAAGGTAAGTGTACCCACCTTGCCCCCATTGAGCCATTTTCTCAATAACTTTGGCCCATCTCCATATTTTCCAACGTACCTTAGGTCATTTTAAAGCTTGTCTCAAGACCTTCAAAATAAGTTGAGGTACATTTAATTTAAACCAACTGGAGCCAAACTGTTCCAATTCTCCCAAAGGGTGATTTTTGAGAGTTTACAAAAGTGTGTACCCAACTTGCCCCCATCAAGCCTTTTTCTTAATAACTTTGGTTTACTTCAACGATTTCCAACGTGCTCTAGCTAATTCTGAAGCTTGTCCAAAAACCTTCGAAATGCACTAAACTGCGTCCAATTTGGATCAATGGGAGCCGAACTGTCTCAATTCTTCCGAAATAAATGAGGAAAATCGGCGATAAAGTGTTTTTATCGCCGTACACGCACAATTGGAGCTTTTCGGTGGTTCGAAACACTATTTCTAACCCATTTTGACGTGATAAACACGTTCTAAGGGTGAAAAAAGTCGTTCTGCATGCCCTTTCAAGATAAACATATGGGGGCATGTTAGGTACACTCCGATGTTGGCATCCTTGTTTACAAATCGTCTCCGTGTTTTGCACATAAAAGAGCCCCATATTCAAATTTTGCAATTTTGAAAAAAGGATTTTGAAAGTCTTGAACCAAGGAATCGAATGCGCTAAGATGCGTCAAAATTGGTTGAACTCAAAGAATTTGGCACCGATTTTCCTGAAGGCGATTCCCTCGGTGCTTTCGTAGCTAAGCAATCACGAAAAATAAAAAAATCACTTTAGATTTTTTGGAGAACGCAGGGATGATTCGGGGTCGACGCAAACTACTTACTTTCTCATATTTCAACATAACAAACGTGAAAAAAAATTGCCGGGAGGCCAAGGAGTGCCCATCCCCGAGATCGGCATATGGGGGCAAGTTGGGTACAGAGGCAAGTTGGGTACACTTACCTTATTTGCAAGAAAACCTCGAGGAAGCGAAGAAAATAAGGAGTCACCGAATTTCTCCGTAAGCGATGTATGGTGGATTCTTAGTTTGACAATCACTGGATGAGACGATCTGATACGATTTACCTCAAAAGTCTTGTTCAGGGAGTCTCGTCGAGAAAGCTGGCTTTTACAGATTTTTTCGGCATTTTTTCCAAACTTCTTTTCTGATTCATCATCATCATTAGATGGCTTTCTCGGATCCACGCGTTCAGACCTACAGCCCACGAGGTCTATTAATTAAATTGCCTCGGTAATCCACCTTCCTGTTCGCACTCCTTCCTTGCTGACATTTACCTCAGCGAGCTTCTACAAGCCGCAGTCAGTTTCGCCGTTGAGTGTATGATACTCCGTATTCTTGTTGACGTGACCTATTGGGTTCCTGTGAAAACTTTTCTAACAAAAACAGACAATATGAAAATTTTACAAGACACTAACAGACAATTTTTAAAATTTATCTCATAAAAAATCTCAAAAATTTCCTCTGGACGTGAGCATAGTCTCGGAGGTAAAATTTCTCCCGAGCTTCGGTCATATTGTATGGACATACATCTTACTGTATTTGTAAAATTTCTGATGATTCCTATTTTGAACTGGGCTCAATACGAGTGACACAATAAACGAAAAAAGATATCGAAATTTTTCATGAATAGTCATTTCTTGAATCTGAGAATGTAGAAGAAACCACACAGATTTTTCTCCAATCGAATACATCGAGTACATTTTATCGAGCCATCACGAGCATCCTTTTAACAAGCGTTCGAATAACGTTATAGAATCCCGTAAGCTTGAAATTAGGATATGGGATAGCATACCACAGTTTTGGAGGGACGTTGGCCCCGAATGCCCGTTTCGTCATCGGCATAAGTAATTGACTTTCGACTCCCACTTTTAACCATCAGGCCTCCGAATCCCTCTATTCTTGAGCTTATGATTGTGATGCGGGTATATATGGCGACGCGTGAGAGCTTCAACTTTCTCAACTTCTTTGCGCCGGCACGCTTGATTTATTCTCGGCAAGAGAGGGCTCGAAATGGAACTTGACGCCAATACTTATAGTACTCTGTAATATAGAAATCGAAAAATCAAGCTAAATTAAAATGCGGAATGGTTAGCTCCATTTGGAAACGATGCGTCCACCTTTCTCGTTGGTACCCAAAGTTATTTTGGTTACTATATAGATTTTGAGGACGATTTCCGCATCAAGTGTAAAAATGGACTGCAGGATTCTGGTGTGTGAGGCCTGGATATGTGCGAAATTGAAGGGTAAATAATCGATATATCGGTTTAAATAATTTATCTTTTCCTTTGTTCAGTCCTCGAGGACCCTTAGGTTGATATGAGGATGTCAATTTATTCTACGATGGGCGCGTGAGAATATCGGAAATTACTAGAAGTTCTCATTTTCATTTCTTTTCTCAGGCTCGCAGTAACATGCAATTTTTCCTTTCACTAATTTTATGACTGATTTGTCAACGTACTCTCTCTCGGAATTTTTCAGATCCTTAAGGTCATCAATTAGCCAGTAGCGCCACAGAATTCATAAGAATTTACTTTTTAGTCCACTGATTACCTTGAAACTGAGATCGTCAAAGGATTCTCTCCTCTAAACATTTCGCTTAATTCCAAGATTCAATTCATTCTACAAACAACGCATCTCTTTCAAAAGAAGTTTGATTCTAATTAGTGAAGATGAGATCACAAAATATCTCTTAGAATACGAGTTTTCTTCCATCATACTTCACACGACCGCATTATTCTTCAATCTTTTCCTTCGAAACGATCCAAAATAATCGGCTTAGGATCATATTTTTGGGAATCGTGATTCAAATATACTCTTAAAAAGTTCCTAGTGCAATCCTGAATTCAGCCAATTTTTTTTCAGGCCGTCAGTCAAATGCATTTTTTTCATTTTTTTATTGCATTTTTTCATTTGTTAAGATCTCCATGATCAAACCCTGATTGCTAGTTCCTCATTGAAGCGATCTGAAATTTAAGGTTGGTATTAGAGAAATATGAATTTGTCTTCCAATTCTAATACATGAATTTAGTATCATTGTATCAGATACATATATGGCCGGCAAAATGTATTCTAATTGAACCCGTCACCAGGTTGAAGGATGTTCCTTTATGAGGACTTTAATTAAAACAGATGTCTATGAAAGAGGAAAATAGGCTTAACTCACATGTGATTGATTTTACCTCAGCTCCTCTTGTACACTCGAAGGATATAAATTCAGAATTCTGAACAAATCTGAGGAAGTTTTTCGTTCCTAGGCTGCTGTTTCAATCCAAATCAGACCTTTTGTGGTGTCTAGACGATCGTCACTGTATATTGAATCCATCAGAATTGAAATTCAATCTCAAGATTCCAAGTATGTAGCAGCTTAGGAACAAAAAAAATTTTTTTTTTCAGATTTGTTCCGATATTATGTTCGGCGAGTGTACAACTATCGCAATCCTTCCTCGCCCCACAAATAATTGATAAAATTTTTCATCACTTCATCTAAGTTGGAACGAAAAACAGAAGGCAGAATATTAATCTCGCAACAAAGGGTGCAAACACGCATAACACAAGACGATTGAGCGAAAAATTGATCGACAGCGAGAGTTCTCCAATTTACCCAGACGAAATAATTCTCCACCACTGGTGGACCACCAGTTGTACATGGTACACCTGACAGTCATCAATCCATCAGAGTTGGCACAATCACCAATTACCAAACATTGCATCCCATCACCTTCAACTCAAAGTGCTTTCAATGAATCAAACAACGCATCTACACGTACCTCCACTTACTAGATCGAGACTTTCATGCAATACACATCATATACATCGCTCGAAGAAATTTCGAGTGCAAATGCTTCAATCTCCGGACTGTACTAAACGGAAAATCAACTTCAGTCCTATCTTTATACCTGTATTTCAACATACGTACATACCTGTTTCGAGGCAAATTTGATTAATTATCTATACGTACCCAGTTTTACACTGAGATCGTGATTGGAACAATTAGTGACTGTGTGACCTGGAATGTCAATTTGCCATCCATTTCAGTCGCGTATGATCCGATGAGGTATTTGAAAAAGTAACGAGTTTCAAAGGATGAAAATTGACCTCTTCCAATTTTCGATTCAATATTAGTGTCCCTTAGATATCTATATGTAGATACATATACATTTGGTCTAACTCTGGATAACTTCCGCGTCGTTTCTCATTTTGCTCTTGCATTCGGCAGAAAGAGAGTAGTCTGCAATGCGGCAATCGGGACCTCGTTTTTGCGGAACAAAGTTTGAGCGAGGATATATGTATATAGTAGTGGGAAATGCGCGCACGGATTCCCTTGGCACCGCGCGTATACAGTTCTGGCTTAAATTTGGTGTCCTTCTGGGAGCAAGGACGAATTCTCTTGAACGTGGGGATGCTTTGAGAACAAAATTTTTACCAGAATCGTATAAAATATCTTTACGATTTATTTGAGAATGGCCTTGCTATGCCAGTAACGATTTATGCTTATCTGTACTCTCTAAAACTGTTGGAGTGAAATTTTGACTCAAAGCTTGGAGTGATTCTCAGAATGACTCTTATAGAGTCAAAATTTGACTCATAGGGAGTGAAACCACAGAAATATTACATTCGCTCCAAGCTTGAGTCGATTTTCACTCCAAGATGAGTGGAAATTGACTCCTCACATTGAGTGAAATAGATTTTTATAGGTTAGGGTTTAACCCCAGAATGATTTACGGGACTACTTATGAAGAAAGTGGAAAACTTTTCAATTGTTGAGTGATGCTGCTCTATTCCGAGTTTCCTTTCGAAACACCACTCGGGTATATTTAAAAACTCGTATCGACCGTTCACAACCGTACATAGGCTTTCTTGACTGTATCATGACAACGTCACATTTGGTCTAATGGTTAAGACACTTGCCTGGCTATCAAGAGGGTGCGGGTTCAAATCCCCACCGAGTCGAACACAACTGCTAAAATTCTCGTTACGTACGTTTATCATAGAATAATAATAATTAGAACTACCAGGAAATCAATTGAAATATGCGTGCACACCGTGAATTAATTTTTTTATTGCAATATCTAGAATGTTAAAAAATTTGGTTTTGAATCATTTGACTCAATCCTAAGAGTGATTATTGACTCACGTTGGAGAGAAATTTGACTCCAGCTTGGAGTGATGAATCACTCCAGTTCGGTGCGCACGAAACTGACTCATAGCTTTGAGTCAAATTTCACTCTAAGGGAGTGAAATTTCACTCCAACGAGTTTAGAGAGTATGGTATCAATATGAAAACTCTGTGGCGATGATCATTAACTATAGGTTCATCTAGATGAAAATATGTCAGTGAATCAATTTCTCATAGCTCAACGATTTCTTTACAAATCTTCAAACAGGAATGATTCCTTTCGAATTTTGTTGTAGCCGTAGGTCATTAAGGACAAAAATCGCTTAGCTTATTTATTAGCTAATCGCCCTTGGCATCACAGATTGTTTGTCTCTTGTCGAAATTTGTTTCTGAAATGAGCAAGTGTCGAAGACCGAGAAAGTGGAGTTTTAATACATTTTCATTTTTTACTTCGTTTGCGATCCAATTTTCATACCTCGCCGGTGTCCCAATCATTTTCTTTTAATGATAGGGGTTTATTAGGAATTTTCCACATTTTTTCGTTGCATTTTGAAAGTGTAGTCCAAAATTATTGAAAATCTATGGGGTTTTCCCAAGTTTCCGGACGCTTTCCTCATCTACTTTCTAATTTTCAGAGCACGTGCAGCGAATCGTACCCCTCAAAAACTCCCAGAACTAAAACTTTGACAGATTGTTCTTCTAGCATTTGTCAGCATTTTAGTATGCACACTTTCGATTGTTTTTCGCTCACACCTTTTTCGTGTTGCACTTCAAATCAGAGACCACTTAATTTTGTTCAAACTTTTTCCAACAATTCGTCAATTTTGAGTAAGAAAATCCATGATAAATTGATATTATGGAACAATTTTATTCACTATCAATTCCAATACCGTGTCATCGGTTCGAAGTTTGGTCATGATTTTGTCAGTTTTTGTATTAGCTCAGGAACTGGTCAATTCGTGGACTACTTCAAGACAGATGAAATGAAATTCAACCAGGTAAATTGACCGTCAAAAAATTCATATTTTGGATTTGATCTGGACTTTCAGGACTTACATTTTTTTCTCAAATCAGCTCGAATTTGGTAAATCTGGAGAGAGTCTCTTTACCGATGACGTTTTCGGACTGTTGTATTCAAACTTGTGTACATACACCCATTTATTAAAATTCGTTATGAATAATTCCCCCAAGTATCCCAAAATTATAACGACTTTTATCAGCTCACATGTTAGAAATTTCGACTAACGCTCACAGTTGAGATGCATTAATGATATACTATCACTTAAACACAATTATGCTTCCACAAACTCCCAGAATCTCTCGGATAATCCATCGCAATTTTTTTTTATTTCTATCTGAATGAGATGTTTGAAAAATAGCTCGCGTGACGAAAGCATCTACAGGTAGATGTTAAGGCGAGCTCAATCGTCAAAATATTTCCTACGCATGTGAATGAAATCGTAAAATTGAATCAAACAGATAACTTTATTGCATACGATTTACCGAAATCTACTCTTGGACGAACACGAATCGTGCACAAGTACCAAATCGGATCGACTCTCATATGCGCAAGGATATATCTGCGAGCAGCATTGATATCCTGCAATGCTATGCCTATTTGCACTAAGCTCTCAAACTTGGCGGATTGTTCAAGAGGCATTTGTGAAAGCTTGCGTGAGTTGAGCTTGGCTATTCCTGGAAACATGTAGAATCCGACCAATGCATCAGAAGAGGCATTTGCTAGTGTACTGCATATAGGTACAGTACAACATTCGTGCGCATCATCAGCCTCGAGGCCTCCGAGACTCTTGGGAAGCTTTGCAAGCTTGCATTGCCATGCGATGACAGCATCGGTTACGACTTCGTGTTTTGCAGTGACGAGATGTTATTTACTACACTGCTATGAGCTTTCGTGAGTGACAGATGCGACTCGACACCCGTGACAGTTGAGCTTGAGAAATTTGTCGTCTTCTGTTTAAATGGAATTTGGAACTCGATGGATATTTCTATGTAGTATCTGTAAGAGAAAGATCAGTGGAATGCATCCCACATTTCTTTATGATTAACTGTCTTTCATCAGCTGATGGAGGAAGGTGATAATTTTTCCTTTTTGGATATAGAACATTTTTTTCTTATCACAGAAAGCCGCTCTGCATTCAAAATTAGGCTATGGCCAAAGAATAATTGGTTTTGAATGAAATGCAAATGAATTTTTTTCATCCCAGAAGGCTCTCAGTTGTAACATTTTTCAGGGTCAAACGTACATTTTTGTGATGAAGATCATTATGATTCACTTTTCATCCATATCATTTTTCAGTATATCATTTTACTAAACGCGAAGCTATTTTCAAACTCACTCATGGATGACTCTGGACCAGAATGGTATAAATCCATCTCAAAGTATAAAACAATCGCGTCTACCAAAAATTGCTATGGAGTAATCTGAAAGAACAGCCCGTTTACAAGATTAAAAATAATTTCACCAGGAAGTAATGGCATTGATGGAAACAGTCTTGGATTTTTTGAAAATTTGAAATGGAATCATCCGATCCTACCGTTTCAGTCCGGAAACGTCCACTTGGTGGACATGAAATTGCGGTATTTGGATAGGCTTATAAAACCATTTCTCTATATAACACAATACTTCACCATATAATTTTTTGAATGAAGCAGTTTTAGGCTCATGAGAAACGAAATAAACAAAATAATGAAAAATATTAAAATAATTTACAATATCACTGACTACGTACCCATCATTGTTATATGAATGCATTTTCAACTGATAAAGGATAACTCATACAATCTGCACTGTACACCAAACCTGATTGTCAGTCAAAGTGTATGCAGATCGTGCCTGTTTAGCACCGTCCTCAAATTCACCGTTGCAAAGGTATAGGTACGAAGATGCATATCGTCGCAGTCAGCAAAGATCGCCCTATACAATAAGCGACAACTCTGACGTGATGAGAATGCACTCTAACATCCTGCAAAATCATACAAAGCATTCGAGAAGCATCACAATGCACACGTGTCAAGATGCAGTTTTGTACATGGACGATTTCACCAAAAATCACTCATCTGAGTGAAGTTCAATTATCAAATTCTCATTAATTCTATAATTTGATTCGGGGGACAGAGAATGTTAGGAAATTCTTATATTGTATCATTATAATTCATGCCAACTATAAACTCATTATTGTTACAGAATTGGAACTCAATTTGAAATATTTTGTTCCAAATTCAAGTGAAGTTCGCAGAGATAACGTGATGTCCTCCAAATAATCCGATACCATCAATCAATTTTTTGGCCCAAAATCTCATATAATTTGTGAAGATGTCGATTGTACAGTCTCTTGTGGGCTCATTTCGACTAACTCATTCCGAACCTCGATACGAATAGGTACAGTTGATGACACTCAATAGGATCACATCGGAACCAGAAAATTTAATTCTAATAACCGATCATAATTTACAGTATAAGAGTGGATTAGTTCCAGCGATAGTGATATCGCCGGTGAAATACCATTACTTCATCTTTCTTTCACTTGCTCGGTTAGGCAAAGCGCGTGTACCGGGCACGTTTGTCCCGGTCACTGTGTCTATGTAAGAGTGATGTCCGAATCTTAATATCACTCTGAGAAAATGTTCATTCTCAGTAAGTTGATGCAGGTGATTCTCGGCCATACTGAACAGCCATTATCAACAGACTCAACACTCACAAGACCTTGTCACAGTTCATAATTCAAGATCTCAAGATAGACGACTTGGGATTTTAGGATCCATGGGATACTTTTGTGCAATAAATTCGGTACGCCGAAACAAGTAAATACTTGAAGTAGAAATATTCTAAAAAATTTGTTACAATGCCCTAAGAAGGGTTTGAAATTTGTAATTGAGACATGTCAAAATATTAATGTCATGACCCTCGGCTGACCATTACCGAACTCTGGTCTGACTGTATTAGAGAGGGAGGATCACTGAAAAAAATTCAGGATAATACTAATTTCCATTCGAATGCATAGTTTATTGACATAGTCTAGATGTCCAGACAACCAATCAAAATTGATTGGTAGTGAAATAAAAAAATTATAGTGGAATCACCCATATTCGTAGGTATTTAGAGCATCAAATCAACAGAAGAAATGAAACGCGAATACATATTTCAAGTAAATTTTACAACTCCACTCCGCAAACACCTTGTATGCATCAAGTGTGGCAACATCAATGCCCTCACACGCATAGGTATATCTATTTCAAAAGCTCCGTTGAAGTATATTTCCCAGCAATGCACACGTGTGGCTTGCAAAATTGCGAGTGCACGGCTATACTTCTCCTACTGTTCACTATAACGTGTGGCTGTATATAGCAACAACCGCAAGCGCCGCAAGAGTAAACGAGCCTATAACACGTCAACTATTTTCGAGCTTGCACGCAAACAGTTGCGTCGATAGATCAGCTGTCAATGCCTGATTCGAGCTTGCAGAATCTTGAGAGCTTTATTAATCTTTCGATAGCCAGGAGTTGCAATGGCTTTCTTTGATTGATTGTCGTTGCGTGGATCCCTTTTTACTTGCAGTCTTTTTCATCAAAGAAATTCTGTATTTTTGTGCTCTTTGGATCTAAAGAGTTTTGCGGTCTAATATTGTGAAGATTAAGTATTTTAAATTGTCTACCTGCACATTAGAATGAGGCAAATTCAACGTTTAATCAATAATCAAGAAGTTGTTGATTTAGTTAGAGTTGAAGCTCAACCGGGAAATTCAAACTGAAAAAGAGTCTCAGAAATCAATTGTTTTTTTTTTTTACTTTTATCCATAATCGAATTCTATGGAAATTACATCACCGATGAGCTCATCATCACTCGACTACACGCAGCACGATTGCATTGAAGTACTTTGTAGCCTCGATGAAATCATTTCTTCTGAGACTGTCTTGTGATGAAACTACGATTATGAAATTTAACAATACTCACATGATAGCTTATGATAAAAATTTGAGATCGAGGTATTCTATGATGCAACAAAAATGTTGCCGGTCTCGCAATTACATAGATATGTGACATCGATTTTATTATCGGGATAAAAATATAAAAATAAAGGAAAATTCTGATATTGTCTGTACATACATTGTACACGTATTTCTAATTCTCCTACCGCTAGGGCTCGTGCGTGTTACGTTTATCTGGAAGTGGTGCAATTCTAAAACGTTAGAGCTTGCAAGACATAACTGACTTGTTATCCTATTGTCATGGAATAAGATTACTAGAAAGCTCAATAAGCTGAGAAAATTGAAAGACGAATAGAGATGACTCGATAGCAGTTTTCTCTGGAAGCCAATGAGAGCATCCAATGAGATGATTTGAAACCCTCTCCAATATTCGAAGTCGAAATCACTCTAATCACTCAATGTTCTTCCAAATCCTTGAACCCAGCAGTAATAAATGTTTACCTGGAAAACGGAAAACTGCATTACACCCCTCAAAATTTAGCATTCCGATCATCCTCGGAACTAAGGTACATTCCCTGCCGATTGAATGTATCAACTTTGACGGCAAATTCCTTTTCTACTAAATCCATAAGAGAATTGCGTAATCAACCTATTCTATTATATCTGTCAGATTGACAGCCCGAATCAAGATTAGGAAATAGATGCAGGTATTCAATCTCGATGGTCACCGCGTTTATTCAACAGGCGCTTTAAGAGTAATTCAATAACTGCATTCATGTTAAGGGCAATCATTCAAACTACTTTCTTTCAAATTATTTTCAGCACGATGGGGATGCTTAATTAATCTTAGTCTGAGGTAAGGAATCGGAGATGAAGTTCACGTCCGTGTATCCAGAGATGGTCATTTTTATGAAGAGTGAGATTCAAGGGTCTTGTAGAAGCCACCGCGTGGCCTCGTGGATAAGGTCCTTGCCTTCAACGCAGAAGGCTGGGGTTCGAATCTCGGCCGGCACCGATGTGAATTTTCATAAGTGCTTTTCGGTGGCTTAGGTGGTTCGGAACCCACCTTAAACTGTAAGTCCCGCATAATATCTTCGAAAATAGGTTGGAAATGCGTTAATGGAAGAAAGGGTCTTCCGCAAGTAACCCATAGAATTGGTTCAGTCAATTATCCTTTGGACTGCATCAATTTTTGGGGAGTCAATTATCACTTCACAATATTAGATTGGAGCTTTAGAAATAGTTTAGGGGAAAGGTGTGTTACGCCAAATTAAACGAATTCATCTTTGGATTTAGTAAAACGGTGAAACTAGAATTTTGTTTGATAAATGATTATCAATTCGAGTGTATTGTAGGGAACTATATCAGCTACAGTTTTATGTGGGTTTTAAAACACACGAGTCAAGAATGAAATTTCACATTGGTGGCGACCGAGATTCGAACTTAGGCACTCTAAGTTGATGGCCTTGACCGTGTTTATGAGGCTGCGGTAGAGCTTTACGGAAAATTTGACGAAAATTGTCCCAATCAGTGCAGATAGCGTGTAATACAATCTTTTTTTTTTATCATATTACTATTTTGAGATCGATAGTCATGAAGCTTGTGGAAAATTTTCTTTGCAAATCACGTATATTCTTATAATTGCTATTAAAAATATTGGATAAAATGTTGCTTTGGCGAAAATTCGGTTGGATAGATTACGTTGACTAAGTTACTGTCGATTCTATATTACCTGATAGCTCTGATTCAAATCCGTCACGATCCTAGATCAACTAGACATGGCTAGCTGTATTCGCTTATCATACATTGTACGTGTAAAATGTCATTCGCGAGAGGAGAATCAATTTCTGAAAAGCCATGTATATGAAGCTACAATACAAATTTCAAACTCCAATGGGAGATTTATCACAAAATTCACACGGTACATCCATCAAATTTGCATGCCCATGCAACGATAGTTCGAAAAAATATATGGTTTTCACGCGCACCGAGTATATAACTGAATCTACCAATTCCTCAATTTTCGCATTGCAAATCATCGTACAAAACTGGTATATCTGACCCCGTTGTTTCCATCAAATCTATAGACATGGAAATCTACATGTGCACGAGCTATGCAGCAAGTTTTGCTGATATTCGTGCATTCTGCATAATAATACGGTTGCAAAGCGCGCAATTTGAAAGGATCAGAGAATGAAAATGGACATACCAATCTCGTATGCTTGGATGAATATCTCTTTTTTATGGATCCATGGACGGATTTATCAGGGAATGAAGATCGAGTTAAAAATTTACCATTCGACCCGATTACTACATGCTCTACATTTTAAGATTTTATTTGAGATTTGATGCTATATGCAGAATTTAATTAGCACCAAAGTGAGCGAGAAATTGATTGGAGGCCGAGTCACTCGAGGGCCACGCGAACCTGGTGCCAAAATTACCCACAGAAATAAAGTATGAACTATTATAATTTTCGACTTTGGGTGATATTATTCATTAATAAATATTATATTGATACAAAAATTCTGTATTGGCAACTAAGAAATAGCGAAATAGTATGGGTTGAGAATATCCATTGCACAGTCCTGTGCTTCTCAAGCTCCCAAAATTGAATTTAAACATTTTTCAAAGTGCCCTCCTCTCCACTGAAGAGCTTGTTCCGCATTTTACCAGATAGTTTGGGTATGAATAAGTTGAAATATACAGAGGGGGGAAGTATTCGTATAATCCTTCTATATGAAGTTTGAGATGCCGAATCCATTTGAAAATCTGTCGACGAGTTTGATAATTGGAAGCATAAAGTACAGAACTTGACCGATAATGACACATAAAATCGAATACCAGAATTTTACCAGTTTTTAGTGAAGTGTAGTCTTTCAAACTCTGACGGGTCAATATTAGCCATGGTGTAATCCACAATTTTTGAAAATTGAACCAAAAACTATTTGAGACATAGGGGGATAAGAGATCAAACAAGATGAGATATGAATAAAATTGGGAAGTGTAAATTTTTTGACCCCGTCAGCTTCATGAGACCAGTTTTCCAATGGAGCGATTCTCCAAGTTTCTGTTCCCAGTTTTCATACATTTATTGAAAATGTGCATGAAAATTTCAATTCCTACATCACTTTGAAACAATCTACACTGAGAAAAAAATATTGCCGTCAGCCCAATACGACTGTATTGTTACGTGGTATTGCCGTCAGACCAATACTGGATTGTCACCAATGCAAAATGATTTTGTTATTGCATGCGAATAACCTAAAAATCTTCCGATTATATTTGTCCCTTTACCGGCACCATTCTGTGCAAAAAATTGGTAGCTTTTGTGGCAAAATAGCCGTAATGTGACTGTGAATCCATCAAGTATCGGGGCATTTCAAATATATTGGTGGTATTCATTTACTCTAGCAGTAATACCAGACTGCCAAACCGATCTGATTGATTCGGGTGATGACAAAATCGGTATTGCTCTCCTGACTATACCACTTTTTAATCGTACGGCAAAACGCAAGGCCGTACGACCAAAATTTTTTTCTCAGTGTAATATGAAATTGAAAAATTTCACACGTTTTTTAGACTGAACCAGCTCCACGGATACAGAATTTGCACTGCCTATTGTACACAGGAATTTTAAAAAAGAGAGAAAAAAAACTGGGTCTGCAGATAGACAAAGGCATCTAGAGTTGCAACAGAAACAGGAGGAGAAGGAGGAGACTCAGGGTAAATAATGCAAAAGGGGTGCATGTAGGGCTCAACTCTATACAGTTCTCTTGATGCAGAGGCTCAGCAAGCCGGAGGTAGCAAGTATTGATTGCATTCTGCGGGCCGAGGCTTTCTGAAACTGGGTCGAAAGCGCTTCTCTGCAGCAGCAGCACCTCGTTCCATCAAGCTTCCCCTCTCTGATACTCGTATTATATACCCCACTTTGTACATCTGTTATATACGTATATATAACGATTTCAAACGAGGTCGTGGCCCCGCAGTGGTGGTGCTCAAAGATAACTATGTTCTATAGTGATGGTACGAAGAGCTTTTTGTGCCTATGATGTTTAAATGTTTGTGTATTGTTGAAAGAGGGTCAATGTGACAATTCCTAGGTATATATCCTCTTTTGGGAAGATTATAATAGATGCGATGTGTCAGTGTGAGATAATCATCACAAAATGCATTGAAAATTGTTCAGAAACTGTTGAAGATCCCTTCTTTGTTTGAAATGGTTTCTGTTTTTGTGTGTTAGAGCTTGTATTTGTTGTACGGCGTGGCTTAGGAATATCTGAGATTTGTTTCACAAAGGAAAACCGCGAGTGTATTTTACTTCTAAAGCTCTGTACTTGGGAAGGTTTATACGAGTGTATAGAGCTTTTATCTTCATCTCTTGCTGTCGTTGAGTGGATTTATTTTGGAACGAGGAATGTGACTGTTTTAAAACTTGGTTTAACATATCAATATGAAATCTCATGCCCAAGAAATTTTATTTGTCTTTGTCTTATTTTGATGGAGTGATATGAGGCAGGATGTAATATTTCCAGTTCGAAAAAATGACTTTTTTCAAGTTCTCTCATCAGTTCTCACATCCTGGCAGGTTTTTTGGTCTGAAAATTCCTAATCATGAATGGTGTTGATCCAAATCGAGCTATCGAAACGAATAACTTTCTTTTTCAGATGATGATATTAAGTAATGCCCGCCTCATACACTCTCTACATCCACAAAAAGAATATCTTTTACACAATCCTCGATAGTTACAAGGGTTCCGTTAAAATATGAACCTGTACTAATCTGAAAAGACTTTACTGAAGAATGGAAGAAAAGTTTTGAATAAAAAATTTAAAAAAATGCTTTGTTCAATTTCAAACAACATGTCAACAAGATAAACAATTTCAGTTATGAGGTTCAAACAAAAGAATATCAGCGTTTTGATCCCAAGGAGAGTAACTTAAATCTTGCCATTTGTTTTCAGAGCTCGAATCTATTTCTGAAAGGAAGATGAATTTAAAACAGGACAGAAACAGAATTTCCCTGGATTTCTCATTCTGATGAATAACAAGGTGTGAAGTGAGTTTTTTTGTGAATTAGTTATAATTATTGCATCTTTATCATATGAGCAGTTCCCGAGCCAGAGAAACATAAATGTCCATCTCAAAAATTTGACAAAGAAAATTTGAAAAACAAAATTTCAATAGCTACTCCAAGGAGTCATCTTACAGAAAATTCCATATTTTAGTTATCTGAGCTGAATCATTCTGGAAAACCAATTTTTGTATTCTAATGCTTTTTTTGGACCAGTGCATGATTTTTTGCAAGAAAACGACGTTTCAGGCATCTAAATATGCCCTTCTTCGGGTTAAAGGTTAATATTTAGTCAAATCAACGGATGGAACATTTAGATGCCCCAAACACCGTTCCTTCGAAGGAAATCACGCACTGGTCGAATAAAAGCATTCGAGAAAGCATTAGAGTACAGAAATTGGTTCTTTCTAGCTTCTGGACATTAGAGTCTATGAATTTTAAAAAATTCTAAAAAACGTTCATCGCCAAAGAAAATCTTCAAGACGGGTGCAGTCTCACAATTTGGAGGAATTCAAAATTTTCTCTCAGGAACAGTGAATGTAGGAATATATCAGCTCAAGCTATATATGCTTATAGCAGCAGTGCAGGGACGCCCTTGTAACCATGGAAACGCTATCGACCCGCGGCCCCACCACCACCAATACCACCAAACTATGCAATGCTGCTATCATATGCGGCGCCCTGCTCCACTTCCGTGCCCGAATTTTCCGCAAGCCAAAGCATACGGCCTAACACTCCTGACTCTAGCTTTTTCGATACTTATTCATACATTTCTTATTTATTTCGCTAGTTCGTTACTGTTAACTTCAACTAGATGTATAGCCGGATCTGTTTCCACTGCGATAAATTTCTCACTATTAGAATATAATACTTATACGTACAAACTTATCAATGCCCCTTCTTTTGGTGACACGATTCTGTCGTGGTTCTCATGCGAATTGCAAATAAGTGATCTGAGCTGACACGGAGAATCTTTAACTGCCTGATCATTATTATGAATACATGCCAATTTTTTGGTAATTGTGCAACGTCATAGAAGACAATTGAATTCACCAACTGTCTAGGGTTGACTTAGATGGCAAAGTAGCTCTTTGGATCAAGACTGGGGTATTCTTCATTATGGGAGCTCGTCATCGTAGAGGCTGAAATTTTTCCTAGGAATTTTCTGAGAAACACAATGTTAGGAGAGAAATTTTTGGCCAGGGGCATAGAGTTTATCGTCGAAGAAAGAATGTCAATTTCAGCAACTGTGTCACACAATTTTTGAGAGGTACGTCAGAAAGTAATTTCATTATAAAATCATGGCTTAAATAGCCACAGCTCATGAGGCAGTAATTTTATTGGATCAAAGTATTTCATTTTTATAAATTTCATTAAAAGCCATGTCAACTTTTCAGAAGCAAATAGACTACCACAAGGTTACAATGCGACTTTCAAAAGAAAAAAAAATCAATTCTACAGACAGAAATACTCGATCTCGAATACATATGATCATTTTATTATACCTAGATACACACGATGGAATACTCCTCGTCCATTCGGTTCATCTTGTATTGATTTTTTCCATCTAGATCATCTTCCATGCTTGAGGTTGAAAATGTTTGGAGAGACTCGAAAATACCGACTGCTCGTTTATGTTGCACTCCTCATAAATATATCTGTAATCATAATCAGAAGCTATTGATTATCATTTATCAAGTAATTTTGTCTTATAATTTGATGATATATTAAATCAGTGCTAGTGGAAGTGAAATACAGACAATATCTTGCTGAGGACAGTCTATAGACGGTAGTAGTACAAGATTGACCCAGGAGCATCAGGCTGATGCAAATTATAATGATTGTAATTGATCAGCCAAATTTGTCTGTCCGGATCCCACGTATCAGGTCGCCTGAGTGAAAGGGATGGAGTGTAATGGGTGGGCGTCTGGGTTGGTGAGTAGGTGGATAGGCGGTCGGGTGGATCCATGGTCTTGTCCGGTCTGAAATGGTCGGGAACGGTCAGGGACGTTTCGGTACGGTTTGGGAAAGGCTGGTACGACATGGGACGTTCTGGTACGGTCCAGTACTATCTCGAATGATATGGGACGTACTGATATGGTTTTGGATGGTTAGAAACGATCTGGGATGGTCTGGGGTGTTCTGAAACGGCCTTGGATGGTCTAATCTTGGCTGTGCTCGGCTATAGGTAAACTGGTGTGGGTTGTGGTGGTGGCGCGGGAGATCCGGTCGACGGGTAGGTTGATAGTCGGCTGTCTGGGTGGACACTGGGCAGGTTGATGCGTGGGTGGCCAGACGGGCCGGCTGTTGGGTCATTATAACAATTAGTGGCACCACGAACTTTATAAGGAACCTCTTTTAATACCATGTAGTGATCATTACTCATCATTTCAAAAATATCATTATTGAGCTACGAAGGCTTCACAAGGACCTCTGCAGACTTATCGAAAATATTTACAAGCCAAACGAGCTGTAACAAAAGAGGCAATAACGATGGTACACGTAATGAATTTAAATTCTTGTTCAATGGAACACTTTTTCACCCGTTTTTTTTTCTCTGTGAGAAAGCTCTTACGAAATCTTGAGTGTCCTTGGTGGGATTTAAGATGTATCTGATGAATAGTGCTTTACGCACAACAGATCTCATTTTTTGTACGCTCAGTCGTGCAAAAAACGTATTTCGACCCTCGGGCGTAAAGTTTTTCGCTTTACTTGTGATAATTTCGACCCTCGCTAAGGCTCGGGCCGAAAACAATCACTCGGAAAGCAAAACAATACTTCCCACTCTCGTATCAAAAAATACTATTTCGATCGACTGGGTGTAAAGTTAACGAAAATTACCGTGCGTAAGCAGTGCTTGACGCGCAGTCGATCGAAATATTGGTTTCGAAATATTATTCAATCATTCGTTTGATCTCAAAACCACTTTTGTAGTAACCAATTAGATGTTGGACGAATTGAAAAATCTCAACCGCCACACCCTCTGGGGTGAAATATCATGACGATATATCGCCAAATGCAATACACAAAGAATCATTGAAAGTAATCAACAGATCTTCATCATCAAATAATCGGCTCAATGATGAGAACGGCATCAAAAAGTTAAAAACTAAAAATCTCAATGCGGGTTGCTCCCAATTCTCAAAGCACATTAAAACGGGACGACCTTTGTAGATTTCATCATCAACAAGAGCCTACACAGAGACAGAGAGAGTAGAACACCGTTATGTACATAATCTACCGTGAAAAGAGGAGCGCTTATGCATGACACACAAATAAGAGCGTAGCATAAAATTGTACAGAGACATACTGATGTGACAATGAGATGTGGCGCTTATTTCTATAGGCCTGTACGCATAATGTACATCTATTTTGTAGGTTGTATTGCCAATCTCTTACGCAAGTTCCGTGTCCTGGGCGGACCAGAGCAATGTTGTATTCAAATACGGATGGGAGTGATTTTGTACGTTAAAAATTACGGCACGTGTTTGCTTTTGTTATAGAGACTGGAAAGAAAAGAAAATGGAAATATTTGAAATAGTGGACGCGGACGGATAGAGAGGTGTAATGTAAACCTTCTGTTGCGTTTGAACTCGATCGAATTCAGGTTGTAGCTTTATAGCCGCGATAGCAATTATCGCCTTTTTTCTGTGGTTTATACTGTCAGTCGAATGACCTTTTCCGCCCCCACTTTTCTAGCATTAAAGCTTTGGCTAGCTTCCGTTGAGATGTATTTTCTCGTTATAACTGTTCTATAGCTCTTTTGGAGGCCAAACGGAGCGTTCCTATTGAGAAATCTGATGTAGCACAATGACTTTGATCATCCCGTAACTATCTCACCTGTTTCAATACCTTCAATTTTTCATCCACACAGAGTGAGATGTTATGCTTGAAAGCTTTGATTTGGGCCAGAGATTATTGCTAAACCTATAGAAGTGATCTGGTCATATTGATTCCTCTTGTTGTTTATGTAACACGGTTTTTGGGAATAGAACTTCAAACTCGAATGGTTTACATGCTCACAACCACCATAGTGAGGGAGGAAAGTTAATTTTTGGCAAAATTCGTTGCAATGCGGAATCTTGATCAATTCGGAGCAAATTTTTGTGTTAATGCGCATAGCGATGGAAATCAACATGTCCGACTTTCAGATCATTCCCATATGAAAGGCATGACGTAATTCCCGAGTTTCAAATCAGAGTCTGACCTCTGATCGGTGTGATCCCTGTAAGAGCTTTGTACCTCCATTCACTTCGTATGAAAAGTTGAATTTTGAGTCTAAGGATTTTTTGAATTTGAAGCCACTTATTAGGGCTTGACCCGAATTACATACCACAAGATGATCATCTTACTTTTGTGACACAGAAGGTAATATTGGCACATGCGTATGAACTATTTCTTCTGTTACCTCAAAAAGTACCTGTAATATCTTCTTACATCGCCCGCCTATCATTTGGAACCAAAAGAATTAGAGGCGGAAAAATATCCGCCCAGATGAGTAATGGTTGATTTGGCTATTTTCATTGTTTAGCAGGGACTCTTGTCACAAACTGGTCACCAATGGACTCAGCGTAGTAACCCAATCTCTTTCTTTGAAAGCCCAAACTTGTAGTTTTTTAGTTGTAAGCATACGTATAGTAAGGGAGGCTCACAGGAACTAGTATTTCAATGGGTACCAACCTCACTTGGAAACGGCCTACCACGATTTCCATACACGTAAACGCGGGCCTATCTTTTAGCTCAAGCACTTGAACTGGAAAGGCCCTGACGGTAAATAGATCAATTCATAGAGAGGAAGATTACCAAGCAATGGGCCTTGCTGGTCCGAAAGACCCCGAAGAGCTGCAGTTTTTATGACGAACTTTGAGAGCTGCAATCGCCATTCATACATCGTGTTCCAAAAGTAGTGTATTCCTCGCACAGGGCTGATGTAACTTGAATTTCAGATTCAAAGATGTTTATCTTTTTTCGATAATGTTGACTGGATTTTGTTGAGCTCAATATTCCTCGAGGAAATGCTTTTCCTCTAAAATTTTATGCGGGATTATCAACCTGGTACTCTTCATGACAAGAAGTAATCAACTTGGTACCACTGCAACTCTGATACATCAACCCCGCGACAGCTCCCCAGTTTTTGAGCGGTACCGCAACAGTGCTAGCTTAGCGAGACCAGAAGAAAGACATGGCTCGTTACTGGCTCGCGGTTCGGGACTAGCGCTATTGTACCAGTTGAAGACTGATATGACAGGACCGTTACTTCTTCGCGACTTGAGAGGTACCGACACGGAACTACCGTAACGGTACCACTTCAAGGTCGACACGTCAGCCACGTGACATCTCTCAGGACTTGAGAGGTAACGCAATCGCACTACTGTAGCGGTACCAGTTGAAGACTGATATGACAGGACCGTTACTTCTCCGCGACTTGAGAGGTACCGACACGGAACTACCGTAACGGTACCAGTTCAAGGTCGACACGTCAGCCACGTGACATCTCTCAGGACTTGAGAGGTAACGCAATCGCACTACTGTAGCGGTACCAGTTGAAGACTGATATGACAGGACCGTTACTTCTCCGCGACTTGAGAGGTACCGATACGGAATTACCGTAACGGTACCAGTTCAAGGTCGACACGTCAGCCACGTGACATCTCTCAGGACTTGAGAGGTAACGCAATCACACTACTGTAGCGGTACCAGTTGAAGACTGATATGACAGGACCGTTACTTCTCCGCGACTTGAGAGGTACCGACACGGAACTACCGTAACGGTACCAGTTCAAGGTCGACACGTCAGCCACGTGACATCTCTCAGGACTTGAGAGGTAACGCAACCGCACTACTGTAGCGGTACCAGTTGAAGACAGATATGACAGGACCGTGACTTCTCCGCGACTTGAGAGGTACCGACACGGAACTACCGTAACGGTACCAGTTCAAGGTCGACACGTCAGCCACGTGACATCTCTCAGGACTTGAGAGGTAACGCAACCGCACTACTGTAGCGGTACCAGTTGAAGACTGGTATGACAGGACCGTTACTTCTCCGCGACTTGAGAGGTACCGACACGGAACTACCGTAACGGTACCAGTTCAAGGTCGACACGTCAGCCACGTGACATCTCTCAGGACTTGAGAGGTAACGCAACCGCACTACTGTAGCGGTACCAGTTGAAGACTGATATGACAGGACCGTTACTTCTCCGCGACTTGAGAGGTACCGACACGGAACTACCGTAACGGTACCAGTTCAAGGTCGACACGTCAGCCACGTGACATCTCTCAGGACTTGAGAGGTAACGCAACCGCACTACTGTAGCGGTACCAGTTGAAGACTGGTATGACATCACCGTGACTTCTCCGCGACTTGAGAGGTACCGACACGGAACTAGCGTAACGGTACCAGTTCAAGGTCGATACGTCAGCCACGTGACATCTCTCAGGACTTGAGAGGTAACGCAATCGCTCTACTGTAGCGGTACCAGTTGAGGACTGATAAGGCGGTTAGCGACACCTTTGCCAAACTTGAACGGTAGCGAGAGAGAACTAGCGCAGCAACACCAGTTGAAGGGCAATACTGTGGGTCGGTTACACTTTTCCGGAACTTGAGACGTACTGCAACAGGATTAGCGCAGTGAGACCAGAAGACATCCAGATGAGCCAGATGATGGTTCGTTACCGGCGATCCCCTGGGAGTTGAGCGATCCCGGTTAGGGATTAGCGCTACAGTGCCAGTTGAAGGTTGTTACACCAGAACTGCCACTCCCCCAGGCCTTGAGAGGTGTAGCAACAGAGCTAGCGTATCGGGACTAGTTGAAAACTGACACGGCTCCTTAGCGACAATTCTTTATGACTTGAACGGTACCGCGGAAGAATCAGCGTATCGTTGAAGACTGATATGTTTGGATAGATGTTTTGGATACTTCTCTGGAACTTGAACGGTACCATAATAGAGCTAGCACAGCGGGATCAGTCGAAGACCGACACCAATCGTTACCAACATCTGTCCGCGTTTTGAACGGTACCGCAATAGAATCATCGCATCGTTACCAGTTGCAGACTGATCTGTCTGGTTCGCGAAACTCGACCGGACCTTGAATGATACCGACTAGAACTAGTGCAGCAGTACCAGTTGAAGACTGATACGGCAGATACACGACACCTTTCCAGGACTTGAGCGCTCTGCAAGAGTACGTGCAGCGGGACCAGTTGAAGACTGATACAGCATGTCTGTTACATTTCTTCGGGACTTGAGTGACACCGCAACAGTCCTAGGGAAGTAGTACCGGTTCAAGACTGACAAAGCTGGTTCGTAAAGCTGACATGATTAGTGCTATTGCGGTATCAATCGGGTCCCAGAAACGAGTCGCGAAATTGCGGTATCGGTCTTGGATTGATACCACGCTAGCACTACGTCGTTGGTTCTAAATCGGGTGTCGAAGGGGAGGCAATCGTTCCGAAGAATGATGATTTCAATAAAATTTTGTTACCATGTAAGGAAGAATGTATCATCCGACCTGAGATTAAAAAACATCAACTTCGTGCTGGGAAACGGCCTACTTTTGAAACAACCTTCTTATGATTCATTTTGCAAAGTAAAAGGATACGTATGTGGCAATTCTGAACAAAAACGCTCCTGTTCGCAATTCTTCTAACATCAGATGGTTTATCTGGTTCATGAACGACGGGTACAATCTGATGAAATTCATAGTAGACATCCGTGATGATGATTCGAATGCTATACCAAAGTCCTGAGCTCATAGGGATCGCGTCGTTTCTGAGCATTTTGATAAGTTTGTATGAATCGGATGCATATGAAATTATGAATATGAAATTCGTACAAGACTCGTGCAGTTGGAGATTTCAGATTCATCATTACAAATGTCTTGTCCTGAACTATACCGAAAACATTGTCAACATCTATTCCAAGCTGAACTTCAGATCGTTTGAAATTTCTCTCGCTCCCCCAGGAATCGCATGAAACCATTCTTATTGACTGTTCCATGAGTATCTATCAGGGTAATTCATCTACTGCAACTCTATATCTTCACTGTTCAAGTCACTCCGATCTGTGGAAAGCTTTGGTAAATAATTCATCTTCAATCCCAGCTAAATAAAACTAAAGGACTCATAAATGATATCATGATCATTTCACTGGACGAACTTTCAATCTCATGTAAATATTTGCAAAGTTTTGGACTGTAAGATACTATGTTCATTCCAAGAAAAAATTTTCACGTTGAAAATACGCTAAGAGTGTATTCTAAGAGAATTGGGGTTTGGAGATCCAAAAATGGTCAAATTGGACGAGATCAGGATTATATATTTTTATAGTAACAAATGAATGCTACCTAACGAACCGGAAGTAGCTCTGTAATGCATACGGAAGTGTAATATTCCTCTCAAAGTGGCCACGGAAACACAATTCTTCATCGGCACTTTAACTTTCCACAAAAAGATGTTCTCTTCAAGCAAAATTTCCTCATTTCCCTACAGAACCGCAACAGTTTGAAATATCGCCTACCCCAGAGGACTCATTGCAGTAAACAGCTCAAGAACTCGGCCTATACCATCGCAACTCTGTAAACCGAGTCATTTTTCCTCATTTCGAGTTCGTTTTGCAGCTGCGCTCTAACCAACGCGAGCTCGTTATTCTCTCTTATAAAGCTTGCGCGCCATGACTTTGAATTGCAAGCTCCATCGAAAATTTTCTTGGCAGAGGGCTTGCAAGTTTTATGTGTATAAAGTATTACAGAGTCATCTGCACAGCTATTAAAGGCATAAAAATACGTATACGAAACTGCCTCTACAATCGATAGACGCATTGGAGGTTATTGTCTCACGTATTAAATGATATTTCACAAGAACTGGTTGATACTCACGAATTCCTTGCTTTTTTTTGCACGTGGGCAAATGTTTGTGATATCAATCCACGAATTATATTATAATCGGTAAGAAATGTAACTTTCTAATAGCAAAGCTATACCTTTGCATTTATTATATCCAATTCGAATGTCCCGTACTTACATGCATATAACATTTTCATCTGCGAACGATTTGGCACCCAATACTTTTACCGCCCTGCTATCATACTTCTACTCAAGTTTGCATAGTTTTCAAGCATAAAATATTTTCATTGGTATGTATGCCTGTGCGTGCATGTGTGCTTGACCGAGTAAAGTTTTACATCTGGTCAGGCTCGATGCCATAATTTGCGTTTGCAAGTCGGAGAGGCTGAAATTAACTGTACCGCAGAGCAAATCGAGTGAATCGAGGTGTATATGAACGTGAATCTAATCTGAGCAAACCTTGGCTGACAATTCCCAGATATACACATGTCGTCCTACATAATCTTGCGGTTCAGATGGCGGTGCATTGCTGAAATATAGCTCTATGACACCGTCACTCATTAGCTTGAGATAATCTTGCAAAAAATATTCAATTCGTATTCCAGCCAATTGATTAAGCATTGATATAGCGGAGCAGAAATGAGCATTCAGTTAATATTTTGAAGTGTCAAACGATGATGAAATTGGGGTTACTGGGTGAAGTTTCACGTTTATATCATAAAAAATTGAGTGGAATCACAAATGCCTCTTGTTGGGATACTAGTTTTTTATTTGGCTTAGTTGCAAGATTGAAGATATTGGAAGATGTCATTTATTCCTACACGTCTCGGCAGGTGAGGGCTCAACTCTTGTGATTACGCGTTCCTGGGGCCACAAAAAGTTTATCTGATTTTCTCAGATTTTTGTATGTGGCCGAAAAAAAATTACCACATTTCCAACGAAGTAATTGGGCAGAGAATAGCACATTTTAATACGAGGGTGTAAAATTTCTTGTCGCATGCGAGTGTAAAGTTTTCGAAATCATCACGAGGATGCGGGAAAAAGGTTTCACTCCCGTGTATCGAACTCAACTCTTTGGTAAACTGTCAGTAAAAGTCGAAAAATTATGCGCAATAGTACGTTTCGATGCAAGGATGCGGAATAGTTGTTTTTGATACGAGGGTGGGAAGTTTGGTTTTGCTTTCCGAGTGATTATTTTCGGCCCGAGCCTTGGCGAGGGTCGAAATCATCACGGGTGAAGCAAAAAACTTCACGCTCGAGTGTCGAAATACGTTTTTCGATCGACTGTGCCTAAAGCACTGCTTTACGCACGGTAGTTTTCGTTTAATTCACGCCCGGTCGATCGAAAAACGTATTTCGATACTCGGGCGTGAAGTTTTTTTGCTTTACTCGTGCTAATTTCGACCCTCGCCAGGGCTCGGGCCGAAAACAATCACTCGAAAAGCAAAACCAAACTTCCCTCAACTTCCCTCCCTCGAATCGAAAAATACTATTTCGACATTGTGCGGAAAAGTGTCTTTTCCGCACTGATTTCCCACTTTCTCTGACAGTTTGTCGAAAAACACAGTTCGATACACGGGTGTAAAACCTATTTTTCTATCCTTGTATCGAAATGTACTATTTCATGATACTTTGTGTGAAACCTATGAAATCGGAGTCCATTGCTTTCTTGTCACCAAATTGGATGAATTTTAAACGTTAATACGTCCGAAGAATGTCAAAACTCCATCAGATCTACTTATAGTACCCAGTTCTCGATCTGTCAGAGTAAGTGTATACTCAATGTCACGAGTCTACTCTCTCCGCATGAATCAGTAAAAATTGATCCCAAACAGATTATATCACTGATTTTTAGTGGAATTTTATTTATTTTCAATGACGTTCCACTGTGAATTAGTAAAAATGCACTGGATGTGATCAATATTTACTGATTCGTGTGGAGAGAGTAGGAATCATTACTCAACCAAACTAGGTACGTTGATTTCACAGATTCCTGAATCAAAGGATTTTGAAGTAGAATAATTAGGAAATTCATTGTGCCAGAGAACTCTTACACTGCAAATTGTATGAATTTTGATTGCTGATTTTGGTGGTCATCATTTAATTGAGTTGTACTAATCTGTACATGTCCAGACAGCCACGCGCAATTTTCAGTACGTCACGTATGTGCAACGAGTGTACATGGGAGTTGCATAACTCGCCCACAACACCGCACGCGCGTGATTTGATTTGTGCTATTGCGCTATGTAGTCTTGCAAGCATCAGGTATTACAGTGCTCATTCCGCTGTACATCAGAGCTCGTGCAGCGAGGCCATCGGCTCATTTTTTTTGACCTCGTCATCGCCTCTATAGACATAAATGTGCAAGTGCGCTATACGCGCATGCATAAGCCATATTCAGCCTCGAACATTAGTATTGTATTAGGTACATCACGAGAGTAGGCTGCATGTGTATAACATCCGAGATAATGTCACTCATCAGCGATCGACGACTACTTGCGATAAGTTTAGGCACATGGAAGTGACGTGACTCCCACAGATTTGTAATTTTTAGTGGGTTTTTGAAATATTACGAAAAATGTGATCTAATTGCGATAACGCCGTTGTGATAATTCAAGTCTAATCGAATAAATGCCTGGATACTACGGAAAATGAGTTTCAACTTCACTACGCTGAGCCCCACGATCTTCCATTTTGACTCTTGAGTGCCTTCAGTATTGGAAAAATTATCTAACATTTTAAAATAGCACGTAAAAGTTCGTCTCCAATTCAGGCTAATTTGATTGAATTCAGAGTGAAAGGATAGATATTCCAGTCTCTTGTCAGAAATAAGTTGGATGAAATAGTCGAGTGCAAAACGTCACACCAAAGATCTGGTGACCGAACACACGCTGAAGGGATAACTTATACGTAGTATCTGAATTGGCCATCATTCAATTGTACAGTAGGGTGAACCGAAAAATTGAAATTTTTGAGAATTGTTACGCCTGGGGTCACAAGTTTTGCCATTTTGCACGTAGATGAAGAATGATTTTTTTTGGGTATTTTTAAAAAGAGATTTGAGGTTCAAGCAAAATCCCTCAAATATTTTTAAAACAGAGTGAAAATATCATTTTTACGCTATTCTCAAAAGCAAAGTTACAGCGCGCAGATCCCACGCAGTGTCGCCAAATAGCGCGATCGAACAATGTTTTCTAACGTATTACTGACCGTAGTAAACAGAAAAGTAGGTCCGCTTAAACTTCAGAAGTTGAGGGTCTTTATGAATTACGAGATATCGATGGAGTGTAAAAGCGACAATTTCTTGGAAAATACCATATTCTTGTGATATTGATAATTTCCCTCGAAGTATGGTCCAATCATCCGAAAATCATTACGCACCAATTCACTTCCGTATTTTGACCAGGTGAAAACGATCCCGGTGGTTTTAGGAAGTCAGGCAGCTACAAAACTTTGCTTTGAGCACACAAGACGATTGTATCAAAACCCGTGCATAAAGATGGATAGTTCCACGCATAGGATGGGACGGAAATCGACGGTCATCATCTGCTCATAGCTAATTTTTGATACGCCCTACGGAAAAATTGTCATTTTTCCACTCTCATCGGTATCTCGCAATTTATGAAGACCCTTAACTTCTGAGGCTTAAGCGGACCTGCATGGTATTCGATTTCCACGATCAAAAATACGTGAGAAAACATTTTTCGGTCCGAGGATCGGTCTTTATTTGGCGCCACTGCATGGGTTCTGCACGATGTCACTTTGCTTTTGAAAATAGCGAAAAAATGACTCCTTTAGTCTATTTTTTGGAATATTTGAGAGCTTTTTCATCAACCTAAGATCTCTTTTTAGAAATCCCATTAGAACTTTTTTCTTTATCTACGTGTAAAATGGCGAAAGTTGTGACCTCAGGCGTAACGATATTCAAAAATGTTCATTCTCCGGCCCGCCTTATTGTATAGTCTCGTGAATCATAATGCTAAAAATGAGTGAAATCCAATGATGATACAGGAACAATTCGACATCTCGCAGAATTGAGAATCAAACCACTTGATACAAAATATTAATACAAAATCAAGTGGATTAATATTTATCCAATCACACCAGCATCACGATTTTTTTATTCAACTACACATCATGAATAAATCATATTTCATCATGTACAGTTTATTCTTCATTCAGCCATCGCATTTGATTTCTGTGCACTCCAATCGCATTTTGCATTGTCTTTTTATTGAATAATACATGAGTCCGGGTGGGTTTTGTCTATTTACTTTCTACCAATTCATCCATAATCAAACGGAAAATCTGAACGAAAATTGTCGAACGTGCTATTATGATGACCTCAAATCGTTGAAAATGGACTTTGCACATCTCATTTTCGTTATATGCAAAAAAAATCCAAATCCCATTCTAGATCATAGTCAGACCTGCTTTTGGGTTTGAGTTAGGTCGCGCAAAGAGGGATTCCTCTGTGGGCAGCCATGAATTTAAATATGACAAGCGTGAGAATGGGGTCACATACATCTAGCTTTTCGCGCATGACAGATCTGCACTTGGTCGAAAGCTCCAAAAGCTCCAGAGATGATTAATGCTTGCAAGCTCCTCAGGATATGTGTATGGTGGGCGTGAGGCTAGGCTAAATTGGACAGTTATTTTCTTCCAAACAGGCCAAGTGCCACTTGCTCCACGGTTGTCTCGTTAAAGTAACTTATACGTAAATTTAAAATCCGAAAAAGAATGTTCCACATTTATTCCTCTGGTTATAATGATATGTTGCCAGTGGGCTCAAGAAGGCGCTTACGAAGTGACAAAACTAAATAAGTCGGTTGACAATAAAAATGAGCGGTTCTATATCCATCGGTTGATTGTAAGATTGCGTTCCAAATTGAAATTTATATGTATCAATACATGGTCAACATGTTCACTGTGATGAGCCCTGCTAATGGGGCCCACGATTTTTCAATTTTCGATTTCCAGTGTTTCATATCTGCTCGAGGACTATTTCTAATACCAATTTACCTTGGTAGATAAGTTCACCTAGATCATGAATAATGGACTAAAAAAAATTCAAGTCCTATACAGGCGTCAGTCTCAAAGCTCAAGGGCCCCAATGAAATTACGAGATATACGCCTCGTAACGAACCTCGTTAACGCGACAGATTTTTTGTATCAACGACTCGTGATAGAAATTCCAACAACTTGCACCTAATAGCAAGCCACGGCATCCTTACCCCATTGAAAAAATAACTGGTGTCTATTGCAAGTTTCTCGTGAGTTTTTCGTGAAGATCCACTGGAAAATTGAGAACTGTCACTGGTATAAAAGAACCTTCGCGAATTCCGCGTGATATCATTGAACCTCGTCTGAGGATGTCCATATAAACTCATAACATTGGAAATATAACACAAGCCCACAAAATTGAAGAATTTTTCAGGTCTAGGCTACAAGGGAATCCGAGCGAAAGGTCACACATATCGCGCTTAGTATCACCAGATTAATCCTGAGTGGTTTTGGAGACTTTTTTGCGACTTTTGGTGTGCCTTCAATTTCTGGCTCCCAGCAATTATGAGAGCTCCCAAAACTACGTTCTTAACGCGAAACTCGAGGTACCATTCAAATTCGTCCATAGTTTTGACCTATCCAGTTACCATTTTAGTATAAGATAGAAATACTCCGCCTAGGGAATAATATCACATTTAGTCATTTTTATAGTTTCCTAAAAGATACAAAAATTCTCGAAAATACGGTTTTGACGTAAAATTCGATGCCAGAAACGATCCCGCTTTGAATTTTGCCGTGAAAAGTCTCAACTTTTGTTTTGTTCTGATTTGAGATTCGTGTTCAGCAGTTATAAGTACGTTAGAAATGACTCCCACCTTGTCTGATCAAAATTTTTCTTTCATTCTTGTGGGCCTCCGTAATTTTTACTCCTCGTCAAATCTCAAACTGCGCGTAAAATGGTTCTCAACAACTGGAATCTATCATCGTAACATTATATCATTTCTCCAATATTTCAATACACAAATAGGTTTGTCTTCAAAAGATACCTCGTCCCATCTTCAATCCTTATTTCTTGATCGAAACTTCGTGATGCCCAACCAAGCATCTCCATCAATCTATGCATTGCTCGCATCACTGGAATGCAAAGGAATTTTAAACCTCAATTTTTTAGAAGTAAAATTACCCCTACTTAAATCATACCCGACGCATTTCTTACATCATTATTTTGCTCATACTCATCTTCTTCTTTGTACCAACTCCCCAAAAAAGCACGCAAATTAGAACTCCGTGGGATGTATCATTCGTTTCGTAGTGACTTCAAACGCTTTTCTTCGCCATCTGAAAGTTGGTTCGTATTTTACGAATGAGGCCGCGGAAAGCTCTTCTCTGCCTCTATATATACGAGAAATGAGTTTCTAGAGAAAAATTTGATGCTGCAAGCTATGAGCCGTGGTCGATGCCAAATAAACGGCCACTTCGGGCGTTGTGTATACTTATTATAGATAACGAGAATTGGCGCAAGTGTGGAAACTCGGGGAGCAGCCCTTTTCCGGCGATTGAAGCGCGAGGTCTATTTGTGGCATTGGGTATACGCCCAGAAAGCTCTTTTCTCGAAAAGTTCGATGCTTCGATTATGCGCCACACTTATATTCTGACACAGATTATTTCGAGACGAGGTTAGTTTTAGAGGCATGTGCTTAAATCACTGTGGGGTTTTCTAATATTTTCACCAACGCTTGCTTAGAATAAGCTTGGTGTAGTCTGGATAATTTTTCGATCCTTTCGGGCGATTGTTGGATTTCCTAGGCAATTGCGATGAGGCACTCATCACATAATCAAATTTAGTTTGCATGGACTGACATGCAAACTAAATTTGATATTTCTCAGAACGAGCACAAATTTTACGTTTCGATGATGGGGTCTTCCAATTTTTGTCTGGACAGTATGAAAGTCATGTAATAGATTTTGAATAAGAAAAAATAAGAAATAAATGTAAAATGGAAACTTGTTCTAAGCCATTGCAGTCAAGTTCGTCTTAGTTGGCATAGGTAGCTAGATTCTGGGAGTACCTAAGGAACCTTTCATTCTGAAAGACTTGTTACGTTGTAGATACGGAATTTTCATTTAAATAGTTCTTATTGTAATAAATCTCAGTTCTCGCTGTAAATGATTTTTCTATACCGATGATCAGTTTAATTCACTAAATTCATTACTATTTGGTCCTCAGTTTCATCTGAACCATTCCAATGTAGTTGATCTAATTTAAGGGATACTTGGAAAATTTGTTCAGAACATAAATGAGAAGAAGATCAGTATCGCGAATTTTAAAATACCCTGAGACTATCCACAGATGAGGATTCTTACCAACTGATCCTTGAACGACTCTTAAGCCGATTCTTCAACCTCGCGCTGCATGCGCGCGCTATGCTGAATTTGGTAGTTGAAAATTCACCCGTGAATATGGGGATGAATACGAGACTCATGGATGGTGTTCTCCGAGTGATATTACAGGATTAGAAAAACAAGTTTCTTCGGGATTTTTCATAAATAAGAAAAAAAAAATATTAGCGGCAGCGTTAAGGCCAGTCTGGATGGGATCTGGATATTTCGCCCAATAGATGGCGCTTTGATCAGTCTATGCTTGCCATCGGATAACATTAGAGATTATTCTTACTCACAGCATTTGACCCGACTACTTTTGCTCCAGAATGAATAATACAGGCGAAGCATCATGAAACCTCCAATCAAATGAGTCATTCCGCGTCGGAGCATATGCATTCTTTCTCAAAAGGATCATGATTCTTTAGCTTGCTGAGTGAGGTATCCTGCTCGATGATCACACCCGTTCACGTTTTTTGCGAACTAGATCTCGAAGTTTAGGACGTGGAAGGGCTCATTCGATTGGACATGTCAATACACAGGCGGAATGCTATTTGATTTTGGCTGGAAATGTTATATTGTTGAGTAATAAATTGGAATAGGTGAGGCACCTTCACGTTAGACCATGAACTCCTTTCACGGTTTTCTCATTTCGTAATGAACGAAATGCCATGAAACTTTGCTTAGTATCGTGTTATAAGATTTCACAGGTAGGCTACTATCTGGGAAACTCATTCAATACCAATTAAAACGCATAAACGATAATTCTGCTCTCAGAATCATTGCATGTAGCCACAACCTGAAAGTACGCCGTTGCGTATCAGGTTGTGCTTCAAGCGGGGACTCCGGACTGACTTTTTCGGCGATCCAGTATTCGAATTGGTGACCGCCTATCCTATCCGGGTCTGTCAAGCCTAGCTTACGTGAAATATCCCTTCACTACTTTATTATGGGCATGATACGGGACCCATGAGATTGGTATACGGTAGTGCCCGGACGACATTTTTGGGTGAAAAAAAGAAGTTTCTTCTCGTTTTCTTGTGAACAAATAGAAAAAAAATATCGGGGCGGTGGCCACGCGAGCCTTTTCGATCGAAATTCCAGGTTGAGCAACGTTCTCGCGATTGAGTATCCGGATTAATGACCACTCGTCTTGCGTTTGCCTATTAGTTCTTGACCTCAAACAAGTTAGAGCCTTCGCAAACTAAGATGAGCCATCACCAATCCGGGTGCTGAATCGCAAAAACGTTGCTCAACCTAGATTTTTGATCAAAAAATCTCGCGCCGCTGACATTAATGATTTTTTCCCATTCATTTACGAAAAAACAAGGAGGTCCTTGTTATTCTTAGAGTTTCCCGATATTTCGACATTATATCGCTATCGATGTCAATGACGAGTCAATATCGACACGATATCAACGGGTCCAAACTTGGTCGACATCGATATTGAAAGGATCCATATATCGTGAATATCGGGATATTGAAAATTTCCGCTAGAGAATAGATGATTGAAGCAAAATATGATTCAAACTGTTGAATTTATCATCGCTTTTTATGAATTTTGCACTATTTCTGAATGATTTTGACCAAATGGGGTCGGTGGTCGGCGATCGGTGATGTCGACAAACGACTTTGAACAAATTTTTCTTGCTCAACCAGACTACGATCAGTCTGTCTCAATTGAAATCTGGTTTTGAAGAAAAATATGGGATAAACTGTTTATGATGATCTACAATTAAACTAAACAATAACATAAGATCAAGAAATCTCTATTGGAAATTGTAAAGTTGGCTGATCATCTGATAATTTTCGTTTAGTTCCTTACGTATATCCAAACATCAAATTATATTCAGTAGGGTGGTGTACACGCAGAGGTGATTCTAATCCAGCTGTATTTCCTTGCTTCATTTTGATTTTCTTCTGAATTTTTGTTGGACACAGAGTGCAGATCCCAATTTTTTCATCACTTTCGTCTTTAGAGTACACGTAATATGATTTAAACGTTACTTCATTTAATCCACTACTATACCTCCACTATTCATTTCAGCCATAATTACACTGGAAATTTTGAACCGAACTTTTGGTCTAGAAATTTTGTGCCAGGAAAGTAATTTTAGTTCAGGGGTTAGTGTACTATTTATAAACAATACTAAAGTGGTCTGCTATGAAGTAGTGTTGATGTGCACAGTGTTGGCGGCGAGAGTGGAAAAACCTACCCAACAGCTATGTTCAGGTTTATTTTGCTCTCCGACTGCATCCAACAGTCAACTTCGCGTCGCTCGGCTCGGGGGTCACATGAGTCAGATTGCAGCCAACTGTTGATTTCGCAATTATAAGTCTATATTTGATTGATTTTAGTAATCAGTGGAAGCCAAACTGTGTTAACTCATTGATCGCGCCGATCAATCAATATGCATACGCGTGCACGTCCTGCTGAACGCAGGTTATTCACACGTGCGACGGGGAAATGAGTAAATTTTTGCTATACCTCCTCGTGTAATATTGGAATTATCATGTTGATGAATGAATTTATCATTCTTTCGAGCCACATATGTCGAATTGCGTTCTTCGTGGCTCTACTTTCGTATCAGTGGCTGCATCACGGAGGAATTTTCCAATTTTTAATTTTGGATTCTTCAACCTATTATAGAGAGATTGGCCGAAAGAACGATAAATTCATTCATTGAATGTAATTCAGCAAATCGGGTGGAAGAGTCAATATATCAATGAGATCCACCTTATCGATATAATTCTAATATTATATTTTTATGTTGAGTTGTGGTTATTATTCATTTGCGGTGCGATAATTGTTGCTTGCCGGGCAACTCGATAAATTCAATGTTTGGCCCTACAATCGATACCCATCGAAAGCTTGTGGAATGTTTTTACATGAATTTTCTCCATTGACCAACCAAAACGCCAATGAAAATGGCCATTGAGAATATTTTTTCTGCAAATACATCAAGCAGGGTCTCACTAAAACAGTGATCTTCTCAATATATTTGGTCATAAGGAAATCTTGAAAAAAGCATCTTGAAGATCACAAAAAAATCTATTGATTCATGTGTTTATAACATTCCTTGCGTCTTTTCTGAGTGCCCGTGGTTAACGATGAAAATCTAAAAAGTTTCTCCTTCAACAATCACCTACAACTTTGGCTGGAATGATCCGGCCACAAAAATACTCACAGGATCTAATAGACCTTCTCAAAATCTACAATTTTTCCTTTTAAATTTTCTCTACGACATTTCCTGCCCGAGTAATGAGCTTGGAAAGGAAATGTTGTATTACATGGACTGCTCACGGAGATACTGCGGCTGGCGCTTGTTTCGTCTCGCCTTGCTCTATTCTAGCGCAAAGATTTATCAAAAAAATATCATGGTACGTGATTTTGACGTAAAATAATCTCTTTTCTCAGAATATTTCATCAAACTTTGTCTCGGATTCGAGGCAACCCCGATTTCTCAAGTTTTATTGGGAAAATGGAATAATTTCATGTTTTGTCCCTATAGATCGCATTCAAGGCAAAATCTGAAAACAATTCTGAAAGATGAGATCATCTTACGCCAAAATCATGTGCCATGATATTTTTTTTGGTGAATTTTTGCACCAGAATAACGCTAGAGGGAATAAAACAGTAGGCAGCTTCGGTATCTCCGTAAGCAGTCCATGCAACACAAAGTTTTCTTCCCAAGCTCGTTACTCGGCCAAGAAAGGTCGTAGTGAGAACTTTTAAGAGAGAAAATTGTAAATTTTGAAACGGTCTACAAGATCCCTTTGAGTATTTTTGTGATCGGGTTACTACGTCAAAGTTGTGGGTGATTGATTGAAGGAGAAAGTTTTTAGATTTTCATCGTTGACTACTTTTGTCAAAATTTTCGTACACCGAGGTATATTAAAAATATCACTGTTTCAGTTAGACCGTACATGATCCATTATTTATGAAAGGTACTGTATGAATGAACAAAGAATAGAAATTGGAAAATTGTGGGGCCCATTGCAGTGGACGTGTTACAAATTACCTTCTGTAGAATTGCGAAATTCGATATTCACGAATTATGCGCTCATATTACTAAGAAAAGAGCAGTGTGCTTAACTGGCCCCTATAGTCTTTTTTCAAGCTCGCTTATCACTCCGTCAAAATCTATCAGTTTAGCTCAAAGTGTTCAAAAGGGGGTAGGCAAAGCTTACAAATGAACCAAAGTGCGTCATATTTGGAGGTCGATCAGTGCAGTGCTTTTTTGTGCTTATACTGTCCTCTGCATTCGATGATAAGTGTTACTCGCGACATGTGATGCCAAATATACAAAATTTTGAGATATATTCTCGTGCATCTTTGCTATAGTTATACTATTCAACTGTCTCGGATATCGAACAATTTTCATTCAAGCAGTTTTCTTCGAAACCAAATTCAAATTACTTTACTTACCATGTCGAACGTTTATATAAAGTTTTTTTCGTGCAGTTAATGTGAGCGCGCCTGGAATTGATGAATAGAAATGATCGATCTCTGTAAAATCGGTGAAGACGACTAATGCTTTTTCCAAAGAGAAAGCTTTGTTTTCACCCCAACAAAAATTTGATCAAATTTTCCATTAAAACCAACATATTCTTCAACAAAATTCCTTTTATCTAAAAAAGCCTTAGACCATTCTCTTCCTCTCGCCAAAATCCATCAATTGTAGGTAACAGTTCTCCTCCTTATGTCCTTCCAAATCTGCAAGAGACTCATCTTTGCACCCCTTTGTCCGTGTTTGTGTGTAAGTGTGTGTGTGTGTGTGTGTGTGTGTCTTGTTTTATACCGGACACGCTTTTTCTTTTACTGTTCACCGTATCAACTTTCGGCTTTCTACAAGTTGTACAGAATCAAATTTCTGAGAGCCCAGTGATTTAGCAGCTTTCGACTCCCACTCAAATTTGATCCATGGGCTTTTTCAAGCAAAAGTGCTCAAATTTCGACTCTTAATACATAAATATCTTTTTCTAAGACGATCTCACCACGAATTGAGTCACCTGAACTATGATTTTTTCTGCATGATCTATCGATTGGTTAATACCGACATTTTATTCAAACTGTACAGATCTCAAATTTTCGGAAAAATCAAAATTTTCACCAAAAATTTCATTTTAACCCTTTTCAAACCCACTGCATCCAAATCCCGTCTCAACCAAACAATAGATATCATCCAGAAAACCTCAGACTATATGGCCCAAATCGCTCTAAAAAGCTTTCTCTGAGGAATAACTCAAAAAATAATGGAAAATTTTTCTGAATACTCATTTTATCCTCGTATCATCCTTCACCACTCATTTATCTCAATTTTAATGACCTAAAGACTTACTTATACGCCATTCTGAGTCGATTGGTTGATACAAAATTTCCTTGAAATCTGTAGAACATTATCCAAATCAAGTTTTTTTTTCGCGAATAGAAAATTTCAACCAAGTAATCCAGTTTAATCATCTTTGAACCGTCGGTATCGAAATTTCCTCTCAACAAAACGATAGATATTGTTGGGAACCCCTGCTTTTAGATGACCCAAATTTTTCTGAAATGCTTCCTCAAAAGAATAACTCAAAGTATAGGATACCGCCAAATTGAGTAACTTTGGTACACCTTCAAAAGTCTTGCACAACGCTCCGGGAGCAACTCACTTAATTTCACAGCACTCCAATCAAATTCTATTATCAATCCTGATACTATGGAATCCTATTTGTTGCTCCTGGAACGCAGGATAAGCCTTTTGAGGGTGTAGCAAAGTTACCCCACGGGTGTCAAAATTACTCAATTTGACGGGACTTTCTTATCCGTTATGATTATCATCATATAACGCCGTGAAAAAGCATTCTGCTAATTACTTTTAGCAGCGTATTTTTTACATAAAAAAACGTCTATGAATCTAAATACAAACTATGTGTAGGACCATCATCCCAACGATTTTCCAAGCCATCAGGCTTGAGAATTTGAGCTGCACCTTGCTTCAAACTTTCCAGCACGGGACGTACTTTGCACACAAGACATTTCATTACATAAAAAAGTATTACTCAGATCAAAATTAGGCAAATTATGCGGAATGAGGGATTTGGATACTTCTTGTTCTACTGCTCCAAAGTATACCAGCAGGATTCAAAGCACTTCTTGTGAAATTATGATTCCCAAAGATTTGAGCAATTATTCCTATATCTTTGAGGGCTATTGTCAGTGTCCGTTAGTATGTGTGCCTGTGCGTTGTTATTTTCTTCGTCAACGGTTCCTCCCCAGCTCAATGATCAATTTTCTTGAAATTACATATGCAAGGTAAGTGTCCACTTTAAGATGCTTTTAATCATCTACGCATGGCGTAGATACGTTGAAAAATGCGCTTTCAACGATGGATGCCATAAATTTTCCTTCTTGTTCTCCAATGATTATCATGGAAAAAAAGTGCGACCTACAATCGAAAGATCTGGGCGAGAGAGAAAAATTGCTCAAAACTGAATCCTCGTGAGTCAAGATTTTTAGAATAAAGAATGAATTTGAGTGAAGAAATCAAGGAAGGAGATTTCAGACCGAAAGATGGATTCGAGTGAAAAGATTAGAGAGAAAGATCTGGGCGGGAGGACCAAATTGGTTAGAGCTGAATCTCTGTGATTCAAGGTTTTTAGAATGAAATATAGCTCCAAGTGAAAAATGAGATATCATCATCCCATTACATTGATGATTCCAGTAATTTTCCGGTGAGTGAAGATTCTTGGAATGAAGTATTGATCAGAGTGAAAAAATTATGACTGAATTTGAGTTATCCAGGACCACAAATAAGCACGTTTTGATATGAGGAATCATTCAACTGATCTCGTTAGCAACCCCTTTTCCCTCTTTTTGATGTCGAGGTTTCCTTTTTCTCTCATCTTTTCAAAACCTGGGGCTGTCAGAACTACTCATTACATAAATTGTTCAGCTCCATATTCCCAAGCATTTGATGAGATAACAAATGATCTTTTCTTCAAAGCTGCTTGAGTATCTATAGACTAATTGTTCGTTGATTTCCTCACTTCTACAGTACCCGTCCAAATGTATGGATCATGCACAGTCTCAGTCAATTACTGATTACTCTGGCCCATTTGGTCGTAGAAAAATTTTGAAAAAAGGAAATTGAAGATCAGGAAAAAACCTATCAATTTATGGGTTTGAAAAAATTTTTTTCATTCTTCTTATAGGGTCGTGTGACAAAAGAAATTTTTTTTTTCTCTTCAATCGAACACCTGTAATTTTGACGCGCATCATCCGATCGTCAAAATCTTAACGGTATTTTGTAGCTCTTTTCAAGACCCTTCGATTCCTTTTTTCAAAGTTTTCTCTACGATTTTTCCCGCCCAACTGGTAAGCTTTAGATGAAAACTTTTCTAAACATGTCTTCTTACGGAGGCATGGAAGCTCTCACCGACTTGATTTCTCAATGCTCGTGGGCAATGCAGAAACTCACCTAAAAAAGTTTTGTCAGACATGATTTCGACGTAAAATTTTCTGATCTTTCAAAATATGCTATCAGATTACCAGTTTAATGAGTCCCGAATGTCTTTTTTGTCTTGAACAAGACAAAAATCAAGTATCTGTTCAAGATGGAAGAAGACATTTGGGGCTCATTAAACTGGCAATCTGATAGAATATTCTGAAAGATCTGAAAATTTTACGTCGAAATCATGCCTGACAAAAATTTTATAGATGACTTTCTGCATTGACCACGAGCATTGAGAAATCAAGTCGGCGAGAGCTTCCATGCCTCCGTAAGAACACATGTTTAGAAAAGTTTTCTTCTAAAGCTCGCCAGTCGGACGGGAAAAATCGTAGAGAAAACTTTAAAAAAAGGAATTGAAGGGTCTTGAAAAGAACTACAAAATACCGTTGAGATTTTTACGATCGGATGATGCGCGTCAAAATTACAGGTGTTTGGTTGAAGAGAAACAAAACATCCTTCCGGCGCCACTCACGACCCAATAAAAAAAATGGAAAAAATTTTTTAAACCCATAAATTGATAGGTTTTTCCTAATCTTCAATTTCCTCTTTCCGAAATTCTTTTACGACCGAATGGGCCAGAGTTATTGCTGACTGACTGAGACTATGCATGATCCATCAATTTTGACGGGTATTGTATAATGATGATTACAAATCTGCGAAAAAGCCGAATTCCGCGGATTAAACTATCTCAAATCACGTTCTTGGGTGGAAATTTATGTAAAAACATTCCACAAGCTTTCGATGGGTATCGATTGTAGGGCCAAACATTGAATTTATCGAGTTGCCCGGCAAGCAACAATTATCGCACCGCAAATGAATAATAACCACAACTCAACATAAAAATATAATATTAGAATTATATCGATAAGGTGGATCTCATTGATATATTGACTCTTCCACCCGATTTGCTGAATTACATTCAATGAATGAATTTATCGTTCTTTCGGCCAATCTCTCTATAATAGGTTGAAGAATCCAAAATTAAAAATTGGAAAATTCCTCCGTGATGCAGCCACTGATACGAAAGTAGAGCCACGAAGAACGCAATTCGACATATGTGGCTCGAAAGAATGATAAATTCATTCATCAACATGATAATTCCAATATTACACGAGGAGGTATAGCAAAAATTTACTCATTTCCCCGTCGCACGTGTGAATAACCTGCGTTCAGCAGGACGTGCACGCGTATGCATATTGATTGATCGGCGCGATCAATGAGTTAACACAGTTTGGCTTCCACTGATTACTAAAATCAATCAAATATAGACTTATAATTGCGAAATCAACAGTTGGCTGCAATCTGACTCATGTGACCCCCGAGCCGAGCGACGCGAAGTTGACTGTTGGATGCAGTCGGAGAGCAAAATAAACCTGAACATAGCTGTTGGGTAGGTTTTTCCACTCTCGCCGCCAACACTGTGTGCAACAAACATCACGCATGTCAAAATTTGAGAGCGATCGGTCGGATAGATATAGAGTACGATCGAATATTTCTTATCGATTTCGATATTTTCCACATTTTCCGACATTTCGTTCGACGATATCGACACAATATTGATAACTTCGACATTTTTGATAAAGATATGCATATTTTATGAGCTATCGTCAAATATCGATACCGGGAACTCTACTTATTCTGATACTGTATTGACACCCGCAGACCATCACCTATCTATCAAATCATGGATCTCATATTCATAACTATATGCTGGGTGAATTTTCAACCACTAATCCAGCGCATCGCGAGGTCTTATGTACAAGTGTCCCTATATAAGGTCACTCTACACGAGACCTTTTTCATCGCTCTCATTGAAATGTGCGTGATTCTAGATCGCAATTCCAGGGATTATTTTTATTTAGATCGGACCTGCTGTTAATGTGAAGCAAGATATAAATCACTTTTTTCCAAACATCATACAATAAAAATTTTGACCGGTTATTTTAATGAGTTTCCAATGCTCAAATTCTTGATATCCTCAACTACCGTACATGCTCCATTAGCTCGATCTCATCATGCATACATCCTGTATAATCGTGACTTCAAATTTTTTCATAATTATCGAGATCACATTAGAAATTAGACTCTTCATTCAAGCAACATATCATGCGATCACGTGAGGCAATTTACAGCGTACAGAAAATTTAAGCGTAGTTTGTTCTCACAGGCCAAACGAGAGCTCGAAAACCGCTGGCGGGAAGTACACTGATTACAGTCTTCAAACTGCGGCCTCCACGTCAACCGCAAGCGATTTCATGCCTGCGAATATACAGTCAAGGCTTGCCGTATACATGTATAGTATGGCTCTGATGTATTACGTATTGCATGAACGTGCAGAAATCAAGACCCGTGTATATAGTTTGAAAAGTCTTGAGCTTCGAGGAAAATCGTTTAAAATTCACAATTCGAGAGTGATTAATCGCTCGGTCATTAACTTCTGAACGTCAACTTGTGAGCATTTTGATATTGAGTCTTGTTTTAGTTAGATGGAAGCGTGAGTTTGATTTTACCTCTCGATGATTGCAAGGATGGAAAATTGATGTAAAAGTTTTAGCAAGTCACCCTGGATTGCATTTACTGTAATTAAAATGACGAGAGCAGTATACGGTGAAATTACACAGCATTTTGTGGTCTTTCGGGAAGAATTTGGAAAGATAAGTTCGGAGATTGAAGTGCCGAGGTTTACCCACGGGGAGATGATCCAGATAAAGTCAGGATGTTGAAACACTGGAATAACAACTGAATCCAGTAGTTTGGCGTGGAACAAGTGTACTAATTTCGGTAATAATGTACAAGAAAATACTAATTTGTAAATTTCCAATTTATCAGGAAAAGACAGGTCGAAATTGAGTTCTAGATCGTTTGTAACATGTTCGCTGCGGCGGGACCCACCGGTAGGTGCCACCACGCACTTATGGAAGGAACTGCGATTTACCGGCTAACTTACTCCAAAATTTAGATTTTAGCCAACTGGGCTGAAGTAGGGCCAATAGAGAAACAGTAAGGGTGCAACCAATATTCAGCAAACTTTCTTATAATTTTGATAAAACTATCCTTTGACCATGAATCTTTTGGGAAATAGTTCAAAGAATATAACAGAAAAATAAAATTATTCTCACTAATAGTTCACAAAACCCGACTAAATAACCTGGTTCGAAATATTAGGGTTTTAGAAATTTTGGAAGAAATGTGAATTCGTAGTCGCTAATTCGAATTCGTTTTGGATTCGTTCTAGTTTTGGCATTGGTCAAAATCATCTGTCTATACATTTGCAAAGTTCCAAGAGTTTTGAATATTCAATGTAGAGGGATCTGCATCCCGGAATCGATCTTACTCGCCTATATTTTCCCATCTCATATCCAAATTAAGAATAAATTCGCCTGTTTAGTTGAAAGAGTTGAAAGCGTGATTGGGTCAGCTTATTCGTGAGAGAAAACTAGGTCGAGAAGAGATGAAAAACTTATATATATCTCGTACATCAGTTGCCACCCGGCCTCGGTTTTATTGAATTAGGCGCAGCGTGGTTAAAAAGAGAGCACGAAGAAAATATTCCGCACGACCCGGGCGTGTCATTAAATATTTCCAAGTTTACATTTAGCCTCAAACTCGACCCATTTTCTTTCAAAATATAATCATCCTAATTTTCCCTCAATTTATAATCTCTCTGAATTTCCTGCACTCATGCGATCCCAACGAAACTTATTGAATTTCGCTACTTAACTACGACCTCTCTACAAATTGCATGAAAAATTCAGTCTACGAATTTTAAAAATAATCGGACACATGAGAGTCGACCCATCGTTCTAGAGACGATTTTGTATACTTACAAATAAGAAGAATTCTGCAAACGTGTGTATAAAAAATACTTTGCAAAAGTCAACGCTTCACTTTCGCGGAAGAGAAGCAAAATGCAGCGACGAAAATGTTGAAAGAAATTTGCCAACATCAGGAGACAGAAAATATGTCAACATCACGTCAGCAGGAAGTCATTCATGACCATACACCTTTTATACTGTACGCGAATCTTATATTGCGGTCTTGCTTTTCTGATGGCATTCTGCTGCTGCACATCTGTATACCTCTTGGAAACTGTTTCCATTCTTATCTTTTGATGCGTGACCACGTTCATGTTTTTACCTCATTTCGACACGAGCAAGATACTGAATTCGGAGCACATCGTGTCAGCAAGGCTATATTTGTAGACCGTTATTGAGTTAAATGAGGGTTATATGGATATATGAACACGTGTAAATTTTTGTAAGAGGTACAGTTTATCTAGAACGTGGATGCATTTTGGTGCCAAGATTTGATTTTGCGAGCAAATTTGTAGATTTTTGGAGCACGTTTCTCGAGACGTTCTTCTTTGAAGATTTTCATGACCCATTTGAGTTGGTAATTTTGGGAGTCATTATTTGATCTGTTTCTAGAAGTAGTCTAGGTTTTAAACCATGAAATGTATGAAGAATATCGCCTTCTTACGTAGAGATACGCTGATTTTCCCTGAAATCCTCTGTTTAGAAGAATAATTCATTCCCCAGACTTTATCTGAGCGAAACGTTTGAAATTTTCCACAAAAATTCCAAACCCTTAATATCTCAAAAGTGGGTCTGAACAACAAATACATAGCCAAAAAAATTACTCCTATCAAACAAGATCGTTATTTACTTTTTCTTTTCTTAAGGAATACTTTGAGAAGAACAAAAATATCAAAGTTTCTTGCACTTGTGAAAATGAGGTACCGTCAACCGGGGTAACTTTGAACACTCGTGTGAAATCTTGTTTCCAGCAAAGTAGACCCGCGCAAGGGTTTTGATGCTAATTTTCTTGACAGTTGCATGCGCGGAGAACATTTTGCACCGATACAAGAGTCTCTATCAGCTGCGAAAATACTGAAAAAAGTATTTTTTTGCTCCAAAATCATGCTCTCCAGACATACACAGCTGATAGGTACTCCTCCACCGGTGCATAATGTTCTTCACGCATGCAAGTATCAAGCAAATTAGTATTAGAATCCTTGCGCATCTCTACTTTGCTGAAAACACAATTTCACACGAGTGTTCAAAGTTACCCCGTCTGTTCAAAGTAACCCCAGTTGACGTTAGTTGTTCATGAGAACCAACAGTGATGCAGAAATTACTCATGGTACAAATCACCATTAGTGGTCATCACGAGGCACTAAACCAAAACTTTACGAAAGATTATAATGTAAAACCGGTAGATATGAATTCTCACAACCTCTTCTTAATTCCATCAGTGAAAATCTATAGAGTCAGTTCCAACAAAATACTGTCCAAAATCCAAAAAAATTTAACCAGAGTTGAACTGATGTGACGACTCAAAATTGATGTCTTCGCCCTGGTCTGTACATCTGAATCTGATCCGCAAATTCGTTGTAAAATTTTCAGATCCAGAATATACACTACCGGTCAAAAGTTTAAGCTCACCCAAAAATTTTTTTTCCAATTTTGTGAGTTGAACTACTCGGCTCTATTTGATCGTAGAGGACTCTTCTGGAGCTCATTTTGAAGGTTTTTTTACGTACTTTAAGATGGCATTATTCATTCTCATATTCCGTACGGATCGGAATCTTTCCAATTTGAGCTTGGAAAAGTGTCAATTTCAACGATTCTTGAGAGAATCTTTTGGTTCCTGCCAATTTGAGCCACATGAATGTTTCAATATGAGAATTGTGGGATACAAAAGTACCAGTTTAGAGCTTCAAAATCCGTTTTTGAACGTCCCTCTACGCCACATCCAGTCCGAGCTATGACACTTTCTCTGAGGGAAGATTTTTCGCAAAAACTAGCACCTGGATTCAAAAATGACGAGAAAATTCACTTTTTGGAGCATATTTCAAAGGTTCCTCGTTTCCTTAATCAAGATGTTGATAAAAGATGACAGAAATGATGATTATACTTCATGAAAATGCATCTCTGTATCTCTCTCGAATTGGAATGCTAGTTTTTGCGAGAAATCTCCCATCAGAGAAAATGCCATAGCTCGGACTGGAAGTGGTGTAGAGGGACGTTCAAAAACGGATTTTAAAGCTCTAGAATTGTACTTTTGTATCCCACAACTCCCACATTGAAACATTTATGTGGCTCAAATTGGCAGGAGCCAAAAGATTCTCTCAAAAATCGTTGAAATTGACACTTTTCCAAGCTCAAATTGGAAAGATCCCGATCCGTACGGATAAAAATGAATTATGCCATCTTAAAGTACGTAAAAAACCTTCAAAATGAGCTCCAGAAGAGTCCTCTTCGGTCAAATAGAGCCGGGTAGTTCAACGCACAAAATCGAAAAAAAAATTTCCGGGTGAGCTTAAACTTTTGACTGATAGTGTATGAGTATATCGTTGCGTTGTCAATTAAATTTAGCGAGGCAAATGTTGAAAACGAGTTAATACTAATACTACTTACAATTGAGGGGGTGGGTGGAAAAAGGGCGTAACCGCCATTATGCTCTTTTTCCGCAGATCGCTTTTTTGAGCCCCTATACCAAGATTTACCACCCCCCGAAATCCGTTTTTCGTAAGACCCCAAAAACCATCTGGCAGATGAAAGGGCGTAAGCGCCATTACGCCCTTTTATCTGCACGATGAAAGGGCGTAAGCGCAATGATAGAATGTTAAAATGGCGTAACTGCTATGATAAACTGTTAAAAGGGCGTAACTGCTGTGTTAACATTTCAATAGCCCAACAGGATTTGGAAAAAGGGCTTTAGTACCTGACTGAAAAGATTTAAAAGGGCGTAATTATTCTGTAACGGGGGGTAAGTGAGGGCGGATCTGGAAAAAGGGCCTAATTACCGAGGAAAAATTTTATGAAAATTCTCCAGAGCCTGGAAACGCTTTTCCGCCTAATATAACGATAAAAACATGTTGTTCCACCTTCAAATTGAGTGTATTTACCCTTCGCTAGTTAAAAAAATTTCTCGTCATTTTCACACGACCGATGGAAGCTTTCTGTGTCCATAGAACCGTGGAGCATGAATCGACCCCCCCCCCCCACCCCTAGTAATCAGATATCTTTCAAAACATGCCCAGGAACACTCTCAAAAAATTTGGAGACGATTGGACTTGATCGCGAGATTTAATTCCACTTTTTGTGAGGAAGAAAGACCAAAATTTGACCCTGTATTCGGAAAAAGGGCGTAATTGCATTTTTTGAAATTGCAGAAAAAAGCTCGAAATCAAATTTCATCTCCCGGCTCGGGTTGGGCTATTTCGAGAATGCTACCTTCTTCGGAATAAGTCAGCTCAACTCGTCTATTTATGTCTCTAGCGGCTTATATTAAGTTTTTATTGATTTTCTCAAAATGACCATTTTGCAATTACGCCCTTTTTCCACCCACCCCCTCAATTATCAATTTAATTATCGCCTCCTACAACCGAGGAAAAAATTCGTGTCATAAGCCAATTGGGTATGTGAAAGTGAATATAAATAAATAGCCGATTGACGGATTGTCGAGTTTGCATACAACTAATCTGACATTCTGATGTGTAAAAAATCTGTCTTAATCCTATTCGATGAAAAGATTTGTAGACGCGCGAGGCGTAAGAATGTATCTAATCTTCCTAGAAATGGAATTAGAGATACCTGGATTAACCGTAATTACAAGTCATATAAAAACTTGATACATGGCGCTTTCAACGTTGCAAAATTTTATCAATTGAATATATCGGTGATGTAACATTTTGCTTAAAATTTATTTTACGCTCTGATGAATTTCAGCCAAACTGTTTTGGAACGATCACGTAAAGTGGAAGAATAGTCCTAGGGGATAAGTATATCTGTGCCACGATAAACGGAGATTCGTTCATAAATATCGGCATCGTATTAGACATGAACCAAACAAAAGTTTGGAGATCGATCACGCGAGCAAAGCTTACCGTTCAGCAGACCTCGCACAAACGAGCTTTTCTCAATTTTGGCAGTTTGCCAGATTAAAGACGAGCTCTTTTCTTCGACCCGCATTCACATGGATTCTTCCGTCAGCAAGTATTTTCTGCTGTTATTTGACTTTTACTGAGGCATCTTTCGTTATATCTTGGCTTCGTAACTTGGATCTATTTGTCTCATTTTTTTTCTTTTTTCTACAAAAGTCGATCCTATTTCCAGAAAAACAGAGAAAAATCCGGTTGAGATGGGAATTGGGCTACAACAATCGAAAAGATAAAATTTTTTATTTGCAGAAGATGCCGTTGCTTCGTGTGGATAACGTACTAATCGCCTTCGATACAGAAGTCTTTGGTTAGAATCTCGGGCGTAGTGAATCGGGACCTGCTTGTAGAAGTGTAGGTACCATGATCATATGAGATCGTGATAGGTACCTCAAAATAACCTCGAATAAAGATTGAAAATGGGTCAAAAAGGGTACAAAAAGGAGTATCCATTCAATCAACTCTCGAGCTTGTGATTCCAAATGAGATTTTTTTACTATAAATGAGGCCGATTCGTCGAATGCCTTAGATTTGCTGTTTTGGTAAAGATGGAATTTTCCTTGGCCTCGAAAAAAAATAAAGTTCGAGAACCCCAACCACCTGAGTCACTGCTTCACCCACTCATAGATCAAAGCACCATGCTGATCAGTATACTTCTCCATCCACATTTTTTTTTCTCAAGTAGAGTCGCACAACAAATTGAGCTGAGCTTGGTCACCTGCAGTACAAGGTAAATTTCAAGAAAAATAAAAGAACCGAGGTGAGTATAAGTATAATAGACAAGACAATGAGCGAGTCAGAAATCACTCGTATTTTCTTTGTAAAGTCCTTTACATTACACAACAACTATAGCAATATACTATGGCTACATGAACATACATATAAAAGTCTAGCTCATATACATTCGGCTCAAGGCTGAATAGAAGAACTAACAGCGATTACCTTCCTTCATCATCACTGCGGTACCTGTACCATTCACGCACTAATACCACCATTGACGACCTCTAAATTGTGTCTGTTAATGTAAGTACGAATGCGTCAGGTGTGTTATGCAATCACGCGGGTCCGACACTATTGTCGTACAGATCCGAAATAGTCCTTTTTAGAATGTTCATATTGAGATTTCTCGTGATTTGAAAATTTGATCCAGTAGAAAAATTTTTTTGAGGTAATTAGCTTTACCAAACCTGGGACTGAACTAGACATGTCACGTCTTTGTTGCTTCAAATCCTTCCCATTGAAATTCAACGCTGACCAACAATGAGTACCTTGAATTTATGTGAAAAAATATTTTCTTCGAAAAATTATGACCATTGCATCTATTAGTCATTTTTATTCACAGACTGCAAAGCTGAAAATTCAACTCACGATAGGTATTGATTCGTTCAAACTAGTATCACACCTGAATGCAGGGATCATTCATCTGGGATCGAAAATTAATCTTATTTTCGTTTCATGTCGTTTAAAAATTAGACACATTATGTTCGAGTTTTGGATAGAATATAACGGCATTCCAGTTGTAGAGTTATTATGAAGAAGAATTAATTCTTGCTAACATCGGCAGTGCAGACTTTGAAATTAAAAGTTGCTGGTGTCCAGTTTCAGAATTAATTGAAGGTTCAGAATGAGAGTTGGACTTGTGAATTTGTGATCCAAAATTTTCTTCCTGATTCTCAATGAACGGTGGTAGGAATGACCAGAAGACAAGGTATGCTTGTCCATTTTTATGTAACTGCCATATTATCATGATACTCATTGAATACAATCGATACATAGCTCGTCATGATTAACTTTTTCCTTGTTGTATCTCGTTTATTGTTTTCGAGACCTTTTTCCCCTCCATAAAAACTTGATTGGTTTGAAAAGATCCAGAGATCAAATTTACACACCTCGCCACAAAACGAATGTTCTCGATGGATAGAAAATTGAAAGTCAACTGAAAATCCGAGATCAACCAAAAATTGTGATGACCTGATTATCTAATTTTCAATTTTTTTCCACATTTATCCTTGCTCAAAACCTGCCTCAACAGCACGGCTTGTAAAATTTATCAAGCATACTTTCTCCGACAACCATCTTTCGAAAACCTATTCAATTCATTGACACGTCGTGCAACGAAGCTTTGCAAGTGAATTAGACATTTTCCAGTGTAGGTATCTCAGCTTTGGAGATGTTGCAAGGAGTGAAAGCCAACCAACCAACCTCCTCACGATGCGACTATCTTGTCACAAAATTGTCCTACACCTCGATGCTATTTTATAATATAACAGCCTCTATACCTCCCAGGTCACATACGTATTTCACTTGTAATATGCAAACATGCATTTTGGTGTATGTATACACGTTTGAACTAACCTGTCACTTTACGGTACATGTATGCAAGTGTTCACGTATGTACGCACGATATGGGACTATATAGAATATTATAGGATTGTCAGGTGTGCTTGTACAGGTCACATGCATGCATGGTGTCTCGATTCGTTCTCTGGCAGCGATTTATATGCGACGAGTGAAAGTTTTTAAGTGTCCCGCGTGGGTATGAGAAGCATATGAGTTTAGAAATCTCTACTATGTTTGAGTATTATGTACCTACTCATCTGATGTACAGGTTGAGAGTGTATTTTATGTCGACCGTCTATATTTTGATGCAACAGGTGATGTCGCAGATGGCTGATGAGACTTGAGGAAATTTTTAAAAAGTTTCCAGCCTATTTGCGGGTAATGAGAAATTTCTATGATTTATATTTTACTATTTGACTCTGATTGGCAGAATAATTGTGCATGAAGGAATTTTTCAGCTGAGTTCTAGAGCGTTTGGTAAGAAAATTTTTGATCCAAAATTTATTGTTGGTAAAATCACCGATAAAGAGCTCGAAAAATTGGAAAATGATGTTTGTGGTGTCTTGACAATCAGTTTTTAAGGAAGTTTTTCAGTACTTTACTATAGAGCTGATGCTATTCATCGCAATATCATTAGGAAAGAATCATCATAGATGAATAAGTGCTCCAAGATTTCACCTTGAGTTTTTTGAGATTTGGGATAAACATGTGTCGTTTTATTTGAAACTATATATATGGTCATTGTATTGTATACATAATATAAGACGCTATGCGATGGTGATGTATGAAATCGATAAACACCATAGCATTTGAAGATTTCTCAAGGAAATATTGGACTCGAAAATATATTTTCAAGTCGACTTTTTTTAGAGATGTGAATATTTTAAGAAGATGATATGAAAAACAGACACTAGTCGTAGCAATTTCGAAATGTGATTATGACAAATAAATACGAAAGAGTTCTTAAACGTCATATGAGCGCTAACAATGATGCTGTCATGATTACACAGGCCCACAGAAAGGAAATAGTACCCGTACTCAGCGACCGGACCTATGCATTACTACGTAGAATTGTGCGCTGAATCCGGAAATGAAATCAGTTTTCACCGAACAACCCCTAAATTTTCGAGAAATACAGAACAAAAAATTTCTAGAGCCAGATATTCGATTTTTGACCTTGGATTCTGAAAGGGGAGTGAGGGAGAGTAGCACTCGTGATCTGGACCACGATGTGGTACTCGTGATAGAACTCAATGTGGTACTGGTGTTCAAAACTCGATGTGATACTCGTGATCTTGGATTCAATTTAGTACTCGTGATCCAGGAGTCAATGTGGCGTGATCAAGACCTCAATGTGGTACTCGGGTTCGATACCTCAATTTGGTACTCGTGATCCAGAACTCAATGTGGTACTCGTGATACAGAACTCAACGTGGTACTCGTGATAGAGAAGTCGATGTGGTAGTCGTGATCCAGAACTCGATGTGGTACTCGTGTTACAGAACTCATCGTGGTATTCGTGATTGAGAACTCGTTGACGTGTTTTAGAGATCGTGATCGAGTTTGCAACGAGAGTGCCACTTCCAGTTCTCGATCACGAGTACCACATTGAGTTCTCGATCACGAGTACCACATTAGGTTTTCGAACCCGAGTACCTCATGGGGTTCTGTATAACAATTACTACATTGAGTTCTGGATCACGAGTACCAACCACGTTGAGTCCCAAATCGCGAGTACTACATTGGGTTTTCGAACAAGAGTAGCACATTGAGATTCGTATCACGAGTACCACATCGAGTTCTCGATCACGGGTACCACATTAAGTTCTAGAATACGATTACCACATTGAGTCCTAGATCACGAGTACCTCACTGAGTTCTGGATCACGAGTACCACATTGAGTTCATGATCACGAAAACACATTGAGTTCTGGATCACGAGTACCAACCACGTTGAGTTACAAATCGTAAGTACTACATTGGGTTTTCGAACACGAGTAGCACATTGAGTTACGTATCACGAGTACCTCATCGAGTTCTCGATCGAGGGTACCACATTGAGTTCTCGATCACAAGTACAACATTCAGCTTTCCAACACGAGTACTACGTTGAGTTCTGTAACACGAGTACCACATCCAGTTCTCGTTCACGAGTACTACATTGAGTTCCCGAACATGATTACCACATTGAGTTCTAGATCACGAGTACCTCCCTGAGTTCTGGATCACGAGTACCACATTGAGTATTTGAACACGAGTACCACATTGAGTCCTGTATCGCTAGTACCCCATTGAGTTCTGGATCACGAGTACCACATTGAGTGCTCGTTTTCGAGTACCACATGAGGTTCTAGATCACGAGTACCACATGGAGTTCCATATAACGAGTTCTACATTGGGTTTTCGAACACGAGTAGCACATTGAGTTCTGTATCGCTAGTACCCCATTGAGTTCTGGATCACGAGTACCACATGAGGTTCTAGATCACGAGTACCACACGGAGTTCCATATCACGAGTTCTACATCGAATTCCCGATCACGAGTACTACATTGAGTTCTCGATTACGAGTACCACGTTGAGTTCTGGATAACGAGCACCACATCGAGTTCTCGACCACGAATACCACTTCGAGTTCTCGATCACGAATACCACATTGAGTTCCAGATCACGAGTACCACATTGATTGCTCGTTTACGAGTACCACATGAGGTTCTAGATCACGAGTACCACATAGAGTTCCATATCACGAGTTCTACATTGGGTTTTCGAACACGAGTAGCACATTGAGTTTCGTATCACGAGTACCATATTGAGTTCTCGATCACGAGTACTACATTGAGTTCTCGATTACGAGTACCACGTTGAGTTCTGGATAACGAGCACCACATCGAGTTCTCGACTACGAATACCACATCGAGTTCTCGATCACGAATACCACATTGAGTTCCAGATCATGAGTACCACATGGAGTTCCATGTCACGAGTGCTACTTTGGGTACTGGATCAGATATACCGCCAAAAATAAAAAAAATTGTGAAAGTCCATACTCGGAAGTAAATTTTCTTTCTCTTTCAGAATCTGAGGTCAAAAATCCAATACCTGGCTTTGAAAATCCTTTGTTCTGATTCCCTCGAAAATTCGGGGGTGTCCCGTATAAACTGATTTCATTCTCGAATCCAACGCACGATTTTACGTAGGAATACATAGGTCGGGTCGCTATGTACGGGTACTTTCTCTTGTGGGCCTCTGTTATTGATGAGAAGTATAACGGCCATAGTACATTCCGGTACAAAGGAATAAGATAGAACATTTCAAAGGGTGCAAAAATCGGCTTTCACTCCCGTGTATCAAATTGAATTCTTTGATAAAATGTGAGTAGAAGTTGACGAATTGTGCGTTAAGTACACTTTCACACACATCAGTGCATGGAAATGAGTGAAGCAGAATTACCAAATTAGTCTTCCACTCTATTACTAACTTTTTTGTGTCATCTTTGTACACAGGTGCTGTTTTAATCAGATCTTTTATATTTGCATGACTGGAAATGAAGTGACGTACTTTAGGAATTACTGCATCGAGAAATGAAAATTCGATATCATCATTTTTTCTTGTTTCTGTTCATAAACAAGAAATTTCCGAACGTTGAACCTTTCGGTAGAGTTGAGTCTTTATCGTGATTTTATTGTTTTGGCACTGGCATAAGTTGATCGAATTTGACAAAAAATGGTATTATTATGAATTGATTAAATATGCTCACCGGTCAAAATAAAATGCTGTAAGACCCAAACACGAGTATGCTGAAATTCTTAGATATATTTGGATATGAGGATGACGTATACTGAATTAAATGATTTAATCGATTCTTGAAGTCGTGGGATTATAATTTCTTGATCGTGGACCCAATTGTTGACGATGATTTTTACATGAATAATGCTGATGAAGAATTCAATTCTCTGTTGTTGACTGCGAAACAAGCTATGAAGCAATGGAGTTTCATTTTATCCTAACATCCAGCTTTGAAATGTAGATGTCGGAAAGTCGTTCATGTCAAATCTTCAAGCCAAGCTCCCCATGCATGACAGGTTGAATTACCAGTTTGGTTACAATCAGTAATATGTTATGAATACTTCTTTATCATTCAAACAAAATCTGTCAACTGATCAATACGAGTGAACTATAAAAAAATAAACGAGATAAGAGATTGAGCATTTCCAAACTTCACTCCTCAATCACCTGCATCAAAACTCATTTCAAGTGGATTTCTCTTAATTAATCAACTACATTGATTTTTATCAATATCCTCAACTGGGATTCGTGACAATGGAAAATATAGTAATTAGTAGGCACAACTTTGCCATCGTCGTCTTAGCTACTTGTTTTCACATGTCTCGTGCTCAGAGCATGTTGGCAGGTATGTGTATGAAACAGTGATGCCGAGAGCAAATTTCAGTAAAATTATTTTACAATTACAATGAGAGGTTTCTGGTTTTTTCCAAAAAAAAGGTCCTTTATTGAATCAAATTTTGACTGCTCTTACCATAACATCCCTCGAGTAGAGATTTTTTGTACCACACACTTGCTGTCCGCAATGGGTATTATGATTATTTTTCATTGGTACATAGCTGCCTCGCGGAAGTATGAGAATTCTATCAATTTTTAGTATTCGAAATGATGACCTTCTCAAATTCTACTCAGTGATAAAGAGTATTGCATTGAATTCAAGAGAGACTTCGCCAAGCCATTTGGAAGACTTGAGAAAGATGCCAATTTATTATTTATTCTTATATTAGGAGAGTGAGAATAATGCATGAAATTGGTATGGCTCCTGGATTATTGGCGAACTTAAATTGTTATTTTGATTAAGTATTTTAAGTATGATTCACCCGTCGTTCTTTCATTTCAGAGCTCAAGTTACGTAGTTCCATGTTCTGTGAATTCGATTATGAAGCACCATGGATGCCAAATACACCAAGCACTATTCGTGCAGGAATATGCGTTAATCTGAATGAATGTAATTATCTCTTGGATATGATCAGGAGAGAGCCTAGGGCGATTCGTATCATCGTGAATAATTCGCTATGTTTTCGAAATCAACCACGTAATCATCTAGTATGCTGTCCTCAATTTAAAGATAACAAGAATGAAACTGTTAAGGATCAAGAGAAGAAGCCATCAACAATATCACCAAAACCTCGCCCATCAACTAAATACACCATTGAAGGAGTAAATAAACCGACTCAATCTCCACCTCTCTCACAGATTTTCTCAAACTGCGGTTTGAAAGGCAACAAGATCATCGACAGGATTGTGGGAGGCACTAGATCGTTACCAGGTACCAACTTGAGTTTTAGTTGAAACAATAGATGTTCTTGGGATAGTATTAGTCATTTCAAAATTTTCCAAAGGGATTTAACTCCACAGTAACAAAAAATTATTCGTCCAAAATACATTACCAATCAAAGTCAAAATTCTCATTTTTGTCACTACTCGTCAGGGTTGGATATTTATAGGTCTAGTAATTTGTTGTCCGTTAGTAAAGTATTCTAACAAGATCTCACGAGATCCGCTCAATACTCAATATTCCTGAAACCTGTAACCTGTAGAGAACCTGTAGGCTTCACTGAAAAATTAAGAGAAAGAGTATCACAATTGATTTATAACAAATGGAGAACATTTACACTCATTTTTGGATACGTGGAGCTGATCAAGATAGTTTTTCACTTGTTTGGTTCTACATTAAGAGTGTCAATAATAAAATTACTTTCTGTAAATACATGCAAAAAGTCAATTAATGTAACATGTGTTTTATTTTATTCGGATTTATAGGTGCATGGCCTTGGATTGCCAATCTTGGGTACTCTACTAATGGAAATCAAATCAAATTTCGATGCGCTGGATCTTTGATATCGTCTCAGCATGTGCTTACGGCAGCTCACTGCGTTCATAACCGAGACGATTTGAAAATTGTTCGATTGGGAGAGTACGATCTGTCATCTGATGATGATGGCGCTCATCCTGTCAATATGACTATTGATAAAAAGATCATTCATTCAGAATATAAGCCAGGATCGACACAAAACGATATCGCTATCTTGAAATTAGGCGGCATTGTCGAATTCACAGGTATTAAATTTTTATGATCATTACAAGAAACTATAGTATCAAAAATTTCAGAATTTTACCATTGATAATGATGTGGCTGATGATGTTGAATGCACGCTAGAAAATAATTTGGCTACAACAGCAAAGCGGATATTGCTAACTATACAACTGTAGTTATCACTAACCTCTTCGATATTTGACAGATGTTTTCGTTGATACGGCACTTCATCGCGTCAGCAGAAGGAATCTGCTAGAGTGTGTTTTGCCAATGTATCGATTTGTTTATTCAAATTACTGAAAATTCCTTGCTAAAACATCAAAGCGCTGCGTACTCTTTAAATCATTCCCCGAGACAGCATCTTCCAATTGTTAGCTCAACAGCAAATTTTCCTGGACTCTTACTAGAAACTTCGAAGGTCGCAGTTGCCATCAGGATAGCAGACCAACTTACGCTGTCCGAGAGTAGCATCAACAAAACGCTAGGTTACTTAAGAATTTTGCTAATCGGGCCAATTCGTATCTAGCGCGTGGGATGGATGAGATTGACGAATAGTTGACTAACAATAAGAATTATTTTTCAACAGATGACATTCGTCCAATATGCCTTCCAGAAGCTGGTAGTTTCAAGAGCCAAGAAATTATAGGAACAAGTCCATTCGTGGCAGGTTGGGGATCAAGCCATTTTTGTACGTATTCCACGACAGTAGTTTGATATAAAACCTTTTTTTTTATTCCAATACCCCGCAACAGAGATCTTTGGATCTTGGGAGATGGTCGGACTCCTCGGCCCCAGTCTACTGGCAAAGGAGAACTTAGAATCCCGGGAGCACACGACAACTCCCCCGCCCCAGTCTTCTACTTCCTTCTCCTGGAACTATAACCCTCGGGTTGGCGCCCTCCGGGGGGGGGGGGGTAGACGGTAGGTGCCAGAACTTTCTCAGGTGAATCCGACACTACCCACACTCTGATGGGTGTCTATGAAGGTTTCCCCTTATCAGCCCACCAAAAAGATAGAAAAGAAAAAAATTCGTTGACCCTGGGAGACACACGCACTCCCCGGCTTCAGTCTTCCGGCGATAGGGGTCTCATTATCCCGTGAGCACACGATAACTTCCCCGCCCAGTCTTCAACACCAGAACCCGTGTGTGTGCTTTCACTATTTCGTTCATCTCTGTGCATATGAGTTCAGGGGGACATCTTGAATCGCTTGAGGCGATCCAAGACCCCGCGTCTTCGCAAGCTCCTTTCAATCTTTCATCTCAATTCTGATCTCATTCCTTCCTTTCTTCTTCTGGAGCTATTCTTGTAGATTAGTTGAGCTGTGGGATTTATTTGAAACTCCAACGTTTATCCCGTCAAAACTGCACGGGCCTCATAGTAGTACGAAATCGAGATACAACTTCAGCATTTAGTTGTCGAACACTGTACAGTATTTCATGAACTATTAAAACAAATTCAGAATGAGAACGGTATAATTTACATAGAATGAGCGTACGTAATGTCTCTTCAAACTTTTGCTTCAAATTTTTGCCTGTATGGTGACACAGTATCTAGCGTCGACGTTGGCGCTTCGGCAGCTGTCAATCTTATGAGTGGAGTTGGAGTTTCCAATAAATCCCACTTCTCGACCTACTTACAAGAAGTCCATTATTCAATTAATCCACTACTTCGAGCACAAGGAATAACCCAAGATAGTATAAACTTCGGGTATGTTGGCGCTTAGACGGTAGGTACCCGAGCTTTCTCACATGAATCCGATACGACCCACACTCTTGTGGTTGTCTTTGGAAAATTCCCCTTTTCGGCCTACCAAAGAAGAAAAAGAAGAAAGAAATTCTCTCCAAAAATTACCAAGGCTGACCATGACAGATGATGAGATTTTGGATCATTTTCAAGATTTAGTATGATAGAACTTGAACTCGTGTTCGAGTTGATGTTTGACTGCGATTTCTCGACACTCTCGAACTTTCCCCAAAGTATCAAAATGAGAGGAAAATGTGGAACACCACTCGGTCTTCCCGTGCGCACACACAAAATTGTCAAATTTGAGTTTGACATGACGGAATCGTAGTTGATGGAGGGATTGATGGAGTCTTCTGTGGTCCCTTTGTCACTAATTTGCTCTGGCACAACTGGAACGTTGAGGAGGTTTCATGGTTGAGGATGCAGATTAGGTTCAGTGAGACGGTACACAATATCTTGGCACAAATATGACACAAGAACCAAAGGGCGAAACACGAATTGCGAGTGCGGAAGTGTCACAAAGTCGCGTTGACGACGAGCCTGACGGCACCAGGGTACGACGGTGTGGTAGAGCAGGAATATTAGTTTTTAGATGCCGGGTTCCTCCCTTTCGGCTAAACCCCGGTCACCCCCATGGGTGCGGGGCAGTGATACGGTCTGCGAGCGCGTCGGTTTGGAGGACGGTCGCCACCAAACCACCAAGTAATTCAGTAATGACCCGATCCTAGTCCCCGACTACCGAATTTCGGGTTCGGCATTTCGGCCCCCAGCACAAGGCCGAAACCTACCCCTCGGTAGTTGGTTTGGGACTCTTCTAGGCTTCCTTGGAGCCCAAGGAGCCCCTCGGGTTGCTGGATGAGTCGTCCAGGCTCGCATTGTTATTGCCTTAGGACGATTCCGATGCGAGTCCCCAGGCGCACCCATTCCCGGGGTGCCGGATCCATCACACCAACCCCGATTGCGGGTCGTGTTGTGGAGCTGCGGGCGACGGCTGGGCCGAGTGTCAAGGAGAGTGCATCGCGACAGCGGGTTCAGAAAAGACTGCTTACTTGAACTTGGAATCTGCGGGCTCAAATAGGCTGGGCGGAAGGCTCAAAAGTGCTAATGGCACGTGCCGTTAGCTTCCTATGTTCACCGTGCATACGGTAACGGTAAGGTGCATTAGCTATTTTTCAGATCGGCATTACCTTTTTGGTAAGAGAGTGGGTATTCGCAGTGGTTCAAATTTAACGAAATGAGTTAGAAGTGGGCAGCAACTCCTGGGCCCTTCCCATATGTGCCATAAGAAATACGAACGATTTGTACATTCTTAACTTTCCAAAGTGAGCGCATGGTAAGACCAAGTGGTGCTCCAAAATTTTCCTCTCATTTTGATACTCTGGGGAAAGTCCGAGAGTGTCGAGAAATCACAGTCAAACATCACTTGAATTGCCATCAGATATTGAGAATTCCATCACCAATAAGTCGTGTTCAAGTTCTTTTGGTGAAGTTTCATATCTTTTATTCCAATCCTATAGTCTTTTTTTATGAGCATGTTTAGAAACTATATTCTCATTAATTCAACGAGGCAAGCCCTTGATATTCTCGTAGGGAATAGTCGGATTCATCAAAGAGAGATTCAAATTCACAATCCCATCATCTTCGAGATTATTTTAGAATATTAAAAAAAAAAAGATGGCATTTTATTTGAATTTTTGCAGATGGCTCTCCAAGCACAATCTTACAGGAGACGGATGTTACTGTCATTGATACTGATAAATGCAAAGAATCTTACAAAAGTATAAAAGGAGCTGTAATCGACGACAGGATTATATGTGCAGGTGGCACAACAAAAGATTCTTGCCAGGTGAACATAATGGTTATCGATGGAAAATTTGATTCATGAATCGCGTGACCCTGAGAAATAGACTTCTTTGACACAAAGGAGTCATTACTATTCGAGTTCTAAACTATATCTCTGTCTTCATCTTTGGAATATCTGCCAGGTCTTTAAAGAATGAAAAAATTTATCTTCGATTGCGGCCGATCCACTCGTGACATTCAACTAGTTCCTTCTTTTGAATGATTAACATTATCAAAATAGTCGAAATTCCAATGATTGTTCATTAGGGTGGGCCGAAAAACCACTTGTTTCGATATCGATACGCTTGGGGTCGGAAAAGTTGGGTTTCAACTAGTACATGTAGAAATTTTTCCGCTGAGCGCTGAGAAACCACATCTTCACTTGCAGCAAGAGCCGTGAAGTTTTTTTCCGAATTAACACAGGTTTAAATGGGAAAGTACCTTTTTTGCTCATTTTTTCTTCACTATTTAGCACGTATTTCTGACGCATTTTGACATTTTTCGACGCACCTTAGCTCATTTTGAAGCTTGTTTAAAACACTTTAAAATGAGCTGAAGGACGTTCAATTTCGTTTCATTGAAGCCGAGCTATCTCAATTTTTCTAAAAGTTGAGTTATAACGAAAAAAACCGAAAATTGCGATTTTGACCTTGTGAATCTTGCTGAACGATCGAAGCTCCGACTGATTGGACAGCACATGAAGTGTTATGTTCGAAAGCTCCCTCAGATCGTCTGCCAGACTGCCACAGACCTCTCAGGCTATATCTGATATCATAACAACCCCTCCTCTTTTCTCATACGGGCTTCGTCGTAGCACCTCTTCCGCTAGTTCGGCACGCCACCACTAGGTGGATGCCGGTCTTCAGTTAACCGCTACTGAGACTGATAACGGAGGCAACTTGTGAAGTTTATGGTAAGGAAAAAAGAATAAACTATATATTAGCAACGTTTCAATCTGGGCATTCGTTGCCGAAGTTCGATTCGAAGAAAGATTTCAATCCTCTGTGAGATGATTCCAAAATCTATTGAAAGTATGGAATATCTTTCAAAGAGGTAGGGGAATAATCGAAAATATAACATGAGAATGAGATCAAGATAACTATAAGATGAAAGAATCAGAAAAGACAAGAAAATGAAAATTGGAAAAGTACAAAATAAATCAGAAAATACAACATCCAGAAAGAAAGATGAAAAATAATAAAAACGTAACTCTGCCGTTGTCGGTCTCAAGTCCGTACGAGAAAAGAGGAGGGGTTGTTATGATATCAGATATAGCCTGAGAGGTCTGTGGCAGACGATCTGAGGGAACATTCGAATATAACACTTCATGTGCTGTCCAATCAGTCGGAGCTTCGATCGTTCAGTAAGCTACACAAGGTCAAAATCGCAATTTTCGATTTTTTTCGTTATAACTCAACTTTTAGAGAAATTGAGATAGCTCGGCTTCAACGACACGAAATTGAACGGACTTTAGCTCATTTTAAAGTGTTTGGAACAAGCTTCAAAATGAGCTAAGGTACGTCGAAAAATGTCAAAATTCGTCAGAAATACGTGCTAAATAGTGAAGAAAAAATGAGCAAAAACGGTACTTTCCCATTTAAACCTGTGTTAATTCGGAAAAAACCTTCACGGCTCTTGCTGCAACTGAAGATGTGGTTTCTCAGCGCTCAGCGAAAAAATTTCCACATGTACTAGTTGAAACCCAACTTTTCCAACCCCAAGCGTATCAATATCGAAAAAAAGTGGTTTTTCGGCCCACCCTATTGTTCATCTATTGCTTATGAAATATGTTTCGGAGTAAAATTTGAGATCAACAACTTTTTCACTTTTTTCATCATTTTAATCAAGAATCAAAACTTTGTCATTGTTGAATCATACCGGATTGAAGTGAAATCACACATTATCTTGATACGAATAAAAATAAAACAGTTTTCATCACCGTGCTATCCTCCTAGTGTCCCAATCGGCAAAGTTATCGAGTTCTGGATTCGGTAATACCGATGGCTCATCGATTCCACACGGAACGACCGCGAATATCCATCTCCATTTTTTACAGTAGAACTTTTGGATGCAGCCATATTGGATTTTTCTGACATCTAAAATATTACGAAATATACTCCCAATTGACCCAAAGATGATATTGTGAGGATCAAAAATAAGAAATCATCTGAAGAATCAAGAATACATTATCGCTCTTGAAATTTTTAAATCCATCAATAACACAATTGGTTATTATTTTTGACAGGGAGACAGTGGAGGGCCCTTGATGACTCGGCAAAATCACTCCTTTTACTTGATTGGCATTGTATCCACGGGCTACAGATGCGCTGAACCTGGCTATCCCGGAATTTATACCCGAGTTACGTCTCACCTTAACTTTGTCAAATCTAATATGGATTAATGAATAAATATAGTATATAAGACATAATTTTAGTTCTGTTAAAAAAAATTACCAAATAAACTCTTATGCGTGAAAATGAATTGTGATTCCAACCCCCCCCCCCCCCGCTCGAATTTTGTTAATCTATTTCGAGTTGAGTTTTACGAAGAAATGTGCAACCACATGAAATACGAATTTTGATAAAAATATGAAATGATCTTGTTTTGTTGGGAAACGAAGATGGGCCTTCTATCCTGAGATACAGCTAGATGAGCCTATGTATGCAATATAAATACACTGACAATAATCTCAGGGATTTGTATTCCACAACGTTGAATCTCTCTTTAGTAGTATTCAAGCAGTTTGAATCGAGACCACTCATACACATTGTATCATCAATTTTGCGAGTGAACATGTCAATTGGGATCAACAATCATTACTCGCTCGAGCGCGTATGTTCGACTAAGTTTGGTGATAATAAAATAAGTGTCAAGTATTTTGGCATCGGAAAAACATAAATCATTCGAGAATCAATAATCAATATTGCCTTTTGAACATTGTGTCCAGAAGACAAATTCGTGATCAATTCATGCGATTAGAGAAAAAAAGTACCAATTTGAATTTATTGTCACTTTTGGGACTATCAATTATAATGCACAGAAAAACTTGAATAATATTCCAGTATTCAAAGTCAAAAGAACCTGAATTCGTTTTGTGCTCGTGTACCACGAAATTTTCACATTCGTTTCATAGAATTTATTAACGAGGAACTGAAAGTTCAATTTCGTACCAACTCATGGAAAAAGCTACATATGTAAAAAATAACAACGCAAAAAGATTGAATGAATGAAATCAACATCAACAGTAACTGTGCAACAATAATACCGTTACTTTTTTCTGTCATTCACTTTCTCTGCTTGTAGAAGAAATATGTATGTTCTCATTTTTTTTTTTTTTTTTTTTTTAAGAACACTTGTCATATTCTGAAAATGAGAAAGGAGTGTCAATAACTCGACCGACGCTATCAAAAATATTACGCGCTTGATCATTATTTATTATTACAATTTTTATTTCATCTCTGATCAAAATTCTTCTCTTACTTCGTGTTAGGCCGAGCATTGAAGTAAAAATTCTCCGACTGTTCGTATCATGGATCTCGGATCATTCTGTAATTATCAGTTTATCATCATCCTTGTTCATCTCAACTCTATGATTGGGGATGTGCATATGATCTTTCGTGGTATGTAATAGGTTTTAATTTTAGTAGGACTCAATGAATATCGGACGTTTGTTCATAGAATCTATACTGAGAGAGAAAGATTCTAATGAAGATATTTCTGGTGTCTGATAGGCTCTTATCATTGTAAAATAGTACTATTTTCAGGGACGAGTGCGTAGAACGAGTTGAAGAGAATATTTTCTCAGAATATTCTCACAGAAAATATTCTTTATGCTCAGATGAAAAAAAAGTAGATGTGTCTTGTTCACGAATTCAACTGAAAACTCTCATTCCTCCTCAAACCATTTTTTGTTGGTGTCGATCTTAGAGTCAAATATCACTGTTCAATTCTCGAAGATGATGGATTTGTGGAGATTTGCGAAGAATCAAGTATTTGTTGTCTTCATTTTAAACTGAGGGAAATTAATGAATTTCAATGGAAAAATAGTTGAACAATCAAAAAATCTACCAGAAAAATCCAAATTATATGTGCTCATCCTGAGGATTTGTAAAAAAATGAAGGCAGTTCTTCCCGATTACTGAGTCAACAGTCGAGTGTTACCTTGACAACGCTTTTTAAATTCGAATTCTGCATTTGAATTGTTTGAACATAGCAGAAACGTTCTGCATAATTAATAATTGATACTTATTTCAGATAGATATGAATAATAAGGCCATCTTAGATAAGAAATATAAAATGTAACACTCACTAAAGTTTGATTGGTCTTGATGTGTCAGACCGTATATTTTTACCCAAGATATTCCCACATGCAGTTGATAGAAATCATAAGTTTCAAACAAATAATGTGAAATGATAAATCCACCAATATATTCTTCCTAGGATCTCGGTTTATCTAACTTACAAGAATTATCTTTGCAGATTTTGATAACAAACGCGGAGCATCATGTAATTCAGAATTTGGTTCACAAGGTTACTGTACGAGTATGGAAGAATGCGATTTTCTCAAGAAATGTATAAAAAATTTTTCCTGCATGACCCAAATGTCTCTCGGTGACTCTCCTTGTTATCCAAATGACAATCTGGTATGCTGTCCACATTCTCCGATGCCCAATGATGGCCTTAGATTCATTGATACACCAATAGATAAACCAGTACAAAAAATAATAGACTACCCATGGAATATCGATGAAAGGAAAGAATCGCCAATTCAAAATCCACCAACTCGGCCATGGTATTCTAGCAATACAGCAGAAAAATTATTTCAACCTAGTCAGCCTACAATACACAGTCCTTCAAATGCAATAGATGATGAAAGCAAAGTAAACGATTTAAGTCGAACTTTAACATCGTCATCGTCATCAACTTCTGTCCAGAATCCTGTAAAATGTGGCCACAACCAGAACTCTTACGATAAAATTATTGGAGGCTCCATATCAAGATTAGGTGATTTTCATCATCATAATATGATCTCAAATTTTCTTTGTTCCGATGACGAGACTACTATCGAATGATTAATCTTTTCAATAGGCTTTGATTCTGTAGAGTTATGATGATTGAATAATTACGTTAAAGTTTGAAGCACAACTCCTGGTTCCACAGGATCATGGCCGTGGATTGCAAATCTAGGATATATTGCAAATGCAACTGTGAATGCAACCCAATTTTTATGCGCTGGATCTTTGATATCATCTCGACACGTTGTAACAGCAGCTCATTGCGTTCGTCAAAAAGATAACTTGGTCATAGTCCGTCTAGGAGAATATGATTTGTCCTCTGATGATGACGGAGCGAACCCTATAGACTTTCCGATTGAGAAAAAAATTATGCATCCACGTTATTACCCAAAGTCGAAGGAAAATGATATCGCTATCTTGAAGCTGGGATCGGAGGTTCATTTTACAGGTGAATATAAACCTTATTTTGTGTTTGAATAAGAAAGTTAAACGTTCCGATAGATACATTGAAGTTTTTTTGGACGAACTGCACAAGATAATCAGATGTGTATGAGAATATCATGAAACTATAGGGTATTTTAATATCTCCAACAGATGACATTCATCCAATATGTCTCCCAGCAGCAGGTAGTTTCAAAATTCAAGAAATTATAGGAACAAGTCCATTTGTAGCAGGTTGGGGCTCGACTCGTTTTAGTAAGTAATTTCACATCAATAAAAAATCACAATCATTTAGAATGCGTCTATTTGGTTCGAAATTGCGTGTGCATACACATCCATATATGCTTGGATATAAATGAATTTTGACGAATCATAGGTGAAACTAGACAGACAAAAACCTTTCCTCTCCGGGACAATTACTGAACTTCAGTGGACTTCGGATCATCTTTGACCGATGACTTCAGTATACAGGATGTCCCAAAAGTCAGCCCCCCCCCCTTAAAACTCGAAATAAGCTCCCTGGATCGAGATACCCTGAAACATTTGTGCCCTTAATTCGAGGGAGAAGCTCAAAAATGGTCCCAGATATTTGAATGTGATCTTGGTGGTTTTTTAGAGGTTATATCGGTTTTTTAAATTGGAACTCCCTATTTTTGACTCTGGATTCTGAAAGAACATAAAATTTTACGTCCAGATAAGGACCTTTTTCCAATTTTTCAAATGACCTCTAGGAGTCATCTTAGGGTCAAAAGTATCTGGAGCGTGGATTGACGTACCAGAGCTAGTGCGATAGTCTTGTTTTTAGAGGTTTCTTTCAGGGAAATTTCTCAGAGTTAGCTAATATTCAGAGACTTGTGACTTCAAAATGACCTTTGGAAGTCATCTACGCAATTGGTATAGAGTCATATCTGGCTCAAAATTCGTTACATCCTCAGGGCAAGAATCAAAAATAGGCGTTCCTATTTGAAGAATTCAATTTGACCTCTAATGAGGGTCAAGGTTATGCTCAAGAGCACAGGGCGAGGATTGAACGGAGTGTGGGACTTCTTTTAGAAATAGCCCCTTGATCCAGACTTTTGCTTCAGTTCAGGAACGTTGAACCACTACTCAGAGATTTTTGACCTCAAATGACCCTTGAGGGTCAACTACGCAATCGGTAGAGAGTCATACCTGGACTGTAAATTCGTCACATGCTCAGGGCCCAGAGTTAAGAATAGGGGTGGCCGTTCGAGAAATTCGATTCCACCTCCAAAAAATTATCAAGGTCATATTCATGATCAAATCTAAGTTCGTTTTTGAGCTTCCTCTTCGACATTGAGAGACGCGTGTTTCAGGGTTTTTCGATCCCTAGAGCCATTTTCGAGTTCAAATAGTCAAGGTTATGTCCCAGATCATAGGTCGAGGGTAAAAAATAAGGCTGAGAACTTTTCTGAGAGGAGCCTCTCAGAAAAAGACTATCGCACTAGCTCTGAGACATGATTTCACTCTCCAGATACTTTCGATTCGAATATGATCCCCAGAGATCATCTAAAAATTATCAAAAACTCCTGTTTGGACTCAGAATATTGTGCTTTTTCATGATCCCGAGTCGAGAATAGGAAGTTCCAATTCAAAAAACCGATATAACCTCTAAAAAACCACCAAGGTCACATTCAAAGTCATATCTGAGACCGTTTTTGAGCTTCCCCACGAATTAAGGGACACGTTGTTTCCGGGTTTCTTGATCCCCGACACCAATTTCGAGTTTTTAGGAGGGGGGGACTGACTTTTGGGACACCCTGTATATACACTGGAAATAGGTTATTAGTGGGAGGGCTGGAACTTTGGTGATCTGGGATGTCAGATAAGACTCCGTCACTGAAGTTTCTATGAGCATCACTGACGGATCAGTGAGACACTTCACTGATATTTCAGTGCTTCATAGGTCCTGGCAGATCATATTCACTGAAGTGTTGGTGTGTCTCACTGGCAAATCAGTGGGCACTCTCCAAACACGAGTGATGCTCACTGAAACTTCAATGAATATGATCTGCCAGGATCTATGAAACGCTTGAATTCCAGTGAATTGTCTAAGGAATCTATCAGTGGTGCTCACTAAAATTCCTGTATAGAAGTCCTGTCTGACACCCAAGGTCACTCAAGTTCCAGCCCTCCCACTGTTGACTTCATTTCAGTGTATATACACTGCTGAATTCATCAATAGGTGGGCTGAAACTTCAATGATCTTGGGTGTCGGACGGTCCTCGTTACTGAGGTTTCGATTTACTGAGATTTCAGTACTTCAAAGGTCCATTCGCTGAAGTTCCAGTTGGCAATTCTGTCTTCCAGCGGTGCCCACTGATTCACCAGTGAGACACACTGAAACTTCAGTGAATGTGACCTGCCAGGACCTTTGAAGCACTGAATTCTCGGTGAATTGTCTCACTGATGAACCATCAATGATGCTCTTTGGAACTTCAGTGACGAAGTCCTGTCTGACACCCAAGGTCACTGAAATTTCAGCCCTCCCACTGATGACTCCAATGTATCCACCACAGGATAAACATTGTACTTCATTGGATTTCAGTGAATATACTCTGAAGTCATTGGTCATAGTTGATCCAAAATACACCGAAGTTCAGCGACTTACCACTGATTTGACTCGGAGAGAGTTGAATTGTGATGCGAGCTATTATGATTGAGTAGCAATTTCGTTTCATGATTTATATCTCATAATCTTGTGTTTACTACTGAAAAATAACCTTTTCAAGGCCTCTTTCTGAACCATTGAATGATGTAGCCTCGAATGACATCCAAGCTACTTTCAGTGAGTACCTACGCCTAAGTTTCAAAATTTGAGCCTGAGTGAACAAATAAAGAGCTCGCAAGATCTGAAAAGACCAGATCCAGTTGAAGTTTGTGTTCTGATATCTTTTTATGGAAGACCAAAAAATTTATACCGATCCCAATTGATGAAAATACTCATATGAAAGACCATCAATAATTTTGACGCATGAGACCATCTCATCATTGTATTTCTTGTGCCCAGTAGTATAATAGTATTTCGAATATTATTTTTGTTGATTAAATCGATGTGTTCAATTGCAGTGGGTCCTCCAAGTAATATTCTCCACGACGTTCAAGTCACAGTTGTGGATACGAATAAGTGTGCAGATTCTTATCGAAATGTAATGCGAAATACAATAGACGATAGAGTCATCTGTGCAGGTGATAGCTCAGGACGATCTGACGCATGCCAGGTGAGAAATATTTTTATGAACCCTAAACTGATTTAATCAATTTTCACAGACATAGAAATACTCGATGTTGCTTTAACTCTTGATGTATAGTGATCAAATAAAAATGTAGATATGTCTTTGCAGGGTGACAGTGGTGGTCCTCTGATGATACCAGAAAATTCTACATTCTATCTTATTGGTATTGTATCGAATGGCTATAAATGTGCCGAGGCTCGTTATCCGGGCGTATATACTCGCGTTACATCATTCATAGATTTCATTGAAGATAACATGAGTCTCTAAACTAATTTAGGATTTATAAGGCTAATAAAGATTTAGTTCGGCAGTTAGCTTCAAAACATTCTTCCTGTCCTGGATACAATTCTCAATTTTCACAACCCTTTTGCCATTAATGTTACTAGATATGGACATGGCGATAATTTTGACTTGGATGAGGAGACAAATCTGACAAAATTCAGAAAGTTACTCGCTTTTTCCAAAATAAAAATTCGACAGGAACTCTAAATCCACTTCCACACGATTGCTACAAAGAACAAAAATTCTCGAAAAAGAAACTATTTTCAGCTTTTTTGCCCTAATTTTAATCCAGGTAAGTTTTTTGAACCAGAAAATACTTTTCCTTTGTGCCAAAGGAGTCCTGGACTGAAGAGATTATATTATTTTATTCAGGAAATATTACCGGTCATCAAGACCCAAATTGCCTAATGCGTTCAAAGTACATTAGAGGTAAAATAATTACTAGAGTAATCACTGCAATCACTGCAATGAGATTATAGTGTTGACGTTTCCGTGTGATCCGATAAGATTTACTACTTTCCAGTTACAGAAGGCTCTATATCATGAGATGATAATTCATCCAATGGTAAAACTGACCAACGATAAGAAATGAATCGACTTATAAGAAAATTAATGTCAGCCCAACAATCAGATGATCTACAGACATGTATCGTAACGTATATAAGTATTGCTTGAGAGACTCTTCTCGATCAGATGACAATAAGATACTATTCGCTTCCCACTGGTTTAAACTAGACCTCTGATTAGTAAGACATCTCTCAACTGATGACATGGATATAAATTAAACTCGTGAATTGTGGTCCATCATCTCCAACTTTGTCTAACGTATTAGCATAATTTAATGAAGAAACTTTTTGAGTTTAATGTAAGGGTCGATTACTGCAAAGACTTTGGATGATTTTTGAACTACCAAGTTTATGGGTAAGATATCTGCTGGAATATTTGGAACATCTTATATTAGATGCCTCGAAGAGATTGTGAATCCGTTCTCTCTATTTCTATAAAGATCCGCATCTGTTCTCAATCGCGATCGTCTCATCTCTGCTAGGTGATTACAAACTCTCGTTTACTGAAAGTGATGCTTGCGACTCTGGAAAGAAAAGGTATCTTGATGATAGAAGCACTTTGACTTTTGATGGAGCAAAGTATATAGGTCAGGTGGATTGAGGTTAATATGGGTTCGAGGTTTGAGTAGACTCCAATCGTTTGAACTGGACTGTTTTAAGATAGTTTTTATTGAGTTTGGAGTTTTGGAGAACTTTATTGTAGCCACAAATGATAGAGAGCATTTGACCCCACTGATGAAACTTAAAAATTGTTGGAAGATGTGATTGGAGTTTTAATAGATGATAGCGCTCTTTATTTGGCTGTGCAGATTCGATGTTAATTTTTCAACATTTAGACGACTCGGGATCAGAATGGTGAAGATCCATCCAAGATTTTGAAGAATTACTTTGGTATCTTGAAGACTGTCGGTAAATACTATTGTAAAAGATTGCACAGACCAACCAAAAAAACCCACCCTTTTCCAGAGACGAGACTTACATATCTCACAGTAAAATCGTACGCTGAATCAGAAAATGATGTCAATTTCCCCTGGTCAATCTCAAATTTTTGATAAAATAGAGAATTGTTCTATTTACAGCCAAGTATCAGATTTTCAGCTCGGATTCAGAACGAGAAGGAAACTTCACGTTCAAAAATGAAATTCTCGGAACTTTTGTTTTAAGTGATGGCCCTGATCCAGTACTCAGGGTGGCACTCGTGGTCGAGAATTTAGGGTAGTATTCGTGATCACACTGGATACTTGATCAAGACCATCATCCTGAGTTCTCGATCACGAGTGCCACTTTGAGTTCTCGATCACGAGTGTCACTTTGGGTCGGATGGCACAGGATGGCACTCCTGATCTAGATCCACCCTCAACAAAAATTTGGAAAAATTCATAATTGAATGTAAAATTTCCTCCTCTTTCTGAGTCCGGGCTGAGAATCTGATATCTGTCTGTAAAGATAAATTCTCAATTTTCTTGGAACGCTGGGGTTGACCGGGGAAAACTGACGTCATTTTCTGATTGAGCGCACGGTTTTACTGGGGGATATGGAGGTCAAGTCTCTGGATGAGGACACTTTTTTGTTTGCCTGTGTTATATTTCAGGTGATGGAACTGGAAATCTCTCAAACAGTGATGAACAATAAATATGATTCGCTTCCAGATAATCCCAAATAGACTTACATCGTTCTGATTCGGAGATTCGGAGCCGTCCACTAATGAGATGGAGACTGTACTGAATAAGCTTAGTTCTACAGATGGATCTCAGTAAGAATAGGGACACTCAGACAATATTTGTCTCATTTTTTGGCGAAAACCATGAGTTATAGACATCTATTGAAACGCACGCGTAAGACACTAAATTCAGATGAGGAACGATGATCCTATCGAGTAAATAAGTGAATTTAGATGAGGAATGATGATCCTATTGAGTAAATCAGTTGGAAATGAAGAAAAAAAAATTACCCCCAAAATGCCCCCATCAACGTTATCTAGTGAAATTTTTTGTTTCGAGGAAGATTAATACAACTCTTGATAGATGCCTATAGTGAAAAAATATTCTAGCCGAGGTGAAAGGTATAAAAGAGCTACATGCTCTACAGAACTGCGATAGCGAATTATAGAGGCACGATGCGGTTGAAATCGGATCCATCAGTGATCAGCGTCACGCGAGGAAAATCCCGGCAATCAAAGAACGCAATTGCTCGAATAATGTGTGAAAGCTCACGAATCTCAAATCCAAACCGTTCAAAGCTAATCCGTTATATATATATATATATATATATATATATATATATATATATATATATACACACACAGCAGTATATATATCCTATACTATCGGTGCATTGAAATTGAATCAACTGTTATCAAGGTTCGTATCTGATTTCGTATTGCCACGCGCTGGTACAATTATCAATGGATGAGATATGCATGCACGAGGTGAGTAAAACTCACCAGTTTGAGGTCAATCTTCTTTCCATTGAAAGTCTCTGACCAAATTTAAAATCGATTGGGGATCGACTAAGACAGTCGTATTTGATCGCCAGTCATCAAATTCCAAATCAGTTACACGAAGAAGAACTCTTTAACAGTCCATACTCATGATGACGGAAAAATCTCACATGCTTACATTGTGTAAAGGTTACGGACTGTGAATTTTCAGAAATGTTTATGAACAACACTCAACAAGTTTTAGCCATTTTTTTCAAACACGGTATCAGAATATTTTCCAAAACTTACCTGGTGAATCAAGATATTTTCTCATTTCAACAGTACCTATTGAGGGGATGTCGGAGTGCTAATTCCTATATTGTAAGCTTGCCGACATTGCCGAGTTTTTACATTTTTCGATGGATTTTGGAGATATTGTAAATCCAGGAAGTAACGCCGATTCCTTTTTCCGCTGAGAATCGGCCTTACTTGTCAGATTTTCGGTTTCTAAGAAATTCACAGAGATATTTGAAAACTCGATGATATCGGCATCCGACATCCTCTTCAATTTTTCTAATTGCTCCGACTTCTCCATATTTTTTTTTCTCTTATATGTACATCGAAAATTCCAAATTCAAAACTTTTTTCTTGTGACATAAATAGTTCATCTAAATTTAATAGGTCACCGTCGTATTGGGTCATCAAGTATCGGTGTCACTGCGAGATGAAATAATATGAGATATGTGGCACACTATAATCAATTTCCGATCTGCCAATACCAATTATCATCGCTCGGAGCTTTATTAGTTATCTCAACGCTCATGTGTCCGGCTTACTCAATATCTGACGTTCCGTTGGACATTATACTGATATCGACGAGGCACATTCCGAGGTCCACTTGCGACATTATCTATGAAACCGAAGGTTCGAGGCAATCGCTATAGTACGTACGAACAGTGTAGATTTTACTTTTTTTCACTAATCGGAATGTAGGGACTGTGGAGTATGATGCTTTTACTCAATGAATTTATTCCTACTTATATTCTTACTGATTGGTGTGCGCATTATTTACCCTGATTAGATCGGTATGGAATTTGGTCATGGGTACGGATAATAGGGAACCCCAGGGCTTCTATGCCAGTGTAGACACGGGTCGATGATGTATGGTTGGATGGAAAATTCGACCATTTGGTTGAAAACTTCGAGGAACAAAATTGGGGGGTCGGAAGGTCCCCCTTGAAAAATATGGTTATTTTGTGTATTTTCCGACGTAGAAACCGAATTCAACCTCCGTTTGGCCCTTACACGTTGAGGTGTTTGTAAATCGCGAAGAATTGATGTTCCAAAAACAGCCTTTCTTGCACTTTTTTCCTGATTTTTGAAGTTAGTGATTATGTAGCCAAGGATTTACGGAATGGTCAAAATGCTCACCAAGATATGTCATCCTACCTATTTTGACCCGCTGAACACGGTCTCGGTGGTTTTAGAACGCTACAATGAAACAGTGGAGCCATACAAGCTAATTAGTCCACCTTGTATCTGGAAAAAAGTCCAATTTCGCAATATATCGCAATTTTTTTTTTCACTCAAGTTATTTAGGCCTCTAGGGCCCATTTAGACTACAAGCACATATAGAAAATGATAATTATAATAACCTACATAAATGATACAGATATTTACAATGAATATCACAATAGCTGTATGACAAATGCATTATCTAGTGTCTTTTTCTGACAATATTATATACTATAGTAGTTATCAGTGATAAATATATTTTTTCCCATGAAAATGATGGGTAATTCCTTCACCTGAAAGTGCATCATCTTCCGAGCCAATGCCCGCAAGAATCTACAAAATCGGTCAAAAATAATCGATTTAAATTTTTCAAGTCGAAAAAAGGTCTTGAGTAGATCTTTCCAGAAATGTGAAATTTTCACTATCAAGTGTTGAAATTTCCATAAGAAACCTATGATTTACACAAAAAGAGGCGTTGAAGGCGGAGTGTGCACAAGATTCGAGTCGATAGCTTCATTTGCTGATAAGCAAGACGAGATTTCGTGCTCCGGGTCCAATCGAACCCGTGTGCAATTTATGTACTTACTAGGATGTGTGCAGTTTACGGGTTAAAAAGAATCCTGGCGTGTAGGACCGAAACGCAGGGTGAATTCGATTTCTACGTCAAAAAATACACAAAAAAATCATATTCTCCTAGGAAGGGCCTTCCGACTCCCAAATTTTGTTTCTCAGTGAAATCCGACCAATGGGTTGAAGAAACTGGTTGAATTTACAACCAAATTGAGTGAATTTTCAGTCAAATGGTTGAACTTTCCATTCGACCGTTTGGTGGAAGTTCTTCGAAAAAATTTTTACAGCTGTATGTATCAAATCAGCATATTGGCGAGTATGCAATGTATACTATTGTATGGTCGAAAAGACGCGTGAGTTTGGGTACTGCAGCCATAGCTTTGATCACTATATTTGGTCAGCAAAATCAGTAATCATCTCTCTGATTGTATGTACATGGGTTGTACCGTGGAAACTTGGAAATGATGTAGGCCATTTTGTACAAACCCTTAAAACGCTTGGGGAAAAAACCACCCATGTCACTCAAGCTCTCCTGATTTTTCATAGTGTACTTCGCCCCCCCCCCCTCCTTTGTGGCAACTTCGAAAGTGTGAAATTTACGGGTGAAATTTACTCCTTCCGCGAGTTGCCACGAACGGCGGAGGGGGGCTCACTCCGTGAAATTGAGAGAGTACAATGTGTTTCTTGATGTTGGTCTCTGGCGCTATCATTAGTTTCTTGATCCAGGGTCACTTTAGAAAATTATCATTGAAATACGCTGCTAAATGAGATTAGCAGAATGCTTTCTCTTAGCGAAATAGTTTAAGAGGTTCACTGAAACTAATGAGAAATTTGCAAAACTGATCAAATTCCAAAATGATGATTGGGATTCCTACAAAATAGTTATATTTTTTAATCTAATTTAATTGCATTTCATATCACACTCACAATCCAATGATTGGTTCCAACCAATCGATGTAGAATGAGGGAAAAGTATCTCTCTAGTCCATTAAAAGGTGGATAGATTAGTTGTAGAGGGATAAAATGAATTTTAGCTGCAATTCTCTTCTAATATTTTGGGTTATTATTACGAGATTCACCTTTGGGGGAATTAAGATGACCTAAACTGGGGTTTTTCATAGAAGATATGTAGTCTGGTTGAGGGAAAATTTTGATACAGTTGGTGAGAAGATCATAAAAATGGAGTTTTTAAAAAAAAATTTGGATTTTTCGGGAATAAATTGGATTTTGAATGTATTTAAAAGGATTTTGAAGAATTCGGTATCAACTAATCGATTTAGAACGATGAAAAAGTATAAACTTAGTTGAGTAAAATTTGCATATATTAGTTTAGGGGGTGGGTAATAGCGGAAAATGAATTTTAGATGCGATTTCCTTCTAATATTTTGAGTTATTATAAGGAGATTGCCTTTTAGGGGAATTCAGATGACCTAAACTAGGGTTTTTCATGGAATCCCTAGTAAAAATAAGTGCCTCATGATCATATATGAGCATGTTCCCAGCCGAACTGTGGTCATCTATGACCATCTATGACCTCAGAAAATATTATGTCTCCATGGTTAGTCATAGGTACACAAAGCCAACTCGTACATGGCCGTAGGGTATTGTAATCAAGTGGTTGTACATGAAATTCTCAAAAGCGGATTGAGACAAATTTCGAGTTGGCAATGAAGTGCTTCATTTCCAACATGAATTCCTAGGATCAAGTATGGAGACCAATGACGACCTATGACTCCGGCCTCATGGTCATAGGTGGTCATGTATGACCACAGTCCGGTCGGGAACATGTTCATAGATGATCATGAGGCACTTATTTTTACTAGGGATATATGTAGTATGGTTGAGGGCAAATTTTAATATAGTTGGTGTAAGGATTATAAAAATGGAGTATTTTGAAAAAATTTGGATTTTTCGGGAATAAATCGGATTTTGAATGTATTAAAACGGATTTTGAGAGAATTCGGTATCAACCAATCGATTTAGAACGATGAAAAAGTATCAACTTGGTTGAGTAAAATTTGAATAAAGTAATTTAGAGGAGGGATATGAGGAAAGTATGAATATTGAAAAAAATATTTTTGTATATTTTGAGTTATGTTTTTGAGGAAAATAGTTATCGGGATTTGGGCTACCTAAAGTGAGGTTTTTTTAGCAAAACGTGTAATTTGGTTAAAACAGAATTTCGATAGAATAGGTCTAAACATGCTCAAATTGCTGTTTTTGTTGGAAATTTTGGTTTTTTTATAAAAATTTACGTTGATGGAGTTTGAATGGAATTTCGGTATTAACCAAAAGATAGATTGAGCCAAAAAAAACCATAGCCTAGGTAATCAAAATTGGGGTAAGGTGAAGTTAGAAAGAGATATTTTAGTATGAAAGTACACAATTTCAGCGATTTTATCTCAAAAAACGTTTAAATCAGATTCGATTTGGAGAGGAGACCAGGCAAATAAATGGTCTCATCTCTGAGTGACTCTCTACAACTTGTAGAAAAGCAAAAATCGATAAAGTGGAGTGTAGAAGAGAAAGCGTGGCGCAAAAAATACAACACACATACACACACACAGACACAGACAAAGGGCCGGAGAGATGAGTCACTGGGGGGTTTTTGAGGATTATAAGGAGAAAAGTGTTACTTACAATCGTTAGATTTTGGCGAGAGGAATAAGATGGTTGAAGCACTTTTGTGATAAGATGAATTATGTTGAAGAAAATATTGAGTTGAATGGAAAATTTGATCAAAAATTTGCTGTGTCGAAAACAAAGTTTTCTCTTTAGAGAAAGCAAAAAGGGTCAAATTGTCAAACCCGTGTCCTGTGGTTTTTCTTTCTTTCGGCCTTTGTGGATTTTTGTGAGCGTGTAACATGGGAGATGCTCTTCTCCAATTTTTAACATTTCAGAATTAGAGTGCAGGATAGTTTTCGAAGCAACTTAGCAACAATGGTCAGATAACAAGCCTTGTAAACAGACATGAATCATCAATCTTCTCTCAGACTTTACTTTTGGTGTAATTCGTAGCAAGGATAGTATTGAGGACATGAAAATATTCTAATTCCAATTTGGGATTGGAATTCAGGTAAACTTGATTTGGGCTATCAAATGATAACACAATTAAATTTTTAGGGTGTGACTTTCACTACGGGTTCACGATTTCATCCGCATGGGCATCATTACATATATTCTCGATAATCAAGTTCACAATATACATGTATAAACGGAAATAATTTTCGGATTTAGCTAAATTGTAAATCCAACTCTCTCGTCTGGAAGATGTAAAAATAGAAGTCTCACATCGCTGCCTTGACATCTCAACCAAAATAACACATTCACCTTGTCAATTTGTAAATGCAACTTCGATAGGAAGCAAATATTTTACACCCAATTTTCTCCTTAATGAAAAGCACACTATTGCTGTCACCCTGGCCCAAAAAATACTCTGATGCCGATACATTCATTTCGACTTATCTGGGCCACTTTTTGTGAAATGCATCAAACGTTCAGACAAATATCGAACAACCAAACTTCTTGGATGAGCGAGCAAATTTTCCCGGGGTCGTATACATGATTAACAGTTGGGTCACGATGTACACATACATACATACATCATAGAGGAGAGTGAGAATTCGTTGGTGAGTCGGACGTTTGCCAAAGTTGGCCCAGTTCCCTCGAGGGCGTATCCATGTCACCGGAGCACGCTAGATATATATGTAGACCATGCAGCTCTCACTCCCTTTCCGGCTTAAACATTCGACCCATGACCTCTTGTGCGCCGTTATTTGTGGATTGTGCCATTTACGTTCTACAACTATATACTTGCAACTTTATTTTAATCTTAGCATTTTGTTCATCCAATGGTTTTATATGCTTTGAAATCTTCCTGATTGCGTGATTTTTATAATACTGAGATAGGTTTACATCGTGTGTATTGGAATTTAGGTTTTGTGAATCGTGTATGAGGATTTTCATCGGGGATGCAGCCGGAATTGATTTTCAAACTTCGTTCCAATTCGGATTATTCCTGTTGACTTTATCACGGAATATTTTCATAGCAATCTCGATTTTGATAAGATCAATTGGATTGTTGAAATAATCTAAAATGGATAATCTGTGTGAACTCTGGCGAATTATTGGAATCGAAATGGAATGAAATTTTGGATTTATCCCTGGGCTTTATTGAATCACAGTACGAAGTTTTAACAAGTTCAGCGTCGAAAAATGTGGAAAGTTGATATTGTGTTAATTGCATATCACAAATACTATAGAATTTCTTATTGTTTCAATTATATCATTCCATGCTTCAAAACTTGTATGGAAGATGTATATTTTTCCTACTGCAAGAAAAAAACTTTCTTCTGTCATTACAAGATTATTGATAATAAAAGTTGAGTCCTCTGAAAATGAGACCAGTACGATTTGTGTAATTTGCCCAACAGAAACTGCGAGATTTTTATCAGGTATTTTTTAATGCACTGCCCCGGGCCAAAGTAAACAAAATATTATAAAAAATTTTATGATTTATGGACCAAATGTATGAACAAACGTCCATACATTCGGCACCAAACGGTGAATCGTGGGGTGAAAAATTTGTGATGAAAATCCTCACGAATTCTGCATCGGTGTCTGATTGCAGTCCAATATGATGAATCAGTTCAATAGATATTCGGGTCAGTTTACACTGTCAGCTTTGATCAATCCGTAGGATATGTCAGATTCCCTCTGCCTGCACACAAACTTTTGAAATCTCGAAATATTTGAGTTGGCTTGAACATAAATCTGACTGTAAATATTGCAGCTCGGGTGATAGCAGTGCCAAGAAACTAGGCAGCGCGGATGCGAAAGTTTGCATCTAAAGGCCGATTTGTGAGTATGTCTTTACTGGCATAGCGTGCCAAGCGATAATAAGCTTGGGAAATGGGTAAAATGCGTCCGAAACATAGGATATACCTAACTGCATCATCACGATCACTCTTTAGATAGACACGATTCCGAATGAAAGTATGCAATCTCTGTGTATATATATATATGCACTGGTGTAAATACGATTCCGACGACTATATGTCTACCTTATTTACTCTCAATTTTCATTCTCAAGATACTCATGAATCTATTACACTCTCACGACTGATCTCTGGTGAAACTTTCTCAAGATCTCGTATCACTATGAGATTTATAGAAAGTTTACACACTTCGATAGACTTGAGATCTCAAGTATGTGGTATGATATTCGTTGTGACTGGAGGTTTTTTTTAGCACACAACTTTAACTTAAATTCTTCGGCAACAGACGAAAGTTTTGATTAGGTAAGTTCAATCAACGCACCCGCTGTACTCCAGGGGTGCCAATTTCCTTCGGGACAGTATGGAAGAATCCCCACCGAGGCTAAAATTAGGTATGGAAAACCGCACCCGGAAAATTCATAGATATGGGTCATAAAATGGGAAAATGTCCGTCATTCAGTGGTGATTAATCTACATTTATGGAGCTCAAAATTCTTTGAATTATAGTTGTCTACTCTGTTACCATCACATCTGTGTCCAAAAAGGGCGATTTCTTTTCTCGGTTCTCACCTGACTTATTACTGGGAAGGATGATGACGAAATTTCGATAGCTTGGCCCTGATTGTTCAAAATAGAAATTATCCTGGCTGATTCTGAAGGTTTGTAAGCAAGCTTTAACATGAACTAAAGTACGTTGAAAAATATTGAAGTGGGCATAATTACAGTCGAACCTGTGATAACGGATACCTGTACATAGAGGACACATCTAATTAACGGACAATTTCGTGTCCACCAGAAAAATTAAATGGCTCTTATGGACATGAAACCTCTAAATAGAGGACTTTTCTTCTTAACGGACGCGGATACTCGAAATCGCCCAATAACGGGCACTTCCAATAACTCTTCTGTAAGCCATAAGTGCTGGAAAGTAGTATACATACTCGCTTGACGATCACTTGGAACTGGCATTCATATCAGTGTGATATCACACTTGATGCCATAGATCTATCATCTCGTATATCATCCATCCAAGCGAAAACCAAAAGCTGACCACCAATATTATAAGCCCCTTCTTCAATCGGCTCGAATATCATCACGTTTCCTAGGTCATTCAACTTTAGCTCAAATCGACACCATCACACTAGCATCCCGATGATTTAATGGATGAGATGGCTGGCGCATGGCTATTATAAATTAGGTAGTAATGCCGTTGACTGTTAGTATATATGTATCGGTTCTCTCAACCCCATCAGGAGTATAGCGCATCAAGATCAGGTTAATCAAAAGTGACCCACAATTTACTCTGGCTGATCGTCAAGCTCGTCATCGAGTAACGTTTACTCATTGACACGATTCACGGTAAGAGTTTATTTTGGGTTCACTCGTCGGTGGCATGTAAATGATTACACTAACAATACGCGCTTTTTGACGAAAATGTTTTGTATACAGGTCGAGTTTCAGCTATCAAGAATTCAATTCGGAAAATTTTGATAAATAGCATTATATTCCGAATGACGAGGAGAATTTGGAAGAATCATCCTAACCAATATGAGGTGATGCGTGAGCTAGCAGCAATTTAGAATCTGTGCAGTGTCACGGATGACCAAAAAATACACCAAAATTGAGGGAAAAAATCCCTCATACCATTTCGATTGCAATACCCCAACCACGGTGGTTCATGAAGCACATTCCTCAACCTATGATTCAGTATGGAGTTGATCGACCATAAGGCTTCAATCTTACTATAGACGGTTGATCAAAAATCAGTTTAGTCTCAAAACAGGGCATTTCATTCTTCAAAATTGATTCTAAAACAACACAAACCATCACTTCATTTTTACAGTCGAGCCTGTCAGTAACGGACACCCACGGTCGCAACAAAGGTGTCTGGTAACTAGAGTTGTCTTCTATCGGGAGCTATAACATTCGATAAGCGCTCTTATCTTTTCTCCGTGTTATTCTTATGGGAGAGATTTAGGATTCGGCTATAATTCAATTTTAATTGGAACTGTGGCTGAAGCTGGGTCTGGGGCTCAGGCTGAGAGTGAAACTGGGACTGAGGCTGTGGCTGGGGTCGAGGCTAGGGTTGAAACTGGGGGTGGCGGGGGCTAAAGCTAGGGCTGAGGCTGGGGCTGAGGTTGGGGTTTAATCTGGGGCTGTGGCTGGGGTTGAAGTCGGGGCTGAAGCTTGGGCTGGGGGTAAAGCTGTGGTTGGGGCTGAGGCTATGGCTGGGACTGTCGCTGAGGCTGGAGCTGGGGCCGAGGCTGGGGCTGGGGTTGAGGTCATGGCTGAAGCTTGGTTGAGGGTGGGGCTGAAACTGGGTGTGCAGCTGGGGCTGAGGCTATGTCTGGGGCTGGAACTGTGACTGAAGCTAAGGCTGAGGCTGGGGGTGAACTTGGGACTAAGGCTGTGGCTGGAACTAGGGCTGGGGCTGGGGGTGAAGCTGTGGTTGGGGCTGAGGATGTGGCTGGGACTGTGACTGGGGTTGAAGTTGGGGCTGTGGCTGGGGTTGAGGTTGGGACTGAAGCTGGGGCTGACACTGTGGCTGGGGCTGTAGCTTGGGCTGACACTGTGGCTGGGACTGGGGCTGGGGATGGAGATGGGAATAGGGGATGGGGATCCGGTGAAATCTGGTCTAGTTTCAACTAGACCTGATCCATCTAGTTCGCTCTGGTATTGTGTATTTAGGATGACAAGGGGAACACCAACCTTGCTGGTCTCTGAATCTTGACGAAACTTTGGACATCATCTTGTTTTAGTGAGAAGTGAGGGTCCAAGAGGCTTTCGTCCAATAGATCTTCCGTCTTCAGATTCAGCTATCGTAATTACCATTGCCCATATAGGACCATGGTGCAAATTCGTACATATAGATATACTGATAATGCTAATCTCCACCACTGAATCTGGGGATGAAAGGCCCTTCGACAAACGTTTCCGGGTACCTTCATCTCTCACCAAAACAAGATGATTCCTGAAGTTTCAAGTTTCGTCAAGATCGAGGACCTGCAAGCTTGGTGCTCCCCTGTGAGTTTGGTCTAATTCGATGAAATTCTGACTGGTTCGGTCTAATTAGGTCTAGTTCGACCATGTTCGGTCTTTTTTTTTTTGGGAGGGGAAAATGCATAGCTCCCCCCTGTGTAGGACTCCTAGAGACTTTGGTATACCCACTAAAAAACCCTTCGACACACCGACCAGTCGGGTACCGCGTAAGCATTACTTCCAACTGGTCGGCACGTTTGGCGCTGGAACGCGCATCCTCCGTTGCTCCTTCACGTCTGTCGCGGTGTAGTTAAGCCAAGTTCGGTCTAGTTTAATCAATTTTGTCTGGTTTGAATCAATTAGGTCAAGCCCGATCTTGTACGGTCTACTACGCTGTAATTAGGCCGAATTTGGTCCTATCAGATCCAATTCCGTCTAGTTCGGTGGTCTGGTTCGGTCTAATTCGATCTTACTCAGTTTTGTTCGGTCCGATCAAGTCTAGCTACATCTAGCTCGGTCCAGTTCGTCGTAGTTCGATCTAGTTTGAGCAAATTTGGATCAGCTCGGTCTAATTCGGTATAGTTCGCTCTAGTTCGGTCAAGTTGGGTCCAATCCGGTCTAGTTCACCTAGGTCAATGTAGTTTGGCCTAGATTGGTCTAAATAGATCTAACTCGGTCTAATTCGGTCTAATTAAGTCGAGCTCAGTCTGGTTCGGTATAGCTCGGGGTAATTATCTCTCGGTCGTTCTAGTATGGTTGAATTAGGTCTATTTTAGTCTCATTCGGTCTAGTTTAGTCTCGTATGGTCTTGTACGGCCTGTCTTCGTCGATTCCCATCGGGTTCGCTCTAGCCAGGCTAGTTCAATCTAGGTCAGTCCAGCTCAGCCTAGTTTTTCTAGTTCGGTCTAGTTTAGTCAAGCTCGGTCTAGATAGGCCTAATTCGGTCTAGTGCGATTTTGTCTGGATTAATGCAGTCTGGTTCGGCCCAATTAAAACTAGTTCATCAGAAAAATCTCTCACACTGCTATTCATAGTTGCTGATAACTCGCGGGTACGTGTCGACCCACGGGTCAGGCGCTGTAGTCTTCGTGGCCAAAGAATCAGTCTGACTCCTCAGTTGTCTGTTGCATTAATGTACTGAAATCATTCAAAGAAGACGCAGAAACTTTGATCCATATTTACGCCCACGGATGTCAGATTTCAGAGAGAGCAGCGATACTTTGATCTATTTGAAGGTTCTCTGAACCGTGAGATTTTTGAAACTTGGTCCATCTATTAACAAGAATTTTACACTTATTCCACACATGTGTCCTATCATCATTGAAATTGATTGTTCTCTCAACTTCTGAAAGATCATCCACGATTGACGGTACTTTTTGCAATCGATTGCAATGCTAATTTTCTGCCTCGCGGAGAGCGTGTGTGTGTGTGTGAGCGTATACGTGCACAAGATGCGCCGTTGTGTAAACACAAGTGTACACAAAACAGCTTTTGAGCGGCGAGGTCGCATTGCTATCAAAACAACACGGTTCGCCCAAACTTCTTAGCCGGATTGTCCGAGGAGACATATCTTAAGGAGGTGGATGACTACATCGAAATTTTGCGTGCACTGAAAACAGTGACGAGTTGAGAATAAATTGTTCCAGTCACCATCATTGCATGGCGATAAAGAATAATAATTTAATGAAAGAGACTTGTGAATTGCTACATGCAGTAGCACAAGAGGCACGAACTTATACATGATGGTCGTTTTGCGTACAGGGACCCCGTTATAGTTACTCTCGCGCACGTTAAAGTGTGGGTTGATATAACAGAGCAGCCAAAAATCATTACCGAGACGTGATCGCTCTTTTTTTACGATCGCAACGTGCAAACGTGACCGCATCAGTTGCAGGCACAGTCCAAAAATCAACTCTATACTCTACATCATTCGTATGCTGATTTCAACCTTTGCAGTACCGTTTGACGCTGTAAGCAGTGACGTGAGGTTTTGGGAGTAGATCAGATTTTGTGGATCTGAGATTTGTATTCCGTTATGGTAAACGACGAATGAAAAATTTGCAGACAGGTGATTCAGAAGCAGGATCTCGTTTAAGTTGGAGGAGTGAGACTAGCTTTCTAATTTCATTGATAATTTCTATCTACACGGAAATTATCTCCTTCATTCAACTGGATTTGTTGAATGAAGAGAATAATTTCACTGATGTGGCTACTATCACCGGCCTAGAATTGAAGATTATTTTTCTCAGGACAGCTGAATGATGGTCATTTTTAAGATCCACGGGTCCCTCCTTTTGAATGCTCTAAGAATATATTTGGAGATCTTGGTCCAAGAATTCCCAAAAGAAAATCTCGGTGGCATTGGAATTATCACAGAATTAATTCAACTAAGTACAGCGAATGTGTTGATTTTCAAAACAGAATATGGAAGTCTATGTTTCCTCAAGGATACTGGAAAGTATGAATGAATACTCACGAGCGACCTGATTAATTAATTATGATTAATGCATGAATTGTTGAGAAGTTGAAAATCTCGAGCATGCTAAATGCCGGCGCACAGTGCGACAGACCAAAGAATTTTAGTCTTTCCCACCGTGCGCCGTATGCCACTGCATGCCTCCACGCTCAGAAGCCCAAAACACTCTACGTATACATATTTGCCCATACTGCGTGCGAATTCGAACTGTTGCCATGGCAACAAGCTTATATACGGCGTCTACGATATTGCAAGTGGACCCGCCGAAATCTTCGTCTCGACCTACACTCATATGATGACTCATTCCTTCGAACATCTTTTTCCCTCGTATCAGCGCATGTGCCATCGTAGGGATACGCGAAGTTTTTGGCACGCCCGATGTGCTAACTCCAGGTTGTACCAAGGATCTGCCGGTTCCTCATTAGATTGATGTATATACAAAGGTCCTTTGAATTGGCCAGATTACTAGATCACCCGGGGTTAGAGGACTAATTTTCTTGTGGAAGCTGAGGAAATCCCGTTTGAAATAAGTACTGGCCGGATTTAATTCCGTTATCCTGGACCGAAGTTACAGCATTCAAGAGATCATTCATATATTAGGTGCAAACATGGAAGAATTCGAGAAAAACTTTAAATGAGTGAGGGACTCGGCAGTTAACTACTTTGTGGACTCATTACCGAAAGTCACCAACATCATTCCAGGTTGACCAAATTGAATTCGGCCAACGGTAATTTTCATGGAAATGTTCTGAGCTTTTCGGAAGAAAATCGTTTCTAAGAACCTAGATTTCTGCGCGTGCCCAAAAAGTATAGGGTTTTGGGATCAAAATCTACAAAATTGCAAAAAAATCGCTCGAAATTCCTAAAAGCACCCTAGCTGAAAATAATTTTTTTGTGAATACATGATAGTTTTAGGAGGAAGAATTAAAATGCACTTTTCATGAAATCACCCATATACACGCTTGGCTAGCAGATTGAGAGAAAAATTACAAATTAATTCTCATGGAATCGACCATTGACAAGACGCTGGCCATGGTTCTCAGAAGTGTTTCCTATCGATTCTTTTCGCCTCTTTTAAATGCGCGTAACCACATTCCGCTTTTCAAGTTATTTTTGAGAAATAACGATTTTAGTGGAAAAAAGTCAAAGAACATTTTGCAACGAAAAATTAAAGGTGTAATCCTCATTAGCCCGTCAGGATATGGAAAAAATGTTCTAATCTGTTCTAATATTTTTTTCTAATATGATAAAAACAAAATCTGTGACTCACCTACCTTTGATATATCATTTTCTCGTAGAAATACTCAATTTGATTTGTGATATGTATATTCGTGACGTGGATTTGTGAAATCCAATGATTCGTTTCTTCATGAGTGTGATTATTGTTAAAAATGCAGAAACATATTTCTACTGACACCTGTAAAGGATTTTGATTTTCATTAAAACTGATAGTCAATCAGTTTCAAAAAGTAACCAACTTGAATCATTCAGAACTAGTTATCCACCCCTAAAACATTCTCATTATCACACCAATCAATTTTCATGCACGCTTGTGTAAAAATTACGCGCGTGTATGTACATACACACATAAATTTTCCAGATATGGTATTACATGCATGTACAACTTATCCAATGGCTAGAATCGATGGTGGTGTTTCAGGGCTTACGTAATACACCAAGCTGGTCAGATATATCTACATATCTATAGAACTATAATACGGGTCGGCGGGAACCGATCAAGGCAAACGGGTGCGTGCCACGTGCGCCTATACACATACCCAGGCCAAGTTACCTGTAATACATTCTCCCATCATCCGGAAATACAAGTTACTGGCAACTATATGTCGAACAAAACTTGTCATTTCCCGGTTTTTGTATGTATTTGTTCTGAAAGTATACATTTGACGCATGATGGATGCGAGTAGCATCATCGCAACAATTATGATGAAAGCACAGAGAAAAAATTCAGGCGTCCCTCCATAACCGCGAAGAAAACGTTCCCCGAGAGGTTAGGTACCGCGGCTACAAAAACTGCGTTCACCAAAGCTTCTGGCTTATGGGAAAGGGGAAGATCCCTTTCGGCAACCGCAAATTCTGAAATGAAGCGTTGATAAGGAGTTCCAATGCATTGCAATTTATAAAGACTCATCTTCTTGATCTCGATATACCATGGAAGAGATATCGTATAACACGACAAAATGATATCATTTTTCTCTATAATGATCAGTTATTTGTTATTGTTTTCCACGAATATTCCTTCTTAGCGGTATATGCGTGCCTTTTCGCACTTGATACAAGATACCATTCGAAAGATCTTAGAGAAACCTATCGAAAATGAACTTGAAGATTCTCGTTAAGGCGACGGTCTTTCAGTGAGAGTTCTTTTTGGTGGTGACATTTGTTTCTTTTTGCCCGACATTCTGTTACTTTCATCCTCAAATGTTACTTTCCGTTCCATGCACGTAAACAAGACTTTTTTTTGCTTATGGAATTCAAACATATGATCGTAAGTGGTGGTAGAGAACATTGATATTCCAGTGACCAAAGATTTTATTATTCTAACCTAGAAATGCTGCGTTTGAATGCGACAATTCGAGGGTTCTCGTGAAGTAAAAATATATCCGCACTCCGCTTGCAATTCCATTTTGGGCACTGAACCAACATTTCTGTTCCAATAGTGCCCAAAATAGGCTAACGTGCTCAGTACATACTATTTTCCAAAATTTTTACTTCATTTTATTGCGAATTAGTAATCAGTAGTATTGTTCCCCAAAAGAAATCAAAAAGTTCCACAAACCGATTGATTCGTGTTCGAAATATTTTTGGAATTGTTTTGCCATGGAGAAAACCGCGTTCACCAAGACTGATTCAAATCGTGGTTGCAAAATGAATGTGCTAGAAATGTGCATTTTGGCGGTGACCGAAGATGATTGTACGAAGTCTCTCAAAGTTGCATCTAGACACTGCACTTTTGATCGATCAGCTTTTTTTTTACCAATATTAAGCTCTTCATGACGGCAGCGTCGATCAATCGATAATTACTTTCGAGCTCATTGTTATTACTTCATAAATGGAGTGGTATTTTTATGAGAAAAGCCGACTGAATTCCTCTCTCTCTCTCTCTCATCCAGGTGATTATAATCTGGAGATCTTGATCCGAAACTGGGTGTCCATGTGTATAGTCATAACTGACGCATAACTTCGTGGCACATCGCGTTCGGTCCTTATTTACCAAATTCAATTATAGGATAATAGTCAAAGTAGGTCTTGCGAGATGTCAATTGATATTAAACTACTGAATAAGTTAATTTTATTCTATAGGTGTCTCAGGGGCTATCCATGCATTACGTAGAAATTCTATGGAGGAGGGGGGGGGGCAAGGAAAAATCTCTCTCAGTTTTTCACGCTGCATCATACACTAGTCAGCAATTTTCCATTGAAAAAACCTCACAAACGAAGAAGGCGATCTGAAACCATGAAATTCTACCTCGCGTAATTTATGGATGATCCCTTATCACTTTGGCAGACAAGCGATCCATGTTTAGATAAATTTTCAGCTTAGCGACAGCTATATACGAAGAATCGAATATTGAACTACTTTTATTAATGTAAATATAGCAAGAGGTCAGAATAAATGAGCGTCTTTTTGGGTAAATGGGTGGAGTAGCATACATATTTTATATTATTATATCGATTCGATGAGACGAGCAAATGTGTGACAGATCGGGCGCCTCATCAAAATTTGATACAGTATCAATAAAATTATCGTGTCAGTGGGACGCGCGCGAGCGATAGCGGTCATCATTTTTTTATATCGTTACGAGTGAGGAAGAAAGAGAGAGAGAGAGAAAGAAAGAGAAAGTGGGAATGAGGTCATTGACTCAAGTGTTAACTTATACAGGTAAATAATTACGGAAAATTATTATGAACCGATGAAACGGTCCGTGTTTTTTATACGTGACCTGATGCCCTCATCGTATAGGGGTCGTTCACAAAAAGTGCCTCAAAGTCAAAAGTGCAAAGAAGAAGTTTCCAGTCGCGTTGTTTAAAAAATTTGAATTAGTCGATGGAAGAAGATTGAGATAATAGATGAAGAGATGAAAAAAAAAAAAAAAAAACAACAAGTTGTTGACTTGTCTGTATGAAAAACCATGTATGAAAATCGTTTCAAGATATTTTCTTTAGACTTAGATTTTCAGTACAGGGAAATCTCTTTATTCATTCGGACAACTCTAAAATGTGGACTATATTTTCGCGGACACTTTTGTTGTGACCGGCGGCACCTATACTCGACGAAGACCGATAAGGTGTACACTTTATAGAAGTTTCACCGTATTTTGCAATAAAGTGGCGATCTAAATAGAAAGTTTTATTGATCAAACAAAGAGAAAAGAACTTGCAAGATCCAAGTAAATTTCCTGCATTCTATCTGCACACGTCTGTACTGTTGAATGTTAGCCATAAAATACATTGCCGAACCTATAAGTGTTGTTAATATTGAAGATTAATAGTACATTTCGATACAAGGGCGAATAATAGGTTTTACGCCCGTGTATCTAACTATACTTTTCGATAAACTGTGAGTAAAAGTCGACAAACTGTGCGCAAAGTGCACTTTTACGCACAGTGTATCGAAAAATTATTTTGAATGTTACTCTATTACCTTTATCACTGCGATAATAATTAAATAACATGAAAAAATTGACGATTGACAGCCATTTTGAAAAGCAAAATAGGAGGCCATACGAGGCCCAACATCTAAGTATACCTGAATGGTGTCTGATGAGGAAAAGTCCGCACGTGCCAGGAGGAGGAACTTGCCTGCAGGTATATACACAATCCTTTGCCTCTCTGGAGGGATAAGCTAAAAGAGGGCGAGGGCGTGGCCTAATAGAAATATATACCTATCTGCTGAAATGAGGCCGCCCTGCAGCAAAATCTTTGCTTTTTGTCGTTGTGCTCTTTTGGCTCGTATTTATAAAATATTCGCTACCGCAGCAAAATTCTCATCATCGCCGTGTTGGTTCACACGGATTACGAATTCTTTTGATGAATATATCGAGAATATTATTCGTGGAAATTTGAGCCGGTCAAGAATGCAGAAATTAAAAATTTCCGCAAGGAAGTCCTCGTTATTCGCGGATTTGTTATCCGCGGTTACCCTTATCGGTGGACGAGCAATCGAAACCTGGGTATCGAGAACCTATATTCTTGGTATCCGCGGTTCGTTGTGAGATTTATCCGCGATTTTTGTCGTTGCGAAAACTTAACAAAAAAAAGTCTTTAACGGTAACAATCCATCTATTATTAATCTTTTCCATGTCTGCATCATTATTTGATGATTGAACACTATGAATTTATTATGAGTTCTGAGGTAGTATACATGCAATATCCAGATCGGTTGGTTTGCTTTGTTAAATGGCCCTCGAAATTTGCGAAAAAGCTTAACGAGATCTCATTAGTCGTTTAAAACAGTCGGTAGCTACCGATTACTTCTCAAAAACCAATCAAGGTTGATTGATGACATGTTAAATAAAATCTAGGACTTGAAATTCTCTCTAGATAGCAAAACAATTAAGAAGAATTTCTCGTACACTTCATTTCGCACTTCCGGGACCTAACCCCCTCTTCACCATAAATGATTAATGTCTTATTGACCGCGGTTTTTTTATCCGCGGTTATCTTTTACTGGAATGTAACCCCCACGGATAACGAAGACTTCCTGAACCCACAAGTTGAAACATCATTTTGATGGTAATGAAGTGATTTGTTCTCAGCTATGGATTAATGTGTTCCAATATTTTGTATTGAAGACGACTTACACTGTCATCTTTCAAGGTATGCCCCGGAAAAATGTCAAAATTATTGCTTCATCTAAATAACATAGCACGGTAAGATAACAGGAAAATTTTGGTATTGAAGATCTTGTGCCTGCTTGAAAAATGTAGAATGAATTCTGAAGTTTAAAAAAATCCAGTTTTCAGAATTGTACTTGATCTACTCTGACTCCGAACAACTCGAGTGATGAAAACCCTTAGGAAAGATTGCTATAGCGACTCAAGTTGAGTATCCATAATTTACTTACCTTCGAATCATTTGAATTAAAATAACATCATGTATCAGAAGATCAAATAGAAGAACTTGATTTTCCTGAAGTTAACTCGAGCATCAAAGATATTTGGTTCTAGATGAAAAAATTTCTTTTGATAACCAATGAATAGAGAATAATTCTTCCTCAAATTTGAGAATTTAGTTTCTTATATTATTATTCTTTCTGATAGTTCTGATAACCAGATTTGTTTGGCCCAACTTAATAAACGTGACTAGCATATCGTGAGAAAGAGTGTTGGATGTATTTGTTTAGTAAGCGCGGATGAACAGCTGAAAATACAGATTTTTTGCAAGCCCAATGTATACCCCAGCGAAATATTAAAGATGAAGGAATAAAAAAGAGGGACAAAAGTAAGCAAGCAGATAATGAGAGACGGAGAGCTAAGAAAGATGGAGAAAAAATGTATGTGTGAATAGATCTAAAAGATGTGCTCGTACGAAACTTGCCAACTTGCCTCTTGAGATATTGCACAACTATAGGTGATTCCAACTGTGCTCATCGCACTGTACCTTACTTTTACCCTATCTCTTTTTTCGATCGGTGTTGCATCAATGATAAATTGTCAAAATACTTCTTTCCACACACCAAATTATGGATCAAATGAGAGCCATTGATTGTACTGGCCCAATCAATTTTTGAAGATATGTATCTGGGTGGAAGCTGTTACGGATGATAGCCAAATATGAAAAACAGTTATGGATTCTTGAATGGTTGTTCTGAAGAAAATTTCTCATCATTATGTAAGATAAAGATTAGACAATCCTCACAGTTCAGAAACACCGTTAGTTGACAGTTTTTATTTGAGGGAGTAGCCTCAGTAGAAGATCTACCGATCAGATTTTGATCAAACTTGGCAGAGAGGTGTATTTGGATGCCAGCAGGATACAGTGAGAATTTTACGACTCTCGGTTACCCCCCCCCCCTCCCCCCGAGTCAAACCATCAGCATTAACATTTTTATAGGTTAAGCTCGGTATTTAATGGAGCATCGCGTTGATTGTTAAACTACAAAAGACTGACAAATCAGTTTTTATCCTAATCACGCTCACTTATAAATAATTGTACAAATAAGGTACTCGGACTTTTTTCGAGCTCTAGTTGGCTTACAAGGGGGACCCACAAAGTGCGGGTCACCAAATCTCACCAAACTTTTTTCACAGTCTCGTACAACCTAGAATATGAAGAATCCAGATTAACTCGGTCAAAGGGGCTCCCTATTCAGAGCTACAAGTAAAAATGTTAGCATTGTCAGTACATCTATATTAATCACTTTTTAACTATATGGGCAATATGGGCAATATGGACTTACATGGGCAATGCTAATGTCATAGGCTGTAACTTCGGACAGAGGGCCCATTTGACGGAGTTACTTTGAATTCTTCATATTCCAGATGGTACAAGACTGTGAAAAAAGTCTGTTGAGTATTGGCGACCTGCACTTCGTGGGTCCTCCTTATTAGATAGATGTTCTGATCAATTTTCAACGTGAAGTCACGAATAAGTCACAAATCAGACAAATTTGCTCATGCAATCAAGATCGATATTTCATAATTCATGCGTCGGATTTGGATGCTTATGCTAATTCATGTGTGGGTCTATTGGGACCTGATTAACACATAAGACAAGCATGTAGGCAAATTTGCGAAGTTTGAAAAAAGTCGATCTATTTGACTACCATGGTACCGAGGTTACTCCCTTAAATTTAAAGAACTTTATTCAAGATTCGACTTATCACCCAATCAGCTCAATCAACGCGCTTTCAAATCTTTTTCTTTTCTTTCTCTTTTAATTTTTCCGATCGAGACCACACTCGGAGTTTGGAATGAAATCGTGTCAGTTCGGTACTTGTGTAGCCGGTCTAAAGTGATCTTCGCTCGGAAAAAAGAGTGAGATTTTTCACTCGGGGAATCCGAGTGAGTCCAACAGTTATTTAGCTGACCTGGATATTTCCATTTAAACAATACATGGTGGGCTATGAAATTAATAAATCGTTATCGACCATCCAGAGGTCGAAAAAAGAAAAAAAAATCAAAATAATCTAAAGTAGCACGTTTCATTTGATATTTGGAGATGTGGGAAGTGCAGAGATTTGACCTGGGATTGTCTTGATTAAACATCGGACCCTTTGTCCACTGGCCATTGGTCTAATGCTACTGTTGATAACGGTAGTACTATAGCACCTTCGAATGGGAATGATGTGACGTGTAACTATCAAGTTACACCTTCACACAAGCCACGCATCAGCGTGGCTTGTGTGAAGATGAAAATATGAAAACTAGCTAATATTTCGAGTGAAAAATTATAAAAGTGAAACCCACATTTTCCCGGTAACAGGGCATTACTTCTATATTAATAAGGTTGATGGTTACGCATTGATCCATCAACAACCAATGAGCGGCAAAACATGACCTAAAAATTGATTGGAGCGTCTCACCCTTTTATCCGAGTGAAATGTCACTCGAACTTCCGAGTAAGTTTTTGATTTCTTAACTTCTGACTCTTTTCCGAGTGAGTTGGACTATCACTCGGAATCCGAGTGAAAAATCTCACTCGGACAAGTTAAGAGAGTTTCTTTTCTTTTAATTGACTTATATTCAGGTTATCATGCTCAATATGAAGCATATCCAATGATGGGTGTAAGATTTTCAAATGGATCACAGGCAGGCCTGATCACAGGAAATTGATTTAAAATTTTGTGCAAATCCCCATAACTGTAAAATTTAAACACTCTGTTTCTGCAAGAGATCTAGAATATGCAAAAACTTTTCGGATCTGGGAGAATTTGTGAAAATTTGTGTTAAGAACCTAATTTGATAAAGCTGAAGTAGTTATTTGCGAGACACATCGTTTGGTTCATGTCTCCTCGTCAAATTCGGTAGTTAAAAGTTTCCGAAGCTTTGAGTGATTTTGGTTTCTTATCTATTTATAACAACAATTCATGTTCTATACCAGCCTGAAAAACGTATATGACGAAAAAATGAATCGTCCCAAATTATGGATCTTCTGATACGTTGAATCATACAAAATGAAAATTTTAGATAACTTGTTCAGTTTTCCTTATTTTACATGACATCTCTATGAAACAGTCAAAAAGTACCCAATGAGTAGTAATGAGTATCCTTCCGGATTCTTTCTTCTCTTCTTCTGAATAGCTTTCATACTCATCAACTATGCAACTGTTACAGTTGCAATCGTGTATGCATTCTCACGGATTGGTACTATTATCGACTTGATTGAAAATTGTGGCTCGTTAGTTGCGCTGTAGTTTGAGTTTTGACGTTGCAGCTGCATCACGTTATTTTGTGATGCTGCAGATGCTGCTTGAGAATAATCAATTTTGCACGTGCAAACATCTTCCCCGTGGACTGACACAAATACACCCGAGCATGCGTGTCTTGAAGAATAAATAATTCTCTTGTGTGCGTGTGTTCAAAGATGCTTTAGTAAAATATGCAATGCGTATAGGCAGGCATAATACGCTTTACATTGATATCATGTTGGCGTAACAATGATGCGTGAGGATGCTCATATCTTTTCAATTGTTATGTTTTGTATTTAGTTGTAAAACTTTGAATCCTTAACAATAATTCATTCCTTATTTCTTAATAAATTGGAATCGTTGACGACTTTGAGAAAAAAAAAAACAAGGTTTGGTCAAATCAGATAAATGCATCTTTTCATGTTGAAATACATGATTTTTTAGTTGAAAAATCAATCCAAAGTTTCATATTTCATCACCATGACTCAGAGGAGTCATTTCAATCTGAAAAAAAATACACTGTAATCAAGGGAAAGACTCTGACTTTGTTGAGCCTTATTTCTGATAAAGCAATATGATATGATGTCATCAAATTTATGAAAATGTATTGTGATCACTCTCTAAGCCTCGCATCAGTATCCTATTAGTGCCCGACCTAGAGCGGTTATGCATAGAAAGTTCCCTGGATTGATGTAACGGTAAGTTGTCTAATCAAGATAGAAAGCTGATGCTGCTTTTGTACAAGTCGAGGTACAATTCGTATGCTATACCATCAACAAAATCTTCATTTTTTCTATTTTGATCGAAAAAAATGTGAATTTGTCAAAGTATAAAGGCGTTTGCTGAATAAGACCCATAATAATGAAGCTCTTTTTCTTCTTTTCCAAGTCTTTCTGGATCTTTTTCTTTCGCTACTTGTCTGGTTTGGATCACTAAGAAAAGTTCAAATATACTTTCGAGAGCTTCTCCGAATGAATATAATACATTAATATTCTGCTCTAATAATAATACGCTTCTCAGAATAGGTTCGATTACAGTTCAACCTATGAGATGAATTAAACCATTATAAGCTTTTCAACTCTTTCAGAAAAAAGAATCATTATAATACATTCTCATCAAATATTGACACCATAAACTCTATATTCAGGTCTTCCTCGTCGGGTACTCTCGTATTCTACACACCACGAGGAACACCTGTGAACATTTCATTTCAATTTTCTATAAGTTTTCCTTAGACTCTCTTCATTAACTATTGAAATATTCACATAACCGCTATGAACAATTGGTCAAATTTGGTGACAAGCTAAATATATATTCTGATTAATCCCGTTCGTGATGTCATCAATTGAGCAGTAACTTTCTTACCACTTTCCAAAATTTGAAACGTACAAAACTTATCAATTGTGCATCTCAACTTGATGTATGTTTGCAGCGCACAACGATTTATCAGACGCACACGATGGGAAGTTGAAGAAGATGAGACATGGAATGATAATTGTCATTGACGTGCCTTGAATTTGCTGAGTATGCATGCTTGTATGCTTGTGTAAATACTTGTGTGGCATACTTCTTGCACTTCGCGGGCATACATTTACACGACCGTTAGACGAATATCTTCTCTGCTTGTAACGTTTTTCTGTTCAAACAGTGTATGGAAAGAATGAAAAGGGTAGGTATAGAAGTGAGAAACACTTTTTGGAGTTGTTTTTTCAAATTTCATTCGATCATTGAACAATCATTCTGTACAAAATTCGTATAAATGTATGGAATACTTGCGAAAATGTAAAAAATGAGTATAAAATAGAGTATAAAAGTTGAGAAATCTGACGTGGGTAAGATATACATGTAGAGACTTTCCTATGAAGATTATACCATTCTCATTTCTGAATGAATTGAAACAATAATATGCAACTCTTGACTATATCTGTACAATAAAAAAAGTCCCGTATAATGGACAACTTATACAATGAAATTAGTCCGGATGTTTTAAATCAAATTTAACCATCCACTCCTAATATCAAATTTCTCAGAATAAGAGTTTTCGTCATGGACGGAGGACTCGAGGGGTTTTTCTGGAAATTCATGACTTCTGAAAACTCTTTTCTTTTTGTCGGATCGATCTCAGAATAAAAGTTTTCATGCACTCAGATAATTTCATTTAGATTTGTAAAGTTCAGAATTCTATGAAACAATTTCGCGCATTTTTTAAAAATTATGTTGTCAACAAAATTTGAACCAAATTCTACCAAATCATCTTAATTATGTTGGATTTCCATTTCAAAGCGAGCAAAGTATCAAATGGAAGTTGGAAGAATGTAACAAATTGTTGAAACAATCAATGATTCGCATTACGTATCATGATTTCAACTCGGGTAGATTCTGTTGTCATCAAAATTATATTGATATTGTCATGAACACAATTAATTATTCATGCAAAAGGCTCACTTAAATTCCAATCGTCAGGTATGCATTGCGCACTTATTTGTACACACTCCAAATCCGATGCACCGTGGTGGGTGTTGCAATGCATTTATTATTTTCTGACGCTTCGCAATTCAAGCGCCATCGTATTCAGTATGATGCTCACATCTTCTTTTCTTCTTTGGTCTTCTTGATTGTTATTATGGATTTCGTAATGTCCTTCTCTTTAGCCTTCTTCTGTCGCTCCAACTCTTTAGCAGCTTGTTTCTCCTTCTCTTTTTGAAGTCTCTCTTTTTCTTTCTTTTCTCTTTCTTTCTGTTTTTCCAAGTCTCTTTTCTCTCGTTCTTTCTTCTCCAACTCCATCTGTTTTTCTTTCTCTTTTTGTTTTTCCAACTTCTTCTGTTTCTCAATTTCCTTCTGCTTCTCTCTCTCCTTCATTTTTTCATCATCTTTTCGTTTTTGAATTTCCTTCAGCTTCTCTTTCTCCTTCATCTTCTCTTCCTCTTGCTGCTTCTCTTTCAGTCTTTTACGTTCCAACATCTTCTGTTCTTCTTGTTCCATCTGCATCTCTTTCTTCTTCAATCTTTCCACTTCCTTCTGCATCTCCTTCATTCTTTGTGATTGCTTCAACTTTAACCTCTCTAACTCTTTTTCCAATTCTTTTTCTCGTTCTTTTTCTTTCCTCTTCAGTAGTTCCAGCTCCCTCTGCATCTCCTTTTCTTTCTCAGACATTTTGCTGGATTTTCGCTTTCTAATAAAGAAAGTAAGTGTGATGTCACCTCTGCTGTCGAACGTTCCTTCACCTATAATGGTACTTACAGCCACTTTCGACCCATGAGAATTTTCCACCGTTGTTGCTCCAGAAGATTTGTATCAAATTGACGTCTCAACTTGGCCACCTGTAAAGGTTCATTGTGAATGAAAATTACTGATTTACACTCTCTATGTCAATCAGTGGGGAGTCACTGAACTTCAGTGTATTTCGCATTAATTTTGGCTGTTGACTTCAGTGTATATGTTACGTGCAAAGTCCGAAATTGTGCACTCCGGGAAGTGCTCAACGATGGTTTGTGTAAAGCCCGATATACTGAGCTTTGCACACAGAATCGGTCTGGGGTCTGTGAATCTTCAGACGTGAGTCGGGGAATCTCTGGTGATGATTCAAATAATATTCACAGTAGTGAGTCTTACGAGGCCAATCATAGCGAGACTGGTTCGGGATGTTCGGGGAACGAAACCATGGATCAAAATAGCGCTGAATCAATTGATATTTTGATGAGAATTCACGTTGGAACCAGAAATGGAGGATTACATCAAATATGCTAATACAAAATGGATAACTTCATATGTTGAATTTGTTCAAGGTTACATGAAAGCTTTTGAAATTAATCATTCTCATTATTTCATTCAAACGTGCACTACAGACTTTTGAAACACGAGAGTTGCTTCGCTAGTTTCACTAGTATTTTCGACTTTCCATGCGTTATTAATCTCATGGAATCCTCCATGTCTGGGTTCAACGTGAATTTCCATCAGAATATCAAAATTTCCTGAATTTTGCAAGTAGTAACTCACGTAACTTTCGTCACCTGCCTGTATTGAAACAATCAAGAGTAATTTATCATCCACAGTTAAGATATCGTACCTTGCCAGACTCCCGTATAGTCGAGCGACGACTTATTCACTCTTTTCTTGGTAGCCATCAGGACAACCGCGATGAGATTTTGATAGCATACGGCCCTCTTGATAAAACTGCTATCATCTTTCAACACAATCGGATCAAGTTTAGGCATGAAAATCAATGCTATTTCGATCTATAATTCCGTATTCCGGATTAGTTTTGGTGAGATCTTCCTCGTGAGACTGGCTGCTGTATGCATTATTTGAATCATTACCAGAGATTCCCCGACTCACCTCTGAAGATTACAGATATCAGACCGATTCTGTGTGCAAAGCTCGGTATATCGGGTTTTGCACAACAAGAGTTGTGCAGAGTCCGGTGGATCTGACTTTGCACGAGAATTCTCTATGCAAAGCCCGATGCATCGGACTCTGCACACCTCGCATGAATCCGGTGGATCGGGCTTTGCACAAACCATCGTTGTGCACTTCCCGGAGTGCACAATTTCGGACTTTGCACGTAACATGTATACACCAAATTGTTCAGTGGAAGAATGGGACTTGATTGACCCTGGCAGTTGGAGAGGTCCTCGTCATTGGATTTCCAGAGAGCATGATGGACCAGTGAGACAATTTACTGGAATTTCAGCGCTCTAGAGGACCTTACAGACGGTATTCACTGAAGTTACAGTGTATCTCACTGGCAAATCAGTCGATATCCCTTTAACACTAGTGATGGTCACTGGCACTTCAGTGAATATGATCTGCCAGGATCTATGAAGGACTGAAATTTCAGTGAATTGTCTTACTGGGTATCAGTGATACTCACTAAAACTTCAGTGACGAGGCCATTCCCGACTCCCTAGGTCACTGAAGTTTCACCCCCCCCCCCGCACTGATTACTTATATTATATCAGTGTATATCCACCGCACTTTCAGTGTATACACACTGAAGTCATCAGTCAGATTGGTCCGAAATACACTGAAGTTCCGTGACTTCCCACTGATTGAGATGGAGAGAGATACAACGTAAGTTTACTTAGAGGTCAAATCATGCTTTCAAGTGAAAAATCAGTGGAATTGTTGATCACTGAGGCGAATCTACAATTAAGGGATTCAAGTTATAACTTTGCACACATTTAGTCCTCGACTATAACTCAAGAGTTTATCCTCGAATTTTTGAGTCAGTACCTCGTCAGATGAACCAAACTGATTTGGTCACCACACGACTCTCAAACGTATGGTCCACGCATGTTGAAGGGGAAATCTCAAGGTACGATTGAATTTTTCAGATTAAACTGCCGTGACGCAATTATGGGTATGAATCACTGAATTGAGTCATCCTAGATACATGGTCGTCATTACGTTTTTGTACCACATCTCCTTGAGAGACTAAGCAGAGATTAGATAGATTATCGCAATTATTACTCCTGAGGTATTGAGATTTCCGTGTTACACAGAATGCAGAGTTTGAAGACGTTGTGGATTCCATATGGTATAATCATCATAAGCACGTCAATGCAATTAGTGGCCTTAGGAGGAAGGAATTCAACTTGAATCTGAAGGTCTCATTTTGTAAACCAATAGAGCTATTTAATCCCACAATATGAACATAACTTCCCAGGACTAGTGCATCTGATCTCAGCTTCTTCAAGTACCAGTATTTTTCCATTTTTTTCTTCATTGACGCATTTTTAACCTCTTTACGGGATTGTTATGCGGGACCTACATTTTAAGGTGGGTTCCGACCCACCAAAGTCACCGGAAGGAAAATTCACTTTGGTGCCGATTGAGATTTGAACCCCAGCCTTCTGCGTTGAAGGTAAGGACCTTATCCACAAGACTACGGTGACTTTTCAAGTGCAGTATGATTTCTGAGAGAACTAGTCAAAATGAAAACCATACAGAAAACTATTTTCTTTTGGTGAGAACCGAACCCACAACTTTTTGCATTCCAGGGGGTTGCCTTATCACACAGTTATAGGTATAACTGAAAACTCCGCTTCTTTGAATATCTTCTGCAGAACATTGGTTGAAAATGAACTGACTTCTCTCTAAACCCGTTGGAGTGAAATTTCATTCCCTTGGAGTGAAATTTGACTCTAAGCTATGAGTCAGTTTCGTGCGCATCGAACTGGAGTGATTCATCAGTCCAAGCTGGAGTCAAATTTCACTCCAACGTGAGTCAACTATCACTCTTAGGATTGAGTCAAATGATTCAAAACCAAACTTTTCAACATTCTAGATATTGCAATAAAAAACCAATCCACAGCGTGCACGCATATTTGAATTGATTTCCTGGTAATTCTAATTATTAATATTCTATGAAAAATGTACTTTACGAGAATTTTGGGAGTGGTGTTCGAATCTTTGGGGATTTGAACCCGCACCCTCTTGATTGCCAGGCAAGTGTCTTAACCATTAGACCAACTGTGACTTTGTCATATTACAGTCAAGAAAGCCTATGGACGGTTGTGAACGGTCGATACGAGTTTTTAAATATACCCGAGTGGTGTTTCGAAAGGAAACTCGGAATAGAGCAGCATCACTCAACAATTGAAAAGTTTTCCACTCTCTTCATAAGTAGTCCCACAAATCATTCTGGGATTATACCCTAACCTATAAAAGTCTATTTCACTCCATGTGAGGAGTCAATTTTCACTCTTCTTGGAGTGAATATTGACTCAAGCTTGGAGCGAATGTAATATTTCTGTGGTTTCACTCCCTATGAGTCAAATTTTCACTCCATAGGAGTCATTCTGAGAATCACTCCAAGCTTTGAGTCAAAATTTCACTACAACAGTTTTAGAGAGTTTATGGGCCCACAAGATATTTGATACGCAAGCTGAGACTCATAAAAAAAATTTACCAATTTTTTTCATTGAATCAAAACGCGTAGGAAATGGTCAAGGCAAGGAAGAAGAAAATTCTCCAGTAAAGAGAATATTAGTTTTGAGTTGATTAGAGGCATTGAATATAAACTCCAAGCGATAATGATTAAATCAATTGAGATCAAGATGCAATCATGAGACTTGAGCAGGAAAGGAAACACCAGTTCTGGGCAATTAAAAAACGCGTGTGGAGAAGTGTTCAGAAGTACAATCATAGTCCAAGTGGGGATTGCATTACTTCTCATAACGAACAATGTGGTTTTCGGAATCCGCAAAGTGTAAACAATCTGAATCATCTTTTGATCCGGCTCAAGGGATAATGTCACCTATAAGTAAGAACCAATGACTCTCTCGTTCCACAATTTAACAAAAAGTTTCAAAAGCATGACGGATACTGTTCTGACATCATACCCAAGTCATTTCGATCAAGCATCAGAATGACAATCTACTCTCCAGTCACTCGATTGTGCAAAGCTGATTATTGCAGGAATATCTCATGCGCACCTTTACGTAAGACACACCAGTATTGCAGCTTATGAAGTTATATCTGCACAAACCTCTGGCCTCGATCTGACATCAGTACAAGTCAGGCTCATTATAGATGAAAGAAAAAAAACACATACTTTGCTCACCTGTGCAACAGTTACTGCAATTTTCCTCTGCAGTAGAATATGTATAGGAGAAGAAGTATCGTTCGGTCCAGGTATAGATCGAACGACTTCAAGTAATTGACTGGTGCTAGGTGAGTCGTATCATCAGAGGTTCACCTCGCGGGCGACTCTTTCGAGTTGCGATTGCTACTAGTTGCGACGGCGCAAAAAACGCGGCAAATAAAGGCTCCAGAGAAGCTATAATACACCAGCTCTCTGATGGCTACTGATCATGTTTACCTACATCATCATCATCATCATCATCATCACTATGAGCTAAAGAGATGTATCGTCATCGTATAGACGATGATCGTGTATGGAATATGGATTATCATCTATGAGACTTCAGAAGCTATTCGAATTGTGACCTTGGTCTATCAGAGTATATAGCAAGTGGCTATGTGATCTGGGATGATGCGCACTTGTTCGTGATGGTGATGCATAATAGATGATGGCGTCGAGTTTGATGCTAATGAGATTAGAACGTTATTGCGATAGCTGATTTTTAGATTGCATATGGTACACCATGATTGACAGATTATGTGATCGATATATATTCGATGTGCCTTATGAATAAAAAGTTTGAATGGTTACTTACTTTGGGTACTGATTGGTTTTTTTCATTGACAGATGATGTGATGTCGTGAATTCATCTATTAGACGGTGAAAACTATTCTTGTTTGATCAAATGCAGATTACATTCCATGTTTCACGAGGATCTCTTCAAAAGAAACCAGGATTTTGAGAAATATTTGTGTTGAGGCGTTGTCTTGAGTCTTAAAGTTAGTTTTGGGAGCGTTTGAAGGAGACACAAATGACTTCTAACTCTCGCATACCTTAATTTCGTAATGATCAGAATGTGAAAGTTTTCTGGTGGAAGTAAAGACACACCTATAAAACTCAGTGAAAAATTGAGAACAAAAAACGTTTATAGCCTCGACAATTATCTCATACAGTGTGTCATAGAAGCGCAGCGATAGCAGCTCATTTTTGCCGACTAAATCAACATTGCAATCTTGAAGTATCAACAGATTCACCCGTGTATTATCTGGAATCACTGATAAGCAGTGAAAAAAAGCAGTGGGTAGAATTATAGAATGATGCTTTGCACCGTTGTTTCTCGATATTGTTGCATAAAGGGATGGCTTTCAATGTGTTTTTTTTTTGCATGTACAGTCGCAGGACATAATCAGTCCGTTTGTGATGGTTGCAAGTTCAACCCTCATCCCTCCAGTTTTTGAATCTAGTCTCAGGATTTGGAGCAGCAGCTCAAAACAAAAAAGCCTCTTTTAAAATTTGTTCAGAATTATGTACTGTGAGTTTACAGTCATAAACAGGATTATCATGGAATTTTCTAACCCCACATAGATGATATTCGAGTTGTTCAAAAGTAGAGTTGAAAAAAAGTATAGTCCAGGAGAAATTGAAAAGTTGCAATCAAGATTACCCTGTCAAATTTTATTCATAAAAAGTTGCAAAATATCAAACTTATGATTTTAATGTATAAATAATGAAACATATCCAATACCCTATGTTGTTAAGAGGATGTGACCTATTCCACTCTGATTTTGAATAATTAACCAAAATGCGGTCCAAAGATGAAAAAAATCATATTGTGAGAATCCAATGTCTTACAAATTGTCTGTTAGTGTACTACTGGTATAAAAGTACAAGTTTGAGAAAAAAAAAATAGCTCATGAAGGCGATTGCCATATTCCTTCGAATTCAAATCGTGTCATCATGGGGAAAGTGAAAGAGATTCCAGCTGGCAGGCATCATATTATATAGCTCAATATGTACGCTTGGAATGAGGAAATTCCTTGTTATAGACACTGCCACGATGGCACCTACATCCAACAGTTCTCATGCATATCACTGTCGTCATCATCGTCGTGTCATTTTATAAGAGCTGGTATAGAGCTGGTAGTGTGGGTGACTACTTCGTTCATATGCTCCAGGTATAATGAGAAGAGCTTTTTTCATGAGATTCTTGAGATGGAAAACGAGAGCATCTGATAATAAAACTTTCGAGATTCTAACAATCTTACAAAGACATATTTTCGGCAATTTTCAAATGAGTTGAATAACGGGAATGCGTGGGCGCGACTATATATAATATGAAAGGGTCGAATCAGGGTTTGGTCGTTTTTGAGGTATTCTAGAAACATTCGAATTTTGTACCAGATATTTTAGATTTTCAATTTTTAAGGTGTTCCTTAAAATGTTTAGAAAAAGGTTTGGAAATTCTTTTTCGAGTTTATTTATAGCATTTGTGAGATAAGTTTCTACCATTTTGAAACATCATTCATGGCTCAAAAATAAATTGAAAGGCTTGAACCAATCTCTTTCCTAATCATAAAACACACAACTGAGATAGAACTACAGAATTCTAAATTCTAAAAAATTAATTATCTCACCGACTAGAATCTTAAACTTCTATTCAGTATCTTGTAGGAAAATTCTTCAGGCATTCTGTGCCAGCAATGTAAAATATAATTGCCGTCATGCGTATGTAAAAGCCTTTCATACATTCACAGCATTGCGTATTATAACGATTTTAAAAATAGACCAGTCAAGGCGTATACCCGAGATAATTTTTCTGCTCTTATCGCTCAAACCCAACGCCTGCCTGCAACGGTTCGCAAACGGAAAGCTGCGTCAGCTGCCGCGTTTTTCTCTTCCTTTATAAAACTGCTCGACGACGACAAAAGCTTATTTCAATATTACTTGGTACACACGTGTTCCTCTTTGCATCACAAAATTACATTTTCAATGAACCGTGAAGTATAATATTCTTTTCTAAATCCATTCCATCCTCAAATGAGTGATCCAAAGTGCATTTTTCTATTAGACTTATTACTCTTGTTCCGTGTTGACTTGTCATTGTTTGAAGAAACAAGATGGAACATAGTAAGCATTTTTGTACAATGAGCCAGTATTTTTTCCCCCTTTCAATGCGTTGACAGAACAGAAGACAAATAAAGTATCTTCAATCTATTAGGTGCTTTAAGATGGGTTACCTGCTCATATGTGATGAACGTAGATAGATTTCCACTTGATGAGAGCTATGGAATGTTCGGTACAAACAATACACTTTAGTCAGAAGCTCATCCGGGTATAGAATAATAATAAGAAGTTAGTTGATAGCCTTTTATTAATTATTCATAAATTCAAATAGGCAAATAATCATATTAGCTTTGTTCAATTGTTACGATAACGGTGCTTGCAATTTTAATTCAATCGGTAAACGAGATATTGCATTAGAACATGTCTAACCAAAGCCGTCTTGTACTACTTAATCTAAACGGACTTCCATGCGCGATAATCATTTTGATCTTAATAGTTGACTTAGAACAATGTAATTCTTGTGAGGTAATCATTTTTGTCCTTGAAATTCCAATTCTCATCGTTCACTTCCTATTAGATAATAGATATTAGTCATTGAAATGCAGCTATATGCATGAGGTAATTGAAATAGAGATCTGATGAATCTTGAAGCTGCAACAAAGATTACTTACAGAGTCTAACTCACATTGATAGTTTACTCGGTGTTTTTTTGAATTTGCATGACCATAGCGTATTGGTCATCAATTTAAGGTGAGAGGCAGGAGAGAATCAGAAATTTGGTTGTCAACTGGGATCGGTGATATGTGCATCAACTGCATACTTAATCACTCAACGCTTACGATTTCTCGATTTCTCCATCAGGTAAAATTTCAGGTATCTTGGCCCACATCACAAATGCAGTTGACGCACACAGTGGTTCGGAATTACAGATTTTTTTTCCTTTTTTCCTGATACAACGGTTTCATGTAACATATTCTTGTATCAAAAATATTGTTTGAAACCAAGATGATTCTCAGGGCAATATTTTATAAGAAGAACTTCATTTGGGTTCGTTACGTTTGAGTTTGATTAAATGGAATATTCATCCTATTTGTTCACTACAGAGTAGTCTGAGTAGTTGAAAATGTTTCTTCTTCTTTCAGAGTATGTTTTTGTTGTGATTACAGGGAAATAATTCCAAAATTAAACGTAACATCTGAAACATTTTCTTTTCAAATCTTTCTCCTCTTCATGGCTTTATATTGATGACCGACTACTGGTTCATGTATAGTCTTTGGCATCGGCAGAGATTTCCCAAAAATTTTTCAGATCTCTTCAATGCATTGCGAAAAACAAAATAAGATAAATTAGTAAAATCTCCATAAATAAGTAGTGTTGTTTCAGTCACAATCATGATCAAAAGAGTATTCCTACTTTGCTACAGCAGAAAAGATGAAACGACGCGCTTAAATTTTTCATAATTTCAAATTTTTCAGCATTTTCATACGAGACAGTAATCTGATAAAACTGTCTGGTTGATCCGAAGGTCCGATCGAAGTAAAATGCTTGCGGCACAAGCAGAACAATTTTGCTTACGTTCATTTGTTGTCGGCCAAGCTAACCTCAATCTGGTCAAGCTCCATAGAGCTTGACTAGGTAGCCAGATGAATTCGTTGGCCAGATCATGCAAAAATGAAAACAATAATAAAGTGATCACGCGTTTGCAGACATGGTCTACTAATATTTGCAAAGTGAGGCCCAATTTGACGGGTTGATTGTGTCAATTGATTCAGAAGAGGGATTCATCGTTATACTTGCAGAATCGCAGAAACAGGATGATAGCATGGTTGGTAATAGATTGTGCACGGTATTTTAGAAATCATCGATGATGCTACGAGATGATGATACCGAGTGTGATGAATTGATTTTGCATGAGAGGTTATCTTGCCAACAAATGAACGCGAAAGCAGACTTTTTTTTTACTCCGATCGGACCCAGCTGAGCTGGGCGAGCGTGAATTTATGTTTCTATAAAACTCAACTGTCACGACAGTGATGGGATTTGGTAGTAGTTTATGTAAGAAAGTGGAATAACTGATTGATGAAGTAGTGTGCTCAATGGCAGACGATGGATGGTTCTTTTTGGCTTTCTCACAATTTTATTAGCCGCATGGTGTTTATCAAGTACAATGACTAATTTTTAAATATCGACTCGTTTTATCCGATTTGTTGTAACTTAATCATATCCAAAACGTTTATCTCATGATTCGAAGAATCAAATATAGGTATATTTTTCGTTCGATAATGAATAGAAGAATTTGCTTGATCAACCAATTGAAGTGCCCAAATTTGAATTTGTTATCATGCACTCATCATCAGAGGAAGATAGAATCTGTATAAAAGTTCGTACAAAACTTTGATCCAAGGTTTCAAGTGCAAATTATCAAAATGAGGATTCTGATTCATCTAGTTTAACACGTTCACTGCGAAGGCGAAATCGCGATTCCGGTCTGGATTGCGAGAAAGTACAAATGTGCGTTTCAACCTCATTAGTTTGGCATCTATTTACAGTATTTCCATGAATTTTAGTGGGTCCCACCGGTGGGGCCCAAATTTTTTTCTCTAATATGAAGAATGTTCATGAGGATCATCAGTAGTAGTATCGATAAAATCATCAAATTCAATGTTATGAGCCTCCAAAAGAACCTGTACTTCAATATCTGTTCCGTCCAGACAATAATGTTCAATCATGGTTCTAGCGTGCTTCAGCATTGCTGAGCCCGATCTTGGGCTGTGGTTCATTGACGTACTTCCCATGTCTGCAGCGTTTGGAACCAGATATTCAAATATAACAATCTCTTCTCTTGTTTGGATTCCGAAAGTTACAGTGCATGATAGTATACAGATAAGATAGAGCAAAGACTGTGCTTGGAAGAACCCACGTTTTTCGAATTAGCCTAATTTTTTCCCTCGCGTAAGTTGAAGATTACTCAAATGAGGTTGAAGACTTTCCAACGTACTTGGACTCAGTTTTTAGGTCTTGAAATGAGCTTTTAAATGAGCTAAAATACGTTGGGAACCGTCGCGATCTCAAAGTGAGTGGTCTTCTGATAATCGCTTGATTTCGTGTATTTAATGGATAAATTGCGTAAAAACCGAAAATCTAGAAAAGCTCGGCGAAATCGAGTCCGATACCGAAACTGCTGTGCACACATGTTCATTATAACATAAACAACGAGAAAACATCACGACATAAGCCATTGGATATGTCTCCGGGATTGGACGTGAGCTGAAACTCTTAACTCTGAAATTTTCACGGATTATGATGAAAAAGCTCAACTTCAATTTCCAAGCCAAAATTTAAAAAAGTTTCAAACCGTTAGCAAGAGATTGCTTACTCCTTTCCCACTGAATTCTATTTTTTGGAATGCCAACGACATTTTGATCGAATATTCGATACAAAATCACTAAAAATCCATGTCAGTCACCTAATTTTCTCCATTCATTGGCAAAATTTCCAACTGAAAGCGAGTTTTCATTTATATTCCGTTAATATCTATGAGCTGAAATGAATAGGGAGAGCATTAGCTCGAGCTTGACTGGCCAATTTGTAATCCACGTCACGTATTGAGAACATCCGCATCTGGATTACGAGGTCTGAGTAATATTCGCTCGTGTTACGTGAGCGAGATGTGCATCTGCCCAGATTCCGACAGTAATGAAGCACAATGTTCAAGTCTTCTATCTTTACTTCTGCTGCTTCAATCTTCAAGATTATATTAGATGTATACGAACATGACACTGTACACCTTTATATTAAATCTGAGAACACGCGGTAAAAAGCTTCCGGAAGGATTTCTTACGCTGACAGTTGATTTCCTTCTCATCAGTAGAGTAATGTTGGATTTTTTTTTGAGTTCTCTTACTCTTTTTCGTGAAATTCTTACTATGTGCATTTTTCAAGTGAAACACGCTCATTTGCTTAATTTGGCGAATGAAGCAGACTGCGAAAGCACATTTTATTTTTTGGGACTAAATCAAAACGATAGAATAGATTTGAATTGATTTAAAACAGCAGCTAACAGAATTTTGTGAAAATTCGAGATCAGACTACGTGATTCGTGATCTGAAAATCGCGGACCGTAAGTTGAAGTTGTGTCAAAGATCGAGCCCATATTTGAAGCCCAAGCTTCTACAGGGAGGAAAATTGAATTCTTGTAAAAATGACCAGTAAGACCTGGTACGAATTTCTGGACAATTACCTCTTCCTGGGGGGTGTTTTACAATTTGGATCTCTTCTTGTTCACAAAAATTCTTATGAGTCATTAAAGAAAAATACTGGATTGAAAGACAGCACGCCAAAAATATTGAAAAAACCATAAAAGGTCATCTTTTACCCAGCTTGGCGTTATCTTCAAGAATAGATTGGAATTTAAAAGGAAAAAAAATTGTAATATTAATAGGCATTGAAAATTCTGCCTTCAATAGAAGTACAATAAGTCGATGAATCTTTTGTGGGTTGAAAATGAGTATCGAGAATATAGGTCCGCCAAAATCTTTTCAATTCTTGTTCAATATTCACAAAATAGCAAGAAACGGTTTGCTGAAGCTTGTTCCTGTAAATAATTGCTGAGGAAAACCACTACAGAACCTGTTAACCATATTTAATCACGATAAAATGTTGAGCAGATCAATGCAATTTCGATGGAAATTTCTTGCTGAAAACTTGGAAACATTTCGATCAGAGTCCGGAGGCCAGAGATACCAAAATATCACTATTTTTATGCAGGTCAAGTGAAATCTCCTACATTATATGAAAATTGACAAAATTTGACATACTCATCTAGTACCTCAAACAAAATTTACCAACTCCCTATTCTGCCAGTTCCACAAGGTAATCCTAAGCAATGATAGAACAAGAAGTATTTCTTTATTTTCAAGACATGACAATAATTCGTAAATATATTCTTCCCAAGTTTGATCAATATTTTTCTTTCAAACCCAAGTAATCGTCAAACTCTTTCATTCACGTTGATAATCCATAATTGTATCTAATGTCTCTACAGAAGAAAAAGAATGAAGAGCTTATTGTGAGCACAAGTCGCGGGCGACCTGGCTAGAAAAAAGAAAGAAAAAAAGAAACGAGTCATTCACCTTTCATTGCGCGAACGTTATATCGCAGTTGAGAGTAATCATCCTCTGGGCTATATTATAGAAAGACGTGGCTTTCTCTTATAACCGTATAGAACACGTCTACGATGCCGCTAATAGCCTACTTTTCCTTACCCACAGCTGTTACTTTCGCAAGTAAAGAGAGAAGAGACTTCGAGGTGTGCCTTTGAGAATACTAGATAGTTGAGATTCGAAAATACAAATTATAATCATCTTTCTACAGCTTCTTTATCAAAAAGTCTAATTATTCAAACTTCGAAAAAATTCAATTGTATGTATCTTTCTTGTATGATGGAATCCTGTAAGAGGGTATATTTTCTCGTATATTTTTGATCCTTTTATCATGAAACCTATTGAATGTTTGATGAGATGAGTAGCTGAGAAGGTTCTCATTTTTCCTCTTGCAAAATTAATTTTTAGGGCAAGATAGCACCGAACTTTTCTTCTGGAAGACGAACCACAGGAGTATGACTATGGAAACGCTATAATAATTCTGGGAACAGTACTGAAATTATTTGTTCAACATACATAAGTAGAATCATTATTCATTTCCTTGATGAGTACACACGAGAATATAGCCTTGTTCCAAAAAAAAAAAGAAATCTTTGATCCAACAATGATAACGACAATAGACCTAGATCTTGAGCTAACATTCATAGATAAGAATACAATTGTACAAAAAATTTTTCACAGATAAGAACTCATCACTTGGCAAATAAGAGAATAGAATGAAACAATTTGAAAAGTACATACTGACATTTAACAATAGAGAATTGAAAGGGAAAATTGTATGAGACGAGCTCAACATATATAAAAGGCTGTGGTAATACGCATGACACATAAATTACAATTGCCATCAGAGATGTATGTATGACAATGGGAATATATGTGAACTCTTTGGCTCTATTCAATGTGCATTCTTACCCATTGTGCATCTTATGAGTGATATTTTTATCTAACTCAGATTTACAACATTTTAACTGGTACAAGAGAAAGTGTCAATGAACCCTTTTTGAACACTTTCATTCAATTATTCTTTACATACTGGTTCAGAGACCGCTTTGTACAGTTAATATCTCCATTCTATATGATGAAATTTCAATGAAGAAAATTTTCGACATAATGATTTTCCTTCCATTTGAGATATCTATCATTTGAAATTTTGAGACACTTTGAAATATCTATTTGAACATAATCATACATCGATAAATTGACGAATTCATGTCGGAGGTAGAGATTGAGCATGTAATCGGAATTAATCGGCAAAATGGTGTTTTCCATCAGAATTAATTTCAGGATGTTTGTAATTATTTTAACATGGATTATCTCACAATTCTTTCCACTTCTGGACTCAAAAAAGATTACATTTTCATAGTTTTCTCATCGTTCATTTGAAATGCTCGAAATTAGACAAATTATGGAACTGAAACTGTGTAAATCGAGGGGATCCAATGTAATCCTGAAAATTTACAATATTACAACCGACTAAGATTTCAGGCATTCCAATTCACGATTTGAATCATCAAAGATTTTTCAAAATTACTTCGAGACTTTTACATAACATTTCAACTATACTTTTCAATACACTGTGAGTAAAAGTGTACTTTACTCACAATTTATCGAAAAGTATAGTCAGATACAAGGGCGTAAAACCTATTATTCGCATCTTCGTGATGATTCCGACCCTCGCCTGCAGCTCGGTCCGGAAGTCCATCACTCGGACGCGAATAAACGTTTTACACCCTTGTATCGAAATGTACTATATTGATACACTGTGCATAAAAGTATTCTTTTTGCACATTTTGTCATTTACTCGATTTTGATCAAAAACTAGAGTTTGATACATGGGAGAAAAGCCTATTTTTTCGCATTCTCTTAATGATCTCGACCCTCGCCTGCGGCTCGGGTCGGAAAACCAAACCCATCATCCGGTCGCGAAATGAAGATATCACACCCTTGTATCGAAATAGTCTTTTCATTACTCTAACCTAAAAATGCCGCGTTTAAATGGGATTTTGGGATTCTCGCAATGAAAAAATATATCCTCACTTCGCTTGCAAGCGCATTTTGGGCACTGGAGGACATGTCTGTCCTAGTGCCCAAAATGGGCTACCGCACTCAGTATACGGAAATATACTATTTTTCAAACTGAGGACGAAAAATCTCACAAATATTACGACAATTTCACTCAATCCCACAATACATATCGGATTGAAAAAAAACACAAATTCATCTGTCACCCAGTATTTTACACTTGTGCGAATATAATCAGTTGCGCCATACAACATACTCTGAGAATATGTTGTGCAAATCGAGGTGAGAATATAAAATCGTCGACCTCAAGTAATACTGAATAACTATAAATTGCAGGTGCAGCAGCTAAACTCTTGCACATTATATCGAAGGAATGAACAAGTATTTGGTAATATGGCACACATCACACGACATATAGACAACGAAACCTCGCTTTTGCCTTGAGTTTTACTATTCCTAGTTGCTAGTCGATGACGAAAGTAAGCGGATTTAGAAAGTGTAAGCGAGTTGGAGTTTAGAGCGAACGGGGTCCTCCCCTCCCCCATATATACCTACTTCTTTTCCCCTCTAAAAGCTCGATATTGCCACGGTACTTTATGATATTCGATGATACGTGTGTGTGTGTGTGTGCGTGAGCCGCGAGAATGAAAGGCGAAAAGAAACGCGTTTCGTTCAGAGCCCGTTCTAGAATTAACCCACATTTCTTCTCTCTCTCTTGTACTAGAGGTTCTCCTCTATACATTTCTATATCTAGCTCTATCTTTCTTTCTCGGCAACGTTGCCATATTACACACTTTCAACCGCGCGCGCGAGGCTGGTTTTCTGAGGCTAGCAACAGGATATAGTTGTTCTCATGGCACATAGAGACATGAATTTTTTTTTCAACTTTCGCTTGAGAGCTCGACACTTGTGCTTGGCTCTCACTATTATTCAGAACTTGGATTTTTTTATTCATTTTATTTAGAAAACTGCTAGAATCTTTCGGCTTTTATATTTCATTTTTCTACACTGCGATTGTAAAAAATCGAGGAAAAAGAACAGCATTGAACCTCGTATGATTATGAAATTAAAAATGATGAATGTGTGAAAAATTATGTCACGAGTTGGAAAAGAGTCGTTTGTGGTTGAGACACACTCACACAGCATTGGGAAATTTTTTATAGCTTTCACAACGAACCGAGAGTTGCTTGCACTCGTCACGAGATATGGGCGGTGGTTTCTCTCGTTATATAGCCATCACGAGATCTGAACTGAACCTCATTTCCACCGTTATCAATTCACGGTTTCCACACGAGAGATACCCGCCGAGCAACTTTTTTTGTTGTCCATTACACACCTCATAATAATCGTAGTTAAACCGATGAAGTCACTTTGTGGTCATTTTGTAGCACTTTTAAGAGCACGTTTGATACATAAAATTATGTAGAGAAAGTTAAATTTTAGGTATATAGAGATGATGGTGTTGAGAGAAAATCGTCGTCGAGCGGTAGATAGGCCAGATTCTCACCGCAGTGTCATCCGTATGCCCAAAGCCTTGTTTAAAAAATTTTGTGAGAATTCATATTTAAAAAATTCTCGCAATTACGGTCTAGGGGCGCACAGTTTTCACTGCTAAGACGGCACATATTCGCTATACGATTCTTCTCTTCTTTTGAAACCGCAATAAAAATTCACGATTCATTTTTCACGTATCACTTGCACTTTGTTGTAGCAGCAGCAGCAGCAGACGACGGCGATGAACATTTTCTTCGTGATGATAGCTCGCTCAGCCAATAGGAGAGAGAAAAAGACTGACTGATTCCAATTAATTATAAAAATTGGTTATAAAACCCAGCCAAGCCAGTTTCTCACCCCCACTGACTCAACGAGGAATTATATTTCTTCTTCAAATTCTTCTTTTCGAACAATGGCAACGTTGTGAACTCACTCCTTACATTATATATATCTATATCTCGGCAAGTATAGCGCACGAGCCTCACGTGATGGTTGCGTCACACACATATACATATAAGTATAGATAGATATACATATGTATATATATATATAATGTTGGCCCGAGCCTAATACGGCAATAGTCTAATATGCCGCCATCTTGCCCGCGTTCTCAAGTCGACACTTCCGTTCGATGCCCCCGCGCGCCGCGAACATGAAAAAATTCCATCTTCAAAATTTGAATATTACACAAAAATCACAAATCATTACCATATTTTAAACACAATTCGCGCAAGATAACAAGTTAGCTACGTTCCGATTTATCGAACTTGATAATAATTCCAAAAATTCGAACGCGAAAAAAAACCGTTAGCAAGAGCACGTGCTCGATGCTTCCGCTTTCGCTTGTTACACTTGCACCGACAAGCATCTCGTTATCAAAATTACAACTTTGACACTGGAAATCTCATCATCACAAAGAAAATTTAAATAAAATGAAGAAAAAAATGTAGAAGATACATATAGGTGAGAACTGGAAAAAAAACCCAGTGACCCAGTTGCGCAAAGCCTTTATAAAGCAACATGGCGCTGAAAAGGCGGGGGCCGCATGGCTATATATATTACTATATACTTACAAGTTAGAGAAAGAAAGAAAGAGAGAATGCGATAACGAAGAAAGACACGCGCGCGCACAATTATTTTATCAAATCCTATAAAAATAAACTTACAATTTTTTCTTTCTATAACACCTTGAATAAATTCTGTTGTTCCTGAAGCCGAAGTTGGTATTAGAAGCACAAAGCAGCTGCAGCAACAAAAAAATCTTTGATGTAAAATCACTAACGTACGACGACAACGACGACTACGAGGAAACTGAGAGTATAGGCGCACAAGCGAAGCCTTTGACGGTCCGCAAAGAACGAGGCCGATGCTCTGCTGCAGAGCTTGCTCAATGCTCTCTATACTGCTGCTGTTCTCCATTCCCCACCCTCTTTTCCTATCCTTCCATTCCACGTACTCCCACCCTAAGCTCCGATTGGCCCGCTGCTCTATAGAGCTATATAACCTCCCCTTCCGCGCTCGTATACAGAGCTTTTACAACGATGCCATCGGCCTCGAGTTTATATATATATATATAACACACTCCTTTTTTTTTACCTCCCCTCGTTTTCTATGCGCGCGTGCTACACACCACTACTACTATTTTCACCGTCTACATACACACAAATACTACTTTTTACTATGATTCTGAGAATATATTCGTCGAAAGATAGAAGGTGGGATATTATATGATCGCGGTAGGAGATTCAAACGTGAACTGGCCCAAGAAACGTTTGCGTCGCGCTACTTATCGTCAAAGCTTCTCTGTGTAGTTCTATGCGGCGTCTGCGCACTAGAGCTTTTCCAAAAAATTTCCCACCGCTTTCCCGATATATATGCCTTTGGAAAGATGATGTCATTTTCCCCTACTCACACTGTATCTATACATTTAGTGATAGTATTGGTGTATAGTAAAATACGATATAGTAGTAGTAGTAGTAAGTGAGCGCGGTATATAACCTCTGACCCATTTTTCTATCCGGGCGATCGATTTTCACGCGACAACGAGCAAGTAGGCCATCGCACCACGGGACAAAGCAAAGCGCGCTTGGATATTATAGATGCATTATGTACGTTTCCGGACCTTTTTTTATTGTTTAATAAGGACAAAGAATGCTTGAGGTAGTTTTTTTTTTCTGTATAAAAAGGTATAGGTTAGAAAATTTGGGATAGGCGTTGGGGAAAATGGAAGACTAGTTTTTGTGCGACTTTATACATTAGGATATTGAAGAAAATTTTCCGAGAGTAATTATTTTATTTTTGGGTAAGTAGAGATTAAGGTAAACGTGCATATGGGAGAGTGACGCGCGGATGTGGCGTAAGTATAAGTAGATACAGACAGGCTATGGTTTGGCAAGAGCGCGCGAAGAGAGAAGAGAGAAGCTGAGGGTCGATGGTTTTGATTGTGAATGTCGAAATTTTTCGGGCGTTATTGGGAAATCTTTGAAAGCGCGTGTAAAGTAGAGGAAACGGAAATTGTTGCGCAAATGACATTTTGAAGTTTCTAAAATAACAGAATTTGTACAGAATTCATGAGATTGTAGCTCATTTCTGAGCAAATATGGTTTTCGGACCGAGCCGCAGGCGAGGATTCGAAATGATCGTTTGGAATCGGGGAATCTCATAAACGAGGCACAAAAACCATGCATTTTATATAATTTTGTTAAGCATCCAAACATCGGAAAATTGCATAAATTATTTTAAAACGTTTGATTAGCAGTTTTCAATAGTAAATATTTGATACTCGAATTAAAATTGCCCGTACATGTATTATGCACCCATTGTTATAATGGTACGATATAAATATAGTTTTGAGGTCGACGAACGCACACGTGTTCTTCTTTGTTATAATACATCTGCTTCTCAACGGAGTATGTATTAGGGGATACATTGTTGTACACCCGGAAAATGGGGCGCACTACTGCTGTATACGGTTCATTGTTAACGAACAAAGATTTAGACGTATCTGAAATTCTTCCGATTTCGTTCAATTGAATCAGTACACTCTTATGAAGCTAGATACGATTCGAAGCTGCGAGCATGAAAACCAAAAGTGGAAAAAAAAGCGAAGTTATAAAATTTGCGTGAATAATTCAAATAAATAATAAGACACTCACGAAATAATCGTAGATAAGATATACCGATTTGGATTACATGAATCAACCCCAATAACGAGATACAATTGCAAAATGTCGTTTGCTTGTGAGATGGAAATACTATAAATGAAAAGCGCGAGGTTTAGATGTAGGTAATAAACCGGATAGAATTGTAGAATTTTCCCATGATACTTACGTAACGAGATACACGTTGTACGTAGCATAGGAAAGTGTCGCTCTATCTCTCTTTTAATCTCTCTTTTTCTCGGCAGCGGATGTGTCGAAACGTGGAAAAATGTGCGACATTGCTCGAAAGTCTCTCTTTCTCTCATGTATTTCACTTCTCTGTCTTTAAAAACCACTGCTGTGCGGTTGAAACTCGCGGTGGGATTTTTTGAGCACCAACCTCTCCATCAGAACAAAGCGACGAATTTCTATATTATATACTTGATATCAGCGCCGATCTTATTACAATATTATAAATTTCCCAACTGGACACGAACACTCCATATCACTTGTATCTAATTTTGTAAACACTCAAAATTGATAAAATTTCATAACAAAAACTGTAGGGAATTTGAATTTTCAACGCGTCAATGGGAAATTCTGTAAATGAAAGAAAATGTAAGAAAATTTTTTTTAGGGAACGTAAGTAGCGAGTGCGCGGGTGAGCCGTTACTATTGAACTGCGGTACAAATCGGCCGGTAACGTTCCATTTCCAAGAGTCAAGCGTTGGTTTTGATATGCGCGCGCAGCTATGGAACTACATATTCTTGTCGTGCGTGGTATATCAAAAGGGAGTATGTAGGTCGCTGTGCCACCCCGCCGCTCCCACCTCATCTCGACCGTTTTCCAATTCTTCTCCCTCTCTCTCTCTCTCCCTCTCCTTCTTCTTCTTTTTCTTCTTCTTCTTCTTCTTCTCTTCTCTGTCCTGATGATGCTGCGCTCTCTGCATCATCAGATCTTGTTCTCTCTCTCGGCCGCACGTGTCGTCCTTGACTCACATATGGCCCTATACATGTATATTTTCTCTCTCTCTCTCTCTCTCTCTCTCTCTCTCTCTTTCTCTCTTTTTCTCTTTATCTTTGTCATAACTACCGCTGCTACCCCTTGATTTTACAATATTCGTCACGTGGGGTAGCTTAAAGTGAGCTTGTGATTGAGTTGAACTTTATCTTGTATAAGACATACAGATTTTGGAATAAATTGATTGGAATCATCAGGAAAAATGAATACTCACAAGGGGAGGTCCAACCTTGCGGGTTCTGAATCTTGACAAAACTCTGGGAACTCGTCTGGGAATCATCTTGTTTTGGTGAGAAATGGAGGTACCCAGAAGGGTTTCGTCCAATGGGCCTCCTATTCCGAGATACAGCTATGGAAATTAGCATTGTCCATAAAGGCCCGTGTTAAAAAGACACATATATAGATATACTAACAATGCTACTCTCCAAAGCTGTATCTCAAGACAGGAGGCCCATGGGATTGAATCCTTTGAGATACCTTCATTTCTCACCGAAACGAGTTGATTTCCAGAGTTTCATCAATATTCGTGTTCTGCAAACCTGATGCTCTCCTTGTGAGTGCAAATTCGTGATACGTGTATTAGAAAATGCATATCGAGTATTATTGCGTAGATGAGCAAATGACCTTTTCATTGTTTTACTTATTTCAAATGTTACGCTCGACGAATCGTCATGAAATTGTAGAGTAGCTGCGGGAAAGGCTTTGCAAATAGAAAATCCCAGTGAAAATGCTTCACAGAACAAAAAGCAATTTTTGAGAGAATAGAATTAAATTCTTGAGAAGATAGAATTTTGAATTGTCAAATTATTTCCATAACCACGTGGACAAAGAAAATGATGGGATTTGAATAAGAATTCTTTAAAATTGAAGATTCTATAGAGCTTGAGCAAATTTTCTTCTTCAATTTTATTTGAAATATATCATAGCTTGCAACCATGGTGGGAACCTCGAATTCGAAAAAACCTAGTGTGATACATGGCTGACGGTCTTGATTTGTGTGCGCGCCTGAATGTGTGTGTGTGTGTGTGGGGGGGGGGGGTGGGTCTTGAAGATCTAGAGTCGCATAATATACTTATGATGATATCCAGATTGAGGTAAAGTATTATTATATCTTCATCTTCAGAGCTATGATCGAAGATACATCACGTGCATGACTCGTGACGATTGTAAAAATCTGATTCTTTATACTCACTACTCACACCTGCCGCACACGGCAAAATTCAAAGTTGTTAGCTTATCTGAGTATGATACAGTGATGCTTCGAAATATAATTGCCGAACTCGCACGTGTGATACAAACTGAATGCTCGCGGGTAGATTGAAATTCAAATATTCGAAATACCTTTCTCATTATAAATACCGAACGACGAGGGCAAGCAAATTTCATATATATGAGTAAAGTAAGAACTGAAAGATTCATGAGAAAAATTTCAGAACTTTGATTTGAAGAAAAATTTTTAAAAATGTTTCCAATAGTATGGATGAAAATTTCATGGAAAAACTGGACAACGAGTCCAATTTTCATTTGGAAATTGATCAAAATGACGTTTTAAGAAGCGCCTATGTTTATATGCCTGAGACACGATTATCTCGATAGCATCGAGCCATTTGTCTGTACGTACATGATATAATGAGTTTAATGTTTATTATTAGAAATTGCTTGTATATTATAAATATACCGCACGCGGAAGATGATTTTTTGAAAATAGACCGCGATTGACCAAGCGGTATAACTATCTCGAGTTGGATGCTCGACTCGGTTATAAATAGGATATTGTTGCCGAGAATAGAGACGGATGACATCGAAACGTCGTATATTTCTTTAATGAGATATGATGATGCTCGTCGCAACGAGTGAAACCATTATTATCTATGTATTAGAGAAAATATATCAAGGACGCTAAAAGTGTTTTCACCGCAAAAGCCAAAATGTAGCCCTGCTGGCATAAAATGAGCTTGCAACCAAACTTCTTGTACATACTTTCAAATTTTGAAATTGGTAACTGTAGTTATAATTGTATAGTTGTATTGCTGTATTCAGACTGTTCTGTACATTATTTACGATTAAATTTGAACGAAGCCGGTAAAATAATGGCGTTATGAATTTTGAGATAGATATTGTAGTAATGCAGAGTTTGCATTTTCGGTTTTTATTTTTTATTTTACATTGAATGTCCCATGTTGATGACCTTACAAATTCGTGGCAACGTGAAGTGCATCACACTTTTTGGACGAAATAATGAGGAAGGAAGTAGATGAATGTGAGTAAAAAGTGCACTCGTGAATAAGACGCACTCCTGTTTTTGGCTGCTCAAAACTGGTTCTTTGGGGCGTTTTATGAAAAGGTAAAAATGATATTTTTGATATTACACTTAATCAATATGATCAAAAAAAAACAAATGGATTCTCATAATTTTCTTTTTAAAAGAAACATGAATGAACTCAGCTGTATAATATGAATACGCTGTAAGAAATTTCTATATGAACTCATAATCGAGACTCATAATACAGATTGTCAAATACTCAAAGCTGGAAGCGGCGATTTTACAAGCTGCTTGAAAATTCGCTTATCTTATAGTAGTTTTTTCAAAACCTCCTATTCTGGGAATGATAAAATAAAGTCACATAAGCGACGGTAAATTTCGAATTCCCAAAGTGGTAAATTATATTCTAAAATGGAATAAAAAGAAAGAAAAAAAATTGATGAAGTTATGGGATAGGATACTCTTATAAATTCAATATGGACATAGAATAGTGCATCCGAGTTCTGTCCTAACAAATTGTGTCTCGGTCGGTGAGGACAAATTGCTTGTAAAGTCATAATTTCTGGAGTAATTTTCAAAAACTACATATTCTGAGAATGGTTACTATCATAAGAAATTTTAATAGTGTATAGGTAAAATGACGAATTTTGTAAATTCAGATCTTGGAGAAAATCGGGTAACATTAGGATTTTAATCAACTACGACTATTTCCAAGAAGATAAAATGTTTCCTTCGTTTTCCTTCATTGCGTCAAATTCGTCTTTGAACAGGATTGTCATGGAACATAATATTATTTATCATCAATAGCAACAATTGAACAACTTTGAAACTACCGATCTTACTAATCAAAATTAACAAATCAACAAACGTATTCATCCCAAAGAAACAATTTAGCGTTGACTCTGAATAATATACTTGAAAAAGTGGATATCATTGATATTTTATAATTATTGCCAAAAAATAGTACATTACGCGTCGAGTGCTGGAAACATCTTTTTCTTCGGGAAACCAAGCTAGACGCAAGCGATGGCACCGTCCAGCTTGGTTTTCCCGAGGGAAAAATGTTTCCGCACGAGACGCGTATGCAGTTTTATACGTCTGTACGCATAAGCAGCTTGTTTCCAGGCCTCCTCGCGTAATAGGCTCTCGTCTACAACTCAATTCATCTCGATCTGCACATGCACACATTTCAAAATGTATAATAATGGTATTCAATTACCCCAAATTTTTTTCGGTACATGGTCGATTTCGTGATATGCGCGTGACGCGTTTTTCATAACCTATAGGTATAGGTATAGAATTTGCCTCACACATGGAAATAGTATATTTTCGTACTGAGCGCGGTAGCCCATTTTGGGCACTAGGACAGACTTGTCCTCCAGTGCCCAAAATGGGTTTGCATGCGAAGTGCGGATATATTTTTTCATTGCGAGAACCCTAAAATCCTATTTAAACGCGGCATTTTTAGGTTAGAGTGATAAAAATTTATTTCCTCCGCCGCTCTATACCATCACATATCAAGTTACCTCGCAAGTTACACTCGTGACAATATTGTTATACGAAAGATATGAACTTCAATCACTTTCATAAGTGATTTTGGTAGATTTTGTCGTCCTTGATGGTTAATATACAAGTTGAACATTTGGTCTCGTCGATCTTGAAGGACGGTGGGGAACTAAATAAATTCCCAAAATTTCATGATGGAAATTTTATTGCAACGTTTCGTCCACTAGGTTTTGTGGACCTCATCAGGCTTCAGGTTTGTTATTCTTTAGATCGTCATGATATTTTGGACGATCTTGTAATAGAGCACAGACATAACGTCTGGCTCCTGTCAATACAAGTAAACAGAGACACGAGCCAGACGTTATGTCTGTGCTCTATTACAAGATCGTCCAAAATATCATGACGATCTAAAGAATAACAAACCTGAAGCCTGATGAGGTCCACAAAACCTAGTGGACGAAACGTTGCAATAAAATTTCCATCATGAAATTTTGGGAATTTATTTAGTTCCCCACCGTCCTTCAAGATCGACGAGACCAAATGTTCAACTTGTATTTCAATCACTTTCATTATATTTCATACATGAACATATTTCATATCAGCACTGCCGACGCCAAAAATATTACATTATTATCGTACCTCTTTCTACGATCTTTTAGGTCTTAATTTGTCTGTGTGTGTGCGTGCATGGGTGTGCGTGGTGTATGAGGGAGGTGAGTATGTACATGCATGGGGCGGGTGGATGTGTGTGTGTGTGTGTGCGCGTGTGCGTGAGCGTAGTGTATAGGTGGGTGTGTGTTCGCGGATGTGTATGGATGAATGGGTGGATGGGTTTACGCACAGATCATATAGTGTCTAAAATGAAGTGACGAGGTGAATCTGTCGCAATTCTTGTGTGTGTGTTGACAATGAAACTGATGAGTAGAATTGCGTACCTATTCACAAACTATATTATATTCGAAGCCGAAATAATTGCGAGCGTTGGAAAATCCGGATTGATGTTAATTAATGGTGCTATATTTTGAATGGCATTATTTTTCATGCAGGAACAATTGATGTCTGAATAAACCAAGGCTGTGTGTAAGCGAGTGATGCGTTATAATGTGGAAATGACGATAAGAGTCCTTGTATCTATACAGAAGGAAAAATCGTCGTATACGCACGAGTAATAATGTATACACGCTTGAGTTTTTCCGACCTTCGCTTCTTCTTCACTGGAAGTAATAATATATACGCTTTTAACAATGACAAGTTCTACAATTATCCGGTAAGCTCTTGAAATATACATCGCGACGGATGATTTTTTCTCTCCTTTTCCATTATAGTGTGTGGGTTTACACATCTATTTTTTTTTCTGTTCTATTATATACAATACATATAAGGAGGTGATGCGATTGCGAAGAGATAATTATCGGTTATGGACAGTGACGAGGAAAATTTTGGTATTCTACGCTGTTTAGTAGAGAGAGATTTTCGAAAGAAAAATTTAATATCAAATTCTCAACGATTTTTCAGATTTGGCTGATTTTGGAGATACACATGACGGTTTTGATGGCTATTCCATTGTTGTTATTAGATTATCTCAAGATATATCCATATAGAACAAGTCAAGCTTGCAATCAAACTTCTCATGCATATACTTTGAAAAAAAGATATTTATTCACAATCATTCAAATGAAAAGTTTAGTCATTTCGAGAAGTATCATCAAAAAATTATTCGGAATGAATCAATGCAATGAACATTTGAATTGAAAAATGCGCGAAGTGAACGACATTTTCATGATAAATCCTTCCTTGGAACTCAAAATTATATACTCAAATACAAGTCCAAATTCTCCTAGCTAGCACCTCTGTAATACACACGAATGTGATAAATGTTTTTTGGAAGTCCAAAAGTTGATTTGGGAAGCTGAATCCCGAAGAGCCAAAAATCTCATGAGGGATCAAAATTTAGAATGCAAAATCACGAAAGGACAAATATTTGGGACTCAGGAATGTGAAGGGGGGGGGGGGGAATGAATCCAGAATTCCCGAAAAAGGCAAAAAATTGACAACAACTAAAGACTAAATTAGCAAAAACGTAAAGAGACAAAAGTTTTCGAAAAATGATCCGACTATATCGATCATTCGAGTTTTGGTTGTTCCTCATACTCGCCTATCATTTCGAATAATTTCTGTAATTTTGCATTCAAAATTCCGGGAAATTTCGTCTGTTCTTAGAACTTTTTCATCCAAATTATTAATTTGCCGAAAAATCAACCATACCGTCGAAGTCGAAAATAGAAACGCAGTGTAAAATCACTTCCGAAACCTCATTCAATTATAATACACCGATAGATAGTTGAGTCGACCAGTGTGGAAATAGTAATTTCCCTCACCTGAAATCCAAAGGCCATATTATTACGAAACGCTCACCGGAGAGTGAGTCTATTAGGAGAAAAAAGAGCCACAAAGTGAAAAGAACAAAAAAAAAGAAAGACGGCATCGTGGCATTTTCCACTCTAAGCCTCTCATATCTTTCACTCATATAAACCTACACATATACATGTAAATACATGTATCCGTAAAATTATACGTTCGCGTATTATATAGTACAAGTGAATCTAATAGCTATACCTGTAAATTTTCTATAGTCTAACCGTCTCATTATTAAAGATACTCAAAGAATAAGAATAATTCGATATATAATCGCGGTGCTACTGCTGTGGCACGTGTCTGTCATCGGTTATAAACGGTTATAAAATGAGTTATTAGAGCCAAATTTCTTTCAACTCGACATTTTGGTATTTTTCAGGGTATTTTAGTGTTGTGAGCTCGTATTATAGATATTTTTGATCATCGTCGATATAATATATGTATCACATATATTATATACCATTTCCCAATTTTCCAAAGGTGCCTAAAGCGATGAGATATAGTATACTGCTAGTGATGGTGGAAGTGTCTATAAAAATTGATTGCTTTTCGCAAGGGCTACGAAAAAATAATTTTGAAAAAGATAAACGAGTATATTATAACACACTCACACATAGAATTATATCGAATATTAGCAGGTTTAGAGTTTTGTTGAGGAAGAAAAACTCGTTCTATAGCCAACGGCTCTGATGAATAAGCTTGAAATAAGGTGTTTGAAAGAATTGATTTGAATTTTCATCCTAAATTAACGTCAAGTGCAAAAGTAATTATACGAGGATCGGAAAGGCTGAATGAAAATGAGATGCGAATAATTCGAGTAAAATTAGATACATGTGATAAAAATTTGATTAGTAAAAGGCGTACAAAATTGATATTGGACAGTTCTTCTAAATCGAACATTTTTCGATGCCACGGTCCACAAATTCTACATAACCCAATGGGCTATATTTTTTTAAATTCTTGATCTATCACGGCAGCCAATGGCTGAATTATTTGTGCCAATATTTTGAGAAAAAAATGCAAAAAGCCCTCTGCAACTCACTGCAAGCCTTGTATTAGAACAAGGCTTCGAGTGCAATTCCGTTGGTAAACAATTTTTGAATCGTTCGTTCTACAAACTGGAACGCCCAAATTCCGTTGAATTTCTAAGCCCAGCCCAGCCGTATAAGAGTGCGCGTCTCGAGGAACGTCCAAAACGGAATTTTCGTAAAAGCACTAATATCATAACCCGATGGTAACGGTTTGAACCCGTTCCAAAAATTCGAATAACTCTCGGATGCACATTATCGAATACTAAACAGATTGAGCATGTATTATAGCTAAGATAACATCTTAGATAATCAAAAAGATAATTTCATCGAGAACTAAGCATTATTCAAGCTATATGCAGGTTGATTGTACAGCGTATTGTACAATATTCGATAAAAACCATAAGATACAGCTATGTATGTTCCAATCTATCTATCTCTCAGTTCTCGTGAGTAATTTCTACGTCACCGGGATATTATAACCATTATAACGTATAACGATACTGGAGAACTGGAGGATGTATAGGCTATAGAACGCTTATAATATCTTACGTAAAGCGCGTTTGACTGAGCTCTATGAGAACAGGTGTGTGTATGTATTATATACCTGTATATCGGTAGTTCCGCGGAAACTTCGATATTTGGGGGTCGAAAATGTGCCAGCGCTAAATCTTTCTCCCGAAGGCTCTAAGATGTATTTATCGACTTTTTGAAACATATAAAAAAATAAATAGACTCGGTACCGTAGGAATAACATACGTGATACGGTAGCGGGCACGGAACCTGACATTTGGCACTATAACTGATCCTACAGCCAAACGGTTTGAGCTACGATCTTGAGGTTTTGGGGTTTTCATTTGGCCATCAGATATCTTTGAAAAAAGCTGACCAGGACCTTCGTAGTTTCGCGTTTAAAGGTCACACTTGTGGGACACGAAACTGACCGAATAATTTAGCAAAAGTAGATTTTCGAGAAAAAGTACTTGCAAAGTGTGAAAATCCATCTTTTTCGAAATTCTGAGGCATGGAAAAGTTCCGCTCGAGGATTAACTATAAGATTGGTGCGGAAAAGTCTAGGATGAGGAAAATTCACTTTTATCGAGGAAAACTGAGGGAGTAAAATTTTAAGTAAAATCGCGCCACAAAATGTACTTACTTGTCATGCACACAAAAAATGTGGCCTTTTGGCTCTTATAGCAGTGGGATTTGGTGCTCAATACCATCAAACTTCATAAGTTTGCCCGCCCGAAACCCGAGCGAGCCTCTCAGTGGTGCTATACACTCACAAAGGTCGAAAAAATGAAAAACCACTGCACACGGACCTGACATTTTGACCCCTTTTTCGATGATAATTTTTTTGGGTGGCCCCGAACCGAAAAAAATTGATGATTGCGTCAGAAGGAGCACAAAAGAATACATCGAAAATGACCTTTGAGATTTTTTTTCTCAAGCGTTTTAAGGGTTCGTACAAGCAGGCACACATTATTTCAAAGTTTTCACGGAACTACCCATATATGTGTGTCAACTACATGATCGTATGTGTTAGTTACATTTACGAGTCAGGCAATCAGGTGCGATGGATATCTGTACCAGTATACGTGTACGCAGAGTAAAAAAATCTGTGCAGTCAGTCTATGTATGTACAATTGTACATGTAATTTTGTTTGCTGTACGATAATGAGCACTGCATAGTCACGCGTTGCCGTCATAGCGAATGCATGTCTTCTACCTATAAAATCGTGTATCGTTCAAGTAAAACTTTGGACATACTGTTACATGAACGAAATTAGCAATTAAATTTTTTTTAAAAAATTTTGAAATTCATTATTTTATATGGGAAACTTTTTTGATACCATTTTCCATGTAGTTTTTCTGTTTCATGATAAGACTTAGCGAAGAAATGAATAACGAAACTAGTCACGAGCAGTCGAATACGGCAACACCATGATATTGACGAATTCAAGACGGGTTTTGAATTTTTTCATATTTTTCAAAACGATGAATCTTCTATTCTATATCGAACAGAAGGAGGATTTAAGCACACTGTGAATTGATAAAGAAAAATTCACTTTTTCAGTCGCAGCTGTAATTTAAAAAAATCATAATCGAGAAGATGATTCTCGAGATGAGCGCTGAATTTCATGAAACGATTTTCACGCCTATATATATATGTATCTCGAGAATAATAAGAAGCGATCGCTGTCTTGGAAGTTGTGATGGTCACATTGCGTATAATCAAAATACTCTGAAGCTACACTCCACCGATTCTCAATTTATCCAACAACGGTTATTCAATTTCACTAGACTCAGAAGGTAACTGCAGTCCTACACTGCCGGTCGAAAGTTTGAGGACACCCAAAATTGTTTTCCAATTTTGTGAGTGGAACTACTAGGCTCTACTTGACCGAAAAGGACTTCATCAGAGCTCATTTTGAAGATCTTCTCACGCACTTCAAGATGGCATTATTCACTTTTATCGGCATGAATCTGGATTTTCCCAATTTGAGCTTGAAAAAGTGCCGATTTCGATGATTTTTGGACAAATCTTCTGGCTCTGGTAGCTCGAAGGTACAGGAATATTCCGGAATATATTTTAGAGGACTTGAAAAACAAGTTTGGAGCTTCAAAATCCATTTTCCATTATCCGTCTACGTTGCTCCCACTCCGAGTTATGACATTTTCTCCAAGGAGAGTTTTTCCGAAAAAAGTGGCACCCTTATTAGAAAATGACGAAGAAATTCAATTCCAAAAGTTCCTCGTTCTTCTAATCATGACTTAGAAGATATTAGATACCAGGATCAGAAATTATATTCCCCTTCAAACGGATTTCTCTGTCTTTTCGAATTTAGGTGTTAGTTTTTGCGGAAAATCTTTCTCCACAGGAAATGTCATGGCTCGGAGTAGAAGCAACGTGGAAGGATGTTGGAAAGCGGATTTCAAAGCTTTAGGCTTGTACTTTCAGGCCTTCTAAGATTCATTCCTGAATATTCATGTACCTTTGAACTACCGGAGCCAGGAGATTCTTCCAAAAATCATCGAAATTGGCCCTTTTTCAAGCTCAAATTGGGAAGATCCTGATTCGTACTGATAAAAATGAATAATGCCATCTCAAAGTACGTAGGAAGATCTTCCAAATGAGCCCCGATAAGATCCTTTTCGGTTAAGTAATGCCTAGTTAGTTCCACTCACAGAATTGGAAAAAAATTTTTGGGTGTCCTGAAACTATTGACCGGCATGCAGTGTATATTATACGATTGGATTAGTGGAATATCAAAATACAAGTATTGCGAACCATAGACGAATTTCCAACGTCGAAAAAAATTCTTGCACGATCTTCGATGATCTCTTCACCTCTGTTTCTCGAATCTGCTATTGGCTATTTTACAATGTATCGGTCGGTGATTAAGATTTTTGAAATAAATTTTGGGAGGATTATGATAATTCGGTCCGCTCGGCAAGGCAAGCAACTCAAAACTGCAGAGGCCATTGCAAGCTTATCCGCACCTCGCGCGGCATGCTCTCACCTACTTTTGCACTGCGCTGCAGTATAATGTACCATATACCAGTGCCCCGCACGTGCGCAATGCAACGACTGAATTGACTATATTGACTATATAGCATACATTACGTATGACTTTCTTCCAATTCTTACAAATGTGTGATAAAGTATTAGACTGTGTTAGTTCAGTTATGAGTTGAACATTTTTTTTTAGTTCCGGAGAAGCAAAAATAAAGTTGAAATGGGCGTTTGAGCAAGGGTTACTCTTCGTTAGTCATGACAAAAAAGTGATACTCCCGCGGCGATGATGAGGAAAATGTTCTTCGTCAATAATAAGGGAAATAAATAGTTACTCTTCGCAGGAGCCATTGATATATTATATTCGTATGTAGTATATCAATTATTCGTGTAACGAATATCTGAACGCGACGACTAGTGATCATGACGCTCATTTTAGTTTAATTGGTGCAAAAACTGTGATGAGACATTTTTATCGGATGTTTCCGGCGGAACCTTCACTTATCCATTTCCCGAGCTGCGTGTTCAATCATAAAACATCGTAATCAACCAGCGGTTGAATATAGTGATCAACCAGTGGTTGCCGCGAAAAATCAACTAATTGAGGGCCCGGATCGAAGAACTCGTTCCGTCCCAGCAGCGCGCTCGAGTGAGCCGGGGTGGGGGGTAAATGTTCAAAGTTGCTTTTTTGTAAAAAAAAATTATATTCATATAGAGTTCCTCAGGACGCACATTCGGTAAATTGAAAGTTTTGCTGTCAGAATCGTATTATTCGAGTTGAAAAATATTTTGTTGTAAATTTTTTCTCGCGGGGTCGAGCACTTTTCGGCTTTCCTGACGTCAGATCTCCGCTAAAAATGCACGTATCATTCTGAAATTTTGCACACTGGTGTTCAAAGACATGGCGATGTCATTGGTCTAGATAAAAATAATGAGTCTATAAATAAACAAAAGTTTGTTGATTATAATTGAATGATGCGTGTCGTTTGCGATTTTCGACGCTCCAGGTAGAAAAGTGTGTTACAAAAGTTGGATTTGGTAAAATTCAAAGCGACAAAGTCGTTTGTGAACTCATTAGGGAGATTTCTGCAAAGTTTGAAGGTGATTGGAGTAAAATTAAGTGAGCAAGCGAGAGATAAAGATATTTGCGCTTCGACGACGTTTCAGGCGTTTGAGTATTGGCTATGGTCAAATTGCTTGCGCGAGACATCTAGCGGGTAGCTCGCGCGTTACGCCGTGGTGGTCCTCACGCGAACAGGCAACTTTTCGATATCTGTGTGATCTAGGCCTCTCCGCTCTTCCCCCGCTGCGACCACGCAACTCTCCTAGACCACCGCAGTTTGGGATTATTTTCTAACACCAGCGGCGCTACAGTCTACTTTTTTTATATAGCACATTCGTGACCATAGCCAATATTCTCACCTGCCGACCGGAGAAGAAGCAGAGTATGGACAATCGGTCTGGCGTTTGGCACCGATTTTGCACGTGTACCGGAGCGCAAATATCTTTGTCTCTTGCTAGCTCACTCAATTTTATTTCAATCACCTTCAAACTTTGCAGAAATCTTCCTAATGAGTTCACAAACAAATTTGTCGCTTTGAGTTTTTCCAAATCGAACTTCTGTAACACACTTTTCTACCTGGAGCGTCGAAAATCGCAAACGACGCGCATCATTCAATTATAATCAACAAACTTTTGTTTATTTATAGACTTATGTGTTTCATCTAGACCAATGACATGATACTCGCATTTTTAGCGGAGATCTGACGTCAGGAAGGCCGAAAAAAGCTCGACCCCGCGCGAAAAAATTTATCACAAAATATTTTTCAACTCGAATAATACGATTCTGACAACAAAACTTTCAATGTACCAAATGTGTGCCCTGGGAAACTCTATATAAATATAATTTTTTTTCTTACAAAAAAGCAATTTTGAACAATTACCCCCCACCCCGGCTCACTCGAGCGCGCTGCTGAAACGAGTGCTTTGACCCGGGCCCTCAATTGGTTGATTATCGGTGTCAAAAACTGGTCGAGAAAAAAAATTCAACCAATTGGTTGAACTTTTTCCAAAAATTTTTCCAGTGTACATGGGGGAAAAAATCGCCTCATGAAACAATTTTCTTGGTCAACTTAGTGAATCACATTGTACTCCATGATAGGAGTGGTTCAGAGTCATAGTGGACTAACAAGGGGAGGACCAGGTGTCCGGATCACCAATTTTATCCAAATTTTTCTTACAGTTTTGTATCACCCAGTATAAGGAGAATCTAGATCAACCCCGTTAAACGGGCCTTTTGTTATTATAGTGTCTTCCGAAGATACATCCGACCATTGCAACCTATTATCATGAGAAACACTAAATTACACAGAACTGTTTCATATTCCAAGAACGTCCGGTCGATCTTCGTTATGCATTTCACGTTGCGACTTAAAAAAAGGCATGCATGACGACTCACAACAGTATATACTACTGTCTCTAGAGAAGAAGAAAATGGCCGCCGGTGTGGCTAGACATCAATGTTAGCGAGTTGCGGAACAAGTGCTATGGGGACAAGATGAGACAGACTTGTACGTATAGAAAGGTGAAAAAAGAAGCAGAAGAGGTAGTGAAAAATAGTGTGAGACATGAAGTGCAAAGATTAGAGAAGGCAAAGCGAAGAAAAATTGAAAGAAAATAAGGAGTACTTTGAAGGTTAGAAGATATCATCAGGAATAAGTAAACTTGCAAAGACGAGGGATGAGGGAAAATTTTGCGCATGCGCACTAGAGAGGAAGAGAGGAAAGGACAGAAAGTGGGGAAGTAGCGCGATAATTTGATACCAGAAAAGACCTATGGCTGAAGCAACACAGAAGATGAAGGGAATGGAGGAGTACATACACGAAGACTTCGATTCAATGTCAAAATCTTCGCAGAACATAATGAAAATGATAGAAGAGATGGAAAGGCCGAGGAAATTGAAGCTCAGAAAGGGGGAAGGAGGAGAGAAGGTGCAAGGACAATACCGAGAAGAGAAATTCAGAGCCCAGGGAGAAAAAGACGACGATAGAGACAGCACACTGAGAATGAAGAGAGCTGATAAATACAAGCATAACAAGCATAACATACTCGCCGAAGAAAACACTAAGGACCAGACGAATAAACAGAGCCAAAAAACCGGTGGAATAAGATGGAGAAAATGAGGAATTGATACGCGGATAGATAAGAAGAATGAAAGAGTACGGGATGCTAAAAATAGAGTAAAGACGTAGATTGATAGATATGGACGGAAATATCAGAAGCCCGGGAAATGAGCTGAAAAGAGTTCAAGAAGAGTTGGAGAAATATGAAGAAAAAGTAGGAAAGCACAAGGAGGGAAGCAGATGGAAGAAGGAGATGCAACAAGAACGAGAGACGTTTACGAGTCAGAGTTAAGAGAGAAAACAGAAAATACCAGAAGAACTCAAGAGCTTCAGTGATCAGGAAAGGTGTAGCAGATAGAGGAAAGAGGGTGGAACAATGGATAATGGAAAAGCTCGGTGGAGGAACAAGTCGAGAAGAATGGTGGATAGAAAGCTTGGGAAAGAAAGGTAGAGTGGAAAGAAACAATTCATGGGTCCTGAAGACATACAAGATAGATATAATTGAGAAAATGAAGGCGACAATGACAACACCAGGGTGGAAGGAGTACATAACAGAAGACTTCGAAGGAGCAGAGGAAAGATGGATAGAAAGAAGGAAGCAGGAAGCAATAGAGAGAATAGTGACCAATGGCTTTGAAGTTGAAAGAGTAGGAGAGCTAGTTTACGCAGAAAGGGATGAACAGCTTTACAGAATGGTATGAAACGAGGAGGAAAGAAGGTACATTGGCACACTCATAGGGCTGGCCAGGATGATGTAAGCTGAGGTGGGCACACGACAGGAAAGAAGGAGAGGATACAGAGGAAAGAAGGTTCAGGAGCAGAGGAAAGAAGGTGAGGAGACAAGGAAAAGAAAGAAGCATCAAAGCAAGAAGCAGTTCCAAGTTTAAGTTAAGTAACCAGTACAAAGCACAAGATAAGTGCAAAAGAACAATCAAAGAAAGAATTTTATTTGATTCTTATAAAGAGATTATGTACTGTATTTTCAATTCTAGATATACGTCACTACTAGAATATGTATTTATGTAATTATAACCGTAAGGTTCAATAAACTAATAATAATAATAATAATAATAATATCAGAGGGACTCAAAGATGCAACCTGGGAAGAAGTAAAATGGGCTCAAACTCGACACGTGATGGAAAAGGATACCGCGATTGGAGAGGAGAAGAGTATGAAATCCTCAACAGAAGAGTGGAAAGAACCGAAAGGGAAGGTAAATGAAATAATATTGTGATATTCGGATTAGACTTGAAAGTGGTGAATGAAGAAAACCTTTGTGAGTGGATGAGAGAGAATTTGGAAATCGAAGTAGAAGAAATACATGTAGAGAAGATGAGAGGCACAACAAACAAAGTGAGACGAGCATGTAGAAGTAGAGATACAAAAGAAAACATAATGTGCATAAAACATTTACTAAAAGGGTTCAAAGTATACATAGAACATGAGTTGACGATCGAGGAAAGAATGATAAGATACGCAGCAAGAGAAATACGGAGAGAAGAACTGAAGCCAGGAAAGGAAGTCAAAGTAGGCTATGGAAATATGATTATCGACGGAGAAGTATGGAGATGGGACGAAAAGGAAAGAGGATTTAAGAAGAGAGAGATAGGCAAGCAGGGACAGACTTGGAGGGGAACAAAATTGAGGCAAAGAAACATCGAGAAGAAATAAAAATGTGTGGGATGGAGGGAGCGTTACATTCAAGAAATTGGAAACCCATAGGTGGTTGGAATTAATACCGTGTATCATGAAACTAGAAGCGGAATTGAGGCAGAAAGATGCAATGATGGAGATTTTTGTAAAAATGTATATAACCTTATGGGTTCAATAAATCAATAATACTACTGTCTCCAGACGAGCTATGCTAAATGTAATTGCTATGTCGTTGAAGGGGTAGTTTCGAGTATTTTAACCCGCTTGCTTTCGACTCCACTTCCCAGCCTCGGAAAATCTCTCTGACACGAACTAAGTCATTAGCTAGTTGCAAAATGACGAAGAATGACCGAGATGGAACATCTTCGGGTTTTCTCGATTTTCCTTTTGAATACAAGCATTGGAAGACTCCATTGATATTGCAGTCTGATTCTGGCACTGTCCCTAATTTTTGAGAATTTTTCCAGATATTTATCTCGCATCAATCAAAAGTTATCACAAATATCGGTTATCGGGCATGCCTACATATGTGGACACTTTTAGTGAGCGGGTTAAGTATTTCAAGCCCGGTCGTGAATGATGAAGCTAGAATTGTGATATTTTTTAACTGAACCGCCAGAAAATTGGGCTCCTATAAGTATCATACATTGTTAATGACATTATACATATCACCGTTATATAATATTTTATTTATAGAGTTGATCCTGTGTCACTTTTGGAATCGGCGTTATTATCCAGATTTGCGATACCTCGAACAAAAAACTCCGGAGAACTTGATAATGTCGACATCGTTTTGATGAATTAAATGTAAAAATGATCAATGGAGCTTCAGAATAGAACGTGCACTTAAATATTCCTTGCTTTGATACCGATGATCAGCTTTGTCTTATTTATATCTTATCTGCAACTTTAAGCTAAAAACTGGTCAGAACTTGTATCAAAGCTAATCAGAGATCGAAAAAAATATTCAGCTCGGTTTTTGTATGATTATCTACACGGTACTCGGGAAAAGTTTGACAAAAATATCACCAAAACCTAATCGAGTGGTGATTTAGTACTATGCCCAAGTATCAACATCCCTCTAGTTCGAATTGAGCTGGAGCAATCACCCTCTCGGAAATGTGAGCTTGATCCGTGTTTTTTGATGTTGATCAAATGGAACGGTTTTGTGCCCTTTTACGTGGCAAAACAATAACAGTTCCCAAATCTCATAACTCAGACGCATTTCAATATTATTCAACGCATTCAACTCATTCTCAAAGCTTATTGAATGGATTTCAACAAACCGGAGCCGAGCTATCTTATTTTGAATCGATACCCGGAATGTTTTCTTTTCCAAAGATTCGAGACTTTTCGAGCTTCTACTTCGTGAGATAGCTCAGCTCTAGATTGTTAGAATCAAACGTACTCTAGTTGGCTCTGAAGGTCTCAGAATATGCTATAGATTGAGCTAAGGTCCGCATAGAAAAATATGGAGATACGCTTGAGTCTTGAGCTTTGGGGACTGTCATTGTCTTGCACCGTGAAAGTGCTCAAAAGACCCATTCGATTAACATGTAAAATATACAAATCAAGCTCGCATTTTCAAGATGAGGGCTGTTCCATTTCAATTCCAACAAAATGTTCGTCCTTGGGCGTAGTACTAAATCACCACTCGATGAGGTTTTCTTGACATTTTTTCCAAACCTATCAACCCTTCCCTAGTACTGTGTCTCTAAGTGAGCGGGGTTACTCTCTAGAAATATCAATACTGATTATTTGACTCCGAGTGAACCGAGTCTCGGAAAACCTTGTTTGTATAGTACTTGACATCCGAATACATACTCTATCTTCCAAATTTGATCAGAATTTAATTGGCAGATTTTTTGCCGAGGTTACCTCCTTAACTCGATCATTCACAACGGAATTTGCTAGAAACGTAGATGATACATGCAGGATACTCGGATTTATGATTGCGGTGCGTCAGTGCTTTATGTCAGCCCCCAAAAAATTGGATTTGGCACTAATTGTTTGACGACCTTCGAAGAATTATAATTTTTCACTTTACTGGTAAAATTCGACCATTCAATAAAAAATTCAACTCTTGGGATAGGAATATTCACGTCACCTATTCTATACAGTTTCACTTTATAGATACAAATTTTCAAATGATCGAAAAAAACCCAGGAACCAATATTAAAATTGAAAAAACAAAGAAAAAACGCAACGAAGATTCAAAATAATCTGAGCCGTGCCCACACGGCACGCACAGTAAATGCTACACTTGTGGATTGCAAAGAACTAGATGGAATTGTGAAGGTTGTTGCAGCTCTCGTTCCCCAGCTTATGTAAGTTAATTATTACTTCATTGATTGCATTACTATCAATGGCAGTGGCAATTAAGTTCACTTGCTGAAAGTTACCGCATGGTTTACGTTGACCTAACGCCTCATTCATCTAAACAAGTGACCTAAATTTTCTATTGCAGTAGTATGAGCCTCGCGCAGGAAAACGAGAGCCATCTGCGAAGTCAACCCGAGCGCGACAATTACTTTTTCAGCTCCTCTTGCGTATGTGAAACTCGTAGATAATTGAAATATCCACATTCTGTGATCAAATATTTATACTCTGACTCACAATTTGTTAACTGAGCTGCACTAGATACCTCAGAGAATAGATTAGAAAATCTTTTTGTCTTCATTTCTTTACAAATTGGGAATTTTGTTCCAGTTTATTAGAGTGCATTGTTTTCGTGTACTTTTCTTAGTCGATCTTAATCCAATCTATTTTTTGAGACAGAACAATCAAAAATTTTCAAAAAATCTCATTTTTGGCATAATGCGACTGAATGGCTTCTTTCCACTCGACTCCAATCAGAAAAATTGCGTTTAATTGCCCTAATACACTATCGGTCAAAAGTTTGTGCACACCCTAAAAAAAAAAAAAAATCGATTTTGCTCACTCGACTGCTGATCCTTGATCCCAAATAACTCTACTTGGGCTCATTTTGTAGCTTTTTTCAAACACTTCAAGAGCTATTTGGTATTTTTTCTGCTTAGCTCAATAGATTTTCGCAAAATCAATCTGATACTTTGTAGAATTTCATAAAAATTGGGTCATTATGCAAACCTCCGCAAGTCTGTCGGAAATTGGTAGATTTAGATGATTCAAGGAGCATCTGAAAGTGAGAGTCAAGCTTCAAAATTCGTTTTTAAAAGTTATTTTAGCATGTTTCCGGTCCGAGCTGTGCCCTTTTTTGTAAGGAAAGATTTTTCTCAAAGAGGATTCCCAAAAACCACGAAAGATGAAGAAATCGAGCCCACGCGGGTGGTATTTCTCTAAATTCTTCCAAGTTTTTCTATGTTGTTAGTGAGAGGAACCAAGATCAGTGCTCATGAAAAATGCGTCCATTCATAATTTCTCAATGACTGGTCATTTTTTCAAGAAAACTCACCCTCTACAAAAAGAGTCACAGCTCGGACCAGGAACAAGCTAGAATGACTTTCAAAAACGGATTTTGAAGCTCTTGACTTCTACTTTCAGATGTTTCTTGAATCGTCTAAATCCATCAATTTCCGCCAGATTTGCGGAAGTTTGCGTAATGACCCGATTTTTGTGAAATTCTACAAGGCTTCAGATTGATTTTGCAAGAATCTATTGAGCTGCCCAGAAAAAATACTATAAAGCTCTTGAAGTGCTTGAAAAAGCTACAAAATGAGCCTAACTAGAGTTAATTTGGACCAAGGAGATCCGAGAAGTCGAGTGAGCAAAATCGAAACTCTGTTTTTAGGTGTGCACAAACTTTTGACCGGTAGTGTACCAAAAAATAGAATAGGTATGCATCTCGCTGGTCAGTCCGTTTTGGGGCTCGGGGAATATTTGCACCTCGCTATACTCGGGAAAAATTCATACCCGTGCCCCAAAACGACCAGACTTTCCATCAGTGCATGATGGATACTATTCAAATTTGAACTTTGAAAAATTTGTCCTGTGTTACGAGCCTCATAGACTCATGTCAGATGAAATACTTGCAAATCCCCGAAATCTCAATTGAGTAAATTGTCTATGCTATCATATGCTTTGTACAAAAAATTTTCCGAGCAATTTTCCGAGAAATTGTCCTTGAATAATAATCAAGTGCTCCAGATCCTACTACAAGAAGCGCGCGAAAATCTTGAGATAATTCATGCACAAGATACAATTCTAATTACTATCTAATCATCCTGCAATAAATTTTGATCTCTCCCCTGGTAGAAATTCATCTTAATGTAACACAGTATTAGCCATGAAATGGCCATTTTCAGCCAAAACTGGCCACAAATAGCCATTTTATGTCTATTAAAGTGTTACATCAAAGTAAATTTCTACCAGGGTCACCACGTGTTTATTTCACAACCAGGGAAAGTTCACTCTTCTAAAAAATTATGTCCAAAAATCTAGCTGCGTCTGCAACTCATGCAAGTGCAAGAAGCCTGGCCGCATCTTTGTTCCTTTGTACCTTTGCGGGCGCCCTATATGCGACCATGTAGCACAAAGATACACAATGGGACACACCCAAAAAGTAGCATATATATGCACACATACATAAGGCTCTTTCTACCATATATATATATGTATAGCAATTCAAGGATTTGGAAGTGTATTTGTTAGAATGAATAGTGGGGGGCCACGTGCCCCGCTACCCCCGAAACATCAAATACTGATGTATATGATGTATAATAGCCCTCGCATGGTTTTACCCTGATGACCTCGAGGGGCTGTTTTTCTTGAGTTGCAAGGCAAGGATATTTTCTTATAAAGAAGAAGACTCGCCAAGGCGCGCCCAAATATCATCACGAGGGGCTAACATCAATTTTATTATTCGATATGTATAAGTACTGGACCTTGTATTCGAGATCTTGGGGTCTAATGCGGTTTCTGCGTTGCAGTCTCTTGATTCTCTTTCTTTGTATCGAAACCGTCAACATACTTGTATAATTCAATCAATTCAAAACGTTGGTAATGCTTCTTAATAGCATTTTCTATGACATCGTGAATTCTTGATGATTTTGCTGCCTGATTTTCGTCAAGTGTAACGAGTGGTAGTTAAAAAGGGTGTAAGAAAGGAATCGCAGGGTGAGGTATTTTTATTCTTTAAAGAAATAATCGATCTGAAGAAGTCTGTATACATGTTACGTACCAAACCCGAAATCGTACACTTCGCGAACGGTACAGCCGATTCTGTACCATTCGCGAATGGTACACCACCATTTGTACCGAGCCCGATATTCCGGGTTTGGTACAGCAGAGTCTTGTACCATTCGCGAACTGTATAGCCGCGTTGTACCGAGCTCGATTTCGAATTGTGCCATATGGCTCGGAACGTGTTGGCAAATGGGAATTGTCTGTAAATGATGATTATCAAAATGATATGTATTGACGAGTTCAGCTCGAGTTCAGTCAAGTACAGGTAACGATAGCGCTTGCACATTGGATCCCGATAATACTATTCGTGATGAGTTCAACTCAGAATTAGATGCTCTTCGAACATCCGATAATTGTAAGTTCATAAAAAGTGAGACAAAATGACGAGACCTTGTGAAGCTAATTAGTGAAATCGAGAAGAAATCATTCAAGACCTCTCTGGAATACAGAGGATTGAAACAGTTTGGAATATAAATTGACTGTTGGCGATATTCCTCGTCCGATCTTTCCAATGAAAATAGCACTATAACGGCGTATGTTCACGTATCTTGTTTGGATGACATAATGCATCTTGTGGACACCGCCATGCCCAGTTTCATTATGAATCTATCTTCATCTGATATACCTCATCAGTATACCGTAGATTTCGGATTTTTCTAGGTAATATCTCACTTCGTCGTTTCACTGTAAGGAGAAATCCTCAGAATCAGTCTCATTGTCTGGATATTAACATTACAAGGTTAGGGGGTTTGTCGTGATTTATTACGATTTTCTACCTACTTTGAGCATTCCTTCTCGCAGGGCTATTTTCATTGGAAAGATCAGACGAGGAATATCGCCAACAGCCAATTTATATGTCAAACTGTTTCAATCCTCTGAATTCCAGAGTGGTCTTGAATGATTTCTTCTCAATTTCACTAGCTTCACAAGGTCTCGTCATTTTGTCTCACTTTTTATGAACTTACAATTATCGGATGTTCGAAGAGCATCTAATTCTGAGTTGAACCCATCACGAATAGTATTATCGGGATCCAATGTGCAAGCGCTATCGTTACCTGTACTTGACTGAACTCGTCAATACATATCATTTTGATAATCATCATTTACAGACAATTCCCATTTGTCAACACGTTCCGAGCCATATGGCACAATTCGAAATCGAGCTTGGTACAACGCGGCTATACAGTTCGCGAATGGTACAAGACTCTGCTGTACCAAACCCGGAATATCGGGCTCGGTACAAATGGTGGTGTACCATTCGCGAATGGTACAGAATCGGCTGTACCGTTCGCGAAGTGTACGATTTCGGGTTTGGTACGTAACATATACACTGTATCAAATGATTTAATCATCCACCGAGACAAGTGTTAAATGAGCGGTCTAATTTGTACATTATTGGGTGAATTAAGATAAATGATGATACCTTGAATCCAAAAATTTTTTTATTCGATCTCAGAGACATCTTATATCAAATATTTGTCATGATTTCAAGTTCGGTGACCCCAAAAGTCATTTTGTCATTTGTGTGCTTTTAGAGAAAAAAATGTGAACTCAAGTGATTTATCATGAATCCAAAACGAGCAGAGTAAATATTGATCGAGATTATTCATTCCTTCACGGGAGATTTCCACATTTACAAATCTCAATGGAAAATATTTCAAAAGGTCGGAAATTTTTGTCGATGGAAATTTTAGGCAGTTTTTGAGACACAAAATTTGTAATACAACAGATTATGGTTACAGAGAAGCTATTTTATCCTGACATGGAAACAATTCACATCATATGTTGGAAATTTAGCAGACAAACTACCGGTGATGAACTCGTTATTTGCGATGATTCAGTTTTTGGATTGAGTTTACAGTGGATGAAAGTGGAATTAAAACGCCGAATTTATTCATGAGAATGTTATGTTCAGTATGAGTTGATATATTTATAATGTAAAATAGGACTCTACACGTGCGCATGCGCTCTGACTGTTACTGTTCATGGAAAATTAGGTTCAACAAATTTGTCCTGGCAAAAATTGTGCTGGAAATGCTACTGAATATCAATAGAGGAAACCGCAACACCGACAACAGATATTCCTGGATCAGACTGAGGCCGTGAGGCCAATAATCATTATTGTCTGGTTCTTCAGATTTGTTACAAAATTTGACTCGAACATTGAAGAACATTCACCGGAAAGAATTAATAATAATCAGGGAAGTAGTGATTTATGACATTCTTAAGGGAGCGGTCGTGTATTCTTTTAGTGATGTTTTGAGTAATTCTTGGAAAATTCTTTGATACAAGTTGGAGAATCAGCTTGTCTTTAGTTCCAAATGCATCTTGGCTTTCTAAACCCACTGCCTCTGTATTCAGCACGCCTAAATACGTAGCAAATAATGGTTCAATATACGGTCCTGGTACACTACAAGGAGTCACCAAAAGAGCCATCAATTTACAAAATAAGCAAGAAACTTAAAAAATGCTATTTCCACGGAAATCAGGTATCAAAATTCAATTCGATGAACATTGTTTGATTCTTGTACGTATGTATGTACATTCCTTTCCTAACCCGAAAATTTTGTCCTTGATTTTGATGGTCAGTGTTATGAGTGATGTTGATGTACACAAAAGAAATTTTAATGCTTTCACTCGTACTTAGCACAAAAATGTCAGTCGAATTAATAATTCTGTTGAACGCATGTGCAAATTCGTTACTTGTATCAACATTTGCGCAATGTCAGCGGTATTTGATTGATCCCACCGATATCACAACGGAACTTGTAGTCAACATCTTCTTTATTGAGTGTGCTTCCACATAAAAAAAATGGAGTGCGTCCATAGAACGCGTGATTGATGACGAAGTCGTGAAGTTTTGCTAGGAAATACTACTATTTGATTGAATTTTTCGTAATTCGTTTGCCACATAATTTATCTTTCTCGTTCATTTTAGAGTTGAATGGTTGAGTTGCACAGATTCGAGGTGTAATCGATGAGGGATATTTTCTCGTTATCACAAGTACACTGCGGTTCTTGTCTCTTATGTTAATATCTATCTTGATGAGAAGTACTCTTAGACCTCAACTCATAACATCTGTTCTGATGGAAAACACTTTTCAATCAAATTAGAAAGTTTCGAAGAACGAAATTTCGATATTTGAGCATCAATGTGCCACCACCGAATTTCGCTTCCAAAGGTTCTGTGACATGCATACTTCGACTTTTTGGAACATATAGAGTATGAATTTACTCACACACGTATGTACATTTTTCTACTCATCGGTGCCATGGGAATAACATGGACACCCTGGTATCAGGGAACGATTCCAGAGAGGACACGGAACTCATCGACTTTGCCACTGAAATTGATCTTGATAAACGTTTCAAGCGACAATCTTGGGGTTTTGATTCGGCCATCAGATACCTGGCAGAATGCAGGCAAAGACTTTTGTAGTGGGTCGCACTAGTAAGGCAGTGAACTAGCATAAGAATTTAGCAAGCGTAGATTTTCTTGAAAAAGTATTCAGTGAAAAATTGAGAATCAATTTTTTCCGATACTTTGGATCATGAAAAAAATACGCCTCACTATGAACTTTGCAAAAAATTGGCGCGGAAAGACTTGAAATGAGGTAAATTCACTTATATCGAGGAAAGCTGAACGAGTAGAATTTTAGGCAAAATTGCGCCAAGAAATGTACATACGATCTCACCGTGCACATAAGGAATGGGAATTCGGCACTTATAACTTAGGGATTTGATACTTACAAAGATCGAAAAAACGAAAACCTCGACGAAAACCCACAAGGCACGGAACTGACATTTAGACCCATTTTTAAATGATAATTTTTTGAGTAATCCTGGATCGAAAGGCCCATCATTAAGCCAGAAGCAGCACTAAAAATAAATATATCAACAACAACTAATTGTATGATTTTTTTTCTCAAGTGTGGTAAGGGTTTGCATGAGGTGGTTCTCATTGTTTCGAAGTTTCCGCCGGATTATACTCATATTAAAATTCCCCCAAAGCAAGGAAAGCAAGGAAAGATTCCATAAAGGGACGTCACTGTATTTTTGAATTTTGAAAAGCTAATACTCTTATTATTAAATATGCAACATCTTATGCCTCGTCTTTATATGCATTGTAACTCCGTAAAGAACCTATAGTATAGAGATATTATTCGAGGTGTCCCTCGACTGTAGCGCACCTAGCGGATCATGTGTCGAAGCTCTTATACCCCTAATGCATAAGTATACGTATATCGATGGTGATGCTATATATATTAGGGGTATAAGAGCTTTGTAAATCGACCACTCGTACCACTTTTATACGTAGAAGTTGGCGCTGGAGTCGGCGGACATCTCGAATCCACCCGTGTTTGTTTACAATCTCGACGCGTCGATGAGATAAGCGTGCAAGATATAGATATACTTCATCGCGAATGTTACGTGGATCGTTTAGTGAGGCCGCAACAAAACTCAAAGCGCGATAGGATGACTTCGTCATCAAAATTATTTGCTACTACTTTACTTTTACAGAATTTTCTGATAGCTAGCAGCCAGCCATGCATTTTTGAGAGTGAATTAATGATGACAAAATCGCTCACTTTAATATTAACCTTCAGTATCTAGAATGTATCCCTGATATTCGCGACATTAAATATTAATGTAAAAACTGTAGAAAAATGGCCAAAGTTGATCAGGTTAAGTGTAGAAGAGAGAACATTTACGCAAAAAAAAAATATACGCACATACAGACACGGGCAAAGGGCCTCAAAGGTGGGAGCTCGGATGGGTGTCTCCTTTTGATTTCGAATGATTCTTGAAGAAAAAGCGTTACCTACAATCGATAGATCTCGGCGAGAGGAACAAAATGGTCTAAGCATTTGTAGATACAGGCACTTTTGTTGAAGAAAATATGCGATCGAATGGAACAATTGATCAAAAATTTGTAGTCACGAAAACAACCCTTTCTCTCCAGGGAGGGCAGCGAAATAGGTGGATGAATTAATTCGCTCACTTCACACCTCACTTCGTGGTCTCGCAAAAATTTTCTGGCATAAAAAGTGTTAAATAAAAAACAAAGAAATGAATGAATAAATGAATAATAATTAGTTGAAAAATAACAGTAAAACCGAAATTACGAGATTGCTTTTCCAATAAATAGAAACATGTAAATATAAAAAACTTCGCCGTTATGGTATTATGCTTGTAACATTGCCGGAAACTTCATCATTCTCCCAAATGTTTATAATGCATTTAACCACAAATTGTTATCACGAATATCGGTTTCCGAGCATGTTCATCGTACTACACAAAACAAGTGAAGCAGTTATAGGGCTCGATACCTCCATATGAAGAATATCATCTACCGTCAATCGGGGTAACTTTGGAACGAAAATCGCATATTTTTCCTTCAATCTCACGAAAGTTTCTGAAAAAAATACGTACTTGTCAGTTTTTACTCTACAAAATTGAAACTTCGTGAAAATATTCCAATGTAACAATGGTTTCGTCCAGATATGTCTACAGATAAGTGAAATCTAGCTCAGCTACCTTGGATTCGACCTGCTAAAGTCGGGACCACACCACTTTTTCCGAGAGGCTGTTTGTTGGATTGACAACGTACTTTTGAAGAAGTCAGCTTATAAACGGATTGATGCCTGATGAAGGGGATGTCGGAGTCCTATCAATATTGTACAGTTACCGACATGGTCGAGTTTTCGGATTTCTCGATGAATTTTTGAGATATCAAAAATTTAACAAGTAACGCCGATTCTATGAGCCATACAGAATCGGCGTTACTTAGTAGAATCCCGATATCTCGAAAATTCATCGGGAAATCCGAAAACTCGACAATGTCGGTATCCGGTATCCTCTGAAGGCCCTCACGCCGATGCAAAACATCGTTTATGCTTGTCCCAAGTGGAGGGAACCGGTATTAAGGCCTCAGGATCATCTGCCTAGCCAACTGTGCGTGATAACCACTCTTTCCTGGGTTGTTCCAAAAGTACCCCGGTTGACGGTAGTCAAATATGTTAAGTGTGTAGTGACCGTGACAAATTACTGGTTTCTTCTTGATCGTGGACGACAAAATAATAAGAGTTCTCAATAAGTATTCTCATATAAGATGTTGAATACTGGTGTATTTACGACGTTTCGTTGACTATCAGTCGACCTCATCAGGCTATATAGACATTCGAAGAATGATTTTACATCACAAAAACTATTGTATAAAATATTTGGTGTGGAATTATTGGCCACGTCATGTCAGCTGTTATAAAGCGAGCAGACCACAGTAGTGATCGTGGTGCAAAAAATCTTGACCGTTAACTGCTTGGTAGTTACAATTGATACAGTCAACATTTGTCGAATTTAATACTGCTGGTTCAAGGTGGTTCTATCAATGACTCTATAATGATCATTTGAATTCTGTTCATGCTCTACATCTTCAGCATCACGGCATTGTGGCATCTCATCTTTTCGGTCGGTTTCAGCATATCTCAAATTCATATCTTGAGTATGTATAAAACACTATATGAAAAATGTTTTCTGTGGTATACGATTACTTCCTGGTGAGGTATTGCATCCCAACATCAATCTCATTTTACATGAATTTTGGTCATCAATTTACAAAACAGGAATGAAAATATTTTGCTAAATTGACGAGGACATCGTGCCTAACTCAAGCGGAAGAGATTTCTCAAGACGTGTCCAACATTTGAAAAGAAGTTTTTTCCATAAAGCCGTCAATAAACAGATACACAAACAAAAGCATCGAGTGCACGAACCGATGCCTGGCAAAACCACGCTCTAACGTTTTGCGAAATACCCACACACAGATATCTCGGTGTGTACATAATCTTGGACAGGTAGGCTATGCACACTAGGGTGTCCGTTATTTTCCAAGTTTCCCCGATCTCCCATGCTCCCCCCCCCCACAACCTAATCATTTGGTGAGATATTGCGGGAAAAAAATTTCCGGGATCTTGGTGAAGTTTAAATGCTGCCCCACCTGAAGCGTTTTTTATTTGAACTGTACCCATTGAAATAAAAATTTGAGCCAATGATTTGCATGTACCGCGCATGCATTCCCTTTTACGTCCTCGAATGTGCCACTGATCGATAGCGGGTGCAATTTTCTTCAATATGACTACCCGGAACATCCAATTCTATACAGTACAACCGGAATTAACCCACTCGTTCGCATATCATCCACCTGAAGAACATAAAAGTGACTGAAAACGACCGTTTTGCGTTTTGTCGGTTTTTTGAGTCTAGTAAAAAATCCTGACAATTAGAGGCAAAACTGAGTACGGATTTTGTTTCAGAAACAAAATCCGTATCTTGAACGTACGTTGAGGAATACATCAAAAACACATATTCACATGTTTAAAACAGACCGACTGAAAATTCGCATTTTTAGGACTCTTTGAGATTGAATTTTCCAATATTCGAAAACAGTGATAACTTTAGTTCTTTTTGCATCAAATTGACTTTAGAAAGTAGTCATTTCAAAGGAAAATTCACTGGCTATCGATTAGAAATACTCTCAGGTGTATAGAAGCACGCACATGTGCAGGAAATGCCGATCACTGTATCAAAATTTTCTTTGAGGCCATAATCCATCAGAAAAAATTGCTTGAGGCGGGGCAGCACTTGAAAATCACCTAGATCCACGAAAATTTTTTTTATCGCAATATCTCAAAAAAAACGATTAGGTTGTGGTGGGTGGCACAGAGCATCGGAGAAACTTGAGAAATAACGGATACCCTAATGTACACCCAAACATTATAGATGAGTCGACAAGCCATAATCTTGAGAAAGAATACCCTTAATACTAAGAGAAGAGACAGAATGTGTTCAAAGCGTATGTGGAGGTGTTATGAGTGTGCAAATTTTTTGCTCCCGAGTTATGGAAAAGTGAAAGCTGGTGTGCGATGTTCTGCATAGACATATGTGACGATGGAAAAAACTTTGACAAAGAACGCAAGCTGAAGCTCACAGATCACGCTGTCGCACGCACTCACTGACATGCACTCGCGCTGCCTATTTTCCTCTTGTTTCTCAATTAGACAGGGAATGTGGACAAAAACGACGACGTCGATGATGAATTTTTTCGCCAAGAATGGCCAAACATCCCAGAGTTATTAGGTGCAAAACGTGCGTGATCGAGGGAGATGGCAAATTTTCTCGTTGGCTCTCATTGAGATATTTTTTAAGATAAAATTCGATTTATTTGTTCCTTTGTACAGCAGTATAGAATGATCTGGTACGTATAAGTATATAATTGCATGGTACATTTGTACATTTGAAACATGGGACTATGCATTTTTTGCATTTCCGATTCGAGAAATCCTGAAGTTGTGTTTCATTAGAATGTGAGGTAGCTTTTTAAGCCCTGTTATGGTACAGTTTTCTATTCATTCTGTTTTGGTTTTCCTTGTCAATTTTTTCAATACTAATGCGTATTTGCACGTGTTTTCATATAGTTTTCTTTTCAATACTTTCATCAGGCTTTTAACAATGCTTTGAAATCCAGGCTCTTTTCCTATCCGCCCTTCCAATGACTTTTGACGTGTTGTGTAGATTCCCTTTTTCGCTTCCTTGCTACTTCCAAGATGAATGCCAAATTTTCGTCCCTTGACTCGCATACCCTGCATTTTATGTTCTTTAATCCCTTCTCTCGTTTCTCGCGTATACTTCTGCATCTCAGTTTTGCCTACCGTTCCTTCAGGCTTCCATTTGCTTGCTTCTCCTCTCAAGTCCTGATGGTTTCTCCTTCAAGAGCTGATAGTATTTGCAATTTCTGAGTCCTTCATTTTACTCCAGTCGTTTTGAATTTTCTGATTTTCTCTAAGAGCTGTTTCTAAGATTATTCATCAAGTGACCTTCCTTCACCTTCTGTGAGATCTGCTATGGGACACTCCCGATGACCAGAGAATTTTTTGGGGATGTTTTTTTTGTCATTATTGGTTGGTTTCTATGGTTTGATTGATTCAGGAAGGTTGTCTAGAAAAGAGGGCATATACCGGACAAAGATAGCTCACGACCAAAATTCTTCGGTGTCTTGGGGGAAACATTATAATTAATAATTCGATAAATTCTTTGGACCCTTTGAAGTCATTTTCACACAAGTCCTGATGCAAGTATTTAATATCTTGATTTAAAAAAGTTTTATGATGACTCAGAATGTTTCCGCCTACCCACAGACTTCAAACATACTTCTTGGTCTTGTAACATGTATTACATTAGTTATTAGCCTAGTATCGGGTGGGTACGTTTTAGTGACATGCAAAATTGTCCTTACTATAACGAAGCAGATTTGGAAATGATCATCAAAATTATTCTCTGACAAATATGGGAGATATGCCGATCATTCAGTGGACTTCGTTTCCATAAGTAACGTCATAAGTTCATCTGAAATTATTCCGCAAATGGAAATATTCTGTCAAACGCCGAGCTGCTGGTGTTTGCAGGTGGAAGTCACATATAAAGCTTACCAGACAGTTGGTCAAAAATTTCCTACATCTGGAATCATCTGTTCAAACAATGATTCAACAAGATTCATTTGATAGAAATTTTCCAACCAAGAGCAGAAAGTGAAACGAGATTTTGTCTTTTACATTCAAAAAACGCCTTGGACGACTAATTTCATGGACTTTGGAGATTTTATAGAGTTCAGAATATTTCTCTGGCGTGAATTACAATATTGAGAACGAGAATCCAGTAGCGTTTTGCTTCATAGATCATGAGAATGAGATTTGAAAAAAAAAAAAAATTTGTTTTCATCTTGCATGCCTAATTTCGAAAAGTTGTCGATCTCAGTACATTCTGCATCCTATTCACGAATTCAAACTTATAATCAGAAAATTACACAATGAGTCTGTCTTGACCTTGGTGGAGTCCCCACCTTTCGACATTTGAAGTCACTAGTTCAAGCAGATCTTTTCATTCTTTGATACCTTCTAATTCAAACATTCACGAGAGAATTCAGATTTTGCTCGAATCAAGCTTGAAATGAATTCATGATTGCGATGCCGAAGTATAATATTCAGGTGGTGAATAATTATTGGATATACTTATTTGTATGTATCATGCCTTACAGAAGATTTCAACCATGGTCTGTAAAGCCTTGATAACATCTTTCGTTCTCGAAATGTAGTACATAAGGTTTCTGTATAGGAACTAAGGAACTTCTAGCTAGGCGTTTCTATGGACCTTATCCTCAATTGAGGTCAACGTTGTAGTTATGTACAAACGTCCTCAAGCGATTACGTTTGCGAGGTGTTGTGTAAATTTCCAATACTGATCGATTCGCACCAGGGTTTGACACGAAACTGATTTTTGAATTTCGGTTTATTTCGGATCGGGGGGTCAAACTTCTGTGATAATTTTGGAATTGATCTCCATTCATCTTGGATGCACAGCAACAAAATTATCGGTTACATCTCCACAATTATCACACAAGTTTGACCCCCCGATCCGAAATGAACCGAAATTCAAAAATCGGTTTCGTGTCTAACCCTGATTTGCACATAAGCATCTCAAAAATGAGACGACATGGGGTACTAAATTAACTTCCATCATGTGAAACCTCGTTCCAATTTTTTTATAAGATCCATGAATGAAGATGTTCAAAATACCAAATTGCCGTATCTAAACTATTATACCTAAATCGCCCAGAGGCTTTGTCACGTGGATGATGCGCTGGTCTGCCTGATGGCAACTTCACAAGCTTATCGAATGACAAATAAAATAAGAGAGGTTTGTAACGATCAGGAGGGCATCGGCCAGATAGATAAATATCTGATGCATGCACGAGACGATGCTCCAATACATTTGTCGGAAGACATTCTTGGTGGTCTTTATACAAGAGCGATTGTGCTGATGTGTTGTATGAGATTTTGTAGCATTAGTATTATAGTGTACTATGTAGTCGGCTTTCCTATAAATAGTTTTCGAATAGTGTACATACGAGTATGTATAGAGCTCTTCTAATCGGGAGCGCGTTGGCCTCGGATGAAACTCGGATCGAGGTTATGTGTGTATATACGAGCTGCTATTGGCTCATAATATAATAGTGTTGGTAGTGATGCAGGCTTTTCTCACGAGAGGATGTTACGAGGGACGCGTGCACGAGGCACGAGATTACATAGCTCTTTTGGTGTGCCAGTAAAATATTATACATGTGGAAAGAGTCATAAAATGACGCTTGAACCACGCCCGTCATGGGTGGAAAACTCATGACATTTGTCAGAATAGATTTTTATGAACAATCTTTTGTTCAGACTGATGGTTTCGTTGGGATGAAGAGAGGTACAAGTTAAGGACTTAAAAAACTACCTCAGATTTCTGGGAAGACTGAAACAATTTTGATGATTGTTGCAAAAGTATATCTGAACATCTGCAGCCGTCGATAAAATATGTAGGGAGTTGGTTTTTATTCAATTGGGCATGCCCGCATATACTTTTTACTTCAATTGAAATAAGACTTTGGTAAACATCCACTCTCAAAGAGTTTTAGGACTTTCAAAATTTCCAATTTTTATGCGAGTTATTTGTTGATAATTTCAAGATGCTTCTGATCTTGAATCCCCCCCCCCCCCACTGACACATCACCATACATTGAAAAACCTGACTGAAATAAGCAAAGTAATCTCTCTAGAGATTAAAATTGCTTAAATAAAAAAATTAATTGAAAAACCTGGTTCTAATATAATTGAGGGGGTGGGTGGAAAAAGGGCGTAACCGCCATAATGCCCTTTTTCCGGACTTCGCTTTTTTTGAGCCCCTGTACCAAGATCTACCACCCCCCGAAATCCGTTTTTCGTAAGACCCCAAAAACCATCTGGCAGATAAGAAGGCGTACTCCCTTTCAACTGCACGATAAAAGGCGTGATTGCAATGATAGAATGTTAAAAGGGCGTAACTGCTATGATAAGATGTTAAAAGAGCGTAACTGCTGTGATAATATTTCAAAAGCAGGGCTTTATTTTTTGCTCAGCCCAACAGGATTTGGAAAAAGGGCTTAAGTACCTGACTAAAAAGATTTAAAAGGGCGTAACTACTCTGTAACAGGGAGTAAGTGACGGCGGATCTGGAAAGAGGGCCTAATTACCGAGGAAAAAATTTATAAAAATTCTCCAGAGCCTGGAAACGCTTTTCCACCCAATATAACGATGAAAACATGTTGTTCTACCTTCAAATTAAGTGTTTTCACCCCTCCCTAGTGAAGAAAGTGTCTCGTCATCTTCACACGGCTGATGGAAGCTTTTCGTGTCCATGGAACCGTGGAGCATGAATCGAACCACCCCCTAGCAATCAGATATCTTCCAAAACATGCCCAGGAACACTCTCGAAAAATTTGGAGACGATTGGACTTGATCGCGAGATTTAATCCCACTTTTTGTGAGGAAGAAAGACCAAAATCTGACCCTGTATTCGGAAAAAGGGCGTAATTGCATTTTTTGAAATTGCTGAAAAAAGCTCAAAATCAAATTTCATCTCCCGGCTCGGGTTGGGCTATTTCGAGAATGCTATCTTTTTCGGAATAAGTCAGCTCAACTCGTCCAATTATGTCTTTACCGGTTTCTATTAAGTTTTTATTGATTTTCTCAAAATGACCGTTTTGCAGTTACGCCCTTTTTCCACCCACCCCCTCAATTCTCATTCATGATCTTTCCACGGGTGGGGCCCACTTTTCATTGAGTTTCAGCTTACGTCCAACAGCGGAGACATGTCCAATGGCGTATGTCGTGATGTTTTCTCGTTGTTTATGTTATAATGAAGATGTGTGCACAGCAGTTTCGGTATCGGACTCGATTTCGCTGAGTTTTTCCCTATTTTTGTTTTTTACGCAATTTATCCTTTGATTACATGAAATTAAGCGATTATCAGCAGACTACTTACTTTGGATTCGACAATTTCCAAGGTATCTCAGCTCATTCGAGAACTTATTTCAAGATCTACAAACAGAACCCAAACGCGTGGGTTATTATCGAACTCTAGTTGAGTAGTCTTCCACTTACGTGAGGGAAAAAATTAGGCTAGTCGAAAAGCGTGGGTTCTTCCAAGCACAGCCTTTGCTCTGTCGTATGTGTGTTGTCATGCACTGTAAAAGAAAAAGATGATCGGGTCGAATCTATCACTTCTCTTGCTCGAAACGATTTGAAGAACGTCAATGAACCGCAGCCCAAGATCAAGCTCAGCAATGCTGAAGCACGCTAGAACCATGATTGAACATTATTGTCTGGACGGAACAGATATTGGAAGTACAGGTTCTCTTGGAGGCTAATAACATTAAATTTGATGATTTTATTGCTACTACTGATCATGAACATTCTTCATATCACAGAAAATTTTTTGGGCCCCACCGATTTGATAGAAATACTATAAATAGATGTCAAACTGATGATTTTCCAAAAAGTTTGGCTCTCGTAACTGCTCAAACGCGCATTTGTACTCTCTCGCAATCTAGATCGGAATCGCGATTTCGTCTCCGCAGTGAACGTGTTAATTGTACTTCTGTATTCTCTGATGTTTTATCTCTTGATATCATGTAGCGTCACATTTGTAAGGATTTTACGTCGGTTGAACTGTCAAGATGATCAACGCATATTTATTGAATTATAGGTATCCTCAATCACAAAATGTTAACACTGGGCCCTACTGACTCGCTAAAGCAAATCCGTCATTAAATACTTTCATCATACTTTGGCTGACTATCGTATTGAAATTGAAGAGCCAAAGAGTTTTACATGAATACCATTATTGTTCTTCAATAACGGCAAGCGGAGTAAGGATTTCTTAGCTCTTCTTCTCCAGAACTAAATCGTATGGAAAAACATTGTGTCAGAACCTGCAGCATCATCCAATAATAATCCCACGATTCTACCGCGTAACTGAAGATGAAGATGCGTCTGGTTTTAGTAGATGCATGGCTATTTGAAAATCACCTTTTGTTCCTTTTGTATTGGTCGGTCCCTGAAAATCCTATCAAGTGATCCTAGAAATCACCTGCAATTATTGGAACCTTCGGGGATATTCCCATCTATCAATAGATAAAGAGCCAAGTAGTGGCACCATCGTGATTCTTCTTCCCAGTCGATGACCAGTTTTACTTGCGTGATGGTGTCATACACTGTGCTACAGGCGCGGACGCTTAACTGTTTCCACGGTAAGAGCACCGAACGCAGTTAGCGAGACTTTTATGATGTTGCACACTATTATGTTCTATGTATCAGAAAGTGACGATGATAAAATATAGATTTGGTCCAATGAAATCGAATCTGATATCACCTTGCTGTATCTGATTGCAGGTTATATGAATCACAAGGTAAGTAGTGTGCCCAACTTGCTCCCTATCAGTTCATTTTTCTGAAGATTTTTGATCACTCCAAACATTTTCAATGCGCGTAGGCTGATTTTGAAGCTTCCTCCATAAGGACTTTGGAATGAACTCGAGTAAGTCAAATTTTGACGAAACGGAGCCGAGCTATCACAATTTGTCCCAAAAGTAACTTTTTGCAAGTTCCCAAGATGGGATGTAGAAAATGCATGGGATCTTTTTTCTATTTTTCGACAAAGGTATTGAAAGCATTCTAATCGATCTTGAGAACTGATTCTATCTTATACAGATATGATAAACACGTTCTGAGTAATAAAAACGACGCAAAAAGACATTTGCGGAACATTTGCTTGTGTCTTACTCTTTTTCGAATAATGAAGCATCATTATACAGTAATAATCTTCGTAAATTTATCTGGCCAGTGCAGAGCGCTAGACGGTTCGAACGAATTTGACTACGAAATTTCATTGAATTGTGCCGATTCAATTTCAGTTGTTAAGAGAAAATATTGATCAGAGGGAGGTGGCGCGAGGTTAGAAATCGAGCGAGACGATCGGCATTTGATTGGCACTCATCCCTCAAAATGAAAAGACCACGAAGATCAGTAGAATAGTTTTCGAAATATGAAGAGGGGAGAAAAGTTGAAACCGAAGTTCAAGGTAAAAATATTTCTAGAGCAAAAATGAATCAGTGGATGATGCTAAAAAAGGAGTAAGCCCATCGCCCGAGGAGCTTGAACAATGCCTCAAAGTTTCAAAGAGATCTGCCGAAGCGCACGCGAAATTTCGGGTGACATAAGAAAAATGAAAGACAAATTTTGCAAAAAATGGATGCCCCGATCAAAATTCTATATCGACGTTAGCGGAACAATCGAGAACAATTCAGGTACTTTCATGCGTTGAATGTTAGATGCTAGAGCGTTTCCGCAAACATGGTGTGAAAATGATAATCAATTGTGGGTAATCAATTTGACGTGGGAGAGGGAGTATTGCGAGTATGGAGCTGTCAATGGGCTGGGCCCATCACTGATCAATTTGAAATAAACCCTCAACGTTTTCGGGAAATCTATCTAAGGATTCAGGAGAGGCAACATGACAAGGACACCTTACACACACACACACACACACACACACACACACACACACACACTAATAATTAATAATAATTATTATCCATATTAAAAGAAAGTATGTCAAGGGCTGTGAGGCAAGGAATCAAATGAGCTGAAATACGCACGGATTGGTCAAACTAAAATTTTTTCACACTTCTTTAACCGAAGACGATTTCCTGAGCGTGGAAACATAAAAATTGCAAAATGTCACTTTCACTTTCCTCGTTTTTTCGGGCAATGCAGAAATCATTCAAGGTCGGTCTAAATTACTAATTGTCTGATATTATAACGTACCGAAATTGGAAAATTTTGCAACATGGTCAACGAATGCCCAATCCTGAGTTCAGCATGAGGGGGGTGGGGTATTTCTCTTAATTTTGTCGGAGTGAACCCCACTATGTGGCAACTCTGAAGAGAGTAAGATTCTTTCTTTCGGAGTGAAAATCTTACCCATGGCCAAGTGAATCTCACTCTTTCCGAGTTGCCACAAAGGGAGGGGATGGAGGGAGGTTCACTCCAAAAAGTTAGGAGAGATTTTGGGTACACTTACAGACTTTAGTATCAGAATACTGTGACAGAATTTCACAATGACTGATGTGTTTATGAGTGGTGTGTTAATCGGGAGCACCACACCCAGCAGGTTATCATTACATTTCAAACGAAGCAAGTTTTAACTTTGTTCCATCATTGATCTAGCCACAATGAATTCAATCGGGGAAATTCCTCGGTGATGATCCTCGCTGTTTTCTAAAAAGTCGAAGACTTGATAGGTCTAATAAACTCTTCCAAGCTTCCAAAGTCATCAGGCAGTTATCTAATATTTGATTATAACTGCTTTATAGATATAGCTGGATCAGGTCAGAGGTCAATATGATATAAAAAGAAGAGGAGATAGTTTTTTCGATACTACAGAGTAAGATGATGTCAGAGTCAGTTCTTGGTGAATTACCTAAATGAATACATCTCATCGAAAATTCGGCAAGATTACGTGAGTTCAAGTCTATGATTCCAAATCTAAAATGAAATCGATTTACTGTGCATTTATCGATTTCTTGATTCTTTCCTTGATATAGTGACCAGTGAGCTCACCATAAGATCCTGCGATGGAAGCGATTCGGGGCTCGTGCATAATGATTATCGCATTTTGTGCGTACTGTGTCTTTATTTGGGGTTTGAAATTGTTGATCAGTAGTTTTGATATCAAGGAGTTTATGACAGAATGGGATGGCACAAGACAAGATATTAACAACATAACTTACATGGCAAGAAGAGATGGAGGTGTGCTATACGGAATTTACAGGAATTATACATCTGGAAAAGTACTCGAAGTGCATTTGAATACTCCAAATTTCAACAAATATTTGAACGTGTCTCTGCCAATGATCAAGAGTGACAGAATTGGATACATGCTGCATTCGGTTGGAACTCATCATGCAATTGTTGCATACGTTGGTGAAAAATACAGTGAGGCTAATGCAAATCCCATCCATTTGGTTGTGGCTGATCTAGAGAGTGGCAACTCTAGTGATGTGGGCATTACATTTAATTTACACACAAACAATTGGTTAGGTTTTTTCATCAAGGGATTTGAGTTTAATATAATAGTTGACGACAAATCTGTATGCATTACAACTAATTTGTGCAAGATACCATATAATTATACAGAAATTGCGATTGGTCAGCCCGTTGAAATTCTACCAGGAGACCTACAACTAATTCGGCATTATTATGTGTCAAATGATCTATACGATCGTGGATATATTGTACCACATCACATGGTATCAACAGTCAAACTTGCTGAAGAATTTGAAAGAGATAAAGTAATTAATACTGACGTGCAGATACCAATAAAAAACGGATCACCAGCTTCTTCAATGCAAACTGTAACTCCATCTATAGCTTTGCAGACTTCATCTAACAATAGTGGAGGTTTCATTGAAAAATTCGAATATAAACGTTTTTCCGGTAAATGTAATTTATCTACACAGCCTAAAGATGAAAATCTTCGATGTACTACGTTCATTGATAAACGTCTTAGAAATGATATCTCGATTAAAGTAGGACAAAATGCTTCGAGTTTAGCGATGACCAATTTGTCTGAGGATGGTATTGTATACTTTACGATTCATTGTTATGAAAGAATTTGTCATAAATTCAATGTAGGGAGAATTCAGTTGAATGGAGATTTTAGTAAGAGGGAAATATTGGTCGATTTTAAATGTGATCCAGGAAAATCAGATTCTGTTCTAAGTAGGTTCAATGAAATCGATGACCAGGTTTGCATTGCTGTATTATGCCAAAATCGAGATCAAGGTAATTTTAACCAAATAAGGTATTCATATTTTAGTAGATGCTTTGATAGAAGACTTTAAACATAAAGCTACAGATCTCAGATCATTAGTTCAAACGCCCACATTGCGCGATTTGTTTCAAGATGAAAATTTGATCTCTTGAAGATATAAGATTAAGAGATCACTAAAACTCTTTTGAGATTGGCTCAACTTGAAGAATGCTTCTTGTGACCTCAATTGTTTCTAATTATTAGACTACAAACTTTTAATTGATGAAAAACTATAACGACGAAACTGGCTGATCGCGTACCCCCTACAGTGCATGCATGAAGAACCTGCACTGCAATCTTTGACACGGTACCGGTATCGATTTAGATCATCAGTTTCTGAGTAATATTTCATCAATCATTCCAGCGTCAGAAAAATTTTCAGCGTCAGAAATTTCAACTTTCGTCAAGAAATTTTACAATTTTTTTTTCACTTTTCAATCTAAGTGACAAACTTCTACCTCTTAGAAGGATAATCTCTTGCTGACCTCTTCGTCATTCTTGTAACACGACGCATTAATATCAGGTGGTTTTAAGCCCTTTCTGATCTCAGAGATGATAAGGCAGTAAAATAAGAGCACGATAGTTGGATGATCTGAAAAGATGAATCTCGTTTTTAGATTTGAAAAATAAAGCATATTCAGGTTTCAAGATGAAGTGATTATTGTTGCTTACTTGTGCAAACGATTCCATTGAAGAAATCGATATAAAACCACACGTCAAAATCGGGGAATTTTGTGATTTTTGAAAGATTATTTGTAAACATTTTTGCTCCTTTGCTGAGCTGAGATGTCAGTCACAATCATGTCTAAACATCGAAACTGTATGTTATCGATATTGTATGCGTTCCCTTGACTCAAATCTCAAGCATACATTGCTCAAATTATAATTCATTCTTACACAGAAAAAGCCAATCTTTCACCGCAGTTGATGATGAGTTCACTTGCTAAATTCGCGCAGAATGAAATAAAGTATATCCCAACAATGATGCAACCAAATATCACCCTTTTCCATAAACATGCATTCCCATAAATCGTCTGAAATTTGAGCTTTGCGTAATTGTTCATGACATTCTCTAGATACATGCGACTCAATACTCACGTAGTAATAGAACAAAGCTAACACAATTATACTTTCAATGGTCATCCACAGTGTGATCAAAGAGAAAATTTCGTCTAGTGATCTGCAGCAACTCAAAAAGTGTATATTAGATCAATGAAAAGCTTAAGGCGAGTCCGTACACTGTCACGTGGTCGATCCAGGCCTAGGGAATTGTGGTGTCCCCACCGCCGTCTCAAATTTTACAAATGTAAGAGTTCGAGCCCAGCAAGTGGCGCCACCACGGTAGTGCACAATACCAAAAGGTTATGTGGCGTGTGAGTTAGATGGAATGAGGGGTTAGTAATAATACATTCAACGATATGATATTATTTTCTTATCTCTCCAACGCTTATCTGTGACACTCAACAGTGAAAACTCATTATTTGAGCCCCTTTGCCACGATGCGAATGATAGGTTACGAACGACCATGTTGAATGGCACGTCTTTGGATGTGTGTTGTTCGAGTGACGTCTCATCTATGTGATTGTTTCTCCTCAGAATTGCCAGAATTTTTTTGTCGATTGGAATCATGCCATTCTATTTTCTCCAATTATTTTCATGAATACATATAAACAACTCGCGTTTTTATCGTTTTTCTAAATACATTCTAATCATGCCATTCTACTTTTCGCAATAATTCTCATGAATTCATATAAACAACTCATGTTTATATCGTTTTTCAAAAATACATCCTCAAGCTGTCAGCAACATACCTAGCTGTTGCAATCCTTCTGTCTTTTCAAGTTCAATAAATATATCGTGATACGTCCTCTCATTCATTTTACACTGTTGCTTTCAAACAACCCACCAAAAAACTACTGCTGAATATCACAAATGTTGAAATTTCAGTCTTGTGCTATTACTGCTAATTTTTTGGGACCGAACTGTCAATTCTTCTCAACCTATATAGATTGGCAGAGCATGCCGAGTTATGGGCTAAATGTCTGTAAATCCATTGAATTATCAATATCCAAATTTTGAAACTTTTCATGAACTTTACATGATAATGCGATCATACGTGTTTAGAATCTTTATGTACAGAAAGCTTATCTCTGTTGTTACTGAAATTTGCATCCCAACCACAAATCTTATAGATAACAGAATGAATCGTGTCATAATTATGTAAACAAAAAATCAATCAAGTAATCTATCAACGAATGAACTCAGTTCAAATATGCACATATTTTCACGCACAGTCACCATTTGACTCATGCTCAAATCTAGGGATATCTATTACCCTTGAACGTTAATTTCGGTTTCAGAACCATCGTTTCAGTGGATCTCTGCATCCTTAGACACATATTATTGATTTTCAGGATATGTTGCATCTTTCTATGCGTATGGCTGATCCAAAAGTTGTATGATGCATCTTTATATGCGTCTGATTGTTTGTAAGGATCTATTACATCCTCTATCAAGACCTATTTGTCTGAATTCCTTGTTACATCTTCGTTTCATGGATTTAGCTTATCAATCACGCCGAACTTGAAACAGCTCTCTAATCATTTGACAAGAAAAAATGTTCTCAGACTGGTTTCTCGATACAGATCACGTTTCACCAAATATCGAATACATTTATAAATGTTTGACACCGAAAAAATCAGTCCAAATCGTTATTCATCTCTGACGCAATTCAGCACAGAGGTATACAATCAACTTATCACTCGTATTATTATTTTTCGTATACGAAAAATTAATTCGTATCATTACAGAGGTATACGATTCACGTATATAGCGGTGCGATTGACTGTCAGAGAGCATGGTTACATGGTCAGAAGGAGCTTTTGAATTTCAAAAAATTCGCCACAGGCTGCAGCAAACTTCTTGTGTGTTTATCAGGATTCGATCAGATTCATCGCATCTCGCAACATCAAGATACAAACCAAAATTCAGTGTAAATTTCATTTCTTGAGCGCTAAATTCCGAGGCCCATCGTTGCAGTAAACATGTGTTAGTAAAATTATACAAACCAAGTAAAATCATCTTCGAGCACAAAAATATCGACCTAAGTTTGTCAATGAGCAACGAGATCGGACGGAAATGAGGATTTCTCAATCATACAATGGGGCTAGGGGCTATCTCGCCATCGAGTACTTATATCGATGACACATCTATGATTCATTAATTGAAGATGGAATATCAGATACCTCATCGAGGACAGGGTCTAAAATATGTAGCGCCAATTACTCTAGCAAATTTTTAACAATAATTTCGTGTAAACAAGTCACTTACATGGAATATATTTGACAATGAAGGCGCAAACCTGACATCCCAATCAAGTTTATCCCAAGACTGACTGCCGACGACACTCTGCATGAAAACGTGACAATCGTCGCGGCTATCTCTGCGGGGTCCTTTCTGTTCACTATTTGAGCGTGAGAAATTCAGTTCTAGTTGAGAAACCAACTATTGAAACGCTTCGGCAAATAATTGTGATTAATGAATTCGTTACGACAATGAGAGATATTAATTTTTTTCCACAAAAAGTATACCTTGCCCGAAAAACAAGAGTGTAGATGACCTGAATGCTCCCAAAAAGGAATGTCGTGAGAATAACTCTAAATATCAGAATAAAATTGTATCTAAGTTTCTATTTTTGCTCATAGCTTCTCCTGCATTTAATCGACCCACCTTTCAATGAACTAGAGAGATTCTATTCCAACATTCTTCATCAATTGGTTGATACCAATTGATTGAACTACCTTTGGACGTGATTTCAATTCATTCTTCAACAAAAATTCAGAATTTCCACCAAAAACTCTATTCTGATCACATAACAAAAACCTTTGTTTTCATAATCCAAATCAATTTGAAGTTAGCATCGGTGGGTTATTTCGAGAAGAATCTTCGTTTGTCAGGTGGATTCTCGTGAGACTGTATCGTAGAAAGATATTTCAGTGTAACAAGACAAAATTTTAGCAATTGTCCTATAATCAATCCATAGTAAATCGGATTAAATGCAGGAAGAGGAGAATTACAGATTTACTTATAACATCCTCATGGTACTGAAAAGTCTCAATTCGATGAGATGAGCGGTACAGATGCGACACTGATGCATGAAGGATAACAAACGCATAAACATTCACAAAGGGCAGAAAAATTCAGTCTATCTCCGGTTTGACCAGAAGTTTGTGATATGAGAAGCTCACTCAACAGCACCTCAGATGGATCTTGATAATATATAAACATGAACATATCAGAAAAAAATGTAGGCTACTGATTGTGAAATTGAGCATTGGTTTGATACTATCGATCGATCTCAAATTTGAATTTTGAGTTCGAATGAGAAGAAGAATAAGATTTGAATGTTTGATCCATATCATTTTCTATACTTTTCATGATTTTTTTTTCTATGTTTCTTTGAAGTCCAGTTCTGGGAGAAAATAATTCCAGTATATTAGTGAAAAAAAGAATAAATTCCTGGCTCATCCATGCAATTTGAGCTAGAAGAATCAATTGGCAAAATACCTTGGCCTTGTGAGATTATAGCTCACACGTATTTAGGGTTGTTCTCCCCCGATGGCAGCATATGGTGGTGCAATCATTGTTAGATACCGCTGAAGATATAGTTTCACTCATTCATGAATTATTCTCCATCACCTCATTTCTCAGTTTTTGGTTTGAATGTTGGGCCAGCATGTTCACTGAATAAGATTTGTTGGTTTCTACAAGTCCTGTAAAGATCAAAAGAATCAGAATTCAATTCTCTTTTCAGTCATCACCAAGAAATGGCAGTGACCAGAACCTGAAAAGAGATGAATCTTATTTAGAGTTAAAAAGGAGACAGTTCTCCATCATTGTTAATAATTAAGTGAGGTTAACCTTTTCCAATGATTAATTGATATTTTTAAAGTAACATGAGCTCCATGGGGTAGAAATAGTCTTACCTCGCTACTACATCTGATCATGACGACTCCAGCTGACACAGCCCTGGAGGTGGTCCAAGTAGGTGGACATACCTCTCTAATGATCCTAGTGCTTCTAGGATATACCCAGAGGACACAAACACAATAACAAACATCCTAGCATGAATATCTGACCCATTACAACTGAATCCGAGAGAGACCCTCTGTAAAACCAAGACTCCAACCATCTTAGTTGGAGATATAAACAGTCGACTTGGAGTGTTGAGGGTGGAAGATGATGCAGTAGGTATCAATAAGACCTCACATAATTTCTGGAGACGGGTAACATCCATAGAAGTGATTAGTACACCTCTAGCAACTACTACACCAAGTTCGTTCCTTAGTCCAAGCCTTATTCCAAACTTTCCGCAATACCTGCAATCATGTAAGAGCTTCAAATGAATAAACTAGCTACATGACAGTTAGTTCATCTGAAACAAGACATTTTTTATGATCTTTCAAGCCTAAATAATCATGCTTTCAATCTCTAATTCATGAGCTGAGTGAAAAAGTTAGGTTTGTTTACTAGCTGCCCCATGCCAGTACATGCTGGATAGGGCCATGTTGTTGAGTACTATAGATAATGAGTACGACTTACCCAGCTTCTCTGGAGCATTCAGGTTGTAGGAAAAGACCAAACGCAGATGCCACAACCAATAATAGATTATCGAAGTCATCAATTACTGAGCTACTGACGACGTAAACAGTCGGGTTTTGTTCGCCCGAGCAGACACTTATTGTGCGCTGATGGTGTGGGTCCTGCGTGGTGCCACGCCTGGGGAAAGATTTCACAGGTTCTTGATGAACCACTGCACACACTGACACACCAGGAACACAAAAACACTAAACTTTCACGTAGCGCGAGCACCAGGAAGCCGTGTGATCAACCTGTTGCAGAGACGCGGCGGCGGCCATTTTGGGTGCCGGTATGCCAATTGCTGAATTGCCGTACGAGCGTGCGCATTGGCGCGGCACTTTGAAAATACATGCACGGGCACTTGGATTATATTTTCTCTATATAACCGGAGAAATCAGATGTAATATTTTGTAACTTTAATTTGAGCTCGTTTTTCCAACACACTTGCGTTCTACATGAGCATTACACGGACAGAACAGTTACTCAAGCGTCTCATGTGGCTCAACGCTCCACTGTGTTTTTACGATCCTCAGGAGAGCGTGCCTATGGTTCAGTTGCGAACCATTCTTTTCACGGAATCTCACACGAAAGATGATAACCGATATTTTCCGGATTTTTTCAAACAGGAGCATCCTACACGGACAACACTCGGGCGAAACAGTCACCCGAAGGCCTCGTGTGCGTCGTCGCCAGAGTGTGAGTTTGCGATTTTCCGGGAGGAGGATTTATGAATCGGTGATGAACTCTTCAATTTATGGAATATTATCGTCAGACGGATGATCCCTGATATCTTTTCGATTTTTCTATCGCAAGCATACTCTATATTAGCACCACGAGCCGAAACTGGAGATCGCGCGCTTCGCGTCGTCCGTTTACTGAGGGTAGATTCGCGACTCTCTATACAATGAGTTGGTGGATCGGTGGAAATCTATTGAACTCATGGAATTTCATCGTCTGACGGATGATCCCTGATATCTTTTCGATTTTTCTATCGCAAGCATACTCTATATCAGCACCACGAGCCGAAACTGGAGATCGCGCGCTTCGCGTCGTCCGTTTACTGAGGGTAGATTCGCGACTCTCTATACAATGAGTTGGTGGATCGGTGGAAATCTATTGAACTCATGGAATTTCATCGTCTGACGGATGATCCCTGATATCTTTTCGATTTTTCTATCGCAAGCATACTCTATATCAGCACCACGAGCCGAAACTGGAGATCGGGCGCTTCGCGTCGTCCGTTTACTGAGGGTAGATTCGCGACTCTCTATACGATGAGTTGATGGATTGGTGGAAATCTATTGAACTCATGGAATTTCATCGTCTGACGGATGATCCCTGATATCTTTTCGATTTTTCTATCGCAAGCATACTCTATATTAGCACCACGAGCCGAAACTGGAGATCGCGCGCTTCGCGTCGTCCGTTTACTGAGGGTAGATTCGCGACTCTCTATACAATGAGTTGGTGGATCGGTGGAAATCTATTGAACTCATGGAATTTCATCGTCTGACGGATGATCCCTGATATCTTTTCGATTTTTCTATCGCAAGCATACTCTATATCAGCACCACGAGCCGAAACTGGAGATCGCGCGCTTCGCGTCGTCCGTTTACTGAGGGTAGATTCGCGACTCTCTATACAATGAGTTGGTGGATCGGTGGAAATCTATTGAACCCATGGAATTTCATCGTCTGACGGATGATCCCTGATAGCTTTTCGATTTTTCTATCGCAAGCATACTCTATATCAGCACCACGAGCCGAAACTGGAGATCGGGCGCTTCGCGTCGTCCGTTAACTGAGGGTAGATTCGCGACTCTCTATACGATGAGTTGATGGATTGGTGGAAATCTATTGAACTCATGGAATTTCATCGTCTGACGGATGATCCCTGATATCTTTCCGATTTTTTTATCGCAAGCATACTCTATATCAGCACCACGAGCCGAAACTGGAGATCGGGCGCTTCGCGTCGTCCGTTTACTGAGGGTAGATTCGCGACTCTCTATACGATGAGTTGATGGATCGGTGGAAATCTATTGAACTCATGGAATTTCATCGTGTGACGGATGATCCCTGATATCTTTTCGATTTTTCTATCGCAAGCATACTCTATATCAGCACCACGAGCCGAAACTGGAGATCGGGCGCTTCGCGTCGTCCGTTTACTGAGGGTAGATTCGCGACTCTCTATACGATGAGTTGGTGGATCGGTGGAAATCTATTGAACTCATGGAATTTCATCGTCTGACGGATGATCCCTGATTTCTTTTCGATTTTTCTATCGCAAGCATACTCTATATCAGCACCACGAGCCGAAACTGGAGATCGGGCGCTTCGCGTCGTCCGTTTACTGAGGGTAGATTCGCGACTCTCTATACGATGAGTTGGTGGATCGGTGGATATCTATTGTACTCATGGAATTTCATCGTCTGACGGATGATCCCTGATATCTTTTCGATTTTTCTATCGCAAGCATACTCTATATCAGCACCACGAGCCGAAACTGGAGATCGGGCGCTTTGCGTCGTCCGTTTACTGAGGGTAGATTCGCGACTCTCTATACGATGAGTTGATGGATCGGTGGAAATCTATTGAACTCATGGAATTTCATCGTCTGACGGATGATCCCTGATATTTTTTCGATTTTTCTATCGCAAGCATACTCTTTATCAGCACCACGAGCCGAAACTGGAGATCGGGCGCTTCGCGTCGTCCGTTTACTGAGGGTAGATTCGCGACTCTCTATACGATGAGTTGGTGGATCGGTGGAAATCTATTGAACTCATGAAATTCCATCGTCCTACGGATGATCCCTGATATCTTTTCGATTTTTCTATCGCAAGCATACTCTATATCAGCACCACGAGCCGAAACTGGAGTTCGCGCGCTTCGCGTCGTCCGTTTACTGAGGGTAGATTCGCGGCTCTCTATATGATGAGTTGGTGGATCGGTGGAAATCTATTGAACTCATGGAATTTCATCGTCTGACGGATGATCCCTGATATCTTTTCGATTTTTCTATCGCAAGCATACTCTATATCATCACCACGAGCCGAAACTGGAGATCGGGCGTTTCGTGTCGTCCGTTTACTGAGGGTAGATTAGCGACTCTGTATACGATGAGTTGGTGGATCGGTGGAAATCTATTGAACTCATGGAATTTCATCATCTAACGGATGATCCCTGATATCTTTTCGATCTTTCTATCGCAAGCATACTCTATATCAGCACCACGAGCCGAAACTGGAGATCGGGCGCTTCGCGTCGTCCGTTTACTGAGGGTAGATTCGCGACTCTCTATACGATGAGTTGATGGATCGGTGGAAATCTATTGAACTCATGGAATTTCATCGTCCTACGGATGATCCCTGATATCTTTTCGATTTTTCTATCGCAAGCATACTCTATATCAGCACCACGAGCCGAAACTGGAGATCGGGCGCTTCGCGTCGTCCGTTTACTGAGGGTAGATTCGCGACTCTCTATACGATGAGTTCGTGGATCGGCGGAAATCTATTGAACTCATGGAATTTCATCGTCTGACGGATGATCCCTGATATCTTTTCGATTTTTCTATCGCAAGCATACTCTATATCAGCACCACGAGCCGAAACTGGACATTCTAAATCTCTTGGAGGAAAAAAAGCCTTCAACTAGAGTATATTTTTCCTCCAAGCTTACAGGTATTTCGCTTGAAGGTGAATTCTCCTCCCACTGGAGGAATATTTACCTCCAAGCTGAAGGGAAGTTCGGTTTCGCCTCCAAGGTAGAGAGGTAACCTCAAAACTACTTCAGACCAACGCGAGTTTTATCATTGACACAATTCGCGGAAGATTCTTTTATTCTACGGGATACTCAATAATGATCCTCTCTGACAAAATTCATAATTCAATCAATATCATAGTAGTTGAGCGCACGGCGACGCGAGGTATATGTAATATATCATATGCACGCGGCAAGCATGTTGAAACGCGTTGCACGACTTATATTATGCCCTTTATTCAATGCCTGCATCCTGATAAAGCTGGCTATTTCGGGGGCTTTTCAACTATATTCCTTGTTTTGACGGTAATTATGACGGGCCACGAGAACAATGCCCAAATCACAAGCTCCCTGAGGGAGCCGATGAACATGTGCGACTTTTAGGACTATGTTAACAGAGATTCGTAGTGGTCTAGTGGTAAACCTTTTGCTCGGCAACCCAAAGATCGAGAGATCGCATCCCGCTACGGCCAAATTTTTTTTTTTTTTTTTTCGTTTAACCTAGTTTTACTTCATTATCACTATGGTATTTTTATGAATTCAACTTGATTTTATTCGATCACTTCTTGAAATGATTCGACTAAAATTATTCATCAAAATTTTTGCATTTGGCATCATATTCCCATAGTTAAAGTAAAATGATCTTTACGAGAAATTTGCGATTCTCAATCCAGACGTTTGAATTATTGGGCTTCAGTGATACCTATAAAGTTGTTACGAATTGTACAAACTGGATTTTTCTTTATTTTTATTAATCTGAAAAATTGCCTGAATGGGTTGGGTTTGGAACGCTTAAGTCTTGAAAAAGAAAAAAAATAAAGCTGGACGTAGTAATAATAAAGTAGTAATAGTTTAAACGAACGAAAAAAAAAAATTCGACCGAAGCGGGATGCGATCTCTCGATCTTTGGGTTGCCGAGCAAAAGGTTTACCACTAGACCACTACGAATCTCTGTTAACATAGTCTTAAAAGTCGCACATGTTCATCGGCTCCCTCAGGGAGCTTGTGATTTGGGCATTGTTCTCGTGGCCCGTCATAATTACCGTCAAAACAAGGAATATAGTTGAAAAGCCCCCGAAATAGCCAGCTTTATCAGGATGCAGGCATTGAATAAAGGGCATAATATAAGTCGTGCAACGCGTTTCAACATGCTTGCCGCGTGCATATGATATATTACATATGTCTCGCGTCGCCGTGCGCTCAACTACTATGATATTGATTGAATTATGAATTTTGTCAGAGAGGATCATTATTGAGTATCCCGTAGAATAAAAGAATCTTCCGCGAATTGTGTCAATGATAAAACTCGCGTTGGTCTAAAATAGTTTTGAGGTTACCTCTCTACCTTGGAGGCGAAACCGAACTTCCCTTCAGCTTGGAGGTAAATATTCCTCCAGTTGGAGGAGAATTTACCTTCAAGCGAAATACCTGTAAGCTTGGGGGAGAAATAACCTCTAGTTGAAGGCTTTTTTTCCTCCAAGAGATTTAGAGTGAGATCGGGCGCTTCGCGTCGTCCGTTTACTGAGGGTAGATTCGCGACTCTCTATACGAGAGTTGATGGATCGGTGGAAATCTATTGAACTCATGGAATTTCATCGTCTGACGGATGATCCCTGATATCTTTTCGATTTTTCTATCGCAAGCATACTCTATATCAGCACCACGAGCCGAAACTGGAGATCGGGCGCTTCGCGTCGTCCGTTTACTGAGGGTAGATTCGCGACTCTCTATACGATGAGTTGATGGATCGGTGGAAAGCTATTGAACTCATGGAATTTCATCGTCTGATGAGTGATCCCTGATATCTTTTCGATTTTTCTATCGGAAGCATACTCTATATCAGCACCATAAACACTCCAAAAAGAAATCCTTGGTCTCAGATTGATTTCGTGCGTAGAGCATGAAGCAACAAAAACAAGATGATGAATCTCCAAGATAAGCTAGCGATTCATCTATCTAGATATTTGACCTATAGAATCGAAAAAGTTGACTCAAAAAAGAATGTGAGACCCAGCCCATTTTTGTCTATAGTTTTCTCGTGGAATTACTCGTTTTGTTCTTTTACAACCATTAGATTGTATACGATTATTCCTCGTGTTTCTGTGTCGAAAAATTATTTCCTCCCATGAATCTCTTGAATAGATAAATAAAGTACTGCCCTCTCTGTTTTTCCCGAATCTATAAACTGTAAGTAACAGTTTTTCTTGATGACGCCTAGGAAAATTGCTACGTGGTCCATGAGACCATATAATAATGACATTTGTTTCGACCTTGTTGAAATGTCCACTCAAAAGACTTGCTACAATAAGTGTTTTGAGGAAATTAATACAATATTCATTTTGCCGCGATGAATCGATTGGTTCATAAGGAAACTAGATGAAATGAATAAGAACCAACTGTCCCTTTATTTATTTATGAATGATGCAAAATTTATGAATTGAACTACGGTAATGATGAAAATGAAGTGTACCTTTTTCCAATTGCAGATGAACATCGAATCACATGAGTAAGGTGGTGTTCAAACGAGCTGAGACATGTCTTTCACTTCGTCATAATTTACCATTTAATGACCAATGATTGACTGACGTCGGAATTTTTTTCATTTTTCGTATTTTTTTGGAATTATGAATCTTTGGTTCAAAGAGACTTGAATTACATGAATGGATGACTTTATCGTTATTCTTTCGAAAAAAATCGACTTAGCCTCGAAGGTGTGCACTTTTTCGTATTGTTGTGAAGATATCACTACAAAGAAAATATCTTGAAATCGGTACAGTCTTGTGAGAGCGGATTTCTTGAAATGAGACCAAGAATCAGAAAATCTTATTGGAGCATGAAACATCCTCTCTAAACGAGAGATTCACCATTAGAAATGGGATATTCCTTCACAAAATGGAAGATCGCGTTATTCAAGAGAATAGGCTCACTTTCAAGTATTTGATTCCATGATTTGAGGGATGGAGAGCGCAGGTGTTTGCAAAGTCTCAGGGCTCGAATTGTTATTCGAAAGTGCTCGACGACTCGATGGATGCTTGATGATGCGGCTGCAGGTGGGGCAAAGGTACGCTGGCAACGAATTTGTGAGCAGTGGAAAATCAAAAAAGATAGATCGATGCACCGAAAATTCTACTTCCCGAATTCGCAAGGGGAAAAACTCTACCTTCGTCTATTTTCTTGAAATTACGAGGAAACTAGCTTATTCCACCCATCCTAAGCTCCTTGACCCTTGCTCGTAACGACACACTCTTGGTGTAGGAAAATTTCACCCGGTCTAAAAAAAACTACCACCTCGGTTTTTCCAAATTTTATATTGGTTTTTCTGTGATTAGCGGTAATTAGGTTTTGACTAATGGTGTACTGCAGTCGGCTGACTCATTTACAGCGGTGTGGCGCATCATGCTGGTGTGAACATGATATAATGTAGCACGTTCACACTAGGGCTTGGGATTGGAAAATAATTCTACTAATCGCGGAAAACCCAATAGAAAATTTTAAAAGACCGAGGTGGTCGAATTTTTTTGGGATCGGGTAGAATTTGTCTCGACCAAGCGTACACTACCGGTCAAAGGTATAAATAACTTTCGATTTCGCTCACTCAACTGCTCGGATCTCATTGGTCCAAAATAATTCTACTTGGGCTCATTTTTTATTTATCTTTTTCCAAACACATCAAGAGCTATTTAGTATTTCTTCTGCGCTGCCCAATGGATTCTTGCAAAATCAAAGTGAATCCTTGGAGAATTTCATGATAATCGGGTCATTACGCAAACCTCCGCAAGTCCGGCCGAAATTGGTGAATTTAGATAATTAGATAATTGATAGAAGTCAAGGAATTTAAAATCCGTTTTTACAATTTATTCGAGCTTGTTTCTGATCCGAGTTGTGGCTCTTTTTGTGGAGGATGATTTTTCACTAAAAAAGGACTAGTCATTGAGAAATTATGAATGGACCCATTTCTTCACAGATATGAGCACTGATCTTGGCTCCTCTCACTAACAAAGCGGAAGAACTTGGAAAAACACAGAGAAATACCATCGTGCGCCCGATTTCTTCACCTTTCGTGGTTTTTGGGACTCTTCCTCGAAAATAATCTTCCCTGACGGAAAACGGTCACAGCTCGGGCCAGAAACAAGCTAGAATGACTTTAAAAACGTATTCTGAAGCTTTCGACTTCTACTTTCACATGCTCCTTAGATCATTTGAATCTATCAATTCCCGGCAGGCTTGCAGAGGTTTGCGTAATGACCCGATTTTCGTGAAATTCTACAAGGCTCCAGATGGACTTTGCAAGAATGTATTGAGGTGCGCAGAAAAAATACCGAACAGCTCTCGAAGTGTTGAGAATCGGCTACAAAATGAGCCCAAATATTTTTTCATAGTATCTATTCGATTCTATGTTCCAAAATAGGACCTGTGGATCACCTCTGAGGCCCAAAAAGAATTTCATCACTCCGTTGCACGCATATCCGTAAAAAAGGGAAAATTCTGGGTAAAAAATTGTAAAGGGCTTCTAGCCCGTATATTGTTCAAAATAAAATAAAATAAAATAAAAAATCGATGTTCTTTTATTCACTAGAATGATGATATCTTGAGTTCTTCGACAGGTACAGAGTTGCGGTCTGCGCCATCTGAAAATGCGTCCAAAAACCTATCGAAAACATTAGTGAGAAGTTTTTTTCGACCCTTCAGAGGCCTCTTCGACCTAAATGGTGGTCTTCACTGAATGGATATTGTCTCAAAAAGCCACTATTTTATTTTTCCGAAAATCACACACGAAACGTTAAATTTTGGGTTTCTCTGGAAGAAAATGGTCTCAGAGAGGTGTGGGGTGATCCAAGCGACTGATTAGCCGTTTTTTGAAACAGAATTTTTTGTAGTAACAGGAAAACATCATTTTTTTCTGTGTATGCACATGAACTTAGGACCTTGGGACTCATTTTAACGAAAAGCTGACAAAATTTCCTATAAAATGACTACCTACAAAATTTGAATTCATGCACTCAAACAGGTTCTACAACACAACATATTACATCGAATCAAAACAAATATACTACAACCAATTAACGCCTGCTGAGAGGACACGTTCACGAAGTCTTTCTGGGGTCCTTTTTTGATTACAAAATAGCCGTCGAGAAAATTTCGGAATACATAAGTTCAACGTAAAATTTTATGAACTTTTAGAATATGCCCCTGTGCAAAGTTATCGGGGTTTCTCCCTATAATATAGCTGTAATTTACAGGTTACAGGCTGTAAGTTGACGATAAATTTAACACACGCTTCATTGACTTTTCCAGTTAACTTGCAGTGATGACAGATACAGCTTTAGCGTCGATTATAACCTTGTACTTATGCATAAGTGATCAAAAAATTTTTGGGGACCTAGGTGAAATTTGAGTGCTCTCTCACCTAGAGCGTTTCTTATTTTGAATGTATCCTTCTGAATAAAAATTTGAGTCAATAATTTGCATTTACCGTGGATGCATTCCCTTCTACGTCCTCAATAGTGTCTTCAATCGATAGCGGGGGCAATTTCCTTCAAAAGGACTACTTGAAACATTCGATTTGATTTAGTAGAACCGGAGATAGCCCACTCATTCGCATATCATCCACTTGAAGAACATGAAAAAACACTGAAAACGACCGTTTTTTGGTCGGTTTTTTGAGTATAGCAAAAAATGATAACGATTAGAGGTAAAACTGAGAACGGATTCTGTTTGTACGTTCAAAATAAATCAGAAACACATATTCACATCTGTAAAATAGGCTGACTCAAAATTCGCATTTTTTGGATTCTTTGAGGAAACCCCTATTTCATGGATTTGGTACCTTCAATTCTCTAAGTTTCGAAAACAGCCATAACTCTAGTTCTTCTAAATCAAATTCAGCAAGTAGTCATTTTGAAGGAAATTGTACTGGTTATGGATTGAAAATGCTTTCAGGGATATAGAAACACGCAGCTGTGCAAGAAATGTTGGCTACTGAATCAACATTTGTTTTGATGCCATAATTCAGACAAAAACGCTTCAGAAACATCACCTAGGTCTACGAGAATTTTTTTATCGCAAAATGTCAACAAATGATTAGGTTGTGGCGGGAGGCACGGAGGATCGGAGAAACTTGGGAAGTAATGGACACCCTAATACACATATATAACATACAAGAATAATCGTTTGGTTGAGGCGGAGTTTTGATAAAGTTGGTCCATAGATGATAAAAATGGAGTTCTTTGAGAAAATTTTGACTTTAATCGGGTTGAAACGCAGTTGAATCAGATCCGGTTTCAACCAATCGATGTAGAATACTGGAAAAAGCGTCTCTCTAATAGTTTATTAAAAGGTGGGTAGATTAGTTGTGGATGGAGATCTGAGCCCAGAATGAATTGTAGTTGGAAATTTTCCATCGTGTTTTTAGTTATTTTTACAAGATTTCTTTTAATATGAATTCAGATGGCCTACACTAGGGTTTTTTGTGCAAGAAATGTCACCCAGTTGAGGTGAATTTTTCGTATAGTTGGTGTAAAGATGATGGAAATGGAGTCTCTTGAAAAATTTTGGATTTTTTCGAGAACAAATTGAATTTCGACTATATTCCAACGAATTTTGAAAATATACGATATCAACCATTCGATTTAGAATGACAAAAAAATATCAACTGAGTTTATCACAACTTCAATGGATTAATTTGTGGGGGAGATATGGGGGATGTATGATTATCGGAAATGTTTATTCTTATTTTGAGTTATTATTTTGAGGAAGCCAGTTAGGAAGATTTGGGCTACTCAATTTGAGGTTTGTTTGCCAAAGTCTATAACTTAGATGAAAACGAATTTTTATACAATTGATTTCAATATGCCCGAAATGGGGTTTTTGTTGGAAAATTTTCGTTCTTTCTAAAGTGTAGGTTTGAGGAGATTGAATAAAACTACGGTAACCAATCAATAGATCGAGCCGAAAAAGCAGAGCCTAGGTAACCCAAATAGACGAAAAATCAAGTTAGAAAAAGATGTTTCACCATGAAAGCGAACAATTTTACCAATTTTACCTCGAAAACCCTCTAAATCAATCCTGATTGGGAGAGGGAGGCAGCCAAATCACTGGGTCCCGTCTCTGAGTGATTCTACACAACTCATAGGAAACCAATGATCAATGAAGTGGGTTGTAGAAGAGAAAGCTTGGCGCAAAAAAGACAACACACATACATACACACCTACGCACATGCAGAGGGACGGAGTGAGTCTCTGGGAGCTTTCAGGGGATTTTAGGATAGGAAGTGTTACTTACAATCATTGGATTCCGGCGATAAGAACGAGTTGGCTAAAGCTTTTTTGTGATGAGAGGAGTTTTGCGTTAAAAGAGATGGTGGGTTGAATGGGAGAATTGATCGAAAATTTGTTGGGTAAAAACAAAGCCTTCTCTTGAGAGCAAGAGGATCAAATCCGAGGAAAACTGACGTGAATAATACAACTTCTCCAAAAGATGCCCTCCCCCTCTCGGTGAACGGACTACCCGAAGCACACGATTTCCAGTTTCGGCTTCGTAGTGCTGATGTAGATTATGTTTGCGATAGTAAAATCGAAAAGATATCTGGAATCATCCGTCAGACGATAAAATTCCATGAGTTCGATTGATTTTCACCGATCCATCAACTCATCGTCTAGAGAGTCGCGAATCTACCCTCAGTAAACGGACGACGCGAAGCATACGATTTCCAGTTTCGGCTTCGTAGTGCTGATGTAGATTATGTTTGCGATAGAAAAATCGAAAAAATATCAGGGATCATCCGTCAGACGATGAAATTCCATGAGTTCAATAGATTTCCACCGATCCACCAACTCATCGTATAGAGAGTCGCGAATCTACCCTCAGTGAACGGACGACGCGAAGCGCGCGATCTTCAGTTTCGGCTCGCGGTGCTGATATAGAGTATGCTTCCGATAGAAAAATCGAAAAGGTATCAGTGATCATCCGTCAGACGATGAAATTCCATGAGTTCAATAGATTTTCACCGATCCATCCACTCATCGTCTAGAGAGTCGCGAATCTACCCTCAGTAAACGGACGACGCGAAGCGCCCGATCTCCAGTTTCTGCTCGTGGTGCTGATATAGAGTATGCTTGCGATAGAAAAATCGAAAAAATATCAGGGATCATCCGTCAGACGATGAAATTCCATGAGTTCAATAGATTTCCACCGATCCACCAACTCATCGTATAGAGAGTCGCGAATCTACCCTCAGTAAACGGACGACGCGAAGCGCCCGATCTCCAGTTTCTGCTCGTGGTGCTGATGTAGAGTATGCTCGCGATAGAAAAATCGAAAAGATATCAGGGATCATCTGTCAGACGATGAAATTCCATGAGTTCAATAGATTTCCACCGATCCATCGACTCATCATCTACAGAGTCGCGGTTCTACCCTCAGTAAACGGACGACGCGAAGCGCCCGATCTCCAGTTTCTGCTCGTGGTGCTGATATAGAGTATGCTTGCGATAGAAAAATCGAAAAAATATCAGGGATCATCCGTCAGACGATGAAATTCCATGAGTTCAATAGATTTTCTCCGATCCATCAACTCATCGTCTAGAGAGTCGCGAATCTACCCTCAGTAAACGGACGACGCGAAGCGCCCGATCTCCAGTTTCTGCTCGTGGTGCTGATGTAGAGTATGCTCGCGATAGAAAAATCGAAAAGATATCAGGGATCATCCGTCAGACGATGAAATTCCATGAGTTCAATAGATTTCCACCGATCCATCAACTCATCGTCTAGAGAGTCGCGAATCTACCCTCAGTAAACGGACGACGCGAAGCGCCCGATCTCCAGTTTCTGCTCGTGGTGCTGATATAGAGTATGCTTGCGATAGAAAAATCGAAAAAATATCAGGGATCATCCGTCAGACGATGAAATTCCATGAGTTCAATAGATTTCCACCGATCCACCAACTCATCGTATAGAGAGTCGCGAATCTACCCTCAGTGAACGGACGACGCGAAGCGCGCGATCTTCCTATTCGGCTCGCGGTGCTGATATAGAGTATGCTTGCGATAGAAAAATCGAAAAGATATCAGTGATCATCCGTCAGACGATGAAATTCCATGAGTTCAATAGATTTTCACCGATCCATCAACTCATCGTCTAGAGAGTCGCGAATCTACCCTCAGTAAACGGACGACGCGAAGCGCCCGATCTCCAGTTTCTGCTCGTGGTGCTGATATAGAGTATGCTTGCGATAGAAAAATCGAAAAGATATCAGGGATCATCCGTCAGACGATGAAATTCCATGAGTTCAATAGATTTCCACCGATCCATCGACTCATCATCTACAGAGTCGCGGTTCTACCCTCAGTAAACGGACGACGCGAAGCGCCCGATCTCCAGTTTCTGCTCGTGGTGCTGATATAGAGTATGCTTGCGATAGAAGAATCGGAAAAATATCAGGGATCATCCGTCAGACGATGAAATTCCATGAGTTCAATAGATTTTCACCGATCCATCAACTCATCGTCTAGAGAGTCGCGAATCTACCCTCAGTAAACGGACGACGCGAAGCGCCCGATCTCCAGTTTCTGCTCGTGGTGCTGATGTAGAGTATGCTCGCGATAGAAAAATCGAAAAGATATCAGGGATCATCCGTCAGACGATGAAATTCCATGAGTTCAATAGATTTCCACCGATCCATCGACTCATCATCTAGAGAGTCGCGGTTCTACCCTCAGTAAACGGACGACGCGAAGCGCGCCATCTCCAGTTTCGGCTCGTGGTGCTGATATAGAGTATGCTTGCGATAGAAAAATCGAAAAGATATCAGGGATCATCCGTCAGACGATGAAATTCCATGAGTTCAATAGATTTCCACCGATCCACCAACTCATCGTATAGAGAGTCGCGAATCTACCCTCAGTGACCGGACGACGCGAAGCGCGCGATCTTCAGTTTCGGCTCGCGGTGCTGATATAGAGTATGCTTCCGATAGAAAAATCGAAAAGGTATCAGTGATCATCCGTCAGACGATGAAATTCCATGAGTTCAATAGATTTCCACCGATCCATCCACTCATCGTCCAGAGAGTCGCGAATCTACCCTCAGTAAACGGACGACGCGAAGCGCCCGATCTCCAGTTTCTGCTCGTGGTGCTGATATAGAGTATGCTTGCGATAGAAAAATCGAAAAAATATCAGGGATCATCCGTCAGACGATGAAATTCCATGAGTTCAATAGATTTTCACCGATCCATCAACTCATCGTCTAGAGAGTCGCGAATCTACCCTCAGTAAACGGACGACGCGAAGCGCCCGATCTCCAGTTTCTGCTCGTGGTGCTGATGTAGAGTATGCTCGCGATAGAAAAATCGAAAAGATATCAGGGATCATCCGTCAGACGATGAAATTCCATGAGTTCAATAGATTTCCACCGATCCATCGACTCATCATCTACAGAGTCGCGGTTCTACCCTCAGTAAACGGACGACGCGAAGCGCCCGATCTCCAGTTTCTGCTCGTGGTGCTGATATAGAGTATGCTTGCGATAGGAAAATCGAAAAAATATCAGGGATCATCCGTCAGACGATGAAATTCCATGAGTTCAATAGATTTTCACCGATCCATCAACTCATCGTCTAGAGAGTCGCGAATCTACCCTCAGTAAACGGACGACGCGAAGCGCCCGATCTCCAGTTTCTGCTCGTGGTGCTGATGTAGAGTATGCTCGCGATAGAAAAATCGAAAAGATATCAGGGATCATCCGTCAGACGATGAAATTCCATGAGTTCAATAGATTTCCACCGATCCATCGACTCATCATCTAGAGAGTCGCGGTTCTACCCTCAGTAAACGGACGACGCGAAGCGCGCCATCTCCGGTTCGGCTCGTGGTGCTGATATAGAGTATGCTTGCGATAGAAAAATCGAAAAGATATCAGGGATCATCCGTCAGACGATGAAATTCCATGAGTTCAATAGATTTTCACCGATCCATAACTCATCGTCTAGAGAGTCGCGAATCTACCCTCAGTAAACGGACGACGCGAAGCGCCCGATCTCCAGTTTCTGCTCGTGGTGCTGATGTAGAGTATGCTCGCGATAGAAAAATCGAAAAGATATCAGGGATCATCCGTCAGACGATGAAATTCCATGAGTTCAATAGATTTCCACCGATCCTTCGACTCATCATCTAGAGAGTCGCGGTTCTACCCTCAGTAAACGGACGACGCGAAGCGCGCCATCTCCGGTTCGGCTCGTGGTGCTGATATAGAGTATGCTTGCGATAGAAAAATCGAAAAGATATCAGGGATCATCCGTCAGACGATGAAATTCCATGAGTTCAATAGATTTCCACCGATCCACCAACTCATCGTATAGAGAGTCGCGAATCTACCCTCAGTGACCGGACGACGCGAAGCGCGCGATCTTCAGTTTCGGCTCGCGGTGCTGATATAGAGTATGCTTCCGATAGAAAAATCGAAAAGGTATCAGTGATCATCCGTCAGACGATGAAATTCCATGAGTTCAATAGATTTCCACCGATCCATCCACTCATCGTCCAGAGAGTCGCGAATCTACCCTCAGTAAACGGACGACGCGAAGCGCCCGATCTCCAGTTTCTGCTCGTGGTGCTGATATAGAGTATGCTTGCGATAGAAAAATCGAAAAAATATCAGGGATCATCCGTCAGACGATGAAATTCCATGAGTTCAATAGATTTCCACCGATCCACCAACTCATCGTCTAGAGAGTCGCGAATCTACCCTCAGTAAACGGACGACGCGAAGCGCCCGATCTCCAGTTTCTGCTCGTGGTGCTGATATAGAGTATGCTTGCGATAGAAAAATCGAAAAAATATCAGGGATCATCCGTCAGACGATGATATTCCATGAGTTCAATAGATTTCCACCGATCCACCAACTCATCGTATAGAGAGTCGCGAATCTACCCTCAGTAAACGGACGACGCGAAGCGCGCGATCTTCAGTTTCGGCTCGCGGTGCTGATATAGAGTATGCTTGCGATAGAAAAATCGAAAAGATATCAGTGATCATCCGTCAGACGATGAAATTCCATGATTTCAATAGATTTTCACCGATCCATCAACTCATTGTCTAGAGAGTCGCGAATCTACCCTCAGTAAACGGACGACGCGAAGCGCCCGATCTCCAGTTTCTGCTCGTGGTGCTGATATAGAGTATGCTTGCGATAGAAAAATCGAAAAAATATCAGGGATCATCCGTCAGACGATGAAATTCCATGAGTTCAATAGATTTCCACCGATCCATCAACTCATAGTATAGAGAGTAGCGGGTCTACCTTCGGTAAACGGACTACCCGAAGCGCACGATCTCCTGTTTCGGCTTTGTGGTGCTGATATAGAGGATATTTGCGATAGAGAAATCGAAGAGATATCAGTAATCATCCGCCTGACGATGATATTCCATCTGTTCAATCGATTTTCACCTCCACGAGAAGTCACAGTTCAAAGTACACACAAGGTGTTCAGTTTGATCAATAATTCCCGCTTCTCGAACGGAAATAAGTTGCTGCGCGATCCACTTCCGCAAAGTGGAGGACGAAATAGTCGAAACTGAAGGTCTAGAACAATGCGCTCGTGAAACAAAATCAGATTTTCAAGCTTTCAGCGGCTACGAGGAATCCATGAAGACCCAACATATGTGTCGGGTTGCCTGCATACAGGCACTTTTCCTTCCAAGCAGGTATAGCCTTGAAATGCATTAGACAGTGTTCGTAATGGTGAATGTTTATCTCTCTCACTCATTCAGTCTCTCTCTCTCTCTTTCTCTGTCTCTCTCAAAGAGAGAGATCAGATTTTCGAGCTACGGCGACTACGAAGAATCTATGAAGACTCAACATACGTGTCGGGTTGCCTGCTTACAGGCAATACTCCTTCAAGCAGGTTCAGCATTACATGCATTGAGCGGTGTTCGTAATAGTGAATTTTCATCACTTTTCCACTCACTCAATCTCTCTCTCTCTCTATCTCTGGTGTCAAATGACCATGTCGAATTCATAAGTGTGCTAGGATCAAAGCCTAAACCTGTGGAGTCTAAATCTGTTCATTCGTGCAGCCATGTCACGCCTGTGCGCTTGCAACCCGGCCAGTATCCTTGCCAGATTCTAAGAGCAGCGCCATCTCTTGGCTTGAGAGTGGCGAGATACGAAAGGACAAAATCAAAATGGCCGCGACATCGTGGCTCGGGTTGTCTTGCATTTTCGTTCACCGTTGCAAGAATAACTCAAGTTTTATCGTGAGTTTCGGACCGCGGGTGCTCCTATCAGAAAGGATGATATCAGCAGAATTGCGCTATGGAGAGACATCCGACACTTATCGTCTGGAGGGGACACAGAATCCGATCACATATGCGTCGAGGTGCAATCCTACATACATGTGAGCAGACGACAAATTTTGTGAGTTTATAAATAATCATTATTCTATTGTTTTCCTGGAATGTCTCTCCATAGCGCAATTCTTTGATGAATTCTAAGGTTGCTCTCCAAATTTCGTGAGATTCTGTCAATTATATCTTGAGATTTTCATGCAACGGAAAGTCACTAGATTTGTGGCTTCTCAGGGGTGTACGGACTCGCCTTAAAGAAGATGGAAAATTTTGTAGATGTGTTCGAATTTAATAAAGAAACACACTCAATTGCTAGATTGTGCAGATCCATCGTATTACCCAAATTTTTGAGTCTACGTTGATAACAAAGATTTGACAGAACATATCCCCTAGAATCTACGATGTTCCTGGACCTAAAGCTGTGGATTTTTTTTAATGATCGCTTTAGAAGAATTTGAATGATTTTCATCACTTGAAGCTTGAGTGGCTAGCAAAATCAAGTAACTCAATCGCACGAGTCATCGCGATAACTCCATGATTGAATGAAATTCAAAGACATAGAAGAAGTGAAATTCGACATGACCTAAATCAACATCGTAACCTCCGCCACACTTTACTACAATCTTTCATGAGATTTAGATGTAACTTACAATGCAAATGGAATTCGCTTTTCAAAATTTTCCGTGTATTTCATTCAATACACGAATAATAATTAAGGAGCGAGGCAAAATTTGTCCGTCCACATACTGCGTATTGGGTCGCCAACCATCACTCTGCAACCATCATTATTCAACTACAAAAGCATTTCAGGGGCCTCTGACTTATCAAGAACATTTACAAGTCGAACGAGCGGTAGCGAGTAAGGCAATAACGCTATCCGAACCCCCTTAAAGTCTCAGGATCATCTGCCTAGCCATCTGTGCGTGAGAACTACTATTTCATGGGTTGTTCCAAAGTTACTCCCCGTGTTCCAAAGTTACCCCGATTTACGGTATATATTCACTGAGAAAAAATTTTTGGTCGTACGGCCATGCGTATCGTCGTACGACCAAAATGGTATTTGCTGCAAAACAATACCGATTTTGTTATCTCATCAATCTATCAGAACGGTTTCGTGATCTGATATTAGAACCAGAATAGTTGAATATAACGCGTATATTTCGAATGCTCCGATACTTAATGGATCAACATTCACATAACGCTTATTTTGCTACAAAAGCTTCCGATTTTTCGCACGAAATATTAACGCAAAGGAACGAATATAATCCAACGATTTTTTAGGTTATTCGTGCCAGATTGGTGCAATAACAAAATCATTTTGCTGTTGTGACAATCCAGTATTGGTCTGACAGCAATACCACGTAACGATACAGTCGTATTCTTCCGATGGCAATATTTTATTCTCAGTGTTGGACATGATCTAATTTCATCAAACGTAGCAAACAATTTCTCATCGACTATCAGTGGCAGATTTTTATTCGTAACAACCACAAGTTAAGAACATGCATCCAGTAAGATATTCAATAGAAAATCTTTCTCATAAGGTAAATGTACCCAACTTGCCTCTGTACCCAACTTCCTTCCATATGCCGATCTCAGAAATGCGCACTCGATGACCTTCCCGCATATTTCTTTTCGCGTTTGTTATGTTAGAATATGAGAAAGTAAATAGTTTGCATCAACCCCAAATCATTTCTGCGTTCTCCAAGACATTTGGAGAGATCTTTCCATTTTTCGTGTTTGAACAGTTGAGAAATCACCGAGAAAACTGTGTTGAGTAACATCGGTGCGAATTTATTTTCATTTGACCAATCTTGACGTACCTTAGCGCATTCGATTCCTTGTCTCAAGTCCTTCAAAATCCGCTCTTCAGGGTTGCAGAACTCTGATTCGGAGCGATTTTATGTACAAAACACGAAGATGGTTTCAGAATCAAGAAGGCCGACATCGGAAAGTACCCAACATGCCCCCATATGGTTATTTCGGGAAGGCGTGCAGTATGGCTTTTCTTACCACTCAGAACGTGTTTATCACGTCAAAATAGGTCGGAAACAGTGTTTTGAGCCAACTAAAAGCTACAAATGCCGCTGCGCGGTGATCAAAACGGATCAAGGCGATTCTATTCACTTCATCGCCGATTTATATTGTTTTAAATGATGGGGCAAGTTGGGTACACACTTTTGTAAACTCTCAAAAATCACCTATTGGGAGAATTTAAACAGCTCGGCTCCACTTCATCCAAATTGGACGTTTCTTAGCTCATTTTAAAGGTCTTGAGACAAGTTTCAAAATGAGCTAAGGCACGTTGGAAAATATGGAGATGGGCCAAAGTTATTAAGAAAATGGCTTAATGGGGGCAAGTTGGGTACACTTACCTTACTTCTTGACTTTCTGAGGTCACTAAAAGGGTGGTAAGGTTGTCGGGGGAGAAGTGATAGGAGAAATAGTCGTGGTGGTAGTAATTGGACTAGGTGTTGGAGAATTAGTTGTGGTCGTGGAAAGAGGAGATACAGTGGTAATTCTATCTGGGTCGACGATCGAGTAGATCCAATTACTGTAATAAGCAACGCTGGTATAAAAATCAGGCTGCCCTTCCAACGCGCAGGAACATCTATAAATGTTTCTTGTTACTATCCCAATCTGACGAGTAGAATTCGATATCTGACTGATTAATGGTCCTCCTTCGTCCATGTTACAAGTCCCCTTGCCATTCACAGTCAAAAATCCAGCACAAAATTTGCTTCCAAAGCCGATATCCGAGGTGTTCAAAAATTTGAAACAGGTCTCATTACTGATAATCGGCACAGCAAGGGCACGTAAGAGTTCAGGTTCGAATCCACCTTCAACTTGACCCCATCCGCTCACCTTGGCTACCGAACCATATTCTAGAGTTTGGTTATGTTCGATCTCAAGTGGCTGACGAGTTTCATCAAAATTGAATTCTGGATGGATTTCGAGCACTACGATATCATTTTCTAGGGTTCCATTTGGGTGAATTTTAAAGTGATAGTCGTAGATTCGGGTTACGTGATGTACGCTCCCGCCGATTTGTCGAACGCTGGTACCAGCTCGGATTGTCAATGTTGAAGGGGTTTCGTCAAATACACATCTGCCGGCGCTTAAAACGTGACGCTGTCCGATAATGCTGCCACCGCAAACATGGACACCCAGGGATTGAAGAGAAACCTGGTAAGGTGCCTCCTCTATGCGGATTGGTTTAGCTCCTTGGAGACGGCTTGAGGGCACGATTTTTTCATGCAGATTGATGGTTTTCCCTGCAATTGATTGATCGATTATAATATGATCATGGAGTCAATGAGGTATTTTCTCACAACGAATAGACATATCAGTTCTTGTGGTGAGAGTTTTGAGATGATAATACGTAATTGACAAAAGTATTTTCTACGAATCGGATCTTCGATATTATGCGGTTACTTAATGGATTGAGCTAACTTTGAGTGCGATTGAAAGTCGTCCACAAAATGCCAATGAGATAGGAATTCAATTTTGAAGTGGGTTGTTGGAAAAGGTAATTGTAAGGTTTTAGATCGTTGATTTGTTGAGGTTACTATGGCCAAATACTTGCACTTCATGACGTTCATTCACACGGTATCAGAAACAGTATTTCTCAGATGAATCCAGACTCATATTGGACATTCTCATGATAGCATATTAAAATATATTTTATATTCTCGGTGAAATTGTGGGGATCGTGTTTCAGCCGAAAGAGGATCTTGAATCGAAGAAATGAACAAAAAAACTTACCGTGAATCACGATCAGAAACTCGCCGCAATAGAGAAGGGCCAGAATGACAAGGCTATACCACTGCATCCTAGATAATTTTATCCCGACTCCGATCACGTCTGATTGATTATAGGCACCGTTAAGTCGCACAGAAGGCAATACAGAAATGCTTTATTTATCTCAAAAAGTGACGAGTGTCGATGTGAACTGATAAAATTGATAGCATCTATTTATGAACGAGTTAGCTGACAATTATTTCTGCAAACTCTTCCTGAGTTTGGATTTCAGCGATCCATAATTTCCCTACTATCTATAGTAAATCTGATTAACGACTAAAAAAAACATATTTTCATCAAATGATATCATTGGTCATACTCGCCTCATCAATCACCAGCCTTGCTTATCAGCAATTGACGGATTCGCTTTTGACTGATAGGGGGTTCCCCGGAACGATACGGTTTCTACAATTATCACAAATTTCTCAAAATCTCAGTTATGTATCATGAATAATATAACGGGAACCAATGATATCTTACCGCACAGCTATGATCAAGACATCGCACCTTCAGACAAGATTTTACAACACTTGAACTGTGAGAACATTGTAGAAGAATGCGTGCATCAGAGTACTCGCGGCGATGTTTGCTTTAATTCATGCTCAGAGTAGTAAGACACTACTGTATTTCACTTATCATATGGCACTGCCTAATGTAAGACATCTTCAGAAAATTACACACCTCACGGATGATTTAAAAACTCTGGTCTATGGCAGCCCCATTCTTGAAAATGTGACCGGCCTATTAGTAAAATCAAAAAGAGAATGGAATATGTCTTGTAACGGGCGGAACATGTCAGTAGTGAAAAACTCCAAAACAATTCTTGAAAAATGATACTTTCCGTTCGAAAAATGTTAATGCACGCGATCCTCACGGATGCTCAAATTACAATCATTCGCTCAGAGCGCTAAGATCTATAAGAGGGTCACTTTCTAAATGAGTTCCTATTTATGGAAAAGATCTGGTGGATAACTATGATGGTAACGAGCTCGCATGTTAGTATTATCTTTTGTGAAAGGATTGTCCGATACGTTGATAAAGTGATACTAAACCTGTCATTGGAAAATCAATTTCAATCAAAACATGATGTCTGTAGAAACGGTCGGTGCTGTTATTACGAGAGACAAGTAAAAATTATTCCCACATAATACAGTACCTTTCATCATTAATGCATCAAGTAGGGTCTTACTAAAACAGTGGTTATTAATTTCAATATAATTTGTTGTACGGAAATTTTAAAAAAAAGTATCTTGAAGATCACAGAAGATTTATCGATTCATGTTGACGCACGCATTAGCTTCCGTAGAACTTTTTAACAATCAAACCCTTTACTTTTGGCGTGAGAAATAAATATCATGTAACGTAAATCAAGGTTACCAACATATCGCTTCTAGTAATTCCAAAAAAGTAATGCAAACTTGTGTTGCAGAGTCGACGTAACGCAGATGTAAACTACAGTTTTACAACTCTTAGAATTTCCAAGAACGTCACGCACATTTATGTTACCACTTTATGACCGCCAGTCGCTCCGCGAACGTAAGTAACGTCGAAAACCGTTACATTTTTACGACTCTCGTCCATGTAACAGCTAAGAACGTTACTGTGTAACGCATTCGTATGTTACAAATCGGTATATAAGTCAGGGGAAAACGAGCATTGGCATCATGATTTTTGTATTATGGATTTTTCCACATTTTTGCCATAGCATTACAATCAAGACTAGACGGAGTCACACATTTTTCAAATAACTTGCGAAAGCTATAAATTCAAGACCATATATTTTATTTGTATTGGTACGATCCCAAGCGGGTTAGGCACAATGATTTATAGATTAATGAATGAACTCTCGATGTATCACTTGATGTATCCAAGAACTAAAGATGAATGAACGAATTTTCAGATACAAATGCATGCCTTGGCATCAGTCTCATTCACGGCACTGACGCGGACGCTTCCGTCAGTTGACCTCGTCGCCCTCATCGCTGCTCCAGTGTCATCCCGGACGTATTGGGATACGTGTTATCCTCGGGACCCATCTTCCCGACGGATCGACTTCGCGAATACGCCCAGGATCGGTGTATATGGGCGATCGAGTTTATGTGGTGTTCGAGTATCGTGCTTCGGATTCCCGGTCGCATTTGAATCTAAAAAGTGTTCGAATCATTTACCGTCCGACAAATCCGAAAACCGCTCCAAAAGACTGCTCAACCTCGTGAATCTCGAATGGAGTCTTTTACAACTCTTATTGACATACATATATCCCTCACCGGATCACTTTGTCGGGCACTGACAATATGTGCGTCTTTTTTGAGTGCCCATTGTCAACGATGAAAATCTGAAAAATTTCTACTTCAATCAGTCGTCTACAACTTTAGCGGAAGTCATCTGATCACAAAAAATCCTACGGAATCTTGTAGATATTATTAAAACCTACAGATTTCTTTTTTAAAGTTCTCTCTACGACCCTTCGTCTCCAAGTAACGAGCTTGGAATGAAAATTTTGTATTACATCGACTGCTTAAGCGGACACCGCGGATGGCGCCTGTTTCGTCTCGCCTTGCTCTATTCTAACACAAAAATACATCAAAAAATATGGCACATAATCTTGACGTGGAATAATCTCAATTTCGGAATATTCGATCAAATTTTGCCTTGAATGTGATCCATAGGGACGAAATATGAAATTAATCAATTTCCCCAATAAAACTTGAGAAATCGGGGTTGTTTCCCATGTAAGACAGAATCTGATAGATATTCTGAAAGATGAGATCATTGCACGTCGAAATCATGTGCCATGATATTTTTTTGATGAATTTTTGCGCTAGAGTAGAGCAAGGCGAGACGAAACAGGCGCCAGCCGTGGTATCTCCATAAACAGTCCACGTAATACAAAATTTCCTTTCCAAGCTCGTTACTCGGACCGGAAAAGTCATACAGGAAACTTTAGGAAAAGGAAATTGTAGGTTTTGAAAAGATCTACAAGATTCCTAGAGTATTTTTGGGATCAAATGTCTCCCGGCAAAATTGTGGGTGATTGAAGGAGAAATTTTTTTCAAATTTTCATCGTTGACTACGGGCACTCAAAAAGGATGCAAGGAATGTTTTAAACACATGAATCGGGAGATTTTTTTTGTAATCTTTGAGTTGCTTCTTTCAAAATTCCCGTACAAGAAAGTATATTGAAAATATCACTGTTTTAGTGGGACCCTACTTGTTCCATTATTTATGAAAGGTACGTTCCATGTCGAGATCATCACGAGAATGCGAGAAATAGGTTTTACCTTCGTGTATCGAGCTACGCTTGTTGATAAACTGTGAGTGGAAGTCGTCAAACTGTGCGCAAAGTACACTTCAACGTACGATGTATTATCAAAAGTGAGCTTTAAGGGATCTTCTACGGAATTGGCAGTCTGTCTCGACTCGACTCAAAATTCGTCACATTTTCAGGATCCAAAGTGCGAATAATTGTAAAATTGAACGAACTTGCAAAGTGAAGTTCGATTATAATTGTATGAGCGCCTCCTCCGAAAAGATCAATTCGTAGTCTCCCGTATTATGCCAATACTGCCACACTTTTAAAGCTAAAATCGGCGGCCACCACTGCGCCGCTGTGGCGCATCAGGCGCTGCGCGCGGGGTTGCCGTCCGGCGGCCGTCATGGTTTAAAGAATGTATTGCCGCTGTTTTCGGGTGATCTGAGAATTTATCCAAATTAGTAGATCGGGTATCATTCTGTTTGGGTGGGTTTGATCTTTTCGGAGGAGGCGCTCATACAATTATAATCGAACTTCACTTTGCAAGTTCGTTCAATTTTACAATTGTATTTTGCGCCTCCTCCTCAAGATCAATTCGTAGATGTTTAAAGATGTTGGAGCGGCAATAACACTGGGCACGTCCTGGTGTCGAGCCATGCTGTTTATTAGTAACTATTTGGACATTTGGATGTTACACTTTCCAGTGATAATACTCGATAATAAAAATCAATTGTCCAGTCATTTTCTGCTGCGTAGAATAGTTCTAGCGAATTCTGCTCTATCAGAGACTAGATCTCTGTTGTAGAATTTCGCAAACGTTTCGGAATCTTTTGTCCAACCGGCAGTTTTCCGAATGATGTCGATATCTACGCCGCCTCTCTCTGCTGCTGATGTCGCAGCATGTCTAGCACTGTGTGCGGAAAAAATTGATGTATCAACGCCGGCTTTGGACATGATTTCTTTGACCCATCGACCTAATGTTTCGGACGATGCTGCCTTGACGGGTTCGGTTGTGGTTATGAATAACTGTTGTATGTTACCTCTCAAACTCTTTGTCAACTCCAAATAGTTCTTGAGAGTTGTGGCTGCGCAGACTTTCTCATCCTCAAAAACTGGTAAGATAAGCAACGGCTGTGTCGCATTTTTCTTTGAGGTCTTGATTCTTGCTGGAATTGCAATTTCTATTCTTTGATCGTTAAATCTGATGTTGAATACATTAATGAGTGAAAAAGTCTGCATCCTATGGGCCGTAACCAAGGCAAGGAGCGTGATGAGTTTTTTCGACAGAGAGACCAGATCCCTTGGATTTGGGAGTTGCGATGTGAGGTAATCCAAGACTTGTTTTGGATTCCAAGTATAGTCGTACTTAGGCCTCGATGGCCTTGCATTCGATACGCCTTTGAAAAACCTTTTCATGGAGGGATCATTTGCAATATCCTTATCACTTATCAGAGATATGGCTGATCTCGTCGCGTTTAGAGAGCTATGAGACAATCCTCTGGAGAACTCTGCAGCTAGAAACTGTAGAACATCGTGGATAGTTGGATCAAACAATTGTGTCGAATGGGTTTCGCAGAAGCACCACCACATCTTCAGGCTGCCTCCGTAATTTTTCAAGGTCGACGTTGTCAGAGAGTTTATCTGGATGTCGATCACCGCTGCAGAGTTTCCCTTCCTCTCTAAGGCTTGCCGGATAATTTCCCGGCCACCAGGGAAAGGTCTTGCCACAGAGGGTGCGGTTCCCTGTTGCTGGAAGTGAGAAGTCTTGTTAGGTTCGAATTTCACGATATCTGACACTAGCATGGACTGGAATACAGGATACCACGGTTGAGCTGGCCAGTCTGGTATGACCAGGATGCCAGTGGCTCCGTCCTTTTGAATTTTCCTGAGACTTTTCAGGATAATGCTAAAAGGAGGGAAAGCGTAAAAATCGAGCTTTTGCCAATTAATCGTGAACGCATCGATTGCTTCTGAACCGGGATCCTGTTTCCATGACACGTAACGCTCGCATTTCGTGTTTGCGTGACTGGCGAACAAATCAATTTCGGGCTTCCCGAGGGCCTTCGTAATTGTGTCGTATGCGGTATTTGACAATGAGAACTCGGTCTCAGGCTCTAATTTCCGTGACTCTGCATCAGCCTCGTGGTTATCTTTGAAACTGATATATGAGGCAAAGATCCATATATTGCGTTCCTCACACCACTGCCAGATATCTCTAGAAATTTCGTTCAGTTTTCTGTGTTGGATACCACCCATTTTATTGATGTACGCAATAGCCGTGGTGTTATCGATCCTGAGAACGATATCACAGTTCTTTGCGTTCTTTGCAAAGCACTGGAGGCCGAATAGAGCGGCTTTCAATTCCAAATAATTGATATGAGAGGTTTTTTCCCTGCCTGACCAAAATCCGTGCGCTTTTTCATTCCCGCATACAGCGCCCCATCCTGAGAGAGATGCATCGGAAAAGATGGTTACAGAAAACTCTGGCTGTTCGATAGAGTTGTAACCAATCATTATATTCGATTGCTACCACTCAAGGTCATCCGTGTTCAAGTTCAAGCGCATGGTAGCATTATAATTGCCATTACATCTTTCTAGAGCCAAGAATTTCTCTCTTTCAAAATCTTTTGTAAAAGTCCAGCTGTATTTCAGAGCAGGACAACAAGAGGTTACTGAGCCTATGAATTGAGCGAAGTCTCTGATAGTACATTGATTCGTTCTCTGGAATTTCACCAAGAGCTTACGGATTGCAATCCTCTTCTCTCGGGGTAGTTCGATTGACATTCTTTCTGAGTCGAAAATAAATCCTAAATATTTGCATCTCTGAGTAGGCACATCCTGGCTCTTACTATCGTTCACAATGAAGCCTAATCGTGTGAGCAACTCGTAGGTTGCCATAAAATTTTCCCGGCACTCGAGAAAGTTTCTTCCAAGTAGCAAGAAATCATCTAGATAGAGCACAGAGAGATAGCCCCTTTTCCTCAAGAAGAATATCACAGGTTTCATCAATTTGGTAAACACCAACGGAGCGGTGCATAAACCAAATGGCAAGCATGTGAATTCATATAGTTTACCTTTGTAAGAAAATCTGAGAAATTTTCTGTGAGACAGGTGAATGGAAACTAAGTAGTAAGCGTCTTTAAGGTCTATTGTGGCCATGAACCAGCCAGGCTGTAGCAGTTTCATCGCGACCTTATAGTCCTCAATCTTGAAGTGTTCTGTAGTTACAAACTCATTTAGATTTTTCAAATTGAGGATAAGTCGATAAGAACCATCTGACTTTGGTCGAATAAATATACTTGAAAGGAATTGGCCTTCAACAGGCTCACATTCTTTCAGCGCCCCTTTTAAGAGCAACTGTTGTATCAATTCAGAGACGATCTTCTCTTCTGAGTGGGAAAATTGAGTTTCAGTAGAGTGTTTTGACATTCTAGGAACTTCGTTGAATGGAATTTTGTAACCCCGGATCCATGAGAGTACTTTTCTATCTGACGTGAGTTTTGCCCATTCGGTGTAAAAACGACTAAGGCGGCCAGCTGTGCAACTTACGTTGTTATCTAGTACTTCTTCGAATAGTCCTTCTTCTGCGACGATCTGCTCCTCGATGAGTTCCTCGGCCGATGGTGATAATCCTGACTCCGAGGCTGTCTGCTCTGCTGCGTCGTTGATGTTGGCGGTTTCTGCCCGCCTGACGTCGATGCAATAGGCTTGTTTTGTTGACGAGGCGGGCCCTTGGGGTTTTTTGACTTCCGGACTTGAGGTTTTTTCGGTTTCAAGTCTGCCGCTGACTGTCCAATAATTTTTGCAGTTTTAAGATCCTCTGCCAATTTTTTACCGAACAGATACTCATCTGCAGCTGTTGTGCTTAGAGTCTCCTTCATATGAGAGCTGACGTTAGCGACGACTAGCTTCCTGCGCACCGATATTTCATCATGTATTGCATCCATCAGCAATCGGCACGCATCGCTGAGGCATTCAATTATCGGATTGTCCTCCGGATCTCTTCGAACAAGGAGAGGAGAGAGTAATTTGGAGATTGCAGATACGTAGGCTCCAAGTTTTTCTTGTCGTTCAACAATGCGGCCGTCTCTCGATCGGGTCGTCTCATTCATTGCCAGATTGACTTCGGCATTCAACTTTGGTGGGTCCAAAAACAAGCAATTTTTCGGGGGAGGGTACTTCTTGACCAGCTCCACCCTTTCTGCCTGCGGCAAACCCAACTTGAATATGTCGGCCCATCGAGACGAGAGGCTGGAGTGTACGGGTTCGGCAGGGACTCGCTCCTCTTGTAGTCGCTTTCCAAGAACGTTCATAACCTCTTCACTCAGAAGTTCTTCGTCTTTCTCGTTGGACTTATCAAGATCCAGTTTGGACCCCGACTCTGAATCTTGAGCAGGCGTCATGACCTGAGATGTTGGGGTAGCAGCGTTCGGTTTAGGTATACTTGTCGTAGACACGGTCTGGGTAGAGTTGGTTGACTGCGGGGCTGAGCTAGTAAGAGGCAACTCTGTATCTTTCTGCCCAGTATGATCGTTGTCTGGTGTAGAGTCGCGTGAGCTCGCGCGGCCTCCGGCCTCTGAATCTACTAGGCTGCTCGAACGTCGAGTCGACAAGGCATCTGTAGAGAAAGCGACACGAAATAGTCATAGAATAATGACAGTCATTTTCATCAACCCCGTGATTGCATATTTTACAAAAAGAGAGAGAGCTCCCATACAATGAGAGTGCAACAGGGCGAGCACGTGCTCTGCCTCAGTTTATAGGTTAGGACCACTCCGAGAGGTTATAATTCGCGAAGCGAAATGGGTGGCGAAATACGAGCTGCACTTCCAAAGTGAGTTCACGGACCTCCACGAATCCAATTCGTGTGGTTTTTGCACACCGGCTTCGGGAACCCTTACAAAGAAATTCCGAGCCTATAAGCTGCGTGGAAGCAAACGCCTTTCTCACCTCTCGAGTCTCTCGAGGAGCTGCTCGACGACGAGGATGACGAACGGCGTCGGTGGCGACGTTTGCTCCTTTTTGACTTCTTTTTCCCCCGCTTCGCCATTTTCTTCAGCAGCTTCAGCACCTTTTTCTGATCATCTTCTGATGACGATGTCGAGTTATCGCGCTTACTGCGTTTTCTCTTCGACATTTTCCTTTTGTGGTTAGCAAATGTGTGTACTGTTTGGCACAAAAATCAGGAATGACGGCCGCCGGACGGCAACCCCGCGCGCAGCGCCTGATGCGCCACAGCGGCGCAGTGGTGGCCGCCGATTTTAGCTTTAAAAGTGTGGCAGTATTGGCATAATACGGGAGACTACGAATTGATCTTGAGGAGGAGGCGCAAAATACAATGATAACCATACTGAAAACTGAACTGATACCTCTGACGAGAGGCAAGGTTAAACTCAAGGCCACGAGTCCAAGTGGAAATGTTCATGTAAGTTCAAGGATCAAAAATGGTATTGGGGTAACTTCAGGCTCGATCATTTCAGTCTGCAATTTTTTCATTTCGTGAATCACTAGTTTTGTGAAAACTATTTACGATAGGTACGTTGGAAAAGTTTGAAGGAGTAGGCCTACAAAGGTCCTCGAACGGGCATTTATTGACCAATGGGCCTATAAAAAAAAAAAAACTTGAAAAAATGCAGAAGATTGCAATGGAGAGGAAGTTGTGAAAGTTCCTTCAGATGATGATAGATTTAATGATATGGTCAACAATTGTTCATCTCCAAATATTTCAGAAATCTTGAAATAGTATATTACGCAACAAGTGCGAATTGCCGAACGAGTGCGAGGAGTTAATATTCACGCACACTTTAAAACTTCTCGCACACCCAGAAGAACACATTTACGAAGCGAGCGTGCGTAAATATGTACTTCTAGGTGTGCGAGAAGTTTCGAAGTGTGTGTGAATGTTACTTCTCGCGCGAGTTGGCAACGTGTGCGGAAACTTCTCGCACGTGTTGCGTATACTATTTTTTGCAACTGTGCGCGAAGTTGTAATTAAATGCACCACTGTCCGAGCAAGATCATCTTGAGAACGAAGTTTTCAAGAAAGGCCAAATTCAGAGGGATGACGTGACATCATATTTTGGAACTGTGCGTGAATGAAAATGCATTAGAGCGAGAAGTTACATTTACGCACACTTCACCAGTGCGTAAATGTAAAACTGTGCGAGAAGTCATTCACGCATTACTTCTCGCACTGTAAATAATGAAGAGAAGTCTCATTTTTTTACAACTTCGCGCACACAGTTGCAAAAATAATATATATGATGAATTGGAAGTGGGTGATTTTTATCAATCAAGTAGATAGTATAAAAGACGCAGCATAGCTGTAGTATAAGTATTACTTTTTACTCAGGCTCGGATATGCTAGGACACAAGTATAATTGAGGTTACAAACATTTGATAGCTCAGGGATTTGGATTTGATCTCCGCCCCTGACGGATCTCTTTGAATTCTACGTCACAAGCATCAAATTAGTATTTCTCAATGTTAATGTTCGGCCAGTCATCAAGTTAAAATTGACAAAATTCATAGCGAAGTCTGCTCATATCTTTGTGAAGGGTTACAGAGCTCGTATATTCCTTCCCACGGATGAATAAATTAATGAGGAAACGATAAATATTAGATACAGAGCTCCACTAGGCATATATGATTGACAGGATCCACTCGTGGTAGTAAGCAGGACTCCCAGAAATTTGCATATCTGGTTCATCGTGGCAAGAAGGTCCTCCAAATCTTCTAGAGACAATACCAATGACTTTTGGAGGATAGTACGAGTTATTCCAAAATAACGGTGCTCCCACGTCGAGATGACATGTCTTACTCTCCTTTGAAATCAAGAATCCACTACACACCTTACGGTTCATGTAATCTTTCGTGAGATTCAGAGCTCTTTCACAGAAAGAATTTTCAAGAACAGGTACGGAAAAGCCATGTAAAAGTCCAGTTTTGAATCCACCTTGAACCTCGCCCCATCCGCTAATTCTTACAATTTTGCCTACGGCAGGTGAAACATGGCCAGTGTTCAAAACCTGACGAGTTTCATCTAGTACAAAACTTGGCTGACTTCAATCACTGCTACATCATCCCTTACGTAACCATTTTCTAGGATTCTGAAGTCAGGGTGAAGATGGATACGGGTCACGTAATGCTCGCTTCCGCCGACTTGTCGAACGTTTGTACCAGCTCTGACAGTGAGTGTTGAAGGTGATTCGTCGTAAACGCATCTGCCAGCGGTTAGAACGTGACGTTTGCCAATTATGCTTCCACTGCATGAATGGATGCCTAAGGATTGAAGGGAAACTTGGTAAGGCGCTTCCACTATGCGGACTGGGTTGGCTTTTTGGAGACGATTCGATGATCGGATGTTGATATCTAGATCGGTCGATCCAGCTGAAATCGAGTTTACTCATTATTATGGGTCGTTTCATGTTCCAGTTCAGGCGCGATATGGTTTGCATCCAAAACCATTCAACTTACAACTAATATCTTGAAAGCCCCTTTTTGATTTGATGACATGAATTCGATTTTGACGGGAATAACAAAATTGTAAAGAGTAAAACTTTTTGTGACTCGTGTACCAAGGTTTATAATACAAATTTCAGAGAATAGATATCTGATAGGTATGATAATCTGCAAAGTCCGTTGGGGGTCTCATCACTTGGAATACATTATTGCAAAGATCCCCGATGAAAAGAAACTTACCACAAATAGTGCTCAAAAGAGCAGAAACAACAAAGCTTCTTAAATGCATTTTGATTCCAAACTAGTCTCGCTGCGGAAGACCCCACAACTGTTGCACAGAGTGAGATAGTTACATGTTTTATCCACAATATTCTTGCAAATCGATACGGAATGATAAAATTGATAACATCTGCGGGGGAAGAACATAGTTAAGTGCATCTGACAGACCAACTCGAGTAGTCCCCGAGTCAATTTGTTATCAACAGATAAACTTAACAATGAGGAAACTTGATCGAAACAGATTTGGATCAATCAAACTTGCACATGTTCCTCTACAGTCCGACTCACAAGGAGAGCGTCAGGTCTGCGGAACACGGATCGCGATGAAACTTTGGAAATCATCTTGTTTCGATGAGAAATGAAGGTATCACCAAAGGTTAAGTCCAATGGGCCTCCTATCCCGAGATACAGCTATGAATTAGCATTGCCTATGTAGGCCCATATCAAAATGACCCATACCGTCAAATTGGGTAACTTTGGTACAGTGGGTGCAACTTTGGTACACCCCTGAAAAATGACTTGCAGAGCTGCGTTCTCAAGTTGAACTTTGTAGCCCGTCAATCGAAAGCTGAAACTGTAAGCTTGAGATTGACTACTAATAGAAGTGGGTTTTGTCAATGTATGTTGAGATGCCGAGCCAGAGAAAATAAAAAGTAACAAAATCGTACCAAATTTACCCAATTTGACGGTATACAATCTGTTACAGAAGGTGTGTAAACAATGTAACCGGGGGGCTAGTAAAAAATTGTGAATTTTATTCGTGCATTCCAAATCTTTTGTAAACCCTAGTGGTTTTTGTAACTCTTACGCAAACCATGGAATTTTAGTGTAAGGCTAGACGTATAATAATTAGTAATCTTCTGCTGTACAGTTTCGCGTACGCGAGGCTGGACCTTGCGCGCGCGAGGATCTCTATCCGGCAGCGCGCTGATTCACGTACGCGAAAACAGGGATCCCTCGCGCACGCAATTTAAAAATTTTAAATTTCAAATTTTAAAACTCGTACCCTCGTAATTGTTATGATGAAGTCAAGCAGACGATAGTAAATGTTGAGGCTAATTGTTAACATTCAGCACGTCTTAGATCTGCAACCCTACCCCTCAAAAAAAAAAAAAATCTGGCGCTCTGGTCAGATGGAGCCATTTCGGCGCCATATTGCCACAACTTTCGGTATACCGCTGGCGGTGACACGTGCGGCGTTTTCAGTGTGTTTGAATAGTCCATCTTTACTGTGTGTCTCGTTTCTTGCGGAACGCTTTAGATTTTCTTATAATCGTTTCTGTTCCTCCGCGTTCCGGTATGCTTATCTCGAGTTGCTTTGTCGATTGTATCTCTTGGCGCCTTGATTGGTGTATGTGGGGGGCTGATGATTCCGCCTCTGTCTAGTTCCACTCTCTACTGTGGCAGTCTATTCACCACCTCGTTTTAGTCGACTCCCAAGTGTCCTGGGACCTAGGAGGGGCTGGCGAAACAGTCACGGATTCACTACAGAACTTCTGAATCTATCGGCCAGCCGAAAGTTCTGTGGCGAAAACGAGGTCGGCACGCAGTTTTTGTTTACAATCGACCAATATTGACACACTGACTACAAATATTTAATTTTCGGCCTGAAAGTCCGGGTCAATTTCTTTTATTAACAAAATAATGCAAAACTAATGGTTTTTGCGCTTAAGTAGAGAAATTTTGGTCGGAGAGGAAATTTTCACAAACAAAAAAAGTTAGCAACTCGCCCACGATTCTCGGAGGATTCCCTCGATGATGACTGCAAATGCATCTCTTGAGAGCCGCTTCTCGATGAACATCTCAACCTCCTCGCGTTCCTCCTGGACCTGTCCGTAGAGTTTGGCCTTCAAGCAGATACGAATGTGACTGAAATTGTAGCGGACCACGAGCAGTTCCCGGGCTTGCGCCAGTGAAGGGCCAAGTTCTTGTAACAGGTCTACCATTTGGCGGCGTCGTCCTTCAGAGAACGCTCGACTATTTGAAACTTGAATGCTTCGTGGGTTGCCATGCACCTGTCCTCGCACTTCTGGATGAAGCGTACGGAATCTTCATGCTCGACTCCGGAGTATTCGGGTCACGTCAGGGGTGCTCCAGCCGGAAGACGTCCCGCAGCTAGTCCATGACTCCGGATGGATGAGGTATGTGGTCGTCCACCTGGACAACTGCAGGGTCTGGCATCGCTTGGTTTTCCAGTGGCGCGAGCACTCCGGCGTTAGCCTCCTCGACGAGGTTGGCCTGCTCGTCTCCGTCGGGTACGTCCGGTGACGATTCCGAGAAATTGGCTGCGACGAGCTCATTTTCGAGTTGTCGTCGCTCTGAGGCGTCAGCCATCTCGGGCTGGCGAAACGCGTCGGCGCGCTGTCCCCGGGGTCCGCAGAATTCTGCAGCGCTCGATGTCATGGGCAAACGCTCGAGGAAAGCGTGTGTTGGTCGGATGGTTGGGTGCCACTGGATCTTTCAACACTCCCAGAAGTGCAGTTGACAGTGCGCTTCGTTGACCTGGCCGGAGGCGGCGTGTTCTGGAGACTGATCATCGGGAAGCGGGTATATGCACATCCCTGGGTGTTGTCGGGTTGTGCAATCGTCCCGACCCACGTTGGGTGCCAAGATCAACGATGGTGGCACCACGGACACCTGGCGATACTGATGAGCCGCGATGTGGTGCGTGCTCGGTTAATTGGAACCCTGGTTGGTGTTCCTGTCGAACGTGCTCTGACCGCGATGCCAGAGCGAAATGCTTTTAAAATGAGAAATTTTTCGGATAGGTCAACAATTTTGCTTTTCATGCCTCCAAGCTTACTAGTTGGTATAATGAAGCTCGCAAGAGGAGTTGTTTGCGGGTGTTGAAGTTACGCCTTGTAACTAACAAGGGGAGGACCCGACCTTTGGATCACCAATCCTTTCCAAAATTTTTTTAACAGTTTGGTGTCACCTAGAATGTGAAGGATCCAGAGTAACTCCGTCAAATGGGCCTTCTGTCCAGAGCTACAAACAAAAATGTTCGCGTTGCCAGTATACCTATATATATCACTTTTTAACATGGGCCTATATGGGCAATGTTAATATCATGGGCTGTAACTCTGAACAGGAGGCCCATTTGACGGAGTTACTCTGGATTCTTCATATTCTAGGTAATACGAAACTGTAAAAATTTTTGGACAAGATTGGTGATCCAAAGGTCTGGTCCTCCCCTTGTAAGTGTACCCATTAATGATTCGATTACAGGTGCTCCTATATTGTGAGAGCACGAGGACAACTTCTTTTCACACAGTATGATCATATGTACTATCTTGTGTTCCAATTCATATATCGAGTTCTTATAATATTCATAGTTATACAAGATTGTCACTCAGAGAAAGTCGAGGTCTCGAAAATATTGCACTCTCTCGGAATGCAAATGAAGCAATAAGAGCGTTTTTAGTTTCTAAGGGAGGAGAAGGTTAGGCTTCAAGATAACCTGTTCTCTAATGATTGTAAAGCCTAAACAAGGCACTCCATCAAGCAGAAATAATAAAAAACTTGATTCAGACAAGATCGCCTGTATGCAGTCGCTACTCACAGAATTTTCTACGTTTTTTTGGAGTTTTTTCTTCATATGCGTTTACTAGGGCTGCCGCAAGACTCGAGACCAGCCTCGGTCTCGGCACCGAGACTCTCGGAAACCGAGGCCGATACTCGATACCGATCCTGGCATCTACTTCCCGAGGCCGATATCGAGCCCTTACATCATCCGCCTCGGCCTCGGTCGAGCCTGTCTCGATCAGTCTCGCGAGACTCTCGGTCTCGTTCATTAGAACCATCATGAATTCAAAAATAGGTAGTATATAGTTGACTTGAATAAGAAAATGTCCAATACACGGAAAATTTGCATTTAATTCAGTCGATACAATCAAAATTCTGTTCATTGTTATTCATGAACCGAAATATTTTATTAAACTCTACAAAGGAAATGAAATACCGTAACAACTAATCTGATCATATCTCACAAATTAATTTTCAAAGAGAAAATTTCATCCATGAACCGATGCATAGCTCTGCGCGAAGAGGCTCGGAACCGAGAGAGCATCTATAATCACGGCCGATCAAGCCGGCTCTGGAAAATAATCTTTCTACAGGTACAGAACTCGGCATGATACAAAGAAAATCACGAGCCATCTTCGCTAATGTTGGATAAAAAGTCTCATGAATCTTCCACCGCTCTAAGATGTTAGTATCCTCAATAGCTCGAGGAGCCTCTAAATATTTGTTCAACTCTGATTTCCAACTTTCGATAGGGACTTTTTTGGAAAACAAAGACGTCAAATTCAAAAGTTTCCTTGCAATTGAGGGGTTGGGTGGAAAAAGGGCGTAATTGCAGAACGGTCATTTTGAGAAAATCAATGAAAACTTGATAAAAACCGCTACAGACATAATTGGACGAGTTGGCCTGACCTATTTCGAAGGAGATAGCATTCTCGAAATAGCCCAACCCGAGCCGAGGGATGAATTTTGATTTTGAGCTCTTTTCAGCAATTTCAGAAAATGCAATTACATCCTTTTTCCGAATACAGGGTCAGATTTTGGTCTTTCTTCCTCACAAAAAGTGGAATTAAATCTCGCTATCAAGTCCAATCGTCTCCAAATTTTTTGAGAGTGTTCCTGGACATGTTTTGAAAGACATTTGATTGGTGGGGGGTGGTTCGTCTCACGCTCCACGGTTCTATCGACATGAAAAGCTTCCATCAGTCTTGTGAACATGACGAGAAATTTTTTTCACTAGGGAATGGTAAAAACACTCAATTTGAAGGTAAAACAACATGTTTTCATAGTGATATCAGGTGGAAAAGCATTTCCAGGCTCTGGAGAATTTTTATAAAATCTTTCCTCGGTAATTAAGCCCTTTTTCCAGATCCACCCTCACTTACGCCCTGTTACAGAGTGATTACGCCCTTTTAAATCTTCTCAGTCAGGTACTTAAGCTCTTTTTCCAAATCCTGTTGGGCTGAGCAAAAAATTAAGCCCTACTTTTGAAATGTTAATACAGCAGTTACGCACTTTTAACAGTTTATCATAGCAGTTACGCCCTTTCAACATTCTAACATCGCACTTACGCCCTTTTATCGTGCAGATGGAAGGACGTAATGGCGGTTACGCCCTTTTATCTGCCAGACGGTTTTTGGGGTCTTACGAAAAACGGATTTCGGGGGGTGGTAGACTTTGGTATAGGCGCTCAAAAAAAGCGATGTCCGGAAAAAGGGCATAATGGTGGTTACGCCCTTTTTCCACCTACCCCCTCAATTGGTGTGACTGATTGCTTCGGCTCAGATTCAAACTTAATCGAATTAACATTAAAGTATTTGTTCTCAAGAATCTTTTCAGATTTCTTGCAATTTTCGTCTTTCAAATTTTTCCCCCAATCGCTACAATCAAAAGTAGATATCTTGAATCGAGGGTCAAGAATCAATGAGACTACATATAAATCCAATTACATTTCTTGTAATGCTTTAATCATCCTCATGCTCACTGCGCCTCTTCTGCACGGAATCGCGCGTCAGAAAGATCAACGGTCTCGGCCGAGACCGAGACTCAATTTTCCGAATTTCCGAGACCACGATATCGAGAGTAGCAAAGATCTTCCGAGGCCGAGGCCGAGCCTCGCAAAGTCTCGGAAAGTCTCGTCTGGCGGCAGCCCTATGCGCTTACTATACGAATTTCCGGCTCACTCGGGAGTATATGACCGGTCAACATGTTGATACAAATGTTGGATAGCATTCAACAGCAATAAGAAGTTTCTTTCCGAGCCGTAGCTGAAAGTTTCCGAGCCGAAAATTCACTATTTTTAGCAATTTTGGCTCTCAAGCATTTTTCAGGCAAGTCCGAGGTATTTGAGCCAATAAGGGGTTGGCAATAAAAAGAGTACCTCTCAATGATGAACTCAGAATAAATTTCCCTAAGCGAGGATTCATTTTTTAAAATTCGCTGTCCAGTTCAAAATCTCAATCCAAATTGAAACATAGAATATCCCAATCTTGGTTACCATCTTTCCCCCACAAGGGCGGTCCCACAGACCGACTGCAGGGGGCGATTTTGACTTTGGGGGGGGGGGGGGTTGTCCAATGCAAAAATCCAAGTCACGCGCCCCCAAAAACATTCTTTACAATCTTATTTTTCAGTCTCAGACTCCTCTCCACCAGATAGCAGAATTTTCTTATGACAAGGTCATTGAACATCTGATTATATAGTAAGCCTCTAATAAGGTGGGTTACCATGCAGAAGCAGGGAAGGTTTTCTCAGTTCGATGAACAGTGATATCATATCTCGAGGCAGTAAGAGAGTCAGTATAGTAACTTGGAGTATTGATCAAACTTGGTGGTGGTGCCACCGACCTACCCGTTGATGGTCTCCTCGTCGTATACGTCGCACACTGTATATCGTATACTCTTGCAAGCTGTGAGCCCTCTCCCTCACTGCTGACCCATTTGGCGGTCTGCCCCCTTATTTGCCCCCTGCCAATGTCTATCGATCGTATGTATATCTAGTTCTTATAAAGCTTGAGCTTGGGGAGCTTTGTGAGCTTACATGAACTGATCTTTCATTGCTTGAGAGAGTGATGAAGATTTTGGAAGTATATTTGCGTTGTTTTGTGGATATTTTTGGAGGTTTTGGAGAATCAAGGGTATTTTAATGATTGCTTGTTGTTGAGGGCGGGAGACTTGAAAGTTTGAACAAAATTAGAATGATGATTAGTATGGTTTTGGATTCCAGTTGTGGCTTAGTTGACGCTCAACCAATCAGAATCATACAAATTGACACCTCAGAATATTTAAAAAACTGTGGATGTCCGCTGACTCACAGCTATTTGGAAGAATGGAGTATTTATTTCAGTTCCTCATAATTTCTATGATGGTGTTACATTACAAATGTGTTCGAGTTTATTACCGAATTTTCACGGTTACCATTGTCCCTTGAAAGAAAGGTCGGATTTAAAGGACTCATGAATCACGCGTCTTTTAGTTTCGAGCGAAAAACCTGACACATTTTGAGATTAAGCGGAGGTCTTATCAAAGTTATAGAATATTCCACGATTGGAAGGTTTTGAATATAAACAGAACTTCAATCTGGCATAATTCATATGAGTTTCCATAGCTTTGAAACTATTCTCAGACAATCCCAAAAACTACTTATGATATTCGACTACCCTGCTTTTTTTCTGTACATTTACAAAAATAGCTGACACGGCTCGGTCATCTGTCAATGTTTTGGAATCATTCATTCCTCATCAGAGGACCCTCAAATGTTCGATACATACAATATGGCAGATCCATCGAAAAAAAATCGAGCGATAAAACTTTCTAAAGTGATCAGCACAATCTAGACATTTTTCTCGCAAAAATCTCCTTCTTATCACTCAAAATCTCCAATAGAAAAATGAAAATCGTATTCAATCTATCAAAAACTTGACTCATTCGAAAAAAAAAATTACCCCCACGCTATAAAGCAAACTCCATCACATAAAAGTTATCAGATCCGTCCAGTCGTCCAAAGCGCTCGTTCCAGAGCGTCGTAAAAATCATATCGTCTGGAAATCGGAGCACCGCTTGCAATATATCAAGCCAAAATCCTCTTCAGTTTATATTGCTATATAGAATATCTACAGTGTATAAAGTAAAGTAGAGCAGGGTTTCGTCGTCGTAGTTTTAAGCGACTCTCGAGAGCTTTCGGCAAATGTGTCGCGCGTTGCATTGCTTTTGCTGCATCAAGAACTTTAGGATCAATACTTGTGCTTGCGTTCCATGTATTACTTTGACCGATTTTTGTGAGCTTGCAAGAAATTGGAGATTAAGATTTTGCTAAAATTTGCAGGCAAGGGTGGCGGGTAGATTATAGATTTTTGCTCGTTGAGAAGAATTCATGGAATTTTACGACTCTGAAATTCTTGAATCTTTGGTGTTGGAATACTTATTCTATTGCAACATCAGAGCTTTAGATTTATTCGAATCTTGAGAAGAATATTCAGGTTGATGGACGTGCGACTTTGATTATTCTCTTTTCGGCTAATGCAAGTTTGGAAGATTTCAGGTGTTTCACGTAAGTATTGTACGAACAGAGTTAATTATTCGCTGTTAATTTTGTGAACTTTATAAATCTCAACATTTCTCGAATCGGTGGTAATAATTTGATCCACCAGCTTTTTTACAATAAATTATCTGCAAATTGGAATTTTGTTTGTTAAGGTTGTTTCATTGCTTTAGTTTGTGCACTAGATGATACCCTCTAGAAAACTGTATTTCTCAATGTTTTAATTTTCCATTATAGAAGTAAAGGAACTGAAGTTCTTACCAGTGATACCAGATATTTTTCTAGGTAACAACTGTCTTGTCGAATTCAAAATTCGAATGAGATGTTTACAAAAATGTTATATAACCCATAACCCAGTCGATGCAATAAAATAATAGAATCTTGAATTTTCCCTCACTGACCCGCCGGAATTGTTATAAAAAAAGCATAATAACGAACTCATCAAAATAGTCCGACCTCATTTTCATTCAAAATTCGCAGCACCTCTTCACATCTCATCGATCAAATATCTACCAACCATTCAATCCAGCAAACACTATACTACCTCTTAACGAACCAATCAAATTCCCGCGAAAGCTCTAAAACGTTTTAACCTTTTTTTTTTCTCTGTACTACCAAGCTTGCATCACGTACATGCATCGCCTCTTAACTCGCGCAATTACGCTTTAGCACTTCTCTCATCTTTCTCTTTCCCTCGTTCTAATACTTTGGTAGTTGAGGTAGCAATATCAGTACAGAACTTTAGTAGAACTTACGCAGGTTTATGTATGGTAGTCTATGTGTGGTACTACAGAGAGGCCTGATTTCGAAGCGAACGATTGCCGCGGTATAACGACCCGCAGCATTGGTAGACCCTCCCGTATGTTGAAACACGCTCCAAATCGCTAAATGGCGAATTAACTGTGACCCAAAATCTCTTCTTGCCTATCACCAATTCACAGACACACACAGAGGTGTAGTATAATATATGTGTAGAGGAGGGCCTGGCGAGCTTTACCTCTAGAATTGGATTATTCTGGCCCGATGGCACGAATACTTGAGCGCATGCGTCCTACTCCAGTTTGAGCTTTCAATCCACTGTCTGTCTGTACAGGTGTGTGTGTGTGCATGTTGTGCTCATCGGTGTAATGGCTGGGTGAATCTCTCTATCCAACGTACATTGGTTACCGATATCGGAGCTTTGCAAGCTCAATGATTGTGCTCCTGAGCGGCAGATGATACGATTTTGATGCTACTGTATTGGCACTGATAACTGGCCGTGATATTCAGTGCTGAAAGTGGAGGCCGGGAATTTAGTTTTTGGTATCTTTAGATAGGCAGATTTCTATGCGAGTTGGACGCTGAATATGAGACTGTTTCAAATTAGTCGGACGATTCTAACCCGCGCTCATTACAAGTGTAATTCCACATATGTAGACATGACCGAAATTCGATATTTGCGATAACTTTACTGGTGTGCTCACATCTTATAAACATCTGTGAAGATGTCAGAATTGTATACCGATATCAACAAAGTCTCCATATGATTCTGCTTTGTAGAAAAATAGAGAAAATCGGAAATGTTCAATTTTGTAATTTTGAAACTTTTGGTCGTTTCAAAGCTCTTAATAGTTATTGACTTTTTTCGTGCCAGAAAAATTTCCAAGGCTGGGAAGTGGGATTCAGAATGAGCGGGTGAAAGCTTTATTTCAGTGGCGTGAAAAAATAATGGTGACATTGCTCGTAATACCTGAAGTCCGATTCTACAGTCTATGTTGATGTTTTCTAGCTGTTTCAAATAAAATTGTTGATGCGTTCGTTGCAGCAAAATTATACGTTGAGAAGGCAGACCTCGCACAATTCATTTTTTGAGCCAAGTGTAGGTTCTGAAGGGAGACATTAGTTTTAAAACTTGTGAATTTTTTTTATTATTTTCTCAGACCTGGACGCGCATGGATACTTTCAGACAAAATTATTTGTCTCGTGTCAGATACGAAACGGAATATTAGAATAATAATGATGATAGAGAATGATATGATATAATGATATAGAATAAAGAATAGACTAGATGATAACAATAAATAAGGGTGACTTGTTGATGATGCATGATCTTTCTTTAAACTTAGCAAAAACATTCCACATCACTTCTGGTATCTATGAAGATGTTATTTCTGTACTTTTTGATTTGAAGATTGATAACAAAGTCACTGAAAAACGGAGATAGCAAAGTACTGTAATTGACTACTTTTTAAAATGTTAATTTGATGTGGAAAATAAAGTCAACAAGACTGATTACATAATACGACGCAAGACATACGCTATGGCGAGCGCTATGGTTAGGTTCAAACGAGTGTTATCGAATTGCAGTTTGGAATTATGATGTACAGCCTGTATTTCTCAAACTCCACTTATGGCATAGTTGCACGAGGTGCAACTAGCACAATTCATACAGAAAGTTTGAAAATGATTCGTAGAGATATTATAATAGTCATAAAAAAAAGAACAATCCTAACTATGAGTATTGAATCTTTGAATTTTAGGATTGATTTGTAGTACTTGAATGTACTCATCTACCATAAGGTATACGAGACAAACAGTACCAAAACAGGCAAAGAAGAAATAACTATATCCTTCCAGTTCGGAAAGATGTTGAAAAATGAGATGTAGAGTCACAAATACATCAACACATTTCACTCCATTAGCCCGTTGACTATTGATGGACAGTATATTGATGGACAAGCGCTTTTTTCGATATTTTGTGATAACGCTTGATGGAAGAATTCGAAAAATCTGCAAAATATTCAGAAAATTTCTTGGACATTATGAAATATTTTGGCACAAGAATTACGTTTTAATAGTCGACCACTTTTGAGGAAAAAAATAAAAATCGACAAATTTTCAAATTTCCAATTTTGCCATTTTTTGCAGTTTTGACATGCTTATTTGATGATTTGACCATCAGAAGGTGGTTGCGAGTGCCGGAAGTCACTTCTGAAGTCAACGGGTTAACATGTTCACTGTGACGGCAAAAATCAAGCCCGAGTCTTGTGTGCAATAAGCTGGAGATCCCCGGTGGGATCCATTGACTGAGATTTTAATAACCACCGCACACAGATTTTTCATATTCTTTCATTCACACAGTCAGTAATTCAGATAATATGAAATAATTATGGTTTTGATCTTTTTTTTTTAGTTTGAATTACTTGCCTGAAAGGTTTTTTTTTGTTAACTCTCATCAAACCAGTCTGTATAAAGGATGCATCGGGGCAGAAATGTGAAATTTCCGCACAGTTTTTCGATTTTTATCTTTCACACATAAGATGGAGAAATAAAATTTTCGAGAAAATTTCAATCAAAAAATGTTATATCCAAAATTACTCGAAAAACAAAGTATTACTCCAGAAGGGAAAGAATTATGAAACTTGCCGACTACGATGAAGTCATACAATTTTACATCCACAATTTACTTGCTCATCAGAAAACTCTTATGGATCATGTAAGCTCATTAATGAAATCATTGTTGAGCGCAAAAATCTAGAAGTTCGAGCAAGACTTCGCCGTCTAAGACAAGAAAGCTCGCTCGCCTGTAACACATACAACATTGCTATGCCTATTGTAGTGTGTTAGTTTGTTCGAGCAAAACCAGGTTAGATCGGAGGTCATTGCTTCACTCTATATATCTATATATCTCTATACCGTGTAAAAGTGCATTAGGCCAAAGTAGAGCTTTTGCGCGAGGCCGAGTGCTTGATTGACGCGTCGCGGGATTCTTGCAAGCTTCCCGCCATTAGCTCATTGCCGTGGCGAGACACTATATACATGATCTGACCATAATAGTTGCCTATCCATTGTACGGTTTCTTCTTCTTCTTCTCTTGTTCTTTCGAGTCTTAACGTTAGTACTAGACTTAATTTTATTTGCATGACCTCGAATGGTGTCTCCTCTTAGCTGCACATGCCGATACTGATGATAGAAATTTGGATGTTCATTGATGTATCTGGAAGCATTGATCCGCGTTTGATGCGAAAAAGAAGGGGTTAGATCAGTATTTAGTCAGACATACACTCGATTTTGCAAGAAAAGTGGATTTCATGAGGTACACGTACTCTTTTTTGCGACCATCAGTGAGAATTCACTGAACTTCGATCAATTTCGGAAGTACTTTTACTGATTACTTTAGTGCGCGCATACCCTGTGGTTTCAGTGTTCACTGATGTCGCACTAAAACTTCAGCAACCTTGAAATCGGTCAGGACCTCGTCACTGAAGTTTCAGTGAACATCACTGATGGATGAGTAAGACGATTCACTATTATTTTTAGTGCCTCGTGGGTCGCAGGAGATGATATTCGCTGGAGTTTCAGTGAGTACCACGGAAAGTTCCAGTATTCATGATATTTTTCGGCCCTCGAGGCACTGAAATTTTATTGAGCACCAATAAAGCTTCAGTGAATATCATGTACCGGGACCCTCAAGACACTGAAATTTCAGAGAATCCTATTAATGATTCATTAGTGATATTCATTAAAACTTCAGTGATCAGGACCCGTCCGACTCCCAAGATTACTGAAGTTTCAGTACGAATCTAGTGTACATCCACTGAGACTACAGTGTATATATGCACTGAAGTCGTCAGTCAAAGTAGTTCCGAGATTGAGTAAAGTTTAAAATTTCGCACTGATGGGTGGCGTGGAATTAAGGCAGAGATGGTAAATTTAGGGCATTGGATTTTTTACTAATTGTGGGTGTCTTCTTTTGTTCTGTCGAGGATTTATTCGAGTGAAGAGTTGAAATAGAGATGAAAAAAGTATACCTCCGAATTAAAATAATTAAAAGCCCAGTCAAAATTTGTCCGTCAGCGTCTCGCGTCTCGGGTTGCCTATCGGCAGGGGGTGAAGGGCGATGGGTGGCCGTATGGGTCATGGTTGGGTCATGGGTGGGTGGGTTGGTTGGTGGATGTATGGAGTGGAAATCACTAAACTTCAAGTGATACGTTTCACTGAATTTCAGTGGAAATTTCACTAAAAAATCAGTGAAAATTTCATTGAAAAATCAGTGAAAATTTCACTTAAATTTCAGTGGAAATTTCACTAAAAAATCAGTGGAAATTTCACTAAAATCCCAGTGGGAATTTCACTAATATTTCAGTGACAATCGCTTGAATTTGAGTGGAAGTTCTACTGAGATTTCAATGAAAATCGTTGAAAATCATTGAAAATTGTTCAAGTTTCAGTGAAACCTTCACTGAAATTCCTGTGGAAATTCCTAGAGTTTCAGTGAAACTACATTTTCAGTGAAATTCCTGTGGAAATTTCTAGAGTTTCAGTGAAACTCTCACTGAAATTTCAGTGGAAATTTCTAGAGTTTCAGTGGAACTTCCACTGAAATTTCAGCGAAAATTGCTCAAGTTTCCACCGTCTATTAGATTCGAATAGTTGTCCATTTCAGTATAATCGCATCATCGGATGTAAATAACTATTTCGAAATTAGTGTATTGATTGAATCAAACGAGATGGGCAATAAGGGTATACATGTTATTCATTGCTGAAGAGAGAAATATCCTTCGTGATTAGTTTTTCATCCAGGTACAAATCATAAGTGGGATAGGATTCATAAGGCGAATAATCGTAGATTTCGCAATATCGTTTCAACAAATTAAATTAATTAAGCGAAATTTTCAGATTCTTACTGGAGATTCAGGAACCTCACTATGCGCAACATTACACCAACTCAATAGTTCTCAATCACAGTTACTAGGTTACTTCAAGGAAATTATTTTTTCATTACTCTAACCTAAAAATGCCGCATTTTAATAGGATTTTAGGGTTCTCGTAATGAAATAATATATCCGCACTTCGCTTGCAAGCTCATTTTGGGTACTAGAGGACATGTCTGTCCTAGTGCCCAAAATGGGCTACCGCGCTCAGTACGGAAATATACTATTTCCGAATCCACTGTATTATGAAATCTCAACGTTACATTGTTGAACTACAGAAGCATTTCAGGGGCTCATACCATATCAGAGACACTTCCAAGCCGGACGAGCGTTAGCGAGGTAGGCAATTACGTTAGTTAATCATTAGTTTCTCAAAAATAAAGTAGCGATTGGCTGTTTAAGATTGTATTCAGGGAGTTGGCAACATCAAAGAATACAAGTGTCAAATTTCATCACCATCATTATCATCATCATGATGAGTGATGAGGAAATTGCAAGAGTGAGGAAAATTATAATTATCTGAGATCGACTTGGTAATCAGAATTTAAACACAAGAATGCGCTAAAAATCCATCTCTTTCTGTGCCCCTGAGTGAGACTCATCTCACGGTGAGCTTGTCAATAAAAATGAAAAATTCCTTTGAAAATGAACCAAAATTCATGTATAATTCGATTTGCCATTCAATTGGATTTGTGTGGGACTAGTCCATCAGTCAACCCATATTCTGACATGGACTTTCAAGGGTTTGATGCTGGAAAGTATTCGAATACATAATCCAAGAAATGCCGTGACTGGAAATATCTTGTTCAGAATTATTCAATTGTGCACACGCCATGGATCGAAGGAAAATTTGCCGGATAAAGCTTACTGGGTCAACTGACAGCGAACAAATATCTTACTGACAAGTAAAACTTCAACTCTGACTACCAATTCGCTCTGATTGGCGATTACGTGTAGATGCAAAATCCAGCCTGGCAGAGGTGACAATTGAAAATGAGCATTTTCATTATCGTGAATTGATGAAGGGACATTTCAGACTGCCAGTGTCCCTCATTTCTCCCAATATCGACATCCAAATTCATAATCGCAAACGAGCAGTCACTCGATCATCATTATACAGTTAAGCACTAGATATAAATATACTTTCAGAATCCCTCAAAGTTTTCATTCGTCGTTCAAAGTTTCCACTTTGAGTAATTGAGTGCCATTAATTAAGGCTCCCTCTCGTTGACCTGTTTATAACTTTGAGATTTGCCAAGGCTTGAATGAGGTCAGTTTTGTGCGAATAATAGTCCCAGATTCACTAATCGAAATTGTATAAACTGTATTTTGAGGTTTTATCAGTTTAATTAATGTGAATGATGATATAATCGGGGATAATGCACACAGATTCTGAATTTATAGGTAAGAGGTAAACTGATAATGAGCTTTCAGAGCTTTGATTAATCAACATTACTCTGATCATATATGTTATAAGGATAAGGGATGATTTATGCCCTACTGATTCATTCCCCATACAAGTTAATAGGCTCGGTAATAGGTATACATCTCTGTCATATTCTGACGATTATAGCACACAGATCGTTGAGTATTTTCATTCAAAATGATGTTGGGTCATCATTTTGATGTTCACATCCAACCTAAAAAGAGCTTAATTTGGTATTCCTTTCTCATAGAGTATGAGATATATATCTTCAAGAGAAAATTCATCCAAATCTACAGAAAAATTTAAGCCCACGATCCACCAGCGTATATGTTTATGGAATATTTCTCATCTCTCTGAATCGTTGACCTATGTATAAAGAGACCGGATTTTTGAGAGCACCGGCAGGACCCACTAATGGTTCCCGCTTGTCATTTTCCGTAGGCTGAAGATTTTCATCTAATGGGTAAAAAAAATTTTGCGGGACCCACCGGTTGGTCCCGTTGCACACAAATGTGGAATTGCAATTTCTGGCTTCGCAACAAACAAGTTGAAGTAGTGTCCACAGAAATTTCTTAAGAATTTTGCTAAAATGTCCTCGAGCTTTTTGACGTCGCAACATCAGTTCATAACAAACTATTGCTTCAGATAAGCAGAAGACAGAATTCCAGATCGAATAAAGTAAGATTCAACCAACCACAACAAAGACATTAGTAACTAGTCCAACTCCATCGCAATATTCCACCATTCCAAGACGATATTCCCCAGCTCCCAAAGGATTCATTCCAGCGTAATAAACTTGCAAGCTCTCCTACGAACAATGTCCATCGTAACTGTCTCATTGCAAAATCCACCGCACGAACGCCACCGTTCAATGTTACAATTCTGCCGAGTATCATTGCGCACCACAACTTGCACGACGGAAATTCAACTAAAGCTCTACCATATACAGGTATAATCTGTCCAAGTTTAAGCTCGCTCTACGGGGTAGCCGCAAGCTCGCTCTGGGGATGAATTGTAACGGTCTGCAACTGCATAATAATAATAATTCTGCAAGCTCCAGTTTCAGATGGTATCCGACTCATGCTGGATTGTATTCTTGGTTTCAATAGATCTGTGTGTGTGTGTGTGTGTGTGTGTTTGAGATCTAGGGGTTGAAAATTGGAAGTGGGTCGCGACCCGTCGTATATCGTCTTGATCCTGGCACCGATGAACTAGATCTGGAAGGCGTTGCGAGCTTTTCTCACGGTATAATACGAGTGTCTATGTATATAGTGTGCAAGAAAAGAGACGGAGCTTGCGCGCGAGGTCGTGACCCAGTCTCCATATTTTTCTCTCGGCGCTGTGGCAGAGGCTGAGCTCGTTTTGGTCATTCTTTTTTTGGGTTGGGTTTGAGGAAATGAAATATTTGTCACAGGATGTGCAGTTGTCGCAGTTTTTTTTTCGATACGAGTTTTGTACAATGGTATATCGAGCTTTCACTAGTTCAATATCGGAATGATGATGCATGATTTCATTTGAAACTGGTGTGAATAGGTGAGATTGATGGTCGAAGAATTCTTCAGTAATCTATAGTGCACGCAAAGATTTAGCAATCGCCAACGAAATTATTCAGTACTGACATCATAGAGACATATTGAAAATATGTTCAACATCGAACGTTGATGAAGAAATGATATTTATCCTCAATGTTTGGAAATGATCATTGGTAGAAATTTCATCTGAAAATTTTCCTCCAAAGAATGAAAGATAGGAATTTTTAACTCTATCTAAAGAGATTTCTCTCGTCTGTGAATAATTCTCAAAGTTTGAAACAAACTTACAGTGGGTCTGAAAGGCGAAAAAGTTGAAGGTTTAGTAAAAAATATCAATCCTGTAGGATGTGATTCCAGGCACGCCCAAAATCATTTTTCAAAAATTCAAAGATGTTCAAAATTTTTCGTCGTAGATTTTGGAACAAAGTCATCCTTTCCGATTGTTCCAGTATGAACGATAGGTGAAAATTGCCTACATCGCGGTTTCTCGTCTCTTTCGTGGTTTTTACGTCATAAGTCGGAAGGGATGACTTTTATCAAAAAACGCGTGGAATAGTTTTTTGTAGATCCTTCAAAAATCTACTAGAGTATGAGTCTACATTTATCTAGGGATGAGAAATAGCCACTTTGAGATTCTCAGATGAAAGACAAATATCACTGGAGCTTCGTAAATCCTTGCACTTTATCCTGAAGTGTTTCCAGTACCCAAAGTGGATCCAATTCTTCCATATATGTAGGCAATTCATTTCGTGGATTTCTAAGGAATCCACAAAAAACTATCATACAAAATTTTTGATCAAACGTATCCTTTCTGACTTACGACGGATAAACCACGGAAAAGACAGAAAATCGCAAGAGATACAATTTTTTACCTGTATCGTTCATATGGAAAAATCAAGAGAATGACTTTATTTTAATATCTATTGACGAGAGATATGAATTCTTCTTAGAAAATGATCCTGAGGGGTGCCTAAAATCATACCCTACAAGAACCATTTAAAACCTGAACTTTCAACTCTCGCCTTTCAGACCCACCACGAACCATGGACGGATCTTGATTTTTGAAATATTAGTAAATGGATTAATTTCTCATGAGATGTGAATTCTATATGTATGGGCATTTCGATTAACGGTTTTCAAACTCAATTCGTTTGTGAGCTGACAAAATATTCTCAAAATGACATGTAGTGAAAGCCCATTACGGCATAACTTTTTACCAAGGTTTGCGGGGAAAGTTGTACGTAGACTCGCTGGTGGAAGCATTCATAATCAGTTTTGGGATCTATTCGGCAGTGACTGAATTGAGTTTCACGGACATATTATTCTTAAGATAATTCTACTTGCTATCCATTGAATTGGGATTCAGTAATTTTCCTCAGAAAATTAACGTTTTATTAGATTAAATGAAAGGAACGCTTATAATATCCATTTCGTACTTGTACAAAGTAATGAAAGAAAATTTCCATGAAAATTCCTGTCTATTAACAAAAAAGAGTTCTTCCCGTCGCCACAACGGATTTGTTCTAGAGAGTATGAGGAAGATGATATCATCCGATGTGAAAAATTCTAGCCTTGGATTTCTATTGTTTTGAAATTAAGAGTTCACATCGTATTAGATCAGGAATATATTTTCTTATACTCGTGTATAGACCAAAAATAGTGTGTAAATCAATTTGGATGAAGATCCCACCTCGATTACAATTTGTGAGCGAACCTGAATATTAGAAATGAAATTTTCTGTGCTCTACATGTGAGATGAAACAAAGACCTGATCTTAGAAGGAATTTTCATCAGTTCATCAATCTGTACTTTTCTGAGTTTTATATCGATCGAAAAATGTTGACATACCAGAAAATTCTGCCACACCGAATTTTACTCATTTCATCAAGAAAAATTCACCAACGTACTTTACTTTCCTTGCATCATCCATATCAACCTTGACTGAGTATCCATCAATCCATACATCTTAATACTTTTCAGTACACTTGCATCGAAAGCCTGTGGTTTCCGCCCCGATGCCGGGGCGGAAAATCCCGCATTGCCGCCCAGGGTAGAAAACGACTGAGCATGCGCATCAGACCTCGGGCTGCGCCCTCGGTCTGCTACAATGCGTGTTCCGACGTTTTCTAACCTGTGCGGCGGTGCGGGATTTTGCCCCGAAATCGTGTCGGAAACCATAGAATTTCGATGAAAGTGTACTGAAAAGCACTATACGCACCTCGGGACGAAAGCAACCCATTGCGGCCACGGGTATGCCGCCCTCGCCTGGCGGCTCGTGCGGCAACTCACCCGGGCCGCAATGTGTCACTTTCGGCCCCTCGCGGACGCAGGTGCGTAATATACTATTTCAGCCCGCTTTCAAGACATCCACGCCCAAATTTCGCCCCACCCACTCATCGAACAATATACGTAACGATCGGTTTCCAATGACCGCGTTTAAAATTTCACGCAATAGCTCCCATTATATCAACTATGCGTCAGTTGGCAACAGTATCCGCAGTTGTATTAGATAGAGTATCATATATATGTGTATGTAATGGGTCGACTGCAGTAGAAGCGAAATGGAGCATGGCAAAAGAGCTTGCAGAGCTTGCAGCCATTTCGGGACAAGAGGCTGCGGCGAAGGCTGACACATTCTGGGAAAAATAGGTACACCAGTGAGAGAGTCTCTGCGCCGCCAGTACGGGTTGCCTTGCAAGCTTTTATATACTTTGAGTATGTATGTATATATAGAGCTTGCGGGGAAAATTTTTGGCTCTGCGGTTGCAAAGGAAACGTTACTGCCGAACTGTGGAGGGAGATGATAGCTATACTCTGCCCGTACCCCGAGTTTGGTCGATGAAGCTCAACATCGTATCCTACATACCTATATATTTTTGTGAAAGGGCTCCGACGACCTAGTAACCTACTCCGTATAGAGACCGCAAGCTCTCGAAGTTCGTTTTCAAACTGTTGGTGGATTCCGAATTTTTTGAAATTTTGGGATTTATGTTGAGAAAACTTCTATTCGTGGAAGATGAGAAAATTACTTGGCTAGTTTGTGTTTTATTGGATTGTCGAGATAAAGCTCATGCTTAGAATGTGATCCTTACTCATTGCAAATGGAATATTCTAGATGTAAAAGGGGTGGAGCAGTTACTGGGTCGGTCGGTATGCCATTCCAAAAGCGCCAGTGTTATCGGCTTGCAAGAGAGTGGTTATTGCGAGCTGCGGATTCAGCCCCAGGCAAACGGTTGCTCACTGAACAAAGTGTTTGCAAGCTTGGTGGATTTTCTTTTACAATTTTTGGTTTTTAGTACCTATGAATGTGCAGTCCTTACCATCAGTAGTACTGCTTACCATAACATGTTTTTGAAGTTTTTTATTCACAAATGTATTATTGGGCAGAGTCTTGAATCGAATGTAGTCAGGAACGGGAGTGATTTTGTTTTTCACAAAATCAAATTCGCTGCTGTTTTTTAATTAAGGTAAGTGTGCCTAATATGCCCCCACTCAAGTTCTCGAATGTACTCCGCCGCAGACCTTGCCACGCATTTCTTTCATATTTGTTATGTTAAAATATGAAAAAACAAACGTTCTAGACCGATCCCAAGTGACCCGCGCATTTCTTGGAACGGAAAAAAATGATTTTTGGTAATTTTGACTTGTTTTTTATGAGTCCCCAGAAGTTGCGCGAAAAAAATGAGCATAACCAATCTCCACGTACCTTAGCTAATATTTTTTGTTCTTGTCTCAACTTCAAAATCTCTTTTGCAGAATTGCAAAATTTAATTTTTTACTAATACTATTCAGATATTACCAAGAAAAGTGCAGTGTTCCTAATTTGCCCGCATAGTCTTTTTTTTAAACTCGTCCCTCACTCCATCAAAATTCATCAATTCAACTCAAATAGTTCCGAAGGCGGTAGAAAAAGCTACAAAATGAGCTAAATTACGTCTCATTGGGTGGTCTGGGAGCCGACATATCCCGATTTTATAAAAAACGCGTATAATTTCATGGAAATAGGCCTCTTTTTCACTCGGGGGCGAATTAGGAACACACTGTCAAAATCTCGCAAAAAAATTTCTTATGCAAAAATCAAGATAACTTGGCTTCAACTTGTCAAAATCATACGTATTTCAGCTCATTTCAGGGGTCTTGAAACAAAGTAGTGGGGGCAAATTAGGCACACTTACCTTACTAATTCCAGACTGAATCAATCCGCTAAATCTTAGCCATAAGGGATGAAGTAGCTCTTCCATGAATTCTCGAGAAAGTTACGAAGTTCAGCAAGCACTTAGTTCTATCGAAATAATAATACTGCACTCATCGAATGGCTGGATATTTCAGAAGTAGGGATATCATTGTTATGTATCATTTAGCTCCAGATCCGACTATTTGCATGAGAATTTATTGTTCTTCAGTCTTGGTTTCCACTAGGAGAGAGTAACTGTTCAACAAAAGAAGTGTGTTCTCAACCAATTCAGGGATCATGACCGACGTGACAAGTATTAAAATGTTCATACCTCAGAGATTCATTTTTCACAAGGATCTACTCAACTTTTCGGAATTATTCCTCGTCCACCTCAAAATAGAGTTGAACTTGTGTTTGCCATCAATTTTTCCAGAAATGTATTGATCCACAAGAATTTGAATTCCTACAGTTTCAACAGTACTTACGGTTAGCTCGTCAAGAGTTCCTAGATCAGATGAATGCATGCTTTGATTGTTTATCTGTATGACAACAGTTTTATCACTGTTTGAGATGTATTTAAAACAGGGGCGGATCCAGGGCGCGGTAGGAGCCACTGACCCCCCCCCCCCTCCCCGGAGAAAAATAAATTTCCATGAGCAACATAGGCACCACGAGAGCGACCGAAAAATTCCGCGAATCCCCCCAGACTGGTTCTTGGATTCATCCCTGAATCAAATAAATTATAAATACGGTAGATGGTTTCTACTGTTTCGCTTTTTATTAAAAATTCAAAACGATGTTGAATTTTTGGACCAATTCGACGTCAGAGTTGATAATAAAAATTGGAATTCGGGCTTTTTACGATCGAGAACTGGGCACTCATTTCGGGATCATGATTTTTTTTCCTCCCCGAAAATGTATCAATGCACTGGAAACTTAGACAGCAAGCTTGATCCAGAGATGATCCAAACGAGGGATTACGAGAGCCATTATGTCGCGGTGCCCACAGGCCGCAGTTAGATATCAAATTTATCAATTTCTCGAAAGCTTAGAAAATCAATCAAACTGAAAAATCTGATCCCGTATGCAGGATGACAAATGTAGTATAGAATATTTGGCATGATCAATTAGCCAAAAATACATTAGTCAACATTGAAATCGAGGTCACTGTTGCTTGGTTACAGAATCTGATCGACTTGTGACAAAAGTGCACAATCCTCGTTTACATAGCAGAAACGATCGATTGAATTTGTCACCACCCCGTATTATTATACAGGGGACAACTGACCAACTGACCCGGCCTCTTGTTTGACTGTGTGCTCGTAAGTCTGTGCAAGTGTCAGCTCATCGTGAAGCCGTGCATCAACGACTAAGGGATCTTGTCTTCTGAATCAGCCAGAGAAAGCTTATTCAAAACTTCGAAACTGCACATGATTGTCAGCTCCTGGTTTTCTGTTGTTTTTTGAGAATTAGTTTCAACTTTCCAGGCGGAGATCTCGTGTTTAGGAAGATTCTATCTATTCACTGGCTTTGCATAATTTCGACTGAATTATTCACAGATAGTTTTCAGAAGCTGTGACAAATTATTTTCCACGGTAAAAAGTCACATTTACCTTGAATTCGCATGGGCTCTTTCAAAATCAAATCGGAAAATTGATTCCAATTGCTTTGCTCTCAAAACAAAAGCTGTACAATTCTAGGACCTGAAACGGGCATGTGACCACAAGACAAAATTATACTAGTTAAATCTTGTTTGTGGAATAATCAAAAAGTCATGGAATTCCTGCGGTCATTTACTTTCAATGAGATTTTTCAAGGGGAACCTATTTTTTGAAGGCAATTCGATGCATTACGATGAGAAAAATAATAAAAGAATATACTTGAAGCTTTTTCCAGATTTTTTAACGCTCAGGCCATGAAAACCTTCTGTATCTGGAACAGCTTTATCTCCAATCCAAAATTGATTCTAGTGGTCAGATTTGTTTTCTCAAGTAAATAATTCTGGTTATAGAACACATGTATCATCATTTATTCGATATCTCACTCTCAAAACCAGTTCACAAATTATTTCAGACGAACCATGGAAATAACGTTCTAAACATAGTTTCCATCAAATCTCTTAACACACAAAATTTAGTATGTTTCATACAATCTACGGTGACATTCTATTCACTTGCAAATTCTGTTCTGTCGTAGTTAGCTTTGATCCAAATTAGCCCGATACACATTGTACTACTTGAACCATGCGCGAGAAGCTCGTCAATTTCTCGCTCCGAGTGTTTCTAATGGGCTTCACGGTTGGTGCTGTACAGCTTTGTTCTCCTTGACGGTATTCAAATGACCGGCGGCGTATACATCTCGAATGTTCAGATTTGTTGCATTGTTTCGAGTGGATTCGCAATGCGTTTGTGACAGGTTATCAAGACGAACAGTTTGAATCCCGAGTAAAATTCATATCTATAAATAGAAAATTGAAACGTATTTTGAATAATCACAGCAATTCATTAGATATGAATCAATGTGGATTTCAGAGTTGGTTGGGAATAAGTTCTCGCGTCCTTCAAATGATTTCCACAAGTTATGAACATAATCCTCTAAGAACTTGGATATCCCATGGATGAGCAAATTATGCCAAATTTCATGTTGAATAGTTGTGGATTTGTATTTCTTCAACGAGCTTCAACCAGACAATTAATGTTTTATTCAGCTCCAATTGTAAAATTGTATTTCTTGAGGAATATATTTTGTATATTTCATTCCTACAATTCTTGATATCTTCAAAGTGTGAGAGATGAAATGAAAGGTATCACCACGCTTTTTATACACTGTTGGAAGAAATTTTTGAAATCAGTCGAAATTCGTCTTGAATCACAACAAACCCCTCAACCTTGTAATTTTAATTTTCAGACAATGCGAGAGCCTGATTTCAAGGTTTTTTCTTACATTGATGATTCTGCGGGAAAAATTTACCGAGGGATCTTTATTTGTTAGAATTTTTTTTTAGTTGACAATGAAGATTGTCATTCTCATTCTCAAGTGGATGAGTGCCTCACAAATGGGGCCGATTTTTAATGATTCGTAATTATTTACTCGTAAGGCATCGAAAAAATCTGAGAAATTCTGAAAAAATCTTCGTAGTCTATTCATTGAGTAGTGAGGAGAAAAAGTATGAAAAACACAAATTTTCCAAAACTCCAATTTTGCCTTTTTACACCTTTTTTATATCAGAAGAAGAGACATCTGTTATGTCAGGGCAAATTCATATGAAAATTTTAGTCTACCGAAAAATAGCTCTGCCTTACGATCGATGTTTTCAAAAATGTAATTTCAAGTCGAATCGACCACAAGTCGACTTCCCCGAATGGTTTGTCATGAACGCGTCAGAGGTACTCGGAAAAAATTACAGAGTTGCTCAAGAATTTCTCAAGAGCCCTAATCTTGAATACCGTTTTTTCAGGATCAACTCCTTGCATTTACTGGGCTTATTGCCGGATAAGTTACTGAGCTCTGCTTAAAGCGGTAACTGGATAAATCTGGACTTATTCCTGATAAAGCGCTTAGTGTCCACTAAAATTTAAAAAATCGGGAATGTTTCGATGTATTTCTCTCAGTGTCATCCTCTAAAGACAAAGTCATTAATTTACTTATTGTTAATTCAAATTCCATATCAAGCTACTCATACAGAAACCATAGCCCTTTACAAAGAAAAAAAAAAAAAAAAAAAAAAAAAAAAATCAGTCTTAAACGTATCGAACAGAGTTCTGAAAGCTCATGGCCGTACCTACAGATGATCGTTTCTAGCCTCGACAATTGCATTATAACGAGCACAGCTGCTGGTGCCGTTGTTGCTTATCGTGGCTCTCGTTTAATGGCCAACGGAAAAGAATTAGCCTTCTGCTATAGATATATCACAACCACAGCGATACGATAAGGGCATATCGATAGGGTAAAAGCTGCGGGTAGTGCACCGAGGCCAATAGCATGATAAGGGCTGGTGGCCTTTATAATGACGTGTATGCCATACTTCCTTGAGCTTTCCATTGTGGTCTCCTTGTGGTCGATCGATTTTTTGGATTATGTGGCTGCGAGGTCTACTTTGATGGAGAGTCATTTAATGTATGACTTATACCGATTGTGAAATCGAGGGAAAACTGTAATTGATGGTTGGCAAGGTTTATTATTTGAGAGATCAGAGGTAAATTGGTCAAGAAGAAGTAAATTCAAAGAGAATACTTTGTAATAGTTGAAACTTCCGTTTTCAGATTCATTGACATGAGAATCATGATAGGAAATTTTTTATAGATTGAAATCGTTGAGATGACTGAAATGTATGATTATCGATGATTTTTCTGCAGCTCCAGTATTTTAATTTTACATTTTCTGCAACAGGTAACACATAGTTCTTCTGTTGGTTTTGCAACCTCTATAGTTTTTGGAATTCCTCGTACCGTAAATCGAATGAGTACTAAATAATGGCTTTCTTGTGCAAAATAGCAACAATTATCTCACAATCGAGACAAATCGATAAAATCTCGAGTAATCAGTCCTTGGGGTGAAAACATGGACGAAAGTGCTGCAATCTCATACTAAGGTAAATGTACCCAACTTGTTCCCATTAAGCCATTTTCTTAACAACTTTGGACCGTCCCGATATTTTTCAACATACCTTACCTAATTTCAAAGACTGTTATAGATCCTTCGGAATGAGCTGAAGTAGGTTTAATTTTGACTAACCAGAACCAAGCTGTCTTAATTTCCCACGGAAGGTCGTACCCAAGCCCCCCCCCCCTATCATTTGAAACTATTGTCGAGGATGTGAGTAAAATCGTTCTGCAACCACTTTTGGAGCTTTTCGCCGGTCCTAAACACTATTTCCGACCCATTTGATGAACACGTCCTGAGTGGTAAAATACGCTGCTAGAAGAGATTAGCAGAATGCTTTCTCTAGGCGGAATAGTCTAAGAGGTTCACTCGGATTGATGAGAAATTTGGAGAACTGACCAAATTCCAAAATCATGATTGGAATTCCCAAAAAATAGTTTCATTTCCCCTGTGGTCCAATCCATCTCAGACGCAACTCATACTCAGAAGTAGATATGAGTAAATAATTAATTTTAGATAAAATTTTGATTGAATATCTTGATTTATTTTATCGAGAAACACTTTTAGGGTGATTAAGATGATCTAGACTCTAGTTTTACAAGTGAAAACAATCGTTTGGTTAAGGTGGAGTTTTGATACAGTTGGTTTATAGATGATGAAAATGGAGTTCTTGGAGGAAATTTCGATTCTCGGAGTGAAAATTGGATTTGAATCAAACTTAAACGTAGTTGAATCAAATTTGGTTTCAACCAATTGATGTAGGATTCTGGAAAAGTATCTCTCTAGCTCATTAAAAGGTAAATAGATAAGTTGTAGAGGGAAATACGAGCAAAAAATGAGTTTTGGATGAAATTTTTTTCTCATATTTTGAGCTATTTTTACAAGATTCACTTTTAGGGGAATTCAGATGACCTACACTTGTGTTTTCTGTGCAAGACATATCGTCTGGGTAAGACAAAATTCTGATATAGTTGGTGTAAAGATGATAGAAATGGAGTATTTTCAAAAAATTCGGATTTTTCGAGAATAAATTTGATTTTGACTGTACTAAAACAAATTTTGAAAAAATTCGGTATCAACAAATCGATTTAGGATGACGTGAGAGTATCAGCTTAGTTTATTAAAATTTGAATGGGTCGGTTTGAGGGGAAGATATGAGGAAAGTATGAATATTGGAAAAAATATTCTTGTATATTTTGAGTTATTTTTTCGAGGAAGCTAGTTAGGGCGATTTGGGCTATCTAAACTGAGGTTTTTTTAGCAATGTCTGTAATTTGGTCGAGACGGAATTTTGATACAATTGGTCTCAATATGCTCAAAATGAAGTTTTTCTTGAAAATTTTCGTTTTTTCTGAAAATTTAGGTTTGTGGAGACTAAATGGAATTTCAGTATTAACCAATCGATGGATCAAGCCAAATAAACCATAGCCTAGGTAACCCAAATTGCCGTAAGATCAAGTTAGAAAGAGATATTTTCTTTCAAAAGTAGACAATTTTAGCGAATTCACCTCAATACACGTCTGAATTAAATTCAATTGGGAGAGGAGAGCAGCCAAATCACTGGTCTCATCTCTGAATGATTCGCTACAACTTGTAGAAAGGCAAAAATCGATGAAGTGGAGTGTAGGAGTGAAAGCGTGGCGGAAAAAAAAAACAACATACATACACACACACCCACAGACACATGCAAAGGGACGGAGAGATGAGTCACTGGGGGGTTTTTGAGGATTATAAGGAGAAAAGTGTTACTTACAATCGTTAGATTTTGGCGAGAGGAATACGATGGTTGAAGCACTTTTGTGATAAGATGAATTATGTTGAAGAAAATATTGAGTTGAATGGAAAAATTGATCAAAAATTTGCTGTGCCGAAAACAAAGTTTTCTCTTTAGAGAAAGCAAAAATCGTATTGCTTCACACTTTCGAGATAACCATATGGGGGTATGTTGGGTACACTCTGATATTGGCCTTCTTGTTTTACAAATCATCTCCATATTTTGCCTATAAAATCACTCTAAATTCGAGTTTTGCAATTTCACAAAAAGGGTCCTGAAGGTCTTGGACTAGGAATCGAATAAGTTGCAGTACGTGAAAGATTGGTTCAAATAAAAAAATTTGGCACCGGTTCTACTGAAGGAAATTTCGTCACTGATTTCTTAGCTTTGCAAACACGAAAAATAGAAGACTCACAATAAATTCCTTGGAACACAAAGATACGATTCGGTGTCGACCCAAACCACTCATCTCTTCATGTTTTAATATAACAAACATTAAAAAGTTTGCAGGAAGGTTATTGAATGCTCATTCCTGAGATTGGTATATGGGCACAAGTTGGATACACTCTCACCTTATTCAGTTTTATTTTCTCAACAAGTCGTACCACAGGACTGGCCCAAGGGAATTCCTATACAGTGAGATGCCAATAATGTACTTCAGTACAGAAACTTTGGATTCCCCTCAGCTTTTCGTGACCCATACCCATTTAATAACAGAAAATTCTTGGTTTGACAAGTCATTTTCTCATGAATCTGGTTCTCAAAACAGTTGAATCTTCTACTCCAGGACAATTTTCCCAAATTAATCGTTTGGACCTAAATTTTGATTCGTTAAGCATAACCCCCTGCAGGAGTATTGAAATATTTTGAGCAAATTTAAGATTTATGAAAATACTATGATCATCGGCAAATTTCGATGTTGGCAGGTCCACGCCACGGACGTTAACCACGTCATAAACGATACTTATGCATGCACACAGCATACATGGGTACATTTCCGTATACGAGCTTGAAATTGTACACGTGCAAGTTGTGGCTGATGTTACGTGCCAGTTGATGGGCGCAAAGCTTAGAAGCGATGAGAATAGACAGTGACGACCCTGTACAACGTCTGCATGTTCGGTCTGCTGATCGTGCTGATTCACGAGTTTTGCATCAGTTGGCATACGCTCGAGGCATCGCTTCCTCCTCTTTGCAGCTTGCAAGCTCAACAATCTTTCATTGGGACGGTTCACAACATAAATATTTTTGTTGATAGTCGCAATGCCTCAATGCTATATGGGTGATTCTTACGACTTGGTAACATTCCGTCCACAGGACAAAAATGACATCTAAATCTCTTCCTCGTTGGATCTTTAGGGAAATTGTAATGACATTCTGATCCACTAGGGTCAAGAGTCCATTGTGTTTAGCTTTACAGCACAGAATGAGAGGGACCAGCTTCAAGGCTTTGGTCAGTACTTTATTGAAAATTTGATTTAATTACCGTAAAAGTGATAGCCCGTAGGTTACAATACAATATCGTTATAGTCCAACTCACTAGCCTCCCAAGCTCACATGGGATTGGTTGGCTCTTGAATAAAGTTCTCAAGAAAACAAGTAGAGCCCCCGTCCGATTTGCTTTAGTAATTATTACTTTTTGCCACCGATTCTCCCGAGAAAGTTCATTTCGTCAGTGATTTATGGATTCAATCTCAAACTAGGTGTACTCATTTGGGTCATAGCATTCAGTTCATGAAATTCAGACCTTAATTGACGCATTCATTTTTGTTAGAAAAGAATGTGGGTCTTATGGATTTTACGGCATCTATGAAAAAAACTCGTCCAATCCGGGTAACCATTTTTGTAGTAGTCCGCACTCCCCTCCATCGTCAAGCACCCATGTCTAACAATAGGAACATGATAGTATACGATCGAATGAGTGTGTTTTTTCATTCCTTCGAATGAATTTTAAGATGGGTTCTTTTGGCAATGGGTTTGGAAAAGGCAAAAACCGCACGCGGGTAACTCCGTGCGAATGGTAAATATTGAATTTTATGAATTTCTTTTCGACCTGATAGAATTGCGGCTAGGACAAGGTACCACTAGTTCAAGGTTGTATAATCATTAGAAATATCTGAGCCTTTTTTTCGTAGGCCTATCGCCCCAAGAAATGCGACCAAGTCCGATAACCCGAATGTTAGCGAGTCGTGACCCATGTGGATTATTGGGGTCAATATTGATAATGACGTCACATATTTTCAGAGAGAAAATTTTTGGTTACTTGAGTGACTACCCACTTTTCTACCGAATTCATTGAATCGATTGACTTTCCTAAAATTGAAAATTTATCAGGTTTGCAAGATCTCATTGTGTTCTATTCTTCGCCTACATCAAATCGGTCCAAGTGATGTGTAGCTGGAGATTATCGGAAAATATTTAGTGATCTATGGTGATCAAGAATTATCTCGATCACGTGGACAAACAAACTGCTTAAACCAGCTAAATGTGACTGATGAAGTACGTCAAACTCATACATCTTGGTACAAGAACAACTTTTGCGTCCCCTCGACGATTAGAGCCGCAAAGCTCAAGCTCTCGACAGAAACTTGGTAACGGGATCAATTCGTACATTGGGATCGTCGAAGTTTCTCATACACGTGATTAGACTCGCCCAGGAGACGAGAGTCTTGATAACATCACATCTCAAGTGCAGATTGATCTAACTTGATCTTCACGGACATATGTCGCAAGTAGAGCTTTCCAGTTTAGTAAGTTTTGGCAAGTCAAAGCCATGAGGATTTATTCCGTTGATCAATAGCGTGGAGTACATGAGTAGCTTTCGATTGGATTACGAGCTCACTCTTGAGTCAGTTACTATCAAAATTTTTTCTGGACAATTTGATCTATTTTCTTCATACATACTTTTGACAAAATTTGACCCTCGTACTTTTACTCTGGCACGCAAAATTATTAACTCAGATTTTGTCAGAACCGTTTTTGAACAAGGAATATTTCATCGAAAAAATTTTATTTGATGTGGCTCTTCAGCCATCTATAATACAATTTCAATAAACTGCAATGATTTAGACACCAATAATTTCATTTCGTGAGCTTCGAATCTCATTCATCATGGGGTCAATCATCAATTGGTATAGATAGTCACCATAAAGCTAATCCGTAGTATCATTCAAATATTTGCGAAACGATCGAGTTTAAATCCAATATTCAAAATTAGTTTACACATGAAACTTGGCTTCCCACGCAGTAAAGTAAAGTTAGTGCCTATGGCAAGTTAAACTCTCGAAATTAATCTATGAAGTCTAGTTTGGTGACCTCGCTGTGGTTGTATGCCCAAGCACGTCTAGTGTACCTATTTATTAGTTGGTCGAAATGTTGCGTCAAGCCGGACGCAATGCGGTTTTACGATGCGGTGGTATCGTCGAGGCCTTGTATTTTCTACATCGATCATCAAATTTTGCACTTGAAAGTTCAATGGATCACAATGCACACACCTATAGCGTGTCAAAATAATAGCATTAGTCATGATCATTGAGAAAATGATTTTTTTTATTTTTTTGGTATGAGTGAGTACGTAATTTTCTATTTTCAGTTACAAAAAATGTATTTCTGTGTAAAAAAAAACTGTATGCTATTTTTATTCATAGCTCATTGAGTATTGGATATTGATGGATGACGCCATAAACAATGTTTATGCGATGTAAAAGGTCCTTTCGGATGTGCAAAATAAAATTACAATAAAATGAAAATAAAATTCTTACCTTCACTTACTCTTGTATAGATCTTCCTCACATTTTTTATGAACCAATTCTCATTTGCTAAGAGGACTCGTGGATTATCAGAATCTTGCATGAAACCTATTATCTGAGTAATTATATTATACCAATCATGTGTGCATTTCCCTAATTTGTGATGGAAAATGAGCAGTGTTTGAAGATTCAGGATTTTGTCTGCAACTAAAGAAAGATGCTTTCAAGTAATCAATCAACTGTACTTGAACCCACCAAAGATCATTTTTCATGTATAAGAGGGCGATGGTGATAAATCGATGCAACGAGCAATTTCATAGATGACTTGTTTGGTGAAACATAGCATTCGGGAAAAAGTACCGGGCCGTCTCAAATCATCAGCTATAGTTATTTCCTGATATATTGAGGATCCTCTGCATCGCTTACATAATTTATATCTTCTCAACGCAATAAATGATGGAGTTTTAATATGTGGTGCAGTATGTGCAGTTGCAGATTAAAATTTGTCCATCTCACCATTTTTATAACGTTCTTCGTCTTAATGAGATAATCATCTAATCGGTCTTCTTGAGAAAACATCATAATAGCGTAGAATTGAGATCCCTTATACAGAATCATCTTGGCGAAGGAGCTGAAGAATTCAATAAATATTTTTGAGGTCTAAAGTACTCATTCTAAAATTTTGCGATGGTGTTGCTCTTCAAATTTTTGAAACTCCTAGCGCGATCTCGGGGCTCATTTTTTCATCGTTCCCGACACAAGAATCAATCTCGATGTTACCGACGTTCGGTACCACAAGCTTTCCCGAGGAATTTTCTCGAAAAAGCTCGGAAAAAGCGGAATATGTACTTTTTGACGGAAAATTTTATTTATATTTTTGGAACGTGATATATAGATATCCTTTTTCTGGGGAATACTTGAGATAGGCTCTGAGATAATCTTTACTTGTTCATCGTTATAGCTTATCCCTGAGAGTAATTCCACGAGAGAACGTTACACCAAAAAATGGTCCCAGAGTTCTTTTCAAGTGAACTTTTCCGATTGTATACCTAGGTCAAAATATGAATATCTGCCACTATAGAAAAATTAAAAAAATTTCGGACCTTGGCGCACTGATCAAAATAATGTTTTGATTTATTTTTGCTAAATTTTCGTAACTTTTTCCAATAGAATCGTCATGGCTCAAAATCGACATAAGATAGAGGAGCGCGGTTTGGCGCATCTGAAAGGCGAGCAAAAAAGCTACGCAACTACTTAAAAACTTTGGTTTGTTTCGACTTTCGACCTTATATTGGTTACATATGGGAGATTCCGCGAAAGACACTTTCGCATCTTTTTCTCAAGAAGGTATTTTTTTTAAATATTCAAGAACACATTTTTCCATGTAAAAAGTTGTGTTCTTCACGAAAAAATCGTTTCGATCTGCTCTTCTGAGTTTTAAGCTATTCAATGATGGAAAACCTCAATTCTATGTGCACGCGCAGGAATTTGGAATTTCAAAACCATACTTTTTTCGAAAAGCTAAGAAAATTTTCTTAAAAATACTACCTGTTGAGTTGATTTTGTTGATCCAAACCAACGTTCTAATGACTTTTACAGCCAGTATAAGAAGCAGCTTATTGATGCGAGGTTCCGTGTTATGAATTCACTTCAACGATTGCCTGGATCCCTCTGTGTTTTTTTATTTAAACTTTATCATTTGGACGCTGTAGCTCTTGTTCTACTTGTTGGAATTGAACTCGGAAACAGATCATCTTGAAGGAAATTTTCTCAGCTTTTCGAAAAATTGGTTTCAAAATCCGAAATCCCTGCACATGCGTAGAAAATTGAGGATGAGGTTTTTTATCATCAAAATCAAAAATTGAAACTAAAGAAAAGCACATTAAAACTATTTTTTCGTAAAAAGCACAACTTTCTACATCGAAAATGGTGTTCTCAAGAGATTTACAAAAATAGCTTTTTGAAAAAAAGATGGGAAAGTGATTTTCACAGAATCCCCGTATATAACCAAGATAAGGTCTAAACCAAAGTATCGAAGTAGTTGTTGAAAGGTTTTTTGCTCAGCTTTCAGATGCGCCGAACTGCGTTCCTCTATCTTACGTTGCTTTTGAGCTGCAACGATTTCAATAAACGAAGTTACGAAAATTTTGCGGAAAAAAAATCAAAACATAATCTTGATCAGTGCGCTAGGGTCCGAAATAGTATATTATGTATCGAGTTGCCGAAAATGCATACAGAATTTTATGGTCTCCATCGAAAACGTCGCGCTTTTAACGATGGATGCCATACATTTGTTTTAATTTTTTCCACGCTGGCAGATGTTCATATTCTGACCTATAGAATTGAGAGAGTTCAACATTTATTTAAAATAACTCTGAGACCAACCATTTTTTGGTGTATGGTTTTCTCGTCGAATAACTCTTCTTTCACTGTTTGCATTAAATGATGGAAAATTCTTCTAATCTTAAACGATAATATTAGCTATTATTCCAAGTTTCCAACGCGAAAACTAGAGTTCATGATGATTTTATTGCAAGTATCATTTTGACGACTTGTACGACGATTCATAAGAAAAATCTGGTGTGTAGATTCAAAATATAACTTATTTACTAATAACTCATGTGCATTAAAAGACAGTAATTTGATATTTCACTCGACCTATCAATACTCAACAAGCGGAATCAACATTAAGTATATGCGCAGGAAAAACGAGAATTTACATTTGTAACATCCATGAAATGTAACACACCCATTATGGGTAATTTGTTGATGTTCCATCAAACTTTTGATGACATGGGGATTTTTATTTCAAATAAGTCAGTTGAGTAGATCAATTGTCAATTGAGTAAGACATAAATTTGAAAACTTATCATCTCATATGCAATGCCAACTGTACAGTTTTGGATCTCAAGTATCATCCAAGTGATGAACATCTGATGTCTAAAAAACTCAATTAGGCACAACATCGTTACTCACGGCTCAGAAGTTTCAACACTGAACCCAATCAAACCAGGCCAGCTAAGTACTTTGTGGAAGCGAATTTGGTGTTATTAATCAAGAAATTCAATATTTAGCGCCAACTGAAGCAAGGTAAGACTAATCAAATCAATTAATCGAGTCAACTGTATTATGGTGAGAGCAATTGATATAAGGATGAATAATCAACAAGGAGTTAACGTCACTCAATTTTATTGAATCCGGAATTTTTCGTTTCTTAGAATAATCTTATCCGCAGTACATTAATGGTATGTTCTGAACTAGCATACACTAATAACGGAATGATGAGTGTCAAATGATGATGAGGAGTGCTATCAATATCGATGAGAAGCACTGAAGGATAGAAATGAATCAATGCAAAAATTCACTAAAAAGGTCTCGAGGAACTAAGTCATGTTCACTTAAAAAATAGCAAGGTGAAGGACACTGTTCAACGACAGATTATGCGAAAATCATGTAAAAACGCGCGATTCGTACAAAATAAAATTAGAAGTCGTTCTATAGATACTAAGTGGTTTCACAATCACTCAAGTCATCCAATCTGGCCTTACATCACTCTCACAATTCGAAAAAACAGTCTTTTCAAGATCCTAGTTGAAAGTCTTTGGAAGTGAAACGGCTTCACTCAGAAATTAGTCAACTTCTTCCATTCTTGAAGCTTCTTCGGCATCGCCTTCAAGAGGTGGAACTTCGCTGTCGTCGACTTTGTCGTCCTCCATGGCTGTCTCATCGTCATCGAATCCAAGTCCCAACTTGATCATCCTGTGGATCCTGGATGCATGAACTTGTGGATCTTCAAGAGCAAAGCCAGAAGACAGCAATGCTGTTTCAAAGAGGAGCATTACCAAGTCTTTGACAGACTTGTCATGCTTGTCTGCTTCAGCTTTCTGTCGGAGATTCTCCATAATGGGATGGTCTGGATTGATTTCAAGATGTTTCTTGGCTGCCATGTATCCCATGGTGGATGTGTCACGAAGAGCTTGAGCTTTCATAATTCTCTCCATGTTAGCAGTCCAGCCATACTGTGAGGTGACAATACAACATGGGGAATCTACAAGCCTGTTGGAGACTACAACTTTTTCCACCTTCTTGTCCAGGATGTCCTTCATAACTTTGCAAAGGTTTTCAAACTTGGTCTTGTCTTCCTCCATCTTCTTCTTCTCAGCCTCGTCCTCGGGCAGCTCTAAACCTTCTTTGGTGACAGAAACCAGCTGCTTGCCATCGAATTCTTTGAGCTGCTGGACAACATATTCATCGATGGGTTCTGTCATGTAGACAACTTCGAATCCACGCTTCTTGACTCTCTCAACAAAAGAGCTGTTGGCAACTTGGTCCCTGCTCTCGCCAGTGATGTAGTAGACGTGTTTTTGATTTTCCTTCATGCGCCCAACATAGTCCTTCAATGAGCACAGCTCATCACCAGAGGCAGAAGTGTGGTATCGTAGAAGTTCAGACAGCTTCTTTCTGTTTCCTGAGTCTTCATGAATACCTAATTTCAAATTCTTGCTGAACTGCTCATAGCATTTTTTATAATTTTCCTTGTCTTCAGCAAGTTCTTCAAAAAGTTCCAAACATTTCTTTACAAGATTCTTGCGGATGACCTTCAGAATCTTGTTCTGCTGGAGCATTTCACGAGAAATGTTCAGTGGCAGATCCTCACTGTCTACAACACCCTTGATGAAGTTTAGGTACTCTGGGATGAGGTCTTCGCAGTTGTCCATGATAAATACTCTTCTAACATATAGTTTGATGTTGTTCTTCTTTTTCTTGTTTTCAAATAGATCAAATGGTGCACGACGAGGAACATACAGAAGAGCGCGGAACTCGAGCTGACCTTCAACTGAGAAGTGTTTCACAGCCAAATGATCTTCCCAGTCATTGGTCAAGCTTTTGTAGAATTCACCATACTCTTCTTGGGTGATATCATCTGGGTTCCTGGTCCAAATTGGTTTGGTCTTGTTGAGTTCTTCCTCATCCGTATACTTTTCCTTCACTGTCTTCTTCTTTTTCTTTTTCTCCTCATCCTTAGGTTTATCTTCATCCTCATCTTCACCCACATCTTCTACTTTTGGTTTGTCATCTTCCTTCTCTTCATCATCTTTCTTTTCCTCCTCTTCTTCATCATCACTGAGCTCCTTGTCTCTTTCTTTTTCAACAAGAAGTTTGATTGGATATCCAATGAACTGAGAATGTTTCTTGATGATTTCTTTGATCTTTGATTCCTCCAGGTACTCAGCTTGGTCTTCCTTGATGTGAAGGATGATCTTGGTTCCTCTCTTGATGGGTTCGCCAGTGTCAGTGCGAATGGTGAAAGATCCGCCAGCAGAAGATTCCCACACGTACTGCTCATCATCATTGTGTTTTGATACAACTGTGACTTTGTCAGCAACCAAGTATGCAGAGTAGAAACCCACACCAAATTGACCAATCATGGAGATATCAGCTCCAGCTTGCAGTGCTTCCATGAAAGCTTTTGTACCAGATTTAGCAATAGTACCCAGGTTATTGACCAAATCTGCTTTCGTCATACCAATTCCACTGTAACAAAAATAGGCAATGCGTGTAAATATCAAGAGATGGAAAATAGAAGTAAGGAATCAAACCAGAATATTAAAGAAAGTTGACAAAATAAAATCCCTCTGAAAGAGACTACTACACCATTGTAAGGTATCATGATTCATGCAACTGAAAATTGAATGAAACTACTTCAAGTGTAGGTTGCAAAAGATAATCAGTCAGTGATAGAGAAATAAGAATGGATTCATTTAGCTTGGCCAGGATAAGAAAATGAACTTTTTAAAATTATATTTAAAACTGAACTATCATCTCGATATTTTCAATATTAAATTTTAAAACTGAACAGGATGGACTGGTAAGGAAAAAATTCTAAAATCTCTAGATAGACGTCAGTATTACATCATGTAAAACTAATGTAAAATTAGAAACTTACGTGTCAATGATGGTGAGCGTGCGGTCATTCTTGTTGGGGATGATTTTGATCTCCAGATCCCTGGTGGCATCGAGTTTGGTTGGGTCTGTGAGTGATTCATAACGGATTTTGTCCAATGCCTGTAAAAATTGTATCATAAGTACACATCGTTTATTTCAGGTTGTCACACCAGTTCCAAGGAGGAAATTGTTTGGAATGGGTAGGTAATCGTTACAGGAAGAGACAAAAATTACAGTGAATCATCAATTTTGAAACTAAGGAAAAATGGAAAACAGATTAGATTGATGGGCAAATCGATCAAAGAGTACACTGAAAAAAATCTTGGATAGGTGGTCCGGAAAAAGAGAGGTGGGCAAAGCGAAATTTTCTCAAATAGTGAGAGGAAAAGTGATAGGCGGGAATCAGCCTGGTAACATGATACGGCCGAAGTTCGATATTTCTATCAATTGTAAAAATCAAGGCGTGCTAGCACAAATTCATCCTCTACACAGTACTTTTAGTAAAGTGAGAATGACTTCCGTGCTAATACACGAGGCTCAGTTTCTGGATTCGGAGACTAAAAAAATGCTTGATACCGAGAATTCTCGAGTCGATTCTAGGAAGACTAAAATGCCGATCTAGTGCATGAATTCGAAGAACTGTCCGATGCGGGGTGAATGACACGAGGTGCTGGTGCAGGCTGATGTCGGTTGGTTTTATGAATCAATAACACAAAAAGATGGCTACTTACATCAGACGAGTTGGAGACGAGTTCTCGAATGAAGATTTCCTTGTTGGAATAGAATGTGTTAATAATCAAGCTCATAAGTTGAGCAATTTCAGCTTGGAAGGCAAAGGTCTCGACCTCGCCGCCTTGCTCCATGGCTACGTCCTCCGGCATGATGATGCTTCTCGAAACTTTTCTTTGAAATGTCCTTTCTTCACAATAACGTTGAAAAAATTCACCAGTATAACCTCTTCTGTTTAATAGATACACAATAACACTCCTTGTAGATGATCCTTGATGCTTCGGTTGTCAATCAGCAACAGTAATAGAAATAGATCAATGTAAAATTGATCGCTGCGGTTGAGATAACTCTCGGTGCGTTCGCTTCGCTTGCTCAATTCGTACTATTGGCGGGCGGTGCGCGCGCGGCGCTTTTATCGACTGGCTTGCTTTCCAGAATGTTCCGGCCGGATGCTTGTCAACCTTCTAGAATGTTCGATCAGCTTTTAGACTTTGTCAGTACTCGTTTGTTAATTCAATTGTGTTTTAAATTCATATGATGAATTTTCGTGATACTTTCGACGTGAATTTGTATCGTTAAAGATGATTTTGAGCCGTGGTTAGAGGTGAGGTTGCTCGCTTGAATTGAGAGGTAAGGTAAGGTATAAGCGCGGCCGGAAATCGACAGCTGGCGGGCGGCCTGCAGAGTTCGAGAATCTAGAAAAGTCTGGAGCGCGCGCGGAAGAGCCCGCATCACCACGAGGGAGACGGCGAGAATTGCTTGTGCAAGTTGTAGCCTGTTGCAAACGCGTGCAAATTTTAGGGATGGAGTTTTGTCGATATTTTCATGCCGTTGCGATACTTGTGAAATTAATCCGTGGAGACACAGCGTTTGGAGAATTAATTCGTTTAAAGAATGAATGTGTTGGCTGAAGTTAGACGTATGGTAGAGAGCCCCTGGCGTATGTCAAAAATTTTTAGAAATTCTTAACGGAATTTTTGAATCATTAGAATTTTTTATGGGCTCTTTTCCGCGGGTGCATCATATTTTATTCAGTCATTTTCCAAAATGGTAATATGCAGCATTTTATCCGAGTCAGCACGTTATTGTGAGTCCCGAAAAAATTTTTGAAATCTGTCGAAGATGAGTATCCCTGAATTGAGATTGGTCAAAAAATTATTTTAATTGTTTTCTTTCTGGATAATCGAAATGCTCATGACCATTTTTTCTTTTCGACTTTTTTACAACTCGATTGCTTTTATGAAAATTTGAAAAATCTGGTTCTAATTTCTTCATTGTTGCAAAGTGTTGAGAGTTCGAATCATTCCTCCGACCAACACAGAAGACGCGCCCACGCAAAAAGGCACTGCAGTTTATTTGCGAGTGCAGAAGTGACACGTATCTTACTTATCCTTTTCATTTTGTAAAAGAAGAGCAACCTAGGATATACGCCTCTCTCCTTATATGGATGTTGCGTGAAGAAATTAATTTCTCGAGGGAATTGCATCAGAAAATTTGTATATATTCAAGTCTCGATTCAAGTGTGATCAAGGAAAAGGTTTGAACATGAGTAATGTGTCGATTGTTTGCACTCGAACCATTGACTCACGCTCTCGAAACTTCACAAAATGAGATACCTAGTATCCGTACACTCATGTGTGTCTTATTAATCAAATGATGATGATGATAATTTCAGTTGACAGAAAAAACGAGAAAAAGTGCGTGTGGCAACGAACGATTCGTAGCGTTTTCTAGAAATTTCGATAAATTTCCGGCGTTCGATCGATGAATGAGAACCACACACCCACAACAGTGTGTGACCACAAATAATCAACGAAATTGTATTATTGCACTGTCTGCATTAAAAATATCTTGCGGCTTTTTGCCAATTTTGTATTTATAGGTTCTTTGCCAGAAGCACATCAACGATAGCGACGAGAGAAGCTTTTTTTATAGATCTGGGTGGGTAACTGCGGGACGCGTATTTATCGACGGAGCAGCCCTTTCGCGAATTTTCCGAATTTTCGCGAGCCATGCATCATCACGAGATATATATATATACATCTCAATATTGAACAGCACCAAATAGTCTTAAAAAAGGCAATTAAAATACTTACTAATCATACTCTGCATGTAATATATATTGGTCATTCTTGCATGCGAGTAATTTATTATTTTGATCATACGCGCAATTTTTGAGCGATATATATACAATTGAATAAGAGAGCATTGAACATTTGAAACTCTATACCCTCACCTTTTCTACCTTATCATCATCTTCATACCTTCAATTACTCCAATCTTACCTTTTTTCGTCTGGTCATTGTTCCTGCGTGCTAACTCGTTTCAGGCGAATTTTATTCATTTGATGATTAATTAAAAAATAATTAACAAATGTAGAAAGTTTCAAGAAAAATAAATTCCTCATTCCCTTATTATTTATTCCTTATTAAACATATCTAACTGATACACAAATCAACAATGTAAAATAAGGTTGGGATCAAACTCCTAGTTCGAATTATAGCGGCAGAGAGATGAAGTTTATGTCAATCTGTTGATCTATGAACTGCTGAAAATAATGCCAATTATTATTGCTTTCGTGATGATGGAAAAAAATAAAATCACAATCTTGTGATATTCTGAAGGTACACATTTCGTTTCAAGCCCTACGATGAAGACTAATTTTCACAAAAAAAAGTAGCACATCTTGCTTGTGATGCAGCAGATAGTTTTCGGGCAAAAATTTAGATATTCTCATCTTTGTAGAAACCGACGATTTCATTCCCAAAATGGAGCTTTCTATAGCACGTACATACACATTTACGATGTTCATCGAGATACAAATTTCTGAATAAAACCTAATGAACTCTACCCAGACATTATTTTCAGATCCAATCATAAAACTAAAACGACGTATGTATATTCTTACATCGTCTACAATGTCGTATCGAGAATTGAGAAAGATAATCACTTTTATTCTACTGTTCTCGTCAAAAAAGACTTAGAAAATGATGATCAGTCACACTCCTGTTCTCCTGTTCGATTGAATAAAAAAATGGTGTAGTGCGATATCTCATTCATTTAGAAGGATTCAATAGAATATATTCAAATGAGAGCAAAAATAATCTTCTTTGAGACAAGAATTTGCCTCTCATGTTATCATGATAAATAAGGTGAGTGTACCCAACTAGACCCCATTGAGCCATTTCTCAACAACCTTGCTTTACTTCACTTGTCTAGTCGAACTCTGGCCCATCTCAATATTTTCCCACGTATCTTAGTTCATTTTGGAGGGATTGAAACAAGTTCTAAAATGAGCTGGAATAAGTGGGGAAATATTTCTTGTATATCTACTCATCATATGTTGAATGGAATCCCATGCAAGGAAGATTTTTCTGCTTAACATGGATAAAGACTGCGCCAAAAAAGTCTGCGCATTTTTGCTGGTGCTAAGCGATCATCATCATATGATTGATGCGTTCAATAACTTCATCTATTCATTATTCATACCTTGAGAAACATCTTCGCCATTCATATCAGCTCTCTCACTTGATGAGAATATTTTACTTAAGATATTCGTTGAGGAGTAATGCTCGAGATCGATGTGCACCAGTAGTTCAGTCGATATAAATCAGCGTTCAGAATGAAAATTTCATTCCATAAGTAAACGTTTTGCCATAATGGAATTTGAACTTACTGTGGTATACGTGCACAGTGGAAACGAATAATTTATGCCGACTACGGGCAGTGCAAAAGGCGAGGAAGGGTGGTCCTGTGGTCTCAAAAAATCATATAAATAAACTCACAGAGTTTTTCGAAAGGTCATCTGATTGATAGAGTATTTTTTGGTGAATGATGCAGTGTTGGGGGGTGTCATTCCAAGTGCACTATATGAGATATGAAGCGTTTTTCGACATGTAGCAATTTGTGAGTAGAAAGTAAATAATTAAAATTTTTAAGAGCACAAAATCCAAATTCTTTGAGGCAAAATAATGAGAAAGGGGTGTTCTTCAAAATTGGTATGTTATCATATCTCTTTTTTTGATATCTGACTTGAATGGTGTGCTTACAAGTTTATTATTTTTTTGTGGATGATGTATGTGAGCCATTTTGAAGCTTTTTACGAAGTACCGTCACCAACAAGATCTGGATATATCACAACAACTTTTCAAAACCCTGCATGAGCCCTATGACCCATAAGAGCTGCGTATTAGGGACCTATTTTAGCCCATTTTTGAAAAATCATATAGCGCCACTAGACTCAACATTTTTTGGCGTGCTTGAATGCATGTCTCTCTTTAAGACTAGTACTTTCAAGAAGAGAATCGTCCGAGACCGATAACTCAGCCTAGCACTTTCTAGAATTATTTTCCGAGAGCAGTATCTTAGCGATTTTTGGGCTTTTTTCAGAGTAATGTATATAGCACCTAATAGAAATAGTGATACTCGACGTTCACTCGTAGTCATTCAAAAGACCTTGAAAATACCTACAATTTGACCTGTAGTCAAAGTCGATTATCGTAATTTTCACAGGAGTTATACAGTCAACACAAGTCGAGCATTTTGCAAAAATATTAAATATTAATATTACTAGAATGAATTTATCGGTTATACGAGCCAAATCCATCTATCATTGCCAGGCAAGAACTGACAATGATATTCAAGCTGTATTATAACAACCCTCTCGAAAATTCGATTAAAGAGGTCGTGGGATCGAGACCCACCTCGGGTGGATTTTTTTCATCTCTGATCTTTCTCTTAAAAAATGCTTCAAGTAGTGGACGTAAAATAACGTTCCTTGGAGCGACGAAATTTCGAGAGAGCTGTTATAATACAGCTTGAATATCATTGTCAGTTCTTGCCTGGCAATGATAGATGGATTTGGCTCGAATAACCGATAAATTCATTCTAGTAATATTGAATTTCCGCACGAGCGATAAATGCAAAAACGATCGATTCCTACTATATCAATCAAAACTTTGATAAATTTTGCAAAAATGACAAACTAAAAGCTCAATATACAAAAATCAAATCTTGCTCCGTACCCAAAGCTATTTAAAGTTGGTCTTAGATGCAAGTAATATCGGCCGGAACATAAACGTTGGTAGGACAATGTTCAATTTTATTGATCCAATTTAAACCAACCTTTTTTTATTTTTTGCTAGGAAGGACTGGAAAGGACAAAATTGGCACGACTCGCACATGCATGCTTCTATCTGAACTGACGTGCATCAATTTGTGTGAAATTACTGCCCCAAGTATTTCCATATGTGTGTATCAAGCTGGGTGCAATCCGATCTGGTGGTTCTATGCATGGTAAAAAACGGGCATTGTCTCGTTTGTTTCGGTGCAGGCGAGCGTGAGAGGCATCTAACTCATTCGAGCTTACAAATGAGTGGCTAAAATAGAGGCGTAAACTAACTTTTCTGACTCAAAATGACCATCTAAACACGATTCTGTGGTCAGTTTGGCTCTAAACTATTGGATCTTGTTCTCAGACAAGTGAAAACTCAACATAGTCTTCGTATGAAAACTCACATCCGCACAGTTTCGATGTCGATGGGTAGAGAAAGATTTTTGTAAATTGAGCTAAAAATTTAGTATTTTTGCAAGAATGCTCAACTTGTGGTGACTATCACTCCCATGAAAAGTACGATAATTGACTTCGACCATCAGTTAAATTGTAGATTTTTTTAGATCTTCAAAATGACCACAAGTAAAAGTTAATTACCACTTTCTTAGCAGGTACTACATCACTCTTCGAAGGAGCTTTAAAAATCGCTAAAATCTGCTCCCAGAAAATTTTAGAAAGTGCTAGGCTCCGTTATAGGTCTCAGGCCATTCTTTTCTTGAAAGTACTATTAGTTATAAAGGAAAAAATGCGCTCTAATAGTACGTAGAAAAAGGTTGAGTCTAATCAAAGGTATGATATATAGGTAAGAATAGGGTCTAAAACGAGTCTCATGGGCCCTGAGGCCCATGGGGAGTCTAAAAAAAAAGCTTTTTTGTATTATTTTGAAACAGCACTGTGGAATAAAATTTTTTGGGATCCTATTCAGACCAACCTGGTGATGGCATTTCGTGGAATACTCCGAAATGGCTTATGTGTAGAATAGAATAACGAATCTGACAACGCTACGGATTCAGAATTTCTCACCTACACAAGATTTTTACAAAAAATCGCAAAAAAATTTAGTTATCTGGGAAAGGTTTTAGCGTTCCAAGATTTGAATCAGTGTTCATCAAATTAGATATCCAAATCGAATGTAAAAGTAATTTCCCCATTCGCCAATCGATATTAATCAATATTTTTTGATTTAATGCAATTCTTTATTTTTCACCTTTTCTTCCATATGTATGATATCATAAAAATGTACAGTTAACCTTCCATTTTGATACTAATCACTCCTCATCAATTGAGATTGTTTTCTCATAGTATTATTTTCTAAATGAGTATCAGAAAATCCGTTGCTCGCTTGCAACTGATCATGATTTTACTTTTTTTTCTACCGGGCTTCGAACAACATTATTTGAGATTTTTTTTTTCAACATATAGATTGGCGCATTAACTTGATAGTATTGCACCTTCCGCTCGAATCGTATCAACATATAAATATACGCCACATTTACGATGTACATTTATATTAAGTATACGTTCAGTTTAAGGTTTGGAATATATGTACAGGTTATTATTATGCATCAATCTCGTAATTCTTATATATTACACTCACCATGTTCACTCTATCGTTTGATTACTCAGATTTCATTTTTTTACCTTCCAATTACACATGCCTGTGGGACCAAGACATTTTTGCAACCCGAAATTCCACAAAAAAATTTGTGTATTCTTTGTTCAGTTGGATAGTCTTTGTTACTTCCTCCTGCTCGAATCATCCTTTCGATTTCATTTTCTCATTGTTCGAGAGTATTTTGATTGAGCTGTTCTCTTGGGTAATCAAGTATCTTGAATTTTTAACAAAAATCATTGATGCATCATCCAATTTCTTTTTTTTATCATAAGTATTCAATGCAAAGAAAATTCCTCTTCATATTTCTCAACTTTTTTAACTATACCGATAATTTCATCGTATTAAAATGTTAGGTAGGATATCAGGGTATTTTTACAATATTTTGTAACTTTTTTTTATGAAGTTGTGATGAAGAGCAATCGCTGAAAGTGAAATCATTCACGAAAGTGGAATAATATTCTTTCAGTATGAAATTCATCACAGAAATATGGTATACTTTCCCTTCGTATAAAGTTCTACAAATCTCTATAATCAAGTTTCGCTCAGATCTTCTTTCATGATTCCAGTTGATGATATATACGTTTTCATTGTTCAACTGTTATTCACTTCGGGATACTCCATTGAATTTTCTCATTCAACATTACGGATGAATTCAATAAAATTATATATCGATCCAGAAAATTTGCAAATCAGTTGAATCAGACTAACTTTAAACCATGATTATTCATCTCATGAAGACAATACGCACCCTCAGTTAAAGGTATGGGACAGTCATTTGTTGTTCTTATTCTTCGAATGTTTAATTATTACATTCGATTTTGAGTTATTCAGTGATGAATATTATATATAGTAATGTACTGTATACTTGAGTAAATTCTTGTGATTTGATGGAAGACAAAAGCTTTTTTTCTTAAGAAATTCTTTATTCGTGTGAGTGCTGGGGTTCGCATATTTATATCAATGGTAATTTTTTGATAGAAGTACTGTGCAAAAGTTTATAGACTATCCAACTTCCAAGATTTTTTATCAAGTGTCGTAATCAAGTAAAATTTGACTATTTACGGTGCTTTTATTTAATCGAGAAGATTTAGTGGATGACTCACATATCATTGAGAGATTTTGATAAAATATCATGATCCTCACGAAGATTTGATTTTGAAATCAAAATCAGTACTCGCATCTTCGTAATTTAGCGATTTTGTGTTTATTCGAAAATCTTTCATTGGTTTACTATATTTTTGATATCGGCTATGAACGATTTTCTCACAAAACATGACTTATTCTATTTTCTAAGGCAGTTTTTGCATGAGTAATCATAATAATATTTATTCCACAATTTATCCACGTTTTTTACTATTAAGTAACTCGCCTTTTTCAATGATTCAAATCATCAATTACTGTACAATAGAATGATTTTTGAGAACACATTTTTTAAATTTATCAAGGATGAGGAACTTCTTTATAGTAATACTAAAAAATCTTACCATAGCACAATGAACGGCTAATTTTGAAAAACATCACCATTCTCACACAAGATTATAAATGTAATTGCACACATTCCCTTGTTAAAATCTAAAAAGTTGGAATTGGTATCTACTTGGTAAAAATTGAGTTTTTCGTTCCAATTATGATTTTAATTTTAATTTTGACCAAATCGGATCTTCTATTTCATTTTGAAATGCAGAGGTAAGGTGGTAAGCATTCATATTTTCACATATTTTTTCTGTTCATGCATCAACATTAAAATGGAAACTCATATATTTTCATCTCCCTTTGTAAATATTTCAGGATCATAACTCAAAAGTCAGATAATTAATCAAAGCCATGAAAATAATTTATCTATCATGAACGATGAAAAAATCTGTAAGAAGCCAGAGTTGAATCACTCTGATTTGATGAAAAAAAGAAGATACCGAAAGATAGAAGTAAATAAACTAAGAGAACTGACAGATTGAAACTTATAGAGAAATGCAATAGTCACGATCCCCGTTTGAAGGAGCAGTTTTTAAATTCTGTAACATACACGTAATGTACTTTAATATCGTTCATCCAGAACAAACAGATGATAAGGTTAAGAACATTTTACAGACATATAAATATTTCATCAAATATTATATGATCAGATTCACACCAGTCCGCGACGCACGTCGTCGCTTGGCACGTCGTATATTTGGCTACACCGTTGACTATCGGTGTTGCTCTAATCATCGCAAAGTCTGGCATGATTGCAAAATGAAGAAAGGAAATCGTGCTGCGTCGTGCTCATTGTTTTATACTGACGCTGCAGTCGCGTGTGAAAAAAAATTGAATATAAGTAATATTAGAGTGAAAAACTTTTTTTTTTCTAGTGAGTGCATCTCACGGGTGAACCATGAAAAGTGGTGACGAAAAAGAGGTACACAGACAGTGAAGAAAAATTATAGATTCATGAAATAAAATTAATAATAAGTGCGGGTGAAATAAAAGTGATTTCCTTTCGGCGCCTTGGCAATTCAGCATGCCTTCGCTTTCCGAGACGCCGTGCGATGCGCGTGCGATTTTTTTAACATTATTGTGCGACACATTCTCTCTTCCATCTATCTCTTTCACTATATTTTGACTCTGTTTTCGTTGAGATATATATCCTTACCATTTAATCGATGGATTTCGTCAGGTGAATGAGGATTTTGGAATGAAATTTTAAAATTTTCCGTTGATGTTGATATTTGTTTTGAATTTACAGTTCGGATGCATGTTCGAGATTTGGAAGATGCTGTTGTCAAGAGTTTTTGGTTGGTGATAGAAATCGATGCAGAAGTATTCTTGGACACAACACATTTCTGAGAATGATATGAAATGATATGCCAAATACATTCAAGGATACAAGTAGATAGTCTCTCTTCTGATGATATCGCGAATCTGAATTATTTTAATCCTTCCTACGTGGACCAATTTTGGCACATGGTAGAAATGTTCTTTCAATAAGATTTAAGTCTAAATTAGGCGAAAAAGCTGTAATTGAGTGTTTTGGAAATTTTGTGTTTTTTACTTTTAAAAGGCTTGTTTAATCAAGTATCGGTATGACTCCTGTGGGTTTCTGATACTTGTGGGTTGAGTCATTTTTCTGAATCTTAAAGGGTTACAAAATACCATTCAATAGGTTTATGTTCACCGTAATCATTCAATTTTTTTTACAAATCTCTTAGTTTCTTCCACATTTATTGATGTTCGTTAACACGTTCACTGCGACGGCGAAAAACGCGTTCGGGTCCTGTGTGCGATGGGCCCCACCGGTGGGGCCCATTGAATGGGATCTTGATCACCGCCGCACACAGAGTTGGACGCGTGGGCCCCACCGGTAGGGGGCCCATCGCAGTGAAGGTGTTAAAACCTAGTTAAGATGAATTTAGAGATTAGCTTTCATGATCTCTTGGTGAAACCATCAGATTTGTAAATGAAAAGTCCAGCATTTGAGCAGGATGATGCATTTTAGTCCCAAAAGGACAATTTGGTCATTCGAACTTGGCTATCAAAATAGCTTGCAAACACAAGATCATCGTAATTTTTCACCACCAGGGCCGTTTTTGGATCCATCGGTATTAGGCCAGTGAAAATACTCCAAAAAGTAAGTACCTACCCACCCTTTCTTCCAGGAACGGTTGAAAATCACGAAAACCCCATAACACGTATCCCTACATATTGAGAGGGGCCGCCGATGGTGACACTTTTTTTTGACCATGGAGGTCAAATTTATCAAGGTCATTTGGAGGTCAACTTGATTGTTCCAAATGAAAACGCCTACTTTTGACCTCGGATTCTGGGAGAACGTGAAAAATTATGAAACTTTTGTTTGAAACACTTCTTGATCCGACTCGACCATGGCGGGATGAATGGAGGACAGCACGGGTTGATCATAACCGCTAGCTCCGAGAGTGAGCGTTTTATCGGGTATTTTTTCGATCGAAGTTGTTAATCGCGAGAATGAGCTGGTGACCTCGTTTTTGACCTTGGAAGTCATTTTCAAGGTCATTTGGAGGTCAACTCGATTCAAGGGAAAACACCTACACTTGACCTCGAATTCTGAGAGAGCGTGGAAAATTATAAAACGGGCTTCATCTGTCATCATCAATCCACACTGACTTTATTTATATCAAGGTCGAATCGGATCAAAAAATATTTCAGACAAAAGTTTCAAAATTGTTCATGTTCTTTCAGAGTTCGAGGTCAGAAGTAGGTGTTTCGATTTCAAAAATTGAAATGACCTCTATATGGTCTTAAAAATGACCTCCAAGGTCAAAAACGAGATCACCAGCTCATTCTTGATATGATAGCGAACAACTTCAATAAAAAAAAAATTCCCAATGAAATGCCCACTCTCGGAGCTACAGCGCTTATCGTCAACCCGTACTGACCTCCATTTATCTCGCCAAGGTCAAGTCGAATCAAAAAACGATCTGGACAAGGGTTTCGTAGTTTTATGCGTTCCTCCAGAATCCGAAGACAAAACTAGGTCTCTCCAATTGAAAAAAATCAGGTTGACCTCCGAAGGGCCTCGATGGTGAAAGAAAATGTGACCATCGGATGTCCCCCTCAAAATAAGGGGACACGTGTTCCGGTGTTTTTGCGATTTCCAACCGTTCCTGGAAAAAGGGAGGGGACTTATTTTTCGGACACTTTGTATATTTCCGTTATGTTAACCAAGAACTGATGACACCGTCGAGTACAATTTTAGGTTCCGGATAATGAGAATTCATAATTGTTCTTGCTCGATAATGTTATGAGTATCATAGAACTGACTCCAAAATCCACTTATCATGTGGTGTTTTTCAGGAGCTCGTACGTAGTTTTGGCCTGAATTGTATGATCTTTCAAAGTGTCAACTGAGACCAATTTTCTCATTATAATTAAGTATGGTATGAAAAGTATCAATTTGTCTATGTAAAACACCATTATTTTTTCGTGATCAAGACCACGTCCATTTGGTCGAAAAATGTGTGAAGTAACTTTTTGTAGGATTTTTGAAAGCCTACAAAAAGGGTATCTTGACAAAATTTTTCAACGACTTGTTCTTCCCACGTTATAAGGAGTTCTTGTTTCAAATTCTCCGAATTTTGATATATATGCATCATTTATTTTGTTTCATAATTCATATTTTGAGCCTGTTTTGGAATGCGAAAGGAGTATCTAGAGCACCTTTCTTTTGTAGATTTTCAAAGAATATACAGGATAATGGCTCTACAGGCTCGTCTTTTTGCTGAAAACATGAGATATGAAATATTATGAACGATCAAAATAATGCAAAATAAGCGGGATTTGAGACAAGGATTCCTCATAATTTGGAGTGGACGCATCATCCGGAAAATTGTCAAGCCATTCTTTTGTAGAGCCTTACAAAAGTTTCTTCACGTATCTCTAACCTGATAGAATTAATACTTTTTGAGCCATAGGGGAGTAATGGTGTTCTATGGTCGAATCGATACTTTTAACATCATATAATACTCTTTATAAGTAACAGACACTTTTCATTATCTATTGAATGTAGGAAATCCATTCATTCGCCATTTTGAGGTATGAAACGACACAATTCAGGTTACAACGTATCCTTACCGATGGTGAGAAAGAGTTGAAAAACATCTCACAGGTGGACTTTATTGAGATACTCAATCATACCTGCACCTGAGTGAGATGTGTCCCGAGTTTGCACAGTAATTCCAAGAATTGATGACTCCATCTATAGGCATTAGTCCATATATTTGCCAATATTGCAATATTTGCAGGAAAGACCCACTAACTCATTTCATAATTATAGTTCACATTATTTACCGAGCAAAACGAGAAAAATGAGGTGAATTTACAGTGCAAACAGTCTTTGACTGGTAATCTGAAAAATTCCATAGAGCGCTCATTTATTATAGTCAATTATTTCAGCATGACCTTCTGTTCCATGGATACAAATCCCCCTGAGGGTGCTGATTCGTTTTTACTTTGACAACAAATAAAATAAGGATAAAAAATTTTGAAAGATCGTTGAAGACAATGCTTCCAAGCTTCTTGACGTACCGTCAACTGGGGTAACTTTGGGACAACCCATGAAAGAGACATTATCACGCGCAACCAGCAAGGCAGATATGTAATCCTGAGGTTTTGGGAATTGAAATATCTACTTGGGGCACGCATGAGCAATGTTTTGCACTTGCACAAGGTCCTCCATTAGTTGTGAGTTCATTTATAAACAGACTTCTTCGAGAGTATGTTTTTAATCATAAAAACAGTCTTTCGGAAAAATGAGTGTGGCACCGACATTTGCAGAGTGATTCCAAGGTGACTGGGCTAGATTTCTTTTGTATGTACAGATATCTGGTCGAATACATCATTATATTGGCGTACCTTTACCCACTTTCAATTTTGTAGCGTGAAAACTGGAAGCAAACCGGGGTAACTTTGGGACACGACTTGGAGCGCCCATATTTCTGACTAAGGATGTCCGAATATACTCTCATACCTGTCACTCGAGAGCTGAAACTGTAAGCTTTCGATTGACCACAGACACAATGCAATTCTATTGCGATTCGTGCGAGACATAGGGGAGAGTGGGGCGAAATTGGACGGGCGCAAAATTGGATAAGTGAGATAGCTTGGTCGGAGGCGAGTCAAAACTTTCGCCGCGTAAATTCTCTTTTAATACCATCACAGACAACGGTTTTTATCGCGGTTAGACCTCTCAAAACGATACTGGGAGTCCACGCTGACCTAGGGGTGCTTTTCGAGGGCCTCACGCGGTTTATTTTCCAAATGCAAGATTACACGCTGCTTCTAACGAAGTGCACTGGCTCAATCGCCATTTGGGGGTCAAGAACTACGTCACGAAACGAAGATTTGGGGCTGTCGTGGGCCAAAATCGGTTCACTTGGGCCCAAATGATCTTAATTTTTCGAAAAAGACGCCTGGGGGCATTTTTGGACGAATTGGTGGGGGCGAATTCGGACATATTTTTGTTTTTCAACTTCAAGAAAAAGTATGGACGCTGAGACCTAGGGGTCTGAAAATTTTTTTACAATCTATTCAATAGTTGAACTTCAAAGTCTCGTAGCGCGCCTATCTCCAAGTATCGTCAGATAGCCCCACTACAAAATCCGTCCAATTTTGCCCCACTCTCCCCTACAGGTTACATGAGTTTTAAGAAGGAAAATACAGTTTTTGTTCCAAAGTTACCCCAGTTGACCGTATTAGTAATTTTTTGATTACTCAATAGATTACAGTAAAGTATTTACCATTAGTGATCAATTTCTAAAATTGCAGAAGAAATTTTCAGAAGAAAATTTCATTTATTCAACTGATGGTGTCTGTGATCGTCAGAACAACTCCCAATCGATTTCATCCACCACATCCCCAACTCTTGACCACAAAAATAATGAGTCCATATAAAGAATTATGCATTTGAAATTTCATATCTCATAATCCATTTAATAGAATATATGAAAGAGTCTCTCATTCACTCATGCAATTCATCCGTAAAGTGTAATTAATGTGTAGTGCACTTGACAATAAATATATATATATACTCATCTCTCATCTCAGGATCGTTTTCTTTTATGATCTAAACACGTTAAATTTCTTTAATGTACAAAAGATCATTTGGCATAATATTGTGCTAGAAAAGTGTGTAGGGAGGAGGGGTGCACCTCACTATTTTGGTGTATCAAATATTTTGTCATTTAAGTGCGCTAAGTATTATAATTTCTAATCATAAATCCATTCTCAATCATACCTTCACATTTTTCATGCAATCATTATTATTGGTTTTCTTAAGATATTCATATATCTCATACACCCACATAAATTTTGCTCACATTTCTCCACCTCACATTGTGATTTTTCGAACAGTCATTCTAGTTATAATAATGGAATGTTTGTGAAGTCTGGAGATATCGCTGTATCGAATGAATAAGCTTGAATCCTTAATGTTTCGATTCATTCTTGCACATTGTACGTATCGTGGTCACCATGTTATTAAATAACCATCCCGTTCGTCAATGAATTTTTTGTAAATCAGAGATCTCGAAAAAATTTGGGCTATTACCGATTCTTTTTTTGTAGAAAAATTGCTGCTGAGAATGTGAGCAGACATTTGTTTCTTGGATCATTTAGTCTATTTTTGAGGTACATATCAAGGTAACACGCGTTTCAAAGTAATTCTGGCAAATTTTGTTTTTTAAAAATCAGAGTGCGATAGGTTATCTCATAATATTTTACAGTTGAAAGTATAACACCAGAACATATTCTATAATCAGTTGGAACTTTTTATGGACTATTTCTCTTAGAAGGCCATTATTCACCTGATCTATTTGAGTAAGTATCTGTATGAGGATGATGGAATACAAATAAGAGAGAGTGAAATTTTGGTTGAGAAGCTTTTGAGCTATTTTGATTAATATCACTGATTCTCTTCATTTTTATCGAAGATGTGATTTGAGAAGGCGTCTGTGTTTGCCTTTTCAATAGTTTTTTTTTTCCTTATTGGACTTGACTATTTCCTTTAAAGTTAGATTGCACTACTTATAATTAATAATAAATCTTCTCATCCATGGAAAGACTTGCTGAGATGCGGGGAGGCTCGAGTGATCGAAGCATCAAATATCTCTCTTTTTCTTCATCGACATTATGGTCCATTGTTTTTTTTTCGTTGATCCATGCGCTGATATAGGAAGCACCACTACGACTCCATTCTAACTTTGTATAATAACTTCTAATCTGGCTGAAAACATATATATGTTGCTGCTGCAAAATCAAATTAAAAAATTGTAATTACAGCATCCATGCCTCACAATTTAGGAAATTAAATGAGGCATAAATTAAAAAAAAAATAAACTAAATTTGTACTATCGTTGATTTCCTAGATTTTGAATCTCGTCCAATCAATGACGCAAAAGTAAAAATGAATAATCGTAATTTTGCAAATTATACTATGATTTTAGCAAACTTATGAAGAAAATTGTTCAGCTAAGCATTGGATCATGCGGGGATTGGGAGATTATGGAACGAAATGATTAGGAATTTCGGTTATAGGTTATTTGATGTTCAAAAAGAACCAACGCATTTGTTTTCTTTTTATTTCGTGAAAACGGAAAAATCGACGTTTCCTTTCAACTTTTTTTATTTTCTATATAATAATGATGGGTATTATTATTATTTTTTTCCTTTGTATATGCAAAAAAAAAAAGGAAAAAGAAAGCCGTCGATCAGTCGATCAGTTCTCGTAGCTCGCTACTTCGAGCTCCTTCCTCCCCGCTATAAATATTATGGAGCAGAAAAAGGTGGTGCATTATAAGATGATAATTAATTTATCAAATGAGTTGGCAGTTACTTCCTTTTTCTATCGACCATTTTAGATCTTCTGTACAAATTTTTTCGAAACATCTATTAAGGTTTCCTATTTCCTCCTTTTATTCGATTAGTTTTGCTCAATTCGAAGTTAAATTTTGCACATTGCTTGATCTGTTCTATAAATCCCTTTTTTTTACCAATTTTCATGGCATTATGCATGAAAATAGGAGATATAATCATATTTTAGGACAATATAGTGAAAAAACTTTGACCTGAGCAAGACTGTCGAAATGTTATGGAATATAGTGTTCTGAGGTTAATCTTAAGTTTCGAGTTGACAGATGCGTTGCTTTTTTTCTCAACACATTTTTTCGGTCAATTTTTCACTCAACCTCCTGAGCTTGGCCGCAAGCGTATTAGTATTCATCACTAATGATTGAACAAATTTGTTTGAAGTTGAGTTTGATTAAATTATGTTTAATATCCCTTCACGATGATCACACGATGAGCCTATAACTGTTCTGTTCGTCACGCACATCATCTATTGCGAAAAAATTATTTAATAATTTAATTCATATGAGAAGATGATTCAATAAAAATGTTGGTTTAATAAAAATTTAATTCATTTAAGAGGATGATTTTGAGTTCGAAAAGTGTAAAAATTTTAATCCCTACTACTCGATTGTTCCTATCTTCCTATCATAGACAGATGGAAATTGTAGTCTTGAGATTTTGAAGTAAGTACCCTTATCCAAATCGACCCTGGGTATAGGGCGAATGAAATAATTTAATTTGGTAAACACAGGAACTGATAATAATAAGTCACGAGTGGTGAATGACGTCAAATGACGAGTCATTTGGTATTTGACAATTTTAAGCACTTACCAATACATATATATTAAATTTTGAAAAGCTTCAATCGAAAAGGTAAAGGAGTGTATCATCTTTTCTTGTTTTCAGAAAATATGAGACAACGACAGTTAAGTAACAGAATTATCGTGTAATAATCGTAAGAACAGGACTTGGAACATAATCAATTTCTGATTCTTAAGGAGGATTGTATCTGTTGATATCAATTTTATAATCGCGGTGTACTTTGGATTCTTAATGACTCTTAGTGATGATTTTTTTCCGCTCTAAAGTCTAACTGTATTCTTGTGTAGGTGCAGAACAATCACGTGTCGTGTGCACTACATCATTGATATATGCTATGTGTTTAATTTTGAGTAGCTCTACCTCAATCGATTGATCCCTTCTCATCATTAAGTGATGAATGATTAAAAAAAGAAAAAAAAAATTCGTCGAAAAAAGTTCATTTTTCCTTGGGAAAAGGCTGGCTGAAGAAGAAGGAGTTGGTGTTTTCGTTAGACCTCCCAAAAAAGCTTTTCCCGTGTTACTGGTAAATATAATAGGTATGATCTTGGTGGAAATATTTCAATCGTATGAGGATTTTCAATGATTTTCACGATTTTCTACTTTTTAGGAAAATTTTCGAAACGAAACACACTGCCGGTCAAAAGTTTCAAGACACCCAAAATTTTCTTCCCAATTTTGTGAGTGGGACTACGAGGCTGTACTTGACCAAAAAGGACTCCATCAGAGCTCATTTTGAAGATATTTTCACGTACTTTAAGATGGCATTATTCACTTTTATCATCACGAATCTGGATTTTCCCAATTTGACCTTGAAAAAGTGCCATTTTCGATGATTTTTGGGAGAATCTCCTGGCTCCGGTAGCTCAAAGGTACAGGTATATCCTGGAATAAATCTTAGAGGACTTGAAAAACAAGTTTAGAGCTTCAAAATCCATTTTCCATCATCCGTCTACGTTGCTCCTACTCCGAGTTATAACATTTTCACTGAGGGGAGTTTTTCCAAAAAAAGTAGCACTCTTATTAAAAAATGACGAAGAAATTCACTTTTCGGGGCATGTTCCAAACGATTCTTGTTCTCTTGATCATGATATAGAAGACAGATACCAGGATCAGAGATTATATTCCCCTTCAAACGCGATTGTCTGTCTTTTTCGAATTTAGGCGTTACTTTTAGCGAAAAATCTGTCTTCACAGAAAATATCATAGCTCGGAGTAGAAGTGACGTAGAAGGATGTTGGAAAACGGAGTTTGAAGCTTCAGACTTGTACTTTCAGAACCTTTCAGATTTATTCCGGAATATTTCTGTACCTTTGAGCTACCGGAGCCAGGGGATTCTTCTAAAAATGATTGAAATTGGCACTTTTTCAAGCTCAAATTGGGAAGATCCAGATCTGTATTGATGAAAATGAATAATTCTATCTCAAAGCACGTGAGAAGACCTTCAAGGTGAGCTCTGATGAAGTCCTTTTAGGCCAAGTAGAGCTTTGTAATTCCACTTACAAAATTGGAGAAAAAAAATTTTTGAGTGTCCAGAAACTTTTGACCGGCAGTGTAAAAATTAGAAACACATATAGAAATATAGTGAATCAAATCTCGTTAGCATAGTAAATTTTTTCTTGAATTCGAACCAAAGTGAAATTGTGAGTATGACGTATCTAACAGGCAAACATAATTCAGGTTGTATTAAAATTCATGATTGACTATTCACTTGATTTTCGACCGAATATTCATAGTTGTAATTTAAATCTTAAGAAATAATTTGTTCTCCGACCCTTTGAAATTTTACCAAATATGAGATAAACATGATAATTAGAAGAGAGCAACAGAAAAAGGTGAGCCAATCACTCTAAATTTATAAGTGTATTTATAATTTTTATGTATAAGTATACTACCCTTAACGCTCAAAGTAGTTCACGTGTCATTCATTACGCGTAAATCTATATTTATATCGTTTCGTGAATGAATGCATTATATTCATTCATCTCCTATTCATTTGCGATATTTTTTTTTCAATGATTCCGTAAATATATATGTATATAATAAGTTCTGTATAAAACTTGTATGTACAGGATGCTTGGTTTTAATTTTTTTCTACGTTCCTCTCTCTCTCTCTCTCTTTCTTTCTTTCGTCCTCACCTTTTTTTCTTTAAATATTGATATTTTAATTTTTCATTCTACAGCTCTTTTGCCCCGTTTAATCCGAAATTCTTCTGTCCACTTGAGACAGTCATTTTTCTCTATTCTGTATGATATACCTATAGAATATCCATTAAGATGCGCCAGTAACCTGACTGGAATATATTATATATAATGCGATCTCGTTTAACTTAAATTGTTTTTTCTCGTGATAAACGTTACAGCACATTCACAAATTTTATCCATCTACTCACTAAGCACATTTACTCATTATTACAATGATAAAAATTCATACATTCATGGAAACAATCAATCATAATGGCAATTTATATATATTCTGTTAATTATACAGCGATCATATCTCAGATACTATCTGCAGTAGGATGAGACGAGATCATTTAAACGAATTGGTACCTATGTAATAATGATTTGTTTAACACCTCGATAAAATAGCTAGTCTAAGATCTCTTTAATCGTCATTAAACAAATGTAAAAACTTACGGGTCATCTAAACTGAAAATTCGTATCCTACAACAAAAGTTTATCTCTCTGATGCTAAAAATTTTTTTCAAATCTAAACCCCTCTTTATCACTCTTTTGCGATTAGTCATTATTCATTTTTTTGATCTTACAATTGCATTTTAGTAAATTCACGAGAATTTATTACCTATCTTTGGAATATCTGTCGCGAGACACGGGCTTACATATTCAACGTTATACCTAATTCCTCTTTAATGGACTTATCACACACGCGTTAACATATTATAATATAAAATACAATGTAGAAGTCTCAACCTGCGAAACACGGCAATCGCACGATATATCGTAATCCATTTCTATATTTTCTGCATCATTCACAAACATAAACCGCGCGTAAATGTACAGATCAAACACGAAATCGTGTAATAGGAAGAAATTTCCATCGAACGTCTCGACGCGTATCTAAATTTGTCCTACATTCGAAATGATTGCGAATGAAGACACTATATCAACAATGACGGTTCACGAATTTAACGAACAATAACGTATTATTCTGGCAAGAGTTGTAACAATGATAATCGCGATGATCCAAATTTTTTCATCATAATAATAACAATCGAATAATAAAGAATCACATGTGAATGTACCACTTCTCTCTCAGTTATTACACTTTTTCTTTTTTATAAATTGAGTGAACGGTTTTATATCACAACAATAAAATTCTAAATTATCAATCACTGATTTCATTGATCTTTCGAACCGGCGACACCGTTTTTACTCATCGCGTTTCTGAAGACACTCGATAATCTGTATGAGCTGGATCAAGCACCCACCGATTTATCGTTAATACTGAATATCAACTTTAATAATGAATAGTAGCGTAACTTTGATTTTTTTCGATCTCCCAAAATTTTTGAATCTTCATTACCGACTGCGGGTAAATTAGAAATTAGCGACGGTCGGTAAAACAGACTAATCCTTTCAGAGATGCGATAAGAAGTGAGTTGAAGGAAATATAATGATGGTTATAAGCTTTGACTGTTAGGAAAGACGTATGCCTCGTTAATTGGAGAGTGGATATAGGTCGATAAATATATCAGCCAATTCATATAATGTTTCATAAGTGGAGAAGTCGGAAAAGTTTCATCGTAGGATAATGTCAGCTCCGGATGAGATTTTAAGACCAATCGATCAAATCTGACCGAATGATAAAATTTAACGTGCGACGTGATACCAGAAAAGCTCGTCGTATCGATAATAATGATATTTCGTCCATCTTCATTTTTTTCTTTCTTATAAAATTCGATGTAGGCAATGTATAGACTTCGGGCAAGTGTGTAAAAAATGAACAAACTTCTGGCAGTTTTCGCGACAACTGATATGCAACATCATTTTTGTTTGATGGAAGCGAGCGACGACTTGACGCACAACACTCCGTGTTGATTATTCGGTTTAGTCATTGCAAAACATCACGAGGAGATTCTCATCGTTACACCCTTTAATTCAAACATGTGTATAATAATCTATCTCTGAGAGAGGCAATGGGGTACATGTTTTAGTCGAACATTCGCTTTCCAAACAGTCAAAGGCAAAATTCAGTGAATCGATCGATTGAGTTGACAAATGCGCGCGCGCACACGCACGCACACACAGGCAGCCAAAAGCCCTGCTATTGCATGTCGTGAGTGGTGTAACTCGCTCTTTCACGCGCCGAATTGAACCTCATCGCATATAAACTGTTATGGCATGAAGTGACAGACAGTCGGCGGAAGAATCTATCCCGTGCCGAGCTTTCGATGAAGGATTTGTGTTTCACGTGTTTTGGATTCCTCTTGGACAGCTGAAGTTTGCTTCACTTTTGATAGAGGGATTTCATCTTTCTATACTCGTGTTCTCCTATTTGATTATGTTTTTGATAAAGCTGAACTTCTACACTGGTCTGATTGATTGTTGGTGGCTGTCAGTTTTTTTTAGTTAATACAGCAATAGATGATAACATTTTTCAGGCAAACTTAACGATTTTTCAGACATTTTATTTTTGATTCAAAAGATTTTTCACTGGTTGTTCAATAAAATTGATTCTCCAAATTCAAAGAACTACTGAATAATTTTGGGAAGTGCCACTCATGCAACGATCACTCACAATGTGAAATACGGTTATAAATTTTATCTATTCTAAACCTCTCTAGCACTCTGAGGATATTTGCCCAGCGACGAAAATGAATATCAAGAAAAATTTTATGACTGGATACAAATGAAGAGACATTATTTTGGAATCAGTAACTGTTGAACCTTCAATGAAGAGAACCTGTGGTTTCTCGTCCTCATTAAATCGCGATTTCTCTAATCATTGATAAATGTCACGTATTTTAAAGACAAAAAATAATCATGTATTTATCAAAAAAGTGAAGAAAATAAACAACTGACCGAGTGACAAATAACTCTTTCTATATATAGAAACGCAGAGCTAAGCACGATATAGACCAGTTAGAGAACGCTTCGAGAACTCATAGCAAAGAAACTTTAAATGTACACAACAGAGATGAGCTTGAGCTTTATTTCCAACTGCAAGTGGTCACAAAGTTCTTTCGAAGCAAAGCCACTTTTTCTCAATTCCGACGAGTTTGCAGGAACATTAACGACTCTCCGAATAGCCAAAGTCCATGGTAATTTTCCTCTGTACCACCAACTACCACTAGGTATTCAGACAAAATCGCAACGAACGAAGCTACTGCAAATATATCCCAACCGTAGAGCGGATTAACCCTCCAAGCTACGTGATTTCTCGGCTTTCTCAAAGACTATATAATATGCTATATATATATATATTTCTTGACTCGGTAAAGCTTTTGGGCATACGTGGTGGAAATCCGTCAGAGCTTGGTTTAAGTTTTTAAGCTACGATTAACTAACCGTGTGACATTATCACCCGTTGTAGAGAGAAGACACTCATTTTCTCGGATATTTCTTGCGGTTTCAAGCTACGAAACGAGTTCTTTGCTGACACCGTATAAGATTTGATGTATTACTTACGACCATTGCGAGAGTCTAGATTCTGCGGTTCGATATCTTGGAACACACGAGAGTAAGCTTTCATTCCGTGATATCCGTTCAATATATATATATTGATGTCGTCGTTCATCCGGATGCCAGAGCTTTTGTTTACTCTTCGCTTCCGGATAGTTTTTTTTTTGTTCAGACATCAAAATCCGGTAGCGGCGAGGCGATGTTGGTGGCTCTTTCCGATGCCCACGGAGTTTTGAAAGCTAGCAAGCGTTAAATTTCGTTTCTTTTTTGCTTTTTCCGCGAACTATCAGACGATATCGTGCGATATTTTATCGGGATGTCTTCTATCGCTTTCAAACTTTCAATTTCTTGTATCTGATGGTTTTTGTCGGTTGTTTTCCGAGCGTAACTATTGTACGAATGTTTTTTTGACCCGATAACTTCTGATGCGAAAATATAGTTTAAATATTTGCTATGAGGTAGCCGAGTTAGCTATGTTTTGGAGAGACAAAATATTTCATCAGGGTAAACTGTATGTATGGAGGGTGGATTGTAGCCGTTTCCCTCATTTCTGTGGGCCATTTGGATTTTTCCGGACTTTTTCATCTCACACGTAAACGTCTTTTGATCTCTTACTTCCCTCTGGCAATAACCGACGCTATTTCTTTCGTTATCCGTCACTTTCTCCGATACATTTTTCATCTGACCTGTGTCTGTATAGCTTGTCTATTTTGTCTCAACCACAAACGTTTTGTCATAGTCTTACTATACAAATGATCGTGTTTGAGGCACGGGGATATCATCACCTTTTGACGATCAGTTTGCTCGATTTGATTTCATTTCAAGAATTACATATCTAAGTAACAGGCTTTAGAGGATCTTTGGAAAAAAACTGTCCAACTCAACAGGATTATAAAAGTTTGGCCTTGAAAATCTGTGAAAAATGGAGCTCGGTCAGCAAAGATTTCGACTTCAGATCCGGTTTTAAACCTTCGATATTTAAGATGCATAAGAGCTGAGCAAGCAGAAACGTAGTGCAATCGATTGAATATGGTGATATTTTATGCCTTTAACTCTAAAATTTATGATCTCGTCGACCGGCACGTCACCACCAGAGCCAACTTTATAACATTTCATTGATTTTTCTGCGAACAAATGTTCTATCAATTCTGGTTATCCTTCGCGTAAGGCTTGCGCATTCTTTCTCATATCCCCACGGATGATATAGATATTTTTGTCGAAATATCCGGGAATGATTGAGTTTTGGAATGATCGTAATCACAAATTACGATACTTATTCTAGTGATGAGCTGTCATGATTCCCTTCAATAATTTTGAATGGGTACATAGCCAGTTATTGGGGAACAGAATATATAACCATTTCACATGCACATGACTGGAAATAGATAAACTTCAATTGATCAATCATAGAGAGCACATCTTGAAGTAAAATTGACTTCCGACTGACTTAGGGGAACATTTTTATAGGCATCAGTTCAGTAGACAGACCGGATAGTTTCTAGGTGGACCAGATTTAGCTACAAACTGCTCATTGAACTGTAAAATATTGGTACCAAGAAGACGCTAGAGTCTAAAATATTATGCTATACTCTACTGATTAATCAGCGACAAGGCTATAGGCCAAAAAAAGGGTTCAAGATGTGGGATCAAAAAATATCAAATGAAATAATCAACACAGAATCTTCTTCGAATTCTCGGCCTTGAACTAATTCCTACCGCCGTCTGTCAGAACTTGACCATATCAAACGCATCGATACCCGTCCTCATTATTTTTGTATAATCGTTTGTTAAAAATTCGGTGTAAAAACGCTTAGAAGCACTTAGGATCGTCGTTTTACTTAATTCAATTTTTTTTGCCCCTCATCTCGATTTCGTACGCGTTCAAGATCGACCTCACTATTATTACCACATCTCGATCACCGAAATCGTTTAGTCTGAGAATTTTCATAAAATTTGAATTTTTTAATATGATCATCGTCACCCCCACCCGCTTCTATTTCGATTCGATAATGAATTTTCTTTAAAATTTATTCCCCGTATAATAATGTACGTTTTTCGCGCTGCCTCATATCGCCGACGAGCTTAGTTAAACTAACTGGCTAAATTGACGTGTTTTTTTTTCATATTCTTTCATATATGGGACCGAAGCAATTTTTCGACGTACAGTAGTAGAATGTTTGTCCTCTTGAATCTTCAATTGATGATATTTTCATTCTTCGATTCCCGCATCTCTTCGACTTAAATACTAAAAAGATATTTTCTATCGTGACGTATGTTGCTTCGCGAATGCAACAAATTTTTTTTTTTACATCTTTCCCTCTCTTGTAGTCCTCATATCGACAAACGATTATATCTCTGCTTACTCTCCATAATTCAGCAGAGATCAGAATTTTGTTTTTGGGCACTCCCCCATCTCCTTTTTTTTTCTTCAAAATTTTGTTTCGGGCACTGTTTTCAATTATAGGTGCGGCATTGTAATTTTTGTCTTTTCATTGCTTCGCCTCGATGCACTTTTTTCAGTCTTGGATGCGCTTGCCTGGGCTTGAATTTTGTCTTTTCTACTCATTTTCACTTCTTATTTTACTTAGAAGTGAAAAGTAGGCGTAAGTATTCGAATTTGCGCTGGCTACCTCTTTTCGACACCTTTTTTTTTTTGATGCTCAATCTTTGGCTTCCTGCTCGTTTTGAAAAAGGTACACAAGTGTGAGTCTTCTTTCTCAATTTTTCTTTTTTTTTTCGTGCGTGGCTGTGACGATCATCATCGCCATCATCATTATCATCAGGTTTGCCATTAGAAAACCTGAAGATTACTTGGCCTCTTCGAGCAGTACGAGATCATCAGCAACGACATCACTTATGTGAAGGTAGATTATCCAGTACATCAGATTGAAGCAGACGAAGCAGACCGGAAAGACTATTCGAGAATATTTGTCAATGTCCGACGGCGTCACGCCTGAAATTTTAAAGCAAGTTGGTGGTTAGTTTTCTATCTATATAAAGGGAGGAAAAGGAAAGGTTGTTTGGAGCTCTTGATCACGATTTATGTTTGCAGAAGTTGCTTTGCGATTGAGGATGGATTTATGAGTTTTCTCGGGAAGAGCTTGTTTGTAAATGAGAATTTTTTGCCAGGATTTTTGGGGTCATCTTGATTTATTAAGGATGTTGCAGGGAATATTGAGTGAGGTAATGAGATTCTGAGGCCATTAAATGTGATTTCAGATGTTAATGAGTGGATGTGATCGTAGTTGATTAGAAAAAGTGATGGACTCACCCAACATGGTGTGTTTTGTTGCTTTGGGAAAACTTTGGAGCGCTGCATGGGCATCATCTGCGATTGAACAAATTTCAAAATTATTAATTATTCGGATGAATTCGTAGCCGGGGAGATTGATTATTCGATACAATGTCTTGAAAAGGAATGTTGGAGAATATGAATGAATATTTACAATTTTTTCGATTAGCTAGAATCTATTTTCTCAAAGGGGAATAAAAAAATAGACAACTTTTGAGTTTCCCCGAAAGAATAGAAGGATAAAGGATTTTCGTTTGCTCAATCTCCCTTATTTCAATTGCTAAATGGTCTTGAAGATGATTGGGAATGAATTTGTCAGTTTGTTCTGGAACAATCACAAAAAATGCGTTTTCAAGAGTATACATGTTGAAGCTTGAGAATGGTTCACAAAAAATCCATGAAAAATTTTTTTTATCAAAAATCATCTTATGAAGAAATCATAGCTCCTGAATTATCAAATTCAAGTCCATGATTTGTGCCATGAGCACATCATGAGAATGTCTCACGAATCAAAAATTTAGCATTCAGTGATGAGCATTGGTTTGGGGATAATTCACCTCAATAATGGACCACAGTTCAGAATTCAATAGTATTATTCAAACTTTGGCGAGGTGGACATGCTAGAAACATCAAGTTTTGAGTATCATATTAATTCATATTCAATAGACTTTTGATCCCTGTTACGTTTCAAAAGTGTGATCCATTCTGTATGGGCCACGGTCTGTATCGCCTGGCAGTTTATTCCAAGCCTTCATACTCCTATGCATAATACTGTATAGAAGTCCGATACTGATTTGGATAAAAGATTCCTGAAATTTGCGTTCTACGTAGCGGACTAAGGTCTATAACTAATTGGTACTATACCAAAAACATACAGCTCTCCCTCGTTAAGACAAACTTTTTTAGCATGAAATTTCAGTCCCTTGCAACTTGTTTTGAACGGGTTTTCATCTAGGTTCTTAGTGGGTTAGCTCTTTTTCTAACACGGAAATTCCCCATTAACCTGAACAAAAATCCTACCCTGTCGAGTTTGTGCTAGCGAAGGAAGGTTGTAATAAACGGTCAGAATGAATTGAATTTCGAAAAGAGATTTCTAACCCTCGGCTGGCACACTTGGGTGGAGTCCATCCAAGGCCTCCTTCATGAGTACGCCACGCTCGTAATTCAAGGTTTCCCGGGTTAATAGTGACCTCTGTTGGTAGTCAAGACTTGCCACTTAGCGACCGCGCACAGAGGCTTCGTGACGTGGGCACCCGAGTTTGCAAAGGTTTTATGAAAAAAATACTACCTAATTGTGCGTCTTAAGGTCGTTCAAATTCAATTGATTCGTTTGAAAATCAATTGTGGATGTTACAGTTTTTCCAAAAAAAAAAAAAAAATATAAAAGTTTTCGGGTGCTGGGAAACTCAACTAATTGTTTTCTCAGCAACCGCACACTCTGGGAATTGTGCGTTTAGTGCTGTCGATTGCGCGTATATTTCTCTACAAGTGAGTATTTTTACTTTATCGAAACACAACTTATTTCTGTGGAAAACTGACGAAAACAGATTTTCAGCGGTTGTGCACGGTCACCGGAGCAGTCGACGCGGTGGCGAGGCGAACCACGGCGTCCACCCGGTGATTCGTGTTTGAAGAATTCGATGTTCTTGGAGAAGTAAAACAATAGTTTCTTGGACAGTGATTATGCAGCTGAAAAGCTAAACCATCCCTCGTGGGAGATGATCGCCGAGGAGATGACAGAAGTTTGCTTAGACAGTGGTTTTGCGTTCAAACACTAAACCATCCCTCGTGGGAGATGAACGCCGAGGAGATAAAAGAAATTTAAGCAAGATTCTGGCTAATTAATAAGTATTTTCGTGTTCACATAGCAGCCGATAGCAGAGAGGCTAATAAGAGAGGCGCTACGGCGGTCTTGCACCTTCTTCTGCTCCGTAGCTTGCCGAGAAGCAGTTTTGATTAATTACTGACCAAAATAATGTGTGATTTTTGGAAATTAAAAATACGTCAATATGAACGAAGGCACGCGCAATCGATCGCACTGAACGCACAATTCTCAAATTGTTCGGTTGCTGAGAAAAAAACTAGTTAAGTTCCCCAGCACCCGAAAACTTTTTTATTTTTTTTTGGAAAAACTATAACATCCATAATTGATTTTCAAACGGTATCTGAACGCGCTTAAGACGCACAATTAAGTAGTATTTTTTCTATAATTTTTTCGCAAACTCGGGTGCCCACGTCACGAAGCCGCGCACAGAACGCCAGTTTTGGCGCGCTCGCTGCTCCGCCACAGCCGAGCCAAAAACCAACTGCGGGTGTTCGACACCCAGGTGGGCCAGCTATGTGCGCTATTTTTGAGTGCATTTTGTGGCAATAATAAATTATTGCAAAAAACTGCAAAAAAGGCCTCTCTACTAAAAATATTCTAGAGGATGCGATTTTCAATGGAATGAGCTGAAAATTTAACTGAGTCATCTCAAGATCAAGTAGATATGAGGAAGAAATAGTACAGTGGTCGATCTTTCAATGGAGGTCTTCGTTCCGGCATATTAGGTGAGAATAAAAATGCTCAGTTCAAGCGTCAAAATATGTCAGAATAAATACCTTTTTTTCAAGGTCTACTCTTGCGCTATTCTTTTCATGAATTGACCTTATCTCGAGATGACTCAGTTAAATTTTCAGCTCATTTGGATAAAAATTGCGTCCTCTAGAATTTTTTAGTGAAAAAGGTGATTTTTCGCATTTTTTGGACATTTGTATTTTTAAAAATTTTTCATTCGATCTTGGCGACTATCTCGGTACAGTGATCCATTCAAAACATTTCAAAGAGGCTACAGAAGAATTCTGAAACCGAAAGATTGATCATAGTAGCCACAGCATTAATTTTTCGTAGTGGGTGTAATCCACCCAGGAGTGCCAGCTATGTTATGTGGCAGAAGTGTGCCAGCTAAGGGTTAATATTCATTCACCCACGAAACATTGTGGGGAATCCCATTGCAAAAGGTGGCCGACCAGATTCCATTGTCAAGGACTATTTAAGAGCATCATATTGAATGCTATTGTAAAATCGATGAAGAAATATAATTTAGTTAGGAATCAAATATGTTCGATTTTTTGATACAAGAAATTTTTACACAATTAATTACATGTGCGATCGCTACACCTAATAGGCCATGACCATGAAAATTGAAATTTATGGGGTGGTCACTCACCATACATGCCCATGTCTTTTCCAGGGAAGTGATGCGCTGGCGGTGGAGGCGCCTCCTCGTCCGCCCTTCCATTTATCGTATTTTCATGCGTTCCACCTTTCCCATGGACCTTGAAGCGCACCTCCTGGACAACACGGGACCACTTACAAGAGACACGGCATAGTTCGCGATGGTTCGGTCGACAATCGTCAACTCAAACCCTCGCATAATCATATTACTTATACATATATTTCATGCAAAGTTTTTCATCATATTATCTTTATCTATTTTTGGGTAATATTTGGTTTCTGTATTCGATTAACTATCCCTATTCCCGAACATTTATTGAGTTACGATTATGCTATTGGTGGATGAGAGCGTCGAGATTGATTGGTATTAACTGATTGCATCGTCGCTCTATGATTCAGTTGTGTGTGTGTGTGTGTGTGTTTCATATCGGCCGAATCGAATTGCAAATAGAGTTTACCGAATTTTGCAACGCAGCAACGAATTAATCCGTAGATGACGCAGACGCAAATCTAGTCGGGTCAAATTGTCAGCATCAAAAGCGTTTTGCAGATAGTGTCAATATTTGTACATATAACGTCGTCACACGTGATGTGACCAAAGCTTTTGTGTATTTGATTTGAAATTCGGGTTAGTATGTATGGCTTGATTGGTTATGATTTTTTTGTGATTTATTCCACACAAATTCTGGTGATGTATTTCTGGATAATGAACGAAAAGAAAGAACGAAAAAAATTTTTTTTGGAAGAATGACACAAGTTTCTGAGGATTGATTGATGGAAAGAATACTGAAGATTTCAGATGTTGATCAATCAAGTAACTTATTGTACTATTGAGAACGAAATATAAATTCATAGAGGCATCTTATTATTTCAAATTTTTTGAGATAGGCTTTTCAAGAAAATTGATCTGGATGATGAATTCTGAAATCAATAAGAAATTTCAACGAGAGGCTTTGAGAATACGACAGCAAAATTTCGGTCCATAAGTCATGAAAAGCATCGAAGGTCCTTGAGGGTCCTATACTCTCAAATTTTGCCTGAATTTTGAACGTACTCTCTGCGCACACTTACTAAACACATTCATGCACATAACTCGTATAGGTCCATTATCGGCATCCGCTCGGTCGCACATCGTTTACTCAGAGCTATATAACCTTCCTGTACCCTATCCACATGCCCCCTTTTCTCGAGCTTTTCTAACCCTTACAACCCTCTCACACAAACTCGCACATGCACACACACACACATAGATACATCTTCAACGTAAAAAAAGCCCAAGAGAGGGACTGACGGTGATGCCGGTGTGAGAAAATTTATGACTAAACGTAGAGAAAAAAAAAATCGTGAAAGCCTTCTTATTACACAGATATAGAGGTTCCGCAGACCAAACCGCAGAAGTATAAAAGTATTGTATAAAAGTCAGTCTCGTACATAAGGCATTTAATTAACGGATGAATTAATTAAGAATAATACTCTAGAGAGGTTTAGCTGACTAATTGGGAAGTTCTTCCGCATTGAGTTTTATTCATTCGTTCTGCGGACCTTTTTACTAACACACATACAGATGCCCTATATGTATTTCATGTGGTCTAAAACCTAGTTTACATATGCGTTTGTGCCTACTAGATAGAATGTGTGTATCGTTTCATGCATGCGCACGTTATCCTACATAGCTTTTAGCATCTTTATATTGCGTTTAGATTTTTAAAATCAACAAAACAACGAAAAATGTGTGTGTGTGTATGTGTGTGTGTGTGTGTCCGTGTGTGTATGTGAGGTCAATTAAGACTCAGCTCGAAGAAAGTGAATTTTTTTCGTACGTGGCCTTTATTCAGCAATGTTTGGTCGTATCTTTGCGCAGTGAGGTAGGCTTGTTCGGGAGTTCGTTTGGGGTAATGAGCCACCATTACTCTAGGTATGGATACGATGAGGCTTCGTCTCGAAAGGTATTTTTTTTCTGCTTTTCTTCAATGTTTGATGCATCTGAGTAGTGCATGGAAATGCATCTGAGTAGTGCATGGAAGGCATCAGTAAACCGGTGAGTGTGCGGTCAAAAGGATAAGAGAAAAATTGGGTAGTGAATTTGTGCGAGTAGGCGAAAGAGTTGAGATCATAAATGTATACTTCTCGTTATGAAAAAGATGAAATAAAGTGGGATTGTATCTTTTCAGATGCAGGAGATACTGATGACCCTAGAAAACTCTTCGGATTATTTATTTAGTGATGATCGTTACAATAATTACTGCTCATCAACCTCTTGAATTGAAAAAATTTGTGAGTTTGGATCAGACTTCTTTCATCCTCTTCATTATTATTTTGATCTTTTGATCACTTAATTATGACTCACGCTGTCAGTAGTGATTAAATTCCAAATAATTTCAGCGACCCATCATATTCATCCTTTTCTCACACAGAGATAAACGTCTCTGCAACGTCAAATTAATTACCACCTCCAGTCAACTTTTTAAGGAAGGTCTCTGAACTATTTCATTGAAAATTTGATCACGAGAATGAAGGTTAGAACAAAATTGCCCAAGACATCATCAAGATAGTACATTACAACAAAATTTTTTTTGATTCTGAAAAAAATTCTGAGGACGATCTAATGAGTTGACTATCGTCTAAGGTGTAGACATGTTCTATTTTGTATCATAAATACGACCTTATGAATGTACCGAGCAAGAACTGCGAGCTCACCAATTCTCTCGTCAAAGTTCTTTTCCTCGAATACTCGTTGTGGAAGATGCACTTCTCTTCTTCAAAATTTCACGTGGACTAAAATGAGTAATTCATCCATTATAATTTGCAACCATCCGCAGATATGATCAACATCTTTGCTAGTTAAATACGACTCTCATTAAAATATCTCATGTAATACCGTCCCATATTACTAGAACGTTTTGTCCAAGAGCTAACGTATAAATATCGAAACATGGCCTCCAGAGCTTTGCACACACTATGAGCAAGAAAATTTTCCCAGGAGTTTCGCTCGATGCACTTAGCCAACCTCGATACTTTTTGTGCTCGGATCGTCACAGTTGACCTTATTAGTATCTGCAAGAGATAATCTTTGTACCTTCAAAATTCACAGAACCAAGCAGAATATGCGCCTGTAAAATACATCCTGTGAGCCATTTTAGTGATATATTTGTTCTGCTTGCATTGTAAAAAGTAGAATGAATATTTCGTCTTATCTTACTTCGAATGCATTATGTCTGAAAGGTAACATTCTGTAATCTCGGTGTTATAAATATATGCTTATTTCTGACACAATTGCCATACTTTAAATTTGAACAAAGTTAGATTAATCTCGATGTTTTTTGTGAGATTTTCGTGATGTATAACTTTGATGCTCTATAATGACATGAGGTTTAGACTTTTCTTTCAAATTATTGCCAGGAATGATATATTTTCACGTGGATTCTATGTTCGTAAGGATGATTATTATTGTCAACGCGGCTTCAGAAAACTTTAGTGCACTACAGAAATGAAATTACGAGCTTGCGATAAGTAGTGAATATGCGTTGCACTCAGGATTACTGGAAATTTTTTCAAACCTCTTTTCGTCCATAATAACCAGAGAAATTTTTGCTCCAAATTATGGAACTTGGATTTATCTCAACTCAAATTCGTTACGGAGCCAGTCTCTAAAACGGCACGAGATATTTTCCATAATTTAGGATTTGAGGACTCAACATTATGGGAGAAATTCTCTCAAATTCAATGAAAGAATAATCCTGATGTGGGTGTTTCAAGTGTTCTATAAGCTTGGGTCTCCAAATTTTATCTAGCCTCCACCTTCATGCATTCTGCAAAAAACTCCCGTACATTGAATGTAAAATATCTTAAATTCTTTTCTCTTCACATGAAATGCATAATTAGAATTTAGCTTTCTATTCGGTCACAGCATAATAAAATTCTCAACAGAAATCGCTTGAAAATCCTAACTACTCCCCCCAAACTTATTCCCAATCCAGAAATCCTACAAATCAATGAAATTTTTCCACAAACAGATAGTATATTTCCCGAATCGCGGATGAATATCTAGCTAACAATAAACCGCAGAACGAAGTATGCTAGGCCTTTTATTTTTCCACATACCAACCGAAATGGTACGCTCATCCATCTCTTTCCCTTCTATTTTCCACAAAGAGCAAAACAGAAAGGGAAAAGAATTCTCACACAGTATAAATGAACCATGTATATGGGCATTACCGCACTAACTTGCCCTGAACGTGTGCTGGTTTTTCATTTCGACCAGCCAGTTCCGAGTCAGTCAATTCAAATTTTCCTTCACCTGTTATATTAGAATTTACCTGGCACGAGAGTTTTAGATCGATCCAGGGAGTCATTTTTATTTTTTTTTATTTTAAAAGATATCTGTTGCGTATATTGTGATTTGTGGAGTTCCGCGCGCACCTTTGGGACCATTTCTGTAATTGTCACACAGTGAAACTCAGTGGAAAGCAGTCGATTTTTACTGGATCACACAGTCCAGACCCGTTCTATGAGCGGGTGTGAACCAGTTTTCAGCGAGATTTCACCGGCATCGGAGTAATCGTTGCAGTGGCTATCACCAAATTTTTCTCTCAAAATACATTATTGAACCGACTGATTTTGATAGGTGTCATCAGCAGAATGCTCAGGTTAGACTCTGAGCCTTGTACCTCATTCTTGTCATGGAACTCTCACTAAAACTGAGAAATTTTCTCAGAATCCCCGTAGCGCAACCCAAAATCACTCTAAATCGCTTTGTACCAGGCAAAATTTCAAGAAAATGTGTCAAATAATCAGATGTCACCGGGAAACGAGGCTCAGGATTGAAATTCTGAATGCTGATAGCCAGAAATTAGCTATGTGAGGAACTTTGTCAGTTTTGTAAGCATCATTCTACCCCACTATAAATCAACCAATCTGGGTGGGAACAATTTTCCTCATCACTATATGTTGAGAATAGATGAAGTCCACGCGGAGAAATTTCTACGTCAACTCCATAACTTCTGCGATCAATTTGAGGCGCGAAATGCCAGTTCCGTGAACATAAGTTCCGTAGACTCAAAAGCTGCTTCCTGGGAAATTTAAAATCATAAACACACACAAAAATGAATCTAGACTTCTCCATATAGTGATGACAAATTATCACCGAATGAAAAAAGTAGGCATAGGCATGCGGAGGCTAAATTTTCATCTTCTAGATTTTTATATACAAATTATGTAAGTTTGCGCGATAATGCCCATATATCAATATTACTATACATATGATTGCAAGCTCGGCTCGATATATATCCGGATACGAAGTGTGAGAGGATGGCTGGTGCTGCGCGAGGGTGTGAGATTAAAAGATTATTTATGCTCATACGCGATATTTCGCAAACGCGCCGCCACCGCCGCCTCGCTCGATCTAGAATTTATTCTACTGTGAAGCTTTTCAGCTCTATCTATCCGAACTTACTCATACACACACATACACACATCCATACATGTGCATATATCCGTGATTGTTTCGAACTGGATATTTGTATATGTGCGTGCCATCGACTTGGGCTATTTCCCATTCGGATGTGCGCGAAAAGCACAGTTTCTACCTCAAATATAAATATAGGTGTGGATTTTCTGGAGCAGATTTGGACGGTGGACGAACTGGTAAAAGGAAATGGTGCCAAAAATATCAGAGTGCGATTTCAAAATACTCACTTTCAATTGATATATTTCATGAATATAAATTGACGATATTGAGTCGAGTTCTTTGAACTTTTTTTATAGATCGACGTTTTGATAGCCCGACGATTCTAAAGTGGCGGGATATCAAATGGTTGACAATTTGTTGACATGTTTTCATTGACTTCGTTTTGAGGAAGGTTTCATGAGTGTTTTGTCGGCTTGAGAACGAATGTGTGAAGACATATTCATACATTATTGTGGGATGAAAATGAGCTCAGAAATTGTAATATTATCTAAAAAAAAGTCCGTGGTCGACGACAGCTCTAATTGGACCACCTTCAGTAGAATTCAAGTGTATCAGACTCTATACTTGATGCATGAAATCAATTTTGCCTTCAATTAGTTCTTGTAAGAAATTTCTTTTAAATTACTTATTTTTTCATGAATATGATTTCTCTAATTCATCACCATTACTATATGAGTAGTCTTTTGAAAATTTAGGCATATTCAACGGATAAGACAGAGACGTTGAAGCAATTCTAATTTAGTTGGTTAGGATTAGATCGCTGCTAAGTTTAAAGTCACACTTGAAACTTAACGCAAACTCTATCTTACTCTGGCCACTAATTATCCACCCCAAATTAACCAATTTTCTCTCGTCTTGTTGCGAGGTTCAAGACTCCACCTACCGATCTGAAAATTCACCGTACACACGACGGGCAACAGCTTTTATCTCTTGTTTTTCGAGCTCGTGTGTTTAAGTTCATGTATCTCCAGTGCAGATGTATTAGTAAAGTAAGTGCCGACACGCTCGACTCGAGTGCTTCTAACCCCTTGTCTTCGCGGTTTAGTTTCTTGTTGTACATACACATAAACTTCTTTATCTGACTCTTTTATACTGTGGACAAACTCTTTGAATTCTGAGTGATCGATATGTTGATTAAATGAATCAATTATCTGCTAGACGATGTTTCCGGAATCTGTATCTTCCGTTGATTTATCAAGTTGATATGGCGTGACATCAAATTTTTGTATTTGTGGGCCGAGCGAATTTTTCATTTCTGTGAATCTTCAAAGCATTTAGCTGGTGGTTCAGGATAAAGTTTAAAATTATTGTTATTTTTCTTCTTAATTTTTATTCTGCACTTTTTTTGCAAATAATTCTATGATAGCTCGTGAATGAGCGGTGCTTGGCATTGTACCAGTAAAAATGATTACATTACCGGTCAAAAATTTGTATGAACCTCGACATAAAAAACAAGTTAGAAAATTAGATTTCTCCGGCCTCGATGATCCCAGAGAACTTCCACTTAGCTCGTTCTGCAGCTTTTTCCAAGTACTTCAAGGTATTTCCAGAAATTCTTCCGGATACAACAGATTTTCGCTGGATAAGGTCAAAACTTTGGGAAAATTCATAAAAATCGGATCAAAATTCAGAGCTCTGCAAATCAGACCTAAATTGATGGATTGAAATGATTGAAAGAATATCTGAAAACAGACGTCAAGAACTTCAAAATCCGCTTTGCAAATTTATTCTTGGTCGTTTCTGGTCTGAGATGTGACTGTCTTTGTAAAGAAAGGTATCTCTCAAAAAAGAGTCTCAACATTGATAAACGGTGAAGAAATCGTAATCACAGCAATATTTCTTTGCTTTCTGTCGTATTCTTTCTTAGAGTTGGCGGAAAGAATCAAAAATAATGTCTACATACTTCGTGTAAATAGATCCTCTCATAATTTTCGAATCCCTGGTCCATTTTTCGAGAGATATTTTCTTTTACAAGAATAGTCACCATCTACTCAAAAACGTTCCAGAATAATTTTCAAAAACGGATTCTGAAGTTCTCGCCATCTATTTCCTGTTCATCATAGAATTGAATCATCATTTTTGACTGCACAGATCGGATTCTGACCCGATTTTGATGAAGAATCTCAAGAATGCGACTTGAGCTAACGAACATTTGTTGTGTTGCAAAAAAGTAAGTCCCAATAAGTCCTCGAAATAATCAAGAAGAGCTACAAGATGAGCAGAGTTAGGGTCGTTTTCGACCACCGAGGCAGAAGAAACCGAGTTATTTGAATTGGGTTTTTTAAAAGGTGAAACTTTCTTTACCGCGGCGTTGTTGCAGAGAAAAATCCTAGCTCGATGTGCACATCACAATCACCGTCACCCCATACGTTCCCGAGAAGGTGTAGTTCACGTGTGAACGTGTGCAAGCACGTCGATATACCAGTATATCATCTGCTCATCGATCCATGCATTCATTCATCGAACCATCCAATCTCATCCCATCCCATCTCATCCCATACCATTCCATCTCAGTCCCCCCCCCCCCCAACCCAACCCATCCCATCTCACTCAATTTCACGTCAGCCCATCCTATCCTAGCTCATCCCAGACTATCCCGGACCAGCCCAGCCCATCCCATCCCATCCCAACCTCGCCTATATCCATCCCCCATCCCACGCCAGCCCATCCCTGACTGGCGCATCCCATCCTCCATCCTGTTCTAGCTCAGCCCATCCCATCCCATCCCATCCCAACCAATCTCAATCCGGTCTAGCCAAATCCCATCTTAGCATACCCCATCCATCCATCCATCCATCTGTCCATGAGAATAATGGGATCGGTTGGACGGATGAATCATTGCAGTGTAATTTGATTCGCGATGATAATAAGAAAGACTGGCGTCGTGGATTCGTTAATTAATTTCGTTCCTTTCAAGAATAAGTACATCAGCCAACGCGAGTGTAGAATGCGGAATTTTTATTTAATAATGGAACCACTATGTTATCGGTGCAGTATTCACTTGATATTGAAAACAGTTTGAATTTACTTTTTACGTGTCATATTTCCGTACGACAGACCGGTAGTGTCATTCGTGAATAACCAATTGGAAGAGAGTAATTTACTCAATATTGCCTAAATTGTTTAATTTGCGAAATCACTGAAATTAATGAATATTCAGATATATTGTAAATACTTAGAATACCAAGATCAGAATTTTGAGATCTGTCATATAACGGAACATGTATTCAATAGATAACTGGAGTGATTCTTGATCCCGAAATGTAGTCATTCGCAACAAAAAATAACCATATCAGAACGGCACACAGTGGTTTCACGTTCCTGCACGCGTGGTCACCACGGACATTATACAAACTCTTAGCCGGTGTGTGAAAAAAGAAAACAAAGTGAATTTACCATGTGATGTTAGCTCTGGCCCCTAGATGAGATAAGGCTAATAAGTGTTCTCTTTCATTACTCAAGAACCCACCTTGATCTAGGCGACACAGACTCACTTCTTCAACGGTCAGATTATGAAATCCCCACGTTACAAATAATTGCCAATCAATGCAAAAATATGAGTATAATAAGCTGCTTTTATATCAATCGATATAGTAACAAGAATATTATACGAATATTTGTTATCATCTAACTAATTTAAACCACAAAATCGTTTGAGCAGCAAAGTGCAATAGCTCTACGCGATGCTGATCATCCTTCGGTGGCACAAAACTAAAAAAAAAAAAAAAAATCACGCTACAGTCAGTAAACTTCACAAGAAGCCACTCTTTATTTCAAACATTTTACATCAGTGAGAAATTATTACCCATCAACAATCGCAAGAAAAGTATTCACACCGATCCATCGCACTCTTTACTCGTTGCAAAATGAAAAGAAGTATCAGTTTTCACGTCATTCCTGTCTATTTCTTTCAAGAAATCGGTAAAAGTGAATGGCATCTGAGATTCCTTGAATCAGAGTTGCGAGAAAAGGGCGCATCTCATCTTGTAATTACGCAAAAAGAGCACTAGCTCGAAATTAAAAGACTGCTCGTACTGGCTCGTACCAACATTCGAAGACGTTACCATTTTCATGCTACGTATACTTTCTGGCTTGTGAGCTACATCAAATTTCAATTTCGTACCGAGAAAAAGAATCACGACTCTTGGTTCGTCTGCATGACTACTTCTTCTCTCTCGTTTTCTCAATTCTCGTAAAAGCTTGCGATCGCCATCTCGCAAGAGCTTTGACTGCTTAAGTAAACGGTGCGCGGAATTTCCCGCCTCTGTTGAAGGCGAGTTTTCACAACTTGAAATACTTATATATTTTCAATCTTGAGCAATTTCACTATTTTATAGAAAATACTTGTTTGTTTGTGAATTTTCACACCAGATTATTTGTGCACAGTATATGGAACATGAGTTCAAATGAAAACGGGGTTTACTCAATCTGTCAAAATTAGAGGATGTTTTTATATTTTCAACGTCTGCAACGATTTCGGATAATACGACTTCATTTCAGATTTTGAAAATTGTTCTTTGGTATTTCGAAGGCCTTTCGATATGGATTTGACACATTGAGTTATTGCTTATTGCAAAAATTATTCCAGCATTGAGTAAATGAGCCTCGATCTCAGTTAGAGTTGTGGATATTTTTTCTGGCAGTGGTTTTTGATAGAAAGACCCTCCAGTGTTTCAAATGATGTGATGACAATCTGGAGCGTACTTTTATTATTTTGGTCCGGAGGTTTTTCAAAACCGGTCTTTTGTGATTCATATCAACTGACACATTTTTTTAATCGCGAATAAATTAAAGTAGCAAAGCATTCAACATTGACTTCTTGTTCAACTTGATTCTGACAAGAAATGAAACACTTACGTCGAAACATTCGATTTTAACTCGGAGAAGACACATCAGATTTGATAATTTGATTCCCTTCGTCATCGGTATAGACGAGCTCGCACGATGTAAAATTTATTGATGACTCAATTTTGGAGAGCAATTTGATGAAAAATTATGCAGTTTAACACGGACAATCAAAAAAAGTCTTCAAACCTGATGGAAATGAGGTAAGTACTTGGTTGACTATTAAGGCCCGAATTTATAGTCGTAATCCGGAGTCAGGATAAGCTAATCCGAGGCGCCACAATCGCCAGTTCTAATAGGTTCGCGAACTCACCGCACCGATTGTGGCGCCTCGGATTAGCTTATCCGGACTCCGGATTACGACTATAAATTCGAGCCTAAAAATATCTGAATACGTGCCATGAAAAGTTTTAAAAATTCTAACTTATGCAGAACTGTTTCTCCCGATCAAAATCATAACTTCCCGAACGATATCTCGGATATTTTAAAAAATGACACACAAGCAATCCAAAATGACATCCCACATCACACCTCTCAAAAATTGAAATTTAAATTGAGCGTGGACAGTACCAATAAAACTCGTGAGAATTCTCACCTTCTTCAACCATTCAAAATTCACTACTCTATCTCCAAGGACGATCCTTTGAAACTATCCAGTCACATCACCTCGACGCGCTCATCCGTATAAAATAAAACTCGATCCCTCTTCACATTTCCTACGAAACATGCATATGTCCCGTAGGAAGAGTGATTCTTTGAAACTTGGGTCAACCTCAAGAAAATTCAACAAGATCAGTCGTCAAACTGTCACGCGTGAAAATCGTGAAAACTGTTTTGTAAAATCGTTCGACCGTGACTTTATAGCGTCTTGATGCGGATCTTTTCGAGCAAAAATATATATGTACTGTACAGAATTGAGGAAATTCTTTTGGGTTGTACGTGAGAAAGTTGTATGTAGGTACCGAGTGTCGAAAGTAAGCATTTCAGTGCTGTGTTGGTGTGAATGTATAGGATTGTAGGGGTATTATGTCTATTCGAGTGTTATACTCACGGTCTGCTTAGGTGCGTGAACTTCGTGGTCACCAGGTGGTGGTCCTGGATTTTCCCTTGCCGCCTTCATACTCTCGGCTATTTTTGCAAAACGTTGCTTCCTCATCTGGATTCGTTTTGCCATGTAGCCCACCGTCGCGTATTCTGTAAGCATTTTTTTTCTTATAAATAATGCATTCAGACTATACTTAGATATTTTCAAGCTAACATCTATGTTACTGATAGCTGGGTATTTGAGAAAAATAGGTGAATTGAGTTTACCCAATTAAATATGATCGGGTGCTCATTTGGTCCTTTTTCGGTCTGTAAACGTAATTTGAAAGTAAATGGAGGTGAACGGGCTTGCACTTATATAGCTGATTGGTTTTCTATCTTAAAATTTGTGGGTTATCGTATTATTTTACACCATGATTCAGGCACACTGCGGTGTATGGGGTTATGTTCACGAGGAGAAGAATTTTATTTGACAATCATATGATTAGGTGTAATAAAAAATTCTGGATAATCCAAGATATTGGACAAGGATAGCTATTGATTAAATTATTTTAATAATTTAATCAATAGCTAGCGTTATTGCCTCTTTCGTTTACCGTTCGGTCGGATTGTAGACGTTGTTCACAAATCATAGGCCCCTGAGATGCTTTTGTAATTGAAAAAGATATCTGTAGAATGATGGGTAATGACTAATTGATGGTATTCAGAAGAGATTTCTCATGAAGTACGCGAAGATGAAATTTTGTTGGATTGGTGCTGCTAATAGTTATAACCGCACCCACCAGCCCGTCTAGCCACCCACCTATCAACCTGTCCACACAACCGACCGACCATCAACCTACCCACCTCTTCAGACCATTCCAGGCCGTCCCAAACCGTACCAGAACGTTCCACATCGTACCTAATCGTTTCAAAGCGTACCAGGCCATTCCAGACCACCACAGTGCGTACGAGACTAACTGTACATCGTATCACACCGCTCCAGAACGTCATAGATCGGACCAAACCGTTTCAGAGTGTACCAGGCTGATGCACACAACAAAAAGGATCTCTTAAAATAAGAGCGACAGTCTCTTAATTCAGGAGTGTGCGATTCTAAGAGCAATCTGGCCTTTAAAACGTCCCGACATCTTAATGTAAGATGTGCAGTCTCTAACTTTGAGAGGTCGATTCTCTTAATTTCAGAGTGTCTCACTTAGGATTGAATTCTAACCTGAATTCGCGGCGTTCAAATGGATGGGAGTCTCACTAAACCATTGATCTTCATCAACTGAGATCAAGACCGTGGATGGGGAGACACGGGAAAATAACATATGAAACTGCTCACAACCTAAATGCGAGGAATAGTACTACCTCTTTATTAGACGGTTTTCGCTTTGATTGGCGCGTGTTGATGAATTCACGCGAAGTGAGTGCGAGTACGCCATAGGCTTATCGGCACAAATATTGAGAAGAGGTCCCAATAAATTTTTACGAATCAGATTTATCCCATCAGATTCCACGGCGATGAGGTTATGAGTGATCAGTTCTTAAGTTAAGAAAGAGCTCTTAATTTGGGAAGTTGTCACCTCTTGAACTCTCAAACTTCTCTCAGAACAGACGGGGCTTTTGATTCGAGAGGTCGCTGTTCCTGTTTCAAAAGGCATACATCTTAGTTCAAGGGATAAAATTCTTATTTTAAGATGACAAGCTCTTGAAGTAAGGAAAGTGCCTAAATCAACTTTTGCACTTGAGAGCAGAAAATTTAAGAGGTGTAACTATTTTGAGAAATCCTTTCTGTTATAGACCATCCCAGAGTGTGCCAGACCGTTCTAGATCATACCACACCGTTCCAGATCCTCCCAGACCATACAAGAACGTCCCACATCGTACCAGAAGATTTGAGACCATTCCAGGCCGCTTCGGACCGTTCCAGATCGCACCAGACCGTGCCAAAATGTTCCAGATCGGATCAGACCATTCATCGACTTGACCATCTATCTACTCACTCACCAAACTCTCCACTCGTCGACCCATCTGGGATCCATAACGCCACTCATCATATACCCTTTTTCGATATTTTCGATACGCGGGATCCGCAGCCGGAGGTACAGATTTTGGCTGGGCGTTTTATTATAATACTAACGTTATTGCCGCACTTGCTACCGCTCGTTCGGCTTGTAAATGTCCTTGATAAGTCAGAGGCCTCTGAAATGCTTTTTTAGCTCAATGATGATGGTTGTAAAATAATGATTGATGATGGACTCAAGGTGCCAGAAAGAAGTTTTTTATGTAATTCGCAAAAATGCAATTAACTTGAATGATACCCGCTGATAGATATATTATATTAGAAAATTCAGATTTATTGTTCTCAATTTTTGGAACGGCTGAGTTGGCTAAATCAAAGTCCCGAACTCTTAACACTGGTATTGATAGTCGCTGGTAACCTGAAAGTTAAGAGTTGTTCCATGGGTTGGGCACTTTAGTCGGTGTGGCATGAGGATGAACTGAAGTCTCTGCTTTAGATTCTTTCAGTACACTAATGTAGCAGAACACCAGAAAGTCGGACTGGTTCTTCTAAGTAAACTGCCAAGGTCAACTGCCTAAGTCAACTGCCTAAGTAAACTGCGTAAGTAAACTGCCATAGTCAACTGCCATAGTCAACTGCCTAGTTCAACTGCCTAAGGCAACTGCCTTAGTCAACTGCCTAGGTCAACTGCCTAAGTCAACTGCCTTAATCAACTGCCTGAGTCAACTGCCTAAGTCAACTGCGTAAGTAAACTGCCATAGTCAACTGCCTAAGTAAACTGCCTAAGTCAACTGCCTTAGTCAACTGCCTAGGTCAACTGCCTTAGTCAACTGCCTAGGTCAACTGCCTAAGTCAACTGCCTAGGTCAACAATTGACAGACATCTTCCACCGTGCATAATCAACCGTCAACTATCGATACACCTACCAACGCATCCACCCGACCGAGTACACTCCCTTCCATCTATCTATAGATACCCACCCGGACACCTAGCCAGCCACCCAACCACCAACTCACCCATCCACCCACCTATAACCCACCCACCCATCGATCCACTCATGACCCATACGGCCACTCATCATACTTCACCTCCTCCACATAGGCAACCCGATACGTGGGGTGCTGACGGACAAATTTTGACTGGGCTTTTAATTATTTTAATTTCTGCCCCTCTCAAACATGCAGTCATGAAAGTTCAATGCATGAAGTCATCACATTTTACTTGCAGGGAGAGCAACGAATCTTCTGTCACTAAAATCTTTTCATCCATTTCAACGGAGATTTCAGCGCATTTTCATCAAATGAGCGACGTGCAATCTCAAATATGGGCATAACGAGCAAATGTTGAAATATGTACCTTATTGGTCCCGATCGTATGCATTCTCCTCATAACCTTGGCTCATCTCAATATTCTTCAATCTATATACTTCGGCTCATTTTGAAGATTATTTTAAAGCTTGAAAAATAAGTTGAGGTATTGGAAGTTCATAAAATTAGGACTCTCCTCGCGTTTCAGGGTGTGTGCCTTATATTTCTCCACGTGTACAAGAAATCTATTTCCATAAGATTACACGGGTCTTTCGTAAAACCGGTAAATTTTGCCTTCCAGACGTCCAGATGAGACGTTTCTTAGATTTTTCTACACACCTTTGAACATTAGCAGATGCATTTTAATCGGGTAATGCACTGAGCTAAAAAAATCGCATTAGGGGAAAATAAATACTCATCACAACATTTTTAGTTCCCCATGATGGATTTATCCATCTGTGAAAAACATTTGATATCAATCCCAACTTAATGCCCACATCAGTCAATTCAACCGATTCAATTATGAGCCGATGTTATGTTCTTAGAAAGTAACATGATATTCACCTAGGTATTCAAACTAAGAATCAAAATGTCCCACATTCAGAGTAAGATTTCTTCTTTACTTTTAAAATGACACTCTCAGTACGTTTTATCAGCCGATATAGTTCGAATTATAGCAGGATATAGTTGAACGAGTTAACCCCGTATAAGTGCAGAGTAAACCGCAAAATTACTGCTAAACTCTGGAGTTGTATATCTTGAGAAATCAACGGTAAATTCTGAGGCGAGAAACTGCAGACTAGCTTTGGTGTTATCCCAAAAGACGAGAGTTGACTATATCTCTCTCTCTCCCTCTTCCTTCTACTCTATACCAAACAGAGTTTAAACGCTCCAAAGTGTCGTTTGTATGCTTTGGGGCGTTCCAAGATAAATTCATGTATATATTTGCAGTTTCTCGAGTTCGACATTCGAGAGCACATATTTGCAATATAGTAGCGTGGGAAATGTATCGGGAGAGCTTAAATAATATTTCCATTTCATTCAAACATTCTATGACCGGTACAGAATGTCATCCAAAGTATTTCGATATGTATGACGAGTATTTTTGATTGATGCAAAATTCATTAATTGATTATTTCGTACCTGACAACATGCAATTTTGAACGATCAAGTATTCATTTTGGGGAAAATTCTACTATCATTTCAGGAATATATTCACTAATTAAATAATCAAATCGGAGTGCTATAAATATTTGCTCATGCAAACAGAACAGATACATATAATGTTTTAGTGTCATCGAATTATTCAAAAATTCACACGCGAAAATTTCAATAATAAACATACTGGCAAACGCGTTATCCCATCGATATAATACGTCGAATCTCTATACATCATTGATTCGAGCGCGAGGGAATTGAGTGTGATATCGGCAAAAACGAAAGCCTTATATCTATGTATATTTCAAGAGATATGTGTCAGGAAAATTTATCTGTTCATTTCGTTGACGCTGTCATTTTGGCTCAAAGAGATGTAAATTTTGTCCCTTCGTTGAAAATTTGACCGCTCATAAATTCACACTACACCTGGCCTAAATAATTCGACCAATTTCCGCAATGTGTACATATACATTTAATGGCTAGATATGTCCCTGTAGGTGAAATTTCATACATGATTGATGTTTTGTTCTGATAAACGTATTTTCGTATACTTTGAAATTTTTTTGTCTCTGAATGTGATTAGAAGGCTTATGGAGAGACGAGTGGAAAGGTAATAGACTCATCATTAGAATTTTCAGAATGTGACATTTATAGATTGGTAGATAGATGATGGTTTCGAGAAAAATTGCAGATCTGTACAGTGCTGTGTTATCTGTGGGTGTTTGCATAATTGTGGATAATTTAAATGGCGACGGTAATAAATGCGTATCAGTCCGTTCTGTAAATGAAAAAAGTAAACCAACAACTCTGCTGGCCTCTGCTCATTTGAGTTTGAAAAATTCACCCATATTACATGATAAATCTCCGAATCTCGTTAGGATAATTTTGCCTCGTGGCTGTCGTTTATTTTCATTTTCCCAGGGCGTGGCAAAAACTCGTTGAAGCCATTTAAAATTGCACCTCGTACGAAATATGTTTATCACAATTATGACACGCACTTGTCAGTAGCTTTTATTCCATTTTGACGTTGGAAAAAAAAACGTTTTAAAGGATCAATTTTGTTTTTGATCTCTTACTCATTTGTTTGTCAAAATTCAGCACACACGTATCACCGATCGATCTACTGATTTATCAAAGACTGATACAAATACTAACCAATAGAGCTGGCATTTATGATATCTCGTTGAATTACCAAGAGGAGATTTGGAATTGACATTGATTGTTGTATAATAGTGAGAATTGGACCAAGACAATGTTTATTAATCTCACGATTGCACAATGGGCAGAGCCCGACAACCGAAGCTCAATAATCATCAAACTTCATTCAAACCCATAATCATAGGTGACATTGAGATAAATTCCTTCCCGTATCGTAAGTTAACGTAAATATAGGGGTGACTTTGTAACACTTTTGTTTTTGCGTTCACTCTTGACCGGCCCACCCTGGAACATTCTGTAAGAACTCGTTTTGTTGAGTTATCCAAGAGCTTTCAATTGAAAGCCTGCACGATGATTAAAAAAGACTTGATCGAGAGTAATTGTAAAAATAAAAGTGTTTCGAAGTCACCTCGGTGTTCATCCTTACCCCAATTTTACTGTATTCCACTAGGCGTATTGAATACCCGATTCTCCGTATTGAATTATTTTACACCACATCTGATTGAAAACATCTTGAATATTTTACACATGTTGATAAAATTTAACATCTTGATGTTAAAAAAATAAGTTTCGGCTATGCCTGTACGAATTTTACACCTTGTGGCGTAAAATTGACGTTCTATCAATAGGCCTTAGAGAAAACGTATAGTAATTCGGCATTTTTTCTGTGGTGGGATTGAATATGGAAAAATTTTGGTTAGCAGTCTAGAGATTAGGGTGGTCCGAAAAAGGTCTTTTTTCGAAAATCGATACGCCCTAGCGTGGAAATGTTGTGTTTGTACATATAGATGTGAAAAAATTTTTGCTGGACGCTGAGAAATGAGATTCCAGATCCCAGCAAGAGCCATCGAGCTTTTATCAAAATTGACGCAGCTTTAAATGGGAATGTGCCTAATTCTGCACTTTTTTCTTCCTAACTTTGCTCGCATTTCTGGCGCATTCAAGCATTTTTTAACGCACTTCAGCTTATTTCAAAGCTTGTTCCAAATTCTACAAGACGTGTTGAAGTACGTCCAATTTCAACTGACCAGAGGGATTCTATCTCAATTTTTCCAAAAAGTGATCATTATTAAAAATCCCAAAAATAGGGCGATTCTCCCTTCAAACTTTGCTTGTATTTCTGGTGCATCTGAACATTCTTCAACGTGTTTCAATCCATTTTTATGTTTGTCACAAAACCTACAAAATGAGCTAAAGTACGTCCAATTTCGCCAATATATCTCAATTTTTCCAAAAAGAGATTAGTTTGAAAAATCCAGAAATAAGCGACTTCCCCCTCCCACCTCACTTCTTTCAAAACTCGAAAAGGAAAAATTGAGATAGATTGGCTCGGATTAGTCGAAATTGGACGTACTTTGGCTCATTTTGTAGGTTTTGTGACAAGCATAACAATGGATTGGACTACGTTGAAGAATGTTCAGATGCGCGAGAAATACAAGCAAAGTTAAAAGGGAGAATCGCCCTATTTTTGGCATTTCTAATAACGACCACTATTTGGAAAAATTAAGATAGGTTGGTTCTGGTCAGTTGAAATTAGACGTACTTCAGGTAGTTCATTTTATAGGATTTGAAACAAGCTTCAAGATGAGCTAAAGTACGTTGGAAAATCCTCGGATGCGTCAGAAATGCAAGCAAAGTTAGGAAGAAAAGAGTGTCGAATTAGGCACATTCCCGTTCAAACCTGCGTTAATTTTGATAAAAGCTTGATGGCTCTTGCTGGGACCTAAAATCTCATTTCTCAGCGTTCAGCAAAACTTTTTTCACATCTATATGTACAAACACAACATTTCCACGATAGGGCGTATTGATTCTCGAAAAAATCCCTTCTTCGGCCCACCCAACTAGAGATATCACGACGACGCCAATTAAACAGATATCCGATTCTATTTTGAGCTAAGTCTCGTGGTGGGAACCATTTTGGACTTTGATGGATGCATACTAACCAAAAAGTCGCTTTGATGACCTTTCAATGACTAATTCTTCTTCGTATCCTGATAAATCTCTCCATGATAATCGTACTTCTTTCCCTCAATCTATCAATATAATATGTTAACAAAATATTTAGATACCCTACTAAAATATATGATATCGCGAAATCCACGGTAAGCATACGCTAGTAATGCATTTGAGATTCGATATCGAAAGTTTACAACGACGGTTGCTGAATATCCTCGAAGGATAAGTTCGATGCGGGTCGAGTGTTCAACGGTCCGATTGTGAATATCCAACCTGGCCTCCGATTTCCCTTCTATACAATACATAGATAATACAGAGAGCTTGGTTTTCGAAACTTGAGCGGAGGTTAGAGGTTTGTCGGAGTACATCGGTAAATTGTTGTCGGAGTAGCATTATTATCCATTGGTTCATGACTCGACTTCTAACTTTACGGCTTTTGATTTCCCTTTTCCATTCTTTCCTTCTTAGTTTCATCTTTGGCGAACTACGTAATTCCATTCCAACATCACGAAATTTTCACTGAAGATCAATTACTCGCCTTATTCTTAAAACTCATGTGATTCACAGCAACTCTTACGGTTTGATATTGCCTTATATATGAGATTTTAAAGTATTCAAATTGAGAAATATGGCTAGTCCAGAATTTTTTTTTTTTTTTTTCAATCCGTGATAATACCCATCAAGATATGTTGACTGATCGATAGGGTTACAATGAGAGAATTGAGAGGCGTGTCTTTCAAATTATCTCTGAAGAAAATCAGTATCCAGCAGTTCATGGGAAAATTTAGTATTCGATGGGATAAAGAAAACTATAAAATCGAGGAGGACCAGATTTTGCTTTTCAATCCGACCCTGAGGACATTTTCCCTCGTGCGTATCTTTTACTTTGGTCAGACTAAATTCTATTTTGCGAGAAAGCTCACAATTAGGTCAAATAATTTGCTCATCGACTTGTCAAAAATCTACATCTCATTTAGCAACCCCAATTTTATTTTCTGTTGTCCGATCTGACCAAGCATCTACCAAACTCTTCAACTTCGCAGAAATATATTCAGGGAAATTGAGCTCACATATTTAAAAGAATTTCTCAAAAAAAAAAAAATGTCAATAATAATGAAAAATCTAAAAAAAATATATCCACCCTTTTTCGTTCATGTCTCAGTCTAGTTTCAATATTTTGCTTGTACCCACATAATTTTGCTATAAATTTTTTTCATCTTCCATCTACTTCATCTCTTTCATTTTCTTTTTCAAAAATGCATAGTTCTTCAGAAGTAGTGACAATATTTTTGAGGCTATTTTAATTTTTGACTCAAAAATAATTATTTGTTTGCTTCAAAATCGATCGAAGTTCTCTATCATCGATATAAATACGATTAATACTCTCATCGGCTGATCATGTCATCGATGGAGAATTCTCAAATTTTCCTCATTATCTGAAATATTGAATTTTGAGGCGTATGAAAGAAATTGCGAAATCAGTTCTTGAAGAAAGATGATATAAAACAACTATCATGGACAATATTTCAAATGCCAAGTTGGAACTCTAAGCATTTTCCTACAAATAAATAACTATTCTCAATATCAGAATCTAACGCCGATATACCGACGAAAATTAGCCCAAGAGCATCCCTTAAATAGCCCAACATTCATTATTTTTTCTCTCTCAAACTCATCCTCTCACTCTACCCAACAAAAATACGTATCGAACTCGTTAGTAAAAGCCTCATCTATCCCCTTCATTTACGAATCACCAAACTATTTGCAAACTACACTACCGGTCAAAAGTTTAAGCTCACCCAAAATTTTTTTTTTCAACTTTGTGAGTTGAATTACTCGGCTCTATTTGGCCGTAGAGGACTTTTCCGGAGCTCATTTTGAAGGTTTTTTCACGTACTTTAAGATGGCCTTATTCATTTTTATCCGTACGGATCGGGATCTTTCCAATTTGAGCTTGAAAAAATGTCAATTTCAACGATTTTTGAGAGAATCTTTTGGCTCCTGCCAATTTGAGCCACATGAATATTTCAATATGGGAATTGTGGGATACAAAAGTACCAGTCTAGAGCTTCAAAATCCGTTTTTGAACGCCCCTCTACGCCACTTCCAGTCCGAGCTATGACACTTTCTCTGAGGGAAGATTTTTTGCGAAAACTAGCACCTGGATTCAAAAATGACGAGAAAATTAACTTTTTGGGGCATATTTCAAAGGTTTCTCATTTCCTCAATCAAGATATAGATAAAAGATGACAAAAATTATGATTATACTTCATAAAAATGCGTCTTTGTATCTTTCTCGAATTGGAGTGCTAGTTTTTGCGAAAAATCTTCTCTCAGAGAAAGTGTCATAGCTCGGATTAAAAGTGGCGTAGAGGGACGTTCAAGAACGGATTTTGAAGCTCTAGACTGGTACTTTTGTATCCCACAATTCCCATATTGAAATATTCATGTGGCTCAAATTGGCAGGAGCCAAAAGATTCTCTCAAAAATCGTTGAAATTGACATTTTTTCAAGCTCAAATTGGAAAGATCCCGATCCGTACGGATAAAAATGAATAAGGCCATCTTAAAGTACGCGAAAAAACCTTCAAAATGAGCTCCGGAAAAGTCCTCTACGGTCAAATAGAGCCGAGTAATTCAACTCACAAAGTTGAAAAAAAAATTTTTGGGTGAGCTTAAACTTTTGACCGGTACTGTAGCTTCTCAGGGTTCGAATGTTATATATATACGTGGGTCAAACCACAGCAAATTTGGCTACTCTCTATATCTCTATCTTTTGGTTCAGTTCCATTCCCACGTCGGTTTCGATCAAAGTTTGTGTTACACCCCCAACCCCTCTTTTCTCTCATAGCTGGGGTACTTTTTGTCTCCAAGAGCAAGGGCTCGGTTAACGGCTTCTCAGACTAATGGCTCGGCCGATATTACGTTTCGTAAGTCAGAGTATAGTATATATATGTGTATATATAATAGCTTTGCAAAGCCAGGTCAGGCAGGGGGTTATGTGGGTCAGCTACCCGTTACCGAGCTTGCAAGCTTCATCTTAGTTATGCGCTTGGAGCTTTGCTTTAGAGACGAGGGATTCTGAGAGAATGGTGAATTGACGTCTTGGCTGGAATGCGAGATTCTAAATTTCACTGCGGGGTGTCTGTAGATTTTGTTGTATCTGTATAGTTTAGTACACATGTCTGAGTGAGCTTGCGAGTTTGCAAGAGTTGCTATACGATATGTATGGTATACATTTTGGCTTGAGGAACAGTGGTGGCAGGAGTTTGATTTTGAAATTAGAATGGTAGCAATGCGATTTCTATGTGTTCGATTTTATTTAAGTTGTGTTGGTACGTGAACTTTTGTGACAATTGAGAGATGGATAATGTCATTCATTCGTTAGATTATCCGAGCTGAATTATCTTGTTTATCACGTGTAAGTGAGGAAATATGTTTGAACTTGTAGAAATTTCATGAGATCTCACATGAGATTTCTTGGGTGTACACTCCGACGCAGTAGAAAAATACGAGTTTGGTCAGACATTTTCGTACGTGTGCCAATCGTACAGCTTCGCCTGGCAAATTTTACAAAATATTGTCCGCTGATAAATTAATATCTTTCTACTTGGGGGTTATACGGCTCATGAAAATCATCTCAACTCAAGTCATCATTTGAGAAAACAATAGACGCTCGGGATAGTTTGCCAAGAAATTTTCATGAAACTGTAATTTCATCAATACTTGAGATCATTATTTTGTACTCAAGTGTTGCACACCTTGAAAATGAAGCTCAAATGGTAACCGTAGAAAGGACAATAAAGTTTCGGCTAGTAAAAAGATGGTAATCGTGATAAAACCATCGAACTGGAGGAAAAAAACAACATTTTAATTGAATGCGTCATAAGTAGGAATTTGATGGAAACTGTAAAAATGCAGTAACTGATTCTACGGCAGATGAACTCCTATCCCTATCTACTTATATGACGTTGAATTCAAAAGATGCAATGGTCAACCAAATCAATGATTTTGAATAATAAACTCGCACGGTCCGAGATGGAGTTTAGTTTTTTTCAAGTTTGGTGCACGGTGGCTACTTTCTGCGATCTCATTTCATTATGTGGCATTATTATTCATTGGTATTAGATGAAAGGATCGAAGGAGGAATAATTGAAAAACTTCAAGAACTCCTTGAGTAGAAATCCTGCACCAATTGAAAAGTGTATTACAAAATCCCTTTGAAGTCGAATTTAGTTGATAACCTTCCAACGTGCAAAATTGATGAATTCCAACGGAAACTTTAGACAGGAAGCGCTTCATACTAAAGCTAAAAAGATCGAATGACGTAATGCTATTATTGTAGCTAACCACTTCATCGATACACCATTTTGTAATCAAATACCGCCATACCTCGTGATCCAACACCTACAAAGGTTTCCTAACTTCCATGTCTATTTTCAAGCTCATTCGATCTCAATGCGAGCTTTGTTCCTGAAATGTATTCATGCAGCCTTCTAGAGATCCAAAATTCCCGACCCGACTAAAATGTTTGGAATTCATTCCAAGTAAGATATAGTCAACCATTAGATATTTCATCCAGATTTGATTGATCGAACTCTCGAATTTTCATCGATACAAACTGCTTAAGAGGATGTCGGATACCGACATTGTCGAGTTTTCGGATTTCCCGATGAATTTTCGAGATATCGGGATTGTACTAAGTAACGCCGATTCTGTATGGCTCATAGAATCGGCGTTACTTGTTAGATTTTTGATATCTCAAAAATTCATCGAGAAATACGAAAACTCGACCATGTCGGTAACTGTACAATATTGATAGGACTCCGACATCCCCTTAACACGTTCGCCGCGAGGCTGTTTTTTCGTAATTTTATTTTGGTCCATTTCATGAACTAGACCCCTGAATTTCGGGAGAAACGCTCATATGGGTCTATTCTATGTTTCATTGTTTACGTTATTGGAGAAGTAAAGCAACATGATAGATCTTTTTGGGAAAATTTTCCGAGCGGATCTGAGTCGGCAAAGATTGAAAGATGAAGAATTGCGGGTCTCACCGGTGGGACCCGTCGCAGTGAAAGTGTTAATGTCTCAATTGCTCGAATAACTATATGAGCTTGCACGTACATTTAGATGGGTGATTGCAACGAAAGTGGGATTTTTTGGGTCCAAAATTGTTACGAGGACTGATTTGAGATAAAAGGTTATTTTAGCCCCAGACGAGTTTCAGTGTCTCGTTGCAGCTAATTTCCAATGATTTGAGCACAGAAAGGAAGCGCACAGTAAGAGGTATTTCATTTTGCCTCAAAAATGTTTATACAGACCGGCAACCAACCGTGGACTATATTCCCAATAGATTTGGTCTCATGCAACCAAATACTACAAGGGAGTGGGTAGAGCGGAAGATGAGCATAACACGGGGACGCAATTGACCAAAAATTTTGGTAACTATTCTGAAAAGATGTTCACATAGTGTGCTTGGCCGTAAATTCAAATTTTCAGATTTCTTTTCGCGCGGATTAGGTATTTTGAGTCGCGTTGATGTCTACTCAGCCGGTTTAGAGTGCTTCTGGGATATTTGAAAATTTTCCCTTGCTATTGGTTGCTGTGCAAGCGGTTTTGGTGGTATTCTTCCGTCTAAAATGTCGGATTCTTGAGCTCGACTTGAGCGTTTAATTTTAACACGGCAACAAGTGGACAATATCATTTGTGGTCATACAATTTGAAGTATATGTATGTCATTGGACATAAGGGCAGAACTGAAATCTCGGTTTAGAAACGATTTTGGACATAATTGAGGATCACTAAAGATTTCTCAAGCTTGAAACACAATTTTGTCGTAGTTTCTCTGGAATCACCCATATATTATAGGCTAATCGAGATCCCCAACTGTCGCATTTTAGAATCATCAACATAATACAAACTGGCTCATACTGTCGATATCGATTACTTCGATTTTGCTCGACTGCAAAAGCTTACCGATGATATTATTATAGGTTAGAAAAGAGAGGGACAGGGGAGGAGGAGAGTCTGATGGAGGAGAAGCTTACTACAGGAAGCTGAAAGTTTGGTTATATTAGGAAGACGCGAGTTCGCGCGCGTGCGAGTAAAGTTTGCTGTCACGAAGCGTGTCTATTCGATGCGACGCGCAACTTATATAGATGAGACTCCAGAGGGTGATGGTCGTCTTGGCACCAAAGTCTTGAGTTTTGGAGTTTGCGATGTAAAGGAGAAACTTACTAGACGAAGAAGACTGGTGCTTTCCAAGATCGGCAAAACCGCTTTTATATAGCTTCCGTAGAGTCTGATACTATTGAGGCTGCAAAGCAGGTACGGAAGTACGACACGGATTTAGTGACCATTTATATATGGGCATGAGTGTTGGAATTTGGTCGGTAGATAGACTAAATGTTGGGATTTGTTGGAGATTGGCGAGTGTCTTTGTTTGGGGTATGAGAGTTTTCTATGTGAAAGCATTGATTGAGTTGAGTATACTCGTGAATGTTGGAAGAAAAACCAAGATTTCGTTTGTAGAATGATTACGGATAGCTCAAGAATGTTTTTTGATTCAATGGTTTTTGTGAATATTTAAAAGATGAATTTTTATGAACTCCTTGAGAGCTTGTGAAGCATTCTGAAAAATCGATTGACGGGGATTTATTGTTTCACCATTCAAACAAGTACATATTGTTTGCAAAGATTATGATTCACTTCAGTCAACATGAGCCTAAATCGAAATTGTACGATACCCGTCACGTATTGCTAAATTTTGAGTTGATACACGAATTTCGTTATTGCGGAGTTCAGGCCAGATCATCACGGAATTACATTCACCAAGTATCGAATATTTTCGAACAATCAAATCGATTTATATGAATCATTTTGTTACTCCGGACCTGTTACTTTCAAATAGGATGCTTGCATGGAAATTTTTCAACTTCTTATCTGAAAGTCCTTATTTTATAATGAATTTAGAAAAAAATTGCAATTTTAGGATGCATAGGGACGGAGATATGATTTTTTGAGAATGGCAATTTAGGGGCCCGCGCGGACCCGCGCTCAAACGAGTTTTTTCGTGCGCCACTAACACACGCATAGATTCGTGACGTCACAGGTTAGCTGCAGACGAGCGGGCATATGAGATTTGCACAGGCGTCCGCGTTCTATCAAATTTCTACGTGAAAAATTTGTGTGAAGGAGAAATTATTGACGATGTCCCTTCATATTGTAGATAATCGAAACCAGGTGAGTGACAACAAGATATGCAAGTGATCGCGTTGAGTCAAAACGTTTAGATACATACTGGTGTTTGAGGCTATGTATCGCTTGTGAAGTGTTGTTGATTTTCTTGGCTACATGGCAGCTTTCCTCTTCTTAGACACGAGTCTTCTCCTCACGAAATATGTACACTCTCCGGAAGATCGCGCACCGTTTCCTTGCCCAAAACATATCTACCTAATTCTGGCGTAATATCAGGTACACTCCTCGCGCGATACGTAGCCTCAATCACCGCGAAGTATCAGTACTTTTTCACTCAGCACGGTCACAATACAACTCGCAGTTAATCACCCAGGTTTAAGGCGATGCGGTCGCCGTGCACACTGAACTTTGTTCACAAAACTCTCAAAATCTTTTCGAATTTGGGCTTAACGACGAGTTGTCCAGGCTTTATTATCACCCAACTTGGCCTGGATAACTCTTCGTTTAGCCTAAATTGGAAAAGATTTTGAGAGTTTTGTGACCGAAAATGTGCTAATTTGTAGGTTAGAAAGTATCCGCGGGCAAATTATTCTCGTTCATTAGTGATAGTTTTGTGATTAGTCACAAATAATGAGTGGTCCACCATAATCCAGATGATAATGCGTGATGGACAAAGCGTCTCCGACCTCGTTTTCTGAAAATTTAGAGTTACATCTGAATGAGATATAATTTCCCCGGGTTGCAATGGCGACCGCATCGCCTTAACACTGTGAAAAGGCACATCACCAATTTTTTACTTCGTTACACAGTTTCACGGACCATAATTCGGCATGCAGAACGCGGATTCCCGTACAAATCTCCTTCTTCTTCTTCTTCTTCTCTCATTCGTGGCATCCAAGGTGGGAGAGTGAAGCCTCCTTTCTTTTACGGCCATCAACGGGCTCGTGCGCGAACGCGCGGACTGTGAGCGGCTAATATGATATGATAGCAGATTTGGGTCTCTGCTAACAAGGACTATTTTAGTAAGGAAGGATTAGGATTAGGAACTAGGGAACAGAATGAAGGAGAGGGTCTAGATGGACAGGTCACACGCCTTGAGGAAATTGCACAGAATTTCCGAGGTTTTGTGAGTGGGGTTAGAGAGAAACTCTGTGATTATGTAAGGTGGAAACTTTTTTTCCTTCATGAGCTTGCGTTGAAGGGTGCTTCTTTGCACATCGAAGCGCGGGCAGGACCAAAATACATGATCCAGGTCCTCCACGTCTCCTTCGCAAGCACAATAAGGAGAGTCAGCGAGATTTTTCCTGAAAAGACTGTACGCAAGGTTGTAGTGGTTGCTACGCATACGATTGAGGTGGACGATTTGGTCCCTTTTCAGGTTGGAATAATAGAACCAGGGTTCGGGAGATTCGGAAAAGAAGTGGTGACAGTAATACCCCCCCCCCCAAGTGTGCCTTCAATTGGATGAATCTTTTAAACCGCGATTTAACTTGTTCTTGGATGACCGGGAAAAAAATCTGCGTGGGGAAGGCGGTGATAGATACTGGATCCAGAACGCCCTGCGCCTTTCGCAAGAAGTGTCTGCGAATTCATTACCGGGAATATTTTTGTGGCGGGGTATCCATGCAAGGACTCTTTCTTGGTTGTGGTTATGAAGATCCCAGAGCATGTTTCTGATCCTAAAAATTGTTATGTGTGAAGAGGAAGATGGTATTTCCACGCCATCCAGGGCTTTTAAGACGCTTAGCGAGTCAGTAAAAAGTACAAATCCCCATACGGCTCGTCTCCAGAGCTGACCTGTGACGTCACGCGTCGATGTAGGTCTGAGTGGCGCGCGAGTGTGCGACAGCAGAGTCGTTTGAACGCGTGCCACCAAACTGCGATTTCCGAAAAATTATTTCTCCGTTCCTATGCATCCTAAAATTTTGATTCCTTTTCCTAAATTCATTAAAAAATAAGGACTTCCAGATAAGACATGAAAATTAATATTTCATTTTTCATGCAAGCACCCTATTGTGTCTGCTATAGTCGTATGCATACCTCATTTTGATTTGAAGCACAAAACCCCAGCTCATTAAAGATCAATCCCCACATTTTTCAACTTCCCATCACAACTATATATCCATACAATATCTCATACATATCTCAATCAGATTTTTTTCTCATATTCTCTAATTTTGGAAATGTTTAGTCCTGTACACATCACACATAAATCATGGACCAATCAATAAACCTACCCTCTTCGCTCACCGCTCACATTCATGGAATAAATTTCAATTCTCAGACGGATTGAAATTGAAAACAGCAACAGTAGCAGAATCGAGATATCCATGAAATTCGCTCGTACGCATGGCTATATAGTAATATCTTTTTCTCGAGTGAAGAGATTGAGACATCAGGCAAACAGATGCGCTTTGCCTCAGTCGCAATCAGTATTACTCGAGCGTATAGTACATTTTCAAGACGCATGAACACACATTAATTTCCGTGAAGGTATATATGGTGGCGTCGACGCGTCTTCGAGACGGTCTGAGCTTGTCGTCAGCCGTCGCAGGTCGCGGCTCGGTGGCTCGCTATATGCATCTCCTGCTGAATTTACTCAGCTTTCACGTACACACTCGATACACAAATACAGATAAGCTCAAGATGCATATGGCTCTGAGAATAAGTACCAAGTACGTTCCTTGTCGTTGAATAGCCGGTATGAGCATAATGAATTGCTGGATATTGATACTACATCTCCATACCACGATATATTAGTGATTCCGTCAAAAGTGAAATTTTCCGTGATCCAAACTCTCTCCCCCCCCCCTCCCCCCAAGTTTCGAAGGGTTGGAATGTGTATTGTAGCAATTTTCTAGGGTGTAATCTATTTATGGGCAACTATGCTGATAGTTTTTGAGTCGATTCTAAAGTCCCCGTAATTTGTAGTGCCTCTAGTGGCCGAAATGTCAATTTCGTCCCCTGTAGAAAACCTACATTCGACTCTTGCATTCACTGCAAAGCATAATATGCGGAGTTGAAAACCCTCATGTGTAGCTATGCACTTCAATTCGTAGAACTTGAAACAACGTCATCCACCACTGTGCGAGCCAAAATTACATGATCACTTCGCGCACGACTATCCGTCATTTTAAGGACGGGTTTTATTGCAGGAAAACTTCTTGGCCAGCACTCATTAGATCACAAAAATCGCCAATTTTTCCATTTTACCTTTCTAACCAATGAAATTGATTTCTAGATACTCAAATACACCTCATCTATGTGCAACAATAGCGAAAAACTCGAATCCGCACCCAGGCCCACCACGTTAACATGTTTTCAAACTGGCGTATAAAATTTTTTATCCTCTCCGTCCCCATGTTGTCCTTCTCACTGGTGCACTACATCGCTTCGTGAACCACATTTTCTTTTAGTATTTCATTGCACTAGAGCAAATCTATGCGGGGAAGAGTCTACGATTAGTTGGCGAGCCGCGAAAATATTTCTAAGGCGAAATGTCCATTCCGTCCCCTCCGCAACCTTTTAAACTTGGCATATCCTTGTCTGGCTCCTTTTTTGAGATAAGGAGCTCTAGATACCTCCTTTTCATGCCCGAATAAGTGTTAATCAACTGCTACGAGACACAGGAACTTGTCTGTGGCTAAGATAATTTTTTGGCCCGAAACACTCCTCGTGACGATTTTGGACCCAAAAAATTCCACTTTCGGCGGAATCACCCATATCTGTACACATACTCTGTATAAAACCATAAACATGTACAGACATACACGTAATACATGAGAAAAGTACAAGATCAGAAAGCAAGAATTGAATGATGAATCTACATTTTTCAATGACAGCCTTGATTTACATATGTATAGAGCCTCAGCATCGAACCAAACAATATTTTTCATCGAGTCATTCCGCATTTTCATTCGAGAGCTTGCAGGATATAGGTTAAGAAAAAGCTCGGTTTCATATCAAAAAGCTACGTGATTGATATCGTTGGCAATTTGAAAAGCACCCGCGTCATGTTTACCTCTCCGAAACCCCCCACTTTGGAAGAACGAGAGTGAGAGAGTGATGAGATGCGCTCTTAAGAGCTGTATAGATATATCATACGGCAACAAAACAGGCCCTCTCTAGACTCGTAAATCCGATGATGCTCTGCGCAGAAAGAGTGAGAAAGGGAGAGTTTGCGAATATTTTGAAAAGTTTCCAGAACACCAGCCGAGCTTTTCCGTGCTAGCCAGAAAAGCTGCTACAGCAAAAGCACAAGTAGCAGAAGCTTGTCGGGCTATTTATATCCCTGGCCCTCTCTTTTGCCCATCGGACCTCTACTATATCTGTGTGTGTGTGTGTGTGTTTGGGAATGGTAGAGTGGGTAAGGGTAAAATGCATAGTAACGGTTTCTGTAGAGAAGTGGGTTACTTCTGTTCGACTGGAGCTTGTACATACTATATGAATCAATGATGTCGGGTACACTTGCGACTCTTTAAACATCTTGAGACTATAGACTCGAGTGAGTATTGGGGTTCGAAATTTGAAAATGTGTGAGCGGAAGAGTGAGTAGTAGTATTTTCAGGACCATGCAAATTGTAACTTTTTGAGATGAGGTATTTGATTGGTTGTTAAAGTGGAGAATTTTGAGAGTGAATGGCTCGTTGTCGGTCTAGATTAGACATTGAGGTTAATGTGTGGGTCTCATATCGAGGAAGTATGTGGTATTACTTCTATTGAGTCTCAACGTCTGAATGAATGCAGCTTTCTCTTCCTCCTTCAAAATGAAAATTTGTTCTCATGCTGTTTTTTTTCAAAGATAGGTAAATTATAAACTGTAGCTTTTTATTTAATTTGATGATTAGGTTAAATAACTGGTCTGAATTCATGAGAGATTCAATGACTCGTCATATGGACTTTATATAGCCCTCATGATGAGATTTTTACTATCTTTTGCAGAATATTCATGGATTAGATTAGTTTGTCTTCTGTAAAGTAATACACGAACGTGAAAAGTTCTCAGCAGTTTTGCATATCTCATCCTGAATCATTACGGATTTTGAATCACCAGATAAAAAATTATTTGCTTGTGCATTTGATGATGTAAATATGTATAAGTCAATTTTAAATTCTCAAGTATGCGTATTTGATATCATGTAAAAACTTATTTTATTCGTCATCGCGTTTCGGAAATACCTCAACGATGTCATTGAAAATGAGAATCCATTCTTACGATCGCAAGATAATGACCCCAAAAAGTGATTATGGATAGAAGCAGTCTCAAATTTATCAAGGCAAATTTTTTAAAGAACAAAGTTGACATCATATACCACTTTTGGGCCAGAGCTAGCAGCGTATCTCAATCTGTGGAATTTTGTGCCTTATGACTAGAAATTGACATAAATTTGGAATATTTTTGACTCCTGACAATAGTTTCAGAGATTCTTTACGAGTCCCATTAAAAGTTTAGGTGTAGAATTTTTCATCATTGATTCCTCTGTCATGACGATCAACAAGCGTTATTGCCTCTATCACTGCCAATCGTTCGACTTGTGGATTTACTTGTAAAATGATAGGTAATAATCAGTTAATGATATTGGAAAGAGGTTCATCATGAAGTTCGGAAAGGTGACATTGTCAATCAGTGAATTGATCGGTCAACTCTACCCGTAACTCATATCGCCGCAAGTATTTTGTTTTAGCCAAACCAGACCGAAATAGATCGAATTAGACCGAATTTTACCGAACAGACCGAATTTTACCGAATTAGACCGAATTTTGAACCAGACCTCATTAGACTGTATTAGACCGTATCAGTATGGCATTAATAGTACAGTATTTACTTGCACGGTACTAGTACTGTACTAGTACAGTAGTTCTAGTCCGGTAATCCTAGTAGGTTCCTTACAGTACGGTGCTAGTACGGTAATTCTAGTTGGTACTTTTAGCATGGTACTATTATGGTAGTTCTAGTCCGGTAATTTTAGTAGGTTCCTTACAGTACGGTGCTAGTACGGTATAAGTACGGTAATTGTAGTTGGGTACTTCTAGCACGGTAATCCTAGTGGGGTACTTCTAATAAAGTACTAGTAAGTTACTTCTTGTTCTAGTACGGCACTAGTACGGTGTTACGGTGTTAGTATGGTTTCAGTGCGGTACTAGGACCGTGTTAAACCGAACTGGACCGGACCAGACCCGACCAGACCATCCATCGATCCACCCATCTATCCGCCTACCCACCAAGGCATCTACCCATCGACCTACGCACTATCCATAACCCCTTTTACGTAGACAGCCCGATAAGCGGGATCCGGACGAATAAGTTTCAGATTATCGTTAAATTGTTATAATTTTATCACAAATTCGAGCTATTTCAACCTGGATGATTTCGTTTATTCTTCACGTATTTTCCGAAATACTCATGAACATTTGACTTTTGATATTGTGGTTCTTGATCACCGGTCGTTGTAAAATTGAATGGCCTAAATCTAGTAGCCAGGATTTAAGTAAGAAGAAATGAATGATTTTATAGCAGAAAACGATCACAACACACTGAATTTTTTGTCCAGGATCTCAAAGTATGATGGGTGAAACGACCTCTGGTCAACACTGCAATGACGTTTGCAAATATATTTGGAGTAATGATTAAATGTTATCGTTCAAACGGATCCTCACAAAGCCGCACATCGAATATCAACAATTTTATCTGTTTACCTCTCTCACCCTAAAATAATGCCACTTTGATGCAACAAAAGCTAGCCTTAGAGTGGTCAATTCTAAGCCCATGGCCCCGTAAAATGGTTGAAACTGTAAACTTATGGCCAATTTATGACACAAGCCATATCGTCCTGTGAAATTAATTGACCATAGAATGCTTCGTAACTTGGTGAAAATCAATTTCAAGTATCGATGAGTATGTGTGCAGAATCTTGAATCGATCGACCTTTCGTTTCGAGTTCCTAGCAATAAAAAAAGTCGGGTGTTGTGGTCACATTCAACATTGTGCTCACGGGAGAGAGCACGTAATGCGGCACTCTTTCGAGTCTCACAATCGACCACAACCACAGAAAATGATGAGATTGCAGGGCGGAAAAGTTGAGGTAAGGATGATACTTTTGTCGAAGTCCGCTCGAGATTGACCGTCTAGCACTTCCGTGACAGCGATCAGAAAATTGAAATTGCGGAATAGTCTCCATGCAAATGGGTGGATTTTGATTACAAAAGTATATTCACAAATTTTAGGTTGCTTTCTGATCAACAAAATAGGCTAATTTGGCCAAATTATTATTTTTTGAAAATTTATATGGCAAAAAGCGAGGTTAGTTAGCCATTGACTGACGTAATTGCAGGATTCCTACCATGGCAGTACTAGATGTGAAAGGAAAACTCATGCTCTTACATCTATAGCACTACTCAATGCTTTTCCACATAATATGTGACGAGAAATGAGGCACCACATGGCTCAAAGATGCCTTGGAAGCACCAGCTGGGCATAATATTATATGCAACGACGTTTGAATGCACCGGCTGTAGAGCTATGTAGGAGTAAGGATATTGAAGATCAAGAGGCCGTCCCGAAATCGATTTTACTCAAGGGCGTTTAATTTAATCTTGACGCCATCCTCACCAATAGTAGTCTGAGTATGTGTTATATGGCACGCAAAGTAGGTCCAGTGATGCGAACAGGGTATTAGCTTTGCTTTGACGGGCATCGGTTTGCATGTATATTCACACGTATAGAATGCTTGGCCACTGTCTAATTACCCCTGGAGGCTGAACAATTTCGAGAATTTGGTACGTCCTTTGGCCGATCAGCCGTGAAATCGGTTGCATTGAATGTACTATATCATTTAGGATTTCACACGTTCATCAGTGTGAAGGTTTTTGGAAAATATTCGGAATTAAGCTCATTTTTATTACCATTTTATGATATTTTTTAAAAAACAGCTAGCTAAGGAGAACATTCAAGAAGATGTTGAAGATGATACGGAATGCTGAACAGTTATTCCACATGTTGATAATTTTTACAAGGTATTCGTATTTTTACGTTCATGGTATCAGATCTCAATATCTTGTTCAAATTACCAACCTATGGTGGAAATACTAAAGAGCTACGTATGACTTTCGGCATTTTCTTTACTGTGTACAATTCTACAGTAAGCCGGATGGATTGTAAAAATATTGAGCGTCAAAAAGAGATATTTGCCAGTTCATAACCGTTTGATTTAGTTTCAGGGTTCCAGAAGACTAACTTGATCCCTCTGGGGTTCAAAATGAACTTATTCTACTATAGTTGATGATGTCTGATGCAAACGAACAAACAGGTTGAGAATTGAAAGATTGATAACGATCCTCAAAATCCGGCGAGATTTAAATATCGCGCGTCTGTCCGACAGGAACGTATCATATCCCGCACTGGCACACAGTAGCGAAGATCAAAAGTTTCTGATTTAAAAGTAACACGCTAATGCTTTTTATCTTTTTGAGCCAAACAATTTTTGTCTCTCCCACAGTGTGATGATACAGACATAAGGCGTTCTGTCTGTAGAGATTCCTTTGGGCAATCCTTTTCACTCGGAAACTCATCTAATTCTAATCAATGAAATTAATTCGTGATATTGGCAGAGGAGGACGACTAATTTCATTTTTCCATTAATCTTTAGTTTGAGATCGATTTGCAAGAAAAACTAAGGATCAAGGTCTGATCATGGAGTTGTTATTCAATGGATGAAATTCCATATGACAATTATCGTAAGGACTAAATTAGGCTGGTGAAATTAGAATTTTTTGGCGGTGGAAGATAGGTGCGGGTTTTCTTTTCCAAGTGCACAAAATCCCCGAGAACCATGTTTACCACTCACGAACAAATTTCACCGGCCGGAAAAAATGATCAATGATGGGTGTTTGTGGATATAGTTTTTAGCGGGTTTTTTTTTCTGATTCCAGTAGCTAGTAGATAAAACTACAAGATGAAACCAGAGCAAACCCGATAAAAACTAAATCCAAAGAGTCATAGGTATTGGCTTGCAAAAAGTGTCATTCCTCGCAGTAATTTATCAATGATAATTTTTTTCCGGCTGGGGTAATTTGCTCGGAAAAGGTGAACATGGTTCTAGCGTGGATCCTACACCTAGAAGAAATCGAGTCTCGCACTTATCTTCCAACGCCCAAATGAGGCCCTTTTCGAGCTAATCCTACTGGTCTAAATCATCTGGCCCTAATAGGATCGAACTGAAAACCTTCTTTTTGCCGGTTAAGTAGATGCTTTATCTCTCGAGTTATCCAGGGCCCAACAGATTCTGGTCTAGATATTACTCATATGCGCACCTTTTCTTACCGAAGGTGCGTGGAATCAAGCTTCACTTTTTCCAAGTTGAATCGTCCTCTTACATGAATCAATGATATTAAAATTCGTAGAGCACTAATTCCAGACCCTGGTCTTGAATTTCTCATTTAAATCGATCTCAGAACTCGAGATCGATAAAGAAATGAAATAATTACTCCTCTACTACGCCGAGTTTACAAATTTAATATTATTAATTCATATAAGAGGACGATTCAAGTTCGAAAAGTGAGGCTTGATTCGCCTAATTCTATTAAGCTCCTTATCTTTAAGCTCATTACAATTTCAATTATGGATATCTCAAGTGAATTCGTTCAGTCGAATTTGTAAATTATATAATTGATAATACTGTATATATAAATTGTGCACGTTTAAAACGGTTTGATTCTAGAGCTGGATTTTCATTGATGCGATATTGTACTCCATATAGATAGATAGATAATAATGTATGCACACGTGGATAGACTATATAGTGATATCAGATTAGTATTCGCACGAGGGTTGTAATTGCCCTGGTACAAATATAAATCATACATTGAGAGAGAAAGCGAGAATTCAGCTTAAATACAGATGGATAGATAGGTACAGAGATGTACTCTCGCAATGAGATTAAATGCTCAAACATAATTGATGTGTTTGGTTTATACACCCGCGCGAGATTGAATCGATATTTTATATTTAGAGCTCAGCCTTGCCACGAGACCGTGGATTAATTTTTTCATGACAATTAAGTCGATATAGAATTTTTGTTTGGTCTTACCTTTTTCAAAAATTCATCAAGGAACAAGGTCACTTTTCAATGTCTTTCCTTGGTCTCATTTGACTAAAATTTTAATGATATTTTGTAGCAGCTATGGACGAATGAATTATTATGTATCTGGGTGAATAATTTTCAGGAAATAATTCGGTCTGATGGAATATTTTAGTGTCACTCTCTGTGTCTGATGCATTTCGTGGCAAGTTGACGGCTTGAAGCTTTTTCAACTCTGTACAGCCAAGAGTAAATAATGAATTACAAGATGAGCCAAGGCAAAGATGAAAGCTGAGATGATGGTGCACTTGGATGGATTTTACAAGGCAGAAACATTTTGAACAATGCTCTTATTTCAGAAACGTCTGTTAAGCCGTCATGATCATTTCTTCATTCGCCATTTCACAAAATATTGTGTGTATGTATATCTATACATGTTTATGCTAAGAAATCATGTCAAAACAAAGCCGTTATTTCATATTTGTAATCTTTGGGAAAGCAGTAACTGAAAAATGTCTGAATCTGTGTGTCAAAAGTTTTGAGCTCAAAGAGACCGTGATCGGCTTTTCAAGGGCTTGAAAAAAAATGTATAAGAGACAGGGTCAGAGAAGACACTCGTTGTACCATTGATTGTGTAGAGGGGATTGACGTGCTATACAATTTGATTCAAGCGTTACTGAGGCTTCCAATGCTCGCTCATCCATGATGCAAAACTATTTACGCTTAGAATTCTGCATCGTGAACATCGCTTACTTGTCCGGCTTGATGTTAAGACAAGACGTTTTCCTGAGTTGATTGAATTTGATGCACAGAAGTGTTTCTTGGGTCAAATAATCAGGTACATGTTTTCCATTCTTATATTATGTGAAAATTCCGCAATAAACATTTTTCTGTGGGTCTAATGTTTGTTTTGTGATCAAGCTATCCGTAGTTGACGTCTTAATCTTGGAGAGTTTTGTTTTATTGGCGATTATTTTGGTACAGATTGAAGCAGACATGAGACTGTTGGGGAATTTTGCAACCCCTGTGTTGATTTTGAGTGTTAGTTCATTGCTGTTGCAAGCTCGAAATGGAATGGCTTACAGAAATGTGTCACTAAAAAATTGTCAATGTGTTTGCGTCGATGATGACGATAACTCATATCAACCTAGAGCACCTGTCCCCAGACCAGCACCTGAAGAACCCAATGGTAATGTATATTGTGTAATGATTTTTTGAGCCCATGCACGTGCTATCGTATCGATATTTGTGCCATCAGTACCTCAAAATTTGGGCTTCAGCTTTTGAAATGATTTTAACTCTTAGTTACCTACGTGAGATTTACTTACACTCCAACTTAGGTGGTAGCCAAATAACACACTTCACGAAAATCGCTTCATTTCCGCAGTTTTCTTGTGGAATACCACGAATAAGAATCACTCTTATATACTTGAACCATTCCAGAATCAATATGAAGTTCGTTCCCAACACTCGGAGTACACATACTTTTTCAAAAAATTCCAGAAGATGTCATCTTTCTGCGATAAAGAATTTTCGAAATTCTGAAAAAACTATATCAATTATAGCGCAGGTCGCTCTTCAAGTTATTTTTATATGACAAATAGACTTCAAAGAAGCTATTGTCATTTGATTTGAAAGAGTGTAGTCCAAAATTTAAATTTTGACTTTTGTCATTGATAGATTTCAGGTACTCATTTTGGTGATATTTTGAAAAGAAATTTTTTTTCATATTTTGAATTCAGTCCATTGGGAAGATAATACCAAAATATGAAATAACATGTAGGCCCCAGATTACTAAAAAATAAGTTCCGACTTCGAGACGCGATCAAAATTTTGCGTGTGGCAAACGTCTAGAATGTGAAATAACTCACTCAGCTACCGAACAGATCAATTCTAAATGAGAGCCTTATCGCAGGAACCGGAAACACTGAATTTATTGGTTTTCTCTGCTATTTTGTTAATAGCAGGAAAAATCGATAAATTCAGTATTCCCATAAAAGATCATATTTTAATCATTTTCCAAGAAAATTCGCTCACGTGTAGAATGCATCTCGAACTTTCCCAATGATTCATGGATCGAGGGAAGGAATCCCTTAATGACCGCGGATCTTTTGTTTGTGCCGGTCCTTCCATATACGCAGGGCCAGTTTTGTTATCCGGGTCAATGGTCTTTGTTGACCGAAAATTTTTTCATTGGATCAAATAAGATCTGTGTTTCAATTGTAGGGCAAAAAAAACCTCTATCGTAGCTTAAACACTCTCTTGCTTGAATCAATTTACACTATGAAAAAATACGAAGAACATGTGATTGAACCACTGATAGGAAATCTGTCCAATGATGATCCTGAGCATCCATCTGTCTCGAAATTTATTGTTGAGATCATGGATCTTGAGTTGTTCTCTAGAGATTTGGCGATGACTCGTGACTTTATAATGACTCGGAGACTCAATGTTCTGCTTTTCGGAAAAAATTTGAGGTGATGCACAGGGACCTCCCCAGGCGAGCAAGGTAGTCAAAGATAACTGATTCTTTTGAGACCTCGACCACTTGTCCCCACATTCCTAGGAAGTATTATGATTCACTCATTCATTTCATGATTGATAGTTATATGTACAATTCATGGACACTATTGTTGAATCACTAAACTGCGTAATACGTCAAGTCAGTGGAACGTTACTTCCTATTTCCCATAAGACCAAAATCTTATTATCCGCGGCATGTTTCTGAAACCAAACTTCCTCAGCTGATAAGGTGTTCCTGTACTTTATACACAAATTTCATCAGACCATATCCATCATGGATGGAGTTTTTTTTGACAGAACATTATGTGTGAAACACATCACTCAGAGGTAATTTCACTGCTCATTCAAGGACACCACACTCTTGTACCGCAAATTTCGAAGAAATCAGGAAATGTTTTCTTGGAAGATTTGGAGATCATGCTTCGATGATAATTATTTGCTCCATTTTCTTCCAGATTCAGTAGAAGAGACATCACGATCAACAACCGTTCATCAGACACAAGCTTCTCAAAAAGGTTAGTTGTAGTACCCTGACCTTCTTTTATGACTGAGAATCGTCTTCATAAACTGAGAAATCCAAAATTTGACCAGTCTGAAACCCAATAATCAAATCTATATCTCCTTACAGTAGTGCCCGTGATCAGAACATGTAACGCAAACGCAAGTATCAGCCCAAAATTTGTAAGTCGCAGTGATTGGGGTGCTGCCAATTTCCGAAAAGCGCCAAGAAATAGTGGGACATCTCCAGCAACTCAAATAATCTTGAGCCAAACTGGTAGTCCAAGTTGTCGAACCAAGGACCACTGTGCATTTCTTTTAAAAATGTTTCAAGATGAGCCATCCTTACAGAGTACCTTGTATGATGTCAACTTTAACTTTCTTGTGGGTGGTGATGGAATGGTCTATTTGGGCCGAGGATGGGATAAATCAAGCCCCTACGATGAGAACGAAGATGACAAGAGTATTGAAATTTCATTGATTGGGCGATTTGGGAATGTTAGCCCTACAAAAGAACAGTTAACCGCAGTCAAGAGACTGATTTGTCTGGGTATGCGAGAGGATAAAATTGCGGAAGATTATGATTTGCTGGATTATGTACAAAATGGAAAACCAAATATGATGAGTTTGGGAGTTAAGGTACTCAACATGATCAAGGTTTGGGGGTAGAAGAATATAGAAAAAAGCTGATGAATATTTGGGAAGTAATTCTGGCTTTGATAAAAACACCAAAAGAACTCAGTTTGACTTGTGTACGATGGGTGTTCACTTGTTTTTGTTATGTGTAAAAAAAATGAAGTTATTGACAATTTTGAATACACCCATACTGTCGGGAAAGAATTGAAGAGCCAGTTATTGAATATTTTATAATACGAGCAGGCATGATACTGTGATAGAAGATCGAAACTCTTGGAAGGGACGTAGATTGCCTGTACCTTTCGTAAGAATGACACCACGAAAGATTGCAGCCGATTTTGTAAGACAGAACTCAATAATAGTGTTTTAGGGTCCAGAGTATCATTTACTGTTATTCCTCTGTGAGGGATGGATTTGACCGAACAACTGAAGATCCTGGATCCGATGAATTTCGGATAATTACCAATGATTTTGGATAATTACCAATGCTGGTTAGCTTCTTAAGACTTAGAATCTTGTAGATGACGTTGTTTATAATGTTATTAGCGATAATGTGTTCAAATCTAATACTATCCATGGACTATATAACTCTTATGAATTGCATTAGATTCGAACATACTATTTTTCTGCTATTGGACATCAGAGTCAAAAACGTTATCGACAATGTTTTCTTGAAGATGCTCAATCGATATATAGCATGCAAAATCACAATCTTGTTTATAAAGGACCCCGCACTAAATCATAGGATGTTGGGTTTCGGTCTTTCTCATAAGTATATTCAAACGACGGATCTCAGAACGCTGAACAATAGTTTCCATGGCTGCGAAACTCAATGCCCTCTTCGTTTTGAGTTATTTGATCTAGAAAGTACCCCTAATTGTATATGTGGGATAGGGTTATGTATCGATTTTGATCAAGCTTGACTCGTGTATGGGTGCATGCACCATGATTTTCGGGCTACTTTCGAATATCCGCATCTTTGCGCAAGGAAATAATGCGATGAACAACGTAAAATCCGACGAAATTGATCGAGTAAAACTGAGTCTGTAGAAACGCAGATGGGGCGAGTTTCATCATAATAATTGAATTCGGCAAACATATGAGTCATTGCACGCGTAATTCTTGGGCTGTTTTGCGATTTCTTATTTTTTTTTGTACTCAAAAGGGTGAGGTGCTCTCCGTTGATGAATGTGATGAGAGTATAATATTAATTGCTGGAATTTGGAAAGATTATCCGAAGAGTGCATCTGGTTTTAATGAAGCTACAACGAAATTAAAACAGTTTTGATCAAAACCAACCGAGCTTCTTGATAGCCTCTTCAGATTCGAACAATTGATATATTCTCATCACATTCATCACCGGCGGAGAGCCAGCACCCATCTAAGTACAAAAAAAAATAGGAAATCGCAACACAGCCCAAGAATTACGTGTGAAATGACTCACATGTTTGCCGAATTCAACTACTATGACAAAACTCGCCCCTTCTGCGTTTCCACAGACTCAGTTAACTCGATCAGTTTCGTCGATCTTGACGTTGTTCATCACATTATTTCCTCGCGCAAAGATGCGGATATTCGAAAGTAGCCCGAAAATCAAGGTGCATGGACCCCCACACGAGTCAAGTTTGATCAAAATCAACACATAACCCTATCCCACATATGCAATTAGGGGTACTTTCTATAGATCAAATAACTCAAAACGAAGAGGGCATTGGGTTTCGCGGCCATGGAAACTATTGTTCAGCGTTCTGAGATCTATCGTTTGAATACACTTGTGTGAAATTTGACCGAAATCCAAAATCCTATGATTTAGTGCGGGGTCCCTTGGCAATGAGTTAAGTTGTTGAAGAATAGGATATCTATTATAGATAGTCATTAGATTGTTCATAAATGGAGATTACTTGAGAAAGGACTATGAATATGTTCGTCTCGTTTGATAGAGTATGCTTGGGAAAAATCAAATTTGTTCAAAGATCTTTAATTTTTGATCTGATGTTAAACTGATAAATAGGGAATAAATCAAATATCATGAATCAAACCGAGCAAGAGTATTAGATTATGAGCATTTTTTTTGGAACCGCGTCACGAAATTATTCAGATTTTGGAATTACATAATGATAAAAATTTTATACAAAATTGATTCAAAGATGAACTCATCATATCATATCATATATCTGCAGTCATTTTTTGATGACGGAAGTAAGGGAACTAAGATCTGGGATGGCATTCGAACTATTTTTGATCTCAGATGGACTATTTTCGATAACCTGTCCATTTTTAAGGTGATGAAAAATTTAATTGGAATCAAATTCGGTACCGATATGAAATTACTTTTTTCCTGCAAAATAATTTTCAAACAATTTTGGGTGAATTTGCGGACTGAAACATTCCATCATAATTGCAAACTAACTCTCCCATGAGTGGAATTTTATCTCAAACTCTCAGATTGGTAATTTGTTCATCGACATATTGAAAATCAAATTTCACCGCTGGCTCGTAGAGTATCTTCATTACAGCGGTTGATTATTTGCTCACACAAAAATTTTCATATTCAAAATTCAAATCTAGACTTGTGTTAGAAATACATTAGTATGACAAGTATCATTCTGCATCCTTGAGCTTCTGTGCAAAAGATCAGATGTGTCTAAAATTTGACCCAACCTTCCACTCTCAAGATACCGTCTGCATAATGTCAAGGTAGCAAGCTCACCAAACGAGAATATCCGATTATAACAAATTTACTCGATCGAAAGAAAGTTCATTGCCACAAGAATTGATTCAATTTCCAGTCTCCACTACAATTTCCTAAAATACTATTCACACATTTCCATTTATCTCCCTCGGTTCGATGCGAATTAATAAACACTCCTCTGGAAAATGAAATACTCTCTCATCTCCTTCAGATGCCACTCAATTAATTCATCAAGGCTGTGGCAATCAACTTTCTTTCGTTGATTTATAATCAAATTGAAAATCAAGGTCGTATTCGACCGACCTCATTTTTTTTACATACTCCCCATCTTCAGCTATTTTCTAACCCCCTAATTTCCATACAGGTGAATAAAAGCTTGGGCATGACGTAATATACGATACAAATGGCTATTTTTGGTGAGCATCATCTCACTTTCTTGACCCGATGATAAAGATGTTGTACTTTATTCAATGGCTCACTTACTTTGCAGCCGTTTTGCGATAGAGCCATATACACATCGACCTGTGGGGAGTAGATTTTTCACAGACGAATGCTTCCCTGAAATAGCCCAAGCGATTCGCACGTCACGGATTTTCTTCGCTTGCAGTGCCATCTACGAGGCCACTTTTCTCCCTCACGAAGCTTCCATCCCTTCTGCTACCTGCCGTCAATCCATGTTTTTTTGAAGTCTTGCTTATATTTTCAAGCGTATCGATGGTGGGTGATTTTACTCAATACGATTGGTCTAGAATATATGAATTCGAAATCGGACATCAGATTTTGAAAGGGACGAATGAATCCTAAATGGGCTTTGGAATTTTGTTTTGAATAGTTTCATCAGATTTCATCAAATTCTTTCATCGCAAATAATCACATTGATCAAATTTATCACAACAGAATCAATCATGATGAAATGTCCCAATGAATACAGTCTCGAGTACTAGCCTACATCCCAGAATTTTGCAAATTTTCAAAATTTGATTTCTTTTGTACAGTGATGAAGGTTATCTGAGCCCATAATCAATTTTTGTATCAATATCGGTAGGATAATGGAATATCTCTGGTGATACTCATTGGTAATTCCTCGTTACGATTACAATCATTTGGAGCAGTTGAGAGAAATTGAGAGAGAGAGAGGCCATCTCTGTAACGAAGCGTGAAATTTTCGTACCGAAAGCTCCATTTATCACGTGACCGGCTTATCCCCTCGAGCTTGGCGACAAAGTGCTAACGAGTCGAAATATAATCCAGTAATCGCATTAAAATACAGCCAAATGAGTTTTTTCATGGGGAAATTGTTTATGGTGACTCATTTGCGCATGAACTGGGAATGTAATTTTACGGCAGATAAATAACGCATTTTTCGATGAGAGCCTTTATTAAAATTGATGCATTTCTCATGAATGGGTTTGATTCACTTTAATGGATAATCAATTCTTGTAAATGTCATAAGCAGAAAAATTTTATCATTCCACGAATATTCCTTTTAATATTCCTGGAAAGTACATATGAGTCAGATATTTATTATTTTTCATTCATCGAGATCTTTGGTCATTTTTTCAGCTTTTACCTTAACCTGGGATTCATTTGTCTGGTTGTATTTCATGACCCCATTGTATGATGATATTTTCATGAACATATCTACCAATGTAGGAAACTTGTTTTTCGGCATTCGAATTTTGTTTCCCAAAGTTTTTTTATCACTTTGATAAAGTTATGTATCTTGAAAAAAATTCTTCGATATGTTTCCACTAGTTTCCTGGATATCGAAATTACTTGCCATACATTTCAGAAATTTTATTGTAAAATTTTCCATTTTCTACCATTGAGAAAATAGGAAAAATGCTGCCATGTCCTTCCAACTATACTCTGGATAAGAATCATATTCACGTGAGGGGGGAAAACTCATGAAAAATTCATATACCAATATTCGGAGTGCTATTTGCAGCAGTGAATCGTTGTAGTAGTATACCAAGGTGTGTCTTTGAATTTATTAGAACTTCTGGGTTTGAAATTCCGACATTTATTCTGGCTTTTGCATAATTTTAGTACTTAGAGCAATCTGCGAGAAAGAGATATCAAAAACACAACAAAAAAGACAACTTCATTCGAAGTAATTATCTTCATCCGTTGTATAAAATTCCATCTTCTTTCATTATTAACTAATACATACATACATATTTACTTGAAAATGGAATATGTATGTATGCACAGTGTAGTGAACGAACAAAGAGAAACGAGAGAATCAAAAATTGGCCTGTCCGCTTAAATTTTCCACGTCTGACTCGTTAAAAGTGACAGATACTATATACGCTCTTGTGTTGAACACGATCAAAGCATTTTCCATTTTCGGCTTCATTCATCGTAATTTTTGACTATTTACAGCAGAGTAGGTACCTGCAAAACCGCGGATACATTATTTTCACCTCGATTTTCACCGAATTACCGTAACGAGCATTGTTTATCGATCACCTCTGGCCACCTCTGGTGTTTTGAAAAATTCGGAATTACTGCATTTTACCACTTCAAAAGAGCTAAATTTAGTCATACCTACATATATTTAGTATTATGGCTCACTCTATGATCGAGTAATGGTATATGAGAGAGATAGAAGGTTGAGTTTGACTTTTTCAAATATTCGAAGATGCCTCTGGTATCATTGATTTTAAAACTTTTCATGATGATAAAGTATATATCTCACGAGAGATTTCATCAGTTTGGAAGAGTTGTACACTCAAAACTTTTCGATCTCTCGCATGAGACGAGAAAATTTTCTTCCAAAGCGTTCAATCTTCGAATCGATGTTTCCCCAGAGTTTGACCATCTCGTATATATATCTCAAGCCACATATACACAGAGTTTGAAATATTTTTCACTCTGTACATAGCCTAGTACAAGAGTGCTCGATCGCTCGCTCATCTTAAAACGTCAAGATATCTAGCTTATTGCCGTCAACATTGAAAGTCGATTTGCTAGAATACGCTTGCTCTTTTCGTTGAAAACTTTTCGATATCGTGAACACATATCTTTTCTTGGAATATCACGGAAATCTTGATATTTGTGTGATAGAATATATTTCTCTGATGAATTTGTGCTTTCAGATCTGGATTGAGTATAGATTTTAAAGAGAGTTACAGACAATGCCGTATTTTGGTGGGGATTGATCAATTTCGTGATATCTATGGTACGGATTGGTGGAGAAATATACTGAAGTGATCAATATCATGGGATTCGCTGGACAGCTTATGGCAAAATGCCAAGATGGAACAGCTTTTCCAAACTCTGGTAGCCTGAAATCAAAGATATCCGAAGGATTTTCATCTCTTACATTATTTTGGGAACGAGACCGAGTAAGATTTCAGCGTTTTTCTATTAACTCAATTCTTTTATCGAAGAATATTCGAGGAAATTTTATGGAAACTACTCCTTCCCTCCGCCCTATCTTTTCTTCACTCCAATTACATTTTTTTATGAGCTAGATTGATACTATTAGATGAATAAAATCAAATGAATTCAAGTGAACCCTTAGGAAAATAATTACCGGTTGTATCGCCCGGTTGACCCACCCCTGTCGACATACCTGTGGGTTTCCTCGCGGGAAATGGGCCCAGGAAAATTCATGTAGACAACCTACGGGGATTTCCCGCATTAGTTGGTACATTAATGGGTGACGATTGGACTCAGAAATTTTTTGTTGAGCAACAAAATTATCTATAAAAATTGAAAAAATCAGGAACAAATACAAGAGCAGGCGCAGCGTTGTTGAGGTCACGACAAGATTATACCCCGAGAGCATTCACCAATATCAAAAATTGTGAGAAGTCTCATTATGACTCACCACATGACTGATCTAAAAAGAGATGTTCTTGCATGAATGTTTTACAAAATTTTGCATGCGGTGCACCTAATTGGAACCTTCAAAGAATCGAATTAAGTAGAAAAAAAAGAAGAAAAGAATATCTATTCATTTCTAGATAGTTTGAATTTGAAGCGATTAGAATCCTCAATTCCGTGGAACTCGCGAAATTGGAAGGTCTTGCAAAAGAATTTCACCCTTGGCAGTGCAAATCCACTATACGGTCCCGCGTCAAAACAGACCATAATCTGGAGAAACGTTATTTTTTCATCATCTCAAATTGATTAGCAGTATCCCACGAGTGAATACATCAGCGCCCGAGTTTCGCTGAAAAACACTCAAGACCATCCCCATCCTCTAAGATGAGATAACTAACTCTCCAAGACGAGCCACATCAACATTCTGAGCTATTTTTTTTTTCTTGTGGCCTCAGCTTCAAGATGCTTCAAGCAAAAGCATCAGCATCAGTAGCAGAAGCAGCAGCATTCGAGATTAATTAGATCCCCTGAGCTTTTCGTTACAGTATAGTGCTCTCCCGACTCCTTGGATCATATTTTTTGCTTCGAGGGCCGCTTACACTGTATCATCACAAGACCCTAGATCGATATCCGCATTCCTTTGCTAACGAAAGAAGCTGACCCGTTTTATATATACGTGTGTATGTCAGTCTACTCTTGCGTTAAACTTTTATCCTGTAAACCAGCTGCTGAACATGAATGTTTGGGTGTGTGTGTGTGTGTATGTGAATGTGTATAGAGCTTTGAAAGTTGTGAGGGATATGAAGATGGGGCCGCACATCGGAAGTTGGTTCAGATTAACGGGCGTTAGCGACGGACGTGGCTTATATATAATGCTCTTGGCTCGTTTTGCAACTTTTATTTAACAGCCCACACTTTTACGATGCAAAACGTGAGAGAGTGAGAGAGAGCAGTGTTATATATTTATAAAAGTCTGGGTAAGTTTGGTGTACCTACTCTTTTTGCATGGCTGACGATGCTCATCTGAGCACTGGAGCAGCACTTAAAAATGTTGGGTTGAACGTGTTTTTTAACCGGTAGGTTCGAGGATGGTGAGCAAGAATTTATACGATGTTCAAAGAATCGAGAGCTGGATATGTTCTTTGAGTGATTCTTTGGGAGATGATTTTTTGACATTGCTTGAAGAAAAAAAATACCACGAACTTTTATAATAACACGTTCCCACCGGTGGGCCCCGCCGCAGCTGGGGAAAGATCACCGATTTCAGCCTCCGCAGCGAACGTGTTAATACAAGAAGCACCTGATAAGGAGCACCCCCAGGGCCCGTATTATGAATTTGACGGTAAAATTTGTCGACAAACGTGGCGCTTTGTAGGTAACCTGTAAAATTTGCAGCCGTTGCTGTAGTTTGCCGGATTTTTCACGGCAAATTCCATTGACAACGCAAATAAAAGGCACGGCAAACTGCAGCAACAGCGGCAAATTTTACAGGTTACCGACAGAGCACTACGTTTGCCGGCGAATTATACCGTCAAATTTATAATATGGAGTACCTAGGTGTTGTGGGCCACGGATTTGGCTGATATTCTGGGGATAGTCTCGTTTTACCATCAAAAAGATAAATTATAAAACCCAGAGCCACATTTGCAAATGTCCAACCGTTTTCAAGCTACCACTTATAACATTAGCATTACGATTATATCTATATATCTTTCTCGAACATGAGCTCATATGGGCAATGCTAATATCATAGGCTATAGCTTAAAAACGGTTGGGCGAATGCAAGTGCGGCTCTGGGTTTCACGTTTTGGTGGTAAAAAGAAGCTATCCCCATAGTTCCAGCCGAATCCGTGGCCCACAACACTTAGGTACTCCTCGCGAGTGAGTTTTTCACTATGAAATTAGACTACGAATAAGGGTATTATCATTTATCAAGTACCTGGGTCAAGGTCTGTGACCAAAATCTTAGAATCATATCATTTTGATGACAAATAAGGTAAGTGTGCCTAATACGCCCCCACTACTTTTGTTTTGCTCACAGTTTTGGCTCACCTCAATATTTTCCAACGTACTTTAGCTCATTTCAAAGCTAGTTTCAAGATCTTCAAAACGAGCTAAAGTACGTTTGATTTCAATGAATCAGAGCCGAGATATCTCAACTTTTGCAAAATAAGATTTTTTGCGAGTTTTCGACAGTGTATTCCAATTATGCCCCCACGTGAAAAAGAGGCCTATTTCCATGAGATTATACGGGTTTTTCGTGAAATTGGGATATCTCGGCTCCCAGACCCCCAAATGAGATCTACTTTAGCTCATTTTGCAGCTTTTTTACCCTCTTGTGAATTTTCATAGTTGGATTGATGTATTCTGATTGAGTGAACAACGAGTTTGAAAAAAAAACCATGGGGGCATATTAGGAATACTGGACTTTTTCTGGTAATAAGAGCGTAGAATCGGTTAGAAGTCGAATTTTGCAATTTTGAAAAAAGCATTTTGAAGTTGGGGCAAAGACAAAGAAAATGAGTTGAAGCACGTTGAAATTGATCACATCAATTTTGTTTGGCATAGCTTTTAGTGACTAACAAAAAAGAAGTCGAAAATACCGAGAACCACTTTTTTGTTATAAGAAATGCGCGGGTCATCTAGGATCGGTCAAAATGTTCATTTCCTCATATTTTAACGTAACAAACATGAAAAAAATGCGCGACAAGGTCTGCGGATTTGTACATTCGAGAACTTGAGTGGGGGCATATTAGGGAATGGGGGCATATTAGGCACACTCACCTTATTATTCCTTCACATCGTGATACCACGTAGCTATTAATACGACTTTGAAAAAAAGAATGATTAGAGGCTTCAAAAATGGGAAACTGAAAGAAACTTGATTTTCTATGCTCTCGGAAAAACGCTTCATCACAAGAAGGACAAATTCTCGGAATTTCATGAATTCATATGAATGTTTTTGCCTTGAAACAGCTAAAATGTAGATTTCACTTGTTTATTTCAGTGTACATTGTAGAAATACTTCATCACGCAACTTTTTGTCTCCGCACAGAATGACGAGTGCACGTTTGGTTTGTTTTATTTGATATTGTGGGAGCTGGTCGTTGAATTCGTGGGATTGTCGGAAAGAACATCACTGCTTCGACAATGTTATCGGAATGCTTCGTTGCTTTTTGTCTTTTAGAATTCTTGTTTGTTGTCAGTGCAGAGCATGCAATTTTAGTATGTTTTGTCAATTCACTAATCGGATTCTATGAAAATCCTCGCTCGACGCGGAATAAAATTTCTAGGAACTCGTTAAAATAAATCCGCTTGAAAGCATCTATGTGTCTGATGATGTTTCAAAAAAACCAACAAATCAACATAGTAGGTGATTTATAACCTCGAAAAAAAACCTGAATATTATTATATTCAAAAGTTCAAAAATATGGAAAATCCCAGGGATAACCATCATCACGAATGTTTCTTTTCAAACCTAAGCCTTTAGTAGAAGAGAAGTCATTGAAAAAGGTACCCCCAACGACCGAAAAAGGACCAAGAGACTTCTAAAGAACCACAAAATGTACAATGCAATCTCACTGCAATTGAGTACACGTGATGTACGCGTTATCGCAGAGGGTATGATTCATCATAGATTTTCAAGAATTCATAAGAAAAAAAGAAAGATTTTTTAAGAAAAAAATTTGACTTACCGAGTAGCGATGCGAAGACCATGACGAAACAAGTACCCAGATAGACGTCGATGGACTTGACATAGGAGATTTTGGGGAGTGCCGCATTTGTCGAGGACATGAGGGTCGTCATGGTGAGCACAGTGGTTACTCCGAGGGAGACCCGAGCGGGGGTCGCGTGTCGGTTTAGCCAAAAGCTCACCCACGAAATAATGACGATAAGTCCCGAAGGTATGTAGATCTGGATCAAGTAGTAGCCCATCGAACGTACAAATTGAATTTCGCATGCCAGTCTCGAGTAGTTACCTGTGAATTTGACAGAAAGAAAACGTATGCTTGAATTTTTTATAATCTCTAACCATTTTTCAAAATCAATATGATCAATTATTGACACAAGTGGACCTCACATTTACCCCATTCAAGATTTTTTTTGTACATACTTTGATCCCTCT